>JADMNL010000025.1:114735833-117725000 GCA_016271365.2 Neoceratodus forsteri
TGCGGTCCTTATCTGCCGTCAACTTCTATGTTTCTATGTACACCATGTCTGAACTTTTGGGGTATGTAGTATGGGAATACAAGGAGGTCAAGTGACTTGCCAAAGGTCACACAATGTGCAACTGTGGCTGGAGGGATTCAAACCAAGGATACAAGGTTTGTATCTGAGTGCTGTTGATAACTGCATTGTACTAGAAGTCCACAGGAGGTTTATGCCTCTCATGGCAAACATTGTATTTGGCAAAAATAAAAAAATAAAAAGCATTGCATAGTAAGCTGTAAAAAGGATGGGGCCTTTTTGTTTTAAAACATTATGCTTTGTTTACATTTTTAACCATATAAAACAAAATACAGGAAAAACTATAACAGCATTTAAAAAAAACAAAGCTTTGAAAACTTTAGCTTTGGATAATGAAGGGTGCAAGAGAACATAACTGGTTAGTCATGCATCCTGGGCTGGCTAGCTGCCACGACTGATGATATGGTGTTAGGCTGATGTATCAGCCATATTTTAAAAAAACAAACACATTTTTTCCTCTTTTTGAAAGGAGAGAAGTAAAAAAAATGTTTTTAAAACCAACAAAGGCATCTCAAGCTGCTATTAAACCACACTTAAATTGCAAGTTCCTTGCACAGACTTAATCTTTCTGTGTCATACACCAGACCGTCACTAACTGCCTTCATGTATATCTCAAACCAATTACAACATCCTTTAAGCACTTTGATTCCTTGCATGTAAACCAATCAATCCAATTCTCTCAAAACAAGTCCAATTATCAAAAACAAAACAATTTGTGAATACGGATTCTCCCCATATTTTTCCAGGGACAAGATTTATAAAATAATATACATATTAAACAACAGCAGAAGCAGCTGAGCCCTCCTGCACAGACTTAATCTTAACTAGCTCACATATAACCTTGATGTTGTAAAATCACATACAATCATCTTCATTGTTTCATTTAACCAAGAAGAAAAAAACAACTTTTCACACTGTTCATATTTACATGGTACTTTTAAAAACTGCTAGTTTTCAGAACATTTAGATAAAACAGGAAAGAAACCAAACTTATTCTTTACAGTTTGTAGTGCGTACTTGTAGTGTATGTTGTTTTGCTCTGAGCTATCAGGCTCAGACACTGAAAAATTGGCTCTTAGAGTAAAGAACAGAAAGAATAGTTTGACTTGCCAGTCTGTTTTTAGAAGAGAGAGAGAGAAGTACAGTTTAGTTTGGAAAGATTGCATAGGGCAGTTGTGTGAAACATTATGTAGCATATTACATTCAAAACATTTCAAGGTTGATAAACAGCACACATGGCAAAGCATTTACATAACCCTTTTCAAATGCATTCAATATTTTGCATGACCAGTTTGCTCTTTACTAACATACCTTTTTCCTTTACAATTTGTTCTGGGGGTGGGGCTTACTGGTGACTGGGCTAGGGGTGGAGGTCTACTAGGACTCATGTGCTCCAGATGATGGGAGTTCCCTTTCCCTCTCTGGCATCACACCGGGGTTTCTGACACCCCGAGTGGGCTGGCCTTTGGGCTCATCATTGATCGTTTTGTCATCCTTTGATGATATAAGATCAATTTGGATACATACAAAGCAGCTTTTAACATGACTCTTAAGAAGTGCATACTTTTTTGGCACTTTTTCCCACATAATTCTACATTTTTACAGTTCTCTCTGGTTGCTTTGCTGTAATCTTGCTTCAAGGATAAATTATCAGTCTCCTGTGCAGGAATCTTGGAACACAATGTTATAATAATTAACCCCTTATGATCCTGTTTTTTTCTTATCACATGTTTACTATCCAAATACAGTGGACACAGGCACTGTATTGGAACACTGTGTGAATGGGCATTGGAAGCAAAAACACCCCATTTTCCATACAAAATCAAAAGGTTAGAAATACCTAGTCTAAGCTCTAAACTACTAGTTATTCTATTTTTAATGACCATTTTGAGAGCACCTTCCATATCCTGCTCACCAATAGAAATAAAAAATGCATTGATCCATCCTCCACTCTATGTCTGAACAGTTTGCATAACTGTAGGAGAGACTGTTTCTGCCTCTAAATCCTGTTCTGGTCCTGCCACAGTCACCACATGTTAAGTATTTTGCTGAGCTCTGTTGGACACCCTCCAACTTCATTATTATGATCTAATAAACCCTTAGTTACCTGCAGGGAAACGTAGCCCTTTGGAGAATGTCAAGAGATTACTACACCATAACGAAACATACAATACCTCTCTTACAGGTTCTAGGACTGAGAAAGGCTAATAATGAAAATCAGAAGCAATCATAAAAGCAACATAAGGTTCTTTTTATTATTCCACTAGTCAACTTATAGGACAGTCATTATACATTACATACTAGTTATGTAACATACGTACCTTAGAGTCTGGTTCTCTCGAACACTGCAGTGTCATGCAGGGTCTGCTTGTGATTTCCTCAGAGAGGGGGCATGGGAAAAGGGGTTTTATACCCTGACACAATCTTAGTCTGGTGATAGTTAGCGAGCTCATGCGCATGTGATGATCGCACTTACTATTGGTCAATTTGGGGGACAGCAGAGTATCATCTCAGTTGCCCTTTTGAATGTTACAATTGTAGCAAGCTACTCATAAGAATATGCTTATGTCAATGACGTGTTCTTATGGATGAAACATTTGTAATGTATCATCATGTTCTCTGAAAAGTCCATTTATAAATATAGCTGTGTCAGCACGACACCTTAGCTGTAGAGGGTGCTCCAGGGTAAATAAATCATTATATTTCTGACATTATCGCAGCAAAATAGCAGTGCAGTTCTTAGCCTAGAATATTACTTGTGGTGTTTTGTCTGTCCCCTACAGGATCAAATGTAGGGTAAAGGTTGTGCTTTAGAAGCAGTGCAGGTTCATAGCTTGTATCTAGGTTCTATGCAAGAATAAAGAATCACCTAGCATTATGTGTATGTAAACCTATACTAAACGTATGTAGATGTTCCCTAGCTATGTGTGTGAGTCCCTAGCTCTATATCTAATGTGCCCCATTGTGTGTGTGTGTGTGTGTGTGTGTGTGTGTGTGTGTGTGTGTGTGCGTGTGTGTGTGCATGTGTGTGTGTGATGCCTCACTTATGGCTGTGGGCTATGTACTTGTGTGTTATCTGCATGGCATTAGCATACAGGTAATCATGACATGCCTTGCGCATGTGATGTGTGTGTGGGTAAGCTTGTAGTCATGACATACCTTGTGTATGTCATGTGCTTGTGGGTAAGCATATTCTTACAGTGTGACCCTGGGCAAGTCACTTAACTTCCTTGTGCTCCCATGTTGCACCTGGAAACAAGCTCTGGCTTAGTGTGCCTTTCCTGGTTAAACAATTTCCCCTTTCCCTTTCCTTTCAACCACCCGAGAAGTGCCATTATCCCACCACAAAGCACACCCTGGAGTGTCTTATTGTAATTATAAAATGGTTCCAAGGTTTTTATTGGGGAGTGTGTGTGTGAAAAAATGCACAATAATAAAAAAAAAAAAAAAACAGATGGAGGCCATCCAGTCCTCGATGAAACCCCTTCCAGGCAGTCTGGGGTTAAATAAATTCTTCATGAACACACTACCACTGCAGGAAGATGGCATTTAATGCTTGTAACTTCAACTCCTGCAGACCCTGGAAGAGCTGGACAGGACAGAATGTCCTTATAGGTGAACTGCGCTGAACTTGTAAGTATTCTTTTCCTGTAGAAGCTGTGTTTTTTTCTAATACTGGTTCCCAGTCTGTTATTGTTCCACCTTTACTGGACTTTTAATAAACTTTACTCAGAGTTTATTTCTGATTTACACACTGGTGGTAAGGACCGCTTTAGAACTGTATGATGTACCTTGCAGTGTGACTCTCCCCCCGGTGGCGAAGTCAGGGATTTTCTGCACAGCAGTCTAAGGGCATAATGAAACAGGAAGCTTTTTTGTGACAGTCAGTTTTTTTTTATACTTTATTTTTACGTTTTATCCTATACATGACAGATATATATCATATAGCAGATATACCATTATAGTGCCATTATCACCATTGGGGGTGCAAACAGTCCCCTTAATCAAAGTAAAAGCATGCATCCACTATATAGTGTTATAACATATGGGGGTTCCTACTAAGGTAAAAACTTGATTAAAATTATTCTTAATTATGTGCTGTGATATTAGCCCATGAGCCATATGGCCTTACCTAATGTAATTTAATTGCCCAACAGTTTTAACCAAAAATAAGCAATGCCCCTAATAAAGGGACTATTGGTGCCATATTTATGCCTTAATGTAATGAAAAAAAACCACCCCCTTTTAAATATTCTTGCCTTACAGTTCCCTGGGTCAAAACACACCAGGGCATTAAAGCCCTAAAATAATATCCCTCAGTTGAAAGTTATAACAAACTGTTCAGAGTTGGGTCCAAAACTGCAAAAATAAGATTAGTAATTCTGTTTCTTCAGAAAAAAGAACTGAACAGATTTTAATTTTTAAAGTCCCATTATGCTGAGGTAAATCGATTTAGTATAACCAAAAAATAAAAAGTAATGTCCAGAAAGGAAAACTTCAAGTTGCGGCTTCCTCATCCTCATCATCCAATCTGCTAGCTCTTCTGGTCAGCCCATTTACCAGCCTCGATTGGATCCGAGAATATGAACACCTTGCTTTGATGGACAATTCGAAGCTTAGCGGGGAAAATAATAGTATGCGATATGCCCAACTCCCGGAGGATTCTTCTCACTCCTTCAAACTTCCTACGTCACTGTCTCGTTGCGTAGCTAACATCAGGGAATATGTGGATCTGATGGTCATCTTGGAGCAAGGGAGCTGCCCTATGGGTACACCAGAGAATCTTATCTCGAGCTGCAATGCCTGAAGTCACTAACATCAAGGTACGTGGTTCCTCCATGTTCTGTGGGCGACCACGAGGGGCTATTCTGTAAACTTTTTGCACGTCCCAGATATTGTCAGGTGCTTCTGGTGATAACTTTTCGGTTAACCATTCTTTTATGTTTAAAAGTGGGTGATCCCCTTCCAGGCCTTCAGGAAGGCTGACAATTCTAACATTCACCACTCGGGCTTGGTTTTCAAGTACCTCCAGCCGTGCCCTCAGATGCTGGTTTTCTTTAAGCATTAGTGTGGTCGGACCAGTAGACGCGTCGGCCTGTTTGCGCACATCACGAAGGTCAACTTTAAGGCCATCCACTGCAGACTCCAAAGTAATAACACAAGCATTAAAATTGTCCACTTTTTGACTAAGGGAGGACATGGATTTGATCAAAGTCTGTAGTTTGTAGCCCAGGGTGGTGATGGTTTCCCCCGGTTCAGGCCTCTCTTCGGATGTTGTAGCTTCCTCCGTTTTTCTGAGACCCACCACTCCTTTGCACTTTCCAGCTCCTCCTGGTCCTTTTTCTTTTCTAGGATTACCCATCCTAGCTATTTCTGGGTCGCTCTTTCCAATAGTGGGGTCGAAAAGGTCGAGGGAAGCACCCAACTTGAGTTTTTAGGCAAAACTCCTTCTAATTGTTTAGGAGCTGTAAAAATCTGCTGCACGCTGCTCGGGCTCCTCAGCGACCCCCCCCGTGACAGCCAGTTTTAGGCACCAGTGAACCCTGTGGTTCCTGGGGGCCCCCTGCTTATGGGGGGCCACCAACCAGAGAAGTTTACCGTATTCATTTATTTTAATCTTAATATCTTTTTAAAACAGCAATAAAGGGCTGTGCAGCTCGTTCTGATGTGGCATCACAATGTCATGAAATGCCTCACCTAGTTATGACCCAGTCAATAAGAGGTGAATGGACAGCAATTGATAGGATGGGAAGAACAGCCTTAAGGAGTATTTTTTATTTTATTTTAGTCTTTGGTAACCTGGCAAGGCCCACTAGGCACAACTGTATGTCATTTTCGGGGGTGACCCAGGAGCACTGGGGAGGTTAAGTGATTTTTCAGAGTCACACAGTATGCAAGTTGAGGTTGTGGGAATCAAACCCAACATTGCTTTCTCCCCCTAAAGGAATGTAAATATACCATTGGATGTACTGAAAATAAAATAAAATGATGCATGTATGTGCTGCAGTCAAACACATGGGGTAAAGGTGGGCCAAGTAGGGGGCCCCCATAACTTCAGTAATTATGCTGGGGGCCACAGTCCCTAAAGCAGGTCCTGCTCATTACACCTCTAAAGTCCACCTGAGCAAGTCACTTAACTTCCTTATGCTCCCAGGTTGCGCCTGTAAAAAAGCTTTCAGCTTAGTGTGTCTCACCTGGTTAAATAATTAAACAAACAAAAAAAAAGTCTGCAACCCTGACTGTGGCTTGTGGCCATGTATGAGGCACCTAGTCCTTCTCATTCTATGGTTCTGTCTTCCTGCATTTATTTTCTGCCTAGTATAGTGAACAAAATCATGAGAAAAGAGAATATATTAGCATTATCCATCCCAGCATGCATCACCAAAATCAGGACTTGGAAAATTGACATTGTGTTCACTCATATAACCATAAATATTTTGCAGTAATAACTTTGAAAATATATTTTGGAGGGTTGTAGTGTAACATTTTACTAAAATATAACTTTTACTTAAGTGTAACCTATAATAATACCTAATCAAATGTTTTTACTCAAGTAGTTCACTGTCTTGTGACCCAGCTTCTCACAAGACCTAGTTAAATGTCTTGTGATGCTTTATATTTCACAACATATAACATCCAAATGTTCTATAAAGACCTTTATCAGGATGGTGTGCTCTTATTAGGATGGTATTTACCTATTAAAGAGAGGTGTGCACACAAAGAACCTTCTATCAATGCAGTCAGCACATATGAGATTGTGTAAGAAATGTAGTAAGCACCTTGTGATGTTGTGAAAGGAATACAGTTATATCTATGTTTTGATTCAAATGCACCACACCCTAAGATTAATATGTTATTTTGTTTTATGATTGGTTTATATGGGGGTGTTGGCTTTATCAAGATAACAATTTCATATATAACTACTGCATGTAAACTGAATAAGTAGCACCACTATTGATGAAATGAAATGAACTTGTATGTGAAGATGAATAACCACAATAAACTCTTAGAAGTAATATGAAGGCTCAAGTGGAATTCTTTTGCAAACACAACGCAGACCTTACAATTGGAGCTGTGACTCGGATGTCTGAACACAGTCTATATGGTTGCTGATGACATCAAAAGAAATGAATAGGTCATGTTGCGGGGAACACCTTACTGCACC
Organism: Neoceratodus forsteri; assembly: GCA_016271365.2. Classification (NCBI taxonomy): domain Eukaryota; kingdom Metazoa; phylum Chordata; order Ceratodontiformes; family Ceratodontidae; genus Neoceratodus; species Neoceratodus forsteri. The sequence goes on from JADMNL010000025.1 coordinate 114,743,077, forward strand.
TGACCTGATCAATCAAGAACAGAAGGGAGTCGAAAAGGGACTCAGGAGGACTGGTGTGTAGTCAGATGTGATTTGCCAGTCAAAATAGATGTAAGTATGGATACCATTTTACGTAAATATTTATTAACACATTGAAAGCAAGGTCCGTATCACTTTCCCAGGGGTCGAAATAAGGGGGTGCTGAGTGCTAATTCACACCTGTTCTATCACAATTAGCACCTGCTGCTTTAAAACACAGCAAGATAGAGGTGCTTCCAGCAGCACATGGTGCCTTCAGGGCAACAGAGAGCGAGAAGTCAGAGCTGCAGGCTAAAGTGTATGTATATTTGCAATCGGGGGAGGAGCGAGTTCAGGACAGAAGCAGCATGACTTACACAGCTCAGTGGAGGACTCCCAGCTGAAATATGAGCTGTCACTGAACATGGAGAAATGCAAGTCTTGAAACTACAGGTGCCGGCTAAACTGTGTGTGTCAGGGGAGGAGCAACTTCAACAGCGTGAGGTAACGAAGTTCAGTGGAGAGCTCCTAGCTGAAATCTGAGCCCTCACCGAACATGAAGAGTAGAGTAGAATCTTTCGTCATGTGGCCGCTTTCTAATCTAAGTGCGCGCAATTGTTTGCAGGACTGCACTTCTGTGACTGAACTACTAACTGAGCTGGGGTTACAGAAATCATAAGATTACAAGAATTCAATAGTGGGTGACCACAACAGTTAAGGAAATGCCTTTTTGCTGACTCTTTGAGGGAGGCAAGTTTCAGGGTTTCATACTCTGTAAACTAAAGAGGCAATAGCCTGTGCTCATTTTGCTAAGCACTTATCTCTGAAACAGAAGATCCCAAGTTTGTACAGAGCACCACAGTCACTGGCTCCCACCCTGTCTGAGATGTTGGGCAAGTGACAATCTTCCTGTCCTTCAGGGCCTTCTGTTGTAAAATGGGCAATAAGAAAGACCCCACTGAAAACAATATTTCCCCATGTTAGTTCCTATTGAGAGGGCACCATGTCATTTTCAATGGGGTCTCCTGCTGGTTGCTGCTTCTCAGTTTTACATCTGGGTCTAAATCTTAGCTTATGGGTGGGTGAAGCAACTTGCTTCATGTCTGCATTGCTCCAGTGACTGTAGGGGGATATGAACCTTGTTATCTAATGTCTAGTTCTCCTAGACCCTGGTTCAGGTAGCACTTTAGGTGACTGTGTGTCCCAAGCTGCTGACAGTATCTATGCTAGCTAATACATACTTATACTGTTGATATTAACTGCACTAAGTATCCTGTTTGCACAGGATCAGAACAGGCAGATTTTATTTGAGGATCATTCTGTTTTGGTGTGTGCAGGGGCAATGTTTGTGTTAGTTAATTTACCACACAGGCAGATAACTAGCTGTCCCATCTGATATGGGTGTAAAGTCTAATGTTCTGTGGCAGTCTTAAGTGAATTGATGTTAGCTGGTTTTCAGCTCCAGTCTGTGTCCAAAGTCATTTAATCTGGTAAAAAAAGACTAAAAATGCAGCTATTTCAGATTTTCAAATGTTAGTTCCTGGGTTGGTGCAAGTAGCTCCTGGGTGGCTGAAAAATGCCGATACCCAGGAGCTATTTCTGGCACTTGGCTGCCAAATCCTTATTTCGATCCCTGCTCTCCTGAGAAACAGGAAGATGCGTAACTGTGTTTTACTAAACAATGTATGGACAGAAATAAAAAAAGTTAAATTTGTAGAAACAAAAATAGCCAACATCTGTCAAATGTATGTACAATATCAGTGTGAAATAAGAGCTGGGATGTGTGACATAAAGAGGCAGATGTTAGAAGAGAAATGTAATGAAGGTGTAGTCCTTCAGAAAAAGGAGTTGCAGAAATGTGCTGCAGAAATTAAAGGTATGGAAGAAAAAGTAGAGAAGGAGCTACAAAAATGTGCCACTGACACCAAAGAGATAGAATATAAATTAAGTGTGGCACAAGAGGAAGTTTGTGGTTTAAAAATTAAGAATAATCAGTTAGAAGAGAATCTTAAATTTGTAAATAAACAAAGTCAGGTTCAAATTAATGAATTGGCTAGGCAATTACAGCTGTTCCTTGCTATTCATTTTAGGAGAAGCACTACGTTTGATTGTAGTACACCATATCTCGTTATGTAGTGCCTAAGGTCACGCTGTTCTCTGAATTTCTGTTATTACTCACTTGAAGAATTGCCAGAACATTACTGTATTCAGTAATGAATGTTATGGTTTCATGATATCAGCTTGATTAACTATAATGATGCCAGAGTGAAGTCTGTCTTTTATTCACCTGGCTTTGTTCACTTGAAGCCCACTATTGTTTTCTGTAGTTGAGAGACTCTTGGTTTCTTTATTCCAGGTTAATCCTCGTTAGTGGCATAGTGTTAAATGTGCCAGCCTGGATTTTAATGTGTGGATTTTTTATGTTTCATCCAATGACATGTTCCGGTTTGCAGTGTTGACATATTGTTTGTAAACCTTCTATCTTTCAGATAGGTGGTTGATTTAATGTTGAAATATGTGGACTGGTGTCCTTAGTATTTATTCAAGTTAGTCTCTCTCTCTCTCTCAGAGGAACCGATATGCATACAAATATGTAAGTGCAGTTGCAGATGTGGTAGACGTGTAGCAATGGATGGGCCATGTGGATGGGGTGGCTCCCCTAGGCAATCAATTAAAGAAATTAGATCATGCCAATCGGGAGCATGCCCAGGACCTCTTATATAAGAAACAGTCCTTGTATACATTGCAAGCAAAGGCACAGCTGCAGTGACAAATCTCCTTAGAGTTAAGGCAGAATAACTACCTCCTTTTATCTAATTAAGTGTTAAAGCTGTCAAAACAGTAATAAAAATACAGTAATTTTCACCTTGTTGAATTTGGTGACCTTTTGCAACACAACTTGACCTTCGATGTTTAATCTAAGTTGAGCACATTGTTTTGTCAGGGTTTAATATATATTTAATATTATTTTCAGGTACTGCTGTATTTTAAGCTGTACAAGTGAACTTTTTCACTCTGACATGGAAAATGTGATTTACTGTCTAAAAATAGAAAATAAGTAATCAAGATTTATTTAAATGTCACATGTCAACTAGCTTAAAAAAAGTTTTATTTCTATGATTTTTTCTTGTAACATCTTTTATGGCTCTTAAACAAGCACTAATGATGGCTTCTGAGTCATCCCATTTTGTGATACAGGTACATGCCACTGATCAAGTGATCAAATGCAGTCCTGTTACAAAAGCGATCAGGGATTTTACGTCCAGTGGGATATTTTTCCCGGGTGTTAACTCCAGTAGAGGAAACCTATGAAGAATGTGTACATCTGTAAAATTTTTCTTAGAAAGAGATGTAAGGGGAGTATCCTCTCAGAGACTGGTGAAGTTGGCATTGGCCCTATAAGGGAAAAATATCACAGTAAAAAAATGTACCTCACCTATGTTAGTTAAATTAATGGCATGAGATGGAGAGATACATGATTGTGGAACTGTAATGGGAATTGATTTTAAACCCATATTTGCTGCAGAACCAAATACTGAAGCAAGAGATGTTTATGTAGATGGCTCTCGCTTTTGGGAGGATGGACATTTCCACACAGGATATGACATATGGACACCGAGTACTAATCAGGAAATATTAGTACGATGCCCATCATCATTTTCTGCCCCTAGAGCAGAATTAGAGGCAGTCCACGGAGCTATTATAGCTTACCCTCGGGAGGCTATTAATATCTTCTCAGACTGTGCTTTTGTAGTTAACTCCTTATTGGACTTTTTGCCAATATGGACTAAATGAGGAATGTGGACAGCATCTGGAGAACCTGTCACATTTGCTCCCATATTACAGCATATATGGGATATAGGAGCTCAGATACCTTTAAAAATAACAATCTGTGAAGTAAGAGCCCACCAAAAGAATCCAAAGGATATCCATGAGTTAAACAATAACTTAGTGGATAATCTGGCTCAAGTGGTGGCCAAACAAACAGACTTATGGGTAGACCCTCTAGGAGGTGACTCTACACAATTGTGGGAAGCTGAAGAGTATGATAAAAATCATCCAAAATGAATAGCAGCATTATCACAAGTCCCTAGTTTGGGATGAGTCCAAGATACTGATGCTTGGCTTTTTGATTGTCGGAACCAATGGAAAGATACAGGACAGTGTACCACCAAACATGTTACCATATGGGAAGATATTATAATATGGGAACGACAATCAGGGTTTAGGAAGTGGATACCACCCACTTCATTTAGAAAAGATATTATCATGGATAATCATTGTATTGGAGGTCATTATGGACTCCACCAAACATGTAAAATGTTGGCACAAAAATATTGGTGGCCAAAAATGGGAAAAGATGTCAAACAATGCCTGGAGGCTTGTCTCATCTGTGCACAGATGAATCCTCCAGTACCTGGAAAAAGGGTTCCATTAGGGTGGATCCCCCTGGTGGACGATCCTTGGTCCAGCTTACAAATTACGGAGGACCCTTGCCTACTGCAAAAGGGAGGGTTCTGATATTTATTAGTCAGTGCTGACATATTTTCCAAATGGGTAGAAGCACTACCAGTTAGAAATGATAGCGCACAAGCTACTGCAAAAACGTTGTGAGAACAAGTGTTCTCATGATGGGGTTTTCCAAGAATACTTGAAAGTGATGGGGACCTCACTTTACAGCAAAAATAATGACAGCCTTGTGTGATATTTTGGGTATCACTCAACGCTTGCATTTACCCTACCATCCACAATCTTCAGGAATGGTAGAAAGGCTAAATCACACTCTGAAAAAATGCACTGAAAAAAGCAGTGTTGGATACTGGTAAAGGGTGGGTGATGCACTTACCAGGAATCCTAATGGGTATTAGAGGTACTGAAAACAAGAGTACTGCCTATAGCCCATATCAATTGATGACTGGACTGGATATGCGGCTGTATTATCCTTCAGATCCAGATTTATCAACACCTGTGTTAGACCGCATCAAAACTGATGTATTTTCACAATAAATACAGAAGCAGTTAGCTCTGTATTTGCCCCATGCTGCCAAAAACATGGCATGGACTCATTGGAAAAACAAACGGAGATATGATGAAAAAGTGATACCGCCCATTAAACAGGGGCATCATGTCATGGTGAAAAATTCTGGTCAGAAGGGACCATGGGATGCTAATTGGATGGGGCCCTATACCGTCATTGATGTTTTGGGGCCATGGGTCATTCAGGTCTGGCAAATTCGACAAGAGTCTACAGAGACCAAATGGGTCCACATGGACCAATGTAAATTGTATCAGCCTTTAAATGATAACAACTGATACTGCTCTGTTTTTCCCAATAGGTGAAAGACAATGATGTCTCCTTTACTTGTACTGAGCAGTACCTTACTGATCCTGGTAACTTCCGACAAATATGGATGCCCTTGGCACATATGGAACAGTTTATATAGCAGGACATATGCCAATCGTTCTGCATGCAGTATCCCAGTATTGTTGGGAGAATGACATGAACACATTGGATATCTTCTTATGAAATGGTACTTTATTTGTTATGAACAATGTCAAAATGCAACATGGGGATGCTCGCCAGAAGCCTGGCCTGGCATGGTGATGTGTGTGGTGAACACAGCCCAGAAAGGGATCTATATACGCTCCACTTTGGGGGATATTACGAATTTAATGAAAGAGGAACAAGATTTATTTTGAATAAAACTGAAGGACATGTTACATTATCCACTTAATATTACATTGTTAAATATATCTTATACTGGTTCAAGATGTAATATGTGGCATTTTTTATATAATACAACTATTGTAGCAAACTATATGGTAGGGCTAAAGCAATTTTTCATAGTATTGCCATTAGCAAATAAATATTCTTTGTTAACTTACACTAGCAGTGCACGATGGCCTGGTATGGCATGTAATGTTAACCAAACAGCATGACACAATTTTGCTGCATGGAGTATAGTGTATCAGAAACAAAGTATATCAGGGCAAAAATTCTTGCCCATCAGATAGTATTAATTTGACACAAAATGTATATCCTCTGTATTATCCATGTAATTTGGAGTATTATAATGTTTTGCTACATTTGCCTTTTCCATGATTACCGCCTCAATATAGGGATCAGGCTTCAGTAATAGTGTGGCAACAGTATTATAATAATACTTTAAATCAATACCATAATAGACACAGAATGTGGTCATTTCACATTCCTGTAGAAGCATCACCAGGCTTCTCTCATCGTAAAAGAGATATGTGGGGCTGGTTAGGCACAGGATTAGGAATTGCTAATGGTATTGATTCTATGGTTTTAAAAGGTCATATTCATTCTTTAGAAAGGACTTTAAAAAATATGGCTACTGGACCATTATCAGCTACTGTGAAATTAGCAGCTGATAATGAAGACATTGATTGGTTTGCTTTTAGAGAAACCTTACAGAATTGTCTAATTATTGCTAAAATAGTAAGGCTTTTAAATAACTCACTTTCTAATATGTTTAATGACAGCTATATAGAATTGGCTTGCTCACAATTAGCTGCTGAAGTACATGCTTATCTAGTCAATGAATTCAATAGAATTGAAACGAATTGAAACTTTTAGGAATAGGTGAGACCAATGTGACTAGACTATTGGATCATCCCACTGTATTCCTACCACCCTTAGCTGTGATAAAAGTGTGGAATTCACCAAATCAATATAAACAAGTGCTGCGACATGTGATTCCCATACTAGTGATAATACCTGTATGTTTTGAACCACCAAAAATATAGTGGCAAATCAGTAATTTGGGAGTATTAATACATGGCCAGATCATGAGACTCCAAATACCAGGTGATACTATTATCACAGTACACAATGAATATGTCGTCTTACCTAAGCAACAGTGTGTACAAAAACATGAAACCTTAATAAGTGAAGAAGAGACATCAACCTCCCCATGGTTTTCTGTCTGCAAATAAATACCGTCAAGCTATGAGATGGAACCAATCATGGTGTGTAATCGCAGGTCAACCTTGAAATGTATGGGGGTGTAGTGACAAGACCTGGTGGGTTGCAAATTGAACCCTCCGGAAACGCCCCGCCTATAACCGAACAAATGTTACCCATATCGATGGTTCCATTATGGCCTTAGATTTACTCACTGATTTGGCAACTCCACCTCATTTCGAATTACCCTAAATTGATAAATTGACACTTGGTGCCTTGTTGTATCGTCAACAAACAAAAGGACTTATTTTCTCACAGAAGGCCTCTGCTAAGGAGGTAAAAAGACAGTCATCATATATCCCCATTATATCCTGGTGGGATTGGGGCTCGCTTGTTTTGGGTACTAGTCCAACCCTGATAGTGGTAGTATGTGGTATTGCAATAATCTATGTTCTTATTATTGTACAAGTGCTACTGTACCTTAAGATAAAATGCATGATTAGACAAATACAAATGTTACAACGGCAATAACATCTTATGTGATCTCCTGCATGTAGAAAGTCACGGGGGGGGGGTGTAGTGTAACATTTTACTAAAATATAACTTTTACTTAAGTGTAACCTATAATAATACCTAATCAAATGTTTTTACTCAAGTAGTTAACTGTGTTGTGACACAGCTTCTCACAAGACCTAGTTAAATGTCTTGTGATGCTTTATATTTCACAACATATAACATCCAAATGTTCTATAAAGACCTTTATCAGGATGGTGTGCCCTTATTAGGATGGTATTTGCCTATTAAAGAGAGGTGTGCACACAAAGAACCTTCTATCAATGCAGTCAGCACATATGAGATTGTGTAAGAAATGTGGCAAACACCTTGTGATGTTGTTAAAGGAATACAGTTATATCTATGTTTTGATTCAAATGCACCACACCCTAAGATTAATATGTTATTTTGTTTTATGATTGGTTTATATGGGGGTGTTAGCTTTATCAAGATAACAATTTCATATATAACTACTGCACGTAAACTGAATGAGGAGCACCACTAAGCAGCACCACTATTGATGAAATGAAATGAACTTGTATGTGAAGATAAATAGCCTCAATAAACTCTTAGAAGTAATATGAAGGCTCAAGTGGAATTCTTTTGCAAACACAGCGCAGACCTTACAAGGGTGTTACCCTGTTCCAGTTCAGTACTGAGCCTAAAAAACAAACAAACCAAAAAAAAGCGTGCTCCAAATGACATCTGTATGTACCTCTTTGGAAGGGGAGTCAAGAGGAAAACACAACTTCTATGAATTAGTACAGTGGTAGAATCATAATCATTGAAGTTTATCTAAAATGTGATTATTATTATAGGAAAGTTTGATTCGGTACCCCTTATGTCAGCTTTCAGGTCGACATAAGAATTTATGACAGCTTCTATGGCGACTGAACATATTTGTTTAAATCAGTTAGGCAACTTTAAAAAAACCTTGTTTTAAGATTCTTGACACTGTTCTAACAAAAAAATCTGTTCTACTCCAGGGTGTGTGCTGTGGTGGGATTACAGCACACCTCGGGTGTGTTGTAAGGCACAAGGCATTGCCAAGTTCCTTCAACCACCTAAGAAATACCATTATCCTACAACCTCAGGTATGTTGTAAGGCACGAGGCATTGCCAAGTGCTTCAACCACCAGAGAAGTGCCATTATTCCACTAGAAAGCACACCCGGGAGTGTCTTACTGTGATTATAAAATGGGTCCAATGTTTTTATTTGGTGAGGAGGGGGAATGAACAAAAAAAATAAACATTCTTATGACTTAAAAACAATGTCTAGCAACCACAGCAAACTAGTTCCTGCACATCCAAGCACTAACTTGCCATCTAAGCCTAAATTATTATGCAGCTCAAAATACATTTATTTTTAATTTTTTTTTTTTAGTTGTTTAACCAGGTATAGCACACTAAGCTGAAAGCTTTTTTACAGGAGCGACCTGGGAGCACAAGGAGGTTAAGTGACTTGCTCAGGGTCACACAGTATGCAAGTGGAAGCTGTGGGATTCAAACCCAGGTCTGGTCTGCTGGATGTCACCAGATTTGCAGCTCAGAGCCTTAGACCACTGTGCTATACTGCCTCCTAAATTAGACCTTAAACCCTCTATTTTCCCCAACCTACCCCCATTTATCTCTTTACTCACCTTTCTTTATTTTTATATTCCCTCTCTTTTCTCCACCTTGTTTCTTTTCTGCCCTTACATTCAAGAGTTAGAATGTTTACTGTGGACGGAATACAAGAATTCAAATCTCTGCTCAGTTCTCCTGGCAGAATGTTCACCCCCCACAATCACACAACAGAAGGCCGCAGATGGAACCAGGGCTTTTGTTTTATCTGTAGCAGGTTAAACTGCAGAGATTTCCCTAGTAAGCAGGTAAGGACAGGAGGGGGATTTTTCATGGCCAGAAAAGAAACACCAGGAACTAAAACTGTAAGCACTGTAGCACTTCATTTTTTAATTTGTATACTGTATGTGTGTGTCAGAAGAGAATTGTGAGGGCAAAAAACATTTCATTATTACTTTCAAAATGTAAGACAGTTTCATTTTTAGGGCCTAGTTGAAGGTTTTTAGTGAGAAAAAATGTGGCAGCCGTGTTTGTGACGGCAGTCAGGGATGTGTGGGGTACTAGTGGTGTGTGAAATGCGAAATTTCTCCAGCAGAATTTCGGTGGAATGGCCATTCTGCATTCAAAATTTCCGCTGGGAAAAAATGTTCTTTCGGTGGAATTCAACCTGTATTAGAACTGCAGAACTCTATTCCATGAATCTACAGTATATCCCACGGAAAATAGTTCTGTGAGATTAAAATGCAATATCTGTAGAATCAAGTGGATGAATTTAAATGAAATTGCATCCACTTGGTTCCTAATAGCCAGGACACATGTACAATGTACCAAAATGGTATCCTTTTTTTTGCTTTTAAGAACGTTGTTTTGTGCATTCATTTCTGCAAAATATTTTTCTGTGGTTGATAACAAAGCTGGAATAGTATTCTGCAGTGCTTTTTTTGATGAAGCTGAGAATGCGCCAAATACTATTCTGCGGATCCAAACATTTTGTTTAACGCAGTGGAATACTGCAGTAGCAGTCATATGCCAGCACTGAGGGAGAGATAGTTTTGTTTCTGTGATAGAGAGGAGAGTTAACAATAACAATACTATTTACAATGGTAAGTGAGGGTGAGAAAAGTGCCACTAGTCCCAGCATGCCGCCACCACCAGGTCGAAGTAAATTGCTGCCCCATTTTCACCCGAGAAAACAAGTATCTTTGTTGCAGAGGTAACCAAAAAATGTTGAAAAATTGTTTGGTTAGAAGCGGGTAAACTACCCCACACGGGAGAAGATTTGGACCTAGACTGGCACTAAAGTTAACAATGATGGCAAGCATCCGGAACATTCTTTAAAACAACTTAAACTTCATTGTGATGACCTACAGAGGTGAGATGTCCACATATTCCAGAGTCTGGGTGGTGCTGTGACCCTGACCAAGGTCTGTAAATGCTGACATTAGACTGCTGCTGAGTGATACTGCATTTTATTTTTTAATTTACCATAAATAAACTTGAAACACTTTAGTAAGCAGTATTATAAGTTTATTTAATGGAATGGACATTCTGAATAGGCCCTAAAGCAGCAGCAGACACATCAGGGCAGCTATCAGTTCCCACAGCTGAGGTTCTTTACCATAGCAGCAGCACCAGAAACATGAGATGGCAGGCGTGGAGGAGGCACAGGAGGACAGGCCTAAAGCAACAACCACATCACGGCAGCTATCAGTTCCCTCAGCTGAGGTTCTTTGCCACAGCAGCACCAGAGACATGAGATGGCAAGAGTGGAGGAGGCACAGGAGGACAGGCCTAAAGCAGCAGCCACATCAAGGCAGCTATCAGTTCCCTCAGCTGAGGTTTTTTAGCACAGCAGCACCAGAGACATGATATAGCAGGAGTGGAGGAGGCACAGGAGGACAGGCCTAAAGCAGCAGCAGCCACATAGTCCCTTGGCCTGTCTGCCCCCATCCTTGGGTGATTTTCCAACTACCTCCAAGGAAGACAGCAACTCACAAAATCCAACAAGGCTCTCTCGGAGCTCACCCCCAGTTAAATCTGGAGTTCCTCAGGAGTCTGTCCTAGGGCCCATTCTTTCCTCCCTATTTGTAAACAATCTCCCCACTGTGCCATCCCATTGCAGTGCCACCCTATACACAGACAAACTGGTCTTTCTTACCCACTCCTGTGACATTAGTGTCATTAACCAACACCTAAATGCTGACTTTAGGAGCATACAATCCTGGCTAAAAGCAAATAGACTTGTCCTCAGTTCAAAAAAACACAGGCCATGCTTTTTGGATCCCAGGCAAAATTAAAAACGTCCCCTGTGCCCCTGAGTATTATCGACACTGATGGATCCCCTGTGATGGTTGCTGACTCTGTCAAATACCTGTGAGTTACCCTTGACCCTCAGCTTGACCTCTCCCAGCATATTCACATTGTATGCAGAGTTGTAAATAGTAAGATGGGCCTGGCTTACAGAGCAAAAAACAGTCTCAACCCTGCTGCTTGAATTGCCCTGGCGAGGGGTGTGTTTCTCCCCACACTCTGTTATGGTCTCATCTCATTCGCACACGCTGCGAAAACTTATCTCTCCAAATGGGGCATGGCTTACAATAATATATGCCACTTTGCCCTTGCAGCCCCCTCGTCTCACCCACCACTGTGACTTTTACAATAAACTTTCTTGGCTTCCTCCAGGGCATCATCGGAGCTTTGTCCTAGGATGTTTCACTGACAATGATGTCAGAATGGCCACTCCTCCTGTCCTAGCAGAGCTTCTCAAACCTGCCCTCTCCTCTTATTCTCAAACGTTGCACAGTTCAGCAGTATTCCAGGTTTCCAATACCCGCACCCAAGTGGGTGACAGAGCATTGTCTACATGTGCTCCTAGATTATGGAATTCCTTCCCTGCCCAAGTTGGCACATATCTGTTTCTGAAACTCCCTCTGGGATTACTTGCTGCTTTCCTGGGCATGCAGTTGCACTTAAGACACCAGTGGCCCTTCTAACAAGTTGTCACACTCGATACTTTGGTCCTCCTTGTGGGGCATTTTAAAGAGCACTGCACATGGTTGTCCTCACAGCCATACCTGCTCACAGTGTTTCTTGTGTATGTATTTTGTGTTTATTTTGAATTGTTCCTCTGTCTCATCTTGCAATGCCTGTATATTGTATATTGTTTACCTGAGCTCTGTACAACCTTACCCTGTTTGTAACTTGCTTCCTTATTTCCTTGTAAACTCCTGGGTTGCACCTGAAAATAGGCATCTGTTTTTTGTCTAGTGTGCTTACCTATTTAACAAAAGCTAAATAAATAAACATCAGGGCAGATATCAGTTCCCTCAGCTGAGGATCTTTACCACAGCAGCAGCAGAGACATGAGATGGCAGGAGTGGAGGAGGCACAGTAGGACAGGCCTAAAGCAGCAGCAGCCACATAAAGGCAGCAATTGGTTCCCTCATCTGAGGTTCTTTAGCACAGCAGCAGCAGAGACATGAGATGGCAGGAGTGGAGGAGGCACAGGAGGACAGTAGCACTACAGGCAGGAGATGGTTCTTTATTTCTGCAGGTACACTAGAAGGAGATGGAGGAGGAGGTTCTGGAGGACAGGCAATATGCAGCAGCAGCAGCATCAGATTAAGATAAACCTATTGTCACGAGTCCAGCCCTGGGGCATGGCAAGACCTCCTGTTCCAGGGATGGTCCCCCTTTTTAAGGAACTCATAAGCAGTTGTAGGGTTTAGGATGCATCACCAACCTTCCTTTTCCCAGTGGGAGGGTGGAAACTGTAGTCTCAAGTCCCCCTGACTCTTTACTATGCTCTCTGGTTAGAATCCCACCATGGCCACTGGTAGCCTCTTTGGTTTGTTGGATAGCTGAGCGGTCACTATCTTTGTTAACAAGGTATACAGTCTTTACAAAACCCTTTTGTTTAAAATGTTAGATCACACAACCAGACCCCAGGCAGAGCTGATAAGAAATTATAAAGGTTTACTTACAGCAAAAAAAAAAAAAAGACAACACAGTCAATTTTACAATTTGGAGGATTTGAAATGCAGACAAATATAAAAAAAACTATTGGGTGGTTATACAAAAACACTTTGCACTGTTATTTCTAAAACTATACCTTGTTATGCGGTTTAGAGTCCAGAAAAATTAAATGTTCTTTTGAGAGGAAAATTCTCTTTGTAGTTAAAGTTCATTAAGCAACAGCCTTATAGCAAGTTTGCAATCAAAGTCAGGTCTCTGAAAATCCTTTTAGAGAATCCAGGTGTTTTATTGGTGAAAAGTCTTTGTTTTTCAAAATTCTGACTTAAAAACCAGAATATTCTGTTTAGCATGTGAGAAGTCCAATCTCACATGACTCAGGTCTGGTTCAGAGGTGTTTCCAGGCCTACATATTCTTTTTTTGAAAAGTATATAACAGCTGGTTAAGTTCTCTTTGCTCTGAGATTCTCAAGGAAAACCATTTCTCCTCGGGTCAAAACTTCCAGCTAAGTGCACTGATTTTCAAAATGTGTCTAGTTAAATACAATCTGAGTGGTGTCCTATTTTCCGGCCACACCCATCCCCTTTGTGATGGGGTGAATACTCTGAGCTATGCAGCAACATTTTACCCTTTCCTGCAGGTGTCACTATGGTTCCATGTCTAACACCCCTAACATATGGTTTATGCATAACCTTTTTCCATCTTAGGTTGACCTCTCACTGGGGATGTTTCGCTGCTGACCTCTAACCTCCCACTGGTGGCCTTTTGCCAGTGAGATGTCTAAGTGTCCATTTTGACCATTCAATCCAAGAGTTATGACCCTTAGGATACATAAACCTGCCTGTTCCCTATCTTGATGAATGCCAGGCCCAAACTGGCTTTGGTAAATTCTTTTATTTTGTTAAACATTTTCTTGGCCAGTTAAAGGGACAGTGTCTTAACTCTGGTGATACTCACAACCCAGGAAATAGGAACATTAAATAAAGTGGTAATAGGCCTATCTTGCCACATCCTTCCCTCCTAAAACAGAACCTAGGGGGAACACGCCCCTATTGATGGCAGTTCTTCCCAGTTCTGTTATTGACCCAGTATGCAAGATAGTCCATCTGCATTCCCATTCTTAGACTCAGGCTATGGGTGACCTCCATGTCATAAGCCTGCAAGGCGATACTCCATCTCAAGAGTTTTCTATTCATTTTCCCCATTTGGCCCAATCATACTAATGGGTTGTGATCTGTTTGGACCTTGAAATGCCTTCCATAAATGTATGGTTCCAGTTTTTTTAATGCCCAAACTAAGGCAAGGCATACTTCTTCTACTGTCAAATAAGCTTTTTCACGTGGAAGCAGCTTCTTGCTTAAGTATACAATGGGGTGCTCTCTCCCCTGATTGGATACTTGGCTGAGGACTGCCCCTATTCCCACATCTGAGGTGTCTGCACCATAAATGGCCTGTTGTAGTCTGGGCTGGCCAGCACTGGGGCCCTACACAGGGAGGTTTTTAGCTGTGTGAAGGCCCTCTCACAGGGTGCATTACATTTTACCCTCCTAGGCTTCTTCTTTGTCAACAACCCAGGTAAAGGAGCAGCCAGGCAGCTGTAGTTGGGAACAAATTTCCTGTAATACCCTACTGTCCCAAGAAAGCTCCTGACTTGTCTCTGGGTTTCAGGTGTGGGCCATGATGCAATTACCTCTATTTTCACTTGATTTGGGCAGAGTTGGCCTCGCTTCACCACATGTCCCAAATACATGACCTCTGCCATGGCCACCTGGCAATTTTCTGCCTTAATAGTCAGACCTGTGGCATGTATTCAGCCGAACACCTCCTTCATGTGTGTCAGGTGCTTCTCCCAGCTATGGCTAAAAATAGCGATGTCATCTAGGTAGGCAACTGCAAAGTCCTCCATATCTTGTAACACCTGATTTACTAACCACTAGAAGGTAGCAGGTGCATTCTTCATCCCAAAGGGCATGACCTTAAACTTGAACAGGCCAACTGGGGTGATGAACGCTGACCCTTCCCTAGCCCTCTCAGTGAGTTCCACCTGCCAGTACCCCATTGTCAGATCTACTGTAGTTAAGTATGTCACCCCCTCAGTTTGTCCAGCAAATCATCCATGCATGGCATTGGGTGGGCATCAGACTTTGTGATGGTGTTAAGCCTACGATAATCTATGCAGAACCATATAGTCCCATCTGGTTTTGGTACAAGGACTACAGGTGATGCCCAGGGGCTGTGGGATTTCTGGATCACCCTTAAATCCAGCATCTCCCCCACCTCACTCCTAATGTCCTTGAGAACTGTCTCTGACACCCGATAAGCTGTCCTATGTATGGGTGCTAAGGTCCCTGTGTCTATGTCATGCACTGCTAGCAGTGTCCATCCAAGCTTTGGTGTAAATAAAGGGGCAAATTCCTGCAAAACGGTCCTCAACTCTTGAGCCTGTCCAGGTGTCAACTGGGGTGACAGCATGATGGTCTCCACAGCTGATACCTTCTTACTCTTGGCTAACAAGTCGAGAAGGGGTCTTCCTCACCTAGCTCCTCCCCAGGACTGCAAACCACAAATATCATGTCAGCCTTATTAAAATATGGCTTCATCATGTTTACATGATACATCCTGTTAGTGTGTTTTTGGTCAGGTAACTCCACAATGTAATTAACATTGTTTACCTGCTGGACTACCTTGTATGGCCTCACCCACTTAGCTTGCAGCTTGTCCTTCTGGACTGGGATCAGAACCATTGCATCCTGTTCTACCACATACAAGCAAGCTCTGGCTCCATGATTGTACCAGGTCTTTTGTTTTTGCTGGACAGCTGACAGGTTGCTTTGGGCCACACCCGAAAGCTCCTTCAGCGTCTCCCTGAATGTTAACACATACTCCACTATGGGAGTCCCCTGGGTGGAGTGCTTATCTTCCCAGTCTTCTTGTATTAAATCTAGGGGTCCCCTCACCCTGTGTACATACAAGAGCTCAAAGGGTGAAAACCCAGTTGACTCTTGTGGCACTTCCCTGTAGGCAAACAGCAGGTGGAGGAGGTGTTTCTCCAAGTCCTGCCCATGCTGTTCTGCAAATGCCATAAGCATAGCTTTTAGGGTCCCATTAAATCTCTCCATGAGATGGGTGATAGGGCGTTGTGCACCTCTGCATGACACCACACTTCTCCCACAATCACTTCATAAGGTCCGACATAAAGGTACCCCCTTGATCAGAGATAACCTCCTGTGGAAACCCAACATGGAAGAAAATCTCCAACAAAGCATCTGCCACCTTGGAGGACAGCATGATGGCTTCAGGATAGCGGGAAGCATAATCGATGACTGTCAAAATATAATTTTCCCCCCAAGGAACTTGGGGTATTCAAAGAACCCACAATATCCATTCCAGTCTTCTGAAATGGCTCCTCCACAACTAGTAAGGGAATCAGGGCAGCCTTGGCTTTGGTGCTGGCCTTCCCTATTTCCTGACACTGGTGACAGGATTTGCAGTATTCCTTTATTTGCTTGGTAATATTGAGCCAATAGAAATTGTGGGCTAAGTGCTGTGTAGTACAAGCAATGCCCAAATGTCCAGACATGGGAATATCATGAGCTACCTTGAGCAATAACTCACGATACTCCTGGGGAACAACAAGATGCCTGCCCATCACCCCTCCCTCTGTCCTGATGTCCTGTGTGTATAACAGTCCATTGTCCCTATACACCCTGTGCTTTCCATCACCTCCCTGTGTTCCATCAGACTCTGCACAGTCCCTCAGCTTCTCTAAGCTGGGATCTGTCCATTGTGCTACTTCTAAGTCTTCCCACTTACCCAGAGCATGGGGCATGTCCCCATCAGTTCCCAGGCTGAGGTCCATAGCTATAGCAGTAGAGGACTCAGTATCCCAATCTTCCCCATCCCCGGGCTATGTGTCACCCCTTTCTCCTGAGTGCAGTCTCCAGTAGCAGTTGGATTAACTGCCACAAAGGAAATGTTCCATCCCCCTATATCACCCTCTTTTACAAGAGCCACACATTGGCTGGCCTGTCTCTCAACCTTTCCTGTCTAAACTTCTGTGGGGTTCTGAAGATCATAGGAGCCCCTATCCTTTTGGCTCTGGGTCACAATGCAACCACCCCCTGTGGAACATCACTCCCCACAATAACATCCATAATGAGTTTGTCTGCTACAGCCACCTTCCTTACCCCTTCACCTGCATCTCCCCAATCCAGAGTAACACTGGCTAATGGGTAGGTTTTCTTTTCCCTGGTGTAATCCCTCACAGTGACAAACTGATTTGGCAGTATTTGTTCAGCCACCACCAGATCCCCCTTCACCAGGGTAAGAGATGCTCCTGTATCCCTTACCCCTCTAGTCTGTACCTCGCCCACCATGACCGGGTGAATGTGCACCCTCATATTTTTAGGGATAGCGTCAGTAACACAGGTGGCAACTGTCTCAGTTTGTAAAGACCCTTTTACCTTTTGGGCCTTCTTAGAGCACTGCCTAGAAAGAGGACCTGGCTGTTTACAATACCAGCATTCATCATTTTTCTTGTCCCCAAACTCACTTTTGGGCACCAAGTGGTTCCCTTCTTTCTTCAGAGGAGCCATGGTTTTTGGTTGTCCAACATGCCCATTTTTTCCTTTTGTCCTTGAATTCCCTGCTCTCCATTCCCCTTGAGAGCAGGCCTGCTTCAAGCATAGTGATCCACCATCTCTGCAGCCTGCTTGGCAGTCTTACGATCTCAATCCTCCAGCCAAAGCTTTAGATCAGTGAGCAAATCCAATAAAACTGTTTAAGCAGTACCACCTCTTTAATAGCTTCAACAGAATTTGCTTTCACCCCCTCCCACTGTTTTAAATATTGATGCTGCTTAGTGGCTACTTCCTCAAAGCTCATTTCTGGCCCCTTTTGGAGTTTCCTGAATTCTGCTCTGTATGCATTGGGGTTCAGATCATATTTTTTTAATAATGCAGTTTTTAACTTATCAAAATCTTTACTGTCAAGACTGTCCATCTGTCCCAATGCCTCCCTCCTCTTGCTAGTAAGCAGTGGAGACAGCTGAAAGCTCCAAGTCTCTTTGGGTAGATTGACTTGGATACAGATCTTTTCAAATGAATTTAAAAACATGTCCATATCCTCCCTTCTTTAAACTCAGCCATCAATTTTAAATTTCATTTGTACCCTAGCTCTGGAGTTTCAGACCCATCCCCATCACTTACCTGCTCGAGTGTTGTTGGGGTTGCTGTCTGTTGGAGTTTTAGCTTTTCCAGCTCGAATTCCCTCTGGCTTTGCTGCTCATCTGTTTGATGCTGTTTTTCCCCCACCTCAGTCTCTCTCTCTGGAGCTGCTTTTCTTCGGCCTCTCCCTGGTGCTGCCATTCCTGTAGTTCCAGCACAAACCTTTTTTGCTCCATCTCTGTCTCTCCTGCATCAGAAGCCTCTTCAGCTCCAGCTCCTTCTCTATAGATAGCTCCTGTTCCTCTGGGCTCGGGACATCCAGAGTTACCACCTGTGGCTCTAAGAGTGATGGGGCTTCCTCAGTCTCAACTGCCATAAGGGCCTCTGTTAGTTTCCTTTTATTTTTCTCACTGGGAATGCCCTTTTCTACACAGATCTTCCTCATCTGTTCCAGATTCATAATGCTATACTGGGAAGACATACTTCTTCTATATTACACTACTCTGCTCAAAAAAAAATTCAAACCGGATAGGATCTATTATCTGCAAACACATTTCTTTTTTCCCCTTTCCAAATTCTGCCCTCTATTGTGTGATGATGTTGTAAGACCATTCATAATCCCAATAGCTGGCACCAAATCTGTCATGAGCCCAGCCCCGGGCATGGCAGGACCTCCTGTTTGCAGGAATGGTCCCCCTTTTTACAGAACTTGTGAGCAGTTGTAGGGTTCAGGTAGCATCACCAGCTGTGGTTCCTTTTCCCAGTGGGAAGGTAGACACTGTAGTCTGAAGTCCTTCTGACTCTTTACTATGCTCTCTCTGGTTAGAATCCCACCATGGCCACTGGTAGACTCTTTGCCTGTTTGGTTTTTTAGATAGCTGAGCGGTCACTATCTTCCTTAACAAGGCATACAGTATTTGCAAAATCCTTCTGTTTAAAATGTTAGATCACACAGCCAGACCCCAGGCAGAGTTTATAAGAAATTATAAAGGTTTACTTAAAGGAAAAAAGATAACACTGTCAATTCTACAATTTGGAAGATTCGGAATGCAGACAAATATAAAATAACTATTGGGTGGTTATACAAAAAGACTATGCACTGTTATTTCAAAAACTATACCTTGTTCTGAGGATTAGAGTCCAAAAAGATTAAATGTCCATTTCAGAGGAAAATTCTCTTTGTCAGTGAAGTTCATTAAGCAACAGACTTGTAGCAAGTTTGTGATCAATGTCAGTTATCTGAAGATCCTTTTAGAGAATCCAGGTGTTTTCTTGGTGAAAAGTCTTTGTTTCCTAAAATTCTGACTTAAAAACCAGAATTTTCTGTTCAGCGGGTGAGAAGTCCAATCTCACAAGGCTCAGGTCTGGTTCAGAGGATTTTCCAGGCCTACATATACTCTTTTTAAAAAGTGTATAGCAGCTGGTTAAATTCTCTTAGCTCTGAGATTCTGAAGGAAAACCATTCCTCCTCAGGTCAAAACTTCCAGCTAAGTGCACTGATTTTAAATACTGACTGAGTGGTGTCCTATTTTCAGGCAACACCCATCCCCTTTGGGATGGGGGAATACTATGAGCTATACAGAGATTGGGGTACAACAGTTTACCCTTTCCTGCAGGTGTCACTATGGTTCCATGTCTAACACTCCTAACATATGGTTTGTGCATAACCTTTTTCTGTCTTAGGCTGACCTTCTACTGGGCCATATCACTGCTGACCTCCCACTGGTGGCCTTTTGCCAGTGGAATGTCTAAGTGTTCATTTTGACCATTCCATTCAAGAGTTATGACCCTTGGGATACATAAACCTGTCTGTTCCCTATCTCGATGAATGCTAGGCCCAAACTGGCTTTGGTAAATTCTTTTATTTTGTTAAATGTTTTCTTGGCCTGTTAAAGGGACAGTGTCTTAATTCTGGTGATCCTCACAACCCAGAAAATAGGAACATTAAATAAAGTGGTAATAGGCCTGCCTTGCCACACCTGTCTGGGTCAAAGAAACACCAGGGAGACACAGACCTGTGAAGAAAAGCATGAGAAAATATTGATTGTAAAGCACATTAACATTGCAAGAAATTCAATGTATTTCAGTAATTGAACACGTTTGAAAAAGGAACTTCAATTATTTAACCTTACAGAAAATAAACTGAATGCAAAAAAGAAAAATACTTAACTTACTGCAGAAGACTGTGTAAAGGCACAGCAGCACTAGAAAGGGATGCACCCAGTCGTGTGTGAGGAAATCCAAGGGAGACTAAGACCTGTGAAGAGAAACATGGTAAAACATTACTTGTGAAATGGCTTTGTATGAACAAGTGATATAGAGATTCTCAAAAACCTATAAGGTGATCACATATTTAGTAACCAATACATGCTTGCTTGCTCCAATGCCAGCAGTTCCTTCACTAACCACTGAAATGCAACAATATAGAAGTGCACAGTACAACTGTCCCCAGTCAGAATACACACGGTGGTACCACCATACATGAAATGAGTAACCAGTCTTGCACCAACAGCCACCCTGTACCAGTAGTGTTCCAGTGTCAGCATCACCAAGAAAAAAAACCAGAAAGCATAATCAATACAACCTGCACCATAATGAAAATTGAACCGACACTTCGCAAGCGGAACCAGTGACAATCAACTAAAGTACATGTAACCTTCAACATTTCACAGTAAATGTGTCTGTCAGCTGTAACCACTATACTGACCAGCAGATACCATGCTACTAGCGTATTAGTAATCGTATGGCATGGTTGCACTGTGGAATGAATACATGCATGACTTTTGTGGGTTGTAAATGTAATGTAGTGAATTTACACTAACTCTGCTTGTGTTTCCATTTTCATTGTTGCTCAGTTTGTATTGATCAGGCTTTTTTTTTCCTTGCTGAGGCAATAACACTACTGCTACAGGGAAGACTCGATGGTCTGAACAATTACCATGCATGTACTGAGGTGGCACCATGTTTATTCTGACTGGGGAAAGTTGTGCTGTGCAGGTACTCATCAAACCCAACCCCTAAGCGTGGAAGAATTCTGCATTGCAACCATACTGAGGAGTGGCTTAATGCTTGCATACATAGCTTCACAAATTATGTACAAAACTAACAATTTTAATTTTTATGGCATTTCTTTGCTGGCCACTGCCAACCATGAAAACTCCATGGTATACAGTCGGCGAAACAGTATTCTGCAGAAACATAAAATATTAAATCCGCCAGCATTACATTCAATTTTCATCATAATGATGAGGTAATTTGCTATTTAAATTGATCCATCTGCTTTCCAATGGACATGACATGTGGACGCAGTGAGTTGTGTGCCATTCAGGAGGTCCACATTGCATAATGTCCGTGTTTTTAAAATTAAGTATTTTGGCTGGCCTGTTGGCGGAGCGACGCTTGTGACCCAAGTTCAGGAACGAGCCCAGGAAGCTGGAGGGCCGGCCGGGAGAGGAGGTTTGAGCACTCACAGGGCTGCACGCCTGCTCCGGGAGGGAGGGAGGGGGGACAAGGCATGGTGCATGACTGGCCTCTGGTGGAAGCCAGAAGTACAGCCAGCACCAGCCATAAGAGAGAGGGGAGGAGCGTGATGGATGTCTACACTTGTGCCTTGCTGTCTGGAAGTGAGTCACGCTCCACAGAAAACTGAATAAAATCAGCCTCCTATGTGCCATGGAGATGAAGCGACAGCACTGATCCCAAACCTGTGCCTCATGGTAGCCCGACAAAACACTGAAGATTTGGGGTGTACGGCCCCACCTCATCCCCACCTGGGGAAACAACCATGGCTGGATTAGGGTGTACCAGAGGTAAGAGGGGGACAAGATTTTATTTTTTTTTATTTATTTCATTTTTGTCGACCGGGTAAGTGCACTAGACAAATCTTGCCTATTTTCAGGCACGACCCGGGGGAGGGGGATACAGATGAATGCCAACTGACCTTGAACCAGATTAAGCTGTTGGTGGTATTTATAGTGATGGTGACTCCCAAGGAAGCAGAGTGTAGGAGGCCCGGGGGAGGAGAAATAGAAATATATATATAAAAAAAAATGAAGTATTTTGCGCATGCTGTTCAGTCGAATAATGTTCTGCTGATTCTCACTTCCATGGAACAGTATTCTGCCATGCATTTTTAATGACATATTCACCAGGCTGCTGGAATATTATTCCATGGACCACAGATATTCAAGACTTGATAGGAACTGTAGCAGCTGAAGTTGTAGCGTTTCCATGGAATTATATTCTGCGGATCCACAAGCGGGAATCAGGATTCTGTTTTTGCAGCCTGTTGCAGAAAAAGATACTCTGTTATTTTTCCAGTGTTTTAGTATCACTGTATTGTTAGAGTTTGTTGAAATGGCTAGTGCTACTAGTGACAAGCCATCTAGCAGCACCACAGCTGCAGCAGGAGGAAGCAGCACTATAAGGTCTATCTCTTCTCCATTTTCTGCTGAGGAGACCTCTATACTAGTGGTGGAGGTCACCAAGAAGGCCACTGACCTCTTCGGGGAGAAGAAGTTGGATTACCCCAAAAGGGAGGCTATTTGGGCTGCCATAGCAGCTAAGGTCAGTGGCAATGGTAAACACCCTGCTAGAACAATGAAGCAGCTAAAACACTGCTGGGACAACCTCCAGAGAAGGGACAGACACATTGTTGAGAACCTGGGTGGTGTGGTCACCATTAAAGTGAAGAAATGGAAAAGACAGCACCAAAGTATTGAGAGTGATGAGTGTTACTGATTAATTTTATTCATACTGGTTTATTTGTCTGTTCTTACAATGCTGGTATGTGCAGCCTATCAATAATTAAGCAATAAGGCATGACCAGAGGTTATATTAACAGTCTGTTAATCACTCACCAATGGTGTAATGTGGTACGAGGCACAGCCGAGTGCCATATTGGCCCTAGGGAGTGATTAACTGACTGTTAATGTAACTCCTGGGAGTGCCTTATTGCTAGTATAAACAAGCATTTGTCAATGCATAATGGGAATGGCAGTGAAGTATTGAACTGATGCCAACCCCACCCCACCCTGCAGAAACTGACAGGTATTGGGGTGTGCCTTTGGGTCGTCAGCCAAAAGCTCATGCCATTTCACTTCACCCTACCCTGCAGACACCGACAAGTGTTGTGGTGTGCCTTGGGGCCTTCGGGCCTTATGCTCACCCCATTTCATAAGGAAAAATGTTGAGACAGATGCAGTATAGGAGAATGGGGTGAACTTTGGGGCCAAAGAGTCCAAGGCACACCTTGATGCCTGTCACTGGCTGCAGGGTGGTGTTGGAGTGGAATGGGGTAAGCATTACAGTCAACAATCCCAAGTCACACCCCTGATATCTGTCAGTTTCTACAGGGTGAGGCGTTATGGTTGGAAATCCTAATGCCCCAGGAGTTTGTTGGTATTTTCACTCCAAATTTTCAACATGGGCTTTTTGTGACCCCCACCTCATGAACAGTGGCACTATCAGTTTGTTAGCCAAAAGGTGATTTTGCACAGTGACTGTGCCATTTGGTGTCACAGCTGTGAAAACACATTTTGGGCAGGATGTGAAAAATGACAGCTGTACTGTTCATGAGGAGATGTAAAAAATTCGTAATATTGAAAATCTGGAGTGAAAATATGAGAAATTGGTGAAGTCATCAGCATGCGTAGAAACTGTGCAACGCACACCTGTAACTCAATTATTTTAGGAATTTTTTTTTTAACCAAATTTTCAACATAGGTATTCTGGGACCTCTGTTCATAAACAGTGGTGCTGTGATTTTGTTAATCTGTCCTGATCATTGATTTCTCGCAGTGACCACACCATTGTGCGCCAGATGTGCAAAAACACATTTCGGGCAGGATGTGAAAAATGATAGCTGTACTGTTCATAAGGAGGTGTGAAAAAATGGCAATGTTGAAAATATGGAGTGAAAATATTAAAAATTGTCGAAATTACGAGCGTGCATGGAAACTATGCAATACACGCTCGTAACACAGTCATTTTTGGAATGTTTTCACCAAATTTGCAACATAGGCTTTTTGGGAGCCCACCTCATGAACTGTGGCACTGTTATTTCATTAATCAGTCCTGAAAGGTTATTCCATACAGTGACTGCGAAATGACCTTTCAGGACTGAATAACGAAATCACAGTGACTGTGTTCATGAGGTGGGATCCCAAGAACCCCATGCTGAAAATGTGGGATCAAAACTCCCCAAAATGGCTGAGATATCAACCTAAATTGAAAATCCCCCATTCAGTGCCATTATAGGATTTCTTCAGTTTGCGGTCGGCTTTTGAAGACTGCAGATGTGCTCCCGGTCCACTGAAGATCACTGCTTCCGACCGCTGCAGGTAAGTATGAGTAAGGGGGGTGCAGGGAGGTAGGGTGCACAGAGGGAGGGTGCAGGTTGGGGGAGGGGGACCGGTGGCAACGACGAGGGATCATTTCCTTTTTTTTCAGGTTTAAAAAAAAGATATCATGGGTCCGTTTTCTTTTTTACAAGGAAACTATGGACTTTGGCACACTGAGGTGTGCTCCCAGTGTACCAGAGTACTGGGGGGATCAATGTCAACCCAGGGATTGGGCACACCGAGGTCAGAGGATATGTGGGGGGGGGTGCATCGGACACCGGAAGTGGGTATCCCGGTGTCGGAAACACTACAGCAGGTTTTGGCACACTGGGGTGGGCTCCCTGTGTGCCATATTAAAGGATGAGGGAGATACAGGCTGTCACGGGGATTAAGCACCCCGATGTCAGCAGGTGGAGGAGGGGGGCCACCAGCACAATCAATCACGCTTAGAGTAAAAGTGCCTTCAGGTACTGAATACTCCCAGCCCATACGGAGCTTAGTCTGTGGCATGCTCTGCTCAGCTGGGAGAAACTTTCAAGCTGGAGACAGTGGAACATGGAGGAGGCAGGCGAGGAAAGTGCCTCCTCCCACCTTTCAGGCAGGGATCGGTGGGGTGGCGAGGTGGAGACATCACAACGCAAATAGCTGTTTGCTCTCCTGCCGCCGCCATGCTTATTGAAATGTTTCACCAGGAAAGGCACATACGGGAGGCACATCATCTGTGCTGCTGCATGATGAGCTTGTCTCTGCAGTGGCACATTTCTCTCAAGATGGTGGCACTTTGCATAATTCTTGTGTTAGCGCTAGCATGCTGGCTATTTGGGGAATGAGGGACACACCTTCTAAAGCATGCCCTGCATTCTCCAGAACACTGACACACCTCTGAAAGTGCTACTACCCCAATATATTGTTTGCACGTGTGCACAAGCCAACAGACAAATTATTCCAAAAGAAAAGTGTTAAAAGTATACTCTGGGAATTTTTCCCTCATTTAGAGAGAGAGATTTTAATAAAATAGTTCTTCAATCAACAGTTTAAGAATGCTTGCTGGTTCAAAATCAGAATGCATCATTCTAGTCATTCAGCAGTGCTGGAGGATAGAATGCTGACAGGAAGAATCAATGTGCCATTGTGATCAGGCTGTACATGACAGTGTAACAGGGATGAATGTAAGGCAGCCAATCAGATTGCAGCATTTCTGAGATCATTTTTATAATATTTGTTTCTAAATGCATACCAATATTTAAGCAATAAGGCACAACAGGATGTGGGTTTTGGGGATTTACCCACGCCTTGTGTGGTGTGTCACGAGGCACAGCCAAGTGGCTTAACCACACAAGAAGTGGGTAAATCACCCAATAACTCACACCTGGAGTGCCTTATTGTGATTATACAATGGACCCATGTGTAAAATAAATTTAAAATCTGTTTAATTATGTTTTTTTATAAATACCATTCCTCAGCCGTGGGTTATGCAGGATTTACCCACGGTCATGTGACATGTTTCGACCAATGAGGTTACAAGATTTTCACGCACCACTGTATAATAATTTGTATATCACATGTGTTGTTTTTATCCTTTGTCCATTGTAGACATATTCCACATGTTACTAAGAGTGACCTGTGAAACAGAAACGTGATTGGAAGCTGAAATGTGGTTCTAATCCACCACCTCTACATCATCAGTATTGTGACCTCATGGAGTGTGGCATAACAGCTAAAAATGAAGTGACATGCAGTAGCTGCCAGGTCAATGTCATGTTATGTCACAGTCCGTGAGCTCACCGTACTGATGATGTAAAGAGGGTGATAAAACTAGATCTGCAAGCTGGGCAGCCGCCAAGCATACTGTTGTTCCACACAGCCAGATAAATCTGTGACATATCACACTTTATAATGAGCCATTGGAACATGGATAAATGAGTCACTATTTAACACTTACAGGTGGTTAGTTTTTTAAATTATGTAACATTTCCCTGGCTGTGAGATTTGATTTTCTCAATGTATTGAACAGTAGTTGCACGTTCATCTCCCTGTGTTGTCAGTGAAGATTTTTTATCATCATTCTGTTAACTTATTGGATAATATATTGAATCACTAAGTTCTTATCTTTGACTGATCAAAGTGTTCTGTTTTTTTGTTAACAGCAGATCAAGAAGAGACTGGTACACCTACTGTTGAGAAGAGTGCGACTGACCAGGCCCAGGACTCATTGGAAGGTGGTGTTATGACAGAGCAGTCATCAGTTTAGGAGGAACAACCTGGTATGGAATTAAGCAATAAGGCACGATAGGGTGTGTGTTATTGCGTAATAACGTCACTCCTGGGGTGGGTCGAAGTCCGAGGCGAAGCTGAGTGCTTCCACCACCCCAGGAGTGACGTTATTACACAATAACACACATCCCTGGAGTGCCTTATTGTTATTATACAATGGCTTCGTTCATAAAAAAAAAGAAAAGAAAATACTTTCTTTTGTCCATTTTTCTTTGATTTTAGTGAGTGTAGGTGTATATTTCAAAACAAAAGTCCAATATTCCTTCCACCACGGGGTGGAGCTGTTGCCGGAATAATGTTGCCTGCTGAATCTCAAAGCTTTTTTCTTGTGCTGCTGTGTTTTATCAGTCTCCCCTCTAATCTTGTCTGTTGTTGGCTGTACATTATAAAGGATGGTGCTTGAAGGGGAGAATTTGTAACATGTTTTTTTTTCATGTTTTAAAGTGAGTATGTTTATATTTCTGGCTGTGAAGCTGTTCGAGAACTGTACAGCTTGTGAGTTTACAGTGGGCACACGCTCGCACGACGTTGGCGGCAACTGGGATAACGAAGGGACGTTTCTTTTAAAATTGGCATTATTTTAGTTTACTATTATATTTGTTACATTTTAAAATGAAGATCAGGCAATGGGCGGCCGACTGCAACAGTCCGTGAAGTGTGGGACACTCGGTAATGACGGAGTTGGAGACAGCAGCATTTTGAGGTACAATTTTATTTATGTAGTTGCAGGCTTCGTTATTAGTGGAACAGCAGCAGAACAGAAGAAAAAAAATGTAGGTATGAGGTGGGTGGGAGGTTTTATGTTATAAGCCTACATCTTGGGTGCGGGGTGGGGCTGCAGTTTTTTTTACAGCGACGGCAAAGAGCGGCAGTAAATTCTGCAGGACAGGCATTGTTTTATGGTGTGTCATGCGGTCATGTGTGTGTGCCTGGACTTAATACAGTGATGTTATTGTGTAATATCATCACTGTGCCAGGGACACACTGACCAATCAGAATACATGAATTTTCCTTGCCATTGTATAATTAGTTTTATATAATATACTACTACCAGCCTGGTTGTCATGTCTTCCTGTACAAGTGTTAAGAATGTATCGGCATTAGCCGGACTGCTCTGCTTCTCTGATGTAGGAGGGTAGAGAAGACGGCTACATTAGCAGCTCCTGGCAGTGGCTGTTGGCTGGTACATAGCAGAGGTCAAAAGATGTGTGTTAACGTGGGCAGACGTCAGACGTGCAGTGAGTGAGCACACTCACTGCAGCATCCCTGGCATCATAGCATGCTTGCATAATGGTGGGGGGAGTCCAGTACAGTGGAAAGAAAATTGAATTCTCCAGCATGCATGAAGCCTGCCCCTACTCCTTCTGCAGCACACTGGATGCACCCAAGCTGCTCCCGCCAAGTCTGGACATTCAGGTCTCCATAGCATGTGGGGTAAGTACCCACTGCAATGCGACCTGACAGTGAGTGGAGGAAGTGGTTGTGCATGTGCTCTGTGTCCGGTGGGGTGCATTGGGATGGGTGGAGAAGGGAACCACAGGACCACCCCCCTGCCAAGGAGGTAAAAGTATACAGCAAAACCACACACACACACACACATGCACTTATAAAAGCGAATGTATCAATGTTGTATGCTGCTGAAACCACCCAGGCCCACACTTTGTAAGACCATTCCCCTCTTTAACTGTATGGGCAGGCTTATTCACAAGGCAACTTCCACAACAACAAAGGGCATCCCCCTGTCATTAGGGTGACCCCCTTAATTGGGCATCTAGGAGGTGGGGAGGGGTGACAAAAGTAAAATTTATATTTATCCCTGGTCGAGAGAGAGGTAGGCTCCAGTGTATGGTGTGTCTCCTATCTGTGGGGCCCCAAGAACATCAAACAAGTCATTCAGAGATGGCGTGTCTGCCACAATAAAATTTGGGATTGTACGGTCTTGCTTTATTTCTGAACAAGGTGGTAACATAATGGGTGGTCCCCCAACGTTGTACTGTAATGGACAGATGACAACAATTTGCAGATAAACACTTTACTTTCTGGCAGTACTGTAATTCAAACATGAACAGTTTTCCCAGAGAAATTATCCATCCCTGTGCTAAGGGATCTCTGGATCTGTAACAAGTGCATATTTTGTGGGGGTTGCCATGCACTTAGACTGAGCACACCTAACAAGTGACATGTATTAACACCCGCAGGAACTTTCCCCCTCTTGTAACCAGTTAGATCCCCTGAAACCATGAATGAGGGGCTGCTCACTCTGGCCACAGTTAGACTCTGTGCCATTACCTTAGGAAATGCTGGATTCCCCAGCCTCACTGGGCTGCTAGAGATATCCACACATTCAGCACGTAACAGCAAATCTCAACGCATATATGTGGTGAAAATAATCCTGGGTACCTGTACTCTTGTCAACTCTGGTCACATACACAGCACCAGACAACCCACAGTCTATTCTTGATCACCTATGAACCTTGTACTCATGGTTTGATATCCCTTTTCAAGGAATTTCGAAGAACCTTTAAGTCCACAGTTCCTTCACACATCCATAGCTTTTAAGTAAACACACACTCTTCACTCAGGGCAGCTCTGACAGTCTTTGAGTCTTTCAGGGGATTGCATCAAATAATCACTGAACTCTCAGTCCCATTCCACTTTTTGTGTGAAAATTTCACCCCAAAGCTAAATTGAGTTGAGGTATATTAACATTAGTCATGTCAGTAACTTTGCAGTAGGCTCAAGTAGGCTCAGTGACTGAATTTCCATTCCAACATTGTAATGAAATAAACCTTACCTAAGCTAGAGTGGCTATGGGTACCACCAGCACTGTGCTCCGACAGCATGCAATGATCATCGGGCTTGTTTTTTGCCAAATTAAAGCATGATTACACCCATGTTCTAAAATAGTCCTCCTCAGTAATCTCCATGAATACCTGAAGCTCATTGGCTAAGACACATCATGTGTGCAATAACACACTCCAGGCCCATGAAGCTACTGGGCATTCTAAAAATGTTCTCATAAATGCAAAAGTGTGATTGGCTGTTAGGATTTCAACAACCTTACATTAATCCATGTTATACACTGTCATGTACAGCCTGATAACCAAGACACATTGATTCTCCCTATCAGACTGCCATCCACTAGCACTGCTGAAGGACTGGAATACTGTAATGCATTCTTATTGTGAACCAACATTGTTGAACAGTTGGTGGAAGAACTATTTTCTGAAAAATCTCCATCTAAGTGAGGAAAACATTCAAAAAGTAGACTTTTTCTCCTCTTGTTCAGGAACAATTTTTTATAATCCCAATAAGGCACTCCCGGGAGTTAGATTAACAGTAAGTTAATCACACCCTATGGGCAATATGTCACTCGACCACGCCTTGTGCAACATTACACCCCAAGGGATGATTAACAGACTGTTAATCCCACCCCTTATCATGCCTTATTTTTATTATTTATTTATTTATTTAGTTTTTGTTGACCGGGTAAGTGCACTAGACAAATTCTGCCTATTTTCAGGCACGACCCGGGGGAAGGGGGATACAGATGAATGCCAACTGACCTTGAACCAGATTAAGCTGTTGGTGGTATTTTTCGTGAATGGAGGAAATTTGGCCATTGCACCGGGGAAATTCCCCTGCTCTTTTCGAGAAGTGCCATGGGATCTTTAACATCCACCTGAACTACCGCCAGAACAGGCAGATGGGACCTCAGTTTTTTTTTTTTAATTCTCTTTTTTACCTCCACGCCTCTCATCTGCACTTTCTGCTCTGGTCACGGACCCCAGGAGCCCCGGTCACCGGATATCGCCGACTCCCCCGGTCATCCCTAGCTTGCCCCCCAGAGAGCAGGGCCATGGTTCGGACCCCTCCCCACACCAGGCCGCGGGCCTAGTAACTGGTTGGGGGAATGGCTCCGGTGACCAATCAGGGCGTCCCCGGGGCAGAGCGTCATCTAGATGCTAGGCGTGGAATTTTTAGCCCCCTTTATTCCCCACCCCCGAGGCAAACGGTAGTAGTATGTTACCTAACTCCTCTGTCCGTTGCTGTCCCCTATAAAGTCTTTTGTGGCTCTAACTCTCACGGCTTTCACCTGTCGCGCATTTTCTGACTCTGCACTTCCTGGTTATACGTGCAGGGTCACATGAAGGTTACGTGACAGCCTTGACCCTCATCACATAACCAGGAAGTGCAGAGTCAGAAAATCGCGAGTTGAGGGTGAAAGCCGTGGAGTTAGAAGCACGAAAAGACTATGGGAAGCATGGACAGAGAAGTAATAAGAGTTTTGTTTGATTACTTTTCAACCTCTCACACTACCACGGCAGCTGGGGGACGGTGGTACAATATATCTGTGTCGCTTTGGAAGTGGCAGACGATAAGTAGAAGGGAATGGCTGGGGGGTGCAACAGCAGATGGAACAGCACAAAATTAGAGGCTATTTCATCAAAACTATGTATTTTTTTTAATCTTTGTCTTTATTTACAAACGAATTTCTTCTTTTTCTTAGCACTTAATAAATTTCCTGGTCCCATTTTCTAAGCGCAATGCCCTCCAGGGTGGTGGTATAGGCAATACCGGACCGACCAAGGGCTATAAGACCCTCCGCCTCGCGTCGGGCCTCATTACGCCCCTGGCCGGTCCGGTATTGCCCAATACTGCCCACCCTGTCGAGCATTATTGCTTAAGTAATTATATATTCCAATTGTATACCAGCATCCTTAAAGTGATTTTGTCAGACTTTGCAGATGCCATTGCCACCCATACTTCAGATGTCAAATGTGCAATTTGTTTCATACAAAAATCTGTCATAGTTATTTTATGTTATATCAGTACTTCATGCTCCAATTTTCGGTGTGTAACCACGCCACCAAAATAACATCATGCAAAGAATCATCAATGTTTTACATTCAGCAACAAAAATGTTTAGATAAATTATATAATTGTCTTAAATGTTTGTTACTCAGAGGTGCAGTCCCTTATTTTGGTGGTGGTGACTGCACCTAACATGTAGATGTGCATAGCAAGGCATTGTGGGTACAATAAGAAGTTGTTCTCTAATTTCCTTACTGTGAAGTGCAGTCTCATAGTTCTGTAGTGGCTTCAACAATAAAAGCTCTCATATGTTTATTTTCAAAACAAGACATTGTGCATATAGTATCTAGCTGACAAGATTTCTTTACTGAAAAATGTAGTCCCCTGTTTCAGTAGTGTAGATGTCTGCAATACCAAGACTGACCAACAGAGGTCTCAGATAGCTAGTGTTGGAACCCACTCGGGAGGGAGCAATCTTAGACCTGGTAATCTCAAATGGGGATGGAGAGAGGATCTCAGATTTAGAAGTGGGTAGCCAACTGGGAACAAGTGACCACCAAACAGTGTGGTTCATAATAAACACAGCCATAGAGTCAAGCCATACAAATGTGAGGGTACTGAACTTTAGGAGGGCTGACTTTGGCAAAATGGGAGAGTGCCTAAGAAAAGAGCTAGCAAATGGGAAAGAAGGAGGGGTGGAGGAACAATGGGGAACATCAAAACTGCCATCAAAGAGGCAACAAGCCTTTGTGTGAAGCCAATAAACAAATCAAAATGAAGGAAAAAAAACACTATGGTTCTCAAAAGAGGTGGTAGGAAGGTTAGGGAGACAAAGATAGCATTCAGGAAGTATAAGTTAACACAGAAGGAGCAGGACAGAGAACTGTACCAGTTAAAGCAGAAGGAAGCAGGGAAGGCAGTAAGAAAAGCAAGGGCCCAAGCTGAGGGAAAGATAGCCAACTCAGTTAAGGGAGGGATAAAACCATTTACAGGTACATTAGGGTGTGAAGAAAGACCAAGGGAGATAGTGAGGCTTAATAAATGGGAGGGTGGGTGGGCAGAGGGTGACAGTGAAAAAGCAGGGATACTGAATGAATACTTCTGCACAGTATTTGCAAAAAAAACAGAAGGGGGATACCTAATCCAATCAATAGAAGCACTCTGGATAGGGGGGCTGATACCAGTCCATTCACAAAAGAAAAGGTTCTGAAAGAACATCTGATACTGAAGATAGACAAAGCAATGAAACATGATGGGATTCACCCCAGAATTCTAAAAGAATTCTTAAAGAACTAAGGGGAGAACTAGTGACACCACTAGCTACCCTTTTTAACAAATGATGGGAGGATGGTGTGGTACCCGAGGACTGGAGGAGGGTGGATGTGATTCCCCTTCACAAAAGTGAGAGCAAAGCAGAGGCAGGAAACTACAGACCTGTTAGTTTGACCTCCGTGGTAGGGAAAATGATAGAATCACTTCTGAAAGAAAGAATTGTTGAGTACCTAGAGGCCAGCAGGGCACAGGACCCAAGGCAGCATGGAATCACAGTAGGAAGGTCATGTCAGATGAATCCAATAGATTTCTTTGACAGGGTGACCAAAGTAGTAGACCAGGGAGGGGGTTGTGGACATGGCCTACCTAGACTTTAGCAAGGCATCTGACACAGCCTCACACAAAAAGATTAATAAACAAGTTAACCAGCCTGGGAGTGGGTCCCAGGGTGGTAGCCTTGGTAAAAAAAATTGGGTGGTCAACAGGCCACACAGAGTAATAGTAAACAGAGTCCATTCTGAAGAAAGAAGGGTTACTAGCAGGGTACCACAGGGTTAAGTACTGGGACTGGCCCTTTTTAATGTCTTTGTAACTGACATTGCAGAGGGACTGGAAGGAAAAGTATGCCCCTTTGCAGATGACACAAAGATCTACAACAGAGTTGATACACAAGGGGGGGAGAAAGGATGAGAAGGGACTTGGCCAGATTGGAGGAATGGTCAAAAGTATGGCAGCTTAAATTCAGTGCAAATAACAGCAAGGTAATGCACTTGGGAAACAAAACCCCAGGAATATAGTACACAATGGAGGGAGCTATTAATAACAACAAAAATGGAAAGGGACTTGGAGATGGTCATATCAGATGGCCTAAAGGTAATCAAGCAATGGGAGAAGGCAGTAAGGATGGCTGGAGGGATACTGGGATGTATAGGGATAGACATCACTAGTAGAAAACAGGAAGTTGTTATCCCTCTGTATGGGCAGTTGGTGAGACCCCATCTGGGGTACTGCATGCAGTTCTGGAGACCACATCTCTGTAAGGACATAGATAGGATGGAGGCAGTCCAGAAGAGGGCAACTAAAACGGTGCAGGGTCTGCACCAGAGGCCATATGAAGAGAGACTAAAGGAGCTTAATATGTATCCTTTGAGGAAAGGAGGGAGAGGGAGGACGTGATAGAAACTTTCAAGTACCTCAAGGGAATCAACAAAGTCCAAGAGGGTAGAATCTTTCAGAAAAAGAGATGTGCAAGAACAAAGGGGCACAATTTGAAAATAGAGGAGGGATGGCTCAGGGGCAATGTGAGGAATTATTTATTCATGGAGAGGGTGGTGGATGCATGGAACGGCCTTCATGAGGAGGTCATGGGGTCAAAAACAGTGGGGGAATTCAAGAATGCATGGGACAGACAAAAGGCGATTCTGGTGGGGGTTAGGAAGAAGTAGGCTGTTGGTTAACTAGGATCTGCAGCTTATCCAGTAAGTAGGGAAATGGGCAGACTGGGTGGGCGGTCCTTATCTGCCATCAAAGTCTGTTTCTATGTTTTAAACCAGTGCTTAGAAACTTTGTTTCCCTTGCATGATGTCACGGTTGGGGGTTGCAGCACTGAGAAAAAGAAGGGTCAGGTTATACAAATGAAGCAGAGCATAGAAACAGAAATATATTTTTTTATTTCTTTGAAACTTGGCTTCCCGGCCAATGCCCTTTGGGGTAACCATTGTCTCAGTGCTTGTGTACTGAGATTCTTTGTTTTGGTTTTTTTTTTTTTTTTTGGATTCACCACAACATAACCCAGATAGACCATCTTAGGGTAGCTGGTTTATGCCAGTGGGGTGTTATATAGATGAGGTGCATTGAGTCATTGTAGGATGAAATATGTGTCTGTTGGTATCCTTTGCATACTGTTTGAGAGGCCTTTCAGCACCATGCATTTCTGCTTAAAGTAGAACCTCCATAATATTTTGTGGTAATCTACATATGCAGACCATTATGCTTTGCATTATAGGGGTATGCATGATTTTGTATTTCATTGAAACTTGGCTTCCTGGCCAATGCCCTTTAAGATAACCATTGTCTCAGTGCTTGTGTACTGAGGTTCTTTGTTTTATAGAAATAAAAGCATTTTTTTCATGGAAAACATCACTTTTTGGTAGTTTGAATCACAGCTATTACAGATTACTACTGCTGTTTTTCATGGCAAACCTGACAAAATCACTTTAAACATGAACAAAAATGTCTTTCTTGACACAGTGCCAAGAACTGAACTACTATAACTGCTGAATTTTGAAACCAGATCCTTCAAAGCTACTTATCTGATTTTGACAAGTATACTCCCCTGTCTGTACTCTCCTGGGTCGTACCTGAATATAGGCAACATTGTTGTCTAGTGTACTTACCTGGTAAACAAAAAACAAATAAATATTCAGTTTCCATGGAAACTATCAAAATTTGTCATGCTAACCAAAAAGCCAACATAACAGAGTACTGGATTAAGTTTTCAATTAACAACACTCACACCTCAGATAAACTTCATCGATGACAATACTGACAATGTGCAAAACAAAAAAAAAAAAAAAACACGCCTTATTCTTGGCTCCCCTTCCAAAGAGGTACAGCTCAGTACTGAGTAGAACAGGGAAACATCCTCCAAAATATATTTTTAAAGTTAGCACCACTAATTATTCATGTTTAGATGAGTGAACACAGTGTCAATTGTCCAAGTCCTGATTTTGGTGATGCATTCTGGGATAGATTATGCTAATTTATTCTATTTTTCTCATGGTTTTGTTCACTACTCTAGGCAGAAATGCAGGAAGACAGAACCACATAATTAAAAGGACTAGTTGCCCCATACACAGCCACAAGCAGTACCCAGGGTGGCAGGCTTCCAGGGTGCAAAGATCAGGACTGGTTTTAGGGTTTGGGGAAGCCCCCAACAGAATTAGTGAAGGCAATGGGACCCTTTTCCTGGCCCACCTTTCCCCCCCATGTGTTTAACTGTAGACCATACATGCATGTACCATTTTATTTTTTTTCAGTACACTCAGTGGTATATTTACATTTTGGGGGAGGAGGAAAGCAATGTTACTCCTTGGGGCTGTTCTTCCAATCCCATCCATTGCTGTCCATCCAACTCTTATTGACTGTGTCATAGGTGAGGAATTTCATGACATTATGATGCCACATAGGAAGGAGCTGCACAGCCCTTTATTGTTGATTTAAAAATACATTAAGATTTCAAAAAATGAATCAGGTGAACTTCTTTGGTTGGTGGCCCCCCATAAGCACAGGAATCTAGAAAGCCTTTTCCAGTGAATATCTTACATACTAGAGCTGCAAATTCACTCCTTTCATTGAACTGAACCACTTCAATGTTTATTTCTGGTTTGTTTCTGCAACCCAGGATTGAGCTTTGGACTGATCCTGTGGAGTTTGGTTTTACATACATTGTTAATTTAGTTTTTGGTAACCAGGTGGGGTGCACCAGGTAGATGAATGCCTATTTTAAGACACGACCCGGGAGATTACTGTGTAGGAACAGTGAAGACATAGTACAAAATACACGGCTTACAATGCAGTTTCAGGCAGGATATTGTATACATTGAATCGCTGAATTAGATGACATGGAAATGTGGATAGCAAAGGGTAAATGTAGTAATGAAAGTTCCAGTGTACAAAGCCACTTCTGCCTGCTATAGTCTTTTTACTCTGCACAAAGTCTTCTAATCTGCTGTCCAACAATGTGTATAAAACTGAGTTATAAAAAGGGTTTTAAAAATTGTCAAACCCGATTGGCTGAGGGAGATTTTTACCAGTGCCATCTCAGCATAACAGCATTGCATAAAGGTCCAACAGCCTCTTCACTGTAAAATCAGTAGTACGACACATCCCGTGATGCCATCACAAACATGGCTGCCACCTTTACTCACTAAAAACCTTCAATTAAACCATAAAGGTAGTTAATACTACCTTAAATGTTAAAAGTAATAATTAAATGTTATTTGCCTTCATAATTCTCTCCTGACACACTCATACATAAACTAAAAAATGAAGTATTACAGTACTTACAGTTTTAATTTCTGACCATGAAAATCTCCTCCTGTCCTCACCTGAATACTAGAGAAATCTTTGCAGTTTAACATACTACAGATAAACCAAAGCCCTGCTTCCATCTGAGGACTTTTCATGTGTTATAATGTATGGTGGAATGCAGTTGTGTATGGAAATCCATACACTGTGAAAAGTTGTTTGGCTGCAGTAGTGATGTCCTCACTAACGCAGAACCACTTTTCGTTCTGCATTAGTGAGGATGTCATAATACAAGGGCCTGCAGCAGCCATTGTCATTCATCATCCCTTGCTGTGTGACAGTGGCACACGTGTGTGCTGGCCAGCAGTTGTTAATCGAGGGCGGTCGGCAGAGCTGTTGTAAAATGTGGAAAATGAGTGTGCGTTTTTTAAATTTTGCAGTCACCATACACTATATAGAATGGTGTATGGTTACCCATACACTACTCGGCTATTCTTTCACCTCGTGGATAGAATGATGACTTGGGGACTTCTCGAGCTTCGCTCTCAAGGTCATCAGTCGGCACTGCATCCACTTGGTGGCACAATAGCCTTGTAGTGTATGGTCACCCATACACTATCCTATATATTGTGGGGGTGAACATTCTGCCAGTGGACCTGAGCAGAGATTTACATTCTTGTATTGCATGCACTGTAAACAGTCTAACTCTTGAATGTAGGAAAGACAGAAATGAAGCAAGATGGGGAAAAGAGAGTAAATATAAAACAGAAGAAAGAAAGGTGTGGAAACAGGAAAATGGGAGTCAGTTAGGGAAATAGAGGGTTTAAGGGCTAATTAAAAATAAATGTACTTTGCTGTACAAAATATTTTAGCCTGAGATGGCAGGACAGTGTCAGGATATGCAGGGACTTTTTTGCAGAGGTGCATGGACATGTCCTTTCTTTTTTTTTTTTTTTTAGAAAAAGTCAGTACAAATGTTTGCTTTTTTATTTTTGTGCATTTTGTCAACCCACTCACCTATAAAAACCTTGGACCCATTTTATAAATGCAATAACACAGTAGAAGTGTGCTTTATGGTCAGAAAATGGCACTTCTCTGGTGGATGAAAGCACTCGGCGATGCCTCATGCTTCACAACACACCCAACGTGCGTGAATATAACACGACAGTGCACATCCTCGAGTCTCTTATTACTTAAACATGAACTCAAATGTCTTTGTTTACAGACTACTAAGAACTGAACTACTGTAACCACAGAATTTTTAAACCAGGTTTTTCAAATCTATCGAACTGATTTTAACAAATATGTTCAGTCTCCATGGAGACTGTCAAAAATGATCATGCTGACGCAAAAGCTGACATAACAGGATATCGGGCCAAGTTTTTCATTATCAATAATCACGCCTCAAATAAACTTCACTGGCTACAATACTGACACTGCTCAAAGCTAAAGAAATTGCGTCTCATTATTGACTCCCCTTCCAAAGAGGTACTCACGGATGTCAATGGGAGCCCATTTTGCTTTTTTTCTTTCTTTTTTTTCCTTTTACAGCTCAGTACTGAGTGGAACAGGGAAAAACCCTCCAAAATATATTTTTAAAGTTAGTACCACTAAGTAGTCATGGTTAGATGAGTGAACACAGTGTCAATTTTCCAAGTCCTGATTTTGGTGATGCATTCTGGGATAGATTACGCTAATTTATTCTCTTTTCTCATGGTTTTGTTCACTACTCTAGGCAGAAATGAAGGAAGACAGAACCACATAATTAGAAGGACTAGTTGCCCCATGCACAGCCACAAGTAGTACCCAGGGTGGCAGACTTCAAAGTTACAAAGATCAGGACTGGTTTTAGGGTTTGGGGAAGCCCCCAACAGAATTAGTGAAGGCAATGGGTCCCTTTTCTTGGCCCACCTTTCCCCCATGTGTTTAACTGTAGACCATACGTGCATGCACCATTTTATTTTGCTTTATTTTTTTCAGTACACCCAGTGGTATATTTAGATTTTAGGGGGAAGAAAGCAATGTTACTCCTTGGGGCTGTTCTTTTTTTTTTTTTATATTTTCTTTTTATTCAAGGATGTGATATATACATGAGATACAGTCATTATCATAAAACCAACATTCAATGGCTGTTCTATTTAATACAATGTATCAAGGACAATAAAATAATTGTGTTTTAACCTGTGTCACTGTTTTTCATTCTATAAGGACTGAAGTCATTAACTTGATAAGTGATTCATCCCACGGTATAGTCATTAAAGGTTCGGTTCCTTCCAAGAATTCAAAAAGTTTAAGGATCAACCAGATGTGACAGCAGTACTCTAGAAACCTCCACAGATTCTCAATCTCTTTTAATATAATATGAACAATTGTGGTGTGGAGAGGCTCAAGGGACAAAGCCTGGGTCTTGTCTGGACAAATGCAATACCCAAGGTCTCCAAAGAGTTTCAAATGCTTGGTATTTTTTATGGAGTTTGGCTGTAAGAGATTCCATATAGTAAATGTCTAAAACCACCCCCCTCCAATCCCCTTAAGATGGAATAACGATAGTTCTCCATCGTCTGGTAATAGCTTATTTATTTATTTAGTTGTTTAACCAGGTGAGACACACTAAGCTGAAAGCTTTTTTACAAGTGCAACCTGGGAGCACAGGGAAGTTAAGTGACTTGCTCAGGGTCACGCAGTATGCAAGTGGAAGCTGTGGGATTCAAACCCAGGTCTGGTCTGCTGAATGTCACCAGATTTGCAGCTCAGAGCCTTAAACCACTGTGCTAACCTGCCTCTCATATATATATATATATATATATATATATATATATATATATATATATATATATATATATATATATATATATATATATATATATATATATATATATATATATATATATATATATATATATATATATATATATATATATATATATCAGGTATGCTGCCACGAGGGTCTGTGAGGGCAAATATGGAAAAGAGTCAATTCGGCTGTAAATTCAACTGACTTGCCCAAACAGTCTGAAACCTCCTGTTAGAGTGCACACCAAAATGGAGTCAACTGAGGACATGTCCAGAATATATGACTCTGGTCAGCATGTGTACATGCACAATTCCTCCAGCATCTGACCTAACTGGGTGGTAAATATTTCGCTAGGCCAGCCGGTGAGCGAAAAAAAAAGACTACGGCATTTCCAGGCAAACTCCCGCCACTTCGTAGAGGGTGTTACTTTGTATGCTAAAGGAGATGCCCGTAACCAATCATGGTCTGATATATCTTCCTCCAGATCCCTACACCAGCTATTTAAAAAAGTGAGGAATCACCCATCCCCTCCCTGAGAATTTTATAAAGAGGTCCCACTTGGTGTCCCCATAAATGTCCATTTATGTTGTTTTCTATATATGTCCATGCCATGGGGATGGGGTCGGGTAATTTTATTACCATCTCTCTCTGTCTTAGAATATAATTTTTAACCTGTAGGTTGCTTTTAGAGTTTCAAAAGGGATGATGCCCGTATGACATAGGAATTGCCTGAAAAATGGGAGGCCCACTCTTCTCCAGCTTACAAAATTATGATCTATGGTAGACGGGAGAAACCTATCATCTCCCAAAATTTGCATATAAAAGAAGAAAAGTGCTCTAAAACCTTTGTGTGTTTTTAACTTGTACCATAATTTCAAAATCTCTGCCATAAAGGGAGTGTATTCTCTTATAGGTGCTGTCCTAGGCGCCGTGGAAAAAGTTACCTTGGTAACGACGTATAGACGTCATTAATGAGAAATTCTAGCTCCTTCCAAGGAGCCTATATGCCGAGGATACCCAAAAGCTAATATTCTGAAAACGCAGCTGTGGGGCATAGAATTTCAGGTTTGAAGATTGGCACCGCCCTGAGAGAGCGGGAGTTGCAGTAGAGACATCCTAATTCTAGGGCGTTGACCATTCCAGACAAAATTAGAGATGATTTTATCCCATGATTGAAAGTAGAATTTGGAGGGAAAGGTAGGAACATTCTGAAATAAATACAGGAGTTTGGGTAGTATAATTATACGAATTGTTTCAATTCTTTGAAAAAAGCTTAACGGTAATTTAGATCAACGAGCCAGTTCTGATTGAATTTGGATTGATAAAGGTTCATAATTTAATAATTTCAAGTTATCTAAATTTTTTGGTATATGGATTCCCAAATATTTAATCTTAGTTTGATGCCATTTTAAAGGATATTTCTTTTTAAGGGTTAGGGATGTGGAGAAGTATAATAAAAGGAGATCTGTTTTGGCTATATTTAGTTTAAATCCTGAGACAGCTCCAAAAAGGTCCAAGGTTTCCCAGAGCACCGGGAGGGAGGTTTCTGGAGCTATGGTAGAAATTAGAGTATCATCGGCAAACAGGAGTACCTTATGTTCTCGTTGACCCACTGGAATGCTCTTGATCCGGGCATTACCCCGTATTGCTCCGGCCAGAGGTTCAATATAGAGAGCAAAAAGTAACGGGGATAAAGGGCAGCCCTGTCTCATACCCCTTTGTATCATGATTGGTTGAGATAAGGAACCATT
Source organism: Neoceratodus forsteri (assembly GCA_016271365.2). NCBI lineage: Eukaryota > Metazoa > Chordata > Ceratodontiformes > Ceratodontidae > Neoceratodus > Neoceratodus forsteri. The sequence goes on from JADMNL010000025.1 coordinate 114,784,531, forward strand.
GACTCGTATATAGGCTTTGGGGTGGGAGTAAATGTTTTTCATACAGGAAAGAAAACTGTTAGGAAAAGAAAATTTAGATAGGGTGGCCCATAGATATTCCCAATTAACCTTGTCAAACGCCTTGTCAGTGTCTAAACTTATTATTGTAGAAGGGATCTTCCTAGAATGTATAAATTCCATTAATAACATAATTCGGCGTAAGTTATCAAAAGTATTCCTTGATTTTATGAAGCCAGATTGATCCTTGTGTATATGGTATGACAGTATAGGTTCCAACCGCCTAGCCCCCAGATGGCCATGGATATTTTATAGTCCACATTTGAAATTGAAATGGGACGGTATGACTGTGGAAGAGTAGGGTCTTTATCGGGCTTTAGCAAAGGGGAGAGAACTGCATAGTTCCAGGAGGGTGGTGGGGTCTCACCTTCAGTCACTGCCTGGCATGCTGGGAGAAAGCTGGGAAGTAGCTGCGGCATAAAGGCTTTGTACCATTCCGAGCCAAAGTCATCAGGGCCAGGACACTTCAATGGTTTCAACGCTTTGACCTGTAGTAGAATTTCCTCAGTCTAATTGGGCATTCCAACTGTTTAATGTGATGCTTGGACAACTTAGGTAATGAGAGTTTATCCAGAAAAGCCGCTATTGCCTCTGGGTGGTTCTGGGACTGGTGGAGGGCTTCATATAAAGTTTCATAAAAGAGTTGGAAAGCATGTCTGATTTGGTTTTCTTTATAAGTGGTTTTATTGGAGGAGTTAGTTCTTATTTTCAAAATAGTTGAAGCTCGTTTGTTCGCTCTGAGTTTTCTTGCCAAAGCCCTTGCTCCCCTAGCTTCCCTCTTGTAATTGTATTGTTTTAGATAATTCAGGCTCTGGAAAGTTCTGTAATCTAATATTTGTTGAATCTCCTGTTTTAAGCCTCTTATTCTATGTTGGAGGGTCAAATCACCCTCCATATACAAGAGCTGATATGACTCCAGAAGATCTGTTAAGGATTTGAGTCTGGCATTCATTTTTTTTTTGTTTGCGAGAGGCATATTCCAGCAGCTCCCCACGGAGAACCGCTTTCAATGCGTCTCATTGTATAGAACAAGAGGTTTCTGGAGATATGCTTTCTTGGATTGCTTGAGGGATACATTTCATAAAGTGGTCCCAAAATTCTTGATCCCGAAGAAGGGATGCGCTAAACCGCCAGAGTCTGAACCTCTTTTGTTTGCCCAAATCTATTTTTAAAATTAAGGGGTTGTGATCTGAAAGTACCCTGGGCTCTAGAAGTATATCTTGAATTAGTGTGAGATGTTCTACTGTTATAAAAAAATAGTCCAACCTGGAGTAGGTGCCGTGTCTTGCAGAGAAATGTGTATAGCCTGGATCCGATGGAAAAAGTCTCCGCCAGGAGTTCTCGATACCCAAATGGGCAAAATTCCCCTTTAAATATTTGGCAGCTCCAGAAAGTCTGGTTAGGTTGTGATTAGAGGAATCAAGGTGTGGATGAAAAGGGATGTTAAAGTCCCCACCCGTAATCAGCATTCCCTTGAGCCTCTCCATCACCTTCTGTACAAACGTTCGTACCACTGGGAGTGACGTCTGGGGAGGAAGATAGGTATTAACCAGGGTCACTGTTTGGGAATAAAGCGAGCCTATAAGAATCACCTATCTTCCCTGAGGATCTAAATAAGTTTCTTGTATCTCAAGTGGGGTTGAAGATGGAACTAGAATTACAGTACCCCTTTTGCGTCCCCTTGGGTAGGAGGATGCAATCACTGAATATCTACCTCCCCAATGTAATTTAGAATGTTCCAACACTGAGCGATGAGACTCCTGTAAAAAATATAAGTCTGCCCTCTGTTTCCTTAAGTGTTACATGATCCTGTAATGTTTAATAGGTGAGTGTAAGCCATTCATATTCTGGGAGAAAATTGTTACTGGAGCATTAACCATAATCCCCTGAAGAAAGAGATACAATTATAAGGGATGGAGGTTGTTGGATCCCACACAGGGAAAATCTTAAAAAAATTATTTGTACTGTATATCACTCTCGCTCCAGCGGTCTTATTAGCCCAAACACAGCAATGCCAGAGTGAATGGCAACCTTAAATGTATCTGCCCTGTCGAGAGCAACCCCTCCAACCAGAACCGGGGAACCAACTGCATTAAAAAAGAGTCTGTCATCCATTTTTAAAATCAACAGTAGAAATTGAACTAGATAATATAACCAAAACCTTTCTATATAACCTAATCCCCTAACTGGGATAACTATACACAATTTCTCTTCCACAGTTGGTGGAGACATAACCGTCTGTGACAACCCTAGGAAAGTAACATAGAAACATAGACTTTGATGGAAGATAAGGACCACTTGGCCCACCCAGTCTGCCCATTTCCCTACCTACTGGATAAGCTGCAGATTCTAGTTAACCAACAGCCTACTTCCTGCAACCCCCCCACTATAATTGCCTTGTGTCTGTCCCATGCATGTTTGAATTCCCCCACTGTTTTAGACCCAATGACCTCCTCAGGAAGGCTGTTCCATGTATCCACCACTCTCTCCATGAAAAAAAGTTCCTCACATTACCCCGAGCCGTCCCCCATCTATCTTTAAATTGTGCCCCTTGTTCTTACACATCTCTTTTTCTGAAAGATGCTACCCTCCTGTACTTTGTTCATTCCCTTGAGGTACTTGAACATTTCTATCATGTCCCCCATCCCTCCTTTCATCAAGAGTATACATAATAAGCTCTCTCAGTCTCTCTTCATATGGTTTCTGCTGCAGACCCTGCACCATTTTAGTTGCCCTCCTCTGGACTGCTTCCATCCTGTCTATGTCCTTGCGTAGATGAGGTCTCCAAAACTGCACACAGTACTCCAGATGGGGTCTCACCAACTGTCTCTACAGAGGGATAACCACTTCCCTTTTTCTACTTGTGATGCCCCTTCCTATACATCCCAGTATCCCCCTGGCTCTCCTTACCAACTTTTCACATTGCTTACCCACCTTTAGGTCATCTGATATGACTACCCCCAGGTCCCTTTCCATTTTTGTTGTTGTTAGTACCTCCCCTGCTATTGTGTACTCTTCTCCTGGGTTTTTGTTTCCCAGGTGCATTACTTTGCACTTCTTTGCATTGAATCTAAGTTGCCATATGTCTGACCATTCCTCCAACCTTGCCAAGTCCCTTCTCATCTTTTCTATCCCCCTTGTGTATCAACTCTGTTACAGATCTTTGTGTCATCTGCAAAGAGGCATACCTTTCCCTCCAGACCTCTGCAATGTCACCTATAAAGATGTTAAAGATGACTGAACCCAGTACTGAGCCCTGAGGTACTCCACTAGTAACCCCACTTTCTTCGGAATGTGTTCCATTCACTATTACCTTCTGTGTCCTGTTGTGCAGCCAGTTTGCTACCCAGGCTACCACCCTGGGACCCACTCCCAGGCTGGCTAACTTGATTATTAATTTTTTGTGCGGGACTGTCAAATGCCTTGCCAAAGTCTAGGTAGGCCATATCCACAGCCCCTCCCTGGTCTATTACTTTGGTCACCCAGTCAAAGAAATCAATTAGATTCGTGTGACATGACCTTCCTGCTGTAAATCCATACTGCTTTGGGTCCTGTGCCCCACTGGCCTCTAGGTACTCAACAATTCTTTCTTTCAGAAGTGATTCCATCATTTTCCCTACCACTGAGGTCAAACTTACAGGTCTGTAGTTTCCTGCTTCTGCCCTGGTCCCACTTTTGTGAAGGGGAATCACATTTGCCCTCCTCCAGTCCTCAGGTACCACCCCATCCTGCCATGATTTGTTAAAAAGTGTGGTCAGTGGTGTCACTAGGTCCTCCTCAGTTCTTTTAGGATTCTGGGGTGAATCCCGTCAGGCCCCATTGCTTTGTCCACCTTGAGTTTTAGTGGTTCTTTCAGGACTCTTTCTTCTGTGAATGGACTGGTGTCAACCCCCCTACCCAGAGTGCTTCTATTGTCTGGTTTAGGTAACTCCTCCTCATCTTCTTTTGTGAATACTGAGCAAAAGTATTCATTCAGTATCTCTGCCTTTTCACTGTGTCACTCTGCCCACCTCCCATCTCCTTTATTAATCTTCACTATCCCTCCCTTAACCTTTCTATGCTCCCTAATGTACCTATAAAAGGTTTTATCCCCCTTAACTGAGTTGGCTATTTTTTCCTCGGTTTGGGCCTTTGCTAGTCTAACTGCCTTCCCCACTTCTTTCTGCTTTAATTGATACAGTTCCCTGTCGTGCTTCTTCTGTGATTCCTTATACTTTTTGAATGCAGCCTTTTTCTCCTTAACCTTCCATGCCACCTCTTTTGAGAACCATAGTGGTTTTTTACTCCGCTTTAATTATTTCTTTCACACAAAGGCTTGTTGCCTCTATGATGGCAGTTTTGATATTTCTCCATTGTTCTTCCACCCCTCCTTTTTGGTCATTTGCTAGTGCATTTTTCAGGTATTCACCCATTTTGCCAAAGTCATCCCTTCTAAAGTCCAGTATCCTTGTTTTTGTATGGCTTATCTCCATGGTTGTGCTCATTGTGAAGCACACTGTGCAGTGGTCGCTTGTTCCCAGATGTCTACTGACTTCTAAATTTGTGATCCTCTCTCCATTTGAGAGTACCAGGTCTAGTATTGCTCCCTCCTGGTGGGTTCCAACACTAGCTGTCTAAGGCCTACCCCCTGCAGGGCATCGAGAATGATCCTGCTCTTGGATGTGGCTGCAGTACATGTTATCCAGTTAACATGTGGGGCTTCTACCCACCTAATGTGGGTATAGACCCACCTGAGAGGGAACACCCCCTCTAGGAACCGAACTCACCCTAAGAGTGAGAGCCGGTCCTGAAATGGTTATAGCATGGGTAATAAAATGTTAAATATTAAAGTCGTTGTATAGCAGGAAAAGAGGAAGAAAAAAACCAACACACACAAGGAAAAAGGAGAGAGGAACTCTCTGCCCCCCCTTATAAAAAAGCAAACCATTTCCCTCGGGTCGGGTTTCCAGTGTGGAATAGGGCCAAGGTATATAATGTAAGAATAAAGCATAAAAAAAATATAATACCATATAGGCATATACTTCCATTACATTATAATACAGTTTTAACATATGGATAGCCCACCAAAGGTTGTCTGGTACAATGTCTTCATGAGGTCGGATATTAGCCAGATGGAGAAACCACCTGTATTACCATTGTTCTTATCCCACAACTGCTCCCCCCACTCACCCTATTACCCCATTTTATCTTTTGGTGGGGGGCAATAAATTATCATAGTGGGCATGGTCTGCAATCAGAAATACAGACACTGCTCAGAAGCTGCCCCTCCTTTAGGAGGTACCCCATATGTTTCTACTGTCTCATTTCTCCCACAGGCCCTATGAGAAAGCCCTGGAGAAGAGCCACTGTTGGACTATAACCCTAGAGTATGAGGAAGGCCCCCCCTATGAACTACCTAGCTTGATTACTCCTCATGTTTATGAATGCCCTCTACCCCATCCCACTTTCTTATACAGTGATGATCAGTTTTAAATAAGACCAAAACAAAATATAGCTCTCTAAGAGAGTAACCTATCTTTGGCTCAAAGTCTGTTGAGGCCCTGCATTAATGAAGTGCATTACCAGTTCGCGTTGGAAGTGTATTGTCCTTTTAAGGCACGAGGCACCAAATATATAAACACGCACTCTCCATGACCAACAAGGATAAAGAAGTTGGTTAAGTATCAAGGAGAGAAAGAAAGTTTTCCCCTTTGCTAGCGGGGAGGAGAGTGGGGGAAGCGACTTAAAACCTGGCAGTGAGCGGGGGGGGAACTAAGCACCCCTCCAGCCTCGTAGTATAGCCTTATATTTTATATCTTTATTATTATAGTGAATATGAGGCCTAAGGAGGAGCAATAACCCGTCCTCTACCCCCCAACCTAACCCGCCTGGTGACTCACCCCCTCTCAATCCCCCCCATAAGCAATACCTCAAAATGTACACTTGGGTGTAGATCTCAGTTCTTGTTCATCTGCAACATAGGGTTTCTCAGCTGACGAACCCTGTCCAACAGCCTCTGAAGATGTGAATCTCTCATCTCAGCCACAGATTTCTCTTGGTTATCAGAGTCCGTAGGTCTGGGCTGGTTCCGCAGCATAAATTTAGGGTCAATCTGTGAAAGGAACCTTCGCTGGAGCAGGTCAGTTTTGGCCTCTGCCATTGTGTTATATGTGATGGGCCCAGTGGGAAACAAAATCACCAATTTAGCCGGGTATGGGGTGTGAAACATCAAATTTTTGGCCTGGAGGAGGGGGAACAAGGGAGAGTATTCACGTCGCATGCGCTGGGTTGCAGGCACATAGTCATTATCAAAGATAATACGATTGTTCCCCAACATAAGCCTTTGTTTGCGCCACGCCTTAATCAGAAGCTGATCTTTTTGGTTAAAGGTAGCAAATCTCATTACAAAAGATCTTGGACGGGCACCGGGTTTAGAAGGTTGGGGGCTCAATGCTCTGTGTGTCCTTTCAATATCGAGTTGAAAATCAGGGCCTACTTCAAGAAGCAGGTGGAGCAGATGGTCCACAAAGGCTGTGGGGTCGTTCCTTTCCTCTCCCTCAGGGATCCCATACACTCGAATATTTTTTCTTCTTCCTCGATTCTCTATATCTTCTTGCCACAAAGAAATCTGCAGCTGTTCTTCTGCTATGGTTTGTACTAATATCTCTAGATCGGCTATTCTTTCCGCATTCTCTGATATTTGTGTGTCAGCCTCTGTAACTCTGATCTGTAGATCCCCCAAGTCCATTCAGATTTCTTTAAGCGCATCCCTCATCTCCGACCGAAACTCGGCGATTGCTGAAAGGATTGCCTCGGAATGGGAGTTGGTAGGCATTTTCGTTTGTATTGTTTGTTGCTGCTGTTGCTTTTGCATGAGTTTATCTTGTTTGCCCCTTCTGGTTTCTGGGTGTGGGGTGGTGTAGGCCGTGGTATCCTGATGCGGCACGCCACACTCCTCGTTGCCTGGTAAATCACGTAAAGGTTGGTAGCGATTACGGCTTCGATCGTAGCTTGCCATGCCCCGAGGGGAATGTTCCCAACCGCAAATTCCTCCCAGTGCATTCGGTATCAATTAATGAATTACTTTGTGAACAAAGGTTGGACTGGTAAGGAGGAAATGCCACTTGTTGATGTGGTGGGGCAGGAGCTCCAATTCACCGAGTGCTGATAGCGCCATGCTAGAACTGGAAGTCATCTGTCCATCCAACTCTTATTGATTGGGTGATAGATAGGTGAGGAATTTCATGACATTATGATGCCACATAAGAAGGAGCTGCACAGCTCTTTATTGCTAATTTAAAAATACATTAAGATTTCAAAAAAATGAATCAGGTAAACTTCTTTGGTTGGTGGCCCCCCATAAGCATAGGAATCTAGAAAGCCTTTCCCAGTGAATATCTTATATACTAGAGCTGCAAATCCATTCCTTTCACTGAACTGAACCACTTCGATGTTTATTTCTGGTTTGCTTCTGCAACCCAAGATTGAGCTTTGGACTGATCCTGTGGAGTTTGGTTTTACATACATTATTAATTTAGTTTTTTGGTAACCAGGTGGGGTGTACTAGGTAGATGAATGAATGCCTATTTTCAGTCACGACCCAGGAGATTACAATGTAGGAACAGTGAAGACATAGTACATGGTTTCAATGCAGTTTCAGACAAGATATTGCATACATTGAATCACTGAATTAGATAACATGGAGATGTGGATAGCAAAGGGTAAATGTAGTAAAGAAAGTTCCAGTGTACAAAGCCACTTCTGCCTGCTATAGTCTTTTTGCCCAGCACAAAGTCTTCTAATCTGCTGTCCAGTAATGTGTATAAAACTGAGTTATTAAAAAGGTTTTAAAAAATCATCAAACCCAATTGGTTGAGGGAGATTTTTACCAGTGCTATCTCAGCATAACAGCATTGCATAAAGGTCCAACAGCCTGTTCACTGTAAAATCAGTAGTATGACACATCCCGTGATGCCATCACAAACATGGCTGCCACCTTTACTCACTAAAAACTTTCAAATAAACCATAAAGGTAGTTAATACTACCTTAAATGTTAAAAGTAATAATTAAATGTTATTTGCCTTCATAATTCTCTCCTGACCCACTCATACATAAACTAAAAAGTGAAGTACTACAGTACTTACAGTTTTAATTTCTGACGTTTCTTTTCTGACCATGAAAATCCCCCTCCTGTCCTTATGTGAATACTAGGGAAATCTTTGCAGTTTAACATACTACAGATAAACCAACGCCCTGCTTCCATCTGAGGACTTTTCATGTGTTATAATGTATGGTGGAATGCGGTTGTGTATGGAAATCCATACACTGTGAAAAGTTGTTCTGCTGCAGTAGTGATGTCTTCACTAAAGCAGAACCACTTTTCGTTCTGTGTTAGTGAGGATGTCATAATACAAGGGCCTGCAGCAGCCGTTGTGATTCGTCATCCCTGCTGTGTGTGAGAGTGGTGCACGCGCGTGCTGGCCAGCAGTTATTAATCAAGGGAAGTCAACAGAGCTGTTGTAAAATGCAGAAAAGTGAGTGTGTTTTTTAAATTTTGCAGTCACCATACACTATACAGAATGATGACTTGGGGACTTCTCGAGCTTCACTCTCAAAGTCATCAGTTGGCACTGCATCCACTCAGTGGCACAACAGCCACTATCCTATATACAAAATCACACATGCCCACACAATGCAAAGCATCATGGGCTGCGCTGGTTCAACTTTAAGCAGAATTGAATGGTGCCGAAAGGCCTCTCACACAGTTTGCAAAGAGTATTAACAGATAACATAGACATGTGTTTCATCCCACCAGAATTCATCAGTATGCCTCATCTGTTTGACACCCCAGTGGAATGGACCAGCTACCCTAAGACAGTGTTTCTTGGATATGTTGTGGTGAACCCATTAAAATAAAAAACTATTTAAAAGACAAAGAACCTCTGTGTGCAAACACTGAGGCAAGGTTCAAAGGGCATTTGGCTGGGAAGCCAAGTTTCAAGAAAATACAAAATCACACATGCCCACACAATGCAAAGCATCATGGGCTGCATATGCAAATCACCACAGAATGTTATGCTGGTTCAACTTAAAGCAGAATTGCATGGTGCCGAAAGGCCTCTCACACTATCCTATATATTGTGGGGGTGAACATTCTGCCAGTAGACTGGAGCAGAGATTTGAATTCTTGCATTGCATGCACAGTAAACATTCTAACTTTTGAATGTAGGAAAGACAGAAATGAAGCAAGGTGGGGAAAACAGAGTAAATATAAAACAGAAGAAAGAAAGGTGTGGAAACAGGAAAATGGTAGTCAGTTCGGGAAATAGAGGGTTTAAGGGCTAAGTAAAAATAAATGTATTTTGCTGTGCAGAATATTTTAGCCTAACATGGCAGGATAGTGCTGGGACATGCAGGGACTTTTTTGCAGAGATGCATGGACATTTTCTTTCTTTCTTTTTTTTTTTTTTTAAGAAAAATCAGTACAAATGTTTGCTTTTTAATTTTTGTGCATTTTGTCAACCCACCTGCCCATAAAAATATTGGATCCATTTTATAATTGCAATAACACAATAGAAGTGTCCTTTATGGTCAGAAAATGGCACTTCTCTGGTGGATGAAAGCACTCAGCGATGCCTTATGCTTCACAACACAGCCAAATTGCATGGCTATAACACCACATTGCACACCCTGGAGTCTTTTATTACTTAAACATGAACTCAAATCTTTTTGTTAACAGACTATCAAGAAGTGAACTACTGTAACTGCAGAATTTTTAAACCAGGATCTTCAAACCTACCAAACTGATTTTAACAAATATATTCAGTCTCCGTGGAGCCTATCAAAAATTGTTATGCCGACCCAAAAGCCAAGATAACAGAGGTACTAGGTCAAGTTTTCAAGTAACAATAATCACACGTCAGATACACTTCATTAGCGAGAATACTACCACTGCACAAAGTTAAAGAAACTGTGTCTCATTATTGACTCCCCTTCCAAAGAGGTACTCACGGATGTCAATGGGAGCCCATTTTGCTTTTTTTCTTACTTTTTTTTTCTTTTACAGCTCAGTACTGAGTAGAACAGGGAAACACCCTCCAAAATATATTTTTAAAGTTAGTACCACTAAATAGTCATGGTTAGATGAGTGAACACAGTGTCAATTTTCTAAGTCCTGATTTTGGTGATGCATTCTGGGATAAATTATGCTAATGTATTCTCTTTTGTCATGGTTGTGTTCACTACTCTAAGCAGAAATGCAGGAAGACTGAACCACATAATTAAAAGGACTAGTTGCCCCATGCACAACCACAAGCAGTACCCTGGGTGGCAGACTTCAAAGTTGCAAAGATCAGGATTGGTTTTAGGATTTGGGGAACCCCCAACAGAATTAGTGAAGGCAATGGGCCCCTTTTCTTGGCCCACCTTTCTCCCATGTGTTTAACTGTAGACCATACACGCATGCACCATTTTATTTTGTTTTATTCTTTTCAGTACACCCAGTGGTATATTTACATTTTTGGGGGAAGAAGAAAAAAATTACTCACCTTAGTAATTGTATTTCTTCTAATGGAGTCTTGCTGTAGTCTGACAATTTGCAGTTAGCTCCAGCTCTCGAACTGCCCCGGAGAGTGAAGGGTTAAATTCTATGCCAGGCATAGAACGTTGGGCTCGAGCACAGTTGAAAACTCTGTCTGTGTCCTTTCAAACCCAAACTGTCAGATTCTTATGAGCTAAAACTCACTGATTAGAAACTGCAAAAAAGTCCTAGTAGCCAACTGGCAACACAGACTTTGGATTCGCCAAAAGACTCAAGTCAGAAAACCAAAGAACCAAAACTAGGTAATAAGAACTAAAAAAACCTCTTAAACAAATACAAAGCACCCAACACAATGGGAGTGGGGTAAAGACATCCCTGGGGTGCAACACTGCACCTGCCCACCCACTTCCGAAAAACAGGTTCTTAGAGGGGAGGCAGGGAGGGAGGTCAGAATACAGCAAGACTCCATTAGAAGAAATACAATTACTAAGGTGAGTAATTTTTTCTTCAAACAACATGAAATCTTGCTGTATTCTGACAATTTGCAGACTACCAAGCAGTACCTCCAAGGAGGAGGGACAGAACCTACTTTGAGAATAGGCTCTGAAGTACTGCTGTGCCAAACCTAGCATCACTCCTAGCCTGGATATCCAGAGAGTAATGCTTGGTGAAGGTATGAACTGTTTTCCAGGTGGCTGCTTGATAGATTTCTAACAAGGGGATATCCCTAGCTTCAGCCAGAGATGCAGCTGTACCTCTAGTGGAATGAGCCCTCAGGCCTGAGGGTGCAGTTTTTCCCAGTTTTTCATAGCAGAATTGAATACAGGACACAATCCACCTGGCAATGGTTCTCCTGGTGGCAGGCTTTCCCTTATCTACTTCCCCATAAGAGAGGAAGAACTGGAGGGAGTCAAACCTGTGATCCTTTGTGATTGTCGACGGCTTGTCTTTTTCGAATCACTTCAATAAAGTTACAAATAAATCCAACGCTCTTCTGCGTAGGATAAAAAAATACTTTTGTTCTGAAAACTGAAGAATGTATCATGACATTATATAAGACTCATGTTAGGCTCCACTTGGATTACGGCTCACCCCTGTGGAGTCCGTATCTAATAAAGGATATCACAAAAATTGAGAGGGTTCAAAGAAAGGCCACAAAAATTATACCCCACCTTTCCTGTCATGACTAATAAACTAGGCTTCAAAAACAGGGTTATACTCATTAGAAACTAGAAGATTAAGAGGTGACATCCTACAATTATTTAAAATCGTATCATCTCCTACATTAATGAAACCTTGTGGTTTGTCCTTTGCATCTAGAAAAATTGTTGCTAGACTACATAATAAACAAATCATAATTGAGAAAACAAGAACAAACAGAAGACAGCAATTTTTAATGTTAGAGCTCCAAGAGTTTGGAACTCCTTGCCACAGGAAATTGTTGACTGCAAGAATATTAATACATTCAAGTTTAAATTAGACAGATGGCTTTTGAATAAACAATAAATCTATTAATGAGCCACATGTGTGGAGGACATTCTCAATGGGCTTCGGCCTTCTTATGTCCCAACTACCAAGTTACCAAGTTTGTACATTCTATGTAGTAACTAAGGGCCCTTTTAACATCTAAACTGTGTAGCCTCCATTCCCCTGAGGAGGTGTGATCAGCGAAGAACACAGGAAGAGACATAGATTGGTTTAAGTGGAAATCAGAAACCACTTTAGGTAGGAACCTTCTATTGGTTCTAAGGACCACCTTATCTCTATGGAAAGAGATAAAGTCAGGCTCCACTGACAGGGCTTGCAATTCACTGATATGTCTAGCAGAGGTAACAGCAACCAAAAACAAAGTTTTCCAAGTCAAGTATTTGAGCTCTGCTGAGGACATAGGCTCAAAGGGGGCTTGCATAAGCTGAGCAATGCAAATATTCAAATCCCAGGCAGGAGTAGGATCCCTAAAAAGGGGATTGGTATGAAGCAATCCTTTGAAAAATTTACAGAATACAGGGTGAGATGACAGAGAGGAAGACTTCCCCACTGACAGGAAAGCAGAAACAGCTGACAAATGAACTTTGAGAGTAGCTGGTTTGAGGCCTAGGCCATTAAGGTGAACCATATAATCCAGGAATGTAGACAACTCAGCAGTGTCTGGGGATATATGCTTCTTGGAACACCAAATGCTGAACCTTTCCATTTGAGTTGTAAGTTTTTCTGGTGGCAGGCTTTCAAGAAGCTTTGAGAATATCCAGAACCCCTTGGGACAGATGGAAGTCTGCATACTCTAACTCTTCAAGAGCCATGCCTTGAGATTGAGTGACCGAAGATTGGGGTACCAAATCCTCCCCTGAGAGGAAGTTAACAGGTTGTAATTCCTGGGAAGAGACAGGGGAAGATGGACTGCTAGGGACAGCAACAGAGGGTACCAAGGCTGCCTGACCCAGTCTGGAGCAATCAGAATCACTCTGCAAGGTTGTGACCTTACCTTGACTAGAACCTTGTACAGTAGAGGGAAGAGAGGGAAGGCATAAAGAAATTTCCCTTCCTAGTTCAAAATCAGAGCATCCAGAGGGACTGAGCCCAAGACTGGGGGTCTGCAACAAAACAGAGGAAGTTGGTGATTGTCTGGGGCTGCAAAGAGATCTATTTCTGGAGTGCCCCACCTTGAGAAGATCACCTTCAATACCAAAGGATCCAGAGACCATTTGTGATGGCCCTGGGAAATCCTGCTCAATGCATCTGCTAGCACATTGTCCTTTCCTGGGAGGTGGACTGCTACCAGAGAGGTCTGTAGGGAATAAGCCAGGGACCATATTTTCATGGCCTCCATGCACGAGGCCATGGACTGAGTGCCTCCCTGCTTGTTGATGTAACACATGGTGGTATTGTTGTCCATCCTGACCTGAACCACCTTGTTCTGTACTGACTGAGAGAAAGCTTGTAGGGCAAGAAGTACTGCTCTGAGCTCCAGAAGGTTGATGTGAAGAAGGGATTCCTGAGGGGACCACAGTCTTTGGGCAGTGAGAGCCCCCCCAATGGGCTCCCCACCCCAAAAGGGAAGCATCTGTGGTAAGAACCACAGAGTGAGTCTAAGAGACAAATGGAACACCCTGCCTCAGATTGTCCAGGTCCTGCCACCACTGAAGGGCCTGAATTAAGGTCTGAGTAACAGGAACTAGCTTGGTAAGAGGATCTTTCCTTTGGGACCAAAAGGTTCCCAGATGGAACTGAATGTCCCTCATCTAAAACCTGGCCCCTTGGACCACTGCTGTGGAAGCTGACATGTGGCCCAGAAGCTGCAGAAAATGCCTTGCTGGTCAAGAAACCAGAAGGAGAAAGGAAGAGGCCAGCTGAGAGATGGCTTTTGCCCTTTCCAAAGGAAGGAAGGCTCTTGCCTTGAGGGTGTCCAGCTCTGGGCCTATGAAAATGAGAAGCTGTAATGGTTCGAGAACTGACTTGGGAAGATTGAGAAGGAACCACAGGGCAGTGAGAACTTTCTGGGTAACTTGCAGATCTGACTTGACTTGGTCTGAAGACTGGCCCACCAGAAGTCAATCGTCCAGATATGGAAAAATACAGGTTCTTTTCCTTCTTAAAAAAGCCACCACTACTGCTAGGCACTTTGTAAACACCCTTGGAGCTGAGGTTAGACCAAAGGGCATTGCTCTGTACTGATAATGGCCTGAGGGCAATTCAAACCTGAGGTACTTTCTGTGGGAGCACCTAATGGGAATGTGAAAATAGGCACCCTTGAGGTCCAGGGAGGCTAGCCAGTCTCCTGGCCTCAGAGAAGGAAGAATTGTTCCCAGAGCCACCATCTTGAATTTTGGCTTTACTAGGTGCTTGTTTAGGTATCTTCGATCTAGGATGGGTCGCCACTCCCCTGTCTTTTTCAGGGTAAGGAAGCACCTGGAGTACAGACCTTTGCCCCTGTATGGAGTAGGAACTCTATGGCCTTTAAGGCCAGTAGATACAAAACCTCTGCCTCTAGAGCAAGGGTTTTTGAAGTATTTGCAAGTGGAAAGGATCTGGGTCTCAGTTTTGGAAAACTTTTGAAAATGAAAACCAGCCCCTGGCTTACAACCTCCAGGACCCACCTGTCTGAGGTAACAGACATCCAGTCCTGGACAAAGTAAGCCAGCCTGCCTCCTACTGGAATGGGGGAGTTGACCCGGGCTGACACATCAGGGTGTCTGCTTGGCAGGAGCCTTAGGCTGAGGGGTGGATGCAGCCCTGCTCATCCCCCTTCTGCCTCTCCCTCTGAAGAACCCCCTCTGAGAAAAGGAAGAGGAAGAGGAAGCCTGTGCCTGGTAGAAAGGCCAGTGAAAAGGCCTGCCCCTACCCCTAGCTTGCTGCCTCTGAGGAGTTGCCTGCCTCTCCTTGGCCTGGGCACTCCTATAAGTGGTCCTGTACTCATCCATTTTCTTCACGTAATTCTCTGTCTGCTCCCCAAACAGAGAATTATCCACTACAGGGAAATCCATGGCCTTAGCCTGGATGCCCTGCGAAAGGCTAGTACATCTGAGCCAGGCCATTCTCCGAAGAGCCACAGATGTAGCCATGACTCTTGATGACACATCACTGGAGTCCACAGCAGCATGAAATTGCACCTTGATGCCTCAATCCATCAGCAGCCACCCCCTCCAGCTCCTTGGCTAGCTTGGGGGAAGCCTGTTTAGCCAGTGTCAGTACAGTGTCCCACCTGGACTTCTGGTACCTGGCTGTATAGGCCATATAATTAGCCTGCCTGAGTCCCAAAGATGATGCCAAGTACTGTTTCTTTGCCATGGAATCTATCTTCCTGGAATCTTTTTCTGGGGGTGTGAAGCCAACGGGAAGTTTGCCTTGTCACAGGCAGCAGCCTGCACTACCCCAACATGGCTGCATTGCTGGTAAAGAAATTCCGTATCCAAGCCTGACAAGGTGTACTTCTTGTCCATTCTCTTGTCAACAGGAGGTACAGAGTTGGGAGACCGAAGAATTTTTTGTGCCTGTTTCCCAAATGACCTATGAAGGGGAATAGACAGTCTCTTAGACTCTGGGATGTCCAACATCTCTATGAAATCAGGCTCCTCTTGATCCTCTACAGCCTCCGCAATAGGAAGCTGGAGGGTTTGAGCCACTTTTCTGTGGAACAGAAAGTGGGGAGGGGACACAGAAAGCCTAGAAGGGGAAACACTAGCAGGTCTGTCTGGGGAGATGTCCGGTTCCACAGGCACATCCAGACTTTCACCGTCTAAATCATCCTCTTCAAATTCCCCCTCCTCATCAAACTCTGGTTTGTAAAAATCTTCAGGGGAATAATCCTGAACCGGGGGAACTGACCGAACCGAACCTCTGCCAGAAAGCGTCGGATCAGTCGGAACCGGACAAAGCGATTCCACAATCCGAATCGCTTTGGCTATTTCTTCAGCGGTCGGAACATGCAGCTCTGATCCGAACTGGCCGATGTATCCTTTCGTTTTTTTTTTGTAGGAACCGATCCCTCAGGATCAGCTCTCCTCTTGCCCGAAGAAGTATCGCCCTGGTCAGAAGGCACTCCTTCTGGTTCGGTAGGAACTGAACCAGGCTTGCCTTCCGGGTCAGCGGATTTCTCGTCCTCCTTATCCCCAAGTCTACCTAACCTTTTCTCTAAGGTAGACTTAGGGAAATTCTTACAAATTTGGCAGTCTGAATCGAGGTGGTCAAACCCCAGACAGTAAACACAGTTGGTGTGGGGATCGGCCTTAGCAAAGACCTCCCCACACACACTGCAGTGTTGAAACCCAGTGGGCCCGTTTTTTCCTTGGGTTTCTCAGACGTGGTCAACCTAACCAACTTACCCTTTATATGGCAACCGCCAGAAAAGACTCCCCTATCGGTTTCACACCGTGTCACAGGTGATGGAAAAAAACGCTAAAATTACATTTTTTTTAAAACCGATATGGACCGGTAACCACACACTACCTTTTTCCTTTTCAAGTTCTTACTACAAGATCGGTTCAGCCGAACCAATCAGAAAAATTTTCACAATTTCCACACAACAACTACTAATCCAAATACTTACGGTACCACAGACAGAGTCTCGAACCAAAAAACGTGACGAAAATTGGACTAAAACCGAAACTTTAACCGCGAAGAACCAAGCAGAAGGAGAAATCTCTGGAGCGACTGTTCAGCGAGGTGGATTAAAGAATCTGACGATTTGGGTTTGAAAGGACACAGAGTTTTCAACTGAGCTCAAGCCTGTTCTATGCCTGGTATAGAATTTTTTTTTTTGAAATTTCTCTTTATCCTCCTCACAGCCTGCTTCCTCCGACCCTTCAGTGATGACCCCCGGACATCCCACTGCCCGGAACCCTGCCCACACAGACCCTAGATCCCCATGGAGCCACGGTTTACCCCCGAGGGACGAGGTGGGGGCTCCTAACCCCGTAACTTACATTTTCGTCGTTCTCGTGGTCTGTTGGGCGGGCACGGGCACATCATGGGCACGTCCTGGGTCCTCCCATCTTCCCGGATGAGGCAGGCTCTTTTTTCCTCATGTTCTCCCTCCCTGAGCAGCCGACAACCTCCCCTGACGTCATGACGTGCACGTCGATGTCCATGCTGCTCAACGGCCAGCCATCCCCTGGTGGGGCCTGCAGTTCCCTGAGCCTCCACTCGGGGTCATGCAAGTGCCGGGCGTCGGCCGAATCCCTTCCCGGAGCAGGCGAGCTGTCGTCGGACGCTCAAGCCTGTCTCCCTAGCCCGACCCACCGACTACCCGAGTCCGCTCCCGAACCCGGGTCGCCGGCGTGGAGCGAGGTGTGGCGTCCAGCGCCTCAACCCTCAGCGCCACCGGGCTGCCTGGTATAGAATTTAACCCTTCACTTTCTGGGGCAGTTCAAGAGCTGGGCCTAACTGCAAATTGTCGGAATACAGCAAGACGTCATGTTGTTTGAAAGCAATGTTACTCCTTGGGGCTGTTCTTCCAATCCCATAAATTGCTGTCCATCCAACTCTTATTGACTGGGTGATAGACAGGTGAGGAATTTCATGACATTATGATGCCACATAAGAAGGAGCTGCACAGCCCTTTATTGCTGATTTAAAACTGCAATTAAGATTTCAAAAAAAATGAATCAGGTAAACTTCTTTGGTTGGTGCCCCCCCAAAAGCATAAGAATCTAGAAAGCCTTTCCCAGTGACTATCTTATATACTAGAGCTGCAGATCCATTCCTTTCACTGAACTGAACCACTTCAACGTTCATTTCTGGTTTGTTTCTGCAACCCAAGATTGAGCTTTGGACTGATCCTGTGGAGTTTGGTTTTAAATACATTGTTAATTTAGTTTTTGGTAACCGGGTGGGGTGCACTAGGTAGATGAATGCCTATTTTCAGACTCGACCTGGGAGATTAAAATGTAGGAACAGTGAAGACATAGTACAAAATACACGGTTTACAATGCAGTTTCAAACAGGATATCGTATACATTGAATCGCTGAATTACATGACATGGAGATGTGGATAGCAAAGGGTAAATGTAGTAAAGAAAGTTCCAGTGTACAAAGTCACTTCTGCCTGCTATAGTCTTTTTGTCCTGCACAAAGTCTTCTAATCTGCTGTCCAGTAATGTGTATAAAACTGAGATATAAAAAAGGTTTTAAAAATCGTCAAATCCAATTGGCTGAGGGAGAGTTTTACCAGTGCTATCTCAGCATAACAGCATTGCATAAAGATCCAACAGCCTGTTCACTGTCAAATCAGTAGTATGACACATCCCTTGCTGCCATCACAAACATGGCTGCCACCTTTATTCACTAAAAGCCTTCAATTAAACCATAAAGGTAGTTAATACTACCTTAAATGTTAAAAGTAATAATTATATGTTATTTGCCCTCATAAATCTCTCCTGACACACTCATACATAACCTAAAAAATGAAGTAATACAGTACTTAGAGTTTTAATTTCTGACGTTTCTTTTCTGACCATGAAAATCCCCCTCCTGTCCTTACGTGAATACTAGGGAAATCTTTGCAGTTTAACATACTACAGATAAACCAACGCCCTGCTTCCATCTGAGGACTTTTCATGTGTTATAATGTATGGTGGAATGCGGTGGTGCATGGAAATCCATACACTGCAAGAAGTTGCTCTGCTGCAGTAGTGATGTCTTCACTAACGCAGAACCACTTTTCATTCTGTGTTAGTGAGGATGTCATAATACAAAGGCCTGTAAGCCACTGTGATTCGTCATCCCTTGCTGTGTGAAGTGGCTTTTTGGCAGTAAGGCTAGCCAGCAGTTGTAGATTGAGGCGGTCGGCAGAACTATTGTAAAATGTGGAAAAGTGAGCGTGTTTTTTAAGTTTTGCAGTCATAATACACTATATAGAATAGTGTATGGTTAGCCATACACTACTCGGCTATTCTTTCATGTCGTGAAAAGAATGATGACTTGGGGGCTACTCGAGCTTCACTCTCCAGGTCATCAGTTGGCATTGCATCCACTCGCTGGCAGAATAGCCTTGTACTGTATGGCTACCCATACACTATCCTATATATTGTGGGGGTGAACATTCTGCTAGTAGACCGGAGCAGAGATTTGAATTCTTGTCTTGCATGCACAGTAAACATTCTAACTCTTGAATGTAGGAAAGACAGAAATGAAGCAAAGTGGGGAAAAGAGAGTAAATATAAAACAGAAGAAAGAAAGGTGTGAAAACAGGAAAATGGGATTCAGTTCAGGAAATAGAAGGTTTAAGGGCTAATTAAAAATAATGTATTTTACTGTGCAGAATATTTTTGCCTGAGATGGCAGGATAGTGCTGGAAC
This sequence comes from Neoceratodus forsteri, assembly GCA_016271365.2. NCBI lineage: Eukaryota > Metazoa > Chordata > Ceratodontiformes > Ceratodontidae > Neoceratodus > Neoceratodus forsteri. The sequence continues at coordinate 114,803,900 of JADMNL010000025.1, forward strand.
ATGCAGGGACTTTTTTGCAGAGGTGCATGGCCATTTTCCTTCTTTCTTTTCTTCTTTTTTTAAGAAAAGTCAGAACAAATGTTTGCTTTTCTATTTTTGTGCATTTTGTCAACCCACCCGCCCAGAAAAATCTTGGACCCATTTTATAATCACAATAACACACTAGAAGTGTGCTTTATGGTCGGAAAATGGCACTTCTATGGTGGATGAAAGCACTCAGCGATGCCTAATGCTTCACAACACACCCAACGTGCGTGGTTATAACACCACAGTGCACACTCTGATCTCTCTTACTACTTAAACATGAACTCAAATTTCTTTGCTAATAGACTATCAAGAAATGAACTACTGTAATTATAGAATTTTTAAACCAGGTTCTTCAAACCTACCAAACCGATTTTAACAAATATAATCAGTCTCTGTAGAAACTATCAAAAATTGTCATGCCGACCCAAAACACGACATAACAGAGTATTGGGTCAAGTTTTCAGTTAGCAATAATAATACCTCAGATAAACTTCATTGGCTATGATACTGCCACTGTGTAAAGCTAAAGAAACTCTGTCTCATTATTGACTCCTTCCAGAGAGGTGCTCACAGATGTCAATGGGAGCCCATTTGTCTTTCTTTTTTTCTTTTTCAGATAAGTACAGAGTGGATCACGGAAACACCCTCCAAAATATATTTTTAAAGTTAGTACCACTAAATAGTCATGGTTAGATGAGTGAACACAGTGTCAATTTTCCAAGTCCTAATTTTGGTGATGCATTCTGGGATAGATTATCCTAATTTATTCTCTTTTCTCATGGTTTTGTTCACTACTCTAGGCAGAAATGCAGGAAGACAGAACCACATAATTAAAAGGACTAGTTGCTCCTTGCACAGCCACAAGCAGTACCCAGGGTGGCAGACTTCAAGGTTGCAAAGATCAGGACTCGTTTTAGGGTTGAGGAAGCCCACAACAGAATTAGTAAAGGCAATGGGACCCTTTTCTTGGCCCTCCTTTCCCCCATTGGTTTAACTGCAGACTATACAAGCATGCACCATTTTATTTTGTTTTATTTTTTTCAGTACACCCAGCAGTATATTTACATTTTTGGGGGAAGAAAGCAATGTTACTCCTTGGGGCTGTTCTTCCAATCCCATCCATTGCTGTCCATCCAATTCTTATTGACTAGATCATAGATAGGTGAGACATTTCACGACATTATGATGCCACATAAGAAGGAGCTGCACAGCCCTTTATTGCTGATTTAAAACTACATTAAGATTTCAAAAAAATGTATCAGGTAAACTTCTTTGGTTGGTGGCCCCCCATAAGCATAGTAATCTAGAAAGCCTTTCCGAGTGAATATCTTATATACTAGAGCTGCAAATCCATTCCTTTCACTGAACTGAACCACTTCAATGTTTATTTCTGGTTTGTTTCTGCAACCCAAGATTGAGCTTTGGACTAATCCTGTGGAGTTTGGTTTCACATACATTGTTAATTTAGTTTTTGATAACTGGGTGGGGTGCACTAGGTAGATGATTGCCTATTTTCAGACACGACCTGGGAGATTACAATGTAGGAACAGTGAAGACATAGTACAAAATACACGGTTTACAATGCAGTTTCAGACAGGATATCATATACATTGAATCGTTGAAATAGAAGACATGGAGATGTGGATAGCAAAGGGCAAACGTAGTAAAGAAAGTTCCAGTGTACAAAGCCACTTCTGCCTGCTATAGTCTTTTTGCCCTGCACAAAGTCTTATAATCTGCTGTCCAGTAATGTGTATAAAACTGAGATATAAAAAAGGTTTTAAAAATCGTCAAACCCAATTGGCTGAGGGAGAGTTTTACCAGTGCTATCTTAGCATAACAGCATTGCATAAAGGTCCAACAGCCTGTTTACTGTAAAATCAGTAGTATGACACATCCCGTGACGCCAGCGCAAACATGGCTGCCACCTTTACTCACTAAAAACTTTCAAATAAACCATAAAGGTAGTTAATACTACCTTAAATGTTAAAAGTAATAATTATATGTTATTTGCCCTCATAATTCTCTCCTGACACCCTCATACATAAACTAAAAAATCAAGTACTACAGTACTCAGAGTTTTAATTTCTGACGTTTCTTTTCTGACCATGAAAATCCCCCTCCTGTCCTTACGTGAATACTAAGGAAATCTTTGCAGTTTAACATACTACAGAAAAACCAAAGCCCTGCTTCCATCTGAGGACTTTCCATGTGTTATAATGTATGGTGGAATGCGATTGGGTATGGAAATCCATACACTGCTAAAAGTTGTTCTGCTGCAGTAGTGATGTCTTCACTAACGCAGAACCACTTTTCGATCTGTGTTAGTGAGGATGTCATAATACAAGGACGTGCAGCAGCCGTTGTGATTCGTCATCCCTTGCTGCGTGAGAGTGACGCACGCGTGTGCTGCCAGCAGTTGTTAATCAAGGGTGGTCGGCAGAGCTGTTGTAAAATGTGGAAAATTAGTGTGTTTTTTTAATTTTGCAGTCACCATACACTATATAAAATGGTGTATGGTTACCCATACACTACTGGCTTATTCTTTCACTGTGGATAGAATGATGACTTGGGGACTTCTCGAGCCAGTCTCAAGGTCATCAGTCGGCACTGCATCCATTCAGTGGCACAATTGCCTTGTAGTGTGTAGGTACCTGCACACTATCCTATATATTGTGGAGAACATTCTGCCAGTAGACCGGAGCAGAGATTTGAATTCTTGTACTGCATGCACATTAAACATTCTAACTCTTGAATGTAGGAAAAACAGAAATGAAGCAAGGTGGGGAAAAGAGAGTAAATATAAAACAGAAGAAACAAAGGCATGGAAACAGGAAAATGGGAGTCAGTTCGGGAAATAGAGGGTTTAAGGGCTAATTAAAAATAATGTATTTTGCTGTGCAGAATATTTTAGCCTGACATGGCAGGATAGTGCTGGGACATGCAGTGACTATTTTGCAGAGGTGCATGGACATTTTCCTTCTTTCTCTTTTTTTTTTTTAAGAAAAAGTCAGAACAAATGCTTGCTTTTTTATTTTTTGTATTTTGTCAACCCACCCACCCAGAAAAATCTTGGATCCATTTTATAATCACAATAACACACTAGAAGTGTGCTTTATGGTCGGAAAATGGCACTTCTATGGTGGATGAAAGCACTCAGCGATGCCTAATGCTTCACAACACACCCAACGTGCGTAGTTATAACACCACAGTGCACACTCTGAACTCTCTTACTACTTAAACATGAACTCAAATTTCTTTGCTAACAGACTATCAAGAAGTGAACTACTGTAACTGCAGAATTTTTAAACCAGGTTCTTCAAACCTACCAAACTGACTTTAACAAATACAGTATAATCAGTCTCCGTGGAGACTATCAAAAATTGTCATGCCGACCCAAAAGCCAACATAACGGGGTATTGGGTCAAGTTTTCAATTAGCAATAATCACACCTCAGATAAACTTCATTGGCTATGACACTGCCACTGCGCAAAGCAAAAGAAACTGTGTTTCATTATTGATTCCCCTTCCAGAGAGGTGCTCACAGATGTCAATAGGAGCCCATTTTTCTTTCTTTTTTTTTTTTTTACAGCTAAGTACTGAGTGGAACACGGAAACACCCTCTAAAATATATTTTTAAAGTTGGTACCACTAAATAGTGATGGATAGCCCCCTGTCCCTGAAGGGCACACAGCCTGAGCTGCGCTGCAGCGCGGCATTTAAACTGAGGATCTGAAGCCCCTGTCCTGAAGAGGCACACAGCCCCAGAGTGCGCTGCAGCAGCTGCATTTAAACTGAGGATCTGAAGGTAATTGTTTTCTGCTGGTGGAGCACTCGTCTGAAGTTTTAAATCATCGCGCCTTTTTCAGCGACTGTAACCGCAGTGGGATTTGTCTCACCAGAGGCTTTCGGGACCTCACGGTCACTCAAGAAGGGACGCTCAGGGGCGGTTTGAGAAAATTGCTAGTAGTGACTTAAACAATCTGTTTACAGTGCCATACACCCTACCTCAGCCCTGCTAACCCTGCCTACACTACCTCCCTATCGGAACAGTGTATAGAAGGCTAATTACTTGTTTTTCATGAAAGTATAACCTTAGCATAGCCCACTTTAATTTTTGACTTGTTGCAGCAATGGATAATGTTTTACAGACTGTAATTTGACTTACTTGTGTTGACCTTAACCGAACTGTGATAGACTGCTTTCTGAATCTTTTTTCTTCCCCTCTCTCTCTCCCTCCGTCCTCTTACTCGACCACACACTCACGCCTCCCCTCTCTGCCCCATCCTCTAACTAGCCTTCTCCAATTACAGCCGACCCCATAGTCTGCGACCTGCTTTTAACTGCTGGATTCTTCTTTCCTTTCTCCACAGCCCCCTGTCCCTGAAGGGCACACAGCCCTGAAGCGCGCTGCAGCCGCGGCATTTAAACTGAGGATCTGAAGGTAATTGTTTTCTGCTGGCGGAGCACTCGTCTGAAGCTTTAAATCTTCGCGCCTTTTTCGGCGACTGTAACCGCAGGGGGATTTGTCTTGCCATAGGCTTTCGGGACCTCACAGCCACTCAAGAAGGGACGCTCAGGGGCAGTCTGAGAAAATTGCTAGTAGTGACTTAAACAATCTGTTTACAGTGCCATACGCCCTACCTCAGCCCTGCTAACCCTACCTACACTACCTCCCTATCGGAACAGTGTATAGAAGGCTTCCCCGCAGCTGCTCCCCACCCGCACCCCACCACCCCAACCCTTGTCTGGCATTTCTTAAATAGTATAGGAATCATGAAGCCCAGACCGGTGGGAGTGTAATTTTATCTATCTCCCTACTTTCTCATTTTCACCTTATATCTCTTTACCACTAGAGGGCTTAACAGTTCTAATAACCCTGCTTATCTTTCCTGTTGCTTAGTCTTTATCTTTCTGGTTGTTTTAGTTTTGTGCTATACTCTAAAACTTCTACTAGCCTCTCCTGCTCACTGAACATACCCACATAAAATGCCCTCCCTGTACTCATATCCCTGGGCACTTGACCTAGGTGTACTTCTGCTACAAACCTCATTTCTTGTAACCATTACGTGGATCCCAACAATTAGTAGCCCTCTCTCCCCAAATGATCATTATCATCACCTCAAAGACTTTACTTTCTCAAACATGCTAATCCTGGCGCATATGCCACCAGCCACCTTACCACTTTTAGTCCCAAATCGGATCATTTACTATGTTATCTCTCTAGTACAGGATAGCCCTCGGTGCCTGTTCCCTTCTCACCACGCTTATTCACCGAACTGTGGTACTTGCTCCTCTTAGCACTACTACTACTAGCTGGCGATATCGAGCTGAATCCAGGACCCAGTATGAATATCCATCTCTGACACCTACTGGACTCAACAAAAGATCCACGATTGTTCATATGAATATTAGAAGCCTTCCCATAATATTACTGAACTAGAGGCCTGGGTCCCCAATACAATCCTGACATTCTTTGTTTGACAGAGACCTGCTCAAGCCCTCTATGCCTGATCATTTATGCCATTTGCTAACTATAATATGGTTAGACATGATGAGGTCCTCATCCTAGCGATGGAGTGGGGTTGCAATCCTATATAAACCCTGACATAACGTTGCACCTGAATACCCTTCCACTCACTCTCTCACACTGTGACTATTCATGCTTCTCTCCAACTTGGATCTAAGTGGCTACACATCATATGTGCATAACCCTCTCAGGTGTGGTACCCCAGGCTTAGTTGAACTCCCCTCCCAGGTGAGCCTAGCTACTGGACCAAATGAAGTCCTCACTCTTGGGGATCTAAATCAAACTAGCTAGGTTGCACCGGCCAAAACCTCATACTATTGTATAAGACTATGGCCTCCATCAGTTGATCAATGACCCTACCAGGATCATGGCCACACCTCCGATCCAGTTCCTTACTTGACTGAGGCCTCACAAACTGTCTTGACCACATTACCTCAGCCGGTACCCTTGCCGATTCCAATTAGCGACCACTCCCAATTTTTGCACGGCGTGCAGCCAGAGCAATCATCTCCCCCTCCGAAATTAATCACCTTTAGTAATATGGCTAACTTTAATCCGCCTCAGTTCCCACACGATCTCTCACTCATTGACTGGTCACCTATCTTTACCTCTCTTAATACTCACTCAGCCTTAGACTACTTCCTCAAAAAATGTATTGGTTCTCAGGACTACATGCTCGTGTCACTCGGGCCAAATTAGAGCACACAAACTAAGTGGCTAACAAAGGATCTCCCAAGCTCAGCTTCGTAACAGGGACAAATACTGGCATCGTTTTAAGGTCTCAAGTCTGCCAGCAGATCTCCAGTCACTACAGGGCACTAAGAAACTCATGTAAAAGAGACAACCGTCTAGCAAAAACCTCCTTTTGTAAAGAATCACTTATTAATGCTGGAGGAGACTCGCAAAAATTTTGGTCTGTCATCAAAACTCTCCTTGGCTCTGATAAACCTTCTGCCTCCAATGATATGCTGCTGAACGGAGTACACTGTAACAACCCTGTGACTACTGCCAACTCCTTTAACCATCATTTTCTGGACCTGTCACGCTACCTAGACCAGTGACCATCACATGGTATGGTTCAATTTGGCTACTACATCTAAATCATCCCATTCCAAGGCAAAAATATGGGACTTCAGAGGAGCTGACTTTGATAAGATGGCCAACAGAATTAAGCTAGCCCTGGCAAAAAAAAACACAGGTGAGGGGTATAGCAAGTGGGCAAGCATTAAGGATGCAATACTTGAGCAACATCCCATTGTGTTAGACAGAAAAGGAAGTGCAAGGAAGAAGGAAACCACTTTGGTTCTCAAATACAGTAGCAGAAAAGGTCAGGCAAAGGCTGGCCTTCAGGAAATATAAAGAACACAGCGGGATGAAGATCAGGAGGCGCACTAAACTGTGAAAGGGAAGCAGGAAGGCAGGAAGGCAGTAAGGCAGGCAAAGTCCCAAACTGAGGAAACACTAGCAATGTAAGAGTAAAAGAAGGTGACAAGACTTTCTATAGATAGATTAGTGAAAGGAGAAAGTCAGAGGGGTATTGCTAAGCTTAATGGAGAAAAGGGAGCATGGGAGGAGGACTATGTAAGCATCTATCCTAAATAGATACTTTTGCTCAGTATTTACTGAAGAGAAGGTAGGGGCGGCCCACAGCTCAGCACCATGGACACAGGGGGAGGGAGGTGAGCACCCACTCCTTCACAAAAGAAAGGGCCTACAAGATCTCGCATAAGCTCAGGGTGGACAAGGCAATGGGACCTGATGGCATACATCCCAGGGTACTTAAGAAGCTAAAGCTGGAACTAGCAGAGCCATTAGCAGAACGGGGTTTAGTGAGTCTCTGAGGTTAGTGAGGTCCCAGAAGACCGGAGAAGGGCTCATGATCCCGCCTCCATAAGGAATGGCAGCAGGAGGAGGCAGGGAACTACAGACCAGTCAGTCTTACCTCAGTAGTGGGCAAGATTATGGAGGCACTCCTTAAGGAAAGGAGGATAATGCAACACCTGGAACCCATAGGGGCACAGGATTCAAGACAGCATGGGGTTTACAAAGGAAGGTCCTGTCAAACTAATCTCATAGATTTCTTTGACTGGGTAACCAGAGTGGTGCGGTGGGGAGGCTGATGTCGCTACCTTGACTTCAGTAAAGCTTTTGACACTGTTCCACATAGAAGATTGATAAATAAGCTGGGTAGGCTCGGGGTGGCTCAGAAGTTGGTCAACTGGATGGCAAACTGGTTGACGGGCAGAAAACAGAGAGTGGTGGTAAATGGTATACAATCAGAAGAGACGCAAGTCACAAGTGGGGTACCTCAGGGATCAGTCCTGGGGCCAGTCCTCTTCAACATCTTCATTAGTGATTCATTAGTGACCTTGCAGATGGACTTGAGGGTAAGGCTTGTCTGTTTGCAGATGACACCAAGATCTGCAACAGAGTAGATAATCCAGATGGGGTGGGCAAATGAGAAGAGATCTGGATAAACTAGCAAAATGGTCAGAAAGAGTGGCAACATAGGATTTAATACAAAAGAGCAGATCATGCAATATAGGGAAGAGAAACCACAAGCCACCTATAGGCTGGGGAGGGAGTTGCTAGCAGTCACCAAGAAAGAAAGAGACTTGAGCATCATCATCACCGATGACCTGAAATCATCCAAGCAGACCTCCAAAGCAGTAGGTAAGGCTAGGGGTGTTAGAGTGTATTAGTAGGGGTATCCAAGTCGTAGAGGAGGTAAATCCTCTTTACAAGACACTGGTTAGGCCCCATCTGGAGTACTGCATGCAGGCATAGAGGCCACACCTTTACAAGGACATTAACCAAATTGAGGCAGTCCAGAGAAGGGCAACCAAATGGTGCAGGGACTGCATCAGAAGACATATGAGGACAGATTAACAGAGCTCAATATGTATACCCTTGAGCAAAAGGAGGGAGAGGTGATATGATCGAGGCATTCAAACACCTTAAGGGCATTAACAAGGAAAGAGTCTAACATGTTTAAATATAAGAAAAATAGCAGGACAAGAGAACACAACATGAGATTAGGGGGTCAATAAGGGGAATGAGGAAATCCTTTTCAGCAGAAAGGGTGGTGGATGCATGGAATGGCCTACCCTGGGCAAGTGGTGGCTATGAATACAGTGCAGGGCTTCAAACAGGCATGGATAAGGCATAAGGAGCAATACAAATGAGATGAATAGATAGGCCACTGACAGAGCAAAGGCTGATGACACATTTATAAGGTAGAAAAGAAATGGGCAGACTGGAAGGTCAGAACAAGTGCTTGCTTTTTATTTTTGTGCATTTGTCAACCACCTGCCCAGAAAACTCTTGGACCCATTTATACTCGCATAACACACTAGAAGTGTGATTTATGGTCGAAAATTGGCTTCTTATTGGATGAAAGCACTCACGATGCTAATGCTTCACAACACACCCAACGTGCATTGTTATAACACCACAGTCGACTCTGAACTCTCTACTACTTAAACATGAACTCAAATTTGTTTCTAACAGACTATCAAAAGTGAACTAATGTAACTGCAAAATTTTTTAAGCCGGATTCTCAAACCTACCAAACTGATTTTAAAAATATAATCAGTCTTGTGGGACTATCAAAATTATCATGCCGACCAAAGTCGATATAACGGGTATTGGGTCAAGTTTTCAATTAGCATAATCACGCCTCAGATAAACTTCATTTGCGATACTGCCACTGCACAAGCTAAAACTATGTCATTATTGACTCTTCCGGAGAGGTGCTCATGATGCCAATGGGAGCCCATTTTTCTTCTTTTTTTTTTATCAGATAAGGCACTGAGTGGAACACGGAAACATCTCCAAAATATAGCTTTTTAAAGTTGCCCACTCAATAGTCATGGTTAGATGAGTGAACATAGTGTAATTTTCCAAGTCTGATTTTGTGATGCATTCTGGGAGAATTCTGCTAATTTATCCTCTTTTCTCATGGTTTTGTTCTCTCGTGATAGGAAGACAGAACCACATAATTAAAGGACTGGTTCTCCTTGCACAGCCACAAGCAGTACGGTGGCAGACTTCAAGGTTGCAAAGATCGGACTCGTTTTAGGTTTGGGAAGCCTCAACAAATTAGTTATGCAATTGCCCTTTTCTGGCCCACCTTCCCCATGTGTTTAACTGCACACTGTAGTATATCATTCTTTTCTTTTTTTTTCAGCACGCCGTGGTATATTTACATTTTGGGGAAAGCAATGTTACCCTTGGCTGTTCTTCAATCCATCCACTGCTGTCCATCCAACTCTTATTGACTTGGTCATAGATGGGTGAGCGTTTAGACATTATGATGCCACATAAGAAGGGCTGTACAGCCCTTTTATTGCTGATTAAAACTACATTAAGATTTCAAAAAACTGATAAGGTAAACTTTTTGTTGGCTACAAGCATATGAATCTAGAGTTTTCCTAGTGAATATCTTGTATCCTAGAGCTGCAACTGAGTTCCTCACTGAACTGAACCACTTCAATCTTATTTCTGGTTTGTTTGCAACCACGATTGAGCTTGGACTGATCCTGCAGAGTTTGTTTTATACATTGTTAATTTAGTTTTGTAACTGGGTGGGCACTAGGTAGATGGATGCCTATTTTCAGACCCGACCCAGGAGATTACTGTAGGAAGTATAGACATAGTACAAAATACGCGGTTTACAATGCTGTTGTGAAAAGATAATATACTGAATCGTTGATTTAGACATGGAGATGTGGATACAAAGGCAATGTAGTAAAGAAAGTTCCAGTCAACAAAGCCACTTCTGCCTGCTATACTCTTTTGACCTGTAAAGTCTTAATCTGCTGTCCAGCATGTGTATAAACTGAGGTTATAAAAGGTTTAAAATCTCAAACCAATTGGCAGAGGGAGAGTTTACTAGTGCTATCTCAGCATAACAGCATTGCATAAGGTCAACAGCCTGTTGCTCTGAAATCAGTATATGACACATCCGTTATCACAAACATGGCTGCCACCTTTACTCACTAAAACTTTCAATAAACCATAAAGTAGTTAATACTACCTTAAATGTTAAGTAATAATTAAGTATTGTTGCCCTCATACTTCTGACACCCTCATTCATAAAACTAAAATGATACCTACAGTACTTACAGTTTTAATTTCTGGCGTTTCTTTTCTGACCATGAAAATCCCTCCTGTCCTTACATGAATACTAGAAATCTTTGCAGTTTAACATACTACAGAAAAACCAAAGCCTGTTTCCATCTGAGGACTCCATGTGTTATAAGGTATGGTGGAATCGTTGTGTGTATGGAAATCCATACACTGCAAAGAGTTGTTCTGCTTAGTACTGATGTCTTCACTAACTTGGATGCTACCTCGATCTTGTTAGTGAGGATGTCATAACTGAAAGCCTGCAACCAGCCATTCTGATTTATCATCCCTTGCTGTGCGAGAGTGGGCGCTTGCGTGTGCTGCCAACGGATGATGTCGAGTCCGGCGGCTGTTCTAAAATGTGGAAAGATAGGTGTGTTTTTTTAATTTTTGCAGTCACCACATACTATATAGAATGGTGTATGGTTACCCATACACTAATCGGCTATTCTTTTCCATCTAAGTGGAAGAATGATGACTTGGGAACTTCTACGAGCTTCACTTTTCTAGGTCATCAGTCGACACTGCATCTTTCGGTGCTTTAATAGCCTGTAGTGTATAGTTACCACAATATCCTATATATATTGAGGTGAACATTCTGCCAGTAGACCGGACGAGAGATTTGAATTCTTGTGTGCATGCACATTAAACATTATACTCTTGAATGTGAGAAGACAGAAATGAAGCCAAGGTGGGGAAAGAGGGTAAATAAAAACAGAAGAAGAAAGGCATGGAAACAGGAAAATGGGAGTCAGTTTGAGAATAAGAGGGTTTAAGGGCTAATTAAAAATAATGTATTTTGCTGTGCAGAATATTATACCCTGACATGGCAGGATAGTGCTGGGACAGGCAGGACTATTTTGCAGAGGTGCATGGACATTTCCTTCTATTCTTTTTTTTTTAAGAAAAGGTCAGAACAAGTGCTTGCTTTTTTATTTTGTGCATTTTGTCAACCCACCGCCCAGAAAACTCTTGGACCCATTTATAATCTTGCCTAGATACTAGATGTGTGGTTATAGTGAAAATGGCACTTCTATAGTGGATGAAAGCACTCAGCGTGCCTAATGCTTCTAACACACCCAGCATTGTTATAATAACACCTGATCACGAACTCTGAACTCTCTTACTACTTAAACATGAACTCAAATTTTTTTTTAACAGACTATCAAAGTGAACTAATGTAATTGCAAAATTTTAAACCAGGTTCTTCAAACCTACCAAACTGATTTTAACAAATAATCAGTCTCCATGGAGACTATCAAAAATTAGTCATGCCGACGCCAAAAGCCAACATAGCAGGGGTATTGGGTCAAGTTTTCAATTAGCAATAATCACGCCTCAGATAAACTTCATTGGCTACGATACTGCCACTGCTAAAGCTAAAGAAACTGTGTCTCATTATTGACTCCCTTCCAGAGAGGTGCTCACAGATGTCAATGGGAGCCCATTTTTCTTTCTTTTTTTCTTCTTATCAAATAATTACTGATGGAACACAGAAACACCATCCAAAATATATTTTTAAAGTTGGTACCACTAAATGTCATAGTTAGATGAGTGAACACAGTGTCAATTTTTCAAGTCCTGATTTTGGTGATGCATTCTGGGATAGATTATGCTAATTTATCCTCTTTTCTCATGGTTTTGTTCACTACTCTGGGACATGAAGGAAGACAGAACCTCATAATTAAAGGACTAGTTGCTCCTTGCACAGCCACAAGCAGTATCCGCGGTGGCAGACTTCAAGGTTGCAAAGATCAGGACTCGTTTTAGGGTTTGGGGAAGCTCCAGCAGAGTTAGTAGTAAAGGCAATGGCCTTTTCTTGGCCCTCTTCCCCATGTGTTTAACTGCACTCATACAAGTATGCACCATTTCCTTTTTCTTTATTTTTTCAGCACACCCAGTGGTATATTTACATTTTTGGGGAAGAAAGCAATACTCCTTGGGGCTGTTCTTCCAATCCTATCCACTGCTGTCCATCCACTCTTATTGACTTGGTCATAGATGGGTGAGACGTTTCATGACATTATGATGCCACATAAGAAGGAGCTGCACAGCCCATTATTGCTGATTTAAAACTACATTAAGATTTCAAAAAAACTGATAAGGTAAACTTCTTTGGTTAGTGGCCCCCCACAAGCATAGGAATCTAGAAAGCCTTTCCTAGTGAATATCTTATATACACCAGAGCTGCAAATCAATTCCTTTCACTGAACTGAACCACTTCAATCTTTATTTCAGGTTTGTTTCTGCAACCCACGATTGAGCTTGGGACTGATCCTGCAGAGTTTGGTTTTACATACATTGTTAATTTAGTTTTTGGTAACCGGGTGGGGTGCACTAGGTAGATGGATGCCTATTTTCGAACCACGACCCAGGTAGATTACTGTGCCTAGGAACAGTAGAACATAGTACAAAATACCACGGTTTACAATGCAGTTTCAGACAGGATATCATATACACTGAATCGTTGAATTAGATGACATGGAGATGTGGATAGCAAAGGGTAAATGTAGTAAAAGTTCCAGTCAACAAAGCCACTTCTGCCTGCTGTACTCTTTTGCCTGCACAAAGTCTTCTAATCTGCTGTCCAGCAATGTGTATAAACTGAGATATAAAAAGGTTTTAAAATCGTCAAACCAATTGGCAGAGGGAGAGTTTACCATGCTATCTCAGCATAACAGCATTGCATAAAGGTCCAACAGCCTGTTCACTCTGAAATCAGTAGTATGACACATCCCGCGATGCTATCACAAACATGGCTGCCACCTTTACTCACTAAAACTTTCAAATAAACCATAAAGGTAGTTAATACTACCTTAAATGTTTAAAGTAATAATTAATGTTATTTGCCCCATACTTCTGACACCCTCATTCATCAAACAAAATCAGGTACTACAGTACTTCCAGTTTTAATTTCTGGCGTTTCTTTTCTGACCATGAAAATCCCCTCCTGTCCTTACGCGGAATACTAGGAAATCTTTGCAGTTTAACATACTACAGAAACCAAAGCCCTGCTTCCATCTGAGAACTTTCCATGTGTTATAATGTATAGTGGAATGCGATTGTGTGTAAATCCATACACTGCAAAAGATTATTCTGCTGAAGTACTGATATCTTCTTCACGCAGAACCACTACGATCTCGTTAGTGAGGATGTCATAACAGAAGGCCCTGCAGCCATTCTGATTTGTCATCCCTTGCTGTCTTGATGGCTGCCAGCGTGTAGCTGCCAGCAGTTGTTGATGTCGAGGGCTGATTGAGCAGAGCTGTTCTAAAATGTGGAAGCAAGATGAGTGTTTTTTAAATTTTGCAGTCACCATATACTGATAAGTAGAATGGTGTATGGTTACCCATACACTAGTCGGCTATTCTTTCATCTCGGTGGAAGAATGATTGACAGGAACTTCTCGAGCTTCACTTTCTAGGTCATCAGTGACTGCATCCCTCGTTGGCTTAATAGCCTTATAGTGTATGGTTTACCCATACAATATCCTATATATTGTGGGGTGAACATTCTGCCATAGACCGAGCAGAGATTTGAATTCTTGTATTGCATGCACATTAAACATTATAACTCTTGAATGTAGAAAAGACAGAAATGAAGCAAGGTGGGGAAAGAGGGTAAATAAAAACAGAAGAAAGAAGGCATGGAAACAGGAAAATGGGAGTCAGTTAGGAAATAAGAGGTTTAGGGCTAATTAAAAATAATGTATTTTGCTGTGCAGAATATTATACCCTGACATGGCAGGATAGTGCTGGGACAGGCAGGGACTATTTGCAGAGGTGCATGGACATTTTCCTTCTATCTATTTTTTTTTTAAGAAAAAGGTCAGAACAAGTGCTTGCTTTTTATTTTGTGCATTTTTGTCAACCACCCGCCCAGAAAACTCTTGGACCCATTTTTAATCGCAATAACACACTAGAAGTGTGATTTATGGTCAGAAAATGGCACTTCTATGGTGGATGAAAGCACTCAGCGGTTTAATGCTTCACAACACACCCAACGTGCATTGTTATAACACCACAGTCGCTAACTCTGAACTCTCTTACTACCTAACATGAACTCAAATTTATTTGCTAACAGACTATCAAGAAGTGAACTAATGTAATTGCAAATTTTTAAAACCAGTTCTTCAAACCTACCAAACTGATTTTAACAAATATAATCAGTCTCCATGGAGACTATCAAAAATTGTCATGCAACCCAAAGCGACGCAGGGTATTGGGTCAGTACCAATTAGCAATAATCACGCCTCAGATAAACTTCATTGGCTACGATACTGCCACTGCGCAAAGCTAAAGAAACTGTGACTCATTATTGACTCCCCTTCCAGAGAGGTGCTCACAGATGTCAATGGGAGCCCATTTTTCTTTCTTTTTTTTTTCTTTATCAAATAAGTACTGAGTGGAACACAGAAACACCATCCAAAATATATTTTTAAAGTTGGTACCACTAAATAGTCATAGTTAGATGAGTGAACACAGTGTCAATTTTCCAAGTCCTCATTTTGGTGATGCATTCTGGGATAGATTATGCTAATTTATCCTCTTTTCTCATGGTTTTGTTCACTACTCTCGGCAGAAATGCAGGAAGACAGAACCTCATAATTAAAAAGGACTAGTTGCTCCCTTGCACAGCCACAAGCAGTATCCGCAGTGGCAGAACTTCAAGGTTGCCAAGATCAGGACTCGTTTAGGGTTTGGAAGCTCCCAGAATTGAAATTAGTAAAGGCAATGGGCCCTTTTCTTGGCCCACCTTTCCCCCATGTGTTTAACTGCACACTGTACAAGTATGCACCATTTCCTTTTCTTTTTTTTTTTCCAGCACACCGTGGTATATTTACATTTTGGGAAGAAAGCAATGTTACTCCTTGGGGCTGTTCTTCCAATCCCATCCACTGCTGTCCATCCAACTCTTATTGACTTGGTCATAGATAGGTGAGACGTTTCATGACATTATGATGCCACATAAGAAGGAGCTGCACAGCCCATTATTGCTGATTTAAAACTACATTAAGATTTCAAAAAAACTGATAAGGTAAACTTCTTTGGTTAGTGGCCCCCCACAAGCATAGGAATCTAGAAAGCCTTTCCTAGTGAATATCTTATATACACCAGAGCTGCAAATCAATTCCTTTCACTGAACTGAACCACTTCAATCTTTATTTCAGGTTTGTTTCTGCAACCCACGATTGAGCTTGGGACTGATCCTGCAGAGTTTGGTTTTACATACATTGTTAATTTAGTTTTTGGTAACCGGGTGGGGTGCACTAGGTAGATGGATGCCTATTTTCAGACACGACCCAGGAGATTACTGTGTAGGAACAGTGAAGACATAGTACAAAATACACGGTTTACAATGCAGTTTCAGACAGGATATCATATACACTGAATCGTTGAATTAGATGACATGGAGATGTGGATAGTAAGGGTAAATGTAGTAAAAGTTCAAGTCAACAAAGCCACTTCTGCCTGCTATACTCTTTTGACCTGCACAAAGTCTTCTAATCTGCTGTCCAGCAATGTGTATAAAACTGAGATATAAAAAGGTTTTAAAAATCGTCAAACCAATTGGCAGAGGGAGAGTTTTACCAGTGCTATCTCAGCATAACAGCATTGCATAAAGGTCCAACAGCCTGTTCACTCTGAAATCAGTAGTATGACACATCCCGCGATGCTATCACAAACATGGCTGCCACCTTTACTCACTAAAAACTTTCAAATAAACCATAAAGGTGAGTTAATACTACCTTAAATGTTAAAAGTAATAATTAAATGTTATTTGCCCTCATACTTCTGACACCCTCATTCATAAACTAAAAAATCAAGTACTACAGTACTTACAGTTTTAATTTCTGACGTTTCTTTTCTGACCATGAAAATCCCCCTCCTGTCCTTACGTGAATACTAGGGAAATCTTTGCAGTTTAACATACTACAGAAAAACCAAAGCCCTGCTTCCATCTGAGAACTTTCCATGTGTTATAATGTATAGTGGAATCGATTGTGTAAGAAATCCATACACTGCAAAAAGTTGTTCTGCTGAAGTACTGATGTCTTCATAATGCAGAACCACTTTTGATCTGCAGTTAGTGAGGATGTCATAACAGAAGGGCTGGCAGCCATTGTGATTTGTCATCCCTTGCTGTGTGGACAAGCATGCAGCATGTGCTGCCAGCAGTTGTTGAGTCGAGTAGTTCGGCAGAGCTGTTGTAAAATGTGGAAGATGAGTGTGTTTTTTAAATTTTGCAGTCACCTATATACTATATAGAATGGAGGTATAGTTACCCTTACACTGATCCGGCTATTCTTTCACCTCGTGGAGAATGATGACTTGGGAACTTCTCGACTTCACTTCTAGGTCATCAGTCGGCACTGCATCCCACTCGAATTGGCACAATAGCCTTGCAGTGTGTGGATTACCCTGCACTATACTATATGTTATTGAAATTGAACATTCTGCCAGTAGACGGACAGAGATTTGAATTCTTGTATTAGTGTGCACATTAAACATTATAACTCTTGAATGTGAGAAAAGACAGAAATGAAGCAAGGTGGGAAAAGAGGGTAAATATAAACAGAAGAAAGAAAGGCATGGAAACAGGAAAATGGAGTCAGTTATGGAAATAAGAGGTTTAAGGGCTAATTAAAAATAATGTATTTTGCTGTGCAGAATGATTATACCCTGACATGGCAGGATAGTGCTGGGACAGGCAGGGACTATTTTGCAGGGTGCATGGACATTTTCCTTCTTATCTTTTTTTTTTTTTTAAGAAAAGGTCAGAACAAGTGCTTGCTTTTTTATTTTTGTGCATTTTGTCAACCCACCCGCCCAGAAAACTCTTGGACCCATTTTATAATCGCAATAACACACTAGAAGTGTGATTTATGGTCAGAAAATGGCACTTCTATGGTGGATGAAAGCACTCAGCGATGCCTAATGCTTCACAACACACCCAACGTGCATTGTTATAACACCACAGTGCGAACTCTGAGCTCTCTTACTACTTAAACATGAACTCAAATTTATTTGCTAACAGACTATCAAGAAGTGAACTAATGTAACTGCAAAATTTTTAAAGCCAGATTCTTCAAACCTACCAAACTGATTTTAACAAATATAATCAGTCTCCGTGGAAACTATCAAAAATTGTCATGCCGACCCAAAAGCGACATAGCAGAATTGTTGGGTCAGAAGTTTTCAATTAGCAATAATCACGCCTCAGATAAACTTCATTGGCTCACGATACTGCCACTGCACAAAGCTAAAAAACTATGTCTCTATTGGCTCCTTCCAGAGAGATGTGCTCACAGATGTCATGGGAGCCCATTTTCTTTCTTTTTTCTTTATCAGATAAGTAGTGGAACACGAAACACCCTCAAAATATATTTTTAAAGTTGGTACCACTAAATAGTCATGGTTAGATGAGTGAACACAGTGTCAATTTTCAAGTCCTGATTTTGGTGATGCATTCTGGGATAGGTTATGCTAATTTATCCTCTTTTCTCATGGTTTTATTCTCTACTCTCGTGAAATGCAGGAAGACAGAACCACATAATTAAAGGACTAGTTGCTCCTTGCACAGCCACAAGCAGTACCCGCGGTGGGCAGACTTCAAGGTTGCAAAGATCAGGACTCGTTTTAGGGTTTGGGAAGCCCCCAGCAGAATTAGTAAAAGGCAATGGGCCCTTTTCTTGGCCCACCTTTCCCCATGTGTTTAACTGCACACTATACAAGTATGCACCATTTCTTTTCTTTTATTTTTCAGCACACGCAGTGGTATATTTACATTTTGGGAAAAGCAATGTTACTCCTTGGGGCTGTTCTTTCAGTCCCATCCACTGCTGTCCATCCAACTCTTATTGACTTGGTCATAGATGGGTGAGGCTGTTCATGACATTATGATGCCACATAAGAAGGAGCTGCACAGCCTTTTATTGCTGATTTAAAACTACATTAAGATTTCAAAAAAACTGATAAGGTAAACTTCTTTGGTTAGTGGCCCCCCACAAGCATAGGAATCTAGAAAGCCTTTCCTAGTGAATATCTTATATACACTAGAGCTGCAAATCAGTTCCTTTCACTGAACTGAACCACTTCAATCTTTATTTCTGGTTTGTTTCTGCAACCCACGATTGAGCTTGGGACTGATCCTGCAGAGTTTGGTTTTACATACATTGTTAATTTAGTTTTTGGTAACCGGTGGGGTGCACTAGGTAGATGGATGCCTATTTTCAGACACGACGGGAATTACTGTGTAGGAACAGTGAAGACATAGTACAAAACCACCACGGTTTACAATGCCGTTTCAGAAAAGATATCATATACACTGAATCGTTGAATTAGATGACATGGAGATGTGGATAGCAAAGGGTAAATGTAGTAGAAAGTTCAGTCAACAAAGCCACTTCTGCCTGCTATACTCTTTGTGACCTGCACAAAGTCTTCAATCTGTGGTCCAGCAATGTGTATAAAACTGAGATATAAAAGGTTTAAAATACGTCAAACCAATTGGCAGAGGAGAGTTTACCAGTGCTATCTCAGCATAACAGCATTGCATAAAGGTCCAACAGCCTGTTCACTCTGAAATCAGTAGTATGACACATCCGAATGCTATCACAAACATGGCTGCCACCTTTACTCACTTAAAAACTTTCAAATAAACCATAAAGGTAGTTAATACTACCTTAAATGTTAAAAGTAATAATTAAATGTTATTTGCCCTCATACTTCCCGACACCCTCATTCATTAACTAAAAAATCAAGTACTACAGTACATGGTTACAGTTTAATTTCTGACGTTCTTTTCTGACCATGAAAATCCCCCTCCTGTCCTTACATGAATACTAGGAAATCTTTGCAGTTTAACATACTGAAAAACCAAAGCCCTGCTTCCATCTGAGGACTTTTCATGTGTTATAAGGTATAATTGGAATGCGATTGTGTAGGAAATCCATACACTGCAAAAAGTTGTTCTGCTGAAGTACTGATGTCTTCACTAACGCAGAACCACTTTTCGATCTAGATTAGTGAGGATGTCATAACAGAAGAGGCCTGCAGCAGCCATTGTGGTTGTCATCCTTGTGTGAGGCCTGGTGCCGCGTGTGCTGCCAGCAGTTGATAGTCGAGGCGGTCGTCGGAGGCTGTTGTAAAATGTGGAAGATAGTGTGTTTTTAAATTTTCAGTCACCATATACTATATAGAATGGAGTATGGTTGCCCATACACTAATCTGCATTCTTTCACCTCGTGGAGAGAATGATGACTTGGGAACCTCGAGCTTCACTTTCTAGGTCATCAGTGACACTGCATCACTCATGGCACAATAGCCTTATGTGTGGTTACCCTTTACTATCCTATATATTATTGGGGTTGAACATTCTGCCAGTAGACCGGAGCAGGTTTGAATTCTTGTATTGCATGCACATTAAACATTATAACTCTTGAATGTAGAAAAGACAGAAATGAAGCAAGGTGGGGAAAAGAGGTAAATATAAAACAGAAGAAAAGGCATGGAAACAGGAAAAGGGAGTCAGTTCGGGAAATAAGAGGGTTTAAGGGCTAATTAAAAATAATGTATATTGCTGTGCAGAAATTATACCCTGACATGGCAGGATAGTGCTGGGACAGGCAGGGACTATTTTGCAGAGGTGCATGGACATTTTCCTTCTATCTTTTTTTTTTTTAAGAAAGGTCAGAACAAGTGCCCTTTTTTATTTTTGTGCATTTTGTCTTACCCACTCGCCAGAAAACTCTTGGACCCATTTTATAATCGCAATAACACACTAGAGTGTGATTTATGGTCAGAAAATGGCACTTCTATGGTGGATGAAAGCACTCCAGCGATGCCTAATGCTTCAACACACCCAAGTGCATTGTTATAACACCACAGTGCGAACTCTGAACTCTCTACTACTTAAACATGAACTCAAATTTATTTGCTAACAGACTATCAAAAGTGAACTAATGTAATTGCAAAATTTTTAAACCAGGTTCTTCAAACCTACCAACTGATTTTAATAAATATAATCAGTCTCGTGGAGACTATCAAAAGTTGTCATGCCGACCCAAAAGCCAACATAGCAGGGGTGTTGGGTCAAGTTTTCAATTAGCAATAATCACGCTTCAGATAAACTTCATTGTCTACGATACTACCACTGCGCCAAAGCTAAAAGAAACTGTGTCTCATTATTGACTCCCCTTCCAGAGAGTGCTCACAGATGTCAATGGGAGCCCATTTTTCTTTCTTTTTTTCTTTATCAGATAAGTACTGTAGGAACATCTGATACCCTCAAATATATTTTTTTAAAGTTGGTACCACTAAATAGTCATGGTTAGATGAGTGAACACAGTGTCAATTTTCCAAGTCCTGATTTTTGGTGATGCATTCTGGGATAGATTATGCTAATTTATCCTCTTTTCTCGTGTTTTTCCACTACTCTCGGCAGAAATGCAGGAAGACAGAACCACATAATTAAAAGGACTAGTTGCTCCTTGCACAGCCACAAGCAGTACCACGGTGGCTGACTTCAAGGTTGCAAAGATCAGGATTTCGTTTTAGGGTTTGGGGAAGCCCCAACAGAATTAAGTAAAGGCAATGGGCCCTTTTCTTGGCCCACCTTTCCCCATGTGTTTAACTGCACACTATCGAGTATGAACCATTTCCTTTTCTTTTATTTTTTCAGCACACCCAGTGGTATATTTACATTTTGGGGAGAAAGCAATGTTACTCCTTGGGGCTGTTCTTCCAATCCCATCCACTGCTGTCCATCCAACTCTTATTGACTTGGTCATAGAATGGGTGAGGCGTTTCATGACATTATGATGCCACATAGAAGGAGCTGCACAGCCCTTTATTGCTGATTTAAAATTACATTAAGATTTCAAAAAATTGATAAGGTAAACTTCTTTGGTTAGTGGCCCCACAAGCATAGGAATCTAGAAAGCCTTTCCTGGTGAATATCTTATATACTAGAGCTGCAAATCCATTCCCTTTCACTGAACTGAACCACTTCAATCTTTATTTCTGGTTTGTTTCTGCAACCCAAGATTGAGCTTTGGACTGATCCGCGGAGTTTGGTTTTACATACACTGTTAATTTAGTTTTTTTGTAACGGGTGGGTGCACTAGGTGATGGATGCCTATTTTCAGACCACGTACCCAGGAGATTACTGTGTAGGAACAGTGAAGACATAGTACAAAATACCACAGTTTACAATGCAGTTTCAGACAGGATATCATATACATTGAATGGTTGAATTAGATGACATGGAGATGTGGATAGCAAAGGGTAAATGTAGTAAAGAAAGTTCCAGTCAACAAAGCCACTTCTGCCTGCTATACTCTTTTGACCTGCACAAAGTCTTCTAATCTGCTGTTCCAGCAATGTGTATAAAACTGAAATATAAAAAGGTTTTAAAATCGTCAAACCAATTGGCAGAGGGAGAGTTTTACCAGTGCTATCTCAGCATAACAGCATTGCATAAAGGTCAACAGCCTGTTCACTCTGAAATCAGTAGTGATACATCCGCGATGCTATCACAAACATGGCTGCCACCTTTACTCACTAAAACTTTAAATAAACCATAAAGGTAGTTAATACTACCTTAATGTTAAAAGTAATCATTAAATGTTATTTGCCCTCATACTTCTGACACCCTCATTCATAAACTAAAAAATCCAAGTACTACAGTACTTACAGTTTTAATTTCTGGCGTTTCTTTTCTGACCATGAAAATCCCCCTACTGTCCTTACGGAATACTAGGAAATCTTTGCAGTTTAACATACTACAGAAAAACCAAAGCCCTGCTTCCATCTGAGGACTTTCCATGTGTTATAATGTATGGTGGAATCGCGATTGTGTGAAATCCATACACTGCAAAGGTTGTTCTGCTGAAGTACTGATGTCTTCACTAACGCAGAACCACTTTTCGATCTCGCGATTAGTTAGGATGTCATACAGAGTGCCTGCAGCAGCCATTGTGATTTGTCATCCCTTGCTGTGTGAGAGTGGGCGCGCGTGCTGCCAGCAGTTGTTTATCGAGGGCGGTCGGCAGAGCTGTTGTAAAATGTGGAAGATGAGTGTGTTTTTTTAAATTTTGCAGTCACCATATACTATATAGAATGGTGTATGGTTACCCATACACTAGTCGGCTATTCTTTCATCTCGTGGAGAGAATGATGACTTGGGAACTTCTCGAGCTTCACTTTCTAGGTCATCAGTAGAGCTGCATCCACTCGGTGGCACAATAGCCTTGTAGTGTATGGTTACCCATACAATATCCTATATATTGTGAGGTTGAACATTCTCTGCCAGTATTGAACCGGAGCAGGGATTTGAATTTGTATTGCATGCACATTAACATTATAACTCTTGAATGTAGAAAAGACAGAAATGAAGCAAGGTGGGGAAAAGAGGGTAAATATAAAACAGAAGAAAGAAAGGCATGGAAACAGGAAAATGGGAGTCAGTTCGGGAAATAAGAGGGTTTAAGGGCTAATTAAAAATAATGTATATTGCTGTGCAGAATATTATACCCTGACATGGCAGGATAGTGCTGGGACAGGCAGGGACTATTTTGCAGAGGTGCATGGACATTTTCCTTCTATCTTTTTTTTTTTAAGAAAAGGTCAGAATAAGTGCTTGCTTTTTATTTTTGTGCATTTTGTCAACCCACCACTAGAAACTCTTGGACCCATTTTATATCTTAATAACACACTAGAATGTATGATTTATGGTCAAAAATGGCACTTCTATGGTGGATGAAAGCACTCAGCGATGCCTAATGCTTCACAACACACCCAACGTGCATTGTTATAACACCACAGTGCGAACTCTGAACTCTCTTACTACTTAAACATGAACTCAAATTTATTTGCTAACAGACTATCAAGAAGTGAACTAATGTAATTGCAAAATTTTTAAACCAGGTTCTTCAAACCTACCAACTGATTTAACAAATATAATCAGTCTCCGTGGAGACTATCAAGAGTGTCATGCCGACCCAAAGCCAACATAATGGGTATTGGGTCAAGTTTTCAATTAGTAATAATCACGCCTCAGATAAACTTCATTGTCTCACGATACTACCACTCTTGCCAAAGCTAAAGAAACTGTGTCTCATTATTGACTCCTTCCAGAGGGTGCTCACAGATGTCAATGGGAGCCCATTTTCTTTCTTTTTTTTTCTTTATCAGATAAAGTACTGAGTGGAACACGGAAACACCCTCAAAATATATTTTTAAAGTTGGTACCACTAAATAGTCATGGTTAGATGAGTGAACACAGTGTCAATTTTCCAAGTCCTGATTTTGGTGATGCATTCTGGGATAGATTATGCTAATTTATCCTGTTTTCTTATGGTTTTCTTCACTACTCTGCAGAAATGCAGGAAGACAGAACCACATAATTAAAGGACTAGTTGCTCCTTGCACAGCCACAAGCAGTACCACGGTGGCAACTTCAAGGTTGCAAAGATCAGGACTCGTTTTAGGGTTTGGGAAGCCCCCAACAGAATTAGTAAAGGCAATGGGCCCCTTTTCTTGGCCCACCTTTCCCCCATGTGTTTAACTGCACACTATACAAGTATGAACCATTTCCTTTTCTTTTATTTTTCAGCACACCCAGTGGTATATTTACATTTTGGGGAAGAAAGCAATGTTACCCTTGGGGCTGTTCTTCCAATCCATCCACTACTGTCCATCCAACTCTTATTGACTTGGTCATAGATGGGTGAGACGTTTCATGACATTATGATGCCACATAAGAAGGAGCTGCACAGCCCTTTATTGCTGATTTAAAATTACATTAAGATTTCAAAAATCTGATCAGGTAAACTTCTTTGGTTAGTGGCCCCCCACAAGCATAGGAATCTAGAAAGCCTTTCCTAGTGAATATCTTATATACTAGAGCTGCAAATCATTCCTTTCACTGAACTGAACCACTTCAATCTTTATTTCTGGTTTGTTTCTGCAACCCAAGATTGAGCTTTTGACTGATCCTACGGAGTTTGGTTTTACATACATTGTTAATTTAGTTTTGGTAACGGGTGGGGTGCACTAGGTAGATGGATGCCTATTTTCTCAACCACGACCCAGGAGAGATTACTGTGTAGAACAGTGAAGACATAGTACAAAATACCACGGTTTACAATGCAGTTTCAGACAGGATATCATATACATTGAATCGTTGAATTGATGACATGGAGATGATGGATAGCAAAGGGTAAATGTAGTAAAAGAAAGTTCCAGTCAACAAAGCCACTTCTGCCTGCTATACTCTTTTGACCTGTACAAAGTCTTCTAATCTGCTGTCCATCAATGTATAAAACTGAGATATAAAAAGGTTTTAAAAATCGTCAAACCAATTGGCAGAGGAGAGTTTTACCAGTGCTATCTCAGCATAACAGCATTGCATAAAGGTCCAACAGCCTGTTCACTCTGAAATCAGTAGTATGACACATCCCTGATGCTATCACAAACATGGCTGCCTTTACTCACTAAAAACTTTCAAATAAACCATAAAAGTGGTTAATACTACCTTAAATGTTAAAAGTAATAATTAAATGTTATTTGCCCTCATACTTCTGACACCCTCATTCATAAACTAAAAAATCAAGTACTACAGTACTTACAGTTTTAATTTCTGATATTTCTTTTCTGACCATGAAAATCCTACTGTCCTTACGTGAATACTAAGGAAATCTTGCAGTTTAACATACTACAGAAAAACAAAGCCTGCTTCCATCTGAGGACTTTCCATGTGTTATAATGTATGGTGGAATACGTTGTGTGTAAATCCATACACTGCAAAAGTTGTTCTGTAGTACTGATGTCTTCACTAACGCACGAACCACTTTTCGATCTCGTTAAGTGAGGATGTCATAACAGAAAGGCCTGCAGCTGCTGTTGTGATTTGTCATCACTTGCTGTAGTAATGTGCGCGCGTGTGCTGCCAGCAGTTGTTAATCGAGGCGGTGGCCAGGCTGTTCTAAAATGTGGAAGATGAGTGTGTTTTTTAATTTTGCAGTCACCATATACCATATAGAATGGTGTATGGTTGCCATCACTAATCGGCTATTCTTTTCTATCTGTGGAGAATGATGACTTGGGAACTTCTCGAGGTCACTTTCTAGGTCATCAGTCGGCACTGCATCCACTTGTAGGCATTAATATGCCTTTAGTGTATGGTTACCCCCTATACTATCCTATATATTGTGGGGGTGAACATTCTGCCAGTAGACCGGAGCAGAGATTTGAATTCTTGTATTGCATGCACATTAAACATTATAACTCTTGAATGTAGAAAAGACAGAAATGAAGCAAGGTGGGGAAAAGAGGGTAAATATAAAACAGAAGAAAGAAAGGCATGGAAACAGGAAAATGGGAGTCAGTTCGGGAAATAAGAGGGTTTAAGGGCTAATTAAAAATAATGTATTTTGCTGTGCAGAATATTATACCCTGACATGGCAGGATAGTGCTGGGACAGGCAGGGACTATTTTGCAGAGGTGCATGGACATTTTCCTTCTATCTTTTTTTTTTAAGAAAAGGTCAGAACAAATGCTTGCTTTTTTATTTTGTGCATTTTGTCAACCCACCACCTGAAAACTCTTGGACCCATTTTATAATCGCAATAACACACTAGAAGTGTGATTTATAGTCGAAAAATGGCACTTCTATGGTGGATGAAAGCACTCAGCGTGCCTAATGCTTCACAACACACCACGTGCATTGTTATAACACCACAGTGCGAACTCTGAACTCTACTTACTTATGCATGAACTCAAATTTATTTGCTAACAGACTATCAAGAAGTGAACTAATGTAATTGCAAAATTTTTAAACCAGGTTCTTCAAACCTACCAAACTGATTTTAACAAATATAATCAGTCTCCGTGGAGACTATCAAAAATTGTCATGCCGACCCAAAAGCCAACATAACGGGGTATTGGGTCAAGTTTTCAATTAGCAATAATCACGCCTCAGATAAACTTCATTGTCTACGATACTACCACTGCGCAAAGCTAAAGAAACTGTGTCTCATTATTGACTCCCCTTCCAGAGAGGTGCTCACAGATGTCAATGGGAGCCCATTTTTCTTTCTTTTTTTTTCTTTATCAGATAAGTACTGAGTGGAACACGGAAACACCCTCCAAAATATATTTTTAAAGTTGGTACCACTAAATAGTCATGGTTAGATGAGTGAACACAGTGTCAATTTTCCAAGTCCTGATTTTGGTGATGCATTCTGGGATAGATTATGCTAATTTATCCTCTTTTCTCATGGTTTCTCCACTACTCTCGGCAGAAATGCAGGAAGACAGAACCACATAATTAAAGGACTAGTTGCTCCTTGCACAGCCACAAGCAGTACCCATGGTGGCAGACTTCAAGGTTGCAAAGATCAGGACTCGTTTTAGGGTTTGGGAAGCCCCAACAGAATTAGTGAGGCAATGGGCCTCTTTCTTGGCCCACCTTTCCCCATGTGTTTAACTGCACACTATCTGTATGAACCATTTTCTTTTCTTTATTTTTCAACACACCCAGTGGTATATTTACATTTTGGGGAAGAAAGCAATGTTACTCCTTGGGGCTGTTCTTCCAATCCATCCACTGCTGTCCATCCAACTCTTATTGACTTGGTCATAGATAGGTGAGGCGTTTCATGACATTATGATGCCACATAAGAAGGAGCTGCAGCCCTTTATTGCTGATTTAAAATTACATTAAGATTTCAAAAAATTGATAAGGTAAACTTCTTTGGTTAGTGGCCCCCACAAAGCATAGGAATCTAGAAAGCCTTTCCTAGTGAATATCTTATATACTAGAGCTGCAAATCCATTCCTTTCACTGAACTGAACCACTTCAATCTTTTATTTCTGGTTTGTTTCTGCAACCCAAGATTGAGCTTTGGACTCGATCCCAGCGGAGTTTGGTTTTACATACACTGTTAATTTAGTTTTTGGTAACCGGGTGGGGTGCACTAGGTAGATGGATGCCTATTTTCAGACACGACCCAGGAGATTACTGTGTAGGAACAGTGAAGACATAGTACAAAATACACGGTTTACAATGCAGTTTCAGACAGGATATCATATACATTGAATCGTTGAATTAGATGACATGGAGATGTGGATAGCAAAGGGTAAATGTAGTAAAGAAAGTTCCAGTCAACAAAGCCACTTCTGCCTGCTATACTCTTTTTGACCTGCACAAAGTCTTCTAATCTGCTGTCAGCAATGATGTATAAAACTGAAATATAAAAAAGGTTTTAAAAATCGTCAAACCAATTGGCAGAGGGAGAGTTTTACCAGTGCTATCTCAGCATAACAGCATTGCATAAAGGTCCAACAGCCTGTTCACTCTGAAATCAGTAGTATGACACATCCCGCGATGCTATCACAAACATGGCTGCCACCTTTACTCACTAAAAACTTTCAAATAAACCATAAAGGTAGTTAATACTACCTTAAATGTTAAAAGTAATAATTAAATGTTATTTGCCCTCATACTTCTGACACCCTCATTCATAAACTAAAAAATCAAGTACTACAGTACTTACAGTTTTAATTTCTGGCTTCTTTTCTGACCATGAAAATCCTCTACTGTCCTTACGTGAATACTAGGGAAATCTTTGCAGTTTAACATACTACAGAAAACCAAAGCCCTGCTTCCATCTGAGGACTTTCCATGTGTTATAATGTATGGTGGAATCTCGATTGTGTATGGAAATCCATACACTGCAAAAGTTGTTCTGCTGAAGTACTGATGTCTTCACTAGCGATCGAGAACCACTTTTTCGATCTGCGTTAGTGAGGATGTCATAACAGAAAGGCCTGCAGCAGCCATTGTGATTTGTCATCCCTTGTTGTGTGAGAGTGGCGCTACGCTGGCGTGCCGCCAGTTGATGTTAATCGAGGCGGTCGCAGAGCTGTTCTAAAATGTGGAAGATGAGTGTGTTTTTTTAAATTTTGCAGTCACCATATACTATATAGAATGGTGTATGGTTACCCATACACTAGTCGGCTATTCTTTCATCTCGTGGAGAGAATGATGACTTGGGAACTTCTCGAGCTTCACTTTCTGGGTCATCAGTCGGCACTGCATCCACTGGTGGCACAATAGCCTTGTAGTGTATGGTTACCCATACAATATCCTATATATTGTGGGGGTGAACATTCTGCCAGTAGACCGGAGCAGGGATTTGAATTCTTGTATTGCATGCACATTAAACATTATAACTCTTGAATGTAGAAAAGACAGAAATGAAGCAAGGTGGGGAAAAGAGGGTAAATATAAAACAGAAGAAAGAAAGGCATGGAAACAGGAAAATGGGAGTCAGTTCGGGAAATAAGAGGGTTTAAGGGCTAATTAAAAATAATGTATATTGCTGTGCAGAATATTATACCCTGACATGGCAGGATAGTGCTGGGACAGGCAGGGACTATTTTGCAGAGGTGCATGGACATTTTCCTTCTATCTTTTTTTTTTTTTAAGAAAAGGTCAGAACAAGTGCTTGCTTTTTTATTTTTGTGCATTTTGTCAACCCACCCGCCCAGAAAACTCTTGGACCCATTTTATAATCGCAATAACACACTAGAAGTGTGATTTATGGTCAGAAAATGGCACTTCTATGGTGGATGAAAGCACTCAGCGATGCCTAATGCTTCACAACACATCCAACGTGCATTGTTATAACACCACAGTGCGAACTCTGAACTCTCTTACTACTTAGTATGAACTCAAATTTGTTTGCTAACAGACTATCAAGAAGTGAACTAATGTAATTGCAAAATTTTTAAACCAGGTTCTTCAAACCTACCAAACTGATTTTAACAAATATAATCAGTCTCCGTGGAGACTATCAAAATTGTCATGCCGACCCAAAGCCAACATAGCGGGGTATTGGGTCAAGTTTTCAATTAGCAATAATCACGCCTCAGATAAACTTCATTGTCTACGATACTACCACTGCAGCAGCTAAAGAAACTGTGTCTCATTATTGACTCCTCTTCCAGAGAGGTGCTCACAGATGTCAATGGAGCCTATTTTCTTTCTTTTTTTTTTATCAGATAAGTACTGAGTGGAACACGGAAACACCCTCAAAATATATTTTAAAGTTGGTACCACTAAATAGTCATGGTTAGATGAGTGAACACAGTGTCAATTTTCCAAGTCCTGATTTTGGTGATGCATTCTGGGATAGATTATGCTAATTTATCCTGTTTTCTTATGGTTTTCTTCACTACCTCGGCAGAAATGCAGGAAGACAGAACCACATAATTAAAAGGACTAGTTGCTCCTTGCACAGCCAAGCAGTACCCGGTGGCAGACTTCAAGGTTGCAAGATCAGGACTCGTTTTAGGGTTTGGAGGCCCCAACAGAATTAGTAAAGGCAATGGGCCCCTTTTCTTGGCCCACCTTTCCCCCATGTGTTTAACTGCACACTATACAAGTATGAACCATTTCCTTTTCTTTTATTTTTTTCAGCACACCCAGTGGTATATTTACATTTTTGGGGGAAGAAAGCAATGTTACTCCTTGGGGCTGTTCTTCCAATCCCATCCACTGCTGTCCATCCAACTCTTATTGACTTGGTCATAGATAGGTGAGACGTTTCATGACATTATGATGCCACATAAGAAGGAGCTGCACAGCCCTTTATTGCTGATTTAAAATTACATTAAGTTTCAAAAAACTTGATCAGGTAAACTTCTTTGGTTGGTGCCTCCACAGCATAAGGTCTAGAAAGCCTTTCTAGTGAATATCTTATATACTAGAGCTGCAAATCCATTCCTTTCACTGAACTGAACCACTTCAATCTTTATTTCTGGTTTGTTTCTGCAACCCAAGATTGAGCTTTGGACTGATCCTCATGGAGTTTGGTTTTACTTACATTGTTAATTTAGTTTTGGTAACCGGTGTGGGTGCACTAGGTAGATGGATGCCTATTTTCAGACATGACCCAGGAGATTACTGTGTAGGAACAGTGAAGACATAGTACAAAATACACGGTTTACAATGCAGTTTCAGACAGGATATCATATACATTGAATCGTTGAATTAGATGACATGGAGATGTGGATAGCAAAGGGTAAATGTAGTAAAGAAAGTTCCAGTCAACAAAGCCACTTCTGCCTGCTATACTCTTTTTGACCTGCACAAAGTCTTCTAATCTGCTGTCCAGCAATGTGTATAAAACTGAGATATAAAAAAGGTTTTAAAAATCGTCAAACCAATTGGCAGAGGGAGAGTTTTACCAGTGCTATCTCAGCATAACAGCATTGCATAAAGGTCCAACAGCCTGTTCACTCTGAAATCAGTAGTATGACACATCCCGCGATGCTATCACAAACATGGCTGCCACCTTTACTCACTAAAAACTTTCAAATAAACCATAAAGGTAGTTAATACTACCTTAAATGTTAAAAGTAATAATTAAATGTTATTTGCCCTCATACTTTGACACCTCATTCATAAACTAAAAATCAAGTACTACAGTACTTACAGTTTAATTTCTGATGTTTCTTTTCTGACCATGAAATCCCCTACTGTCCTTACGTGAATACTAGGGAAATCTTTGCAGTTTAACATACTACAGAAAACCAAAGCCCTGCTTCCATCTGAGGACTTTCCATGTGTTATAATGTATGGTGGAATGCGATTGTGTATGGAAATCCATACACTGCAAAAAGTTGTTCTGCTGAAGTACTGATGTCTTCACTAACGCAGAACCACTTTTCGATCTGCGTTAGTGAGGATGTCATAACAGAAAGGCCTGCAGCAGCCATTGTGATTTGTCATCCCTTGCTGTGTGAGAGTGGCGCAGACGCGTGTTGCCAGCAGTTGTTAATCGAGGGCGGTCGGCAGAGCTGTTCTAAAATGTGGAAGATGAGTGTGTTTTTTTAAATTTTGCAGTCACCATATACTATATAGAATGGTGTATGGTTACCCATACACTAGTCGGCTATTCTTTCATCTCTTGGTGAGAATGATGACTTGGGAACTTCGAGCTTCACTTTCTAGGTCATCAGTCGGCACTGCATCCACTTGGTGGCACAATAGCCTTGTAGTGTATGGTTACCCATACAATATCCTATATATTGTGGGGGTGAACATTCTGCCAGTAGACCGGAGCAGAGATTTGAATTCTTGTATTGCATGCACATTAAACATTATAACTCTTGAATGTAGAAAAGACAGAAATGAAGCAAGGTGGGGAAAAGAGGGTAAATATAAAACAGAAGAAAGAAAGGCATGGAAACAGGAAAATGGGAGTCAGTTCGGGAAATAAGAGGGTTTAAGGGCTAATTAAAAATAATGTATTTTGCTGTGCAGAATATTATACCCTGACATGGCAGGATAGTGCTGGGACAGGCAGGACTATTTTGCAGAGGTGCATGGACATTTTCCTTCTATTTTTTTTTTTAAGAAAAGGTCAGAACAAGTGCTTGCTTTTTAATTTTTGTGCATTTTGTCAACCCACCCGCCCAGAAAACTCTTGGACCCATTTTATAATCGCAATAACACACTAGAAGTGTGATTTATGGTCAGAAAATGGCACTTCTATGGTGGATGAAAGCACTCAGCGATGCCTAATGCTTCACAACACACCCAACGTGCATTGTTATAACACCACAGTGCGAACTCTGAACTCTCTTACTACTTAAACATGAACTCAAATTTATTT
Source organism: Neoceratodus forsteri (assembly GCA_016271365.2). Taxonomy (NCBI): domain Eukaryota; kingdom Metazoa; phylum Chordata; order Ceratodontiformes; family Ceratodontidae; genus Neoceratodus; species Neoceratodus forsteri. The sequence goes on from JADMNL010000025.1 coordinate 114,836,275, forward strand.
GCTAACAGACTATCAAGAAGTGAACTAATGTAATTGCAAAATTTTTAAACCAGGTTCTTCAAACCTACCAAACTGATTTTTAACAAATATAATCAGTCTCCGTGAAGACTATCAAAATTGTCATGCCGACCCAAAGCCGACATAACAGGGTATTGGGTCAAGTTTTCAATTAGCAATAATCACGCCTCAGATAAACTTCATTGTCTACGATACTACCACTGCGCAGCTTAAAGAAACTGTGTCTCATTATTGACTCCCTTCCAGAGAGGTGCTCACAGATGTCAATGGGAGCCCATTTTCTTCTTTTTTTTTCTTTATCAGATAAGTACTGAGTGGAACACGGAAACACCCTCAAAATATATTTTTAAAGTTGGTACCACTAAATAGTCATGGTTAGATGACTGAACACAGTGTCAATTTTCCAAGTCCTGATTTTGGTGATGCATTCTGGGATAGATTATGCTAATTTATCCTCTTTCTCATGGTTTTCTTCTCACTCTCGGCAGAAATGCAGGAAGACAGAACCACATAATTAAAAGGGACTAGTTGCTCCTTGCACAGCCACAAGCAGTACCACGGTGGCAGACTTCAAGAGTTGCAAAGATCAGGACTCGTTTTGGGGTTTGGGAAGCCCCCAACAGAATTAGTAAAGGCAATGGGCCCCTTTTCTTGGCCCACCTTTCCCCCATGTGTTTAACTGCACACTATACAAGTATGAACCATTTCCTTTTCTTTTATTTTTTTCAGCACACCCAGTGGTATATTTACATTTTTGGGGGAAGAAAGCAATGTTACTCCTTGGGGCTGTTCTTCCAATCCCATCCACTGCTGTCCATCCAACTCTTATTGACTTGGTCATAGATAGGTGAGACGTTTCATGACATTATGATGCCACATAAGAAGGAGCTGCACAGCCCTTTATTGCTGATTTAAATTACATTAAGATTTCAAAAAAATTGATCAGGTAAACTTCTTTGGTTAGTGGCCTCCCACAAGCATAGGAATCTAGAAAGCCTTTCCTAGTGAATATCTTATATACTAGAGCTGCAAATCCATTCCTTTCACTGAACTGAACCACTTCAATCTTTATTTCTGGTTTGTTTCTGCAACCCAAGATTGAGCTTTGGACTGATCCTGCGGAGTTTGGTTTTACATACATTGTTAATTTAGATTTTGGTAACCGGGTGGGGTGCACTAGGTAGATGGATGCCTATTTTCAGACACGACCCAGGAGATTACTGTGTAGGAACAGTGAAGACATAGTACAAAATACACGGTTTACAATGCAGTTTCAGACAGGATATCATATACATTGAATCGTTGAATTAGATGACATGGAGATGTGGATAGCAAAGGGTAAATGTAGTAGAAAGTTCCAGTCAACAAAGCCACTTCTGCCTGCTATACTCTTTTTGACCTGCACAAAGTCTTCTAATCTGCTGTCCAGCAATGTGTATAAAACTGAGATATAAAAGTTTTAAAAATCGTCAAACCAATTGGCAGAGGGAGAGTTTTACCAGTGCTATCTCAGACAATAGCATTGCATAAAGGTCCAACAGCCTGTTCACTCTGAAATCAGTAGTATGACACATCCCGCGATGCTATCACAAACATGGCTGCCACCTTTACTCACTAAAAACTTTCAAATAAACCATAAAGGTAGTTAATACTACCTTAAATGTTAAAAGTAATCATTAAATGTTATTTGCCCTCATACTTCTGACACCCTCATTCATAAAACTAAAAAATCAAGTACTACAGTACTTACAGTTTTAATTTCTGACGTTTCTTTTCTGACCATGAAAATCCCCCTACTGTCCTTACGTGAATACTAGGGAAATCTTTGCAGTTTAACATACTACAGAAAAACCAAAGCCCTGCTTCCATCTGAGGACTTTCCATGTGTTATAATGTATGGTGGAATGCGATTGTGTATGGAAATCCATACACTGCAAAAGTTGTTCTGTTGAAGTACTGATGTCTTCACTAACGGAGGACCACTTTTCGATCTCTCGTTAGTGAGGATGTCATAACAGAAAGGCCTGCAGCAGCCATTGTGATTTGTCATCCTTGCTGTGTGAGGTGGGCGCGGCGTGTGCTGCCAGCAGTTGTTGTCCGAGGCGGTCGGCAGAGCTGTTCTAAATGTGGAAGATGAGTGTGTTTTTAAATTTGCAGTCACCATATACTATATAGAATGGTGTATGGTTACCCATACACTGAGTCGGCTATTCTTTCATCTCGTGGAGAATGATGACTGGGAACTTCTCGAGCTTCACTTTCTGAGTCATCAGTCGGCACTGCATCCACTCGGTGGCACAATAGCCTTGTAGTGTATGGTTACCCATACAATATCCTATATATTGTGGGGTGAACATTCTGCCAGTAGACTGAGCAGGGATTTGAATTTGTATGCATGCACATTAAACATTATAACTCTTGAATGTAGAAAAGACAGAAATGAAGCAAGGTGGGAAAAGAGGGTAAATATAAAACAGAAGAAAGAAAGGCATGGAAACAGGAAAATGGGAGTCAGTTCTGGAAATAAGAGGGTTTAAGGGCTAATTAAAATAATGTATATTGCTGTGCAGAATATTATACCCTGACATGGCAGGATAGTGCTGGGACAGGTAGGACTATTTTGCAGAGGTGCATGGACATTTTCCTTCTATCTTTTTTTTTTAAGAAAAGGTCAGAACAAGTGCTTGCTTTTTATTTTGTGCATTTTGTCAACCCACCCGCCCGAAAACTCTTGGACCCATTTTATAATCGCAATAACACACTAGAAGTGGTGATTTATGGTCAGAAATGGCACTTGCTATGGTGGATGAAAGCACTCAGCGATGCCTAATGCTTCTCACAACACACCCAACGTGCATTGTTATAACACCACAGTGCGAACTCTGAACTCTCTTACTACTTAAACATGAACTCAAATTTATTTGCTAACAGACTATCAAGAAGTGAACTAATGTAACTGCAAAATTTTTTAAACCAGGTTCTTCAAACCTACCAAACTGATTTTAACAATATAATCAAATCGTGGAGACTATCAAAAATTGGTCATGCCGACCCAAAAGCCAACATAACGGGTATTGGGTCAAGTTTTCAATTAGCAATAATCACGCCTCAGATAAACTTCATTGTCTACGTATACTACCACTGCGCAAGCTAAAGAAACTGTGTCTCATTATTGACCCCTTCCAGAGAGGTGCTCACAGATGTCAATGGGAGCCCATTTTTCTTTTTTTTTTCTTTATCAGATAAGTACTGAGTGGAACACGGAAACACCCTCAAAATATATTTTTAAAGTTGGTACCACTAAATAGTCATGGTTAGATGAGTGAACACAGTGTCAATTTTCCAAGTCCTGATTTTGGTGATGCATTCTGGGATAGATTATGCTAATTTATCCTGTTTTCTTATGGTTTTCTTCACTACTCTCGGCAGAAATGCAGGAAGACAGAACCACATAATTAAAAGGACTAGTTGCTCCTTGCACAGCCACAAGCAGTACCCACGGTGGCAGACTTCAAGGTTGCAAAGATCAGGACTCGTTTTAGGGTTTGGGGAAGCCCTCAACAGAATTAGTAAAGGCAATGGGCCCCTTTTCTTGGCCCACCTTTCCCCCATGTGTTTAACTGCACACTATACAAGTATGAACCATTTCCTTTTCTTTTATTTTTTTCAGCACACCCAGTGGTATATTTACATTTTTGGGGGAAGAAAGCAATGTTACTCCTTGGGGCTGTTCTTCCAATCCCATCCACTGCTGTCCATCCAACTCTTATTGACTTGGTCATAGATAGGTGAGACGTTTCATGACATTATGATGCCACATAAGAAGGAGCTGCACAGCCCTTTATTGCTGATTTAAAATTACATTAAGATTTCAAAAAACTTGATCAGGTAAACTTCTTTGGTTAGTGGCCTCCCACAAGCATAGGAATCTAGAAAGCCTTTCCTAGTGAATATCTTATATACTAGAGCTGCAAATCCATTCCTTTCACTGAACTGAACCACTTCAATCTTTATTTCTGGTTTGTTTCTGCAACCCAAGATTGAGCTTTGGACTGATCCTGCGGAGTTTGGTTTTACATACATTGTTAATTTAGTTTTTGGTAACCAGGTGGGGTGCACTAGGTAGATGGATGCCTATTTTCAGACACGTACTTCGGGAGATTACTGTAGGAACAGTGAAGACATAGTACAAAATACCACGGTTTACAATGCAGTTTCAGACAGGATATCATATACATTGAATCGATTGAATTAGATGACATGGAGATGTGGATAGCAAAGGGTAAATGTAGTAAAGAAAGTTCCAGTCAACAAAGCCACTTCTGCCTGCTATACTTTTTGACCTGCACAAAGTCTTCTAATCTGCTGTCCAGCAATGTGTATAAAACTGAGATATAAAAAGGTTTTAAAATCGTCAAACCAATTGGCAGAGGGAGAGTTTTACCAGTGCTATCTCAGCATAACAGCATTGCATAAAGGTCCAACAGCCTGTTCACTCTGAAATCAGTAGTATGACACATCCCTGATGCTATCACAAACATGGCTGCCACCTTTACTCACTAAAACTTTCAATAAACCATAAAGGTAGTTAATACTACCTTAAATGTTAAAAAGTAATAATTAAATGTTATTTGCCCTCATACTTGACACCCTCATTCATAAACTAAAAATCAAGTACTACAGTACTTACAGTTTTAATTTCTGATGTTTCTTTTCTGACCATGAAAATCCCCTACTGTCCTTACGTGAATACTAGGAAATCTTTGCAGTTTAACATACTACAGAAAAACCAAAGCCCTGCTTCCATCTGAGGACTTTCCATGTGTTATAATGTATGGTGGAATGCATTGTGTAGTAAATCCATACACTGCAAAAGTTGTTCTGCTGAAGTATTGATGTCTTCACTAACGCAGAACCACTTTTGATCTGCATTAGTGAGGATGTCATAACAGAAGGCCTGCAGCAGCCATTGTGATTTGTCATCCCTTGTTGTGTGAGAGTGGCGACGCAGTGCTGCCAGCAGTTGTTAACGAGGCGCTTGGCAGAGCTGTTCTAAATGGAAGATGAGTGTGTTTTTTAAATTTTGCAGTCACCATATACTATATAGAATGGTGTATGGTTACCCATACACAGTCGGCTATTCTTTCATCTCGTGGAGAATGATGACTTGGGAACTTCTCGAGCTTCACTTTCTAGGTCATCAGTCGGCACTGCATCCACTTAGTGGCACAATAGCCTTGTAGTGTATGGTTACCCTACAATATCCTATATATTGTGTGAGAACATTCTGCCAGTAGACCGGAGCAGAGATTTGAATTTTGTATTGCATGCACATTAAACATTATAACTCTTGAATGTAGAAAGACAGAAATGAAGCAAGGTGGGGAAAAGAGGTAAATATAAAACAGAAGAAGAAAGGCATGGAAACAGGAAATGGGAGTCAGTTCGGGAAATAAGAGGGTTTAAGGGCTAATTAAAATAATGTATTTTGCTGTGCAGAATATTATACCCTGACATGGCAGGATAGTGCTGGGACAGGCAGGGACTATTTGCAGAGGTGCATGGACATTTTCCTTCTATCTTTTTTTTTTTAAGAAAAGGTCAGAACAAGTGCTTGCTTTTTTATTTTTGTGCATTTTGTCAACCCACCCGCCCAGAAAACTCTTGGACCCATTTTATAATCGCAATAACACACTAGAAGTGTGATTTATGGTCAGAAAATGGCACTTCTATGGTGGATGAAAGCACTCAGCGATGCCTAATGCTTCACAACACACTCAACGTGCATTGTTATAACACCACAGTGCGAACTCTGAACTCTCTTACTACTTAAACATGAACTCAAATTTATTTGCTAACAGACTATCAAGAAGTGAACTAATGTAATTGCAAAATTTTTAAACCAGGTTCTTCAAACCTACCAAACTGATTTTAACAAATATAATCAGTCTCCGTGGAGACTATCAAAAATTGTCATGCCGACCCAAAAGCCAACATAACGGGGTATTGGGTCAAGTTTTCAATTAGCAATAATCACGCCTCAGATAAACTTCATTGTCTACGATACTACCACTGCGCAAAGCTAAAGAAACTGTGTCTCATTATTGACTCCCCTTCCAGAGAGGTGCTCACAGATGTCAATGGGAGCCCATTTTTCTTTCTTTTTTTTTCTTTATCAGATAAGTACTGAGTGGAACACGGAAACACCCTCCAAAATATATTTTTAAAGTTGGTACCACTAAATAGTCATGGTTAGATGAGTGAACACAGTGTCAATTTTCCAAGTCCTGATTTTGGTGATGCATTCTGGGATAGATTATGCTAATTTATCCTCTTTTCTCATGGTTTTCTTCACTACTCTCGGCAGAAATGCAGGAAGACAGAACCACATAATTAAAAGGACTAGTTGCTCCTTGCACAGCCACAAGCAGTACCCACGGTGGCAGACTTCAAGGTTGCAAAGATCAGGACTCTGCTTTAGGGTTTGGGAAGCCCAACAGAATTAGTAAAGGCAATGGGCCCTTTTCTTGGCCCACCTTTCCCCATGTGTTTAACTGCACACTATACAAGTATGAACCATTTCCTTTTTTTATTTTTCAGCACACCCAGTGGTATATTTACATTTTGGGGAAGAAAGCAATGTTACTCCTTGGGGCTGTTCTTCCAATCCCATCCACTGCTGTCCATCCAACTCTTATTGACTTGGTCATAGATAGGTGAGACGTTCATGACATTATGATGCCACATAAGAAGGAGCTGCACAGCCTTTATTGCTGATTTAAAATTACATTAAGATTTCAAAAAACTTGATCAGGTAAACTTTTTGGTTAGTGGCCTCCCACAAGCATAGGAATCTAGAAAGCCTTTCTAGTGAATATCTTATATACTAGAGCTGCAAATCCATTCCTTTCACTGAACTGAACCACTTCAATCTTTATTTCTGGTTTGTTTCTGCAACCCAAGATTGAGCTTTGGACCGATCCTCTGGAGTTTGGTTTCATATCATTGTTAATTTAGTTTTTGGTAACCGGGTGGGGTGCACTAGGTAGATGGATGCCTATTTTCAGACACGACCCAGGAGATTACTGTGTAGGAACAGTGAAGACATAGTACAAAATACACGGTTTACAATGCAGTTTCAGACAGGATATCATATACATTGAATCGTTGAATTAGATGACATGGAGATGTGGATAGCAAAGGGTAAATGTAGTAAAGAAAGTTCCAGTCAACAAAGCCACTTCTGCCTGCTATACTCTTTTTGACCTGCACAAAGTCTTCTAATCTGCTGTCCAGCAATGTGTATAAAACTGAGATATAAAAAGGTTTTAAAAATCGTCAAACCAATTGGCAGAGGGAGAGTTTTACCAGTGCTATCTCAGCATAACAGCATTGCATAAAGGTCCAACAGCCTGTTCACTCTGAAATCAGTAGTATGACACATCCCGCGATGTTATCACAAACATGGCTGCCACCTTTACTCACTAAAAACTTTCAAATAAACCATAAAGGTAGTTAATACTACCTTAAATGTTAAAAGTAATAATTAAATGTTATTTGCCCTCATACTTCTGACACCCTCATTCATAAACTAAAAAATCAAGTACTACAGTACTTACAGTTTTAATTTCTGATGTTTCTTTTCTGACCATGAAAATCCCCCTCCTGTCCTTACGTGAATACTAGGGAAATCTTTGCAGTTTAACATACTACAGAAAAACCAAAGCCCTGCTTCCATCTGAGGACTTTCCATGTGTTATAATGTATGGTGGAATGCGATTGTGTATGGAAATCCATACACTGCAAAAAGTTGTTCTGCTGAAGTACTGATGTCTTCACTAGCATGAACCACTTTCGATCTGCGTTAGTGAGGATGTCATAACAGAAAGGCCTGCAGCAGCCATTGTGATTTGTCATCCCTTGCTGTGGTGAGAGTGATGACGCGCAGCTGCCAGCAGTTGTTAATCGAGGGCGGTCGGCAGAGCTGTTCTCAAATGTGAAGATGAGTGTGTTTTTAAATTTTGCAGTCACCATATACTATATAGAATGGTGTATGGTTACCCATACTACTAGTCGTTATTCTTTCATCTCGTGGAGAGAATGATGACTTGGGAACTTCTCGAGCTTCACTTTCTAGGTCATCAGTCGGCACTGCATCCACTTGGTGGCACAATAGCCTTGTAGTGTATGCTTACCCATACACTATCCTATATATTGTGGGGGTGAACATTCTGCCAGTAGACCGGAGCAGAGATTTGAATTCTTGTATTGCATGCACATTAAACATTATAACTCCTGAATGTAGAAAAGACAGAAATGAAGCAAGGTGGGGAAAAGAGGTAAATATAAAACAGAAGAAAGAAAGACATGGAAACAGGAAAATGGGAGTCAGTTCGGGAAATAAGAGGGTTTAAGGGCTAACTAAAAATTATGTATTTTGCTGTGCAGAATATTATACCCTGACATGGCAGGATAGTGCTGGGACAGGCAGGGACTATTTTGCAGAGGTGCATGGACATTTCCTTCTATCTTTTTTTTTTTTTAAAGAAAAGGTCAGAACAAGTGCTTGCTTTTTATTTTTGTGCATTTGTCAACTTACCCGCCCAGAAAACTCTTGGACCCATTTTATAATCGCAATAACACACTAGAGTGTGATTTATGGTCAGAAAATGGCACTTCTATGGTGGATGAAAGCACTCAGCGATGCCTAATGCTTCCAACACACTCAACGGCATTGTTATAACACCACAGTGCGAACTCTGAACTCTCTTACTACTTAAACATGAACTCAAATTTATTTGCTAACAGACTATCAAGAAGTGAACTAATGTAATTGCAAAATTTTTAAACCAGGTTCTTCAAACCTACCAAACTGATTTTAACAAATATAATCAGTCTCCGTGAAGACTATCAAAAATTGTCATGCCGACCCAAAAGCCGACATAACAGGGTATTGGGTCAAGTTTTCAATTAGCAATAATCACGCCTCAGATAAACTTCATTGGCTACGATACTGCCACTGCGCAAAGCTAAAGAAACTGTGTCTCATTATTGACTCCCCTTCCAGAGAGGTGCTCACAGTTGTCAATGGGAGCCCATTTTTCTTTTTTTTTTCTTTATCAGATAAGTACTGAGTGGAACAGAAACACCCTCAAAATATATTTTTAAAGTTGGTACCACTAAATAGTCATGGTTAGATGAGTGAACACAGTGTCAATTTTCCAAGTCCTGATTTTGGTGATGCATTCTGGGATAGATTATGCTAATTTATCCTCTTTTCTCATGGTTTTGTTCACACTACTCTCGGCAGAAATGCAGGAAGACAGAACCACATAATCAAAAGGACTAGTTGCTCCTTGCACAGCCACAAGCAGTACCACGGTGGCAGACTTCAAGGTTGCAAAGATCAGGACTCGTTTAAGGGTTTGGGGAAGCCCCCAACAGAATTAGTAAAGGCAATGGGCCCCTTTTCTTGGCCCACCTTTCCCCCATGTGTTTAACTGCACACTATACAAGTATGCACCATTTCCTTTTCTTTTATTTTTTTCAGCACACCCAGTGGTATATTTACATTTTTGGGGGAAGAAAGCAATGTTACTCCTTGGGGCTGTTCTTCCAATCCCATCCACTGCTGTCCATCCAACTCTTATTGACTTGGTCATAGATAGGTGAGACGTTTCATGACATTATGATGCCACATAAGAAGGAGCTGCACAGCCCTTTATTGCTGATTTAAAACTACATTAAGATTTCAAAAAAACTGATAAGGTAAACTTCTTTGGTTAGTGGCCCCCCACAAGCATAGGAATCTAGAAAGCCTTTCCTAGTGAATATCTTATATACTAGAGCTGCAAATCCATTCCTTTCACTGAACTGAACCACTTCAATCTTTATTTCTGGTTTGTTTCTGCAACCCAAGATTGAGCTTTGGACTGATCCCTGGAGTTTGGTTTACATACATTGTTAATTTAGTTTTTGGTAACCGGTGGGTGCACTAGGTAGATGGATGCCTATTTTCAGACACGACCCAGGAGATTACTGTGTAGGAACAGTGAAGACATAGTACAAAATACACGGTTTACAATGCAGTTTCAGACAGGATATCATATACATTGAATCGTTGAATTAGATGACATGGAGATGTGGATAGCAAAGGTAAATTAGTAAAGAAAGTTCCAGTCAACAAAGCCACTTCTGCCTGCTATACTCTTTTGACCTGCACAAAGTCTTCTAATCTGCTGTCCAGCAATGTGTATAAAACTGAGATATAAAAAAGGTTTTAAAAATCGTCAAACCCAATTGGCAGAGGGAGAGTTTTACCAGTGCTATCTCAGCATAACAGCATTGCATAAAGGTCCAACAGCCTGTTCACTGTGAAATCAGTAGTATGACACATCCTGTGATGCCATCACAAACATGGCTGCCACCTTTACTCACTAAAAACTTTCAAATAAACCATAAAGGTAGTTAATACTACCTTAAATGTTAAAAGTAATAATTAAATGTTATTTGCCCTCATACTTCTGACACCCTCATTCATAAACTAAAAAATCAAGTACTACAGTACTTACAGTTTTAATTTCTGACGTTTCTTTTCTGACCATGAAAATCCCCCTACTGTCCTTACGTGAATACTAGGGAAATCTTTGCAGTTTAACATACTACAGAAAAACCAAAGCCCTGCTTCCATCTGAGGACTTTCCATGTGTTATAATGTATGGTGGAATGCGATTGTGTATGGAAATCCATACACTGCAAAAAGTTGTTCTGCTGAAGTACTGATGTCTTCACTAACGCAGAACCACTTTTCGATCTGCGTTAGTGAGGATGTCATAACAGAAGGGCCTGCAGCAGCCATTGTGATTTGTCATCCCTTGCTGTGTGAGAGTGGCCGCCGCGTGTGCTGCCAGCAGTTGTTGATCGAGGGCGGTCGGCAGAGCTGTTGTAAAATGTGGAAGATGAGTGTGTTTTTTTAAATTTTGCAGTCACCATATACTATATAGAATGGTGTATGGTTACCCATACACTAGTCGGCTATTCTTTCATCTCGTGGAGAGAATGATGACTTGGGAACTTCTCGAGCTTCACTTTCTAGGTCATCAGTCGGCACTGCATCCACTTGGTGGCACAATAGCCTTGTAGTGTATGGTTACCCATACAATATCCTATATATTGTGGGGGTGAACATTCTGCCAGTAGACCGAAGCAGAGATTTGAATTCTTGTATTGCATGCACATTAAACATTATAACTCTTGAATGTAGAAAAGACAGAAATGAAGCAAGGTGGGGAAAAGAGGGTAAATATAAAACAGAAGAAAGAAAGGCATGGAAACAGGAAAATGGGAGTCAGTTCGGGAAATAAGAGGGTTTAAGGGCTAATTAAAAATAATGTATTTTGCTGTGCAGAATATTATACCCTGACATGGCAGGATAGTGCTGGGACAGGCAGGGACTATTTTGCAGAGGTGCATGGACATTTTCCTTCTATCTTTTTTTTTTTAAGAAAAGGTCAGAACAAGTGCTTGCTTTTTTATTTTTGTGCATTTTGTCAACCCACCCGCCCAGAAAACTCTTGGACCCATTTTATAATCGCAATAACACACTAGAAGTGTGATTTATGGTCAGAAAATGGCACTTCTATGGTGGATGAAAGCACTCAGCGATGCCTAATGCTTCACAACACACCCAACGTGCATTGTTATAACACCACAGTGCGAACTCTGAACTCTCTTACTACTTAAACATGAACTCAAATTTATTTGCTAACAGACTATCAAGAAGTGAACTAATGTAATTGCAAAATTTTTAAACCAGGTTCTTCAAACCTACCAAACTGATTTTAACAAATATAATCAGTCTCCGTGGAGACTATCAAAAATTGTCATGCCGACCCAAAAGCCGACATAACGGGGTATTGGGTCAAGTTTTCAATTAGCAATAATCACGCCTCAGATAAACTTCATTGGCTACGATACTGCCACTGCGCAAAGCTAAAGAAACTGTGTCTCATTATTGACTCCCCTTCCAGAGAGGTGCTCACAGATGTCAATGGGAGCCCATTTTTCTTTCTTTTTTTTTCTTTATCAGATAAGTACTGAGTGGAACACGGAAACACCCTCCAAAATATATTTTTAAAGTTGGTACCACTAAATAGTCATGGTTAGATGAGTGAACACAGTGTCAATTTTCCAAGTCCTGATTTTGGTGATGCATTCTGGGATAGATTATGCTAATTTATCCTCTTTTCTCATGGTTTTGTTCACTACTCTCGGCAGAAATGCAGGAAGACAGAACCACATAATTAAAAGGACTAGTTGATCCTTGCACAGCCACAAGCAGTACCCACGGTGGCAGACTTCAAGGTTGCAAAGATCAGGACTCGTTTTAGGGTTTGGGGAAGCCCCCAACAGAATTAGTAAAGGCAATGGGCCCCTTTTCTTGGCCCACCTTTCCCCCATGTGTTTAACTGCACACTATACAAGTATGCACCATTTCCTTTTCTTTTATTTTTTTCAGCACACCCAGTGGTATATTTACATTTTTGGGGGAAGAAAGCAATGTTACTCCTTGGGGCTGTTCTTCCAATCCCATCCACTGCTGTCCATCCAACTCTTATTGACTTGGTCATAGATAGGTGAGACGTTTCATGACATTATGATGCCACATAAGAAGGAGCTGCACAGCCCTTTATTGCTGATTTAAAACTACATTAAGATTTCAAAAAAACTGATAAGGTAAACTTCTTTGGTTAGTGGCCCCCCACAAGCATAGGAATCTAGAAAGCCTTTCCTAGTGAATATCTTATATACACTAGAGCTGCAAATCAATTCCTTTCACTGAACTGAACCACTTCAATCTTTATTTCTGGTTTGTTTCTGCAACCCACGATTGAGCTTTGGACTGATCCTGTGGAGTTTGGTTTTACATACATTGTTAATTTAGTTTTTGGTAACCGGGTGGGGTGCACTAGGTAGATGGATGCCTATTTTCAGACACGACCCAGGAGATTACTGTGTAGGAACAGTGAAGACATAGTACAAAATACACGGTTTACAATGCAGTTTCAGACAGGATATCATATACATTGAATCGTTGAATTAGATGACATGGAGATGTGGATAGCAAAGGGTAAATGTAGTAAAGAAAGTTCCAGTCAACAAAGCCACTTCTGCCTGCTATACTCTTTTTGACCTGCACAAAGTCTACTAATCTGCTGTCCAGCAATGTGTATAAAACTGAGATATAAAAAAGGTTTTAAAAATCGTCAAACCAACTGGCAGAGGGAGAGTTTTACCAGTGCTATCTCAGCATAACAGCATTGCATAAAGGTCCAACAGCCTGTTCACTCTGAAATCAGTAGTATGACACATCCCGCGATGCTATCACAAACATGGCTGCCACCTTTACTCACTAAAAACTTTCAAATAAACCATAAAGGTAGTTAATACTACCTTAAATGTTAAAAGTAATAATTAAATGTTATTTGCCCCTCATACTTCTGACACCCTCATTCATAAACTAAAAAATCAAGTACTACAGTACTTACAGTTTTAATTTCTGACGTTTCTTTTCTGACCATGAAAATCCCCCTACTGTCCTTACGTGAATACTAGGGAAATCTTTGCAGTTTAACATACTACAGAAAAACCAAAGCCCTGCTTCCATCTGAGGACTTTCCATGTGTTATAATGTATGGTGGAATGCGATTGTGTATGGAAATCCATACACTGCAAAAAGTTGTTCTGCTGAAGTACTGATGTCTTCACTAACGCAGAACCACTTTTCGATCTGCGTTAGTGAGGATGTCATAACAGAAGGGCCTGCAGCAGCCATTGTGATTTGTCATCCCTTGCTGTGTGAGAGTGGCGCACGCGTGTGCTGCCAGCAGTTGTTAATCGAGGGCGGTCGGCAGAGCTGTTGTAAAATGTGGAAGATGAGTGTGTTTTTTTTTAAATTTTGCAGTCACCATATACTATATAGAATGGTGTATGGTTACCCATACACTAGTCGGCTATTCTTTCATCTCGTGGAGAGAATGATGACTTGGGAACTTCTCGAGCTTCACTTTCTAGGTCATCAGTCGGCACTGCATCCACTCGGTGGCACAATAGCCTTGTAGTGTATGGTTACCCATACAATATCCTATATATTGTGGGGGTGAACATTCTGCCAGTAGACCGGAGCAGAGATTTGAATTCTTGTATTGCATGCACATTAAACATTATAACTCTTGAATGTAGAAAAGACAGAAATGAAGCAAGGTGGGGAAAAGAGGGTAAATATAAAACAGAAGAAAGAAAGGCATGGAAACAGGAAAATGGGAGTCAGTTCGGGAAATAAGAGGGTTTAAGGGCTAATTAAAAATAATGTATTTTGCTGTGCAGAATATTATAGCTTGACATGGCAGGATAGTGCTGGGACAGGCAGGGACTATTTTGCAGAGGTGCATGGACATTTTCCTTCTTTCTTTTTTTTTTTTTAAGAAAAAGACAGAACAAATGCTTTCTTTTTTATTTTTGTGCATTTTGTCAACCCACCCGCCCAGAAAACTCTTGGACCCATTTTATAATCGCAATAACACACTAGAAGTATGATTTATGGTCAGAAAATGGCACTTCTATGGTGGATGAAAGCACTCAGCGATGCCTAATGCTTCACAACACACCCAACGTGCATTGTTATAACACCACAGTGCGAACTCTGAACTCTCTTACTACTTAAACATGAACTCAAATTTATTTGCTAACAGACTATCAAGAAGTGAACTACTGTAATTGCAAAATTTTTAAACCAGGTTCTTCAAACCTACCAAACTGATTTTAACAAATATAATCAGTCTCCATGGAGACTATCAAAAATTGTCATGCCGACCCAAAAGCCGACATAACGGGGTATTGGAGCAAGTTTTCAATTAGCAATAATCACACCTCAGATAAACTTCATTAGCTACAATACTGCCACTGCACAAAGCTAAAGAAGCTGTGTCTCATTATTGACTCCCCTTCCAGAAAGGTGCTCACAGATGTCAATGGGAGCCCATTTTTCTTTCTTTTTTTTTTTTTTCTTTATCAGATAAGTGCTGAGTGGAACAAGGAAACACCCTCCAAAATATATTTTTAAAGTTGGTACCACTAAATAGTCATGGTTAGATGAGTGAACACAGTGTCAGTTTTCCAAGTCCTGATTTTGGTGATGCATTCTGGGATAGATTATTCTAATTTATCCTCTTTTCTCATGGTTTTGTTCACTACTCTCGGCAGAAATGCAGGAAGACAGAACCACATAATTAAAAGGACTAGTTGCTCCTTGCACAGCCACAAGCAGTACCCACGGTGGCAGACTTCAAGGTTGCAAAGATCAGGACTCGTTTTAGGGTTTGGGGAAGCCCCCAACAGAATTAGTAAAGGCAATGGGCCCCTTTTCTTGGCCCACCTTTCCCCCATGTGTTTAACTGCACACTATACAAGTATGCACCATTTCCTTTTCTTTTATTTTTTTCAGCACACCCAGTGGTATATTTACATTTTTGGGGGAAGAAAGCAATGTTACTCCTTGGGGCTGTTCTTCCAATCCCATCCACTGCTGTCCATCCAACTCTTATTGACTTGGTCATAGATAGGTGAGACGTTTCATGACATTATGATGCCACATAAGAAGGAGCTGCACAGCCCTTTATTGCTGATTTAAAACTACATTAAGATTTCAAAAAAATTGATAAGGTAAACTTCTTTGGTTAGTGGCCCCCCACAAGCATAGGAATCTAGAAAGCCTTTCCTAGTGAATATCTTATATACTAGAGCTGCAAATCCATTCCTTTCACTGAACTGAACCACTTCAATCTTTATTTCTGGTTTGTTTCTACAACCCAAGATTGAGCTTTGAACTGATCCTGCGGAGATTGGTTTTACATACATTGTTAATTTAGTTTTTGGTAACCGGGTGGGGTGCACTAGGTAGATGGATGCCTATTTTCATACACGACCCAGGAGATTACTGTGTAGGAACAGTGAAGACATAGTACAAAATACACGGTTTACAATGCAGTTTCAGACAGGATATCATATACACTGAATCGTTGAATTAGATGACATGGAGATGTGGATAGCAAAGGGTAAATGTAGTAAAGAAAGTTCCAGTCAACAAAGCCACTTCTGCCTGCTATACTCTTTTTGACCTGCACAAAGTCTTCTAATCTGCTGTCCAGCAATGTGTATAAAACTGAGATATAAAAAAGGTTTTAAAAATCGTCAAACCCAATTGGCAGAGAGAGAGTTTTACCAGTGCTATCTCAGCGTAACAGCATTGCATAAAGGTCCAACAGCCTGTTCAATGTGAAATCAGTAGTATGACATATCCCGTGATGCCATCACAAACATGGCTGCCACCTTTACTCACTAAAAAACTTTCAAATAAACCATAAAGGTAGTTAATACTACCTTAAATGTTAAAAGTAATAATTAAATGTTATTTGCCCTCATACTTCTGACACCCTCATTCATAAACTAAAAAATCAAGTACTACAGTACTTACAGTTTTAATTTCTGACGTTTCTTTTCTGACCATGAAAATGCCCCTCCTGTCCTTACGTGAATACTAGGGAAATCTTTGCAGTTTAACTTGGTTAAGACTTGGTTTGCTGGCCAAGGCACCTAGCTTCACCTGAGCTCTTTCCTTCTAAGACTGCTTGAAAGGCAGAGTAGAGAAACTTACCAGAGCAAGGGAAAAGGATTAAGACTTAGTTTGGCTAAGCAGATTTACTGTGTGGTGGTGTTTTTATTTTTTTACTCACAGGGATTGCTACTGTTTGTTGCTAACATTTCATTGCTTTATTTTTTCTGTGATTCAAATTGTTGTTGCTGGTATACCTTCTTCTGCACTATTACAAGGTGTGCCTACAGGTGTGTGCTAACAGATTACCCCTGTAATCTTCTGATTCAAATTGTCTTTTGCAAGGTATATCTTCTATTACTGCTTTATTTTTCTGTGGAGCAAAGTGTTTCTTACAGGGTATATCTCTCTGAAATTACTGTATTACAGGTGGAGCTTACATTTTTGTGACTTTTATCATTGGGCTAAGCAAAATTACTGTTTGACACTGTGTTTTATTTTATTCTTGTTTGTTGAAAAGGTTTGTTGTCTCGAGGTGTTTCAGTCTCCTTCTCACATTGAAGGAGCTAATTGCTTTTCCTCCCACAGCTCTTCCAAAGGATTAGGTGTGTATGTGGGGGTGGAACTGGCAAACTGTCAATAATTTCCAACAGAAAGAAGGGTTAAAAAGTCAGGTTAGTTGATACCTTGGAGGTAGAAGACTTGGTTTGCTGGCCAAGGCACCTAGCTTCACCTGAGCTCTTTCCTTCTAAGACTGCTTGAAAGGCAGAGTACAGAAACTTACCAGAGCAAGGGAAAAGGATTAAGACTTAGTTTGGCTAAGCAGATTTACTGTGTGGTGGTGTTTTTATTTCTTACTCACAGGGATTGCTACTGTTTGTTGCTAACATTTCATTGCATTATTTTTTCTCTGATTCAAATTGTTGTTGCTGGTATACCTTCTTCTGCATTATTACAAGGTGTGCCTACAGGTGTGTGCTAACAGATTACTCCTGTAATCTTCTGATTCAAATTGTCTTTTGCAAGGTATATCTTCTGTTACTGCTTTATTTTTCTCTGGAGCAGTGTTTCTTACAGGGTATATCTTCTCTGAAATTATTACAGGTGGTGCTTTACAGGTTTTACAGTTTTATCTAACATTAGGATAAGCTTTCAGGGTTACTGCATTTGTTGACTGATTGTTTCTGCTCTACCTCCTTGTTCTTTCGTCCGTGGTTCTTCTTTTTAGGCAGGGGAAGGGCCCAGCCACCCACCCCCATCCCCAACCACCCCACGCTACACTCCTTTTATAGGGTACCACAGTTGTGACATTTCCTGTGGCAGAGCACGAAGGGGCGGATCAGTGGGGCCTCCACAAGGTGATCTCATTTACAGGGGCACTAGTAATTTAACTTGTTCTAACAAGTTAAACAAAGCACAATTAAACCATTAATTGCATTTTTTTTCCTTTTTTTCCCTTCTAATTACTCTGACTAGGTTACAAACCCAGCAACTTATTTGGAATTAATTTCATTAACTGCAGGTACTGTGGAACAATTTTCAGAAGGACAGTCTTACAGGATTTAGGACACTGTCCTACATGCTGGGCCTTTGGAGATCTTAGGGCTCAGCTCCGGGCAGCATGGGCAGAGATTGCACGCCTCAAATTTCATACTGAAGAGGAAATACATTATAAGAACCACCCATTTCCCCAGCATCCAACAGAAAAACCTCGACAAGAGAGGGTAGTTGGTCCAGGAGGTTGGCAGGTGGTTAGAGGAGCAAATCAGTGCCCCATCACTCTCTGCTCTCCAACACATTACCTCCAAAAACCATATAAACACTACAAACAGGTATCTGCTCTATCTCTGAAATCAAATAAAGAGGCAGAAGACACTGCAGAGCAGGACACTGCAGCACAGGAGCTAGCACAACAAAACTCACCCAAATCAGGAACCAAAACAAAACAAGCACAAAGGAAATCCAAAAAACTTCTGATCATAGGAGACTCCATGATTCGGGGAGTTGATACCCATCTCCAGCCAGGGGTGATGGTCAGATGACTCCCAGGTACATCAGCATGGAGAGACACTGACCGCATTGCTAAAACTGTTCACAAAGCAGGATAAAACATTGATGTCCTAGTACACATAGGGACTAATGATCTCACCAGCCGGTCAGTTGTGGAGACCAAGGAACACCTGACTAGGCTGGGTGACAAACTATCATCTATTTCGTCCGGCATCTCCTTCTCTGAGATCCTGCCAGTCTGGGAGAGGGAGCAGATGGACGGAAGGTCAGAGAAGGGGAGATAGGGGAGCTAAACACATGGCTCAAGGGCTGGTGCCAGGAAAAAGGACACAGATTTGTAGGAACTGGCAACAGTTCTGGGAGCGAAAGTTCTTAAATTTGATGGACTGCATCTGACTAAAGAGGAGTCAGTGCATTGGGGCAGAAGTTTGGCGTCTTTGCAGAATATTTAAACTAGCAAATGGGAGAGGGTGCAGCACCCATACGTCGAATGGGAAGAACACCCTCCCCTCAGCTAGTGGTCAAACAGGAATTCAGCATGTTTGCCGCTCATTTGCATCACCAGGTAAGAAAAAGGTTTGTCTACCCATACGATGCACAGGGGTAATGCCAAACTTCACCCAACAACTAACACACCAAAATCTGGCCAATGGAAAATCATGTACACAAATGCTCACAGCCTGGGAAATAAGATCCCATACCTGCAGGCAATAATGTCAGAGGCTAAACTGGACATAGTAGCAATTAGTGAGGCGTGGTTTACCAGTAACCACATCTGGGAGACTTCAGTACCTGGCTATGTATTGTTCAGAAGAGACTGAGGTGCAAAAGGGGGAGGTGGCCCTGTATGTTAATGAAAATATCAAAGCTACAGAAATTCAGAATACACATAAGGAGCCAGAAGAACTGTGGGTCACCCTGGAAACAGGAAATGGGACAGCCATAAGAACTGGGGTTGTCTACAGGCCCCCAGACCAGAGGGAGGACATAGACACATTACTGTTAGAAGACATACAAAACATGACAGCTAAAGGGAAGGTTCTGATAATGGGAGACTTCAACATGCCGGATACAGATTGGTCAATACCAGCAGGAACATCTGCCAGAACTAGACCCATAGTGGATTCCCTGCAGAGGGCCTCAAACAACTGGTACAGCAACCCACAAGAGACAGGGCTATCCTAGATCTAGTACTGACTAACAAAGAGGGATCACAGATCTCCAGGTAGAAGGTCACCTGGGGCCAGTGACCATCACATGGTATGGTTCAATTTGGCTACTACATCTAAATCATCCCATTCCAAGGCAAAAATATGGGACTTCAGAGGAGCTGACTTTGATAAGATGGCCAACAGAGTTAAGCTAGCCCTGGCAAAAAGAAACACAGGTGAGGGGGTACAGGCAAAGTGGGCAAGCATTAAGGATGCAATACTTGAAGCAACATCCCATTGTGTTAGACAGAAAAGGAAGTGCAAAAGAAGAAGGAAACCACTTTGGTTCTCAAATACAGTAGCAGAAAAGGTCAGAGCCAAAAGGCTGGCCTTCAGGAAATATAGGGGAACACAGCGGGATGAAGATAGGGAGGCACACCCCACACCACACCACAACTGGTGCAGTCTTGTTAAAGTCCCCACACCACACCACAACTGGTGCAGTCTTGTTAAAGTGTAAGAGACAGCAGCAGCATGAACAAATAACAAGCCAAAACACTCACCTACTCTTGGCAAGAAAAGTAATACATATTCTGTCTCCTAGTGTTTTGCAATCTATGGCACAGGTCACTGCCTCCTGTTGTTTACAAAAGGAAGTGGTCTGCAAAGGAAAGATCAGCCCTACTATAAATAGCAGACATCAACTTAGTTTAGATTCT
Source organism: Neoceratodus forsteri (assembly GCA_016271365.2). Classification (NCBI taxonomy): domain Eukaryota; kingdom Metazoa; phylum Chordata; order Ceratodontiformes; family Ceratodontidae; genus Neoceratodus; species Neoceratodus forsteri. Next base: position 114,856,782 of record JADMNL010000025.1, read on the forward strand.
TTATGTTACTGTTTAATTGGGTAATAAGGCTTAAACTGTGTTCAAATATACCCCTGAAATTAACAGGAAAGCTTTCGATCAATGAGAAAGAAAGAAAACCTGCATAGCTTGAAACCCTTCTGTTATAACATGAGCCACTGCGAGTTCTTCTGTGTTAGTGTGTGGACTACAAGACTGCAGTGCTTACACTAACAGACAGATACAAACAAAACATGTGCATTGCACTTAATTGCCACGTCACTGCAATGCAAATCAATTTAGTTTTGATTAGCTTTGCTGTGAAAACAATTTGGAATTTACGTTACAAAACAGAAAAGTTAAATTCTAGGTCAGCAGTAGACAGGACAGAGCATCTGTTCTATCCATTTTAAAAGTCCGAGTTTGAAGCATTTGTCTCGTTCCTTGCTTTCAGTGTTAACCCATTCTGTTGCCTCTCCAGTTCAGTTTAAATTTGAAACTGATAATGTCTAATCTCTGTATTTTAATGCAATTTCTCACAAAAAGAAACACAGGTAGAGAGGTAGGTGGGAGGTCATAATTCCACTATACAAGACACTAGTGAGGCCGCACCTGGAGTACACTGTGCAGTTCTGGAGACCTTACCTACGTAAGGACATAGACAGGGTAGAGAAGGTTCAGAGGAGGGCAACAAAGATGGTGCATGGATTGCATCACAAGTCCTATGAGGACAGGTTGAAGGCACTGAACATGTACTCCCTGGAGGAGAGGAGGGAGAGAGGGGATATGATAGAGACATACAAGTATCTTACAGGGAGGAACAGGGTGCAGGAATGCACTATTTTTAAGGAGAAAGATGTTCCAGGACTAGAGGGCATGGGATGAAGTTGGAGGGAGGACGATTCAGAGGAAACGTGAGGAAGAATTTCTTCACCGAACGGGTGGTGGACAAGTGGAACACCCTGCCAGAGGAAGTGGTGGGGGCTGAAACAATCACGGGATTTAAGAATGCATGGGATAGACATAAAGGAATTCTAGAGGTCAGGGGTAAGGGGCAACAGACTTCCTGGAAAACATAAACTGAACTTACAAACTTAAATGGGCAGACTGGGTGGGCCATAGGCCCTTATCTGCCGACACTGTCTATGTATCTATGTATCTATGTATACCAAACTGCCCTAAGGGAAGCAGGTAAGGCAGTAAGGCAGGCAAAGTCCCAAACTGAGGAAACACTAGCATGAACAGTAAAAGAAGGTGACAAGACTTTCTATAGATACATTAGTGAAAGGAGAAAGTCCAGAGGAGTGTGCTAAGCAATGGAAAAGGGCATGTGAGGGGAGGACCCTGTAAAGGCATCTATCCTAAATAGATACTTTGCTCAGTATTTACTGAAGAGAAGGTAGGGCAGGGCCCACAGCTCAGCATCATGGACACAGGGGGAGGAGGTGAGCACTACTCCTTCACAAAAGAAAGGGTCCTACAAGAGCTTGCTACGCCTGGTGGATAAGGCAATGGGACCTGATGGCATACATCCCAGGGTACTTAAGGAGCTAAAGGAGGAACTAGCAGAGCCATTAGCAGAATTGTTTAGTGAGTCTCTGAGCACAGGAGAGGTCCCAGAAGACTGGAGAAGGGTTATGTGATCCCGCTCCACAAGAGTGGTAGCAGGGAGGAGGCGGGAACTACAGACCGGGTCAGTCTTACCTCAGTAGTGGGCAAGATTATGGAGGCACCTTAAGGAAAGGATAGTGCAACACCTGGAATTCATAGGGGCACAGGATCAAAGACAGCATGGGTTTACAAAGGAAGGTCCTGTCAAACTAATCTCATAGATTTCTTTGACTGGGTAACCAGAGTGGTGGATCAAGGGGAGCAGTTGATGTCGCCTACCTTGACTTCAGCAAAGCTTTGACACTGTTCCACATAGAAGATTGATAAATAAGCTGGGTAGGCTCGGGTGGGTCAGAAGTTGGTCAACTGGGTGGCAAACTGGTTGACGGGCAGAAACAGAGAGTGGTGGTAAATAGTATACAGTCAGAAGAGATGCAAGTCAGTGGAGGTACCTCAGGGATCAGTCCTGGGCCAGTCCTCTTCAACATCTTCATTAGTGACCTTGCAGATGGACTAGAGGGTAAGGCTTGCCTGTTTGCAGATGACACCAAGATCTGCAACAGAGTAGATGATCCAGATGGGGTGGGCAGAATGAGAAGAGATCTGGATAAACTAGCAGAATGGTCAGAAGAGTGGCAACTGGGATTTAATGCAAAGAAGTGCAAAATCATGCACATAGGGAAAAGAAACCCTGAAGCCACCTAGAGGCTGGGAGGGGAGTTGCTAGCAGTCACAAAGGAAGAAAGAGACTTGGGCATCATCATCACTGATGACCTAAAATCATCAAGCAGACCTCAAAGCAGTAGGTAAGGCTAGGGGTGTTAGGGTGTATTAGTAGGGTATCACAAGTCGAAGAGGAGGTAATAATCCCTCTGTACAAGACACTGGTTAGGCCCCATCTGGAGTACTGCGTGCAGTATTGGAGGCCACACCTTCACAAGGACATTAACCAAATTGAGGCAGTCCAGAGAAGGGCAACCAAAATGGTGCAGGGACTGCATCAGAAGACATATGAGGACAGATTAACAGAGCTCAATATGTATACCCTTGAGCAAAGGAGGGAGAGAGGTGATATGATCGAGGCATTCAAACACCTTAAGGGTATAAACAAGGTGAAAGAGTCTAACATGTTTAAATATAAGAAAAATAGCAGGACAAGAGGACATAGCATGAGATTAGAGGGAGGCCGATTAAGGGGGGAATATGAGGAAATTCTTTTTCACAGAAAGGGTGGTGGATGCATGGAATGGCTTACCACAAGAAGTGGTGGCTATGAATACAGTGCAGAGCTTCAAACAGGCATGGGATAGGCATAAGGGAGCAATACAAATGACTATGAATAGATAGGCCACTGACAGAGCAAAGGCCGATGGCACATTTATAAGGTACAAAAAGAAATGGGCAGACTGGATGGGCCTTGTGGTCCTTATCTGCCCGTCAACTTCTATCTATGTTTCTATGTTAACATACTACAGAAAAACCAAAGCCCTGCTTCCATCTGAGGACTTTCCATGTGTTATAATGTATGGTGGAATGCGATTGTGTATGGAAATCCATACACTGCAAAAAGTTGTTCTGCTGCAGTACTGATGTCTTCACTAACGCAGAACCACTTTTCGATCTGCGTTAGTGAGGATGTCATAATAGAAGGGCCTGCAGCAGCCATTGTGATTTGTCATCCCTTGCTGTGTGAGAATGGCGCACGCGTGTGCTGCCAGCAGTTGTTAATCGAGGGCGGTCGGCAGAGCTGTTGTAAAATGTGGAAAATGAGTGTGTTTTTTTAAATTTTGCAGTCACCATACACTATATAGAATGGTGTACGGTTACCCATACACTAGTCGGCTATTCTTTCACCTCGTGGATAGAATGATGACTTGGGGACTTCTCGAGCTTCACTTTCTAGGTCATCAGTCGGCACTGCATCCACTCGGCACAATAGCCTTGTAGTGTATGGTTACCCATACACTATCCTATATATTGTGGGGGTGAACATTCTGCCAGTAGACCGGAGCAGAGATTTGAATTCTTGTATTGCATGCACATTAAACATTATAACTCTGGAATGTAGAAAAGACAGAAATGAAGCAAGGTGGGGAAAAGAGAGTAAATATAAAACAGAAGAAAGAAAGGCATGGAAACAGGAAAATGGGAGTCAGTTCGGGAAATAAGAGGGTTTAAGGGCTAATTAAAAATAATGTATTTTGCTGTGCAGAATATTATAGCCTGACATGGCAGGATAGTGCTGGGACAGGCAGGGACTATTTTGCAGAGGTGCATGGACATTTTCCTTCTTTCTTTTTTTTTTTAAGAAAAGTCAGAACAAATGCTTGCTTTTTTATTTTTGTGCATTTTGTCAACCCACCCGCCCAGAAAACTCTTGGACCCATTTTATAATCGCAATAACAAACTAGAAGTGTGATTTATGGTCAGAAAATGGCACTTCTATGGTGGATGAAAGCACTCAGCGATGCCTAATGCTTCTCAACACATCCAACGTGCATTGTTATAACACCACAGTGCAAACTCTGAACTCACTTACTACTTAAACATGAACTCAAATTTATTTGCTAAGAGACCATCAAAGTGAACTACTGTAACTGCAAATTTTTAAACCAGGTTCTTCAAACCTACCAAACTGATTTTAACAAATGTAATCAGTCTCCATGGAGACTATCAAAAATTGTCATGCCGACTCAAAAGCCGACATAACGGGATATTGGGTCAAGTTTTCAATTAGCAATAATCACACCTCAGATAAATTTCATTGGATAGGATACTACCACTGCACAAAGCTAAAAAAAATTGTGTCTCATTATTGACTCCCCTTCCAGAGAGGTGCTCACAGATGTCAATGGGAGCCCATTTTTCTTTCTTTTTTTTCTTTATCAGATAAGTACTGAGTGGAACATGGAAACACCCTCCAAAATATATTTTTAAAGTTGGTACCACTAAATAGTCATGGTTAGATGACTGAACACAGTGTCAATTTTCCAAGTCCTGATTTTGGTGATGCGGTCTGGGATAGATTATGCTAATTTATCCTCTTTTCTCATGGTTTTGTTCACTACTCTCGGCAGAAATGCAGGAAGACAGAACCACATAATCAAAAGGACTAGTTGCTCCTTGCACAGCCACAAGCAGTACCTACGGTGGCAGACTTCAAGGTTGCAAAGATCAGGACTCGTTTAAGGGTTTGGGGAAGCCCCCAACAGAATTAGTAAAGGCAATGGGCCCCTTTTCTTGGCCACCTTTCCCCCATGTGTTTAACTGCACACTATACAAGTATGCACCATTTCCTTTTCTTTTATTTTTTTCAGCACACCCAGTGGTATATTTACATTTTTGGGGGAAGAAAGCAATGTTACTCCTTGGGGCTGTTCTTCCAATCCCATCCACTGCTGTCCATCCAACTCTTATTGACTTGGTCATAGATAGGTGAGACGTTTCATGACATTATGATGCCACATAAGAAGGAGCTGCACAGCCCTTTATTGCTGATTTAAAACTACATTAAGATTTCAAAAAATTGATCAGGTAAACTTCTTTGGTTAGTGGCCCCCCACAAGCATAGGAATCTAGAAAGCCTTTCCTAGTGAATATCTTATATACTAGAGCTGCAAATCCATTCCTTTCACTGAACTGAACCACTTCAATCTTTATTTCTGGTTTGTTTCTGCAACCCAAGATTGAGCTTTGGACTGATCCTGCGGAGTTTGGTTTTACATACATTGTTAATTTAGTTTTTGGTAACCCGGGTGGGGTGCACTAGGTAGATGGATGCCTATTTTCAGACACGACCCAGGAGATTACTGTGTAGGAACAGTGAAGACATAGTACAAAATACACGGTTTACAATGCAGTTTCAGACAGGATATCATATACATTGAATCGTTGAATTAGATGACATGGAGATGTGGATAGCAAAGGGTAAATGTAGTAAAGAAAGTTCCAGTCAACAAAGCCACTTCTGCCTGCTATACTCTTTTTGCCCTGCACAAAGTCTTCTAATCTGCTGTCCAGCAATGTGTATAAAACTGAGATATAAAAAAGGTTTTAAAAATCGTCAAACCCAATTGGCAGAGGGAGAGTTTTACCAGTGCTATCTCAGCATAACAGCATTGCATAAAGGTCCAACAGCCTGTTCACTGTGAAATCAGTAGTATGACACATCCCGTGATGCCATCACAAACATGGCTGCCACCTTTACTCATGAAAAACCTTCAATTAAACCATACAGATAGTATTAACTATCTTAAATGTTAAAAGTAATAATTAAATGTTATTTGCCCTCATAATTCTCTCCTGACACACTCATACATGAACTAAAAAATAAAGCATTACAGTACTTATAGTTTTAATTTCTGGTGTTTCTTTTCTGAACATGAAAAATCCCTCTCCTGTTCTTACATGAATATTAGGGAAATCTTTGCAGTTTAACATGCTACGGATAAAACAAAAGCCCTAGTTCCATCTGAGGCCTTTTGATGCATTGTTGTGGGTGTGAACATTCTGCCAGTAGAACTGAGCAGAGATTTGAATGCTTGTATTCCATCCACAGTAAACATTCTAACTCTTGAATGTAAGAAAGTTGGCAATGAAACAAGGTGGGGAAAAGAGAGTAAATCTAAAACAGAAGAAAGAAAGGCATGGAAACAGGAAAATGGGAGTCAGTTAGGGAAACAGAGGGTTTAAGGGCTAATTAAAAATAAATGTATTTTGCTGTGCAGAATATTTTAGCCTGACATGGCAGGATAGTGCTGGGGCATGCAGGGACTATTTTTGCAGAGGTGCATGGAAATTATTATTATTTTTTTTTTTTAGAAAAAGTCAATACAAATGTTTGCTTTTTATTTTTGTGCATTTTGTCACCTGACCCCAACCATAACATCTTGGACCCATTTTATAATCACAATAAAACACTACAGGTGTGCTTTATGGTGGGATAACAGCACTTCTTTGGTGGTTGAAGGCACTTGGCAATGCCTCATGCTTCACAACATACTCAAGGGGTGTGGATATCACACCACAGTGCACACCCTGGAGTCTCTTATTGCTTAAACACAACCACAAATTTCTTTGTTAAAACACTAACAAGAACTGAATTATTATAACTGCCAAACTTTAGAACCAGATTTTTCAAAACTACCAAACTGATTTTAACAAGTATATTCAGTCTTATTGAAAACTATGGTTATACCAAGCCAAAACATGACATAACAAAATATTAAAACAAAATTTTAATTAACAATAATCACACTTCAGATAAATACCATCACTAAACAAAATGTTTCTCAGTCTTCACTACCCTTCCAAAGAGTCACAGATGTCAATGGGAGTTAATTTTTCTTATTTTTTTTTTCCTTTTATAGCTCAGTGCTGAGTGGAACAGGGAAACACCCTCCAAAATATATTTTCAAAGTTACTACTGCTAAATATTTATGGTTACATGAGTGAACACAGTGTCAATTTTCCAAGTCCTGATTTTGGTGATGGATGTTGGGATAGATTATGCTAATATGTTCTCTTTTCTCATTGTTTTCTTCACTACACTAGGCAGAAATGCAGGAAGACAGAACCACATAATAAAAGGACTAGGTGCCCCATACACAGCCACAAGCAGTAACCAGGGTGGCAGACTTCAAGGGCCAGATAGTCAAAGCTTTACGCCAGGTAAAAAATGTTTGCACTGGTTTAGCGCAGGATTAGCACAGGTCTGCTATATTCAAAAGGCCAAATATTGCGCGCAAACTGCATTAGCGTCGGGCAAACCATAATTATATGCATGGGGCAGAGTGAACATGAATACAGGCACAATGAGATATTCAGTGCCTAGTGCCACACTATGGTGTTTCGTGCAACTTAACGCGACCCATAGCGTGGTACAAATTACCGCCCAGGAAAAGCTGGTCTTAACCCTGGGAAAACAGCTTTGTGCAACATTGTTGCTTTGCGCGGTGATAGCGCAGCATTAGCGTGGCTTGTGTGACCCTAACACATGAGTATGACACTTAGAAACTGCCAGACATGGAGGACACATGCTGCTCACTGATGGCACCACTATGGTACCAACAGCTACCACAGGTCCCAGCCATGCACAGGCAGTACTGTGGGCATGGTGGCCATTGAGGGAAGGGTGTACGGGTGACCAGACCTCACCACAGCCCAAGTGTGGCTACAAGACTGGGACACAGCATGCAGTGTACATGGGCCAGTAGTAGAAATACCCCGCCGCCTGTGTGCCTGTCGGATCCTACATGCCCCCCCAGCCACATACAGCACAACTGTACAGATGCCACAGCACACACAGCCGGCCATGTATATGTCACTGTGTGCATCCCATGCCACAGGTGCAGCATCTGTGGATCACGCAACAGCGTAACAGTAATGTCCACTGTCAAGTAAATGCCTGCAAGTTGGGCCCGTCACTGTGTACAGTGCAGTCAGCATCATTGCCCTACACACCTTAGGCAGTGCTGTGTCCCTCACACTACTGGCCCCCTTGCTACTGTAGCATCTGCTGTGCACTGTAGCATGCCCTACAGTGTGACAGTTGCAAGCAGCACCACCACCACCTGTGCCTATGCTGTGTTGTGCCCTGGGGTACAAAATGCTATGCTATGCTGTACTGTTTACATGTAGCCTGCAGCTATCAAAGTGCACTGCCAGACAGACCTACAGGTGGAGCTGCTGTCGGACCTGGCCAGACCCAGTACTTCCAGACTGACCTACAGGTGGCTCTGTGGGACCCTGCAGTAACGCTGGGCAAACAGCACGCAAATCAGTGCATGATGAGATGCTAATCAGGCTGTTTGCCCAGAGTCTGCCTAAGTAGGCTCATTTGCATGTCACTTTTGAATATGGCAAATCTTAGCACTGGGCAAACGGGTTTTCACCGGGCAAACAGCTTAGCTCTGCGCTAATGCTGTGCCAACGTGTTAGCGTGGTGCTAATGGTTCAGGGAATACTATACAGCTTTGATCACTGTTCTTTCACATCTGCAGCTGCCTGCAGCTATACTGGGTCCACAAATTTGCTGGCACACACATTGGCCACATAGTTCACCTCTAGCTGCCTTCACATCGCTATGCACTGTGTTGCTGTTGTGGTCTGCACTTCCTGGTTGCTATATTCACAGCTGTCTTATTCCAGGGCTACGTTTGCCCTGCACTCCCAGCCCAGTTTGCCTGGCCTCATTCCCATGCTATATTCAGAAGCTGTTTGCCCCAGGCTACTCCTTTTGAATATAGCTTGCTTTGTGCTCCGGGCTAAGTTTGCCCACCGGGAAGTGCTAATTTAGTCCAGGGGCAAAGTTTTGAATATCTGGCCCAGGATATCATATACATATAATCGTTGAATTAGATGACATGGTGATGTGGATAGCAAAGGGTAGATGTACTATAGAAAGTTTCAGTGTACAAAGCCACTTCTGCTTGCTATAGTCTTTTTGTCCTGCACAAAGTCTTCTAATCTGCTGTCCAGCAATGTGTATAAAATTGAATTATAAAATGGGTTTTAAAAATCGTCAAACCCAATTGGCCGAGGGAGAGTTTTACCAGTGCTATCTCAGCATTGCATAAAGATCCAACAGCCTGTTCACTGTAAAATCAGTAGTATGACACATCCCGTGATGCCATCACAAACATGGCTGCCACCTTTACTCACTAAAAACCTTCAAATAAACCATAAAGGTAGTTAATACTACCTTAAATGTTAAAAGTAATAATTAAATGTTATTTGCCCTCATAATTCTCTCCTGACACACATACATAAACTAAAAAATGAAGTACTACAGTACTTACAGCTTTCATTTTTGGTGTTTCTTTGTGACCATGCAACTCCCCCCTCCTGTTCTTATGTGAATACTAGTGAAGTCTCTGCAGTTTATCCTACTACATATAAAACAAAAGCCCTGGTTCTATCTGAGGCCTTTGATGTGCTAATGTGGGGGTGAACATTCTGCTAGTAGAACTGAGCAGAGATTTGAATGCTTGTATTCCATCCACAGTAAACATTTAGGGCCAGATATTCAAAACTTTGCCCCGGGGGCCAAATTAGCACTGCCCCACAGGCAAACTTAGCCTGGAGCACAAAGCAAGCTATATTTAAAAGGAAATAGCCTGGTGCAAAATTAGATGACTATAGCAAGCAAAGGAAGCCAGGCAAATAGGACCAGGAGTGCAGGGCAAAAACTGCCTGGGAATAAGACAGCACTGAATATAGCAACAGGGAAGTGCACACTGCTACTGCAGCTCATTAGACTCTGGAGCAAGCCAGTGTTGCAGGTGGAGAACATTGTGTGTGACTGCACAGAGATGTCCGACACCTACTGCAAACAACAATGTAAGCCACATACTACAGAACCATGTTATGCTGAAGTGAGGTTTGTCCGGGGCTAACCTGATTGCACAGTGCTAACACATTAGCCCGGTGCAAACTGGTTAGCCTGGGCCAAACGGGAGCTATAGTCAAAGTTCCCATTCAAATGAGCCTACTTAGGTAATCCGTGGGCAAACAGGTACATTTGCATCCCATTAAGTGCTGCTTAGCATACATTACTATGCAGTTTGCCTGGTGCTACTGCATGGAGCACAAAGCTCCCCGTTTTGGTCAGAACAGAAGTACAGGCTGGATGCTGCAGGCCAAGGCATGCCCACAGCATCCCCTGTTGGTCGGAATAGAAGTACAAGCTGGAAGCAGCAGGAACTGTGTGCTGGCAGGTACAAGCAGTGCATACAACATACCTATGCAGCACTGCAAGCAATACATAATGATACAGATACATATATATGTAGATCTGTAACGATCTATAACTATAGATAGATACAGAGACATATGCACATATATATTTATATATATATATATATATATATATATAGATAGATAGCTATACACACATACACTACCAGTGGCGGCATGTGCCCTAGATGATGCCCCCCCCCCACACCAACAGAGGCAGCCCACAGCAGGTGTGGGTGGAACACAAGTATGTATGAAGCAGGCATAAGGCAAACCTGCTGGGAACAGGGGGGATGTCAGCTGTAGGGTAACAGGGCTGTGCAGTGTAGCCATCCAATATATAGGGACCTGGGCAGACAGGCTGGGCCAGGCAGCCCTTCTCAGCCATCATGGTCCCTATTCCCACGTGTGTTGGTTCTACTCCCTGGTAGTCCAGTGGTCCCCCAACCCCCCAGCATGAATCCAGATCCCTATTTTAAATAAAATTAAATCCATTTCACTGGTAGTCTAGTGATTCCCCAACCCCCAGCACAAATCCAGACCCCCATTTTAAATAAAATTAAATCCGTTTCCCTGGTAGTCTAGTGGTCCCCAACCCCCAGCATGAATTCAGACCCCATTGTAAATAAAATTAAGTCAGTTTCCTGGTAGTCTAGTGGTCCCCCAGCACATATCCCATCCCCACTGTAAATAAATTTAAATCCATTTCAGAATCGTTTCCTGGTAGTCTAGTGGTCCCCCACCCCCAGCATGTATCCGACCCCCGTTGTAAATAAATTTAAATCCATTTCAGAATCATTTCCCTGGTAGTCTAGTGGTCCCCCCACCCCTCAGCATGTATCCCGACCCCCACTGTAAATAAAATTAAATCCGTTTCAGAATCGTTTCCCTGGTAGTCTAGTGGCCCCCTCACCCAACAGTGACACCTCGCCCATCCAAATAGCTTCCCAGAACAGAGCCAGCGACTGGCTCAGCCCTCCTCTCACCACTACGGCCGGCCACTGACTGATGTAGAAAGGAGCAGTACCTATAGGTGGAGCTGTGGGCAGACCCAGCCAGCCCCTGTACTTCCAGACTGACCTACAGGTGGAGCTGTGGGACCCTGCAGTAACACTGGGCAAACTGCATGCAAATCAGGGCATAATGAGATGCTAATCTGGATATTTGCCCACAGACTACCTAAATAGGCTCATTTGCATGTCACCTTTGAATATAGCAAAGTTTAGCCTCAGGTAAATGTGTTTGTACCGGGCAAATGGCTTAGCTCCGCACTAAACCCACACAAACATCTAGCACTGCACAAACATTTCGGACAATATTGTACAGTTTTGCACAATGTACTTGCAGCTGTACTAAGTCCACGCATTTTCTGGCGCACATTGGCCACATAGTTCACCTCTACCCTCCTTCACATCGCTGTGTACTTGGCTGCTGTTGTGGTTTGCAGTGCACTCCCAGCCCAGATTGTCCAGATTCCTTAGCATGCTATATTCAGCAAGATTAGCACCAGGGCTATCCTTTTTGAATATAGCAGGCTATTGAGTCCGGGATAATTTAGCATGCTGGGCAGTGCTAATTTAGCCCCAGGGCAAAGTTTTGAATATCTGGCCCTTGAGGTGTGGTTTGTGTTGGGAAAACAGCATTTCTCTGGTGGATGAAGGTACTCTGCGATGCCCCATGCTTCATAACACAACCGAGGTGTGCCGATATCACACCACAGTGCACACCCTGGAGTCTCTTATTGTGTAAACATGAGCACAAATTTCTTTGTTGACACACTGCCAAGAACTAAATTACTCTGCAGAATTTTGAAACCAGGTTCTTGAAAGTTACCAAACTGATTTGAACAAGTATATTCAGTTTCTGCAGAGGCTGTCAAAGATTGTTATTCCGACCCAAAAACTGACACAACGGGGTATTGGATCAAGTCCATCCAACTCTTATGGACTAGGTCATAGATAGGTGAGAAATTTCATGACATTATGATGCCACATAAGAAGGAGCTGCACAGCCCTTTATTGCTGATTTAAAAGTACATTAAGATTTAAAAAAAAATGAATCAGGTAAACTTCTTTGGTTCGTGGCCCCCCATAAGCATAGAAATCTAGAAAGCCTTTCCCAGTGAATATCTTTTAAAACCCTTTTTATAACTCAATTTTATACACACTGCTGGACAACAGATTAGAAGACTGTGCAGGGCAAAAAGACTACAGCAGGCAGAAGTGGCTTTGTACACTGGAACTTTCTTTACTACATTTACCCTTTGCTATCCACATCTCCATGTCATCTAATTCAACGATTCAATGTATATGATATCCTGTCTGAAACTGCATTGTAAACCATGTATTTTGTACTATGTCTTCACTGTTCCTACACTGTAATCTCCTGGGTCGTGTCTGAAAATAGGCATTCATCTACCTAGTGCACCCAACCCGGTTACCAAAAATTAAATTCACAATGTATGTAAAACCAAACTCCACAGGATCAGTCCAAAGCTCAATCTTGGGTTGCAGAAGCAAACCAGAAATAAACATTGAAGTGGTTCAGTTCAGTGGAAGAAATGAATTTGCAGCTCTAGGGCCAGATATTCAAAACTTTGTTCCAGGGCTAAATTAGCACTGCCTGGAGGGCAACCTTAGCCCAGAGCAAAATGTAAGCTATATTCAAAAGGAATAGCCCAGAGTAAATCCAGTTGACTATAGTAAGCAAAGGAAGCTGAGCAAACAGGACCAGGAGTGCAGGAAAAATAACCTAGAAGTAAGACAGCACTAACTATAGCAACAGGGAAGTGCACACTGCCACTGCAGCTCATTAGACCCTGGAGAAAGCCAGTGTTGCAGGTGGAGAACATTATGTGTGATTTCACAGAGATGTCGCACATCTACTGCAAACAACAATGTAGGCCACACGCTGCAGAACTGTGCAATGCTGAAGTGAGGTTTGCCCGGGCTAACCTGATTGCACAGTGCTAACACATTAGCCCGGGGCAAACAGGAGCTATATTCAAAGCTCCCATGCAAATGAGCCTACTTAGGTAATCTGTGGGCAAACAGGTACATTTGCATCTCATTAACTGCTGCTTAGCATAGATTACCATGCGGTTTGACCAGTGCTACTGCATGGAGCACACAGCGCCACCTTTTGGTCGGAATGGAAATACAGGCTGGATGGTACAGGATATGGGTGCTGGCAGGCACACGCAGTGCAAACACCTGACCCCTGCAGCACTGCAAGCAGCCCAGAACAGTAGAGACATGTCCATCAAGATATAGGCATAGATATGTAGCCATATGTGTGTGTGTGTGTGTGTGTATATATATGTATTAGAGGCAAAAAACTCTGTTTAATGCATCAGTTAGGGTTGTTCCACAGTGACAAAAGTAAGGAAATTGGTGTTAGGGTTGAAAACCCCTTGGACCCACAGCCCACCCCCAACCGGCATCGTGAATTAAGCCATGCGATCGTGGCCTAACTCACACCCCATCACATGTGTAAAGAATCTGAGGTGTAGGAAAATGGGGTGAGAGTTGGGACCCAGCGACCCATGGCGCCTGCGACTCCAGTGAAAGTGAGCTGTGAAAGATCAAGGGATCTCAACTGCTACCAGTCTCGTGATAACTAGCAATACACCTCTTATTCCTCTTTTTAGAATGATGATGAGACATAGTGATGTAATGTGGCGGAGGGCGTGGGGCCTTGATGTCTTGTGACACAGTAACAGGAACAGCAATGCAAACAGAAGCGTAACAGTGGCACACATGGTAATGCAAACATAAATGAGTAAAGGAAGCGTTAATAGAAGCATGAAAGAGCAAAGTGGCCTTGAAGTGAATAGTGCATAAGCGGACATTAAAGCATGTCTGACATAACTAGTAGCATGAAACAGTGATGGCAGTGGTATTTAAAATGGAAATGTTAAGTGTCACAGCAAAAAGAATGCGAAGGGGAACAGAAACAGAAACTCGAATGCAAGTGCACATGTAGACGCAAACTGTAACGTGCACAGGCACGGTACCAGAATTGTAAATGCAAATGGTAAAGATAACAGGAAGAATAACGTCAAAGGAAACAGAAATGGAAACAGGAACAGAAGCGTGTATGGAAATGCGAACCGAAACGCTCACAGGCACAGTACCGCAATTGTAAATGCAAATGGTAACGGTAACAGCAACAATAACAGCAAAGCAAACAGAAATGCAAAAGGAAACGCAAGCGCATATGGAAATGCAAACTGTAATGTGCACGGGCACAGTAAAGAAACTGCAAATGCAAATGGCAACAGTAACAGCAAGGAAGATGCAAAACGAAAGAGAAACGGAAATGCAAATGAAAGGGCTGCCATAAACAGAAATGGCAATGCATGCGGTGACACAAACAAAAGCATGAGAGAAACAGTAGTGTAAGCGCAAATGATAACAGTAGCAACGCCAAAACGCATAGTGACAGCGCAAAGGGTACTTGCTACGGTGGCGCGACTGGGAACGTAACGCAAACGGGACAGAAACACAAGTTGAAACAGTAACTGCAACAGTAGCAGGCGCATACCCTGTTTTTGCTGAACAGGTGCATAGAAACACAGTGGCGGATATTCAAACTGCGCCAGGCTGTGGCGCGAAACATGAAGCGCAGCTCAACGGCTGCGCAGGGGTGTGGCCTGGGCGATATTCAAAGGAGCTGCGCCATGGCTCAGCAGCTTTGAATATCGCACCCTGGCCACCCCAAGTGTGCATGGCGCAGTGGCACTCTGCCAGCGCAAGTGGCCAGAGTGAAGCATGGAGATGCATTAGCGCAAGTGCCATTGCGCCATTCACAGCACCTGCGATATTCAAAAGGTGACATGCAAATGGGGCCATAATTTATGCAAGGTGCACATGGGGCCATTTGCATGTCATTATGGCGCATTTGCATCTCATTTGCATGCAGGTGCGTCAATCCCCGATGACTTGAGCCTGGCGCCCTGCAAACAGCAGTGACGGGGACCACTTCTGCAGCCCGATCACGGGCATATGTATAAAATAAATTCCCATCCTATATCCCTGGTGGTCCAGTGGACCGCCTCTCTGCCCGATCGCAGGCATATGTTTAAAATAAATTCCCGTCCTATATCCCTGGTGGTCCAGTGGCCGCTCTCTGCTAATCGCGGGCATATGTTTAAAATAAATTCCCCATCCTATATCCGGCATCTGTTGTAATAAAGAACCCCCGTCCAATATCCGCTCTGCCCGATCGCGGGCATCTGTTGTAATAAAAGACCCCCGTCCAATATCCACTTTCTGCCTGATTGCGGGCATCTGTTGTAAAAAAAGAAACCTCCCTGTCCAATATCCCGCTTTCTGTCCGATCGCGGGCATCTGTTGTAAGAAAAGAAATGACCCCGTCCAGTATCCCTGGTGGTCTAGTGGTACCCCCCTCCCCACCTGCCCACTGAGCCCCACCACCCTGCTCCCCGGTCAGCCGGTGAGGCGGCAGCACCCACCACGCCCGCCACCCGCCGACTGACAGCTCGGTAGGGCTGCACGCCCATTGGCTCACGCTATGAACAAATTCCAAAAAATGACTGTGTTATGAGCATGCGTTTCACACATGTCTCTTTTCACACGTGTCTTTTCACACATGTTGTGCTGAATGGCACACTCACTGTGCGAAATCACCTTTCCAGATTGAGTAATGAAATGGTAGTGCCACTGTTCATGAGGTGGGGTACCAAAAAGCCCATGTTGAAAATTTGGAGTGAAAATACCAGCTAACGGTCAGGGCATTAGGGTTTCCAACCATAACGCCCTGCCCTGTAAAGACTGACAGGCGTTGGGGGTGTAGCTTGGGGTCATCGGCCATAATGCTCATGCCATTCCACCCCAACCCTGCAGCCACTGACAGGCATTGAGGTATGCCTTGGGGTATTCAGACCTAACGTTCACCCCATTCTTGTGTACTGCACCCATCTCAGCTTATTTCCTTATGGAATGGGGTGAACATAAGGGCCAAAGACCCCAAAGGCACACCGTGACACCTGTCTGTGTCTGCAGGGTGGAGTGAGGTGGAATGGTGTGAGTGTTATGACCGACACCCCAAAGGGACACCCCAACACCTGTCAGTCTCTGCAGGGTGGGGTTGGGGGTGGGGGTTGGTGTTAGTTCAATACTTCACTGCCATTCCTATTATGCAGCTCTCTAACTCATGCAGTACCAATGCCAATACCAGCAAGCAAACATTCGGCATTGACAAATGCTTGTAATCATGTGGTTCTGTCTTCCTGCATTTCTGCCTAGTGTAGTGAACAAAGCCACAAGAGAAGAGAAGACATTAGCATGATCTATTGCAGCATGCATCACCAAGATCAGGACTTAGAAAATGTACATTGTGTTCACTTACGTAACCATAAATTTAGCAGTACTTTGAAAATATATTTTGGAGGGCATTTCCTTGCTCCAGTTCAGTACTGAGCTATAAAAGAAAGAAGAAAAAGTAGAACCCCCCCCCAAAAAAAGAGGTTCCCATTGACTTTTGTGAGTACCTCTTTGGAAGGGGAGTCAAGAATGAAACACATTTTCCTTAGTTTTGTACAGTGAGAGTGTCATAGCAAATGAAGTTTATTTGTGGTGTGATTATTGTTAATTAACGATTTGCCTCAATGCCCCATTATGTCGGCTTTCTGGTTGTTGCGACAATTTTCGACAGTGTGTGCGGAGACTGATTATACTTGTTAAAATCAGTTTGGTAGATTTGAATAATCTGGTTTCAAACTTTTGCGGTTATTTATTTATTTATTAAATTTTGGTGACCAGGTAAGCCCACTGGGCCCCGGAGGTCCCTTTTTCAGGGGCGACCCAGGATTACATAGCATTGGTAAATATCACAGTATGATAATAAAAATTATACAGGATGATACAAGTTATACAGTACTATACAGTCAGCTGGTTACATGTGCTGAGAACAGCATGCATTCGTGGTGGGTACAGGAGTTTAGCAGAGTATGTGACTAGACACGAGGAATGTGAGAGGAGGGTGTGAGCCACATTGCATAATACGATTTACTCACTGAGGGTAATATTGGACTGTGGGATTCAGTTGACCGTGAGGTGGTCCAAGGAGCCTAGCAGCAGCATTTGGAAGTTGCAATCATGTGAGCCTTAAGCCTAGTGTGGAAACTTTCGATTGACGGTGCTTCTTGCACCCTGGGAGGAAGGGAGTTCCACAGGGTGGGTGCAGTGTGATCGAAGGACTTGCCTCCCGCCTTGGTTCTTACTCTGGGGACAGCTAGGAGAGTGCGATCTGTTGTGCGGAGGGCCCGGGGATTAGTCTTTCGCGCAATGAGTCCAGATAGGCTGGGAGGGGGAGTTTGGCTAATTAATTCGAAGGTTTGGCATAACAGAGGGTACTGGAAACGGGCATCCAAAGAGGGCCAATTTAGCTGTGATTGCGTGTCACAGTGGTGATTCCTAGGGTTTGACTGAGCGGCGAACCGGGCCACCTTATTGCACAGGGCGTGGAGTCTATTCATCTCAGTCCTTGCTACTCCATGGACAACTGGGGCCGCATGGGTGATTGTCAGAAGAAGGACTCTGGAGGCAATGGAGACCCTCGCTTCCAGTATCAACTGTTTTTTCAGTCGGTAGAGGGTGCCAAGTTTCCCATGTAAGGTTTTAGTAATAGTAGTTCTTAGTTATAGTAGTTCTGTTCTTGGTACTGTGTCAACAAAGAAATCTGTGTTCATGTTTAAGCAATAAGAGACTCTGTGGTGTGATATCAGCATACCTCAGGTGTTGTGAAGCATGAGACATCATGGAATGCCTTCAACCACCACAGAAGTGCCAATATCCTACCACAAAGCACACCTGGAGTGTCTTATTGCGATTATAAAATAGGTCCAAGATTTTAAGGGGGGGGGGGTAACAAAATGCACAAAAATAAAAAAACAAACATTTGTATTGAATTTTTCTAAAAAATGTCCATGCAACTCTGCAGAAAAGTCCCTGCACACCCCAGCACTATTTTGCCATCTCAGGCTAATATATTCTGCACAGCAAAATACATTTATTTTTAATTAGCCTTTAAACCCTCTATTTTGTTAACTAACTCCCATTTTCCTGTTTCCACACATTTCTTTCTTCTGTTTATTTCCTCTCTTTTCCCCACCTTGTTTCATTTATGTCTTTCCTACATTCAAGAGTTATAATGCTTACTGTGGATGGAATACAAGCATTCAAATCTCTGCTCAGTTCTACTGGCAGAATGTTCACCCCCACAATCACACAACAGAAGGCCTCAGATGGAACCAGGGCTTTTGGTTTATCTGTATCATGTTAAACTGCAAATATTTCCCTATTATTCACATAAGGACAGGAGGGGGGATTTTTCATGGTCAGAAAAGAAACACCAGAAATTAAAACTATAAGTAATGTAGTACTTCATATTTTAGTTTATGAATGTGTGTGTGTCGGGAGAGAATTATGAGGGCAAATAACATTTAATTATTATTTTTAACATTTAAGGCAGTTTTATTTTTATGGTCTAGTTAAAGGTCTTTGGTGAATAAAGGTGGCAGTCATGTTTGTAATGGCAGTCAGGGATGTGTCGTAGTAAGCCTGCTGTCCAAATTTGAAGTGGCTGCTGAATCTTCATACAGTGATGTTGTGCTGAAATAAGAGCACTGTAAAAATCTCCCTCAGCCAATCGGGTTTGATGATTTTTAAAACCCTTTTTTTAACTCAGTTTTACATACATTGCTGAACAGCAGATTAGAAAACGTTGTGCATGGCAAATAGACTATAGCAGGCAGGAGTGGCTCTTCACACTGGAACTTTCCTTAGTACATTTACCCTTTGTTATCCACATCACCATGTCATCTAATTCAACGTTTCAACATCTGTAAACCAAACTCCACAGTATCAGTCTAAAGTTCAATTTTGGTCTGCAGAAACAAACTGGAAATAAACATTGAAGTGGTTCAGTTCTGTGGAAGGAAAGAATTTGTGGCTCCAGTACCTAAGATATTCACTGGAAAAGTCTTTCTAGATTCCTATGCTTTATGTGCGGCCACCAACCAGAGAAGTTTACCTTATTCATTTTTTTTATCTTAATGTCTTTTTAAATCAGCAATAAAGGGTTGTGCAGTTCCTTCTTATGTGGCTCCATAATGTCATGAAATTCCTCACCTATCTATGGCCCAGTCGATAAGAGTTGGATAGACAGCAATGGATGGGACGGGAAGATCAGCCCCAAGGAGTAACACTGCTTTCACCTCCTAGAAAAATTCTAATATACCACTGGATGTACTGAAAATAAAATAAAATAAAATGGTGCAGATATGGGCTACAGTGAAACACATGGGGTAAAAATGGGTCAAGATGGGGGGTCCCATGACTTCACTAATTCTGCTGGGGCCCCCCAAACCCTAAAACCAGTCTTGTCCTTTGCACCTCTGAAGTCTGCCACTTTGGCTGTGGCTCATGGTTGTGTATCGGACCTCAGCAGCACCCAGGGCCGAGGGCTCCGTGGATGCGAGGGTCCAGACAGCGATCATTCAGTCAATCAGGGTGCCATTTTCGTGTTTTTTCCTGGCTTCCCCAGTGTCACGCTGCATCTGTAGTGCTCCCGGTCTCCACCAGGGGCCACTAGAGTGCAAGGCAAGCTCCCTAGCCCACCCCAGGAGAGGAGAGGAGAGCAGTCCTCTTGATGTTCAGTCCTCTCCTCCCCGTCGACCCCCAGCACCCCAAGTCCATTCCCAAACCCGGGTCAACGGCATGGTGTGAGGTAAGGCACCAGCATCTCAGGCCTCTGCACCACAGGGTTGGCCACAGTACTAACTTTGAAAATATATTTTGGGTTGTGTTTCCCTGTTCCAGTTCAGTACTGAGGAAAGAAAGAAAGAAAGAAAGAAAGAAAGAAAGAAAGAAAAGGGTCCCATTGAGTTTTGCGAGTACCTCCTTGGAAGGGGAATCAAGAATGAAACACATTTTCTTTAGCTTTGCGCAGTGGCAGTATCATAGACAATGAAGTTTATCTGAGCCGTGATTATTGTTAGTTGAAAACTTGACCCAATACCCCATTATGTCGACTTTCAGGTCAGCATGACAAGTTTTGACATTCTCTACGGAGACTAAATATACTTGTTAAAATCAGTTTGGCTGCTTTGAAGAATCTGGTTTCAAAATTTTGCACTTACAATACTTAAGTTCTTGGCACTGTGTCAACAAATACATTTTTGTTCATGTTTAAGCAATAGGACACTCCGGGGTGTGCACTGTGGTGTGATATCGGCACACCTTGGGTGTGTTCTGAGGCATGAGGTATCACCAAGTGCCTTCAACCACTCAAGAAGTGCTGTTGTCCCACCACAAACCACACCCTGGAGTGTCTTATTGCGATTATAAAATATTTTATTTATCTAGTTCTTTAAAATTTGGTAACCAGAAAAGGCACACTGAGCTGAGGCTCATTTCCAGGTGCATCCCTCAGACCTGTGTAACAATTTCATACAGAGGAAACAAATGCATTCAATTAACAAGTGCCAATAGCAGTTCACAAGTGAAAAAGCAGTTAGGCGATTACAGGATTCTTGTTCGTGACAATGCGTAGGTCGAGTTCAGAATTATATATATGTAACCGACCAGTTCCTGGGGTTACTAGAATCCCATCAATTTTAGAGCAGGCAGACAGCTTGGGCAGTGTTCAGAGGATTAAATGCTCTCTGTAAAACATCACGTCATCATCTGCCTGGCTCTGCTGAGCAGAGGATGAGGTAATGCTGTTCAGAACTTCTGCAGCAGCATAAACCACACTTGGCCAGCAGCTGTTGCTTGGGCAGTCAGTAGTCTGAAGTCAGATTTCTGAGATAGTTCTACGGGCAAGCTGCCTGCTGGCACTCTTGTCAAGAGGGAAGGACCCTCTGTTTTGTGTTTCTGCCTTAGTTCAGTAATCCCAAGGCTGGTTTCCTGGGAAGTGGTAGCTACCAGATCCTGTGAAGCCCCAGGGGGCAAAGATTCTTCACAGTAGAGAAAAGAATGGGACAGATGTTCAGTGAGTACTTGGGACAACAGACTGTAAGAGCTATCAGCACTGCCCAAATGTAGAGACTGTATGCGTACAAATTAAAGTAATGGACAGGTGTGAGATCTGAGGATTTCAAGTACTTTCCAAGTGTTCAAGTTTGGGGGTTTCTGGTGTCTGTCAGATACAGGTGCCATGGACCCTGGAACAAGTTTGTGAAATGTAAACTGTTTAAGTGGTGGTTTCTGGTGCCTGTCAGATACAGGTACCACGGACCTTGTACCCGACGTTTGTACAGTAGGATGTCTCTAACAGCCTTATGAGGTTGGAGAATCCAGGATTACCCTAAAGTAATGGCAGAGATAATCTAGTTTGTGACCAGAGTGAACTATCGCCTCATTCCAAGTGCAAGTAGATCTAACTGGTTACCCAGAGGAATGTTTTTAGGTGTTAACTTCAGTCACCTAGCGATGCTTTAAATAGGTCCAGGAACCCTGCATAGGGCTGGCAGTAGTTCATAAAATTCCATGTCTCCTGAATTAGGGCTGAACAGGCGTGGAAAATGTGTTCTTTTGTAAGTCCAAGGTCCCTGAAATAGGGTTGGCATCAGTTCGTAAAAGTCCATGTCTCCTGAAATAGGGCTGGACATCTGTGGGAAATGTTGGTAGAAGAAACCAGTTTGCCTGCAAGAAAGTTTGAAATGTTTTGCCTGGGAGACTTCCGGTGACGTCACGGAGCCAGTAGCAAGCGGGTGAGAGGAGCTCCCTTCCCCAATAGCTCAAATGACAAAATATTCCTTCAATACTGCATTAAAACTGCTCAAAATGGCAACTACAAATCATTCTAATGATAAACCAGGCTGGGACAAGCCTAAAAACAAGCCGGTTCCACTTGATGAATGGAGATTACAATCATCTTCTAGGAGGCCGAGCCGTAGCCCTTCCCTGGCCAGCATGGTAGATACGGAAGAAGAAACCAATCAGCTCTCACGCTCGAGATTCAAGCAGCTTTTCAAAGAAATTAGAGAGAAGAGAGGTGAAACAAAGCTGGAATTCCATAATTTAGATCAAAAATTGACAGGGCTGGAGCAGCAAGTCAAAACTGCAGAGGAACGGACTGCAAAGACCGAGGACGGCGTGGTACAAACAGGCATCATACTTCAAGCGCTGATCGTCCAGACAGAAAGACTGCAGGAGAAATGTATTTATTTGGAGAGTCGCTCCCTCCGGGAGAACATTAGATTGTATGGCCTCCCAGAGGGCTCTGGAACCGGCCAAATGTCTGATTTTATTACTGACCTACTGATGGATGTCCTGCAATTACCAACAGGATACCAGCTGTGTATTGAGAGAGCCCATCGGGTACTACATCCCAAGCCCACTGAAGAAAAAGCTAGACCACACTCCATGATTATTAAATTCAACAGTTACAAGACAAAAGAAGACATCCTTTTGAGAGCTTGGAGACAGACGGAGGTCTCGTACTTAAATAGCAGATTATACTTTGACCATGATTTTCCCCAAGAGAGTCAACGGCAGTGTTTACAATACTCTGAAATAATCAAATTGTTAAGAGCCAAGGATCTTTGCTTTCATACGCCTTACCCAGCTAAAATGAGGATCTTTTGGCCAGAGGGTGTTAAACCAAGACTCACCAGAAGAAGTCAGAGGAGTGCTAGTCGAAAAGGGCCTGATGGAGTCCCTCGCTCCCTCCATTAAAAACTCAGTTTCCCAGAAGGCATCAGAGCGTTTGTTGGATTGGACAGTCATGCTAGGCAGAAGGAAGAGAGGACGTGGCCCAGACATGTCATTAATTGCGCCCCTCCAAGCAATGCGAACCCTGCTTCAGAAACTCCAGGAGAGCCGCAGGGGACAGCAGAGTGGCTCCCAGGACTGAACAGGTGTCGGGCAAACAGATTGTTTGGTAAGACGCCTTTGGCAAATCCAACATACCGCTTAAAGAATGACAGCAAATATGTTCTTGCAAAGTTTGTTCTTCCGGTTCTTTCTTCTGGCGTCCCTGCATGATTGAAATGCAGAGACGGAAAGAACATTTTTCAGAAGGCATAATTTGAATCCTTTCCCTCTCGCATACCTCGTTCATGTTTAAAGACTTCTACTTGGAACTTATTTCTTCAGCAGTGTCTCGAGGGAATTCAAAGCTTTTCCTGACTTTTTTTCAAGTTCCATACATAGTCCGTAAAATCACCTCGAGGCATGCAGACTGCCCTAGTTATTTTTGCTCACTGGGACTCTACCAGTTTTTTTCTTTATTAGGAACAAGGCTGGGCACAGAACTGATATGCCTAAAAACATGGCAGCTTGGCTAGGAAGACTAAGTCCCAATGGGGCAAATGTTTTGACCTACTTGAAGCCTGAAACATAATTTTGTTCAGAAGTGCCATCGACTTATTTTGTTTACTCATTACTTTCCAGGGCCTTTAACATATGCAGTATTGTTTTTTCCTTTTTAAATTTTACATTTTCATATTTCTCTTTTGGGCTGGGGGGGCATTATTTGCCTTAAGTAAGTAAATTCCAATTGATATTGGTGGTCAGTGACGTCACAACTTGACTACACTTTTGTTGTAACCTAGAGCCTGCTACCATTTTATTTATTTATTTTTATTTATTTATTTAGACAGCAGTTTGGAAAACCTTTGAGCCATAGGCTCATTTACAAAGGTCCCTTGTCACAGTAAGACAAACGAAAATACACAGTATAACAGTATAACACAGTATAAGAGTAACTTAAGACATAGATACAAACAAGCTGGTACAGGTAGGATTGACGCAAACAATACCAGAGTTATGTTTTCCTTGGGCTCTCGAGGAGAACCACAACAGGTGTGGTAAGGCACGCTCCTCGTTCCAGTGATCCTCCAGTGGAGGGCGATCGCTGGTATTAGAAACCCCTGCACTGGGCATCAGGGGTTTTCACTTTTGGAAGCACAAATTGACAATTCTTTTTTTTTTTCAGTTGTGTTTACACATCCTGGTTTCGATGTGGTACTGTTTAGTACAGTTAAACAGTTCATGTTTTCTTGGGGATTTACTGATACCTGAATGGAGGAAGTTGTTGAATGGGGGGTCAGAGGACCATGTTGGCTACACATCTTAGCAAGGGGAGATTTCAGAGTTGCCAACTACGTCAACTGGAAAATGGATAAATCTAAAGTAATTACTTTGTCTTTTAACGTAAATGATTTAACGCACCCAATTAAGAGAAGCAGAACAATGTTCTTTCTGCATAAGTCGCAAGCGGCATTCATAATGTTCCAAGAGACTAATTTAAACAAGGTGGAGCATGAAAAACTTAAGAAATTTGGCTACCAAATAGTCCTGTTTTCTTCCTACAAGAAGGGCAGACGGCGGCGAGTAATCCTTGTCCCCAGTACATGCCCATTTGAGGTATTAAAGATAAAGAAGGTTGCTATGTGGGTCTAAAGGGTAAATACAATGGCTCTACTGTTTCTTTGGTTTCAGTGTATGCTCCCCCGGGCTCAGATTTCTCTTTTTATAGGGAGTTTCTCCTCAAAATCTCAGATTGGGCAGAAGGTCATCTAGTTATAGGGGGTGATTTAAACCTGCGGCTCAATGTACACATGGACACATCTGGTGGAGTGGTCCGACAGGAGTGTGGGATGGCTAAGAGAGTGGTAAAACTGCTTGGGGAGCTTGGTCTCATAGATGTCTGGAGACAGATGCACAGGGGAAGTAGGCAGTACAATTATTTTTCTCCAGCCCACAAATCATACTCAAGACTGGATTATTTTTTGATGCCCAGAGATTCAATAGCCCTATGTTCTGACTCATGGCTAGGTGATATAATTCTGTCTGACCACTCCCCAATCTATATGAAACTCAAACCAGGGTCTGTCAGACATACTACATTCTGACGGCTAAATCTTTCCTTGGTGCACAATGATGAAATCAAGGAAACAATAACAAAGGTAATAGAACAAGCAGTAAGGGACAATGCCGACCCAGAAATATCCCCCGGGATCTTATGGGACACGATAAAGGCAATAGTGCATGGCAAATTCATAGAGATTTCGTCTAGATGTAAAAAATTAAGGGAAGCAAGAAAGGTTCAATTGCAGGAACAGATAGCTACCTTAGAATAACAACAGCAGCAGTAACTGGAGGGAGATGGGGTAAGTTGTTAACAAAACTAAAGGAGCTGCTAGAAATACTTGATTATCATGTAGAACAAAAGTTACTTTATTTACGCCAGCGATATTACGAAGGGGACCCAAGGGCGTTAAGACTCTTAACTTGTAGGCTTTGACAGTGTAAGGCTAAGAAGAGCATACCGAAAATACTTGACCCTAAAACTAAGACATGGAAATACAATGTTGAGGGAATTGCAGATTCATTTCAAGTGATTTTGTGAGGTTTGCCATAGCAAATGGGAGTAGTTACCTGTAGGAGTTGTGATTCAGTCTCCTGCCATTCAAACTGCCAAAAAGTGCTGTTTTCCCTGAAAAAAATGCTTTTAATTTCTCTGCTCTGCTTCATTTGCATAACCGGCCCCTTCTTGTTCTCAGTGCTGTAACCCAACCTGTGACATCATGCAAGGGAAACAAAGCTGGTTTGAAAGAGAGACTTCTGTTGGTCAGTCTTAGTATTGCAGACATCTACACTACCACAATAGGGGACTACATGTCTCAGTAAGGAAATCTTGTCAGCTAGATACTATATGCACAATGCCTTGTTTTGAAAATAATCATATGAGAGTTTTTATTGTTGAAGCAACTACAGAAATATGAGACTGCACTTCACAGTAAGGAAACTGGAAAACAACATCTTACAGTACCCACAATGCCTTACTACATATGTCTACATATTATTTTTATTTATTTATTCAAGTGTTTCACCAGGAAGGCATACTGATCAATAACTGCTCATTTTCAGATGCGTCCTGGGGGCAGGGAAGTGGGGTTACACAAGCATACACATGGGTACAATTGAGGCAACAGTAATACTACAGTTACACAGAATACAAGGGCAATTTACAAATTAGGTAGATGGCAGTAAGTAGAGACAGTAGGAATAATATGGTGTGTAAATACAACAATCAGAATAGTATTATACATGAAAACAGAACAAAAATACAATAGGGAGTTCTTTGGCTAAAGAAACAGAGACCTCTGTTGGCCAGTCTTGGTACTGCAGACATCCACACTACTGATATAGGAAACTACATCTCTCAGTAAAACAACCTTGTCAGCTAGATTACTGTATCACAATGCCTTGTTTAGAAAATAAACATATGAGAGCTTTTATTGTTGAAGCCACTACAGAAATATGAGCCTGCACCTAACAGTAAGGAAACTGGAAAACAACTTCCTATTGTAACCACAATGCTTTGCTAAATGTCTACACATTTTTTATAAACTTTATTTTAAAACATCAGCAGATTAAAATTGTTATAGACATAACTGTTCAAAACACAAGTCTACTCAAACAAGAAAGTATATCAACATAATACCTCTTGCAGTCACCACCACCAAAACAAGGAACTGCACCTCTGAGTAACTAACTTTTACATCAACTTTATAATTTACCCAGAATGCCTTGGTGTATGTAAAATATTGGCAGTTCCCTTGTATGACATCATTGTGGGGGTGTGGCCACACAGAGAAAACTGGAGGACAGAGTGCTGATAAAACATACCACAAAATGATTATGTCAGATTTTTTCACAAAACAAACTGCAGATTCACCATAACAAAGCATAGGCGGCAGTGGCATACTATGTGGAAAATGCATCTGCAAAACTTCACAAAATCACTTTAAGCATTTCTATCAGACATTATACAGTAAAGGAACCAGTCCCACCCCGGAGGAAATGGAGAAGTATTGGACACCCCTCCAACTACCCAAAATCTCCGACCAACAACGGAATACCCTAATTTCTCCATTCACAGTGGGCGAGATACAAACTGAAATAACCCATTTGAAACCAGGAAAATGTCCTGGCACCAACGGCCTCTAAATGAGTTCTACAAGAAATTAAGGGAGGTTATTATGCCTCTATTACATAGGACATATAACTACCTGTGGTCAGAGGAAGGTAGATGCGCCCCATCCTGGGCCCAAGCTATTATATCAGTGTTGCCAAAGCCGGCCAGGGACCCCACCATATGTTCATCATACAGACTGAGCTCTATATTGAACACTGACTATAAAATCGTGACAGGGATTATGGCTAGACGGTTAGAAAAACTCCTACTGGAAATAATAAATTTAGATCAGACTGGTTTTGTCCCAGGCAGACAAACCTTCGACAATATTAGAAGATTGGTAGATGTCATTGAACAGCTGCAAATCTTAGGCACTCCTGCTTACATAATGAGTTTAGACACTGAAAAGACTTCTAATCAGGTCTCCTGTTCCTTCTTACAGGTACCCTGTCCAGCTTTGGTTTCCCTGCACCCTTTCTGAACTTTATAGCCAAATTATACTCCTATCCTACAGCCTACATCAGGGCTAATGGCCATGTTTCCAACTCATCTAGACTTGAAAGAGGCACTAGGCAGGGTTGCCCCCTGTCCCCCTTGCTATTTGCCTTGTACATCTAGCCCATGGCTCAGACTATACGGTTAAACAACCGAATAGCTAGGGTAATTATGGGGAATACCGTCCATAAATTGGCTCTTTACGCAGATGATGTTCTCCTGTATCTGACAGATCCCTCCGAGTCTCTGCCTGAGGTTTTCAAACCAATTAAACTCTTTTCAGCCCTATCCGGCTATACCCTAAACTAGTCTAAAACAGAAATTTTAGTTCTGGCAGCTGAAGTTCCTGAGGACATTAAATCTAACTACCCCATGAAGTGGGACTGCGACTCTATTAAATACCTTGGAGTCCAACTAAGCAAATCCCCAACCACACTATATGTCAATAATTACCCTGTACTGATTAAACAATTAGGTGCAGACTTGCAGAGATAGGACTGTATACCTTTCCCATTTTATTCATGATTACAAATAATTAAAACCAATATTTTACTGAGATTCCTTTATCTATTTCAAACTGTTCCATGTATGATCCCACAAAGAGAATTCAGTGCCTGGCAGAGGTGGGTTATGTCCTTTCTTTGGGGTAACAAGCATCCTAGAATATTCAAGAGCACTTTGTTCCTACCAAAGCAGGAGGGGGGAAGGGCCTGCCCCCATATAGTAGATTACTGGGTTGCAGCTCAGATGAAGATTGCACTGCTTTGGGCTGATCTGAGTTACAAGGCCCATTGGCAACAGCTTGAACTGCAGCAGACTGGCAAAACACAATTATGCCCTGGGCTTTTTGACCCCCGTGGCTGCTCTACTGATTTAGATTTGACTCTGTCTTCTGTTCGAACAACTTTGCTGGGCTGGTACCAAGGTATTAAAAGGGGCCATACAGTAAGAAGTCTCTGGAAACATGCCTGGTGGTGTGCAGATAAAGAGCTTGCTCCAGCCAAGTTTTCCAACTAGTATCAAAAAACAGACCAACAGGGGTATGTATGCATCTTGGCAGTTGCTTCATGGGAACACGATCTTACCTTTTGAGAGGGCTAAGGTCAGTTTCACTTGGACAGAAATGGACCTTATATATTATTACCAACTTAGGAACTACATCAATGGTAGGTTACAGAAGGATGTACAGTATGAGGATCTCAGACCATTCCCCAAAACATTCAAATGTATTTAGGGATCAACGCATGGCAAAGGGGTAATAACAATGCTGTATTGGAACTTGATAACTGACCGTACACATAGTACACGCTCTTTGCAAAGACACTGGGAGTAGGATTTGGGAATTCAGCTAAATCAGGTAAAATGGTGTCTGGTATTTAAGAGCAGCTGGCGTACTACGTCATCCATGAACTGGCAGGAATATGCCTGGAAGATTAGAGTAAGGTACTTTTTAACTCCAGGCAGACAGGTCTGAATGGGCATCAGGGCCAGCGCTCAATGTTGGAGAGGATGCGACTGCTTAGATGCTGACATGGCTCACATCCTCTGGTTCTGCCCTGAACTTCAAGTTTACTGGGGTAATGTGAGGCACCACCTGAGGGAACTGTTTGGGTCAGACATCATGATACGCCCAGAAAATATAGTACTTGGGCTCTTTCCTTCAGAGATTAAGGGTAAGGAAGGAAGGGCAATATTTATGGGCTATCCTATGTATTGCTTCCTTGAAGGCTATTACAAAAAAGTAGTTCCAGCAGTCCCCACCGGGCCTGCCAGACTGGTTTAGGATAGTTAATCAAATCCAAATAATGGAGAGAATTACTTTCGCTGCTAACCATTGCATAGACTTATATATGGCTAGATGGATGCATTGGGATTTGTATAAAGATGTGGTACAATAAACTGTAAAGACGTTTAGAGCCCCCTTCCCCCCCAATCACCTCTCCCACTGCAATGGACTATTTCATTTACTTGGTTAAGTTTTATTATATCCCCTAAAGGTTACTATGGTTAATTAATTACTTGTTATTGTTCTTAATTCTTGTAGTAAAAGATAAGGAAGAAACAGTAATGCTATAACTGACTGTAATTTTACATTATTGTTTTTAATAATGGCATCACACTTATAAGCTATGGCAACATGTTTTAAGGTTATCATTTTATGTATTGTGAAGCAGAAAGTTTCAAATAAACTAAGCATATAAAAAAAAGAAATGTTTTGCCTACTACAGAAATTATCATCTGTAATCTGCAGTTACAAGCCCTGTGGGTACCACCTTTATTCGCTGTTAACACTGTGTCAGGAATAAAAACCCATACAGTAAAATCCCAAATTCCTGGTTGTGGACAATCCATCTTTTAGTGACCTAAGTGATGTTTTTGGGGCCCCACAGATAGGAGACACAGCATAGTCATGGCATCTCTCTCCGACCTGAGTAAAAATAGAAATGTTGTTTTGTGCTCTACTCACAACCTCTTAGATGCCCGGGCCAGGTGTTTGCCCTAATGCCAGGGGTGATACCTATTCTCTACCAACTTGTGGTTTGTTGCCTTACCAAAGTAACAAATAGGGGGGTAAGGGTTACAGATATGATTCAGAATAAGATGTATTAGATAGGTAAAAAGCATTATCAGAAGAAGGGGCAATAAAAAGTAGTAAAATAGGGAGTAGATTTAAAGGATAGGTGCAGTAGGTGGGAAGTAGGGAGGGTGGTAGGAAAATAGTGGTGGGCAGGGGAGCCGGGGAGGGGGAAGAAGCAAGGGGTGGGCTGACAAGCCTAATTTTGGATTTTAGAGCAGGGAGGGATGGGGATTCATGGAGGGAAAAGGGCAATATATTCCAGAGGAGAAATAGGCGGAAAGAGAAGGCTACTGATTGCCATTGGGGAATGGAGAAGGAATAGAGATACCAGGACCTAAAAGAGCAGGAGGGGTTGGCAGGTGTGGAAAGGATTGAGGAGAGGTATGGAGGTAGGAGGTTGAACCAAAACTTTGCAGTGCTTGCTAGTGAGTGAATGTATCATCTATTGAAGGGGGGGGGAGAGATTTAGAGAGGAGAGAAGTATACAGTGATGGGTACATGGAGGGGAGTCCATGGTGAATCTTTAAAAAGAGTTGAGTAGAGTGTAGAGCTTGGAGAGTGAGGTGGAAGAGGCTGAGGCATAGATAATGTCCCAGTAGTCGAACATTGGGAGGATGGTCTTGGTAACTAAGTCACTGCGAATGTGAAGGGGAATGGCTTGTTTGTTGCGCAAGAGTACACCTAGTTTGGGGCAGAGTTTCGAACAAAGGGAGTCTATGTGGACTGCAAAGTTAAGATGCTGATCCAACCAGAGGCCAAGGTACTTGTAGGGGATGATGGTATGAAGAGTGGAGCTATCCAGAGTGGTGAATTGAGGGGAGGGAGGAAGGGAGTTTGGCCAGTTTTTCAGGGGAGCTGAAGAACATAAGTGATGGTTTTATTTGCATTCACTTTCAGGCAGCTGTCTTGGAACCATGTTAGCACACAGTTGAAATCGGATTGGAGTGGTAGCTGGACTGAGTCAGTGGTAGGGCCAGAGACATAAGGATGGTATCATCCGCACAGAAGTGAATGTTAGATTGTGAGCAAACAGTGGGGAGGGCATTTATAAATACTGAAAAGAGGATGGGGCTGAGGATGGAGCCCTGAGGAACTCCTGATTGGATGGGGGGGGAGACACAGAGTTGTCTACTAAGACAGACTGATGCCGGTCACAGAGGTAAGATTTGAACCAGTGGACGGTGGAGGATGCAAGGCCAGAAGAGTGCAGTTTCCAGAGGAGGAATGAGTGGGAGATGGAATTGAAGGCCATGGCAAGGTAGATAAATATTGTGGCTGTGAGGTGGTCTTTGTCCATTGCAGTGAGGATTGAGTCTGTAATGTGGAGTAGGGAGGAGATAGTGGAATGTTTTTTCCAGAACCCGGATTGGTAGTCTGAAAAGAAGTTTACTGATGAAAGGAAGTCCGCTGGTCTGGAGAGAACTAGGGATTCCTGGAGTTTAGCTAGGGAGTGGAGCAGGGAAATGGGGCAGGAGTTACCTGGGGAAGAGGGGTTGTCTCCTTTGGGCAACAGAATTACGTTAGTCAGTTTCCATTGTTGTGGGACTGTGCTGGCGAGGAAAGAGAGGTTGATGATGTGGCAGAGAGGAGTGGCTATGGCTGGAGCAGAGAGCTGCAGGAGTTTGGGGTGGATGCCATCTGGGCTGGACTTTTGTGGGTTTAGAGGATGAAAAACTTCCTGTGGAGTGGTGGGATAGGGTAAACCCATTGGAGGGGAAGGGGAATAGGGAGGTATAGAACTGTCAGGGAGTGCACATGTCATGAAGAATTTGTTGAAAGTATCAGCAACAGTGGTAGGGTCAGAGACTAAGGACACATTAAGCTTGAGTGAGGGAGTAGTCACCTGGCAGGAGGAGTGGATGAGGGCTTTAACTGTGCTCCAGAAGGAAGAGGGGTCATGGCAGGACAAAAGGTTAGACTTGAAATATTCAGATTTGGCATTCCGTATGGCTTTAGCACAGTTGTTTCTGAGCTTGCAATAAAGGTGATGGTCAGAGATAGCTTTAGAGGTTTTAAATTGTGTCCATGCTTTGTCACGAGTTTGTAAAGGGACAGGATACAGGGAGAGATCCAGGGAAGGTGGTGACGCATGACCCTAGTGGTGTGGAGTGTGGGGTGTGGAGGTCCCAGATTCTAGTCAGGATGGAGGAGAAGTTAATGAGGGCCTGGTTTATGTCTGAGGCCAAGAAGACAGGGGACCAGTCAACTGAGTTTAGGTCAGCTAGGAGAAGGTGGGGGGGTTAGGTTATGAGTAGATAGATAGCTGAGATATTTGGGAGGGGATTTGGGAAGGAGAGGCTTCCTGATGCAATACATGAAGCAGTGACAGTGACAGCATCAGTTAGGACTCCAGCAACTGTTATATGGTGGGGGTGATAGGAAAGGATCCAATCAAGGAGGGTCTGATTGGTGGAACGTGGGTTGTACTGAGTTTGTTAATTTATCAGCTGGGAGAGGTTTAGCGATTTGCCTGAAGTTCTAGTGTGAGAGGAGGTGAGGAAGAGCCAGTCTATGTTGAAATCCCCCATCATGAGTAGTTCTCCATCCAAGGAAAGGGAGACGATTGAGCTGAGGCACAAGAGAAGGGATTCAGGGGCTAGTTTAGAGGCTGTGTATAGAGCACAGATGTAGATAGGAGCTGTGGATGGGCAGGTGAGTCGAACAAGGAGGATCTCATAGGATTTGGAAACTGTTTTTTGGAAGGAGACGGAGCCTGGGAGAGAGTTACAAACATACATAGAGACTCTGCCACTCTTCTTGCCACGGTCCTGGCGGTAAAGGCTGAAGTCAGGCAGGGCAAGCTGAGATGCGAGGCTGCGACTTCAAGACACAGGGAATATCTAACCGGTGTTGAGTAAGCCATACTTTTAGGACGTCTAAATTTGGTAGGAGACTCCAGGCTTTTACATGGAAAATGCGGAGACTCTTTCAGGAAGCTGGGCTGGGAGGGGGGATGGTCCAATATGTTTATTTTGGGTGGGGGGGATGACAAAATGCACAAAATAAAAAAAATAAAAAAAAATTTGCATTGACTTTTTTTTTCAAATGTCCATGCACCTCAGCAAAATAGTCCCTGCACATCTCAGCACTAACTTGCCATCTCAGGATAAAATATTACGCACAAAAAAATACATTTGTTTTTAATTAGCCATTAAACCCTCTATTTCCCCAACCTACCCCATTTTCCTGTTTCCTAACCTTTCTTTCTGATGTTTTAAATTCCCTCTTTTCCCCACATTGTTTCTTTACCTTCTTTCCTACTTTCAAGAGAGGGGAATGTTTACTGTGCATGGAATACAAGAATTCAAATCTCTGCTCAGTTCTACTGGCAGAATGTTTGCCCCTACAATCAATCAGCAGAAGGGATCAGATGGAACCAAGGCTTTTATTTCATCTGTAGCAGGTTAAACTGCAGAGATTTCCATAGTAACCAGGTAATGATAGGAGGGGAATTTTTCATGGTCAGAAAAGAAACACCAGAAATAAAATTATAAGTACTGCAGTAAAGTACTAAATTTTTTAATTTACGTACGTGTGTCAGGAGAGAATTATGAGCACAAATAACATTTAATTATTACTTTTAACATTTAAAGTAAAGGTGTAAGATCTGGCACTTACAGTTATGGGCTTCATAGCCCATTACCCTGTCACTGCGATAGTCCATGGGTGGTAAAATATTACAATTTAATGTAGTCCTTTTAGAGAGGAAAGGGATCGTAAGCCTGGCTGCACTGCCTGCCAGACGATCCTTCCCAAGTTCCTGGTCTGCCTTAACATGCCCCACGCTCAGGACGGTTTGTGATGTCCTGCCAGGAGAGCATCGGGTAAGTTTCTGAATTTATGGGGACTATTTTAAACCACCTTACTCTGCCTGTTTGTTATTTCACATAGTGAAGCCACCCCAACTAATAGGGGCCCTACTAGTTGAGCAGTGACTTAATTTGTGTGAAAGATGGCTTAAATAGGCATAGCAAAAGTTTTAAAAATAGTCTCCATAGGATTCATCGAACGCCACACTTCTCCCCGCAGGATGCCACAAAACGCCTGAGCGCTGGGGTAGGCAGACCAGAACTTGAAAAGATCAGGTGGCAGGCAGTGCAGCCAGGCTTACAATCCCTTTCCTCTCTAAAAGGACTGCATTAAATTGTAATATTTTACCACCCACGGATGGGCTATGAAACCCATAAGGTAATCTTAACGTTACTTTAAGGCAGTTTCATTTTTATGGTCTAATTGAAGGTTTTTAGTGAATAAAGGTGGCAGTCATTTTTGTGATGGCAGTCAGGGATGTGTCGTAGTACTGATTTTACTGTGAACAGGCTGTTGGAACTCTATGCAGTGCTGTTGTGCTGAGATAACAGCACTGGTAAAGCTTGTATCAGCCAATTGGGTTTGATGATTTTTAAAACCCTTTTCATAACTCAATTTTATACACATTGCTGGACAGCAGATTAGAAGACTTTGTGCAGGGCAGAAAGACTATAGCAGGCAGAAGTGGCTTTGCACACTGGAACTTTCCTTAGTACATTTACCATTTGCTGTCCACATCACCATGTCAGCTGATTCAATTATTCAATGTCGGTGAACCAGACTCCACGATATCAGTCCAAGGTTCAATTCTGGACAGCAGAAACAAACTGGTAATACATATTGGACTGGTTCAGTTCTGTGGAAAGAATACATTTGCAGCTCTAGTACATAAAATATATTCACTGGGAAAGGCTTTCTAGATTCCTATCTTTATGGGGGCCACCAACCATAGAAGTTTATCTTATTCATTTTTATTTTTTTTTATCTTAATATCTTTTTAAAACAGCAATAAAGGCTGTGCAGCTCCTTCTGATCTGGCATCATGGTGTCATGAAATATCTCACCTATCTATGACCCAGTCAATAAGAGTTGGATGGACAGCAATGGATGGGATGGGATGAAAAGCCCCAAAGAGTAACACTGCTTTCTCCCCCTCAAAAAAAAATAATATACCACTGGATGTGCTGAACATAGAATAAAATAAAATGGGGCATGTGTAGGCTACAATCAAACATATGGGGTAATGGTGGACCAAGTATGGGGCCCCATGACTTCACTAATTCTGCTGGGGGACCCCCACACCCTGAAGTCAGTCCTGCTCTTTGTACCTCTAATGGCTGCCACCCTGACTGCAGCTCGTAGCTATGCATGGGGCACCTAGTCCTTTTAATTCTATGGTTCTGTTTTCCTGCATTTCTGCCTAATATAAAATTCAAAGTTTATTGTGAAGGGATAATTCCGTTGAGCAAGCTCATTTGCAAGGAGGTCCCTTGTAGTAACATACAACAAAGCAGCAGCAGCAATGAAAGATACATACAATGTGTTACAATACAACGTCCATCAAGTGTTACAATACAGAAATACAGGATGTCATATTAAGGGAGGCAATACATGCACAATGCCATATTCTTTATGGATGAGTTGGCAGAAGAGACAAGGGGCAGGATTCACGACGCGTTCAACTTCTAAGTCCCGCTCCGCAACTGCTGCTGTGGACTGGAATTGCCCGCAGCTGTGGCGGTTGCAATTCACAGCCGCAGCAGTTGCGGAGGGTGTTACGGCTGCTTCCATTAGTTGTAGCCCATTCCCACTGCTGCGGCCATCTCCCCAGCAACACCACCCGCAAGCAGCCGTAGATCGTGGAGCCGGTCATAATCCGGCTCCAGCTTTGTGAATACAAACTGCTGCGGGTAACCTGTGGATCTGCAAGTCGCAACCCACTTGCGCCGAGGTTTACCCAAAGCTGCGGGTATTTCATGAGCTTCATGAATCCTGCCCAAGGAGTTGGGTTAGAGGCACTTACAGATATCAGGTAAGATATTATTTATGATCCTCTTGAAAGCATTAAAGGGGAATCAGGGCTTGTAGTATAGTGAACAAATCCATGAGAAAAGAGAACATATTAGCATAATCTATCCCAGCATGCATCACCAAAATCAGAACTTGGAAAACTGACATTGAATTCACTCATGTAACCATAAATATTTTGCAGTACTAAATTAGAAAATATATTTTGGAGGGTGTGTCCTTCTTCTAGTTCAGTGCTGAGCTGTAAAAAAAAAAAGAAAGAAAGAAAGAAATAGAAAACAGGTTCCCAATGACATCTGTAAGTACCTCATTAAAAGTGGAGTCAAGAATGAGACATTATCTTTAGTTTTGCACAATGGCAGTATCATAACCAATAAACTACATCTGAGGTGTGATTATTAATTTTTCAGTGGATGCAAAAAAATTGACAGAATCCTGCATTTCAATTGGCTATCTGGTACCTTTTCAGTGTTGTAAATCCTCCAGTGTACCCACTGGAACAGGTGCCAGTCAGCCGCAGCATGAACCTCCTCCAAAGTGACTCTGACAACCCAAAAACACCACGAACATCAGAGGGCAAGATCAGCTCAACCTACAGCTAACAGGACTCCTGAAAACATGGCAAAAAAAGCCACTCACATCAGCGATAAACATACAACTGCACAACTCAAAACAATTCACCATACAAAACAACGTTCCTCAACTCTTCCCCCTCAACTACTTGTACCAAACTAACCTCTGCGTTTTCACTGCTACTCACCTCCATTCAAAATGCTCACGCCTTTATGCTTCTGCTGTGCCACTGAACCACTGAGGCATCACTAGACAGAGGCGAATTAGGACACACAACACCGAGAGAGGGAACAAATAAAATGAGTAGAGGGATCCTAACAAACACAGATGACTCTCCGAGGGCCTCCCAGGAATGACGGGCAAAAAAAAATAAAACTTTGAGTGGCTCACATTACTACCGGAAGCACCAGCAACACAACCAGTGTGAGAAACACCTATGTGAATAGCGCAACACGTTTGCAAAACGGCTAGCACAGGAGAAAAACGAGCACTAGTTTCTTTTTTTCCCCGTGTATACGCTCAAGCAAAAGACACACACAACCCCCATTCACAAAAATACAATTTTTCCCCCTTCGCATCCTGACAGAAGGATTAAAAAAGTTGAAAGAGAGGACTGCGCTGGGGGAGAAAGTCACTCTGCCTAGCAACAAAGAACTTTTTCTTTTAGTGGAGCAATAAAATGGGAACAAATTATTAAAACAAAAACAAACCATTTCTATATTTTTTTTCTTACCCCCCACAAAAATGACCCATTGTATAATAGCAATACCACTCCAGGGAGTAGGTATACTGGGGAATTTACCACTTCTGGTGTGGTTAAATCACTCGGCTGCGCCTCGTGACCAAACCACACCAGCTGTGGTAAATCCACCAATATACCCACACCCTGAAGGGGTATATTGCTTAATTGAAAACTTGACCCAATATTCTCTTATGTCAGGTTTTGGGTTGGCATGACAATATTCTACATGTTTTGCAGCCTTGAAGAACGTTGTCTGAAAATCCTGGAGTTACAGTGGTGATGTTCTTGGCATACCTCCCAACTTGCTGGAATTAAAACAAGAGTCCCATTAAAATCAGGGATACCATTTTTTACTTATGAAGTGGGCATTGAAATTCAAGCATTCTCATTGGGCACTGACTGTGTGCTAAAGTGTCTAACAACACAGGAATAAGACCAGGCAATACCCACTGGGCATTGATATGGGTGATGCTGCCCACAAAGAATGTTCAAAAATCAAATAGCCACCATCTTGTTTTGTGTCACAAGTGATGCCACCCTTATTGTGAAATTAACACTCACTCACATCTTGAAGTAAATGTACAACCTGTATCATTTAAAAAAAGGCAACTGCCATGATCGTAATTGTCTCATAACCCGCCCGCTTGCGCAACACAACACTGTGGTGTAATTACCATGTGACACAGATGGCGCTTGAGCCTTCCCCCTGTTCCTGGCTGACAGATGCCAAGGAGCAGCCGCAGGAGCCAGCGCAGTGGTGAGAAACCGACAGTTTCGACCCCTTCCCCACTGCTGGAGCCACAGAGGAAGTGCTCAGCTGATAACTCACTTAAGTCTGAAGCCAGTCTGCCACAGACTTGCTGCCTCGGGCCAGACTGTGTATCGCCCTGACGGTGGCAAACAGCAGGATCAACCAGATATCTTTTTGTGTTAAATAAAGGTAGGATCAACCAGAGTCTTACAAAAAAAAAAAAGAAAGAAAGAAATTAGGAGTGCTGCTAGTTGGATTGTCGGTGGGGGGAGGGTTGGTGTATGGATGGTGCCATGACAACTACATGGGGAAAAATACAAATATGGAAGCCTAAACAGGTCAAAAGTTCTCAACTCAAAAAACAAACAAAAAAAACAGCATGTGAAGGAACTATTTTATTAAAAATTTAAACCAACATTTAACTTTTTCACTATTAAATAATATACATTTTAGCTATCACATACATATGTATTTTTGATACCCATTTCATAAGTGTAGTAAGCCATTCCAGGGCCTGTGTGTTAGACACTTTAACACATGGCTAGGAGGCTGGACGCACTCGGCCGGTGGCCTCGTGCATCACTACACCTCCTAGCCGTGTGTTAAAGTGTTTAACTCACACCCTGTCATGTCTTATTGCTTACTTAACATATAGTGCAGCGTCATAATTTATTCATTCAAATGTACACCACAACCTGGCCTAAGAGTAATATTGTGCCACTGTCATTAATACATACAGTACTCTCTCTTGTCAATCAATCAATCAAAAATTTTATTTATCCAGGCGAACACCATTGAGCGAAGCTCATTTACAAGATGGACCTGGGAAGAACAAGATCAAGGTACAATAGAACTCCATACATATACATACATACATATATATATATATATATACATACACACACACACACACACACATATATATATATATATATACACACACACACACACACACACACACACACACATATATATACACACACACACACACACACACACACACACACAATCAAGACAATGGAAAACAAAAGTCAAAATTCAGTGAACAGAAACCATAACACAGATGAGCACAGAGCAATTTACAAGATACGGCAACATGTACATAACAATATTGTGGAGGGAAAAAAGGAGCATGGTTAAGTAATAAAAAGTAGATTAAGCAGCACTTTGAGTTAACTAGGATAGTAAAAGGCCATGCATAGGTAAACCAAAGGTAAATTGGCTGAACAGAATTGCACAAATAAAAATGAACAAAATGGTTGGTTTGATATCTTTTATTAGCCCAACAACTAATTTTTGCAAAATGTTTGAGCTTTCAGACTACATGGAGTCCTTTGTCAGAAACATGGCAGTTAAGGAATAATAACATTTGAAAAGCTCAGAACAGAATTCACATCTGGACATGGACATCTTATCTGATAACAAGGTTTAAGGCATAAGCTAAAACCAGAGAACAGGCCAGTTCTACAAATTCTAACAAAATGGAATGCATGTGACAGCAGAATTCTTAAAAAAAAACAAAGAGACAGAGGAAGAGTGTGTGTGTGTTCAGCACAGCTGTATATCTGTGTGTATAAGGCTGAGAAACAAACAGCATTTGGAGTTCAGATTATGAAATGGGTCATAAAACCAAAGTCAATACTCATACCACAACAAAATGGAATGCATGTGATAGCAGAAGACTGAAAATAGAAAAACAACAACAACAGTGTGTGTGTGTGTGTGTGTGTGTGTGTGTGTGTGTGTGTGTGTTAAATCTGAAGAGAAAACAGCAGTTGAAGCTTAGATTGTGTAATGGGTTATAAAACCAAGGTCCATATTCATACCACAAATAGATGTATTAAGAAGACAAATAAATTTGACCTCATACGCTCACCTCTCATGCACATTCCTGAAGTGCCCCTTAAGAACCAAGACAAACAAGTCCAAAATTAAGTGATCAGATTGAGAAAATTCTGTACCACTAGTTTTACAGTGTTTTTCATTTTAATGTCATGTCTCTGCAGGCTGCAGCTGGTGCACAATGCGGCCTGGTTATTGGCAGGACTATTTCAGTTATGCCATGTGCCCCTGGTCCTGCACTGGCTGCCGGTCAGGTAGAGGGTCCTTTTCAAGGCGGGCTTGCTCACCTATAAGGCCCTATATGGGCTGGGTTCTGGCTACCTGTCTGAGCTCCTGTCACCTGCAACCTCAGCCCGCTTCCTCAGCTCCACTTTGAGGGGCCGTCTGGATGTTCCCATGCAGGGTCCAGCTCAAGACCTCTGGTGACCGAGCATTTAGTGTCTCTTGGCCGACCCAGTTGAACACATTTCCAGCTGCAGTCCAGGAGGCCCCCTCGATTGGTGTCTTTAAGCAGAGGATTAAGGCCCATCTTTTCTTTCAGGCTTTTGGGGATTAAGCCACTTCCCCTCGACCCTATCCTCAGCTATCACATAGTTTATATTTCAGATTTATGCTTTTAAGAATGTTGTTTTAAAGATTTTGTTACTGTACAAATATTTCTGTATTTTGTATCTTGTTTTTATTGTCTATGGCACTGAGAGCCTCCAGGATTGGGCACCTTAGAAATAAAGTTGCCTTACCTATGTGAGTTCATTCGGGTTCGAAGGCCTTGTCTGGTTTCCCCCACATAACCTGTATGTGGACATTTCTTACATTGGATGTAAGAAACAATGTTCCTAGATGTACACATATAATTCCCCTGTATCTTGAAGCGTTTATCCTTGAGGATGCTGATAGAATCTGAGGTGGAAATGTACTCACATATCTTACATTTAGGACTATTGCAAGGTTTAGTGCCAACTTGTGTTCTGTTGTTTTGGTCAGGTATAAGTTTGCTCCTGACAATAAGGTTAGATAAATTAGGTGGCTGTTTGAAATGAGTCTTCCAAGAACTACCTTCACTGTCTTTCAAGGTGTCATCCTCACCGAATATTGGTTGGTGGTCCCTGATAATGTTACGTAATGGCTCCATATCAGTGCTGTGTGTAACAACCAAGGGTATCCAGTTGGTGGTGGCCTTTTCTTGATATTATAGGAGTTGTTCTCTTGGCATAAGCATGACACATTCCACAGCTCTGCCAGTTCTCTACAGGAGTGTCCCTACCCAATAAATGTTTTTAGTGTGGCCAGGTGTTTATCTCTGTCCTCTTCACTTGAACAGATCTAGCGACAGCGAAGAGCTTTTTATAGTACTGATTTTTTAGTGTGCTTAGGGTGATTGCTGTTGTTGTGTAAGTAACTCCTTCTGTCTGTTGGTTTCCTGTAAATACAGGTTTGAAGGATTCCATCTTTGAGGGTAACTGTGGTGCCCAGGAAATTAACACTGATGTCAGAGTATTCCAGGGAACGTTTAATAGAAGGGTGAAGGAAGTTAAGTTCCTGATGAAATTCTCTGAGTGTTTGGGTACCTTTTGTCCAAATTATAAATAAATCATCAATATATTGGAAGTAAGCAAGTAGTTTATGTGTACAGTACATTGTTTCAGGAAATCCTTCTCCAAAAATGATCATGAAAAGATTGACATACTGTGAGGCCGTCCTGGTGACTACTGCTATTCCCATAGTCTGAACATAATGTTTACAAATAAAACTAAAGTTGTTGTGGATCAGAATAAATTCAATAAGTCTTGCAATAAATTTAGGGTGGATATCGTGATGATATCCTTTTTCTTGTTGATATTTAACACATGCAAAATGCCATCCTTATGTGGGATATTAGTGTAAAGAGAGTTCCCATCCATCGTGGCCAAGATTGTATTAGGTGGTAAATCCATAAAGCCAGACAGTTTGCACAAGAAATGTGTGGTGTCCTGAATATAACTGTCCCTTTCCATGACAAGTGGTTTTAAAATTTTTCTATAAAACAGAGATTCCCTCTGTTAAGGTGCCATTCTCAGATATTATAGATCTCCCAGGATTCCCAGGCTTATGGATCTTGGACAGCATGTAGAATTTTTATTTTATTTATTTATTTCGATTGGGATTAATACCTTTGAGTCAAAGGCTCATTTTCAAAGGTTCCAAGTCAGGGACAAAACAGAGCAATACAAATACAATAAGTACAAATTAAGATAACAGTGAAAAAGGAAAAAAACATGGTAGACATCATGAACATCATTAAAATGGCACAAGAGGTACAAGACTTGCTTGTCTCCAGTACATCTTAAAAGTAGAGTAAATTACATCAAGTTGTTGCAGGGTAGGGATACACTGGGAATAGTGAGACATGTCAATAATAGGTCCGTGTTAAGCTTTGGGAATGATGGGGGAAAAGGTAAGCAGCCAGACTGGCATTGTCAAAGTAGCTAGAGGTGGTGTGGGACAGGAGTAAATGGGAAAGGTGGTGTAGGAGGGTTGTAAGTCGAAGGAGGGGGAGAAGTGGGGAGAGGAAGAGGTAGGAGATAAGGCAGGAGGAATATGTCGAATTATTTTCTTGCACAGTCACAGGTGGTCACATTCTTAAGGTGGGACAGTAGCCCCCTTTTGAACAGACTCAGCTTTGTGTTTTCTGTCAGCATTTTGGGCAGCTCATTAAACCATTTGGGGCCCTTAAAAGTAATGGACTTTTGGGCCAGTGATGTGCGCTTGAAAGGGACTTGAAGTCCTCCTTTTGTCACATTTCTTGTTTTAGTGTGCACAGCCTTCTTGAACAGACTGCTTATGGATTCCTGGCCTAGGGTCATCAGGGATGGGATGAGATTAGCTATTCTGTCCTGGGCATGCTTAGGAAATGATCTGATAATGTCCAAAAGTTCTTTGGTGCAGTGTTCAAGTTTCAAGTTCAAGTTTATTGCAGGAAAACTCCATTGAGCAAGCTCATTCACAAGGAGGTCCTGTGACATAAACACTTAAAGTACAAACACAGATAGGTAATAACAGTATATACATGAAATGCACGTTACATGATACAGGCTGGATATACATACAAGGGTACCACATAGGGTGACCGCAGGTGGTAAACATTGATATGAGACAGGGACGCGACTTACAGGTTGCATACTGATAAATGAAACATGATGACTGGTGTGTGCAATACATATACAGTATTTTGGCAGCTAGAACAAACAGTGTGCAGGTGGATCATTATCCAGTTCACTGTAGTAGGTGCGATTTGTTAATTGCCTGTTGGCTTCATTAATATGGTCCTCACGATTTAAGATCACAACTGTAGAGCATTTATCAGCTTTCTTTATAACGATGTTATGGTTGGATTTCAGTGACTGTTATTGCTCTCCTTTCTAATGGGGGGAGGTTATAGCGGATTTGTTTTTGTTTGTTAAGGATCTGGCAATTGACTCTCCGACGAAAACTCTGAATATGTGGCCAGTTCGATATTCTGTCCACTTGGGGGGGTAAAAGCAGATGACTTCTTTTGCTTTGCCAATGAAATGTTGACATCTGGGGTATCATGTTTCTTGTAAAAGAATTCCCTTAGTCTCAGTCTACGGAAGTATTCTTCTAGTTCACCACAGAAATAGCAGTTACGTAAGAACTTACTGTAACAGTAGATCTTCGAGAGAGGTTCCTGCAGTAGGTCTTCACAAATAGGACTGCACCCCCTAGTGTCAGGACTGCACGGCAAGCTTCTAGCTAGCAATAGATAGCAGGGAACCTCCCCTGGCATCACATGATGGGATGTCAGCATGATCATATATAGGGGCAGTCCCCATGCCCACCCTCCAGTTCTCCCACCAGAAGATCCCTGTAAGGGTAACAGGAGAAAGAAGCATAACTCCTAGAGCCAGGAGCCACTGGTAGTTGCCCTGAAAAGGGATAGGAAAAACAGGAGC
This sequence comes from Neoceratodus forsteri, assembly GCA_016271365.2. Taxonomy (NCBI): domain Eukaryota; kingdom Metazoa; phylum Chordata; order Ceratodontiformes; family Ceratodontidae; genus Neoceratodus; species Neoceratodus forsteri. Next base: position 114,900,812 of record JADMNL010000025.1, read on the forward strand.
TGGGGGTTGGTGGGAAGGAAAATGTGACCTATTGCAGGAACCTCTCTCGAAGATCAGCTGTTACAGTAAGTTCTTACGTAACTGCTGTATCTTACTTTGAGAGGATTTCTGCAGTAGGTCTTTAGAGATAAGACTGAATACCAAGCAGTCAAGAAAAACAAATTAGAGACTAAGGTCTGGGAGGCGGAATGTCTACCAACTAGAGAGCCTGTTATGATAAGAGGCCTTGCAGGACAGCAAGTCCAAAACTGGCTCTTTGCCTAGAGGAAATGTCCAGACTGTAATGCTCGGTGAAAGTATGGACTGAAGACCAAGTCACCGCGGCACAAATATCTGAAGCAGACACGTTCCACAAGAAGGCCATGGAAACAGCTATGCCATGGTTCAAGTGACCTTTAACTTCCCCCGGAAGGGATTTCTCGTACTTCTGATAGATGAATGAGATGCAATTAACCAACCATTTGGACAGGTCCTGTTTAGAGATGTCCGTACCCTTATGTCTGGGTACGAAAGCCACAAACAACTGGTCAGATCTGCATATTTCCTTGGTCCGAGAGAAACAGTATCTCAAGTTCCTGTGCACATCCAACGTGTGCAAAAGGTATTCCCCCACTGGAATACTCAAGATAATAAACCAGCAGTTAAACATCTTGGTTCAATGTAAATTCCAAAACCACTTTCAGTAGAAAGGAAGGATTAGTCCACAGAGCCACCCGGTCTCTGTGGAAAATTAAATAAGGCTCCTTGCAAACGAGGGCCTAAAGCTCTGAAATTCTTCAAGCTGAACCTTCTGCAGAATTAGAAAGGGAGGGAAAGTGTATAGAAACCTCCCTGTCCAACAAAGAGACAACGCATCTTGCCAAAAAACACCACGCCCAGAAATAAGCCAGCAAAGGTTGGGTAGTTATGCATTGGATGGGGAGGCAAACAGGTCTATTTCTGGCCAACCCCACTGATTGAAGAGATCTTCCACTACCTCCTGCTTTAGTTCCCACTTGTGCACCCATGCAACAGTGCGGCTGAGACTGTCCGCCAGGACATTGAGAGCACCTGGGATATGGACTGCTGTCAGAGACAGGTGTGCTGGACTGCCCAGTACCACACCCGCATTGCCTCCCTTCAGAGGGGGTATGATCAGGTGTCTCCCTGTTTGTTTATATACCAGACTGTGGCAGTGTTGTCAGTCTGGATTAGGAGTGAAACGCCTGAAGAGTGTAGAGCACAGCTCTCATCTCTAGAACATCTATGTGCACGTGTTTCTCTAGTGGAGACCATCTCCCTTGATTCCAATGGTCTCCCAGGTGGGCTCCCCAACCTTGACCCAAGGCATCCATTGTGAGGGTCATGAGGGGAGATGGAGGATGAAAGTGGGCCCTCGAGGAGAAGCTGGATGGCTCCTGCCACCAGAGAAGATCCCTCTTCATACTACTGGAGACCAGAACCCTGTGGTCCAGGTCATCCAAGCGCTGGTCCCACTGGACTCTGAGGGTCCACTTGGTCACCCACATGTGCAGTCTGGCCAATGGAACTGTGGGGATGGCTATCACCATTAGACCCAACAGGCGAAGGACAGAGCATGCTGTGGTCCAGTGAGAGTTGGACACAGACAAGGCTTGTTGAATCAGAGTTTCCGCTCTGTCCAAAAGTAAGAAGGCCCTACCCTGGACCATATCCAGCACCGCTCCAATGAATTGGAGGTGCTGAGAGGGTGAAAGCTGAGACCTGGGATAGTTCACAGTAATTCCAAACTGGGAAAAGAGGTCCAGGGTGGTGGAGAGAGACTGCATCAGACTGTCCTGAGATGGGACTGACAACAGCCAGTCGTCCAGGTATGGGAAAGTACAGTTACGTAAGAACTTACCGTAACAGTAGATCTTCGAGAACAGCTCTTGCAGCAGGTTACACCATTAGGACCAAAGCCGCCAGGCGCCAGGACTACTGGAAAAATTCTAGCTAACTAACTACAGCGGGGCCGCCAGACGTCGGTCCTGGCCTCCGACGCCAGGCGTGGTACAAGGGGCGGTCCCGCTAGATTCCCCAGTTCTCCGCTGGAGACTTCCTTGCCGCAGGCTGACATCAAAATGGGAGACCTAGGATTCGGTCAGAAGACAGAAAGATAACAATTCCTGCTCAGAAAGACTGAGCCATGCTTCCTCCAAGGGGGAAGGTATGGAAGGCTGTAAGAGCTGTTCTCGAAGATCTACTGTTACGGTAAGTTCTTACGTAACTGTACTATCTTACTTCGAGACACAGCTCTTGCAGCAGGTTACACCATTAGGACTGATTCCCAAGCAGTAATGCTGTCAGAAAATCCGGAGGAGGAAATTAAAGGATAAAACCAGGTCCTGAACCTAGGACAGGAGACCCTGAAGCACGGCCAAAACTAAAACCAGCCCTTCACCGAGAGGCTGATGTCCAGGCTATAATGCCTGATAAAGGTATGCACAGAATTCCAAGTAGGCAGCGCATATAGCAGAAGTAGAAAACATTTTGAGCTGCAAAGAAGTAGCCACCCTCTAGTGGAATGACCCCGGACTGTACCCGGAGGGGCTTTGTTTGATACCATAACAGTGGGAAATACACTGGACAAGCCAGCGAGAAAGGGACTGTTTGGAAACTGATTGGTCCATCATTCTCTCAGAGAAGGAAATGAAAAGCTGCTCAGAACTACGAAAAGGACTGAGTTCTGTTGAGGTAAAACCTCAGGCTGCGGTGAACATCCAGGGTATGGAGCAGAGCCTCTCCTCTATTAGAGTAGTTCGGAAGTAGACCGAAGGTCGATATCCTGGTTCAGAGTGAGGAAGAAACCACCTTAGGCAAGAATTTAGGGTCGGCCTCAGGGATACTCTGTCCCGTGGAAAACTAAATAAGGCTCTTTGCACATGAGAGCGTGAAGTTCAGAAATTCTTCTTGCCGAGGTAACAGCAACTAAAAACAACGTTTTCCACGACAGAAAACGTAGCTCGCAATCCGCGGCAGGTTCAAAGGGGGGAAGCGTGAGCTGCTCAAGGACAAAAAGCAACCCATGGAGGCACAGGGACTCTATTAGGAGGCCTAAGGTGCAACACCCCCAAGAAATTCTTCGAGAGGCGCCCACCTGAGCCACTGTACGATTTCCCACCGAGGTGGTAAGTCGAAATGGCACAGAGGTGCACTTTAATAGAGGAGTAGGCTAGACCCGAATGAAAGAGGGAGAGCAAATATTCTAATATTACTCCACAGGACAACCTAAAGGGAAAGGTCGCGTGCTGAGACCAACTAAACATGCGCCATTTCTTGGCGTCACGTCATATCGTTTCCGGCTTTCTGGCTGCAGAAGGACTTCTGCAACCTCTATGAGACCCCGTGGATTTGAAAATGGCTATGTCTCTAGGAGCCAAGCATGCAGGTTCAAGGAACGTGGGTCCGGGTGGACAAGTGAACCCTTCTCCTGAGACAGTAAGTGGGAGCTGAGTGGCAACGGGAGCGGGGTTCGAGATAGTTGAATCAACAAAGGGAACCAAATCTGTCTGGGCCAAATGGGGCCACTAGGATCATTATTAGTGCTCCCTGCGCAGTTTGAGAAGAACTCTGGATCAACGGGAAAGGAGGGAAAGCATAGAGGAATCTGTTGGCCCAGGAGAGGGATAACGCTGGCTCGCCAGAAAACACCAGGCCCTGGATCTAGCGGGCAAAAATTGGGCAGTTTTATGCTGGATGGGGAGGCGAACAAGTCCAGATCTGGAGTTCCCCATCAAGAAACAGATCCTCTGCTACCTCTGAAGGAGTTCCCATTCGGGACTCTGGCCTGAGAACGACTCAGGCCGCTTGCAACCGTGTTGTCCACTCCGGGAACGTGCACAGTGACTGACTACTGCGTTCTGATTACTCCAATCCCACACCTCATGGCCTCCCTGCAAAGGGGTAAGAGTGTGCGCCCTTGTTTGTTGAGGTAATACATCACCGCTGTTGTCTGTCTGAAGTAGAAGAGTACACGGTGGGATAACTGACTGAAAGGCCTGCAGGGCATAGAGGACCGCCTCATTTCCAGCACGTTGATGTGAAGGTGAGCTTCCATCTGGGTCCACGCATTCTGGGACTTTACCCGGTCCAGGTGTGCCCCCACCCAAGACCGAAGCATCTGTGGTGAGGGTGCCTCGGGACGGGCGCAATGAACGGGACGCCTGATGAGAGCGACCCTGGGTAGCCACCACTGCCAGTCTTGAATCACTGAATTGCGGAGACTGACCGGATGCTGCAAGTGGTCTTGCCTTTGGTCCCATTGCACTTTGAGCATCCACTGAGTAATGCGCATGTGGAGTCTTGCAAAGGGACAGTAGGAATGGCCGCAGCCATGTGTCCGAGCAAGCAAAGGACCGACCTGGCAGGTACAACCTTGCTTAGTGATAGGTCCCTTATGAGGGATCTGATGCGCCCGCCTGTCGGCCGGAAGAAAGGCTCTTCCCAACAGTGTCCAGAACTGCTCCTATGAACTGCAGTTTCTATGACGGTACCAGGAGAGACTTCTCATTTGTGAGGATGCCCAGGGATCGGAACAGATCCTGGGTGCTCTTGATTGCAAGAAGCAACGTCTCTCTGGAGGCGGCCATGAGAAGCCAGTCGTCCAGGTACGGGAACACGTAGTGGCCCTGTGTCCTCAGAGACGCTGCCACGACTGCCATGCACTTGGTAAAGACCCTCGGTGCGGAAGACAGTCCGAAAGGAAGGGCTCGGAACTGAAGGTGGTGGTCGAGAAACTCGAAGCGCAGGAACCTCCTGTGCGCCTGAGCCATAGGGATGTGCAGGTAGGCATCCTGCATGTCTAGAGACGCTAAAAAGGCGTCCTGTTTGAGCATGGGGATAAGACCTGGAAGGGTCACCATGAATCTCTTGTAAGTGACCGACACATTGAGGTCGCTGAGGTCCAAGATTGGACGGAGGTCCCCTGTTTCTTGGGAACCAGGAAGAAGTGGAATAGTATCCTAGTCCTCTCTGGTTCTTCTGGGACGTACTTCTATCGCCTCCCTTCGTAGTAGCGCGAGTACTTCTTGCCAGATCAAGGCTTTGTGCTGACCCTGATACCGGAGAGCAAAGGAGGCCTCGAGGGTGGCTTTCCTGCGAATCTATAAAGTGGCCTAGACTGACCAACTTGAAGAACCCACCTGTCGGTGGTAATGGCCTGCCATCCCGGCAGGAAGTTCGCAATGCGACTCCCGACTATAAACTCCCGCTGATCCTGAGGGCGGGGCCGCAAGGAGTCAGGCTGTGGCGGCAGATGGACCCGCTGGCTGGGCCTGCCTAGGAGAACGCTGGCCTCGGCTGGCGGGTGTTTGCCCTGGGCTCTCACGAAACCAGAGCCCTCTGAGGTGCAGCGGAGTGGGTCTGTTGCCTCGCGTCCACAAGACGAACGGCTTTGGTTCCTACGAAGGAACCAAGCTTAGGTCGGACATGGCCTGAACCTGACCTTACCGCCTCCCGCCTCTTGGAGTTTGGTAAGGATCTTTTCGTAGGATTACCAAACAATACTTTCCCTCAGAGGCGCCCAAGATGTTCTTTGGACGTCTGGTAAAACCGAGACGCCGCAACCAAGAGTGTCTCCGGAGGCAAACGCCAGAAGCTGCTGCTCGGTCGATGAGTCCGCTGAGTCACACGCTGCCTTAGCACTTGGGTCCCCATCCTGAACTCCGCACGGAGGAGCTGAAGCATCTCCTCCTTCTGCTCACCTTCGGCATCTTTTCAGCCGCTCTCAGACCCTGTTCCCACAAAGCGCTCTGGAACTGAACCATGGGTTAAATAGTTCAGGGATCTGATGGCGCAGGTAGCGGAAGCATACGTGCGCCTACCCAATGCGTCCAGTTGTTTGGACTCTGGGTCCGGTGGCAGGGTGCTCAAATGTTGTGGCCTCTGTGACCGGTCATGTGAGGCTGTGATGACCAGAGAATCGGCCTGAGGATGCTGCGTCAAGTACTGGTCGTCCTTAGGAGCCTTGTACAAGCGATCAGCTTTCTTCGGTCTCGCCGGGAGCGAGTGTGGACGCTTCCACGCAGCCTTGGTGACGTCCACGAAAGTGTCAACCAAGGGTGGTACCACCACAGGCTTGGGGTCCTTTGGCCGAAGATATTTGGCGAGTCGCACTCTTTCGGGGTCTAAGTCTTCAGCATCCCATCCCATGTTCTCTTGTATATGTCTCATAATATCAAGGAACGAGGGATCATCCGGAGGAGATCTAGGCATCTCACGTGGGTCCGGAGAAGGGATGGAGAGTGGAGATGGGGATCTAGAGGTGAGTAGTCTGATCCCTGTCCTCCGCTGAAGGCTAACGCCGCATCTCCTGGATCTCTTGGGGCTGGGTGATCCAGAAGAGGATTTCACGGAGGTCTCCGCTTATCAGGTCTCCCCTGGGAGGGCTCCTAGGCTCCCAGGAGGAGGAACACGCCCGCCGACCCCGGCGGCGAGGGGGGGCAGGAACCGGAGTAGGAGGAGGAGGAGGAGGAGGAGTAGGGAGGAGGAGGGGGAACCATGTCTTTTTAATGGTATCCCACCAGTAGGTGAACAGATCTTTCACCTCCACTAGAGAGGTCCGACGACGCCCGGTGCCGGTGGGCGGTCGTCGGGTCCCGCGCCGGCTCCACAGGGGCTCTGTAATGGCGAGGATCCCTGGGAGTACCTACGGGACCGGGCCGCCTGCCTGGTCCTCGGGCTGCTCTAGGTCCTCCTCCGATAGAGGCCCCTGACCGATGTCGGTCGGAGGCAACAGGGCCTCTCTTTCAGGAGGGCGGGCGCCGTCCCCACCGCGCCCGCTGGATGTAATGGCCGCGCCGCGTCGCCGGGTCGACGCGGCTCCAGGGAAGAAGGGCGCACGGCTGACAGCTGTCGAGCCGGGCGCCTGGGCTACAGGCCTTTTAAAGGCGTGAGCTCCAACGCCTTGGCGTGGAGGCACGACGAAGACCTGACGCCGGGTACCGAGGAGCGGGAACCCGACTTATGCGGTGGTGATGGTGTCGCTCCTCGGACTTCGCCAAGGCCCTGGAAGGGAGGAAGGCCTGGGATTTCTCCTGAGATGACGGTTTCTTGATTGCAGCCGGGGAGATTTCAACCGAGCTACGGGACTCAACCCCTAGAAGGGGACCTGAAGGGCCTTTCTCCTTCTCTTCCGCGGCTTGTGGACCCTGGAGCTTTCCCCTTGGAGGACATGGTCTTCAGTTGTTCCTCCAGAAGAAACGCCTGCAAAGCCCTCTGACGCCGGATCCGGTAATGCTATTGAACCCTTGGCAAGAAGGACAGGCCCGGTATCGTGGTCTGGGCCTAGGCACCGGACGAGGCCGATGGGGGTCCTTGAACGGGATCTGCTTTCCACAAGCACTTCAAGGATGGCCCTGAGTTGGTGATGACATCAAGATCTTGCTTGAAGAGGATTCTGAAGATTTTTGAAAATTTTTCAAAAGAACTATTCACGCTGTCCGCCTAGACTGGTAAATCAAGGGGTCAGTAGCTAAGTCGACGGCGGAAAAGAACTGGGGGAATCTGGGCGGACCGCCTCTTTGTACCACGCCTGACGTCGGAGGCGGGACCGACGTCGGGGGCGGTCCCCGCTGTAGTTAGCTAGCTAGAATTTTTCCGTGGGGTCCTGGCGCCTGGCGGCTTCGGTCCTAATGGTGTAACCTGCTGCAAGAGCTGTGTCTCGAAGTAAGATCACGTAAATCCCCTTGCAGTGCAGGGCTGCAACCACCACCAGTAGGCACCTGGTAAAAACCCGAGGTGCCGAACAAAGGCCAAAAGGAAGGGCCTTAAATTGATAGTGGTTCTCCTGGAAGGTGAACCAAAGGAAACGGTGGTGGGCCTGGAGGATAGGGATGTGCAGGTAAGCATCCTTCATGTCCAGTGAACACAGCCATTGGTTCTGTTGGAGCAGGAGTAAGAGTCCCTGGAGGGTAAGCATGCAGAACCTCTTGTATTACACAAAGAGGCTGAGCAGACTGAGGTCCAGAATGGGCCTCAGATTGCCCTTCTTTCTGGGGATCAGGAAAAAATGGGAGTAATACCCCCTTCCTGTCTGCCTGAGAGGAACCGGCTGTATGGCTGATTTTTCTAGCACAGCTTGGATTTCCTGCTGAATGAGGTGTAGATGACCTGACGGGTAATGAGACCTTCCCAGAGAATTGTCCAGGGGTCTGTTCCAGAACTCGATTGAGTGCCCTCTTGTGATCAGTTGGAGGACCCAAGCATCTCCGGTTATCGCGTCCCACCCATCTAGGTGGAGGGCGAACCTTCCCCCCCAATAGCTCCACTGAAAAAAAATGGAGGAGGTGGAGAGGGTTCCCTCAAGTCAGGAGGCAGAGGGGAGGGCTGCTTTACTGCCTCCAGCGGCCTTTTGCCTGAGGGGTCTGGGTGCCAGAACCAGTGGTGCGGTGCTTACTCTGGTGTTTGTTCTGGTTCTGTTTATTCCATCTTTTTTGAGGGTGGCAAAAAGGCTGCTTGGGTTTTTGGCCAGAACGGTACATGGAGTGGACATCCCACAGGGATCTGCCGCTCTCCTGTAACTCTGTAATTATGTCATTAGCATCGCCGCTGAACAAGACGGAACCTCTGAAGAGGGCGTCCAGTAGAGAGGTTTGGACATCTTGCACCAGTCCCGCAAGACAGAGCCATGGCAGATGTCTCAGGCAAATGCCCGTAGCTGTGCACTGGGCCACCAAGTCAACTAAGTCATAGGTGGCGTGCAATGCGTGGTGGCAGGAAGACTTAAGTCAAGTCTCACCTTGTCCCTAAGTTCATCATCTGGGATAGACTGAAGCTCTTTCTCTAGGTCTGACAAAGCTAACTTCTGGAAAGAGATCATGTGGGCCATGTAATTAAGAGACCTAATAGTGCAGGTGGAGGAAGCGTAGACCTTGCAGCCATATTGGTCCATCTGCTTGGACTCTTTGTCCGGAGGTGAGGTGCTCAGATATTTTGGCTGAGCCGACCTATCATGGGCCACTGTAATGACTATTGAGTCAGCTTTAGATTGACTCATGAGGTGGCTTGCCCCTTCCAGGGGATGATAGGTCCTGTCAGCCTTTTTAGAGACCGCAGGAATTGAGGATGGTTGTTGCCATATTGTGGATGTTAGGTCCTTGTGCAGCCCCATCCAAGGTGGGATGGCTAAGGGATTCACATTGGTCAAATCCAGGTGCTCCGCAAGCCTCTTCCTTTTTGGATCCATCTCCTGGGATGCCCAGCCACAAGCCTGCTGGATGGATCTAAGGAGTTCTGCAAATGACAGGTCCTCTGGTGGAGATTTAGAAGACTCCTTGGGTTGTGGTTCCATTGGAGAATGAGGCTCTGAGTGAGCTGTAGAATCAGAATCCGAGTTGGAAGACTCTGGTCTGCTGGGTAGGAAAACTATGTCCAGAACCTCCTCTGTGACCCTGACACCTGAGAGGGCCCCAGCTGAGTGCCTGCCAGAGTCCCTATCTAATGGCCGATGGTTGACCGGGGATGGTCTCCTAGGGACTACCCTGTGGATCGGGGTAGAAACCACGACTGAAGGAGGGTGTCCCAGCTCCTGCAGGAGCTGCAATTTGATGTCCTTCCACCAGACCAGAATTGTCCCCTGTGGTTCCGGCTGAGGAGGTGGATGAGGCAGAGGAGGTGGTGGAGGCTGATAGCCTGGAAACCCCAAGGGAGAATATGGTGGGGAACTAGGAGCCTGGTACCAACAGGGGCAAGGCTGAACATGGCTCTCTTTTATGTTTTCTTGTAATTCGTGTGGATCTCTTTCCAGATTTCTGGTTTTGACTTACGTACATCAGAAATCTTTTCAAACTTTTTCTTCAAAAGAACTAGAACTTTCTTAAAGTATATCATGTGAATGAGGTGATTTCTCAGTTTCTCAGAAGTCCTCCAGCAGAGCTGTTTGGCATATGTTTGAATTATAAGTGGTTCTTAGTGGATTGTAGATAATAAGGCCCCTAGGAACAATATTTCCTTTTTTGTATTTGGTCAGGAAATAAATGTCACTATCCAGCTGAGCTTCTTTCTTCCCAATGTTATGAAGCTGCCATTTTAGATGGCGGAATACAGTATAATCCATGATGTAAGAAAAAGGGTAGTTGCCATATTGGTCCTTATACAAAAAGATGAGCAAAATTGGTGGTTTGATACCTAGGAATTAGAATCCAGGAACATTGTTTATTACATCCAGTGCAAGAACTCAATGCAATGCAAGAAATGTCCACATATAGTTTTTTGTGGGGGAAACCAGACAACACCTTTGCACCCCAATGAACTCACATAGACATGACATTAAAATGAAAAACACTGTAAAACCAGTGGTACAGCATTTTCTCAGCCTGATCACTTAATTTCAGACTTGTGTATCCTGGTTCTTAAGGGGCACTTCAGGAATGCACATGAGAGGTGAGTGTATGAGGCCAAATTGATTTACCTTAATATCTATTTGCGTATGAATATGGGCTTTGGTTTATGACCCATTTCATAATCTGAACGCTCAACTGCTGTTTTTTTACATACACACACACACACACACACACACACACACACACACACACACACACACACTCTCTCTCTTTTTTTCAGAATTCTGCTGTCACATGTATTTCATTTTGTTAGAATTTGTAGGACTGGCCTGTTTTCTGGTTTCATCTTATGCCTTAAATCATCAGATAAGATGTCCATGTCTAGATGTGAATTCTGTTCGAAGCTTTTTAAATGTTATTATTCCTTAACTGCCATGTTTCCGATGAAGGACTCTGTGCAGTCTGAAAGCTCAAACATTTTGTAAAAATTATTTGTTGGTCCAATAAAAGGTATCAAACCATCCATTTTGTTCATCTTTTTGTAAAAGGACCAATACGGCACCTACCCTTTTTCTTACAAATAAAAATGGTGACTGAGCTTATTCTAAATCTTGTGCTCAACGCATTCAATAACACACTTGTACAAGCACAACACATTCACAGGTTCTAATCATTTTATAATCAGTTTATGTGTCATTTTATCACAGATATCAAAGCATCATATGCCTACCAGCAATTAGTTCTGCTGCATAGACAGACATCATCAGAGCAAAAGTTTAGATTTTTTTTTTATCAAGCAGGGTGTCAGTAGCAGCCAGTGATCAGGAAGGAACTTGAACAAATTTAAGAGATTTAAATTTAAAAACAAAATAATGAGATGTAGAGTTTGCAGACTGCATAATTCATCTAGCAATGTCCACTCTTAAGACCACAGGGGATTTTTTTCTTAGCTCACCACCAAACTGCAATGTATGAGCAACAAATGTGGTTCCCACCTTTTCCACTCAGAAACCCTTTGGTCTCTTGGGGAGGGGGTGGTATTGGAGGTACACATTTTTATTCTTAAAAAAAATTGATTTTTAATGGTATAATACTCTATTACCATAACATTTATGAATAGGAAAGAGAAAATACATCATTGCTCTGATTACCTCCTTGACTTGCTAACTTGCCTCACTTACCGCCTCACCCCTTCTCCATATTGTAAGATCCAGTGTCTGGGAATGTTTCCAGAGCATATACACCACACTCATAATGCAAGAAAGAAAGAAAACATGTTCATCAGCCCTGGACATACACACTCCATCCATTGTGGAAGCTAGTGATTTTATTTGTGCAATGTTTAATTTCAATTTTCCTTGCATAAGTTTGACCTTCCATGTGGGACAAAGGGATTCTGAGTTGTGAAATGAGGGGCGTATTTCATAACCTGGGACAATTAAATGGTAGGTATATATTGGGAATGTGAATTGCTCCACTCAAATTGTATTCAGGGTTTCTTATGCTTGAAACTTTCAACACATTTTTTAAAATGTGGAATTTACCTATTTTTTACGGCATTGTCTTAATTCCCAGTTAAAGTGCACCAGGAGGATTTCCACAGTTCTAGACATTTAAACCAATTGTTCACTTTGAATTCCATACATTTTTACTGGTCACCTAGTGTCTGTAATTATAGTACATACTGTCTGTAACTGTTTCCCAAGCTGATAATAACAATTTTGTAAATCATGTCTCTGATTTTGTTCCTTTGTCCGTGATATGTGGGGCATAGGATTGTGAGGTATCTGTCTGAGGGTTTCGGTTTTATAAAACTGTGTGCCACCAACGTTGAATCTGCACCTTGAAATATGCTCTGACCACTGATGCTGGCCATGCAGTATACCACCCTAATGTGTAATAATCCTTCCTGGCATCCTCCTAGTTCTGTAGACGTAATTAGAAATAGTGTACAAGAGATGTCTTACCAAAAGGAGGATTCAAGTACTTTCCCTCTCTTGATGCAGTGCCACCTCTGCCACTCAATTCAGATTATGCCAGCCAGCTGCACACACAGTGCTCCCTCCTGGAGTGGGACCGAAGCAAGCGCCGAAAGAGGTAATTGACTACCTCCAGCTGCAGCACCCTTGCAAGGGTTAGCCTGTCGACACGCTGCGCATGTCGACTGCCCCACCCACCCAGGCTCGGCACTTCCTATATAGGCGCTGTCTTGTGACATCACTTCCTGTCTGTAGTTTTACTAAGTCCCCACTTTTCCATTTGCAGGTTATACCTGCTAGCCACTAGAGGGACCCTCTGACTATCACCTCTGTTTCTCTACCTGAATTTCCTCCTTCCCCTACTTCCTGGATCCCCTCTACCTACATACACTACCTCTCCCTTACTCTCATTCTGCTCTGCCCACACCTCACTCTCACACCCAGCCTCCTAGCTAGCCCTACATACTGACCCCTGTCCTACCACACGACCTCACCCAGCCTGCCACTAACCCTCAGTGACCACTAGGAGTCGCTATTTCCACCCCTGTATTTGGCCCAAACCCAGCCTGCACTGAATCCCCCAGAACCTGGATCCCCATTCTCACCCAGGTCCTAGTTCACCCACCCTACCAGGGTCTCGAACCTTGTACCCTGTCCACCAGAGTCCGTGACACTACCACTACTCCAAAGTGGTATCCACTCTTTCTGAGAGGCAGCCTAGATACTTGAACCTTTCCGCCCTGCTACTACCTTAGGCATTATGCTCATACACCTCCTCCTCAAATGTCTCCCCCTCATTTACATGCTAGTGCCCACAACCCATCAGCCAGACATCACCCCTGGCTCACTTGTAACAGCACCCCCAACTCTCCCTGACTTAGTCCGATCCCACCCTACACTGACCATGTACCCTGGCCCATGGCACCCACCCCCTAGCTGCCCCCCCGCTGTCTACCCTGGCTCCCCATGGTTGCAACTCATCCTCTCCCTCCCAACCCTTCAAACCCTGCCCATTCCTTGTTCCCCTATGGCCTCCTCCTCATCCCAGTGTATCCCCCGGAAGTCGACACACTGCCACCCCCTGGTCAGAGCCTTGGTCTTACTACTACTCCTATCTGGTAATATACATCCTAACCCAGGCCCTGCCCCCTCCAGCCCACCAGCTAGGTCCAATGGTCTCCGCGTTGCCTCTTTGAACATATGCAGGCTACTGAAAAAATTTGATGTCCTCCAGTGCTGGGTCATGTTACATCAACCAGACATCATAACCCTAGTAGAAACCTGGCTGTCCAAGTCCACCCCTGACTCCTCTGTCTCCCTCCCAGGCTATACCCTATACCGGGAGGATCAAGTAGGCAAACGCGGGGGTGGCTGTGTGATCTATACCCAGGACACAATCATAGGACAAGCGCTCCCTGCCCCCGTTCTTGTGAATGGGGCCTAGGCCCTTACCCTCAAACTCACTCCTGACCCCTCCAGGGGCCCTCTCTATCTCACCGCTGTCTACGTTCCCCCAAAGAACCAGAACCCAGTGCTGATATCTATAACAGAATATCTTGCCACCCTCCACCACAAGGCGGAACAAATCCTAATGGGGGACCTTAACGAGAACTGGCTCAGCCCCTCCTCTTCCACTATCCGAGATTCTTTCGCTGCCCAAGACTTGACACAACTTATCTCCCAGCCCACTAGAGTTAACTCAAAGAGAGGAACTAGCACCCTTATGGACGTCATTATCACCAACCACCCCCAAAAAATCCATAACATACAGGTCCTCCCGGACTCCCTAAGTGACCATTCCCCTATCCTATTCTTTTGGGCTGCCCCCACTCCCAAACCCATAGCCCAAACCACACTCCGCAGGCGCCTCCGCCCTGGTGGGCTGATTAAACTCAAACAGTTTCTCACCCAGATTAATTGGTCCCCCATTCATCATGCACCCGACATTGATATTGCCCTCGCCCTTTTCTCCCAAGCCTTTAACATGGCCTGTGATCTCTTTGCACCCTTCAACAAAATTCGATCCAAAAAACATAATGCACCCTGGGTTACCCCTGCCCTACTACAAATGCTCAGAAATAAGGATAACCTCTGGCACCTAGCCACTGAAATGGGACGGATGGCTGATAGACAGGCCTACAATGCTGCTTGGAACAGGTGCTCATGGGCCGTCCTTAAGCCAAGGCCGACCATTACCAGGCCACCCTCACCTCCTCCTGGGGGTGTGCCCGGACCTTCTGGGACAATATTAAACAGCTAAATGAGAAATTGCCCTCCCTTCCCCCATCCCAGCTCACTATTGATGGCTCTACCTCCACCGACCCTGCCTGCATTGCTAACTGCCTTAACACCTCCTTTACTGACCTTAGCTCTATCCTCCCCAGTAATTTTTTTGACCCACCCCCCAGCCTACCTCCCCCTGTCTTCCAGCACCCCTGCTTCCACCTACACAAGGTATCAGCCCAGGAAGCCAGACCTCTCCTAATTAAAGCGTTAAAAAGCAATAGTCCCAGCAGCGACTCCCTGGACCCCAGTATTCTCCAGCTGGTGCTGGATGAAATCCTTACCCCCTCACCAGCCTACTTAACCGATCCCTCTGCCTGGGGAAATTCCCCACTGCATGGAAAACTGCCATAGTCATGCCCATTTATAAAGGGGGTGACAGGTCCTCCGTCGGCAATTACCAACCAATCTCCACCCCCCCCCCCAAAGCTCTAGAAAAAGTGGTGGCCATTCAAATCATTGAATATCTGACCAAGCATAACATCTTATGCCCAGAGCAGCATGGCTTCCGTGCTGGTCACAGTACCGGCAATGCACTAATTGAGTTCTCCAACTTCCTACATTCCTCCCTGGACGCCAGCTCCCTAGTTGGTGCAATGTTCGTTGACCTCTCAAAGGCCTTCGACACTGTCTCCCACCCTCTTCTGCTGGATGCCCTCTGCCACACTGGTTTCTCTGCTGGCCCCCTTGCATGATGTTCGAGCTATCTATCCGCTCGTTCCCAGTGTGTCAAAATCAATGAGACACTCTCTGAAACTCGTCCCATCCACTCGGGGGTACCCCAGGGCTCCATCCTGGGCCCCCTACTCTTTACACTCTATCTAAACACCCTGCCCAGTGCATGCTCTGGCAAAATTCTTTCGTATGCAGATGATGCTGTCATCTTTGCCACCCACCATAATCCCATCTCCCTCCAGGACTCTCTACAACACTCCTACAATGATGCCGAAGCCTGGTTTAAGGAGCACAGACTCATCATTAATCTCAAAAAAACCAAGACAATGCTCTTCGCCCTCCCCCAAAACAAAGCCTGCAACAACCCACTCCTTATCCTCCCTAACACCAAACAACCACTTCTGCTCCTACAAATACCTTGGGGTTACCTTCGACTCAGCCCTTACCTTCCACACCCATATTAATGCCCTTGCATCAGCCACTAACACACGGCTTGGCATCCTCGACCGCTATAAGGACTGCCTCCCCCCGATGCTCTCTGACTTGCCGTTACGTCATCTGTACTGTCCCTTGTCAACTATGGGCTGCCAGTTTATGGTGCTGCTGACACTACTGCCCTCAACAAAATCCGCTTCACCCTAAACAAGGCTTGCAGGCTGATTACTGGTGCCCCCAGGCTCACACATACACGTCAATTCTATGACGGGGCTAAACTCCTTAACCTAGATGAACGGCTCCACTACCAAACCCGCCTCCTCACAAATAAAACTCTACTTGGGCTCTCACCTCCTGGGGTGACAGCCTCCATCCACCATACCCCACCCACTATTGCACCCCGAACCGCCAACAAGACCACTCTTCTGACCCCCAGATCCAGGACCACCCATGGTCAGAGGTCCCTCTGCTACAGAGCCCCATCCTGGTTTAACTCTCTCCCTGAACCCATCTCCAATGCCCCCACAATCTCCAACTTCAAAACCGCCCTTCGGAGCCAACTGTTTAACACTCGCAGCTGCTCCTATCTCTAATTGGTGCCTCGCCACTATCACTCTACACTAGACAACGCCCACTGGGCTGCACTCCACCTCACCCCCCCCCATTTCTCCCCCCGGTGCATCCTGCCCCTGTTGCAACCAGCATGTGCTCAGCTGTATCACCGGAAATGCTACTAAATTGTACAATGTATGAAATCTTCTGTGTAACTCTAAGTCAGTGACCTGTATTCTGTAACCTAAATGCTCTATCTGTCCTCAATGTGACGAGGTACCTTTGTAAATGAGCCTCTGGCTCAAAGGTTGTAAACTGATTATACAAATAAATAAATAAATTATATTCTGTGCTCCCTGCAGCCTGTGGCTTGAAGCTGAACTCCTTCCTTTTGACTGGCTCCTACATGCAAAGTACAATGTAGCACTAAAGTTGGGTCAGCAGGAAGGAATGATGGCTTGGACCAGGAGGTCATTTCTTTGACTCCTTTAATGTTTTGTAGATGGATCAGGGGGGTGGGGGCCTAATCACATTCACAGCGCTTGTGGCAGGAATACAGCTTCTGGGCTTCTTCCTACCGCGTCAACGTATAGCGCTATTCTGATTGGCTGTTGCTGCAAGTGCATGACATCGATGCCAATGGACACCTGAAAACAAGGAAGGGGTTATTTGAGCTGATGAAGACAATGCCAAGAACACTGGCATTCTTCAAATTTGGTAGCATTTTTAGGTTGCTCCGGACTTCATGATAGCAAGGTTGAATTTGGGAAATCCTGAAAAAATCAGGACAGTTGAGAAGTATGGTTCTTGGCACTGTCCCAACAAAGAGATCTGTACTCAAATCTCTTGTTATAGTCAGCCTGATGGCGCTGCGGGTTGAGGCACTGGATGCCACAACTCGCGCCACTTCAACAACCTGGGTTCAGTGACGGACTCGGGTAGCCAGGGGTCAGTATGGCAGGGAGAGGATGAAGCATCCAGAGGACAGCTCTTCTCTCCTTGGGAAAGGATCCAGGGGTGTTAGGTGTCCTGACAACCTCAATGGAGAACAGGGGTACTGCAGGTACACCAGCAGACGTAAGGGGTCGGAGTGCAGCAGATGCCAGCAGGGCAGCCATGCACAGGCGTCATAGCATGCTGCACTCCAGGGGAGAAAATACAAGAAATACCCCTGCTTCCCAGATAGGCAATCGCACTCTCCAGGGCACCACCATCACACACCCACGTTGGGCTCAATCCTCCGGTTCCCCCGATCCCTCCGACCTGCACTGGTCTGGTGATGGTTGCGTTCCCAGGTCGTCGGGCCAGGTAGGAAGGATGAGTGTCTGTCCCCGATTTCCCAGAGGGGAGAGCATCAGACAGGGCCGGTAGAGGGTAGGAGGTGTGAGAGGGATGCCTGAGAGAGTTACAAGATAATGGGAGATAAAAATAGTTAACAAAAAAAAAGTCTCATTGTTATACACATTGCTGGACAGCAGATTATAAAATGGGTCTCAAAATCCTGTAGCCTTAATGGTCAAAACATGTCACATGACCATGTGTAAATCCTGTGACACACAACCAGTAAAGATCCCACTGATCAAATGTTTACTTTCTTTGAATCTAATTATTTTTTTTCTCAATTTTTAATAACAGATTAATTTTATAATCACAATAATGCACTTCAGGGCATGTGTAGTAGTGAGAGTTACACATTTCTTGTGTGGTTAAAGTCACTCGGCTGCCCTTGAGACACACCGCACAAGACGTGTGTAAATCCCACAACAACATATGCCCTATCGTGCATTATTGCTTAATTAGAAGTGAACTGGGCAAAAAGACTATAGCAGGCAAAGGGGGCTTTGCACACTGTAACTTTCCTTAGCACATTTACAATTTGCTATCCACATCACCACATCATCTGATTTAACAGTTCAATGTCTGTGAACCAAACGCCACAATATCAGTCCAAAGTTCAATTTTGGACTGCAGAAACAAACTGGAAATAAATATTGGATTGGTTCAGTTCTGTGGAAGGAAGGAATCTGCAGCTCTAGTACATAAGATACTCACTGGGAAAGGCTTCCTAAATGTATTGATGTGTTAAAGGGAAACGTCTATGACCATATGCCTCAAACCTCAGGATGGGGCACCCCCCCGATTAGTATTTTTGCCTAGTGTTTAAAAAATTCAGTTACCTGCTTTTGAAGTAATTATGTTTTATCTGGTTGATCCTGCCATCCCTCCTACCGGTATTTTGAATCCAGCACCTCTAGCGGTGCATTCCACAGTTGCCCGTGGCTGATGTCAGAGCCAGGGAGCAGCAGCAGGAGCATGTACAGTGTAAGCCTATGGATGGCGGTATTAATAGCTCCAGTTTGGCACTCAGAGGTCTCGGTGCTATACCTGGTCTCGGCATAGTACAGAGACCTCTAAGTGGCAAACTGGAGCTATTAACAGCTCCATCCATAGGCTTACACTGTATAAGCCCCCGCGACTGTTCCCTGGGTCTGACGTCAGCTGTGGGTGATTGTGGGATGCTAGAGGCACTGGATTCAAAATGCTGGTGGGAGGGACGGCAGGATCAACCAGATAAAACATAATTACTTCAAAAGAACACACCTGAATTTTTTAAATATTGGGTAAAAATGCTAATTGGGTGGTGCCCCACACCTCACCAGACATGGACATTTCCCTTTAATATATCGGAATGACTGGATGTACAGCACACAACTCACAAAGACAATTCTCAAAAAACATTTGTTAGTTCAGTAAATATAATTTCCAGCAACATATTTATTGTTTGTAATTACTGTATTTTTTCTTTTTTTTTTTTAAGTAATGTTTTCTCCTGTAGACTACTCGGCTGGGGCTTATCTGTCCCATCCCTGCCACCCCACTCGGCATTCATCTCTCTATTGACTCTTGTATCCACATCTGCACATCTGTCTGTTAACAATTTTGCTTTACTACTAACGAACCAAGCTTGGGCTTTGCGATGCTTTGGCTGATCAGCAAAATGGGACTTAACCCCACAAAGCACTTTCTATACATAGGCCATAATGGTGTTTCCCCTTGATGAATAAAGAGGAACACTGTTAGATAGAGGATGAAGAACTTGGCGATCCTCTGTAACAATTGGTGAGATGCTGGGGTCTCTTGGTCAAGTAGATGACTGCCTGGATGATCTGAAGCAATGACCAGTGGGAGGTCCCTAGCACCCAGGCCACCTCCCAACAAGAAAACTACTGGCAATGCTATCCTCGATGCAGCCTCTGTGGGGTGCCCTGGTACATGCACGACTCATTGAAAGACACCAAAATAAGAAAATGGTGATGCATGATATCAACCGAGGTCCCTCACTCTTGAGCTGGGATGGCCTCTAAGTTGACTAATTTCTGGATACCTAACTAGTGGCTCGCTACACTTACCACTGCAGGATTGCTACTGGAACCTGTGACAGAGATTCGAAGTGGGTAAATGTCACTGGAGGCAGGTCTGCTGAAGATGGAGGAGTGGTCAGGGACCCCCCCTTAGGTCAGCATCAAGTGCAGAAGAAACTGGTTCTGGCAATAGAGGCGAAGCTGGACATCGAGTACACAGGAGATACAGTCATTGTAACAAACTGTTTGGTTCTTTGATGTCATCTCCTTTGTATCATCCTTGCTGATATCTTATTATACTGATTGTTTGTTGTTTCTTTGTATTGTAATCCTCACGGCTCGTGCCTGAAAATAGTCATCCCCATGGCTAGTGCACCTACCCAGCTAACAAAAACTAAATAAAATAAAAATTCTGCCTCAACCCAGCCAGGTCCCTTAGACCCCCACAGATTGCCTTTTTCTCCCATGATCTGCTCAGGGCTGCAGCTTGTGGATTGCCCCCTCCAGGTGAGGGAGAGCATCTTCACACCACCCGGAGACCCACATCCAGTTGCTGGGTTCCAGTCAAGCAGCAGTGCAGAGCAAAGGCTGGTTGGTGGGATGTCCTTGAGCCTGAGACAACCATGTTCCTCTTTTTTCCCTATTCCCAGAGTCACAGCGTCATGGCAGGTTCATGCACATGGATGCACCCACGCATCCCAGAACCTGGGCTACTTCTCCCACCTGGCCGAAGTCGGTCTCCTGAGCATTGGCACTACCACTGGTGCCTCCAGCTGGTGGCAGCCAAGAGCTGCTTTGACCCACCAACCCAGTCTGGGAAAGGAGAGGAGAGCTGCCATCCTGGCAGCTGCTCAATCCACTGATAGCCCCTTGCTGCCCCTCCCCCCACGACCCCAGCTTATTTGCAAATTTGGGTCACCAGCATGGTGAGTGGTAAGGTCAGGGGTCAACCTTAACCTTTTTTTGCACTAGCCAGTAGGGCAAGTTGATTCAAAATTGCACTAGCCTGCAGATGGTTGCACAACTCCCCAATTATAATGGTAAATTTTGATTACTTATACAGGAAACAATGCAAGCCAAGAAATACTCTGATTACTTCACATTTATCCTACTCCCACATTGCTTCCAGCTCCCCAGCAGAAAAAAAAGACTGCAATGCCATCACACACACAGTGAGCCCCCCCCACACTGTTTTGTACCATGGCATCCTCTCTTCCTCTTTCTGCACCCCCACCCCCCACCAAAATAGAGGACATCACAACAGCAAATTTTCAATCAAGCGTTCTAGCTCTGTACACACTATAGCTGACATCATCATGCACTTCACCACACTGTCACCCACAGGGCAATGAACAGAGTCAGGGAGAGAAAGACACTCTCAGCCCCCACCCTATAGTCAAGTGGAGCCCTGCACTTCTGGAAGTTTTTGTACAGTCTCAAGTGAGCCAGGAGCACATCTAAGATTTCTTTGGGGTAGGGCTACACAAACCTAAGGGGCTTGGGAAATAGAAAACTATGACATTTTTATTTTTAAAAGCATTGATTTTAATATGCTGTGCCCCGACAATAATAGATTTTTCTTTAACATTGTCCTTTCATCAGCCCAGGGGAAACAGTACACATGCATAATGCTATACAATCTCTATTTCTATATAAGATTATCTACTGTATGTACCCTAGGAATGCCTATTTTAAGCTTTCAAATTATGTATTTTATTAAGGTTTATTTTTGTACCATACATGATCCAAAGCTTTGTTTTTATGATGAAATGATATGCTTGGTGGGATAAGGGTGGGACTGTATGGATGGTGATGGCTGGCATGGTCCATTTAGAAGAGCTAGGAGCCCCCTACACTTGCCAGTAATGGCAGCTATGGATTTGTGGATGGTCATTTCAGAGTCTGGTCTGCAGTGGTGTCCAGGGAAAGAACAGAGTTAGATTTGGAGAGGAGAGGGAAGTTATCGTGAGGCTGGAATAAAACCCACCACCTGCAGGGCTGACCCTGTATACCTCCTCGCATTTTGCCACCAAAATGTTGGATACAAATAGACACTCAAAATGTAGGGAAATGAGGGCACTGATCTTAATAATATGGGACAAATTGTTAGACAGAGACATATTTAGAAAACTGGAAGCTAGTGACTTAACAGCACTTTGCTCTTGATCACATCCTAGACACTAGCTGAAAGTTCTAACAGTGGAGTAATAATGACTCATATTAGGTCCTTTGTGGGATCCCCCTCTTGAACTGCCAGATAATTGCAGCTCTTAATGAGCTGTTACTCACACCAGGCCATCTGGAACATTGAGAGAGATTAGCATGAGGACTAGAGTTTGCTACAGTAGACTTTTTTAACTTCATTAACAGCCATGAAAACCTGCACTAGTCAAGATAGACATGTAGAGAGTTAGCTGCACTAGCTCTGGTCAATTTGCACTAGGGTTTGGGCTAGTAAAACAATGATAAGATCGACCCCTGGGTAAGGTGCTATATCACATCAGCCTTTTGTGCCACTGGGCCTCTAATTCCTGTATGTTAGACTTTACTAACATGGCTACCACTTTCCCTTGCTAGAGAATGGAAAAAGGCCATCCTGCTGGTGTAGCAGTAAGGCTACCATTCTGGACACTGGTGACCCAAGCTTGGGAACAAACTCAGGTTGTGTGGAGCTAGCCAGGAGGGAGGAGGATCCAGGGGGGGAAGGCAGTCAGCTCTGTTGCTATACTGCCACCTGGGTGACCCCAGGTGGCAGTGTAGCTGGGGTGGCTTATGGGTGAGGGGACTGCACCATGCTTGGCATGCCCTTGATGTCGATGTCATAGGGGTACATGGCAGAAACACATAAAATGACCCCAGTTGGCTTGGTGACACCGACCTGCTCGCAGACCCTGCACCTGACTACCTAGGTGGTGCCTTCCACAACCAGATCCTTCTGCAGGGGGTATAGGGGGACTCTGCCACCCCTGCCAGAGGGGGAAGCTCTGGGGGAACACAGGAAGGTGTAAGGTAAATTCTAGGGGATGCCAGGGTGATGAGACTGGAGCAGGTCAAGCAGATGGGGGTTGAACGGAGAGCAGGAGGCACTAACAAAATTAACAAAAAAAGAGAATGGGAAAGGTTTGACAGGAATGCAGGAAGAAGTACTG
Organism: Neoceratodus forsteri; assembly: GCA_016271365.2. Classification (NCBI taxonomy): domain Eukaryota; kingdom Metazoa; phylum Chordata; order Ceratodontiformes; family Ceratodontidae; genus Neoceratodus; species Neoceratodus forsteri. Next base: position 114,923,527 of record JADMNL010000025.1, read on the forward strand.
ACTGTAAGTAAACATATGCATAGTAAAGTGAAGGTGGAATACAAAGAAAAAAAGCATTTAATGTGGCTCTCCCACTGTACAAAGTTCTAAATAAAAAAAATGGAATCCCACTCTACCATATATGAAGCGGCGTAGTTTCCCACATTGAAGCATAATACATGTACATGAATGGAGCTTACTACTGGACCCATTATTAAGAAGGCCATGAAATATTGCAATAAACATCATATTTGGTTATCAAAATACTATGTTATTAACCTATTTTCAGGGGGAAGCATGAACACAGTCCCCCACTATCACAAATTATGCAATCCCGTATCCCACATTTGGGAACATTGCAGGGGGCAACACACTTGAAGTGCAGTGGGTGAGCCTTGCCCTGTAAAAACCACCTTCTTGATCATGGTATCTACTCTGCCACATAAATACAAGTTCCTATTACACACAGCCGTAGCTCCACTTTTCCAGCTATCTTTATAGACAAGGCTGCTGGTTCTCCTCTGCTCAGCTTTTCAGAACTACTGAACAAATAGGCAGCACACAGCTGCACAAATATAAGAAAACCTAAGATGCAGCATTTTTATTTAAAAAAAAATGTAGAAAATACTGATAATTTACTAACAGTTTTGTACAGTGCTTTGTTTGTTTGTTTATAATCTGCATCAGCCATTCTGAACTAACGTGTCCATTGACTTGTCCCAACTATTTTGTAATGAAAGCTGGACTGCGCTACCAGCAGAGGCCTTGTGATCATAAGTCAGCTAATAGGAATGCCTTTCGCAGCTTCTTTTTTTTTTTATTAAAGTGTATTATCACTTAAAAAACAACTGTATAAACTAAAACAAAGATACTCAAACTAACAACGTAAACAATAGGAGTCTGACCATACAATTAAAATCAGATTGTACAGGCCACAAATAGATGGAGCCAGAACCTATAAAAACTGTCTACAACAATGCAGCTTCTTTTTTAAGACAGTTTGTAAACAGCGCTGGCTCTAGCTATTTCAGGGCCCTGTGCAAACCTCCTTGTTGGGGCCCCATATCAGAAATCACAAAGCCCCCAAGGAACATTGTAGAAGGGACAAAACATTTTACAGGTACATAAGGAAAAAATAAAGGCAAAGGGAGGGATAGTGAGACTGAAGGGGGAGGATGGAGGCCGCATGGAGGATGACAACAGTAAAGCTGACATATTGAACAGGTATTTCTGCTCAGTCTTTATTGAGGAAGAGGAGGGTAATGAGCCTGAAGGGAGTACAAGGGGTGGGAATGGTGAAGAAATGGACACAAGTCCCTTTACACATTAAAGGGTCCTGAAGGAACTGGAAGGAATGAGTTGATAAAGCACTGGGGCCAGATGGGGTGCACCCCAAGGTCCTTAAAGAACTAAGAGAGGTGGTGGCTGAACCTCTGGCAGTCCTGTTTAGCCGATCACTGGAAACAAGGGAGGTATCCAAAGACTGGAGGGCAGCAGATGTAGTCCCCTTATACAAAAGTGGGAACAAAGAGGAAGAGGGAAACTACAGACCAGTCAGCCTCACCTCGGTAGTGGGGAAGATCATGGAAGCACTACTGAAGGAGAGATTGGTGAAACATCTGGTTGTCAATGGACTACAGGACCCAGGGCAGCATGATTTCACTAGGGGGGTCATGTCAGACCAACCTCGTTGAATTTTCTGACTGGGTGACAAGGGAGGTGGATCAGGGAGGGCAGTGGACATGGCCTATCTGGACTTCAGCAAGGCCTTTGACACTGTGCCACACAGAAGGCTATTACACAAACTGGGGAATATGGGTGTGGGCAGGACAGTAGTGTGATGGGTAGGTAACTGGCTGGGCGGCAGGACACAAAGGGTGGTGGAAAATGGCTGTCACTCCACAGAGGGAAGAGTGACCAGTTAGGTACCACAGGGATCAGTGCTGGGACCGATCCTATTCAACATCTTCATCAGTGACATTGCGCAGGACCTAGAAGGCAGAATTTCCCTGTTCGCTGATGACACAAAGTTCTGTAACAGAGTAGATACACCAGAGGGTGTAGACAGAATCAGAAGGGACCTGCAGAAACTTGAAGAATGGTCAGGGGTTTGGCAGTTGAAATTCAATGCAAAGAAGTGCAAGATAATGCATATGGGGCACAAAAACCCTGGCACAATATATCAGTTGAGGGTGAGGATACAGAATGCACCAAGCAGGAAATGGATCTTGGGGTTATCATCTCTGATGACCTCAAGATAGGGAAACAGTGTGACAAGGCAGCAGGTAAAGCAAATAGGATGCTGGGATGCATAGGCAGGGGCATCACCAGCAGGAAAAGGGAGGTCATAATTCCACTATACAAGACAATAGTGAGGCCCCACCTGGAGTACAGTGCACAGTTCAGGAGACCTTACCTACGTAAGGACATAGACAGGGTAGAGAAGGTTCAGAGGAGGGCAACAAAGATGGTACATGGATTGCATCACAAGTCCTATGAGGACAGGTTGAAGGACTTGAATATCTACTCCCTGGAGGAGAGGAGGGAGAGGGGGGATATGATGGAGACATACAAGTATCTTACAGGGAGGAATAGGGTGCAGGAATACACTATTTTTAAGCAAAAAAGATGTTCCAGTCCTAGAGGGCATGGGAGGAAGTTGGAGGGAAGATGATTCAGAGGAAACGTGAGAAAGAATTTCTTCACAGAACAGGTGGTGGACAAGTGGAACACCCTGCCAGAGGAAGTGGTGGGGGCTGAAACAATCACAGGATTTAAGGATGCATGGATAGAGATAAAGGAATTCTGGAGGTCAGGGGTAAGGGGCAACAGCCTTCTAAGAAAACATAAAGTGAACTTACAAGCTCAAATGGGCAGACTGGGTGAGCTGTAGGCCCTTATCTGCCGACACTGTCTATGTATCTATGTGTCTACGTAACATCCTCATCCCTATCATGGCCTCCCTGTAGCTTCATTTTTTGCTAGTTTTGTGCCATTTTTGCACTTTACTTAAATTAGTACATACAGGACCAAGAAGAAGGAGGCCAACTGGACAGCTGAGTTTTTTGGGGGGCCCCTCTGCTCTTGGGGTCCTGGGCGAATGCACAGTTCACAACCCCCCTAAGGCCGGCTCTGTTTGTAAGATTTGCACTGAGAATAGTTCACATGCAGGGGTCAACCTTAACCTTTCTTTGCACTAGCCAGCAGGAAAAGTTGATTTAAAATTGCACTAGCACACAGATGGTTGCACTACCCCACAATTATAATGGTACATTTTGATCACTTATACAGGAACAAATGCAAGCCAAGAGATACAGTGATTATTGTACATTTATATGCTGCTTCCACCTTGCTTTCTGCCCCAGCAGAAAAAAAAGACTGCATGCCATCAAAAACAGTGTACCCCACCACCCCACCCATTGTTTTGTACCATGGTCCCCTCGTCCTCTTTCTGCTCCCCCTCCCCCCCACCAAACCAGAGGATACCACAATGACAAATGTTCAGTCAAGCAGTCCTAGCTCTGCATACACAATAGCTGATGCCATCATGACCGCACCACCATCCACAAGGCAATGAACAAAGTCAGGCAGAGAAAGACACTCTCAGCCCCCACCCTGTGATCAGCAGGAGACCTGCACTTCTGGATGTTTCGTGCAGTGTCAAGTGAGCCAGGGGCAGATCTGGGATGTCTTTGGGGAGGGGGCTACACAAATCTAAGGGACTTTTAAAAGTACTGATTTTAACATGCTCTGCCCCAACAAGAACAGTTTAAAAAAAAAAACATTGTCCTTTCATCAGCCCAGTGGAAACAGTACACAGGCATGACACTATACTACCTCTATTTCTACATAGGGTGATCTGTGCACCCCAGGAATTCCTATTTTAACCTTTTAGATTATATATTTTATTAAGGTTTAACATGCTCCAAAGCTTTGTTTTAGGATGGAAGAACAAGCTGTGTGGGATAAGCATGGGGCTGCATGGATGGCATTAGCTGGTATGGACTCCTACACTTGCCAGTAATGGCAGCTGTGGATGGCAATTTCAGAGTATGATCTGTAGTGGTGCCCAGGGAAAGCAGAGCTGAGAGATTTGGAGGGGAGAAGGAGCAGATGTGATGAGGCTGGGATAAAACCCACCACATGCAGAGGGGCACTGGTCTTAATAATGTGGGACAAATCATCAGACACAGACACATTTGGAAAACTGGAAGCTAGTGACTTCACAGCAGTCTACCCTTGATCACACCCTGGACGCTAGCTGAAAGTCCTAACAGTGGAGTGATAATGACTCACATTGAGTCTTTTGTTGGCTCCCCCTCTTGAGCTGCCAGATAACTGCATCTCTTAATGAGGTATTAATCACACCAGGCCATCTGGAACAGTGAGAGAGATTAGCAGGAGGACTAGAGCTTGCTAAAGTGGGGATTTTTTTGACTTGATTAACAGCCATAGAAAACCTGCACTAGTCAAGATGGACAAGTAGAGAGTTAGCTGCACTAGCCCTTGTCAATTTGCACTTGGTTTTGGGCTACTAAAACAGTGTTAGAATTGACCCCTGTTCACATGTAACATTTGACAATGCATATCCTATTTCTGGCTGTCTGCCACTCAAGCCCTTTCAGGCTTTCAAAAGGGCGAATAATGAAGGTTTTGTGATCTCAGAAGCAGAAACAGAAGCATTCAGCAGCCAAATAATTTTAGGTGTGTTTACACTGCTGCATCTGCATCATTGCCAGCAGTGCAGATGAGCTGCACTGGTGCAAATCCAGCAATGTAAATAGCTGCCAGAGCATTGCAAGCTGCTCCATTGCAGTGCAGAGTTCCCTGTTTTGGTGAGAACACGGACCGGTGCAGGCATTTTTAGCTAATGTGTAAACATGCTGCTCTGCCTACATCATTGCATCCCTGTTGGACTCCGCACCATGTCAGGAGACTAGCTTCCTCTGCAGCACTCTAAAGCCCAGTTTATACTACCAGCTTTGCAGTGCATCGACTGATGCGTTCCAGCTGATGTGCTGCAAAGCCACCACTGTGGACACTCACAGTTGCGATGTAAGTGCCGCTCCGATGCATTTTCTGCACCGCCAAAATCCTAGGGACGTGAACCTGCTTCAGCGCTTTCCCCTGCGGTGTAAACAGCTGCTGCGCTCCAACTGCTACCCATCTCTTACACATCCCTATGACGAGTTAACGCGCATCATCTAATCGATGAACACCTCGTCCCACCATGGCTGCACCTCTCAGCATGATCTGCGGTGCTCCAACCGTCGGGAGTGTAAACACACAAATTTGACAGTCAGTTACAGTGGATGTGATGAATGCGATGCGGTAAGTACAGCGCACCCATAGTGTAAACAGGGCATTTGTGTACTGGCACCAATTGGTACTCCACTTTGTGCGGCCTATAATGGAGACAAGCATGCTATTTATACTAACGTTTTTAGTTTGCATCGTCTGAACTCCTTGCTCCTGAATAACCAAATCTTTTTACAATAAACTGATAGCCTTTTAGACAATCTCTAATTATGCTTGAGGGAAGGGGTAACACAAGACAATCAATGAAGTTTGTGAGTAGAAAACCAAAGTCACTCAGTGTCCCTATGCTTTTGTGGATGAGATTGTTTTACCAAATAACACTAGAATTCAGATCAGAGATTTTATCTCTTGCACCACCACCTTTGTAATATATATATTGTGATGTAGTTGTCAGCTATACTACATTGGTAAAACCATCAGAACTCTGAAAGAACATATCCAAGAACATATTAGATCTATTTTAAACAGAAAATTGGATAAACCTGTTAGCAGGCACTTTGCATAAGCACACAACTCTGATCCGAAATGTTTTAGATTTATGGGTTTAGAATGTGTTAAGACTCCGGCAAGAGGTGGTGATAAGCAGAATCTTCTATTGCGTAAAGAAAGTTATTGGATCTTTAGGGTTGAAACTGTAAGGCCTAAAGGCCTTAATGAAAGATGGGATCTAAAGCCGTTTCTAAATCGGAAAAGATGATTCTCAAATAGCTGACTGCCATGACCTTCAATCTTACCTGTATTTTGTTTTTTCATTATCATTGTTTTCTTTATTCTAGGTTTTCCTTCCCTGGTATTTATTTTTTCAATATTCTGCTTTTTATTTTAGCAATTTTTCCTTCTTCATCCTCCCCCACCCTCGCTTATGTCCTATTTTTTTATGTTTTTGTTTACAGTGATACAGGTTAGAATAGTAAAGCAATTACAATTTTTTAAAAAACTGAATCACTAACTATGATATTTTGTGTTTCCTTTCTTTAGAGTTTTTTGAATTGCCATACATTTCCGGTACACTCTGTCCAGGAATTACTTCCGCTGAATGCTGAATCCAGGCTGGGATTATGTTCCTTCGATCTATACCTCTACTCTATCCTCTTTATCTAAAATATAAATGTTTGATTTAACTATGGGGGTGAAAAAATAATTATCCTATGTAAACCAATGTGCTTACCAATAAGTTTTCTTTAAGAACAGCATGTATACTAAATTAAATGACTACAGGGTGTATCCCTTTTAGGAGATCCCTGTAATAATATTTGTTAAAATGTAACCATTGAAGTGTACAAAAGTATGTTCAAGTAACTATGGTTATGCATTACCTTCCTTTTTCTTCCTTTCCTCCTCCATAACATCTTTCTTCCCCCTCTCCCCCCACCACCGTTCCAACTGCTACAATAGTTTTCTTGTACATTGCTTCCTACATGTAACCTAAATAAGTATTTAAAGACATGACATGTTTTCTTTGAATTAATTTTTCTACATTTTTTCTTTAAATAATTTAAATTGGTATTTAATCAATTAATGTGTCACTATGATGTCATTGTTTTTCTTGTATAAATTGCCCTTTGAATCATGTATGGTATACGCCCCCTTGAAGGCTTGTAGCCGAGGCGCTAGGGGCTCACACTGGTGAATTATTAAATGTAACTAATTTGTTGTTTAACTTGTGGTGCTGTGGTTAATATTGGAGCACATTTACTTTTTTGAACTTGATTAATAAATCATCTGGAGTCCTGGACAGCCACCCAAATGGACAAAACAGACTACAGTGGTCAAATTCTCCCCACCGGAAAAAAAAATTACCCCCCCCAGAAAGTCACGGTCTGCTCTAATCACCTTGTCCCAGACCCTGATACACAGAGAGGCACTGTAGCAGAGATAGACGATTTTGGTCGAATGTCTAAAAGAAGCTGTTTTGAAATATCTTACCTCTGTTTATGCCCATGATCCACAAGGTTTATAAAAATGAGGGCTATGGCTGGCCCGGTGTCACAGAGGGCTGAGGCGCTAGATGTCTTACCTCGTGCATACCCGGCAACCCGTGTTCGAGAACAAGCACGGGTCAGCAGGGGAGGAGAAGGACTGAACACCCATCGGGCTGCTCTCCTTCTCCAGTAGGGTTGCAGACCTCACTGCTATACCACCACCAGGGTGACCACAGGTGGTGGTGCAGACGAGGGAACAGTTCAGGGAGGGTTGGATGTCAGACGAGGGCCTGAGCGATAGCACATCTCTGCATGCTTTCATCTCACTGGCCTTCCCTGTGTTCTGACATCTGCAGGGCGGGGAGCAGACAATGGAAAATCCCCATGGCAGTACCTGTAGACAGGTCCCTGCGCTGGTTGGAGGGTTTGAGGTGGCTGCAGCTCCTAGTGCACGCTCTCCCCTGAAGGATGGAGGGGAAGTGGGGATTCCTCCACCCTGCTGGGGGCAAATCAGAGGCTCAAGAAATACTGTAGAGCAGGGCACTCATTAGAAAGCTGGTGCCACTCAGCCCCCTCCGGTGATAGCGGTGGGGTATAGTAGGGACCCTGAAGGAAAGAGCTGCTGTGGAGTACAAGATGATAAAGAGTAAGTAAAAAAAAAAAAGGGCTAATTCCGATCATATTTCTTGTTTGAAAAGTGAAACCAGGACTATGTGTATGCATGGTACCACAAATTCATACCCAGTTATGCAACAATAATTGTACCAATGTGAGCCCTTCTTCGGGGAATTACATCCTTTCAGTGGACGCCTGCAGAGGATAGTTTTGAAAAGCTAACGATTTTGTTAGAAGTCATGCATTAGTTCTGTTTGACCACTCTCTGCAGACTGTTACCACAGATTCTTCAGACTGCGGCATGGGTGCTCTCTCCACTCAGATTTATCCAGGTGGCTCAAAAGGCACAGCTGCCTTGGCTTGCTGTGCACTTACTGAGAGGAAATACTCCACAGTAGAAAAATAAACTCTTTCATGTGTATGAGCTGTAGAAAAATTGAGAAACTGGTTATGAGGAACTAAATTTACCCTTCGTACTGATCATCAGCAAGGTGACTGTTTTTTTGGTTGCCACTGGAAAACCTGGTAAAATTCCAGAATTTGGACTGCCCGCACACTGGTAGAAACAATTTCTTGGAATTTGGCATTTTATACCACATCAGAAAATCTACAGAACTTGTATTTTTCTTATAATTGCTTCATGTACTATTTTCAATTTGCTTCATTTCATGCTGTGTATATTAAGTCTTCTTTTATTCTGATTATTTATACACATATTAAAAGAATGACAGTAGAATCCTGGTAAAATCCAGAAATTAGACTAACAATCAACAATGCAGTTTATGGAGTTTCAAGTCTTGAAAACACTATGTCATTACTTTAGTCTGTAAATCTGTGACTTTGATTGTCAGGCCTTAGCAACACTGCTGACGATGAAGGATAATAATCGTACTGGCATGGGACTCACCAAACAGTCTGCTCACTTACTGGATTTGAACTATGATGTACAGTACAAAAAAGGATCCCAAGGCTGTCGCTGACAGCTTATCCAGATTGCCTCTTCTTATTACTGACACTACCTTATAGGATGAGGCAGAAAGAGTTGCTGTAATTTCCAAGGATGTGGAAGCTGCTTCTAAGGAAGATTTTGAAGCCACTTGCACTTACTGTCCTGTAGTTGTCCAGTTACAATGGCAACTGGCACACACATGGCCAGAGACTTCAAAGAGAGTGTAGTGGGGCGCAGGTTTACGTGGGCAGTCACAGAAAAAATGTCTCACCACTTTTTGCAATTTTCTTCAATTTTAATTGATTCTTCTTTCAAACATCACTCATATCAGGATAACATCAGAATGGCACAATATTTTTCTCATTTATCAATTCCATTTCGTCAAAAGACATTAAAACATCTGGCATCATCTCATATTTGTAAGTCTTTAGGTGAGACAATATAAAGGCATAAACCTCACACAAGATATTCTGGCAGTTTTAAATCTTCCATTCGGAAACTTGAATCAAAACAGTTTTTTTCAAATAGCTCCATAAAGCACTTTTCAGCAGCATTTAGAGCACACCTCTAGGCTCACCACAACAGGATTTAAGTCTCCACCTGTTTACACTGCTCTGACGAATCTCACCTCTAGCCATCTGTGCTGACAATCTCCACTACTGAGTCAAAGGTTCACCCTTTTATATCCAACTAGAGTCAGGTGACCTTCAAACTCCACCTTCACTTATATCTTTTAATTACTTTATCTTATATTCTAATCCTTTATTTTATTCCAAAGAGCTTATGTATTTTAAACTCATTTACTAACTTATTCCCTCACTCAAAAATGAGTTACTTCTGTTCTAAACATTTTAAACTCCTTTTCCCAAAACAAGAAAGCACCACCCCTTCCTAACAATACTTAAGAAGGGCGTGCATGGCCAGCCGGCTCCTAGAACAAACAAGGACGCCGGCAGTTGAAAGCACAACAACTCCAAAGCTCCACAAACGCCCGAAAAAACCCCATGTTTCAAAGCCAAAACAAAACAAAGGAAATTCATCTTCAACAGGTAAGCAGAAATAAATCTCCTTATTTTAAATGTCTAAAGCTTAAAGTTTTTAAAGCGCTAATAAGCCTTATGTCCTCACAACTGCACTAACTCAGGGTAACAGAATCACCTATTTCCCCTAATAATGACCAAAAATACCACTTGTGGCCAGCCTTCACTTAATAGTGAGCTGCAACTGCAAGTAATTAGATTTCAGGGCTCCAAAATGCCCAAAACGCCATAACTCCCTCACTCTAAGAAAATCTCAGAAATACTCAAAATTAAGCAACCTCCACTCCGGAGGATATTCAGAGCTGTCCCCATAATTTTAGAATAAAGCCATTCCATTTAAACAGTATTAGAAGGCTAAATGCCTTCACAGCCATGCGCATAGTCGCAATGTACTCTGTTAAAGCAGCCCAGAACCAAAGTACTAACAGCTGCTAAAACACCCACCTAGCCTAAAACAGCTTTACAACCATTTAGTCCTCAAACATAATTTCCCACCCAGTCTCCACCATAACTCTAAATGTAGTAGAAAAGCTACTGCATTTGCTACGGGGATCTCCCTTTTCTCCTATCCATACTCAGTATAATCAGGACAACGAAGTGCCCCCAGCAGCATCTGGACAGCTATCCACGTTGTCCTTAGAAACATCCAAACAACACTCTCAAATGAATAAAAAGATTGTAAAGCTACTCAGGCTTTCAATATTTCTAAATAGTGTTTTCTTTTACCTTTATTATTTTACCAGGCTCCCAGTCAAAGCACCGCATGCCTGGCTCCACACAAAATATTCCAGACATTCGAGTCTACTTATTCAGAAACGAATCCATCCTCCAAAACACCAATATAAAGCTATCACTGACAAATCCAAACCCAGAATATTAATTTGACTGCACTAACGCCATCACGAACGACGCAGAAGTTTTACCGATCGCTCAAACCGCGATCCTAAACCTCCAAATCACTGAGTCCCAACAACAAAGACCCTTTTCCAGGACTAACTCAAAGTACACTCTAAGGAATTAAACCCTAAAATCCCAAAATTACTCTCTCCAGCCTCAAAGTTTTATTTAATCTCCTCTCTTAAGGGAAACTCCCATATGTGCTAGGAAAAGGAAAACAATTCTCTAGCCCCATATTTCTAACCTTGAATTTCAAACCTCACAGAGCCACTCTGTGACATTCCTCCCCACCTAAGAGGGCAACCAAATATTTTTGGTTGGCCGAATTTATCGAAATTCTTTTGCTTAAAATAAAAAAAGGGGTGGTTAACCTACCAGAGCTCTAGTCCACCCACCTCTTGAAACTCTAACCCAAGAGTCCCTTACCATATCAATTATTTTACCTCGAGAAAATACTCACAATTATTTTATTCTGCATTTTACACTAAATATTTCCTGTCCATATTCTATATCCCAGATTATGAACCATATTAAGTATCTATTACCAAACTTAGTCAGTTTTTAAGTAATCCCCAATAACATAAGATTTCATGTCTAAATTATTTTGCATGAATTTGATTTTTTTTTTCACATAGCAACATCCATCAAATTCTATGCACCATTCATAAATAAAATATTTAGATTTTGCTTGAGAAATATAACTTCCATACACATATAAAGTATATTCCAGATCAACAGCTTTCATCTTCAGAACTATCATTATAGTCTATAGCTCCTTCATATTCTGGAACACATGATTTTATTATATCTCACATTACTAATCTCAATTTCACTATTAACAAAATTAGGATAGTAACATTCATTATATATCCTCTCCTAAGCAAACATGCTATTACTTTAGCTATATAAAAAAAAAACAGACAAACACAAATACAACAAGAGACTGTGGAAAAAAAGGGGGGGGGGGTTTAACACTATAAATTCAACTGCAGGTGGCCAACCCTCCAGTCTTAAACAAAAAATTACAAGAAATAGCTCCTAGCTTTTAAGCTTGTTGCTTTAGGATGTATTCCTTCATATGAATAAAACTCAAATCTGTAGTTTTTTCTTTACTTCACCTAATCATCTACCCTGATCTCAGGAAAAACTCCACACTACTCCTACTCTTTAACTACTTCAGATTATTTTCCATTAAATGTTTTCCGTCCCATCGATCTCATTTTTTTTTTTTTTTCAAAAACTTATTTTAAGATGTCAATATGTGCACTTTTATAATTTCTTCAAACAATTTCCCCAAATACTTTATTTTGAAAACCTTCTATCTTATGCTCTTTTTATCTGGTACCTTTATTCTTCTCTATACCTGAAACATACTAGGTTAGAGCCTCTTACTAGAAAGTTACTCGATATACTATCTATATGAGCTATTCTCTAACCCTTCCACTCACTACATAAGTAGTCCAGTACTGTAAAACTTTTACCATCTTTTACCATATCTCTGTAAATCACTTTCCCCTTTTTCCAAGGAAGCCAATTACAGTCTTTTTCCTTCCTTTGAGTGGCTACACACTTCTTTAAATATAAAGCCACTTGACTATACATCCCAGGCCAATAAAAGGAAGGAATGAGACATTTTAACATTTCTTCTTGACTCATATGTTTGGAATTGCAATATAAAGCATCTAACACTCTCTTTCTATATCTACGAGGTACCACTACCCTAGAGTCTATCTGTTTTGTACGGGGGTTTGGTCTCATGTGGTATAATACCTCATCTCTTATTTCATACCACCATAACTGTCCCTTGCCCCCATCCATATCTGTTCTATCTTTATTCAAAATAACATAACTACTTATCTGCTGAATTTCCGGATCCTCTACTTGTAAAATTTTCCAGTTTGCAGCAGAAAAATTAATGACATTTTTATTATCAACATTATTATAAGTCACTGAACAAGTCCCTTCAGCACCTACTGCCTCTTCTGTCTTGCTTGCATTCTTCACCCCAGTTAACAAAACAGTCTCACCTGGGACTTGTCTTTCGTCGTTCTTCCATCATCTTCGCTGCTCCAATCCAATACATTCCTGGAACATAGGTAGAACAGGGAACTGTTCCTCAACACAGTCCACACAATCCACACAGGACAACTCTTCAGCCTTCTTCATAGGCCCTTGAAACTCCAAATTGTCCCTCATTACCGTCAATTGGCTTAGCACCTCCTGGTACCTTTGTTCTGCTTCTTTACACCGGCTCTCTGCCTCCATCCAGCAATTAAATAACCATTGTATCACCTCCATCCGGTCACTCTGGTCAGTCTTCTGGTCACTCAAAACTTCACAGTGGCCCCTCATCTTCATATAGCTTGTTTAGAGCAGGCTTTGCCACCAACCCAGAATTATCACTCAGCTGGTTTGTTTTCCACAGGAAACAAAATTCTCTCAGCAATAACCAGTAAACAGGAACCAGTTCAAAGTACCATCATGCCAGATTTACTGCCCACCAGACCTTATGCAGATCACAGTACAAATTATCCATCCCACTTCTGACACCATATGTAGTGGGGCGCAGGTTTATGTGGGCAGTCACAGAAAAAATGTCTCACCACTTTTTGCAATTTTCTTCAATTTTAATTGATTCTTCTTTCAAACATCACTCATATCAGGATAACAGCAGAATGGCACAATATTTTTCTCATTTATCACTTCCATTTTGTCAAAAGACATTAAAACATCTGGCATCATCTCATATTTGTAAGTCTTTAGGTGAGACAATATAAAGGCATAAACCTCACACAAGATATTCTGGCAGTTTTAAATCTTCCAGTCGAAACTTGAATCAAAACAGTTTTTTCAAATAGCTCCATAAAGCACTTTTCAGCAGCATCTAGAGCACACCTCTAGGCTCACCACAACAGGATTTAAGTCTCCACCTGTTTACACTGCTCTGACGAATCTCACCTCTAGCCATCTGTGCTGACAATCTCCACTACTGAGTCAAAGGTTCACCCTTTTATATCCAACTAGAGTCAGGTGACCTTCAAACTCCACCTTCACTTATATCTTTTAATTACTTTATCTTATATTCTAATCCTTTATTTTATTCCCAAGAGCTTATGTATTTTAAACTCATTTACTAACTTATTCCCTCACTCAAAAATGAGTTACTTCTGTTTTAAACATTTTAAACTCCTTTTCCCAAAACAAGAAAACACCACCCCTTCCTAACAATACCTAAGAAGGGGCGCATGGCCAGTCGCTCCTAGACAAACAAGGACCGCAGTTGAAAGCACAACTCCAAAGCTCCACAAACGCCTCAAAACCCCACGTTTCAAAGCCAAAACAAAACAAAGGAAATTCATCTTCAATAGGTAAGCAGAAATAAATCTCCTTATTTTAAATGTCTAAAGCTTAAAGTTTTTAAAGCGCTAATAAGCCTTATGTCCTCACAACAGTGCAATTACTAATTGCACTAACTCAGGGTAACAGAATCACCTATTTCCCCTAATAATGACCAAAAATACCACTTGTGGCCAGCCTTCACTTAATAGTGAGCTGCAACCGCAAGTAATTAGATTTCAGGGCTCCAAAATGCCCAAAACGCCATAACTCCCTCGCTCTAAGAAAATCTCAGAAATACTCAAAATTAAGCAACCTCCACTCCGGAGGATATTCAGAGCTGTCCCCATAATTTTAGAATAAAGCCATTCCATTTAAACAGTATTAGAAGGCTAAATGCCTTCACAGCCATGCGATAGCTAATGTACTTGTTAAAGCAGCCCAGAACCAAAGTACTAACAGCTGCTAAAACACCCACCTAGCCTAAAACAGCTTTTACAACCATTTAGTCCCCAAACATAATTTCCCACCTAAGTCTCTACCATAACTCTAAATGTAGTAGAAAAGCACTACTGCATTTGCTACGGGGATCTCCCTTTTCTCCTATCCATACTCAGTATAATCAGGACAACGAAGTGCCCCCAGCAGCATCTGGACAGCTATCCACGTTGTCCTTAGAAACATCCAAACAACACTCTCAAATGAATAAAAAGATTGTAAAGCTACTCAGGCTTTCAATATTTCTAAATAGTGTTTCCTTTTACCTTTATTATTTTACCAGGCTCCCAGTCAAAGCACCGCATGCCTGGCTCCACACAAAATATTCCAGACATTCGAGTCTACGATTTCAGAAACGAATCCATCCTCCAAAACACCAATATAAAGCTATCACTGACAAATCCAAAACCCAGAATATTAATTTGGACTGCACGAACGTGCGCACAATCGCAACAACGTGCAGTTTTACCGATCGCTCAAACCGCGATCCTAAACCTCCAAATCACTGAGTCCCAACAACAAAGACCCTTTTCCAGGACTAACCTCAAAGTACACTCTAAGGAATTAAACCTTAAAAATCCCAAAATTACTCTCTCCAGCCTCAAAGTTTTATTTAATCTCCTCTCTTAAAGGGGAAACTCCCATATGTGCTAGGAAAAGGAAAAACAATTCTCTAGCCCCATATTTCTAACCTTGGAATTTCGAACCTCACAGAGCCACTCTGTGACAGAGAGTTTATCCAAAGCTGCTACCATACTACCATGTTAGGTGTAAACTAGCATCAAAAGGGAATTGTATTCTCTGTGGACCATACCATTTCAGTGTTCCTGCATCCTTACAAAGATATTTGATCAACTTAGCCTATGAAAGTCACCAGGGTATTGTGGGACCTAAACCCACAGATAGGACTGATCTCGGTGGTGGGCAGCAAGGGGGCTGTGAAGGGTCTGCTGGCTCACCCCCTCCCAGCAGGGGCGGAGCACCATACACATTTTTTAATCCCCGGACACCAAAGGCTATGGTAAATGAGGGTTCACCTATCTGCAAACTGCAAGCTGCCGCAATAGAGGATCGCCAGCCCTCGAAGCACCTTGGGCCAATCAAAGGACTTAGTTAATTTTTTTTTGAAAGAGTGCCAACTTCTTGACCTGCTCCTTTGTTCACTGGAGCATAAAGACTTTCTGTTGCCAGCCTGCGGTCACAGATAGGACTGATATTCATGGTAGGCAGCAAGGGGGCTGTGAGGGGTCTGCTGGCTCACCACCTCGCCCCCCCACCGGTGGAGCACCGCATGCATTTTTTAATCCCCAGACACCAAGGGCTGTGGTAAATGAGGGTTCCCCTCCCTGCAAACCACAAGTCACTGCAACAGAGGATCGCCAGCCCCTGAAGAACCTCAGGCCAATCAATGGACTTAATTCGTTTTAAAAAAAAGCACCAACTTCTCAACCTGCTCCTTTGTTCACTGTAGCATAAAGATCTTCCATTGCCAGCCTGCAGTCACAGATAGGACTGATCTCCTTGGCGGGCAGCAAGGGGGCTGTGAGGGGTCTACTGGCTCACCCCCCCGGTGGAGCAGCGGACACATTTTTAATCCTTGGACACTGAGGGCTGCGGTAAATGAGGGTTCCCCACCCTGCAAACCGCAAGCCACCACAACAGAGGATTGCCAGCCCCTGAAGAACCTCGGGCCAATCAATGGACTTAATTCATTAAAAAAAAAAATGCACCAACTTTCCGACCTGCTCCTTTGTTCACCAGAGCATAAAGACTTTCAATTGCCAGCCTGTGATCACAGATAGGACCGATCTCTGTGGTGGGTAGCAAGGGGGGCTGTGAGGTGTCTTCTGGCTCACTACCCTCCACCCGGTGGAGCACTGGATGAATTGTTGCCCCCCCCCAATTAACTTTAATGAGAAGCTCTGACTGTCACCAGCGGTCTAACCAATAAGAACTATGGGCGGTGTTAGACTAACCCATGAACGGGTTGGGAGCAAAGACTTGATTCAAATAGAACATTCCTGGTGGCAATCCAAGGCTACATTGCATAGCTGCCTGTGTCCTCCAGGGAAACTCCCTGTTCTCTAGACTCCTTTTCTATGATGGTATTGTCACAATCGGAGCTACTGGCTCTTAAAACAATCTTATATAGTGACTAAGGTCTTTCAAGTTCACCCCCTGTACTGTTGTTCTCTTTCACTAATAATTTTTTTATACTCCTGTAGGTTTACCTTGCTATTCTCCTGCATCCCCAGGTCAGCCCCCTCCACCAAGGGAATCCTGGATTGACAGCCCACTTTCTAGGGTTTAGCTGCTCTCTGAACCAAGCTACATGGTTTGGGGCTAGGCATGCTTATGAGTAATTTAGAGAACTATTAGTGTGGTAGATTGTTAGGAACTCCTGTTGTTACTGATTAACCTAGGATTTTTGTGTCCTCTGATTCGTTGCTACATTGTGTAAGATTAGGAATGTCTTGTGAATGTAAAGAAAACAACTAGCCATCTCAACTTCTCGGTATATACTTTAGAGAGTGGCTAATGAGGCTAATCCTAGCACTGTGTAGCCTAGGGGACCATCTTTGTAATACAGCCTTAGTCCAGGATCAAACCAGAGGATGTATCTAAGTGGTGCCACACTTGCCCTTACCTACAGTCTTACAGTCCTGCGCATGGACCTGGTGCCCTTACACCCCTATCTGGTCTATAGGAATGGATCCTACACCCTGCATCACCCCTGAGGCAATACTAGACCCCCCACCCCAACAGATAATTGCTGCCTCTTTCTGATTAGCCTACATGGCCTGCACAAGGAAGGAAACTGCTACAAGTTACATAGATACATAGATACATAGGCAGTGCCAGCAGATAAGGGCCTATGGCCCACCCAGTCTGCCCATTTGAGCTTGTAAGTTCAGTTTATGTTTTCCTAGGAGTCTGTTGCCCCTTACCCCTGACCTCCAGAATTCCTTTATGTCTATCCCATGCATTCTTAAATCCCGTGATTGTTTCAGCCCCCACCACTTCCTCTGGCAGGGTGTTCCACTTGTCCACCACCCATTCTGTGAAGAAATTCTTCCTC
The DNA here is from genome assembly GCA_016271365.2 of Neoceratodus forsteri. NCBI lineage: Eukaryota > Metazoa > Chordata > Ceratodontiformes > Ceratodontidae > Neoceratodus > Neoceratodus forsteri. The sequence goes on from JADMNL010000025.1 coordinate 114,941,161, forward strand.
ATGCTTCCTCTGAATCGTCCTCCCTCCAACTTCATCCCATGCCCTCTAGTCCCGGAACATCTTTTTCGCTTAAAAAAATAATGTATTCCTGCACCCTGTTCCTCCCTGTGAGATACTTGTATGTCTCTATCATATCCCCTCTCTTCCCTCCTCTCCTCCAGGGAGTACATGTTCAGTTCCTTCAACCTAGTTAAGCTCCTTTCTATTTGAATGCAAAAGAAAGGACAACCTTCCCTCCATCAATGCTGCAGAACATATCCTAGGAGTCCTGCTAAACATGCTATGTGGTGACATCGAACTTAATCCAGGACCTGTCGGATGTAACATGAGAATAGGTTCACCCGGTGACCCAGCTTGGAACAAGACCCGTGGACTAAAAATAGTTCACTTGAACGTTAACAGCCTTTGAACTAAAATTGCTGAACTGGAAGCACAGATCAAAGTTTACTCTCTCGACATAGTTGCCGTCACGGAAACATGGCTCAAGCCAAACATACTGCCCCAAGAGGTAGAAATCCCAGGACCACAACATTCAGGGTAGACAGACAAGTGAAATGAGGAGGAGGAGGAGGAGTCCTGATCTACACCAAGTCTACAATCCAGGCCTGAATAGTCCCAGTGCTGGAGCTCATGAACTCTCACTGTAAGGCTGTCTTCATTCAACTACAAATAGATGGGGTAAAGCCACTCCTGAGAGGATGCATTTACAACCCACCTAAAGTAGCGCTACATGCGCTTAGAACTCTGACCAATGCACTACACAACCTCCTTCCTGGACAGGAAAGGATAATCCTGGAAGATTTCAACCTGCTGTCTAAGGACATCAAAGGTGGAGCAAAGGACACCCTGCATGGTGCCCAACTCAGTCAACTCATAAGCGAGCCCACAAGACTGAATACTAAAACTGGGAACCATACTACTCTCAAGTGGCTACTAGCATCAAAACCAGAAAGATTCAGTATGGTAGGGATTCTTTCAGACTCAATAAGTGACCACACACACCTATCTTTGGTATATACTAACATAACACACTAGTCGCCAGGAGATTAGGCCTTATGGTCTATTGAGTATGCTCGAGCCTCAGACCCCAGGGTGGGTACCGAAGCCATCCCCCCTTGTTGTACTGTGTCCCCTGTCCTCCATCTCAGTCAACCTCTGCTTCATCCCTTTCCTGTACCTGTCCCACCCTCTCTTGAACCCCTCCACCATAAAAGCCTGAACCAGCTCTCCAGGCAGTGCATTCCACGGTTCTACCACTCTCTCAGTGAAATACCTCCTCCTCCTTCCCCCATCCTTCCTCCTTCGAGCTTCCAACTATGTCCTCTGGTGATTCCACCCTCCTTCAGCCTAAAGATCCCCTCCCAATTTACCCTATTTATTCCCTTAAGGTACTTGAAGACCTCAATCATGTCCCCCCGATCCCTCCTCTCCTCCAATGAGAACAGGCCTAGCTCCTCTAGTCTCTCCTCATACGTCATCTCCCCTAGACCCTGGATCATTTTGGTTGCTCTCCTCTGGACCCTTTCCAGAAGCTGGATGTCCCTCTTCAAGTGCAGCCTCCAGTACTGCACACAGTACTCAAAGTGTGGTCTGACCAGGACATTGTACAGTGGCAGAATCACGTCCCTGCTCCTTGAGGTAATCCCCCATGCAATGCAGCCCAGCATCCTATTTGCCTTTACTGCCGCCCCCCTGCACTGCTCAGAGTTGTTCATGTTGACATCTACCAGGACCCCCCAGGTCTTTTTCCCCTGCCGTGGCCTTCAAGTCATCCCCTCCCAAGGTGTACTCATGTTTAGGGTTCCCCACCCTAGATGTAACACCTTGCACTTGGAGGAGTTAAATTTTAATTTCCAGGTGTGGACCCACCTACCCAGGGTCTCCAGGTCCCTTTGCAGGGCCAACCTCCCCTTCTCCTCCTCCTCCTCCTCCACCACTGCACCCAGCTTGCAGTTATCCACAAAGAGACTCATTTCACACCCAATACCCTCCCTGATATCAGAGATGTAGGCTCTAAACAGGATCAGCCCCAGGACCAAGCCCTGAGGTACCTCACTAATGACCTCCCTAAGAGTCAAGACCTCCCCTCCAACCACTATTCTCTGGGTGCACCCAGCCACCAAGTTTCCGATCCATCTGACCATCAGTGGGCCTACTCCCATCCCCCTTAGTTTCTCCAGTAGTCCAATGTGAGGGACCATGTCAAACGCCTTGCTGAAGTCCAAGAACAGTACATCCACAGGTCTTCCCTTGTCTAGTTCCGATGTCACCCATTCACAGAACTCCATAAGGTTAGTTTGACACAATCTACCAGGCACAAACCCATGTTGATGACTAACCTGAAATCCCATACCCTCCAAGAACCCCCCAAGCATTCCTTAAGTATACTCTCCAGCATCTTACCCACCACCAACATCAAACTGATGCATCTATATTTCCCTGGCACCTCCCTCATTCCCCCTTTATGGATATGCACCACATGTGCCACCTTCCAGTCCCTAGGTACCCACCCTGTCTCAAGTGACAAACTGAAGAGTTCTGCCAGTGGTGCAGCCAGTACATCCCCATCTCCCATAGCACTCTGGGATGTATGCCATCTGGGCCTGGAGGTTTATCCTTTTTAAGAGCTTTAAAGGCTTTCCACACCCTTTCTATGGGTATAGCATCTTCGGTCCCTCCCCTCCTTTTAGCAGATCCTTCCTGGTGTGATACCCCTGAGGCATCACTGGTCCCTCCCCCCCTTTTAGTAGATTCATCCTGATATAATATCCTTGAGGTAACCCTCCCACCCACCTTTACTATACCTGGTGCTCCAGCAATTGTCCCCCTGCCCCTTCCAAATCCAACAGCTTCCACTTTGTAAGTTTCCCATCCCCCTCCCTAGTGAACATGGATACAAAATACTCATTTAATACCTCCGCCTGTTCCCTCGCCTCCTCCACCCACCCCACTTTTGTTCTCAGTCTGCTGATCTGGCCCTTGTTTTTTCTCTACTCCCCAATATATCTAAATAGCCCCTTTTCCTTGCCCCATATCCCCTGTGCAAGCCACTGCACTTTTCTGGACTTTGCCCTCCTCACCAACCGGGTGACGTATCTGGATGCATGCTGGTACTTGTCCATATCTCTCTCTCCCCCCTCATTCTTTTGTATTCTCTGTAGGCAGCCCTCTTCTCCCTTACAGCCTCCTGAACCTCCTTGGACCACCAGCACGGTTTATGTGACCGTGCCCCTTGTGCTTCACTTTTGCACAGGTCATGACGGACTCCTGAAATCCCCATTTTATGATCTCTCATCTCCCTTCTACATCCGTCCTTTGTGTAATCCCCTTCAAATGTTCCTTGAGAATCTCCCCCATGCCCCTAAAGTCCGGCCCCCTAAAGTCAACAGCCATTGTCCTGGACCTTTCCCCCTCCCCCCCAAAATCTAGCTGAAACCAGGCAGTATCAAGATCGCTCCCTGCCAGGGGATCCTCCACCTCCAGATCCCGTACCAGATCCCCATCCGCAAGAACCACACCCAGGACATGACCATCCCTCATAGGCTCCATCACTTCCTAAGTGAGGAACATATCCTGGAAGACATTCAGCAGCCTCTGCTCCCTGGCCACCGAGGAAGTCATGGTGCCCCAGTCAGTAGCTGGCATATTTAGATCCCCCATCAACACAACTCCCTCCCCTTCTGGTCCACACTGGTCCTTAATGTTATCCAGTAGACACTCCTCCAGAACGTCACCTATCCCTGGGGGCCTGTATACCACTCCCATCTTGATCTTTCCTCCTGCAGGGGTTCACACGGTGACCCATAAGACCTCCACATTTCCCTCTGCTTCTTCTACCCGACTAATCTCTATGTTGTCTCTAAAGAACACAGCCACTCTTCCCCCTCTACCCTCCCTTCTATCCTTCCTGAGCACTATGTATCCACTCACATTTAGATCCCAACCATGGCTAAGGTTAGCACAAGTTTCCGTGACTGCCACAACATCTACCCCTCCTTCGAACAGCATGGCCTGGAACTCTGGCATCTTGTTACTCAGGCTCCTAGCATTTAGTAACACCACACTCCCAACCCTTGTCCCTACCCCCATTTACCATGCCCCCTCGGATCTCATATACATCCGCCTTCCTCTCGCACCTATGATACCCTCAATCCTAGGCTTTTGCCCGACTCTAGGGGCTGAAGGCCAGGTTCCTCCTCGAGAGGTAAGGTCATCCAGTCAGCCCCCCTGTTAACCTCCCCCCTCACAAGTTTAAACCCCACCTAGCTTGAATGTAGTCCACCATCCCCTGCTTTAGGACTTCCTTCCCTATCAGGGTTAGGTGAAGCATATCCCTGGCATATAGTCCCTTATCTTCCCAAACTCCACTCCAGTCCCCCAACACCCCCAACCCCCTTTCTTCCCCCCATTTTCTGAGCTAGTCATTTACATGTCTGATCTTTGTTTTGTTCTCCACTGAGGCCTTTGATACTGGCAATATTTCAGAGAAGGAAACTGTGCATCCATTATCCTGGCAAACTCTGGCCAGTTCTCAGAACCTTGCCTGGATTTCTAGTACACTATTTCCCTCTATATCATTAGTCCCCAGATGCACCAGGAAGTCCGGTGACCCCCCACATTCCTTTGCCAGTTCATACACCATGAACGTCACCCTGTGCACCGTCAAACTAGAGATCCCCACCACCTTAATTTGGCTGGGTTTTCCCACCCCCTGCCCCTCCCAGTGTATACCCCTAATCATGGAGTCCCCCAGCAGGAGTACTTTAGTGACCCCATCGGTCTTTTGTTTACCTCTATTTTGTGTTCCCAACCCACCCCCTCCCCATACCCATTTTCTCCTTCCCCTGGGTGTCCTCCTGCCTCCTTATGAGAGAACCCCTTGTCGCCTTCCCCTTCCTGCCACCCTTTTTATGCCCACTTTCCTAAGAGCCCCCTGATTTGTTGTCTCCTTTTTTCCTCTCTCATCCTCGCCTAACACCCTGATCCTGACCATATCCCCATCCCTCTCTCCCGCCTCCTACTCAGTCACATTAATATATCCACCTCCCGTGCCCCCTTGCGGGTCCCTATCACCTGTAGACCATCCACTGGTACTATCTTTCCTCTTCAGAGGGCCCCCCCCGACTCTGTTTCTTCTCGTTTCTCCACAATCATGCCCTCTACCCCTATGCCTGCTATCCGATATCCCCCCCCTTTGCTTTATAATTACTTTCCCTCTTCCCCAGCTTAAACGATTGCTTGCATTTCCTTTCCCGGTCCCTAACCCCCTCTGTTTTCCCAACTCACTCCTTCCAGTCTCATTTTCAATCCCCTCACCTCCACATGCCCCTTCCTGTCCTACAGCTTTCAGAACCTCCCCCAAGAACTTTCTGGGCCAGGGATTTCTCCAACTTCAGTCCTGGATCCTTTATCAGAACACTAAATGGGGTAAACTGAGATCCAATACAGATGCTACCTACTCTAGACAGAGCCCTAGACTTTTTACAAAATACCTTCCTGTTTGCAGCAAATAAGCATGCCCCCCAAAGCAAATTAGAGTTAGAGGGCAGCACTCAAAATGACTGTCCAGGGAACTGAAAAAGCTCCTTAAGGAGAGGGACAAAGCCTGGGCAACCTTCAAAACCTCGAACCACCAGAATGACTGGAAAAATATAGAATGCTGCATAACAGATGCAAAAAAGAACTAAAGTCCACCAAACAGACCTACCTAAGGAACCTGCAAGACAGGAACTTAAACCCAAAAAATTCTGGACTCGGATAAAATGCCCTCTTAAAGGGTTCGACTATGCAAATTAAGTGTGAAATTCAATCCGTGGACAAACAATGCAAGAACCCCAGTGACTCAGCCATGGAACTGAACTACTTCTTTACCAGTCTTGACAGGTTTAAGACCCGTCCCCCAGACCGCTTGCCGGGTTACCTTAAACCTACAGCAAGAACGCTCCCTCGTTCTGATTTCCACCTCAGGCTCATGAAAAGTAAGGAAATACTGGAACTCCTCAAGAGACTTACACACTCAGGTGCTGCAGGCTATGACAAACTCGATCCTAAATGCCTCAACCTTGGAGCACAAGCTCTAGCCTCACCCATAGCAGCAATATTCAACCAATCTATCCCTGAAGGCAAGTTTCCCATCTTCTGGAAAGTGACCCTAGTAATACCAGTACACAAAGGAGGCGAAAAGGAAAAAGTTGAGAACTACCAACCAAGTTCCATCCTCTACACACTAAGTAAACTTCTGGAGAGACTAATCTATAACCAACTTATTGATTACATTGAACAACAAAATATACTCACCACAAATCAACATGGGTTCCGCAAAAACCATGGGACAGATACGGCCTTAGTTCGCCTCACCACGGACATTCTGGAAGCACTAGATAAAGGTCACAAAACAGGAGCAGTATTTATAGACCTAACAAAGGCCTTCGATCTCGTGGACCACCAACTGCTCCTCTCAAAGTTATCCTCACTAGGTCTAGACAATTTGTCACTGCAGTGGTTCTCTGATTATCTAATGGGCAGGTCACAATTCATTAAATGGAAAGGAGCCCTTTCAGACAAACACCCCATCAACCAAGGCGTCCCACAAGGATCACAATTGGGCCCACTATTATTCTCACTCTATGTCAATGAGTTGCCGAACAATTGTGGGGAAGCTAAACTGTTGCTCTATGCTGACGATGCAGTCCTTTACCACAACTCAAATGATGTCAACAAACTGAATGCTATTCTTTCAAAAGACCTGCATATGCTTGAGAGCTGGCTACTAACTAACAAATTGGTCCTCAACAGGAAAAAAAACAAAAGCTGCCCTCTTGGATTTCCGCTTGCGACGCCAGCGACCCGGGTTCGGGAATGGACTCAGGTGCTGGAGGGCCTGCCAGGGATAGAGGGCTTGAGCATCGGCTGACGGCTCGCCTTCTCTCGGGGGGAGGGCGGGGACGTGACCTGGTGCTTGCTGACCCCTAGCGGAGGTTGGGGGCACAGCAATGCGCAGGGTCCCACTCACTAAGGAGGCGTGGCGAACGTTGACATCAGCCTTACGTTGTGGCACACCATGCCCCCGGGGAGCAAACGGGAAAAGAGCCCCGTAGCCGGTCGAATGACGGTCGCCAGCTCCCATAGCCGTGAGTCCGAGGACAGTGTACGCACCATTCCCAGCAGCACCCTGAAGCAGATTTAGCGCTGGTCACCCCCACCGGCACCATCCCCCTGGCGAAGGGTTACATCCGAGGGTCACCCGGGGGGCTGCTATATGGGGGGTGAAGAGATAGCTGATCCAAGGCAGTGCGGCTCGGAGGGCATAGGTGGCCTGAAGGAAAAGCCAGCCCAGAACTGGGAGGGAGCATAAAAAAAAAAAGCTGCCCTCTTTGGACCAAAAGGTCTAGGCCCCCAAAGACATAATTTGTTAAATAGCTCTTTCTCAGATGGATCCCAGATTGAGGTTGTCGACTCTATTAAGAGGTACTTTACTGGGAATCTTCCTAGACCAAGATATCACCTTTAAGGACCATGTAGAAAGTCTTACCAAGACCCTTCACCAAAAAAACAGGGCTCCTATATAGGTTAAGCCCATACCTCTCTAATGAGTCATGGCTAAAAATCATCAACTGCACCCTCCTGCCCACTCTACTCTGTGGCTTCCTTGTCCTGCATACAGTTAGGAACACAGAGTGGAATAAACTCAAATCCTTATACCATGCAATCAGGCAATTTGCTACAGAGCAGCATCCACATGGTGAAAATAACAAATTTAATTAATTATTAAAGTTAAATAAATGTACAGCTCCATGGAGTGGAAGGTCAGACAGATCAGTAGCCACACAAGCAGAGGTGCATACAGCACAAAGTTGTAGGTCCCAAAGGGCCGAATTAGGCCAGGACAGGCTCCCGCAGCTACAAAGAGCCGGAATGAGCTCAGACTGTTACTTGGTACTGGGACCTACTCACACTGGGGACATCACTAACTCTCACCGGCATAATCCAAATGGGTAATGGCCTATTAAACCACAGCTGCCCCAACACTTGCCAGAGTTCCACACATTCCCAGCCCACCGTACCAGGAAAAAGTTGCAGGGATATATTGCAGCAAAACAACTTGGCTCCCTCCTTTCAGTTTCACCAAACCTGTGCTTTCGGCTTAGATCAGGAGCCTACCTCAGACACAGGCATGGTAGGCGCTGATAACATATGCTCCATGCAGGCCACCTGACTATACCCCGGCAGTGTACCACACCAGGTATGGCTTCCTCAGCACTGCCACAACCCAGGAGACCATGTCACAGCCCTTCCACAACTGTAACAGCCCCACTGTCACTCTCGCTCAGGATGGAAACAGGATCCCAACCCACCCGGTGCCATAGTGCATGAGGTGGGCTTAAACTCTATTTCTCCAGTCCATGGCTGCCACTCCTCTCCAGGGACCCCAATTCCATGGTTTCATACTCCTACAACCCCCCCCCCCGGAACCTGGCCCGCAAAACCAGTGGTGAAACCAAGACAGCCACACCTCCTGAGCCAGTGGTTTGAAACCCTGGCTCACTTGCTCCAACTCAAGCCCACTGGCCTCCCCAAATCACTCCCAGGGCCCCTTTTGTAAAGGGCAGAGGATAAAGAAATACCACCAGGTGGTGGACCCAGGCTATCCATCAAAACCAGACTGACCAGAGGGAGAGAAGGTAACTTAGGTAAGCCCCCCAAAAAGGGGTGGCTTATAAGCATATTAGATCACCTGTGTATTATTACGCTTGTGCAAATGAGAAAGTAGAACATTTGAATAACATCTTAAAGAATTTACAGACAGCCTCATTTGAAGGACTTCACTGGGAGACATTTCTCACAAAATTCTTAATGGATTATAGAGCAACATGCTGCAGCTAGTACAAGTCCAACACAGTTACTTCATGGAAGGCAGATCCATTCAGAAATAAATATCCCCAAGAAAACTATGCCAAACAGTAAAACTGATCAGAACATATGTGACAAACTTCAGAAGAACCATGAGAAAAGCAAAATTTATATAGACAGATGCAGAGGTGGCAAGTATCCTGCCTTGCAGTGTGGTGATGTGCTCCAAGTACAGCAGCCTTGGAGAATAAGAAAGGAGACTTTAGATATGCTAAACTGAGATGTGTCATTAAGCAAGAGGGACCTTGTTCCTGTGCTAGGACATGGAATGTAATGCATTTGTCAGCACTGCCAGAGTTTTCTAATTATGCTGCTGGAGGTGATTTACCTGATTGCAGTCAATGAGAACCCAGGTGAAGGTGTTGAAACCCTTCTACGATCATTCACAGAGAAAACACCTGAAAAAGCCTCCAGGATGGACTAAGAACTATGCATTTGGACTCTAAAGTATTTATATAGCTAATGTTATTGTGTACCCTTTTTTTTTTAAAGGAGGAATGTTGTGATATTGTTTTCCGCCACTTGGAGTGTGACATAGCAATGATAAGGTAAAGTGAAGAACAAACTGTAGTGAGAAAGAAATAATGTGACCTACTGCGAACTGAACCAAGGTCCCCAGAATAGCTTCCTGACGTTCTAACCAATGAGCTACAGGCTCACACGGTTGGACATGGGGTTCTCGGACACACTTCCTTTCTCTGGTATTGCATATTCTGTAACTAGGAATAATCAAGATGACAATTACATTTTTTTCTGTGGTGCAGTATTAGACACTGCTAAGCAATTTACATCACACACTGTAGTGAGAAAGAAATAATGTGACCTACTGGTAGCTGAATCCAGGCTCCATCCCGGTGCTCTAACCACTAGGCTACAGCCTCACATGGTTACAACTGAGGTGCCCAGATGCACTTCCTTTCTCTGGTATTGCATATCCTGAAACTAGGAATAATTCACATGACAATTAGATTTTTTTTTTGGTGCAGTACTAGCCACTGCTAAGCAATTTAAATCACAAATTGGAGAGAGAGAGAGAGAGAGAGAAAGAAAGAACCGGCCCAGTGGCACTGAGGGTTGAGGTACTGGATGCCACACCTTGCATCACGACGGCGACCCATGTTTGGGAGCGGGTATCCGGAGGAGAGCTCTCTTCTCCTCGGGACGGTGGACTTGCGATCCCACCACAGTAGTGACTCCCAGTGGAGACTGGGAGTGCCGAAAGCCAGGATCATGCACACAAAAAGGGAGGAGGTGATGGAGGATGCTTGTGAGCAGGGTACGTCCGTGCCTCCACTAGGAGTCATGACACACAGCCCCACACCCACTGCCGGATCCCACCCACCCAGTCCTGATATCCTCCAGCCCGCACCAGCCCACCTGACCAGATTAAAGGAGCGTCTGAAGTAGTGGAGGGCGGCCCTGCCCTGGGGGGCATGAGTCAGAGGGCATACAAGGTAGGTACTTGGTGCGAGGTTGGGGTCCCAGAGGGACATGAGGTGTGGGGGTCTCAGACAGGGCAGGAGCAGCTGGGGATGTCTGAGGGATGCCTCAGGATCTGGTGACCGGAGGGAAATAAAAGGAGAAAGAAAGAAAGAAAGAAAGAAAGAAAGAAAGAAAGAATGAATAGGAAGTGAAGAAGAAGTGTAGAGTAAACTACAAAGCTACAGAATAAAGCTGTTGTGTTTCAGTCTTTTGATATTAGTTTGATATTCTTATCTCTGGCCTCAATACATAACAGTCATACTTAGTGCTGCACACTTAAGGGGTATATTCATAAATGCATTGCACAAGCCAGCATGCTGATGTAGCAGTAGAGCTCCCGCTCCCGACGCTGACGACCCGGGTTCCAAAGTGAACTCAGGGCATTGGAGGCCCGACTGGCAGGAGGAGGACTGACAGACCAGAGGACTGCTCTCCTCCTCTGGTGGGTAAGGGCCTGCAGTGCTCAGTGCTTGCTAGGCCCTTAGTGAAAGCTAGGTGAAGGGCATCCAGGATTGCCTAGAAAGGTTAGAAGGGGCATGGCAGATGCCAATGTGCAGTGTGCGGGCGTGCACAGTGCACATCAAGGCATCATTTGCATTCTTCCATGCTACTCAAGGGGAACTAGAAAATGTGAAAAAGCTACTGGCAACAGGATGATGCCAAGACACCCCCAGACCCCACACCTGACCAGCTGGGCTTGCCAGACCTACAACTGCATCCAGTTCCTGACTGGATGGGGGACCCGGTCGATCCTGCTGGGGGGAGAGGCAAGCCCTGGGAGTTACTGGCTGGCAGGTAAGACACAGGGGACATTGGTGCAGTGGGGCTGGGGTGTCCTGCCAGATGGGGGCTATCTGGTAGGGGCAGAAACAGACAAAAATAAAAAAGAAATGCATTGCATAAACAAACTTTGCTCTATATTCATTTGAAAATACAGTAATCTAAAAGACATAGAACCCAATCAGCACAAAAACAGTGAGACAAGGGTTAAGTGAAAAGGGCGTTGGGAAGAAATACAAAATCACACGTACCCCAATAATGCAAAGCATGATGGGATGTAGCTGCAAATCACCATGAAATAATTTTATTTCATTTCATTTTCATTGTATTTGTTTTACCAGGAAAAAATCTCCATCAATCAATGCTCATTTACAAGGAGGTCCTGGTAAGGAAAGTCAGAAAATACAGAGTAATGCAATCAGAACATCATCTAGCTACATATGTAACCCCCCTATGAGAGTTACCATGTGTATTTTTTTAAGAGTGTCCATGACCTCTACAATGGTGCCAGCCTCTATGTCCTTGGAGGACCAGGACAGCTGGACTACCCCTGGCATTCCAAAGAGGAGAAGTCAGAGTTCTGTCCTGTAGGGCACAGAATGTTCTGAGTCAGTCGGTGGAAGGTGAGCTCCTGGCACACAATGCCAGGTCCCACTGTCCTGAACTTTTCTTTAGAATCTGGCACTGGAAAAATCTGCTTGTTCTTGGTGGCAGCCATGGAATAAGGTTCTTTAAAAAGGAGGGGGGGTGCCCCTCTCCAACAGGAGAAATACTCATTTTGTACATTTGCAGAGAAGCTTCTGTGAGAAAAGGACTGCCAGATAGTGTGCAAGTCAAGAAAGACTCAAAGTGACTTTTAAAATGCTATTTAAAATGTGATTCCAGTGGCAATCAGCTGTGCCACAAGCCCCAGATGGCGCATAACTGGACTGGGTATGAATTTCCTGTTAGTAAAAGTTAATGCCTCAGAAAGATGTCAAATGTGTGAGAGATTAACAAAGTACAAGAGGGTAGCATCTTTCAGAAAAAGAGATGTGCAAGAACAAGGGGGCACATGTGAAGATAGAGGGGGGATGGCTCAGAGGTAACGTTAGAAAGTATTTTTTTCACAGAGAGGGTTGTGGATGCATGGAACAGCCTTCATGAGGAGGTTGTGGAGTCAGGAACAGTGGGAGAATTCAAGAATGCATGGGACAAACATAAGACAATTCGAGTTGGGGGTAGGATGAAGTAAGCTGTTGATTAACTAGAATCTGCAGCTTATCCATCGGGTAGGGAAATGGGCAGACTAGGTGGGACAAGCAGTCCTTATCTGCAGTCAAATTCTATGTTTCTATGTAGTTGGGCTGCTGTGTGAGCCTGACTGTGAATGATGCCTGTGTAGGCACTGAAGCCATGCCCAGTTGTGGGTGCCAAGGCAGTGGTGAGCATCACTGCGAAGAATTTTAAAGCGCAATGCAAATGTGTGTTCTGTCAGAAACAGAGTGGATTCGTGTAATCCTACTAAGGAATAAAGTGGCACTGCACTGCAGCCATGGGTCAAGACTGAGCAACTAGCTGGGTGGCTAGTGACTCTTTTGAACTTCCAAATGTCCCTGGAAATTTGCCCTGCTGGTAAATGGGGAAGTAGGGACCCCCGTGGGATGTGCCTCTCCATGCCCAGTAAATTGGGGGTTGGAAGTAAAGATGTTTGAGGCCAAGCGCTGTCTACCCCCGTTGGGCAGAAAATATAAACTGCACTTGGGAGAGCCCATTCTCTCAGGACAATGTTTCAAGGTCTCCAGATAGAGTAATTGAGATTGTAAAATGTGCCAGCTGAGGATTGTGAATATGTGATCACCCTAGCCCAAAGAAATGCTTGGACCCGGACCCATCACCATGGCTACCAATTTTTATTTTTGTTTGTTTTAAATAACGGATCCTGGTTGTTTTTAACTTTACCTCCCCCTTCCCCATTTGAACACTGAATCTGTTAATTTCCAAGTTGCCTAGCCCCTTTTAAATCCACAGCCTATATAGCCCTACCATGCACTGTGGATGCCCGAAGGTCAACCCCAGACTCTGGAGGTCAGGTATGTGGTCTTGGTGTTTTTCTGAGTGTGACATCCTTAAACCCTTAGACAACGTAGGGAGGGGATCCTTACATGTACATGGTACAAAAATGTGACAGACCTACAGAAATTATGGATATAACATACATCAGAACAATCTGAAATGTATAAATATTACAAACATAGAATTTGACAGCAGAAAAGCACTGTTTGGCCCTCTGCCCAGATGTTCCCTAGTTATTCTGTCTCTACAGTCCCTATTTGGTCTCAGTCGACCCTCCCACGTCCCTGCATCCTATCGAATATAATCTTGTGTCTGTTCCATGTATGCTTGAACCCCCCGCTGCTTTAGCCTTCATCACTTCTGCCAGCAATCTATTCCAGGCATCCACTACACTTTCAGTGAAAAAATACTTCCTCACATCACCCTTGAATTCCCCTCCTCTAGCTTCATTGCATGCCCCCTGGCACTCATTCTTGTTCTCATTTGAAAGAGACTCCCTACCTGTACCCCATTTACCCCTTTGAGGTACTTATTGTAGGTCTCTATCATATTCCCCCCTTTCTTTCTTCTAGAGTGCACATGTTAAGATCCAGCAGTCTGTCTTCGTAGCACTTCTCGTGCAACCCACACAACATTTTAGTTGCCCTCCTATTGCCTGCCTTTACTCTATCTTTGTCCTTTCTGAGATGTGGGTCTCCAAACTTGAACACAGTACTCTAGGTGTGGCTACACTAGCAAGTGATATAATGGCAAAAGCACCTCCCTCCTGCTGTAGATACCCCTCCCTATGCAACCCAGCATTCGACTAGTCTTACCCTCTGCCTTGTCCCACTGCCCTATCACCTTGTGGTCCTCAGATATGAAGCAAAAACCTATGTTGTGCAGAGTATTTTGATTTGTGTGTGTATTCCTAGCGTGTCCTTCTCTTAGTTTGCTCTTAGAATTTTTTCTAAATTTATCTGGTAATTTCATGGTTCCTGGTTATCTTCGTGTTCATATTTTTTTTATTGTTCTCCTTTTTCCTACAATGCCTCCACTTCAACGTAACAGTGATGCAAGCAGGACCACAGATTCAGCAAGTACTGGTTTAGAGTCAATTTCACGGCAGTAGGACTGTGATTTTGAAATAACTTTCCTTATCCAGCAAGCACTAATTTATTTATTTAAAATTTGATAACTGTGAAAGGCACACTGAGCTAAGGCTCATTTCCAGGTGCAACGGGGAGTGGAGGTACATATAGTAAAGAACAGTAATGAGCATCCAAAGTGCAGCATACAAAAATATAAATTTCACAAACAGTAAAAAAACAAAAAGTGACTGAAATGACAGAGCTATGAGTGGTAAGATCTTGGAGCTGAAGAAGCCAGATCAGAGACACACTTTGAAAAAAACATAGACCAGTTATATACATTGGGTTCTCAATTACAGAAATCCCAACCTAGCATCCTTGCTTGGCAGTGTGTCCAGGCAATAATGAGATGTGAATGTGTGGACCAAGTAACATCTTCCAGAGGCACATTCCTTGCAGCTGTCACCGAAACTGCGGTACTCCTAGTGGAGTGTGCTTCTATGCCATCTGGGGGTATTTTCTCTCCCTTGGCAAAGCAAACATTTATTACGGAAACTACCCACTGCAACATGGTCCATTTAGAGGCTGATGTCCCTTTGACACCTCTCCACATAACAAAATTGTTTACTGTTCCTAATGTCCTCTGTTCTGGAAAACACAGGGCTTGTCCAAAAATCAAACACATGACATTCACCTTCCCCTCTATTAACACGTCACCTTGGGAAATGTACTGACAACGTAAGATGGAGGTCTTCTCTCACACTGTCTACAGTACCTATCTGTTGTATCTGACTGCCACTGCTGGAAATGGTAAGAGGTGTCCCCCATTGGGTGGTGAGATGTGAAGACCTATGACTCATCAGAGGTTAGTTTTTGTCTGTGGTGTAAGAGCTAGGACTACTGCTTCTTGTCTCTCCTGTCTCTATCTACCTGATCTTCTGCGTGCACTATATGGTTGATGGTGGTATTGGCTTTCACAGTACCCCTTCTCTGACCTCTTTTTTTTTTTTTGTTAAAATCAATTCATATTTATACAGCTCTGAGAAAGTTTAATAAAGGCTACATTTACAGCTTTGCAAACAGCTGTGAGATAACTGAGTGGGTTATTCTAAAAAAAAAAAAAAGGCCTAGAGAGTCTTCACTAATTATAACATTGATGACCTGGGTTGATTTGTGTGCTTGTTATGGCTGTGTGTAGCTCAATTAAATGAAAAACATTAAAAACAAAACATTTACACCTGCTGGCTAGACCTAGATGCATAACTAGGAAACAAAAAAGATAGAATTAGAGTTATTTAGTTGAGACCAGAACATCAGGTGTCTAACAGCAGATTACTGCTGCAGCCACTTTTCTTCACTGGATCAGTGGTCCTGGATGCGTCACTGTCACACGAGACAGGAGGCATCATAGGAAAAAGAAGAGCAATAAGCAGTGCTAACATGGAGATCCCCAGGGGCCATAAAATTAGTAAGCAAATTTGGAGGAAAAAACACTAATAGCAAACAAGGGGAAGGACACACTAGAACTATACACACAAATCAAGACAGTCTGCACAACATGTTTTTGCAAATTTTGACTTAATGCAAGTCTTACAGAAAAGTTTGGTGGTAATGAATAAGAAGTGCAAGTATAGGTAATCCAGTAGTTAAAACAACACATAGCAAGATAGGTGCCTTGGGACATCAAGAAGGATCACATTTTCTTTTCATAGGTTGTATTGTCCCAGTGAGCTCCTAAAAAAGGCCACAATGTATTGCAGCAGGATATCACAAAGGGCCTTATGTGGCCAGATATCAGATTTCTTAGCCATTATTAGAACTGACAACTTTTGGGAGGTAATTCAAAATTTCCTTCTCAATCACTTCTGGGAGGCCTGTAGCAACTCACCACATTTTTGGATTAAGACATGGAGAGGGATGCTGTGACAACTAGACTCTCAAATGCAGTGTCAGTGGCTCAGTAGGTAGCACACTCGTCTCTGAGGCCGGAAGATCAGAGGGCTGTGGGTTCAGTTCCCACATCTGGCACTTGGGTTAATATCCTAGTACTGACACTGTAGTGCAGCATGAGAGGGGTACTGCACTTCTGAGGTGCCGTCTTTCGGATGAGACATTAAGCCGAGGTCCCATCTGCCTGGATTGGTGGTAGTTCAGGTGGATGTTAAAGATCCCATGGCACTTATCGAAAAGTGTAGGGGAATTTCCCAGGTGTCCTGGCCAAATTTCCTTCATTCACTAAAAACACCACCAACAGCTAAATCTGGTTTAAGGTCAGTTGGCATTCATCTGTATCCCCCTCCCCCGGGTCGTGCCTGAAAATAGGCAGGATTTGTCTAGTGCACTTACCCGGTCAACAAAAGCTAAATAAATTCCACTGGCTGTGAGAGACAGACGTCATGGTAGAAGACAACTTGCTACTGGTATTCAAGATGATTCCACCTCCCCTTGTGGGCCTGTTTATTCTGTATAGCTCATACCCTAGTAAGGAGATCACACTGGAATCAGTATCATTACTGAGCCAAGTTTCAGTTAACAGTAGGATGTCAGGATTAGGATGCGTCACCCAGATTGTCAAGTCATCCAGTTTATTTGCCATGCTACGAATACTGATGGTCATGAATAGTAATCCCCTTCACATTAGCAAAGCTGGTGTGGGGTTAGGTTCAGTAAAGATGGGACAGGCTTTAACTTATTTGACTGAAATGAAGAAGAAGCTGAATCAAGTTTTTCCTAGTGGTGTGACCCTGAAGTGCATCTGTCTGACTCATCAGGAGTTGTCTGGGGCATCCCCAAGATATTGACCAGTTGTTTCCTGCTTTAGAAAAGAGGACAACCTGTTCCTCTTGCTGACGAAACCAGTGCTTCATCTAAATAAAGCTATCCCCGTGTGCAAAGTTTTGAATACATAAAGTAACAGAGTCCCACCCAACCATAAACAAAGCTGTCTAGCTACCCACATCAACACACAATACAGCTATATGAACAGAGCTCAGTACTGGACCCATTATTAAAAAGTGCAAGCCTCTCTCCCGGTGTCTAGAGGTATGCCCGATGTTACTCGAGGGGCAGGGGGGCACTATACAACCAGAAACACAGTCTCATAAAAATATTGCACTCGTTACCTGGGCTCAGATGAGATGTCTTCAGTGGGTACCAGCCTTACTTAAGAGGCAAAGGGCATACAGCAGCTGTGGGGACAACTTGATTAGTGCAGAAACACAATGGGCAAAATGATCAAGTCCATTGTCCACTCCAAGGCAAAAGACATGGGCAGAGACTGGAAGGGCGTGGGGGGGGGGAGTGTTGCCCCCCAAATGTATCCCATGTTTACATGCAGTCACACACAGAAAACTTTTTAATTTGCTCAGCTGTCTTCTGTTTTTATAACTAAATGCAAAGCACTGCACCTTTAAAGAGGGACTCCGGCCAAGAGTGCTACTTTGCAGAATAAGAATAAGTATACCCCCAATAAATTACATACCAAACATTAGGTTTCTGTGTTACTTAATTTTAAAGTTATGAGCTATTCTGTAACACTACTTGAGTTTACAAATTACATTCACAATGCTCTGGATAATGGACAACTTGTTGGCGCTACGTACATTTCCCTTACCAAGGCCTTTGATACGGTCAATCACTCCAAGCAAATTGAACAACTAAGAAAACTAGGGCTTTCTAATGACACTACTAGTTGGTTCAACAGCTACCTTGTGACTGTTCACAGTAAGTGAAGATCGGAGATATTCTCTCGCCAAGCAACCAGTCAAGTCAGGTGCCCCTCAGGGGTCTATCCTGGGCCCCCTCCTTTTCAGTATTTTCTTAAAAAATCTCCCTGCCTCCTGCAATGCTCAGATACTTATATGCAGATGATGCTGTAATCTTTACTAACAACCCCAATCCTCTACTCCTGGAAACTCAACTACAAAGTAGCTTTGCTGACGTTGAGGCCTGGTTTAAAGCCCAAAAACTCATTTTAAACTACAAAAAAAAAACAAAGGTAATGCTATTCCACAGCACACACAGCAAATTTAAAACCCAGCAATTAATAATCAAGAACTGTTCGGGTGTTTCCCTTGAATAGACTTCCCTATTCAAATACTTAGGTGTGATCCTGGATAGCACTCTATCCTACACCAATCATATAGAGAATGTTGCCAGAGCCGGGCATGTCCGTATAGGGCTATTGTACAAACACAAGCACTGTTTAACTGTTGAGGCCCTTAGATTGGCTATCCAAAGCTCAGTAATCTCAACCATCGATTATGGGTTGGTGATATATGGGTCAGCCACCGACACTGCCCTGCATCACATTACAGTTGCTCTAAACAAAGTCTGCCGTCTCCTCAGTGGGGCTGCACGCCTCTCCCACACCTGTGACATCCATGTGCAGGCTGACTGGCTCCAGTTTAAAGGTAGAGTCACCTATCATACATGCCTACTTGCAAATAAAGTTTCTCTGGGGTTCAAAGGATCTTCAGCCAGTTTTGCAGCTCCAGGAATGCCAGAAGCTCTGTAAGCCTGACCTTCCTAGTGCCACACTATCATACTTCCCAAGTTCAGTGGTCTTCTACAGTCAGGGCTGCTAAGTGGTTCAACTCTCTTCCTGCAGAAGTTGCCAAATCTTCCTCCCTCAGCCCCTTCAAACGTAAACTCAGGCAACATCTGGTGGCAAGTGCTGCCTGCAATTGTCACACTTAAATTGCCATGGGGCCATTACTTACAGTCTATGCCCTCCTCCAATTTATCTGCATCCCCCACCCTCACCCCTCCTGCCCTCTACATGCTTCCTAATCACCGCCCTGGCCCCACTCCTGCTCCCTGAGTCACATGCCACTCTCCCTCTTGTCTCCTCCACCTCCTACCCAGTCACAGCTAGCCCTGTCCCTCTAATCTCCTCCCTTCTTCCCCCCCTCTCCAAGTTTCCTAACTCTCCCCCTTCCCTCTCCTGTCTATGACAATGCTTCCGGACTGCATCATTTTCCCCCTTATGTACAGTATATTTTAGTTCTAGTGGATCTGATAGGAACCATATGTTCAACTGCCTGTATTTTTTTTTATTTCACTTGTATGTCCATTTTAATTTCTCCTTTTAAGCTACTTGTACTTTTATGTTTCTATGTTACCTGTTGGTGCATACCTATGTATTCTGACGTGGAACCTATGTAAATGAGCTTTAGCTCATAGGTGTCAATCTCAAATATCAATAAATAAAAATAAACCCCCTGATTTCAGTACCTGTTCAAAAAAGCCAGTTTCAGCGAACAGCTGCTGCTGATGTCATCTCCAGAACTCACAGTCAAGTCTTCCCTGTCAGCAAGCTTGTAGGACCTGTTTCTCCAAAGTTTAAAAATCAGGTGCAATGGTTTTTACAAGTAAAAGAGGCAGCAACATTCAAAAAACATTTCTATAAAAACTATGTACGTTTCAAGTTTTGGAACAAAGTTGACAAAGTCATATTTTAATGCCTTTTTGATGTGGTCCATTTCTCCAGGGTTGTTGAATGCTGAGTCAACATGCTACCAGGCTGCTGATACCTCTGGGGTGCTACTGTACTGTGTCTGTTAAGAAGTGGTATTGCTACTAGTATTGCATCGTGTTGGTAACTTCACTGCTGTTTGTCAGTGTCTGCTTTGGGCCTAATATGTGTTAATTCCTGCTAGTGGTGGAAGCACTAACCCTGGTAAAATTAGCATTTTAATGTGGAACACAACATAGAGGAGTCTACATGTAAGTTAAGTAACAGCATGTCAGGGAAAAAACACTAGGGGCTAGATATTCAAAACTTTGCACCTGGCACAAATTGATTTTGCCACGATTGTGTCACATTTGCACTGGACAGCTATATTCAAAAGGCCAAACAATGCCTGCACAACGTAGCCAATGCCATGAGGTAATGTATGCGTGGCACAAAGTGAGGGGCAGGGACATGCATACAGGTGCAATGGTATATTCAAAATTTATAGCACCGCGCAACGTACGTTAGTGCAGCATGTAACATGGTGCAAATTACCACTCATAAAAGGTGGTCTTAATGCTGGTCAAACTCAGGATGAGGGGTGTCGACAGAGTAGCAACAGGGAACAAGGCTGTATGTATCCAATGAGGAGGCAATGTGGGTGGACGGCCACCCTGGGCCACTCCATATGCACAGGCACAAAAACTGTGCAATGCAATGCCCCAACAGTGCTGTGAAGTGAAGACTCATGTAAATGTTACAACTGAGCTACAACACGACTTGCAGCAACAGACTATTTGTACAGTATTGTAATGTGTACCTAATGTGATATTTGTGTATTGTGTGTTGTTGTGCATTGTATGTCTTTATTATATGCCGTATACTCAAACTAAACTTAAGCTGTCCACTCCTGTTCCTGAACCTGAACTCACTTACTTACGTCTAGTGAATTCTGAAATTAGGGGGAATGACTCAAAGAATCAGTATTTGAACTTGAACTTTTCTTTTTGAGAACCTCTACCTCTTTAAGAAAATAATTCACCATTTGATTTCTTTCATTTTTCTTTATTTTCTTTTTTTTTTCTTCAGTAATATATAGATGATTTCCTTTTATAATTTTTTCAAACACTTCAAATTTTTTTATTAAAGTTAACGTTTTAGGACTTCATATTGTCCCTTCATCAGAACCATGAAGCTCCAAAAGAAAATAAGAATATCTGAGTATACAAATTGTCAGTATATTTATCTATTCATGATATTTGCATCATTTAAAAATGCAGGAGGAACATACCTGCATTATTGATTCACCAAACACCATTTTAACACCATTAAAGTAAAGTTTTTTAAAGTCCTTAAAAAGGCAAAGAAAGCCTCATTGGACTATTTTTTCTGACCCAGCAGACTGAGAGAATCACCACAACCTAAGATTAAGGTAAAATCAATTTAAAATAAAAACTGTTAAGGACAAGACTTTACTTTGAAAAGGAAAGCAAATAAGGATTCAACCCAGAATTCTAAAAGAACTAAGGGTAGAACTAGTGACACCACTGACTACCCTCTTTAACAAATCATGGGAGGATGGGGTGGTACCCGAGGACTGGAGGAGGGCAGATGTGATTCCCCTTCACAAAAGTGGGAGCAAGGCAGAAGCAGGAAACTACAGACCTGTTAGTTTAACCTCAGTGGTAGGGAAAATGATGGAATCACTTCTGAAGGAAAGAATTGTCGAGTATCTAGAGGCCAGAGGGGCACAGGACCCAAGGCAGCATGGGTTCACAGTGAGAAGGTCATGCCAGACAAATCTGATAGATTTCTTTGACTGGGTGACCCAAGTAGTAGATCAGGAAGGGGCTGTGGACATGGCCTACCTAGACTTTGGCAAGGCATTTGACACAGTCCCACACAAAAGATTAATATACAAGTTAGCCAGCCTGGGAGTGGGTCCCAAGATGACAGCCTGGGTAAAGAATTGGCTGGAGAATAGGACACAGAGAGTAATAGTAAATGGAGTCCACTCTGGAAGAAAAGGGGTTACTAGTGGGGTGACTCAGGGTTCAGTATTAGACGGTCCTCTTCAATGTCTTTATAAGCGACATTACAGAGGACTGAAGGAAAAGGTCTCTTTGCAGATGAGACAAAGATCTGCAACAGAGCTGATGCACAAGCTGGGGTGAAAAGGATGAGAAGGGACTTGGCAAGGTTAGAGGAATGGTCAAATGTATGGCTGCTTAGATTCAATGCTAAGAAGTGCAAGGTAATGCACCTGGGAAACAAAAACCCAGGGGAAGAGTACACAATAGGGGAGATACTAACAACAACAAAAATGGAAAGGGACCTGGGGGTAGTCATATCAGATGACCTAAAGGCGGGAAGCAATGTGAGAGGCAGCAAGGAGGGCTGGGGAGATACTGGGATGCATAGGGAAAGGCATCACCAGTAGAAAACAGGAAGTTATTATCCTCTGTACAGACAGCTGGTGAGACCCATCTGGAGTACTGCATGCAGTTCTGGAGACCCAATCTCTGCAAAGACATAGACAGGATGGAAGCTGTCCAGAGAAGGGCACTAAAATGGTGCAGGGTCTGCACCAGAAGACATATGAAGAGAGACTTAAGGAGCTTAATATGTATAGCCTCGAGGAAAGGAGGAGGGGGACATGATAGAAACTTTCAAGTACCTCAAGGAATCAACAAAGTCCAAGAGGGTAGCATCTTTCAAAAAAGAGGTGTGCAAGAACAAGGGGCACAATTTGAAGATGGGGTGGCTCAGAGGTAATTTAGGAAGTATTTTTCACAGAGGGTGTGGATGCATGGAATGGCCTTCCGGAGGAGGCTGTGGAGTCAAAAACAGTGGTGGAATTCAAGCATGCATGGGACAGTCATAAGGCAATTCTAAGGGGTGGGGGTAGGAAGAAGTAGGCTGCTGGTTAACTAGGATCTGCAGCTTATCCATTAGGTAGGAAAATGGGCAGACTGGGTCAGCCAAGCGGTCCTCATCTGCCGTCAAATTCTATGTTTCTATACAGGACAAAACGTAGCATACTTTTCATTTTTTTAGGCCGAGTGAACCTACAAATATTAATTTAAGGCCTGGAGGCGATTTTTTCAAGAAAAAACTTAAGGTATGAAATTATGGCACATGAGTGGCTAAACTATAAAGTAAATATAAATAACATGCATGCAGTTGCATGGAGCTTTTTGTTCATACTTCAAGAAATAAGAGCGTTAAAAATAAAAAGTTTAGCATCTCTTTAAACAGTAAAAAGGCCACATAATGCTAATTACTAGGTGTTTTTGTGTATATTCGAATAAACACAGATAGTTTCACAGTGATATACAAGGGTAGACCCCCCCCATTATAAGTTCTCCAAGCAAATAAGAGTATTTTTAAGTGGACATGACTCTAGATAGTAAAACAAAAAATGATTTTGTTGTTTCATTATTGAGTGAGATTTGTGGGTTTTTAAGAAATGGTGTTTGGTGAATCAATAATGCAGGTATGTTCCTCCTACATTTTTAAATTAAGCAAATATCATGAATAGATAACTATACTGACAGTTTGTATCAGGGCTAGAAATAATTTTTTTGAGATGCCTGTCCGAGGGACAGGTGGAATGTAAATGTTGCTTGTCCGGGCAAAGTTTTATCTGTCCACATTTTTGTGAGGTGAACTTTAAACTTAAAACATGAAATGGACTGTAAAGTGGAAATAGAGAAAACTGTTGCTTTTTGGGAGGTTATTTTTCAAGGTAAAACACTGATTGAGTCTAGAGTATTTCTGAATCAGAACTTGAATCTAGTCTGCTGCCATATGGTCTCACATGAGGTCTTCTCTTTTGTTTTCCAGATTTGAACCATAGTGTTATGGCATCCTGCAGGTCAAATGTAGCAACGTTAGCATCTGACAGCTTGACACGCATTAGTTCAGATGTAGTCATAGGAGACAGACAGGACCGCCAGTCAGACTTCACTCTGCCCATCAAGCTGAATCCTCTCTCCACTACTGCAGTTTGGGTTGGGATCAGTAGAGTTATTGTGACTAAGACCAGAATATCAGGGAATCGCTGTTCATGTGCATCATTATGGAGAATTTTTTGCCAGAAATCAAAATAGTGAAATTTAGGAGACAGCTCATTCAGTGATTTTTTCATAAGTGGTTTAAGCTCTAACCATTGCGCTTCAATCAAGTTTACATTATGATTGTGTTTCTTCAGTAGGTCACTGTAGTGCTCTGTGAGGATTCTGACTTCCTCATTGCCATAAAGGGCTAGCTGGTGGCCACTACCTGGTAACTGTAATGGGTTAAATATACTGAATGACCATAGGACTTTGTCCGTTTTAAAATTGGAAAATCGTGAGTTAATACTTTCAATTGTTGATGAAAGAAGGCTTGTAACATCACGCAACACTGCCTGTTTGATTCTATCTATAGAATATCCCCTTTCTAAGTTAAGGAAGATATCAGATCCACAGTACTGAACCTGAGTACTGGCTGAGCCTGTCAGTCGACTTGTGCTAGTGTCACTGTCAGCTGTGTCAGAGTCAGGGAGCAACAGCAATTCATTACAGACTTTGTAAAGTTTATCCTGCACAGGGTAGTTCTCTAGCCAGAGCACTGTGCTTTCAACCTTACTGACTATTGTTTCTACTGTTGAGCTGTCTCTCTGTAGAGTTAGACTGAAGGCCATCATGACAGAAAGGTATTCAGCCAGAAACTGAGAAAAGAGGACAAATCTCACAGTACTTATTGTTTTGAACAACCCACTGGCCTGATCTTTTGTTTGCCCTGGTGTGGAAGCAATGTGCTGTAAATGTACAACTAAGGCCTTGTAGCTGGACAGAATAACAGACAGAGCCCTTTCTCTGTGTGCAACCCACCGGGTCCCTGACACGTTAACTGGTTTGTGAATGGTGTACCTCATATTACTGGCTAACTCTTTGAGACCGGCCCAGTTTTTGGGAGACTTATGGTATATTTTATAGATACCCATTAAGACTTCATCTGTTGTTTTCATGTATGGAATAGATGTAGCTGATTGCTTTATAGCAAGCTCCAACTTGGCACTGCACTGAATCCCTAACAAATGAGGTACATCTTTCAAAATCCTGCCAAACACCCCAGTCACTTTACCCAACATGACGGGTGCCCCATCAGATCCAAAAGCAACAATTTTTTCTTTCCAGTCTTTCCAGTCCAAGGTGAATTCTAAGGCATCACCTACTGAGTTATAAATGCTTTCACCATTTGGAATAGAGACTGGCTGAAGGGAAACAAATTTGTTTACTGGACAGAAATTTTCCATTGTCCTAATATAGACTGCCTCCTCTTCTATTACTGAGGCATCAGTGCTCGGAAGTCACATAAGACAGAGATAAAAGTGTTACTATTAACCAGTTTGCATCTTTTATCCTTATTGATTCTGAAATAAAATGTGTGAACGTTGCTGCCTGTTTGTCACTTCTATAACTGACTCCGACATTTGTACCATTTACATGTTGTAATTCTAAGATGCCAGGGAAATCTGTGAATGGGCGTTCTGAATTAATCAAATAAAGAGTTGTTCTAAACAAATGTTCTACTTGTGTCGTCTCATTTTTTTCCATTTGTATTATTCCTCGTTCTATTGCTAAGTTGGAAGGTTCAGTGTTACACACAATATTTTTTTCATTGGCTAATTTATGAGGTTTGGAGAGTTCATCAGCACGTATATTTTCAAGTCTCATGCTCTTACAGCCACTCATGAAAGTGTTTGTCTCCCTTAAGTATTTTTTGCAGTATGAGCAGGTCATACCCACATGAGGCTCATACAGTAGCCACTCCCTGTTTTTCTTCCAGATCTCCTGGAACCCCCTTTTTCTTTTTGTCCCACTTTCAACAGTAGTGAGAGTTGCTGGCATATCAGCAGTGGCACTACAAGTTGTCACATCTGTGGCCACAATGGTGGGGTCAGGGTGAGTAGTCGGTGCTACTGGGTCTATCAGTAATGGAGAAGCAGTACACATAGAGGAACCCGAACTTTCTCCTCCCTCTTGGCTTGAAACTGAAGGCTTTCCTGTAATTTTTTTAAAGCCAAACATTAACAAAGACATGTGTTCCCCTTTTTGGTTTACTTAGCTAAGAATACTTAAGTTAGTAGTACGAATTTAAAGCACAGTAGGCAGTGAGGCACTCTGGAAGACAGTGGA
Organism: Neoceratodus forsteri; assembly: GCA_016271365.2. Classification (NCBI taxonomy): domain Eukaryota; kingdom Metazoa; phylum Chordata; order Ceratodontiformes; family Ceratodontidae; genus Neoceratodus; species Neoceratodus forsteri. The sequence continues at coordinate 114,967,098 of JADMNL010000025.1, forward strand.
CACTACAGTTAAGTGATGATCAGAGAGATATCAGAAGAACCGTCTCTTTAGTTTTCTTTCCCTTCCTGTAAAAAGGAGTTTTATATTTATATTTTCCTCCCGCTCAGATTTCACAACTGTTTTATAATTTAATCCCCTCCTCTCCCATAGACAGTGCCTTGATGTCACTCACACTCACTATTTTTTTTTCACCCCCCCACCTGCAATCCTTTTTTTTTTTCCATACACAAGCAGCCTGCTATGATATTGTTGTTACTCTTGGGTTTGGTTTAATATTTTTTAATCTGGGTCACGGTGACTCAATTCAACCCCCCTCCTCTCCTCCTTGTTGTCACTGTATTTTTTATTAGTCCTCCTCCTCCTCTCCACTCCTCCACATCCAGAGAGAGCCTTATCTCTCAAGCAGAAGCACTGCAGGCACTCCTTATACTTGTTTTGATTTAGTATTTCTTTTTATCCACAAACAAAACCCCAGAAACAAGTTGTTTTTACTCCTTGTTTACTTTGTCTGAGTCGCTCAATTCAGCCCCCCTCCTCTCCCTTTGACAGTGCCTTTTTGTCACAGTCACCCAATTTTACTTTTATTCAGTTAGTCCACTGGCAGAGCACAACAGCAGGCTGACAGGGCTAGTTTAAGTTAGCACAGTCAGTCCGTCAGTATCTATCTTCAAGGTTCAAGCTGTGGAGCAACAGCTCTGGAGGGCTTTACACAGGCTGAGTGAACAATAAGCTTAGAGCCTTGCCTTCATCTCTCCACACACTCGCACAGTCAAGATATATATTTTTTTTTATTCAGAATCAGACCACTTGCAGATCACATGGCTTTTTGAGAGAGTGGGTTAACAGAGAATTTATTCAGGTGTATAACAGTACAGAGTAGTACTGACTCCTGTCTCCTTCTGACAGTGCCCGACTGCTTTATTTTTTTTCACTCCCTCTCCCCTCCCCTGAACTCACCTACCCACACCACCAGAAGTTCAGTCAACAAGACTCTAGGCAAGCGTTTAGTTCTCACCACAATACCCCTGGGATAGCCACCTTAGTTTTACTCTTCATATTTTTTTTTAATTGTTTGCTTTTGTTTTTCTGGTTGTCCCCCAAAAATATTTCCCTCCCTCCACTTATACTTTTTTGCAGATTGCAGTGCACAGAAATACAGTGGAGGTCTAATTTGACGACTGAGTGATCAACAAAAGGCAACACAGCACAGAGCTCAGCTGCACAGACCCCTCAAGGCAGAAGTCTCTCTTTTTTTTTTTCAAAGTTAAACCAGACCAGAAGCCTTTTTTAATCCCACCTTGACAACGCTGACCTCAGTGGAATAAAAGAAGTGGACTGAAGTGAGCTGCTCACAAGTGAATTTGAACAGAGGCACTGGGGTTAATGCTCAACATTCATGGTAATAGGGGCACTGTCTTTTACTCAACTTATTCACTACCAGAAGCCCTGATTAAAATGTTTTATTTTTATTTCTCTCTGACTTTCTGCAAATTAGCACATACAGTGGAGTATGGATAGTTTGTTTTCCACCACTATGAGATTCTGCAGCAGACTGCACTACAGAGCCCTCAATGCAGCCCTGAGCCCTGTGTGACTGATTCATTTTTTTAAACTGTCACCAGAGAAGCACTGAAAGCCTTTAAACTTATTTATTTCCAGTTGTGGCTTCCAAAACAAAATAATAAGTCCCCACTCCCCTCCCACTCTTCTCCCCTGTCCTCCTCCTTAGGTCCCTTCTGTCCCCCGACCCAGACAGCAAGATCAGTTTCAATTTTTTTTTCATATTGAAATAAGAAAAAAGGTCAGAGCCCTGAAAGGGGCTGTTGTGTATATATATTGCTGCTGCACAAGAAATGCTCTGTGCTGACTCATGCCCCCAGATATACAAGGCAGCACAGCACTCGCTCTCCTACTCGCGGAGCTCCTCACCATGCAAAGGGTAGAGTGAAAGTGAGAAGAGTGAGTCAGGATACCCAACTGCACATGTTCGGCACCCGTTAGTCTTCCCGCCCGCTGAGAGAGGTCAGGTGACACTAGTAACTGCAGTCACTTGACCCTCGGTGGGAAGACTGGATGGGCGGGTGGAGCTGCACTTTTCGGCAGGCGGAGCTACGCGTCATGTCGACATGACGTCGTCAGGATACCTCCCGTTTGCCGCTGGGTCCTAGTGCCCAATACTGTCTGGCTGCATCAATTCAAAACCAGGCAGACTTCACAAAACGGCTGTCCCAAATGAAAAATGGCTGTCCGGGACGGGTGGACAACCGGTTATTTCGAGCCCTGGTTTGTATACTCAGATATTCTTATTTTCTTTTGTAGCTTCACGGTTTTGAGGAAGGGACACTATGAAGTCCTGAAATGTTAACTTTAATAAAAAATGTTAAGCGTATGAAGAAATTATAAAAGGATATCACCTATATATTATTGAAAAAAAAAGATAAAATAAAACAAAGAAAAATAAAAGAAATCAAATGGTGGATCCTTTTCTTAAAGAGGTAGAGGTTCTCAAAAAGAAAAGTTCAAGTTTATTATACACCGTTGCATCTCGGCCACACAGTTTGTGTCTCTGGGTCATTCCTAACACTGGGCCTTGGCCCAGTGTGCTTAACTGGTGAACAAGGTGATAAAAAAATAATGAAGAGAACACATACATGGCAGAGACATGCTGCACACAGAAGGTAACACCCATGTCGCCGTCATCTGGCACCGGTCCTAACTCTGCCAGGCATTAGTGGATGCCCCAGCACCCAGTGGACACCATGGCAGTGCATCCATGCAGTACACACCTCAAGTTCCCCCAGTGGGGTACACCAACGCAGTCCAGCAGACACATGCTGCACTGCAGGAAAGGAGGGTGTTGAGGGGAGGGTGTACAAGTGGCCAGGCTGCACCACATAGTGGGTACTACCACATGGCTGGGGCCATCCACACAGCGCGCATGTTCCACTGACGGGACTGCTCCTGACAGCAGTGTGCCAGTATGATGGTATGTATGGCCCCCACCCGGGGGCACATACCTTATACCTGACCAGGATCTCTGCACACACAGACAGCCATGTGTATGATAGTCTGAGGATCCCATGCCACTGGTCCACCACAAGAGGGTCACAGGACAGTTTCACTGTGATGTCCACTGTCGGACCACACCTCTGAGCTGTGGTTGTCACTGTGTGGAAAGCACCAGTCACTGTTGTTTGACACACTGTAGGCATTGCTGTGTACCTCACAGTATCGTCTACTGTGGTACTGTACTGTCTAATAAACACTGTGGCAAGAACAATGATTTGCCTCTGGCATGCAGCACAACCACCCGTTCCTGTAGTGCTACTCCCCTGGGCCACACTGGGGGGGACTGCTCCTGACAGCTGTGTGCCAGTATGATGGTATGTGTAGACCCCCCCCCGGGGGCACATACCTTATACCTGTCCAGGATCCCTGCGCACACAGACAGCCATGTGTATGGTAGTGTGGGGATCCCATGCCACTGGTGCAGCACAAGAGGGTCACAGGACAGTTTCACTGTGGTGTCCACTGTTGGACCACACCTCTGAGCTGTGGTTGTCACTGTGTGGATAGCACCAGTCACTGTTGCCTGACACACCGTAGGCATTGCTGTGTACCTCACAGTATCGCCTACCATGGTACTGTACCATCTGATAAACACTATGGCAAGAACAACAATTTGCCTCTGGCATACAGCACGACCACCTGTTCCTGTAGTGCTACTCCCCTGGGCCACATTAGTCTTTGTATCTGTGTCCAAACCAAGACTGCAACTAATGTTCTGTGAGCTGTGAGCACGCAACCGACCTGTAATACCAGGCAGACCTACAGGTGGAGCTGTGAGAACAGAAAGAAACGTGGCTACTGACCTGTAATTCCAGTCGGACTTACAGGTGGAGCTGTGACGCTGTGTGCACCATGTTATAGTGCTGGGCAATCCACATGCAAAGCAGGCTGCAATGAGATGCTAATGTGGCTGTTTGCCCATGGATTGCCTGAGTAGGCTCATTTGCATTACAGTTTTAAATATAGCAAACTTTAGCGCCGGGCAAACAGGATTGCGCGCTGGGCAAACATGTCAGTGCCATGCAAACGTGTTAGCGCTGCACAATGCTGTAGTGTTCCATTACATGGTTTAATTGGTTTTGCAGTATTTGGCCTGCACTGTTTGCTGTTGTTGTGCTTCACTGCTTTGCTAGCACACACGTTGCCCACATTGTTCCGCCTTACCTCACCCCACCTCTGTGTGCACTGGGCCACTGTTGCAGTTTGCACTGCTCTCCGTTGCTATATTCAATGCTGTCTTATTTACTGGGCTATTGTTGTACTGCACTCTCAGCACTGTTTGCATGCTATATTCAGCTCATTTAGCCCCGGGGCTATTCCTCTGAATATGGTGTGCAAATGGTTCCCGGGCTAATTTTGCTTGCCGTGCAGTGCTAAGTTTGCCCTGGGGCAAGATTTTGAATATCTGGCCCTAGGTTGGCTGGGTTGGCCACTGCATAAAAAAGGTTTCAAAACAGCATTACCTCTCCCACCCCCATTTACAAGGAGGTAGAATAATAGTTTTAAAGTGCCATTCTGAGAAATCACCTCAATTGAATGACAGGTGTGAATGTTCACAGCCTTCCACCACACCAGAAAATTATTCAGTCTGCAAACCTCACCAGTGAAAACAGGAAATGTTGCTCACATGCCTTTCCATTATAAAAAATAAACAAACTAAATCTCACTGCAGTGTGCTATGATTCAGCATCCAGCAACCCTGGAGAAAAGGACCACAACACTATTTATTTATTTCAGTTTTGGTAACCGGGTAGACCCACTGAGCCACAAAGGTCTCTTTTTCAGGGGTGACCTGGAATTAGTTACATAGCATAAACATTTAGCAGAAACATTGTATTGAAGTTACAAAGAAACATTTCCGTACAGATACAATTCACATCAGGAATACATAAACACAGATAGACAATGCTTAATACGATCGCTGTAAACATTCACAATAGGACTAGTCTTCAGTCCTAGGAGGAGATAGTATACAACAGTGGCAGATGGTGCATCTTCATTAGACAGAACAATTAGGCTTGGGTAGACCTGGGTAAATTTTCAAGCAGATGAACATTTGCTATTATCCAACAGTTGCTCCCGAAGCCCTTTACGGAAGACTTCCAGGGAGGCTCCTTCTTGAAGGTGGGCAGGGACCTTGTTCCAGAGTACAGGTACATCGTGAGTGAAGGATTTGCCACCTGCCGCTGTCCTAACTCTTGGCTCCTCCAGGAGAGTTCTACCAGTGTTATGGAGCTGTCTACATGAGCGCTTGGAGGTCAGGAGGCCAGCAAGGCTTACCGGAGTGTTGCCACTCATGAGTTTGTAGGCACTGCACAGTAAACGGTACTGTAACCTGCCGCTAAGGGATGGCCAGTTGAGGGAGGACAGTACCCTCACAGTGATGTTGCCTCGAGTGCGACATTGTGGCAAATTGAGCTATTTTATTGGGTATGCCTCCTGGATGGCGACACTATTACAGCGAACATGTTGATGCTGACAACATCGACAGTTCGCTGTAATAGTCCACCCGAGACACCGGCACTCTGTCCCCCGGTCCTGCACCCCCTCCCTGAATCAACTCCAACTTGGAGTTGACAATCTGTAAGTTCAGGGGGTGCGGGAGGCAGAGCACCCACATGGGGGGGGGGTTTCAGGGGGCAAAGCCCCCCGCTAGAAAAAGAACTGGGTCTCCATTCGGATTTATGTCGACATCAACTTGCGGTCGACATAAATCCATTGCTGTGATGTCGGTCGACAAAACAGTTGTCAAACCAGCATCGTAGATACATTTTATTGTATAGTGAGTGCAATCTGTTTTGCTCTTGTTTCGCAATAGAGTGCATTATCAGAGCAGCATAAGTTAAGGTTGGTAGGAGTATGCTCTGAACTATGGTGATCCTGGTTTCAGGTACCATTTGACCATTTAGGCGATATAAGACCTAGTTTTTGATGGATCGTTTTTAGTTATCTGATCCACATGGGATTTCAGTGAAAAGCCTTGGTCCAGAGTCAGACCTAGATACTTGAAGGACCTCACTACTTCTATGGGAGAACCTGATGCAGTGCCCAGTTGTAGTAGAAGGCTTCTGTCTGGTCCAAGGGTTCGAGGCCCAAACTGGACAGCTTTTGTTTTTCTGGCATTCAGAATAAGCCTGTAATCCAGTAGCCAGCTTTCTAGGAGAGAGACGTTGGACTGCAACTGGTGGCGCAGGTTCACGGTGCTGTCTGAGGTTCTGTAGAGTACTGCATCGTCTGCGTACTGTACCACAGAGTTGCCTCCACAGTGGTTACTCAGGTCATCAATGAATAAAGAAAACAGGAGGGGTCCCAGGATTAGAGCCTTGGCTACGCCATCCTCAATGGGAAGTGACTCAGATGTGGCACTTCTCTACTTGACCTGTTGATTACGGTTAGATAGGTAATCTGTAAACCAGGTTAATGAGTGCTGGTCAAGGCCAAATTGAATAAGCTTGTCCACCAGCAGGGAGTGATCTACCAAGTCAAAGGCCTTGGTCAGATCGACAAAGACAGCTCCCACTGGGTTGCCGTCATCGAGGGCCTTAAAAATGTCAGTGGAGAATTTGATGAGGGCAGAATCTGTCCCATGTCACTGCTGAAATCTGGTATTGGGTGCTAGCCAACAGCTGGTTAGAAACATAGAAACATAGAAGTTGACGGCAGATAAGGTCAGCAAGGCCCATCCAGTCTGCCCATTTCTTTTTCTACCTTATGAATGTGCCATCGACCTTTGCTCTGTCAACGGCTTATCTAGCCTCCAGGTAGTCACAGAGCTGGCAGTAGATCAGCCGTTCCTGCAGCTTGACTAATATGCATAAGAGGGAGATTGGCCTATAGTTGCCAATGGGTTCCCTGGGGCCTTCCTTGGAGATGGCACCACAAATGCCCGTTTCCACATTTTAGGTAAAGGTACCAAAATAAAAAAATACACATTTGTCAACTTTAAAAAAAAAAACCTGAAACACACAGTTTTTATAGCAATGTTTTTTGAATGTTGCTGCCTGTTTTACTTGTGAAAACTATTGCACATGAACTCTAACCTTTGGAGAAACAGGTCCTGTAAGCTTGCTGACAGGGAAGACTAGACTCTGAGCTCTGGAGATAACATCAGCAGCAGCTCTTCACTGAAACTGGCTTTTTGAACAGGCAGTGAATTTAGGGTTGTAAAATGACTTGTAACTTTTAAACAAAGTAACTTACAGATCTCATTTTTGGCATGAGGCTGATTGGAGCTATGCTGATCCAAATTCTGAAATTTATTGATGCCAGCAATTTTGACTAAGAAAGTTCTGTCCCTCTGTCTGCTGTGTGAGTGCGCACATGAAGCATCCGCCTGTGCACCAGATCATCGCTACCAGTCGCCGGTAACATCAGGACAGAGTGTGGCCACGCGCGACTGCGCATTTGTTTGCATGATTTAAGTGGAAGCCTAGCACATCCTGATGGAAACCACATGATGGTTTCAGGGCTGCCACTTACATATCAATTGACACTGTGCTGCTTGTTCCTCCTCCTCAGAACTTAGGTGTGAAGGAGCGATCCAATGCCAGGACACACTGTTGATGGGCAGAACAGGACACCCAATGACATCTCACATCATAACTGTAAGTATTGTCCCTTCTTCTATCCTCAGCAGCAGTTGCGTTGTGACATTGATAAGGAGAGGTTCTGCAGTGCTTCTGTTCTTCTGTGTGTGGAGCGGGATTTTGTACAGTGTTTTTTTTTTTCAACTGTGTGTGCCTAGAAAACCATTGATTGAATAAAAAAAATAAAAAAATTATATTTACAAATCTACTTCAGTCCAGTGTGTGTGCAGAGTGCAGACATGGTGTGGCCGTGTGTGTGTGTGTGTGTGGGGGCCTAGGAAGGCAGTCTGAAACTCAACTTTCTGTCTGCTTTTGTTTTGCAGCTATCTCATTATCTAAGTCTGAAAAAAAAAAAAACACCTCAGAATAGATTTGAATAAATATAAAAATATAATAATTCTATTATTTCACATAAATCAAGCAAGCCCAGCATGCAGAAAATAAATCAAGTCCAGCCCCAGCGTGCAGACGTCCGTGGTGTCTGTGCTGTGGGTGGAACGAAGGGTCTGAAAGTTGGAACTCAGCCTCAGCCTCCTGCTATATTTTTCAAATTTGGCAAATATAGTTACAAGCAACCTATTCGGCCCCGTCCCCTGCCATGCCCCCTGCTTCCCCAAATGCAGACCCTCCATTTGACACGTGTGGTTGCAATGAGCGGGGGGGGGGGGTGAGCATACCTGCTGCTGATAAGTCCACTCTGCTTTCCCTAAACTGCAATCAGGTGTTGCGGCAATTACAACCACCTCCGCGCAGCCAACCAAAAAGCAACACTAATCAGCAATTCTGTTAATGCAACTTGTTTCTGCAACACAATTTGCTTCAGGCAGAATAAACAGTGGCCCAGATATTCAAACTGCGCCATATAGTCGCGCAAGCCCCTGCGCTGCTCAAAATAGTTGCGTAGGGGTGTGGCCAGGGCGACATTCAACGGAGTTGCGCTATGGCGCAACTTCTTTGAATATCGCCCCCTGGCCACACCCAGTGTGCATGGCGCAGTGGAACTGCGCCAGCGCAAGTAGTCAGAATGGAGCACTGAGATGCGGTGGTGCAAGTTCCATTGCGCCATGCACAGCACCTGCGATATTCAAAGGATGACATGCAAATGGGGCCATAATTTATGCAAGGCACATGGGGGGCCATTTGCATCTGATTACGGCCCCAGAGATGCAGAGCCTGGTTCAAACCCCCACAGACTCCTCCTCCTGAGACCCTTCGTATTTCTTCCCCTCGTGGTACTTCACTTTGGTAGTGTTTGGCCTTAAAACAGTCACAGAGGTGTGGTATAGTCTGAACAACTTTTCCCAATTCAGCACACACACACAAATGACATAGGCAGAATTATTTTAAAATAAGCCACAGGCTTTGCTAATTAAATTAATAAAAACAGTAATTAACATTATGGCAAATAATTGTAGATGTTGGTTACAGGATACTGAAAATAAAATGGAAATTATGCATATAAACCTACACTTCAAAACTCAGACTAAAATTCTATCTTGAGTCCTTAGTTGCTGAATTTTGAAGTACAAAGTCTTTACAAAGGCAATTGAAAATGTTGGTTCTTGTTAGTGCAGAAGAATTCTTGGAAGAAAATGTTTCTGCCCAGCAGGCAGGGTCCCCAAATGCAAAGAGGCTAAAAGCTAAAAGACAAAAGGCCCAGATACCCCTCTACATTCTTGTTTTAAGGGGTTTCAAAAGGGAAGGTTCAGTGGATAGTGGCTGGCCCTGCAATTGGCTAGCATTCTGTTTCTATGGCTACCCAACCAATCAGTTTTTAGTATTTTATTACAAAGCACAAATATGCAGTTCTGAATATGAGAGAAAATAAAACTCAGGTCAACCAGTTTAAACCAGAATTTTGGGGGAAACTCCAGCCTCAATCCATGGAAAAGGCAGTAATTAAGAATTTAAACTTAAATTAAGAACTCCCTGAACTTAAGGACATAATCCACTACAGGAGTCCCCTGGGTGGTGTGCTTGCCTTCCCAGTCTTTGCGGATCGAGTTTCGGGGCCCACGCACCCTACGTCCACATAAGAGTTCGAAGGGGGAGAACCCTGTTGAGTCTTGGGGCACTTCCCTGTATGCAAACAACAGGTTTGTTGAATTTTGTTGACCCGGTAAGCCCACTGGGCCTAGAAGTCCCTTTTTCGGGGGAAGGGGGGGATACAGATGGTAAGCAACTGAAATTGAACCAGATTAAGCAGATTAAGGTGGGAAGGTATTTCTTCCTGTCCCGCACATGCTGTTCAGCAAACGCTTGGAGCATCATTTTTAGGGTACCATTGAATCTTCCCATGAGCCCATTGGCTTGTAGGTGATAAGGTGTCATGCATCTCTGTACCCCCCCACACTTCTCCCACAAAGACTTCATCAGGTCTGACGCGGAGTTAGCCCCTTGATCACAGATAACCTCCTGCGGAAACCCGACATGGGAGAAAATCCCTAGTAAGGCATCTGCCACTTTGGCTGCCTTAATGGAGGCAAGGGCGACTGCCTCTGGGTATCAGGTGGCATAATCAACCACCATCAGGATAAACTTTTTTCCGGAGGAGCTTGGGGTATTCAAGGGTCCCACAATATCCATTCCTACCCTCTGGAATGGCTCCTCCACCATGGGCAAGGGAAGTAGGGCAGCTTTTATTTTAGTACCTGCCTTCCCTATATGTTGGCACCGGTGACAAGACGTACAATATTCCTTCACCTGCTGGGTGAAGTTGGGCCAATAGACATTTTGGGCCAATTGCGGCATGGTGCATACAAGTTCCTGATGCCCAGACATGGGGATATCATGGGTGACCTTGAGCAATCGCTCATGATACCCATGGGAAATGACAAGCAGCCTGCCCATCACCCCTCCCTCTGTCCTCACATCCTGTGTATACAACAGTCCATTGTCCAAAATATCCTATGTCTCCTCCCTGTGTGCCATCAGATTCTGCACAAGCCCTCAGCCTCTGCAAACTGGGGTCAGCCATCTGAGCAGCTGCAAAATCTTCACATTTTCCCAATGCATGGGACATGTCCCTTTCAGTTCCTAAACTGGGTCCATAGCTCTAGTGCCAGGGCATTCAGAGTCACCGCCATCCCTAACCTTCTGACCATTGGTTACCCCCCCCCTCCTCAAAGTAACCTTCTGCAGCTGTTTGGTAAACATCTACCTGGGGAAGTCCTAGTTCCCTTTCACTATTCTTCATTTCAGGAGACAGAGGCTGGGGAACCAATCTCCTATTCTTTTCTACAGGGGCTTCTATTGGATTCAGGGAATTACAAGGGGCCTTAGCCATCTGACTGCGGGTAACCGTGCACACCACCCCCTGCTGTAGATTATTCCCTATAATCACATCCAGAGGAAGGTTGTCTGCCAATGCCACTTTTTGCACCCTCTCTCCTGTCTCACCCCAATCCAGGAGAACACTAGCTAGTGGCATGGTTTTCTCCTCCCCTGTGAATCCCCTTACAGTGACAAACTGATAAGGTATAAGCTGTTCAGGCTCAACCAAATCCCCTTTTACCAGGGTAAGAGATGCACCTGTGTCCCTTACCCCATGGGTCTGCACCCCATTTACATTAACTGGGTGTATGTGCTCCCTCATGTTCATAAGCATATTCTCCGGGATACATAGTGCACCTGTTACAAGGCATAAATTCATGTCAGAGACTTGATTAACAGCCTTCGCTAATCAAAGTAAAAGACAATTAGCAATTGACCGAAGTCGATTAGCAATTATCAAAAATGTATATTTTTGCTCAAAACCTCATAAAATCTACTTAGCTTGCTCTATATTGATAAAATACACAACGTACACACATTTCTGAGACTATCTGTTTTAGTTAGCCATTTTCAGAGAAATATAGCAATTGTGCAGCAGCATACGCATTTTAAGAGCCAAGAAGGATGTCTGCTAAAGTAGACCATGAATCTGTGAACCGTGATCGTGAGTAGTGACAAATTAAACATAAATTCAAAATGCCCCGTGGCCCCAGCAAAAAAACTACTCCACCTGGGAATGTGATTGACCATAAAGTTGCCAACAAGGACTGGCTCGATCTATGCTACTCTTCTCCACCAGGCATGTAGCCAGTAATTCTGGCCTGTTTTTTTTTTGGGAGGCACCTGGGGGTGGTCCACCATCCTTAGCTGCCAAATCACTAGAATGTCTTGGTTTAGCACTAAAACTATGTCAACAGCCCTGTCTGGGTTGAATTCAGCTGGAGGCGGCCCTGCTTTTTAATAATGCGAATCAATGTTTCTACAGTATCCGCTGCCACACTTGCTCTCCAGTCAGTTTTTACCTTGTTCATACTTGAAAAGCACCTTTCTAGTATTGCATTAGACAAAGGAAATACTCTCAACACATTGACAAGCTTCAACAGATTTGGATAAGAATTTTGGAAATCACATGCCAGCTTTGACCAGATAGCAGAGGCAGAAAGATTGATGAAATTGGTTTGAGCAAAAGTTTTAAATTCTTGCCATTCTGCAAGTAGCAGAGTGCTGTCACTGTCAGGCTACAGAAGTGCTGAAAAGTGGTCAGCTACTGCAGTAATGTCATTGTTACGATACAGCTCCAGTTCCTTTCTGTCTGCTGGCCAAAGTCTGGTGTCTAACACATTTGCATGGTTATAGATATTACTTTCATCAGTCAAACCAAATCTTTGTTGACAACAGTTTTCAATGTCTGCAATGTATTTCTTAGTTTGCTGTTTAAAGGTTTTAACAACTTGGCAACTAAAATGTGTTAATTTCACACCCCTGTAAGTGACTTCAGCACATGCTCCTGAAAGAACGTCAGACCCATTTTTTTAAGAGAATGTCAAGTTCTCTGCCACCTATGGGACCGCTCTGCTTAGCATGGTCAAGAGCGTTTCTGAAAGTTTCAACAGAGCTAAGTAGCTCTGGCATTTCAGCTACCTCTTTTTAAGTGCCAGTGAGAACCTGGCAAGTGGCTGAAGCAGCTGTTCAAAATATAAAAGGTGTGCCACCATTTGGAATTTAGTCATAATTTGCAACACTCCCTTGACTTTGGCCTGGTTATGAGTTGGGTTTGTGGCCATAGTTTCTAAATGGGCACAAATTATGGGGAGCGATTTTTGTAAAAGCATGGGTGACAAGAAGTTTATGCTGCACCCAGCGTATGCCATGGGCCTTCCTGGGATTTTCAACTGACACCTCCATGGCCTGGGCAAGGGACCGTAACCCAGCAAATAAATTAATTTGTTTTAGGTCTGGGTCCAAACCCCTAACACCCCCCCCCCCACACACACACACACACAAACACACACTATTTTAAACTTACCAATTGTGGTATGGTGATTTATAGCAAGTGGTGACCTTGTTCTACCAAATTTCAAAATGTTAACAGCTTTCTTGTGCTGCTCTGTCAGAAGATGTTTCTGAATGGTGTCAACTTTTAGCTGGGGGCCTGTAATCCCTGCAATTAATGCCTCACTGAAGTTCTTTCACCCACGTAGCTCATCTCTGTACTCACAGCACAATTTGCAACTAACACGCATTGCACAGTCTCCCTCACTGTTACTCTGTAGCCAATTTTTTTCTGGATCATATTTTTGGTGCCATCTCTCTGCAGTTGCTAATTTAACGCCAGCCATGTCAGACTGTAATTACTAAAAAGTTTGGAGTTAGCAAAACAAGGTGTCAGGGTGTGCAACTACTTAAAGTAACACGAGGCTTTTCCTGTACTGAAAAAAAAAGAAAATAGCATCAGATGTGTGACCCCCGGCCCAGTCACTGGCACTTCTCAGACTAAACCCTGTTCCTGTCTAAGCGGGGCAATCCCTCCCATTGTGACTGTGCTGCAGGCAACAGTGACTGCATAGCAGGGCACATTACTTAAGTTTTTGTGGGCTTACTGCCACAATAAGACAAGTAGTGCGTCCAAGTCAAAGGGCACAGTTAGTTCCTTCATCTAAAAAGCAGGATCAACACAGTGAGTTCAAGTTAAAATCTCTGCTGTTGCAGGGCACGTGATAACACTTAAAATTTTCATTTTCTGCCCAGAAAAAGGGCAGACAGTATAGCTTATTTTTTCCAAAACTGCCAAAGCAGGGCACAAGTCTTTAACTTCCCCTCATGGATCACTACAAAGCAGGGCACATTAGTCTTAGTCTGCGTTCCCAAGTGCACTGCAAAGAGCAGGGCACATTTTCTGGTTCCCCTCATGGATCTCTGCGAAGCTGCAGGGCATAACTTCGTCTTTTTCTGTTCCCAAAATGTTCACTGCAAAGAGCAGGGCACACAATAGCAGGGTTGGTTCCTCCCCCATAGATCTCTGCATAATAGGGCACATTAATTAGTCTCATTCCCAAATGTTCACTGCAATAGCAGGGCACACATTGACAACATAAGTAGGGCACACAATCCTTTAAGTGCCTCGTTCCTCTCGTCTCTGCAAAGCAGGGCACATTATTTGATCTTTTCTGTTCCCACATTGTTCACTGCATGTGGGCACACAACTAGCAGGGCACAATATGCCCTCAGATCTCTGCAAAGCAGGACACATTACTTAGTCTTTATCTGTTCTCAAATGTTCACTGCAAAGATGCAAGACACACAACATAATAGCAGGGCACATTAAGTTCTGGTTCCCCCATAATCTCTGCAAAGCAGGACACATTACTTAGTCTTTTGTCTGTTTCCAAATTGTTCACTGCAAAGAGCAGGGCACACAACTAGCAGGGCACAATACTTCTTGGTTACCCTCAGATCTCTGCAAAGCAGGCTGGGCTGCTTTCTTAGTCTTTATCTGTTCCCAAATGTTCACTGCAAAGATGCAGGGCACACAACATAGTGGCAGAGCACATTAAGTTCTGGTTCCCCCATAATCTCTGCAAAGCAGTGCACATAGTCTTTATTCTGTTCCCAAATGTTCGCTACAATTTTGTTCACTGTTTGTTCCCAAATTCACTGCAAGAAAGCAGGGCACAAACTTAAAGTTCAAGCAGGGCACCCTCTGCTCCAGTGACATTGTTCTCTCACCACACACAGTGCAGCTCGAGGTCTTGCCAGTTTGTTGCCGTTATGCCATCCCCCCACCTGTGCCCTAAAGTCCATGTGCCCCTCTTCCCTCCTCCAGGCTCCCCGACCAAATGAAAATGTTTTACTTTTTTTCTGCTCCCTGATTCTGCTGCGCTCTTGCTGTCAGTCTCTGGTCACCAAAATCTGCCTGTCCGACCATGCCATGCCCCACAATACAGCCATCTGCTCTCTGCTTTGTCCAGGTTGCTCCCATGTCCTCTTGCAGTCTTGGCCTTCTCTCTTCAGTTCCTCCTCAGTGTGGCCACCCGTCACTCCTCCTGGCTCCGGCTTGTCTTTGACCACCTGCAAAACATAAAAAGACACAATTTAAGTTACTGGATGATGGCGCAACGACAGCATAAAAATAACATTAAATACAGAAAACTCACCTTTGGACTCCTGCTTGAGCTCCCGATGCCTGCTTCCTCTTCTGGGTGCACTGCAAAAGGACTCACCTTTCTCCCGCGCAGAGACCAGGTTGGGGGGGAGGAGCAGGTGCATCACTGGACCAATCACGTAACAGCTCGGGGTTCATGGGGCAGGGCAAGAAGGAGGGGGGAAAAAAAGGATACCAAGACAAAAAATTTTTTTAAAGTGACAGTGCCCAAATAAGGCACTTTTACAGGCCCCAGGACCAGCTGGCAACGATTAGCAATGACTGCTAATCATTGCCACATTTGACTCGCTTTTCTCCGATCTTGGGTCACAAATTGCAATGCAAACCCATTTATTTCATGCCTTGCTGTTGTGTATGCAGCTGCAAGAAGCACTTTTTATTCGGCCCACACAAAGGAGCTCAAACAAGCAGCTTGCAATCAACACCATCTCTTTAGCTTCCACTGCCTCTGGAACATGTCACATGACACAGTAATACAATGACACACTGAAGCCACTAGAGGGCACCCCAACACCACACATATCATTTCCTCCCCCCTTACTGAAAACATCCCATAATAAACAAGAACATGCAATATTCATTAGAAAAACAATTCCTAACTAGAGAATGAGGGTAGACTACCTCTATTCCCAGCTCACCCTGGGGATTATTCTGCCCCAGTAGTTCTGGGTGTGCCACTAACTACAAATCCAAATGATGAGGTGGTCTTCACACTCTGGTAGATCTTTGTGGAACCTCAGATGCGCTAGCTTTGATGCTCTCACCCTGAGGTGGTGGCCCAGAATATGTTGTTGGAGCCAGTGAGGTCTGCAGAAGCTCCAGAATTCCTTTAACAACAGCTGGAGGTGCAGTCCCTTTGGTAGAACTAACTTGTGGAGCAGAATCTGTAGTGACTGACTGTGGAACTGGGATGCTTTCCGATATCATATTCAGGTCTAACCTTCAAAATGTCCAGCAGTTGACACCGTGGAAGACACAGTAACACTTGACAAAAGCTGATCCACATGTCACCTCCAGACAAGCTCATTTTCAGTCTTAACAGTGTATGACACAGGTCCAGTCTGTGCAATCACTGTGGCTGGAATCCATTTTTCCCCAGCTGCAAAATTACAAGCTAGCACGGTATGTCAAGACTGAAAGGTTCTATCCTTGGCCCTTGGTTCATACCTGTTCACTTGTGCTTCCTTGTTGATGGTGCACCACTTGTGCTGCTGCAGGTGGTTTCAACAGGTTGAAACAAGTGCGCAGTTGTCATCCCCTCATTAAGAATGCTGGAGACACTTTTGTAGTAGCATGAGCAGTGTTTCTGTAAGACAGCAAAAAGGTGCCCAAGCATTTTTGTAGACAAGCTCATCCTCTAACTGATCTTAAAGCCTGTTTCAAGGTCTGGACAAGTCTTTCAGTTAGCCTATTAGTAGCGGGGGTGATGGGGTGCTGACTTAATATGATGAATGTCATTCAACTGCATCAACAAGTCAAAGTCCTTGGACACATATTGCAGTCCGCTGTCACTTGCTAGTTGTTCAGGTAGGCTATAGCGAGCAAACATTCCTCAGAGTGCTTGAATTGTGCTTTCTGCTGAAGTAGAGGTCATTATAGTGACTTCAGACCATTT
Organism: Neoceratodus forsteri; assembly: GCA_016271365.2. NCBI lineage: Eukaryota > Metazoa > Chordata > Ceratodontiformes > Ceratodontidae > Neoceratodus > Neoceratodus forsteri. The sequence continues at coordinate 114,983,803 of JADMNL010000025.1, forward strand.
CTAGTGCACATCAACCACAACCAGGAGCATGTGTCCCTCAAAGGGCCTAGCAAAATCAATATGAATACATTGCCAAGGATGTTCAGGCCAATCCCAGGGATGCAAAGGTGCTAACTGGGGCATATTCCACATACTCTGGCATGAAGGATAAGACTTGGATTTTTCTTCAATGGCACTGTTCAAACCAGGCCACCAGAAATAGCTTCTAGCAATTTCTTTCATACGCACAATCCCACAATGACCTGCATGTAGCTGTTGCAATATCTGCTGTCGCAACGGTGATGTAATAACTCGCATTCCCCATAGCAAACAACCTGACTGAACAGACAACTCTGTCTTCCTAGAAGCACACAGCATCTGCTCGGAAGGCTCTTTTAAGTTTCCTGGAAACTTGCCATGCGGCACCATGACCTTGGACAGTAGTGGATCCACTCATGTATACTTTTTCACTTAAGCAGCTGTAATGGATGCATTTTCCACCTGTTCAAAATAGAAAATTTCTCCTTGAGAAGTGTCTACATGACAAGTTGGCAACAGTAATCTGGAAAGTCCATCTGCGTTTCCATGCAGTGCTGACTTCCTATACTTGATATCATAGGTACGAGCAGACAACAGCAGAGCCCAACGTTGCATTCTGCTTGTAGCATATGGTGGAATACCCATATGTGGCCCAAAAATGGAAGTTAAGGGATGGTGATCAGTCAGAAGTGTGAATTTCTAGCCAAACAAGTACTGGTGAAACTTGTGGATGCCAAAAATAATTCCCAATGGTTCACATTCTGTTTGGGCACAGTTACTCTCCGCCTTGCTCAATGTTCTGGAGACAAATGCAGTCAGTCTCTCTTCTCCCGATGGCATGATGTGAGACACCACAGTCCCTACCCCACAGGGAGATGCATCACAAGCCAGCTGTAATGGCAATGCAGGATCAAAATGTGTCAGAACCTGGGAATTTGCTAACAATTCTTTAGCTTGAACAAATGCTGAACACAGTCTGCAGTCCAGTTCCACTTCTTGTTCTGACAAAGAAGGACATGCAAGGGTTTTTAAATTGTCGCCAGGTTTGGAATATACCATCCATAATAATTAAGCAGTCCCAGGAAAGAACACAGCTGATTCATATTCTGAGGGGTAGGAGCTTCCATGATGGCCTTGACCTAGGAGGGAGCTGTGTGGAGGCCTGTTGCATCAACCACATGTCCCAGATATTCAACAGTGGGCTGAAAGAATGCACACTTGCCCTTTCAAACTCTAAGACCATACTCCTCCAGCCTCTGTAAAGTAGCATCAAGGGTCTTGAGGTGTTCCTCCTCATTTCTGTTCATTACCAGAATATCATCCAGGAGGCATTGTACTCCTGGAAGTCCACACAAGATCTGATCCATAGCTCTTTGAAACAAAGCTGGAGCTGACGTTATCTGAAAGGCAAACGACGATAATGGAAAAGTCCTTTATGCGTCACAGTAGTTAACAGTTCCTGTGACTCCTCATGGACATGCATCTGTAGATAAGCTTGGTTCAAGTCTGTCTTGCTGAACTTTTGTCCACCAGCAAGATGAGAAAGCAGGTCCTCGAAGTGAGGAAGCAGATATTGCTCCGCACATAACACTAGATTGATGGTGACCTTGAAATCCCCACAAATTCTTACCGAGCCATCCTTTTTCAGGACAGGAACAATAGGTGTCACCCACTCACTATGCATGACTGGTATTAGGACTCTCACTTTCACTAGACACTACAAGTCAGCTTCTACCTTTGGCATAAGGGTGTATAGCACTGTTCTGGCCTTCATGCACTTTGGGTTACTGTCAGGCCTAATGGTCAGTTTAACAATAATGCCTTTCATGCTCCCCAACTCCTCTTTAAAAATGGGAGCATTTTTCTTCAATACGGCTGCCAAACCCATTTCACTGTTGCTCGTCATACATATCTCAGGCCAGTTCAATCAGATTTTCTGAAGCCATGACCGGCCCAACAACGTCGGGTAGACCCTTTACCACAAACAATGGCAATTTTACAGATTGACCATAAAGTTCCACACGGACATCAATGGTGCCCATCATCCATACAGGTTCCCCTGTGTAGGTCTTCAGAACCTTCATTGGCCGCAGTGGCAGATGTTGCAATTTTTCTCGATATACAGCATCAGACACCAGTGATACAGCAGCTCCTGTATCCACCTCCATCTGCAGTGGTTTCCCTTCCAGCAACGGGGTCACCCAGTAGCCCTATGGAACACCCGTCATCGCCAAAATATATGTCGGTGCCTCCTCTTTGGACTGACTTTCACTCTCTGTATCTTGACGCTGTTGTGCAGAATGCAGACTGGATTTCTTTTTCCACCACTCGGTTGGTCTCTTTCAATCAGATTTATCTTTCCGATCTGGCTTATCTTTTTCATATACTGCATCCTTCATATTTTTGCAAGCATGTACAATGTGTCCTCTTTTATTACAATTCTGGCATTTCCAGTCTTTGCACCAACATTCATAGAAACATAGAATTTGACGGCAGATAAGGACTGCTTGGCCCACCTATTCTGCCCATTTCCCTACCTAATGGATAAGCTGCAGATCCTAGTTAACCAACAGCCTACTTCCTCCTATCCCCCACTAGAATTGCCTTATATCTGTCCCATGCATTCTTGAATTCTCCCACTGTTTTTGACTCCACCACCTCCTCTGGAAGGCCATTCTATGTATCCACAACCCTCTCTGTGAAAAAATACTTCCTCACATTGTCTCTGAGCTGTCCCCCCTCTATCTTCAAATTGTGCCCCCTTGTTCATGCACATCTCTTTTTCTGAAAGATGCTACCCTCTTGGACTTTGTGATTCCCTTGAGGTACTTGAAAGTTTCTATCATGTCCTCCTCTCCTCAAGGGTATACATATAAGCTCCTTTAATCTCCCTTCAGTATGTCTTCTGTGCAGACCCTGCACCATTTTAGTTGCCCCTCTGGACAGCCTCCATCCTGTCTATGTCCTTGCAGAGTTAGGGTCTCCAGAACTGCACGCAGTACTCCAGATGGGGTCTCACAAACTGTCTGTACAGAGGGATAACAACTTCCTGTTTTCTACTGGTGATGCCTCTCCCTATGCATCCCAGTATCCCACCAGCCCTCCTTACTGCGTTCTCACATTGCTTTCCCACCTTTAGATCATCTGATATGACCACCCCCAGGTCCCTTTCCATTTTTGTTGTTGTTAGTATCTCATCCCCCATTGTGAACTTTTCCCCTGGGTTTTTGTTTCCCAGGTGCATTACGTTGCATTTCTTTGCATTGAATCTAAGCTGCCATACATGTGACCATTCCTTCAACCTTGCCAAGTCCCTTCTCATCCTTTCCACCCCACCTTCTGTATTGACCGTTGCAGATCTTTGTGTCGTCTGCAAAGAGACATACTTTTCCTCCCAGTCCCTCTGCAATGTCACTTATAAAGACATTCAAGAGGACCAGTCCCGGTACTGAACCCTGCAGTACCCCGCTAGTAACCCCCTTTCTTCAGAGTGGACTCAGTGTCATATTCAAAATGGCCAGTCTTTCCACAATGGTATCAAATTTTGCTGCCTGTCATCTTATTCATACTCTCAGCATTCACTGTATGCACTTTAGTAGATGCACTCAACTCCTGAGCTTCCTTTGCAGCTACTTCCACAGAAATTGCAATTTCTAAAGCCTTTTGTAGTGTAAGGTTAGCCTCTGTCAGCAAGCGTTTCTGAATTGCTTCACTGCACAACCCACACACCAGCCTATTTCACAGCGAATCATTTAGCACACTGTCAAACTCACAGTGCTCAGCCAGCTTTTTTAACACTGCCACAAATTGGGAGACTGTTTCTCCTTCTTCTTGGTTCCATTTATGAAAGCGAAACCTCTCCGCGATAGTTAAAGTGATTTTGTGAGGTTCTGCATTGCCACCTATGCTTCGAATGGTGAATCTACAATTTGTTCCGTGAAAAAGTCTATCATAGCTATTTTATTGTATGTTTTATCAGTATTCTGTCTTTCAGTTTTCTCTGTATTACTACACCCCCACACTGATATCACACAAGGAAACTGCCAATATTTTACATTAAGGCCGTCAAATAATTCTGAGTGAATTAAAAAAAATAATGTAAAAGTTAGTTACTCAGAGGTAGTTTCCGATACCAGTAGTGTGGATGTCTGCAGTACCAAGACTGGCCAACAGAGGTCTCTGTTTCTTTAGACAAAGAACTCCCTATTGTATTTTTGTTCTATTTTCACGTATAATACTATTCTGATTGTTGTATTTACACGCCATATTATTCCTACTGTCTCTACTTACTGCCATCTACCTAATTTGTAAATTGCCCTTGTATTCTGTGTGATTGTTGTATTACTGTTGCCTCAATTGTACCCATGTATATGCGTGTGTAACCCCACTTCCCTGCCCCCAGGACGCATCTGAAAATGAGCAGTTATTGATCAGTATGCCTTCCTGGTGAAACACTTTTTTTATTTTTTATTTTTTTTTAGTTTTTGTTAACCGGGTAGGTGCACTAGCCAACAGGTGACTATTTTCAGGCACGACCCGAGAGACACAATTACAGTACAAAATAGGTCATTTTAGTTAACATAATACAGGCAAAGGTACAATGGTACAAGTACAGACATACGATTTTCAAAGGCAGGCATACGGTTTCAAATAGGCAGAGGGTACTGGTGGGGGATCACATTTAGGGGGAGAGAGAGAGGAAAGGGAAGGTAAGGGGGATTTTAGGACAACAGGGAGGGTGTGAAACTGATGAGAGGTGGAGGGCAATGAACGAAAGGATGGAAGATAGCAGCTAACGGCCTTGCGGTGCTGGGCAGGGATACACAGCCGGGCTCACGGAACCAAGGGACGGCAGAGCAGGGGGGAGGGGATGAACGGCAAGTAGGAGGGAAGAGTGTTGCAGAAAGCAAGAGGATGAAACCAGAGGGTAAGGGGCAAGGAGGAGCTGAGGGACACAATTTCAAGGTGCAGCATTTAATGGGAAGGTACAAAGGGATCCAATAGCAATGGAGCTGGATCAGGAGAGGCGGCTAGGCTGAAAGGCACGTACGGCAGGGAGCGGCGCGATTACGGCTTTAGCGGGAAAAGGCACTAAGAAGACCTGGGGCTGTGGAACTAAAACTCGGCTGGGCTCAGGGACTCGTGCGGCAAAGTACGGCTAGTTACGGCTTTTGCGGAAAAGGGCACTGAAAAGACCCGGGGCTATGGAACTGGAACTCGGCTGGGCATAGAGACATATACGGTAAAGTGCGGCTAGATACGGGTTGGTGGGAAAGGCTAAAGGGTTTTGGAACTGAGACCAGGTAGGACTGAGGGGAGAGGAGTGAGGGAGGGGAGGGAAAGAAAGAGGACCAGTACCCATTAACAATTAGATACATCTTATGGTTTAGTACTACACAGCAGAACTGACGTAAGGATAAAACAAAAGAAGGATTATGTCATAATTATACACAAAGTCAGAAGAGAATAAACAATGTTGGATATGCAGTAAAAAGGTCAGAATAATATACATATTACAACGTTAAGGCAATTAGGCAGCAAACATGATTGGAATAGAGTGTCCATATGAGAGGTTTGTAAGCATTACATTGTAAGTGCAGGCAGTCTTATAGACAGTTCATTAAAGTGCAATCAGACAAACCAGGTGACAGAGCAATCGAGGGGAAGTAGGCTATTGAGTATATGGCAAGGGAGGATTGATTTCGAGGTTACAAAGCTTATGTGGGATCAAAACAAGTGCAATGGTCCATAGAGCAGAAGTGAAGCAAGTCTCCACTTGAAGGCTAGGTGTGATGGAGCACTTCTCAGATCCATAGGCAGTAAGTTCCAGGCGAGAGCAGCACACCTGAAGGCACCAGCACCCTTGAAGGTACGGCAGTGGGGAACTGATAAAAAAGACTTGTCTGACGATCTCGGGTCACGCGATGGTACTACTGGTTGGAGTAGTTCAGACAATGTGGCAGGTTTTGACACTCTTATTATGGAGTCTGATGGGCTGCAAAGGTAGTATAGCCTCGTGGAGGAAGGGGATAGCCAACCTAACCCTTTGTATAGTTGGCAATGGTGCGTCAGACGTGGTACTTTAGCTGCATATCTACAGACATTATTGTAGGTGGTATGCCATTTCTGTAGAACAGTTTTATTTGCCATGGTGAGGATAGGTGCACAATAAGACAGAGTGGGTAATAGGATACCCCTGGCAATAGCAAGTTTGGCGGTGGGTGTGAGCATAAAGTTCATCCTGTAGGCAGCACCCAGCTTACAGTTGACATTCTTACACGACTCCTGGATATGCTGCTTCAGATCAAGATTTTGGTCAAGCTGTATCCCAAGATAGCGGAAAGAACTTACAATCTCAAGGGTGGATCCATTGATATCAGGAATTGTCAGTGGAGATGTGCAGGCTCTAAGCTTATGCTTTGATCCAAAGAGCATGGCCTTAGTTTTGCTAGCATTGAGTATAAGGTGATGAGCTCAAGCCAGTGCTGTGTAAGGTGGAAGGCTGATGACAGTGTGGAATTCAGGTGAGAGATGTTGTCAGAGTGAGCATATATAACAAGATCATCAGCATAGAGTAGTGAGTTGCCTGATGTTATTACGGTGGGCAGGTTGTTGATAAATAATGAGAAGAGAAGTGGACCAAGAATAGAGCCCTGTGGTACGCCAATATTGATCGTGGTACTGTCAGAGATGGCTGAGTTAAGCTTTACAGCTTGAGACCTGTTGGTGAGGTAGCTACTGAACCAGGACGTTACTGGGGTGAGAAGCATAGGTTTTTGAGGGTAGTAACAGTAGTGGATGATCAACAAGGTCAATGCTTTGTAAGGTCGATGAACACAGCACCTGTTAGCTGCCCTTGTCCATATTTGACAGAACGTCCGATGTGAATTTAGTCAGAGCAGTTGTAGTAGTGTGGTGCTTCCTGAAGCCATGCTGCGCTCACAGAGTGCATTAGTGGAGTCAATAAATTCAGTGACCTGGTGGCTACTATCTTTCGGTATTTCACTCAGTACCAAGAGTATGGCAATGGGTCTGTAGTTTGACAAGTCATTTTGCTCCCTTTTTTGAAAACTGGGCGTGATTCTGCAGCCTTCCAACTCGGGACAGCACCTGTAGAGAGAGATAAGGTGAAAATCCTGGCAAGTGGGCGGATATGAGGTGGGCAGATATTTTCAGGAGTCGAGGTTCCAGGGTGTCAGAGCCCAGGCTAGTGTTCTCAGATATCCCCAACAGTAGTTTGCAGACTTGATTTCCAGTAACCCTTTTAAAGCAAAACAGTCTTTTAGAGGTAAGTTGTGGATTGGAGCTTATCGTGTTGGAGTGTGGTTGAGAGTTATCAGGCAGAGATTTTAAAGAGGACGTGATAGCACATAGGTCCGAGAATTGCTGGTTGAAGGCATTGGCAATGGTGAGGGAGTCATTGCAGTGGACCCCTTGTAGTAGCATGTCCGAGGGGGTGAAGGATCGAGGGGTTCCAAGGAAGGTTTTTATATGATTCCAAAACCTTCGAGGATCATTAGCAGAGCTGGTTAAAAGGTCTTGGCAGTATCTGCTCTTCGCTAAACCTGATATGTTTCTTACATTCTTTTTATGCTGTTTGTAAGCCTGATGATCACAGGGCAGCCGGTGGATTTATAATGTTTCAGAGTTTGTCCCTGAGTTTGAGCTTGGAGAAGATCTTTGCTCAGCCGCCTAGTTTGTTGCCCCTGACCCTTCTCTTTATCTTAGGTACATGCCTCCTTTGTACCTCCCAAACCTGCTGAGGAACACATCCAGGGCAGCCTCAGCACTTGTTGCACTGTAGATGTCGGACCAGTGGAGTAATAGATATGTGAGAAATGCTTGTACATCAGCGCTGCAAAGTAGTAATGGTGATGAGGGGGACCGAGGAGCAGGCGGCTGACAGGAACGCCAGTGACAGACCGTGGGAGAGTGGTCTGTCAGACAGTCCGCAAGTACAGTGGTTTGGATACATGGTCAGGCCTGTTGGTGAGAACCCAGTCTAATAGCATTCCTGTCTGTGTGTTAGTCATTCGTGCATTCTGTTACAAGTTGGTGAAAGTTATATTTTTGGACCATAGGATGCAAGGTTGCCTTGATTCGGGCCTAGCCAGTTTAAGTTGGCGTCCCCAACAGGATACACTCATTCAGTTTCATGGATTGAGACACATGTTGTAGTAAGATCTGGAGACTTTCCAAACCTCCAGTGGGTGGGTTGTACAAACACAGGATATGCAAGTGTTTGGCTCCTAGGGACAGTGTAGCATGTAGCGATTCACAGCGCATGTGGGGGCCAGGATTTGGAACCGCTTTTAATGAGAGGTGATTTTTGTAATAAATGGCAATGCCCCCACCCCTTTTTGAGCCACTTTGATCCTGCCGAATGATGGCATACCCAGGCAGGGCGCAGTGGGCATCTAGGATATTGGGTTTGAGCCATGTTTCAGTAAGGCACAGTATGTCAGGGTTAATCAGTTTTGCCCAGGCTTCAAGCTCAGCCAGGTGCCTCATAAGACTCATTATATTCATATGGGCTAGTAATAGGCCTTTATTAGCTTTGGTTGTGGTTGGTATAGGGATATTATGTGGCGGACCTGGGTTCAACTCGATGTCACCAGCTAACAGGAGCAGCCTTTGGGCTAGGAACTTGAGCAGGTTTCTAGTCAGAGTGTCACATTTTTTATGTCTAGCCCTATGCTGTAGGTAGTACAGGAGTGACAGGTAGGTACAGCCTTTCTTCAGGAGTGCATGATGTAGGCCGGGAAGGGGTGGCGTAGGAAAGCAGGCGATTAGAAGAAGAAAATACAGGTTACTCACCTGTAACAGGAGTTCTAGGAATGGTATATGTTGTTCATCCACACTCATTGGCAGTATCCTTGCCGCTTCAAATCTTGCCGGAAGGTCTTCAAGCTTGCTCCTCCCACCCACCCGGGTGGTATAACTCTCGGCTCCGCCCCATGACGCCAGATCTGGCCCGCTGGAAGCTCAGGTTGTGCGTCGAAGCCGGGGAGGTCGGGTGGAGTGCGTGTGGATGAACAACATATGCCATTCCTAGAACTCCTGTTACAGGTGAGTAACCTGTACTTAGGGACATGGATATGTTGTTCATCCACACTCATTGGCAGACTCTAGCAGTTCTCCGGGAGGAGGGAGGCAAGACGCACACCCCATATACTTACTTGGGAAAGAGAGACTGGAGAACGAGGCCCAAAACCAGCATCCCGAGTGACTCAAGGTCGATGTGGTAGTGGGTAATGAAGGTGTTTGCTGACTTCCAGGTAGCAGCCCTGCAGATTTCCTGGATAGGGCGCCCCGGAAGCAGCCACCGCTGCAGCAGTATGGCGGGTAGAATGAGCTCTATCCCTCTGGGAGGCTCCATGCCCGCCAACTTATAGCAGAGATCTATGCAGGAGGTTACCCACCTGCTTATCGTCCGCTTGGCTGCAGGTCTGCCAGATGCGGCTTCAGCGTAGGTGACAAACAGCTGGCGAACCTCTCCCGACTTTCAGCCGGCGCTCCTTATAATAAGCGAGCCCTTCTAGGTCCAGAGTATGGAGCCTATATTCGGCCTCCCAGGTGATTGGGGTAGAACACCGGCAGAGTCAACACCTGGTTAGGTGAAACTCCGACACCACCTTGGAAGGAATTTGGTGGGAGGCAGGACAACCTTGTCCTGTGGAAGACCAGGTAAGGAGACTCGAGAAGCGCCTGGAGCTCTCCCATCCTTCTGGCTGACGTGATAGCCACCAAGAAGGCGGTCTTCCACGACAAGGTGAGAGACACACCTGTGCATAGGTTCGAATGGCTTGCCCATGAGCTTTGCCAGACCAGCAGTAGATCCCACGGAGGGGTTCCCGCACTGGAGGAAATGTGATCAAGGCCTTTGAAAGCGCCAGACCACCTTCTCCTCGCCACTCGACTGCTTCCCGGCCCGCGCCTGCAAGCAGAGATGGCTGCCAGGTGCACCCTTAGGTCAGCGACCCAAGCCCTTGACTAGAAAGGGACCATAAATAGTCCAAGATGCTGCCAAGGAACAGGAGGAAGGGTCCAAGCCCTTGCTCTGACACCAAATGGAAACCTTTTCCATTTGAAGGCATAGCAATTCTGGTCGATTTCCGGGGCCGCCTCAACTACATTGAGGACCTCGTCGGAAAGACCAAAGCCTGGAACTCTAGCCGCTCAGGAACCAGGCCGTCAGGTGCAGGGATTGAAGGTCCGGATGGAACACCTTCCCCTGATTGACTGAGAGCAGGTCCGGGCGAGCTGGAAGCTGCCACGGAGTCCTGGAGCTGAGACTGAGGAGATCTGGGTACCAGAACTGGCGAGGCCAGTCTGGGGCTATCAGAATCACCTGCGCCTTGTCCCTCCTCGCCTTGAGAAGCACCTTGTGGATCAAGGGAAATGGGGGAAAGGCGTAAAAGAGGCCCGGGGTCCATTGCCTCGAGAAGGCATCCCCCTGCAGCGAGCCCTGCTGAGGGGGCATGAAACAGACTCAGCTCGCTGCCTCCATGGAGGCAAACAGGTCCACCTGAGGTGTGCCCCAAAGGGAGAACAGATGCTGTACTACTCGCAGGGAGAGACCACTGTGGGATGCAGCCCCTATCCGCCCAGGGCATCGGCCAGGGTGTTGGAGGCTCCTGCCACGTGAATGGCTAGGAGATCCGCCTCCAGGCTGCGCACGAGTGACCAAATGCGAGAGCTTCCTTGCATAGAAGCATGGAGCGTCCCGCCCCTGGGCGGTTTAGATAGTACATGGTCGTGGTATTGTCCGCCTGACTCGGACCACTTGACCCGGAGGAACGGAGCAAAGGCGGTGAGAGCTAGGCGGACCGCTCGGAGCTCCAGCAGGTTGATGTGGCATCGGACTCCCGGGGACCAGAGGCCATGAGCCCGGTGTTCCCCAGATGGGCACCCCAACCCATCAGAGAGGCATCGGTCGACAGAGAGACCGTCCTGGGCGGACGAACGGATGCCCTCCTGCAAATGATCTGAACGTCCACCACTGGAGAGCCGTTCCACATCCCCTGTGTCACCGGCTACGCTGGTCCAAGGGATCGCAGCGTTGTGACCACTGGCTGGCCAGTCCCCACTGAAGGGACGATGTTCCAGCGGGCCCAACGGACCACGCTGGTACAGGCCGCCATGAGACCCAGAGCGCAGGAAGTCCCGGCAGGCGGAATTGCCCAACCAGAAATGATCGGGCAAAGGAGGAAAGAACCTCGGCCCTGTCCGCGGGAGCCGCGCCTGGCTCGAAGAGAGTCGGCTGCGCCCGGTGAATAAAATCACCTGCTTCGACTCGAGTTCTGACTTGGCCTCGCTGATAAGAGGCCCAGTTGAGAGCAGACCTGGAGGCCAGATCTCTGGACCACCCGCCTCCTTCCTGGAGGGAGCTGCTATCAGCCAGTCGCCCAGGTAAGGGTACACCGGACCCTCGGGCCTGCAGGAATGCTGTCACCACTGCCATGCATTTGGTGAAGACCCTGGGAGCTGGAGACAAGCCGAAGGGCATGGCTTGGAACTCGAAGAGATCCTTCCGCTCGGAAGCGAAGGAATCTCTGGTGAGACGGACGGATAGGGACGTGAAAAAACGCGTCCTGCAAGTCCAGAGAGCAGAACCACACGCCGCGTTCCAAGGATGGTATTATCTGAGCCAGAGTGACCATCCTGAAGGTTCGAGACCTTAGGAACTTGTTTAGGTCGTGTAGGTCGAGAATGGGGCGCCAGCCCCCCGTCCGCTTCGGAACCAGGAAGTACCTGGACACAAACCCTGGGTCTGAAGGAGGGTCCACCACCTCTCTTACCACCTCCTTCTGGAGGAGGAGAGCCGATGCCGGCTCGGAGTGCGCCAGTGAGGCTGGGGATCCCGGCCCCCGAGGGGCGCACGGCCTGAAGGGTGGTGCCTGCTCGATTCCAGAGGCAGGCCTCTTCCCACCACCTCAAGACCCACCTGTCCGTGGTAACAGCGGACCAGGCGGAACGGAAGTGCTTGAGCCGTCCTCTACGGGGGACCAGGGGGTAGGTACGGGATGGGGCGACACCCCTCAGCCCGCCACTGGGCAGGCTTGGAGGAGGGACCGCCGAGGGACCTCCTGGGCCCTTCCTCCCTGCCTCCTGTTAGAGGAAGCCGTGCCTTGGGTTTGGGATGCCAGGCCGAGCCTGCTGGCCCTGACGTGCGGGGTCGGGCGCGCCAAAGGCCAGAAGGACGAAAGGGCTTAGGCTGTGGTTTGGCGCCTTGTCCTTCTGAGCGGAAGAGACCGAGTCCAAGGTGGCATTGGACTTCTCGATCCTCTGCAGGTGACCTTCCACCCCAGGGCCGAAGAGGTCAGTCCCCAAAAGGGAACATCCGCCAACTTGTGCTGGGTATCCGAGCAAGGTGGATATCCTCAGCCAAGCCCGCCGACGATAGCCACTCGCGGCCGCCACCGATCTGCACATGAGTCCCCTACATCCAAAGCAGTCTGGAGCTGCTGTTTGGCCACTGCCCTGCCCTGGTCCCGCACCTGCTTAACCGTAGTCTGCAGATCGGCGGAAGATGAGGATGACCTCATCCAGGGGCCCAACAGGGCATGAGAAAAATGTGCCATGAGGACGGCGAACTGGCCTGACGAAGGCGAGAGGACGAGCGTAGACTTTTCGCCCGACATAGTCCACTCTTTGACCCTTGTCAGGAGGTTTGTCCACATCCCTGGCGCGCCGGGCGCCGAAAACGCTGTCGGTAACCAACCCTCAGCAGAGGGTGTTCAAAACCGACAAGGAACCGGGACCGTGATACTTCCTGGCCATCCTGGCCGAGGCGAGGGCAGGAAGCAGGCGCTGCCAAAGTTCCAGTGCTGGACCCACTATGGCCTCGCCACCGAAAGGCCTCCGTCGGAGAATCCCCTGTCCAGAATCTCCGTGAGGGATACCTGGCCCGTTTGGAAACGGGTTCGAGCTCCATCCCGGTAGACTCCGAGATGAGCCGAAGCAGTCCTAGGAAGGACGACGGGCTATCGTCCATTGGCTGACCTCCTGAAGACTCCAAGTCCAATCGCTTGGAGAAGAAGGAGGAATCATCTTCGGACTCGGAAGAGTCCTCGAAGAGCTGCCTCTGGCCTGAGCCACCATTCACCTGCCGAGGTCGGTCGGGAGTGAGGGTAACTGACAGCCGATGGGGTAAACCCTTAGCCGACCGAGAATCCTTGGTCGGAGCCCCAATTGGTGGCTGTGGAGGCGGAGGTTCCACCGCAATCGGTGGAGCAGCTGGTTTTGGCCGAACAACCGCCTGGGTAGGCCTCGGCAAGTCGAGGGGTTGTGTCGGGCCGTTTGACAGCTACTTAATGGTCGGGAAGGCGCGGAGTCGGCTTATTCCCGCCAGGAGGAGCTGTTGCAACATAAGGTCCTCGTGCCGTCGGCGTAATTTCGCGAAGCCTCCTCATCGAGGAGGAGGACGAGGACGAAGCGGCGACGCCGCTTCACCGCCGTGCCGAGACCGAGACCGCCTATGACGGGGTGGGAACGGGCTGACCGCCGAAGAGGTCCCGAGACCAGACCGAGTCCTGGAATTTCGGTCGGTGCAGGGAGGTGTCGGCCGGAACCGACACTCCTTCGGCTCGGAGGTCCATCCGAGGGCTCTGGAACCGAGGCACAGGCGAGCCCATCGGATCCTCAACTCCTCCCGGGAACCGGGAGAGGGAATCTCGCTGCTAAAGGCGACAGCTCGTCCAATGGGTCGAGAAAAATCTCGACTTCATCAGTGGGAGTCTCGGTCAACTGACCTGGACGGGACACCGTGAGGCCAGTGGCCAAGCCGAGCGGTCGCACGGGCGATCGTCGACGGCCCGGGAGAGGGACTTTCCGCTCCCAAGAGCGCCGACGGAGGGACTTACCCCTTGTCCCTCTTTTTGGACCGGAAAAGGTCCAGCAGGACGGAGGCCCTTCTCCTTTAGTGGAGGGACAGACAAAGCTCCTTAAAGGAAGCGTGTAGGAAGAACCCAGAGGCGCGGGATAAATGCATGGCCGAGGAAGATCTGGCCCGCGCCGCCTCCTCTTCGAGGCGACCATCCGCCGAGCTGATCCGCCGAAACCACGCCGACACCGCCTAACCGGGCCTCCTTGGACTTTCACCGAGGGAACGCTTCTCGGACGCCCGAAGCTGCAATCGGGCAGCACGGTCTTCGAGGACGTAGGCCGAGAAAGATGAGCACAGGTCGCAAGCCTGCGGGTCGTGCTCAAGGCCTAAGCAGTAGACACACGTGGAGTGTGGATCCGTCCGAGACATCTTCTGCCCGCATGGGCATCTCCGAAATCCGGGAGTCGATTTATCCATCGCAGCCGCGAGGGATCGAAGACTGAAGTCTTTTTGCAAAATATTATTTTTAAATCCGCAAACGGAGAAATAGGAACCAGTCACAAACGCAGAGCGTTAAGGAGGGAACCTGAGCTTCCAAGCGGTAAGGAAGATCTGGCGTCATGGGGCGGAGCCGGAGAGTTATACCACCCGGGTGGGTGGGAGGAGCAAGCTTGAAGACCTTCCGGCAAGATTTAAAGCGGCAAGGATACTGCCAATGAGTGTGGATGAACAACATATCCATGTCCCTAGAAAAGTCCTTTATAGATTCCGCTTTGTGATTAGTGACAAGCGGCACAGATAGAGAGACACTACTTAGACCATACAGGAGACACAGGCAGAAAAAAGAAGCCAAGCCGGAGTGATAGATAGTGACATAAGGAGTCATTTTAGAATGGGAAGAGAAGGTAGCAGGGGGCACAGGAAAGGAGGAGTATCGGATAGAGCAGTGCTAAGTGCGGCAATGCGATATAGAGAGAAAATACTGGTAGGTCTGGGCAAATACTTTGGAAGGAAAAGAAAATAGGATGCTGTGATGCAGGCCAGAAGGCAGGCTTGGTAAAAGAAATAACAGAGCCGTTAGTTTGAAAGAATAGTGAGCTGCCCCTAGTGGAGGCAGAGTATAAGGAGCCAATGGAAAAGTAGACACTTAGTCATATGACCCCCTGGTGCCTATAAAACCCCCCTGGTGCCTATAAAACTAAAGGCTCGACCAGGGTGGGTGAGGTGGGGAGGTGGGGGCAGTAGCGCCCAGCGGAAAAAACTTCAGGAGCTGTATTACTTGGCTGCAGTGGCAGCTCACAGTCCCTGGGGTACAAAATAGTAGTCCAAATCTGAAAATACAGAGGAGAACAGCTGCTTTCTGTGGAGAGTGGTACTTGGTAAGTCCCAAACCCAGCAGGAGAGGGCCAGCAGGATGGAGGTTGAGTTAACGTACTTTGCAGGCTTTTGCGCCTTTAGCGGCACAAGGTACCAGGGTGCGGCCGAGCTCCTGGTTCCCTTCCCCGGGTGGCTTGCGGTCGGTGCGACCCTGGCAACAGACTTTCTGGAGGGGTGCTTTTGTCTTCAGTGGGGGTCGCTTGTTAAAAATAAATAAATAAAATAAAAATAATATGTAGTAAGGCATTGTGGGTATGGTAAGATGTTGTTCCAGTTTCCTTACTGTGAAGTGCAGTCTCATATTTCTGTAGTTGCTTCAACAATAAAAACTCTCATATGTTTATTTTCAAAACAAGGCATTGTGCATATAGTATCTGGCTGACAAGATTTCCTTACTGAGAGATGTAGTCCCCTATTGTGGTAGTGTAGATGTCTGCAATACCAAGACTGACCAACAGAGGTCTCTCTTTCAAACCAGCATTGTTTCCCTTGCATGATGTCATAGTTGGGTTGCAGCACTGAGAAAAAGAAGGGGCGGGTTATGCAAATGAAGCAGAGCAGAGAAATTAAAAGCATTTTTTTCCAAGGAAAACAGCAATTTTTGGCAGTTTGAATGGCAGGAGACTGAATCACAACTCCTACAGGTCACTACTCCCATTTGCTATGGGAAACCTCACAAAATCACTTTAATGGCTTTGGGGAAAAGTGTGATTGTAATACTAGCACTATCTCTGCATAAGATTTTGTGCCATGTTTATCAGGCTGCACCAGACCGTGCAATAAATTGAAAGTCTGTCCACCCCTCATACTCAGAAAAGTAGCTACCTTCTTATCCTCTGCAATATCATTTGCAGTCACAAAATATTCAAACCACTGTGTATAAGAATTCCACTGATCTACAGTTCCATCAAAAGGTCCCATAGGTCCTGTTATCATAGCCATTTTGCACTTTCAATTTGATTACTCAATATTTTCACTAACTCAGTCTTTTCTAGAAGTTTGATGGGCACACAGGGTTGTTACGCTCTCCCCCTCCCAAATTTGCACACACACAAACTGAGGCCTACCCGGCCGCTTGCTTTCACTTTCTCTTTTGCATAAAACAGTCCCAAACAAATATTAAAGATAGCTCTTACTTTGATATCTTTGAAGCAGTGGGTGCAGCAGAGGTTTACCATCCATGTTGCCAGTTTTGTTGTGTATGCAGCTGCGAGAAGCACTTTTTATTCAGTTCACACAAAGGAGCTCAGAACGGCCTTCCGGAGGAGGTTGTGGAGTCAAAATCAGTAGAGGAATTCAAGCATGCATGGGACAGTCATAAGGCAATTCTAGGGGATGGGGGTAGGAAGAAGTAGGCTGCTGGTTAACTAGGATCTGCAGCTTATCCAGTAGGTAGGGAAATGGGCAGACTGGGTGGACCAAGCAGTCCTTATCTGCCGTCAAATTCTATGTTTCTATGTTACAAGCAGCTTGCAATCAACACCATCTACACCAACCGAGCGCTGAGAAAGTTTAAAAAAGCTTTTGAAAGAGGACGCCGAAATCTCACGATGCGTGAAAGCGGAATGAAGCACACAACCTGTACATGCGGAGCGCCCGCTTTTGCAAGATGTGTAGATTTTGGTGACCTCTCAAAGTTTTTAAACTTTCTCAGCCGTTTTATTTAAAATGGGCAGGTCTGTACATCAGTAGAATATACATGCTGTATTCAGTTTGTCAGCACGGGCATGTGTAAAATCAGTTTCCATCCCAGCACTCAGTGTCAGATGTACTCACTTGGCTGCCTTATGCTTCCAGGGGACAGGGGACTTGCAGACAGACCCGAATGAAAGTGGACATTCTTAAAAATAACGAATATTGGTAGGAATACTATTCTAAAGTATATCTATGTCTATTCTGTGCATCGTAGGGAATCAGTGTGTATAGAGGCACACTGTTAGAATTCTGCACAAAAACGAGGGTCAAGGCTGACAGTGCCCCTTTAATACCAAAAAATACCACCAACAGCTTAATCTGGTTCAAGGTCAGTTGGCATTCATCTGTATCCCCCTCCCCCGAGTCGTGCCTGAAAATAGGCAGGATTTTTCTAGTGCACTTACCCGGTCAACAAAAACTAAATAAAAATAAAATAAATCTAACCTAAGATCCTGGCTTATGACTAACTCCACTTACAACTGTTTCCCTGCACAGTCATAAGGTCAAAATCTGTCCCTGCCTTGCTTATCTCTGCTCTTCTATGTATCCTTGCTCCCTAGTACTGCCGCTCCCTTGTCCTGCCCTGCTCTCTCATCAGTCCCTAATGCACTCTCTCTCTCGACCTCTGTTAGGCATGTTAGTTTGTGTAAGTTGTATTTTTTGCCACATTTAGCATGTTTCTACTGGCAGCTATTTGTGTAATGACCTTGAATCCTCCTGTTTAGCACATGTGTTCACCTTGTACTGTTTTGATAGTTGTTTTGTATCTTTATTAGCTTAACTACATTATATCTGTGATATGATCATATCTTTGTATTCTTTGGCCCAGATATTCAAACTGCGCCAGTTTGTGGCGCAAGCCTGTGCGCTGCTCAAAATAGTTGCGCAGAGGTGTGGCCAGGGCGATATTCAACAGAGTTGCGCTATAGCGCAACTACTTTGAATATCGCCCCTTGGCCACCCCCACTGTGCATAGTGCAGTGGAACTGTGCCAGCGCAAGTGGTCAGAGTAGAGCATTGAGATGCGGTGGCACAAGTTCCATTGTGCCATGCACAGCACCTGCGATATTCAAAGGATGACGTGCAAATGGGGCCATAATTTATGCAAGGTGCACGGGGAGCCATTTGCATCTGATTACGGCCCCATTTGCATGCCATTAGCATGCAGGTGCACCGATCCCCGATGACTTGCGCCTGGCGCCCTGCCAGGCAGCAGCCGTCGGAAACCGACACCCCTGCAGCCCGATTGTGGGCGTCCCGTAAGGGACAATGAATGTCTCCTATCCTGGTGGTCCAGTGGACGCGATTAGCCGATGCGCGGGCATAACTGTAACCCCCAGTAGCCCGATCGGCGGGCATAACAGTAGTCCCGTGATTAGCCCGATCGGCGGGCATAACCCGTAACCCCGATTAGCCCGATCGCGGGCATAACAGTAGCCCCAATTAGCCGATCACAGGCATAACAGTAGTCCCCAGTAGCCCGATCGCGGGCATCAGTATTCCCCCAAAGTCCAATATCCCTGGTGGTCCAGTGGACCGCGACGAGCCCGGATCGCGGACGGCATTCTCACCCCAGTCCGAAATCCTTGGTGATCTAGTGGACCCCCACCCCACCTGCCACGGGCCCCACCACCCGCCCCCACCGCCAGCGTGACAGCAGCACCACTCCACGCGCCACCACTCGCCGATTGATGTCAGACCACTCGATATAGAGCATGAGCCATCGGGCTGCAGCAGCCCATACCGCATATTCAGTGGACTGACTAGTGCGGGAGGAGCGTACTCCATTGGCTCATGCTCTGAACCAATGGGCGGCAGCCATACCGAGCTGTCAGATGGCGGGCGGCAGGCGGGTGGGAGAGCGGGGTGGTGGGCCCGTATGGGTGGGTGGGGGTCCACTAGATCACCAGGGATTTCGGACTGGGGTGAGAAATGCCGCCCGCGATCGGGTCTGCAAGTGTCCACTGGACCACCAGGATATTGGACTTGGGATACTGATGCCCGCGATCGGGCTACTGGGGTGTTACAGTTATGCCCACAATCGGGCTAACGGGGGATACTGTTATGCTCGCGATCAGGCTACTCGGGGAATACTGTTATGCCCGCCATCAGGCTACTGGGGATACTGTTATGCCCGCAATCGGGCTCGCAGTCCACTGGACCACCAGGGATATTGGACTTTGGGGGGGGGATCAGTAATGCCCACGATCGGCGCATGGGGGGGTGCCGCCAGGTGCGGCAGGAACAGCCGATGGCCACCCACAGGTGGCAGCTGCTGTGTTGCGCCCTGCAATGCGGCAGCTCACCTGTGGGTGGTCCTCTACTTGTTCCTTTTTTTTAAGGCTCAGCTTTGTGCAGGCGCAGGTAGGGGTTGCGCCTGCATAACTCTGCACAGCCCGGCTGAATATCGGGCTGTGCAGTTTATGCATGGGCACCTTCTACCTGTGTCTCATACATTACTGATGCGCCCCGGCGCACGGGATTTGTGCGGCACACTTTTCCCTTTTAAATATCGCACCGGAGCGCATCAGTGGGTTGTGCATGGCGCAACACCGCAACCCTTTTGAATATCTGGGCCTTTGTATTTTACTACTTCTGTCAAATGCATACTACCACCTGTGTGGCCCAGGTCATAACTGAAATAGGTCCTTTGGATCAGCTCACTCACCCAGTTACCAAAGACATAACTAAATACTCTTGTCTGAGTAGACTTGTATCTGGAACAATTATGTCTGGAACAATTTTGATCTGCTGCTGATCTAAAATAAAGTTTACAAAAAAAATATGTAGACATATGAAGCAAGGCACTGTGGGTACAATAAGAAATTGTTTTCCAGTTTCCTTACTGTGAGGTGCAATCTTATATTTCTGTTGTGGCGTCAACAATAAAAGCTCTCATATGTTTATTTTCAAAACAAGGCATTGTGCATACAGTATCTAACCGACAAGATTTATTTACTTAAGAGATGTAATTACCTATATTGGTAGTGTGGATGTCTGCAATATCAAGACTGACCAACAGATGTCTCTGTTTCAGACCAGTGCTTGAAGTGATTTTGTGAGGTTACTGTCTCAATTGTACCCAAATACTATATACTTGCGTAACTCCACTTCACTGCCTCCCCCCGCCTGCATATAGAAACGAACAGTTATTGCTCAGTATGTTTCCTGGTGAAACACTTGAATAAATATAAATTGTAACATGGCAAGACTTGCCTGGGTCTGAGGGAGCAAGCAGATAGGACGGGGGCGGTCACGGGACGGCAGCCGAAGCGGTATTAACCCAGCATATATGCTATGCCCGCTTCGGCAGTACGGTTGTCAGCCAGACCCCCTGCCTAGCAGCACTGAGATCGAGCTCTGCAGAGACAGGAGCGCCAACACCTGGAGTCATCCGCCGGCGGAAACCGGCAGGGGGGACCTGTACTCGCGGAAGACATCAGCGAGAGGCAGCCAACCAGACCCAGGAGCAGGAGCGAGAGCCGACCTGGAGCAGGGCACCACCGGAGCAGTGTGCGGGAGGGAAGAGGAAGGGAAGCCCCCCAGGATGCACAGCGTGAGACTCGGCCGCTCACACTCCTCACCGGAGACCTCCCGGGGCGCTCATCACGGGAACAGCCGCAGCGAGTCGCACAGGAGTGCGATGGAGAAGTTGGCTGCACAAATCTGCGCGACTCCAGGAACAGCAGGTAAGGACCGCATGGGTACCTATCCAGGCGTGTGCACCGCACTGTGACAGCAGAGCACAGGGTGACCGGTCGCGCAGCCCCTCCTTGTGCCACTGTTTGTTTCGCACACTGGGACCGCTCCAGATGCCTCCACCGACCCGCAGCCATGTTACAAAAGCGATGATCGCCACTCGTGGGTGTATTGTATCGCGATGATGCAGGGAGGCGGTGGTAGCCCTCGCCATGGGCCTCGGCACGCACTCCCGCATCAATCCAGCATTAGAGCACACCTCCGTCGTGGCTTAATGCTTACATAACATGTAGACATATGTAGTGAGACATTGTGGGTACAATAAGAAGCTGGTTTCCAAATTCCTTACTGTGAAGTGCAGTTTCCTATTCCTGTAGTGGCTTCAACAATAGAAGCTCATATATGTTTATTTTCAAAACAAGGCATTGTGCATATAGTATCTAGCTGACAAGATTTCTTTACTGAGAGATGCAAAAAAATGTTGTAGGTGCCGTATTGGTCCTTTTAAAAAACAGATCCAGAAACAAATGATTTGATACCTTTTATTGGACCAACATGGATGTTACAGATGTAACATCCATGTTGGTCCAATAAGAGGTATCAAATCATTTGTTTCTGGATCTGTTTTTTACTGAGAGACGTAGTTCCCTATATCGGTAGTGTGGATGTCTGCAATACCAAGACTGACCAAAAGAGGTCTCTGTTTCAGACCAGTGCTTAAAGTGATTGTGAGGTTTTGCAGATGCCTGTTTCATCCAAAGAACTCCCTATTGTATTTTTGTTCTATTCTCATATGTAATACTATTCTGATTGTTGTATTTACCCACCGTGTTGTTCCTACTGTCTCTGTCTCTGCTTACTGCCATCTACCCAATATGTAAATTACCTTTGTAATCTGTGTAACTGTTGTATTACTGTCTCCTCAATTGTACCCATGTACTATATACTTGCGTAACTCCACTTCCCTGCCCCCACCCCCCACCTGCCTGCATCTAGAAATTAACAGTTATTGCTCAGTATGTTTCCTGGCAAAACACTTGAATAAATAAATATAATATGTATACATATGCAATAAGACATTGTGGGTATAATAAGAAGCTGTTTTTCAATTTCCTTACTGTGAAGCGCAGTCTCCTATTTCTGTAGTGGCTTCAACAACAAAAGCTCATACATGTTTATTTTCAATACAAGGCATTGTGCATATAGGGCCAGATATTCAAAACTTTGCCCCGGGCTTAGATAACGCTGCCTGATAGACAAACGTAGCCCACAGAACAAAGCAAGCTATATTCAAAAGGAATAGCCCAGGGTAAACAGCCTCTGAATATAGCATGAGAAAGAGGCTGTGCAAACTGGGCTGGGAGTACAGAGCAACCGTAGTCCTGGAATATGACAGCACTGAATACAGTAACCAAGAAGTGCAAACACAGTGCACAGCAACGTAAGGGTAGGTAGAGAGGTACTATGTGGCCAATGTGTGTGCCAGCAAATGCGTGGACCCAGTACAGCTGCAGGCAGCAGCAGATGTTACTGAACAGTGAGCAGAACTGTAAAATAATCCCCGAACCGTTAGCGCCGAGCTAAGCAGTTTGCCTGGTGCAAACACGTTATCCCGGTGCTAAACTTTGCCATATTCAAAAGTGACATGCAAATGAGCTTACTTAGATAGTTTCTGGGCAAACAGCCACATTAGCATCTCATCATGCCCTGATCTGCATGCAGTTTGCCCAGCATTACAGCAGGATCACACAGCTCCACCTGTAGGTCAGTCTGGAAGTACAATGGCTGGCCAGGTCCGACAGCAGCTCCACCTGTAGGTCAGTCACGCAGTGCATGATGATAGCTGCAGGCTACATGTGAACAGTACAGCATACCATAGCATATCGTACCTCAGGGGACAACACAGCCTAGGCACAGGTGGTGGTGGTGGTGCTGCATGCTACAGTCACACTGTAGGTCATGCTACAGTGCACAGCAGACACTACAGAAGCAAGGGGGCTGGTAGTGTGAGGGGCACAGCAATGCCTATGGTATGTAGGGCAGTGCTGACCACTGCACTGTACACAGTCACAGGCCCAGCTTTCAGGTAATTACTGACAGTGGACAGTACTATTACGCTGTTGTGTGATCCACAGATGCTACACCTGTGGCATGGGATGCACACTGTGTCATGTACATGTCAGGTTGTGTGTGCTGTGGCATCTGTACAGTTGTGTGATAGGTGGCTAGGGGGCATGTAAAATCCGACAGGCACACAGGTAGTGGCGTATTCCCACTACTGGCCTATGTGCACTGCGTGATCTGTCCCAGCCTTGTGTCCACACCTGGGCTGTGGTGTGGTCTGGCCACCCGTACACCCTCCCCTCACTGGCCACCATGCCCACAGTGCTGCATGTGTGTGCTGGCATCTGTTAGGCATCACAGACGTATGGTCTGCAGGTGTGTGCTATATGGCCACACTACCATGCTGTCCCCTGTGAGTCAGATCATCCCTTACTGTCTGTGCTTGGCTGGGACTGGTGGCAGCTGCTGGCATCATGGTGGTGCCAGCAGTGAGCAGCATGTGTCCTCCATGTCTGGCATTTCTAAGTGTCATACTCCTATGTTAGGGTCGCGCAATGCACCAATGATGTGAAAAGCTGTTTGCCCAGGGTTAAGACCAGCTTTTCCTGGGTGGCAAACTGTACCGCGCTAAGGGTCGTGCTATGTCGTACTAAACACCTTAGCGTGGTGCCAGCCACTGAATATCTCATAGTGAATTTATTCATGTTCACTATGCCCCTTGCATATCATTATGCTTTGCCCGGCGCTACTGCTGTTTGCGCGTGCTAGTTGGCCTTTTGAATATGGCAGACCCGCGCTAATACCACGCAAACTGTTTGCGAACCGTGCAAAGCTTTGAATATCTGGCCCATAGTATCTAGCTGACAAGATTTCTTTACTGAGATGTAGTCCCCTATTTTGGTAGTGTAGATGTCTGCAATACCAAGACTGACCAACAGAGGTCTCTGTTTCAAACTAGCTTTGTTTCCCTTGCATGATGTCACGGTAGGGGATTGCAGCACTGAGAAAAAGAAGGGACAGGTTATGCAAATGAAGCATAGCACGGAAATTAAAAGCATTTTTTCAGGGAAAACAGTGCTTTTTGGCTGTTTGAATGGTAACAGATTGAATGACAACTCCTACAGGTTGCTACTCCC
Source organism: Neoceratodus forsteri (assembly GCA_016271365.2). NCBI lineage: Eukaryota > Metazoa > Chordata > Ceratodontiformes > Ceratodontidae > Neoceratodus > Neoceratodus forsteri. The sequence goes on from JADMNL010000025.1 coordinate 115,007,620, forward strand.
ATTTTCTATGGCAAACCTCACAAAATCACTTTAAATTAGCAAATTTCTTGGAAAGTATTAGTAAACAGCAGTGCCGCTATATCAAAGCCCTCCCCTGCAGGCAATGCATAAAAAAGAAAAACTATAACAGTCAAACAATAATGAGTGGCAGTAGTCAGAATATTTTTTTGACAGGATAAAATTTTGAAAAACAAATCATGTATGATCTTTCTAAATGTGTGAGACAAAAGGGCAGATATTCAAAACTTTGCACTGGGCACAAACCGTTTGCACAGTGTTAGCGCGGGTCCGCTATATTTAAAAGGTCAGCTAGCATGCGCAAACTGCATTAGTGCCAGGCAAAATTATAATGTATGCAAGGGGCAAACTGAAGGTGTGTGTACATAACTACAGGCACAATGCTATATTCAGTGAAAAGTGTTTTTGCACGACTTACCGCAACACTTTGCGCAGTGCAAATTACCGCCCAAGAAAAGGTAGCTTTAACTCTCAGCAAATCAGCTTTGCATGGCTTTGCACAACTTTTGCACAGTTTTGCATGACCCTAACCAGTAAGTATGACACACAGAAATAAGCCAGACACAGGGGAAACATGCTGCTCACTGATGGAATCCCTATGATGCAATCATCTACCACCAGTCCCAGCCATGCTAGGCAGTAAGTGATGACCTGGCTCCCAGTGGACATCATGGCAGTACAGCCATACAACTCACACCTGCAGACCACCCTTCTGTGGACAGCAACAGACGCCAGCACACATATGCAGCACTGTGGGAAGGGTGTACAAGTGGTCAGGCTGCACCACAGACTGGGTGCGGCCACAAGGCTGGGACAAGCCACGCAGTGCACATGGGCCAATGTTGGGAATGCCCCAACACCAGTGTACCTGTCTGATGGTATGTGCCCCCCCAGCCACATATCGCACACCTGTATAGACACCACAGCACACACAGCCAGCCATATATATGTCACTGTGAGCATCCCATGCCAGTGGTGCAGTGTCTGTGGGTCGCACAACAGCATAACAGTAATGTCCAATGTCAGTAAACACCTGCAAGTCGGGTCTGTCACTGTGTACAGTGCAGTGGTCATCACTGCCCTACACACCATAGGCATTGCTGTGTCCTTCACATTACTGGCCCACTTGTTACTGTAGTGTCTACTGTGCACTGCAGCATCTACTACAGTTTGACAATTGCATGCAGCACCACCACCTGTGCCTGTGTTGTGTAGTCCCCTGGGGCACAATATTCTACGCTGTGCTGTACAAATGTAGCCTGCAGCTACCACCATGCACTCCCAGACTGACCTACAGATGGAGCTGTGGGTCCCTGCAACAGCACTGGGCAAACTGCATGCAAATCAGGTCATAATGAGATGCTAATCTGGATGTTTGCCCACAGACTACCTAAGTAGGCTCATTTGCGTGTCACTTTTGAATATAGTAAAGTTTTGCCCCATGCAAATGGCTTAGCTCCACGCTAAACCTACGCAAACGTGTTTGCACCATGCAAACATTTCAAAAACATTGTACATTTTTGCACAATATAATTTCACATACGCTGCTGCTTGCAGCTTTCCTGATTCGACTCCTCTGCTGGCACACACATTGGCCACGTAGTTCACCTCTACCTTCCTTCACGTCGCTGTGAACTGGGATGCTGTTGTGGTTGCACTTCCTGGTTGCTATATTCAGAGCTGTCTTATTCCTGGGCTATTTTTGCACTGCACTCCCAGCCCAGTTTGCCCGGCTTCCTTAGCATGCTATATTCAGCAGGTTTAGCACCGGGGCTATTCCTTTTGAATTAGCGGGCTATTGGGTCCGGGCTAATTTAGCCCCGGGGCAAAATTAGGAATATCTGGCCCCATGTGTTATTCAGAAAGTTCAGAACTCATCAACAGTTGCTTAACTGCAACCCGGAATTAGTCTCAGCACAACTGGTGAAATTATGGTGCAAACTGCTGCAAGGTAATCCTAAGGAGAAAGGTGTTAAAATATGTACTTGAAACTATGCTGCATCATCACAAACGTACCTTTTGTAGTTGTTTCTAGAACTTGGTTCCACATCAAGTGAGTGAAATAAAAAATGCTGCGGCAAGAAACAGTGTAGTGAAAATGCCACAAAGCAAACCACGCTTCGAAAAAGCACCAAAAACACAGCAGATGCGAAAACCAAAACAGTGCAGATAGACTCAAGCAGATTTATGTATTACAACACCATGGATCACCACAAAAAAACATAACAGTGAAGTTACGCAGAGGGGTTGAGTAGACTTATTATAACACCACGCCGCCATGGATCACCACTCCAGCGCAACTTCAGGTGCATGGCAGAACAGTGGACTCATGCAGCGCAATTAAGACATGCACTATTTTGTATACTGCACCCTTCTGCTGTGCGACATGTTGACCGCTTTCTAGTGACCATGTTGCTTTTCCCCTCGTGGACTTTACGTGCTATTCTACAACTTCAGTCTTATAGTTGATTTCATAGTGCAGAAGAAACCACGCAAGATGTCCTGCAATATTTCTCACTGGTTGTGTCTTGCTAGGATGGAATCCACATAGAAGAGAAAACAACTATCTGGTGCTCAGCAGAGGGAAGCAAAATGTGCCCGGCAAGAGGAGACCATGCACCTGTCAATGGTTATGGCCTCTTTTCTAGTTCAGTAAGTGAAAGACCATTTACGAACATTGGGCCAGATATTCAAAGGTTTGCCCCTGGGCTAAAGTAGCACTGCCTGGCGTGCAAACTGAGCCTGGAGCACAAAGCAAGCTATATTCAAAAAGGAATAGCCCAGGGCAAACAGCTTCTGAATATAGCATGGGAATGAGGCTGCGCAAACTGGGCTGGGAGTGCAGGGCAAACGTAGCCCTGGAATAAGGCAGCACTGAATACAGCAACCAAGAAGTGCAAACCACAACAACAACACAGTGCACAGCGACGTGAGGGTAGGTAGAGAGGAACTATGTGGCCAATGTGTGTTCTGGCAACACATGGACCCAGTACAGCTGCAGGTAGCAGCACACATGAAAAAACAGTGATCAAAACTGTATAATATTCCCCGAACCGTTAGCGCCGCGCTGCTTTAGTGCGGAGCTAAGCGGTTTGCCCGGTGCAAACACGTTAGCCCTGTGCTGAACTTTGTCATATTCAAAAGTGACATGCAAATGAGCCTACTTAAATAGTCTCTGGGCAAACAGCCATATTAGCATCTCATCATGCCCTGATTTGCATGCAGTTTGCACAGCGTTACTGCAGGGTCCCACAGCTCCATCTGTAGGTCAGTCTGGAGGTACAGGGGCTGGCCAGGTCCGACCGCAGCTCCACCTGTAGGTCAGTCAGGCAGTGCATGATGATAGCTGCAGGCTTCATGTAAACAGTACAGCATAGCATAGCATAGCATATCGTACCCCAGGGGACAACACAGCCTAGGCACAGGTGGTGGTAGTGCTGTATTGCAACCTTCACACTGTAGGTCATGCTACAGTGCACAGCAGACACTACAGTAGCAAGAGGGCTGGTAGTGTGAGGGACACAGCACTGCCTATGGTATGTAGGGCAGTGATGACCACTGCACTGTACACAGTGACAGGCCCAGCTTTCAGGTAATTACTGACAGTGGACAGTACTATCACACTGTTGTGTGATTCACAGATGCTGCACCTGTGGCATGGGATGCACACAGTGTCATGTACATGGCCGGCAGTGTATGCCGTGACATCTGTACAGTTGTGTGGTAGGTGGCTGGGGGGGGCATGGAGGATCAGACAGGCACACAGGTGGTGGCGTAATCCCACTACTGGCCCATGTGCACTGAGTAATGTGTCCCAGCCTTGTGGCCACACCTGGGCTGTGGTGAGGTCTGGCCACCCATACACCCTCCCCTCACTGGCCACCATGCACACAGTGCTGCATGTGTGTGCTGGCATCTGTTACGCACCACAGACGTATGGTCTGCATGTATATGCTATATGGCCACACTACCATGCTGTCCCCTGTGGGTCAGCTCACCCCTCACTGTCTGTGCTTGGCTTGGACTGGTGGTAGCTGATGACATCATGGTGGTGCCATCAGTGAGCAGCATGTGTCCTCCATGTCTGGCAGTTTCTAAGTGTCATGCTCATATGTTAGGGCCGTGCAAGCCGCGCTAATGCTGAGATAGCACAACGCAAAGCTGTTTGCCCAGGGTTAAGACCAGCTTTTCCTGGGCGGTAAATTGTGCCGTACTATGGGTCGCGCTATGTCACGCTAAACAACTTTGCACGGCGCTAGCTGCTGAATATGGCATTACGCCTGTATTCATGTTCAGTTTGCCCCTTGCATATATTATAGTTTAGCCCGGCGCTAATGCAGTTTGCATGTGCTATTTGGCCTTTTGAATACTGCAGACCTGCGCTAATCCTGCGCAAATGGTTTGCGCACAGTGCAAAGCTTTGAATATCTGGGCCAAGGTCTCTTTTTCTTTTTCTTATCCCTATGTCTACCTGTTCTTTAAGCATTATTCTGTATTCATTTAGACAATTCAATAGACCTCGTGGCCTCACAGTATTCTCCAGAATAGATACTAGGAAAAGCTGAATCCATTTGTCTGTAATTTACTTGCTTCTTCAAGACAAATTCTTGGTAATCTTTGTTCATTCACATTATATACTTTTATCCAGTATATAATAATTCTTTGCTCAATATTATTTCTAACTGGTAATTGACCAACTTCCAGTCTGGTAAGTATCAAGGAGGCCTGTACAACCTGGCCAGGTGTTGCTCTAAGTAATATTTCAAGTATTGAGACCCCCGTGGAAGCATTAACATAAGTATAATATTCTACCACCATTGCTGCAGCAATAAGACTAATGGTGCCAGCGACGTCACTAAAAGGGTATAATACCCATGAGCACTTGTACCCGCTCGTTCTGGACCCGCGCGGCGCTTTCGCATTCGACTGTAACTTTCAGATTTTTATTAAAATATACCCATGCCATTAAAAATTAAGATTGTGGCAGCCCTGGACTCCCACAGCAGCATTACAAGGTATGTGGGAACGGGAGCGGGCTACACGGTTTCTTTGCACATCACCCTTAAAGATCATGTGCAACGGTTTTTACATATTTTTTATAAAAGCTTGAAAAGCTGACATTCAAGTCCCTGTGTCATGATTAGTGTTTCCTGAAAATTTCATGCCGTTTGTTTTGTGGTTTTCTTTAAATCAGCATTTGTTAACTTGCTCTGCAGTGTCTGAAAACAGTGGAGTTATTTCTGTCCTCTCAGTCAAACTTAGAGTGCAATGACATAATTTTGGAGTAGCTTACTGTTTCAGATTCCCAATCAGAGCAGCACTCTGTAGAGTTTATGGTTTGCTGAGCTCTCCAAGTTTCTTATAAACCCAGTCTCTGGTTTGTGTTTAGATAGATCAACTTAAAACATATTATCTTCTGATAAAAAGCTGATCATTTCAGTTTCAATGCTGAATTGAAGTAGTGGAAATCTTTCTCTGTGAGAAATCAGCTTGTCTGTATCACAGCTTTCAGTTCTTTCTAATCAAAAATCAGATTTTTTTTTCTGATTATATAGCACAGGGCTGTTTAATGAATATAAAATAAATCTAAATTTGTTCATTCACAGAAACAGTTTGTCTTTGATGTAGCCTTCATAAATATGTTCATGTAAGAACATTTGTTTTATGTCAGATTGACAAGCAGTACATGTGCTTGAAACACTGTAGCAGAGTGTGAGAGGCACCTGTCTGAACTCACAAATGTCAGTTCTTGGGTGGTTTCTACGTGAAAATATATCATGTATGTGTACAACTAGAAACACTATGTGGCATCCCGATGCACTGTGTCTCTGCCCCACAGCTGAGGCAGCTGCAGTCTACTGCCACCTGTCCCTGCCCCGCAAGCCCCCTGCCTTCTGCTCCATATGTGAGACTGCTGCATCCTGCTACCCACTGTCTTCTCCCACACAGTCAGGGACTGTGCACCCTGCTGCCTCCATCCCCTGCCTAAAGAATCAGGGCTGCTGCACCCTCCCCCCGCCCAAACAGTTGGGGATGACACACCCTGCTGCCCTCTCTCCCTCACCCTCACAGTTAGGGAAGCTGCACCTGTTGACCCCTGGTCCTGTCTCCACAGTCAGGGCTGCTGTGCCATGCTAAGCCCTAGTGTGCTAGGTCCCCTGCCTCTGCAGCTGTGGCTGCTGTACCATGCTGCCCTAGCCACCAGAGGTGGGGCTTTTGCTACACCCTGCTACCCACTTCCATTGCCCCAAATGGGCAGGGCTGCTGCACCATCTGTACCCATCTCATAGTCAAGGCTGCTGTACCCTGATGTCCCCTGTGTTCTGCACCACAGTCGAGACTTCTGCATCATGCTGTCCTCTATTCCTTGTCACCAGAGACAGGGCTGCTGCACCCTGCTCCTTTCTACACAGTTGGGGTTGCCATGGCCTGCTATGCTCTAGTTCCCCGTGCCGCTGCAGTTTGGGATGCTGCACCATGCTGCCACTTGCCACAGGATGCCGAGCATTTGCTGTGCCCTGTTGCTTGCCTCCAAAGTTGAGGCAGTTACACCCTGCTGTTCCCTGCCACCAGAGTCAGGTTCTTTGCTATACCCTTCTGCCCACATCCCTTGTCCCAGATAGTCATGGCTGCTGCACCCTGTCCCACAGTTTGGGCTGCTGTATCCTGATGCCACCCCTGTCTCCTGCCCGAACATTCAGGGCTGCTACACCCTGCTGCCCTCTGTCCCCATGCTCACAGTTAGGGCCACAGCACCCTGTTGCCCCCTGTCCCTGTCTCCACAGCCAGGGCTGCTGTGCTACACCTAGAGTCTCATGCTGCCTGCATCCACATTTGGGGCTGCTGAGCCTTGCTACACATTTCCATTGCCCCAAATGGGCTGGGCTGGGCTGCTGCACAATGTACTCCCTGTACCACAGTTAGGGGCTGCTGTATCCTGATGCCCACCTGTGTTCTGCCCCACAGTCAAGGCCTCTGCACCATGCTGTCCTTTGTCCCTTGCCACCGTTGTGTCCTGCTGCACCACACAGCCCCTTGCCTCCACAGGCAGGGGACAGGGTGCAGCAAATGCCCTTACTCTTGTGCTGCACCCTTCCTAATCAGTTGGGGTTGCTGCACCCTGCTACCCCCTCCCTCTATCTCACCCTCACAGTCAGGGACACTGCACATGTTGCCCCCTGTTCCTGTCTCAGCAGAGTGTAGCAAAGGATCTGACTCTGATGGCAGGGGACAGCAGGGTGCAACTGCCTCAACTGTGGAGGCATGTAACAGGGTGCAGCAAATGCCCTGAATCTTGTGGCAAGTGACAGCATGGTGCAGCAGCCCTAACTGCAGAGGCATGGGGCTCTAGGGCACAGCAGGCCATAGCAACCACAACTGTGTAGAAAGGAGCAGGGTGCAGCAACCCTGTCTGTGGTGACAGGTGATAGAAAACAGCATGGTGCAGAAGCCTCGACTGTGGGGCAGAACACATGGGACATCTGGGTACAGCAGCCCTGACTGTCAGATGGGGTACATGTGGTGCAGCAGCCCTGCCCATGGAGACAGGGACCATGACACTTTAGGGCCTAGCGCAGCACAGCAACCTTAACTGTGGAGACAGGAACAGGGGGCAACAGGTGCAGCTTCTCTAACTGTGAGGGTGGGGGGAGATAGGGCAGCAGGGTGCAGCAACCCCAATTGTTTGGGCAGGGTGCAGTAGTCCTATTCTTTAGGCAGGGGATGGAGGCAGCAGGTTGCACAATCCATGACTGTGTGGGAGAAGACAGTGAGCAGCAGGGTGCAGCAGCCTTGAATGTGGAGCAGAAGGCAGGGGGCTTGTGGGGCAGGGGACTGGTGGCAGTAGACTGCAGCTGCCTCAACTGTGGGCCAGAGACACAGTACATCAGAATGCCACACAGTGGTTCTAGTTGTACACATACATGATGTATTTTCACACAGAAACCACCAAAGAGCTTAAATTTGTGAGTTCTGACAGTACATGTGCTCGAAATACTGTAGCAGATTGTGACAAGCACGTGTTTGTCAATTTGACATGAAAAAATGTTCTTACATGATTGTATTTATGAAGGCTACATCAAAGACAAACTGTTTCTGTGAATGAACAAAATTTAGATTTATTTTATATTCATTAAACAGCCCTGTGTCATATAGTTAGAAAAAATGTGAGGTTTGATTAGAAAGAACAGAGCTGTGATACAGACAAGCTGATTTCTCATAGAAAAAGATTTCCACTACTTCAATTCAGCATTGGAAGTGAAATGATCAGTTTTGTTAAGGAATAGAGTGGTATATTTTAAGCTGATCTAGCTAAACACAAACCAGAGACTGGGTTTGTAAAGAACCTGGAGAGCTCATCAAACCACAAACTCTACAGAGTGCTGCTCTGATTGGAAATCTGAAACAGCAAGCTACTCCAAAATGATGTCATCGCACTCTAAGTTTGACTGAGAGAACAGAAATAACTCCACTGTTTTTAGCCACTGTAGAGCAAGTTAACAAATGCTGATTTAAAGAAAACCATAAAACCAAACAGCATGACATTTTCAGGAAACACTAATAATGACACAAGGACTTGAATTTCAGCTTTTTAAAAAAATATGCAAAAACCATTGCATATGATCTTTAATATATATTCCAGATGTTTCTTCCAAGACAGATTAGCTGAGAAAATAATTCCCAAATAGCAAAAGCTATTTACTTTTTTGTTCTGTTATTGTTACATATTAGCACATGATCCATACCCTTCCTTATTCCAGATTTATTGAAGATTACATATTTTGTCTTCTTATAATTTATTTCAATATCTGCTTCTTTACAACCTGCAGAAAAGAATTTGAAACTCTTTTTTATCCCCAGAAAACTACTGGATATCAGAACTATATCATCTGCATATGCGAGGTAGGGGCATCGCCTCAAACCCACCTTCGGCATATGGTGCGTGGGGTCATTCATCCCTATCAAGATTTTGTTCAAAAAAAATATTGAATAATATTGGTGACAAAACACACCCTTGCCTCAAACCAAATTCAAAGTGAATTTTGTAGTTCTGTCCCCTTCCTCATTGTACCTCATGCTAGTTTTAGTATTTGAGTATAATGCTTCTAATATATTTATCATTGCTGTTTTCATGCCATATTCCTTTAGAGTAATCCATAATTTCCCCCGATTAACTATCGAATGCTGCTTTTAAATCGATGAATACACAATACAATTTTTGCTTTTTGATAAAGTTATAAATTACATGCGACAGTACATAACATTGAGCTAGAGTGTTCCGGCATAAATCCAGCTTACGCCTCATTTATAATTTCTTCATTTTTAACCCACTGCATGATTCTTTCCTGTAAAATCTTTGTAAATAACCTTAGGGCATTTTAGGCATGTTGAAAAACCTCCATGAGCTGTGGCACCAGTGAAGCTCCCAGAGCCGCCATCTTCAATTTGATAGGTCATTTTATATCATCCTTGGACTAAAACAGTTAACGCACACTGGGAATAAGTGTATAGTATGCTTTATTTATATACACAAAGTCCAATGGTACTTCAGTATTTGTTTTGTTGTAGGATTGTTGCTACCCTACTGGACCTTAAAAAATTTAAAAATTCAGAAATGTTTTTCACGGTGTAATATGTCACAACTGAAAAAAAAAACAGAATAAGGATTCTTGAATTAAAATACATGAACAGTGTTGCATAAGCAGTTAAAGTTATTAAAGATACAGTTCCTCTCTGATGTTACTTTTGTTTTTTCTTTCTGTTTTCATTTTAGGCATGTTCTAAGCAAGGAACCTGCATTTGCTGGAGTGAAGGCCGAATACATCACAGCCAGTTTTAACAAAAACATAAACCACTCTCCCAAATTCAGGAAGGTGGTTCAATCTCCGCCCCCCCCCCATCTCAATCCCTAGCTCCAGTCCTCAAAGTGGATAACGTTACCCTATCTGATGCCCTCCCTGCAGCCACCGAGTTCAATTTATTCTTCACCTCCTGTGCCTCCTCCTTACTCTCAACTCAACCTCCTACCACATCACTACCCTCCCCCTTGAGACCTCTCTTTCAAGCTGCCCCTCCCCCCTTTCTCCTTCACTCCTATCTCCCCTGCTGATGCCCTCAAAGTCCTTCTTCCTCTTAACCCTTCTAAAGGAAAGTGCCCTTCTGGACTTGAGGCAAAATCCTATACCTGTCAGCTCCAGCTCCAGCTATCCCTCTTGCTTCTCTTCTAAACCTCTCTTTCTCACTTGCATCTGTCCCCCCTCACTGGAAACATGCTACTGTTATCCCCTTTGCAAAAGGTGGTGATCCCTCCTCTCCCCTGGAAACTACAATCCTATTTTCCTACTCCCCACTCTACCCAAGCTACAGGAGTGCTTGGTACTAACCCAACTCTCCTACTTTGACTCATCCTCCTTTTTCACCCCTCACCAGTCTGGTTTCCGGAAATGCCACTACACCCCCTCCTCTCTCCTTAGGCTCACTGACTCCATACTTACTGGTATGGACCAGGGACATATCACCTCAGCAATCTTTGTCAACCTAGCCAAGGATTTGGACACTGTCTCCCACCCCCTCCTGCTTGCCAAACTCACTACTGCTGGGCTCTCAAACGCAGCTATCTGCTGGTTCCAATCTTACCTAGTGGGAAGGATGCAATCCATTAGAATCACTGACAAAACATCCCTTCCCCTTCCCATTAACACTGGAGTCGCCCAGGGCTCAGTGTTGGGCCCACTGCTATTCTCTGTCTTCTTAAATGACCTTTCCACTGCCTGTCTTTTCACCTCAACCCACATATATGCAGACGATACTGTCCTGTACACATCTGGTCCCTCCACAGCTGATGTAGCAATCAGACTTCAGCTTGAGTTCGACAACGTTCAACACTGGCTTCGTTCAAATCAGTTATTCTTGAATGAAAAGAAAACAGTCTCCAGGACCTTCAGCACTAGGCAGAGACTCTCTCAGCTACCATCCCTCCCCACCTTCAACACCACTGATGGGACCTTGCCCAGGACAACTCCTCCTTTAGATATCTTGGGGTCTGGCTTGTCCAGAACCTCAACTTCACTGGACACATTGATGCCATCCACAAAAAGCTGCACCCTACACTGGGTGCTCTATACAGGAATCGTGGATGTATCCCATTGTCGTCTCGCCGTGCGCTGATCCAGAAAATGATCCTCCTTATATTTGACTACGGTGATGCAGTCTACAGTGCTGCTCCCAATTTTTCCCTAACCAGGCTGGACTCTCTCTTCCATTCCTTCTGCCGCTTCACTCTTGACTGCCCTTCCCACACCCATCACTGCAACCTCTACCAGTCTCCCTCCCTCCTCCCTCCCGCCCCTCCCTAGCTGACAGACGTCATATCCACTGTGCCTCCTTTCTTGCTAAATACTGGTTTCACTCTCTACCCTCGCATCTATCCTTCTCCATTTCCCTCAAACCACCTTCCTCTCACTCCCTTAGAAACCTTGACTCCCAGACTTTAACCCTTCCGCAACGAGGTCCTCCACAGCAGATCAGTCAGCTCTCTCCTACCACTTCCTAAAAATATGGAACTCTCTCCCCCAGCCTGTCTGGCCCACTACCACCCTCCTAAGGAACCTTTTCCCTCCTGCCTGTACTTGAGCTTGAACTCCCACCCTCAACCGTCTTTGGTTTTGCCTCTTTGGTTTCAATAACCTGGTTAGCACTTATACGATGTTCAATGTTAACCCATGCACTTTTATATGATTAGTATATTTAGTTCACAACATCTGTCTGCTTTGTTTAATTTGGCTGTAGCTTACTGTCTTTCTCATCATCCAATTTATACTGTTATTTTATACTTTATGTATTATTTTTATTACTGTACTTTTCCATTACCTCCTTGTGTCCTTACTGTTTATCTCTATTCCCCTCTCCACCAGGACAAATCTGGAAATGAGCATTCACTGCTCAGTATGCCTTTCCTGGTAAAACATTTAAATAAATTAATAAAAAGCTGCTGGAGTCCCATAACTTGATCTACCTGAAGAACCACCTGTAGTTCCTGTAGTCAATACCCTAACCATCTCTGATGGGTAAGCAGTTGGTTCCTCTAACTGGAACCTTATGCTTGTGTGAAGAACCTGCAACTCTGCAGAGCAGACAAGAAGTTACTATTACTAAAGCTCCATCATTCTGTGAAGAACCTGCAAGTCCACACAGCAGCAGCACAGTGATCTATGAGCGGAAGATTTGCAAGTGCAGGATGAAAGTGATATCGGGTTCTACAAATACCAGGCTTTAGGTGCTTTTACACTAGGCTTACCTGTACCACTGCTTCTGTGACATGCTTTGTTCCGCTCAGTCTGCTGCGTTCAAAAGGCACTTATACATGCAGTAATCTGTACTAGAACGAGTGGTACAGATCAACTGCAATGTTACTCTGTGTGGTGTCTACAGGCAATCCACGCTGCAACAGCCACGACAGCACGGGATTTCCTTTTCATGGGACAGAAATGAGTGTAAGGGCACTAGTATACAGCTGGGTGAAATGCTGCAAGAGTCAACAAACCTAGCCAAACAGGAAACACGGGATCGGTGAATGCTCACTTCTGTTGAGAAGCAGATCACCTATGGATGCCACACCGGGTAACGTTGCAGTTGATCTGTACCACTCGTTCCAATACAGATCACTGTGTGGAAACGTGCCTTTAGAATGAAGTACAAAAGAAAAATCTTAACAAGCCAGTGGCAACCATGTTCAAATTTCCAGTTTCCAAGATGAAACATGACATCAGGCAGTAGCTAGCAGTATCAATGTTTTAATCCTCAGCTTCTTCAGAAGTACAGTTTTGCACAATACTCCAAGCATCTGGATGTAGTCTTCTGTGGGGTGCTTTGTTTTCAACACCTGCAAGGAGTCAGTTTTGGTATCAACACCAATAACGGACTAGTCAAATGGAAAAAAAAAAAAGATTCTTGAGAGGCACAGCAAGTCAAAAGACACAGGAATGCCACAGCAAGGGCAGATGCATTTGTAAGCATATGTGATGGAAGACAGACAATGACCTATCAGTCTCATGTGAAGCAGGATCAGAAAATTACTGAACAAACAAGGCATGCTCTGTGGTGGATTGTGAAGATCTTTCTTCTTTGTGGAAGGCAGACTATAGCACTGAGAGGAAGGCTGCATAACACCAGAAACGTCAATGCATTTCTGCACTACACTGCTGAGCTGGACCTGGTCTTTCAAGAACACCTGGATATTGTACCACGCAATGCACAATCCTTAGCACAAATTCAAAATGAGCTGATACAGCTGATGGATCTACAGATTCAAAGGAAAATTCTGGGACAAGTAAAAGCAGCAAGTTTCTTCAGCTTGATTGCAGATGGGACCACCAACATTTCCACAAAACAGCAGGGTACACTGCCTGTGCGATTAATCCATTTAAATGACAATGGGACTGCGGAACTTCATCAAGATTTTACTAAAATTGTGGAAGCCTTATGGACAACTGGGACAGCACTTGCAGACCTATTCTTACAGACTCACCGCTTAGGGTAATGAAAAAGAATACATGAGAGGTCAGGGCTGTGACAGAAGCAGCAATATGAATAAATAACTCAATGGAGTGCAAGCCAGAATCCATATAGTCCTTCCTGAAGCCACCTACACTGTCTGCAAAGCTCACAATCTGAACACAGCAACTGTTCATTAATGTGCAACATAAGAGATTGCAAACATATTTGACACTTGCAGGAAGGTAACAGCAACACTGAAATCCCCACTAAGTGCAACAATGCATTATCTGACAGAACTAAGGAACTTCATGAATTTGCAGTGTGATTAGGAAGATGAGGGAAGAAGACCAAAGTACAGCCATGCATGCACCAGGGAATACATGATGAATGAGCCCGGCCGATTCACTTTGATGCTTCAAAACCAAATATATTATTATAATCAGCACCATGGAGAAAATTCTTGACTTTGACAATGATGCTGAAAGATTTCTCCATTACAAGTTTGATTTCCTCGTTAGTTTGGTGTGTGTACAGTCTATTATTGTACTCACAACACCTCTGAATTTCCACCTGCAACATAAGGACATTGACTTGATTCAAGCATGTGAAAAAGCAAGTGTTGCAGTTCAGGCCTTCAGAAGCATAAGGGAGGGCGCCGATAGCAGATTGTCAACACTGCATGCTAAGGTGAAATGTCTAGCAACTTGTGCATTTGTTGAAGAATCTGTGCCACGGATATGTGGAACACAAACTCGGGGGAACAATGTTAGTGCTACAGATCCGGAAGAATACTACATAAGAAATATCTTCATTCCTTTCTTTGATCATGTTATTTCAAGCTGACGGAGCAAGTGATTGAATGCCAGCCATATTTTTCTCGCTCAGTATTTGATGCCACATAAACTGCATGTTATGGACAGTGAGGACATGGTGACAGCTGTGTGTGATGCTTACAAGGGTGACAACTACAGAGCCAGAAAGTAAAGTGGATAACTGTACCCAAAAGAAGAGTGGCCAAACAGCATCCTCACTACGTTATCACAGGTAAAGTTTGCATTCTACCCAGATATTCATATTCCTCTTTGTGTTCTGGCCACAGAGTCAGTGTTACTATGGCAGAGAGATCATTTAGTGCACTGCAAAGAATAAAGACCTAACTGCAGGACTGTATGGGTGAAAGTCGGCTTACAGACATACCATGGCCACACATACATCAGGACTTCCCAGTTGATGTGGACCAAGTACAGGAAAATTCTGACTCGTGTGATGATCAATTAATTTTGTACCAAAGTGACACCAAGTATAGTTTTCTTGGATCTATGCTACAGTATGCTTAGAAATGTCTGTTGGTTTCAGTGAATGCTTTGTAGCGGACTGAGTAGAACTTGATTAGAACTTGTTTTGTTGACTGGGTGATTTCAGGTACTTTGGGTATGAGTGAATATATGAATGATTTTCGGGTGGTGTGAGTGCTCAGCCTTTGATGTCTTTTTCTTTTTTGCATGTTGGTATTTGATTTTTGTCAATTTTTAAAGTGCAAACTGGCAACATATCAAGGTTCAGGTGGTATGGGTCTGTTTGGTGTGGAGTGGTTTAGGTGGTTAAGATAACTAAACCAAAACCAGAGCACACTCTAGTTTACCCCAGCCCCCCCGATACTGCAATCACTGTAATTTTAAAAACAATAATTTACTGTTAATAGCTACATGTTTGCAAGTTCTACATGACTTGGTTTGTACATTGGTTTGGGTGCCTGTGGGTTTATGTTGTACGGGGATGTAGGTAACCAAACCAAAACCTATGCACCATTTAGCTTACTACAGCCTATAAATAGTTACTGTAATTTTGAGGCAATTAATCAGCAATAGTAAGCTGCTGACGGTATGTTACCATTTTGTTACTCGGTCGTCTAGGTGATTTCAGTTACTTTGGGTATGAGTGAGTGTGTGAATGATTTTTGACTGATGTGGGCTCTCAGCTTTAATACTTAAAAGAATGGATAAAGTGTATGAGCACAAGTACTAGTGTGAATGGACCTCTGTGGGGCTGGCTACCTTGATGTGTTACAGAGGCTTATTACACTGTAAGACTGCAACTAAAAGTCAGTCTGTAGTCTGACACTGCTGATGTTTGAAAGGCTTCCTTACTATACGGGAAGGTAAGTATGCACATTGCATTCTTTTCACTTCATATTTAGAGTATGCACCACAGATTAAATGCCGTGGAGGGTGGGTAATGGTCACGGTGTGGATAACAGTGTGGCAGCTCTGTGTACAAATTTGAAAGTCCCGGGTCCACCCGAGTACCATTAGTCAGTTTTGTATGACTGGCACAGACTACATACAACCTCAAGAGCAACACACTTCTGCTAATAAAGCCCTTTTAAAAGGGAGAAGTAATGAGGGTTTTGTGTTTCAAAAAACCACTGAACAGCAGGAAAGAACTACTGTGTATTACAGCCATCTGCTGGCCTAGCATGCCAACTGCACTTTAAACTGGATGAACAAAGGAGACATGCAGCTCATTTGGAAGCCCAGCACGTGGCTATATGTCAGTATTATCCTGCAACTTTCTATTCGTGGGGTTCCTAACAAAATGGGCCATATTTCCCACAGGAAAAACACACGAATGCTGACCCTGACTTATGAAATTCTGGAGCCCCATACACAGGCCTGTGTGCCGCAAAGTGGTCACTAGGACCCCCGTTGTGACGCAGCTCAACTTCACACTCCTTTGTGTTATATTCTGAGGGGTGAAAAGGCTTTCACTGCACCGTCACAACAGTTATTGCGGCAGTGCGGGCTATGGGGCTGAGTCGCTATGGTAATGAAGCACTGTGCAAGGGGCAGTTGCTGCCCAGTCCCCAAATCTGTTGCCTCTTGCCACAGATTGCAGCAGGGCTGTAAAGCTGTTGAAAACAGTTGCATAACAATGCCACAGGTGCTCGGACATAAATTAAAAATCCACCCTGGGATCGAGTGGTGATGACTCGAGACTGAGATTAGTAAAGGACGAATTGTTTTATGATCACACGGGGAAACAGAGATGGGGGTGCAGTGGACAGCAGGGATGACACTAGATCAGAGGATCAGTCAGGGGGACAGTGCACCATCCAAACCATCTCTGCAAAAGCAAAAATCCTGAATCTTTTAAAGCAGGTATAGGTTTCTTCTTGAAGCAACTTCTCAGGTTGGATGTGCTACAAGTGGCTATGAGAAAAATCCAGCACACAGGAGAAGACACAACATTTTTGTAGTATACAAGAAGAAAGGCATGTGAGACTGAACATGACACATTCTAGTCCCTTAGCTTTGTTATAATAAAGTAAGACAGCTTAGGGGGGAATTTGAAAGACTGATTGGATTAAGATGTTTCTGGATATACCCGTTAACAGAGAAAAATGTGTGGCATGGCAGACAGTTAAGTTTAACACATGTATTCAGGGCCTAAGCTGCCAAAACTAAGTGAAATGAAAGAAAGTAAAACATGATGCCAAACTAATGCAGCAAAACAATGATGTGCACAATAAATGTGCAAGGAAGTCCCCCCTCCCCAAAATGAAAATAAGAGATGATTTGAAAAAGGGCCAGTTTATACCTTTTGAACAACTGCAGCAGGAATACTGCCTGGACCCGAGACCATTACAGGTATTTTCAGCTCCATGATTACTGTAATGCAGTGTTAGAACTACATGTAGAGGTGTCTGAACTTCCATCCTTGGTAGACTGGGTCATCTCAGTTTTACAAGGTTCCTGGCAAGATCAATTCATATGTGTGTGTCATCACGCTCTACAAAATAGTCCGCAAACTAATGTAATCCCCACTCAGGATACCTGGGAAGCAGAATGTTCTTTAGAATTACAACAGGTGGTCCACCGGCACAGTAGTAAGATTCACCGCTGTGAGGTTTGGGAATGGACTCAAGGATGCCAGACAGCTGGTCGGGGGTGAACTGAGCAGAGCATGCTCTTCACCTCCGGGGGGGGGGGGGGTTGAGTGTCTCTGGCCTGGTGCTCCCGGGTGACCACAGGATGCACCGCAACCAGAGGACCTGTGAGCGTCACTCCTCAGGGACATGTCGGACGCATGATGCGGTTGCATCACAGAGTCCACTGAGACACACCCCTACCAAAAAAGAAGAAAAAGAGCCTACGGTGGGTGAACATGAAGCCTTCCTCTCGTAGCAGATCCGATGGTCGCCCCAGACGCATCCGTGATAGAGATCCATTGGGGCTACGGGAGGGGGGCTCCACACTGGGGGGTAATCCAGGAGGTACTTTGTTCGGGGCTGGTGGCAGGGTGGCTGAAAGGGAAAAAATCATCGATAGATAAAAAGCATACAGAGTAAAAAAAGAATTACAACAGGTGGACTGGGCTATGATTTGGTTCAGGCAGCATAAGGTAACCGGGTCGTACCAATGGCGTGAATACAGCTGGAAGACAGCAATTAGATTCTTTCGTACATCTCGGATTACTGGCAAGTGTCTGCCCACTTGAGACTCCTCCTGCTGGAGGGGTTGCGGGGCCGAAGTAGCCCAGCACACCCCTGTCCTGTGGTTATGCCCAGTCCTCTGACAATATTGGTTTTCAGTAGAAACAGAACTACGGGCGATAATAACCCCATGTCAAAAACAAGACCCATACCTATTTATTAAGCGTATTTCTTGTGACAGCCAAAAAAGTATTTACACGACTCTGGCTGAAACTGGAACCCCAGAGTATTTCTAGGTGGGAAGATACTATATGGGATATCTACAAAATGGAAAAATACTGCGAGTTTTCTTGCACTGTCTGCCAAATAAAGTTTTCAATAGACTCTCTACCTACACACACACACACACACACATACACACACACACAGAATGGCAGTTTGCCTTGTGGGCTCTCTGACCAGCTGCACAAGTATAAAACTTCATTTGGAGAAACTGTTAAACTGACAGTAGTTAATGCTTATGCTATCATAATTGAAAGAGTACTACGGCACCCATCAACCTGACTTAAAGGGAACAAAAAGAATGTTCATTTTTTTCATTATATTTTATTTAGGTTTTTTTTTTTTTAAATAATTAACGAAAATAAAAAAAACATACCATATAGCATTTTTTTTTGACTGGAAAACGTCACATCATAAGACAGCCATATTCTCTTATGTTAGATATCCTAATCCGTATTATTTGATAGAACTGGCAGGGTATATACATAAATTAATAATAACCCAACGTTTGCACAGATGTGCTTACCACACCATGACTAGCCAAATAAAGATGAAGATACTTGCTTAGGGATACTCAGATGTGATCCTAGCAGTCACGGTTTCTGCTTGTCAATAATTTCCATTAAGAATGTTAAAAACCATATGCAGAGCACAGAACAACTAAGAAATAACTTCTGGTCCTCAACTTTTCCTCATACAAGCTAAAAATTACTGTAACCTCAGAAATATAAAAGGGGAGACTGGCTTATCACACTATAGAGGGATTTTACGAAACTGTGTCCCTTGGTAAACTTTCACCAACATTAAAAGGGATATGAGCATGACAGTATTATCTGCATGTAAAAGTCTGCACATAGGAAGGAACAGTTATGTACTTAATGTAACAGTAAATCTTTGAGAGAATCTCTTTCAACAGGCCACACCTATGGAATTACAGCCACCAGGCACTTGGATATCACAAAAACATTTTACAAGCTGTCTACTAGGGGCTGCCCATGACAATGTCCTACGTCAGCACTTCTCATATAAATTTGAGAGGCTCCTTCCCTCCTTAGTTCCCCAAAAGATATCATGCTCAAAGGACCTCCCTCTAGGGAATCAAGAGACAGCTTATAGTTTCAGACACCAGGCAAGGCAGGAAACAGCCGGTAGACCGTTCTGGAGAAAGAGACAACAGTTACAGAGTTCTATGTCTGGGGTGGGGGTGGGGGGATGGCATGGCCTGATGAAAGAGATTCTCTTGAAGATCTGCGGTTACGGTAAGTATGTAACTGTTCTATCTTCTTTGAGGATATCTCTCAACAGGCCACACCTATGGAACGTGTACCAAGCAGCACTGGCAATAAAACAGTCTGGGTGGCTGAAGTCTATGAATATAGGAAAGAAGGCCCTGAAGTACAGCTACACCAAAGCCTGCCCTTTTCCAAGAAGCAATGTCCAGACTGTAGTGTTTAGTGAAGGTGTGGAGAGTACTCCAGGTTGCAGCAGCACAAATCTCTGCAGCCGACATATTCTTAAAACAGACAACAGAAGTAGCCATGCCTCTGGTGGAATGACCACAAACACCAGCAAGTTCCTTACTGTACCTTCTGTGACAAAAAGTAATACAGCTGGCCAACCATTTGGACAGACATTATTTAAAAATGGGTACGCCCGCTTTCCGAGGAGCGAAGTAATCAAAAAGCTGTGAGGACTTCCTGCAGTCCTTCATATGATGTATATAGTACCCACGTATTCAATGTACATCTGCAGTAAGGAGCAATGCTTCCCCTGGATTGGCATGCTCAGGAAAATAAACCGGCAGGTGGATGGTCTGATTCAAGGTAAACTCAGACACCACCTTTGGTAGAAACTTAGGATTGATATGCAAAGACACCCTGACTTTGTAGAAAATCAAGGAGGCTCACACATCAGAGCCTGAAGCTCTGAAATCCTTTGAGCAGAAGTAACAGCAACTAAACATAATACTTTCCAAGAAAGGAAGCTTAGGCCACAAGTTGTGGTCGGCTCAAAAGGATCCAAAGGAAGCTTTTCTAACACAAAATTCAGGTCCCAAGCTGGAACTGGATCGTGGACAGGAGGCTTCAAGTGCAGAATGCCTCTCACGAATGTATGGGCCACCTCCAGCGGCACAACCGCATGACCATCAATAGGAACGTGGAAAGCTAAAATGGCAGCCAAGTGCACCTCGACAGAAGAGTACTGCAATCCTGCATTTGACAAGGGCAGCAAATACTCTATAAAGAACAGTTTTGTAAGAACTTACTGTAACAGTAGATCTTCGAAGGGATCTCAGTCATCAGGTCACACAGAAGGAACTTCACCGTCGTTAAAGGGGAATCCACACAGAAGATTTTCAGCAGTACAACTGGGGCTGCCCACCTTGACATCATGTAACTATGTCACCTGCTCTGTAAAGGCATGAGTGGCCTCACTCCCTCCTCAGTTCTTTTCCCCCAGAGACAAAGGGAGCAAAGCCCAGTCACAGGGGACAGACGAGAGAGGTGCCCAGGCCAGTAAAGAAGGCTGGATACACCAAGTAGCCAGTTCCAGGAAGAAGTCTCAAAAAGGGAGATGGTGGGAGGGAAACAGACTTGATGACTGAGATCCCCTCAAAGATCTTCTGTTATGGTAAGTTCTTATGTAACTGTTCTGTCTTCTTCGGGGGTATCTCAGTCATAAGGTCACACCGTAGGAACAAGTCCCAAGCAGCTGCAGGTGCAAACAGTCTGGAAGGCCAACTTTAAGCTTAAGACAAGAGGCCCTGCAGCACAGCCCTGCCAAATCCTGCATGAGCTCTAGATGAAATGTCCAGACTGTAGTGCTTGGTAAAAGTATGGACGGTGCTCCAGGTGGCAGTCGCACAAATGTCAGCAGCAAAAACCCCTCAGAAACAAGCCACAGTGGTAGCTATGCCTCTGGTGGAGTGAGCTGTGACAGCACCAGGCAATTCTTTGCCATACTTGTAGCAGAACACAATGCAATTAGCCAACCATTTGAATAAACACTGTTTAGAAACTGAGGTGCCCTCTCTACTTGGGGTGAAGGAAACAAACAACTGCTTCGACTTCCTGCTGTCCTTAGTGCGGAGCAGGTAGTACTTCAAAGTTCTGCGCATGTCTAAAGTGTGGAGCAGTACTTCCCCTAGATTGGCCAGTCTTCTTAGAAAAGCACTAGCAAACAGGCTAGAATGAGGGGTGGAGCAACAACGGGGAAACATCAAAACTGCCATCAGAGAGGAAACAAGCCTTTGTATGAAGCAAATAAACAAATCAAAATGAAAGAAAAAGCCACTATGGTTCTCAAAAGAGGTGGCGGGGAAGGTCAGGGAGAAAAAGACAGCATTCAGGAAGTATAAGGAAATACAGAAGGAGCAGGACAGAGAACTGTACCAGTTAAGGCAGAAGGAAGCGGAGTCAGAATATCAAAGGCCCAAACTGAGAAAAGATAGTAAACTCGGTTAAGAAGGGATAAAACCTTTTATAGGTACATCAGAGAGCATAGAAATACAAAGGAGGGATAGTGAGGCTGAATAGAATGGACGGTGGGTGGACAGAGAGGGACAGTGAAAAAGCAGGGATACTGAACGAATATTTCTGCTCAGTATTCATAAAGAGGAGGAGGGAAAGTGTCTAATCCAATTAACAGAAGCACTCTGGATAGGGGTCGATCCCAGTCCTTTCACAGAAGAAAGGGTTCTGAAAGAACTCCTAAAATTGAAGGTGGACAAAGCAATGGGGCCTAATGAAATTCACCCCAGAATTCTAAAAGAAATGAGGGGAGAACTAATGAAACCACTGACTACCCTTTTTAACAAATCATGGGAGGAAGGTGTGGTACCTGAGGACTGGAGGAAGGCGGATGTGATTCCCCTTCACAAAAGTGGGACCAAGACAGAGGCAGGAAACTACAGACCTGTCAGTTTGACCTCTGTGGTAGGGAAAGTAATGGAATCACTTCTGAAGGAAAGAACTGTTGAGTACCTAGAGGCCAGTGGGGTACAGGACCCAAGGAAGCATGGGTTCACAGCGGGAAGGTCATGTCAGTTGAATCTAATTGATTTCTCTGACTGGGTGACCAAAGTAGTAGACTAGGAAGGGGCTGTGGACATGGCCTACCTAGACTTTAGCAAGGCATCTGACAGTCCCACACAAAAGATTAATAGTCAAATTAACCAGCCTGGGAGTGGGTCCCAGGGTGGTAGCTTGGGTAAAACACTGGCTGGACAATAGGACACAGAAGGTAATTGTAAATGGAGACCACTCTGAAGAAAGAGGGGTTACTAGTGGGGTTCAGTACTGGGTCCTGTCCTTTTTAAAGTCTTTATAAGTGACATTGCAGAGGGACTGGAAGGAAAATTATGCCTCTTTGCAGATGACACAAAGATCTGCAACAGGGTTGATACACAAGGAGGTGTGGAAAGGATGAGAAGGGATTTGGCAAGGTTGGAGGAATGGTTAGAAGTATGGCAGCTTGGATTCAATGCAAAGAAGTACAAAATAATGCAACTGGGAAACAAAAACCCAGGGGAAGACTACATAATGGGTTGGGGGGAGGTAGCAACAACAACAAAAATGGAAAGGGACCTGGGGGTAATCATATCAGATGACCTTTAAGGTTAGCAAGCAATGTGAGAAGGCAGCAGGGAGGGCTGGGGGGATACTGGGATGTATAGGGAGAGGTACCACCATCAGAAAAACAGGAAGTTGTTATCCCTCTGTACAGACAGTTGGTGAGACCCCATCTGGAGTACTGCGTCCAGTTCTGGAGACCCCGTCTCCCAAGGACAGACAGGATAGAGGCAGTCTAGAGGAGGCAACTAAAATAGTGCAGGGTCTGCAAGAGAAGCCATACGAGGAGAGACTAAAGGAGCTTAATATGTATACCCTTGAGGAAAGGAGAGAGGGGGGGAACATGATAGAAACTTTTAAGTACCTCAGTGGAATCAACAAAGTACAAGAGGGTTGCATCTTTCAAAAAATGATGTGCAAGAACAAAGGGACACAATTTGAAGACAGAGGGAGGGGGCAGTTAAGGGGCAATGTGAGGATGTATTTTTTCACAGAGAGGGTGGTGGACGCATGGAACAGCCTTCCTGAGAAGGTTGTGGGGTCTACAACTGTGGGAGAATTCAAGAATGCATGGGACAGACATAAGGCAATTTTTGTGCGGGGGGGGTAGGAAGAAATAGGCTGTTGGTTTACTAGGATCTGCAGTTTATCCTGTAGTAGGGAATTGGGTAGACTAGGTGGGCCATGTGGTCCTTATCTGCCATCAACGTCTACATTTCTATGCTCAGGAAAATAAACAGGAAGGTGGATAGATTGATTCAGTGTAAACTCAGATACCACCTTAGGGAGAAACTTATGATCTGTGCGCAAAGACACCCATTCTTTGTGAAAAATCAAGCAAGGCTCCTCACACTAGGGGGCCTGAAGTGCTGAGATTCTTTGAGCAGAAGTAATGGCAACCAAAAAGAGCACTTTCCAGGATAGAAAGTGCAAGTTGCAACAGGCTCAAAAGTAGACAGGGTTAACTTCTCCAGAACAAAGTTTAAATCCCAAACTGGGACAGAAGAACGGATTAGAGGTTTCAGATGCATGATGCCCCTCAGAAGGTATGAGAAACATCCAGCTGAGCTATAGTATGGTTACCCATGGGCATTTGAAAGCAGAAATAGCCAAAAGATGTACCTTAAGGCAGAAGTACTGGAGACCTGAGTCAAAAAGGGAGATCAGGTAGTCCAGAATCTGGTTCACCAGACAGGTGAAGGGTTCCAGATTATGCTTGGCAGCCCACATGGCAAACCGCTTCCACTTCATGGCATAAATGGCTTGGCTGGATGGCTTTCAGGTGGCCACCAGGACATCTGCCACTCTGTTGGACACCCCACACTTGCAATGGCTACGCCCTCAGGAGCCAAGCATGCAGATAGAGGGGACCTGAGGTTGAGATGGACCAGGGTCCCCTGATCCTGGGTCAGCAGATTCCTGCAGCAGGGGAGAGGGACTGAAGGTTCCTCTGCCAACTGCTGTAGAACAGAAGTAGAAGAGAAACCATATCTGGTGAGGCTAGAATGGGGCTATCAGTATCATGGTGGCCTCTTCAAATGGGGAGAAGGCATAAAGAAACCTCCCACTCCAGGACAGAAACAACACATCTTGCCAGAAAACTCCAGGCCCTGGATCAAGCGAGCAGAAAGAACAGGTTACTCACCTGTAACAGTGGTTCTAGGAGTGGTACATGTTGTTCATCCACACTTATTGGCATGTCCCTTTCCCCTTTAAGAATCACCAGAAGTCTTCAAGTTGGTTCCTCCCACCTACCCACCCGGGTGGTATATATCTTGGCTCCGCTCTGTGATGCCAGATCTTCCTTTCCGCTGGAAGATTCAGGTTGTCTCCCTTGTGCTCACGCATTTCGTAGGCTCTGGCTTTCAAAATTTCAGTTTTACAGAAATTAAAAATCACCTTTTCACATCTTCAATTATCTCCGGTGTCCTTGCGGCCAAAAATGTTGCACACCGATCCCAACTTCCGCGTGCGTCTACTGCCTTGGTATGAAATACGCGACCGTCGTCTGCAGCTTTGCCTGGCCTTCCATCCCAATGTCCTGGATGACCATCTTGCATGTTTGAAATTGGGGAGACCGGAGAAGAGGAACCCTCCAGTGAAGTCCAAGAAGGCTAGGTGGGTGGTTTCCACGACTGCGGGATCCGCCAAGCAACTGGAACGTATGCAAGCATTCGAGGAAGAAGCCCTTTGTGCTGCAGACTCTTGAAGCGTCTTCGTTCCACTCAATCTGGGCTCCACCTTCTCAGGCTCCTTCAAGGAGTTGTGCCAGTCTCTTCCCATCCAGGAGAGGTGCCTGCTGGCTCGCACTCCTCCTGATCCCATAAGCGGGAGAAGGAACTGAGCAAGTCTTTGTCTCGGCGAAGGTGCTCTTGGGACTGAGAGAGGTCTCAGTCCCAGGAGCATGTAGTCTCTCCACCGGGTCATGCCTGAAAAAAAGGCAAAATTTGTCTAGTGCACATACATGGTCAACAAAAACTAAATAAATAAAAATAAAATAGCTCCAAGTCTGAAAAGGGCCAAGATGGACCCCCCAGCCCATCCTGGAAGCACCCGAGGTAAAGATCTGCTGTGGAGATGTAACCTAGAATGGGACTCTTTGCAAAAGGTTCTGGGGGTCCATCCACCACTGAAGCACCCTGCAAATAGGAAATGAAACTAGGACTAACTTGTCCAAATCTTCCATCTGTTGATTCCACTGTACCCTGAAGGTCCGCTGAAGGGTTTGCATGTGGAGTCTGGCCAGAGGAACAGTGGGAATGGTAGCTGCCATTAGTCCCAGAAGCCTTAAATACAGCCTGGCATAGAAATACCGACGCTGGGCCATGAGGCACTCCGCCCTGTACAAAGGGAGAAAAACTTTCCCACGTGCCAAGTCTAGGACCGCCCTTGTGTACTGCAGTCTCTGGGACAGAACCAGGGCTAACTTGGGCAAACTGACTGTGATGCTCATTGAATGGAGCAGCTTAAGAGTCCTGCTTAAGTACTCCAGTAGCTGGTCCGTGGATGGTACTTTTAAGAACCAATCATCCAGATAAAGGGAGACATACATTCCCTCTCCTAAGGGCTGCAGCTACTGCTGCTAAGCACTTGGTAAAGACTCGCAGTGCACAGGACAAGCTAAAGGGTAGCAATTTAAACTGGTAGCGTTCACCATGAAAAAGGAACCAAAGAAACTTCCTGTGAGGAGGGAACACAGATATGTGCAGGTAGGCTTCCTGCATGTCCAGCGAGCATAGCCAGTCACCCTGCTTGAGCAGGGGCATCAGACCAGGCAGTTACTGTGCAAAACTTTCTGTACTGGACATAGATACATAGACAGTGTCGGCAGATAAGGGCCTATGGCCCACCCAGTCTGCCCATTTGAGCTTGTAAGTTCAGTTTGTTTTCCTAGAAGTCTGTTGCACCTTACCCCTGACCTCCAGAATTCCTTTATGTCTATCCCATGCATTCTTAAATCCCGTGATTGTTTCAGCCCCCACCACTTCCTCTGGCAGGGTGTTCCACTTGTCCACCACCCGTTCTGTGAAGAAATTCTTTCTCATGTTTCCTCTAGATAGTCCTCCCTCCAACTTCATCCCATGCCCTCTAGTCCTGGAACATCTTTTCGCTTAAAAATAGTGTTTTCCTGCACCCTGTTCCTCCCTGTAAGATACTTGTATGTCTCTATCATATCCCTCTCTCCTCCTCTCCTCCAGGGAGTACATGTTCAGTTCCTTCAACCTGTCTTCATAGGACTTGTGATGCAATCCACGCACCATCTTTGTTGCCCTCCTCTGAACCTTCTCTACCCTGTCTATGTCCTTACATAGGTATGGTCTCAGAACTGTACACTGTACCCAGGTGGGGCCTCACTAAAGTCTTGTATAGCGGAATTATGACCTCCCTTTTCCTGCTGGTAATGCCCTGCCTATACATCCCAGCATCCTATTTGCTTTACCTGCTGCCTTGTCACACTGTTTCCCTACCTTGAGGTCATCAGAGATGACAACCCCAAGATCCCTTTCCTGCTTGGTGCATGCTATATCCTCACCCCCCAACTGATATATTGTGCCAGGGTTTTTGTGCCCCATATGCATTATCTTGCACTTCTTTGCATTGAATTTCAACTGCCAAACCCCTGACCATTCTTCAAGTTTCTGCAGGTCGCTTCTCATTCTGTCTACACCCTCTGGTGTGTCTACTCTGTTACAGAGCTTTGCGTCATCAGCGAACAGCGACATACAGATTGAGGTCTTTTAGTCTTTTAGAACCAGAATAGACCTCAAATCTCTGGTCTTTTTGGGAACCAGAAAGATGCTGGAGTAAAACCCTTTGTTCTTCTGATGCCTGGGCACTGGCTCTATGGACCGTCTGTGCAGAAAGGACTGTACTTCCTCCTGAAGCACTGGCAAGTGGGCTGGAGGATAGTGAGAGGCTACTGCAGGGGTCACTGGGGGAACCAAACTCCAATCATCACCTCCTGGCCAGTAGCCAGAGGAGGATGGTATGGCAAGGAGTCGAGCTGAGGCGGATCCAGCCGCTGGGGCTGGTCCGTCACTTCTTGGGCACTTGGCTGCAGCTCCAGCATTGGAGTGGGCGGGCAGGACAGTGGAGGCTCTTTCCTTGAGGCCTAGAGGCTGCTCCCAGTCTGTTAGGTGCCCTATGAAAAGGAGGGTACTGTCTGCCCTTCTGCTTCTGGGTATGATACAACGAGTGGACAGACTTAAGGGCCCTGCCCGAAGCCTGCAGATCATTAATGGTGTCCTGAACATCAGGGCCATACAGTTTGGTCCCACTGAAAGTGGCATTCAGCACCTTTTGCTTAACATCCATAGCAAAGCCAGAAATCCGCAACCAGGAGTGCCTACGTAGGCATATGGCTATGGATGTAGTCCTGGCAACAGTGTCAGTCAAATCATAAAGTGACCTCAAAAGGTGCATGCTAATATCCTTGGTTGTTTGCAAACAATTGAGGTACTCCTGTTTCTGAGAGCCCTCTGGAAGAGCCTGGGCAGTAGCCTTGCCCTTCTTCCAATTGGTGTTCTGATATTTCCCCATGTGGGACAAGTAATTTGCAATCCTCAAGCCCAAGTTGGAGGAAGCTTAAACCCTCTTACCCCAAAGGTCGATTCTACAAGACTCCTTGTCTAGGTGGAGGAAGTCAAGGTGCTTGGGCACCTTAGACCTGTCAAGGGCAGCTTTAATGACTACTGAGTCTGTCTCAGGCTGAGCTGCATAGCAAGGGAACCCTTGGGGGGCATTATAGAGTTTATCTGCCCTCCTGGGCATAGCTGGCACCATATCTGGGTGGCGTCAAGCAGCAGTGGCAGCATTCCTCAAAGCAGGCAAGATGGGGGGAACTACAGTATCTTTAGAGGAGACTCTGTAATCTTCAGAAAGTCAACCACATCTTTCCTGGTGACATCATCCTCCTCTGTATGAAATCCCATTGCAGATTGCAACTGCTTCATTATATTAAAGAAGGCAGGGTCCTCTGGAGGAGATCTAGGAGTGTGTTTGACCAAGTCCTCACTGACAGAGGAGGCAGTGGACCTGTCTGAGGAGAGAAGCTCTTCCTCTTCCTCTTCCCCTTCCTCATCATCAGGCAGAATGACGTCAGGGTGATGCTCTTTTTTGATATCGACCTCCTGCAGTTCTAGGTTTTATGGGTGATGTGCTGATGTCGAACAGTATGGATCATCCCTCGGTCGACAGAGGAAGGGGTGTCAACGCCGAAGCAGCCATCAACGGCACATGCAATGAAAGCCTGAAGGCACCAAGCTATTGCACAATCACCGAAGTGAACTTGGTAAATATCCTATTGTGCTTGACGAGCGCCGAATCCCTTGTTGATGGCAGGGGGTCAACGGAGCCAGGAGCGAAGGCTCGATGGCCGGGCCCTGAGAGCCTGTAGATGTAGTTGCCCTAGGGTCTGGAGATGCATCAGGCCATGTCAGGATGAACGTCAACGACGAGCCTGTCAGCGGAGGGGCCGATGACCGACCACCCTGGGAACTGGATGGCAGAGCTGTCGGTATGGGCCTAATAGCTGCAGATGCCTGGACAGCAGATTTGTTCGTTAATGCTGCAGCCATCAACAAAGTTCCCCCGGGAGAAGAAGATGAGGAAGCTGTCGGGAAGCAGGACCACCGTCGGGGGGAGCGGTCCCAATCTTGGTCTCTTTTATAACCCCCCCCTCCTCCGAGGACCTGTCTCGGGCCTTAGAGGCCTGGGAGCTTGATGACCTTGCTGGTGATTGAGAGGCTGGAACCTTCGGAGGACCCCTTTTCAGAACTAGATACCTGTTATTCCATTAGAAATTTCCAAGTCTTCTTGCATCACCATAGGGTTGTTTGATTAAACTTCTAGCAGAGCTAGAAACTTTGTGGTCATGTCCAAGACAGCAGACACATAAAGAATGCTCATCTGTGGAGGCAATCTTCTTTCCGCAGCAGCAGTGACGGAAAAAGAGACGTAGAAGTCATTCTCAACATAAACAAAATATAAGAATCTCCAAGAAAAAGATTCCAAAGTAGGTATAAAAGAAAAATTTCATAGGCAAAAAGGTGCAAAATTTCATCAGAGCTTCCTCAGAGACCTGTGTACACTGAGTCGATAGTGGGAAAGAACTGAGGAGGAAGGACGTCACCTACTGTATAAAGGCGTGAATGGCCCCAATTGTACTGTTGAAAATCTTCCGTGTGGATTCCCCTTCACCAATGGTGACGTTCCTATGGTGTGACCCAATGACTGAGATACCCCCAAACAAGATCATAATTTACTGGACATGTAAAAGGATCCATTTGATAAGAAGCGGCCCACAAAGCATACCGCTTCCACGTCATGTAATAGGTGGCTCTGGCGAAGGGTTTTCTGGCAGCCACCAGAATGTCAGCCACCTTTTGAGACACCGCAAACCTAGCAATGGTCATGTCTTCAGGAGTCATGCATGAAGTGACTTGAGGTGGACTAGGGTTCCCTGTTCCTGTGACCGTAAGCCCTTGCACGGGCAGAGGTACTGGTGCTTCCACTGCCAATTGCTGCAGTAAGTGGAACTAGATCTGATGAGGCCAAAGGGGAGCAATGACTATTAAAGCTGTTCCTTTCATTTGGAAGCTTGATCAACCCTCTCTGGATTAGAGGGAAGAAAGGAAAGTCATAAAGGAATCTCCCCTTCCGAGAGGGACAACACAACTCACCAGAAAACTCCAGGCCCTGGAATGAGGAAGCAGAAAGGCATCTGTTTTGCATTGTGTGAGGACTTAAAAAGGTACAGTGCTGGACGACCCTACCTGTCGAACAGATCTTCTGCTACCGAGGTCAGCAGTTCCCACTTGTGCATTCTGACTGTGACCTGCTTAGCCTGTCTGCTGAAACATTTTTGATGCCTGGAACACGAACTGCAGACAGTTCTAGACTGTCTTCTGGAGCTCAATTCCAAACCCTCATCGCTTCCCTGCATAGGGGGTAGGTGTGAGTTCCCCCTTGCATATGTAATGCACCACACTGATGTTGTCTGTTTGCACCAGCAGATGTCCCAGGCATAGATGGGT
Organism: Neoceratodus forsteri; assembly: GCA_016271365.2. Taxonomy (NCBI): domain Eukaryota; kingdom Metazoa; phylum Chordata; order Ceratodontiformes; family Ceratodontidae; genus Neoceratodus; species Neoceratodus forsteri. Next base: position 115,037,952 of record JADMNL010000025.1, read on the forward strand.
CTGGAAGGCTTGCAGACCATACAGAACCTTCATTTCTAGGATGTTTATGTGGAGGGTACTCTCCACTTTCGTCTAGGTTCCCTGTGTCTGATGAGGCCCAAGATGTGCCCCCCAAGTCCATCCCCGAGGAATCTGTGGTAAGGATCTGATGAGGGGAGGGAATCAATAAAGGAACCCCCCTTTAGCAATGGTAGGGTTCCATTCACCACTGAAGTATCTTTTGGACAGGAGAAGTTACTAACACCTTCTGCTGTAGGTCGTCGGTGTGTTGATCCTATTGGATTTTTAATGTACACTGAGGAATCCTCATATGCAGTCTGGCCAGTGGTACTATAACAATGGATGCTACCATTAGGCCCAACAGTCTCAGGAATGTCCTGGCTGTGACATACTTGTTGTTGTATACCACCTGGGCCAGTGCAATCAGGTGTTCAGCCCCGTCCTGGGGCAGGAAGGTTAAGCCTTGGGCTGTGTCCGGGACTGCCCCTGTGTACTGCAGGTGCTGATGAGGGGTCAGGCCTGATTTCGGCACACTGACCACGATTCCTACAGCACTGAACAACTGCCTGGGGCATGCTAGGATCTGGTAAAACTGCTCTTTGGAACAGGATTTGAGCAGCCAGTCATATAGATAGGAGAATACATACCCTTTCTCCTGAGGGCTGCTGCCACTACTGCTAAGAATTTGGTGAAGACCCATGGTGCAGATGATAAACCAAAGGGCAATACCCTGAACTGGTAATATTCCCCTGGAAAAAAAACTGTGGTACTTCCTATGAGGGTGACAGATCTTGATATGCAGGTAAGCATCCTGCATGTCTAGGGAACAGATCCACTCCCCTCCCTGAGTAGTGGCAACAGGCCTCATAGAGTGACCATTCTGAACTTCTTGCACTGAATAAAGAGGTTCAGATTTCTTAAATCAAGAATGAGCCTCAGGTCCCCTGTGCATTTGGGGACAAGGAAGCATCTGACGTGACATTCCTCCACTGGTCCAGGTGGAGGGAAAGAGGCGACTCCCTACTACCACCTCCGAAGGTACTGGTGGGTAGGGGTCTAGGAGATGCAGATCCTCCAGCTGCAGCCGCAATCCCACTTCTACAGGCTTTTGAATGGGCACCTGGGATGGGTCCTGAGGCAGGCAGAGTTGATCCTCCTCTGCCTTTACTTTGTTGTCCAACTCCTGAATGGTGTCTGTTGCTGGCCAGATGAAAGGGCACCCTCTGCCTACTTCTTGGTTGCGTATGGTAGAGGAAGTGTACCGATTTTAAAGTTCTGCCTGATGCCTGTACGTTTGAGAGGATATCCTGAACGTCTTCTCCAACAGCTTGTATCCTCTGAATGGGGCATTTAGGATGGATTGCCACATATCATTGGCAAATTTGTATGACACCATTTGTATGCTGATGATACTATAATGTATTCTGAGGGTGAATCTGTGGGGCATATACAGAAAAATTACAAAAATCCTTTAATTTATTGCAGACATACTTTTGGGAATATGGGTTGGTTTCAAACCCTTTAAAGTCACAGGTCATGTTATTCTCGAACAAAAAAGTATCTTTGAATTTAGATATAAAAACATTGGACGGGTGCAGCTTGGCCTTTGTGGACTGTTATAAATATCTGGGAGTCTGGATGGACTCCCATTGTAATTGGGATTTTCACATTGATAATTTGACACAAAAATTGAATAAGAAGTTCGAGGCACTGTATAAGCATAGAAAATGTCTTTTGCCTGAAACCAGACTAAAAATTGTGAACTCAATGATAAACCCACATTTTGACTATGGTGATGTTGTGTATAGTGCGGCTGCTAAAGGTACATTGGGTTAGTTAGATGTTGTTTTTAATAGATTTGCATGCTTTGTCTTAGATGCACCCTGGAATACACACCATTGTATTCTTTACAAAACCCTGAACTGGATAACCGATGGATCGCCGTAAAATTCATGTGCAGTGTTTGACCCATCGTTGTTGCTTTAAAAAGGCTCCAGAATATTTAATAAGATTTTTTTGAGGAGTGGGATGTTAAGGAGGGACTACGATCTGCTGGGGAAATAAATTTTAAGGTGCCATTTATGAGAACAACGAGGGGCCAACACTGTTGTATATGAAGGTCCAAAATTATGGAATTTATTGCCAGGTCATTTGAGGTCACGTACTTATACAACACCTTGGAATGTACTGAGATCATGGCTTGAAAAGGTGGCATTGCCACCAAGAAGTTGTTGTATTTGAAAGTTTTGACCTGCTATATAAATTGCTGATTTGTGTATATACGATTTTATTTATGTTTGTTATATTATTCGTATGTCTTTTTATAACAAAACTATTTTTTTTTTACAGAAGGGCCCCATTGTAAATTAACTTTTGCTAAATTGGGTTATCCTGTTTCTGATATCAGAAATAAACTTTTTACTACTACTACTACAAATCCTGCCACCCTCAACCAACAGTGTCTTCCCCAAGAAGAAACCAGAAGCTGCTGCTCTAGCAGAATTATTAGAAATACCTGGAGGGCCTTTAGCAGCTCCTGCTTAGGGGTACCCTCTGGGATGGCTTGGGATGTTGCCTTGGCCTTCCTACAGAGGGTATTCTGGTAATTTACCATATGGGCCTGATAGTTCACAATTCTCAGGCCCAAGGTAGCAGAAGTGAAAGTCCTCTTCCCCAGGGCTTCTAGTCTCTTGGACTCCTTGTCAGGAGGGAGAGAACTAAGGTGTTTAGGAATTTTAGACCCATCATGTGCTGCATTTATCACAACAGAGTCAGACTCAGTTTGGTCTACAAAAAAGGGCTCTCCTAAGGGGGCCTGGCACAGCTTATCTGCCTTCCTAGGAATGGCAGGAACCATATTTGGCCTGTGCCAGATAGCCAGGATGGCATCCTATAGGGCAAGCAAAAGTGGAGGAATAACAAGGAATCAGGTAGTTCTAAAAATTCCACCAAATTCTTTATGGTGATGTCTTTCTCTTCATATTCAGCCCCCATGGTAGACTGGAATTGCTGCATCATGAGTTCTCACTCCCTGTGGAGATGGTAGAGCTAGACCTCTCATACAAGCTCTCCACATTTTCTTCCTCCTACTCTTCATCTTGCATTATGAGGTCAGGGTTATATTCCTGATCCTCGTCGACGGCTTCTGTAGGCCTCAAGGAAGGAACACAAGAGGTCATCGTTGCCTTAAAAGGCAATTGGCATGTTGACCAAAAAGGCATCGGCGCTGGGCTTGCCAGACGTGCCCAAACAACGCCGCTCCTGTGGGAGGAGGAGGTAGCAGGAGCTGCACCATTTCTGCGAAGGACGAAAGCGCTGCTTGCACATCAGGGCTTGCCTGTACTACAGGCGCACTCTGGGATGTTGATAGGGAAGGCACTGTCCCTGATGTCAACAGTCCCTCACCAGCTGTACTCAGTCTGGCTGTACTCACAGCCTGTCCCGAACTGGAGGAATCACTGGCATGGGTGACCAGTGGTGTCGTTGCCAAGACAGTCACACTGGATTGAAGGGGCAACCAAGAATGTACAGAGGAAGATTTCTGTTTGCTTTTGTCACTCTCCCAGTGCTTATGCTTATGTTGCCCAGAGGTTTTCTTCTGGGAGTTCAAAGAGTGGGAGCCTGAAGAATAGGTCAGCGATGCAATGGAGCTCTTTCTCCATGCTGGCTATCTGCTGTTTCAAAAGGTGCATTTCCAGAGTGTTGTTCTTATGTCGCTAGGTAGCAGTATTAAACTTGAGCAAAGTTCACAAGTCTTAATGTTAAGGGCAATACCGAGGCAGCACTCACAGGCATTGTGCAGCTCACCCCAGTACATTTTTTCACTGCATTCGCAATATCTAAAGAGCTTAGTGGGTTCATTAGACAACATACACAATGATGATCACATCTTAAAAGCGATGGCAAACTAGGGAAAGAAATTTTGATAAACACTGACTAGCACTTGACTGTAATAATAATAATACTCGTTATTTGTACCGCACATTTCTAAAACCAAGGTGCTTTAACAAACGATTTCAGATTAAAACACAAATACAATAAATACTGATTCATACAATCCAATTAAATAACATCAAGTCAGATATATTTGATACCACTGATGAGTCTTCAAAGTCTGTTTAAATTTCTCCACGGACACGCACTCCCGAAGTGGACAGGTACAAGAATTCCAAAGGGCTGGGGCTGCGTACATAAATGCATGGCCCCCTGAAGATTTTAAAGAAACCCTTGGAATCTCTAGCAACCCCTCGTCAGCCGAGCGGAGTGATCGCCTAGGGCAGTAATGTACCAGAAGCTCTTTCAGGTAGTCTGGGCCAAGTCCGTGTAGGGCTTTATAAGTCAGAAGTCCGACTTTAAAGGTGATCCGCCACTGTAGTGGAAGTCAGTGCAGCTTGCACAGCACTGGAGAAATATGACAGGTACGAGGAGTACCCATCAATAACTGGGCCGCAGCGTTCTGCACTAGCTGCAAGTGGCGGATATCAACCCCTGGTAGCCCTAGAAAAAGGGAGTTGCAATAATCAAGGCGCGAGGTCACAAAGGCATGGACCAATGTAGGCAGATCACCGGATGGAACAAGGTGCTCAATCCTGGATCTGTTCTTCAGATGGTAAAAGGAATATTTAGCTGACCGCTTGCCGACACCTGCGATCATGATGTCAGCCCATCATCAAAAAGCACCCCCAGATTTCACACCTGTTCAGAAGTGGGGAGCCACCAAGAAAACGTCCTGAAGGCAAACCTGCACTCCTCCCCTCTATCCGGCGACCAGGGTCCACAACCAACACCTCCGTCTTCTCAGAGTTCAACCTCAGCCAACTCAAATCCATCCAGTTCTGGATTTCAGTGAGGCAGTTGTTAAGTATCGAGAGAGCTCTGTCCTGGTCGGGTGCAAAAGATAGGTAGAGCTGGGTATCATCAGCATAGCAGTGGCAGTGAAACCTCAGCCCATACCTTCTTACAATGTCTCCGAGAGGCAGCATGTACACTGCGAACAACATGGGGGACAACACCGAACCCTGAGGTACTCCACATGACAGATTGACTGGGCTGGAGGAATTAATCCCCGACACCACCCTCTAAGTTCTGCCAGTGAGGAAGGATCTAAACCACCAGAGGACTGTACTAGACAGGCCACAGATGAACCTCAGGCGTTTGAGAAGAACCCCATGGTCCACAGTGTCAAACGCTGAAGAGAGATCAAGAAGAACCAAGATGGAACGGCTCGTCCGATATCTCGCCATCAGGAGATCATTGAGCACCCGAACCAGCACAGTCTCGGTACTATGCCTCTTTTGAAAACCACACTGGAGTGGTTCATAAATGTCATGGATGGTCAAATGGTTCTCCAATTGTATGGCCACTACTTTCTCAATCACCTTCCCCACAAAGGGAAGGTTATAGATTGGTCTGTAGTTAGCATGGCAGTCTGGGTCCAAAAAGGCTTTCTTCAAGAGGGGCGTTACCACCGCCTCCTTCAGGGAGCTAGGAAACTCACCCTTCTCCAAGGAGCACCAGACTATCCGTGCTGAAACGGGCCAACAGTATCCCAACAACCTTAATCAGGGAAGTTGGGCCTGGGTCCAAACTACAGCATGTAGGGTGCATACCCTGGACAATTCACATGACATCAATGAGTTCCGGTCAGTCAAAGGAACTCGAGGGCTCGGGGTTAGTGACCAAGTGCCGATCCACAGCTTCTCTCCTAGGAGGTGCAGGTCGGAGCGCTGCCCTGATGTTGGCCACCTTAGCTACAAAGAAGTGAGCAAGCTCTTCACACACTACTTGTGAAAAGGCTCTTCGATTGGCCCGGTGGCATTGAGAGTTGAGGCGCTGGATGCCACACCTTGCTCCATGCCGGGCGAACCAGGTTCGGCACGGACTCAGGTTGCTGGGGGTCGGCAGCAGGGGAAGGAGGATCGAGCTGCATCATCGGATGCTCTCCTCCTTCGGGAGGGATACAAGGGTGTTTACACCTGCGTCCGGGAGGCGGTGGAAGCACCGACTCTCGGGGCAATGGCGGCTTCCATTGGGGGAGCTGGGAGGAGACGCCATCAGGCACTTGGCAGGCGTGCGTACGCACGTTCTGCCCAAGCCGGCATCCTCTAGCGGGATGGAGGGGAAGGGACAGAAAAAACAGAAAACCTTCCTCAGCGTTCCTGGATGACGTCCGCTCCAGCCACTCAGTCTGCATTCACGGGCAAACCCCGCTGTGCAAGGTGCTCCGTGGAGAAAAAATAAGAGGCAGGTAGGAGTCACCAGAGGCACTCTAGGGGCAGACTCAGTGAGGGATGGGTGGCACTGAGCAAGCCTGAAGGAGAGGAATGGTGAGGGCGACCAGGAGGGGATAAAAAGAAATTTCAAAAGGAAAAAAGAAAAAAAGCTCTTCGAACCTGCAGGCAGGCTGGGTTGCACAGTCTGTCTACAGTTCGAAAGAACTGAGCTGGTCGGTTCTGAGCAGCCGCAATCTCCCTGGACAGGAACTCTGCTTTCTTACGGGAGACTGCGGAATGACAGACTTGATAATGTTCCATAAATCTAAGACGGTAATGGCGGCATCTCCTTGGAGGGTCTGGCAAGTATGGTCGATGGTGGGAAAAGAACTGAGGGAATGGGCTACCCAAGTTTATATGGCAAATACTGATGTAGGACATTGCTTGCAAAACATTTCATGTGGTCCTAGTGCCTGGCGGCTATAGTTCCATAGGTGTGGCCTGATGAAAGAGACATCCTTAAAGAAGATGGTTTGTTCCTTGTGGCCACCACCATTATTCTAGTCCACATAGCTTACACTACGCCAACTGTCTTTGTATAACTCATTAACAAAAAGAATATGGTATTCACCTTGAGGCCAGAAATGCACGAAGGGAAGAAATCATTCAAGACTGTCAACTTACCAGCCCAAAGCATTACAAAATGCTACACCAATCCCTAATACAGTTCATATGTTACAGTGGAATTTACAGTAGAAGTCCCAATAAAAGTATAAAGTTCATTTAATTAACTCCTTCTGAATTAATGTCCTCATCCGCTTCGGGTGATTGTGCCCAATGGAACTCGGCTGCAATTTTGTCGACCAGCTTCTGGGCCTCTTTGGGATCATTAACATGACAAGTTTTGCCACCGTACATTATCCTGGGGCAGGCCAACACCAGCAAAGAGTATATGACCCCCAAACTCCGCAACTGTTGTCTCACAGTGTCGAATAGCTTTTTTGCTCTAGTGGCATAAAACCAATCTGGAAACATTCTGTTCTCCTGGTCTTCAATGGGGAGAGGGTGGTTACCTCTAGCCCACTGGAGTATCATGCCTCAAATCTCTGACCCTTTTGTGACTATGAGAATGGTGCGTGGTGGGGATCCAGTTTGTTGGACCGCTTGACAGCTCACTCTGTATGCATGCCTTATGTCCTCAATATCTAACCCTCAGTTATCGGGTAGCGAATGATCTAGCCATATTGTAAAGTAGGATACCCAAATTCTTCCCTTCAACCCCCCTGGGGAGGCAGACTACCAGTAGATTCATAGCCCAGACCACATATTCCAAACTCTCCAGCTTGGCACGAAGGTGAGTGTTTTCTGTTACCAATTTAGACACTGTTGCTTCTGTTCTCTTGGATCAGTTATTCGTGTCTGATGCTTCCATTGTGGCACTTTCAATTCTGGAGTCCTGAGCCCCCATATTCTTTAGGATCCATTTGATCTTTTTATGTCTTGTACTAGTTTCAGAACACTCTCCCATAGTGGCACCTCCTCCGCTTCACCCTGGTTACTGGCTCCAGTGCTCCCTGGCTATGGTAAGCCCTGCTGCTGTTGCTGGGAGTTGGACTGGGTCTGTTTCTTTCTCTTTGCCGCCAGAAGTGCCTGTCAAGATGATTCATCTAAATTTGATACCAAACTGCTCCTTATTGCATGAGGAGTTTAGATATTTAGGTTTAGAGGCAGTTTACTTACAAAAAGAAAAGCAAATAAAAAAAAAAAGAAGTTGTTCTGCAGAAGCCAAAGTAATGTGTCCAGCCGAGTGCCATTACTCCAGCACCCCTCTACAATGTTTTTTTTTTTTTAATTCAAGTGTATTGACATCAATCAGGTGCATAAAAACAGTAGGTACAGGTACAGGTCTCCTCCATCCCATAGTATTACACTGCATTAGAGAATTCATAAGCTTATTTATACAGACAAGAAGCATTTTGATAAGTCGGCTATTATTATTTGCAATACATTCAATCAATTTCAACTAGTTCTTAAAACTTTCTCCCCTTCCTTACAATCAACGGACCCCCAACCTCGACTCCCCTCCTCCCCAGAGGTGGTACAGGAGTGAGTCTTAGGCTGAACAGGGAGGGACCTGGCCGCTCAGGGAAGGATCAGAATTAAACCAGATCTCCCATCTTGTCCATCTCCGGGTGTAGAGGTGAGACTTCTGATTTATTTTGAAGGTGAGCTCCTCCAGTCCAGAAATTTCCTGCATCACCTGTATCCAGTCTTGTTTGGTTGGGGGCTGAGGTTTCAGCCAGGACCTGGTAATAGCTCTGTGGGCAGCTGTTAGGAGGATAGCCCACTGGTAGAGTGAATCCACACCTCTGAGGCCCAGTGGGGGGACTCCTAGGACTGCACCTGACCAATCCACAGGGAGCTCTAGAGAAAAGATATCCCAAGAGCCTGGGACACCCCTCCCCTGAAGGTCTGGATCCATGGACAAGCCCCGAAAATGTGCAAATGGTTTGCTTCCAATTCTCCACAGACCCTTCAGCATGTCACTGGTCTAGTAAGGTCTCTTCTATTTAAGGTCCTAGGGGTAAGGAAGTACCGAACTCTCGTCCTCCAGGCAAACTCCTGCTAATATGAAGACCGTGTGGTCCCTCTAACTATTTGAAAGACAGTGTCCCAGTTAAGGTCCCCATAATCCTGACCACCCCCCCGCCATCCCTCCTTGATTTTTGCCAGGGGGTCCCCCCTCAAGTTTGCTAAAGATTTGTATTTGCAGAGATCTGACCCCTCTGAACCCGAGCAGATTGACCCCTTTGGAAATCTGTCAAAAAGGGAGTAGCCCTATCTAGGTTCCAGTCCTCTATCTGGAGAGAAGCGATTTAGGTCCTAAGCTGAAGGTATCTAAAGTGGTCTAAGTTCTGCAAACTGAATGTGGTTTTAATGGTTTCAAAGACTAGAATAACACCTTTCTGTAGAAACTGGCCAAGGTATCCGAGTCCAGCTCTGTCCCAGATCCTAAAGGTATGGTCCTGGTAATGCTGGAGGAAAACAAGGATCCCAGACCAGTCTAAACATGGCCAAATTGTGGATTTTAGTTTGCATTTTTGCCAGATCCTATGAACTGCACTCACTGTGTCCCTGACCGCACACAATTTAGGGTGTGGAAAGTTGTGAGTAGTAAGGGGGAACACTAGTCTGGTTTCAAGGGGTGGGCCCAGCTCCTCCTCCTTCTTCCCCTTCTCCATCTCAGTCCAATTTGTGGACTAATTAGGATTGGACCACTGAAGGGCTGCCCTCAGTTGTGCAGCAGGGAAATAATCTTCAAAGTCAGGGAGAGAGCGACCCCCGCCACTTTTATGGGTCTACAGGATTTTTAAGTTTATTCTGGGTCTTTTATGATTCCAAATAAATTTTGAGATCATTTTGTGCCAGGTCTGTAAGTGTGACTTATGGATAAAGAAAGGCAGGCATTGGAATAAGTATAGGAACTTGGGGAGCACATTCATTGTGATGGCTTGGATCAGAGAGAACATAGGAAAGTTAATGAGGGACCCCTTTACAATTTTTAATATAATTGTAAATGTGGGCATGTAAGAAGTCTGTTTATCATCCCAGTATACTGTTTTGTGCATCTGTCTTGAAATTATTTTTCCTTATTTAGTGCCCCATATTAATGCTGCCTTTTCCCACCCAAAATTCATTTTTAATTACTTTGCAGTTCTGGAACTCAGTGCCATCATTTGAGCTGAAGAGTACAATGAAGCAGAACACAGTGACATCAACTCAGCTGATGTTACTGGGTTCTGCTTCACTGTAGTCTTCAGCTCAGCTGATGTCACTGGGGTCTGGATATGCTAATAACTAAATAACATATAGTGGTTGGAAAAAAGGTGGCATTACTATGGGGCCCTAAATGGGGAAAAAAATGTGACAATCTCAAAATAAATGCACAAAACAGCACACTGGGGAGATAAACCGGACCACACATGCCCAACTTTACGGTTATACTAAAAAATGTAAATGGGACACTAGACAGCCAGGCACTCAACTGGACACACATTGCTTTGGCTCATGCAGAGCACTTGAAATTTTTATTTGGTTTTCTTTTTGCGACTAAGCATATCACACGCATGCCATACTGTATTTTTGTAAAAATGCCCTGTATTTATGCTATGTGTATTGTACACACGTCTGGGTGTTCTGGGCTCTAGGTGGACCTCTAACAAAAAGAAAGTTTAATAAAATCCATAAAAGAGCAGGGGAAAATCACCTAGATATGCAGATCTGTTGGGAAACTGGAGCTTAACAAAATAAATGTCCATCATCTACAAGAAGAGACTGCATTATCTCAGCATGTACACCCTGGAAGAGAGGTGACATAACAGCAACCTACACGTGCCTCAGGGGTGAACAGGATGCAAGAGGGGAGTCTCCATCAAATGAGAAAGAACACCAGGACCAGGGGCGGGGTGGTGGTTTGGTGAGGAAGCTGAAGGGGGTGTAGTTTATGAGAGATGTGAGGAAATATTTCTTCATGGAAAGAGTGTCAGATGCCTGGAACAGACTGCCAGCAGAAGTGGTAGAGGCAAAACACCGGGGAGCTTCAAGTAGCCAACCAAAGCAATTCCAGCACCATCTGCTAACCCCAAGTAATAACAGAGATAGGGGAGTGTTTTTTGCACAAGTTTCACCAGTTTTTGTTTTTCTTTTGGTCTTGCGCTGGTTTCACATCTTTCTGCATTTTTATTTTGTGTAGTGCTTATTACTGCATCATACTATTGTTATTGGTAAGAAACTGTTTAAACTATACAAGCGTATTTTTGCATGTGAATTTTTGCTTTGCACAATGCACGGCCTGCACACAGAAGTCTTTCACTCACCAAGTGATACCCATTAGAGGGAAGACATATGGCACTGTCTCAAATATACTCAGCGAGATTCATCATCTCTCCCCCTCCCCACCAAATGAACCAGAGCACATCACATTTAGTACAAAGAAGGCTAAACCTTTATTTACAAAACTACAAAACAATCAAACAAAATGACTACTGTCTAATTTTGTGCCAAAAGACCCTGCCACATATACCCGTTCCCAGTACCATATGAGAAAACCCTGCCTTAGGTCATCTGAAGCCATCTCTCTGGGACTAAAAACTGCACTCCTTAGCCCAGATGTCCTTGTTGGGTGGAATGTGGCACTCCACCAGGCTGGAGGTCTAGAACTGCTTGAAGGTGTTAAAGAGCTAGTGTACTGCCTAGAATTAATAGTAATTTTCAGATGCAGTCAGCTATCACAAGTATTTTATGTTTTCTGTTTGCTAATTAGAAGATTTTCCACGTGGCAGTACTGGGATCACATAAGGAGCAGTACTCTGGAGGCTAAAAAAGTCAGTTCTATTCCTCCCACTACATCAACAGAAATGTGACCAAACACACTGAGGCACCACAACCTTGCAGCCTGAGTAGTGACTTTCACAAGTTACCAATCAAAATGCAGGAAATTGTGGCATCACTAATGACCAAGAAAAGCCAGTTCCCGCTATTTCATGTGAAAGAGAATAATCTGGCAGTGAGAAATAGTTCTCCTTGGCTGCTAGTGATGTCACAATCAGTGTGGTCTCAGAGTTGATGATGTGGTGGGAGGAACAGAACTAAGTTTTTTTTTAGCCTCCAGAGTGCTGCTCCATACATCACTCTAGTACTGACAGATGGAAAATCTAATTAGCACACAGAAAAGAAAAATACTTCAGATATAAGATGTGCTAGAGGACTACATCTGACAGTTACTATTAATTCCAGGCAGTACACTAGCTCTTTAAGGGGAAGCCACCCCAATGGCCCAGCAGCAGCATACTGCGACCAGAGTTCAGAAGCGAGCTCAGGAGGCCGTATCGGGGGGGGGGGTGGCAAGGTCGCAGCAGCAACCGGTCAGCAGTGCACTGCAACTGGGGAAGGTGGGCGTCGGGCTCTGGTGCTGCAGCAACCCCTGTGACAGGCCAAGGGAACTCAGGAGCTTGTGCTCTTTGCAGAACATCACTGCGTGCAGCCAAGACCACCAGGAAGGCTCCACCTATGACAGGGGACAAGGAGGAACCAATGAGAAACCCTGCAAGAAAAACTCATTACTGTCTATATGACGTTCTCAGCTGCAAGAACTCCCTTGGGTTCTAGTGCCAGCTGACACTGGATTATAGTGCACACAGTGGACTGCCTCGGAGGATGGGGAGTCCCTCCCTTCCTCTGGAGACTCAGTCATGGGAAAGGAGAACCATGGGGGAACACTAGGATGGATGAGAACCCGGGGAGGAGAGTATTCATAGGGTCTGAACAGGGTATATCCCCGACAAGCATAGGCAGGAAGAAAAAACTCTATAAACAAAAAACGACTGGCACCAAAATATACACCTGCCCATTTTATGCCTCCATGGTGGACTTCATGGGGTAACCTTGTATCTCAACGTCTTCCTTCCTCAAGTGCAATCTTGGGAAAAGGGAGTAAATGCAGGCCAGCGGCCCTCCACTGCTTGTTTTTTTTTTTTTTTGTTTAACCAGGAGAAACACACTAAGCTGAAGCTTGTTTACTTGTGCGACCTGGAAGCACAAGGAAGTTAAGTGACTTGCTCAGGGTCACACAATATGCAAGTGGGGGCTGTGGGATTCAAACCCAGGTCTCCAGATTTGCAGCTCAGAGCCTTAAACCACTGCACTATACTGCCTCCTGTGATGCCATGAGAAAGGGAATCTTTGTCAAATGCTCCCTTTTAAATTTTCAGCAGTACATTAGTAACCTCTTCTATATTTCCAGAACAGGTATAAACAGTATTCCACAGGAGACCAGCAGGTTTCAAGGTACAAAGCTTTTGGAACATTTAGGTTTGACTTTATATGATTGCTTTGATATTCAACTAGTTTTTGTATAACATATTTAACAACAAGAACAACATTCCCCTGGCAATTGTTTCCCACCACAAACAAAACAGAAAGTTTTTTTTTGTTATTTCAAATTTCAGGCTGTCTAGCACTTGGAGCATATACGAAACTCTGGCTTGGGCTAGGTGGTAGTTTTGAGTCAGTACCAATATATACTGGCAGTGCAGTGGGGATGTTTTAGTCTGTGTACACTCTGCCTAATGTCTACAGAAACGGAGGGCTTCAGTTTGTACACACACACACACACACACACACACACACACAGCTTCTTTTTGGAGCATGGAATGCAGTAAAGCAGTGCAGGAGCATAATCTGAGATCATCATTGACAGTTTTCAACGCCTGTTCTGCATTGGTCAGGTGCAGCAACACTAAGCTATTGTATGTATACATATATATATATATATATATATATATATATATATATATATATATACATACATATACATACACATACACATACACATACATATACATAGACACACACACACACACACACACACAAGTTCAAGTGTTCTAATGATGGAATAATACTGCACCACAAAAACAATTCTTCAAACAAGGAACCCTCAGGCAAAAACACAGCCTAAGACTGTTGTGTTCTAGTGCGACGTTCAACCTGCTGTGTAAATTGTCAGAACATTTTTTTATCATCGTCGGCGGCATCATCATCACAGTCATAGTCATCACCGTTGTCAGTCCAGTGCAAAATGGGTAATCTTTGATAAACCAAAAGAGCTAGTTCCCCTTGTACATCCTAAAGGCAATGGCATAGACCAGAGGATCAGCGGCCATTTAGTTTGCTTGGAGTCTCTTCTTCAGGATTCAGAAACCCTGGTGGGTGAGTGGGGGACAACTTCAATGGACAAGGACGCTAAATTAAGGTTTTAGCACCACAGTCTTCACTGAAGTAGAAAACTAAAATACATAAAAAGAAGTATATTTAACAAAGGTTACAATGGACAGTAGTTTATATGTTCAGTACAGTTACACACCATCATAACTGCTTAGATATATATGGTCTGGTAACTGTTCAGATCCATCAGCTTGATTTACTTTCATGCAAACTATTATTACAAAGCAGCATACAAGCACAGAACACACTGTACATGCTTTAGGACAATCAGTACCGTATCTATTATCATTATGATAATAATGCTTTATTTAGTGCAATTCTAAAAATCAAAGGACTGTACATAATTAATATCATAAGACAGAACAACTCAACTTAAAAAATATTTACAATATAATTTAAACACTTCAATTAAAAGTCTCCCAAAATACCATATTAAATACTAAATCCCTGCTTAAACAAATATGTTTTCAGGCCTGTTTTAAAGCTCTCCATGGTCCCGCACTCTCTAATCTGATGAGGTAGAGAGTTCCACAGGGATGGGGCACCAAACATAAAAGCCCAGGCCCCAGATGTTTTCAATCGCACCCTGGGAACCTCTAACAACCCCTCGTCAGTTGAGTGGAGAGGACGGCCAGGGCTATAGGGAGTCAGGAGCTCTTGCAGATAGCTTGGATCTAGTCCGTGCAGGGCTTTATAGGTCAGAAGACTGACCTTGAAGGTGATCTGCCACTGTATAGGCAGCCAGTGCAGATCACGCAGCACAGGAGTAATATGACTTGAACGAGAAGTCCCAGTCAACAACCATGTCACAGCATTCTGCACCAGCTGCAAGCAATGGATATCAACCCCCGGAAGCCCCAGGTAGAGAGAGCTGCCATAGTCCAGGCACGAAGTCACAAAGGCGTGGATCAGCGTAGGCAAATCATCGGCTGGAACAAGGTGCTTAATTCTGGTAATGTTCCTAAGATGATAAAAGGAAGACTTGATGACTGCCGACACCTGCGCATGCTGTGTCAGCCCATCATCAAGAACCACCCCCAGATCACACACCTGTTCAGAGGAAGACAGCTGTACACCCTCAAGCCAAAGACCAGAGGGTAAACCCGCTACCGCCCTCTCTATCCAGTGACCCGGATCCACCACCAATACCTCAGTCTTCCCGGAATTCAATTTCAACCTGCTGGATTTAATCCAGTCATGGATTTCCGCTAGACAGCTGTTAAACATCGAGACTGCACTATTCTGGTCGGGTGCAAAAGACAGATAGAGCTGTGCATCATCAGCATAGCAGTGAAACCTCAGCGCATATCATCTTACAATGTCTCCGAGGGGCAGCATGTACACTGCGAACAACACAGGGGACAGCACCAAGCCCTGAGGGAGCCCGCACGGCAGAGAGAATGGATCAGAGGAAAAAAAAGAAACGACACCACCCTCTGAGATCTGCTGGCGAGGAAAGATTGAAACCATCTAAGAACTGGACCAGCCAGGCCACAGATAACCCTCAGGTGCTCGCGCAGCACCACAGTGTCAAATGCTAAGGAGAGGTCAAGAAGCACCAAGACGGAATGATGCTTCTGATCTATCTCCATCAGGAGATCATTGAGCACCTGAACCACAGCGGTCTCAATATTATGTCTTTTCCAGAAACCAGATTGGAGAGGATCGTAGACACTGTGGATGGTAAGATAGTTCTTCAGTTGTAGCGCAACTACTTTATCAATCACCTTCCCAAGAAAGGGAAGGTTAGAGATAGGTCTGTAGTTAGCAAAGCAGTTAGGGTCCAAAGCAGCTTTCTTAAGGAGCGGTGTCACCACTGCCTCCTTCAGGGAGCTGGGAAACTCACTCGAATCTAAGGAGCATCAGACAATCTTTGCAAGGACCGGGTCGATGGACTCAATACACCCCAATAATAGGCGTGTAGGGCCAGGGTCCAAACTACAGCACGCTGGCAACAAATTCTGGACAATCTGCATGATGGCCACGATCTCTGGCCGGTCGAAAGATATCCAAGAAAACCGAGGCAGAGTGACCGTGCACCAACCACCGTCAACTCCCACAGAGAGCGCTGGACAGATCTCGGCCCTGATGTTGGCCACTTTATCTGCAAAGCTCATCACACTTAACTTGTGAAAAAGCACCCTGAACCTGTAAAAAGGTTGGGTTGCACAACCTGTCCATGGTTGGAAAGAGCTGAGCCAGTCGATTCTGAGCAGCAGCAATCTCACTGGACAGGAACTCTGCCTTCTTACATGACTGCTGATTGATAGCTTTGAAAATGATCCATCAATCTAAGGTGGTCGGCTTCAAGAGTCAATTTCTGACAGCAACGCTCTAGTCTTTGTCCAATTCATCTCAACTCCCTCAAGGTCCCATCAAACTAAGGGGACCGAGGGCGGGGAGAGAGAGAGAGAGAGAGAGAGAGAGAGAGAGAGAGAGAGAGGGCGAACATGGATTGGGGCAATAGAATCCAGAGCTTCAGTAACAGCCTTATTATAGGCTTGAACTAGATTCTCTGGATCCTTGCCTACCCCTAAGAATCCCGATAGGTCTAATACTATCAGTAGGCCTTCCGGGGTCACGTCCCTCAATAGGCAGTATCTGACCATCTCCACAGGGGCAGACCTATAAGTGGTGGCCTGAAGATTGAACCTTACTGTGTGGTGATCAGACCATATGACTGGTTCCACCATCAAGTCAGAGGTCTCCATCCCCAGGAGGAAGACCAGATCAAGTGAGTGACCGTGACTATGAGTAACAAAGCCAACTATCTGTGTGAACCCCAATGAATTCATGAGTTGGAGAAGCCTTGCCCAAACTGTGAGAGTTCATCGTCAACCCAGGACCATCAACCTGGGTGACTCAAATGCCATATCGACGATGAAGTCTGCTACTTCCTGCAGGAACAATTTCTCACCTCCAGGTGGACGGTAGATGAGAGCAACCTTGCAGCCCACATCTGCTACTATGGTAAATTCAAATGATCTGACTTCTTCAAATGGCACACCAGCAAGCCCCAATTCCGATCTAAAACAAACAGCTACACCCCTGCCCCTGCAGTTCGATCTCGAGCGGTGCATCACTGAGAACCCGTCCGTGACCGCCACCTCTAAAATGGGGCCAGCACTGTCATCAAGCCAGGTCTCGGTGATGCAAGCCAGGTCTACTGTCCCAACAAAATAGCAATAACCGCCATCTTGTTCCTAATAGACCTGGCATTATCAGCCCAGAAATACTGGAGCCCTTGGGTATGGTAACTAGAAATGGAGAACCACATTCCAGAGACCATTTCGCTCCAGGGTATCTCCTGGTCTGCACAACCCCAATACGGCCGCCCCGCTCCCCCCCAAAGTCCGGGACCCCCAACCCACCTCCATCTCTTGCTGACAATACCCAATGCCCTGCAACAGCTATAAACTGCTGCAGGCAGGGGAGGACAATAAAAGGGTCAGAGGTCCCAGAGTTCAGAGGGGTAGTAGTGCCTGACTGGGAGAGCAACGGGCCAACACATCTTCAACCCCTAATTTACCCAAAGCTAACAACAGCAACAACACACCCATACTTCTTCCACATCCTAAAATTTTTATAATACTAAAAATAAAATAATCTAAACTATAATACAACCCTCACAAAAACGGCCCTATGAATGTCCACCCTCTCCAAGAAAAATATTATACGATAAACAGTATACAAAGTAAAGTCAACAAACACCAAACCAAAACAAAATAAAACAAAATGCAAGTTCTAGTGGACCAGAGTTCTCTCACCACTCTCTAGTTAACTTTGCCCAAAATAGATCACCCCCACTGCCTCTCAAGCAGTGGGGGAAAATCCAGCAGAAAGAAAAAAGAAAATTAGGCTAATGAAAAATAACTAAAAACCAAATTAAATAAATAGCAGCACTAAGTCATAAGACTTCCATGGCAAAGCCAGCAAAAGCAAGTAAGATTAAGGGTTACTTACATGAATACATTTTTTGTGGTTGTATTCCAGTACTACAATACCCAAAGACAAATGGTTCTTGCTATACAAAACCTACGAAGTGTCCCAAAGAAGGCGGCTTCAAAATGGCTAGGGCTGGAGCCAAAAGCACAATTCAAAATGAAGGAAGCAGGAACCTCGGCTGCACAGTCACCACTTCAAAGAACACACTATGAAAGGGTGTGGGAATTGACAACACTGACACAGATGGTTACGGTTTAAAACACACAGGTGGCATTGTGTGAATTTTATTTCTTCTTCATAAAATTCATGAACATAAAAGTTTAACTCAGAATAAAACAAAAAAAATTAAAATAATAAGCCAAAAACAAATCTTTACAACTTCAGATCTATTTCCCAGCACTGTTCTGCCCTAATAATAATAATAATAATAAACTTTATTTAGCTTAAGCGCCTTTCAGAATGTCAAGGTGCTGTACAATAAGATTAAAACAACAGTAGTAAAATCAGCAAAGACAATAATAAAATAGTCTGACAGGTCCCATCACTCCATGCCACTAAAGGCCTGACGCCATAACGTTTTCAAGACCTGTTTGAATCCCCCCACATTTGCACACTCACGCAGCTGACGGGGTAGCGAATTCCAGAGGTTAGGGGCCACGTACATAAATGCTCGGGCCCCAGAAGATTTTAAAGACACCCTCAGAATCACCAGCAACCCCTCATCAGCTGAACAGAGCTGTCGCTCAGGGCAATAGGGTACAAGAAGCTCTTTCAATTAGTCAGGCCCAAGACCATGTAGGGCTTTATAAGTCAGTAAACCAACTTTAAAGGTGATCCACCACTGAATCGGCAGCCAATGCAGATCGCGCAGCACAGGGGTGATATGAGAAGATCGTGAAGTACCCGTCAACAATCTTGCTACAGCGTTCTGCACTAGCTGCAGGTAGTGGATATCAACCCCAGGTAGCCCTAAGTACAGGGAGTTGCAATAATCAAGGCATGAGGTCACAAAGGCATGGACCAACGTAGGCAGATCCCCGGACAGAACAAGGTGCTTGATCCTGGCGATGTTCTTAAGATGGTAAAAGGAAGATCTGACGACCGCCGACACCTGAGATCGTAGTGTCAGCCTGTCGTCAAGCACCACCCCCAGGTCTTGCACTCGTTCAGAGGTAAGGATCTGGGAGCCCCCCAGACAAATTCCAGAGGGCTGACCAGCCCTCATCCCCTCTATCCGGTGACATGAGTCCACAACCACCACCTCGGTCTTTCCCGCATTCAACTTTAGCCAGCTCGAATTCATCCAATCCTGGATTTCAGCAAGGCAGTTGTTAAATATCGAGATAGTACTATCCTGGTCAGGTGCAAAAGACAGGCAGAGCTGGATATCATCAGCACAGCAGTGAAACCTCAGCCCATACCGTCTTACAATGTCTCCGAGGGGCAGCATGTACACTGCAAATAACATGGGGGACAGCACTGAGCCGTGAGAGACCCCACATGACAAGTGCTGCCACAAAGTAGAAAGCTAAATTACAGCTATAATTTCTACTATCATCTATATTCGAGTCTACCTGTACGTCCTCTCGGTACACTGCTCAAGGCTTGACTTTGTGGGATTCAGGAGGACTTTTTATAGTAACAGTGTGTGATCTCATCAGGTCAGCTGATCCGCCCCCATCTCTAATACATTAAATTCTGTACTAGTGCATACATGGTGGGGGATCAGCATAACCATAGTCCTTTACATACGTGTCCTCTACCCAATACCATCCTACTGCCACATTATAACAAGCTGTAGCTCCGGTTTCAGAGAAAAAATACACATAAGAGCCACTTAAGATGTTAGCCCCTCCCTTTCTGTGATGTCACTGATTGACAGGGCCCTATAAAGGCTGTCTGGTTTGGGGCCGCTAGCTCCTAAGAACTTACCAGAACACATCAGCCAAGAGGAGGCCAGGTAAGGGCATGGGATTTTCCTTTCTCCAGTTAATATTGGTCCTATAAGTTCTTGAGAGGTTTTGAAAATGTTTTATGCTTTTACTTGCCTAGTAGAAACTGTACAAATGTAGGAGGTTGTGACTTACTGTAACCCCCTCATTTAATTAGGACTTTAAAGGGAAAACACTCTGAATCCTCACAGCATCACTATTTAACTGCTGTAGGCCCCCATGTTTATCTGGCACTTTTTAATCTTTAAAGTAAATAAAATGAATGTCCCGACGGCTGCAATCGCCAGCTGACGGGTTGCCTTTTCATTTGGGCCTTTTTTTTTTTTTTTTAAATCATGTGGGCTTTCCTCAGCCCTCTCTTCTTTATTTATGTGATTTAAACAGAAGAATGAGCCCCCTCTAGTGTTCGGCTTCTGGTTCTTAAGCCGAGCACTACCTTGTGTTCCACAGCACATTGCTTATCCTTGCTACCCGAGCAATCAGAGCCTAACCGTGTATCGGAGCTTAATATTCCTGCTCCAGTACACTTCTCTGCGGCTCTTTTATTTTCTCAGCATCGGGTGCATTTATCCCCGAGTCTCACTTCATGGCTAGCCTCGGATTCTTGGTTCTCGCTCACTTTTCCTTTTTGGCATCACACATGCCACTGGAAGGAGCGGAGCTTTAACTTTCACTTTCAGCTGCCTGAAAACATAACAGGGCTTCAATTTACTAAGCGGCTTCACATTAGCGATACTAATCTGCCGCATTTTGCCTTTATTACAATTTTTTTTTTTAAATGTAACCTCTTTGTTCCCAGGGGTTACTAGAATCTCAGTTAGAATCAGTGGCAGGCAGGGAAGACAGCTTGTGATATGCCAGGTAAATGGGTTTCACACTGTCACACTTTTTTTTTTTTTTTAAGTTTCAGCTGAGCTGGAGTGATGATGTAATCTTAGCACTCTCGCAGCAGCATAAGCCACACTCTGGCAAGCAGTTGTCAGCTAGAGTAGACTGTTCAATAGCCTGTGAGCGAAGTCTTCCTGGAGGAAGTTGCAGCTTGCTTTGCGGCTCCTCATTTAGCTCTAACAGAGAGCTACCTCTTTAGTGTTGGGTAGTTTGTTCTCACCCTAGAAGAAAAACAGAAGACAGTGTCTGAAGTGATGGAGACCTTGCTAAGTGGGTTTTCCTTTGCCCCATCCCAGGAGGGATGGGGGTGATCTTCAGGGTTCAGGGGCAATCCCCTCAATCCATTCTGTCTGGTGAAGCTGCCTTGGACATCTTCATTTGTTGTGAGTACAACTTTTCTTCTGAGTAAGCCCAGGAGGGGCACCTGCAACACCTAGGGGTGAATTTCTCTGACAAAGGGACTCGGTCACCTAGACTTTCTGTGTTTTAAAAGTGTCTGCTTACACTGAAGTCCAGTATGTGACTGTCTAAGTACAGAACTTTTAACTTCTGACACCTCAGAGGTGTGTGTGTGTGTAGTATGTTAAGTATGAAATACATTTCAAGACAGCATTTACAGTTTTCTACAGTTGTGTGGTGTTTTTAACCAGATGAATGGCAGAGTATAAACTTGGAAGCAAAAGGTGGGAGACCCCGCATCTGAAGTGACCCTGTTTACCTCTCCGGGTTCAGTTTGGGTTTGGGCACTAGTACTTTTTCATTTAGTGCCATCTGGCCATTGCCTAATGGAAGCAGTTACCCCTGGATGTGGGTTGTTTTCTCTCAGTTTACCCCAGTATGGTGGGTTCTGAAAGTTCCTGAGCCTGGATGTGCTCCTTTGTGGTCGTGTGTACCATCTTCATTCCTCACAAAATATGGGAAAGTGTCCTAGTACTGGCCATGTGTGCCTAGTCAATGGGAAATGTACCAGTTCTGGCCGTGTGTGCCAATCTCCATTTCAGAACCAGGGTGTTCGCTGTTTTGTGTTACTTCAGCCTATGCTACATGGGAATGTCAGGAATTTCTGTACCCTGGAGAATCTGCAGTACCAGTATGTGTAGCCCTATGGAGATCCATCTTTGCTTTGTGATTATTCCTACTTTGTTACGTGAATGAAAGCCACACTCTAGAATCCCAACCTGGTTTGGACAGTACTGTTATTGCTTCCTTGTGTCTGGATTTACTTGGGTACCCTTGTCCAGAAGTGCAAACCTAGCATAATTATGAGCAAACGTTTTCTCTCAGGGACCTGGGTTGCTGGCCATGGTAACTGATCCCCCTAGGTGTGTGCCATGTAGCCACACTTGGGTTTGACTGTTCTAGTGTAACAGTCGGGTCACCTAGCCTAATGGTGGCCATTTCTCTGTTTTCCAAATCTGTATTCACTTATGTAAACCCCCAACCCTCTTGTTTGCCCCAGATGTCTGTGGTGAGAGGAGTAGCCCTGCTAGTTAAAAAAGGGGGGCCGGTGGGGCATTACATAAACATTTTACGGGTGTCCCTGTAATTATCTACTCTTTCATCCTGGTCTAGCCCTTAGTCTCCCGAGTTTCTATTGCAGACCATTCAGACTAACAATATAGCATTTCACTAGGACAAAGTGGGAGTACCCATATGTCTTTCCTTTACCCACCAGGCCTAGGGCCACATGTATTTAAGCCAGAAGGCATAGCTCACCCTCTACTATATCACCACCATGGACATAGATGAGAAACAAAGAGGGGCACAATAGCCAGAGATACTCTAACGGGGCGGCCACCCACTTAGAGTTAAAAAGGTGAAAGAAAGGTCATGAGAGACCTTAAGAAAAGAGAAGATGCTACTGCAGTAGACTGTAGATGGGGACAGATAAGGGATGTCGTGGTGTGATTTCCTAAGTTCTGGCGGGAGGACAAACTACCACACACACACAATGTGTTGTAGGATAAGCATATTTTATTCCAAAAAACAAATAAAAACCTGCAGCAGTAGGATACTGGATGCGCACAGTGTATAATCAGCCAAACGCTTTCGCCCCGCCCTCGGGCTTTGTCAAGACTGTATGAAACCTATGTTATTAAGGTCTGAGCCTGAATGCTACCAACAAGGACTGAGTCATCCATACAAATCACAGACTACCAGAAAGTAGACCTTCAGGACGTTATCTCTGTGGACACTGTTCCATGTGCCCCCACACCTCCAGAAAGGATGAGTTTAACAGCTTTGAGGCTATGAAATACAAGATCTAAGACCACATGATGTGTAACAGCTATGTTACTTATCTCCTAACTTGCTCCTGTGATAAATGTTACGTAGGCAAGACAACAAGACCACTAGAACAACATATCCAAGAATATAAAAAGTGGAATCGGGTGACAAGCCATCAAGGAGTAAAGTGACCATACTGAGTGTCTAGTATGTAAGCAATAATACCCAACAGGGTGGACGGTATTGTGCTATACCGGACCGCCCAGGGGTGTAATGAGGCCCGACGCTGCAGGCGGAGGGCCTTATAGCCCTGAAGGTCCAGTATAGCACAATACCTCACCCTGGAGGGTATTATTGTGCTTAGAAAATGGGCACTATAAATGAAAATAAGTTTTATAAAAGTTTAAATAAAAAAATAGTTTAAAATACATTTTGTAATAAAATAGTTCCTCCACTGCAATAAAATATATGTGTGTTTTGTTTCTTTAGATAGAGTCTTTCCTTGAACTGGAGCCTTTCAATCTGGATGTCATGGTTATCACACACACACACACACACACACACACACACACACACACAGATTCTGGTTGCCATGGAGAAACAATAACACTAATGAGCACCTACCTCAGAGCTGCTTTCATCCCCCCCCCCCCAGGATCGCGATTGCAATTGTAATCGCGTGACAGGAATTTTTTTTTTTTTCACAATTTCTGTTTTTTTATTTACTCCTATCTACCCTCAGTGCCCGCTCCTTCGGGCCGCTCAACCCATCTCTGCCCCCGAACATAGCCTCCGCCCCCACAGCAGTTTCTCCGTTTCCTCTGCTTCAGTCTATTACGTCTATGACGTTTTTTGCCTGGTCATACCTGGAGAAGGATGTACACAGCATCCACGTCTATCAAGCGCTGTTCATTGCTCTACTGAGAAAGGCAGTGTGAGAGCAGATGAACAGGAAGAGGTTTTTGTATTTGTTCTTTTTTTTTAAAACATGCCTGGTAGCGCTTGGAAGAGATGCGAGTGCACGGACAGTTGAAAGGGACTGGGAGATCAGAAACATGCCTACGATCAACTGACACGCTGCTGTATTAGAGAACTAAGTGCAAGTTGGGTTTAGATTCATTTATTTTATGTGAGCGTTGGGTTGTAGTTGGTATTTAAAACTAATAGACTGGCAGAGCAAGGGAAGGTGGCGAGTTGTTCAGTTTGTAAAATGGCGGCAAATTTGAAAATAAGCATCAGCTGGCTATACAGGTATGATCGCGGTCATGGTATGAGTAGCGACAGCATGACTGTTTCAAGTGAAGAGCAGTTCTGTAGTGTTTGGCAACACGGAAAAAAATTGTATTTAACTTTTTTCTTTTCCGACTTCGTATGTGGCGACTATTTGTTGATGCGTCGGCTGGGGGAGAGGGGTGTCGCTCACTAAGTGAGAAAAAAACATGGCGGTATTTGCGTTTTTCAAAATTCTAATGGCCCAGTATTATTTAGAATGATGTGAGGCAATGCAGAGTGGGACTTGTTATTTCCCAGTCTCTATTGTCTCATACCCGACTGGCTGATTTCTGCTTTTAGCCAATCAGCATCAAGATTACACTTTGCCTATTTTCTAAGTTCTTGTTTGATTATGTGATGGTCTGAAGAATTGTGATTTTTAAATTTATTGTACTATTTTGTTAACTTTAAAATGACTGAGAAGTCAAACAAATAAAGAATACTAAATACTGATATAGT
Source organism: Neoceratodus forsteri (assembly GCA_016271365.2). Classification (NCBI taxonomy): domain Eukaryota; kingdom Metazoa; phylum Chordata; order Ceratodontiformes; family Ceratodontidae; genus Neoceratodus; species Neoceratodus forsteri. The sequence continues at coordinate 115,062,688 of JADMNL010000025.1, forward strand.
TGCCAAGCCTTTGCCATTTCTTCAGGTGAGGGCATATTTTGTTGTGATTCTGGCATCTCCCTTTGCTCTTCAGCTGAAGGGGAAGTGATATTTTTCTCTTTTTTTGTTTCTTTTTAGCAGGCACTGGATCAAAAACCTGCTCAGTATATCTTTTTTGTTTGGCTTAGTCTGTATTTAACAAATCACTGGAGGGGGGAGTGGTGCCAGAGGACCGGAGGAGGTCGAATGTGGTACCACTACACAAAAGTGGGAGCAAGGTGGAGGTTGGAAATTACGCACCGGTCAGCTTGGCCTCAGTGGTGGGGAAAATCATGGAATCCATGTTAAAGGAAAGGATCGTGGCATATCTGGAGGCTAGTAGAGCTCAAGACCTGAGGTAACAAGGATTCACAGTAGGGAGATCTTGTCAAACAAATCTGATAGATTACTTTGACTGGGTAACCAAGGTGGTGGATCAGGGAGGGGAAGTGGACATGGCCTACCGAGATTTCAACCAGGCATTTGACACCGTCCCATGCAGGAGGCTAGTAAACAAGTTGTGTGGTCTGGGAGTAGGTCCCAAGGTGGTACAATGAGTCAGAAATTGGTTGAGTAACTGGACACAGAGACTGGTGGTGAACGGAATTCAATCCCAGGACAGGGAGGTGACCAGTGGGGGGTGCCACAGGTTCTGGGCCGGTCCTCTTCAATGTCTTCATTAGTTGACATTGCAGAGGAGCTAAAGGGGAAGGTAAGCCTCTTTGCGGATGACACCAAGATCTGCAATATGGTAGACACTCCAGACAGGGCAGAAAAAATGAGAAGAGACCTTGGCAATTGGAGAAGTGGTCAAGAGTGGCAGCTTAAATTTAATCCAAAAATGTAAAATCATGCACTTGGCCACAGGGATCCTGGAGAGGAATACAAAATGGGGGTGGGGGGGGGAGATATTAACAATGACAAAACTGGAAAGGAACCTGAGAGTAAACATAACAGATGACTTGAAGGTGGCCAAGCAATGTGAAAAGGCGGTGGGGAGGGCCGTAGGGATGCTGGGGTGTATAGGGAGGGGCATCTCCAGTAGAAAACCAGTGATGCCACTGTACAGACAATTGGTTAGACCACATCTGGAATATTGTGTTCAGTTCTGGAGACCGCATCTCCGGAAGGACAGTGACAGAATAGAAGTGGTCCAGAGAAGGGCAAACAAAATGGTGAAAGGACTGCACCAGAAAACATATGAGGCAAGACTTAAAGACCTCAATATGTATACCCTGGAGGAAAGGAGGGAGAGGGGGGATATGATAGAGACATTCAAGTACCTCAGGGGAATCAACAAGGTCCAGAATGGCATCATCTTTCTCGAAAAAGAGATGTGCAAGAATAAGGGATCACAATATGATGTTGGGGGAGAGACTCAGGGGAAATGTTAGAAAATATTTTTAAGTAGGGGTGGTGGATGCGTGGAATAGCCTCCCAGTGGAGGTCATACAGGCTAAAATGACTGGAGAGTTCAAGAATGCATGGGAAAGACAGAAGGCAATCCTAGTGGTAGGAAAGAGAGGGTAAGCTGCTGATCATTTAGGATCAGAGTTAAGTACTGTAGGGAAATGGGCAGACTAGGTGGGCCAGGCGTTCCTTATCTGCCATCAAAATCTATGTTTCTATGTTATTTTTGTCAGACTTATTCTTTAGTGGGTCCTTGGAGGACCTATCTTTTGGTTTATGATGAGAAGAGGACCCTTCTTCAGAAGGCTTATTAGAAGGGGAGGCAGACTGAGACTCCAGTATTTCTAGTCTTTTGGCTCTTTTCTTAACAGTTTTAGAGCAAAATTTAGTGCAAAGTTCACAGTTAGCAGTAGTGCGACTTGGACCTAAACAATTTAAACAAAGGCTGTGACAGTCTGCCTTAGCCACGATTTTTAAACACAATGCAATTTTAAAATCTTGTAGGTCCAGTTCTCTTTTTAGGTCTATCTGACATGCCAATATCATCAGAAGACTTTGAAATCGGTTCCCAAAAGGGAAAAGTTTAAACTTTGTAGTCGGTTTCCAAGTGCGATGGAATCATGAATATCGGTTCCAAAATATAAAGAAAAGTTAATGCTAAATGCGGTTACCTAAAAAATAAGGGAACTGATAAATACTAAAGTTTAAATATCGCAAACAGAAAGTTTTGCATGAAGAAAGGGTGGGTGGTGCAGAGGGCTGAGGCATTCTGCCTTACCTTGTGTCACACCGGCGTCCGAGGTTCGGGGACGACCTCGGGTCGTCGGGGAGCTGGCACGGGGGGGGGGGCAGGATTGAGCAGCCTAATGGCAGCTCTCCTCTCCCAGGGAGGTTGTTACCTCCCTGTAGTTTCACTGCCACCAGATGGAGGTCCAGTGGCGGCATAGGCAGGTGGCACATATGGAGGGCACCTCGAAGCACAGCGTACGCACCAAAGATGGGGGGGGCAGGCAAAAAACAGGGGTAAACACTTATAAAAATATAAATAATACAAAAAAAAAAAGTGCAGGAACCATGATGAAAACCCCTGTCAGGGGAAGGTTCCTCGGTTCCTGGGAATCGATTAAATAATAAAATACTGAAAAACCACAAAAAAAAAACCAAAAACCAAAGGCAATGGAAACAACAGAAATAAAGCAACTTATAGGAAATAAACTTCTTCAAGTGATGAGGTATAGAGAGAGCTCTGAGGCCAACTTATCCAGTCAGGTAGAGAAATGAATCTGACTAACAGCAGCACCTACATGCAGCAGTCTTCAACTGCAATCTGACTGGCTAATGTTCTGCCATCATTAGCATAAGTTCGGTCTCCGGGGCAGCTGAACCCAGCTGGCAATACCGCAGAACTCAAGAATACTGAGGGATTCCTGGGGTGAGAAATAAACTTTATCTTAAAGTTAAAAAAATAAAAAAAAAAGTACTTGCAACAACAGGGAGACTTCAGCTACACAAGATGGTTTCTTCCAACAGGGCAGTTGCCGAGTGGAGACTGCTGTTAAGGGGAGAAGAATATGCCATGAAGACCTCAAATGACAGAATCAAAACTACTGACCTTTGTCATCACTTTCTTCTAAGCTTCTTAACAAAGGTGACTTCGTCCCTATTCTTGATCCCATAGCTTAAAAGGAAAAAAAACATGTTAATGTGATGCAAAGGCCATACAATGGCAACAGTGTTGATGATTTTTTTCTTAATATTTATTCTGCTACTGAGCCGGGTACCCCTTTAGAGTTTCCCATACCTAGGATACCAACACCTTGGAAGCGTATGTAACGTGTCTCAGGTATCCCAGGTACAACCCCTACCCCCATACTGCCCAAACTTACTCCTTTACGTAGAAACATAGAATGTGACGGCAGATAAGGACCGCATGGCCCACCTAGTCTGCCCATATTCCTACCTAACAGATAAGCTGCAGATCCTAATTAACCAACAGCTTACTTCCTCCTACCCCCCACTAGGACTGCCTTATGTCTGTCCCATGCACTCTTGAATTCCCCCACTGTTCTCGACTCCATGACCTCCTCAGGGAGGCTGTTCCATGCATCCACAACCCTCTCTGTGAAAAAATACTTCCTCACATTACCTCTGAGCCGTCCCCCCTCTATCTTCAAATTGTGCCCCCTTGTTCTTGCACATCTCTTTTTCTGAAAGATGCTACCCTCTTGGACTTTGTTGATTCCCTTGAGGTACTTGAAAGTTTCTATCATGTCCCCTCTCTCCCTCCTTTCCTCAAGGGTATACATATTAAGCTCCTTTAGTCTTTCTTTGTATGTCTTCTGGTGCAGACCCTGCACCATTTTGGTTGCCCTCCTCTGGACAGCCTCCACTCCGTCTATGTCTTTGCGGAGATGGGGTCTCCAGAACTGCACACAGTACTCCAGATGGGGTCTCACCAACTGTCTGTCTGTAAATAGGTCAAACATGTGGAACAGCCAACTGGAGCATGCAGTTTCTGGGGGAGGGTGGCAGCATCAGGCCCTGAATTCCATGCAGTTTCCATTTCAAACCCTTTTACATCATGGTCTGTAACAGTCCGTCAAATGTTGACGTGACACAGGATGTTAACCTAAATCATTCCTTTAGGGGCCTATTTGGGAAGAAAAGGCTGGAAATATCCATTACGGTGCACCTTTTCTGCAAGTGGAAACGCAGCATGCATTTTTCTTTGTTGTTTTGGAAGGGGAGTGTCAGCACTCCGGTTATTGCACTTGTGACTACTGCTTCAGGGGTAGTCTGCAAAGTATTTGTGCCACATCTCTGTACTGTCAGTGAAAGTACACCAAGTCCATAAAAAAGACCATCACTTACTCTTTAAGTTTTAATTTGTCGTCCGTGAGTTTCTCTCCTCCAAAGGCCAAGTTATATGTTCTCCACACATACCTCCTGTAAAACAGCCAAAACACTTTGAGTTGCAAAAGTTTATTGGACTGAATTTCAACAAAAGTCTAGAATGTCTAAATCAAACATTTATTTGTATTTGATGACTGGGAAAAAAGGGTTAAGAAATAATTTCCTTTTTCCAATCTTGTACGGGGGGGGGGGGTGGATACAGAAAGTGGTAATTTATAGTAAACCAGATTAAGCTGCTGATGGATTAGTAAATTGGGGAATTTGGCCAGGACACCTGGGACATTCATACAGGATCTGGTGCTCTAATGGCAAAACGTGGAGCAGCAGTAAACAAGCCAGGCTACATCAGGAACACAAAAGCAGAGCCACACAAAGCTAATGAAATGCTCATCAATTGATTCAAGCTTCCACATCTGAAACATACCCCGGCGCTTCGAGGGACCTGGGACATTCCCCAACTCTTCCTGAGAAATGCCATGGAATCTTTAATGTTCACCTAAACAACCAGCAGGAGATGCCGATGATAACTCGGTAAACATAAAATGCCATGTCCAGTAACATATCACTGTGACTGATTCCCCCCCTCAAAAAAAATGGATTGTATATAACATCATGCAGAAATGTTGCTGCACCCCATTTGGGAACCTCGAAATTCTACAATCATGGTGGCTGGGGCCCAGTTAAGTCACAAAAAATGAGTCTCTCAGCTCCCAGACAGGGAGGGAGGGCTCAGGTGGCCAGTATCTGTGCACTCTGTGCTGGCTGACCAAGGGACATCACTGGCCAAGAAGGCAGCTAATCTTCTGCCCTGATGGCCAGAGAAAGGGTGAAGCCATGGCCACCCTGACCACTGACAGGGGAGAGGGACAGGAGGCAAAAAGCAGCAGAAATACATACGAACATACGAAGAAGCCAGCAGAAGAATGCCATTTGGTCTATCTAGTCTGCTCATATTGCAGGATCCACAGCTTGAGCTACTGTCTCTGCCCTCCCTTCCCACTGCTCCCATTCTCCCTACCCATGATCCTCACCTTCCCCCTATGCCTATCCCAGCCTCTCTTAATGCTGCCCACTGTCTTCAATGAGATGACCTCTTCCGGCAGTGCATTCCAAGTGTCCACCACCCTCTCTGTGAAGAAATGCTTCCTGACCTCCCTCCTAAACCTCCCACTCTCCAGCTTAAGACTATGCCCCCTCATGTTATGGCTGCCACTCAGCTTAAAGAGACTCTCCTTATCAACCTTATTTATCCCTTTCAAGTATCTGAAGGTCCCAATCATGTCCCCTCTCTCTCTCTCTCCTGTCTTCCAGGGAGTACATGTTCAGTGCCCTCAACCTCTCCTCGTATGCCTTATCCTGCTGACCCGCTATCATCATTGTAGCCCTCCTCTGGACCTTCTCCAGCAGGTTAATGTCCTTTTTGAGGTGTGGGAACCAGTACTGAACTCCATACTCTAGATGCGGTCTTACAAGTGACCTGTACAAGGGCAGTATAACCTCCTCTCTCCTACTACTGATCCCCCTAGGTATGCATCCCAGCATCTTGTTTGCCTTTGCTGCTGCTGCCGCTTTCTTGCACTGCATGGAGTGCTTCAGGTCACTAGTGATCGTCACTCCCAGGTCCTTTTCCTCCTCTGATGCAGATACTCGAACTCCACCCAGGTAAGTACTCTGTCCTTTGGGAGGATAAATGAAATATTTAAAAATGTGTTTACCCTTGTAATGCATTTCAGGAGTAATAACCAGAACTTATTTATTGGTTTGTAGTTAAAGTTTCAGAGTTTGAAAGAGTCAAAGAAATCCATTCAGTGCACCCAATGAAAATGGCACTTAATTCAACTTGAACCTAACCGTTTGAAGGAATATGAAAGTGAAGAAACTACACACCCTTCCAACTGAAAATTGGGCATAAGTAAATATTAGGGTACACGGACCCCTCCCTCCAGGGTTTTCTTCAATATTAGGATGTTATTTGTTGGTTCCCACTGGAGCCTATTATATAATCCCCCGTCTTATAAAACCATCTGCTTAGAATAGCCAACATACAAGCCTTACAAGAGAATACTTCTAGTGTGAGTCCAGTATTATGTGAAAACAGTGATCTGCTGTTCTAACAACATATCATAAGTCAAGACCTTCAAAGAATACTGGATGCAGCCTGCCTAGGATGCAATGCTGGCACTGTGTTTCCCTGGTCCACTGGAAGCAAAGTAAGTGGCTGAACCTGCAAATGGCTATGTATACATTATTATACAGCACGAGAAGACGATCCGTCACCTCACCAGCTTCTGCACTGTTCCACACAATCAATGTGCCACCCAAGCTGAATATCTGAATTACTATTCAAACCACAAATATGTAAAGAAACGCCTCCATTGTCTATTTTACTTGCCACTCCCACTGTGAGTCACCATTCCCAGCTGCCAAGCTGATCAAGACACAAATTGCTCCAGACACTCTTCATGCTGTCCACTCCTGCCCGTCTGCCATGCCAGCTGCTACAGGTGATTCACGCTGCCCGCCACACTAACTGTTCCCAGCACTTCACTCCCACTCCAGCATGCCATGTTAACTCATCCTGGTGTTTTTTAAGGCCCACTCCCACCTATCAGTAGACTAGACTTTGCAGACAGAGAGGAGTGAAAGCACCTGGCTTTACTTTAATGCTATATGATATTTATTTATATTTCCCTTCATATTGAAATGTAGCAGGGTAAGTCGGGGGGGGGGGACAATACATTTGTAGGCAGTGTTTGGGGCACTTTGAAACTTGGGTTTAAATTGTAACAGGTGGTGTCGGGGGAAACTAGCTCAGTAGATTAATCTTTGGGCAAGTAGATTCAGAAAGCCCTGGGAATCAGGTGTGTAATGGAGATGGGGGTAGGAGCTGACAGAGGCTTGTTACCTTCTTACAAGAGCACTATAAACGTACTTCCACTCTAACGTGTCCAGCACGTTCATATCCCAGCGAGTGAGTGGAACAAATAATGAGTGGAACAGGTGAATGGCATCTTAGGCATCAGCATGCGACAGCAGAAGGAAGCAGGAAAGCAGGGGACTATGCTGGTCGACTAGCGCAAGGCACCTGTTCATTACTGTGCAACAGTCACTGCTGGAAAGGTCAGAAAGTAAAAGGTAGGCTAAAACTAGGAATAGGAGCAACACCCAATCCAGAGTAGAAGTATAAAGAAATCTAAACAAGGCACAAGGAAACGCAAATAGAAACAAACAAAACAAAATAGGAAAACTAGAAACACCCTGTCAGGGGTAAGGGTACAAAAATATTTCCAGGTAACACAGAGAATAGAAGTGGGGAATACTGGGAGTGGTGCTGTGCAGTGGCTATGGAGCAGCAGTTTTCAGAAAGACCTTCTGGAGACTGCGATGTTTCTCCATTTGCATGCACCTCTCTGGGTTGAGGGAGAAGGTCGCTAGACTTCAAGCTGAGTTGGCTGGGATTCATGCAACCTCTTCCCTCATCCAGGGGGCCACCAATTCTGCCACTGTTGCCTCAGAGGATGCATGGGAGGAAGAACGGTTGGACTGTGGTAAGTTTGGGAAGGGGGGGGTTGGTCAAAGGCACATTCTTCAACCAGTACCTCTATGCAATTCCCATACTGCACTGGCTGCAAGGAAGAGGCACCCATTGTAGAGGCCAAGAGGATATGGGGGTCATCCATAGCAGAGATCCCAAGGAGGATGGAAGAGGACCCCAAATGAGGAGGAAGCAATTTCTGAGCTGGCCCGTTGGCACGAAGTGTTGAGGCACTGGACGCCACACCTCATGCTACACCGGCGACCCAGATTCAGGAATGAGCCTGGGTGGTCAAAGGTTGGCGGGGGGGGGGGAGTAAGCGGACTGTGCAGCGCACCTCTTCGAGGAGGGATGAGGGTTTCCCGGCCTTGGCTGCCACCTGGTGGAGGACGGGTGGCAGTTTGGGCAACAGAGGGCTCGGCGACAGCCAAGGGTGGGTCGGAAGAGGTCAAGATGATACCCCGCATGCGTGTGCACCTCCACGTGCACTCACGACTGTGTCTGCTGGGGTCCCAGGATCGGAGAGAAAATCAGAGAGAAAAATTTAAAAAATTGCAAATTAAAAAAAAAAAGGAAGCAACTTATCGTGGGGGACTCGATTGTGGGGAGAGGGAAAAGATTTGGGAATAGGAAAGGAGGTTAGTTGCCTATGTGGTGCCATGGCCCGGAGGGATGGGAAGTGGATCCTGAGGATCACTATGGCAGCAGGATGGGAAGCAGAGCTGGATGTCATTGTCCACCTGGACATGAAGGTCCTGGTTAAGGAGGGGGCTGGGACAGTGCAGGGGAAGTTTAGGGAGCTGGGGAGTGGCCTTAGACAGGTAGTGCACTCAGTGGCTTTTGCTGAGGTGCTGCCTATCTATGACAGGGTGGAGGAGAGGGATCTCTGCACCAGGAGCTTCAACTCATGGTGCAGAGAGGATGGGTTTGGCTACACTGGGGACTGGGGACCCACCTGGGAGGGTAAGGGCCTATACAGGGGTGCTGGCCTGCATCCACCCTGGAGGAGAACCACAGTCCTCAGCGGATGGTTTAAATGTTATTTTGATGAACACTTAAAATAGCCAAGGGGGGAAGAAGAGCTCGGGGATACAGAAACTGCCCCCCACAGGCTGAAGTGTAGAGTATGGAGAACCCAAGAGGAGTGGAATCCCTCAAGATGCAATTAATACAGAAAGCAGGGTGGAAGAAATGAAGGGAGATGGGAGAGGGTGCATAAAAAAGAGGAGGGAAAGCAAAAAGGAAAAAAAGAAGGGTAAAAAATGGACTGGTAACAAAACCTTTAAAGCCACGTGTGCGAATGCTAGAAGTCTAGTAAATAAGATTTCAGACCTAGAAGCCACAATGGCAAAGGCCAACTTGGATATTGTGGTCATTACCGAGTCATGTTGCATTGAATACCATGACTGGTACATGGCTGTACCAGGCTATACTCTTCAGAAAGGACAGGGTAGGAAGGAAAGGAGGAGGTGTGGTACTATATGTGAGGGAGGGCATTAAGGTGACGGAAATGCATCGAATACAGCGGGGCAGAGGGACTGTGGATCACCCTAAAGACAGGGAATGGAACCTCTATTCGCACTAGTATGATCTACAGACCTCCAGCACAGGGGGAAGAGTTAGATAAGGTACTAATGGAAGCCACTGGCAAGATTGCAGTAAAGGGGGAGGTGCTGCTGGTGGAGGGACTTCAATCTGCTGGATGTAGATTGGAGCCTCCAAGCTGTGGCTTCAGCTAGAAGCAGGGGAAATCTTGGACCACTTGCAGAGGGCATTCCTCAGGCAACTACTCAGTAAACCCACTCGTGATGGGACAATACTGAACCTGGTACTCTCCAACGGGGACGGTGTTGCAGATGTCAGGGTGGGGGCCACCTCGGGATGAGCGATCACCGTACAGGTGATTCAGTGCAAGGACAGTTGTGGAATCAAACCACAGAAAGATGAAGGTCCTGGACTCTAGGAGGGCAGATTTTAAAAAGATGGGTGAATGCCTCAGGGATGACGTGGCCAAGGGGGGGGGAAGGAACAGTGGGAGGAAACAAACAGGGCCATAGTCAAAGCAACAAACCTCTGCATCAAGCATCAGAGCAAAATAAAGAGGAAAAACAGACCACTATGGTTCTCAAAAGAGGTGGCGGAAATGGTAAAAGCTAAGAGGGTAACATTCAGAAGGTACACGGAAAGGCACATGGAGGAGGATAGTGAGGTATATCAAGGGAAACAGAGGGAAGCAGGGAGAGCAATAAGGAGCGCAAAGGCACACACTGAAGAGAGATCAGCCAAGACAGTAACAAAAGGGACAAGCCATTAATATGTAAGCAAAAAAAGGCAGACCAGGGGTGGGATTGTAAGGTTAAGAAGGGAAGTGAGGGACTGTGCAGAGGTGGAACAGGGAAAGGCAGACATCCTGAACAATCATTTTTGTTCGGTGTTCAGAGGAAAGAGAGGGGGAGTGGCCACAAAAATGTAACAGGAGTATTGGAGGAAGGGAGGCAGACACTAATCCATTTTCGGAGGAGAGACTTCTGAAGGGACTCGCGAATCTGCAAGTGCACCCTGTACAATATAAATCAGTATGTCACTACTATGCCTCCATCAGGTTGGGGAAAAAAATGGGAAAATATCCTGAAGGCAGATACTTGAAGTGTAAACAAGAACATACATTCCTAACACATTTCCTAGAATTTCTGCAAATTATTAGTGAACATAATTTTCCTGGTTGTCTTTGATATAGAAGGCTTATATTCAATGCACATGATAGAGTTTATTAAGTTTAATACTGTTTTGTGATGGAATAATAATGTTTTTACTGTATTACTTCAGTTAAGATAAACCCAATCAAAACTTATGAAACAATTCTGAACGTGGACAAAGCAATAGGGCCAGACAGGGTGCACCTAAGTGTATTCAAGGAGCTCAGGGAGGTACTAGCCTCACCTCTGATGGCCCTATTTAACAGCTCATTGGAAACAGGAGAGGTCCTGGAGGAATGGAGGATGGCAGATGTAGTCCCACTTCAAAAAAGTGGTTGCGGGGAAGAAGCTGCCAATTATAGAGTCAGACTGACTTCAGTGGTGGGAAAGTTAACGGAATCACTACTGTGAGAAAAGATTGTGGAATATCTTGAATGCTATGGGTTGCAAGACCAGAGGTGGCATGGATTCATGAGGGACAGGTCATGTCACATGAATGTGACTTGACTTGGTGACCAAGGAACTAGATCAGGGTGAAGTGTGGACGTAGTCTACCTAGATTTCAGTAAGGCATTCAACACCATTCCACATAGGCGACTAGTAAGTAAGCTGGATTGCTTAGGAGTGGGTCCAAAAGGGGGTATACTGGGTAAGAAACTGGTTAAGGGATAGGCAGCAGAAGGTGGTGGTAATCAGAGTTCACGCAGAGGAAGGGAGGGTGACCAGTAGGGTGCTTCAGAGATCAGTGCTGGGACTGGTCCACTTAAGTGACACTGCAGAGAAGCTGCAAGGGAAGGTCTGCCTCTTTGTGGATGACACCAAACTCTGCAATAGGTGGACACGGGGGGGGGCAGAGATTTGAGAAAACTCGAGGAGTGGTCAAAGGTATAGCAGCTGAGTTTCAATGCAAAAAGGTGCAAAATAATGCACTTGGGGCATAAAAACCAAGGGACAGAGTAGAAAATGGGGTAAGGGGGATACTGATGACCACAAAGCAGGAAAGAGATCTGGGGTGATCATATCAGATGACCTAAAGGTGGACAGGCAGTGCGACAAGGAAGTTGGGAGGGCTAGCAGGATGCTGGGGTACAATGGGGATTGGTATACCAGTACTCAAAATTGACTCTTTAACAAATATTTTACATTTTCATGATCTTTCAGCACCAATAAAAATGATAATTTTAAAAAAATATATCCTATTTACTAGTGGGGGGTGGAACCCATTTCATAATAGCAATAAGGCACTCAGGGTGTGTGTTGTGCTGGGATAACATCACTTCTCAGGTGGCTTGGCCTTGTGCTTCAACATACCCGAGGAGTGCAGTTATTTATTTAAAACTAGTAACCTAGAAAGGAACACAAAGCCAGGTACTCATTTCTAGGTGCGACCAGGGAGGCGAGAGAAAAACAACAATCAAATACAATGGAATAGATGTTACATACAAATAAGGTGTAAACAAAAGCAGTGCAAAATGGCACGAGTGCAAAATTCAAGAACAGTTTCCCTGGAGCGTGATATGCTCGAACAAAATTTACCAACTGGTAGAAACAGTACAGTGCAGCGAAATGGGAGGCAAATAAACCCAATGAAGGGAGGTGACAAGAACTTGGGAGAGGGGAGGAAAACGCAGGTCAGGTAGGGCACTAACAGGTGCTGGGGGGGGGAGTTTAAGCTGATGCTTAAGGGAGGTTGGGGAGGGCAAGAGATAGATGACAGAAGGCAGTACATTCCAGAGAGAGGAAGGGAGACAACAGGAAGAAAAAATTACTCACCTTAGTAATGTTGTTTCTTCTAATGGAGTCTTGCTATATTATGACATATGCAGTGAGTCCCAACCTTCAAACTGCTCCGGAGGTGAAAGAGTTAACTTTCCATGCCAGGCATGGAACACTGAGCTCGAGCTCGGTTGAAACTCTGTCTGTTGTTCTTCAAACTCAAACCGTTAGATCTTTACGAGCTAAACTCACTGAGGTCCTGTGTGGAAGCTGTAAACCTACACTAGCCAACTGGCTACTAAACATAAGAACACATTTTTTGGTCCCAAAACAAAGACTCAAGTCAGGAGACCCAAAATGAAAACACAACATCAAGTCACCCAAAAAGGAGGGTGAAAACAATAAGGTGGGCATCTACTAAGTGCCAACACTGCACTGCCCACCCACATCCAAAAACAGAGGTTCTGAGAGGGCAGGCGGGGGAGGTCATAACATAGCAAGACTCCATTAGAAGAAACAACATTACTAAGGTGAGTAATTTTTTCTTCAAACAACATAAGTCTTGCTATATTATGTTATATCAGACTACACAGCAGTACCTCCATGGAGGAGGGATAGAACCTACTTAGGAAATAGGCTCTGAAGCACAGCTGTGCCAAACCGAGCATCACTCCTAGCCTGGATGTCCAGGGAGTAATGCTTAGTAAAAGTGTGAACTGTTTTCCAGGTAGCTGCTCGACATATCTCTAGAATAGGGATGTACCTGGCAGCAGCCAGGGAAGCAGCTGTACCTCTGGTAGAGTGAGCCCTCAGGCCTGAGGGAGAAACCTTACCCAGCTTTTCATAACAGAATTGGATACAAGAGACAATCCACCTGGCGAAGGATCTTTTAGTGGCAGGTTTCCCTTTACCAACCTCACCATAAGTGAGGAACAGTTGGACGGAGTCAAACCTGTGACCCTTGGTACGCTCTATGTAGTAACTAAGGGCTCTCTTCACATCTAGGCTGTGCAGCCTCCTCTCACCAGAGGAGGAATGGTCAATGAAGTACACTGGAAGAGATATAGATTGATTAAGGTGGAAATCTGAAACCACCTTAGGCAAGAACTTCCCATTAGTCCTGAGGACCACCTTATCTCTATGAAAGGAGATAAAATCAGGCTCCACTGACAAAGCTTATAATTCACTTATGCGTCTGGCAGAAGTGATGGCTACCAGAAACACAGTCTTCCAAGTCAAGTACTTAAGCTCTGCTGAAGACAGAGGCTCAAAGCGGGGGGTTGCATAAGCTGAGCAATGCAAACATTAAGATCCCAGGCAGGGGCAGGGTCCCTGAATGGAGGGTTGATGTGAAGAAATCCCTTCAAAAAATTTGGAGAATACAGGATGAGCTGAAAGAGAAGAGGGTTTACCTGCTGAAATAAAAGCAGACACAGCTGCCAAATGTACTTTTAGGGTAGCTGGTCTCAGCCCCAAGGTATTTAGATAGACCATATAATCCAGGACTGTGGGTAAATCAGCAGATTCTGGGGAAATATGCTTCCCAGAGCACCATATGGAAAACCTCTTCCATTTGGAATTATAGGTAGCCCTGGTGGTTTCCTAGAAGCCTTTAGTATATCCATTACACCTTGGGAGAGGTGTAGATCAGCAAACTCTAACTCTTCAAGAGCCAAGCCTTGAGATTGAGAGATTTGAGGTTCGGGTACCAAACCCTCCCCTGAGCACAGGTTAACAGGTTCTGATTCCTGGGAAGACACAGGGGAAGATGGACTGCTAAGGACAGTAGGAGTGGATACCAGGGTTGTCTGGCCCAATCTGGAGCAATCAGGATCATTTGCAGGATTGAGATCTGATTTTGACTAACACTTTGAACAGGAGAGGGAAGGGAAAGTAGAGAAACTTCCTTCCCAATTGAGAACTAAGGCATCCAGGGACTGAGCCCAACACTGGGGCCTGCAGCAAAAAAGGGAAGTTGGTGATTGTCTGGGGCTGCAAAAGATCTATCTGTGGGGTGCCCCATCTGGCAAATACCACCTCCAGGACCAGGGGGTCCAGTGACCATTCGTGATGGCCCTGGGAAATCCTGCTGAGAGCATCTGCCAGGACATTGTCCTTGCCTGGGAGGTGAACTGCCGTAAGGGAGGTGTTCAGGGAGTAAGCCAGAGACCACAACTTCATTGCTTCGGTGCGCAAGGCCGTAGACCGAGTGCCCCTTGCTTGTTGATGTACCACATTGTGGTGGTGTTGTCTGTTCTGACCTGTATAAAACTTTGTTCTGAACAGATTTGGAAAAAACTTGAAGTGCTAGAAAAACTGCTCTGAGTTCCAACAGACTGATGTGGAGCAGAGATTCCTGAGGGGACCACAATCCCTGGGTAGTGAGGTCGCCCATGTGAGCTCCCCACCCCAAGAGGGATGCATCTGTAGTAAGGATTAAAGAGTGAGACTGAGTGACAAAGGGAACCCCTTGTGTCAGATTGCTCTGATCCTGCCACCACTGTAAGGCCTGGATCAGGGTTCGAGTTACTGGGATCAATTTGGTTAGAGTCTCTTTCCTTTGAGACCAAAAGGCTCTCAGATGGAACTGGATGTCCCTCATCTGAAATCTTGCTCCCTGCACTACTGCTGTAGAAGCAGCCATGTGCCCCAGGAGCTGTAGAAAGTGCCTTGCTGGTCGAGAGACCTGCAGGGTGAATGAGGAGGCCAGAGATACCAGGGTCCTTGCCCTGTCCAAAGGAAGGAAGGCTCTGGCCTTCTCTGTGTTCAGCTCTGCGCCTATGAAGGTGAGGAGCTGGACAGGCTCTAGAACTGACTTTGAAAGATTCAGAAGGAAACCTAGAGAGGTGAGCAGTTGCTGAGTTATCTGTAGATGTAACTTGACTTGGTCTGGAGACTGGCCTACTATGAGCCAGTCGTCCAGATAAGGAAAGATGGCAATTTTTTGCCTTCTTAGGGAAGCAACTGCTACTGCCAGGCATTTTGTGAATACCTTTGGAGCAGAGGTGAGGCCAAAGGGCATTGCTCTGAACTGGTAATGGCCTGAGGGCAGCTTGAACCTGAGGTACTTTCGATGGGAGCTTCTGATGAGAATATGGAGGTAGGCATCCTTGAGGTCCAGGGACGCTAGCCAGTCCCCTGGCCTTAGAGAGGGTAGAATAATTCCCAGAGTCACCATTTTTAATTTTGGTTTTAAAAGGTGCTTGTTTAAATATCTGAGATCCAGGATGGGCCGCCATTCTCCTGTTTTTTTGGGGGTAAAGAAGTACCTGGAGTACAATCCTTTGCCCTGGTGTACGTGTGGAACCCTTTCCACAGCCCTGAGAGCCAGGAGGGAAGAGACCTCTGCCTCTAGGGCAAGTGCCTCTGGTGGATTTGCAGGTGGAAAGGATCTGGTTCTCATCTTTGGAAATTTTTTGAAGCCGAGAACCAGTCCCTGGCTTACTACTTCCAGGACCCATTTGTCTGATGTCAGAGACTTCCAGTCCTGGACAAAGTAAGCCAGCCTGCCCACTACAGGTAACTGAGAATCGGCCCTGGCAACCCCATCAGGGTGCCTGCTTGGCAGGGGCTTTGGGCTGAAGGGTGGAAGCAGGCCTGCTTGTACCCCGTCTGCCTCTCCCTCTAAAGAACCCCCTCTGGGCATAAGCAGAAGAGGAGGCCTGGACTTGGTAAAAAGGCCTGTGAGAAGGCCTGCCCCAGCCCCTGGAAAGCTGCCTTTGAGAAGTGGCCTGCCTTTCCTTGGTCTGTGCACTCCTATAGGTGGTCCTATACTCATCCATTTTCTTCATGTAATTCTCTGTCTGCTCCCCAAACAGAGAATTACTCACAACAGGAAAATCCATGGCCTTAGCCTGGGTATCCTGTGATAGGCTAGTACATCTGAGCCAAGCCATTCTGCGAAGTGCCATAGATGTACCCATGACTCTTGATGACACATCATTAGAGTCCACTGCAGCATGGAATTGCACCTTGGATGCCTCAGTACCATCAGCAGCCACCTGCTCCAGCTCCTTGGCAAGCTGGCCAGAGACCTGTTTTGCTAGAGCCATAACAGTATCCCATCTGGATTTCTGATATCTAGCAACATAAGCCATATAATTTGCCTGTCTGAGTCCCAGGGATGCTGCCATGTACTGTTTCTTTGCCACGGCATCAATCCTCCTGGAGTCCTTGTTAGGGAGGTGTGAAGCCAAGGGAATATTTGCCTTGTCACAGGCTGCAGCCTGCACTACCCCAACATGGCTGTATTGTTGTGTAAGGAACTCCGTATCAGAGCCTGACAATGTGTACCTCTTGTCCATTTTCTTATCCACAGGAGGTATAGTGTGAGGAGCTTTTAGAATTTTAACTGTCTGTTTCCCAAAAGATTTATGCAGAGGAATAGACAGTCTCCTTGACTCTGGGATATCCATCATTTCCACATAGTCAAGCTCCTCTTGATAGATCACAGCTTCCTCCATAGGGAGTTGGAGGGTTTCAGCCACTTTCTTATAAAACATAAAATGAGAAGGGGACTCAGAAAGCCTAGGAGGAGACACTCCTGAAGGTCTGTCTGGGGAGATGTCCAGGTCAATGGGCACATCCAGACTTTCAAATCCACATTCACTCTCCTCATACTCCTCTTCCCCCTCCTCCGGTTCATAATATTCCTCTAAATTATATTCTTGAACCGGTGGAACCGGCCGAACCGGACACTTACCTGATGGTGCCGGTTGGTCGGAACGAAGCGACTGGACAATTTTAATCGCTTTGGCTATTTCTTCAGCGGTTGGAGAGGAAAGTTTTGGCTCCACACTAGCTGATTTCCTTTTTTATTGGAACCGACTCCTCAGAGTCGGATCTCCTTTGGCCCGAGGAAGTCTCACCCTGGTCAGAGGGCACGCCCTCCAGTTCAGTTGGAACCAAACCGGGCTGGCCATCCGGTTCAGCGGACTTTTTGGCCTCCCTTTCCCTGAGCCTACCAACTCTCTTTTCCAGGGTAGCTGCAGGAAAATTTTTACAAATCTGGCAGTCTGCATTGAGGTGGTCAAACCCCTGACAATAAACACAAGTGGTGTGGGGGTCAGCCTTGGCAAAGACTTCCCCACAGACACTGCAGTGTTGAAACCCAGTGGGCCCGGTTTTTCTTTTGGGTTTCTCAGACATAGTGCCAGTCCTAACCAAACTTTCCCATTTATGGCAATCAGCCAGGTAAGACGCCCTTATCGGTTCCCAACCGTGTCAGGGGTCGTGGAAAAAAACACGTAATAAAATCTGTTTTTTTTTAAAACCAATAAGAACCGGTAACCACACTGTAAATGACAGATTAATATATTTTAAACAACCTGATCGGTTCAAACCGAACCGATAACCGTTTTCAAGGTCCACACAGAATAGAAATTAATGTAAACCTATCTAGTACTCACAAATACCACAAACAGAGTCTGAACCGACCGGTTGCGGTTTAAAATCGGTCGAAAACCGAGAAAAATAATACTTTAACCGACAAAATGAACCGAGCAGAAGGAGAAATCTCCGGAGCGACTGTTCAGTGAGGCGGAGTAAAGAATCTGACGGTTTGAGTTTGAAGAACAACAGACAGAGTTTCAACCAAGCTCGAGCTCAGCGTTCCATGCCTGGCATGGAAAGTTAACTCTTTCACCTCCGGAGCAGTTCGAAGGTTGGGACTCACTGCATATGTCATAATATAGCAAGACTTCATGTTGTTTGAAAAAGCTGACTGCCCAGTGGAGGAGCAAGGGTGGGGAAGGGAGAAAGTGCAGGGATTCTTGAACACAGGGAGTATGATGCAGATTGGAATGGGAGTGATGAGAGTGGATAGGTATGATGGCAGTGCATTAAACCAGTATTTCGCAATGAAAGAAGTTATTCCAGCACAACATAAACCTTGTCATGCCTTATTGCTTAATAATACCCACCTCGTGGGGAAAATGTCTCAAAACAGAGAATCTGGAATGGAAAACTTGTTTACCAGCTAATATGTTGTATTCCGCCCTCACGCTGCTGCTTCAGTTGAACGTATCTCTGGATTGCATTCTTCAGGTCTAGAACTGTGGCATTCTGCACAACGACAACAGCTAGGGAAATGAAACGGTAGGCATCAATTTATTTACCAAGCAGCACTGGCCATAGCTATCCCAGGACACAGAGCAATCTTTCTTACTGAGAGACCCCACAGAAGGAATGCAGAGCCCCCAGAAACATCCTCATCCCTGTGGTTCCCTTCCCATGCCTTCCTGTTCAATTAAGAAAAGTTTTGTGGAGTGTTTTTTTTTGAACACTCAGAATAAGAATGTAATCTGTAAGTGATGAAGACACATACAGACCAGCAGTACATGCTTTAAAGAGGACCTTCACTAGTCCTTTTGATTTCCATGCATAAATTACCCCTTCCTGCATCGATTCTGGAATTGCATTTCATTACTGTCTGCTGCAGTTAGTTTTTGCATTTTGAGCTGCCAAAAATTGCAGGGTGTACCAGGGCTTCTGTGGACCTAGGGCTGTACTGCTGACATCACTGTAGGGCAGAGTTAATTTCACAAAAAACGAAACAAAAAAAAAACCATACCGACAAGGCATTTGGATTTTGGCACAATGCACTGCTTACAGGGTGTCTTGGGGGAATGGGAACACAGTATGCATAGCGAGTACTGGTAGGTCTCCCTTGCAACATTGTTGCAACTGCATAGTACTGCATAGTGCAAGTCACTCCCCTATCCTACAATGATGTCACCAGGAGCTAGCAGCCCAGCAGCTAAACATCAAAGGCAAGTGCAGCAGGGCTCAAAAACAAATCCAAATTATGGAAGGCAGCGTAAACCTTGGCCACAAATCACAAATGCACACACCCTTTCAGGTCTAGTACTGCACATAATGACTATAAGCTGTAATTTTTTGGACCATCATTGAAGTTCCTCTTTAAAAAACAGGACAGAACACAGAATCACGACAAATTAGGTCTACTAGAGAACTGAAGCTTTTTGTGGGCCGACCCCTGGTCCCACGACTTTTTGTGGCTCACTGTCCGTAATGCCCCAATGTCCTAAAACTGTCTTTGACCCCAGGTAACCCAATCATAGCTGCGATCAAAGTGTGGTTCATTAAGGGACAAAGCAACTACGATAATAACAATGACCACTAACAAGTTAACATCAAAGCACCAGACACCTGATTAATCTCCAAGTAGGAGGGAATGGTTACAGCTGAACCTAGAGAAAGTTATCACATCGTCTTAAAATGATTGACTTTAAAGGGAAACTAATATCAGTTAAAGTGCAGCAGCTGCTGCACAAATGCCCGATTAAGGCTTTTAGCATTAAAAGAAAGTTTTATTTACCTGTTTGGCTGTAACTTATAGTTTTAAAGATCTGCGCCATCTATAATGTCGCTGGAGCCGCTTTTGGCCATCTCGCACAGCCCGGTGGCTTCCACCGCGTGGGTTATACAAATAAGGGATACCAACTAGTGGCAGAGTTGGTATCCCTCATTGGCTAAAGTTGCCCAGCTGCGTGAGATGGCCATGGGTGGCTCCGACAACATTATGGATGGCAAAGCTCTTTAAAACTATAAGTTACAGCAGCTAAGCAGGTAAATAAAACTTTCTTTTAACGCTAAAAGCCCTAATTGGGAATTTGTGCAGCAGTTGCTGCACTTTGTCAGCTGATACGAGTTTCCCTTTAACATGTAATGGTTTGACTTTGGAACTTCTAACATCTACCTGATAATACTGACAAGAACTTAATTGATTTGCTGTTATATACAAATTGTTATGCTTAGTTACAGATGCAGTGAGGAAGCACTTTTTCTCCAAGACGGTCGTGAACCTATGGAACAGCCAAGATAGTGGATATGAAGGCAATACAGCCCTTCAGGGTAAAAGTGAACAAAGTCCTGATTTCTAAGGTAACTACAGGGTATCTTGATAGTGGGTGGGGTATGCCTATAAATCAGCACTGCTTATGAAGCAGGGAGACCTGATGGACCTAAAGTCACTTCTGACCTTAAATGAGACAGGAAAGTATTTCTCATGTGCTGCTACTTGCAATGTTTTTTTTTTTTGTTTTTTTTTTAAGAAAGAATATCCCCCCCCCCCAAACAAAAAGATCTATATTAACTACATGTGAATAAAAGCTAAAACTGTAAACTGATTTTATACGGTTTTATTTTTATGGACAACATTTTGTATATTTCCTTTCACGGAACAAGAAATTTGGAGTTTTGACCCTGTCACTGCATGGTTAGAACTTTGAGCACTGTTCTAATTAAGCATGAGCTGATAAGCCATCATAACATTTGTATATTTATGCATTAATTATTTCATATTTTTTGTGATTTTGTTTTGTAAATCTTATTGGAAAATAAAAATATTATTAACAAAACAGTGCTTAAGAGTTCTGAATTCATAAAGTGACATTGTCAAAACACCACAAGTAAATACTAACACACAACATGGTGTGCGAAATAAACACACACTTTGTGTGCTTGTTTGTCACGAGGCGTAGCCGAATGCCATTATACCACACAGAAAGTGCGTTTATTCTGCAGTGACAGCACACCTTGGAGTGCATTATTGCATTAATAAAATGGTACACTATGTTTTTTTATAATGAGGGAACAAAGTGGGCTCAGCCTGTTGGTACAGCAGTACAGCAACCACCTGTGACAATGGTGACAAGGGTTCGGAAGGAAGCCTTGGTCATCGGGGGTGGAGACTGAGCATTCTGGAGGATGTTCTCTTCCTCTGGGGAGGAAGGATACCTGCCTCCACTACAACACTGCCACCTGTGTGACAACGGGCAGCAGAGGTACAGTGGGTGGGCAGACACTGGCCATATTGTGTCTTGGCACACATGATGTGTGCTGACGTGGAGCACCTACTGGTGATGTTCTGGGGGGGGACGAACAATTAGAAAGCTTGGACTTGTACAGGATGATCTCAGGTATGCTCAGGCCCCTTCTCCAGTTACTGGCCACTCTCCACACCCCAGGTTATCCTGCCTCCACCTCATGGAGGAGGTGGCACTGGAAGGTTTTAGGTTGGTTTGGCCAGGCCCTGCCTTGGGAGGTAAAGCCGTGGGGTTGGAAGTGCCAGGGATGCAGGGGGACATGGCTTGGTCCAACCCAGGGAAAAGGGGGCTAAGCCGGACTTGGACATAAAAAAGGTAAGGAGACTGTAATTCACAGCAGTCATGCAAAATAAAAACATGGGCCTTGGAATGTGGGTAGCCAATAAGACTGCTTGATTTTCCATCACCACTGTACAATACAAAACAGTTTACAGACTGAACTTTTATTGGAGTGCAGTAAATTATGGATCCTTTCAGGTTATGAATATTATGACAGCAGGAGCATTACAATAATCTGCACATTCACAGAAGGCCATGTCCTCTTTAAATTGCCCTGCTACTTTTTTTGCCTTTATTTTGTATCAGTTTACCCTTTTTGTATTATTACCCTGAAAATAAATTTTAAGCTTTAAAACAAAATTGCGTCCAAGACTTTCATGCACCCTCCACTGTGAAGTCACCATAGGATTTTTAAGTACTCTGAAAGGTAAAAAATACACATTTTGTAAAATGTGTGTGGAAAACCTATATCCTAAACTTGTTTCAAGACCCATACTGTATATTAACTCCAAAGAGGGGCACCAGGATTAGAATTTGGAACTTGCTTCACCAACTTGTTTACTAAAAAGCATCAAGACACCAACTACAGCTTTCTAGAGGTCTAAATTCTGGTGGAACATTTGTCTTTACTACGTGCGTCTGTACTATTTCTTACAATTAAAGAAATCTAATAACTAAAGTCAGTTTTTGCTTTTGTTCTTAGCAATTTTATAAGTGCAACATAACACTCCAAGATCTGTGAGATGGCCTGGATTACAACCCACTCACTGGAGGATGAAGGCATGAGATACACAACAGACCAGGGGGTTTGTGTTGTTAACTGAGCGCAATCCACACCACACACCGTGTGTTACTGCCTATTGTTTACTTCTGCTGTGCCTATGGTTAGTGACAAAGAATTCTGAGATCCCATATTACAATTCATTTAAAAGCCTCAGAGGTCTCCAAAGACACTTTGAAAAAAAATATTTAGACCCTTCAGCTTACATTTGGTGGATAAAAGTTTATATTTCACATATTTTTAGGATTTAGCTTCCCCCTTTTTTATATACTAAGAAAACAGTAGCCATATTCTTTGGTTCTGTGCCTAGGCTCAAAGCCTACACTACCTCGCTTACCATCCTTGGTCCTGGGGTACACCACTTGATGTGGTAGGATCATTTAAATACCTTGGGGTCACCCTGGACCCTGCTCTGGATTTCAGTCTCCATCTGGCAAACATCTGCAAGTCCATAAATATTAAGCTGGGGTTTGCCTACAAAGTCAGGTATACCCACACCACTGCTGCTAGATTGGTAATTGCTCAGGGTGTACTGTGGCCAGGGCTCACCTATGGTTTGGTTACCTATCTTGAAGCCAAGACAGGGATTCTTGACAAATGGGGCATGTGCTACAACAGTGTCTGCCCCTTTGCCTTGCCAGTGCCCCAGCAGACCCATCACTATGTCCTCTACTCAAGCGTTGGATGGCTCTCCCCATCATCCTACCGACTTTACGCTGCAGGCTGTGCAGTCGACAGTATTTTAAGAACTGTCATACCAACTACACTTGCCAGCATGGTACATACTCCACATGCGTACCCTCGAGATCTGAAGATGGGTTTCTCTTCTAGGTTCCTAAATGTGTAACAAGGATGGGGGAGCATGCATTCTCTGCATTTGTACCCATGCTATGGAACTCCTTTCCTGTGATCTTAAGGCAAGCAAAACCCTCGGATATAAATGTTCTTGTTTGACCTGTTTACTCCTATTTAACTGGCATTATCTTTTTTCTACAGGGCTACTAGCACTTAGTATGATTTGTCTCTGATCTGCTCTTATGGTGTAATTTTTTGATTACCTCCACATTATATGTAAATCAATGGTGTGGTATTCACCTGTTTATTACTGCCTGCTATGCTGTCTGTAACTCTACTGGGTCTTACTAGAAAATTGGCTATGCTCATCCAGCACAATGTCTAGGAAATCTCTGTAGTTTGGTAGACCAATGTTGATATTTTGTACTGTTTGTATTCCCGTTTCTGCTGCTCAAGTTGTCTACAACTCTCCTGGGTCATGCCTGAAAATAGGTAATTGCTCTTGTCTAGTGCACCTACCTGGTAAACTAAAGCTGTAATATATATATATATATATATATATTGCATGGCAAAAAAGCTCTGTTTAATACATCAGTTAGGGTTGTTCCACAGCAACAAAAGCTAGGAAATTCAATGTTAGGGTTCCCACCCCCCTTGCATTCCATCCCCAACAACAGGCATCGGGGTGTGTGCGTTGGGGTCGTTGGTCCTAACTCTCACCCCATTCTCCTATACTGCACCACCTCAGCTTGTTTACACATGGGATGGGCTGAGGCATGGCAAGGCAAATTTATTTCAAAATGTCCAATCCCAGAGGCTCTGGGCGCTGTACAAATAGATAAAGCACATCTTCAGAGTAATATTCAAAAGAAGAGAGTACAGAATAATAACACATCATGTAAACATCATGAATCTCCCTTCTTTTTGAGAATGTGCACTATAAATAGTGAAGTAATGGAAATGCAAGCGCAAATGGTAACGCACATGGTGATGCAAACGTAAATGATAACACAAACAGTAATAGAAATGCAAGCACAAACATTAATAAAAACAGTAACACGAATGCAAGCGTGTACAGAAATGCAAACCATAATGTGCACAGTAACACGATTGGAAACGCAGACACTTACGGTAGCAGCAACAATGACGCCAAAAGAAACACAAATGGAAGTGCGTACACAAACACAAATGGAAATGCAAGGAAAAACAGTAATGGAAACGCAAATGTTAACAGTAACACAAACACAAGTGCAAATGAAAGCATAAGGGTAACATGAAACAGTGGCGTGAGCGAGCGCTTAACGCAAACGCAGTGGAAACACTAACTGTAACAGTAATAAAACACACAGCCCCTCCCCCCAAAAAAAGCTGCATAGAGAAACACATTGAATACAAAGAATGTAAGCATAATAATGGACCTCGGAGCAGAAAATGAAAACTTGGAATACTAAATTGCTTATATCTCAAGAACCGAACGACATAGAAAAAAATTAAAATTTCAAATGATTTATGACTTTCCTGGCTAGTTTTGCACTTGGCCCCCTAAGTCTGTATCTCAAAGATACGGGCGCCGAAAGGTGCAGCGGACGCCGTAATGTTAGTCTGTGGGAAAAATAGTCAAATTCGGAGTGCTGTAACTTTGCAGCCCTGTAATATTTTGTCACCAAACTACCAAAAGGCACATCTGTGGGATGTTGACTTTCTTCCCTCCAAATTTCAGCCCAAAAAAACAAACCACTCTTTTGCAGCAGGGTGGCAAACATTCCCTACTGTTTTGGGCATAACGTCGCAAAGTAATGTCGCAAATCACGACACTTTTGCAAAAAAAAATAATCACGAAAGTGTCGCAAGTGCGACACTACTTTGCGACACTACAGTTTACAAAAGTTTGAAAACATAATTCTGGGTGTTAACTCCGAAAACATGGCTAGCATCTTCAGAGCTCGACTAGGTGAACACAAAATGAATTGTGTCCCTAGAGGGTCTGAAATTTAAATGCCAAGCATTTCTGTGACCAGTAACCGAAAAAAAAAATGGCTGACTCAAGACACTACAGGGGTCATTTGTAACACTAAAAAAGTACAGTTACCCAAGAACTTACAGTAACAGCAGATCTTCGAGAGAGGCTCTTGCAGTAGGTAATTACATATAGGACTGATGCCGGCAGGTGTCAAGACCCCACAGAAAAATTTCTAGCTAGCAGTCTCTGGTGCCTGCCTTCCAGTTCTTTTCTGCCAAAGGCCCAAAAGGGCAAGACGAGAGAGAAGCCGATATTTCCCAACCTGGAAAAAGAGCTAAAAAAGCTTAGTGGGATGGAGTGCAGGAAGGTATTACCTACTGCAAGAGCCTCTCTCGAAGATCTATTGTTACGGTAAGTTCTTACATAACTGTACTACTTTACTTCGAGAGGGCTCTTGAAGTAAGTAATTACATACAGGACTGAGTCCCTAGCAGTCTGGAACAAGAAGAAGCAAAAAAGGGAGGAGGAAAGCTACTCAAAGCAGGTCCTCTAGCTGTGAAGGCCTTAGGAAAGGAAGCCTTGCAGAACAGCAAGCCCGAGGCTGCTCTACGGCGAGAGGCAATATCCAAACTGTAATGTTTTGTAAAGGTATGGACAGTAGTCCAAGTGGCAGCAGCACAGATGTCCGCCACTGACACATTCTTGAAACAAGCAGCCGAGGCCGCGACTCCTCTAGTGGAGTGTCCTCTCACTTGACCCGGAAGAGTCTTGTTGTACTTGTTATAACAGAAAGTGATACAATGAGCCAACCATTTGGACAGGCATTGCTTAGAAACAGCATTGCCTTCTCTTTTGTGGGCAAAAGAGACAAACAATTGATCAGTCTTTCTGAGAGCTTTTGTTCTGTTAGTGTAGTATCTCAGAATTCGGTGAACATCCAGAGTGTATAAGAGATACTCCCCTTGATTGGAGTGCTGCGTAAAGAAAGCAGGTAACTCTATGGACTGGTTCAAAGTAGACTCCGCTACCACCTTGGGGAGAAACTTAGGGTTGGTGCGCAGAGCCACGCGTTCCTTGTGAAAAATCAAATATGGGATTTTACACATCAGGGCCTGGAGCTCAGAAATTCTCTAAGCAGAAGTAATGGCCACTAGGAAGAGAGTCTTCCATGAGAAGAACTTCATGTCTGCTGAGGCTGCCAGTTCGAAAGGAGGCAGAGCAAGCTTCTCAAGGATGAAATTCAAATCCCAAGGAGGGTCAGGAACCCGGATGGGGGCCTCAAGTGGAGAACCCCTCTAAGGAACGTCTTAGAGACCTCCAGCTGAGCAAATGTCCTGCCTGCAAAAGGGACATGGTAGGCCGAAATGGTCGCCATGTGTACCTTCAAGAACGAGTGACTGAGACCCAGATCAAAAAGGTGGTGAAGGTAATCCAGCAGCCTCCCAACAGAACGCAAAAAAGGCTCGATATCTTTTGAAGCGGCCCAGATTGTGAACCGTTTCCATTTCATGGCATAGGTAGACCTAGTGGAGGGTTTTCTAGCCTTCACCAAAATCTCAGCCACTCTGGGTGAAACCCCAAATCAGGCTTGAGCTATGTCTGCAGGAGCCATGTGTGCAGTTGAAGGGACTTGAGACCTGGATGGACCAGGGTCCCCCTGATCCAAGGTCAGTAAAAGTCGTGACAGGGGAAGAGGAAGATGAGGTTCCTCTGAGTAGTGTTGTAGAAGAGAGAACCAAACTTGCCTGGGCCAGAAAGGAGCGATCAGTATCATTTGAGCTCCTTCTGAACTGAGTTTCTGTAAGACTCTCGGAATCAAAGGGATTGGAGGGAAAGCATAGAAGAACCTGTCCTTCCAATCTAGAGACAGAGTGTCTCTCCAAAAAAATGACGCACTCTGGAGCGAGCGAGCAGAAGTTGGGAAGCTTTGCATTTAGAGGTGAGGCAAACAGGTTCACCTGTGGTGTTCCCCAGCATAGGAAGATATTGTCTAAGACCCCCCTGATCCAGTTCTCACTCGTGAGCTTGAGCAGACGAGCGGTTGAGTTTGTCTGCTAAGGTGTTCTCGACCCCAGGATGTGAACTGCCATGAAATGGAGGTTGTGCTGTACTGCCCAATCCCAAACTCACATCATTCCCTGCAAAGAGGGTAGGAATGAGTCCCTCCCTGTTTGTACCATACCACACACATATTGTCCGTCTGTACGGCTAAGTGGCTGGGAAGGAGATGCAGATGCAGAGCTTGAAGAGCATAAAGCACTGCCTGAAGCTTGAGCACATTGATGTGAACTGTTTTCTCAAGCTTGGACCAAGAGCCCTGGGTCCTGTGAGGTCCAAGATGGGCTCCCCAACCTTCGCCCGAGGCGTCTGTGGTCAGAGTCTGGGAGGTGGGAGAAAGACAGAAGGGAACTCCCAGACAAAGGTTCTCCTGAACCATCCACCACTGCAAGTCCCGAACCATGGGGGAGGAGACGAGGACAAGCTGGTCCAGGTCGTCCACCAACTGATCCCACTGAGACCTAAGCGTCCACTGAGAGATCCTTATGTGGAGCAGAGCACGAGGGACTGTTGGGATTGCAGTCGCCATAAGCCCAAGGAGGCAAAGGACCGAACTGGCACTGACCCACCTGCGGCTGGACAACAGGCTGACCTGAGCCTGGAGTGTGGCCACCCTGTCCAGTGGCAGGAAGGCCCTGCCAGAAGTCGTGTCCAGGATCGCCCTGATAAACTGGAGCCTCTGGGACAGGATCAAGTGGGACTTGGAGTAGTTGATGGTGATGCCCAGGGAGAAAAACACCCCCTGGGTAAGGGAAAGGAAATGCAGGAGATCCTCCCTGGACGGGACCACCAGGAGCCAATCGTCCAGGTGCGGAACCCGCACTCCTGGGTCACGCAGGTAAGCCACTCACAAGCCGAGGTGAACACCGGGGTGCAGAGGAAAGACCAAATGGGAGGGCCTTGAACTGGTAGTATGGAGAAACTCTATTGAGTGTCCTTCTGCGATCAGCTGGAGCACCCAGGAATCTGAAGTTATCCTCTCCCAACCCGGGAGGTGGAGGGAGAACCTCCCTCCTACTGGTTCCTCCGGAAGGGCCAGAGGCCGTGGGAGAGGAAAGGACTCGGGTGGTGTGGGGCAGCGTCGCGGCTGAAGCACCCGCTGCTTTTTTGGGTGGAGGGGGCATGGCAGTCGGAGGGGCCCGGCGTTTAGCGGTCTGCTTTCCCTGGGGTTTCGCCTTTTGCTGATTCCGTCTGCGAAAGGGACGGCACTGCGTTTGATGGGGATGATACATGGAGTCCACAGACTGCAGTGCAGCCCCCTTCTCCTGCAGGTCGGTGATAATGTCCTTGGCATCACCACCGAACAGCACCGAACCCCGGAAAGACTCTTCCTGAATAGCAGACTGCACTTCCGGGAACAACCCTGACACACAGAGCCAGGCATGACACCGTAAGCCTATGGCGAAAGCAGAGCTCCTACCAGCAGTGTCCACTGCATCGTAAGTAGCATGAAGCATGTGCCAACTGGCCGAACGTGCAGAGTGGACGAGGTCAGCCACTTCCTGTTTGACTTGAGAGTCCGGAAGGGAGTCCAATTTGGATTCCACCTCACTAAGAATTGCCTTCTGGTAATACCCCATGTGACCGACATAATTTAGGGCCCTAATACCCAGAGTGGAAGATGCATAGATCCTCTTTCTCGTACTGGTCCAAAAGACTGGATTCTTTGTCAGGTGGAGACAAGCTTGGATGTTTCGGGTTAGCTATTGGCCATGAGTGGCGCTAATCACGAACGAATCAGCTCGAGGGTGAGAATCTAAAAAGTCAACACCCTCGGGAGCCTGATATAGCTTGTTCAACTTCCAAGGAAGTGGGGCTAAAACCGACGGCTGTTTCCAAATAGTGGAAACAAGTTCGGCATGAGGCTCAATCCAGGGTGGCACCAAGGTGGGAGCTGTCCCGGGCAGATCCAAATGCTCAGCGAGTTTCTTACGCTGGGGATCCGGCTCCAAGGAATGCCACTTATGAACCTCCTGGAGTTTGCGCAGCAACTCCGTAAAAGAAGGATCCTCTGGAGGGGACTTCGGATGAGTCCTTGACCTGGGCTTAGATGGAGAGCGTGGCTCATCATATGGCTCGGAACAACCGTCAGAGTCATCAGAGGTGTCCGAGAAAGATGATGATGATGAGGAAGACTCCCTCTCCCGGTGTGGGGGAGGAACGGACCCCTTGGGAAGCCCTTGGGGAAGCGTGTCCTGCCCCGCCCTGGAACCAGAGGGTTCGCCCTAGTGTCCGGAGGTGGGGAGGGAGTCTGTTATCACGGACGTACGGGAACCAGAACTATCATCGGGAGATGACTCTCCACCTCCCTGGTGAGCTGAGCCCTGGCCTCAGCCCACCAGGAGGCCAGAGTCTCCTTCAAGTCTACCGGCAGCTGAGGGGGCGGTGGAGGTGGAGGAGGAGGAGGAGGAGGGATATATGGGTATGGATTATACCCGTAAGGCGTGTATCCATAACCAGACGGTGGGAAGCCTGGCACCGGGTACTGCGGTGTTGGATAGGCTGGCGTCGGGTATTGGAGCGTCGGATACTGTGGAGCTGAGTGAGACTGCATCGGATACGATGGAATCGGATACCTGGGAACCAAGGGGTCTGCCGGAGTAGACGGCCCAGCTGGAGGGCCCACAGGTGGGTCTGTGCAGAAGGCCCGGTGGGCGGAGGGCCCGCAGTTGGAGTGGCATCAGGGAGCGGGATGTCGCCCGGGGTCTGCAAGACCGGCGTCGGGGCAGGCGGCCAGGGAGTCGGTGTCAGGGCCGGCATCCGGGGAGCCGACATCAGATTGGTCGGTCCAGTGGGCAGACGGTCTGATGGGGGCACAGCAGGAACCTCGGCATCGCCAGGGGAAGGAGGGGAAAATTCCCCGGGGTCAGGCTGAGGAGTCCCAGGGTCCCCAGAGGGCAGAGAAGGCTGCTGGGAGCCAGGAACGGTAGACATGGGAAGGTCTGGCATCAGCTGAGCCACCGTGCGGATGTCGGGCAAGCCAACGTCTGACTTATCAGCGGGGTCCGGGCAGACACCGGAGGAGCCGACGTCCGACTTAGTGGACCCATCACCTGAGGCAGGTCGCGAAGGAGGGGCAACCTGGTCAGGCGGAAGAGGGGCCGTGTGCCACCCCAAGGGGTCGAGCGACTTATCAACCATTCTCTGTGCGGGCGTCAGAGGAGCCGGCGTCTGGCTTGGGCCGCCAGACCAGTAGGCCGCACAGTGGCGGCTTTACTGGGGCGAGGGCCTCCAACAGCCCGGAGATGCCTGAAGGGCCCGAGCCACAGCCAGGCAGGCGGTCCGCCCATGGAAACCTCAAGGCGGCCGTCACCAGATCAGTCCCCAGAGACGTTACCTGAAGCATGGCGACTCCCGAAGAAGATGCGGTGGATGAGGAGCCCTTGACCAGGTGCTTCTCCTCGTCTTTTTTCTTGCGATGGCCTTCGGGGGACGTGGATGCCTGCCAGAGCTTTAACTTCTTTTCCATGGAGGACATTTTCTTATTTAAAATATGGGACTCCAGGGACTGCTGCTGCCATCTGCAGGTCGCCGCATTGAAGTTAAGGCAGTGTTGGCACTTCTCCACCTGATGATCTGGGCCTAGGCAGAAGAGGCACTGGGAATGGCCGTCCTTGTGCGGGAGTTGGGCGCCGCACAAATCACGCTTGTTCTTGTGCTCGGAGAGTGTACGGGACGACATACACCGACGAATACCTGACAAAAAATTTGAAAAATCGAAAATAACTCAGTAAAAACTACCGATGACTGAGGCTGACAAGCGTTGAACTTTACCGTGAGGCGCTGACATGAGCTAACAGTGGGAAAGAACTGGAAGGCGGGTGTGGGGGACCGCCCCTTTATACTGACGTCGCATGATGTCAGTCACCTGACATGGAGGCAGCCCCCACCAGAGACTGCTAGCTAGAAATTTTTCCGTGGGGTCCTGACACCTGCTAATTACCTACTGCAAGAGCCCTCTCGAAGTAAGATCTGCATTTGCGACACTCGAGCTTTTTGTTAACTTTTCCCATTGACTATGATGGGAAACTTGTTTTTTGAATCACTTTTGAACCGCTTACATTTTTTTCACAAAATCTTTGAAAGGCACATCAGGGACCCCGTCTGCATGTTCCCTGAAGGTTTGAGGCAGTCGCACAAACACGTGCGACTGCAAATCTTGGAATCAGCATGGCGTAAATATGACTTTCTATTGTGCTTTATAACTCAGCAAACCGTGATATCCAACTGTTACAAAACTTGGTAGATCCAGAGATATATGGTACCACTCTGTGCCTGCCAAATGTCAGGCAAATCTGTCACATGGTGGCAAAGTTTTTAAGCTACCAAATTTCAGAGTTTAACCTTAAATGGGGTACTCAACCCTAACTATAGTGGTGTTACTATGCCACTATAAAATACACACACACACACACGCACACGCATATACTGTAAAAACAAAAACAAGATGCTGCGTCAGCATGTGGTCTAAAAGCAAAACAAAATGGTTATATTAAATGCACGCTGAAAATAGAGTTAAAAATCTACGTTTCGACCTAATGTCTTTTTCAGGAAATATCTAAAAGAGAAAAAAAAAACAAAGTTAGTGTAGAGGGGAGATAAAATAAGGGGTATATATGTGGGGAAAGAAAAAAGGGGAGGCATGGGGAGAAGAAGTGATAAATGGCAAGAGTAAGAGAGAATCTGTAAAAAAAAAGGTGATGATAGGAAAGACAAAGCATAATAGCAGTGAAAGAGCAAGAGAAGTCCCCAGGTGAGGACTAATTAACAGGGCCTAGTAAGAAGGCTGAAAAGTGACAAAATGTGAGGGAAGGAGACAGAGATGGAGACTTTTGGTGAAAAGGAAAATGAAAAAGAAATGAAATGTGTACACATACAAACAGACTTTAGGGAAAATAAGGGGTGGCTGAAAGATGTTAGTAGAAAATAAGTCTATCATTTAAACCAGAGGGTTGCTGGGAGCCAAGGCAGATGATCAGCTCGGCTTCCATGTTTTTTCTATGGTCAGAATCCCAGAAGCCCTCATGAAGGACACAAACAGAAAGGTCATTCACACCGTGCTCCCTGGACATAAAGTGGGATACAATGGGTTTTGCAGTGTCTCCATTCCCGACTGCTCTGTAATGTTCCCTGAAATGGTCAGCAAGGTGTCTACCAGTCTTTCTGATGTAAATAGCTGCACACTTCCTGCAAAGAACACAATATACCACATTAGTGGAGGTGCACGAGAACTTCTTGTTGAAGTGAAAAACACATGTAGGCCCCCGAATTTCAGTCATCACACTAGAAACAAATTTGCAGGTGTAGCAGCGAGTTCTGTTGCATGGTTTGGTACCTGGTAGGGAGGAACTGTTAGGAGTAGGTAGGCTGCTTTTAACTAGGAGATTCCACAGGTTGGGTGGCCAGTGGTAAGAGACAATAGGTGGTTCTGTAAAGGAAGCACCAATGTTGGGGTCAGTTTGCAAAATAGGAAAGTTACTGGTGATGATCCTGTGAAGAGAAGGTATACTCTGATGGAAAGGAAGCATTGGTGGAATTCGCCATTATTCTTGCGTGACAGTATCCTTCCTGCTGGGGTCAAGGTTATGGGGCATGTTACTGACCCAGGAGAGTGATCTGTCCACTGTGCTTTTAGAGTACCCCCTGTCGATAAAAAACTATGCATTACTTGGGTCTGCTCAGCAAATTCATCCTCTTCACTGCACAACCTGCGAAGTCTAAGAAACTGAATAAAGCAGGCCATTCTTGATATGTCTGGGATGGAAGGAGCTGTGGAAGAGGAAACTGTGAGAGTCAGTGGGTTTGTAATAAACTGATGTTTTCAGACCAGTGTTCTGTACTGACAGTTGGATATCCAGAAAAGGCAGTGTACAGGAGGATACTTCAACAGTGTATTGCAGGGAAGGATGGGCCGTGGTAAACTTGTCGAGGAAGAATAGGGAGAGAGGTAGGCCGGACGACCCCAAGGCACATCCCGACACCAGTTGGTGTGTAGAGGGTGGGGGTGGGATGGTAGGGTTATCCCCATAGTGATTACATCACCCCCCATTTATCCACACAGTGACTACGTCACTCACCCCCCACTACTTCCAGCTCAGACACCTTCTCAACAACCTGTGCTCCTATTCCTCCTCCTCGCCACCCGCCTACCTCACTGTCACACTGACAACCTGCCCCACTCACCACCTTCCTACCACACACACACACAAACATTCAGCGCTCTAGCTCTTGTTGCTCTTTTCTTTTTTCAGTACCTCACTCTGCTTTTCCTTTCTCATTCAGCATGCTGCAGCTGGTCCACCCAACAACGCTCCTCTCCTGGTCTTTATCTGCAGGTCCTGCTCCCATCTACACAATCGGCTGCAACTTCCAGAAACCTGCTCCACAGCAGTATCACAGTTTTTGGTTTTTTTTTTTAAATAAAAAATGTAAAGTCTCAAAACAAGCATTCGGCACACAACGTACCTGCTCTTGCTAAGCAGCACTGCCATTTTCTTCAGGGGAAAAAAAAAATCAGCTCCTCAACTTAAACACCAGTGAGCTGCTACGCAGCGGCATCAATCAAACGCATGACGTGAACTCCCTAGCAATGACCATAACAATAGGGCACATGAAAGACTGACAGGCACCAAAACCAAATGCTTTTATGAAGTTATAAAAAATAAAAATCCTTCCAGCCTTTTGCATAAATCAGTATGCGGGTGACCTGTGGGATAAGCAAGTTATTTGTACAGTTGCCAGTGGGCTGCTCATAACCCTCACTCGTAAGC
Organism: Neoceratodus forsteri; assembly: GCA_016271365.2. Classification (NCBI taxonomy): domain Eukaryota; kingdom Metazoa; phylum Chordata; order Ceratodontiformes; family Ceratodontidae; genus Neoceratodus; species Neoceratodus forsteri. The sequence continues at coordinate 115,096,468 of JADMNL010000025.1, forward strand.
CGCCACTCGTGAGTTTACCTGAGGTCACTGGCAACTGTACAAATAACTTGCTTATCCCACAGGCGCCCCCACATATTCCTTATTTATTTATTTAAGTGTTTCACCAGGAAGGCATACTGAGCAATTACTGCCCATTTCCAGATGTGTCCTGGGGGGCAGAAAAGTGGAGTTACACAAGTATATAGTATATGGGGGATCCATGACGCTGGTGCGACATCAAATACACCAATGTCCTCGACCGTGCTGGGAACCCATCGACACCCCAATGCGTCCACAGAACAACCGGCAACAGAGTGAGGCTCAATGTGGGAGGGGGCTGCACCCCCTGCAACCTCCCCTACTGTAGATATCCAACTCCATGTTGTACAGACAGTGGAGTTAGATATTTATCCCCATCGCCAAACAGTCAGTCGAAGTGAACCCCCTGTCACTGCAGATATAGGAGCGGTGAGGGTTTCGCTGTGGGGGGTTCGGTGGGCTGGTGTCGCTGTAGCAACGGTATATGCCGTACATGGGTACAAATGAGGAGACAGCAATAAAACAGTTACACAGATTACAAGGGCAATTTACATATTAGGTAGATAGCAGCATGCAGAGACAGTAGGAACAATATGGCGGGTAAATACAACAATCAGAATAGTATTACACATGAGAATAGAACAAAAATACAATAGGGAGTTCTTTGGATGGAGAAACAGCGAGACCTCTGTTGGTCAGTCTTGGTATTGCAGACATCCACGCTACCGATATAGGAAACTACATCTCTCAGTAAAGCAATCTTGTCAGCTAGATACTATATGCACAATGCCTGGTTTTGAAAACAAATATATGAGAGCTTTCATTGTTGAAGCCACTACAAAAATATGAGACTGCACTTCATAGTAAGGAATTTGGAAAACAACTTCTTATTGTACCCAGAACGCCTTAATACATATTTCTACATATTTTTTTCTAAACTTAATTTTAAAACATCAGATCACAATTATTACAGACTGCGGCAGCCAGGCTATTGACTGCTTCCTCTAGGTCCAGTCATATAACGCCTGTGCTTCGTGGACTGCAATGGCTGCCAATATGCTGGCGAATCACCTTCAAGGTCGGTTTGCTGACCTATAAGGCCCTACACGATCAGGGACCTGGCTAACTGAAAGATCTCCTTTGTCCCTACTGTCCCTCCCACTCTCTCCGATCTACTGACGAGGGATTGCTAGAGATTCCCAGGGTTCGTTTGAAGACCTCTGGGACCAGATCTTTAAGCTTTATGGTCCCGACCGTGTGGAATTCTCTACCTTGTCAGATACGAGATTGCCCGACTGTCCAAAGCTTTAAGGGGGCATTAAAAATGCATCTTTTTAGCCTTGCATATAATGATTTTTAAATGTTGCAGGATTGAATTAATTTTAATATTCTCTTAATCATATTGATTTTATTATGTTATGTACAGGCACCTTGGTTTTGGAAAGGCGCCTTTTATAAATAAAGTCTGAGTTGATTTGATTTTGATTTGATAATTGTTCAAGACACAAGTCTACTCAGACAAGAGAGTATGTCAGCAGAATACCTCTTGCAGTCATCACCACCAAAATAAGGGATTCCACCTCTGAGTAACTAACATTTAAAGGAGACAGGATATTATTTGTAACTAGCAGCTGTTTATAAAGTACTTATTTTCAAAAATTATATGCATTTCCTAAATCACTGTAAGCAATAACCCGTGACAGGGTGTGGGGTTATAGGCATTTAATCCACGCTTGGGGTGCATTGTGAGGCATGAGGCTGCAGGCCGAGTGTCCTCACAGTGCCCTAGGTGTGGATTAAATGCCTATAACCCCACACCCTGGAGCGAGTTATTGAGCTTATAACATGGGTTACCTCACCCATAGCACAGACCCCCCCACAAAAAAAAGAGGTGTTGACCCTCTTTTGCTACCTAAAAGGGATATTATCCTTCTACTGTGCAAGGTAGTCCCTTAGAAAATATGTTTAATGTATCTTTTTATGCATTCTGATGGGTAGCTATATACCTTATTATATACTATCTCTTGTTTCTGATGCATTACAAAGTAGCAGTGGACAGGACAATGCTAAGGTATGAGTTTCTGAACAACTGTTATCTGTGTGTGTGTGACCATTGTTGATTAAACTGCTAGTTTAATGTATGGTTATTGCCTGCTGTATAGTTCAATGATATCGCGTTAGAATCGTATGTGAAATGAATAGCAGTTTATGTACATCAAAGAAGTGTTACCTGTGCAGGGAACATTCACTTTGTTAACATCTCTACAGATTACTTTCAATTCCTAGTATGACAGTTGCTGTGGGAGAGTGCCGTGAATGCTAGTGTGTTACAGTGCGATTGAGAATAAATACGAGGTTCGAATGAAAACAACAGTGATGAAGTGACTACATAGGTTTATGGAATGCTGAGTTAGCAATCTGTTTTTTCTGAGTACAGAGTGTTGACTTCTGCATTTGAAGAATGGAAACTTACAGAACGAAGGATTTTGACTTCTAGATTACTTGGTCTTCCTGCTGCTGTGGTCTGGTGCTATGTTATAGAGTGGGTGTAATACTGGTTCGTAAGATGAAATATGTTTATTGCCGGTGGAGATCAGAACATAGTGGCAGTAAGACCTGACGTTATGGTAATGTGCACTATTCAATAGCGGGTTGGGGGGTGGGCAGCGCTCACGGGGTGCTAACGAGGAGGTATAAATTACCAGTAGTCGCTGTAGATACGTCAATAATTAGATCGATCAACATTTACTGTGACAGTTTTCTACCATACCCGCTGGTGACTAGTTTGTATGTGACAACACAGGAGCAGTGAAAGCGCAAGTTATTGTGATGTGGTCTCTTGGGGGGGGGGTCTTAATGAGCAGCTAAAGATTACGACAACCGGAGATTACAATTGGGCTACTAATGACTTCTAGCACATAGCTAACCTTCGTTTACTACTGTTGGATAGTGACAGTGGGACGGGTCCTCTGTGTTTGTCATGTCTATATCCTGGAATTTAGTGCTGCACACTGCTAACATCCAGAGATTACTACCGGTGTTTGTTTCTGTCTTTCCAGCCGTTTTCTTTGCAACATGATATCTGTGCTAGTGTTTTACTACTTTTCTTGTAGTAGACATGATAACTGACCTCTCCTCGCTAACATAGGAAAAACAAAATGGCTCCTGCACAAAACAGAGCTGGACAAACTTTGTAGATCCCCCCACAACATGAAGCTCCCTACAATACTAGGCAAAAAAAGTTCCGGCAACACAACCATGCAATAAAAAGGAAATTTAATGCATGGCTAGGTGACCGCTCTGCTCCAGTCAAGTACACTGCTGTAGGTAACCCATGGTATAAAAATATTTTTATTTGTTTATTTATTTAGTTTTTGTTGACCGGGTAAGTGCACTAGCCAACAAGTGACTATTTTCAGGCACGACCCGGGAGGTACAATTACAGAACACAGTGATACATAAGAGATTACACAAAGCAGGATACATTTGCAGGATACATAAGAAATTACACAGAGCAGGATACATTTGCAAAGGACAAAGTCACACAGTGTAGTCAAGCATAGCAATAAGGATAAAATTACATGTATTCAGTTGTTGAGAACTAGGGGGAGAGGTGGTAGGGGACAGGTGTAAAGGTAGGGCTGGAGAGACGGAGACAGGGGGTGGTAGGGCGAATAGCAAAAAAGGGGAGGACAGGAGGGAGGTTAGGTGCCAAGTGCGGCATGCGGAGAAGGTTACCACCTGTGGCGGGACGGTGGAACGGAGTCGGCAAGAGAGACGGAGAGGTCGGGAACAGGACAGTGAAGCTATGGGTGCAAAAAATAGAGAGGGAGAGAGGGTGATGTGCAGGGAGGCGGGTGGGGGACTAGGTGCAAGGGTGAGAGGGATTTGAACTAAAGGAATGGGGAGGGAAGGGTAGGGTGGGAAGGGCAGGGTATAGGGAAAAGGGATGAAGGCACGGAACAGATAGGGAAATGAGTGGGAGTAGAGAGATAGAGTGCACCTAGTAGGCGCAGCGAACAGAAGAAGGGAGGAGGACAAGAGGCGAGGCGGTGAAAACGGCATTGGCGGGTAGAGTAGTAACCCCGGCCGAGCCGGTGGAACTACGAGACAGCAGGAGAGAGAGGGGAGTCACGCAAACTGGTGGGAGGCGGGATAAAATAGGAGAGGGGAGGGGGTGAGGACTGAGCATAGGGAGAAGATGGAAGAATAATATTTACCTGTACATGAATAAAAATGATAAATAAAAAATGTATTTTACATTGTTTTGTTGTTTTGGGCAGCATTCTTTCACAGTTCTCTTCATGGAACTAGTAATTTGGAGTTCTTGCTATGTCACAGTTTGTGTACAAAATGCTAAACACGAGCTATTGTCCTATCAGAACTGTGCTCAGAGTTCTGTGCACAAACCATGACATAGTTAAAACTCCAGATCACAGGTTCCATGAAGAGAACTGTAAAATAATTCTGCCCATAAAAACAAAACAATGCAAAAATACAGTTTTTTTATACCATTTTTTATTCGGGCACAGGTATCTATTGATAATTTAGGGGAAGACATATAATTTCTGAGAATAAGAAAGTACAGTTACGTAAGAACTTACCTTAACAGTAGATCTTCAAAAGAGGCTCCTGCAGTAGGTAATTAAGTATAGGACTGAGCTGACGGCAGGACCTGAAACATTCTAGCTAGCAGTCCCTGGCGGGACCGCCCCACGTCAGGTGACCGGCGTCATACGACGCCGGTATAAAGGGCGGTCCCAGATGCCCGCCTAAGTTCTTTCCTCGCCACAGGCCCGGAAGGCCCGGACGAGAGAGAAGCAGATATTTCCCTCAATGGAAAAGGAGCTGAAAAGCCTAGGGGATGGAGGGCAGGAGATATTACCTGCAGAGCCTCTCGAAGATCTACTGTTACAGTAAGTTCTTACGTAACTGTACTATCTTACTACGCGAGGGCTCTTGCAGTAGGTAATTACATATAGGACAGAATCCCAAGCAGCTGGAACAAATGAAAGGCACCGGGAGGAGGAACTACTCCAAAAAGTAGTAAATAATCTAGCAGGTCTCAAGAAAGGAGGCCTTGCAAGACAGCTAACCCAAAGCCTGCTCTATGGCAAGAGGCAATGTCCAAACTGTAATGTTTAGTAAAGGTATGGACTGAAGTCCAAGTGGCGGCAGCACAGATGTCTGCCGCAGACACGTTCTTGAAACAAGCCACAGAGGCGGCAACTCCACGAGTGGAGTGACCTCTGACTTGACCCGGGAGGGTCTTGTTGTACTTATAACAGAAAGTGATGCAATGGGCCAACCATTTTGATAGGCATTGCTTGGAGACAGCATTGCCTTCTCTTTTGTGAGTGAAAGAGACGAATAACTGATCAGTCTTTCTGAGATCCTTTATCCTATTGGTGTAGTATCTCAGAATCCTGTGAACATCCATGGTATGGGGCAGGTATTCTCCTTGACTGGAGTACTGCATGAAGAAAGCAGGTAATTCAATAGACTGATTTAAGGTAGGCTCCGCTACCACCTTCGGAAGAAACTTAGGATTCGTGCAAAGAGCTACTCGTTCTTTGTGAAAAATCAGAAAAGGGATTTTGCACATCAGGGCCTGGAGCTCGGAAATTCTGCGAGCAGAAGTAATGGCCACCAAGAAGAGAGTCTTCCATGATAAAAACTTCAAGTCTCCGGAAGCCGCCGGCTCAAAGGGAGGAAGGGTAAGTTTCTCGAGGACAAAGTTTAAGTCCCAAGGCGGAGCCGGAGTCCGGATAGGGGACCTGAGAAGAAGGACCCCTCTGAGGAAAGTCTTGGATACCTCCAGCTGGGCAAAAGCCTTATCAGTGAAAGGGGCATGGTAGGCTGAAATAGCCGCCATGTGAACTTTCAAGGAGGAGTGACTGAGACCCAGGTCAAAGAGATGACACATGCATTCAAGCAGAATGGTCACAGGGCAGGAAATAGGCTCCACGTTCCTGGACGCAGCCCAGATAGAAAATCTCTTCCATTTCATGGCGTAGGTAGACCTAGTGGAGGGTTTTCTAGCCTCCACCAGAATCTCGGCCACTTTAGGAGAAATGCCAAAATGAGATTGAGCTAGGTCTTCAGGAGCCATGCATGAAGTTGAAGGGACTTGAGTCTCAGATGGACCAGGGTCCCCTGATCCTAGGTCAGCAATCCTGGAGATAAAGGAAGAGGAAGAGGAGGAACCTCTGAGTATTGTTGAAGAGAGAACCAGATTTGCCTGGGTCAGAAAGGAGCGATCAGAATCATTCTCACTCCTTCTAAAGCAAGCTTCTGTAGCACACGAGGGACCAGAGGAATTGGGGGAAAAGCATAGACGAATCTGTCCTTCCAGCTTAGAGATAGAGCGTCGCTCCATAAAGCGCCTCGCTCTGGAGCGAGAGAGCAAAAGATTGGAAGCTTTGCATTTTGGGAGGAAGTGAACAGGTCTATCTGAGGAGTTCCCCAAATCTGGAAGATGTTTTTTAGAACTTTTTCATCCAGTTCCCACTCGTGTGGAAGAGCCGACGAGCGGCTTAGTCTGTCTGCCAGGACACTGTCAACTCCCGGAACATGGATCGCCATGAGGTGAAGGTTGTGGAGAATTGCCCAGTCCCAGACCCTCATCGCTTCCCTGAACAGCGGGTAGGACCGAGTTCCTCCCTGCTTGTTGACGTACCACACCACGCACATGTTGTCCGTTTGGACAGCTAGGTGACCGGGAAGGATGTATTGGTGAAGGGCCTGGAGTGCATACAGCACTGCTCGAAGCTCAAGCACGTTGATGTGGAGAACTATCTCCAACTTTGACCAAAGGCCTTGGGTTCGTTGAGGACCCAGATGGGCTCCCCAACCTTCGCCTGGAGCGTCCGTGGTCAGAGTTTGATCGGGGGGAGGATGAAAAAAGGTGACCCCCCCCCAGAAGAGGTTCTCTGGGACCATCCACCATTGCAAGTCTCTTAGCATCGGTGAGGAGATCAGAACCAGATTATCTAGGTCGTCTACTCATTGATCCCACTGAGATCGAAGAGTCCACTGAGAGATTCTCACGTGGAGGTGTGCGCGCGGAACCATCAGGATGGCCGCCGCCATAAGCCCCAGTAGACGGAGCACTGACCTCGCCGGGACCCTCCTGTGTTCCGATAGGAGGGAAATCTGTGACTGGAGGGAGGTCCCCCCTGTCCGGAGGCAGATAGACTTTGCACGAAGATGTGTCGAGAACTGCCCCAATGAACTGGAGCTTCTGTGAAGGATGCAGGTGAGATTTGGAATGGTTGATGGCAATACCCAGGCCAGTGAAAACCTGCTGGGTGAGGGAGAGGAAATGTAGGAGTTCCTCCCTGGACGGGGCCGCCAGGAGCCAGTCGTCCAGGTAGGGGAAAACCTGAGCTCCCAAGGAACGCAGGTGGGCCGCTACCAGCCAGGCATTTGGTGAAGACTCGGGGAGCCGAGGAAAGACCAAAGGGGAGCACCCAGAATTGGTAGTAGACCCCCCTGGAACGCAAACCTGAGGTACTTTTGGTGCGAAGGGCGAATGGGGATGTGCAGGTACGCATCCTGCATATCTAGTGCACAAAGCCATTGGCCCGGCCGAAGCATGGGCAAAAGGGATTGAAGGGAGAGCATCCTGAACCTCTTGTACTCCACATAGAGGTTCAGGGAGCAGAGATCGAGACTAGGTCTGAAATCTCCCGTCTTCTTTGGTACAAGGAAGAAGTGGGAATAGTACCCCGTCCCGTAGAGGTGAAGAGGGACGGGCTCTATAGCCTGTTTCGCAAGAAGCACTAAGATTTCTTCCCTGAACAAAGGAAGATGGTCCCTTGGGTAAATGGAATTCAGAGGGGGGTGACGAGGAGGTTTCTGTAGAAACTCTATGGAGTGCCCCTCTGCTATGATCTGAAGCACCCATGAATCGGAAGTTATCCTCTCCCAACCCAGAAGGTGGAGGGAAAACCTCCCTCCTACCGGTTCCTCCGGGACATCCGGAGGCGGTGGGAGAAGGAAAGGGCTCAGGTGGTGTGAGGGCAAGCGCCAGCAGCTGGGGCACCCGTTGCTTTTTTCGGCGGCGGGGGCTTGGCAGCTGTGGGGGCCCGATGTTTAGCGGCCCGCCTTCCCTGAGATTTCGCTTGAGGCCAGCTTCGTCTGTGAAAGGGACGCACTGTGGGGGATGGGGACGGTACATTGAATCCACGGATTTGAGGGCCGTCCCCTTCTCCTGCAAATCAGTGATGATGTCCTTGACATCACCACCAAAAAGCACAGAACCCCTGAAAGGTGCTTCTTGGATGGCTGACTGCACCTCCGGGACCAGACCTGACACACGGAGCCATTCGTGACGCCGAAGACTCTTGGCCCGAGCATGAGAGCTTTGTCCTGCGGTGTCCACTGCGTAATGAGTCGTCCTCCAGAATGTGACGACTGGCCGAACAAGCAGAATGGACCAGGTCAGTCAACTCCTGCTTGAGTTGAGAGTCAGGCAAAGAGTCGATCTTGGATTCCGCCTGGGTAAGGACAGCCTTCTGGTAATCCCCATATGTGCTACATAGTTCAGGGCCCTAATCCCCAGTGTGGAAGAAGCGTAGATCTTCCTTCCATACTGATCCAGAAGGCGAGATTCCTTATCCGTGGGAGACGAGCTCAAATGTTTCGGGTGTGCTGATCGGCCGTGAGCGGCACTAATCACAACGGAGTCTGCACGGGGATGAGAGTCTAAAAAGTCTACACCCTCCAGAGCCTGGTATAGCCTGTTCGACTTCCTAGGAAGTGGGGCTAAAGCCGACAGTTGTTTCCAAATGGTGGAAACAAGGTGGGCATGAGGCTCGATCCAGGGTGGCACTAAGGTAGGAGCCGTAAGGGGCAAGTCCAGATGTTCGGCGAGTTTTACCTGCTGAGGATCTGGTTCCAAGGAATGCCACTGGTGGACTTCCTGGATCTTCCTGAGTAACTCCGTGAATGAAGAATCCTCCAGAGGAGACTTCGGAGGAGTCCTCGGCCGGGGCTTGGACGGAGAGCATGGTTCGTCGTCTTTCTTGGAACATCCATCAGAAGTGTCCGAGGAGTCCGAGAGAGAAGGAGAGGAAGAATCTGAAGCAAAGAAAGACTCCCTAACCTGTCTAGGGGGAGGAATGGGTTCCTTGGGAGGGATCCCAGAACGCGTGTCCTGCCCTTCTCTGGACCCCGAGGGCAGAACCCGGGAATCCGGAGGAGGAGAGGGAGAGTGCCGTCTAGGGCGTATGGGAGCTGGGGGTGGCATCATCGCCATAAGACGGCTCTCTACTTCCTTGGTGAGCTGAGCCTTGGCCTCAGCCCACCAAGAAGCAAGAGTCTCCTGAAGATCCACCGGCGGCCTAGGGGGCAGTGAAGGAGGAGGGGGATAGTTGTATGGAGGAAATCCGTAGGGGGAGTATCCGTAACCCGGTTGCAGGTATCCCGGAGTCGGGTACTGTGGCGTCGGGTACTGCGGCGTCGAAGGAGTTGGCACCGGAACGGCGGCGCAGGATACTGTGGACCTGGGAAGACTGGCATCGGATACAACGGTGGATACCCAGGCACTGGAGGAGCTGCCGGAGCAGACGGCCCAGCCGGGTACTCCATGGGCGGATCAACCTGGATAGGCCCGTGGGGTGGAGGGCCCGAAGGAAGAGGAAAATCCCCCGCCGGCGTCGGAGGGGCCGGTGTCGGAACCGGTGTCGGTGGGGCTGGCGTCGGAGGAGCCGGCGCCGAGGCCAGCGTCGGAGCCGGCGTCAGGGGAACCCGCGTCAGATCCGGTTCCTCAGGGAGAGGATCGGACGGTAGCCCATGGTCCCGAGTCTCATCCCGGGATGGAGGGGAAAAATCCTCGGGGTCAGTCAGGGGGGACTGGGGCTCCGCTGCCGGCAGCAAAGGCTGCGGAGAGCCTGGAACGACCGAAGCAGTAGGTTCCGCCGTAGGCTCAGAGGCCCAGCGCACGTCGGAGGAGCCGACGTGTGGCTTATGGGCCGACTCCTGGCGGAAACCAGTGAAGCCGGCGTCTGGCTTCGGGGGTCCCTCATCGGAGGCGGGCCGAGAATGAGAGGAGGCCCAGACCGAGGGAAGACACTGCCATGCGCCACCCTGAAGGGTCGAGCGTCTTAGAGGCCTTCTCCCAGCATACGTCGGAAAAGCCAACGTCCGGCTTAAGGGAGGTGCCCGCAGTAGGCCCCGCAGGCCTGTAGTGGTACTGGGGCTGGGTCTCCTTTAGCCCGGAGGATGCCCGGAGCTCGAGCCTGAACCCGTCAGCGGGCGCGCCTCCTCCAAAGCTTTGGAGGCTGCCGTCGGGCAATCCCCGGAGGGATGTTACCGTGCCCTTGACTCCAGCCGGTCGCGAAGAAGAGCCTTCTCCCGGTGCCTTTCCTTGTCCCGCTTCTATGCCCTTCAGGAGGTCGGCGCCTGCAGTTTCCTCAGCACTTTCTCCATCGCAGACATCTTCTTCTTGAGGAGATGGGCTTCGAGGGACTGCTGGCGTCGTCTGCGGGTGGCCGTGTTGAACCGGAGGCAGTGTGGACACTCGTCGACCGCGTGGTCGGGGCCTAGGCAGAAGAGGCTGAGGGAGTGACCGTCTTTGTGAGGCAGTCGGGCGCCGCACGAGTCGCACTTATTCTTTGAAGGGGATGACATATACTGATGTTCACCTGACAAAAGAGGAATAAAATTCTGAAACTAATCGGAAAAACCGACGAAGTAACAGGACTGAGTGATAAGAACTTAACCGCGAGGCGCTGCATGAGGTGACGGCGGGAAAGAACTGGAGGGCAGCCATCTGGGACTGCCCCTTTATACGGCGTCGTGACGCTGGTCACCTGGACGGGTGGTCCCGCCAGGGTCCGCTAGCTAGAATTTTATGGGGTCCCGCCGGCCGGCGTCAGTCCTATATGTAATTACCTACTGCAACAGCCCTCTTGAAGTAAGATCTTTACAAACAGCTGCCAGTTAGAAATGATTTCCTGACCTCATTAAAATCAACTTTATAATTTACCCAGAATGCCTTTGTGCTTATGTAAAACATTCAGTTCCATTGCATGACATCATTCTGGGGTGTGGCCACACAGAAAACTGGAGGACAACGTGCTGATAAAACAAAATAAAGAGACTATGACAGACTTTTATACAAAACAATTGCAGCTTCACCATCCAAAGCATGGGTGGCAATGGCATACTGTGTGAAAAAAGGCATCTGTAAAACCTCACAAAATCTAAATCAGCTGCACACTGAGTTGGTCATAAGGTAAGTCACAGCACAAGTTTTGAATTAAGCAAAGTTCGATTCAACTTGTGCAACACAGGGTAGTGGTTTCCAAATTACAAACCTAGACCCCACCTACTCTTCTTGGGATACAACTACCTCACCATCGCAGTGGGCCCAATGCTTCTGCCAGTTCGTAGGCAACAGAAAAAAGTCCAAATATGACTCGGGGGGGTTTCCCAGGTAGCAGCACCGCCAGCAGGGCCAAGAAGCTACGCTGCCCACATCAGTATGACTGCCTCATACAGCAGGGAGTGGTGTATCACTGATCCGGGGGGTGACCACATGATGTTGGCCACTCCCCTGTAGCCAAGGAAGAGAGAGAGCTTAACACAGGGTAAAATTCAGCGGTCCACTGCTCATGACCTCCCGCCCAGCCACCTCACTGCCATGGAAACCTCACACTTCTCTGCTGTGCCACTATGACTTCATGGGTTTTCATGGATTGGAAGCTTGTGCCGTACCAGCAGAGCCCACACAGTATAGGGCATGTTGTGGGAGCAGCATGCACAACCCAGCGGATCTGATGTGGAGGCATTGAGTGGAGTACGCAAGCAAGAGAAGCAAGATGAAGTGGTGACAGGAACCAAAGAAATAAGGACAGCTGGACTTATGAGTAGTGCAGGCTGGGAGAAAATGTGAATCATAAAAAAAACAAAATAAGGGGTAAAAGCAATGGTGCATTACTGGACCCCTTTCAGTTCTGATAAAGAGTCAGAAGCAAAATCAGGAGTCATAGAACACATGGTGTTGGGTTAACAGAATCTCTGTTTTCCAGTTGAACAGTAACTTACAGATGTATATAGTGTCAGACAGGATGTTGGGGAATTCAAGTCAAGTTTGTATTGTTAATTTCCTTAAAAAACAACTTGACAACCGGCCTGGCGGTGAAGAGGGAGTGAGACGCCTTGAGTGCCTTATCCCTCTCCTTCCGGTGACCCAGATTCAGGAATGAGCTCGGGCCACCGTTGGGGGGCCTTCTCTTCTGGCTCTTGGCTGGCTGCCACCAAGTGGAGGCTCAGTGGCAGTGCCAAGCAAATGGGAGGGGGGGCTGGTGCTAGGCCAGGGGTGGGTGGAGCAGGGTTGCCGGTTCCGGCATGCATGTGCGTCTCCACAGGCATGCGAGACTGTGTTGCCAAGGCCACAGCAAGTTAGGGAGGGAGAAAACCAGAAAAAAACATGTCACCCGTCGTCATAAGTGACAGCCCTCGGAGAACTCTTGGGTCCTGCACCATGGAGAACCCTGCTGGTGTGATGGCAGGAGGAGCAGTAGACGGGACTGGGAGACCTCCAGCCAGGGCCCGAAGGCAAGGCATAAGTGGAGGTAGACAGGCAAACAGCTCTATGGAAAGGAAAAAAAAAAAAAAAAGACTACTTGGCAACCAGATTTTAAAGGCTGGTAGCCATGTGGTAAAATACAGTTGCGTAAGAACTTACCGTCTGTACGGCACGTATACAAGAGGGAGGAGGTCCCAGCTACTCCTCCGTTCTTTTCCATCCTAGCGACGGAATGAGAAACCATTTCTCGGGCCTCCAATGGGAACCGAGGAGGGAAATAAGGCAGCAGATTGCGGAGTCATGAAAGGACAGAAGCAAGGAATCCTTCTGAAGTAACAGCAAGAGGGAAGGTGGGTGGGGCTGCATGACCTGCAGCAAGAGATACTCTCGAAGATCTACTGTTACAGTAAGTTCTTACGCAACTGTACTATCTTCTTCAAGACAATCTCTTGCAGCAGGTCATAACACATGGGAAGATTCCCAAGCAGTTGTTATGCCAAGGGGAGGAGAAAGTGAACCATCAGGACTTAGGATGGGAGGCCTTTAAAACAACCTGTCCAAAAACAGTAGACCACGTGGCGGCCTCGCAGATTTCTAAGGCAGAGTGTGACCAGGTTATGTGGGTAGGGTAAATGAGAGACACAACAAATCCAAATATGGTTTAAAAGACACTTGCTTTTGTGTGAGATTTATTGTCCAAAGGACTATTTTAGAAAAAATATTCAAAATAAATCAAACCATAAAATTAATAAGTCTTAAACTTCAGACAGTAAAATAAAATAACAAAAAAGAAATAGCTCTCCTCGGGCTCCAGAACTACTCTACTTCAGTAGTTCTGCCACAGAGTAGTTAACAATTTAACTACAATCTTCTGTGCTCTTACGGACAACCTTACAGGACACTCTACTGGGCTGATCTGCCTAAAATGAGCAACAGGATAGCTTTTATACTAATCCCTGCAGCATCATCAGGTCAAAAAACAGTCATTCCTCCTCTAATACATGCAACTGGGTGGATCAGCATGACTACAAATAAACTCTCAAGAATCCAAACAATAATAAATTCTGTATTCTATAAAATACTTTAGCCCTAGATATGCAGAAATACATGTTAGTTGTCTATCCGACATGAAACTGCGCCCCATTTTGTTCGATGGACAGTTGGGGAGTTTCTCATAAAACAGCCTCTTTATGTGCTGCTGGCTCCTAAGAGCCCGTTTTAAATCAACCCTGCGGTCAGGTAAGAACTCTTCTTTATTTAAAAGAACATAGAAAAGAAACACTCTGGTTTACTCTTAGTCGGCACAGTATTCATTCTTAAGACAGCATCCCTTTTTAATACCGCTAAACTAAACAACAGTATTCGAGACGGTATACCCGGCAGCAGAACTTTCAAGCCGACGGGAAAGATTTCCTTTCTCTGCATTTATTTTTATTTAGCTATGTCCATTACATTATTTCGCGCAGGCTTACTGTTTTCTTTAAATGAGCCTAGTCTTAATACGGGAGAACTCCTCCCATTCTCTCTACTGATTTCAGATGGCATCCACCCCAGGGTACTGAAGGAGCTGGCAGAGGTCCTTGCAGAACCTTTGGCAGACCTATTTAATGCCTCACTACATTCAGGGTGTGTACCTCAGGACTGGAGGATGGCTCATGTGGTGCCCCTCCACAAGACTGGCCCCAAGGATGAACCGGGAAACTACAGACCAGTGAGCCTCACATCCATCGTGGGTGAGCTGGTGGCCCTCCCTAGAGGCCAAGGACTACAGGACAGCAGACAGCATGGCTTCATACATGGCAGATCTGCCAAACCAACCTGGTTGAGTTCTACACTGGGTAACTAGGCAACTGAACAGGGGCCATGCAGTGAAATCCTGTATCTGGACTTCAGTAAGGCATTGACTCAGTGCCACATGGAAGGCTGGGAAGGAAGTTAGCAGGCACAGGGCGGGTGCAAAGCTGGTGAGATGGGTAGGAAACTGGCTGCAGGGACTGGCAACAGAGGGTGGTGGTGGGTGGGAGCTTACACCCAAGGGCAGTGACAAGCGGTGTTCCACAGGGCTCAGTGTTGGGACCAGTGTTGTTTGGGATATTCATTGCAGACGGACATGGGACATCAAGAGCAAGATCAGTCTGTTTGCTGATGATACCAAGGTAGGCGCGGTGGTGGATGACCTAGGGGATGATAGGGGTTGCAGAATGATCTGGCAAGCTTGAAACCTGGTCAGACACCTGGCAACTGGGCTTTAATGCCAAAAAGTGCAAGGTGCTGCATTTTGGGATGAAGAACCCAAGGAGGAGTTACCAGCTAGGGGGAGTGCAGCTAGCCCAGACAGAGGAGGAGAAGGATCTGGGTGTGCTCAGTACAGGGTCAATGAACAACTCGGCACAATGTAGGAAGGCAGCTGCAAAGGCCAACAAAATGCTGGGTTGTATTGCAAGGAGTATATCTTCGAGGAGGGAGGAGGTGATTCTGCCACTGTATAGGTCATTAGTTAGACCACACCTGGAGTACTGCGTGCAGTACTGGCGTCCGTATCTGAAGAGGGACATTAAGTTACTGGAGGGGGTGCAGCGCAGAGCGACAAAAGATGATCAAGGGGCTTGAGGACTTATCATACGAGAGGAGGTTGAAGGAGTTGAACATGTACTCACTGGAGGAGAGGAGACAGGGTGACATGATTGAAACCTTTAAATACATGAAAGGAATAAACAAGACGGGTACAGAGGGGCTGTTCAAAGTAGGGAGGGAGGGCCACCAGGGCCATGATATGAGACTGGAGGTGAGGAAGGTTCAGGAGGAGATGAGGAAACACTTTTTACAGAGAGGGGGTGGCTGGGTGGAATCGTTACCTGCTGAAGTGGTATGCAGTAGAACAGTGGACTGCTTCAAATGAGGATGGGACAGGACAAGGGGGAGGGTTAACGAAGGGGAAGGGTGATAGGGAGGGGCAGCTGCAGAATAAGGGGTGCTAGCTGCACATTCGAGCAGACTTGATAGACCTCTAGGCCTTTATCTGCTGGCAAATTTCGTATGTTCGTATGTGGCGCGAGTCAGAGAAAGTGATAACTTTCACTTTCCTGACTCAGCCTCGCCGCGTAGTTCACCTGACTTTAGTATAGTCAACCCTACCAGAAAGCTTCTTCCTTTGGGACTCCAGTGCTCATCATATAAAGCAAGCGGCTGCAGGAGAAGTATGTTCTTTAACTTTAAATCCATTTTCCGGCAGTCACTCTGTACCTCTTATGTATACCAGAGCTATCAGGCACTACGGGGCATATATAATACATTATTAACACAAAAGTGCACCAATACTTTGTTCTGTCTCTACTGGGATTTAAACCCTACCCAGGGTAAAAAGGACACAGGACCACATTATGCTAGCATACTGACGTTTTGTCTTGTGACCTGTTTATAGGCTTTTAATATGCTGTCTCATTTACAGGCATAAGGCATAGGATGGAAAGGAAATTAAAGTGGGGACACCACAAGGGAGTGAAGATACTGTCACGGGCGGCCTGACCATGACAGTAGAAAATGATACAATGAGAAAATCGAAAAGAGAGAGGCTACTGCAGTAGACTTGAGCAGGAGAAGAATATACAGATGCCTTTCATAGCCTGTTATGGGAGGGGGTCAATGTAGCACACAGAGATGCCCCAGAAACACGCCATGGAGGCAGCCATGCCTCTGGCAGGATGGGGTTTTACAATCCCTGCGAGAGGTCTGTCGAATTTTTTATAGCTAAACAAAATGCAGTTAGCCAACCAAGTGAACAAGCACTGCTTTGAAACCTGAATGCCCAGATTTCAAGGGGCGAAAGAAACAAAAAGTTGCTCGGTTTTTTGCAACTGAGGTGCAGAGAAGATAAAGACTCCATGTTCTATGCACATCGAGAGTATGAAGCAGGGATTCCCCTGTATTCACAGGCTCCACATAGTACACTGGTGAGTGGATAGCCTGATTTTAAGTAAATTCAGAAACAACCTTCGCCAAAAACTACGGGTTGGTGCATAAAGTTACCCTATTGTTATGCAGGGTTTTATTTTAACTACAAAAATTGATTAGCGTAAGTGCTAAAACATTCTGAAAATGCATGGCACTTGTCTCACCGTGTTTAACAAACATAACACTTCTAGAAATCCTATATAAATACTTTCTGTACAGTTAGCATTGTCCCAAGAAAAAAACTGCTAATCAATTATTTAAAACTCTGTTATGAAACTGCAGGTAGGGAGGTTTGCACATTAGTGCCTGTAACTCTGACATACGTCTACCCAACGTAATGGCAACTAAAAATATAGTTTTCCAAGAAAGATAACAGAGCTTGCTGGAGTCAGTGGGCTCAAAAGGACTGATGGTTAATTTTTCAAGCACAAAATTCAAATCCCACATAGGGACTAGAGCCGGATGGGGGGATGAAGGTGCAGGATGCCTTTCAAAAAAGGTTCTGATGAAAAATAACAGACAATGGCTTGTTGCCCTCAGGTAAATGGAACGCAGCAATGCCCGAAAGGTGGACTTTTACAGAGGAATATTTCAGTCTATCCTCTGACAAGAAGAGCAAATAGTCTAAGATGCTCTGAAGAGAACACTCATAAGGGTCTAAGTCCTGCATAGACACCCAACTGGAGAAGCGTTTCCATTTCATAGAATAGAAAGACCAAGCAGATGGATTCTTAGCAGCCCGGAGGACTTCTGCCACCTTTGAGGACACCCTGAAGCATGACAGGACTATGTCCTCAGGAGCCACAGGTTTAGATGGAGGGAGTGAAGGTCTGGGTGTAGCAGGGAGCCTTGTACCTGGCACAAGAGAGCCCATCAAATCAGCAGAGGAAGCAGAGGGAACCAAATCTGTCTTGAGCAGAACGGTGCTATGAGAGTTATAGACACCCCATCTCTGACTAGTTTGTGTAGTACTCTCTGAACGAGAGGAAAGGGTGGGAAGGTGTAAAGAAATCTTCCTGTCCAAGACAGAGATAATGCGTCCTGCCACACAGCTCCAGGACCTCGCTCGAGAGAGCAGTAAAGAAGCAGTTTTGCGGAGAGACAAATGGGTCCAACTCCAGTCGGTCCCATTGGTGGAAGACATCGTTCAGGACACCTGGTAGGATTTCCCACTCATCAGCCCGTGCAGTGGATCTGCTCAGGATATTCACCAGGGTTTTGGACACCCCGGAGATGTGGACTGCCAGAAGATGGATATTTCTTTGGATCACCCAGTACCAGACCCTCATCGATTCTCTGCAGAGATGGTATGAATGGGAGCCTCCTTGCTTGTTTAGGTACTGAACTACCGCAGAATAATCTGACTGCACCTGAAGGCAACCAGGGGGGAAGGAGAGTCTCAAGTACCTGTAAGGCATAGAGGACTGCCCTCATCTCCAAGACACTTATGTGGAGACAGGTCTCTACCAGTGTCCAAGATCCTTGGGACCGGACATGCAGGAGATGAGCACGAAACTGCATGCCTCTCATTAAGCTGTCCCCAAACTTCCACCATTGTAAAGCTCTAAGAGCCGGGGAAGACATCAGGACCAGGGCACTGAAATCCTCCTTCTTCTGGTCCCACTGGACTCTCAGGGACCACTGAAGGACCCTCATATTAAATCTGGCATTGGGAACCATCGGAATTGTGGCCGCCAAATGTCCCAGGAGGCACAGGTAGTCTCGTGTCATGTCAAATATGCCATCCTCAAGGAGGTGTTGCGCTGGGTCCATTTTGGACTTCGGATAGTTTACAGCTATCCCCACCTAGGCGAACAACTCCAAGGTTTGAGAAAGCATGAACAGCCTTTTTCGGGAAGACGCTTTCAGGAACCAGTCATCCAAGCAGGGAAAGACATACAGGCCTTCCCTGAGGAGAGCCGCTGAGACTGCCACTAGGCATTTTGTGAATACCCTCAGGGCCAAGGAAAGGCCGAATGGGAGGGCCCTGAACTGATGATGACATTGAAACAAAAAAATGGAGAAACATTCTGTGAGCAGGGTGTATCAGGATAGGGAGGTGTGTGTCCTTTATATCGAGAGAGCAGAGACAATCTCCCTTGTTCAGCAAGGAAGTGTCGGGAGAGATAACATCCTGAACTTTTGGTATTTGATACAGAAGTTCAGACACCTTAGATCCAAAATGGAGCGTAAGACCCCAGTACATTTGGGAACCAGGAAAAAAATGGGAGTAAAATCCCATAGCATTCTGTGGAAGGGGAACCTGTTCAATGGCACATTTTGTGAGCAAAACATCGATTTCGTTCCGTAAGACCAATGTTTGGTCTTGGGGTAATGAGAAACCCTTGGTGGCAAAGCAAGGGGAATCTCCGTGAACTCCAGTGTGTGTCCTGACTCAATCAAGTGTAGGAGCCACAAGTTGGAGGAGATGGCTTGCCACCCTTGTAGGTGCAGGGAAAACCTGCCCCCGACAGCCGTGGGAAGGGTCTCCGGTCTGTGACAGGGAGATCCTGCCACTCTTGAGGACTGACCTTTTCTTATACCTGTTGCAACAGTTCTTCTATTTTTTAGCCTAATCTATCCTTTACAATTTCTAGTCCATAAGGTTGGCCACCTATGGGTACCCCATCCCCTTTCTTGACTATGCTATAGTGTCTGCTTTAATTTTCCATTTCCCTCTCAGGTCCTCGTATAGGGAGGTTATTGTGGTGACCTCTGAGCTGATGTAAAACAGCAGGCTGTGTTCCTTGTTGTTGGATTTAGTATGCAATAGCACTGTGTCATAAAATACCTTGATGTATATGCCTTATGTGTAAGAAACCTGTAAATGTTGAAAATACCATGGCACTAGGTGTTTTTGATAAAGGTAAAACATTACTAGGGTACCGTATTATAAACATTAAGTTACCTGGGTAGAGATATTAGAACCCCCCCACCTCGTTGTGTTATTTAAAATGCATGTAAATTACATATTGTTTGAGAGGCCCTTTGGCACCATACATTCCTGCTTTAAGCTGAACCAGCCTAACATGTCATGGTGATTTGCATATACATCCCAAGATGCTTTGCATTAAGAGGGTATGTGTGATGTTGTGTATCTTTGAAACTTGGCTTTACTGCCAATGTCCTTTGGGGTAACCCCTGCTTCAGTGCTTCTGCACTGAGGTGTTTTGTCTTTAGCTTGTTTTTGAGTTTTTCTTTTTGAGCTCCCCATCACCCAAACACACAAGACCAAAATAGGGGACAGTTCAATTCCACAAGAACAATAGATCAGTAGGTGCTGATGACCAAGTGTAGAGTAAAGACATGCATAGTCTAGTGCTGCAAACTGATGTATCAAAAATGGGATATGCCATCACTTAAGGTTATTCTCTACATTATAAATAATAAACATCACACAGAGATTGTGTGTTGAACCTGAAGTTCTGGATCTGGTCCATCTGTTACCCCATAATTCTTCAACACAGTCCCACGACCAGAAGATGACCTTCAGGCCGAAGGCTGGCCCTGCTGGGGAGCAGCAGGAATGTTTTCAGAGCATTTCTAGGGCCAGGCAATGTCAATTGAGGCTTTCGTGTATTGACAGCTGGTCTTTAAGCATTGGGACACCCCCTGGAGGATCCCCTGAAGGCCGATTTTGTTTTTGGACAGTACAGGGTCCAGACCAATTGAAGGGTACGACCAGAGTCCTGCAAGTCCTTCAACATTTCTTGGATCTGTGGACCAAACAGCTGATCACCCTTAAAGGGAGTGTTAAGGATAGAGTGCTGCATGTTCTGTGAAAATCCTGACACTGAGCCAGGCATGACGCCCGAGACAAAACACCTGCCAAGGACGTATGGGCCACAGTATGAACGGCATCATAGGTGGCCCTCAGCAGATGGCGGCAAACAGCCACTGCCGTAGACATCTTGGCAGTCAGATCCTTCTGGGCACAACCCACAGGGAGGGACTAGACTGTGGCCTGGGAGGTTTTAAGGATTTCCTCCTGATATTTCAGGAGATGTCCCATGTAGTTAAGTATACAGAGAGACATAGTAGCCGAGGCATAAACCCTTTTCCTAGTACATCCAATTTCTTGGATTCCTTATCAGGGGGTTGGGCACTCATGTGCCGAGGTCTAGGGGACCTATCATGAGTGGCATTGATCACCACAGAGTCCCCCTGAGGTGGAGACATGAAGCAGGGGTGGTGCATCAGGGCCTGATAAATCCTATCAGCCTTATGAGGATTGGAGGGAATTTTGAAAGGTTGCTTCCTAGCAGCCCAAATATTGTCTTCAAAGGCATCCACCAAAGAGGAGATGACCAGAGTGGGGCATTCTGGTACATCTAAATACTGTGCCAACTTTTTTTTTTTTTATAAACTTTCTTTATACACTGACCCCCCCCCCGGGCATCCTTCAGGACAGCCCACATGGATGTGCCTCTCACACCAGCCTGAACCCCCATATACCCCAGGCTCTCCCCTGAACGACTCGGCACGTTTGACCCCCGGATCACCTCCGGGACTGGGTCCACCCTCCCTCGGCATCTCTTTGTACCCATGTGAAGGACCTACCTCATCGCCAGGACAGGAATGGAAATACCCTGGGCACACTGGGCCAGCACTGGGATGTGGGCGCTCCACCGGGGCCTCCTCATCTCACCGGGGTGGCCAGAGAATTTTCTTGTGAGTCCCTGTGTTTCCCCAACCTTCCCCAGCAGAGCGTGTCTAACTAGGCAATGTTGTGATGCAGCTCCACCCCCAGGCATACACCGTCACCATGTCGAGCTCCCCGGCTACCACCAGAGGTCGCTTCATGAGTGAACATTCCCCAAACCCACCCTGGAAAGATAGCAGTCCTCTGGACGCTCGATCTCTTCCCTCCCCTACTGACCCCCAGCAGCCCAGGCTCGTTCCCAAACCCAGGTCGCTGGTGTGGCATCCAGCACCTCAACCCTCAGTGCCACTGGGCTGGCCCAGCCATCTTCTTTCTTGAAGCATCCTGCTCAGTGCTCTGGAACCCAAATGTGTTCTGGAGGTGTATCATAATGTCCAAAAATGTGGGATCATCTGGCAGAGAACATGGGAGTTCAGGGTAGGTTCACCCTGAACTGAGGAGGCGGCCGAGGAAGACTGGGGGGGAGTCCAGTCACCATCCTCATCCTCCAGGTCAGCCAACTCCCAGTCCTGCAGGAAAGGGTCATCCATGTCTACATCATGAGGGTGAAAACCGGGAAGACAAGGGAAGAGCTGGCCATCCTCTAGGCCGAAGAAGGCTGAGAGGGAGCAGAGACCAGAGCTGACCCTTCACTGCGGGGGCGAGGGGTTTGTGTAAGGTCCAGGATAGCATTTACTAGGGCCTGGACATCAATCATGGCCTTCTGCCCAGCGGAAGTAGCCGGGGTAGAAAGGATTGAGAGAACAGGGACCACTGATGTTACTGAAGGCGGCAGTGGAACCAAGCGAACAGCCATCAACAAGAGGTATGTATAGGACCCCAGGATCGTCAACGAGGGCACTAATACAAAGCCCTGTGTGGTAAGGCCAGTTGTCGATGAGAGGACTGTCAATGGGCCAGAAGAAAAAATTACTCACCTTAGTAATGTTCTTTCTTCTAATGGAGTCTTGCTATATTATGACATATGCAGTGAGTCCCAACCTTCGAACTGCTCCGGAGGTGAAAGAGTTAACTTTCCATGCCAGGCATGGAACGCTGAGCTCTAGCTTAGTTGAAACTCTGTCTGTTGTTCTTCAAACTCAAACCGTCACATCTTTATGAGCTAAACTCACTGAGGTCCTGTGTGGAAGCTGTAAACCTACACTAGCCAACTGGCTACTAAACATAAGAACACATTTTTTGGTCCCAAAACACAGACTCAAGTCAGGAGACCCAAAAAATTAAAAACACAACACCAAGTCACCCCAAAAAGGAGGGTGAAATAACAAGGTGGGCATCTACTAGTGCCAACACTGCACTGCCCACCAACATCCCAAAACAGAGGTTCTGAGAGGGCAGGCAGGGGAGGTCATAATATAGCAAGACTCCATTAGAAGAAACAACATTACTAAGGTGAGTAATTTTTCTTCAAACAACATGAAGTCTTGCTATATTATGACATATGCAGACTACACAGCAGTACCTCCATGGAGGAGGGACAGAACCTACTTAGGAAATAGGCTCTGAAGCACAGCTGTGCCAAACCGAGCATCACTCCTAGCCTGGATGTCCAGGGAGTAATGCTTGGTTAAAAGTGTGAACTGTTTTCCAGGTAGCTGCTTGACAAATCTCTAGAACAGGGATATCCCTGGCAACAGCCAGGGAAGCAGCTGTACCTCTGGTAGAGTGAGCCCTCAGGCCTGAGGGAGGAACCTTACCCAGCTTTTCATAACAGAATTGGATACAAGAGACAATCCACCTGGCAATGGATCTTTTAGTGGCAGGTTTCCCTTTACCAACCTCACCATAAGTGAGGAACAGTTGGAGGGGAGTCAAACCTGTGACCCTTGGTACGCTCTATGTAGTAACTAAGGGCTCTCTTCACATCTAAGCTGTGCAGTCTCCTCTCGCCAGAGGAGGAATGGTCAGTGAAGTACACTGGAAGAGATATAGATTGATTAAGGTGGAAATCTGAAACCACTTTAGGCAAGAACTTCCTGTTAGTCCTGAAGACCACCTTATCTCTACGAAAGGAGATAAAATCAGGCTCCACTGACAAAGCTTATAATTCATTTATGAGTCTGGCAGAAGTGATGGCTACCAGAAACACAGTCTTCCAAGTCAAGTACTTAAGCTCTGCTGAAGACAAGGGCTCAAAGGGAGGTTGCATAAGCTGAGCAATGCAAACATTAAGATCCCAGGCAGGGGCAGGGTCCCTGAATGGAGGGTTGGTGTGAAGCAATCCCTTAAAAAACTTGGAGAATACAGGATGAGCTGAAAGAGAAGAGGGTTTACCTGCTGAAATAAAAGCAGACACAGGTGCCAAATGTACTTTTAGGGTAGCTGGTCTCAGCCCCAAAGTATTTAAATGGACCATATAATCCAGGACTGTGGGTAAATCAGCAGATTCTGGGGAAATATGCTTCCCAGAGCACCATATGGAAAACCTCTTCCATTTGGAATTGTAGGTAGCCCTGGTGGAAGGTTTCCTAGAAGCCTTCAGTATATCCATTACACCTTGGGAGAGGTGTAGATCAGCACACTCTAACTCTTCAAGAGCCAGGCCTAGAGGTTGAGAGCTTTGAGGTTCGGGTACCAAACCCTTCCCTGAGCACAGGTTAACAGGTTGTGATTCCTGGGAAGATACAGGGGAAGATGGACTGCTAAGGACAGTAGGAGTGGATACCAGGGTTGTCTGGCCCAATCTGGAGCAATCAGAATCATCTTGCAGGATTGAGATCCGATTTTGACTAACATTTTGAACAGGAGAGGGAAGGGGGGAAAAGCATAGAGAAACTTCCCTTCCCAATTGAGAACTAAGACATCCAGAGAGACTGAGCCCAACACTGGGGGCCTGCAGCAAAAAAGGGGAAGTTGGTGATTGTCTGGGGCTGCAAAATGATCTATCTGCGGGGTGCCCCATCTGGCAAATATTACCTCCAGGACCAGGGGGTCCAGTGACCATTCGTGATGGCCCTGGGAAATCCTGCTGAGAGCATCTGCCAGGACAGTGTCCTTGCCTGGGAGGTGAACTGCCGTAAGGGAGGTGTTCAGGGAGTAAGCCAGAGACCACAACTTCATTGCTTCGGTGCACAAGGCCGTAGACCGAGTGCCTCCTTGCTGGTTGATGTACCACATTGTGGTGGTGTTGTCTGTTCTGACCTGTACAACTTTGTTCTGAACAGATTTGGAAAAACGAAGTGCTAGAAAAACTGCTCTGAGTTCCAACAGATTGATGTGGAGCAGAGATTCCTGAGGGACCACAATCCCTGGTAGTGAGGTCGCCCATGTGAGCTCCCCACCCCAAGAGGGATGCATCTGTAGTAAGGATTAAGGAGTGAGACTGAGTGACAAAGGAAACCCTTGTCTCAGATTGCTCTGATCCTGCCACCACTGTAGGGCTTGGATCAGGGTTCGAGTTACTGGGATCAATTTGGTTAGAGGGTCTTTCCTTTGAGACCAAAAGGCTCTCAAATGGAACTGGATGTCCCTCATCTGAAATCTTGCTCCCTGCACTACTGCTGTAGAAGCAGCCATGTGCCCCAGGAGCTGCAGAAATGCCTTGCTGGTCGAGAGACCTGCAGGGTGAATGAGGAGGCCAGAGAGACCAGGGTCCTTGCCCTGTCCAAAGGAAGGAAGGCTCTGGCTTTCTCTGTATTCAGCTCTGTGCCTATGAAGGTGAGGAGCTGGACAGGCTCTAGAACTGACTTTGAAAGATTCAGAAGGAAACCTAGAGAGGTGAGCAGTTGCTGAGTTATCTGTAGATGTAACTTGACTTGGTCTGGAGACTGGCATACTATGAGCCAGTTGTCCGGGTAAGGGAAGATGGCAATTTCTTGCCTTCTTAGGGAGGCAACTGCTATTGCCAGGCATTTTGTGAATACCCTTGGAGCAGAGGTGAGGCCAAAGGGCATTGCTCTGAACTGGTAATGGCCTGAGGGCAGCTCGAACCCGAGGTACTTTCGATGGGAGCTTCTGATGAGAATATGGAAGTAGGCATTCTTGAGGTCCAGGGATGCTAGCCAGTCCCCTGGCCTTAGAGAGGGTAGAATAATTCCCAGAGTCACCATTTTGAATTTTGGTTCTAAAAGGTGCTTGTTTAAGTATCTGAGATCCAGGATGGGCCGCCGTTCTCCTGTCTTTTTTGGGGTAAGGAAGTACCTGGAGTACAATCCTTTGCCCTGGTGTAGGGGTGGAACCCTTTCCACAGCTCTGAGAGCCAGGAGGAAGAGACTTGCCTCTAGGGCAAGTGCCTCTAGTGGATTTGCAGGTGGAAAGGATCTGGTTCTCATCTTTGGAAATTTTTTGAAGCTGAGAACCAGTCTCTGGCTTACTACTTCCAGGACCCACTTGTCTGATGTCAGAGACTTCCAGTCCTGGACAAAGTAAGCCAGCCTGCCCCCTACAGCTAGCCAAGAATCAGCCCTGGCAAACCCATCAGTGTGCCTGCTTGGCTGGGGCTTTAGGCTGAGGAGTGGAAGCAGGCCTGCTTGTACCCAGTCTGCCTCTCCCTATAAAGAACCCCCTCTGGGCGTAAGCAGAAGAGGAGGCCTGGGCTTGGTAAAAAGGCCTATGAAAAGGCCTGCCCCTGCCCCTGGAAGGCTGCCTTTGAGGAGTGGCCTGCCTTTCCTTGGCCTGTGTACCCTATAGGTGGTCCCATACTCATCCATTTTTTCATGTAATTCTCTGTCTGCTCCCCAAACAGAGAATTACCCACAACAGGAAAATCCATGGCCTTAGTCTGGGTATCCTGTGACAGGCTAGTACATCTGAGCCAAGCCATTCTGCGAAGTGCCACAGATGTAGCCATGACTCTTGATGACACATCATTAGAGTCCACTGCAGCATGGAATTGCACTTTGGATGCCTCAATACCATCAGCAGCCACCTGCTCCAGCTCCTTGGCAAGCTGGCTAGGGACCTGTTTTGCTAGAGCCATAACAGTATCCCATCTGGATTTCTGATATCTAGCAACATAAGCCATATAATTTGCCTGTCTGAGTCCCAAGGATGCTGCCATGTACTGTTTCTTTGCCATGGCATCAATCCTCCTGGAGTCCTTGTCAGGGAGGTGTGAAGCCAAGGGAATATTTGCCTTGTCACAGGCTGCAGCCTGCACTACTCCAACATGGCTGCATTGTTAAGTAAGGAACTCCATATCAGAGCCTGACAATGTGTACCTCTTGTCCATTCTCTTATCCACAGGCGGTATAGTGTGAGGAGTTTAGAATTTTTACTGTCTGTTTCCTAAAAGATTTATGCAAAGGAATAGACAGTCTCCTAGACTCTGGGGTATCCATCATTTCCACATAGTCAGGCTCCTCTTGATCATCCATAGCTTCCTCCATAGGGAGCTGGAGGGTTTCAGCCACTTTTTTATAAAATGAGAAGGGGAATCAGAAAGCCTAGGAGGAGACACTCTTGAAGGTCTCTCTGGGGAGATGTCCGGCTCAATGGTCACATCCAGACTTTCAAATCCACATTCACTCTCCTCATACTCCTCTTCCCCCTCCTCCGGGTCATAATATTCCTCTAAATCATACTCTTGAACCTGTGGAACCGGCCGAACTGTACGCTTACCTGATGGTGCCGGTTCGGTCGGAACCGGGGAAAGCGACTGGACAATTTTAATTGCTTTGGCTATTTCTTCAGCGGTTGGAGAGGAAAGTTTTGGCTCCACACCAGCTGATTTCCTAGTCCTTTTTGCTGGAACAGACTCCTCAGAGTCAGATCTCTTTTTGCCCGAGGAAGTATCGCCCTGGTCAGAGGGCACTCCCTCCAGTTCGGTTGGAACTGAACCGGGCTGGCCATCCAGTTCAGCGGACTTTTTGGCCTCCCTTTCCCTGAGCCTACCAATTCTCTTTTCCAGGGTAGCTGCAGGAAAATTTTTGCAAATCTGGCAGTCTGCATTGAGGTGGTCAAACCCCAGACAATAAACACAGGTGGTGTGGGGGTCAGCCTTGGCAAAGACTTCCCCACAGACACTGCAGTGTTGAAACCCAGTGGGCCCGGTTTTTCTTTTCGGTTTCTCAGACATAATGCCAGCCTAACCAAACTTACCCATTTATGGCAATCCGCCAGGTAAGACCCTCTTATCGGTTCCCAAACCATGTCACGGGTCGTGGAAAAAAATGTAATAAAATCCGTTTTTTTTTTTAGAACCGATAAGAACCGGTAACCGCACTCTAAATGACAGATTAATATATTTGAAACAACCTGATCGGTTCAAACTGAACCGATAAACCGTTTACAAGTTCCACACAGAATAGAATTAATGTAAAACCTATCTAGTACTCACAATACCACAGACAGAGTCTGAACCGACTCGGTTGCGGTTTAAATTCGATCGAAAACCGAGAAAAACAATACTTAACCGACAAAATGAACCGAGCAAAAGGAGAAATCTCCGGAGCGACTGTTCAGTGAGGCGGAGTAAAGAATCTGACGGTTTGAGTTTGAAGAACAACAGACAGAGTTTCAACTGAGCTCGAGCTCAGTGTTCCATGCCTGGCATGGAAAGTTAACTCTTTCACCTCCGGAGCAGTTCGAAGGTTGGGACTCACTGCATATGTCATAATATAGCAAGACTTCATGTTGTTTGAAGCCATCGTCCTAGAAACCAGAGAGAGAGGAAGCAACGATGGAAGCTGCAATTTCACCCCAGAACACACCATTGATGAGGGAAGAGAGGAGCCAAAAATTGCCGACAGTGTAAAAGACGATGTAACAGTGGCAACCTTTTCAATACTTACCTTTCTGATAATGATAGGGGGACTAGCCACTGATGACAAAGGCGCAGCAGAAATGTGCTTCCTTTTGCCGGCATGTTTCTTATCAGAACCCTGTCCCATCGACGAGAAGGGCTCATCTGCAGAGCAGTGAGACCCTGAGGAGGTCGAAGACTCCCTGTTTGGCTTGGAGCGTTGCTGCTGCTCCAGAAGGGCACCTTTTGCTCCATGAGGAACTCACAAAGCTGTTGAAGCCATTGACGGTTGGTGGCCTTGTTGAACCGCTTACAGAGGATACAAGCCGGGTGTCGTGTTCAGGACCAAGGCACCAAATACAGACATCGTGAAGGCCCTCTGTAGCGATTTTGTGGCCACAGGTACAGTTTCGGAATAAGGGATCTGAGGACATCGGTAGACTAACCCATTTAGAATGAACGTTTGGTCAGTAGAACTCTTCATTGATGACTGGTAAGCAGAGCTCCGAAGAAAGACTTGTTGCATGCAGGTTGCGGTTGAAAAGAACTTGGGAGTAGCTGGGACCTCCCCTTTTTATACATGCCATACAGACACCACGTGGTAACATTAGGGGAAGGTCCCAGGGTCAACTGCTGAGAAGTTATCCAAGTAAATGACGCCTGCAGCTGATATCCCATGTGTTATGACCAACTGCAAGAGATTGTCTCGAAGAAGATCTACAGAATAGTATACCACTTTGTACAAAACCAGTGGACATGGAAGGACAACAGAAAATTGTACAGCACAACTGATGTTTCTTAGCATTTGCCTAGAGGGTTTTAAAGAGACAGTACCAAACTAAACAACCAAATGGGTATTAGTTACTCATTAAAATGTCTCCAGATCCTAAAGACAAGGGGGCAAATGTAGAAAAAGCACAGCAATTATGCAATCTTGAGCTCTGAAATTAAGCCTGCCCTGTGTTTTGAAGTATTTGGGGATATCAACATGAGATAGTTTAGTTATCAATTACCCATCATGAGTTACTCTAGTTGATAACCCTGGAAAACCCGGTGTAATGTTGTATGACAGTTGCCGTATATATTGTACACTGGCTCAGTCTGCATGCTATGGTCTGATAGATCAATTAAGATCAGAACTACAGCTGGCCAGTGGCAGTGCTACCACCTGTCACACCGGCAACCCAGGTTCGGGAGTGGACTCTGGTTGCTGGGGTTGGCAATGGTGTAGAGGACTGAGGGTTCATTGGACAGCTCTCCTCTCGAGGGTCTGCTGGACAGCTCTCTTCTCCTCTCGAGGGTCTGCTGAATGACTCTCTTCTCCTGCGGAAAGGAGGGTCTCCACTTTGCTATTGACTGCCATAAGGTGGAGGATGAGAAAGAGAGGGAGCTGCTGGTCTAACGCACCGCATGTGTGCCTTCACACAGCATGCACGGACATCTGTGCCACAGCAGGGATGGGCCTGGGGAGAAAAATGGAAAATCAGCTGAGCAGGCTTAATGAAGCCCTGCCTGCTAGACCCCGATCCGTGCTGCAACCCAAGGATGCTGGACACCTGGACCAGCTATCTGGATGTGCGTCTCCGGGGGGCGGGGGCAGCCCTGCTACTAGGTGCAATCTGTGGGTGAATTTCATGGGTCCTCTAAGTCCTTGGGGGGGGGGGGAGTCGGTTGCCTTTTGGAGGAGATAGGAACAGGGCTGATAACCCACCTGCTCAGGCCCGGAGGAGACAACATTAGGATTATAACCAGTTGTGATATCCCACCACCAAGTCAGACCACGGAATCTTGCATCTTTCCTAACCGATTAGAGCTGCTGTTTTTTTCTCCTTTATTTCTTATTTTGCTTTTTAACTTTTTTCAAATAGTGTTCCATTGTATAATTGCAAGAAGGTGCTTCAAGGTGTGCACCAGTGTGAGATATTGCCACTTTCCAGGTGGCTTAAAAACATATAGCTTTACCTTGCACAACACCACCAAGGCGCAGAGATACTGTCAGTGACACACACCCTGCGGTTCCTTATTTCTTAAGTTAAATGCCAATGCAGTCCTTCGTTTGCTTCAAAATTTCAAATACTGATGCTGTCCCACTGCCCAGCAGCACCACCTCATACTGTCATGCTGTCAAACTGGGTTTCTGGAGTGGACTTGGGATACTGGGTTGGTTCGGGCAGGGTTGGGACAGTGGTGACACTGGCAGTGCATCAAGTCCAGAGAGGGACAGAACCAAGTTCTACCAGCACAACAACCCTGCAGTGGGCCACAAAGCTTGTTCTTCTGCAGGGATTTACTGTGCGTGAGCATGGCAAACAGCAGTACTGCTTGGCATCGGGGGCATTTTTTGGAAGAAACTGCTGGTGGAAAATGGTAGTTACTCGGGTGATAACACTGGCACTCTCTTTAGCCTGTGGTTCCACTGGATCCCCAAAGCACTGGGTGAACGATAGGTGGGTGATGGGGCTGGCAGGTCACCAGAGACAGGCTGGGGGGGGGGAGGGGCATACTGGCTGGTGGGTCAAAACCTGTGTGGAAAAACATTCAAAACACTTATTTTTCACAAGCACTTACGCATAACTTCATCATCTCCTTTACAGACTCGGACAGTCATTGCTTGCCCATACTCCAGCGCTATCTGAGAATTTATTTCCTCTAGTGTGACCTGGAGGAAAAAAAAAAAAAAACATGAAAAGAGAACAAATTACGGGAAGCAATTTACAGACACTAGGGCTACACCGAAGAAGCTCTATTCCAGGTACACATATTACTTAAATGTAAACAAAGAATAGACCACAGGAAGATAGAGAAGGACATATGCAGTATTCTGGTTTCTCTGATCTTCTGGAGGGTGTAGCATGTACAAACAATGCTACACTGCTGTGTATGGCTAATCCTTTATTTCTATAGTGATTCAGATTATACTGATGCATACTAAACTGTGGAGCCCCGTTCAATGCTTAAAAAAAAAAAAAAATTTTAAAAAGCAAACATTTTCAGCCCTTTTCTGATTCTAGATGTTTACATGAGAGCCTATGCACTTACATGAGTTGGGTATGCACAAGACGTGTTTCCCAAGCCTGCGCAGCTCTGCACCCACACAAAGGCACACAGTAGGCGGCATTCATAATCACCGAGCCCCTGTCTCCTGCCCTGCCCCCCCCGGCACACAGGATTTCAGGGGGAAGATTGGGGGACACATGTGAGTATCCAATCGGATGCCTGACCTGGACCTGCAGGAGATACACTGCTCTGCATAGAGCAGGGGATTGTGGGATGGAACAGGTCCCATAATTTGTAAAATGTTGGCAGAGTGCCAAAATGGATGCCCCCAGCCCTCCCTGCTTGATTGGAGGGCTGGGACAGCTTGGGGGGCCTATGGGTTCCTGTGGCTGGTGGGGGTACTCTGTGGAGGTGGTGTAACAATTACAGCAGGGTCTCTGTTGTCATATAATGTGCCCCCTTGCCCAGCACTCAGTGCCTTCGTGAATGGCGTGGAGTGCAGGCACACCCCTGACACTCCCCCGGATTATCCGTGCACACCAGGGTATCCAGTGCAGAAGGGACACGCGTCTTTCTGTGCGGGGTCCATGGGACCACAGTGCACAGAAATAACACACAGGGTTGCTTATGCACTGCAGATTCAAGGTGCGTAGGCAATCTGCCACATAGTGCATAAGATCCACTGTTATTAGTCAGGGCATTAAACCCATCATGAGCAGAATATCCATTACCACAGAAAAATGTGATCTAGGAACATCACACATTGCTTCCTACCAGTGATATTTTCTGATACAGCAAAAAATAGACATAAATTTATCAGCACTCAAACTTATTCTGGCATCTTAGTCTTTCAAGGTCAACACCATTCCCCACCCAAACCTTGTAATGTGATATTAGCCCTATAGTCCCCGTTTCGCTATTGCAGGGATTTTTGATTTCATGATCCCTGCAGCCTCAAAACAGTGTTTGCACAAATAAAACAATTCAGGAGAAATGCAAGAGGGATAGCAACAAATATTCTGCTTGTGCAGAAGTGGAGTTTGTTTGGTGCTAATGACAGGTACTGAAGATGGGAAACTCAAACTAAATGTGAAGTCCACCTGTCAGCAGTTGCCTTCTGTTTGGGCCATGAAACCCAACATGTGCAGTGTTTATTCTTTCTTAGTTTACGAGTTATTTACCCAGGATAGCCCAGCTGAGCTGCAACATCTTGTTTATCATGGGGTCTCCTTTCACCCAGTTTCACAGCTGGAAGAACTAAAGCGTAGGGAGGTCAAGTAACTTGCTTATGGTCAAACAGTAGGTGCCTCTTATGGGACTTGAGCCTAGATCACCAGATTCCCAAGCATGTGCCATAACCACAAGATCACACTGCCACCAGCTGTTGTAAGCATTAGGTCTCAAACCCAGCATTTTGTGCTAGGTCAGCTACACGGTCACTAAACCCAATGTGAAGAATTCTGGCAGCAGTGAGCCACAAAATCTAACACTGTGTGCAATGGTGGTAGCACTGAGTCACAAAACCTAACACTGTGTACAACGCTGGCAGCAGTGGGCCTCAAAAAACATTTTGTGCAATGTTGACAGCTGTGGGTCTCAAAAACCATCGTGTAATGTTGGCAGCAGTGGGCCACAAAACCCAACACTGTGTGCCATGTTGGTTGCAGCGAGCAACAAACAACAACATGCAGTGCTGGTGGCAGTGAACAAGAAAGCCAAATGCTATGTGCAGTGTTGGCAGCAGCGGGCTTCAAAGCCCAATGTGCTACACAGTGTTGACAGCAGAGGGTCAAAAAATGCAATGTTGTACACTATGTTGACTGCAGTAATCCCAAATCCCAACACTGTGTACAAT
The DNA here is from genome assembly GCA_016271365.2 of Neoceratodus forsteri. Classification (NCBI taxonomy): domain Eukaryota; kingdom Metazoa; phylum Chordata; order Ceratodontiformes; family Ceratodontidae; genus Neoceratodus; species Neoceratodus forsteri. Next base: position 115,129,172 of record JADMNL010000025.1, read on the forward strand.
GTTCAGTCTCAACCTTGTGTGAAACGCAGGCTGTACCAGGCCCAAATTCCAACTTTGTGTGCAGTGCTGGCTGTAGTATGCCAAAATACCAACTCTGTGTCTAACATTGGCAGTAGTGGGCCATATAACCCAACTATTAGCTGGCTCATCTGAAGAACCATAGGATTACTGCTCATGATGCCGTTATTTAAATTATCTCTACTTTGGGGGATCTGTTATTTAAATTATCTCTATTTTGGGGGATCCCTTGGCATCTTTAAACAAAAAGTAACTGAGAAGTTTCTATAATACAAGAGATTCTTCGCAATACCTGGGCCGCTGGTTAAAATGCAAAGTTTGTTTGTTCTCCCCAAGAAATAGTTCAGGTTGACTCTATGGCACAGCAGTGGCTCTTTACTTTGCCACCAGGGAGACCTGGATTTGCATCCAAACTCTGGGTTCATGGACACGGAGTAGGTGGGAGGTCCAGCGAGTCATGCATGTGAAGTACTTGGTTCATACTGGGAGGGTGTGATCAACTGGGTGGTCAAGCACCCCTCTGACAGCTGACCACCAAGTGGAATTGGCATAAATTATGAAGGCAGTCACTCACCTGCACTCCTAGTGAAGGGAAAGGTACAGCCCCAGAGAGAATGGGGCAGAATAAAATCGGGAGCAGTAGTCCTGTAACAGATTACTTAAAAACACAATATAGCCAGTACTGAGCTGTACACTGGAGACTGGATGTAGAACATACCCAGTATTGAGCTGTACACTGGAGACTGGATGTAGAATATACCCAGTATTGAGCTGTACACTGGAGACTGGATGTAAAAATATATACAAGCATCCTGGGGTGTTACATATATCTACCAGTATATTGTTATATATTTGTAAATTCAGAGTTACACCTCTGAGCACAACTGCTCATTTACAATGGTTCCGCGTCATAGGTAGACTGCAGTGCATAAAACAAAGAATTCAAAAAACAAAGACATAACATTAAAGATACAATATTAGGCAGCACACAAAGGAACACTGTCGAAGATACAATAAAGTATTGACGTTAGCAAATACAAAATAGCAGTGGCAAGGTTTATGTGTATGTTTCAGTAGTTCTTAGCATCAAGAGCATAAATTACAAAAGTTATTGGTCAGCTTTTTCAATGAATAATTTTAACTGGCAACTCCCTACTCAGAGCCACACCAACATACTTTTTTGGCTTGTTCTATACTTCCAATATTCTTTTTTTTTTTTATTTGCTTAACTGATTTAAGCTAATGCTGATGGCAAATTTGGCTTACTATTAATCCCAACTGTAGCTCTGTACACAATTTCAGTATGAATATACAAGACCATGACTGACATGCAGTAGTTTAACTTAGTTAATATAAATCAGGGCTTTAGAAGCAACTTCTGCTTGCCCACCTTTTAACGTGTTTTATTAAGTCTACTGCCCTAAGGGAGCTGCAAACAACCAGAACCAAAGGACCATTTTTGAATGGCTACCAGTGACTATATAAGGTCTAATTTACAGTGTATGCTAAAAAAAGGATATTCTTTTTGTCACAGATTGTCCTAATGGTGAATCAAGCAAAGCAAATGGTTTCAATTCTTGAAAAAAAATAATAAAATAAACAACTCAGGGGTGCTATGGAGCCTAAGCTGCGTGGCAGCAGATTTCAGCAGCTCCCACTAGAAGAACCAACATTTAGCAACATCCTCCTTCATTTTAAAACAAGATTAGAATAGGAGCACTGGAAAGAGCACTTGATTTTTACCAAAATGGGTAATCCTAAATGTGACAAAGGGACAGCTGGTGCTGAAAAAGGTAAAGGACTTAGTGCAGCTAAGGTCTCACTGTCTATTGCAGATGCACAGCCCATGACTGAACATGGTTCAGACAAAATGTTAGCAGCCCTGGGCCAAAAGCTTCAACACTTAATCACGTCAGTTTTGGACTTAGCCCATGAGTTCATACAGTATATGTTCCTGAAATAGCAGCGTGTGGCAGACACAGGTTTGTCAATCTGACATGAAAACATTATCACATGAACATATTTATTGAGGTTACATCAAAGACACACTGCTTCTATGAATTAATGGAATGTAGATTTATTCTATATCCATTAAACAACCCTGTGTTATATAGTCAGAATAGAATGCAGAGTTTTGGTGACAGAGAACTGACATCCGTGATACAGACAAGGTAATTTCTCAGACACTTATTCATATCACTTCAGTTCAGCACTGAACCCCAAATGATCAACTGTTTGAGAACAGAATTATTTTAAGCTGATCTCTCTAAACACAAACCAGACGGGTTAGTAAACTTTGAGTGAAAACAATTAGCTCTACAGACTGCACCAGCCTATTTAGTCAGGGGCTTAACTGCTGAAACAGCAGGCTGGACAAGTATGATGTCATTGCTCACTGACAGGGACAGAAACATCTTCACTGTTTTCAGTTATTGCAGAGCACATTAACAGATGCTGATTTAGAGAAAACCACAAAACCAAACTGCACAATATTTTCAGGAAACACTAATCATGACACAGGGACATGCATTCAAGTGAATTCAAGCCTTTTAAGAAATATGTGTGCATTTGATCTTTAATGTTTGCAAAAGAGCGGCTAACAGAGAAGTTTATTCTGGATGGAGCAGAGGGCTCAATGGACATACAAAAAGCGTACTGTATTACTCCAAGCGACAGACAGCAGAATTTGGAAGAGCACAGGACACTACTGGTGGTGATGGAAGGAGTCAGATTAGAGAATGGATCTTACAGCTCACACAGAATGTGGGGCTCATCATGCAAGACAACCAAAAGGTGTTTATTTTCCCAGATATCAGCTATACAATAAGGCAACGCCAAAAGAGGTTTGTTGGTGTTTGGTGGATTCTCCAGGAAGCAGCAGTTATAACACTCAATGACCTATCCTATCACGATAGTGCACCAGGGAAAGTTATTTGCATTTTCTGACCCCTTTAGAAGCAGGTAAGTGGGCTTCTAAGACAATAGCAGGGGTCAAACACAGCCTGGAGGCAGGACAGCAGGATCTGGACACAGGGGACACCTGACTTTGTTTGTGCATCCACCTGTATATTTTTGATACATGCCTTCTTACTCCACATAACCATTTCGGATGTTGAGCACACCATTTTTACTCCACACGTGGTTTTTATGCCCAGATGATGACTCTCTAAAACAAAAGATTTAGAAGTTAAGTTTGCTTTTTGCAACGTGGTGACTTAGATATTGTTTAGGCCAGGAAAGATGCAGCCAGTTTAAGTGTTGCAAGCTACACATATAATGCCCTGTTTTTGCTTGTTTCTTATGAGTGCAGGTGGATAGTTTTTTCTCCCCTATGAAAAAGTTACAATTTGATGAGGGGGAACTTCTTTATTTATATTTGTTCAATATTTTCTATGCTAGTTTTCATTACAGTGGAGGAGGTGAGGGAAGGGACTAACGATCTTACCAGCTGGTCAGTTGTGGACAGCAAGGAAAACCTAACCAAGCTGGGTGACGAACTATCATCCATTTCGTCCAGCATCTTCCTCCGAGATCCTGCCAGTCTGAGAGAGGGGGACAGATGGACGGAAGGTTAGAGAAGGGGAGAGAGGGGAGTTAAACATGTGGCTCAAGAGCTGGTGCCAGGAAAAAGGACACAAATTTGTAGGGAACTGGCAACAGTTTTGGGAGCGAAAGTTCTTTAAATTTGATGGACTGCATCTGACTAAGGAGGGAGTCAGTGCATTGCGGCAGAAGTTTGATGTCTTTGCAGAATATTTAAACTAGCAAACGGGAAGGGGGGTGCAGCACCCGAAATGTTGAATGGGAAGAACACCCCTTGCCCCTCAGCTAGTGGTCAAACAGGAGTACAGCATGTTTGTAGTTCATTCGCATCACCAGGTAAAGAAAAAGGTCCGGCTCCCCATACGATGCACACATTGGAAACGCTGGACTTCGCCCAATAACTAACACACCGAAATCTGACCAATGGAAAATCATGTACACAAATGCTCGCAGTCTGGGAAACAAGATCCAAGACCTGCAGGCAATAATGACAGAGGCTAAACTGGACATAGTAGCCATTAGCGAGACATGGTTTACCAGAAACCACACTTGGGAGACTTCAGTACCTGGCTATGTACTGTTCAGAAGAGACCGAGGTGCAAAAGGGGGGTGGAGCGGCCCTCTATGTCAATGAAAATATCAAAGTTACAGAAATTCAGAATACACACAAGGAGCCAGAAGAACCGAGGGTCACCCTGGAAACAGAAATGGGATAGCCATACAAACTGGGGTTGTGTACAGGCCTCCAGACCAGGGGGAGGACATAGACATGTTACTGTTAGAAGATATACAAAACATGACAGCTAAAGGGGAGGTTCTGATAATGGGCGACTTCAACATGCCGGATACAGATTGGTCAATACCAGCAGGGACATCTGCCAGGACCAGACACATGGTGGATTCCCTGCAGGGTGAGGGCCTCAAACAACTGGTACAACAACCCACAAGAGACAGGGCTATCCTAGATCTATTACTGACTAACAGGGAAAGGATCACAGATCTGCACGTAGAAGGTCACCTGGGGGCCAGTGACCACTACATGGTATGGTTCAATTTGACCACTAGAACAAAATCATCCATTCCAAGGCAAAAATATGGGACTTCAGAGGTGCTGACTTTGATAAGATGGCCAACAGAGTTAAGCTAGCCCTGGCAAAAAGAAATACAGGTGAGGGGGTACAGGCAAAGTGGGCAAGCATTAAAGATGCAATACTTGAAGCAGCATCCCATTGTGTTAGTGAGAAAAGGAAGTAAAAAAAGAAGAAGGAAACCACTTTGGTTCGCAAACACAGTAGCAGAAAAGGTCACAGCCAAAAGGCTGGCCTTCAGGAAATATAAAGGAACACAGGATGAAGACAGGGAGGCAAACAAAACTTCCCTAAGGGAAGCAGGGAAGGCAGTAAGGCAGGCAAAGGCCCAAACCAAGGAAACACTAGCACGAACAGTAAAAGAAGGTGACAAGACTTTCTATAGATACATTAGTGAAAGGAGAAAGTCCAATAGGGGTATTGCTAAGATCAAAGGGGATAAGGGTGTGTGTGAGGAGGAGGACCATGTAAAAGCATATATCCTAAATAGATACTTCTGCTCAGTATTTACTGAAGAGAAGGTAGGGCACGGCCGACAGCTCTGCACCATGGACATGGGGTGGGGGTGTGTGCACTAGTCCCTTCACAAAAGAAAGGGTCCTATAAGAGCTTGATAAGCTCAGGGTGGACACGGTAATGGGACCTGATGGCATGCATCCCAGGGTACTAAAGGAGCTAAGGGTGGAACTAGCAGAGTCATTATCAGAACTGTTTAGTGAGTCTCTGAGCACAGGAGAGGTCCCAGAAGACTGGAGAAGGGCTCATGTGATCCCGCTCCACAAGAGCGGTAGCAGGGAGGAGGCAGGGAACTACAGACCAGTCAGTCTTACCTCAGTAGTGGGCAAGATTATGGAGACACTCATTAAGGAAAGGATAGTGCAACACCTGGAATCCACAGGAGCACAGGATCCAAGACAGCATGGGTTTACAAAAGGAAGGTCCTGTCAAACTAATCTCATAGATTTCTTTGACTGGGTAACCAGAGTGGTGGACCAAGGGGGAGCAGTTGATATTGCCTACCTTGATTTCAGCAAAGCTTTCGATACTGTTCCACATAGAAGATTGATTAATTAGCTGGGAGGCTCGGGGTAGGTCAGACATTGGTCAACTGGGTGGCAAACTGGTTGATGGGCAGAAAACAGAGAGTGGTGGTAAACGGTATACAGTCAGAAGAGATGCAAGTCACAAATGGGTACCTCAGGGATCAGTCCTGGGGCCAGTCCTCTTCAATATCTTCATCAGTGACACCGCAGATGGACTGGAGGGTTAAGGTTTGTCTGTTTGCAGATGACACCAAGATCTGCAACAGAATAGATGATCCAGATGGATTGGGCAGAATGAGGAGAGATCTGGATAAACTAGCAAAATGGTCAGAAGAGTGGCAACTGGGATTTAACGCAAAGAAGTGCAAGATCATGCACATAGGGAAGAGAAACCCTGAAGCCACCTATAGGCTAGGAGGAGTTGCTGGCAGTCACAAGGGAAGAAAGAGACTTGGGCGTCCATCATCACCGATGACCTGAAATCATTCAAGCAGACCTCTAAGCAGTAGGTAAGGCTAGAGGGATGTTGGGGTGTATTAGTAGGGGTATCACAAGTCGGAGAGAGGTAATAATCCCTCTTTACAAGACACTAGTTAGGCCCCATCTGAGTACTGCATGCAGTACTGGAGGCCACACCTTCACAAGGACATTAACCAAATTGAGGCAGTCCAGAGAAGGGCAACCAAAATGGTGCAGGGACTACATCAGAAAACACATGAGGACAGATTAACTGCACTCAATATGTATACCCTAGAGCAAAGGAGAGAGAGAGGTGATATGATTGAAACATTCAAACACCTTAATGGCATTAACAAGGTGAAAAGAGTCTAACATGTTTAAATATAAGAAAAATAGCAGGACAAGAGGACATGGCATGAGATTAGAGGGAGGCCGATTAAGGAGTAATGTGAGGAAGTTCTTTTTCACAGAAAGGGTGGTGGATGCATGGAACAGCCTACCTCAGGAAGTGGTGGATATGAATATAGTGCAGGGCTTCAAACAGGCATGGGATAGGCATAAGGGAGCAATACAGATGACTATGAATAGATAGGCCACTGACAGAGCAGGCCTATGGCACATTCATAAGGTAGAAAAAGAAATGGGCAGACTGGATGGGCCTTGCAGTCCTTATCTGCTGTCAACTTCAATGTTTCTATGTAAGGTAACACTTAAAATTAGTTTAAGAGATATTGTCAAGGTATATTTAGACAACCTGTTATTTCTAGGATTAACACATGGCACCATCAGTCCCATAAGAGAAGAACAGTTGGACTTCTAACTGCTGGAAAATTTCTATATCTCAAATTTGCCATACCACTCACGGACTCCTAACAGCAGCATAATTAGATAAATTTATATTAGTATACATGTGTGGTACCCCTCCAATGATGTATCTCAATAGTTTTCTATGATTAAGGCTGGGGTCGACAAATCCCACAGCCTGTTTTTTGACAGAATGCTGGGCAAATAAGAGAGGACTAATAAAAGTATTAAAGTAATGCAGAATAATTGTGAAGTAATGTAAAAAAGTGAATGGTTATTGCAGAGGGTACCAGCAAGAAAAGGGTGAAAGGGCACATGTTTTGTTTTAGAGCAAAATGTCAATCAATGCCAAACTTGATGCGCATAGCAAAAAATCTTGTACAAAACATGTTTTGTTCTTTTGGGCAAGATGGAAGGTCATGAGTAAACCTGAATGTAGCTAATATAGACAACGGTATAAGCAGAAACAGAGAAATTACGTGCAAGTTGGCAAGCATTAATGTCTGGTCCACCTCCCTACCTTATGTTTGTCTATTTTTAAACTTACATTATTGGTAAATATTTGTAAATATCTATCATGCCCTTGTCTTGTGACATTAGTTTTTCTTGTTTTTCTAAGAAAATATTTTTAGTGCTAGGAGATTTTATTTACGTCTTGTGACAAATGATGTTTTCCTTTTGTTTACTGTCAAGTCAGCTGTGGGGTATGTGTGTTGAACCCTTGTCTCATGACCCTACTCTCTTGCCTTTTATGGTCAGTGTGTCTGAAAACTGGAAAATGTCCTTTGTTTTGCATTTCTTGTCAAACACTGTACACATATCAAACAGACTGTATGTCCAGTGTGTCCAAGAGGAATAGCCAAATGGATGCCATTGATGCTTGAGACACCCAGAAAAAAGGGAGCAATTTTGCTTCATTTTGTCTGTACACCTGTAGCCCTGGTGGTAAAAAGTCATCAGCTGTTTAGAATTAATCATGTTAGAGATAAAATTGTTAGGGCTTATTTGGGTATTAATAAATTGCAACTAACTTAAAACAACATCTGGTGGTCAGCTGGTTTTATTGGATTACCAGGGACCACTAACTACAAACCAGGGACCACTAACCACGAACCTTGTACTTATACTGGAGACTGGTTTGTGCGAATTCGTTTGACATTTCTATCAGCACATAACAATGAATGTTTTTTTTGTTTCCAGTCACGGATTAATTTCTCATCTATGCTGAATTCTCGCTCTGCAGCAGCATTTGTGTGCATCTCAGCATAGCGAACCACTTTTAATTTAAAATCGGTATCATATGCACTGCGTTTTCGTTTTTGACCCTGCATCTTACACCCAGGTGGTAATAGCTAACTAAGGAGCCGTGTTGATCATTTATTGAAACAGGGATCGTTTAACAACCTACAAGTACCGACAGGTAACTGATGATTAAATAATTAAATGTGACTGAATGGTGCCGCAATTGTGAACTGAGACGCGGTGTTAATCTTTCAGTAATCATGTCAAAGCATCCGCAATTGAACAACTTTGTAACTAATTATCGTAGGCAGCAAAGTTCACGTTTTTGCTCAGAGCTGTCTGTACTATATCTCGCGTATAAGTCGGTAGGTCGAATTACGAGGCTATTTTTATTCCCCAAAAACCGACTTATACGCGAGTATATACGGTATACTACCTCACTGTCATCAGTGTGGTATAGTTTGTTTATACGACGTCTTTGGCAATCACTTTTTCACTAGGGACAAGCACCCCCACAGCCAGGATTTAAAATTCTCAGCTCCTGCCGGCCCAGTGGCACAGAGGGTTGGGAGCTGGGACATCCCACCTACGTGCCACACCAGCGACCTAGGTTTAGGAACAAGCCAGGGCTGCTGGGAGTCGGCAGGAGCCAAGAGAGGATGGAGCATCCAGAGGACTGCTCTCCTCTCTCGGGGAGGGAGGTGTGTTGTCCGCCTGTGATCACCCTCTACTGGGGGGGGGGGTGATGCAGTCTTGGGAGGCAAGGAGTCAGCCGGCGTGGCATGCATGTGCCCCCACATGCGTGCATGGTGCCTTGCTTGCCGGAGGGGCACAGAAAATGGAAAAAATGGTGATTGGGGGCTGCTGTTTTTGACAGAACTTTGGTTTCAGAGCAAGATACAGCTGTCTAGAACTACAGATTTTTTACTGATAAAATCACTTCTATCTTAACAGGAGTTAGTACCTGTTTGGATTAAGCAAACAGATACTTTATTAGAAGAAGGGAGTCTCATTTAAGTAAATAAAAAAAAAAGAAAAAAAAGAAAGTGTGTGCGTTTCTCTGAGGAAGGGGGCTGTATCAGCTTAATTCACTGAGTCAGAGCAGAGGGTGAATCTAATTAGGGGTGTGGCTTAGCAGTACAAAAGCAGCTATCTCCAATTACAGCTTCCTGTTGTTTTTGACAGAACTTTGGTTTCAGAGCAAGATACAGCAGTCTAGAACTACAGATTTTTTACTAACTGCCCTCCTTCCCAACCCTCCACCCAAAGCCAGTTCTACTTTTATAGCCACTGGATTTGACTGACAACAGGAATTTCCTGTTTGGCAGCAGGAAGGGAAAGATCACTGAGACACATTAGTTTCATCAACCTTGAAGGAACCTAAAAAAATAACTCCCCCCCCCCCTCACCCCGGCTGCTGGAGGTCTGAATCCAAGCACGGAAGAAGGAGATTACTGAAGACTACAGGAAGTTCATGTCCCAGAACAGGAATGGCAAGAGTTGTAAGCGCACATAGGCAGTACGAAAGTAAGTGGAAAAATACATAGAGGGAGGAGACAGTAAGCATACAAAGCAACAGGAGAGGGGACACAGAATAAGTCAAGACGGGAGTGGTGCAGTGCAATGGCTGTGGGGCAGCAGTGTTCTGGGAGACATTCTGGAGGCTGCGATGCTGCCCTGTTTGCAGACAGCTCTCTGGTCTGAGGGAGGAGGTTGCCCGTCTCCAGGCTGACCTGGCTAGGATTCGTGAACCCTCTTCCCCCACCCAGGGACCACCAGGGCCACCACCATTACCTCAGAGGTTGCCAAGAAAGAGGAACGGTTGGACCAAGGTGGGCTCAGGGAGGGAGAAGGTAGTGGAACAGAGGTGCATCCTTCCAGTTGTACCTCTCCACAGTTCATATGCTGTTCTGGCAAAGAGTGGTTCCTCTATGGAGGCACCTGCAGTGGAGACCAAGGAGGATGCCGGGAACCTCCACAAAGGAGACCCACAGGAGGGTGGCACGAGACCCCACAGGGGAAGGAAACAACTCCTGGTGGGGGACTTGGTCATTAGGGGGTTAGAAGCCACGGCTCGGAGGGACAGGAAGCGAATCCTCAGGATCACGGGAGCAGCTGCACGAGGGAGGCAGCTGTATGTCACTGTCCACATAGGGACAAATGACCTGGCTGTGAATGGGATCAAAGCGGTGCAAGAGGAGTTTGTGGAGTTGGGGAGGGGCCTTAGACAAGTAGCATGTATGGTAACCTTCTCAGAGGTGCTGCCTGTCTATGGCAAGGATGATGCTAGGGTATTCCGCACCATGGGATTCAATGAATGGTTGAAAAACTGGTGTGGAGCTGAGGGTTTTGGCTTCATTGGGGACTGGGGAGCCACCTGAAGGGATGCAGGCTTATACTGGCGCGATGGTCTGCATCTGTCCGGAGAACCAGGATCCTAGGTGACAGGTTTAAATGCTTCATTGGCATTACTAAACTAGCCAAGGGGGGAGGCACTGAAAAGAAGCAGGGAAATCCCAGCCTACCCCCCAAAAACACAGTAGTTAGAGAGGTAAACAACAAGGTAGAGAAGTCAGTAGGGAGCAGGACGGGGATAAATGCAGAAAAAGGCGGTGAGGACAGGGATGGGGCTAAAAGGGGTAAAGCCATAAAAAAAAAATAAATGGAAGGTGATGAGTACCAATGCACACAGACTGTGCAACAAGTTCCCTGAACTAGTGGCCTTGATAGAAGAGGGATGCCTGGATATTGTGGTAGTCACTGAAACATGGTACACAGAGAACCATGACTGGGATGTCAACATACCAGGATACACAGTCTACAGGAGGGACAGGGTGGGTAAAAGAGGAGGAGGAGTAGCTCTCTATATAGAAAGGAAGGGATTAAAGCAACAGAACTAAAGAGTAAACAGGAAGTTGAAGAGGCACTATGGATCACCCTGGAGACAGGAAATGGCACAACAATCCGCATGGGGGTTGTGTACAGACCCCCATGCCATGGGGAGGAAATGGACAAGGAAATGATAGAAGGCATCCTTAAAATGGCAGAAAAAGGGGAGATATTGTTGATGGGGGACCTGAATATGCCAGATGTTAACTGGAGTACCTTTGCTGCAGGCACATCCAAGAGCAGGGTCATTCTTGATGCCTACAGGAGGCATGCCTCAGACAGCTAGTGTTGGAACCCACTCAGGAGGGAGCAATCTTAGACTTGGTACTCTCAAATGGGGAAGGAGAAAGGATCTCAGATTTAGAAGTGGGTAGCCATCTGGGAACAAGTGACCACCAAACACTGTGGTTCACAGTAAACACAACCATAGAGTCAAGCCATACAAAAACAAGAGTATTGGACTTTAGGAAGGCTGACTTTGGGAAAATGAGAGAGTGCCTCAGAAAAGCACTAGCAAATGGGCAAGAAGGAGGGGTGGAGGAACAATGGGGAATAATCAAAACAGCCATTGCAGAGGCAACAAGCCTTAGTGTGAAGCAAATCAACAAAATAAAACGAAGGAAAAAACCACTACGGTTCTCAAAAGAGGCGGCAGGGATGGTTAAGGAGAAAAGGATAGCATTCAGGAAATATAAGGAAACACAGAAGGAGCAGGACAGAGAACTTTATCAGTTAAAGCAGAAGGAAGCAGGGAAGACAGTCAGAATAGCAAAGGCACAAACTGAAGAAAATATAGCCAACTCTGTTAAGGGGAATAAAACCTTTTATAGGTACATTAGGGAGTGAAGAAAGACCAGGGAAGGGATACAGAGACTTAATAAAGGGGAGAGAATGTGGGCAGAGGGTGACAGTGAAAAAGCAGGGATACTGAACAAATATTTCTGCTCAGTATTCACAGCGGAAGACGAGGGGGAGGTACCTAAACCAAACAAGGGAGAAACACTGAATAGGGGGGTCGATACCAGTCAATTCACAGAAGAAAGGGTTTTGAAAGAACTCTTGAAACTGAGGGTGGACAAAGCAATGGGGCCTGATGGAATTCACCCAAGAATTCTAAAAGAACTAATGGTAGAACTAGTAACACCAATGACTACTCTCTTTAACAAATCATGGGAGGATGGGGTGGTACCCGAGGACTGGAGGAGGGCAAATGTGATTCCACCTCACAAAAGTGGGAGCAGGGCAGAGGCAGGAAACTACAGACCAGTTAGTTTGACTTCAGTGGTAGGGAAAATGATGGAATCACTTCTGAAGGAAAGAACTGATAGTACCTAGAGGCCAGTGGGGCATAGGACCCAAGGCAGCATGGTTTCACAGCAGGAAGGTCATGTTAGACGAACCTAATAGATTTCTTTGACTGGGTGAACAAAGTAGTAGACCAGGAAGGGGCTGTGGATATGGCCTACCTAGATTTTAGCAAGGCATTTGACACAGTCTCACACAAAAGATTAATATAAAAGTTAGCCAGCCTTGGAGTGGGTCCCAAGGTGGTAGCCTGGATAAAAAAACTGGCTGAACAACAGAACGCAAAGGGTAATAGTAAACGGAGTCCACAGTGAAGAAAGGAAGGTAACTAGTGGGGTACTGCAGGGTTCGGTACTGGGGCCGGTCCTCTTTAATGTCTTTATAAGTGACATTGGAGAGCACCTGGAAGGAAAGGTATGTCTCTTTGCAGATTATACAAAGATCTGCAACAGGGTTGCTACACAAGGTGGGGTGGAAAAAATGAAAAAGGACTTAGCAAGGTTGGAGGAATGGTCAAATATGTGGCAGCTCAGATTCAATGCAAAGAAGTGCAAGGTAATGCATCTGGGAAACAAAAACCCAGGGGGGAAGAGTACACAATGGGGAGTGAGTTAATAACAACAAAAATCGAAAGAGATCTGGGAGTAATTACATCAGATGACCTATAGGTGGGCAAGCAATGTGAGAAGGAGGGCTTGGGGGATACTGGGATGCATAGGGAGAGGCATCAACAGTAGAAAACAGGAAGTTGTTATCCCTCTGTAAAGACAGTTAGTGAGACCCCATCTGGAGTACTGCCTGCAATTCTGAAGACCCCATCTCCACAGAGATATAGACAGAGTGGAGGCTGTTCAGAGGAGGGCAACCAAAATGGTGCAGGGTCTGCATCAGAAGACATACCACGAGAGACTAAAACAGCTTAATATGTATACCCTTGAGGAAAGGAGGGAGAGGGGGGACATGATAGAAACTTTCAAGTATCTCAAGGGAATTAAAGTACAAGAGAGTAGTATCTTTCAGAAGAAGAGATGTACAAGAACAAGGGGGCACAATTTGGAGATACAGGGGGGACAGCGCATAGGTAATGTTATAAAGTATTTTTTCACAGAGAGGGTTGTGGATGCATGGAACAGCCTTCCTGAGGAGGTTGTGAAGTCAGGAACAGTGGGAGAATTCAAGAATGCATGGGACAGGCATAAGGCAATTCTAGTAGGGGGTAGGAGGAAGTAAGCTGTTGATTAACTAGAATCTGCAGCTTATCCATCAGGTAGGGAAATGGGCAGACTAGGTGGGACAAGCGGTCCTTATCTGCCGTCAAATTCTATGTTTCTATGAGATCCCCAACCTCGTCCCGCCAGCTTGCTGTGGCAGCCTCTCCCGGATTTGGATTGTGCTCCGGGGAGGGGGTCTCTCCTTCCAGGCCCCACCACGGGGTAATCTATGGGGGTTTTGGGGTGGCGGTCGGGTTGTGGGGACAGAATTTCTGCCCCCAGTATGCCCAGGCGGTAAACATATGGGGGGGGGATAAATAAATAATTCTCAACTCCCCTGCCTTAATACTGTGTTACATAGAGGTCCCGATTAAGCAAACTGCCAAAAGAAATTTCTTTTTTTAATTTGTTACATGTTAGATTTCATACTTTTTATCTGGCTGATCCTGCATCCCTCTGCCCGCCATGCTGCCGAACTAACACTCCAACTGTCCCCCGCGGCAAGTCCTGTGATGACATGAGTAAAGGACTAAGCCGTAGGGGCGATCTATGTGCAGACTCTCAGAAAAGTAAGGTAATACTCAGTAACCGTGCATTTTCATGCTTAGTCTCTAATCATGCAGACCCAGCCTGATCAGTACCAGTAGATTAGGCGTGAAAATGCACCATTACTAAGTATTAACTTCCATTTCTAAGTGCCAGTACACAGATGTCCCCCGTGGCTTAGTCCTTCGCTCACGTCATCACAGGGCTGGTTGCAGAGGACAGTCAGACTGTTAGTTGAGCAGCATGGCAGGTGGAGGTACGCAGGATCGACAAGATAAAAAGTATGAAATCTAACATATTGAAAAAATATATACTCTTTTGGCAGTTTGGTTAATCGGAACTGCTAGACCCACAGTATTAAAGAGCTCGTGTACTAGCAAAAAATAATATTAGTTTCTAAAAGCAGTCAGCCATTACATTTTTGTTCCGAGGTACTTTTTCTTTTCCCTTTGGTTAATTATAAGATTGCATACCTGATGTTAGTAGGTATGATGTGTGGGACAGAAATCCGACAGGCAGTTGACATATATACCTCTATTCCCCCCATTACATATTCAGCATTGTGACTTCACTATCAGTGACATCACTGCTGCTTAGGAACAGAAGCTCAGTGGCTGCCAGGTCAGCCACCTGTGATGTCACGTCACTGTCAGTGAGATCACAATGCTGATGAGCTGGTGGAGGGAACAGAGATAGATATGTCATTTGGCAAGCCAAGATAGCTGTTCCCCATATCTAGCACAATATTTTCACATAGAAAACATTCTAATGAGCAAAAGGAAAAGGAAGAATACTTAAGAAATTAAAAGTTGCAACTGTCTACTGCTTAAAATTTGTATGATTTTCCTGGCTGTCTGTTTTGGTTCCACTAGCTTTTTAAGGGAGGGGAGCTGAGAATTTTAACACCCTAACTGTCTCAGTTGGGGGTGGGTTGTACTGACGGCACTTTTTGGCAGTGGCATAAATGTGTGTGCGTGTGAGCTCTTGTAAATCATTTTTAACTGGACTACCACCTCAAGCAGGGGAACTACTACTTTTAGGCCAGCCACTTGGCAATGGACAAGTATTTAATTTTAAGATGTGTCAATCCCTCTATTAAGGGATTGGGTTCCCAAAAACTGCAACTTTCTGATCTATTTGCTATATGGTATAACAATTGTTATGCAATTGTAAAATAATAAAGTTACCCCTTTCGCCGCCAGGGCAGTTTTCCATTTCAGTGTCAGTCATTTTTGTGAAAAAATGCACATTTTTATTTTAAATATCTAAATTTATTTTCTCCATTTATGCAACACTTCTCAATATCCGTAGTTATTGAGAGCAGAGCCCAAGCTTTTTAGGGGAAAAATAGCTTGATGGTAAATTTCATGCAATTTTCGAAACCTGCATGGAAACTGACAAAATGTCCTAGATTTACATGTAAATCAGACATTCTGCTCTAAGCGTTAAAATACTGTGCCTGTATTGCAAGAGTGTTGCTCCAGCTCCTCAGGGATGTCCTAATCTAAAAACTCCACAGTCCCTTATCCTAGCTTTTCAGGCTCTGCAGCTCCATGCACATACCTCCCTTGTGCCTGCTGCTTGCCGGTTGTTTGGTGTCAGACTTGGGTCAGGTGTCCCGACCACCTGCCAATACATTTTTTTTCATAAGACGGAAGTCTCCTGTTGCGATCCACGAGCCAAAAGTGAAACTGGCTTTGTTGGTTTCACTTCTGGTTTGGCAAAAAGGCGGCAATGTATGCCGTATGGCATAGGGCCATGTGTGTGCAATTATTGTGCCATACAACATACATCAAGGGGCAGTGAACTGATAAAAAAAAATATGCTGGCCAGTGGCGCTGAGGCACTGGATGCCTTACCTCATGCTATGCCAGCGACCTGAGTTCAGAAATGACCTTGGGTCATCGGGGCACTGGCACGGGGGGGGGGGGTGCAGGATTGAGCACCAACTCTCCTCTCCTGGGGGGGGAAATCACCTGCCTGTAGTCCCACCGTCACCAGATGTAGGTCTGGTAATAGTGTGACAGGTAGGGTGGGGCATCCCGTAGTGCGTGGTGTGCATGTGCCTCCACACGTGTGCGAGATGCATGGGGCCGGGGAACAAAAAGTAAAAAAACATACAAACTACTTACAGAAAAAAAAAATTCCAGATCGTGTAATTACTGCTAAAGTGTATGATAAAGACATGTTCCCTAATCATAATCTATTTGTATTTTTTGTCACACATCATGCTTTATCTACTTTGTTCATCTGTTAATTTGTTTTAAGTTCATTGACCTGGGTCGCCCTTGGAAATGGGTACTTGTTGCTCAAGGTCTCTCTTGGCATACAAATAAATAAATACAACTAAATTAATAAAAAGTGGATTATAATCATGCTGCCCAATGCATAGCACATTGCACTCCTATGCTGGCAACCTGGTTAGGGAGCGGACTCAGGAGCAGGGTTAGGGGGCTGGGGTAGTGCAGCCGCATGGCAGTGCTCCTAACTGGAGTAAGACTGGAGCCAAGTTTCTCCACTGCAGTGGAGTGGGGAGTTATAATCTCTTCCACAGGATACAATGCCTGCGAGTAAGACCTGTAGGGGCTATTCCTGGCATCGTGGGAGAGCTGCGGGAAAAACTGGTGGTTGTCTGGACGATGAGAGTGGCATACTCGGCCTCATGCTAGACTGGGGTGGAGGAATAGGTGGGGGTGCTTGCCTTCCTCTTCAGCCCCTCTATGTGGCATAATCCACAGGACAACTGGAGCAAGGGTTGTCCAGCGGTGGGGCTGGGTGACTGCCTGCCTGAGACGCACAGAAATGTGCAGATGATGTATGATCGTGTAGGATAAACAAATGATAAAAAAGAAAAGCAACATTTTACACACCTGGATAGGTAGGTCACACAGCAAAGGGTCCTGCACTATCATTGCTAGACCTTCCTCAAATATGTCCATAGCTTCCGCATGAGGCAGCTCTTCCTCCTCCTCCTCTTCCTCCTCTACCTTCTTCTCCTCCTCCTCCTCTTCTTTTTCTTGCTTCACTTCCACAGCTACATGTTCCTCTTTGACTTGAACACTGTTATCGACAGTGGCAATCCCCTCCAGATTACTGTTCTCCATTTCCTGCAGTTTCAGTCTTTCCTCTAATGCCAATCAAGCAGCTAATGTTCAAAACAACAACAAAAATTAAACTGCTATACTTTTCAGCTACACCTCATTTGTACTGAATATTTATTAAAAACTGGGTGATGTGATCACTTTTACCAACCTGGAACAACACAATATTTATGCAAGTGTTACAGTACACCAAAAAAGATTTAGGGTCATGCAGTCACTTTGTCAGGTGTATTACATGAGCTAGAATGGTCTGTGCTGAACACCTTGTATCCAAAAGACAAGTAGTATTTATTTTTTATTATTCACATTTTTTTCTGCTACCTGCAGCTTTCCTCTGTTCTTCTCAGGTCCCTCCATGTCACTTCTTGTCCAGGTCTCCAGTCTGCTTCCCTAGCACTGAACAGCACTGCTGGACAGCAGCCAACCTTAGGAAACCCCCCCACCACCATAACAGTGGAGCCTAGCCGTAGTCTGAGAACAGCTGTTCAGTTGTAGCCTCAGAAGGAGCTGGGGAGGAAACATGCCTCATGACAGTGCCACCAATTATGCAACAGCAAGCTTTTCCCTTTCATTACATTCCCAACCTCCTCCCTTGCAACATCACACTGCCATCTGCTCATGGTGGCATGAGGTGGGAGAATGATGCCGTGTGGTCACCCACATTGCTAACGTTCCCAACAGTCACCTTGAAGGCGCTCCATGAGCTGGACTAGATACTCCCACCTCCAAAGCCTAAACCCACTACCAGTGCAGTGGGTTCTGTGCTCCACCAGCTTTCAGCATGCTGTGGTACCCAGGCCCTCATCCCCAATTCCTTGCTCGGTCTTTCAGAAAAACATCGATGCAATCCCTCCGACATCACCTCCACAATCGCATCCTGACAATGAACCGCAACATGCCACCACCGACCGCCACACTTGACTGTAACAATGCAGGGGGGCTGCTCCCCCTACTTTAAATATCTAACTCCACATCGCACAGACAGTGGAATTAGGTGCTTACCCCCCCCCGTCGATGAGACATCCCCATTGACACAAAGTTGATGTTGAAATGTCGATGTTCTAATGGTATACTTTCCCCAAGTGCATAACGTTGCATTTTTTCGCACTGACTCAGTTACCAAACCTTGGATCACTTTTCCTATTTGCCTAGGTCTCTTTTCAACTTCTTCTGAACCTCCTCGCTATCCACCCTGCCACATATTATTATGCCATCCACAAACGGACACATCTAGTCCTGTATCCCTTCCTCACCGTTGCAAATGAACACAATGAAGAGCATCAGGCCAAGGACCAACACTTGTGGGACCCCACTCGTAGCCTCTCTGACCTTGGAGTATGTACTATTTAGTACCATCCTTTGTTTTCTTCTTCATACCCAATTCCCCACCCATATAGTGACTTTCTTGCCAACACCTAACTCCCTCAAATTTCTTCACTACTCTCTTGTGAGGTACAGTCAGAGGCCGTGCTAAAGTTCAGGTAAAGGATGTTCAAGCACTTGGCTTATCCAGTGTTAGACTGACAGGGCCTCCCCTCATAAAGCCATGCTACTTGCTGTCCTGGGGTCCATGAGACTCTAGAACTCAAACAGCTGCTCCTTGATTATGGTCTCAAAGAGCTTCACAACAACGGAAGTCAGATTAACCCTTCTATAATTCCATGAGTTCCCCTTCCCCACTCTTGTGCGGGTGCGGGGGTTGATGTCTGCTGTCCTCCAATCCCTAGGGACTATGCCCATCTTAACAAGCAGTTTAAAATGGGGTGGGGGCAATGGGAGTTCTCTGCTGTGTCTGTACTCAGTGCTCTTTTGATATTTGACACTTTTCAAATGCAAAAATAACATTTGAACATATGAACATCTGAAACTTGCCAGCAGAAACAGGCCTTATGGTCTATCTAGTCTACTCACCTTGGCCAGTGGGATCCGGGGGAACAAGGGTTCTTTAGATACATAGGGAAAAAAGAAAGTAAGGAGGCAGATCAGCAAGATAAGGATAGGGGATGGTTGGCACAGGAGGCAGGGGAACAGGCAGAAGTCCTCAATGAGTACTTTGCCTCAGTTTTTACCAGGGGGTGATGAAGGTGCTATGTCTTGCGGGGGCAAACCGGAGGAAGGGGTGGGACCGGTAGAGATCAAGGGCCCTGACGGGTCTGGGGAAAAGGAGTGGCCACCACAGACAGGTGGAGGGCCAGCAGTACAGGGTGAAAAGGGGGAGCACGTGGAGGCTGAAATCCCGGTAGAGAGAGTAAGGGAAGCCCCCAGGTTCCTTCGGATGGAGAAAGCACCTGGACCGTATGAGATACATCCCAGGGTGCTGAGGGAACTGGTGGATGTCCTGGCAGTCCCTCTAGCGGAGCTTTTTAACATCTCTCTGAGGACTGGGTGGGTGCCCCAAGACTGGAGGGTGGCCCATGTCATGCCAATCCACAAGGGGGGGATTAAGAGAGGAGGTGGGAAATTACAGGCCGGTTAGCCTGACACTGGTGGTCAGCAAGGTGATGGATGGTATTGTGAATGAAAGGCTGAGGGGGGGTTACTGGAGCAAGCTGGGTATTTGGACGACAGGCAGTATTGCTTTGTCCCAGGAAGATCATGACAGACAAACCTTGTTGAGTTCTATGACTGGATGACGAGGGCCCTGGACCAGGGTAAGCCAGTGGACGTCCTCTTTCTGGACTTCAGCAAGACGTTTAATTCAGTACCCCACAGTGGCCTGCTGGCTAAGCTGAAGGAAATGGGGGTAGGGAGACAGTTGTGAAGATGGATAGGAAATTGTCTCTCTCAGCGTACTCAGAAGGTGGTGGTTGGAGGGTTAGCTTCATCCTCAAGGTGGGTTACTAGTGGGGTGCCCCAGGGGTCAGTCCTGGGGCCACTCCTGTTCAACGCCTATGTCTTAGACATCAGGAAGGGGATCAGGAGTGAGATGAGTCTTTTTGCAGATGACTCAAAGCTGGGTGCAGTGGTTGAAGAAGAGGAGGAGGGGAGGGTGGCCTTGCAGGAGGACCTGGAGGTTCTGGAAAGGTGATCGGGAAAATGGAAACTAAAATTCAATGTGGGGAAGTGCAAGGTTCTGCACCTGGGAGTCAGAAATCCAGGCCAGGGGTATACCCTGGCAGGAGACATGATTCAAGTCACAAAGGGTGAGTGGGACCTGGGGGTAGTGGTTGATGTCAAAATGCACAACTCAGAGACCTGTAGAAGGGCAGCAGCAAGGGCAAATAGGATGCTGGGATGCATCGCCAGGGGGGATTACCTCCAGAAAGGCGAGAGTGATCCTTCCACTGTACAACTGCTTGGTTAGGCCACACCTCGAGTACTGTGTGCAGTTTTGGAGACCACACTTAAAAAGGGGCATTACACTCCTAGAGAGGGTCCAAAGGAGGGCAATGCAAATGATCTGGGGCCTGGGGGAGAGTACCTATGAGGAGAGGCTCAAGGAGCTCGACATGTACACCCTGGGGGAGAGGAGGGACAGGGGGGACATGAAAGAGGTCTTTAAGTACATGAATAGGATCAATAAGGGAGGCCCAGTCAGGGTGCTCCAAAAGAAGGAGGGTGGGGCAACAAGAGGTCATGGGTGTAAGCTGGGAGGGGGCAGGCTCAGAGGGGAGAGGAGGAGATGTTATTTCACTGAAAGGGTGATGGAGCCATGGAATGCACTGCCCAGGGAGTTGGTAGAGGTGGAGACTGTGGACGGGTTTAAGAGGGGTGGGACAGGTACAGAGGGAGGGTAAATCTGACCAGGCCCAATACAGGTGGAACATCTGGGACTGGGGATATTATAACCCTAGGGGGGGGGGGGGACACCAAAAATCGGCCCTCAGTGCGGGTGCTGAAAATCTAACAGACTCAAGAGACTGTTAGGCCTATTCTGCTGGCATTTTAGTATGTATGTGCAGCAAGCACCCCTATATTGCAGCTGCCCCACCCCAAACTCCTGAAACTGCTCACTGTCCTTTAACCAGCCTGCCTTCCGTGTTCTGTCCCATGCCCTTGTGAAACTCCCCACCGTCCTGCATGCCACCACCCCCTCTGGCAGAGTGGTCCATTTCAACACAACCCTCTCCATGAAATAATGCCTTCTCATCTCCCTCCTGAACCTGCCTCACTCCAATCTCAGCCCGTACCACCCCATGTCCCTTCCCTTCCTTTGCGTAAATAGCCTTTCTGCACCAGATTTGTTGATCCCCCTCAAGTATTTAAAAGTCTCAGTCATGCCCCCCTATCCCTTCTCTCCTCCAGGGTGAACAAACTCAAGTGACTCAGCCTTTCCTTGTAGGTTATGCCTTCCATCCCCGTATCATTTTTGTCACCCTGTGTTGCACCACCTCAAGAAGCTTGATATCCTTCCTCAAGTAAGGACTCCATAATTGCACACTATACTCCAACTGTGGCCTGATCAAGGATCCGTACAGGGGCAGGATCACCTCTTCATGCCTGGATGAGAATACCCAACAGTGCCTGATTTTAGGTGCTCAGCACTATCGGGATGTTCCAGCCAGTATTTGGTATGTTGGAGTCTCCCAACAGGACCACTTTCCCACTAGCTGCTGCCTTCCTCATTTCTTTGTCTATAACCCTGTACATCTCTTCTGTTTGACTAGAGGGCAGGTAGATCATTTCAACGTGGACACCCCTCCCCATGATGATTCTACCATGCCCCTGTCTCTGTATCATACATCACTCTGACACCTTCCCTGATGTACAGTGCAACCCTCTCCCCTCTTCTCTTTACCCTGTCTCTCCTGAACAATACACAGCCTGGGACAGTGGGGCTGCATGTCAGTGTTGCTGCCTGCTGCCACTGCCTGAAGCGCACTCATTTTATTTCTGAGGTTTCTGTTATTGTTTCTCTCCTCACCTGTGTACTGTGAGAACCTCCAAGAAGGTCACAGTACCAGCAAATCCCTTCAGCCTAGCCCCCGGTACCTTGAAATTGTCCTTAACTACCTCAAGTGGCTTCCCTGCTAGACTGTTGATCCCAGCATGGACAATAACATCTGGCCTCCCTCTACTTCCCTAACTGACCTGTTTATCCTAGGAAGTAGCCTATCTGCTGTTGGCCCTAGGAAACAGCCCACTACCCAACCTACCCTGCCTGGTTTTACCTAGACAAGAAAAGGAAAAAAGATGCTCACAACCCCCTCACCAATAAAGAAGAATTCTCCACGTAGGAAATTGTTGGAAATGTATCATTTATTGATGAAATGATCACTTAAGCCACAGCCAAGCCCAGATACACAAACTCCCCCAATATTTCACAGCACACTGCTGCTTTCTTTCACTCCTTTGAGAAAGGAGCCGTGTATTGCAAAACAGGGGAGTTTGTGTGCATCTACATGGCTGTGGATAACTGGCCATTTCATCAATAAAGTAAGATTTGCAGCAATTTCCTACTTGGAGGAATCTTCTCTGAGGATGAGAGAGTATGCTCACCTTTCTCGCTTCTGTTGTTTTGTGGCTCTTGCGGGCAGTCTAGCATCACCTGGAAGCAGCAGCCTGACTTTTTTTTTTTTTTTTAATATTCTTTGGTAACTGAATAAGGCCTACTAGGCACAAGTGCCTGTTTTCAGGGGCAATCCAGGCACACTGGGGTGGTTACGTGCCTTGCTCAGAGTCACAGAGTATGCAAGTGGAGGTTGTGGGAATCAAATCTAGTCTGCTGGATGTACCAAGCTCATTCACAGCTCGTTACTCTAATTCTAGGCTATGCTGCCAGACTCCTCTTCCAATGTCTGTGTGCATGTTTTACCTACAGCATTAAGTACAGTTCATGCCATGCTTATTGTCATTTCTGTTTCAGGATTTCTGTGCTGCAGTTTAATGAAGAACTGGGCTGAATCTGCAAATCATTTTCCCCAGTAGAAGCTGTTTTTAGAAATACGGATTCAAATGCTCTTATTAGCGTAGCTATGCATGCTTTTTTTTTTTTTTTTTTTTGGCCTCCTGGTAGGCCTGTGCTCCCCATCCAGATCGCCCCCCACCCTGTCACCTGGCATCTCATGGACTTACCTCTTCCCGTGTCTCTCTCCACAGCTTCCCTCCTGTGGGAGGGTGCAGCAGAGCCCCAAATGCCGCTTCAAGGATCCAGTTTCTGGGGGGAGCAGCCACGTTGCCCATGCGGGGTTATGAGGGGTCTGTCCATCACACTGCCCCAGGCCTGCCATTCTTCTTTCTCAATTCTGTCCCTCCCCAGACGCTAACTTGGGGAGTGACACAAGCACGCATGCGAACGTGGTGCAATCAAACACCAGCGTCTCCCCACCTGCCAAGCTGCTCCAGGGTGCACTGCTACCTGTGGTCACCCACGTGGTAGTCTAGCACCGGAGCAGGTTGCCTTCCCTCCTTGAAGGACAGTGTCGTCTGGAATGCTCGATCCTCCCCCCCCCCGCCAGCCCCCAGCAACTCGGGTTGCTTCCGAACCAGGGTTGCGAGTGGTGGCGCTACCACTGCGCCAATGGGCTGGAGCTATAAAGGTTTTTCGTTATCCCAGCGGGTGTTTATTAGCTCTGTTTCAGGATTTCTGTGCTGTGCAGGGTCTTAAATGAAATCTGCAAACAAAGTACATTTTTGGAGTTTCTTAATACAACTGTTTGCTTGAAAACTGGCAGTGTCTGTCTTCTTTGAGCAACTCCTCAAAAGACTGGTAAGCTACAATTAAGACACACAAGTATCTGTCAATGCTGAACGTTCACTGCTGGTGTTGCAGTTGTACCGGGTCTTGCTTATACACATTTGTACCATATATTTATCCAGGATAGAGCAGATGAGATGCAACGTCTAATTTTTAGTGGTGTCCTGCTCTGACACATTGTTAGATTGTAATTACCCAGGATAGGGCAGCTGAGAGGCAATATCTCCTTTTAAGTACTGATCTCCCACCTGACTTCTTCACAGACAGTGACACCCCCTCGAACACCCGCAGCACTCAGTCAAACCACCCACATTTCTACTTCAGGGAGATTAAGCTGGATGAGGCATACTGCTACATCGCCTCAGCAATCTCTAACTCCAGAACCAGTAGTGACACCTCTTGGACCTTAAGCTGCTATCGCCTACACTTGACGAGGTCCTATGTCCCTTAGCTAAAATTTTTAACCTCTCTCTTAACAGCAGTACATTCCCAGAAATATGGAAAACCGCCACTGTGACCCCGGTCCACAAAAGTGGTGACAAGACCTGCCACTCAAACTATTGCCCGATCTCCATATTGCCACCTCTATCCAAGGCCCTTGAGCATATTGTCACGGACCAACTCACTATTTGGACAAATACAATATTATGTGCATACAACACGGTTTTAGAAAATGGCATAGTACCACCACTGCCCTGCTTGAAGTTACTGGTGAAGTGCACAGCTCCCTAGACAAGGGCCTCCTTACTGGGGCAGTTTTCATCGACCTGTTGAAAGCATTTGACACAGTCCACCATTGGTTGCTGGTTGACCAACTACTCCACACTGGCCTCGCACCAAACTCTGCCCACTGGTTCAAAAGTTACCTTGACAACCACTTACAAAGAGTTAAAATTGCCAATGCTCTCAGATACCTTGCCTGTCCGCTCCGGAGTCCCTCAGGGGTCCATACTGGGCCCACTCCTTTTCAGCCTTTTTTAAAACTCCCTACCGCAATCCTGCTCAGAAGAAATCATCTTGTATGTGGATGATGCTGTTGTCTTCTCAATGCACAAGGACCCTACATCACTACAACTTAGCCTCCAATTCGGATTCAGTGCTGTTGAAACATGGTTTTCCAAACATAAACTAGTCCTTAATCACAAGAAAGCCAAGTCCTTGCTTTTCAGCAGTTCACACAACCGTCACAAGCAACACCCCCTTGCCATCTCCACCAAGCAGGGGACCACCCTTGAACAAGTCTACTCATTCAAATATCTAGGGATTCTGCTTGACCCCAATCTCTCCTATGCTGCTCAGGTTGACAGTGTGGCCAAAGCTGCCAACACACGCCTTGGATTACTCTACAAGCACAGGCAACATCTCACCCCAGAGGCTCTGAAGATTGCAGTCCAGAGCTCTGTGGTTTCAATTCTAGACTATGGCCTCATTGTCTATGGCTCTGCATGATGTCCACCCTCAGACGTATAACAACTGCCCTAAACAAAGCATGCCAACTTACAACTGGAGCCCACCGCCTCACCCATACCTGTGACCTTTATGCACAATCTGGATGGCTCCAACTCTTCAACCGTATAAAGTATCTCACATGTGCAATGCCAGAGAAAATCAACCTTGGCCTCACACCCCTCGGTGTCACTGCCTTGTTACATCAAAACACCAAATCGACGGAACACCAAGAGCTCAACAACCCAGATTCTGCAAGTTCCTCGCTGTTGTACTACGCAGGGCCAACGCTCCTTCACCTATAGGGCTCCTCTATGGCTGAATGGTCTCAGCTACACCATCTCCTCAGCCTCAGCTCTAGGCCTGTTCAAAACCAGGCTACGGTGTCATCTCATTGCCTCCAGCTCCTGTGACTGCCTCACCTAGCTCATGACCTCCACAGCCATAGTCCCAACTCCTATTATGCTTAATTCCGGTCTCCTTTCAAGTCCCGCCCAGCTCCTGAGGTGCCACTAAAAATCTCAGGTCTATATACCACTGCTGTAGCCTCTCTTTGCCCCTTGAAGCACTTATCCCCTCCCCAAGCCCCTCTCTTTCCCTTCCTTCACTCATTCCCATCATTGTCTGACAAATGCCGCCGGCTGCATCCACGTCCTCCCCCTCTCCTCTCATCCCTGTCTCTGTGCCACCCCCGTGCGTTTGACCCGACCCATTTTTTTGTGTGGGCACATGCCACAAATTGTGCTCTCCCTGTCTTTATAGCTGCCTCATTTAACTACCCGCTTTTTCCTCCTCCACTGCACCTACTCTTCCCATACTGGACCTTTTTCAATAGCACTGTTGTAACATGAATTGTCTGCTGTTTTATCAGCTGTATTCCCTGTTGTATGTCATTAACTGATGTGGAACCTTGGTAAAAGAGCCTTGGCTCAAAGGTACTTGTAATCCTAGAGATGATAAATAAAAATAAAAATAAAATAAGTGGGCTCCCACATTTTGACCCCAAATGTCAAACAGTCTTTTTATGACCTGTCGTTACGATCAAGACAGGTGGAATTTTTAAAATCCTATATGAAAGGTGATTTCGTTATATGACTGTGGGAACAAGTTACAGAGGGGATTTGAAAAATGACACCTGCCATGTTCAGGAGGTGGGGTAAGGGATATGCTGAACATTAGGGGCCAAAATCTGCAAAAACTAAAGTTGTGAGTAAATGTTGGAGCAATTCGTTTTTTCACAACTTAGTTGGTTTTTCACATTTTTACCCCCGACAGATGTCATTTATAAAAAAAAAAAACAGCTGAAACGTCATTTTGCACCACAAGTGTTAAAACACATTTTGGGTAGGCTTTGAGAAATGACAGCCATCACATTCATGAGGTGGTATAAAAAATGGCCATGTTGAAAAGTTGGGGCAAAATACTGAAAATTACCACAGTTACGAGCGTGCAATGAAAAAAAGGCAACGTAGATGCATAACTTTGTTGTTTTCTCATATTTTTACCTAAAAATTTTAAAAAAGCCTTCTTATAGGTTCAGTACAAGCAATGCAGACAAAATTGTCCTTATGTGCTCGAGACACTTGTAAGGTGTAACCTTCAATTCTACTTCCCATGCTGTATCTATCCAACTTGATTTTAATATAAACTGTGTTACTTCCCACTATTTCGAGTGGGAGTCTATTCCACAGTAAGACCACTTTTTCTGAGAACCAGTTTTTTGAAGTACAGTTTACATTTCTCTTAAGCTGTAACTCATGGGATCTGGTTGTATGCGAGTTGGCACTTAACTTGAGATCTGAACTGTCCCATAAATCAGTGTTGTCTAGTGCGCAGAAAAACACACAGATCCTCTCTCATCCTACAGTACGCTAGTGAAAGCAAGCCAAGACTATTATAGGGAAACGTCCATGTCCCGTCAGGCCCCACCTCTGTGTGAAGGGGGGCTGGGGCCCAATTAGCAAATGTATAAATGGTAATAAATTTGCCACTTACTGCCGAGTAAGTTATTTAAATTCATATCTGGCTGATCCTGCACCTTCCCCACTGGCATTTTATTTATTAATTTATTGACTGAAATATTTCACCAGGAAGGCACACTGAACAATAAGTTGCTTGTCTTCCAGTGCGACTTGGGGGGTGGGGGGTACAACTGGATGAAGAATTAGACATACAGTTTAACATTTAACATAGCTGAGAAATATTCAATTACATTTATAACAAAACATGCAGTTAAAAAATCATAAATAATCATACAGTCGCATTTGTGACATAACATACAATTAAATATATCATGCCTGTGGAATATGCATTTAATTACAAGAGGCATATCTGAGGAACATAGTACACAGCGGTGAAGGGACAGGAGGGCATGCTGAGAAGCAGGCTTGGGAAGGTGGAAGGTTTAATAGGTGACGTGAGTCATGAAGATGAGAAGAGGCATAGGAGGACAGTTAAGGAGGGTTAAAGCAGGAGCAGTTAGATAAGAGAAAGTTATGTAAGGCAGAGGCAAGGGAGGAGGAGGAGTGCCATATTGGTGGTGGGGTCCAGCTTTGCGGGAAACAATGGGTAAAGCCTGACTGACCGATGAGAGTGGTTCGACGGAGGACCAACAAAGTGCGAGTGTCAGAGGATCGAAGGGAGTGGGAGGGGAGAAGAGAGTGAGCATGAAAGGTAGGAGGGAAGTTCTCCTAACCAAAATTTAATAAGTGAGTTTGGCACCATGAGTGAGGCACCTGATGGTAAGCGGGGGGATGGGACATGGTGTGGTAGAGGTCACAGTGATGAGTCCGTGACAGAGCATCAAGGGCAAATCGACAGGAGTTAAGAGAGTGTCCGATCTGGTTAGGGAGGATTTGGGAGTGGCACCACAGACTACATCACAGTAGTTAAAATTGGGGAGGATCATCATTCTGGACTACAGGGATGCAACTACGGTTCCTGAATAAGGCATCAAGCTTGGGGCGCAATTTTTTCAGGATGGTGTCAATGTGGCCAGAGAAGTTGAGGTGTTGGTTCAACCAAACCCCAAGGTATCTGAATGAGGAGGTGTCCTCTGGGATTTTAAAGTTCAAACTCCCTCCGGTTATGCCCAATAAAGAAGCGGTTGTCCCAGGATGACGTGACAGGCGAGCAGTTAGGTGTTCCATATGCTTGTACAGTCTGATTTCTAAACAGCCTGGTTTGCAGTCAGTGTACCACCGCACATATGGAGACCAGTTACAGACAGCTAGCATGCCCATTAGTCTGTACCTGATCTCAGTATTACATGGACACCAATAGACTCCAAACTGGAGCCATCTGAAGCTACTGCACTACGCTCTGGTTTGGAGTCTATCGGTGTCCTTGTAATACCGAGACCAGGTACAGACTAACAGGCACACTAGCTGTCTGTAACTGGTCTCCATATGTCACAGCAGTACACTGGCTCCAAACCGGAGCAGTTTAGAAAATCAAGCACTATAACACGCATATGGAGACACCCTGGCTGATCCGTGCCTGCCACGTCATCCTGGGGACAGCCGTGGGTGCTTGTGGGTGGGATGGGGAGGGCGTCTGAACTTAAAATGCCAGCAGGGAGGGCACAGGATCAACCAGATATAAATTTAAATAAAATACTCAGCAGTAAGTGGCATATTTATTACCATTTGTACATTTGCTAATCGGGCCCTGCTTCACACAGAGGTAGGGCCCGACAGGATATGGACGTTTTCCTTTAAGTCTGTCTTCATAGCTCAGATTTTACTTGTATTTATTTATTCATTCTAGGATTACAAATACCTTTGAGAGCCAGGCAGCTCATTTACATAGGTTCCACGTCAGTAGGGAGGGTTACAAACAGTTGCAGGGAAACAGACAAGTCATACAGAATGTTTCAGAACAGATGTAAATGTGTTCACATTACACCATAGGACAATTAAGCTTCAGTTATATACACATTAAGCAAAACCTGATCAGAGGCAGAGGGAAGAAAAGTACAGGGGGGAAGAAGCAAAAGGGAGAGGAGCAGCCAGGTAGCCTTGTAAAGCTGCAACTATGATAGGGGGGAGGAAAGAGTCTTAGAAAAAGGAGGAAGAGGGGCAAAGGCAAGGAGGAGGGTGGTAAGATGAGGATGATACAGGTGTCAGTGAGGGGAGGTCCAAGAAGGGAGGTGGGAGGGGATGGACTAGTGGAAGTCTTGAAAGGGACCTGGAAATTAGGTGGAGCAATCACAGGAGTTTTCAGTTAGGAGGCGAGTTCGGAGCTTATGTTTGAACTCTCCAAGTTTAGGAAGGGTAGCTAGACTATTAGGGAGTCCATTGAATCAGGAAGACACTCTGCTACCAAAGGTGTGTTGGCAATGCGTGGTCCAGCACTGTGCGACTAGTAGGAGTTCAGTGGATGAGGTGCACGTATGTTGGGTCTTTGGAGATTTGTGAAGCAGACAACACAGGCCCTTTGGCATGAACCCAAGTAGAATCTTTTTAGTGAGAAGGCACGTGTGGTATTTAATTCTTCCAGACAGATTGAGCCATCCAGTCTGTTTATAGAGATCACAGGTGTGGGTGAGGTGGGATGCCCCCAATTGGAGTCTACAAGCCTTATTTAGCGCAACAGTGAGGCTTTTGAGAACAATATCGGTAGCAGCTCTGTAAATGACAAGGCCATAGTCGATAATAGAAAGCACTGAACTGTGAATCGCCAGATTGAGAGCTTCAGGTATTAAGACACTTTCTGAGTCGATAGAGAAGACCAGTCCTAGCACTGAAAGCTCTGGCTACATTTTTGATGTGCGGTGTACAGGTGAGGTGACTATCTAGGGTGACCCCAAGGTATTTGAAGTGCTGTATTTGTTCAAGGGGGCATCTTGGCTATTTCTGATAGTGAGAGCATGTCCGCTGCATCTACTGCGGGCAGAGAAGAACAACAGAACTTTTGTCTTCTTGTAGTTTAGCCCTAGTTTCTGTTTGGAGAACCAGTACTCAATGTCCAGGAAACCATTCTGTAGGTTGCTTTCGAGCACATGCGGGTCAGGGTGGCTTGCAAAAATGACAACGTCATCCACATAGAGCAGTGTGTGCAGGTGGCAAGCAGATGGTAAATTGTTAATGAAGATGCTGAATAGTAGGGGACCCAGAATTGAGCCCTGGGGTACACCAAAACTAACTGGTTTTGGTCTAAGACAGCGTTGGAAATCTTCACGCATTGTGATCTATTTCCAAGACAGCTTGTAAACCAGGACAGTGAATCAGGAGAGAAGCCAGTCAGAGAGAGTTGATTGAGGAGGAGTTGATGATTAACCGTGTTGAAGGCCTTGGTTAAGTCTATAAAGACTGCCCCCACAAGACTGTCTTGGTCAACAGATTGGTGGACGGAGCTTGTGAGTTCTAGGGGAGCACTGGTGGTGCTGTACCCTTTTCCAAAACCATGTTGTTGTTCACACTGCAGAGAGTAAGTATTTACTGAGGTAGTCCACTAGTTGGTTGGCAACAATATACACGAGTATTTTTTAAAGGAGAGGAAGGATTGATATAGGCCTATAGTTGCTACGTAGTGCACAGTCCCCAGATTTATCAACTGGTGTAACAATGGCTGTTTTCCAAACCTGTGGGAACTAAGACAACGACAGAAAGAGGTTAAGGATCTTAATGATAGGTTGGAGTACTTACTCAGCGGTAACAGCGATTAGTTTGAGGTCTAAGGAGTCCCCACTATGCTGCGACTTACCCAGCACTTTGCTCAGTAGTTTCCTGACTTGGGCAACAGAGACATGTTTAAAGTAGAAAAGAGGATGATCATTTGTCTTGTTCTCCTGCTGGTGCGCAGCTTTTAAGGTGGTATCATCAAATAAATCTTGTGGTAGGACATTGCTAAGATCGGTAAAGGAATCATTGAAAGTATTTACAATTTGGAGTGGGTCCAGTTTGTGGGAACCATCAAGGTTTATCATAAGTGGTGCCTTTTTTGGGTCTTTTCCAGTTATATATCTTTAATATTTGACCAGAATTTCCTGCTATCACCCCACCTATTGGTAAGCTGCTCCCTATGGTGATTGCTTTTCACTTTGCAGATGGCTCAAGTGCAGGAATTTCTTGCAGCTTATACGCTTGCCAGTCTTGAGGTTTGCCCAAAGATTTAGCACAGCACCAGAAGTGGTCCCTCATTTTGATAGTAGCAAGAAGATCAGGGGTAATCCAGGGATGTACAGTGATGTGCACCTTCATTTTCTTGAGGGGTACATGCACATCACAGGTGGCGTTGAAAGTACTGATAAAGTGCTGAAGGGCTTCATTAGTGTTGGCAGAGGAGTCCAGTAGAGACCAGTCCTGACACAGAAGGTGTTGTTTTAGGTGCTCCAGGTGGCCACATATAAGCACTCTGTTGAATATAGTCAGAGGCGGTGGGGATTGGAATTTGTTGGTCCAGCTACAGGCGAAAGGGGAGTGGTCACTCAGAGAGTCAGGGTGCACAGTTATATTGGCGAGCCGGTCAGGGCAGGTTGAGATTACCCATTTGACAGTGGTGTATGTCCCAGTTTTGTAGTCAATTCTTGTGGGAGAGCTGACAAGTTGAGAAAGATGTAGCGCCGACAGTGCGTCCTTTATGGAGCCTGAGGAAACTGACAGCCAGTTTATATTGAAGTCATCAAATACAATTGCCTCAGTGATGTGTTTTGGGGCTTTTAGGTAATCCAAGACTTTTTAAAGGCCAGTGTTAGGGTCTTTGGGTGGTATATAAACTGACAGTATTGTGAGAGTCTTTTGATGTGTTCCCAGTAGTACTTTGATCCCTAATACCTGAGTGGGGCATCCAAGGTCAGTCACAGGCATGGCTAGACCCTTTAGTGAGTCTTTCAGGTGGATGGCACAGCCACCACCTTGCTTGGTTAGCCTGTCCAATCTAAAAATTGTGTAACCAGGTAGGTGAACCGCAGAGTCTGGTATTTTGGGGGAAAACCATGTTTCCACGACAGAGAGTATGTCAGGGTTGTTTTGTGAAACCCAAACTTTAAGGGAGTCAATTTTATACAGGGGCTGCAGATGTTGAGAGTAGCCAGAGTAGGAGTTCGTTTGGCGGCAAGAAACATTTGGAGGCAAGAAGGGTTCTGGGTAAGGGTGGATGTTGCCTGATAGTAGAAGTAGCAGGAGGGCGAGCCTAAGGAGGTATTCTCTTATCAGTTTAGACACCTGTTTAGCAGCCCTTTTGGAGCTATGTTGCCTTTTCATTTTCCCTTTCTTCCACTGGTGGTGGAAGACAATGGGATCTGAGAAGGTGATGATAAGAGCAGGTTGGTAGTTAGAGATCCAGCTATCATGTTGGAGAAAGTTAAATAAGGGCACCACGGCCCATTTACGATGCAAGAAAAATTCCCAGATGTCCAGCCAGTAGTGTAATCGAGGTATTTTGCATTTCTTATGAGCCTACATCACAAACAAGGGCAGAGAAAATGTTCAAATCCCACTCAGAAGGTGATTTCATGCCACAAGTGTAAACACACATTTTGGCCAGGATTTGAAAAAATGACAGGTGTCACATTCATGAGGTGCTGTGAAGAAATGGATATGTTGAAAATTGGTGGTCAAAAAATTGAAAATTACCAAAGTTACAAGTCTGCGTTCATAAATTTCAATGTAGGCTAATAACTTTGTTTTTCAATATTTATGCCCAAATTTTCAACACAGCCTTCTTATGATCCGAACTCATGAACAAGGGCAGAGAATATCTTCAACTCCTGCCCAAAAGGTGATTTCACACAGCACTGCAAAGTCACCTTTCAGGACAGATTTGCCTAATTTCACTGCCACTGTTCATGAGGTGGGGTCCCAAAAAGGCATTTTGAAAATTTGGGGCAAAAATATTCAAAAATGACCAAGTTATGCCAGTAAGTTCAAAACCCCACTGAAATACACTGAACCGCATACCAGATTTCCTCAGTTCACGGTCCGGTGTTGAAGAGTGAAGCTGTGTCTGCGGTCCAGAGAGGATTACGATGTTGGACCTCCGGTAGGTAAGTAAGAGCCTGAAGAGGGGTAGGGTGGTGGTTGCTGAGTGGGACGGTCGGGTTGGGGGACAGTAATGGTGGAAGCAGCAACAGACATTGTTGGACGTTTTTCTTTTTTACAGGGTATACTGAAGAAAAAAAAAAAATTTACATGGGATAGTTTTCTTTATTTCAAGTGGCACCACTGGGACTTGATATCTGCAATATAGTGTCATTTTTCTCGAACTCTAGGGCTAAGGTCACTACACAGCTGCAGCTGATGGCCTCTATAGGTGATGTTGAAAAGGGAAGCACCAAGGGAGGTCGACAGTGAAAATGCCGACTTCCCCCACAGTGACGGCACAATACCGACGCAGGTATTGTGACCCCCGCACCCCCCGGACTTTAGGATTATCAACTCCAGGTGGAGTTGGTCTAGGGACAACACTGGCAGAAAGGCCTTGCGGAAAAGGACCATTACAGCGCCGTCGCGCAATAGTCTTGTTTTTGAGTTTCGCCGTTGGGGTGCAGACCTGCAGGGGTGCACCGGCTGAAAAAGATATCTAGCGTGTCGTTGCATGAAGACCTTGTCCTGGAAGTTGAGAATGTGCAGAATAAGCATATGAGGTCATTCTTTAGGCCCAGGCTTGGCAGCTTGACTCCAGTGTGCACTTTCTATAAAGAATCCCTGTCCACAAGGGTGGGGCACCAAAATGTTCAGCCAAAAGCTTGCCAATGAACTGGGCATGTTCTGTCCCTTCCAACCCCTCTAGGAGGCTGAATATCAGCACATTATTATGTCAAAAAAAGTTTTCCTAGTATTCAGCTTGTTCTTCGAGTTTAAGCCAGTGCCCTGCTTTAATGCAGATCTGTTTTTCTCTTCCCAGATCTTCTTCCAAGCTTAGTATTCTGGCTTCTGTGTCCACGATTCTGGTCATGTTGGAGGCCACAGTTCTTTGTTTTAAGTCAACCAGGGCCTCAGTAACTGTGGTGTGCAGTGCTATCATTTCTTCAAACAGTCGTTTGAGCTTTTCATTTGTCATGTTGAGGACACAAGCTTGCTGACAGTTTCTCTGTAGGCTCTTTTATTGATTCCGGGTTGCTGCAATCTCTGGAATTGTCCTCCAACATCAAGTATGAAACATTTAGCCTTGTTGAATTTTTTGTGAAAAGTGAAGTTTAAAGTGTTAAATTTAGTTTTATAAGAATGGTTGGTAGCGGAGTTCTCAAGGCACATCCTCCTGCATCAGCTGTGTCATGTGACTCCAGAATGAATTGTATATGTGATATTTTATACTGGGTACCCCAAATTCTATTTTAAGATTGTTTCATCTAAAGGTACTAACCATTATGTTAAAAGGGTCCTAGGTAAAACTAGGTTGGGGGGGGGACACGATAGATATGAAGCTATTGCCCATCCACTCTCCCCTGTCCAAGGCCCTTGAACAAATCGTGTTAGACCAACCTGTCACATATTTGAGTAAAAATAAAATACAGAGCACACAACAACATGGATTTGGGAAGCTCCATAGTACCAGCACTGCCTTTATAGAGTACATCAACTACCTGCATGAGGCCCTCAACAATGGTCTCATGGTGGGGGCCATCTACACTGACCAGTCAAAAGCTTCTAACCTTGTCAGCCATTAGTTGCCACCTGGCAAACTCCTCCCTCAGCCTCTCTCAGGTCATGGTAGGCTGGTAGGCTGGTTTCAAAACTACCTCATCGACTGAACACACAGGTAAAAATTGATCTGTCTCTCTCTCTCCCCCTCTCTCTCCAGGAATATCTCTCTGGGTGTGCTGCAGGGCTCAGTACTCAGCCCCCTCCTATTTGGGTTGTTCACAAACAGCCTCCCGGATGCTTGCCAGGCATCCGATGTGCTCCTCTACACAGATGATGTTGTCATATACACCTGCAGTGAACACCATGATAAAATCTGTACTGACCTTCAAAATGACTTGCAGGCCTTGGAGAAATGGTTTGCATACAACAAACTGGTCCAAAACTACAAAAAACTAAGACCATGTTGTTCACAGGCCCACAGAGAGAGAAAAAAAAAAAAAAAAAAAGGACCCTCCCCCTAGTCATCAACATTGATAAATGATTCGACCTGCTCTAGGTTCATCCCCTTAAGTATTTAGGTGTCATCCTGGATGACACGTCATCTTTCTCCCTTCACGTTGACCATATTATCAGTACTGCCAATAGAACATTAGGAGCACTGTAGAGGAACCGCAAGAACCTCACTGCTGAAGTCAGGCGTCTTGTAGCGTCCAGTACGATCCTGCAACTCCTTAATTATGACCTCACAGTTTATGCAGTGGCAAGTGACTCTGTACTTAACAGAGTTAGGCTGGGGTATAATAAGGCCTGCAGATTTGCATTCGGGGCCAACACGCTTTTCCATAGCTGCTCCACTATACCCTTAACAACTGGCTTCACCTCCAGGGGAGACTAAAATGCCAGACCTGCCTACTTGCAAAACAAGCACTTACGGACCTTACCCCCTTGGCTATCTGAAACTCTTTTCACCCTGTTACCAATCAGTACTCGACCCGATATATGGATAGGAATGCCCTAGAAATACCTTTCCATACAATGAACTTACGCAAGCGGTCCTTCGGAGTAAGGGTATCTCTGTGGCGGGATGAATTACCGGAATCCCTGTTAAGCTTCCCAAAAATTGCCCAGTTTAAGTATGCACTGAGAAAAGAACTCTCAGAAAGTTCCAAATGCACATGTTTTAGCTAAGATGAACACCCATCACACACTGTATATCCATCATTATCAATGAAATGAATACATTTTTGAATCCCTTACCCAGGATTCATTTTTGGGTGGAGGATTGGGACAACTGGCACAGAGTTTTTAATTTGGACCCATCTTTTCTTCTAGTTTGGGGACAACCTGCTCACTGTTATAGAGTTTTTAAATTGCTGTTTTAAGAATCTGGGCTCGGTTGAACAATAAGATCCACTGTTTTTTTCATTTGACCCCTACTTTTTATATCTAGTGGGTCGATGTCCCACATAGGTAAATATCTGAAATGAACCCTGCTTACCTAATGCTTACATTATTTTTTTGCCACTGACTATGCTATATATGTAGTTGCGATTTTATGTATTTGTATTATTATGTGTTGCCTCTCCTTGTGTCCTTAACGTGGAACCTTTGTAAATGAGCACTTGTGCTCAAAGGTGTTTCCCCGAATGAATGAATAAATAAATAAGTAAAACAGATATTTCTCTGTTGTAATCACTGATTCACCTAAATATACACTTCTTGTATTTAGTACTTAATTTGATATTTCTCGCCACATACCTCCATAATGGCTCAAATTCGTAGATCTGTATGGCTAAATGTACTCGATTAAGCCAGTCAGACTACTTGCACCCCATCTCATTCCATAATAGCTTTTCCTGGAGACACAGTTTCACAAGTCTGTTTTCTGGCATTCTAGTTAGTGATCAATAACAGAAGTTAACTCTCATTATGTCTGCTCTTGCTATAAGGCTTAGTAAGCCTAACTCTGCTCATATATAACCAGATAGGGTGGATATATTAACTCCAAGGGAAGATCTAAAAGTGTGTATAACATAGAGGATAGTGTATGGGCAACAGTGAACAACAACACTGTTGTTCACTTCGAGAGGTTGTCATGACAACCAAGAAAACCTCGAGAGCGAAGCTCGAGAGGTTTCGGTACATGAAAACCTCGAGAAGTGAACAAGTGTTGAAAGAACACTGTTGCCCATACACTGTCTTTTATAGTGCATGGGCAACAGTAAATCGAAACAGCTTGTGCCTTCCTCCTCGGGTTGTGATGTGCTGTCTGAGACCCGCCTCCTCCACGACCGCCCTCCCCGCCGCACCGCACACAAGACTCCACTCATTTCCGTCCACAGCTGGTGTACTACTATGTGCCAGCAAAGATTTCAAAGAAAACGGCACATACTAGCTCCTCCTGTGCCCTCTGTTAACTGCCATCCATTCTGTGACAGCCGACAAAACCGCGAGTTGCGCATGCGCACATGTGTTCCGTGCTGTTGTACCATCGATATGACGTACCCACGATGGTACAACAACATCGTGACATCACATCAATGGTACAACAACCCTAGGAAAAGCTAGATTTCCGATGAATACAGCGTTCTAACATGCACTATAGGTTTCTCTAGTTTTTGAACTCCTGGGCCAGCCCATATCTCTACTTCATATAAGGCCTGTGTACTGTAGTTTGCCTGTACTGCCTGAACCAAAGGATGTATGGTATTCCCTCTATAGCAACAGTTAAATGTTTTGAGAACTAGCAGGATTTGTTTTATTTTCTCATTCACATATAGTAATCAATATGATTGTTCCATTGATATGGTTGTTCCAAAAACAATTTGTGGAAAAGACTATACCTAAACAGGTATACTTTTTAAATGTTTCTAGCTTCAAATTTCCCACATTGCAAATTACAATATCTTATTTCATCCAAAAATTAAACTTTATTTTTTGCTGCATTAACAGTAAGTTGCTCAGCTGGTGTACTACTTAAAATGCTACCTTCTCCAATACCAGCCAGCAGGGTTAAAAGAAAATTTTACTAGCCAATGATAAAATCTATCAGCCTTTGGCTATATAGAAACATAGAATCTACCTTACGGCCCACCTAGTCTGCCCATTTCCCTACTCACTGCTGCAGCCCCAGATCCTATTTGATCTGCGGCTCTCCTGCTTGCATATCTCCAGGGTACCCTTATGTCTATCCCATGCACTCTTGAATCCCTGTATAGTTTCTGCCCTCACCACTTCTGCTGAAAGGCTATTCCTCAGCTCCACCACCCTTTCAGTGAAAAAGTATTTCCTAAAATTACCCCTGAGCCTTCCCTCTTTCAGCCTCATATCATGCCCCCTTGTTCTTGTGCAGAGTTTTCCTCTGAAATATACTTTCCACCTGTACCCGGTTTATTCCCCTGAGCTACTTGAAAGCATCATATCTCCCCTCTCTCTTCTTTCCTCCAGTGAATATATATCAAGGTCCTTAAGTCCTTCCTCGTAGGGCTTCTGGTGCAGTCCATGTACCACACCCATTGCCCTTCTCTGGACTGCCTCTATTCTGTCAATGTCCTTCTGGAGATGTTATCTCCAGCTGAGGCCTCACCAGTGATCTGTACAGTGGCATCACCACCTCCTTCTTCCTGCTTGTTATGCCCCTCCCTATGCAGTCCAACATTCTGTTTGCTCTCCCACTGCTTTTTCACACTGTATGGCCACCTTCAGGTTATCAGATATGATAAACCCCAGGTCTCTCTCCTGACTTGTGGTGACCAGAATTTACACACCCATCCTGTAGTCCTCCCTTGGATTCTTGTAACCCAGATGCATGACCTTGCACTTTTTAGCACTGAAACTCAATTGCCAGACACCTGACCACTCCTCTAATAGGCTTGGGTCCTTTCTCATTTTTTCCACCCCCTCTGGTGTGTCCACTCTGTTGTAGATCTTGATGTCATCTGCGAAGAGGCACACCTTTCCTTCCAGATACTCTGCAATGTAGCTAATGAAGATACTGAATAGGACTGGCTCCAGCACCGACCCCTGCGGCACCCCACTTATCACCTACCTCTCCTCAGATTTCATGCCATTTACCACCACCCTTGGAGTTCTGTCCCTTAACCGGTTCCCAACCCACTTTACCACTGTAGGACCCACTACTAGGCTCCCTAATTTATGTAGCAATTTCCTGTGTGGGACAGCATCGAAGGCTGTAATCCAGGTAGGCCACATCCACCGCCCCTCCTTAATCCACCACCCTGGTCATCCAGTCAAAGAAATCTATAAGGTTCACCTGACAGGACCTTCCCACTGAGAATCCATACTGCCTTGGATCCTGTTCCCCACTATTCTCCAGAAACTTCACAATCCTCTCCTTAAGTAAGGACTCCATTAGTTTCTCCACTACTGAGATCAGGCTTACAGGCCTGCAACTGCCTCCCTCTTCTCTGTTTCCACTCTTGTGGAGAGGGACCACATGTGCCCTCCTCCAGTC
Source organism: Neoceratodus forsteri (assembly GCA_016271365.2). Taxonomy (NCBI): domain Eukaryota; kingdom Metazoa; phylum Chordata; order Ceratodontiformes; family Ceratodontidae; genus Neoceratodus; species Neoceratodus forsteri. Next base: position 115,168,505 of record JADMNL010000025.1, read on the forward strand.
CTCAGGTACCTCCCCCCTCTCTAGTGATGCATTGAAAAGGGCAGTCAGTGGTTCATAGAAACATAGAATTTGACGGCAGATAAGGACCGCTTGGCCCACCCAGTCTGCCCATTTCCCTACCTACTGGATAAGCTGCAGATCCTAGTTAACCAGCAGCCTACTTCTTCCTACCCCAACCCCCCAGAACTGCCTTATGACTATCCCATGCATGCTTGAATTCCACCACTGATTCTGATTCCAGAACCTCCTCCGGAAGGCCGTTCCATGCATCCACAACCCTTTCTGTGAAAAATACTTCCTTAAATTACCTCTGAACCGCCCCCCCCCCCATCTTCAAATTGTGCCCTCTTGTTCTTACACCTCTTTTTGAAAGATGCTACCCTCTTGGACTTTGTTGATTCCCTTGAGGTACCTGAAAGTTTCTATCATGTCCCCTCTCCTCCTTTCCTCAGGGCTATACATATTAAGCTCCTTAAGTCTCTCTTCATATGTCTTCCGGTGCAGACCCTGCACCATTTTAGTTGCCCTCCTCTGGACAGCTTCCATCCTGTCTATGCCTTTGCAGAAATTAGGTCTCCAGAACTGCACACAGTACTCCAGATGGGGTCTCACCAGCTGTCTGTACAGAGGGATAATAACTTCCTGTTTTCTACTGATGATGCCTCTCCCTGTGCATCCCAGTATCCCCCCCAGCCCTCCTTGCTGCCCTCTCACATTGCTTGCCCATCTTTAGGTCATCTGATAGGACTACCCCCAGGTCCCTCTCCATTTTTGTTGTTGTTAGTATCTCACCCCCCATTATGTACTCTTCCCCTGGGTTTTTGTTTCCCAGGTGCATTACCTTGCCCTTCTTAGCACTGAATCTAAGCTGCCATACATTTGACCATTCCTCTAACCTTGCCAAGTCCCTTCTCATCCTTTCCACCCCACCCTGTGCATCAACTCGGCTGCAGATCTTAGTGTCATCTGCAAAGAGACATACTGTTCCACCAGCACTTCCCCGAGTTCCTTTAGCACTCTGGGGTGGACCCCATCTGGCTCCATTGCCTTATCTGCTTTTATTTTCCCCGAGTTCTTCTAGGACTCTTTCCATCGTGAATGGGATGGTGTCTACCTCTCTCCCATGAATACCCTCTTAATGAGTCTTGGCCCCTCCCCCTCCCGTGGTGAATACTGAGCAAAAGTATTTGTTCAGTATCTCAGCCTTTTCCACGTTATCCTCCACTCTTTCTCCTTCTTCCTTCTTCAGTCCAACGATCCCGTTTCTGGTCTTTTTCCTCTCGCTAATGTATCTGAAAAAGGTCTTGTTGCCTTTCTTAATAGCCTGGGCTATATCTTCCATTGTCTGTGCTTTAGCACTTCTAATTATTTTCCCAGATTCCCTCTGCTTCTCCAGATATTGTGCTCTGCCCTCGTCCTTTTGTGTTTCCTTGTATCTTCTGAAGGCTCTTTTCTTTTCCCTTACTTTCTCTGCCACTACCTTCAAGAAACATAATGGCCTTTTCTTTCTTTTACTCTTGCTATGCATTTTGACACAGTGACCTGTTACTTCAGTTATGACGCTCGAGTCTAGACCACTATTTTTCCACATCTCCCCCTGTACCATCCGTTGCTAGGGCTCTTTTGAGATTTCTACCCATCTTCTTAAAGTTGGCATTCCTGAAATCTAGGACCTGTATCCTTGTATGGCTTGCCTCCTCCACTGTGGCTACCTTAAACCATACTGTCGTGTTGTTGCTGGTACCAAGGGGACTGTCCACCTCCACACCTGTGATCCTGTCCCCGTTGGTCAGGACCAAATCCAGTATAGCCTCCTCACAGGTTGGTTCTTCTACAAGCTGTCTTAAGTTTGCCCCATTCAGGGCACTAACGAAGTCCCTGCCCCTTGTTGTACTCACAATCTGAGTGCTCCAGTCTACCTCAGGTAGGTTGAAGTCGCCCATTAGTAGCAGTTTCCTTTTGGCTGCCATTTTTGTGGATGGTTTCCACAAGAGCTTCATCTGATTCCCACCCCTGGCTAGTGGACCAGTACCAATTTCGACCCCTGTACATGTACTATTTTGTTCCCCCACAATCTAGTGTTTTTCCCCCTCCCTGACGACTTACCATGGATATATCCGGTAATCAGGGATATACCCTATTCAGGATATAAGAGCAGTCACTGAGATGGCAGGGAGTTTTTCACACTGTTTTTTCTCCCAATTTCTCTTCCACCCCTGTGCTGGGAGTGGTGCTTCCACTGACCTCAACATCACAATGTCCCCACGGCAAGGGGCACCTCCCTGGCTCAGCCATGAGGATCCCTGTGGTGCCAGAACTCTAAGTCACCCCTCTACTACTGAGGTGCACTGCCAAGCAGCAGTTTATTTATTTATTTCTCGGATTACAATGCCTTTGAGCCAGATACTCTTTTACAAAGGTTCCACATCACATAAAAGACAAACACAGTTACATAATATGTTACAAAAAACAGATAAAGTGAACAGTGCATGACAGACAAAATAAAGTGCAAACTTAAGGAGAACACAGAATAACAATGCAGCCAGGCAAAGGCTATGTCATGATAGAGGGGAAGTAGAATAGGAGCCGGGGGTGGGAAGGGGGTAAGACAGATAGAATAGGAAGCTTGGATCACTGGGAATGGGGATGGGGGAGAAACAGAGGTCCAAGGGGGGGAAGTTTCATGATAAATGGGGGGAGGAGACAGCTTAGGTTAGACAATCACACCTGCGCTGTGTTGCTAGATGCTTTCGAAGTTTGTACTTAAAGGGGCCGATCTTGGACTGGTAGCAGAGAGGTAGTGGGAGGTCATTAAGCCAGATTGGTGCCTTTACTTGAAGGAGTGCTGTGCCATGGAGGTGTGACAGAATGGGACTTGGTAGGTCAGGTTAACCATTCCATGGGTGTGGTGAGGGTTAGTTACCTGGTTAAGAAGTTTTAGGAAGACTGGAGTGGTCAGACCAAGATGGATTTTTTTCCACAGACAGGTCTATTTTATATGGCCCTTAAGGTGTAACCAGTCAGATCTAGCATACAACTCACAAGTATGAGTGAGTCTAAGTACCACAATATCTAATCTGCAGGTTTTATCAAGGGCTATGCTGATTCTTTTAAGCATGGTATCCATGGCAGTATCATAAATAACTAGACTGTAGTCAATTAAGTTACCTCAGCTAGGCCCATTCCCCGATGCAGCGACCCAACTACGCTCCCAAATCTGGGCCACTTGTGAGGCAGTGCAATGCACTGACACTAGGCCATTGGGGCGGCCCAGTACACATAACCTTATTTGTCCACCAAGTGGGTCCTCTGATCCCAAGGACTGTTTTCAGGCATGATCCAGGTTATAAAGATAGAATAAACATATAGCACAGCGTACACAGAAGTCATCAAGACACAGTAAGCAGCCCTAGGACAGGGTAATTACAGCCATATCAACATCAAGAAACAAGATTCGTGCTCTATCCCCGAATGCCAGTGGTGCTGCTGGGGGTAGCAGCAACACCGGTAAACTGCAACTATAACAGCACACACTTGAAGGTACAAATGAAAACATAAACTCCACAGTGGAAGTTTAAACTTTTATTGCTGAACACAGCAATGGTGACACAACCAGACAACTCCCAGCACTTCAGTCAGGGACCTTTGTCAGGGGGCCCCGGTGTATGTTTTTATTTGTATCCTCAAGTGTGCACTGTTCTGGCTGTTTGTTAATTACAGCCATATGACCTGCTTCCACGCAGAAATAAAAAGCATTACAACAGTGGCAGTATCGAGTTACAGTTTGTACACCAATTTGTAACCATGACTGACAAGCACAGAATAAACAAAAGGTACCCGAGATCCAATCACCCATGAATCAGTCTGCGACTGCCCTTAAATCCGACCTTCTCCCCCCCCACCCTCCATGATTATGGACCTAACAGCTGCCCCTGGGCATTCCTATATTTTGACAATGGACATCTCACTCCGGCTTTGGCCAGCAAATAACCACCAGGGCATGGCTTGCGCCACCGTCCTGTAGTGTATGTTTGTACCTGCTACCCTTTACATTGTGTATCTATGTTTGGCAGCACTCTGAAACTCAGTATTCTCAGCTGATATACTGTGTCTTCTGTAAAAATGTTTCGTATCCATTTGTAACCATTTTATAATCATTTCTGTAATTATTGTGTTAGTTGTTATTATTGTCCCTGTTTTTAGCAACGTGGAACCTTTGTAAAGTGGTCTTTGACTCAAAGGTGTTATCTGATATTCTTCAATAAATAAATAAATCCACTGATATGGAACACCCTTCCTAGCCATCCAAGGAGTTCACCCTCAGTGTAGGTGTTCAAAAAGGGACTAAAATATTTTCATGTTCGCATTTGGGGACCAGTGATGTGGTATAACGCACTCTCAACATTTATTTAACAGTATTTATTTTTATTTATTCTTTTGATATTAATGCATATGAATTATTGTAAGTTTATTTCACTGTTGTTACGTACAGCAAAGTGCTCTGAGCCTTTGGGATAGAATACTGTAGAGAGCTATGACGAGAACTGAAAGGGGTCAGTAAAACAAACCTACTATTACTGATGTAAAACTGTATTCAGTCTTGTTAAAATTAGAGAAACATCAGCAGGGGGAGCAGCGTACCCCCTGCCAACAGCTAGGGGCAGGATTCACAAAGATTGCGCAAAGCGAGTGCAAGTGTTTGCACTGCGCTCCCTGGTTGCGCTGGTGGGCAACTGTGCTATTCACAGTCAGATAGTCCAGTGGGCTATCGGACTGTGAATAGGGGCAAGGTGGGGGCAGTGCTAACCTAGGGGAAACCCCCATTAGCGCCGCTCCCACAGCCAGCCAGAAGGATGGTCTGTGGCGTACTCCCCCATTCACAAAGGGAGCCATGCAAATGAGGCAATCAGGCATGCAAGGTGTTAGGTAGCCATTTGTATGCCCATTATGGGCTCATTTGCATGGCTGGCAGGTGACTGTGCACACCCCCTCCCCAATGCCCCACGCAGCCGCTGATTGCAAGTACAGACAAATTAAAATATCTCTATGTAGTGGTCCCTCCCCCTCCCTGGTCCGATCCCCGTTAGCATAAAAATAAAAGAATGCCCAGAGTCCAATAGTGTTCCATCCCCCCTTCCCTTCCGATCCCCGGTAGCATGTAAATAAAAGAGATTCTCCAGTTTCCAAAAGTGCTCTGAACCCCTCTCCGGTCCGATCCCCGTAAGAGTTAATAAAGAAATCCCTGTTTTCCATTGCATTTATTGTGCTGTTACTGGAGCTCGGACCAGGAAGGGGGGGACGGGGTTCTATTTAATTTATTTGTATGCTACCGTGGATAGGACCGGGGAGGGGCAACTATACTACAGAAACCGGGGATTATTGTCTTTTTTTAATGGGGGGGTGGACTTCAGTTATCTTCTGGCAGGGACAAGAGGGCTGCAGTACCTCTGCAACCCTCTAGGGTTTACGGGGAGTACTGCCAGGTTTTTTCGAGTGGTAATTTGCTCCACTCAATGGCCTCTGCGATCAGCAAATGTTTGTGAATGGGACTGTGGGAATATGCAAGTCCCCTCCCACTCATTCGCACTGCCTACTTTGCCTTAGCGCAAAACCCAGTCGCAGGCCAACTGCTTTGTGAATACCAGCTATTCACAAAGCCCCGTTTGCCCCGAGCAAACTGGTTTTGCGCCTGGGCAAAGCTTTGTGAATCCTGCCCCAGGTGTCATAAAATCTGAACCCGATGCCCAGATTCTGATTTACGCACTAGCCAATAAATGTAATGTGTTCCAAGCAGACTAAGGAGGGATCTAGACTAATATCCAAGTACATAAATAAGGAGACACATCCAAGGGGATACCATCGGGGCAAATATTGGAAAAGGGTATAATGAACATTCAGATCTTGTTTGTGGCCTCCAGTCCCTTCACAGCAGTCAGAGAGCCAAGAAGCTACACTGCTGTGGGCGTGTAGGTTTACATCCGTGCCGCCCATTTTCCGTAGCCTCCTGATGCTTCATTTAAAGCCATTTTGAGCTGCTTTTCCCCTACCCTGGCCTCACAGCCTGTCCTGGGGCCAGGGATGTATTTATATTTGTGGGTACTTAGCCTGCAGTGGAGTTGGGGGTGGGGTCAGGGAGGAGAGGCAGCAATGCAGCTGCTCTATCTCTCTCCCCGTAGATGCGCTGGATGCGTATGTCAACACTTGCTCTGTTCCCAGCTCCAATGCCTGCCCTAGGGTCGAGAATCATATTCTTCAGTTCCCTCTCTGTGGTCTGCCCTAAAGTTGAGGACCCTTTGGTTACAGGTGCACTGCCCAGTGGGTTTAACGGAGCTCCTGTTTCTATGACGTGATGACGATGGGTTGCCCTGCCAGTGCCCAAGTGACCCAGTCCTGCTCAGGTGGGGGAGGGGGGACAGAGCAGAGTAAGGACTGGAAATCTGGATATGGCTGGTGGCAGCAGGTGCCCATGAGCCCCACACAGGTAAGCCCCTAGAGATGGGAGAGGCTGATTTGTTTCAAATTAGACCGCTTCTCTTTTCTGTCTTCCTAAAATTACCTCCCTGTCATCTCCATCTCTACCTCCATTCACATGTACACGGATGACACTGTCCTGCACACCTTTGGCCCTTCCCCTTCTGATGTGGCAACCAAACTACAACTGGAATTTGACAAAGTTCAGCTCTGGTTCCGCTCCAATCAGTTGTTCCTAAGCGGCAAGAAGACTGTCTCCATGACCTCTGGCACTGTGATGAGACTCTACGCTTTCCCCTCTCCCTTCATTCTACACCCTGGAGAGAACTACAAATCGAGGATGTTACCTTCTTTAGGTATCTTGGGATCTGGCTCGACCACCACCGTGACTTATCAGGGCATGTGGATACCATCCACAAGAAACTGCACCCCAAGCTTGACGCACTATACAGGAACTGTGGGTGTAATCCCTTGCCGGCCCACATTGTGAATGTCCAGAAAATTATCCTCCCTACCTTCGACTATGGAGATACAGTTTACAGTGCCACTCCAAAGGCCTCCCTAACCAGATGGAACACCCTCTTTCACTCGTTCTGTCACTTCGCACTAGCCTGTCCACCTTGGACTCACCACTGTGACATCTACAAATCCCCTTTCCCTCTCTTGAAGCCAGGTGCCTCGCCCACTGTGCAAGCTTTGTAGCTAAATACTGGTTCCCCCACACCCGCCACCATCCTCCTACTGCCTACTACAGAAATTCAGAATACACATAAGGAGCCAGAAGAACCGTGGGTCAGCCTGGAAACAGGAAATAGAAACATAGAAGTTGACAGCAGATAAGGACCGCAAGGCCCATCCAGTCTGCCCATTTCTTTTTCTACCTTATGAATGTGCTTTTGGCCTTTGCTCTGTCAATGGCCTGTCTATTCATACTCATCTGTATTGCTCCCTTATGCCTATGCAATGCCTCCACCCCGTTCCCTTTCCTCCCTTCTCCGTAACTTCAATTCCTTCCCCCAGTTGTTATGCACTTACTCTGCTGACTGCTTGCCATATGTTTCATCCACTTTCTCAAGATGTATCCTTAGAATTTTGCCTGAATGCAACATGTTCCTACCTGTATTCAGTTAATCTTGTAATCTGCTTGGCCTAAATGAAACATATTACTACCTGTATGCATCTGAACTTGTAATGTCTGTATGCACTTGAACTTGTAATCTGTATTAGTACTGTCTGTTTTCCCCTCCTCCCCTTCCACCCCAGGACACATCTGGAAATGAGCAGTTCTGCTCAGTATACCTTTCCTGGTGGAACGTTTAAATAAATAACTAAATAAATAAATCAAAGCCACTGCTGAACCAGCAATGGCCTACAATGCACTGCACCACACTACAATTAGTTTTTAGGACATGTTACACAGTTACATAGTACATATCAGCAGAAAATGACCCCTTGGTCCATCTAGTCTACCCTAGACACAAGTTTAGTTCCTACTTTTGCACTGCTGATCCTGCCTGATTTGTGACCTTTCTTCCCCTATTCCTGCCCGCCAAGAGACCCCTGTGCTTATCCTATGAATGCTTGAATTCTTCCATGTTGTTTGCACTTACCACAACCACCAGCAACTTGTTCTAGGTGTCTACCACCCTTTCCGTAAATAAGTACTTCCTCACATTTCCTCTGAGCCTCCCCTCTTCCAACCTTATATTGTGTCCCCTTGTCCTTGTGCATCTCCTTTTCTGTATAATGCTGCCCTCATGTACCTTATTAATTCCCCTGAGGTATTTGAATGCCTCTATCATGTCCCTCCTCTCTCGTCTGTCCTCCAGAGAGTACATATTTAATTCCTTGAGTCTCCCTTTATAGCTTTTCTGATGCATGCCTTGGACCATTCTGTTAGCCCTTCTCAGCACTACTTCCACCTGATCAATGTCCTTTTTAAGATGGGCCTCCAGAACTGGACACAGTACTCCAGGTGTGGCCTCACCAATGACCTATACAGGGGCAATAGTACCTCTTTCTACTTGTTATACCCTCCCAATGCACCCCAGCATCCTTTTACCTTTTCCTACTGACTTGCCACTTTGATGTAATCCGTTATGATGACCCCCAGGTCCCTTTCCTCTTTAGTTGTTGCCATCTTCTTCTCCCACCACTTGATATGTTGCCCTTGGGTTTCTGTGTCCTACATGATTTATGTTTGCACTTTTTAGCATTAAATCCTAGCTGCTATACCCATGACTGTTCCTCTAGATGTTTTCCCAAGTCCTTCCTCATTCTCTCTACCCCCCCTGCCGGTGTGTCTACTCTGTTGCAGATTTTTGTGTCATCTGTGAACAGGCATACTTCCCCTTATCTATCGCACCTTCTTACAGCACTCCCAGTCTCCACCCATGGGTAATTCCAGCACTTCCTCTCAGGCTGATGCACAAAGGAATTCCTTAAGAATCGAAATCTGATCCCTTATCCTTGCTTCCGTCTCCTCCCCTGTCTTTCCCAGACTCCTCAGTTTTCTTTTGTGCATCACTCCAGGCTGGTCACAGATTTTTGGCTCTGTGCCAACTAAGATAAGAATTATTTTTAATATATCCTAATTTCAGCAAAACGATCTTGCAGTATAGAATCATTAACTTAGCCAATCGAGGCATCAGGAAAGCTGGTACATGCAATTTTGAACAGAAGTGTGGGTTTGCAAAGCCATGCCCATGCCCCATTGCTGCAGAGCTAATCCCAAAAGCAATCTATTTGTTTCTGTCCTTCCCTTACTCAGTACACCTCGTTCTGCTGAGGAAAGGGTTATCCTGCACCTAGCTTCCCCCTGGTTTACCTTGCTCAGCCGGGGAGCAGAAGCTAGTATGGGCCTCTAAATGCTGTTTAATTAAGTGTAAAACACCCATGCTCGCCTCGCGGTTCACCTTGCTCAACTGCGAGCGCGAGTCCTTTAGAAAAGCAAGCGCCTGCCTCTGTCTGCATACCTGCCCCCTGGTCTTCATTCTGGTGCAGTTGGGAGCTTCTTGTTTGTTTCTTCTCGCAAACGCCGGCTGCCAGTCCCTACCACACGGCGTTCTGAAGATCCCGAGAGAGGCCATGCTTCCTCCCTCTTCCCTGGTCTCGAGGGCCCTTGCTCTCGAGAGACCACGCGGCCCTATCAGCCCTCTGGTTTTTTCCCTAGTCTAAGATGGCGGCGCCCTGTACCTTCTCCCCCTCCACCAAAATGGCGGTGCGAGGCTCGGTTATTTAAAGGGGCAATGCAGACCTTAAAGCAGAGGTCATAAAAAATTTAAAGGGGCAATGTTTTTTTGTGTCAAATTTAAAGGGAAATGTCCCAATACATCAAAAATGGTCTCTTTTGGGCAGTTAAAAATTTTCTGATGGTTGGAGATAGACAATCTGTGTTTGGAGCCCAGTAACTCTAGCTCCTGCTCATTACCACAGGGGCAGCAGTTTTTTGGTACCAATCATTTACCTAGCCCAAAATTCAAAAGCTGAACCAATTTAGGCTCCAGGCTTCTAGGTTCTAAAGGCACCGTATTTAAACACTTTTTTATAAAAAAATAATGTTTTCATTACGATGCTTACCATCCGTTATATCTCCTCCCCTATCACATTGTGTTTTTCAGAGGAGATAACATGTCTTCAAGAAGGATTTGCAGGAAATGTCCCCACATTCTTTTAACCTCCGACCAGGGAGACCTGTGTTCCCTATGCATGGTCGATGCAGACCCAGTTATCTTCAATTCAAATTCGGGGTCCACAGAGGAGGACATATTACAGGATAGCGCTTCCACATCTTCTCAGAGTGTGGTAGTCCAGCTGTTCCAAAAGCTTTTGGACAAAATGGATGCCTTGGGAGCAGACAAACGACCCAGGTCTCCTGCGAAACCCCCTCCACCAAAACGTCATGGGGTCCCCCATTTCCAACCACAGAGGATGGGTCTGAGTCTCCATACTTGGGGGACGAGGAGCCAGAGGAGGAGGAGGAGCCCGAAGACATGGCCGCCAGGCTATGCCCCTTCGACTCCATCCCTGAGATCATCAGGGTAGTGTGCGAAACACTACGAATCAACAAACCCGTACAGGAGCCAGAGAATAGACTGGACCCCTTAGTGAGTGACAGGAAACGTTCCACCACCTTCTTCCCCTTTTGCCCAGCCCTGGATAGTATCCTGGCTAGGGAATGGGAGGCTCCAGACCAAATAAAGACAAGGGAAAAGGAGACCTTTGAGAAAAGATATCCGCTAGCACAGGAAAAAGAGAAGTCTTGGGCTTCCGCCCCAAAAGTCGACTCCGAGGTCTCTGCCCAGAGCAACACGACGGTACTCCCATCCGAATCAGCTTCCACCTTGAGAGACCCCATGGACAGGAATGAGGATGATATAGTCCGGAAAGTTTATGACATGCTGACCATGAACATGCGAGCTTCCTTGGCAGCCACTTATTCCTCCAGAGCGGTCCTTAGATGGCTGGAAGCAGTTCGCTCAGACACTCCAGAATCGAGCGCCCATGGATCTACCATGGATTACGCTATCCAAGCTATTAAGTACGTGGCAGATGCCACTATTGACACCTTTAAAATGGCATCAAGATTGGCAGCTTCAGTAAACAGAGCCAGGAGATTAATCTGGCTCAAACTGTGGAACGCGGACCAAGAATCAAAAGCCCGACTAATGAAGCTCCAGTTCTCAGGGGACAGGGTTTTCGGACCAGGTATTGAAGAATTCACAGTAAAGAAGGGAGAAGATAAGGACAACCAAGGGGGGCAGAGCACGCTGCCTTCTTTTCGGAACAACAGATTTCGTCCCTATTCTCACAGAGGAAAAAAGGGCCCCAGGTACCAAGGACAAGATAGACGCGCATTCGGGTTCAAGCCGAACTTCTTCAACCAAAAATCACAATTCTATTTAAACAGAGACCACGGTAGCCACTTCAACCCCAAACAAGGCTACAAACCCAACAGACAGAACAGAGGTTTTCGACAATGAGAATCCACAGGCCCAGGACAATGCAGACGCAGTGGGGGGCAGACTACAACTCTTCTCCACAGCCTGGGCCGACACAGTCAGGGACCAGTGGGTCACAGAAATAGTAAAACATGGCTACACCATCGAATTCAACTCCGTACCAAGACAAGACAGATTCATTCAATTTCACGTGTCCAAAGACAAGATAGCACCGGCCCAGGTCAGACCAATACTAAGACAACTGCTCAGCAGCAAAGCTATCAAACCGGTGCTAAACCACTTAAAGATACTGGCATCTACTCAGTATTCTTTCTGGTACCAAAAAAGACGGGGGACCTACGCCCAAAACTGGACCTCAAATTCGTGAACAAGTTCGTGAAATACCAAAGGTTCAAGATGGAGACCCTAAGGTCCACCATTGCGTCAATCCGCAAAGGGGATCTCCTAACGTCCATAGCCCTGAGGAACGCATACCTCCACATCCCAATCAGACCATCCCATCAGAAATTCTTCAGGTTCAGCATCCTGGGATACCACTTTCAATACCAATGCCTACCATTCGGTCTGGCATCAGCACCCCGAGTGTTCACCAAGGTCATGGCTCCACTAGCAGCCAAACTCCGAATGGAGGGAGTCCATGTAATACCTTACCTGGACGACTGGCTAATTCGGGCAAGAACGCAGGAGAAATCAAACTCGGCAACTCGGAGAGCGCTGCAACTACTCACCCGACATGGTTGGATAGTCAACACCTCCAAAAGCCATCTGACACCGACCACAACTATCGAACACTTGGGTGCGGTGTTCAACGGTCACCGGGAGTCAAACCCCTCGGATGCGCATCAACACAGAGTACCCAGTGCAGACACATACTGCACTGCAAAACGACAACCCTATGGCACCTCATGCAGTTGTTGGGTCTCATGGCAGCCTGCACAGACCTACACGACTGGGCCAGAGCCCACATGAGGCAACTGCAACGCCTATTTCTAGACAAGTGGAACTACAACCTACAAAATTACAATCAAAGGGTGATCATACCTACGCCAGTACAAAGATCCTTGAGATGGTGGACAAACCCACATCTAAACCAGGGAGCGAATTTAGACAGAACAGCAACCAGAATCATAGAAACAGACGCAAGCCTGCAAGGCTGGGGTGCTGTACTGGACAGGAAGTCAATCCAAGGAAGGTGGACAGAGCCAGAAACCACGTTACCAATCAATATTCTGGAGACCAGAGCAATACGACTGGCGCTACAGCACTTCAGACCTCTAGTAACAAGACAACACGTAAAGGTGCGAACAGACAGCAGGGTAGCAATGTCCTACATAAACAAACATGGAGGGACAAAAAGCAGAGCCATGGCCAGGGAGTCAGAAGCCCTCATGTGCTGGGCAGAGAGACACCTCCTCAGCATCACAGCAGTACACCTAGCAGGCGTACAAAACACAAGAGCAGACTGGCTAAGCAGACAAACCCTGCAACAGGGAGAATGGCAGCTCAACCCAGCCATACTCCGCAAACTTCTACAGAAATGGGGCCCATTCCAAGTAGATCTCATGGTTTCAGCAATGAACACTCAGCTACCAGTATACATATCCAGGTACAAGGACAAAAATGCGGCGGGGGTAGACGTTCTCTCAACCCCGTGGAGATTCCACATAGCATATGTATCCCCCAATACCAATGATACCTGCGATCCTACAGAAGATCAGGGACACGGGCACAACAGTGATCCTAATTGCCCCGGACTGGCCAAGACGAACGTGGTATGCCCTCATCAAAAAGATGCTAATGGACAAGCCCATGAGACTCACCCCATACCAGACTTTGCTCAAGCAGGGACCAATCTGGCACGAGGACCCACAACCTCTGAAAGTGATGGCATGGTCACTCAGAGGGTCAGACTGCTAAATCTAGGGGTGTCAACCAAAGTAGCAGATACTTTACTACAGCCCAGAAGACACTCTACCAACAGAACATATAACAGACACTGGGGGGGCATTTGTTTATTGGTGTAAAGCTAAACAACTTGAGGCTTCAACATGTGATATTTTACAGGTGTTAGAATTTTTGCAAGATGGCCTTGACAAGGGATTGCCAGCGGCATCGTTAAGAGTCCAAACAGCCGCCATAGGGGCAATTCGGGGGAAATCAGACGGACATCTGCCCGGGGCTCACCCACTGGTGCAGGCCTTCCTAAGAGCAGCCGCCAACATCACCTACTCTCCTAGACCCGTTTCTGCCCCTTGGCAACTCAACCTAGTATTAGATGCCTTAATTGAGGACCCTTTCGAACCTCTGATTTCGACTTCCCTAACGCATCTCACCATGAAGACAGTCTTTCTGGTAGCAGTATGTTCAGCTAGGAGAACCAGTGAGATACAGGCCTTATCCTGCAGAGAACCTTTCTCACGTTCTTCCCAGATAGAGTGGTCTTAAGAACTATACCGTCCTTCATCCCGAAGGTGGCAACGGCTTTTCACACTGGTCAAGAAATTACAGTCCCAGCCATTTGCCCAACTGACCAGGACCCCAACAGGGACACCCTTCTCTGCCTAGACCAGGCTAGAGCCCTACGCATCTACTTGGACAGGACAGAAGCCTTCCGCCAGTCAGATAGACTGTTCATCCTTCATCAAGGACAAAAGAGGGGCTTACCAGCCTCCAGGTCTACAGTCGCCAGATGGCTGCGAGACGCCATCTCCCAAGCTTACAAGGCAAGGGAGGCCGACCCACCTCAAGTTATCAAGGCCCACTCTACGAGAGCAATAGCCACGTCCTGGGCAGAAAGAAGCTTAGTATCAGTGAGAGAAATCTGCCAGGCGGCTACTTGGTCATCCCCCCATATCTTTACCAAGCTCTACAGATCGGACACAGGATTGACAAGCAATTCTGATTTTGGCCGAAAAGTTATCCACACAGCTTCCAGTCAGGTTCCTCCTCCCTCCCAAGTCTCTTCCAATACTGCTGTTTAATCACCCATGGGTGGAGACTGAGAGTGCTGTAAGAAGGTGCGATAGATAATGGAAGTTTACTCACCTGGTAAAGGTGATTATAGGAGCACCTTCTACAGCACCTGTAGCTCACCAATGAGGAGGAACACATGGTAAAACATAATGAATAACTGCCTGAAAGCATGTCATGAGTACACTCTTTAATGACGATGTTAAAACAGTATACTGATTACAAATTTGTACATTATGCAAAGAAGCATAGACAGTTAACAACTTCATTATTGTACATTGTGAGCCAACGAAACAATATAGAGTAAAGGATGAACACCTTGCACAACTTTCACAATGTGTCGGTTTGTCTCATTCGCCGTGTTTACTGTTAATTTCTTAATTTCAGAAGGTTCCAAAGCTCGGGAAGATCTCATACTGAGGAGTCTGGGAAAGACAGGGGAGGAGACGGAAGCAGGGATAAGGGATCCGATTTCGATTCTTAAGGAATTCCTTTGTGCATCAGCCTGAGAGGAAGTGCTGGAATTACCCATGGGTGGAGACTGGGAGTGCTGTAAGAAGGTGCTCCTATAATCACCTTTACCAGGTGAGTAAACTTCCATTCCAGTCCCTCCACGATGTCACTAATGAAGACATAGAATAGTAGTGGCCCCAGAACTGACCCTTATGGCACTTCGCTTGTCACTTCTCCTCTGAACCTACTCCATTTATGACTACTCAATGGCTCCTGTTGCTCAGGCAATTTTGTACCCATTTTACCACTTTTGACCCCTACCCGAGACTGCTCAGCTTGTTTACTGATCTTCTGTGTGGGATGATGTTGAAAGCCTTCCTGAAATCCAGCTAGGCTACACCCCCACCACCTCCTCCCTGATCCACTACTGGTCACCCAGTTGAAAAACTTGATTATGTTTGTTTGACATGATCTGCTCCCTGTGAACACATGCTGTTTTGTATCCTGCAGCCCATTCACAGACATGTACTCTCTGCCATCCATTATTTTATTAATCTGTCCATAATCTTTCCCACAACTGACGTCAGGCCTACTAGTCTATAGTCTATATTTTGTGAACTGATACTACATCTGCCCTCCTCTAGTCCCTTGGTACCTCCCCCGTTTCCAATGATTGGTTGAACAGGGCTACCAGGGGAGTAGATATCTCTACCATCAGTTCTTTCAGCATGCTTGGATGCACCCCTCTGGCCTCATTGCCTTATCCACTTTCAATTTCTTAAGACCGGACACCTCTTCACCATGCTTATTCGTCATGCCTTCTTTACAATACATGTTAAAAATATGATGTTTATAATGATACTTACTGAAGGGGGGCTACTCTTTGTATTAATGTTCAAACATTCCACACCGGTATGTCCACTCTGGAATGAAATTCGCAGAAATAAAGATAAGTTTGAAATATGAGTGAGAGTGGACTCCGCCGCATTAAAATCACGTCCCTTTCTGCATTTTCTGCCTACATCGGCAGTTTCTTGACCCAACAAGGACGGTCACGGGTGCCAACTTTTATGCACATTTACGGGTGCTCACTACCCTCAAAACACTGAATGTGAGCGTTTAAGCACCCCAGCGTCTATGGAGACGATGAAGCGAGTTCTTTGATGGGCCGACCGCAGTGCTGCGGAAGAACCCGTCCCCCGGAAACAGTCTCTCGCCTGGCCGTGTACATCCAAGCCAACATCTCTCAAGATAAACCCACAGAGCCCGCCCGAGAGCCAAGAGAACAGGGCACTTCAGCTGTGTTCTACATGGCAGTTATGAAGGATTTTTTTCTTTCACCAGTGGGGCCAGGTTTAAAATCACACAGTGAGTATATTTACATTTATAGCGTAGGAACCCGTTGTGGAGAGGGAAGAGTGATAGCCGGACCATTCTGTGTACTACGCATAGTGGGAATTAGCGTGATGTTTCCTTAAAAATAGTAGTTTGGCCTTATGTGGTTGTGTGTAGTTTGGATAGTCAGCGAGCTATATTACTGTAAGACGGTATTTCTCCTTGTGTCTGGTTGTGGGGGAAGCCGCACCTTTGATTTGTTTTGCGGGTAGTGGTGGTCGAGGGTGCTGCGACCATCGTACTTCCCTAGTTGCTCTCATCTAGCTAGCTGACATGCTGTTGTTCTGTCCAACTTGTGGCAACGTGCTGATTGTGGAGGAGGGGCAGAAATGTTACCGGTTCGCATGCAATACCTGCCCTTATGTGCACAACATTAACAGGAAGGTAAGGAAGGGGAGACGAGGTCTTAGTTTTGTATGCAATAGCTGTTTGCACGGGCATCAAGTTTAATTTGTTAGACAAAAAAATCATTACACGAATTTTTAGCAAACAGACTGCAGTATAGATGAATACATTCGACAAACCTATTGCACATCAACATTTAAAATAGCGTGAAAGAGATTTTCTACTAATTAGTCATTGATCAATAAGCGTCATTACCTTGAAGGGGATTGCACGCCTTTGGAAATCCAAGCTTTTCACCCCAATTTTATGTATTGTTTTTTATATATATATATATATATATATATATATATATATATTACCATGTGTGTTCTAGCTACAGCTTTCAAGTAGTTGGCTATTAGGTGTGCTTTTTCGTAAGTTATGAGGTTTAATATTTACACCAGACATTGATGCGGCATTTAACAGTGTAGAGGTTAACATGCTGGAAAGCTGGTATGATCAGGCCCATCTTCTTCGAGGTAATCTCTTGCAGCAGGTCATAACCAGTGGGTTTCACATGCAGGCACCCTAATCTTCGGATGGTTTCACAGCAGTTGACCCTGGGGCCTCCGCCCAGCACCACCACATGTCATACACCTGGCAGGTATAAGAGGGGAGGCCTCAGGCATTCCTCCGTTCTTTTCAATCACGACTCGCATGCAACAAGTCCTCCTTGGGAGTTCCTGCTTCAGTTAATCAAAATCTTTATTTTGCCAGGTGGAACATCATTGATACATAGATACATAGACAGTGTCGGCAGATAAGGGCCTATGGCCCACCTAGTCTGCCCATTTGAGCTTGTAAGTTCAGTTTGTTTTCCTAGAAGTCTGTTTCCTCTTACCCCTGCCCTCTAGAATTCCTTTATGTCTATCCCATGCATTCTTAAATCCCGTAATTGTTTCAGCCCCCACCACTTCCTCTGGCAGGGTGTTCCACTTGTCCACCAATTGCTCTTGTGAAGAAATTCTTTCTCATATTTCCTCTGAATCGCCCTCCTCCAACTTCATCCCATGCCCTCTAGTCCTGAAACATCTTTTCGCTTAAAAATAGTGTTTTCCTGCACCCTGTTCCTCCCTGTAAGATACTTGTATGTCTCTATCATATCCCCTCTCTCCCTCCTCTCCTCCAGGGAGTACATGTTCAGTTCCTTCAACCTGTCTTCATAGGACTTGTGATGCAACCCATGCACCATCTTTGTTGCTCTCCTCTGAACCTTCTCTACCCTGTCTATGTCCTTACGTAGGTATGGTCTCCAGAACTGTACACTGTACTCCAGGTGGGGCCTCACTAGTGTCTTGTATAGCGGAATTATGACCTCCTTTTCCTGCTGGTGATGCCCCTGCCTATACATCCCAGCATCCTATTTGCTTTACCTGATGCCTTGTCACACTGTTTCCCTACCTTGAGGTCATCAGAGATGACAACCCCAAGATCCCTTTCCTGCTTGGTGCATGCTATATCCTCACCCCCAACTGATATATTGTGCCAGGTTTTTGTGCCCCATATGCATTATCTTGCACTTTTGCATTGAATTTCAACTGCCAAACCCTTGACCATTCTTCAAGTTTCTGCAGGTCCCTTCTCATTCTGTCTACACCCTCTGGTGTGTCTACTCTATTACAGAGCTTTGTGTCATCAGCGAACAGTGAAATTCTGCCTTCTAGATCCTGTGCAATGTCACTGATGAAGATGTTGAATAGGACCGGTCCCAGCACTGATCCCTGTGGTACCCCACTGATTACTCTTCCCTCTGTGGAGTGACAGACAAGCTCATTTATTTATATATATACACACAATACATAACAGCTAATATTTTTCAAGTCAAACTACCTCTGGCTGGAAGCTGCAATACTGAACATAGGATTTGCAAGAAAGAGAGTTGTGCTCACAACAGAGGGAGGTGAACCTTACAATTGTCTTTGGTTTATAGCAGATATTCTGCAGGTGGAGGCTACTTCTAACTGAAAGGTGAAATAAGGAACTTAGAATTATCAGGAAAAGACAGTCTTTGTTACAATTCTTAAGATTTTCAGTGCAGGAAGAGTTTAAAGCACAGCTGACTTATTTTGGGGCTGACTGCTTTCAGAGCACAAACCACCAGGCTGTTTTGGGGCTGGGGAGGTTTGACCTGTGTCTGATTTGGATGTCTGGATTTTTCTGTGTTTGATTAATGGGGTATTTTCTCTGTCAAATTGTTGTGTAGGGTATCTTCCTGACAGGAAGGCACTCATCGCAGCAGTAGGTCAGAGCTGTTAGCTGATTGTTTTGTGAGAGCACAGTTTAGGCCCAACCCCTTCCCCAGAAATAGTTCCTTTATACCTGGGGTTCTGACATCATTTCCTCAAGGGTGCAAGGTGCATATCACTGTCATATCCTCTCTAGCACACTGCACTGACAATATGAGCATACACATTGTATAATATATATTTCTATATAACAAACCAATCACACACACAAACACACACACAAAAAAAAGATAAACATGTGGGGAGTAGTGCAATGTAATGGCTGTGGGGCTTCAGTCTTCTGGGAGTCTTTCTGGAGGCTGAGATGCTGCCCTATTTGCAGACAGCTCTCTTCCCTGAGGGAGGAAGTTGCCCATCTTCAGGCCACACTGGACAGTAGTAAGGGAACCTTCCCCCAGGCCACACTGGATGGTAGGAAGGGAACCTCCCCCATCCAGGGAGCACCAGAGCCACCACTAGCTCAGAGGTTGCGAAGAAAGCACAGCAGTTGGACCACAATGGGCTCAGGGAGGGTGAGGATGGTGGAACAGAGGTACACCCAGTCAGTTGTTCCACTCCACAATCCATACACCATTCTGGGGGAGCATAGCTCCCCTATGGATGCACCCGCAGAGGAGACTAAGGAGGCTGAGGACAACTGTCACAAGGAGGCCCACAGGAAGGAGGCAGAGGACACCACAAGGAAAGGAAGCAGCTCCTGGTGGGGACTCAATTATTAGGGGATAGAACTCGGGGAGCAGGGAAACTGAAGTAAGGTGCCTGCCTGGTGCCATGGCTTGGAGGGACAGGAAGCACATCCTATGATCACGAGAACAGCTGCACGGAGTCTGAGTTGGATGTCATTGTCCACCTAGGGACAAATGACTTGGCTCAACATGAGATTAAAGCAGTGCAGGAAGGACTTTGTAGAATTGGGAGGGGCCTAAGACAAGTAGCACACACAGTATCCTTCTCAGAGGTGCTGCCTGTCAATGGCATGAGTGAGGCGAGGGTACTTTACACCATGCAGTTTAATAAATGGTTGAAAAAATGGTGTGGAGAACAGGGGTTTGGCTTCATTGGGGACTGGGGTTCCACCTGGAGGGACACCGACACCAGCCTGTACTGGCAGGATGGTCTGCATCTGTCCAGGAAGGGAACAAGTCTTTTGAGCAGTTGGTTTAAATGCTTCATCGTCAAGCTTTTAAACTAGTCGGGGAGGCACTGATAAGCAGCAGGAAAATCCCAGCCTCTCCCTACAAAACAGGGTACTAAATGAGGAAAAAGACCGAGGTAGAAAGGTCAGTGGGGGATGCTGCAACAGAAGGTAAAGCCATCAAAAAATGGAGAGCAATGAGTACCAATGCACGTAGTCTGAGTAACAAGCTTCCTGAATTAGTGGCCTTGATGGAGGAGGAACATCTGGATATCGTGGCAGTCACAGAAACATGGTACACACCAAACCATGACTGGGACGTAAACAGACCAGGATACACTATCTACAGGAGGGGCAGGGAGGGTAAAGAGGAAGAGGAGGAGTAGCTCTTTACATAAGGGAAGGAATCAAAGCAACAGAACAAAAGGGAAAACAGGGAGGAGAAGCACTGTGGGTAAATTTGAGACCGCAATGGAACCACAATCCGCACAGGGTTGTATACAGACCTCTTCTCAGGGAGGAATGGACAAGGAAATGATAGAAAGTATACTTAGAATGGCAGAAAAGGGAGATATTGCTGATGGGTGATCTGAATATGCCAGATGTTAACTGGAGTGCAGTTGCAGCAGCCACTCAAGAGTGATGAGCCTAGATGTCTACGGGGGCATGCCTTAGACAACTAGTATTGGAGCCCACTCGAGAGTGAGCAGTCTTAGACTTGGTTCTCTCAAATGGAGATGAAGAGAGGATCACAGATATAGAAGTGGGTAGCCATCTGGGAACTAGCGACCATCGAACAGTATGGCTCACAATAAACAGCAATAGAGTCAAGTCATACAAAGGCAAAAGTACTGGACTTTAGGAGGGCTGACTTTGCCAAAATGGGTGAGTGCCTAAGGAATGCACTAGCAAATGGGCAGGGAGGAGGGGTGGAATAATAAAAACTGCCATCACAGAGGTAACAAGCCTTTGTGTGAAGCAAATAAACAAAACGAAACAATGTAAGAAACCACTATGGTACTCAAAGGAAGTGGCAGTGAAGGTTCAAGAGAAAAAGAAAGCATTCAGGAAGTACAAGGAATCCCAGAAGGAGCAGGACCGATAACTGTATCAGTTAAAGCAAAAGGAAGCTGGGAAGGCAGTCAGAACAACAAAGGCCCAAACCGAGGAAAAGATAGCCAACTCAGTTAAGAAGGGGATAAACCTTTATAGGTACATCAGGAGCAAAGGAAACCAAGGGAGGGATAGTGAGGCTTAATAAAGGGAGGGAGGGCGGCAGAGGGTGACTGTGAAAAGGCAGAGATACTAAACAAATATTTTGCTCAGTATTTACAAAGGAAGATGGGGGTACCTAAACAAACAGTAGAAACACTCTGATACAGAAGTTGATACCAGCCCATTTACAGAAGAAAGGGTTCTGAAAGAACTCTTAAAACTGAAGGTGGACAAAGCAATGGGGCCTGATGGGATTCATCCAAGAATTTAAAAGAACTAAGGGTAGAACTAGTGACACCACTGACTACCCTGTTTAACAAATCATGGGAGGATGGGGTGGTACCCGAGGACTGGAGGAGGGCAGATGTGATTCCCCTTCACAAAAGTGAGAGCAAAGCAGAAGCAGGAAACTACAGACCTGTTAGTTTAACCACACTGGTAGGGAAAATGATGGAATCACTTCTGAAGGAAAGAATTGTCGAGTATCTAGAGGCCAGAGGGGCACAGGACCCAAAGCAGCATGGATTCACAGCGGGAAGGTCATGCCAGACGAATCTGATAGATTTCTTTGACTGGGTGACCAAAGTAGTAGATCAGGGAGGGGCTGTGGACATGGCCTACCTAGACTTTAGCAAGGCATTTGACACAGTCCAGCACAAAAGATTAATATACAAGTTAGCCAGCCTGGGAGTGGGTCCCAAGATGACAGCCTGGGTAAATAATTGGCTGGAGAATAGGACACAGAGAGTAATAGTAAATGGAGTCCACTCTGAAGAAAGGGGGTTACTAGTGGGGTACCGCAGGGTTCAGTATTAGGACCGGTCCTCTTCAATGTCTTTATATGCGACATTGCAGAGGGACTGGAAGGAAAAGTATGTCCCTTTGCAAATGACACAAAGATCTGGAACAGAGTTGATGCACAAGGTGGGGTGGAAAGGATGAGAAGGGACTTGGCAAGGTTAGAGGAATGGTCAAATGTATGGCATCTTAGATTCAGTGCTAAGAAGTGCAAGGTAATGCACCTGGGAAACAAAAACCCAGGGAAAGAGTACACAATTGGGGTGAGATACTAACAACAACAAAAATGGAAAGGGACCTGGGGTAGTCATATCAGATGACCTAAAGGTGGGCAAGCAATGTGAGAGGGCAGCAATGAGGGCTGGGGGGATACTGGGATGCATAGGGAGAGGCGTCACCAGTAGAAAACAGGAAGTTGTTGGCCTTCTGTACAGACAGTTGGTAAGACCACATTTGGAGTACTGTGTACAGTTCTGGAGACCTCATCTCCACAAAGACATAGACAGGGTGGAGGCTGTCCAGAGAAGGGCAACCAGAATGATGCAGGGTCTGCATCAGAAGACATATGAAGAAAGACTAAAGGAACTAAAGATGTATAGCCTCGAGGAAAGGAGGGAGAGTGGGGACATGATAGAAACTTTCAAATACCTCAAGGGAACCAACAAAGTCCAAGAGGGTAGCATCTTTCAGAAAAAGAGATGTGCAAAAACAAGGGGGCACAATTTGAAGATATGGGGGACGGCTCAGAGGTAATGTGAGGAAGTATTTTTCACAGAGACGGTTCTAGATACGTGGAACAGCCTTCCTGAGGAGGTTGTAGAGTCAAAAACAGTGGGGGAATTCAAGAATGCATGAGACAGACATAAGGCAATTCTAGTGGGGGGTAGGAGGAAGTAGGCTGCTGGTTAACTAGGCTCTGCAGCTTATCCATTAGGTAGGGAAATGGGCAGACTAGGTGGACCAAGCGGTCCTTATCTGCTGTCAAATTCTATGTTTCTATGTTTATAAAATTCAGCACTGAAGCCGTCCATTCCCCGGCACTTCTCTGTTTTGAGGTCTCTAATGGTGTCCAGGATCTCTTTTTGCGAGATTGGTCTGGTCAGCGCCCGGCCCTTCTCAGGGGAAAGAGTGGGGAGGGAGGGAGAGAGCATCCAAGTACTTCAGTTTGTCGTCTGTAGTGGAGTCATTTTGGGGGCTATATAGCCTAGAGTAGTAATGGACGAAGGCCTCTGTAATTTGTTCAGACTGACTTACCAGGCGGCCAGTGAGTGGGGAAGTTACCTTGGTGATAGTGGCTCTTGCTGCCTGTTGCCGGAGATGAAACGCTAAGAGTCTGGAGGCCCTGGGGCCACCTTCGTAGTACTTTTGTTTCAAATAAAACAAAGGTCGCTCTATTCCTTCTTTTTGAAGCTTCTGCAAAGCTTCCCTGTGTTCCTTTATCTTGGAGTCTCTATGTCCCTCCTACTTTATTTTCTGCAAGTTTTCCAGCTCCCTTATTTGGGTTGTCAAAGTTTGTTGTTGAGGCATACGGGCTTTTTTCTTTTGAGAGGCTAGTGCAGTCAGTCTCCACCTGATAGTGGTCTTAAGGGTGTCCCACAAGATTTGGGGTGTAACCCCTGGTGTTGTATTATCAGCTATGGTGTCCTTAATTTGTTTTTTAAGTTGTTTTAGTACCTCCTTATCTCTCAGTAACGAGGTATTTAGCCTCCAATATGGAGACTTTTTTTAGGTAGGGAAAGAGCGATCTCAAGAAAAACCAGGCTATGATCAGAAATAGTGGATGTGCCTATCCACATAGAGGGGAAACTGGAAAGGCCCATAGAGAAAGTAAAGTATGTATCCAAACGGGAGAACATTTTGAATCTGGGGGAGTAGAATGTATACTCTCTTGCTTTAGGATATCTCACCCTCCAAATATCCACCAGGCCCAGCTGACCTAAGACCTTTTAAGGCCCTAGCCTTCTCGAAGTCCGGTTCTGGACATGGGAGATAGTATCCAGCTGCTCTATCTAGGATCTGATTCCAGTCCCCCCTCCCCCATTATCAGGGTCCCCTTAGTCTTCTCCACCATGAGCTGGAATAGGGATGAGTAAAATGAGATAGGAGATCCGGGTGGGGAATAAACGTTGACCAGGGTCACCCATTCATCCTGTATCCTGCCCACCACTAAAATATACCTGGCCCCGGGTCTGCAACCACCTCCTCCTGTATAAAGGGGAGAGAGGCAGCCATTAGTATTGCTACACCCCTCTTCCTGCCTGAATCTGACGAGGAGTGAAACAGGTGGGGATGGGTCTTTGACTTGAGTTTTAACACTTCAGAAGGAGAAAGGTGAGTGTTCTGCAGGAAAGTCACCTCACATCGTTGTGTGGAAATAAATTTCAAAACTTGTTTCCGTTTTATAGGGTTGGAGCAGCCATTAATGTTAAAGGAGAGCACTTTAGCATATTGATTAGCCATTAAGTTTCCTCAAGATTAAGCCTTCTAACAAATATGGTGGGAGTAAATTACCTTGTCCTCTCTGAAAGCCCCAATATTTTTTCCAAAAAGCTGAACCCATATAACTTTAAATTCACAAACATCAACAAATAACCTATGTACATTTCTTGTATCAGAACATACATTATAAGATAATCATACAACCAACATTTAGGCCCAGTAAGTAGGGCCAACCAATGACAGACTGCACAGTGCATCAGAAGTCTCATATCTCAAGGCCTTCCATGCAGTGCAGAGAACTCTTTGCTTCCAAGGTGAGGCTGGTGCATTTTATTCAGCCAAAGGGCATTCTCATAAAAGAGCAGGACGAAGGCACTCACGAAAATTGCGAGTAATCCCTTGAGCCTTCGGGTTGTACCCTGTGTCAGGCTAGCCCTTTGGTCAGCAGTAGATACAGTTGTCATGTAAACATGCACCCCTCACTCTTTTCTCATATATTTGTTGCAATCACCTTGATGAGATATATCTAGCTATAGTATGCATCAGATGTCAAATTTCATGACAATACTAATAGAAGGCAAAAAACCGTTAGAACGTTTTACATGAAAAAGCCTACATACAGTCGGCCCAGTGGCGCTGAGGGTTGAGGTGCTGGACGCCACACCTAGCGCTACGCCGGCGACCCGGGTTCAGGAACGGACTTGGTTGGCCGGGGGTCGGCAGGGAGAGGAGGATTGAGCGCCAATGGATGCTCTCCTCCTCAGGGTGGGAACCAAGAACGCAATCGCGTTTCGTATCCTTCGACGGGGTGGAAGCACCGACAGTTGAAGGGGATGGAGGCAGCTCCATCTGGTCAGAGCCGGGGAGGGGAAGCGACGGCGAGATGAGAGGTCTCGGCGCGGCATCAGCATCGCCACCACTCGGGACGACGTCCTAGCGCCACGCCCCAGAGGGTAAGGGTAAACCAGGGAGAAAAAGGAAAACGCCTTCCGGCGGCCTAGATGATAGCCTCTCGGTACTATCTGGACCACCAAAAAGAGGGACAGACCCCAGTGTGCAGGAGGAGGAAAAGGAGGCACTCTAGGGGCAGATCCCACCAAAGGTGGAACGGGGGTTGAGAGGAAGGAAGGAGAAGACTCCGGGAGCAGGCAAGGAGAGATAAAGAAATAAAGTAAAAAGGAAAAAAAAGAAAAAACCTACATACATTTGAGCAACCATTTTTAACAGGAAGAGCATTAACATTTGATAAACAGTATTGGAGCAATCCCAACTTCCTTAACATATAAATGATTATCAGTGGTCAAGCCTTGAATTACGTAAAGAAAGCAGCATGTCTAAGGCCCATGATGGAAACACCCCTACAGGTAAGGCTCCCTCTGAGTCGCCAGCTTTTGGATTGATGGTGGCCCCTTAGGAGTGAGGAGTTGCTGCCTCTGATCCACATATCCCCCATCGATAACCCCCGGAGGCCCTCGGAGGCCCAATTTGAGTCAGGAGCAGAGGAGGTGCAAACAAGCGATCGCAGTCTCAGTACATCAGCGTAATGTTGCTGTTAGTAGGGCGGTTGCCACTCAGTATAATACTGCAAGAGTCTCACCGGTTCCTAGAGGAATCAACATGAAGGTTCACTGGGACTATGAAATGATGATCTCCATTTTGTTGGGTCTCCATACGAGCATCCCCTTCCCCCCCCCCGCCACTCAGTCATCCGACCCTCCACCCGATTCTACACCTCTAGGCAGGTTAGGGTCCTAGTTTTACTACCCACAGGACAGTACTCACAGAAAGTTGCAAGTAGTAAGTCCTGCCTGTTTTCTTCAACTTCCAATCTCTGGGTGGACAGCCATAGGTATTCAGGAGGTGTGGTCTCAGTGCCCGAGAAGGGATTGGGTGAAAGCGAGGTCTCGAGGGTAACAGGGAGCATCTCAAAAATGGATCAGCATTTTAAGGGATCAAGACGGGATGATTCCACACCGGCTGCTTCAGGTTTTCTGCTCTGTTGTAGAGTCGCTGATCGCAGATGAACCCTCTGCCTCCCCTTAAAGGTGCAATGTTCGTTTATCTGTACATGACGATGCTCCGGATCAAGGCCGAGACATCTGCTTGCAAGTTAGTGTTCGGGAGCTCTTGAGTAGAGCCCAACTCGGAAGTTCCTTTTTGGGCGATGGACCACGCGGAAAAGAGAAGGTCCTTTTCTAGCTTTTCTTTCATGAGAGGAGGAACAGTAATTCTCATAGACTGGAAGTATGGAGTGGCTGACAGCATATCCTAGTATATTTACGTGCCTTGATCTAAGGTAATCTTCAACTGGCTGGGTGCAGGAGCTGGACTTTAATGTTTTGAGCCCTAAGTTGTTTAAGCATCGGCCACAATACTCTCCTGGCTTCCTGCACTGCAATTTTGTGATCGTTATCAATATTTATTTTCTGACCCTCAAAGAGTATGTTCCCCTGCTGCCAGGCCTTGCGTAAAATCTCCTTTAGACTGGTAAGAGGTGAGTCGGGCGATAATTGATTGTGGTCGTGCTTCGGCGCTATGAGGTCTAGGCCCCAGGGATCTATGGGTGCAATCCATTTCCAGGTTAAATTCCTGAGGGCAGACCATAACAAGTCCTGCAAGAAGGAGATGACATTGGGGTGCTTGTCTTCTGCGCCCTCAGGGACCCCATAGATCCTCACGTTCTGCTGCCTACTCCTACCCTCTAGATCATCCAGACGATGTGTTAATTCTCGATCTCAGGCCAACAGGTATAATAGCAGCCTGTCATGCCTGTCTCCCTGATCCGTGACCTGGGTCATACACAGTTCTAGTTGTTCTGTTTTGTGGTCAACCCTATTCAGGTCCGCTCTAAATTCAGTGAGGGTTTGGTAGATTTTGGAGACCGTTCTGGCTGTTTGAAGAATCATTTCAGTTAGGTCTGGGTAGGGGCCTGTTGGATGTGTCCTTGTCGGCACCGGAGCTTCAGACATCTCAATATCACCTCCGCCTCCTACTCTTTCTATGTCTATCAGACCTCTCAATTTTTGGGCTGGCGTGACCAGTGGCTTCCCTGGCTTGTTTCTCTTGCCTTTTAGTGGCAACGACATCTTCTTTATGGGTGATGCAGAAGGGGATTGGAGCCCAAGAACTAAGCCGCCATTAGTCTGCTGACGTCACCGGAAGTCCAGGGAAACTAAATTATTAAAGGGACACTGTCAGTTTGTAGTTTTAGATAGAAAAAATTGCTATTTACTGTACCCACAATGCCTCACTATGTAAGTTAGTATACACGCTATTATATTTCTGTGCTCACTGCAGAAATAAGACTACTTCTCTCATAGAAACATAGACTTTGACAGCAGATAAGGATCGCATGGCCCACCTAGTCTGCCCATTTCCCTACCTACAGGATAAGCTGCACATCCTGGTTAAGCAACAGTCTATTTCTTTCTACCCCCCCCCCCCCCAAATATTGCCTTATGTCTGTCCCATGCATTCTTAAATTCTCCCACAGTTTTAGACCCCACATCCTCCTCAGGAAGGCTGTTCCATGTGTCCACCACCTCTCTGTGAAAAATACTCACATTGCCCCTGACCCCCCATCTTCTTCAATTGTGTCCCTTGTTCTGCATTTCTTTTTCTGAAAGATGCTACTCTTTTGGACTTTGTTGATTCCACTGAGGTACTTAAAAGTTTCTATCATGTCCCCCCCTCCTTTCCTCAAGGGTATACATACTAAGCTCCTTTAGTCTCTCCTCATATGGCTTCTCTTGCAGACCCTGCACCATTTTAGTTGCCCTTTTCTGAACTGCCTCTATCCTGTCTATATCCTTGCGGAGGTGGGGTCTCGAGAACTGGACGTAGTACTCCAGATGGGGTCTCACCAGCTG
The DNA here is from genome assembly GCA_016271365.2 of Neoceratodus forsteri. NCBI lineage: Eukaryota > Metazoa > Chordata > Ceratodontiformes > Ceratodontidae > Neoceratodus > Neoceratodus forsteri. The sequence continues at coordinate 115,196,841 of JADMNL010000025.1, forward strand.
TCTGTATACAGGGATAACAACTTCTTCTTTTCTGCTGGTGATGCTTCTCCCTATACATCCCAGTATCCCCCCAGCCCTCCCTACTGCCTTCTCACATTGCTTGCTAACCTTAAGGTCATCTGATATGATTACCCCCAGGTCCCTTTCCATTTTTGTTGTTGTTACTACCCCTCCCCATTGTGTAATCTTTCCCTGGGTTTTTGTTTCCCAGGTGCATTATTTTGCACTTCTTTGCATCGAATCCAAGCTGCCATACTTCTGACCATTCCTTCAACCTTGTCAAGTCCCTTCTCATCCTTTCCACGCCTCCTTGTGTATCAACCCTAGTGCAGATCTTTGTGTCATCTGCAAAGAGGCATACTTTTCCTCCCAGTCCCTCTGCAATGTCACTTATAAAGACATTAAAAAGGACTGGACCCAGTACTGAACCCTGTGGTACCCCACTAGTAAACCCTCTTTCTTCAGAGTGGACTCCATTTACAGTTATCTTCTGCACCTGTTGTCCAGCCAGTGTTTTACCCAGGCTACCACCCTGGGACCCACTCCCAGGCTGGTTAATTTGACTATTTATCTTTTGTGTGGGAATGTGTCAGATGCCTTGCTAAAGTCTAGGTAGGCCATGTCCACAGCCCCTCCCTGGTCTACTACTTTGGTCACCTAGACAAAGAAATAAATTAGATTTGTCTGACATGACCTTCCTGCTTTGAACCCATGCTGCCTTGAGTCTTGTGCCCCACTGGCCTCTAGGTACTCTTTGTCCTTCAGAAGTGATTCCATCACTTTCCCTACCGCAGAGATCAAACTGACAGGTCTGTAGTTTCCTGCCTCTCAGTATAGAAGTCTTGTAGCTAGATACTGTATGCACAATGCCATGTTTTGAAAACAAACATACAAGAGCTTATATCATTGGCACCACTACAGAAATGAGACAGCATCTCACAGTAAGGAAACTGGAAAACCGTGATCTTACTTCGAGAGGAAGCTCTTGCAGCAGGTAACACATGTAGGACTGACACCATCTGTCGGCAGATCTCGGCGGTTCTTTTCTCCAGCAGTACCGCCGTGGGACCGACCACCCGACATTGGCTCCACCCCTGACGTTTCCCAATATAAAGGGAGGAGATGGTCCCCACGTGCTCCAGTTCTTTCCCACCACAGCACGCATTAGTTAGCTCTCGGCTCTCTGGCTAGTTCCGTCTGCTTTAGAACTTAAAATTCAGCCGACCCAGTGGCACTGAGGGTTGAGGTGCTGGCTGCCACACCTCGGGTCACGCTGGCGACCCGGGTTTGGGAACAAGCCAGGGGTCGGCGGGGAGGGAAGAGATTGAGCGTCCGCTGGACTGCTCTCTCTTCCCAGGGTGGGACGGGGATACGACCGCTCAAAGAGCAGCCTCTGGTGGTGGCTGGAGGTAGCCCAAAGTAGCGTTGTGGCATATGCCTGGGGGTGGAGCTGTGGCAGCATGTTGCCCTGACAGCCGGGCTCCACAAGGGATCTCTCACACACAAAAGGGAAAAACAAAACCTCATCGCCGATAGGCGAAGGCACCTCCCTCCGCAGACCACACTACCTCATACAGACTTGGCTCTCAGGTTAGCACCCCCTCTCCGGCCTGGTGTCTCAGTACTGTGAGAAAGAACGCCCTGGGCAGAGGCGGCCCTTCCCCAGAGGGTAGACGCAGGAGATGCCCGGAGCTGGAAGAGGAGCCTGTGGAGTACCACCGAGCCACGTTGGGAGGTAGAGACTGTGGATCAGGAGGTCGCTGGAAAGAGTTCGGAGATGAGAGGTAATAGAGTTTGGAGAAAAAATAAACACAACTTAAAATTCTCTGTTTCATTACAGCTATTCTTTGACGTATGTCAACTCCACCGACCAGGCACTGTAATAAGTGCTCTTGTGGGAAGTGGATCCCTTCCAAAGACCGTCACTCGGCCTGCCATTTTTTGCCTGGGCCCAGACCAGGACGCTGGTGCCTGTACCCACTGCCAGGCCTTTACCAGCTGGACCAGGATTCAGAGACAAAAATTTCTCCAGGCTTTTCTAGCCCAACATTTGGCCCAGATGCAGCAAGAGTCGTCTTCTGGGAGGGAATCGCGTTCCGCTTCTCCATCTAAGAGAAAAACACAAAAAAGAGAAGCGCCACCACCGGGACAGGGATCGATCGCCCTCCAGACCCAGGTCTTCCAGCTCCCATTCCGCTGGTTGCTCCAGCTCCTCCGGTCATGAGGCCCTGCTTACCTCCCTCAAGCCTCCCACCTCAGCTTCTCTTTCCAAAGGTGCTACTCTTCAACCTATCAAAATCAGGCCGTCTGACTCTCCAGTTTCACAGCGGCAAAAAGGCCCTCGGATGCTGGTTCCGCAGCAGCAAAAGGTAGGTCCGCCTCCCGATGTGCTGATCCCAGAGAGTCTAAACGGGCCACAGGGCATTCTTCTTCCCAGGCTTCGTCCCTGCCACCAAAACACAAGTCTGACTGGCGTCAGCCTCCGGATGCCAACCGACGCCCCTCTGACAAGCCCCACAAAGCAGCTGGAAGGTCGGCCAAGGCCTCTTCTCATTCTGACCGTCCCCATCCTTCTTCTACCAAGGGACACCCGTCTGTTCCTGCCCTGGCTCGACGCCAGAGAAACGTACCATGGTTCCTCCTGTGACACCGCCTAAGCTGTCCACTGAACCTCCGCAATCGTCGGTCCCTCCAATGACGCCTGTCAGCAGCCCTGACGTCTCTCCTCGGGACCGTACACCAGTCCATCTGACCCTGACGACAATACCATGGAGATACCACCATCGTCGTCCATTAGACTGACGCCAGACCTACCCGACGCCAATTCGGGCAAAGGTCAACTGACGCCACCTCCGAGGCCTGAGTCACCAAAATTGGGCATGTCGCAGATCAAGGTGCTCTTCAGCCATTGGTGGGATACAGTGAAACAGGATTTAGTATCCCCTCCTGCTCCCACTCCTAAGCCTCATCCCATCATCCCTAGCCCAGATGTCGAGACCCCTGTTCCATCTGGGAATGACGATGATAAAACTCCCACCAGCCCCAGGAAGCATAAGGCTAAATGTAAAAGGACCAGATCTCCTTCCTACTGCTGTTCTCCTTCACCCAGAAGACCTAGACCCACAAAGAGGTGGCGCTGTTCCTCTTACTCTTCCTCAGAGGACTATGGGGGGATCAGAACCTTCTGACCCTGATTCACTTCCTGGAGAGACAGAGGATCAACCAAAATCTCCTCTGGATGACCCCAGCCTCCTGGAGGTCATGAGCATATCCAGGAGAATATGGGATGGGATTCGGAGGCCCTGAACCCCGAACGCTTGCACCTGGCAAAGTACTTGCGCCAAAGGGACCCCAAGCCAGTCATTATCCCCCCATTAGTGGACATCTTCCAAGATGTCACCCTTGCCACTTGGAAGCATCCACACACATCCTCTGTGGTACCCAAAAAGACAAATCGTTTGTACTGGGCCCCCAAGGACCATTTCTACTTAGCCGAACATCCAACAGCTGATTCTGTGGTCATATCGGTGGCACATGATCATTCGCAGAGGCTAAGGCACCTAAGCACCCAGCCACCAGACAGGGAGTCTAAGCAGCTGGATTCCTTAGGCTGTAGGGTGTACTCATCTGCCACCTGCAGCATACGTAGCCTCAGTTTTGTGACACACATCGTCCAGTTCCAGAACGCCCTTTGGGACCAAGGACTGGACATCCTGCAAGGCATGCTCAACTGCCCTCAAGAGGTAGAACTTGCAAAGCTTTTGCAGACAGGCTCGGATGTGGGTGCCCACGTCCTCCGAATAGCATACGACTCTACAGACACCTCAGCGAGGGTGGCTGCATTTGGAATTTGTCTTCAGTGCCACTCCTGGCTCCGGGTCTCAGGATTTGACCCAGAGGTTTAGGCAACCCTTCTGGATGCCCCTTTCAGAGGCTCTGTGCTCTTCAGTGAAGACACAGAGAAGGTGATTGTTAAACTGCAGTACTCCAGAAAGGCCATCCGTTCCATGCATTCCATGTACTGCCCGAAATGGGAGTGTATTCACCTGCCCCATTTTCGTGGCAGAGGGGGACATCAGCCTCAGCAGCCCCATGTTCAGTCTCACACGCAGCAGGGAGGCTTTGGTCAAGGAGGTGGGTCCAGAGGTGCTGCCTCAACCTTCTCTAGACAGGCTAGACCTCCTGCCGCCACCCTCCTTCCCTCCCCCTCCCTCAGCCCGACTATCCAGGCAACCCCCCCCCCCGACCTGTCGTCAGGAGAGCCGGTGGGAGGCACTTTTCTTTACACTCCCAAGCTTGGAGAGAAGCAACTTCTGACCAGTGGGTCCTCGACCTTATGGAGTTCAGGCTTTCCAAAGAGTTTGAATCACTGCCCCCGGACAGACCTCTGCCCCGTTCTCATTACACGAGAGACCACAGAGCTCCCATCAGACAGGAGATTCAGTATCTTCTGGCCAAGGACCCTATAGAAAGCGTCCCGGAGGCAGAGATAGACTCTGGGTTTTACTCCCATGTCTTTCTGGTACCCAAAAAGACTGGGGACTTGAGACCCATCCTGGATCTCGGCGACCTCAACTGCTGGATTTCCTACCAGAGATTCCGAATGATCTCCCTTCCAAATTTCCTTCCTTCCTTCCTTTCATTTCAGTCAGGGATTGGATGGCTTTTCTGGACATGCAGGATGCATACCTGCACATCCCCATCTGCAGAAATCATCAGAGATTCCTGAGATTTGAGTTCGAAGGTCGGTCCTTCCAGTTCAAGGTCCTTCCTTTCGGCCTTTTCTCTGCCCCCCTGGGTCTTCACAGAATGCCTTGCCATTGTCGCAGCGGCATTGCGCAGAGACGGGCATTTCCTGTTTCCTTATCTAGACGATTGGCTTCTGTTGGCCCCCACCAGGCCTCGTCTCTGGCAGACCATCCTGGACAGTCTTGCCCTCTGTCAGCATCTGGGGATCACCGTGAACCCAGAGAAGTCACAGCTCCTTCCCTCTCAATGGTTACAATTCATAGGAGCCCTACTAGATACCTTCTTGGGGAAGGCCTTCCTACCTTTCGACAGCAGTGTGTCTCAGGGTGCTGGCAATCCAAACCTGTTCAGCATCTGTCATCCCGGCCAGATCCATCCTTCGGCTTCTGGGGCAGAGTTTCGGTCCCCTTCATCAGGCTGCAAATGTGCACCATTCAATGGACGCTTCGCGTCCAGTGGGACCAAACCAGGGACGACTTGGATTTGCATATCGGGATCACAGAACCAATTCATCAGGAGCGCCACTGGTGGGGTCCCCTCAGAATCTCTGCAGAGTCCTCCCCTTTCAGCTAGACACACCTACCAGACTCCCACTACAGATGTGTCCGGGGCAGGATGGGGGGGTTCATCTGGGGATCCATAGGACTAGAGGACTGTGGTCCCCATTAGAGGAGAACCTGCATATCAGTGTACTCAAGCTAAGAGCCGTCCTGTACTCTGTACAGCTGCTGAGTCCATTCTTATTTCCCGGTCACCTTCGAGTTCAGATGGACAACACCTCTGTGGTGTTCTACATCAACAGGCAAGGCAGCACGCACTCTTAACCTATATGTCGGGAAACCATGAGAATGTGGGACTGGACGATGAGGCATCAGCTGTCTGTTGGCAGTCCATGTTCCAGGTTCTGTGAATGAGGTTGCAGACGCTGTCAGCTGAGCTAGACCATTAACTCACGAGTGGTCCCTGCTGCAGTCAGTAGCAGACACCGTGTTCGCCAGATGGGGGATGCCAGAGTTGGACCTTTTTGGGTCTCAATTCAGTGCAAAACTGCCCAGTGTTTGCTTACTTGGTCCCAAGCCTGGAGCTTTCTGGTAAGACGCATTGTCTCTATCCTGGAAAGGGAGGTTCCTTTATGCATTTCCTCCCTTCCCCCTCTTGCAGCGGGTACTCCTCAAAGCCCAATCAGAGAGGGTAGTCATGATCCTGATAGCTCCTCTGTGGCCCAGATAGATTTGGTTCACACTGCTCAGGCATCTAACAGTGGAGCCTCCGTGGCCTCTTCCACTGTCAGGAACAGGGAGCTTTGGTCCATCCCAGTTTACGCTCCCTCCACCTGCATGCTTGGCTAATCAGGACCTAGCCAAGCTCCGATTTTGGAGTATCGGACGAGGTTGCTGAAATCTTGGTTGAGGCATGGAAGCCCACTACCAGGGCTACTTGCGCCATGAAATGGAAACGCTTTTGTCTATGGGCCACAGCCAGGAGATTGGACCCTCTGGTCTGTCCAGTTAACTCAGTCTTAGAATACCTGTTATCCCTTTCGGAGTCAGGTCTCAGTTACTCCTCCATAAACGTACACCTGGCCACTGTTTCTGCCTATTATCATTGCGTCCATGACAGGACAGTGGCTCAATTGGAGGTGGTTAAAACCCTCCTCAGGCAGATCCTGCATCTCCATCCCCCTATTCGGGATCCTATTCCTCCTTGGGATTTACTGTTTGTTCTGGAAAGGCTTACACTTCCCCCATTTGAACTGGCCATGAGTTGTGAGCTTCATTATCTCTTCTGAAAGACGTTGTTTTTGGTAGCAGTCACGTCTGCTAGACGCATTTCTGAGCTTCATGCTTTGATGTGTAAGAGACCCTATCTGATTTTTCATAAAGATAGGGTGAATCTTCGCACCAATCCAAAATTTCTTCCTAAGGTAGTCTTGGAGCTTACACTTAATCAGTCGGTTCAGCTTCCGGTTTATTACCCGGAGCACTCCAACCAGGGTGAGGCGCTTCTGCACACTTTAGATGTGCATAGAGCTTTGCGCTGTTACCTGTCCAGAACTAAGGAGGCCAGGCAGTGAGATCAACTTTTTGTGTCCTTTGCGGACAGGTCCTTGGGGCGCCCGGTTACCAAATGCTTTCATGTTGGTTGGTCAGCTGCATATCCTTCTTTCATGAGAAGGGTGAGAAAATCCTTCCAGGTGCGGTCAGAGCGCATTCCACCAGAGCTGTTGCTACTTGTTTTGCGGCACTCAAGAGTGTCAGCAGCTGACATTTGTGCTGCCGCCACTTGGCACTCTGTTTACACGTTCGTCAGGCACTACAGCCTGAATATTGTTTCCAGGTATCGAGCAGGTTTTGTTCTTGCAGTTTTCCAGGGCCTTATCTCATGAGAGGTCTTTTTCCCGATGTGTCTGTTTTTTCCTTTCCCCCTCCCAAGGGTTGTCTTTAGTTTTATACTGCTTGGGAATTAGTCCTACATGTGTTACCTGCTGCAAGAGCTTCCTCTTGAAGTAAGATAGTACAGTTACGTAAGAACTTACCGTAACAGTAGAACTTCGAGAGAAGCTCTTGGAGCAGCTATTATTTTCCCTCCCTCCTTCCCCCGGGAATAAGTCTCTTTTGCTGTGAGCCAACTTTCAAGTTTTCAGTTGTGGGCTTAGTTGTTTTCCCTTGTTTTTCTGTGGAGTTTTATATCCACAGCTATCCACTTTTGGCCTGTCATTGGCGTACAAGAACTGGAGCACATGGGGACCACCTCCTGCCTTTATACTGGGTAATGTTGGGGGTGGAACCGACGGCAGGTGTCTGTACTGCTGGAGAAAAGAATTGCCGAGATCTACTACCAGGTGGCGTCAGTCCTACATGTGTTACCTGCTGCAAGAGCTTCTCTCAAAGAGCTACGGTTATGGTAAGTTCTTACGTAACTGTACATTTTATTTTACTCACAGTGCCTTGCTATTGACATTTACATATTAGGTGCTCACCACTACCAACATATGAGACTGTACTTCTGAGTAAGGCACATTTAAGTCGGCATAATAAATTACACAGAATTCCTTGTTGCTCTGTGTAAAACATTGACAGCTCCCTGATATGACATCACTCTGGGGTTGTGGCTGCACAGACAAACTGGAAGGCAGCCAGAAACAAAGCACTGATGAAACATAACAATAAAATGACTGACAGATTTTTTTTTTTTTTTTTTTTTTACAAAACAAATTGCAGCTTCAACATCTGAAGCATGGGTGGCAATGGCATACTATTTGAAAAGGGCATCTGTGAAACATCAGAAAATCCCTTTAAAATGCTGTCAGCCAATCAGAATGCACCATTTCCAACCAATGTTTTATAAATGAAATATGTTGAACAACTGTCCCAGCAGGGACTCCTGGGGTACTCTACTTTGTACATCCCACCACTATGAATGATGACCGTTCACCACCACTCTGGCCTCTAGTACTAACTTTCACAGTATACACAATGAATTGCTTTACTATATTTGTATTCTTTACAGGTTACCAGTAGAAAGTATCCTAAACTCAAGGAGGTTGATGATGTGTTGGGAGGAGCAGCAGCCTGGGAAAATGTTGACTCCACAGCAGGTAGGTTTAGAAGCCATCAAGTAAAATGTTCTCAAACTATGCAGTAAACTTCTGAAATGTGCACATATGGCGAAAAGTGCTTTAATTCACCTTATAAAATGGGTACATAAAATGCAGCCTCCTGATTGGCTAGGAAGTATCCTGAGCTGTGTTCTCATCTTGCACTAACCCAGCAGCTGGTACTTCTTTCATTCACTGCAGCACCTACGCGCCGGTGGCTTTGCCTCCAGGGTGTTGCCACGATGCATGCCGTTGGGGTATGGGGAGGGGCCCAGAAAACATAAAGTAGCACTTGTCTCAGCATGCCAAAGTCCCTGTAGCGCAGCACTCTGCCCACCCAGCCCTGCATACTTTGGAGGACCCTCCAGCATGCTGCTACTCTCCTCCAGGGAGGGGGGGCCACCAGGCAGGGATAAGCTGGGACCTCTGACTATGTGTGTGGACAGCCTGGGGAGCAGGGTAGAGGAAATGGTAGTGCAAAGTGGGACTGGCGGGCAGACCATGACGTTGAACAGCCAGAAGGAGTGGGAGGTTAGGGGGTGCAGCGGAAGGTCCAAAAAAAAAATACTAACCACAGAAGAACATTCTGGTTTTAGCAGGGTCCCCTCCCTTTTTGGATAAAACTGTCTTTTTGGAGTACAACTGAGTTGGCAGTGGTCCTTTTAAATCATTAAACTCTGTTCCTAATTTTTTTTTTCCTGGTTAAAACCTTTATTTTTCCTTTTCTTTTTCAGAGAGCTGCCCTAAGTGTGAACACCCGAGGGCATACTTTATGCAGCTTCAGACCAGATCTGCTGATGAGCCCATGACCACCTTCTACAAGTGTTGCAATCTCCAGTGTGGACACAGATGGCGAGACTAGGCTGCTCGATTTCTGCATTGTAGTGTCACTGCACACCAGTATGACTTTTGCTGCTGGAAAAATGGAATTCTGGCCTTATGGCTGATTTGCCATTTGAAATACTCTGAACTTGTTTGAAGGAGATTAATTCAGCCCATTGTATTCAAGTGCTGTTAAACTCCCCAGACTGTATGCAATTATGTGCACTTACATGGACCATCCTGGGGTTCAGGGAAGGTGGGCTGCAAACCTTATGGGTGTGACCCTAAATATATTCAGGTTGCATTCAGTTAAAATGTTGATGTGAAACAATATTCCAAATAATTTACGCCATAGTTGAGTGCAGAGCCAAACAAACAAACAAAAAAAAAAATTCCTGAAGCCTTGGATCTTCAACCACTATTCAGCAGGATGTCTGTGGCTTTCTATACCGAGAAGGGCCCAAATGCAGATGGTCCAAGGTTTAAAGGCAGCTGAATGCAGAGAGTTAGCCAGGAGCCCCCCCCCCCAACCGATATTTGCATGGGTGATGGGACTCAGCAATATGTTCCTCCATATGTGAAACCATAATCCTGTGTTTTGTTTTTTTTGTATTCTTTGGTAATCGGGTAAGGCCCACTGGGCACAAGGCCCATTTACAAGGGTGACCGGTGAGCACTTGGGGGCTTAAGTTGCTTGCTCAGGGTCACACAGTCTGCAAATGGAGGTTGTTGAAATTAAACCCTGGTCTGCTGGATATACCAAGCACATTGACAGCTCATTGCTCAAACATTTAGGCTGCTGTATACTGTCAGTTAATGGCATAACGCTATAGTAAATTATCTCTCCAAGGGGCTCTTCTGCCTGTTATAAACCTTAAAACAACATTTTTACTGTCAGACATTTGATGCTGAAGCATTTATGAGCACAAAATGAAATTAGTGCTAATTAGTAATATTAACACTTTTACCAGATTGAATGTGGTGCTGATGACTTGGCACTAAACTAAATTTGCGCAGTTATGGTTGCATTTGCATTAAAATTACTTTGCATGAAAATAACTAGTTTTACAGTATGGTATGAGAGCAGCCCCTTGGAGACTGATGGGTGGAACATGGCTGGCTAATACAGAGGATAACATATCGGCAACCATGCACAACAAGCCTGTGTTGCCAGTAAAAGTTTGCTGTGGTAACCAAGTGAAGTTTGGTAGGTTTTGGTTGCCATAGCAACCACTAGATACCAACTCTGGCTTGTTTTGCTTTAATTTTTTTTTTAGCTCAGTTTTCATTAATCATTCAACAGTAGTACACTGAGCCAGTTAGTTCAAAATTATATATTGTACAATCATTGGGGAAAAATATATTACTTTACAGAAGGAATTAGATTGCTTTGAATCACCTCTCTCACCCAGTTGAGCTGACTACCAAGTCTTTGCCAATGTGGCTATCTGTCCCAAATAAAGTTTAAAGGCTTACGCTGCTCACTACTCCACCTGTGTCTGTATTGTTATTGCTGCTTCCCTTCTTTTTCTGCAGGCTGAGCTGTGTTATTCCAGATTTTAGCTGAGCAGTAGGGGTTGTTTATCATTCTTTTCTGCATGATGCAGTAGTAAATCCCTGTATTTTTGGCTGTCTTATTAACTCATCCCTTCCCTTGTACCGTTATCCCAAAGCATGCATTGTTCTGATTAACATGCGAAAGGGGTCACGCTAGCCTTTTCTCCAATATGCAGTATTTATTAAACTATTTTGCATGCAGTCCCACTCTCTCAGATCACTGCTTCTTCCCATCAGTATCCCCATTTTACACCTACAAGACGTGATTACCATGATTTAGTACCTTTATATCCAATTAGTCAAGTTGTCTGTAGTACACTGATTCTCTATCTCCCATTGTTTGTTTTAGCTTTTGTGTACCGTGATTGATTTTGTACATAATTCCTACCCCCTGATCCTGCCAACTATATACAAAATCCCTCTTTTCTATTTGTGAATTACTTTCATCCTTTTTTAATGTCTGTCTCCCCTTCCACTCTCTAGCCCCCCCTCCTCCCCTAAGCTGGGTTTTCTGTCATGTCTGTTACTTCTCCTGTTTGTTTTCCCCCTTCTTTTGTGTTGTACTGTTCTCTTGTCTGTTAGTTTAGAGCAGTTTTTCTAGATTGGTTGTCCCTTCTTTCTTCCATCATTTGAATGTGGACTCCATCTGAAATTGTGTTTCTCCCTTTTAGCCTCAGTAGTGCCATAACGCTTTCAATAGTTTTATGCCTTCACAGAATTTTAGCCATTCTGAGATTGATGACTGCTTGTCTGCCAACAGTTTGTGCGTGATGGCTTTATGTGCTGCTGCCACCAATATGTTGAATATATACCTTTCATTTCTCCTCTTTGTGCCTTACATCGGCACCCCTAAAATGTTAACAGTGGTGATTGGTTCTGTGATTCCCAGGGCATTGGTCCACAGCTGTTTTAGTTCTTTCCAAAATATCTGTAATACTGGGCAGCTCCAGAATATACGAGTTGGGGTGTCTCTCTGCCCATGTTTTCTCCCAACATCTTTCTGTGTTTTCCCAAAATATGTTGACTTACTAGGTGTGAAATAGCTCTATTTTCCACCTGAATGTCCCTGACGTGGAACCTTTATAAATGAGCCCTGGCTCAAAGGTGTTGATATCTTAATAAATTAATTTTCTCCAGCTACTCCCTGCTGTAGTTTTGTAAATGGAGAATACTGGCTGGACAGCTATGCAGAACCAGTGTGTTCTGCCACAGAGGGGTCTGATTTCATGTGACCTCAAGAGCCAAGCTCTAGAGATCCATTGAAATTAAACCCAGAGGTGGCAGAAAACACTGGTTCTGCATGGGGTTGCCCATCTAATATTTTTTATAGTGTATGGTGCCCCACAAATTATTTAAATACTGTGTTTTTTTTTTTTTTTGTTGTTGTACATACAGTTATCCAGAAACTTGTCTCTAGAGCTGTTGGCTTGTGAGTTGTGTGGTTGCTAGGGGCTAGGCATCCCTACGTTAGCAGCGCACGCTCTGATTGGTGGGCACTCTAGTGTGGGCGGGATTTACAATAAAAAAAAAAACATAGAGTAACGGCTCGCTAAGTGAGACAAAAATGAACTGCAGAGATAAAATTCATCATGAGTACTTCAATGTATGTAAATATCTGGTTGATCCTGCATTTTGTTAACTTATCGGCCGTGTCGCGCAGTTCTGTCTGGTTGATCCTGCAGTGCCTGCTGACTGGACTGTTGCCTCAGATTTATATCTTTGGCGACAGGCGCGTGGTACCTTTTGCGAGCTTTTGAAATAGTAGAATGCTGTTCTGCACGTACGGCCAGAACAGCATTCTATGGACTTTTTCTGTGCTAAACAGCTTTTCAGCACAGATTTAAAAAAAAAAAAAAAAAGACAAGAACAACGTCCCACCATACACTGTATGTTGGTTCATGACTCCCCTGGTTTACCCTAATTCTGTCTTCCATCTCGTTTGTACTTTCTGTGTGTCCTCTGCTCCTGAGCCCTCTGTTAGAATCTGGTACAGCCGTGTGATTCTGTGTTTTTTGTTTTCCTATTACTAACATACTAATTGCCAGCAGATTAGGCCTTACGGTCTGTCGAGTCTGCTCGAACCTCAGACCCCTAGTTGGGTGCCGAGGCCTTCCCCCTCCTTGTGTTCCAGAAACCCCTGTCATCCATCCCCACCCCCCTGGGCCAGGCCATCTTCTGATACATCAGCTTTCTGTGTCTGTCTCACCCTCTCTTGAAGCCCTCCACTGTGGATCTCTGAACCAGCTCTCCAGGCAGCTTATTCCATGGGTCCACCACCCTCTCGGTGAAAAACCTCCTCCTCTTCCCCCCTCACCCTTCCAACTTCAAACCATGCCCTCTGGTGATACCTCCCTGCTTTAGTCTAAAGATCCCCTCCATGTTTACCCTATTTATTCCCTTGAGGTACTTGAAGACCTCAATCATGTCCCCCCGTCTCTCCTCTCCTCCAATGAAAACAGGCAGAGCTCCTCAAGTCTGTCCTCGTACATCAAATCCCCTAGTCCTCGTATCATCTTAGTTGCCCTTAGTTGAAATTGGGCAATATGTTGTGCAGTCATCTCTTTTCCTTACCTTGGGGAATATGTTGTGCAGTCATCTTTTTTCCTTACCTTGTTTGGGGATCACAGATACGGCCTCCTTCCGGGGAGGCAATCCTTACCTTGTTTGGGGATTACAGATATAGCCGCTTCCTTCTTGGGGGGTGAGCAGTTTCTGCCCCTCCTCTTGGAATACCTATAGCAGTATTGGTGCCAGTTGTGCTCTGAAGGTCTTTTTTTTTTTTTTTTTGTAATGGGGGCATTTTATCCCTGACTGCTGGCAAGGGCTAGGTAGTGGCAAACTGACCATCCTGTGCTCTTTGTCTCCCCTTGTGAGGATCATGCGGCATGGCAGTGGGGCTAGGGTTTTTCGTAGTTATGGAGATAGGCCCTAATCCCCACCCTGAGAACACCAATGCGAAGGACCAAAGTCCAGGCAAAAAGCCGTGCTGAGACATGGTTTCCATTAAGCGCCTGACCGCGTCCTTCAATCCCAATACCATCCGCTTGTCGGAACAGTGCCTGTTCCACCCCAGGAGTGGAGAGCTGCCAATCAGTGGCTCAGTCCAGTTCCTCCTTCCCCCAGCCAACTCCCAGTGACCCAGGCTCCTTCCTAAACCCGGATTGCCAGTGTAGAAGCAAGGTGTGGCATCCAGTGCATCAACCTTCAGCACCACCGGGCTAGCTTTGTGCTCTAAAAGTCTTAAGAAATCAGCATTATAGCCATTTGGCCCTGGGGTTTTGTTGCTTTTCATGGCTTTGATTACCTTTTCTATCTCCCCTAAAGTTACTGGGGCTTCTAGTGCTGCTTTTTGGTCATCTAAGAGAACTGATGACTGTAATATGTTTAAAAACTCTGTTGTATTGTCCTGTGCTTGTTATGTGTCTCGTTCTTCTTTATAAAGTTCAGTACAAAAATCACAGAAGCTATCTGCAGTTCGGGGGGTTGTACTTTGTAATATGTGGTCTTTGGGGTCCTTTATTTTAAGTAGTACCCTGTCTGCCCCTGCTTCACACAGTCTAAACTCCAACAACCATACAGCTCTACCCCCCACTTTCGTTATAGTTTTGTTTTAAAAATCTTAAGTTTCACCTGTTTGGTTTTTTTTGTTTGTTTGTTTGGTGAGTCATTTAGTTCTGTCCTCTTTTTAGTTAATTCTACTCATGTTCCTCTACCCTTATGCTGCTTGTGTTGCACTTCTGACTCTTGAAGTTTCTTTCTACATTCTCATGCTGCTCTATGCTGGTTTCTTTTCTGTTGCTAGATTGATCAGTTTGGCCCTCATTACTACTTCTAGGGACATGAATATGTTATTCAATCCACACTTACTGGCAGGTTCCTTGCAGCTTTAAATCTTGCCGGAAGGTCTTCAAGCTGGCTCCTCCCACCCACTTGGGTGATAAAACTCTCAGCTCCGCCCTATGATGCCAGATCTTCCTTACCGCTTGGAAGCTCAAGTTCCCTCCTTAGCGCTCTGCGTTTTAGGCCTGGGTCCAAACTCATCGGTTAAACTGAAACTCATACTTAAATTTTCTAGACTTCGGTCTTTTTCTTCCTTCACGGCTGTGATGGACAAGTAGACTCCTGGATTTTGGCGGTGCCCTTGCGGGCAGAAGATGTCTTGGACCGATCCACACTCCACATGCGTTTACTGCCTTGGGCTTGATCACGATCCTCAGGCCTCGAATTGTGCAAGTCCTTCTCGGTCAACGTTCTTGAAGACCGTGCTGCCAGACTTCAACTTGGATGCCCCGAGAGATGTATTTTTCCGGTGAAGTCGAAGGAGGCCCGTTGAGCGGTGTCTGCGGCGATGGGCTCGGCTGAGCAACTTGAGCAGATAATCGCCCTTGAGGAGGAGGCGGCCCAGGCCGCATCTTCTTCTTCTTCCTCGGTCACGGCATTTATCCCGCTCTCCTTGGGCTCCTCCTACATGGCTTCTTTCAAGGAGCTTTGTCAGTCCCTCTCTACAAAGGGTGAGGGTCCATTGGGACATTCCTCTCGGTCCAAGAAAAAGGACTCAAAGGGTAATTCACAGTGTTCCCATCAGGTCAGCTGGCCGAGACACCCGTCGACGCAGTCGAGATTTTTCTCGACCCGTCGGATGGGCTGTCGACTGGAGAAGCCGACAACCCTTCTTCACGGTCCCCCCTGGGTAGAGCCGAGGGACTTGCCTGTGCCTCCTGTGCGGAGCTGACTAAGGTTCCTTAGCCGAGGGAGGAACGGGTTTCCCGTCCTCCCCAGACCCACCCTCTGAAACGAGGAAGGTCTCAGTCCAGCCGATCCCGCCGACATCGGCAGTCTCGGTCTCGGCACCTAGGGAAGCGGCGGTGCTGCTCATCCTCATCTTCATCCTCCTCAGAGGATAGGCTCCGGCGCAAATTGCGTTGGCACTACGAGGACTTGATGTGGCAGCAGCTCCCTTTGACTGGGAACAAGCCAGCCCCGTCGCCTTCCCCGGCCATTAAGTGACTGTCACTTGAGCGGCCGAAACAACCCCTCGTCATCGAGGAGCCGAAGCCGGCGCCATTTGTTCGGCTGAAACCAGCTGCACCACCTATTGTGGTGGAACCCCCGACTCCACAACCTAAATCTGGGGCTCTGACCAAGGATTCTCGGTCGGGTCAGGGGCTGCCCCATCGGTTGTCAGTCACCCTCACTCCTGATCGGCCTCTGCAGATGGAGGGTGGCTCAGCCCCTCGGCAGCTGTTTGCAGACTCCTCGGAGTCTGATGATGACTCTTCCCTGTTCTCCAGGCCCCTCAACCTGGAGTCCACTGGGGGACAGTCAGTGGACGAGAGCCCATCCTCGTTCATGGGAATGCTTTTGGCTCATCTCAGAATCTACTGGGATGAAGCTTGAACCCGTGTCAAAACGGGCCAGGTATCCACTCGCACAGATACTGGACCAAGGGGATTCTCCCACGGAGGGCTTTCTGGTGGCTGAAGCCATTGTTGGCCCAGCTCTGGAGTTATGGCAGTGGCCAGCTTCTTGTCCTGCTCCTTCAGCCAGGTTGGCCAGGAAGTATGCGGTCCCCACCAGCTCACTCTCCGGATTCTCGGAGCACCCCTCTGCGGAGGGGCTTGTGACCAACAGTGTTTTTCGGCATTCCGGAAACGCTAGGGACGTGGACAAGCCTCCCGATAAAGAGTCCAAGAAACTGGACTATGCCGGACGTAAAGTCTATGCTGCGTCCTTAGGCCTTCATCAGTCCAGTTCGGCCGTACTGATGGTACACTTTTCCCACGCCCTTATGGGCTCCCTGGATGAGGTGATTCCTCATCTCCCGGCTGACCTCCAGACTACGGTCAAACAGGTGAAGGATCAGGGAAGGGTGGTGGCAAAGCAGCAGCTCCAAACTGATCTTGACATTGGAGACTCTTGTGCCCGGTCAATAGTGGCCGCAGTGGCCATGCGCCGGAGAGCTTGGCTGCGGATCTCCACCTTCAGCCTGCAGCTTCCTCCAGCAGAAGGCCGAGAGGAAGAGGCCCAGGAGGTCCCTCGGCCGGTCCTTCCTCCAAGCCTGCCCAGTGACAGGTTGATGGGTGTCACCCCCAGCCTCGTCACTCCCCTCTGGGTTCCCCCCCCCCGTGGGGGGATGGCTCCGCCACTTCCTTTCCACCTGGTCCGCTATCACCAAGGACCGCTGGGTGTTGGAAGTGGTGGGAAGGGGTCTGCCTCTGGAATTTGAGCAGGCCCCACCCTTTCGAGCCGTCACCCCACGGGGGCCTACGGGGTCTGCAGCCTCTCTGTCGGCTCGTCATGCCGCCATTGCCCTGCTCCTCCAGAAAGAGGTGATCAGGAAGGGGCGGATCCTCCATCAGACCCAGGGTTTGTGTCCAGGTATTTCCTGGTCCCAAAACGAAGGGGGGGGCTGGCGCCACATTCTAGACCTACACGACCTGAACAAGTTCCTATGGTCTCGAACCTTCAGGATGGTCACTCTGGCTCAGCTCATTCAATCCTTGGAATGAGGCATGTGGTTCTGTTCTCTGGACCTCCAGGACACGTTCTTTCATGTCCCAATCCGTTCATCTCACCAGCAATTCCTCCGCTTCAGGACAGAAGGATCCCTTTACAAGTTCCGGGCCATGCCCTTCGGCCTCTTTCCAGCTCCCAGGGTCTTCACCAACTGCATGGCAGTGGTGACAGCATTCCTGCAGCTCTGAAGGGTCCAGGTGTACCCTTACCTGGATGACTGGCTGATTGCAGCCCCCTCCAGACCGGAGGTGGAGCGGCCCAGGGATCTGGCCCCCAAGTCTGCTCTCAGATTGGCCTTCTCATCAACGAGGCCAAATCAGAACTCGTGTCAATGCAGGTGATTCATTTCATCAGGGCAGAGCTCGACTCTCTTCGAGCCAGAGCACGGCTCCCGGCGGACAAGGCCGAGGTTCTTTCCTCCTTTGCCCAATCATTTCTGGTTGGGCAATTGCGCCCTGCCCGGAACTTTCTGCGCCTCCTGGGCCTCATGGCGGCCTGCACCACCGTAGTCCGTTGGCACATGCATCCCCTACAGTGGGGATTGGCCCGCCAATTGTCACAGCGCTCCGGTCCTCTGGACCAGCAAGTGGCAGTGACCCAGGAGATGTAGAACGCTCTCTAGTGGTGGATCGTTCCAGCTGATCTGCAGGAGGGTATCCTGTTTGTCCGCCCTGAGCTGACGGTCACTGTAACGACCAACGCCTCTCTGATGGGTTGGGGTGCCCATCTGGGGGAGCTCAGAGTGCATGGCCTCTGGTCCCCTCAGGAGTATCGATGCCACATCAACCTAATGGAGCTTCGAGCAGTCCGACTAGCCCTCACCGCCTTCGCTCCATTTGTACGGGGTCAAGTGGTCCAGGTCCAGACTGGCAATACCACGACCATGTACTATCTAAACCGCCAGGGCGGGACGCGCTCCTTGCCTCTGTGCAAGGAAGCTCTCCGCACTTGGTCTCTCGTGAGCAGACTGGAGGCGGATCTATTAGCCATCCATGTGGCAGGAGCCTCCAACACTCTGGCTGATTCCCTAAACCGGATAGGTGCTGCAACTCATGAGTGATTTCTCCTGCCTGAGGTGGTACATGATCTGTTCACTGGTGGATCTGTTTGCCCCCAGGGAGAATACGAAGCTGAGGCTGTTTGATGCCCACCCCCCTCAGCAGGGCTCGCTGCAGGGGGATGCCTTCTCAAGGTTGTGGACCCTGGGCCTCTTCTACGCTTTTCCATTTCCCTTGATCCACAAGGTGCTTCTCAAGGCGAGGAGGGACAAGGTGCAGGTGATTCTGGTAGCCCCAGACTGGCCCCACCAGTTCTGGTATCCAGATCTCCTCAGCCTCAGCTCCAGGCTCCCGAGGCGGCTTCCAGCCCGCCCGGACCTGATCTCAGTCAACCAGGGGAAGGTTCGCCACCCGAAACTTCAATCCCTGCAGCTGACGGCCTGGTTCCTGAGTGGCTAGAGTTCCAGGCCTGGGTCTTTCCCACGAGGTCCTCAACGTTGTTGAGGCATCCCGTAAGGAGTCGACCAGAAAATGCTATGCCTTCAAATGGAAGAGATTCTCCATTTGGTGTCAGGATAAGGGGTTGGACCCTTCCTCCTGTTCTTTGGCTATCGTTCTGGACTACCTGTGGTCCCTTTCTCAGCTAGGGCTTTGGTCGACGACCCTTAAGGTGCACCTGGCAGCCATCTCTGCTTACCGGGCGCGGGCCAGCAAGCAGTCGGAGGTGTAGGAAAAGGTGGTCGGGTGCTTTTTCAAAGGCCTTGATCACATATCCCCCTCTGGTTCGAGAACCTTCACCTCTGTGGGATCTATTGCTGGTATTGGCTAAGCTCATGGGCAGGCCATTCGAACCGATGCACAGGTGTGGCATCTCACCTGTCGTGGAAGACTGCCTTCTTGGTGGCTATCACGTCGGCCATGAGGATGGGAGAGCTCCAGGTGCTTTCCATCGAGTCTCCTTATCTGGTCTTCCACAGGGACAAGGTTGTCCTGCGCCTCCACCAGAAATTCCTTCGGAAGGTGGTGTCGGAGTTTCACCTTAACCAGGTGTTGACTCTGCTGGTGTTCTACACCAATCACACCTCGGAGGCCGAATATAGGCTCCATACTCTGGACCCTAGAAGAGTGCTCTTATTATAAGGAGCGGATGGCTGAAGTTCAGGGCGAGGTTCACCAGCTGTTTGTCACCTACGCTGAAGCCACACCTGGCAGACCTGCAGCCAAGTGGACGATAGGCAGGTGGGTCACCTCCTGCATCGTTCTCTACTATAGGTTGGTAGGTATGGAGCCTCCCAAAGGGAAAAGAGCTAATTCTACCCACCATACCGCTGCATCGGTGGCTGCTTCCAGGGACATCCCTATCCAGGAAATCTGCAGGGCTGCTACCTGGAAGTCAGCACACACCTTCATTACCCACTACCACATCAAACTTGAGTCATGCCGGGATGCTGGTTTTGGGACTTTGGTTCTCCAGTCCTTATTTCCCAAGTAGGGGGTGTGCGCCTTGCCTCCCTCCTCCCGGAGAACTGCTAGGAGTCTGCTAGTAAGTGTGGATTGAACAACATATCCATGTCCCTAGAAATACAGGTTACTCACCTGTAACAGGAGTTCTAGGAATGGTGTATGTTGTTCATCCACACAACCCACCCGACCTCCCCAGCTTCAATGCACAACCTGGCTTCCAGCGGGCTAGATCTGGCATCATGGGGTGGAGCTGAGAGTTTTATCACCCGGGTGGGTGGGAGGAATCAGCGTGAAGACCTTCCGGCAAGATTTAAAGCGGCAAGGAACCTGCCGGTAAGTGTGGATTGAACAACATATCCATGTCCCTAGAAAGTACAGTTACGTAAGAACTTACCGTAACAGTAGCTCTTTGAGAGAGGCTCTTGCAGTAGGTAATTACATATAGGGCTGACATCAGCAGGCGGCAGGACCCCATGGAAAAATTTCTAGCTAGCAGTCCCTGGCGAGGGACCGCCCCCACGTCGGGTGACCGGCGTCAGACGACATCGGTATAAAGGGGCAGTCCCGGACACCCGCCTTCCAGTTCTTTCCCGCCACAGGCCCGGAAGGCCCGACGAGAGAGAAGCCGATATTTCCCTCAATGGAAAAGGAGCTGAAAAGGCTTAAGGGGATGGAGGGTGGGAAGGTATTACCTACTGCAAAAGCCTCTCTCGAAGATCTACTGTTACAGTAAGTTCTTACGTAACTGTACTATCTTACTTAGAGAGGGCTCTTGCAGTAGGTAATTACATATAGGACAGAATACCAAGCAGTCTGGAACAAATGAAAGGCACCGGGAGGAGGAAGCTTGCAGGCCTCAAGACAGGAGGCCTTGCAAGACCGCTAACCCGAAGCCTGCTCTACAGCGAGAGGCAGTGTCCAAACTGTAATGTTTCGTAAAGGTATGGACGGGAGTCCAGGTGGCGGCAGCACAGATGTCTGCCGCAGACACATTCTTGAAACAAGCTGCAGAGGCTGCTACTCCACGAGTGGAGTGACCTCTGACCTGACCCGGTAGGGTCTTGTACTTGTCATAACAGAAAGTGATGCAATGAGCCAACCACATTGATAGGCATTGCTTGGAGACAGCATTGCCTTCCCTTTTGTGAGCAAAAGAGACGAACAACTGATCAGTCTTTCTGAGATCCTTCGTCCTATCGGTGTAGTATCTCAGAATCCTGTGGACATCCATGGTATGGAGCAAGTATTCTCCCTGGTTGGAGTACTGCGTGAAAAAGGCAGGTAACTCAATAGACTGATTTAAAGTAGACTCCGCTACCACTTTCGGAAGAAACTTAGGGTTCGTGCAAAGAGCTACTCGTTCTTTGTGAAAAATCAGATAGGGACTTTACACTTAAGGGCCTGGAGCTCAGAAATTCTGCGAGCAGAAGTAATGGCCACCAGGAAGAGCGTCTTCCATCGATAAAACTTCAAGTTCATGCAGCCACAGGGCTCAAAAGGAGGAAGGTAAGTTTCTCGGTACAAAGTTCAAATCCCAAGGGGGAGCAGGAGTCCGAACAGGGGGCCTGAGATGAAGGACCCCTCTGAGAAAGGCCTTGGATACCTCTAATTGGGCGAAGGCTTTATCAGCAAAAGGAACATGGTAGGCTGAAATAGTAGCCATACGAACCTTCAAAGAGGAGTGACTGAGACCCAGGTCGAAAAAATTACGCAAATAATCGAGCAGAATGGCCACAGGACAGGAGAAAGGCTCGTTTCTGGAGGCAGCCCAAATGGAAAATCGCTTCCATTTCATAGCGTAAGTGGACCTAGTGGAGGGTTTTCTAGCCTCCACCAGAATTTCAGCCACCTTAGGAGAGATGCCAAAACGAGATTGGGCTAGGTCTGCAGGAGCCATGCATGAAGTTGAAGAGACTTGAGTCCCGGATGGACCAGGGTCCCCCTGATCCTGGGTCAGCAATCCTCGAGATAAAGGAAGAGGAAGAAGAGGAACCTCTGAATATTGTTGAAGAGAGAACCAGATTTGCCTGGGCCAGAAAGGAGCGATCAGAATCATTCTCGCTCCTTCCAATGCAAGTTTCTGCAGCACATGAGGGACCAGAGGAATTGGGGGAAAAAGCATAGACGAATCTGTCCTTCCAGCTTAGAGACAGAGCGTCACTCCAGAAAGCGCCTTGCTCTGGAGCGAGCGAGCAAAAGGTGGGAAGTTTTGCGCTTTGGGAAGAGGCGAACAGGTCTACCTGTGGAGTCCCCCAAAGCTGGAAAATGCAGTTTAGAACCTTTTGGTCCAGTTCCCACTCGTGTGGCAGAGCCGAGGAATGACTTAGCTTGTCTGCCAGGACATTGTCGACTCCTGGAACATGGATCACCGTGAGGTGAAGGTTGTGCAGCGTTGCCCATTCCCAAACCCTCATTGCTTCCCTGCACAGCGGGTAGGATCGAGTCCCTCCCTGTTGTTGCTGTACCACACCATGCACATGTCTGTTTGGACAGCTAGGTGACCGGGAAGGATGTATTGGTGAAGGGCCTGGAGAGCATACAGCACTGCTCGTAGCTCGAGCACATTGATGTGGAGGGCTAACTCCAATCTGGACCATAACCCCTGGGTTCGGTGAGGACCCAGATGGGCTCCCCAATCTTCGCCTGATGCGTCCGTGGTCAGAGTCTGGGCGGGGGGAGGATGAAAAAAGGGGACCCCCCGGAACAGGTTCTCTCGAACCATCTACCATTGCAAGTCTCTTGTCATCGGCAAGGAGATCAGCACCAGATGATCTAGGTCGTCTACAAGTTGATCCCACTGAGAGCGGAGAGTCCACTGAGAGATCCTCATGTGGAGGTGCGCACACGGAACCGTCGGGATGGCAGCCGCCATGAGCCCCAGAAGGAGCACTGACCTCGCCGGAACCTTCCTGCGTTCCGAAAATAGGGAAATCTGTGACTGGAGGAGGCCCCCGTCTGAAGGCGGAGGAAGGCCTTGCACACTGTCGATCGAGGATTGACCGATGAACTGAAGTCTCTGGGAGGGTCCAGATGAGACTTGGAATGGTTGATGGTGATACCCAGACAAGTGAAAACCTGTTGGGTGAGGGAGAGAAAATGCAGGAGTTCCTCCCTGGACGAGGCCGCCAGGAGCCAGTCGTCCAGGTAGGGAAACACCTGAGCTCCCAAAGTACGCAGGTGGGCCGCTACCACCGCCAGACATTTGGTAAAAACTCGGGGAGCCGAGGAAAGACTAAAAGGGAGTGCCCGGAATTGGTAATGGTCCCCTTGGAAAGCAAACCGGAGGTACTTTCAGTGCGAGGGATGAATGGGGATGTGCAGGTATGCATCCTGCATATCCAGTGCACAAAGCCATTGGCCCGGCCGAAGAAGGGGCAGAAGGGTTTGAAGAGAAAGCATCCTGAACTTCTTGTATTCTAAGTAGAAGTTCAGGGAGCTGAGATCGAGAATGGGTCCGAGATCTCCGTCTTCTTTGGTAAAAGGAAGAAATGGGAATAGTAGCCCGTCCCGTGAAGGTGAGGAGGGATGGGTTCTATGGCCTGCTTCGCGGGAAGAGCAGATATTTCTTTCCTGACCAAAGGAAGATGGTCCCTTGAGTAAGAGGACTTCAGAGGAGGGGTGGCGTGGAGGTTTCTGTAGAAACTCTATGGAGTGCCCCTCTGCGATAATCTGAAGCACCCATGAATCTGATTTTATCCTCTCCCAACCCGGAAGGTGGAGGGAGAACCTCCCTCCTACCGGTTCCTCTGGGGAGTCCGCCGGCGGTGGGAGAGGGAAGGAGTCAGGTGGTGTGAGGCAGTGCCGCAGCTAGGGGGAACCGCTGCTTTTTTGGGTGGCGGGGGCCTGGCAGCTGTGGGGGCCTGGCATTTGGTGGCCCGCCTTCCTTGGGGTTTCGCTTGAGGCCGGCTGCGTCTGCGAAAAGGACGGCGCTGCGGGGGATGGGGACAGTACATGGAATCCACAGATTTCAGGGCCGTCCCCTTCTCCTGCAAGTTGGTGATAATGTACTTGACATCACCACTGAAAAGCACCGAACCCCTGAAAGGTGCTTCCTGAATCGCTGACTGCACCTCCGGGACCAAACCTGACACTTGGAGCCAGGCGTGACGCCGAAGACTTACGGCGAACGCGGAGCTCCGCCTTGCAGTGTCCACTGCATCGTAGGTCATCCTCAGAATGTGATGACTGGCCAAACGAGCAGAACAGACAAGGTCAGCTAACTCCTGCTTGACTTGGGAGTCAGGCAAGGAGTCAATCTTAGATTCCGCCTGGGTAAGGACAGCCTTCTGGTAATCCCCTATATGTGCTACGTAATTTAGGGCCCTGATCCCCAGTGTGGAAGAAGCGTAGATCTTCCTTCCATACTGATCCAGAAGGCAAGACTCCTTATCCGGAGGAGACGAGCTCAAGTGTTTGGGGTGTGCTTACCGGCCATGAGCGGCGCTGATCACAACCGAGTCTGCATGCACGGGGGTGAGAATCTAAAAAGTCTACACCCTCCGGAGCCTGGTATAGCCTGTTGGACTTCCGAGGAAGTGGGGCTAAAGCCGACGGTTGTTTCCAAATGGTGGAAACAAGGTGGGCATGAGGCTTGATCCAGGGTGGCACTAGAGTAGGAGCCATAAAGGGCAAGTCCAGATGTTCGGTGAGTTTAACCCGCTGAGGATCTGGCTGTAAGGAACGCCACTGATGTACTTCCTGGATCTTCCTGAACAACTCCGTGAAGGAAGGATCCTCCGGAGGAGACTTCGGAGGAGTCCTCGGCCGGGGCTTGGACGGAGAGCCAGGCTTGTCGTCTTTCTCGGAGCATCCATCGGAGGAATCCGAGGAGTCCGAGAGAGAAGAAGAAGAAGAATTGGAAGCAGAGTAAGAGTCCCTGACTCGTCTAGGGGGAGGAACGGGTTCCTTAGGGGGAATCTCTGGACGCGTGTCCTGCACCTCTCTGGATCCAGAGGGAAGAGCTCAGGAATCCGGAGGTGGAGAGGGAGTGTGCCATCTGGGGCGTACGGGGTCCGGAGGTGGCACTGTCGCTGTAAGGCGGCTGTCAACTTCCTTGGTGAGCTGAGCCTTGGCCTCAGCCCACCAGGAGGCCAGAGTCTCCTGAAAATCCACCGGCGGCCTAGGGGGCGGTGTAGGAGGGGGATAGTTGTACGGATTATATCCGTAAGGCGAGTATCCGTAACCCAGCTGCGGGAATACCGGAGCCGGGTATTGCAGCGTCGGGTACTGCGGTGTTGGTGAGACCGGCGTCGGGTACTGTGGTGCAGGATACTGTGGACCCAGGTAAGCCGGCCTCGGATACGGGTACCGGAGGAGCTGCCGGAGCAGACGGCCCAGTAGGGAGCCCCCCGGGCGGATCAATAGTGATGGGCCCGTGGGGCAGAGGGCCCGATGGAAAAGGAATATCCCCCGTCTGCATCGGAACCGGCGTTGGCGGGACCGGTGTTGGGGCCAGCGCCTGCCTAAGCTTCTTCAACTCCTTCTCCATTACAGACATCTTCTTTTAAGGGAGATGGGCTTCCAAGGACTGCTGGCGTCATCTGCGGGTGGCCGCGTTGAAAAGCAGGCAGTGCGGGCACTTGTTGACCGCGTGGTCGGGGCCTAAGCAAAAAAGGCAGCGGGAGTGACCGTCCTTGTGGGGCAGTTGGGCGCCGCACGAGTCGTACTTATTTTTTGGAGGGGATGACATAAACCGATGTTCACCTGACGAAAAGGTCTCAAAATATCGATAACTTTCAGTAAAAAAACGACGTAGTAACAGGGCTGAGCTACGAACTTTACTGCGAGGCGCTGCACAAGCTGATGGCGGGAAAGAACTGGAAGGCGGGCGTCAAGGACCGCCCCTTTATACCGACGTCGTCTGACGCCGGTCACCTGACATGGGGGTGGTCCCTCGCCAGGGACTGTATAGCTAGAAATTTTTCCGTGGGGTCCTGCCGCCTGCCGACGTCAGTCCTATATGTAATTACCTACTGCAAGAGCCCTCTCAAAGTAAGAGTATTTGTTACTTTTATATTCCAGGGATCCTTGGAGTTTAGCCAATTTGGAAATTAAATCTCGATCTGAGTCGAATGCTAAAATTGCTAGAATGGTAAACAGAACTAGAAACTTCTTGCTGTTTCTTTGGCACCCTGAACACTTGTGTAAGTAGCTAGGGATTATCCTGCAGCAAATCAAAAGTTGATGCTTATTTATCTTTCACCGGTTCTGTAGTGTAAACAAAATCAGAGTCTAACTGATCAGGAATGCCTAAAATAAGAATGTTCTTATGCCTCATAGAAACATAGAATTTGACGGCAGATAAGGACCGCTTGGCCCACCCAGTCTGCCCATTTCCCTACCTAATGGATAAGCTGCAGATCCTAGTTAACCAGCAGCCTACTTCTTCCTACCCCAACCCCCTAGAATTGCCTTATGACTGTCCCATGCATGCTTGAATTCCACCAGTTTTTGACTCCACAACCTCCTCCGGAAGGCCGTTCCATGCATCCACAACCCTCTCTGTGAAAAAAATACTTCCTTAAATTACCTCTGAGCCACCCCCATCTTCAAATTGTGCCCCCTTGTTCTTGCAAACCTCTTTTTTTTTTTTTTGAAAGATGCTACCCTCTTGGACTTTGTTGAATCCCTTGAGGTACTTGAAAGTTTCTATCATGTCCCCCCTCTCCCTCCTTTCCTCGAGGCTATACATATTAAGCTCCTTTAGTCTGTCTTCATATGTCTTCCGGTGCAGACCCTGCACCATTTTAGTTGCCCTCCTCTGGACAACTTCCATCCTGTCTATGTCTTTGCAGAGATTGGGTCTCCAGAACTGCACGCAGTGCTACAGATGGGGTCTCACCAGCTGTCTGTACAGAGGGATAATAACTTCTGTTTTCTACTGGTGACGCTTCTCCCTATGCATCCCAGTATCCCCCCAGCCCTCCTTGCTGCCCTCTCACATTGCTTGCCCACCTTTAGGTAATCTGATATGACTACCCCTAGGTCCCTTTCCATTTTTGTCGTTGTTAGTATCTCACCCCCCATTGTGTACTCTTCCCCTGGGTTTTTGTTTCCCAGGTGCATTACCTTGCACTTCTTAGCATTGAATCTAAGCTGCCATACATTTGACCATTCCTCTAACCTTGCCAAGTCCCTTCTTATCCTTTCCACCCACCGTGTGCATCAACTATGTTGCAGATCTTTGTGTCATCTGCAAAGAGACATACTTTTCCTTCCAGTCCCTCTGCAATGTCGCTTATAAAGACATTGAAGAGGACCGGTCCTAATACTGAACCCTGTGGTACCCCACTAGCAACGCCCCTTTCTTCAGAGTGGACTCCATATACTATTACTCTCTGTGTCCTATTCTCCAGCCAATTCTTTACCCAGGCTGTCATCTTGGGACCCACTCCCAGGCTGTCTTACTTGTATATTAATCTTTTGTGTCTGACTGTGTCAAATGCCTTGCTAAAGTCTAGGTAGGCCATGTCCACAGCCCCTCCCTGATCTACTACTTTGGTCACCCAGTCAAAGAGATCTATCAGATTTGTCTGGCATGACCTTCCCGCTGTGAATCCATGCTGCCTTGGGTCCTGTGCCCCTCTGGCCTCTAGATTCTCGACAGTTCTTTCCCTCAGAAGTGATTCCATCATTTTCCGTATCACTGAGGTTAAACTAACAGGTCTGTCGTTTCCTGCTTCTGCCTTGCTCCCACTTTTGTGAAGGGGAATCACATCTGTCCTTCTCCAGTCCTCGGGTACCACTCCATCCTCCCATGATTTGTTAAAGATGGTAGTCAGTGGTGTCACTAGTTCTACCCTTAGTTCTTTTAGAATTCTGGGATGAATCCCATCAGGCCCCATTGCTTTGTCCACCTTCAGTTTTAAGAGTTCTTTCAGAACCCTTTCTTCTGCAAATGGGCTGGTATCAACTTCTGTATCCAGAGTGTTTCTATTGTTTGTTTTAGGTACCTCCCCCCTCTTCATTTGTAAATACTGAGCAAAAAATATTTGTTTAGTATCTCTTACTTTTCACTGTCACCCTCTGCCCACCCCACCCCCTTTATTAAGCCTCACTAGCCCTCTTTTGGTCTTCCTTCGCGCCGTGATGTACCTATAAAAGGTTTTATCCCCCTTCTTAACTGAGTTGGCTATCTATTCCTCGGTTTGGGCCTTTGCTGTTCTGACTGCCTTCCTAGCTTCCTTTTGCTTTAACTGATACAGTTCTCTGTCCTGCTTCTTCTGTGATTCCATGTACTCCCTGAATGCTTTCTTTTTTCTCTTGAACCTTCACTGCCACTTCCTTTGAGAACCATAGTGGTTTCTTACATAGTTTTGTTTTGTTTATTCGCCTCACACAAAGGCTTGTTACCTCTGTGATGGCAGTTTTTATTATTCCCCATTGTTCTTCCACCCCTCCTTCCTGCCTATTTGCTAGTGCATTCCTTAGGCACTCACCCATTTTGGCAAAGTCAACCCTCCTGAAGTCCAGTACTTTTGCCTTTGTATGGCTTGACTCTATTGCTGTGTTTATTCTGAACCATACTGTTCGATGGTCGCTAGTTCCCAGATGGCTACCCACTTCTACATCTGTGATCCTCTCTCCATCTCCATTTGAGAAAACCAGGTCTAAGATTGCTCCCTCTCGAGTGGGTTCCAATACTAGTTGTCTAAGGCATGCCCCCGTGGGGCCTCTAGAATAACTCAACTCAAGTGGCTGCTACAACTGCACTCCAGTTAACATCTGGCATATTCAGATCACCCATCAGCAATATCTCCCTTTTTCTGCCATTCTAAGTATACTTTCTATCATTTTCTTGTCCATTTCCTCCCCCGAGAGGGGGGTCTGTATACAACCCCCGTGCGGATTGTGGTGCCATTGCCTGTCTCCAAATTGACCCACAGTGCTTCTTCTCCCTGTTTACCCTTTTGTTTTGTTGCTTTGATTCCTTCCCTTATGTAAAGAGCTATTCCTCCTCCTCTTTTACCCTCCCTGTCTGTCCTGTAGATAGTGTATCCTGGTATGTTTACGTCCCAGTCATGGTTTTGTGTGTACCATGTTTCTGTGACTGTCACGATATCCAGATGTTACTCCTCCATCAAGGCCACTAATTCAGGAAGCTTGTTACCCAGACTATGGGCATTGGTACTCATTGCTCTCCATTTTTTGATGGCTTTACCTTCTGTTGCAGCATCCCCCACTGACCTTTCTGCCTCGGTCTTTTCTCATTTAGTACCCTGTTTTGTAGGGAGAGGCTGGGATTTTCCTGCTGCTTATCAGTGCCTCCCCTCGACTAGTTTAAAAGCTTGCCAATGAAGCATTTAAACTGATTGCTCAAAAAGACTTGTTCCTTCCTGGACAGATGCAGACCATCCTGCCAGTATAGGCTGGTGTCCTCAGGTGGAACCCCAGTCCCCAATGAAGCCAAACCCCTGTGCTCCACACCATTTTTCAACCATTCATTAAACTGTATGGTGCAAGTACCCTCGCCTCACCCATGCCACTGATGAGCAGCACCTCAGAGATACTTATTTGTTGCTACTTGTCTTAGGCCCCTCCCAACTCTACAAAGTCCTTCTGCACTGCTCTAATCTCATGATGAGCCAAGTCATTTGTCCCTAGGTGGACAATGACGTCCAGCTCAGACTCCCGTGCAGCTGTTCTCATGATCCTGAGGATGCACTTCCTGTCCCTCCAAGCCATGGCACCAGGCAGGCACCTTACTTCAGTTTTCCCTGCTCCCCCCAGTTCTATCCCCCTAATAATTGAGTCCCCCACCAGGAGCTGCTTCCTTTCCCTGTGGTGTCCTCTGCCTCCTTCCTGTGGGCCTCCCTTGTGACAGCTGTCCTCAGCTTCCTTAGTCTCCTCTGTGGGTGCATCCATAGGGGAACTGTGCTCCCCCAGAATGGTGTATGGATTGTGGAGTGGAACAGCTGACTGGGTGTGCCTCTGTTCCACCACCCTCACCCTGCCTGAGCTCACTGTGGTCCAACTGCTGTGCTTTCTTCACAACCTCTGAGGTAGTGGTGGTGGCTCTGGTGCTCCCTGGATGGGGGAGGTTCCCTTATTACTGTCCAGTGTGGCCTGAAGATGGGCAACTTCCTCCCTCAGGGCAGAGAGTTGTCTGCAAATAGGGCAGCATCTCAGCCTCCAGAAAGACTCCTGGAAGACTGCTGCCCCACAGCCATTACATTGCACTACTCCCCACATGTTTATCTACTTTTTTTTTTGTGTGTGTGTGTGATTGGTTTGTTATATAGAAATATATATATTGTACAGTGTGTATGCTTATATTGTCAGTGCAGTGTGCTAGAGAGGATATGACAGTGATATGTGCACCTTGCACTCTTGAGGAAATGATGTCAGAACCCCAGGGTAAAGGAACTATTTCCAGGGGTTGGGCCTAAACTGTGCCTTCACGAAACAATCAGCTAAAAGAAAAAATTACTCACCTTAGTAATGTTTCTTCTAATGGAGTCTTACTATATTATGACATATGCAGTTTGTCCCAGCCTTAGAACTGCTCCGGAGGTGAAAGAGTTAACTTCCATGCCAGGCATGGAATCTTGAGCGAGAGCTCGGTTGAAAAAACTCTGTCTGTTGATCTTCAAACTGAAACTGTTAGATCTTTACGAGCAAAAACTCACTAAGGTCCTGTGTGGAAGCTGTAAACCTACACTAGCCAACTGGCTACTAAACATAAGAACACATTTTTTGGTCCCAAAACAAAGACTCAAGTCAGGAGACCCAAAAAATGAAAAACACAACACCAAGTCACCCTAAAAAAGGAGGGGTGAAAATAACAAGGTGGGCATCTACTAAGTGCCAACATTGCACTGCCCACCAACATCCGTGGACTGGAGCATCCCAGCAGCAGCATCAACTAGGAGCAGATTTATCCTGGACTCCCTTCAGGGTGCCTTCCTCAAGCAACTGGTCATGGAACCAACTCGGCAGAAGGCAATACTGGACCTTGTGCTCACAAACAGGGACAGTGTGATGGGGGTAACAGTGGGGGAGCACCTGGGTAACAGTGACCACCAGTCATTGTGGTTTGAAATCACAGAAAGAGGAGAACCAAACCACACAAAAACACGTATCCTGGATTTTAGGGGGTAGACTTTGGGAAAATGGGGAGATACTTGAAAGAGGCATTAAGGGGAATGGGACAGGAATCGGGTTGAGGAACAGTGGGCAGTATTTAAATGGGGATTATAAGAACAACAGAATTATGCATTAAGCAGGTTAGCAAGAGGAAAGGAAGAGAAACCATTATGGTTTTCCAAAGAGGTAGCAAAGAAAGTGAAAGCCAAAAAGATTGCATTCAGGCAATACAAAAGACACAGGCAGAAGGGGATAGGGAGAAGTACCAGGAGAAACAAAGGGAGGCAGGGAGGTCAGTAAGGGAAGCCAAAGCTCAGACAGAAGAACACATTGCAAAATCAGTGGGTAGAGGGGACAAAACCTTTTACAGGTACATAAGTGAAAAAAGAAAGACAAAGGGAGGGATAGTGAGACTGAAGGGGGAGGATGGGAGCTGCATGGAGGATGACAACAATAAAGCTGACATATTGAACAGGTATTTCTGCTCAGTCTTTACTAAGGAAGAGGGGTAATGGGTCTGAAGGGAGTACAAAGGGTGAGAATGGTGCAGAAATGGACACAGTCCCTTTACGAGAAAGGGTCCTGAAGGAACTGGAAGTAATAAGAGTTGATAACTCAATGGGGCCAGATGGGTGCACCCCAGGTCCTAAAGAACTAAGAGAGGTGGTGGCTGAACCTCTGGCTATCCTGTTCAGCCAATCACTGGAAACAGGGGAGGTACCCAAAGACTGGAGGACAGCAGATGTAGTCCCCTTATACAAAAGTGGGAACAAAGAGGAAGCAGGGAACTACAGACTAGTCAGCCTCACCTCGGTAGTGGGAAAGATCATGGAAGCACTACTGAAGGAGAGATTGGTGGAACATCTGGTTGTCAATGGACTACAGGACCCAAGGCAGCATGGTTTCACCAGGGGGAGGTCATGTCAGACCAACCTCATTGAATTTTTGACTGGGTGACTAGGGAGGTGGATCAGGGAGGGCAGTGGACATGGCCTATCTGGACTTCAGCAAGGCCTTTGACACTGTGCCACATAGAAGACTATTACACAAACTGGGGAATATGGGTGTGGGCAGGACAGTAGTGTGGTGGGTAGGTAACTGGCTGGGTGGCAGGACACAGAGGTGGTGGTAAATGGCTGTCACTCCACAGAGGAAGAGTAACCAGTGGGGTACCACAGGGATCAGTGCTGGGACCGGTCCTATTCAACATCTTCATCAGTGACATTGCACAGGATCTAGAAGGCAGAATTTCACTGTTCGCTGATGACACAAAGCTCTGTAACAGAGTAGACACACCAGAGGGTGTAGACAGAATGAGAAGGACCTGCAGAAACTTGAAGAATGGTCAAGGGTTTGGCAGTTCAAATTCAATGCAAAGAAGTGCAAGATAATGCATATGGGGCACAAAAACCCTGGCACAATATATCAGTTGGGGGTGAGGATATAGCACCAAGCAGGAAAGGATCTTGGGGTTGTCATCTCTGATGACCTCAAGGTAGGGAAACAGTGACAAGGCACCGGTAAAGCAAATAGGATGCTGGGATGTATAGGCAGGGCATCACCAGCAGGAAAAGGAGGTCATAATTCGCTATACAAGACACTAGTGAGGCCCCACCTGGAGTACAGTGTACAGTTCTGGAGACCATACCTACGTAAGGACATAGGGTAGAGAAGGTTCAGAGGAGGGCAACAAAGATGGTGCATGGGTTGCATCACAAGTCCTATGAAGACAGGTTGAAGGAACTGAACATGTACTCCCTGGAGGAGAGGAGGAGAGAGGATATGATAGAGACATACAAGTATCTTACAGGGAGGAACAGGGTGCAGGAAAACACTATTTTTAAGCGAAAAGATGTTTCAGGACTAGAGGGCATGGGATGAAGTTGGAGGAGGACGATTCAGAGGAAACATGAGAAAGAATTTCTTCACAGAGCGGTGGTGGACAAGTGGAACACCCTGCCAGAGGAAGTGGTGAGGGCTGAAACAATCGGGATTTAAGAATGCATGGGATAGACATAAAGGAATTCTAGAGGGCAGGGTGAGGGAAACAGACTTCTAGGAAAACAAACTGAACTTACAAGCTCAAATGGGCAGACTAGGTGGGCCATAGGCCCTTATCTGCCGAAACTGTCTATGTATCTATGTATCCCAAAAACAGAGGTTCTGAGAGGGGCAGGCGGTCATAATATAGCAAGACTCCATTAGAAGAAACAACATTACTGAGGTGAGTAATTTTTTCTTCAAACAACATGAAGTATTGCTATGTTATGACATATGCAGACCACACAGCAGTACCTCCATGGAGGAGGGACAGAACCTGCTTAGGAAATAGGCTCTGAAGCACAGCTGTGCCAAACCGAGCATCTCTCCTAGCCTGGATGTCCAGGGAGTAATGCTTGGTGAAAGTGTGTACTGTTTTCCAGGTAGCTGCTTGACATATCTCTAAGATAGGGATGTCCCTGGCTGCAGCTAGGGACGCAGCTGTACCTCTGGTAGAGTGAGCCCTCAGGCCTGAAGGGGGAACCGTACCCAGTTTTTGATAGCAAAATTGGATACAAGAGACAATCCACCTGGCAATGGATCTTTTAGTGGCAGGTTTCCCTTTCCCAACCTCACCATAAGTGAGGAACAGTTGGAGGGAGTCAAACCTGTGACCCTTGGTACGCTCTATGTAGTAACTGAGGGCTTTCTTTACATCTAAACTGTGCAACCTCCTCTCACCAGAGGAGGAATCGTCAGTGAAGTACACTGAAAGAGATATAGATTGATTAAGGTGGAAATCTGAAACCACCTTAGGCAAGAACTTCCTGTTAGTCCTGAGGACTACCTTATCTCTGTGAAAGAAGATAAAATTAGGCTCCACTGACAAAGCTGGTAATTCACTTATGCGCCTGGCAGAAGTGATGGCTACTAGAAACACAGTTTTCCAAGTCAAGTACTTAAGCTCTGCTGAAGACAAAGGCTCAAGGGGGTTGCATTAGCTGAGCAATGCAAACATTAAGATCCCAGGCAGGAGCAGGGTCCCTGAATGGAGGGTTGGTGAAGCAGTCCTTGAAAAACTTGGAGAATACAGGGTGAGCAGAAAGAGAAGAGGGCTTTCCTGCTGAAATAAAAGCAGAGACAGCTGCCAAATGCACTTTCAGGGTAGCTGGCCTCAGCCCCAAAGTATTTAAATGGACCATATAGTCCAAGACTGAGGGCAAATCAGCAGATTCTGGGGAAATATGCTTCCCAGAGCACCATATGGAAAACCTTTTCCATTTAGAATTATAAGTAGCCCTGGTGGAAGGCTTCTTAGAAGCTTTCAAGATTTCGAGTACACCTTGAGAAAGGTGTAGGTCAGCAAACTCTAACTCCTCAAGAGCCAGGCCTTGAGGTCGAGGGATTTGAGATTCGGATACCAAACTCTCCGCTGGGCACAGGTTAACAGATTGTGATTCCTGGGGAGACACAGGGGAAGGTGGACTGCTAAGGACAGAAGGAGTGGATACCAGGGCTGTCTGGCCCAATCTGGAGCAATCAGAATCATCTTGCAAGGTTGAGATCTGATTTTGACTAGCACCTTGAACAAGAAAGGGAAGGGGGGAAAGGCATAGAGGAACTTCCCTTCCCAATCAAGAAGGAAGGCATCCAGAGGGACTGAGCCCAACACTGGGGGCCTGCAACAAAAAAGCAGAAGTTGGTGATTGTCTGGGGCTGCAAAAAGATCTATCTGAGGAGTGCCCCACCTGGCAAGTACTAACCCCAGTACTAGGGGATCCAGTGACCATTCGTGATGGCCCTGGGTAATCCTGCTGAGAGCATCTGCCAGGACATTGTCCTTGCCTGGGAGGTGAACTGCCATGAGGGAGGTGTTCAGGGAATAAGCCAGAGACCACAACTTCATTGCCTCGGTGCACAAGGCTGAAGACCGAGTGCCCCCTTGCTTGTTGATGTACCACATTGTAGTGGTGTCTGTTCTGACCTGTACCACTTTGTTCTGAACAGATGCAGAAAAAACCTGAAGTGCTAGAAAAACAGCTCTGAGTTCCAACAGATTGATGTGGAGCAGAGATTCCTGAGGGGACCACAATCCCTGGGTGGTGAGGTCGCCAATGTGAGCTCCCCATCCCAAGAGGGACGCATCTGTAGTAAGGGTCAAGGAGTGAGATTGAGGGATGAAAGGAACCCCCTGTCTCAGATTGCTCTGATCCTGCCACCACTGCAGGGCCTGGATCAGGGTTCGAGTTACTGGGATCAATTTGGTTGAGGATCTCTCCTTTGAGACCAGAAGGCTCTCAAATGGAACTGAATGTCCCTCATCTGAAATCTTGCTCCTTGCACTACAGCTGTGGAAGCAGCCATGTGCCCCAGGAGCTGTAGAAAGTGCCTTGCTGGTCGAGAGACCTGCAGAGTGAAGGAGGAGGCCAGAGCCACCAGGGTCTTTACTCTTTCTAGAGGAAGGAAAGCTCTGGCCTGCTTTGTGTCCAGTTCTGCGCCTATGAAGGTGAGTAGCTGAACAGGCTCTAGAACTGACTTTGGGAGATTGAGAAGAAAACCTAGAGATGTAAGCAGCTGCTGGGTAACCTGAAGGTGTAGTTTGACTTGGGCTGGAGACTGACCCACTATGAGCCAGTCGTCCAGGTAAGGAAAGATGGCAATCTTTTGCCTTCTTAAGTGAGCAACTGCTACTGCCTGGCATTTTGTGAATACCCTTGGGGCAGGGGTAAGGCCGAAGGGCATGCTCTGAACTGGTAATGGCCTGAGGGCAGTTCAAATCTGCGGTACTTTTGGTGGGAGCTTCTGATGAGAACAATGAAGTAGGCATCCTTGAGGTCAAGGGACGCTAGCCAGTCCCCTGGCCTTAGGGAGGGTAAAATAATTCCCAGAGTCACCATTTTGAATTTTGGTTTTAAAAGGTGCTTGTTTAGGTATCTTAGATCCAGGATGGGCCGCCATTCTCCTGTCTTTCTACAGCTCTGACAGCCAGGAGGGTTGAGACTTCTGTTTCCACAGCAAGAGCCTCTAATGGATTTGCAGGTGGAAAAGATCTGGTTCTCATCTTTGGAAATTTTTTGAAGCTGAGAACCAGTCCCTGGCTTACTACTTCCAGGACCCACTTGTCTGATGTTAAAGACTCCCAGTCCTGGACCAGTAAGCCAGCCTGCCCCTACAGGTAATGGAGAATCGGCCCTGGGCATCCCATCAGGGTGCCTGTTTGGCAGGGGCTTTAGGCTGAGGGGTGGGAGCAGGCCTGCCCGTACCCCGTCTGCCTCTCCCTCTGAAGAACCCCCTCTGGGCATAAGCTGAAGAGGAGGAGGCCTGGGCTTGGTAAAATGGCCTGTGAAAAGGCCTGCCCCTGCCCCTGCCCCTGGAAGGCTGCCTCTGAGGAGTGGCTTGCCTCTCCTTGGCCTGTGCACTCCTATAAGTGGTCCTATACTCATCCATTTTCTTCATGTAATTCTCTGTCTGCTCCCCAAACAGAGAATTACCCACAACAGGAAAATCCATGGCCTAGCCTGTATCCTGTGACAGGCTAGTACACCTGAGCCAAGCCATTCTACGAAAAGCCACAGATGTAGCCATGACTCTTGAAGATACATCATTAGAGTCCACTGCAGCATGGAGTTGCACCTTGGATGCCTCAATACCATCAGCAGCCACCTGTTCCAGCTCCTTGGCAAGCTGGCCAGGGACCTGTTTCGCTAAAGCCATAACAGTATCCCATCTGGATTTCTGGTATCTTGCAACATAGTCCATATAATTTGCCTGTCTGAGTCCCAAGGATGCTGCCATGTATTGTTTCTTTGCCATGGCATCAATCCTGTTGGAGTCCTTGTCAGGGGGGTGTGAAGCCAAGGGAATATTTGCCTTATCACAGGCTGCAGCCTGCACTACCCCAACATGGCTGCATTGTTGTGAAAGGAACTCCGTATCAGGGCCTGACAATGTGTACCTCCTGTCCATCTTTTTATCCACAGGAGGTAAAGAATTAGGAGCTTTTAAAATTTTTATTGTCTGTTTCCTAAAAGATTTATGTAAAGGAATAGACAATCTCCTGGACTCTGGGATATCCATCATTTCCACATAGGCTCCTCCTGTTCATCCACAGCCTCTTCCAAAGGAAGCTGGAGGGTTTCAGCAACTTTTTTATAAAACAGAAAATGAGAAGGGGACTCAGAAAGCCTAGGGGGAGACACTCCTGAAGGTCTGTCTGGGGAGATGTCCGGTTCAATGGGCACATCCAGACTTTCAAAATCACATTCACTCTCTTCATAATCCTCCTTCCCTCCTCCGGTTCATAAAATTCCTCTATATCATATACTTGAACCGGTGGAACGGACCAAACCGACCGCTTACCTGATGGTGGCGGTTCGGACGGAACCGGGGAAAGTGACTGGACAATTTGGATCGCTTTGGCTATCTCTGCAGCGGTTGGAGAAGGAAATTTTGGCTCCACACCTGCTGATTTTCTAGTCCTCTTTGCTGGAACTGGCTCCTCCGAGTCAGCTCTTCGTTTGCCCAAGGAAGTCTCGCCCTGGTCAGAGGGCACTCCCTCCGGTTCGGTTGGCACCGAACCGGGCTGGCCATCAGGTCAGCGGACTTTTTGGCCTCTCGTTCCCTGAGCCTACCAACTCTCTTATCCAGGGTAGCTGCAGGGAAATTCTTGCAAATCTGGCAGTCTGCATTGAGGT
Source organism: Neoceratodus forsteri (assembly GCA_016271365.2). Taxonomy (NCBI): domain Eukaryota; kingdom Metazoa; phylum Chordata; order Ceratodontiformes; family Ceratodontidae; genus Neoceratodus; species Neoceratodus forsteri. The sequence goes on from JADMNL010000025.1 coordinate 115,234,304, forward strand.
GGTCAAACCCCAGACAATAAACACATGTGGTGTGTGGGTCAGCCTTGGCAAAGGCTTCCCCACAGACACTACAGTGCTGAACCCAGTGGGCCGGTTTTTCTTTTGGGTTTCTCAGACATAATGCCAGCCTAACCAAAAAACTTGCCCTTTTCCAGCAAATCATGACAAGACACCCTTATCGGTTCCCAACCGTGTCACAGGTCGTGGAAAAAAATGTAATGAAACTGGCGAACCGATAAGAACCGGAACTGCACTCTAAATGTAATTTATTAAGTTTTAACAATAACCTGATCGGTTCAAACCGAACCGATAACAACGCTTACAAGTTCCACACAGAGAATGTAAACCCATCTATTACTTAATACCACAGACAGAGCTTGAACCGACCGGGTTATGGGTTAAAATAAATATAATTGTGGTTTAAAACCAGAAATAACACTTTTTAACCGAGAAATTAACTGAGCAGTAGGAGGAATCTCCGGAGCGACTGTTCAGTGAGGCGGAGTAAAGAATCTGACAGTTTCAGTTTGAAGATCAACAGACAGAGTTTTTTCAACCGAGCTCGCGCTCAAGATTCCATGCCTGGCATGGAAATTAACTCTTTCACCTCCGGAGCAGTTCTAAGGCTGGGATAAACTGCATATGTCATAATATAGCAAGACTTCATGTTCTTTGAAGCTCTGACCCACCGCTGTGATGAGTGCCTTCCTGTCAGCAAGATGCCCTACACAACAATTTGACAGAGAAAAAAACCTGCTAATCAAGCAGAGAAAAATCTAGACATCCAAGTCAGACACAGGTAACCCTCCCCAGCCCCAAAACAGCCTGGTGAATTGTGCTCTGAAAGCAGTCAGCCCCAAAATAAGTCAGCTGTGCACCAGGACAGACACAGTAAACAGTATTCCGTTCCTCAGGGTTTAAACTCTTCCTGCACTGACACTCTTAACAATTGTAACAAAAGTAAAGCAAGATCCACCTCCCTCTGTTGCTTGAAAGACTGTCTTTCCTGATAATTCTAAGTTCCTTATTTCACCTTTCAGTTAGAAGTAACCTCCACCTGCAGAATATCTGCTACAAACCAAAGACAATTGCAAGGTTCACCTCCCTCTGTTGTGAACACAACTCACTTTCTTGCAAATCCTATGTTCAGTATTGCAGCTTCCAGCCAGAGGTAGCTTCACCTGAAGAATATTAGCCTCAATAAGTTTCTGTTGTTTTCAAGTTTTTGATCTATATTGTAGATGTCTTTTAATAAACTGTGACAATTAGGCTCCAAGCTACAATCTCTGCGTCTTACTTGGATAATGTGGAGGTATACTGTGCCATTGTCTTTTTTGTTGCTTCACCTGCAACATGCACCTGTTTAATCACATTCTGTAGAAAATAGAGAGCATCAAAACTTCAGTTGCTCCAGTCCACAATAACAACTCATCCAAGGCTCGCCTGAGAGTATCCAGGGTGTACTCCTTCATTTCCAGAGGGGAAGGTTGAGTTGACAGTGAGAAGCCAGGATTAAACTGTTGTGCTCGCTCCCAAAAATTTGGCTGTGGGAGTCTGACTCTGCTGCAAAGTAGCCTACGGAGAGGACGTCATGGTTCCAGAGCAACTGCCTGACTCTCGGCTCTCGTGTACAGGAAGGAACCATTGATCAAGCAGTACAGACCTTGGAAAAAGGAACTTCTCACTCCTGCTAGATGACTTTGTCTTCCATGGCTCCATTTTAAAGTTTCAAGACACAGAGACTTTAAAAAAAAAAAAAGAAAAAGTGAAACAAGGTATGTAGAATTCCGTGGTCTGTGCAAACTGTTCTAGCTAAGTGTCTGCACTCTCAGCCATCTTGGATCACCCTGCCAAACAGCTATTTGAAGAAAAAAAAAAACTTTCCAGGTCATCTGCTACTTGTTCCTTATGGTTCTTGACATTATGCGGCTAGGCTTATGACCCCATTGTCAAAGTTTGTTTTATTCTTTTTTTGTCCCTCATCTCACTTCCTACCCATCCCACCAAGACACTCTCCTCTTAGCTTACAGTTTCCCAGCATCCCCAACAGATTGCTCTCACAGTGAGGCTCTGATGGGTGTTATGTCAGGGAACAAAATCCAGAGTTGGGCAGAAGGGCCAAGGGGTTACCTGTGCCATCTTGGCACCCCTCCTGTGTGGCAGTGAGAGTGGACATGGCTCTGAAAAAAAGTCACTGGGGAGGTGTTCAGATTGCAGCTAGTCTCCCTCCTTGTCCTTGGAGTCTGAGTGCATTACCTCTATGACTTGCTCATAACTGTCCAGCCTGGGGCTGGGAGTCAGGTCCAGTAGTAAAACCTGACTCTCCTATGCGGCTGCTGTACAAAATGTCACCAGCTGTATCACCAGACCTCTCTCTCTCTCTCCTTTAAAAGTGTCTGCCTACAGGCACAAAACAGGAGCAACCTGAGAACAGGGTCCCAATATAAGCACCTTTTTTTCAATTCTGTTTTATCACCCTAAGTCATTTGCTTGTACCACCTTCGTCTTCCAGCACGCCCACCTACCTGGCCTTGGGAGTTGCACTCCTCAGGATGTTGTGGAGTGCCTATGTCTTACTGTGACATGCCTCCTCCAGATTTCCCCTCAAGGTAGAGGCCTGCCTTACAGCTCCTTTGCCAGCGTTGTCCCTTCTTCTCTAGTTGCCACAGTGGAGGCACTTCCTGATAGTGACATCATCTCTTAAGTACTGAGTAGATGACAGCCCAAGCTGGTTGCGGGGGATGGGAGGCACTTCATCTGCCTAGTGACTCCAGCTGTTCCATGTTACACCCCTACCATCAACTGCATACTTGCGCCACTGGTGCTGACAAGTCTGATGCACCAACATGTGCGTTCTCCCCTCCCAGCGCAGGCAGGGGGCTCCCTAACCTGCATGGCCACCTGTGGTCACCCATGTGACAGTAATGCAGTGGGATACAAGTCTCTCCGTCTCTTGATCCATTCTGATTAGACACTTGATCCTCCTGCCCCTGGCTGGCCCCAATGACTTGAATTCGCTTCTGCACTCAGGTTGCTGGTGTCACAAGTGATAGCCCTATTGCTGCATCGACAGGTCAGCTTCTATAAGCTTCTTTTTTTTCTCACTTGGTGTGGCTAAGGCATCTCTCGGACGTGCCCACTTGACCAAGGCCTCTATTCCCCGCCTGAGATCTCCCTCCCCAGGGATCCCCATCCAGGATCTTCCAGCCCCCTTGGGGGAGGGCCCGCCCCTTCCAGCTCCCCCGGGGGAGGGCCCGCCCCACCTACCTGGTGGCCTGTTCTAGGATTAGAGGGCTGGTCCTGGATGGGAGCTTAGGGAGCCCGGAGGAGAGATGATACAGCACTGGGGATGTGGGCCTGGTCCCTGGAGCTCTCATCGCCTCCCTGGTCTACCGAGGGCTTTTTCCGGTAGTGGTTGCCCCCTGGAGTGCAGACATGTAATGACATCTAGGCGCAGATGCACCAATGTCCGCCGCTGCTCCACCCACGACTCCAAGCGCCGCATGTTCCAGGCACTGCTCCCGGTTACCACTAGGATCCGATAGGAGTGGCACTTACCCCTTGATCCCTCTCCAGGAAGGGAGAGCAGTCCTTCAGATGCTCGATCCCTTCCCTCCCTGGTTGACCCCTGGTGGCCCGAGTCCATTCCCAAACCTGACTTGTCAGAGTAGCGCAAGGTGTGGCATCCAGTTCCTCAACCCTCAGTGCCACCGGGCTGGCTTCTATAAGCTTCTTAGACTACACCCTGTTGCATATCCTTCATATAACGTAATTGTTCTGACAAGGTACTATCGAACTGGAAAGCTCATTCATAACCTAGAAATAAAATTCTGCTGGTAATTAGCACATATCCTTTCATTACAATCTCTTTTTATTAACATGTTGTACTATCTTCTCACATTCATTTCCCATATCACCAAAGGATAAATGTGCAGAAAAGGTGCACAATGTTTTTTAAAACATTTGTATGGTAAATGTAGTGCATGTAGAGATGGCCACTTGTGGTCACTGATAGTGACATCATCTCTTAAGTACTGAGTAGATGACAGCCCAAGCTGGTTGCGGGGGATGGGAGGCACTTCATCTGCCTAGTAACTCCAGCTGTTCCATGTTACACCCCTACCATCAACTGCATACTTACGCCACTGGTGCTGACAAGTCTGATGCACCAACATGTGCGTTCTCCCCTCCCAGCGCAGGCTGGGGGCTCCCTAACCTGCACGGCCACCTGTGGTCACCCATGTGACAGTAATGCAGTGGGATACAAGTCTCTCTCTCCCCTGAACCATTCTGATTGGACACTTGATCCTCCTGCCCCTGGCTGGCCCCAATGACTTGAATTTGCTTCCTCACACAGGTTGCCGGTGTCACGAACGATAGCTCTATTGTTGCATCGACAGGTCAGCTTCTATAAGCTTCTTTTTTTTTTTTCTCTCTTGGTATGGCTAAGGCATCTCTTGGATGTGCCCACTCGACCAAGGCCTCTACTCCCCTCCTGAGATCTCCTTCCCCGGGGACCCCCACCGAGGACCTTCCAGCACCCCCCCGGGGAGGGCCCACCCCATCTACCTGGCAGCCTGTTCTAGGATTAGAGGGGTGGTCCTGGATGGGAGCAGAGGGAGCCCGGAGGAGCGCCGATCCAGCACTGGGGATATGGGGCTGGTCCCTGGAGCTCTCATTGCCTCCCTGGTCTACCGAGGGCTTTTTCCTGTAGTGGTTGCCCCCCAGAGCGCAGACATGCAATGACATCTAGGCGCAGATGCACCGATGTCCGCCGCTGCTCCACCTACATAACTCTAAGCACTGCATGTTCTAGGCACTGCTCCCAGTTACCACCAGGATCCGCTAGGAGCGGCACTTAATCAGGATCCTTCCCTGGGAAGGGACAGCAGTCCTCCAGACACTCGATCCCTTCCCTCCCCAGCCGACCCCTGCTGGCCCAAGTCCATTCTCAAACCTGAGTTGTCAGCGTCACGCAAGGTGTAGCATCCAGCGCCTCAACCCTCAGTGCCACCAGGCCAGCTTCTATACGTTTCTTACACTACACCCTGCTACATATCCTTCATATAACTTAATTGTTCTGACAAGGTACTATTGAACTGGAAATCTAATTTATAACCTAGAAATAAAATTCTGCTGGTAATTAGCACACATCCCTTTATTACAATCCCTTTTTATTAACATGTTGTACTATCTTCTCACATTCATTGCCCATATCACCAAAGGATAAATGTGCAGAAAAGGTGCACAGTGTTTTTTTAAAACATTTGTATGGTAAATGTAGTGCATGTAGAGATGCGTTAGCCATACTGAGTGAGAAAATAGAATGTAGTCTTTACCAGTAATCCTGACTCCAAGGCCCTTGAGTCACAACTTCAACAACACTTTGCAGAAGTTGCAAACTGGTTCAGCAACCACAAACTCATAATGAACTATAAGAAGACTAAAACAATGTTATTCTCCAACCCTCAAAATAGACACAGGACCTATCCTCTTACCATCAACAACGCTGTGGGCTCTCCACTGGAACAAATTCCTCAGTTTAAGTATCTGGGGATCACTAGTGACAGTACCTTGTCTTGTGTTGCCCACATTAACAATATTGCCAAAACAGTTAATATGCGTATTGGGTTGCTCTACAGACATAAGCACTGTCAAACACCCGAGGCTCTTAACCATGCCATCCATAGCTCAGTTCTCACTCATCAACTATGGACTGGTCATTTATGGAACAGCCATGGACACTGCCCTCCGACATATCAAGATAGCATTAAACAAAGCCTGCCACCTCCTTACTGGCTCTGGGTGCTCGACCCACATCTGTGACCTGTATTCTCAAGCTAACTGGCTCCACCTCAGGAGTAGGCTCGTGTACCAAACCTGTCTTCTGGCAAAAAAAAGGTAGCCTAGAACTGATGTCACCTGGGGTACAGAAGCTCCTCTTCCCCCTCCACAGTCAAAGTCACACAAGAAGTGCAAAGAGTCAGTTCTTTAAGATTCCTCGTTGTCGTACCTCTTATAGTCAAAGGTCTTTTGCTCACCGAGCCCCACTGTGGTTTAACTCCCTCAGTAACTATGTATCTGCAACTGTTACCTTGGGCTCGCAACAACTAGTACCAAATGCCAGCTGTGACTGCTTCCACTAACCTGCCTACACCCAGAACCCAGCACTTAACCTACCTCCTCCACCTTCCTCACTACATACCCGACTTGCAGCACTGTCCTTCCCCAAGTTCCCCACTCCCTCCCCTCCCTTTCACTCCATCACCCTCTGACATCCTCCTCCTTGATTCTTGGTCTGTTCTTAATACCACCTCCCTCCTCAATCTTACCCTTCCCCTGCCCTCCTGCTTCCTCCTCCTCCTCCTCCCTCCCTTCCCTCTCTCTCTCTTCCCACCCGTCTACCTCATCTTGTTTTATCTTGATTTTCCCACTACCTCAGTCACCCTCATTGCTACCCTCCATCCCCTCCACCGACCCTCTCTTTCTTCTTCCCTATCTCCTTCCCTGTATACCTTGATGACAAGGTCTCCTGGACTGATTCTCTCTTCCGTTTTTTGTGTTCTTCTCTCCCAGACTCGGTTCTCCTAGCCGATGCCTAAGCCTAACTCTCTTCTGTTCAACTAGGCCCGTGGGCTGATCCTCCTCTTATGTCGTCTTTGTTTCCAAGTGCTTTCTGTACTTCTCTCCTGTGTACCCTTGTTCTCTGCAATTGGTTGTTCACTATATTGTCATTTGCTGATGCTATTGTTTGACTGTATTACCGTGTCACTTTAATTCATTGTAAATGTTGCCAGCTGGCTGCATAATCTCTCCCTTTTCTGTAACATGATGTGGAACCTATGTAAAGAGCTTTTATCTCAAAAGTGTCTTCCAAGATTACAATAAATAAAAAATAAAATATATAAAGTGCTGGATCGACAGCGCTGGAGAGCAAATCAGTCCAGGACAGGTACTGCTTGAATGCATACCCACTTTGCCATGTGCTACATACACACACACCCCACCACCAATGTGCCACAGCTCTGTTATAAGTGTGGGTACCTCAGACTCCATGCCAATTTAGTCCTTGGTGTCTCATGTGAGACTGGGCCAGTTAGTGACAGTTATAATGGCGGAGTTCTTTTTTGTTTATGCCATGGGTAACTGGCCACCAGGAACTGGACATATGCTACCGGAACACATTTTACATAGGCCATGGAACACTACTGACCCTGGGCAGGATTCAAACTGAGCACAACTCAATGAACAGAAGCTTTAGTGTTGATGATGTTCCTTCAAAACAAAACCATCAATTCATTAGTTTAACAAAATGTATCTCATTGACTATTTTTTTTTTGTTCGTGTTTCACAAGCAAAGAACTTTCATTGGATTGCATGCACATGGACATCATCATAAATCCTACCATTTGACAAGAATTACAGCTAAATAACAAGACATATACTGTACATGTAAAATGGCATTTAATTAAAGAAAGGCTCACATTGCATTTGAGTTGACATTGTCATGCTTTGAGATCACACTAAGCATTTAGCCATAACCAGATGCACAACTTATGATACAATGCTTTTAAACAGAAGATACAGAACTAGTGTCTGTCTTCAGCACATTACAGACAGTGTTACATTGGCTTGTGCTCTTCCAGTGAGCCTACTTAATTAAAACTTGATAGAACTTAAATGTTTTTATTTTCTACTTTTTAAATAAATATTTTTAATATTTAATCATTCAGTTGCATAAATCTTATGTAACTCCCATGCACCACATTCTATTCTCACTGCATGGTTCTGTGGCTTAAGAGGACCAGTCTTTCATTATGGCTTCACAGTTCTGTCGTGCACCGCTTTCTTAACTCTGTCTTCTGATGCATGAACCTGAGTGAGGAAGTTTGGTATTAACATGGACAGATGGAGTATTAGCAAAGGTGAATGGGGCATTAGTACTAATCCAGTATTAATAGGGACAGCTGGACCACTACCATTAATGGAGTCTTAAAAAAGACTTGTATCACAGGTATTAATTCAGATGAACACATCAGTTGCTAGAACTAATGTAGTATTAATATGGACAGTTGGAGCACATTAATTTAGCAAACAGCGTAGACTGATGGTTCACTAGTACATAACTGAGTTCACATATAGATGAGTGCCTGCTAGCACCAATACAGTATTAACACAGGACGACGATCAGCAATATTAATGACATATTAGCATGGGACAAAGCGATCACTAGTACAAATTAAGTATTAGCACAGGAAGACGGATTACTATTACTAATAGATTAGCACCGACAGATCACCAATAATAATAATTTAGTAATAGCCTGGATGGATGTATCAGCAGTACTAATTCAGTACTTGGATGGATAAGTACTACTCTTGCAATATGTAGTACTAGCCTGGAACAATGGATCTTTAATATTAATGCAGTATTAGCATGGACAGATGTTCACTAGCATATCTCTCAACCTTCTGTCACTGAAATGTGGGACATTTAAAATGTAGGACGCTTGCCCTCATAATGTGGGACACAATGTCAAACATGGAGATACAATCTCAGAACACTGTAGAAACGGTACCATTATCTGTTTATTGTTTAGTTTTGATTAAGTACATTGAACTATTATGTATTTCTACTTTTAAGTCTGAGTTTACAGCACATTCTCTGTGAGGGCAGCACCTTTTCCATGTGGGATGGAAGTGAGATACAGCAATTTTAAGGTGCAAAATGATCACCATCCTTCATAATCTGGGACAGTCGAGAGGCATGATTACTAGTATTCATTTGGTAGCAGTACGGGTGGACATTTAGTACTAACACAGTAGAAGTACAGATGGGCAGATCACTAGAAATCATGCAGTATTAGAATGGGACAAATGCATCACTGGTACTAATTAATGGCGTAGTAACTTGGACAGATGATCAACATTACTCATTTGGCACCAGCACGGATGGATCATTAATACTAATGAAGTCTAGTTTCAGTGCTTGATTTATCTACAAAGAATGCACAGCCCCCTTTAGAGCACATACTGTACCTAATGATGCCGTTCATAGCTAAATATATGGTTTCACACAGGTTCCAACAGAAATATCCAGAAGGGGTCTGCAACCTGCAGACTCCAGAAATGGGAGGCAATCACAACCTTGTGTCTTTCCAGGACTTTGCCATTGTCCTGATTTGTACTCAGACATCTTGTTTCCTAGATCACAAACTTTAATTTAGGAATTTCCTTCTCGAATAGGCCTCTCCAGAGAAAACTAAATTAATCCAGCAAACAAATGACCAAAATATAGAACACCCACTTCTGAATTTACACTCTCTTGGGATTCTTTGCTCAACTCCCATCTCCTTTTTTTTCTGTTATTTTATTTCTTTCCATTGTCCACCACCCTCCACCCTGACATCTACTGTGACTTTTACCTTTCCCCCAGCTAGAAAGGTGGGTGAGAGGCTGACTTCACACCAGTGTCGCTCTTTGGTCAGTTGGCAGGGAATGTGTGGATGCCAGGCAGCCTGTACCCTCCCTCCCTCCCTCCCTCCCTATAAGCTGAGTGCTTCACCTCTGTCCCAGCCAGCCCCAGCCTGGAAGTTCCGCCGGTGTACTGGGTTGTCACCGTGCAGGATGTGCCGAGGAAAGTCTATCTATAGGGTTACAGACTAAAAGTGGAACAATCACGAACGGTGCACATCATAATTTGGAAGCCAATGAAAACCTCTTTTAAATGAGGTATTAGGCTTACCTGTAGCTGGCAGCAGTCCAAAAATATCAATGAGTAAGTCTGCCCTATACTGATACTAAGGGCCCAATATTCAAAACTTAGCCCGGGGCAAAATTAGCACAGCCCGGTGTACAAAAATAGCCTAGAATCATTTGCATGCTGTATTCAAAGGAACAGCCCAGTGGCTAAATTGGTTGAATATAGCGTGAAAATTAAGGTGTGCAAACAGGGCCGAGAGTGCAGTGCAAATATAGCCCAGTAAATAAGACAGCTCTGAATATAGCAACCATGCAGTGCAAACTGCAACAACAGCCCAGTGCACACAAAGGTGGAGTAAGGCAGGGTTGCAGTAGGTGGCCAATGTCGGTGCTAGCAAAGAAGTGGTGCATAACAACTACAAACAACATTGCAGACCAAATACTGCAGAACCATGCTATGGTTCTGAAAAGTTTTCCTGGGGCAAACACATTAGCCTGGCACAACCACGTCTGCCTGGCCCAAAATTTTGCTATATTCAAAGCTCCTATGCAAATGAGCCTACTTAGGCAATTCGAAGGCAAACAGCCACATTAACACCTCATTACGGCCTGCTTTGCATGCACTATCATGTAGCTTGTCCGGTGCTATTTCATGGTGCACACAGCTCCACCTGTATGTCAGAATGGAACTACAGGTCGGTGGCCACTGGCTGGGTTTGCATACAGCACCACCTGTATGTCAGACTGGAACAACAGTATGGTAACTGCAGGCTGAGTTTGGACAGAGCAGTACAGACTATTGTGGCCCAGGGGACTAGCACCATATGAATGGGTCGTTGTGCTGCATTCCATAGACATATTATTCCTGCTAGTGTGTATCAGACAGTAAAGTACCATAGTAGCTGGTATTGTAAGGGACACAGCAATGCCTACAGTGTGTCAGGCAACAATGACTGCTGCTATCCACACAGTGACATACACAGCTGGTAGATGTGTTCTGACAGTAGACACCACAGTCATACTGTCCTGTGACCCACATACTCTGCGTCAGTGGTGTGGGAGTCCCGCACTAACACACACACATGACTGGCTGTGTGTGGCGGGGAGCCTGGACAGGTGTGTGGTATGTGCCCGGGAGGAGCAGCAGACACATACCATCATACTGGCACACTGATGCGAGGGGCATTCCCGTCACCGGCACATGTGCACTGTGTGGACGACCCCAGCTGCACGGCAGAACCTACTATGTGGTGCAGCCTGGCCACCTGTACACCCTCCCCTCAGTACCCTCCACTCCCGCAGTGCTGCGTGTGTGCTGGATTGTGGTGGTGTACCCCTATGGGGGGAATGGACACGTGTGCTGCATGGATGCACTGACAAGGTGTCCACTGGGAGCTGAGGCACCCAAAAATGCCTGGCAGGGTTGGGACAGGTGCCAGATGATGGTGACGTGGGTGGTGCCATCTGTGTGCAACATATCTCTTCCATGGCATAAGGAATGGCTCAGGGTGGTTGTCTACCCTCGCTGCCTCCTCATTGGCTGCAGTCATCAGGTGCACCATGATGCTGTTGTTGCTTATGGCCATGTTGCCTGTTGCTGCTGTGTCCACACCCTGTATCCTTGTTTTGCCCAGAGTTAAGACTACCTTTTTCTGGGCGGTAATTTACACTGTGTAGTGTCATGTAAAGTTGCGCAATTACGCTGAATATAGCATAGCGCCTGTACACGCCCTCTCTTGTCGCACAGTGCATACATTATAATTTGCCCAGCGCTAATGCAGATTGCTCGCGCTATTTGGTCTTTTGAATACAGGGGACTGGCGCAAACCCGGCTCAAATGGTTTGCGTCCAGCATAAAGTTTTGAATATTTTGCCCTAAATTGCCACCATTTCTAAACATTGTCATGCCACTGACAATCAAGCTGTGGATAACTACATTATAATCAAACAAAGCTTAAAGATCAAATGCACATATTTCATAAAAAGCTCAAATTCCCTTGCTGTTTGGTTTTGTTTTCTTTAAATCAGCATCTATTAACTGAAAACAGTGAAGATGTTTCTGCCTGTCAGTGAGCAATGACATCATACTTGTCCAGCCCGCTGCTTCAGCAATTAAGCCCCTGATTGACTAAATAGGCTGTTGCAGTTCCTAGTTAGAGCAGTCTGTAGAGCTAATTGTTTTCATTCAAAGTTTGTTTCTAACCCAGTCTGGTTTGTGTTTAGAGATTAGCTTAAAATCATTCTGTTCTCATGAAGAGTTGATAATTTGGGGTTCAGTGCTATCTGAAGTGGTATAAATGAATGTGAGAAATTACCTTGTCTATATCACAGATGTCAGTTCTCTGTCATCACAACTATGCATTCTTGTCTGGCTATATAACACAGGGTTGTTTAGTGGATATAAAGTAAACCTACATTCCATTAATTCATAGATGTAGTGTCTTTGATGTAGCCTCAATAATTATGTTCATGTGATAATGTTGTTTTTATTTTAGATTGACAAACCTGTGTCTGCCACACACTGCTATTTCAGGTACATGTGCTGTATGAACTCATAACATTCAGTTCTTTGAGGGTTTCTTTGTGAGACTATTCATGTATATGTATAACTAGAAAGGAATAACTAATAAAGGTATAACTAGGAAAGGAACTTGGGTTTCTATAGTGCTTTTCATACAAATATATCTCTCAACTGCTATGCATTTCGCATAGTGCTATATATTTTACATACAAATTTACCCTTTCTCCTCAAAGATTTACTGATATTCCCCATAATATTATAGCTACTTCTGGACACACAGTGTTGCGCCATACGCAACCCACTGATGCACCCCGGCACGATATTCAAATGAGGATTGAGCCACAACTGCTCCCAATGCGGACGCATCAGTAATGTATGCAGCGCGGGTGAGTGTGTGCACATGCACCCAGACATCCCGAGGCTCAGCCCGGGATGTGTTGAGCCCATGCATGCGCAACCCCTACTTGCGCTGCACACAGGTGAGCCAAAAAAAAAAAAGGAACAAACAGGTGAGCGGCCATATTGCAGGGTGCAACACGGCAGCTGCCACCCGTGGGTGGCCACCCGAGCTCCAGCTGCACCTTTGTGGCTGTGCCCCCCCCCATGCCCGATTGCGGGCTTAAGTATTAAAACTACCATCCAGTATCCCTGGTGGGCCAGTGGACCACTCACAGCCCGATCACAGACTTAAGTATTAAAAATACCGTCCATTAGCCCTGGTGGTCCAGTGAACCGCTCACAGCCCGATCGCGGGCTTAAGTATTAAAAATACCGTCCATTATCCCTGGTGGTCCAGTGGACTGCTCGCAGCCCGATCGTGGACATATGTAATAAAATGTAGAGATCCAATATCCCTGGTGGTCTAGTGGTACCCCCCTCCCCACTGAGCCCCACTGCCCTGCTCCCCCCCGGTCAGCGGTGGGCGGCTGCACCCCACCCGCCTGCTGCCCCGCCACCTGACACCATAGGGTAGGGACGCTGTGGACCAATGGGCGTACAGCCCTACCGCACGTGTCAGGCGGCAGGCAGCAGGTGGGTGGGTGCTGCCGCTCACCGCTGACCGGGGAGCGGGCAGGGCCCAGGTGGGGTGGAGAGGGGTACCGCTGACCACCAGGGATATTGGACATTTAATTTCTCACATATGCCCGTGATCGGGCTGCAAGCGGTCCACTGGACCATCAGGGATATAGGACATTTCATTTCTCACATATGCCCGTGATTGGGCTGAGAGCGGTCCACCGGACTACCAGGGATATAGGACTTTTCATTTCTCACATATGCCCGCGATCAGGCTGCAAGCGGTCCGCTGGACCACCAGGGATATTGGACGTTTAATGAATTATACATATGCCCGCGATCGGGCAGTGGGGCAGATTTCCGCAATGTGCAGGGGCGTCGGTCCCCGGACGGCTGCAGCCTGGCAGGGCGGCAGATGTACCCTCGGGCCGGGATCGCGACCTGTACGCAATGAAGAGTAATGACATGCAAATGGCCCCATTTGCGCCTTGCATGCATTATGGCCCTATTCTATGTGCACCTTTGAATATCGTGGTTGTTGCGCTCATGCATGGAACTTGCGCTAGCGCATCCCCCCGCCCACTTCTGGCCATTTGCACTGGCGCAGTGCCACTGCGCTTACGCGCATCGCAGGTGGTTTTGGTGCGAGCCCAGCGATGCTGTGCCAAGCGGCACAGCTCCGTTGAATATCACCCTATCAATGCCCCTGCACAGCCAAGTTGCGCTGCGCCCAGGTTTGCGCCACAACCTGGCGCAGTCTGAATATCCGGGCCAGAGCGTATTAAAAATATAAAACTTGATAGAAACATTCCTTAACACCAAACATATGGGGTTCACTGTTCTTAAGATGTATAATTCTTTCAAGAAAGTGCTACATATTCTGGCCATTTGCTCTGAACTTCAAAGGCTGGTGCTATGTATTTTAATGCTGACAGGTTGAGAAGTATGCATACATACTGTATCCCAAAGCACTTTACAGTTCAGGAGAGGGAGGGGAAAGACTGGTGTTGCTATGAGGTGCAAAGAGAGATTCAAACAGCACAGAGACAGAGTACAGATTACAGAGGTTAAGCAAAGAAAGATAAAATGACTTGTTCAAGGTTATACAGTAAGTAGTAATACTAAGATTCAAACATGGGTCTCCAGGTTCACTGCCGTGCACTCTAAGCACTAGCCTAAAAATCAAAGCCAGTACTTTGGCAGGGTACATTCAGGAGTTCCCAGGGACCCTCCCGGTAGACCTTCACATGGTTCCTACTGCAGTGTCCTGAAGTCCAGCAAAATGATCGCACCTGAGAACCAGGAACACAACTGCAAAGGTCAACATGAAAAAACAACCATTAAACAACAAAAGGTGCACATTCACAGGTTTCTCATGCTGAGCTCCCATATCTGAAGGTCAAACAAAAGTTCTGGGACCCATCCATGGGGAGGTGGTACCTCTGAAAAGATGGTGCACATTTAAGTCAAAAGTAACTAGCAAGAAAAGATGACATGATTATTGCAGCCTCTGCAGTCTCGTAATCAGAACCTTCATTCCCGTAAGGCATTCACATCTTCAGTCATGATATACAGTTCAGGAGGAACTCTACAAAGGAGCACCTTACATATCAAAATGCTATGCAATCAGGAAGAGACAGTCCTGCATCCTTCAGGGGCAGTGACGGCCGCCGTCTCCTGCAGAGTCACTGTTAGCACATGCGCTTGTATGTATAGATGTAGGCTTTGCAGTTTGGGCAAGTGTTCGTCACATCCTTCAAGTCATCTATTACACAGGGGACCAAGCAGCAGCCCAAATCGCACCTGAAAGAAACAGATATGGTTTTATGTACATAGCAAGAGAGTGGGCAGTTCAAACAGATATCAGGTATTTAGGGATTTCCCAGAGTTTCTCTTGAGACTGCAACAATCTCCAGTGCACTTAAAGATAGCAAACAACACTTGAAACAGCGGTATATTTGTTTTGACATTTTCTTATTTTTGGTGTTTTAGGTACAGAGTGCAGTTATCATCTGTATTAACATCAGCTGGATAATTTATGATTACCTGCGCTCTTATTTACTTCCTTAACACCCTACACTTGGTTCCAAGGGACAAGCTCCACTGGGTGTTTCCACAAAACATTTATTTATGTAAGGTTTGCTTCCAAATAGCATTTTTTTTTATTTACATTTTTTGCCTATGATTCACTTGGCTGGTCCTCTGGGTTGAGAAGCCACCGGGCCAGCTGCAGTTTTCCTGCCGGTCCCACCGCAGCCCGCCCCCGTGGAGCCTCAACTTACCCTCTGGGCAGGAGTGGGGGTGGCTAGCTACACCCCAGGTCATGTATGTCATCGGGCAGCTGAACGGTGGCGGCAGGGCTTGCCCCAGATCATACTGGGGTTCCCACCAAAAGCCAGCACCAGGGCCAAGCTTTTCTGCTCCTGGTGCCCACAGTCCCCAGTGATGTCAGTACACCCACGGAGACCAATGCGGTGAGTGCAGGTCTCCCGGCTGACATCAGCTCCTCCTAACATGGTGTTCACTGCTGCTCTGCCACCTTGGGTCACCCAGGTGTATTGCGGCAGGAACGGCTACCCTCCCTTCCCAGAGAAGGAGAATGGTCCATGGGATGCTCGATCCTTCTCCCCCCCGCCCCCGGCCGACCCTCCAACATCCCAGACTTGTTTTCGAACCTGGGTCACTGGCGTTGCAGATGGTAGCTCTACTGCTGTGCTGGCAGGCCAGCTGCTTCCAAACACCATTAACAGAACAGCCCCATGAGATGCAAATTTTCAGCTTCATGGGGGTCCCTGGGTAAAGCGAGTTGCGAAATAAGCAGTAAAAAAATATCAATAATATCGTGACAGGTAATGTGTATAGGTAAAGTAGTACAGACAATACACTGCCAGTAGCCATGCAGGTTAAACATTACTTCAGGTGATCAGTGGAAATAGTTAGGGGCACTTTTCATAGCTACTGTGAGACACAATAGTATCTGTGGAACTGTGGGTCCTAGCTCTAATTGTAAGTCTGGTCTCTGGAAGAAAGCAAGGAGAGGGATAATGGGGATTAGAAAGGCAGCACGGGGAGACAGCACAGAAGAAAAAATGACTCACCATAGTAATGTTGTTTCTTCTAATGGAGGCTTGCTGTATTCAGACATAATGCAGTTAGCCCCGGCACTTGAATTGCCCGAGAGAGGAAAGGGTTAACTCTATACAAAAGCATAGAACGTTGAGCTTGAGCTCGGTTTTCAAACCTCTGTCTGTGGTACTTCCCAGTGTAACTGTCAGATTCTTTACTCCGCCTAACAGTGAAGTCACTCCGGAGATTTCCTCTGCTCGGTTCGGTAAAAGAAAAAAGCGTTCAGTTTTAACTGCATTTGTTTATTATTTTCGGATTTCCAGCCTCTGTCTATGGTACAGATAGTATGTAGATAGGTAGTGACTGTGTTTTATTTTGCTAAAGAGTGGAAATTGTCTTTCTTCGGTTTCTTTCTGGTCGGTCCGGTTCGGAACCGACTTTGTTGAAGTTCAAGTGCTGGGGCTAACTGCATTATGTCTGAATACAGCAAGAATTCATGTTGTTTGAAATGGACCAAGAAACAGCTGAAATCCTAAACAGGTACTTCTGCTCAGTATTCACAGTTCGGGAAGGGGACAGACCACCAAGGAGTGGCAGGAACAGGGGATGGGGGTGGCTCAAATCCCTTTTCAGAGGAAAGAGGAAAAGTCAGGAAAGGACTTGCAGCTCTGAAGACGGACAAAGCTATGGACTGAATAAGACACACCTAAGAGTTCTAAAAGAACTCACAGTGTACTAGCTGCTCCACTGACAGTCTTATTCAATAACCCACTGGAAACAGGCGTAGTTCCAGAAGACTGGAGAAGAGCTATCGTGGTCCCTCTGCAGAAGAGCGGCAGCAAGGTGGAAGCTAGCAACCACAGGCCAGTCAGTCTTACTTCAGTGGTGGGGAAATTAACAAACTCTGCTAATGGAAAGACTGGTAGAGTATCATGAATCCAGTGGGATTCAAGACCACAAGCAGCATGGATTCATGGAGAGAGGTCATGCCAAACGAATCTGATAGATTTCTTTGGCTGGGTGAACAGGGAAATAGATCCGGGGAGGGCAGTGGATGTGGTCTATCTGGACTTTAGCAAGGCATTCGATATTGTGCCGCCACCTCAATAATTAATCTGTCTGAAGAATATTCTCTGGAGAGGAACGCCTCTCAGGAAGGTACTAGTGACAACACATACATAGAGTGACAGCAGATAAAGGCCTACCAGTCCATCCAGTCTGCCCACCTTACCTAACTACTCTGTTCTGGCCTCAGTGACCGTCTTGTCCTTTAGTTTCTGTCTCCCTCTTCTAACTAAGCCCATCTGTCTGTCCCATCCTTCCATGTAACTGCTCAAGGATTTGGCCTTTATCACTTCTTCTGGTAGCTTGTTCCACCACTCTTTCTGTGATGAAGTGTTATGGACATCTTTCTTAATCTCCCTCCTACTAGTTTAAGTGAATTCTCCCTCATCCCTGTATTTGAGCTCAAGGAAAAACAAATCCTTGACATCAACCCTTTTTATCCCATGCATGTACTTGAATGTTTCTGTCATGTCACCTATTTCTGTTCTCTCCTCAAGGGTGTACATGTCCAAGTTCCGCAGCCTCTCCTTGTATGTTATGCCTCTCAGACCCTGGACCATCTTGGTTGCCCTGGACTGTACTGCTTCCACTTTGCTGCACTCTTTCATCTTTCCTCAGGTGTGGACTCCAGTACTTTGCGCAGTACTCCAAATGCGATCTCACTAATGACCAGTACAGTGGGAGATTACCTCCTGGTTTCTGCTGTTGCTCCCCATCCCTATGCATTCCAACATCCTATCCTGTTCACTTATCCGACAGCTCTATTATAATATACTGTGTCAACCCCTGGGCAGATCTTTGTGTCGTCTTCGTAGAAACAGACCTTACTCTTTATGCCTTTCCCTATGTCACATATTAACACATTGAAAAGGACTAGGTTCAGCACAGATCCCTGCAGTACTTCACTGATAACATTTTTTACCTCTGAGAACTTCCCATTTATTACAACCTTTTGCATCCTTCCCCTCAAACAGCTTTCTACCCAATTCAACAACTTTTTCCTCAATCCTCAAGTCACTCAGCTTCTTGACCAATCTCCTGTGAAGGAGGACTGCCAAGGGCCTTACTAAAATCTAAGTTTACTATATTCACTACTTGCCCTTTGTCAGCTGCCCTGGTCACCCAGTCAAATAAGTCAATAAAATTAATCTGGCAAAACCTCCCCTTCGTGAACCCATGCTGCCCAGAGTCCTGTCGCCCACTCTCTTCCAGGAATTCCCCCAGTTCCTCCCTAATTATGGACTCCATTACTTTCCCCACTATAGACATCAGGCAGACTGGTCTGCAGTTTCCTGGATTTTTCTTCTGCTTTTGTAAAGAGGGACAGTGTCTGCCAAACTCTAGTCCCTAGGGTAACCTCTGTGGCCAGTAAGCAGTTGAATATGTCTGCAAATGGAGCCGCTATTACCTCCGCAGCCTCCTTGAGTATCCTAGGGTGTAATCAGTTAGATCCTATAGATCTGTCTACTTTTGACCCTTTTAACTTTTTCGTCACCCTTTCTTCTGTTATACTGAAAATTCTGCTTGTGGACCTGCCACCCACTTTCTTTGCCTCATTACCCCACATTCTGGCAGCCGCCCCTCTTTTTTCCCCTAGTAAATACCGAACAAAAGTATTTTTTCAGTACTGTAACTCTGCCTTACCTTTGTCCCCCTCCTCCCAGCCTTCCCCCTCTTAAGCCTCACTATGCCCCTGTTGTTGGCCAGCCCAGTGGTGCTGAGGGTTGAGGTGCTGGATGCCACACCTTGCGCCACGCGGCGACCTGGGTTCGGAGCGAGCCCGGACCGCCGTGGAGTCGGCAGGGAGAGAGAGGATTGAGCGTCCGACGGACTGCTCTCCTCTCGCGGGGGGATCAAGGGGTAGCCTGGTGCAGCAGCGGCCCCCGGTGGAGACCAGCGGCACTGCTTTGCACTCGGGCTCGTACAGTAAGGGGTGACGTTGGGCAGCTGCCTTCCCGACATAGGTGGGAGCACCTACGTTGAGGGCTGGGTGGCACTGTACGTCTCACGTCAAGGGGGGTGTAACCAGAACAAAGGGAAACACCGGCTCCGAGGATCAGGCGACAGCTCCAATCCCCCATGCCCTACGCTGGACTTCCTTGGCTGGCCTTCAATTTCCTCAGCCCCGCCTCATCCGATGCCAGAGTCTGCCTTATTAAGAGCGCCCCAAGTAGAAGAGGGGCAACCCACCCCGGACAGGGTTAGCCAGGGGTGCTGGCATCGGTGAGGGGGAAAGAGGAGGCACAGCTCGGAGACCCGCAGGCGGGCAGGATAAGGACTGGATGCCCGAGAGAGGACCTCGGGGCTGTGACAGGAGTGAAATAAAGTTGAAAAAAAAAACAACTGTCCCCTGTTGAACTTTTGCTCCTCCTAAATGTATATGAAGAATGCTTTTACACCTTGCTTTATCCCCTTTGCTAGCCTGACGTCTGTCTCTGTCTTGGCCTATCTGACTTTCCTGCTAGCTTCCCTGGCTACCTTTACGTACTTCTCCCTATCCTTTTCCCTTTGGCTGCCCTTATATTTTATGACTGCCTTCCTCTTTTCTCCTACCATATTCCTCACGTCTGCCATGAATGACACTGGACTGCTTGATCTTTTGCCCTTTGATACCCTTCCAATGGAGCTTGCTGCTGGCTAGCATTCCTATTTTAAAAGCTTCCTGTTTTTCTCTACCCCTTTTATCTTCCCTGTTCACTCTGTGCTTTTCCTCAATAGTCCTCACATCCTGTTAAATTCTGCCTTCTTGAAATCCCATACCTTTTACTAAACCTGCCCTCTTGGTGGCTCAGACAATTTTTGTCAATTTACCACAGATATAGCAAAGTTTCCTAAAATGACTAAAATAAGTTGCCTCAACCTGTTTTCGCAGTTGCATCAATTTATTCTGCAGTTTTGGGACTTAAGACTCATGGTAGTTTGCACCAAAGAATGACAAAAAAATAATGCAAATATGCAACTGTGGCAGAATTAGCCCGCAATTAGAAACATAGAAGCTGTCAGCAGAAAAGGACCTCTTGGCCCACCTAGTCTGCTCTAAAGTCCTTACCTACTGTGCTACTGTAGACCCTAATTGATCTCTGGCCTTACCCCCCCAGCCCTGTTACTAAGGTGCCCCTATGTCTATCCCAAGCACATTTGAAGCCTGTTACTGTTTCGGCATCCACCACCTCTGCTGGGAGGCTGTTCCAGGCGTCCATCAACCTTTCCGTGAAAAAATGTCTCTTCACATCCCCTCTAAGTTCCCCCCTTCCAGCTTCATATCATGCCCCCTCATCCTTGAGCATCTCTTTCTGTGCAATATCCCACCCTCCTGTACTGTACGGATACCCTTGATGTATTTAAATGTTTCTATCATGGCAATGCCGGACTTAGACTTGCAAAATTACGTAAGGTAGTCTGTATCAAAAACTGATGTAAATACATGACTTTAGCAGAAAAGTAATGCATTTACATTAGTGTCATGAACAGACGAAAAGGATTCTAGAAAGTGGACAAACAAGCAAGAGGATAACAACAACAACAAAAAATGCCCACAGTGGAGCCCCTTCCCCCAGAAAAACACCTAGGCCCGGATATTCAGACTGCGCCTGGCACTGTTGAAAATGACATGGACTGCGCACGGTGCAGTGGCACCGCACTGGCGCAAGCCACGGATGGGGAGCACGGGGATGCATCAGTGCAACTGCAGTTGTGCTAGGCGCATCACCCATGATATTCAGCGAAGGGCATGCAAATGAGGCCATAATATATGTGAGGCCCAAATGGAGTCTGTTTCATATCATTATGGCTCCTATTTGTATGCCTTTGCACAGGGCAGCCTGCGACTTGCACTGGCACCCTTCACAGCATGACTGGTGCACAGTGGGGTCCTGGGCATCCCTGCCTCGTAGCCACGAGCACCGGTAGATCCTCTTTAACGATTACCCTCGTAGTCTAGTGGGCTTCCTCCCGTGTTCTCAACTGCCGTAAATCCTTGTGAATTAAAGCCCTGGTGGATTAGTGGTACTTCTCGCTTTCATTGCAGCGATCGCGGGTAGAATCGCAAGATAATTCCTGGTGATTCAGTGGCACCCCTCATCTTTCTTGTTTCATCACAGAACCTTTGTTCTGGTTACTCGCGGGCGGTTGCACTTTCGTCATCGCTGCCGCCTCATCGACGAAGGTTAGTGCCTGGCATATTGTATTTTGATGTCCCAATATGGAAATTTATTTGGGACTGTCTGGCAGTATGCCCTGCAAGCCCATACTGTACCTGCTCAGTCTGTGGGGCGTCGAGGCGTGCGGATGGGAGTTGCAGCCACCCACCGACGGGGGGGACTGGGGTGGGCAAGGGGTTCTGTGGGTGGAAGGGTGCCACTGGATCACCAGAGAATTATCCTACGGAGTTCTACCGCAATCGTGGCAACGGGCGGGGGGGTACCACTGATCCACCAGGGCTTTCACAGGGATTTACCGGCGATCAGGGACACGGGATGGATGGGGGTACTAGACTACCAGGGATTTATATGACGGGCGCTTTACCGTGATTGGGGACTCGGGAGGGAGGTACCACTAGACTACCAGGGATTTATACGACGGGTGCTTTACCACAATCGGGGACTCGGTAGGGAGGGAGGGAGAGAATTACCACTGGACTACCAGGGAGCCATGGGTGCTTGTGGATGGTGTTCTGGGTGGGCGGGTGGCCACCCATGGCTGGCGGCTGCTGTGTTGCGCCCTGCAATACAGCGGCCTGCCTGTGGCGTGGCGGTGTTTCCTCTTTTCACAGGCTCAAATTTGAGCCTCCCATGCGGCACAATGCAGGGTTGCGCCAGCATATGTGCCGAACATCCCAGGCTGAATATCGGGATGTGCCGCATATGCATGGGAACACCCCCTGCATCTGCACCGCATACAATTACATTATGCCCCGGTGCATCGGGATTTGCGCTGCACCTGGCAGCCTTTCCAATATCCCACTGGGGCGCAACCCCTTTGAATATCCAGGCCCTAGGCTAAGGAAACAAGCAGAACACACAACGGCGAAGGAAGGAAACTGCTCTGAGACAGAAAAATACCCTAAACTTAGCTCAGACACAAGGTTTAAAGCAGACCACACAGCAAAACTTTTTGTGAACCCAGACATCTAACTGGATTGGGAGTTCAAAGAGCAGGAGCCAGTCATTAGGAAACAAGCCTGTACGCTATGAATTTAAAATTACTAAGGACACTTTAAAGCAGCAGTTTTTTTCCTGGTAATAATGTTTTTCTACTAAAATCAATATACCTGTTTTCATTTTATTTCACTCCTGAAGTGAAATATGGGATTTTTTTCTTGTTAACAGCTTTTTGCCCTTCAGCAGCCACCTCTGCCTGTCTTTGGGCACTTAACTCAGCTGGGCCCCCATCCCCCACCGTCATGCTGGTACAGCCCTACAGATATAGGCATTTCTATGTTTTTCCTCCCTCCCCCCTGTGATAGGCCTGAATATGGCCCTGTTCCACTTGTTCTGCAGAAAGAGTTTAAATGCAAGGATCTGTTCTATTCTCTCCTTTTCTGTCTCTTGTCTGTCTGGTTACGCAACCAAATTTTCTCGTGAGACCTAGGACTTGCTCACCCCGACGGTTTTGCAATTCTCTGTCTCTCACTATCTCTCTACCCTTACTTGCTGTTCTGTCTTTTCTCCTCCTTGCATATCTGCTGGTATAAAATATATGTGAATCATTATGAAGAACTGCAACTGGTACTGGGATCCCTTTGTTTAGAAATTGTATATAGTTTTACTGCTGAAATGTATATAGTTATACTATTAAAATGATTACAAAAAGTTGTTTGGAACTCAAGGGGTTAACCTGTTTGCAAACTCTCTGAGAAGCTGTAAGCAAGAGGTCAGTTCTGGGTCATAATGTTCTTTTTGATGCACCTGTTGAAACTTACAAGAACACTGTGCGAGAAGCAAGCTATTTTCTTAACAAGCTCCTGCACAGACTTATAAAAAGGAGCTGCAATGTTTTGCAAGAGAAAAACACAGAGACTAAGATTGGAAATTGAGAAGAAACCCAGATGGACTTTCTCTGTTTATACTGCCTTTGTAAACAGTTATACTGAATAATTAATTTTTTTTATTTTACAGTTATTAATAATAAATCACTTTTTGCAAATTTTATAACTGCTCCTGGTTTTCCTATGCTTCCTGACCTGTGCCTCGACGATAGATGATGTCAGCCTAAGTGGGATTTATGCCGTGCATACTCTAAGCCAGGAGTTTTGTGTGTGGGTACTTGACCTGGTATCAGGGAAGCATAAAAGAAAGGTATGGATTTTGCAGCAGCAAGCTCAGGTTCAGTTGTGGTTAGCAGGAGAATGGCATCCAGACTAGCAGAAACAGAAGTCCAAACTGAGACTGTACAGCTAGCACCAGTTATAGAACAGGCAGTGACAGAACCTGAAAGCCTGACTGCCTTTTTCAAATGGTGGGCTATACAGCAAAAAGAGAATTTGATCAGGGTAGTAATTTTGGTGCTTCATTACTTAAAGAGCTGTACAGACTACTAGGTATCACTGCCATAAGGCTCTACCATGCCGGTTCGACATCCTTTATGTCAACCAGCATCTCGCCGACAGGAATCATGTTGACCGCAAGTTGCGGTCCACATGATTCTTGTGCGTCTCCCGGTCCTGTTTTTTATCAGGGGTCTCTGCCCCCGAACCCCCCATATGGGGGTCTCTGCCCCTGCCCCTCCTGTCTTTAGGATCCTCAACTCCAGTTGGAGTTGATTTGGGGCAGGGGTGCAGGACCGGGAGACAGCACACCCCTGTCTTGGGCACATCAACACAGCGACCTGTTGGCAAAGTGTCTATTTTGCCAACATGTGTGTATTTCGCTGTGTTGGTGTCACCGTAAGGGTGTCATACCCTGCCATAAGAACCCCCACTTATCACCCTCAGACAGCCAGTCTTGTTGAGCGTTTTAATCAAACCCAAAAACGCATGTTAAAAAGGTTTGTAAAAGGGGAAGGAAAAGACTGGGACCAATACTTACTTTATCTGCTTTTTGCTTACAGAGAAGTGCCGCAGGTATCTATTGGTTTTTCACCATTTGAAATGCTGTATGGTAGACAGCCTACAGGGCAACTAGATGTAATAAAAGAAACATGGGAAGATAACCTCACTCAAAATCAATCTATTACATCTTATATGTGTGCCCTGAGAAAGCAGCATGTAAAATATGTTGAAATCACCCATAGTAATCAGGAAGAGGCCCAAAACCAGCAGAAGGTCTATTATGACCATGGGGTAAAAGAAAAAGTTTTTGAGACAAGTGAAAAGGTCTTGCTACTGTTACCTACTACGGAAAATAAACTGTTAATGAAGTGGCAAGGGCCTTGTAAAGTGCTTAGATGCACTGGCACAGTTAATTATGAGATTGAGACCCCTGATAGGAAAAATCCTACTAAGATATACCATGGTAACTTCTCAAGAAATGGTTGAAAAAACACCAAAAGCTGTTTTGCTAGTTTCACCAGAAACTGATAAAAGATACTGATATAGCTTATGATAGACTAGAGCAAACTGTAACTGCTGATGCTGTAAAGGTGAATGTTTCCTTAACCTCTGAACAAACCACAGAAATTTATAACTTGCTAAAGACATTTAACAGTACTTCTACTACAGTTCCAGGCTGAGCAAAAGGGGTCGAGCACGTAATAGTAACAAAGAATGCTTGCCCTATTAGACAAAAACACATACAGATTACCAGAGCGGTTAAGAGCAGACGTGGTTAAGGAATACAAAAAATGGAAGAATCAGATATCATAGAAGTGTCAAGAAGTGTTTGGTCATCACCAATGGTGACTGTAAACAAAAAGGAAGGGGTTGTAAAAATCTGCCTTGATTTTAGAAAACTTAATGAAGTATCAGAATTTGACAGTTATCCTATGCCCTGAATAGATGATTTGGTGGACAGACTGGGGAGTGCCAAATATATCAGTACTCCTGACCTCACGAAGGGTTACTGACAAATTCCCCTAGCTAAAGAATCCAGAAACAAAACTGCTTTTGCCACTTCTATAGGATTCTATCAGTTCACCACCATGCCGTTTGGTTTACATGGCGCTCCCACTACATTCCAGCGGTACATGGATGTAATTTTATCCCCTCACACTGGTTATTGTGCTGAATACCTGGATGATGTCCCGGTGTACAGTTGAGACTGGAAAAGCCACCTGGAACGCCTACAAGCAGTTATCCAATCAATCAAAAAGGCAGGTCTGACAGTTAATCCTGCCAAGTGTGCATTTTGCATGCAGGAAACCAGATATTTGGGCTGTGTTTTGGGACATGGAGAAGTCAAGCCAGAGGTTTCCAAGACAGAAACTGTAGCTAACAGCCCTGTCCCCAAAATCAAGAAACATGTCACGTCATTTTTAGGGCTGGCTGGTTATTAGCGGAGATTTGTTCCTAACTTTGCAGAGTTAGTTACTCCCCTCACAGAACGCACGAAAAAACGGTACCTGAATAATGTGAAATGGACCCCAGAGTGTGATGAAGCTTTTCAAGCTATTAAGACTACATTATGTTCAGCCCGTTTTAAGAAGCCCAGACTTTGAGAAACCATTTTTGTTACAAACAGATGCATCAGAGGTAGGCCTTGGTGCAGTTCTGAGTCAAAATATAGATGGGAAAGAACATCCTGTTCTATACGTAAGTAAGAAATTGCACGACAGAGAGAAAAGGTACTCCACCTTTGAAAAGGAATGCATTGCAGCAAACTGGGCCATGGCGTCCCTTAAGTTTTACTTACTAGGGGCTGACTTTGTACTTGTAACAGATCACAATCCTCTCTGTTGGCTTAACCAAATGAAGGATAAAAATTCTAGAATCACACAGTGGTACCTGGCACTACAGCCATTTAAATTTAAAGTGATGCACAAATCTGGGAAAGAGAATGCCAATGCTGATTTTCTGTCTAGATATGGATCCGGAATTGAGAATTCTGAAGGTTGAAAAAAAAATGTGTGAGTTGAAACTTCTCTGTTTGATATGCTGCATATGCACTGAACTATAAAGATTATAAGCTACCGCCATGTTAAAGGAGAATTTAAAGAAAGTTTTGGAAACCTGTTTTTGTAAAACAGGTTCCCTCTTAAGGAGGGGGTATGTGACAGGGTTGAATAGGGCCCTGTCCCAGTTGTTCTGCAGAAAGAGTTTACATGCAAGGATCTGTTCTATTCTCTCTCTCCTTTTCTGTCTGTCTGACTGCTCAACCAGATTTTCTCCTGAGACCTAGGAGTTGATCACCTTGATGGTCTTGCAGTTTTCTGCCTCTCACTAATTCTCTACCCTTACTTGCTGTTCTGTCTTTTCTCCCCCCTTGCATATCTGCTGGTATGAAAATATATGTGAATCATCATGTGGAAATGTACCTGACACAGGGATCCCTTTGTTTAGAAATGTATATTGTTTTACTGTTGAAATGTATATAGTTATACTACTGAAATGATTGCAAAAAGCTGTTTGGAACTCAAGGGGTTAACCTGTTTGCAAACTCTCTGAGAAGCTGTAAGCAAGAGGTTGGTTCTGGGTCACAATGTTCTTTTTGATGCACTCGTTGAAACTTACAAGAACTCTGTGTGAGGCGCATGCTATTTTCTTAACGAGCTCCTACACAGACTTATAAAAAGGAGCTGCAATATTTTGCAAGAGAAAAACACAGAGACTGAGATTGGAACTTGAGAAGAAACCCAGATGGACTTTCTCTGTTTATACTGCCTTTGTAAATAGTTATACTGAACAATTTAATTTTTTTATTTTACAGTTAATAATAAATTACTTGTTGCGAATTTTACAATTGTTTCTGGTTTTCCTAAGCTTCCTGACCTGTGCCTCGATGACACCCCCCCCCCACACACTGATCCCGAAACTGTGGTGGCACGGTAAGCGTTTCTGCATGGAGGTGTGCATGTGCTCAGAGAACCATAGTCCCTTCCATCCTCCTGACATTACGTCAGCCCCCCCAGACCTCCACTCTGAAATCCAGCCTCCACCAGGTGTCAGCCGGGAGTGAGGAAACTTTGCCACCCCAGTCTGGGAGATGAGAGCTGCCTAGTTGCTGCTCGATCATCTCCCAGCCCTTCCCCCCACCAACCAGAGCTCGTTCCAGGACTCGGGTTGCTGGCATGACGTGAGATAAGGTGCTTGTGCAGCATCTTCATCCTCAGTGCCACCAGGGCGGATTATGAGATATATGGGATTCTGACATTGTTAAAGGTTCCCGCTCCCTTGCCACACCCACCATGAAAACAATTTAATATCTTGAAGTGAATGTGGATCTATGCTGTTTATCATCAGAAATGTGGTAGCACCATCCCAATACATCAGTTTGAATCTAGTATGTGCATTCAGCAAGCAATCTCAATGGAAAAGAATTTTAAAGATTGTGAGTGGTGGCCATCTTTAATTGCTTTAGTCATTAATTATAAAATTAGTTAAAACAGCTGTTTTAAAAATATCAGAAAAAATGAAAAATACACCAAGGATGAATCTAAGGATGTCTCAAATATTTGTTAAAATGACTACAGTAAACATTTTTTGTCGACTACCTGCATCAAGTACTGCTGCTTCAAAGCTGCAGAGCCTCCTGGCTCTGCTGCTTGTCCCTAGACCAACACAGAAACAACTGGTGAATTCTAAGCACTGCCATTTGAATGATGTTACAGCTGTGTGTGTGTGTGTGTGTGTGTGTGTGTGCGCATAAATGTGACAGTCCCTAGTAAGAAGACCTGTATATATCCAGAAGTAAATGAACAGACTAGTGCCAATGTTGAATGATACAGAAATTATATATTCAATTACAGAATACTACATACAGAATATTTAAAGGGGTGGGGGAATACAACAGGTAAGATTATAGCGTTTTGTGCAGAAAACCATTACACAGGCCAGACTTGGTAAAAACAGTGAACTTGATTACCACAAAAATTATTCTGTCAGACCCCATGCCCCATGAAATACAGGTACACAACAGATTTTGTGTCCAAACCCCCAGTTTTCTTTGTGCCCCACAGACTTGCCCCACAAGTACTGCACAGTCCAAAAGACTGCAGCCCTGTTTCCATATTGTTCTTATAGGTGAGTCTTAGTGTCCTTTCTGAAAGACTGTAAAAAGTGCCAAACAGATCTCAGCACAACACCAGTATTTTTTACAGTAAGATGTAAGCTTGCATTTAATTAGCGAGCAGGACAAGTAAGTGCATTACAAATGTCTGAAATGAAAAGAATCACAGTATTACAGAAAGCTTGCACATACATACCCAACAAAGCAGCAGAAGAGGCAGAACAATGTGTTCATCAGCCCAATTTCATAGCTGATCTTCGTGATGATGGCCTGCTGGCAGTGCGGACACACTGTGTGCACCGGGGCAGCCTGGAATACATCTCCTTGTAGCACAGTCACAGTGGTTGCTGTTCCTGATGGTACGATGACTGTTGGTGTGTGAGGGCCTACAGGCTGGAATTGCCCAGGAGGGGGTGGGTAGAGTCCTGGAGGGGGGAACTGCCCCGGAGGTGGATAGTACCCTGATGAAGAGAACACACAGAACAAATCCGTGATTTGTTCACCTGCTAGGTACAGTACACTACAGCATTCCTAAAACCTCAATTCAAGGAGAGATGACAATGAAGGGGCAAAGGCAAGAGACATGCTCAGCTTATTATATATCCAGGACAATCTCACAAGTGGCCAAATTAAGCAATCTCAAGAAATGACAAAAGCTGGAAGGGAATGACTTGAGTTTCACTGAGTGTTTTAAACATTTCTGGTGTTTGATGGGCTGATGCTGGATAATCAGTTGAAAGCATCAATAGTTTCTTAAAAGGCAGGTACAGTAATAGGACTGGGACTTGTCCTGAAGTCATCTTATCTTATGCCTGTACCCTCATCATCACCCCCTATTCTCCCACTAGTCTAGCTGACAGAACATTCAGTCACTTGGCCCATTAGCTGAAACAACCTCCCCTCTGAGCTCTGCTTGATTCCCCAGTTTCTATGAAGCAGTTTAAAAGCTGCTCTCCTAACCCACATCCTATCCCCATTCCTGTTTGTACCCCTCTAGTCCCTTCATTATTACCAGCCTTATACTGACTCACATATTTATTACTTCTAACCCCAGGAATCACTCACTATGATCAAACTGATGCAGTCAGCCTCCTGTGTTGAACTGCCCGGAGAGATGGAATGCTATGCAAATTACAAAACTCCGATTGGCTTGTGCTAATTTCAAACTGCTGCCCTAGTAACTGCTGCACTCTGAGTGCTTCAGATTCTTTACTTCGCCTGCCTAGTGAAGACGTCCCGGAGAGCTCTCCTTCAACTTACTTCAAACACGTTAATTTGGTCAAGAAGTACTGTTTTAAGCTATTCATTTTAGATTGCTGCCCTTATAAATTAGTTAAGTGTACTTTCCTAGTGTTTTATTGTTTTTTTGCAGTTCTCTCACGGTTCCGTGGAATTGAGAGACTTGCGGTTCTCTGTGAGGTTTTCACCTCAAATTTAGCATTAATTCTTGTCTATTTGATGGTTCCCTTTAGGACCCATCGACCGTGTGTATTTTTATTTAAATTTAATGTATTTTTGGTTCCCTCTCCTGTCAGGGAACCGATTAGTGCTCGGTTCCAGGAACTGCTAGCAGTTGTTTATATTTAAATTTGTCGTTTCCAGGGAACCGATTATTTTCGCAAACGCCTACATTTCTGTACTTTGCTCAGTGTCAGAGGTCCCTGTTGATAAACCTGAAAAACGCACAGGACACATGAGGTTTAAATATTGTGAGTCTTGTGGTCAGGTTATAGCAAAAGCAGACAAGCATTCGCTTTGTGTTTTGTTTGGGAGCTAGTCATATTTTTTCAAACTGTGACATTTGTAAAACTTTCTGTCCCAAGACTTTGAAAGAGAGATCTAAAAAATTAGAAGAAATGGCTTCTGCTTCTGCTAGTACTGCAGAAAGAGCCCCTCTCCCTCTGTCCCTAATAAGGACAGGGGTAAGCCCAAGGATTCTGACAAGGGGTCAGATAAGACTGAGCAAGGTAAATCTAAAAGGGCTGTTGAGAAAGTAGCTGAAACTGTCCCACTTCAGAAAAAAATACAAAGAAAAACATGTTGCTGCGCCTCTGGCCAAGAAGGCTAAGGAGCTCCCAGCAGACAAACAAAATATGCCCTCAGCTGAGGACATTGCAAAGGCTTTACAGATTTTACAAGCCTTACAGGCTGTGGTCCCGGTTCCTGTGCAAGTTCCAGCAACACAGGAACTGCAACCTCTGTACTGTAATCCAGAGGACGATGAAGAGGAGTATGAAGGGGAACCTATAGAACCAGAGGTCTCCCCAGAACAGGGCTTTGGATCCCCTTCCAGGGGACCAGAAGGCTACATCTCTCATTATGCCTTTGTAAAAAACATGGTAGATAACCTCAATCTCCCCCTCCAGGAGATGGAGGAGGAGGATGTGGAGGAAGCAGATTTCCTGGATATGATGGGACTAGCTCCCACAAAACGCCTTCTGTTGTCTATGCACAAATCCTTAAAAAAAGGCTGTGATGCAAATATTAAAGACTCCAACTTTGACGCCTGGAGTGGACAAGAAAATAGATAAGAAATATCAGCTGGATAGAACAACTGCTGATTTTCTGTTCAGTCACCCTGATCCTGAAGGGGTGGTCCAGGCTGCTGCTTGTGATAAGGCCAGGATCCCCTTAGCAACCCATCCTCCTGACAAGGACTCAAGAAAGATGGATACCATGGGAAAGAAGGGGTATATGGCTGTCTTACTCATTGTTAGGCAGGCAAATGATATGACCTATGCTGTCCAATATCTGAAGGCACTATAGAATTCAGTCCTTGCTTTGTCTGATAAAGTCCCAGGTGAAGTGGCAGTCGACTTGCAAGAAACAGCAAGGGCTGCCCTTGATGCTGCGAAATATCAGTTCCACATGGCAGTGGATGCTAACGACACCGCAGCCAGACTGATGGCTTTATCTGTCTCCCTCAGGAGATTTGCCTGGCTAAGAGCTACCAACCTAACGTTAGACACTCGGGCGAAGGCTAAGGATTTTCCATGCAAAAATTCCTTATTTGATGACAAAACAGAGGCCTACATGAAAAGGGTGGAGGAATATAGGGCCACCTATAGAAGTAATTCTAAAGAAAAGCCTTCCACCTCTTACAGGGCCCAAAATAGGGGAGGCAGAGGTAGGGGATCCTATCCCAGACCTTTTTTCCAAGCACAGGCTTTGCAGCTCTACCAGTAGCCGAGAGGCTATTTCAGAGAGAGGGGTAGAAGGGCCATGAAATGGGCTTCTCCCTCACCACAAACCCAGGCTCAGCCCACACAGAATCCCTGACGGGCTGATACAGGTTGCTCCCCCACCACCATCACCACCATCATCGGTGGGTGGCACATTGGTTCACTACCTCCAGGTTTGGCATGCCATCACCACAGACAAGTGGGTCCTGGAGGTACTGAGCCAGGGGCTGTCACTCAGCTTCAAATCACTTCCCAAGCTAAGAGCAAAAGCCTTTGCCACAGTCACCTCTGCAGACAGGATCGTACTGGAGGCAGAGGTAAAACACCTCCTATCAATCAAACCAATGGAACCAGTGCCCCTAAACCAAACGGGCAAAAGTTTCTACTCCAGATACTCTTTACCAAACAGAAAAATGAGGACTGGGGACATATCCTGGACCTAAGGCTTCTGAACAAGCACATTCTGAAACCAAAGTTCAAAATGGTGACCCTCTCAATAATCATACCCACACTGCAAAAAGGAGATTGGTTAGCTTCCCTAGACTTAAGGGACGTCTATTTTCACACCCCTGTCAGATCAACTCATAGAAAGTACCTGAGGGTCAGACTAGCCTCAGGACATTACCAATTCGCAGCACTCCCGTTTGGTCTGCTCCAAGGGCATTCACAAAATGTCTAGCAGTGGTGGTCGAACACCTGAGAAAACAAGGTGTGACAGTCTTCCCCTACCTGGAGGACTGGTTAGTTGTAGGCCAGTCCTTGCAACATGCAAGGCAGTCACTGGCATTCACAAAATCCACGCTGGAATCCCTAGGTTTCCTCATAAACGAGCAGAAATCACAGCAAGAGCCAGTACAAGTGCTGGACTTCATTGGAGCAGAGCCTTCCTGCCCTAGGACATAGTGGACAGCATCCTACAGATTGCAAGTTCCTTCATGCTGGGCAAGCCAGCCAGGGAATTCCTCAGGCTACTGGGACATACGACAGCTGCCACCACAGTGGTGCTAGGTTCCAGATTCCAAATGAGAGACATCCAATTTCACTTGAGACAGTACTGGTTACAAAGGACAGACCCACTGTCCAAATCGGTTCCAGTCACCCACAGCCTACTGCAGGCACTTCAATGGTGGCTGGACGAACGCAACCTTAAGGTAAGTGTGCTCTTTCTAAGGGAACAGCCCTCCCTAATTCTCACAACAGATGTTTCCCTACTTGGTTGGGGGGCACACATGCTGGATCACATGGCAAGTGGCACATGGTCTCATCAAGAGTCCCTGTTACACATAAATCTGCTGGAGCTCAGGGCAGTGTACCTGGCTCTATTGGCGTTTGCCCCACATCTGCAAAACAAGGTGGTGCAGATCAGGACAGACGACACCACAACCATGTACTATATCAACAAATAAGGAGGAATCAGGTCAGCCCCAGTTTGCACAGAGGCAATGAAGCTGTGGTCCCTGGCATACTCCATGCAGGTACCTCTATCAGCCATACACCTTCCAGGGAAGGACAACGTATTGGCAGATTCTCTCAGCAGGATAAGTCAGGACCACCACAAGTGGTCTCTGAACCCTCAGATCCTCAACTCAGTTTTCAGAAGGTGAGGCACTCCAGATGTGGATCTCTTTGCCTCTGCAGAGAATCACCAATTGCCCCTGTACTGCTGCAGGTCCCCTCACAAGGGAACAGTTCCCCTGGATGCAATGACCCTGGACTGGTCAGGGAAGTTTGTGTATGCCTTCCCTCCTTTCCCAATGGAGTACAGCTTTCAGGAAATACAGTAAGGGCCTCGGCTTCCTTCACCCTCCTCTGAGGGAACCCGTCCTGGCCTGGAATCTAAACATCTGCATTCCCAAGCTGATGGAGCCACCATTTGAACCTATGTCACCTGGAAAACTGTGTTTCTGGTGGCTATCACCTCTGCCAGGAGGATCAGTGAGCTGCAAGCCCTGTGTACAGATGTGGACTACATCTCATTTCACAGGGATAAGGTGGTCCTCAGGACCAATAGGAAATTTCTCCCCAAAGTGGTATCTGATTTTCGCTTGAATCAGTCTATGACTCTACCTGTTTTCTTTACAGAGAACTCCACTTCTGCACAAAGGACGCTTCACTGCCTCGATGTCAAGAGGGCACTGAGCCATTACATTGACAGAACCAAGGCATACAGACCAGGACAGACACAGCTCTTCCTCACTTATGGCGAAGTGGATAAAGGTAGAGCTGCCACAAAACGTACAGCTGCTTGCTGGATAGTGGCATGTATCCAGTTTTGTTACAGTAAAGTGAGTAAACAGGCACCCCGAGCCTAAGGGCACATTCCACCAGGCCAGGTACAGCTGTGTCAGTGGCAGCTTCAAGCGATATCCCACTACTGGAAATCTGCAAGGCAGCTGCATGGAAAACAGTGCACACTTTCACAAAGCACTACAGCCTGGATCTATAATCCAGAAGTGATGCCAGTTTTGGTACAGCAATGCTGCAGAACTTGTTCCCCAAATAGGTTCTCTGCCCAACCTTCAAAGGTACTGCTTGGTAGTCTGCATCACTTTAATCATAATGAGTGATTCCTGGGGTTAGAAGAAAAAAATTGCTCACCACAGTAATCGTTATTTCTTCAAAGGGATCATTCATTATGATTAAAGCACCCATCCTGCCTCCCCTATTAGAACCTTAAAAAAAAAAGTGGAAGGAATCTTTGTTCTGCATCTCTGCTTTAACGTTACATAAAGACCAGGTTAGAAATTCACCCTTTAAACTAGCTGATTTACTTGTGGTCTCATTTTAGGTCTGTCTCTTGGGGATTTTTGATCTTAGGGGCAGTTTTTTTCTTTATTATGTAAAGATTAGCTAGGGGGTATTATACCCAGTTAGGCTCCATAAGAATCTGAAGCACTCAGAATGCAGCAGTTGCTAGGGCAGTAGTTTGAAATTGGCACGCGCCAATCAGAGTTCCATCATTTGCATAGCATTCCATCTTTCCAGGCAGTTCAACACAGGAGGCTGACTGCATCAGTTTAATCATAATGAGTGATCCCTTTGAAGAAACAAGATTACTATGATGAGTAATTTTTTTCTTTCTTGATCTAACTCTGATGCTATAAAAAGAAATTGTACAGTACTGTACGGTAGTCTACATCTAACAATAATAAGTTTATGATGGAAAGAACACATAACCTTTTTTTACAATGCACACTGCATTTACCCCTTGTCAACTGGCAATGCCTCTATTTCTAGGCTCCAATAAGTGCCTTCGATTATGCTACCCACAGTTCCCCAGAAGAACCTATGCTATTTATTATACAAGTTCCACCAGGAAAGGCATACTGAGCTGATAACAGCTTGTTTCCAGATCCAAGATCTCCTGGGGAGAAGGAGGAAGAGGAGAGTAATGTTTAAAAAATCATAAGCTAGCAATCCGAGTTTGGGAATGGGCTCGGGTCGCTGGAGGGCCAGCTGGGGAAGGAGGCTTGAGCTTCCCTAGAATTGCTGGTCTCCTCTGGGGGGTCGGGAGGGTGCACTGACTCGGTGTGTGTCTGGCCTCTGACGGCGGTCGGAGGAACAGCATGCTTGAGTCTAACATGGGGGGAGGTGTGACTGATGCTGACTTTCACCTTGGCATCACACCTCCGAGAAGGCGTGCGAAAAATGCTGACACACTAGCGTGACACCTGACCGAGAGGTTGGGGATGGATATATTGGCTCTTGCCCACCGGCACCACAGCCCAAAGAGGATGGACCCCGACAAGATTTATGGTACAAGTACAGGGAGGGGGATTGAGGGCCCATCCCAGCCCCCTTCCCACTCTGTCCCCACCTAGGGGGTAAACCAAGGCTCCATGGGGGGGTCCTTCTGGGTTTGTGGTGC
Organism: Neoceratodus forsteri; assembly: GCA_016271365.2. NCBI lineage: Eukaryota > Metazoa > Chordata > Ceratodontiformes > Ceratodontidae > Neoceratodus > Neoceratodus forsteri. Next base: position 115,269,823 of record JADMNL010000025.1, read on the forward strand.
CAGAGGGTCAGTCGGGTGACAGTGCCAGAGTTGAGGGGGCTTGATAAATAGAAATTGAAAAAAAAAATCATAAGCAAAAAATTACATGGCTACTAGAGGACTAGTAGCAAACACTAAGCAACAATCTTATAAGCAAATTACACAATATGTGTGTAATATTTGTGCAATTTATGCAAGGATAAGGAGATTTCAACCTAGAGGGAACCAGGGAGGTACAAGTAAACTGCAAAGTGCAAAAAAAAAAAAAAAAGAGAATGAGGCAGAGAAAACTATACAATGGGATTCAGGAACTGGTGCAGGTAGCAGGGGATACAGAAGGTGCGGACAAGAGTGATCAGGAGGAGCTGGGGGAAGCAGGAAGAAGGAAACAGGGCCGGCTATCAGGTGCAGCTACAGGTGTGAGTTGAGAAGTCATGGAGTAGAGAGGTGAGTGCGTGCTGGGAAGAGGCTGAGCAGATGTTTGGGGGAAGGGAATTCCACAGTTTGGGGAAATGGTGGGAAAGCAGTCTGGCCAGCTGACAATTTTCTTGAAGGGAATGCAAGGGAGCGATAGCCATCGATATTAAAGTTGTAAGAGGAGGGTGGGGGAGGGGAAGAGAGGAGAGTGGTAAGGCAGGAGGTAGGGAGCCTAGCCAGTATTTAAAGGTAAAGGAGGTACAGTGAGCAAGGTGACTTCAAGGGAGTGAAGGGAGAGGGAGGAACAGATGGAGCTGTGGTGGGTGCGGGGTGGAGAGTCCAAAGCAAAGCGGCAGAAGGAATGAAAGAGGGCGTCCAGTCTGGCAAGACTGTTGGAGTTCGTTCATTAAAGAGCTACTGATGCCTCAAAGAAAACTTTGAGAAACATAATAATTAGGTACAATTCAGCCTGCATTCCAAATATATTCTATAGATTTCTCCTCCCCATCTTTTATTACAGAGGAAATGTGCACGAATACATGATCTTTATCTGTTAGAGTTCATCCGCCTCTATAGCTTACTCCCTACTTCATGTCATAATCCTGTGTTGTGACATCACAATATGTTGCCATGGGAGTAACTGTGATGTCACAAGCAGTGCATTATGACCTCAGGTGGGGAGAAAGCAACAGGAATAGATAAACTCTTCAGGAGCAGAAATCCTGTTCTTCATGCAAATGGACTCAGTAATAAATAACGGGGAGGAAAAAGACAGAACTAATGTGAAAAATAAACTGAACTGTGTCTAAATATTATGTTTTGTTTAAGTTATCCTGAAGGTGTCAGCTGCTCTTTAAAGTCCATTTTAGAAAAATGATCTTGGCGGGGGGCACTGTGGAGCCCAAGTAGTGCAGACCCTGAATTAGCAGCCCTGCAACACTTAACTCTGCAACTGTGCTATTAGCATTTTAAACTCCTCAATTCAATTTATCACAGTTAAATAGCTGGTGGCTTGCTGGATACAATGGTGAAGCCAAATCAAGAGAGTCCTCCCGGAGACAGTAACAAGGGATTGGAAATGGCAGCCGTATTGGGGGCTAGCACAAGATCGGCTAAGGAAGGGCCAACTGAAGCAAAGGGACCAGAGGTGACCCTGAAGCCTCTAGGTCAAAAAGTGAAAAAAACTGCAGGCTCTATGATGGCGATGAATGATGTGTTCGACAATATGACAGGCCATCTTAACATCTGTGGAGACTACAGTTGACCAGCTTAAAGTTGAAGGTATCAAACGCTACACAGAAAAATGTAAAACTAAGATGGTGGGGGCAAGCTCGAGATGCGCAGCATTTCAACAACTATCTCAAGCTGCTGGAAAACCAAATCCAAAGCTGCAACATCAGAGTAATCGGCTTACCCAAAGGTGCAGAGGCTGACAATATGTTGTTATTTTTTCTGGACTGGCCGAAAGTACAAATGGGTAAGCAGGGGAATCTGTCGGATATGAAGGTAGTGAAGGCCTACAGAATCTGACCATGAGGTCAGCTGTCAGAGGAGACTCCACGAGTGCTCATGGTAGCCCTGGATATTGTGGGATCGAGGGATAAAATTCTTATTATGGCAAGGAGGAATGGGCTGCTTAATTTTGAGGAGCAGACAGCCCACCTGTTTGCCACAAGACAACGTAGGAAGAAATTCGATGGAGTTTGTGGCAAGCTATGAGATTTGGGGATCCCATACACCATTCTGTTTCTGATGAAAATCTGAATGGTACTTGAGGACCAGGTGTATTTATTTAGTGATCCAGTGGATGCAGGAAAATATGTATGAAATTGGAGGTGAAAAAGAAGAGCATCCAGACTCCAACGACTGAGAAGATGCTGAAGACGTTGATGGGGCTTGAACTGCAGTACTATATTCTGGCCTTGATTTCTAATCTTTAGACCTCAGGTTTAGTAAAGGAGTAATTCCAGCTTCACATAAAAGACTCTGCAGTTGAAGTGTTCATACATATACACTATGCGCTATGCGGCCCAGGTTCGGGAACGAGTGCGGGTCATCGGGGGGAAAGAGAGGACTGAGCATCTGGAAGACTGCTCTCCTCTCTCGGGGGGAGGACTCCACATCGTCCCACTTGCTGATTGCCCTCTGGTGGTGACTGGAAGACAATATGGGTCAGGAGGCGCGCTCCAATGTAATCACGTCGGTAGGGAGGGAGGACGGGAGAAAACAGGAAGAAAACGAGTCTGGCAGGGCTCAATGATGGTCTGCCGCACCAAGGGCCGACCCCAGCTTCTGGAATGGGACTCTGGGGAGGGGGTGCCGCGTTCCTGGCCCCGACCCGGGGCCAGTCATGGGGGAAATACCGGGGTCGGCAAGTGCGGCGCGGCTGGACCTGGGAGAGAGTTCCTCCCTTGGAGGACCAAAGCCCCTGCCAGGGCTCAGGAGGATAAAAACTTGTATAAAAATATAAAGAAATGTTCATGCATAGGCTGTAGAAGTTAATGGAGTCAGCCAGCAAACCCCCCCTCCATTTAACCTTATGTATCCGCAAGTGTATAACTAAGGACTGGCTTTGCATATGCAAGTACTAAGTTATTAAAGGGAAAGTCTCAACATATTTTCTGTACACCTCTGTAGTTTGTAGGCGTGAACAATGATTCCCTCTCTTGCATCCCCTTAATTTCATCCTGTTTGAAACATAAATGACGTCACTTCACTCTGGTCTGCTCTGGTGTGAAAACCCTGTTTGTCTCTGCTGCAAACGGCATGACCTGACTTATGTAAGGCATCCTGGAATTTTACGATGTTTTAGTGCTAAAGTCTGTAGGGGTTATACTGTATTAGTCAGTGTTATTGCTGCCCTCTGAAGTTCCTATGTTCTTATCTCATGCTGGCCATAAAACTTTTCAAGGCATAGTAAGTACCCTGCTGTTTTCTGTAGTTTAAGGTGTATCTGAGTTAAAAGAAATGCTTTTAGGCAATACAGGGATTTCGCAAGACATGCAACATAACTAAATCAGAGTATAACTTCTGCTGGTTTGTACAGGTATGAATCAACTCCCATGATGCCTCGCATAAGTGTGGTAGTGACCTTTGCAATGGAGATCAACAGGTTTTCACACCAGGGTAAAATAAAGTAAAACAACCTCATTTATATTTAAATTGGGATGAACTGGTATTTATTTGGTTATTCAGATAACACCTTTGAGCACAAGTGCTCTTTTACAAAGGCTCCATGTCAACGACAGGTTATACAGGTAATTTACCAGGAAAATGCAAAAATCAGCAGCTCCAGAGCAGCATAGACCGGTACAAGCATCAGCAAGTCCATGAGACAGCAGCTCTATGGGAGCATGGTCAGCAGTAAGTAATGAAGTTCCAGCTAGTACAAAGTACATAACATTAACTTTTCAGTAGAAAAACAGAGGACATTGTGTTGGCAAATGGGGATCAAGTCCAGGATGTGGTCATACAGGACCCACTAGCAGAAACTGACCACCGCTCGGTGTGGTTCTCCCTCAACACAGGTAGGGAGTCGGCTAAGACCAGGATGTGAGTGGTAAGACTTCAGGAAGGCAGATTATGCCAGGGTGGGCAGCATCCTAGGGGGTGCATTTTGCTGGAATTTGCCCAGGGATGGATGCTGAACAGAAATGGTCCATCATTAAGAAGGGTCTGACAGAGGGCACAAACACATGTGCCAAGTATCAGAGTAAGCAGTCCAGGTCAAAAAAACCTAGCTGACTCAGCAAGGAAGTGGTGGCAAAGGTGAGGAAAAAGAGAGTGGCCTTCATCAGGTACAAAAAGTCTGGGTGAGAAGAAGACAAGGAGGTGTACTTGAAGAAATCTAGGGAAGTGAGTAGGGCAGTCAGGGCAGCTAAAGCAGCAAGGGAGCTGAGACTGGCTCAGGGGATCAGAGTGGGGGATAAGGATTTTTTCAAGTACATAAGGGAGAAGAGGAGTTGTAGGGATGAGATTGTCAGACTCAAGAGGAAGGGGGGATGGGCGGAAAAGGGGGAAGACCAGGCAGAGGCACTCAATGAGTACTTCTGCTTGGTGTTCACAAAAGAAAAGGATGGGCTAATATCACACCGGAAAGGAGGGAAGGTTGAGGGGGCAGAGATAACGGATGGGGTCATCCAGGAGGATAGGGTTCTAAAAGGCCTTAAAGCCTTGCGGGTGCACAAGGCTCCAGGACCTGATGGTGCACATCCAAGAGTTCTGAAGGAGTTGGCATAGGTATTAGCAAACTCTCTGGCAGATACAGACCTGTTTAACACCTCCTTGGAGACAGGGAGTGTACCCAGGGACTGGAAGATGGCTCACATGGTGCCCCTCCATAAGAGTGGGCCCAAGGACGAACCAGGCAATTACAGACCGGTAAGCTTGATGTCTATAGTGGGGAAGCTGATGGAGACCATTCTGAAGGAGAGGTTGATAACCTTCCTGGATAGTAATGGACTCCAGGATGACAGACAGCATGGGTTTGTCTCAGGAAGATCATGCCAGACTAACCTGATCGATTTCTTTGACTGGGTCACAAGAGCGGTTGACGAGGGCCATGCTGTGGATGTCCTGTATCTGGACTTCAGCAAAGCTTTCTACTTGGTGCCAAACGGAAGGTTATTTGGCAAGCTGAGGGACCTGGGGGCAGGGGAGAAACTAGTGGGGTGGGTTGCAGAGGGTAGGTGTAAGGGGGGAAAGACATCCAAGCCAAGACCTGTGACTAGTGGAGTAGAGCAGGGCTCAGTGCTAGGCCCTGTGTTATTCAATGTCTTTATAGGAGACATTGCAGAGGCGGTCAAGAGTAAGATCTGTTCACCAGTGATACAAAGATATGTGCAAAAGTGGACAGTGGAGAAGCGAGGCAAGCACTCAGGGAGGATCTAGCTAAACTCGAGCACTGGTTAGATGTGTGGCAGTTGGGGTTTAATGCAAGGTCATGCACCTTGAATCCAGAAACCCCAGGACCCACTACTGGCTGGAGGGAGTGCAGGAATCAACTTCAGAGGAGGAGAAGAACCTAGGGTTCTAGTCACAGGGGACACGAAGGTATCAGCACAGTGCAGAAGGGTGGCAGCAAGAGCCAATCACATGCTGGGGTGAGTTGCCAGGAGTATCACCTTCAAGAAACAGGAGGTTATTCTGCCCTTGTATAGATCACCAGTGAGGCCGCACTTGGAGTACTGTGTGCGGTACTGGTGCCCTTACCTAAAAACGGACGTGAGATTGCTGGAGAGAGTACAGCGTAGGGCGACAAAAATGATCATGGGGCTAGGGGAGAAGCCATATGAGGAAAGATTGAGGGAGCTCAACATGTACTCCCTGGAGGACAGAAGGGATAGAGGGACATGACAGAGACCTTTAAATACTTAAAAGGCATAAACAAGGTCAGAACGGGAGGACTGTTCCGCCTAAAGGGAGGAAGGGTCACGAGGGGGCACAGTCTGAAGTTGGAAGGGGGAAGATTCAGGGGGGAGATGAAGAGGCATTACTTCACAGAGAAGGTGGTGGCTGGGTGGAACGCACTGCCGGAGGAGTTGATCAAACTTTTAAGCGGGCATGGGACAGAGTCAGGGCAGGGTAAGTACAGACAAGAACAAAAGTGGGGACAAGTCCAGGGAGAGGGGATAATGGGAGGGAAATGGGTGGGGTTGGGGAGGCAGCTGCAGGAGTATTAAACTGCGAGCTGCACAATCGGGCAGACTTGATAGACCTATGGGCCTTATTCTACCAGTGACTGCGTATGTGCGTAGTGATATCAATATGTACAGGTCAGCAGTAACAGCTGCATTTGGATCTTTAAGTGAGTTCACCATTTTTTTGAAGTGGGCTATATTACGGAGAACCAGCAGGGATTCAGGAAATTCATTTAGCCATAAAGCTGCTCTTACTGCAAAGGAACACATGGCCAGATTTGTTTTTCGGGAGGGTACTTCTAGGGCATTCTTAGACGTACTCCGGGTAGAATACTGGTTGTTAAATGGGTGGAGGAGGTTTTGTATAGGGCCGGGGAGGCCCATCAGTGCTTTTTTTTACTAGTAGACAGGTCTTGTACTTTAGCCTGTCCTGAAAGGGAAGCCAACTGGTTAGGGTATAAATGAAGCAGCTGGGGGGGGGGGGGAGCGTATCAGCCCCAAGTGCAAAGCAACATTCCTTATTAAGTACCAGCCTGACTCTTAAGAACAGAGTCACTAGCCGCCTTGTAAACTGGAAGGCCATAATCTAGGAGCTGGAGGACCATGCTGGATACTACAAGACACCTGGCCTGGGGGGCGAGGTTCAGGCGGTTCCTAAACAGCATGCCTAGCTTTTTATTGAGAAACAAATGGTTCTGATACATCTATGTTGGTGCAATAAAAGGTATCAAACCATTTGTTTCTGGATCTGTTCTTAAAAGGACCAATACAGCAACTAACTAATTCTGTGTAGTTTTTATTGGCAAGACAAACAATATTGTCCATATGAGGTACAAATGAAAGAGTATTATCCAGGGTGATTCCTAGGTATTTAAAAGAATTGACCTGTTCCAAAATAGCTCCATTACCATTGCGGATGGCAAGGGGAGGGACCTTTTTTTTTCCCACTTGCGGTCCAGAGAACATACGAACATATGAAGAAGCCAGCAGAAGAAGGCCATTTGGTCTATCAAGTCTGCTCATATTGCAGGGTCCACAGCTTGAGTTAATATCCCTGCCTTCCCTCTCCACTCCTCCTATCCTCCCTACCCATGATCCTTACCTTTCCCATGCCTATCCCAGCCTCTCTTAAAGCTGCCCACTGTCTTCAACAAGATTACCTCTTTTGGCAGCGCATTCCAAATGTCCATCACCCTCTCTGTGAAGAAGTGCTTCCCAATCTCCCTCCTAAACCTCCCACCCTCCAGCTTAAGACTGTACTCCCTTGTGTTATGGTTGCCACTCAGCTTAAAGAGATTCTCCTTATCAACCTTATTTATCCCTTTCAAGTACTTGAAAGTCCCAATCATGTCCCCTCTCTCTCTCTCCTGTCTTCCAGGGAGTACATATTCAGTGCCCTCAACCTCTCCTCGTATGCCTTACCCTGCTGTACAAGGGCAGTATAACCTCCTCTCTCCTACTACTGGTCCCCCCAGATATGCATCCCAGTATCTTGTCTGCCTTTGCTGCTGCTTTCTTGCACTGTGTGGAGTGCTTCAAGTCACTAGTGATCATCACTCCCAGGTCCTTCTCCTCCTCTGATGCAGATGTTTTGACTCCACCCAGGTAGTACTCTGTCCTGGGATTCTTGGCTCCAATATGCATAACTCTGCATTTCTTGGCATTGAAGCCAAGCTGCCAGATCCTGGACCACTTCCCCAGCTTTTCCAGATCTTCCTGTAGATCCTGTATCCCTTCAGCTGTGTCCATTCTCCTGCAGAGCTTGGTGTCATCCGTGAATAGGCACATTTTGCCCTTAATGCCATTCCCCAATGTCACTGATGAAGACGCTGAACAACACTGGCCCCAGCACCAAGCCCTGTGGGAACCCACTGGTTACTTCTCTGGTGCCAGACTACTCTTCCCCACCAACCACTCCCCCCTGGGTTCTATCCTTCAGCCAGCTTTCCACCCATCTGGCCATCTTTTCCCCACCCCCCCCGAGATCCACCAACTTCTTGATCAACTTTTATGTGGCACAGAGTCAAAGGCCTTGCTGAAATCAAGATAGAGGATGTTTATCGTTTGGCCCCTGTCTATGGTCTTAGTGACACAGTCAAAGAAGTCAATCAGATTTGTTTGACACAATCCCCCCCCCCCCAAGAACCCATGCTACCTCGCATCCTGGAGACCATGCTCCTCTAGATAGTCCACCAACCTTTCCTTTAGTATGCTCTCCATGAGCTTGCCCACAATGGAGGTCAGACTGCCTGGTCTGTAATTCCCTGGGTCATCCTTGGGACCTCTTTTGTGGAGGAGCACTACATGTGCTGTTCTCTAGTCCTGCGGAACCATGCCTGACTCTAGTGAACTATTGAATAGGTCTACCAGTGGCCCTGCCAGCTCCACAGCCAGTTCCTTTAGAACCTTTAAGTACAGCATGGTCTTAGTTTTTTGTAATTTACATGAACCATTTTTTCAATGACTCAAAGCTGTTTTGAAGGTCACGGGATAGTTTCTCCTGGTGAATACTACTGATGTGAAAATGATATAGATGTAATTGTCCCTGATTTTGTAGTTAATGAGGCCTTTTTGCCTTGGCAATACGTTTTGGAACCTGACCATGCATCGCTAGCTTTTTAATGCATGTTCAGGTGATGTCTCCCATTCAGTGAGGTTTTCAGATTTTCTTCCTTGCCATTTTATAAATGTAACCCCCCCTCTGGGGTGAAGGGCTTACCTTATTGGGGCTACGGCCCTGCGGGTGACCTTGTTCTGCTTCCAGTCCCCTGTTCTGCCAAGATGGGACTGGAGGGCTCAATCAGTGGTCCCTGGTGGGATTCAGGCCAGCATGCCCGTTGGAGGTCCGCGGCTGCTGCCGTCAACAATCTTTTTCGTTCCTCAGCCCCATCAGAGATGGGGTGCCGAGGTCCTGAACTGTTTCTGTGCGTCTGGGTGCCAGGGAGGGCATAGGTTGGTCCCAGGAGCTGCCGTTAGGGACCGCAAAAAATGTAAATAATAAAGATGGCCGCAATATGCCTACTGCGCATGTGTGGCTGGCAGCTGAACAAAAAATTAAAGGAGCCACGGCTCCAAAAGGGTTCTTGGCTGTTTGGCCACAATATAATAACATCCCCGACTCCAGGGCAGGCAGCAGAGCTGGGGATCGACATGGGAACACCTCCAGGCATAGAAGAAAATCTTTTCAGCTCCCTTTTGGGCTTAGAATATAAAATAAGGGACTGCAGTGTTGGGTGATAAAATATAAACAAACATGGCAGTCCCATGGGACTCTGGCAGACAGTAGCTGCTGGGTAAAAGGCACAGAAAAAGCCCAGGAATGCCACAGCCAATCAGATGGGAACTTGGAAAAAAGTATAAAAGAATGTGTTTTGCCTGCCAAAGAGAGATTCCTCAGAGCTTCTGGAGAAGAAAGGAGCAGGAGAGACTGTGGGGGGCTGCATAGCTCCAAAAACCTGCCTCGCCAGTCCAATGGCCTGTCTGGCCCCAGCTACCTACAACTAGGCAGAGTGCCTGAGACAACTGTGATGCAGAGACAGAAGTTTGGCAGTGCTGCAGAGAGAGACAGCAGCTTGGAGTCTGCTGCAGAGAAAGAGAGACTCCTGGAGCTGTGCAGCCAGAGCAAGAGAAAAGGTTAGGAACTGCCATGTGAGAGCAGAGACGGTAAGTTGCGCAGCTGCCAGTTACAAAGTGCTGCAGTGTGATCAAAGACTGAGCAATCTGTGTTCCCACTCAGTGGGGTAGCTGTCTGAGACTGCTGTTGCTGCAAACCTAGTGACTGGAAGTGCTGGTGCTAAACACTGAGCCAAACCCAGCTGCATTGCTGTTTCCGGACAAGTGGGGTGCCAAGCTATCAGTCTGGGGAACCAAGCCTGCCCTTTCCCCAGACCAACAGAGAAGAAGACTAGCAAAGAAGACGGTGAGTGGCCTGCCTGGTGAATACTGTCTACAAAGGCCTCAGAGGCGAAGTTGACACGTGCAGGCAGGGAAAGACCAGCGTTCTTCAGTTTTCCAGTTAGCCCTGCTACTGTGGTGTACCACTAGCAAGCCTTAGATACCAGCATGGTACCGTGACTCAAGTTTCTGCAATGCACCCATTAGCAGCTTCAAAACTGTGAGTACCCCTTGGCTGCGGCTCAGGGGAGTTCCTTTTAGCTAGCTAGCTAACTAGCCAGGAAAGGGGGTCAAGTCCTAGGCAGAACTGCACCAGGTTTAAAGCTGCACCCAGGCATCAAAGTTAAAAGCAATCTGTTACAGTTTAAAGTTATCTGCGCCCCAATGAAAAAGATCCTGTGTCAAAATCTGCACTGCGGTGTGGTACCCACTAAAAGGGACTACAGACAATCAACAGCTGCCAGTGGGAAGCCGGGTGCACCTGCAGGTGGGAGAAGGGGATACTGTGTGGGGTAACGTTCTTTGAGCTAATTATTATGGTTGTGATATTTTTTCCTTCTTCCCCCTTCCCTTAATAAATCTTGCTATTTGTGCATGTTAAATGCTAGTATAGTGTACGGTGGAATGCAACTGCTGATAGAATTTGGTTACTCAAATTAGCTTGTTGTGCTGTACTGGCTATATAACGTTATTGCTGTGCTGCACTAGCTATGTCACTAATGCAGCACAACACAGAACATCTTCGAGTATGCGGGGTCTTGAACCCTCTCAACTTCAGAAAGCAGCCATGGTAGTGAGAGCTGGCCTAGAAATGACTCGTGACCAAAAAGAACTGCACAGTAAAGACTTAGGTTTGTCGCTAATGTTGCCCATACACTATAAAAGATTGTATATGGGCAGTCATACACAAACAAGGCTATTTTTCAATCCCGAGATTTCCATGGTAACAAGACCTCTCGAGCTGCACTCTCGAGGTCTCTAGTTACCACGGAAACCTCTCGAGTGAAAAATAATCTTGCAGTGTATAATCACTTATACACCATCCTCTATATTGTGAATTATTATAAGAGGGGCATTGTTATTGTGTGGGGAAGTGTTGTGGGGCAGCTACCGTACATTTCCTGGTAGGGTGCTAACCTGCAATTCATTCACAGGTATTTCCTGCCACTGCCCCAGGTGGAGGCACCATGCTACTTCTTCTCCTATCCACTAGTGAAACCAGGCCGGCCCCCTCGGAGGTGTGTCTAGGTGAGACTCAAGGAGCCCAGAAACAAGCAAAGTGAGTCTGGGGGCTGTTATATAAAACATCAAACATCAAGCAACCATGAGAAGCAGTAATGAGTAAATGTAGAAATGGAGGGGCAGAACAGACAAAGCGGAGAGTAGCAGCTAGATCAGCAATGGCAGGGTGTGAGAAGGTCATGGAGCTGAGGTACCTGGCTCCTAAGGAGGAAGGACTTGGGCTTCCACACATTCATGCACCACCAGCTGGCCAATCAAGGTGCAGCACTGGAGATGGTTCTGAAGCTTATAGCCATGGAAATCTCAAGAATTTGGGGTGGAGGAACAGGGAATTAAAGAGGAAAAAAAACAGAAGATGTACATTCTCAGAAGGGGTGGCTGGGGATCAAACTGAAGTAGATGTCATATGTCATAGTGTCACTGCTGTAAATCTGTCTCAGTGGTTCAGTGGCACAGGTCTGCGCTGGTGGATGGGGAGTACATCATGGAGATAATGTACTCACTTTGTGGAGAGGGGTGCATCACTGCAGCACCCTCCACAGCCCACTTATGAGTGGGGCTTAACTTGCCATCTGTACACCAAAAACCTTAATGTTATGACCAGAAATTGCTGATAATGGCTTGATTGAACAGACATTGTTTTAAAGCTGCTTTTTAAAGAGCTGCTGACGCTTCAAAGAAAACTTTGAAAGACATGGTATTTATGTACAATTCAGCTTGCATTCCACATATAGTCTATAGATTTCTCCTCCCCATTATTTATTACTGAAGAAATTTGCATGAATACATGATATTTATCCCTTAGAGTTCATCTGCCTCATTAGCTTACCCCCTACTTCAAATCATAATCCTCTCCTGTGACATCATATTCTGTTGTCATGGGAGTAACTGTGATGTCACAAGCAGTGCAATATGATCTCAGGTAGGGAGAAAGCAACAGGAATAGATTAACTCTTCAAGAGCAAAGATCCTGTTTTCATATAAATTATACCAGTAATAAATAATGGGGAGGAGAAATACAGAACTAATGTGACATACAAGTCGAACTGTGTCTAAATATTGTTTTGTTAAAGTTCTCCTGAAGGCATCAGCTGCTCAAAGAACATGAGAAGAGTATATATAGGCAGTATACCATAGTGGTTAAGAGCACTGAGCTATAAACTTGGGAACTGGATTTGAATCCCACAGCCCCGACTTGCATACTGTGTGACCATGAACAAGTCACTTTCCTTCCCTGTGCTCCTAGGATGCACCTGTAAACAAGTCTTGTCTTTGTGTTTTTTTCTGGCCAAAAATAGTAAAAAAAAAAAAAAAGAGCCTGGTAGATACTACACGGTACAGAGTTCCTCTTTTTAAACACATTTTACTGGTTTTAAACACTAAACAGTACATTAAGAAAACATCAGAAATACATTCATTAACATCATCTTGAAATAGAAGTTACCAGTGTAATGGATTCAATATATATCATTCTATGCATATCTGTAGATTCACATATACCTCTCTATTAGTACACATTGCTAAACAAGCTATCACAAGTTACGAAAAAAGCTAAGAGTATAATGTACTTCAGGGTTTTAAATAGCCGGTATCGCATCGCATTTTGCGATGCAAACCGGCGAGTCCAGCGAATCAAAACGTGGAATGGATCGCAAGAAAGTGCGATCCATTTTTCCATGTTTTTCATTGTTTTCTCTGAGTGTTTTTTTTTGTACTGAGAGGGGTGATTTTATTGTGCCTGTAACTCTGCCCGCCTCTTAAAGTGATTGGCTGCCTGATCCCGCCGAGGAGAAGAAGTTAGGCAGAAAAAAACGGCTCTTTCTTCAGTCTCTACGCAGGAGAGGACTGATCAGCTCCGGACTCTGAAGAACTCAGAAAGGTGGTGTAATCGGTCGCTCATGCCAAATCCAAATGATTATAGCATGGGAATCAATGCAGTGTAGGTTGTCTGGTGGTGGTGGTATCGCTTAAATATGGGTATGGGTTTGAGATCGATCAGTGGAGAGACCGACACCTGTTTGCGTTGTATGCTTGCCAGTGCGAAGTTCTGGTCGGGAGATCGTGGGGAAAGAGTGTGACAGAAGGGGGTGAGTGAGCCCTCTGGTGTCCTGTGTAGTCCTTTGTGTAACAATCCCCCAATCGCTCACGCATACCTGAAAGTTGCTGCTATTCTGAGCCTCCCAAAATATAATCTGGCCCAGCAACGACAGCCCGGTTCTCCTGGCGTGGCAGCAAATCCATCCCACGGCCTAAGCCACTTGACAGCCCTCCTTGGTGTCCCTCAGGGCATGATCTACGGATCCATTTCACCATCTCGCTGTTGCTGCTTTTGGCCAGCAGCCCTCTGCCAATAAAGCGATTTTTGGGGAGTTCTCTCCTAGGCAGGGCACGATCTGTGGATCCGTCACCATCTCGTTGTTGCTGCTTAGGCCCTCGCGATTTAGACTTCGCTGTCCTGCCCAGGCCTGCACTGTGAGGACCTGACAGACTGAGGTGGTGTGCCCAGTTTTGTGGCTCTGCAGATTTATTTTTCAGACCTGGTCTTGACTTGTGCAGCTTGGGGGGGGGGTGTTAAGTGGCTGTAGGCGCCTGGGGAGGGGTGAAGATCTCACTGACTGGGGCAGAGACAAAAGCTGGGGGCTCTGTGGGAACTGGGGTCAGGTTCTGCAATTTAAGTAGTGAGTTTCCCGAGGCAAGTGAAGTGTGTCCACAACTGGGGATGGGGGGAGGGCAGATTGTGTTCTGCAAGCAGTGGTCTTCCAAGGCAAGTCTTCTCTGCTCATTCAGGGTAACCTAGGGCAATGAATTTTGTTGGGGCCAAGTCAGCGCAGCTAAGCCAGCATCAGTGTGCATTCTAGTCTTTGACTCCTGGCTTCTTGACTTTAGTGGCCTTCCTGTCTTCCAATCCCACAGAGTTCTGCCTGGCCTTGACAGAGGTGGGCAGGGGACCTGGATTTTTTTTGGGGGGGATTATTTAGTCTGAGCTGAGAGAGTGGCCAAAATATTAATAATGTTTTTTTTACTTGTCAGCCTAACAGGTGTGTGCTGCAGCTTGTAAACCAGCTCGTAGTCAGACTCCCAGAGCATCGTATGAAAGAAGAGACCCCGTATATCACTGGTGGCCTTGTGGTAAGTCTGTCACACAATTATTGTGTTATTTCAGCCAAGCACAGGAGATCAGAGGTAACCCATTGTGTTTATTTTGTAGGTTGCCAGTGGTTGGCAGTAGCCAACGGCTGGATCATGGCCATCATCCAGGGACAAGGTAAGGAGGGTAACTTTGGGGGATCCGAGGAGCATGCTGGGAATGTTTCAGTTCAGGGTCATGACATGAGTAAGTACTGAGGCTGAGGGGTAACAAACACTGACATCTTGTCATTGTGTTTGTTTAGGTCACTGACACTCAAAGTGAGCTGGACTGAAAGAGCTCAGGTGAAGTGCAACAGCAGGACACACTGGAGGAAGATAGAAGTTGGGCAGCAGAGAAACGTGCCAGGCAGTACAGGAGTCTGAGGAGAGGAGAACGGGCTGGGGTGCAGTGCACAGGACTGCGCAGTCGTTTTATTTTTTCATTATCTTCAAACTAAGCCAAGAATATTTGCATTAGATTACCTGGATTGACAGGATTAACTTGCCGTGAACTGCTACTATTGTTTGCCAAGTGCCAATTAGCTGAAGCACTCTGACTGAAAGTTACATTTTTTGGGGGAGGGGGGTGGCGGCCACCGGAAACAAGACTGAAGCAGTTGGTGGGTACTGCTGTATGAACAAAACACCACTTGTGTTTTAATTAAATAAGTGGGCAGTGAGTTCAGTCCTCCGTCCTCATACCCGGGTGCAACCCAAGATTTGAGTGTTGTGCAGCGCAGCTTGAGATGCTTAATATGTGTAGTTCTAGGTAGTCTAACCCCCACCCCCAGCACCATTGTTCATCTGTCCTGGACAGATCTGCAGACTGTTAGTAAAAGGTTAGCGTCACCGTTTAAGTTAGAGGCTCAGTCAAGTCCCCCCACCCTTTGTGGTGGTCTGCCCTGTGCACCTCTGCAGTGTTGCACACAGCACACATTTGATTGACCGTTTAAGTTAGAGGCTCAATCAAGTCTCCCCCACCCTTTGTGGTGGTCTGCCCAGCGCACCTCTGCAGTGTTGCACACGGCACACATTTGATTGACCGTTTAAGTTAGAGGCTCAATCAAGTCCCCGCACCCTTTGTGGTGGTCTGCCCAGCACACCTCTGCAGTGTTGCACACAGCACACATTTGATTGACCGTTTAAGTTAGAGGCTCAACCAAGTCCCCCCTTTGTGGTGATCTGCCCAGCGCACCTCTGCAGTGTTGCACACAGCACACATTTGATTGACCGTTTAAGTTAGAGGTTTAATCAAGTCCCCCACCCCCACCCCAGGACAACTGTTCAGTTGCCTGATTCAAGAATCAGTTGTTTTGTGTCTCTGCAGTTAGGACAAATTATTACACATTATAAGAAGAAACACACAATGTTGTTCAACTTGTTTTATTGTTAGGTATTGTAAAGAGTGTCTCATATGGACAAATATTTTACACAGACTGGAAAAGAGCACACAATTGCTTTAAGTATTTGACTGAAACTTAATATGTTACAAATTAAAATAAAGTGTCACACACAGCCATGAACCCAGAATAGACAGCAACCATGGCAACCAGCACCAAAAAGTAAGGAGGCACACTGCAGAAAAAAGAAAAGGAGATTGATCACCGCAATGAATGGTTAGTGTCTGAAACAGACAATGGAGGTGAGTTTGTAGACCGGTAAATGTTCCCTGTGTAAAAATGGGCAGACCAGTTAAAGTACTGCAGAAATTTTAATGAAAGTTTCATTGTTGGCATCAAGTACAGCTTTGAAAAAGGACAATGTTGCAAAACACGGTCAATCTGATGCTCACAAACGAGCTGTTACACTGAACCGAAAACCAGAATCAATTGCCTCCATATACAAAACTACACCAATAGGACGTGCACTATTAGGAGCAGAAGTAAAAGACAGAGCTGTAGTTCGCCGTCTGATTGAAATCGCTTATCTGCTTGCTAAAGAAGAACTTTCATTTACTAAATTTGAATCATTTGTTAAACTTGAAAAAGACATGATGTTGATCTTGGAAGTGCATATGCAAATATTAACGGTTGTCGTATGTTCACGCAGTTATTGGTGGAATTGTTACAGGAAAATCTACTCACAGCCCTCCAGAAAAGTCTGTATTTTGCAGTTCTTCTAGATGGGGCAACAGATGAAAGTTGTATTGAAAAGAATTACTGTATATTATGCATTTTAATGAAAGTTCTTGTTTAACGGAGATGACCTTTTTCAGATTAAAAGACATTCAGCACGCCAGTGCAGAAGGTTTGTTAGAAACACTTCAAGAAGCCTTCTTAGAGTTTGGCATTTTAGACTTCAACAGTCGCATGGTTGCTATGTGTGCAGATGGTGCAGCAGTAAACCTGGGGAAAAGAAAAGGGCTATCAGCTTTGCTAAAAGTGGAAATGCCATGGTTACTGTCTATTCATTGTCTTAACCATAGACTTGAATTGGCAATTAGAGATGCACTGAAAGGAACATTTTTTGATCAAGTGAATGATAATCTCATGACATTGTACTACCTTTACGAAAAAAGTCCAAAGAAACTTCGCGAGCTCAGAGAATTAGCTAAAATAGTGGGCGGTGAAGTCAGCAAACCAGAAAGAGCATTTGGAACAAGGTGGGCAGAACACAAACTTCATGCCGCTCAGACACTGGTAAAATCCTACACAGTTACGATTCACTATCTTGAAAATCTTGCAGAAACTGCCACTACGCCACCAACAGAGAAAAGCAGAGTTAAGGGCATTTGACCAAACTGAAAACTGCCAAATTTGTCACTCATTTGCTGTTCTATATTGACCTTCTAAGGCCACTGTCACGACTCTCCCTCAGTTTACAGGGTTCTTCTGCTGACTTGATCTTAGCTTTGGCTTGTGTTGACACAACCTTACGACAACTACAGCATCTCGCAGATAATCTTCTCGGAACATGCAACTCTGAACTTAAGACACTGTTACAGCAACATGATCATGACGTTACTGACAATGATGAGTCTGACGAT
The DNA here is from genome assembly GCA_016271365.2 of Neoceratodus forsteri. Lineage (NCBI taxonomy): Eukaryota > Metazoa > Chordata > Ceratodontiformes > Ceratodontidae > Neoceratodus > Neoceratodus forsteri. The sequence continues at coordinate 115,287,109 of JADMNL010000025.1, forward strand.
TCTGAACCAGTCGTGTTTAAAGATGTCACGGTCTCGAATGCTAACAACAGCATCAGGCACCTTATAACACAGGTACCTAATTACGTCAGTAGTGTACAACAGTGCATTTCTGATAGATTTTCAGATATCACTGACTGTGACTCTCAGGACCAACACCCAATTTTTAGGACTTTAAAACTGTTAGATGTGAAACAGTGGCTAGGAGTGCTGATGAGCTAGAAATATTTGGTAACGTAGACTTGGACGGATTTGTTAATTACTATGGACAGATACTCACAAAACATAATGTTGACCTTGCTGCTTTGCCAGGAGAATGGTCCGAACTTAAAACTTTGTACAATAAGTTTTTAAGTCACTTAAACAGGGAAGACTTTTGGAACTGTATTCTGAAGTCCTACAGAGAACAGTTCTCAAACTTCTACCACGTTGTCGTTATTTGTAAGCTCATTCCAGTGTCCAATGCAAAGCTGGAAAGGTCATTTTCAATAATGCAGCGTGTCAAAACTGACTGGAGAAACAGACTGAGTGAAGAAATGTTGGAACACCTGGTTAGAATTTCAGTTGAGGGTGATAGTCCAGAGACATTTGATCCTTTTCCAGTTGTAGATAGATTCTTCAGCACTCCTAGAAGAGTTTGTGCGAAACAAAGGCAGTCAGAAGCAAAAAGGTCAGATTCATCCCGCACCACAAATGTAACTAGTTCAGAAGATGCAGCAAGTAGTACTAGCATTATGTCTTACAGTACTTCTGAGTCAGACAGTGACGACATAATCATTCAGTAGCGAGCCCCTGTAAACTGAGGAAAGTTAGTTTTGGCTTATAAGTTTTAGCCTAAAATGGCAGTAAGTGCCGTGGGGAAAAATTTCAGGTCCTCAGAGTCGGTAGTTGGTCACTGACTGGAGGGAAGTGGGTCAGTTGAGAATCCACACCAGTCAGTTGAGCACCTCTCTTCATGTCTGCCTGCCAGCCCCTCCCCGTGCTTAGACGTCCAGATAGATCTCCAAGCAGGGGGAGTGCACTGGCAATGGGGGTGCCCTCCTCCTACTTAGTAATCTAGATCTCAGTGATTCCGGGGTTGGCACAGGCAGGCAGATGTGGAGGTGGACACTGGAATCCCAGCTAGCCATGGGAACTTCGCTTACCAATCCACACTAAACAGGTCAGGACTTTGCTCACTTCAGCAAATGAGCTGCACCTGTCTTGAGTTCAACAATGTGCACCTGTACATCATCATGCCGGGCACCAACCATGCCATGGGATGTCTGAGTAGACCTTGTTTAAAATTACATTTTTTTTTGTGCTGACTTCATCACAAGTTTACTAATTGTACTGAGCTCTCAGAAGCCTGTGTGGTATTTGGGACACCACTAGTCTCACGTTAAAATTTAGCACTGACTAAAGTGCTGCTTATGGTAACAAGTGGTTTTAAGGAATTTGTTTTCCATGTAGTTAAACTTTTTATAGGGCAATACGTCCTCAGGTTCATTGGCTGGTGGAGACACTCACTGCCATATGTGTATTCATTTTTTTTCAGTGGCTCAAGTTGAAGACCACAGCTGTTAAATTTCTTCATTGTTGATGAGAATGATATTAGTGGCTAGAAGTGTTTATAATAATTCTTGCACTGTCACTGTGACTAAACAAATCAAAAATCCCATCTCGCTCAACTGTGGGGTTGGTGGGGGGAGACTCATGAGCAGGCTTCTCAGGTGGGTACACAAAAGCCATCATCATCTTTTGTGCTGAGCTCTCTGGCTGGTCCTGGAAATAAGTGAAAAGAGAAGTTAAATTCCTGAGTAGTCTGACAGTGTATGCTGCTTGCAGACTTGAACTGGTGCTTTATGTTCTTATCTAAAAACTGTAAATCCATCTTCTTATACAGAAAAATTAGTGGGATCTGGCCGCGGGGAACTGGGTCTACACTAGGCCTGAGTAGACAACTCTGACGAACCACCCATCCATTTAAAATTGACCGTTTAAGTTAGAGGCTCAATCCTCTGGATGGTGGTTGGGAACTGCAGTAGTAGTCCAAGAATAATAGCAGCTCATGTTTGTAAATCAGTTTGGGTACTGCAGCTGCTTATTCTCAGTAACCTTACCCAGATTGCTTCCCAGCCACCACAATTAAATTTCCGTGCCAGCACAAGTCACGACTGCACCACAGGCTTTAGGCTCGTCAGATAATGGTCGGTACTGAACATAACTTTAAATTTTGTTTGAGACACTAGGAGTCCCGACTACTGTTCCCAACCACCCATCCATTTAAAATTGACCGTTTAAGTTAGAGGCTCAGTGCAAAATGGATGGGAGGTTGGGAACACTAGTCAGTTGTACTTGTGCCTGTTGTTAAATTACTTTTAGGGTGCAGCTGCAGCTGCTTATTCTCAGTTACCCTGTAACTAGCTGTTGTTTTCACTGTTGGGTCCTCAAAAGTAATCACGAAAGGATGGCAAGTGGAAACTGTTATTTAAGGTCAGAAAATGTTCAGTACTGCATACCAACTGAACTTTACATTTTGTTCAGACACAGTGACTCCCCAGACTACTGTTCCGAACCACTACATCCATTTTAAAATTGACCGTTTAAGTTAGAGGCTCAATGGATGGGAGGCTGGGAACACTAGTCAGTTGTACAGCAGTGTCTGTGTAATAAATTAGTTTGTTAGGTGCAGCTGCAGCTGCTTTTTCTACTGCTACTTTTGGGTCACATAAGTAGTCACGCTTAGGAAGGTTGGCAAGTGGAAACTACTTAACAAGATGGTCAGAAAATGTTCGATACTGAACTCTTTAAATTTTGTTTCACTAGACTCCCGACAACTGACTACTGTTCCACCATCCCATTACTTTTCTGACTGTTTAAGTTAGAGGCTCAGGGCAAATGGATAGGAGGTTCAGGGGAATACTAAGTCAGTTGTAACTTGTGCCTGTTTTAGTACTTCCATGGTGCAGCAGCTGCAGCTTATTCTGAAATGTGTAGCTGAGTGTTCCCTATGTAATCAGGCTTGGGAAGGTTGGCAAGTAGAAACTGCATTACTGAAGAACAGTCAAATCTGTTTTTAATACTAGTAACTCATGATAGAGTTATTATGAATTCTGTGAATTTCACACAGAGACACTGATGAAAAAAAGATTAATAAAATGACTCAGTGACTGCACACACTCCTGTACCAGTCTTTTCCCCCCTTTTGCTCCACACATGAAAGGAAATCAAAAAAGTGTTTATCAGGTGAGAAATAACACCAATCACACTGTCCTAGTAAATATGACATTTTTTTTATTTTGCTAATCAATTCGATCCAACTGCTACACATCTGCAACATTGATTAGCACTTTTCCGCGCGAAAGTGCTAATCAATTAAAAATCCTTATTTAAAACCCTGCACTTTAAACAAATGCTTGTATCCCACTATAGTCAACTAACTCATTGCTCTTGTAATAATATCTGAATTGTGCACTTTTTACTGTGTTTTCTTACCACGTTAATTTAATTTGTCGACGTCTGGTTTTCTTGTTCTTTCTTGTATTTATCATATTATTGCGCTTTTTGCACTTGTATGTCAGGCTTGACTGAAAAAGGGCTGTGCCCAGTCATTTTCTTGGTGAAAAATAAAAATGAATGAATGAATGAATGAACATCGACACTGGCTAAGCACAGTCTCGTAAACAATTACTTTAACTAGTCATTTGAAGAAAGGTGCCATACTGCATCAAATTTCTCTAATGTTGTGGTAATTATATGGCTCATATATTCATTTAAAGCTGTTGTAGATAATATATGTGCTTCACCCATTCTTCTATGGTGGGTGAGTCTTTTTCCTTCCAGTGACTAAGTATGAAGCGCTTGTTTACTAATACTGGTAACAGAAGCCACCTCTTTTCTCCCTGATCTCGATCACACACACACTACTCGTATCTCCCAATATAAAGATTCTGGGATCAAAGGGTATATTGCCATTAAAGATTTGTTTACATGTTTTCCATATTATTGTCCAGGTAGGCTGAATGCAAGGACAATCCCAAAGCATATGCAGTTGTTTGCTTACATTTCCACCATTTACTATCCAGGGATTTGCTTATGATATGTTATATTTCCAGCATTTACTATCCAGAGATTTGCTTATGGTATGTTATATTTCCAGCATTTACTATCCAGGGATTTGCTTATGATATGTTATATTTCCAGCATTTACTATTTAGGGATAAACCAAATACATGCAACTTACTGGGTGTATAGTACCAGTTGTGCAATATTTTAAATTGGACTAAATGTCTCCAATGGTCCTTGCTGTTTTTTAAAGAACTCTCCCATATCTGATCCCATGAATCTTGTGAAACTGCATAATGTAGACTATTTCCCCATGTTTCTCTAGATTTTTGGGTTCGATCAGGCCATGCATTTATAGTGAGCTTATATAGCCTCCCTGTGCCTCTTTTATTTCTTATAGCTATGTTTAAGTTCTCAAATTCCTTATTTATTTGTATTGAATAGTTGCTGTCCAAAGTATCTTTCAGTGCATCCTTTAACTGTAGGTAAGAATAAAACTGTGTCATGGACAATTTAAATCATTTTTCTTGAGTTCTGAAGAAGGCAAGAGGACTCCAGTTAGGGGATCTATTAAGTCCCTTACTAATTTGATACCTTTATTTTCCCATATGGTATTCTCTATAATGGGGTATATATTCAGCTGGTACATGTGGGGATACCAGCAGTTTAGTGAAATGCTTGAGGGAGTTTGCAGATAATTACAGGTAAGGATGAGACTGGATATGATCAGGATTCTGTCCTGTATAGGTGAAAGAGGGAGTAAGGCTTGGCTATGGCTTCTTCATATTTAGCCAACAGTGGCTGCCTTTTTTTCAGGTAAAAAACAATAGTTGGCTTGTCTGCAAAGGATTACTTAATGATGGATTTTAAAATTCAGGAATCCCATATCACCTTCTTTCCATACTCAAATCTGGGTTTCTTTTTTCCCCATGTGAATTTTTTAACGAAGAGGTTTATCTTATTAAACTATGTAGATCTTATATTCATTGGGATATTGTTTAATAAGTACATCATCTTGGGTCAGGCCATTGTTTTAAGGGCATTAACTTTACCCCATTAAGAAAGGTTAAGCTTACCTCACTTTTCTAAATCTGTGTGAAATTTCTCAAGAAGAGGCTTTATGTTAATTTTAACTAGATTTGTTAAAGTGGTTTAGTCACATTCCGCAACTGCCTGTTTCACATAGTATGCCATTGCCACCCATGCTTCAGATGTTGAAGCTGCAATTTGTTTTGTAAAAAAATATGTTATATTCATTTTTTGTATGTTTTTGTTTCTGTGTGAAGCCACACTCCCAGAATGATGCCATGCACGGGAACCGTCAATGTTTTACATACAGCAATAAGGACTTCTGAGTAGATTATAAAGTTGACTTAAATGTTCATTACTCAGAGGCGCAGTCCCTTATTTTGGTAGTGGGGACTGCATAATAAACTCTAATATGTAGACATATAACCTACGTACATGCGCACATGGGCAGACGGGACTCAGGCCCTTATCTGCTGTCAACATCTATGTATATATATGTAGCAAGGCATTGTGGGTACAGAACATAACTGATTTTTCCGTCTCCCTTATCAAAGTGCAGTCTCCTATGCCGGTAGTGTTTACAGCAGTACGTTCTGTAGAAAAGTTTCTGGAAAACTGTTTTTGTGATGCAGACAGGCCAAAAAGATAGTTTGCCAGTCTGTGTAGATGTTGTTTGACTTTTACTGCCTGCTGGCGAAGTGACAGGTCTGAACTGGCAGCTCCTGTCAGACTGTGGGAGTGTGATGATACTTTACTATGTTTATGTTATAGGGCCTGAAGGACTATAAGTAGTTCAGAAGTATAATTACGGGTCAGTCTACTTTTCCTTTTCTTTCGTGTCTAGCTTCTACTACGAGTCCGAAATTGTGAAAGAAAACAGATGTCTGCAATACCAAGACTGACCAACAGAGGTCTCTGTTTCAACACAGTGCTTAAAAACTTTGTTTCCCTTGCATGATGTCATGGTTGGGGTTTGCAGCACTGAGAAGAAAAGGGGCAGGGTTATGTAAATGAAGCAGAGCACTGAAGTAAAAGCATTTTTTTTATGGAAAACTGCACTTTTTGTCAGTCTGAATGGTAGGAGACTGAGTCACAACTCCTTCAGGTTACTATTCCCATTTGCTATGGCAAACATGACAAAATCACTTTATTTTTTTTTAAACTTTATTTATCTCGCTTACCTCCTGAATTCTCTCTGGAAAGGTCTCTCGGAGCCTTGCCATTATCCGGCCCATCTGAAGTTCTCTCTCGCTCCTCCGTGGCCCTCTCTCCATCCATTTCTCAGCCACCCAGCCCCCCCCCCGGCTCTGAGTCCCCCGAGGTGGGACAGCCAGATTACTCCTCCTGGTGCTCTATCTAGAATCTAGATAGGTGACCGGGAATGGAGGAGAGCAGAGGAGACGAGAGAAGAAGCCCGACATTGGGCATGGTTAGCTGGCACCCCGGATCCTCCTTCGCCTATCAGGAGGCAGAGGGTTTTTCTCACTTGTGTGGTTACGCTCTTTCCCCCACTCCCTGCAGAGTTTGAGCGTGCAATGATGCCAGCGACATCCGTCGCGGCTCTGCGTCCCACTACTGTGCCCTGAGTGCCAGGCTAACCCTGGATCCCCCCTACCGAGAGACGAGAGCAGTCCTCCAGATGTTCGATCCGCTCTCCTCCCCGCTGACCCCCGGCGGCCCGGGCTCATTCCCAAACCCAAGTTACCGGTGTGGTGTGAGGCATGGTGTCCAGCGCCTCAACCCTAAGTGCCACCAGGCCGGCTAAGACAAAATCACTTTGATAAGAGAGCGTCTTACGTATATGCAAAATATGGAGCCTATGCTCAGCATCCGCGGTAGAGGTACTAAAATACACCATGAGGTTGAGCACTGATTAGGGTGGAACTCCCGAAACAATCTTCGGAAGGAACTTCAAATGAGGAAGAAGGATGACCATGTCCTTATGGAAAACCAGCTATGGAGACTCCATTGAGAGTGCTTGCAGAGCACACACCCCTTTTGGCCGATGTGAAAGTGACCAAGAATGTGGTCTTCCACCTCAAGTGTGATAGTTCATACTTGTGCATCAGCTCCCATCAGGACTGCAAGCACCAGCAGTAAGTCCGACAGAGTCGGTGGTTCACACAAGTAGTCCAGGCCTTTAAAAATGAATCAACCACCTTCTCCTGCACCACCGTGATGATGATAAACTATTACATTATCTTAGAAATCTCGATCCATCCAAAAATTATGTTATCATGGGGAATTTTAATTTAAACAGTGTTAATTGGGTCCATGCATCTGCATCTATTAAAGCAGATTGATGCTATGTGGAATTAGTCAATGAGATAGGATTAGAACAACTAGTCCAACACAATACTAGGAGTAATAAAATATTAGATCTTATATTAACAAATATTGCCCATTGTGTAACTCAAATTGATGTAAAAGCACCACTAGGTAATAGTGACCATAATACTGTTAACTTTCTAATTACAGAAAGCAAAATCTTACCAACTACAGGGGTAACCAGAGTTTTAAATCTTACCAAGGCTAACTTTTAAAATATGAAAAATACCATATGTTGTTGGGATTGGCAGGTATTATTTAGAAACTTAACAGTAAAGGCTAAATGGCATCTTTTGGTTAATAAACTAAAGGACTTAATCAAAACAAATATTCCAACTAAAAATAAGTATGATCCTAAACATAAACCTATACCAGGGTGGATGTCCCCTAGAATAAAAGTTCTAATTAATAAAAATAATAAACTATATAAGCACATTAAAAAGGGATTTACGCATCTTAATTTAAAATATAGGGAATTACTAAAAACTATAAAAATTAAGATAAGACAGGAAAAAAATCAATTTGAGCTAAAGTTGGCATCAAGGGTGAAAAACAATAAGAAAACTTCTTTTTCCTACATAAATAAAACTAAAGGCAATTCTAAGACCATGGGCCCATTCACTACACAATCAGGCTGTGTAGCAAATAAACACGAAATAGCAGATATTCAAAATCAATATTTCTCTTCAGTTTTCAATACTATTTCCCAAGGCGAAATAAAAGAATTGGAGGAGTTTGTGCCTGGACGACTTGTGATTCAGCCCAAAGATGTCTTGGATAAACTAAAAGGAATAAATATCAATAAATCCCCCGGCCCAGATGATATTCATCCAAGGGTATTGAAGGAACTCGCAAATGAGATTTATTTACCCTTGACTAATATATTTCAACACTCCCTAGATACAGGGGAAGTCCCAAATGATTGGAGGGTGGCAAAAGTTGTCCCTATACATAAAAAAGGCAGTACGAACAAACCTGAGAATTTTAGACCCATTAGTCTTACATCACTGTTCGGGAAACTTTTGGAACAGTTTATTAAGGATTTCATTTCGGAACACATAAATCATAGTGAACTCACTGATAGTTTCCAACATGGCTTTACAAAATCAAGATCATGTTTAACCAACTTATTAACTTTTTATAATAAGGTAACCGAAGCAGTTGATAATGGCAACTCAGTGGATTTAGTGTTTATTGATTTTGCAAAAGCTTTTGATAAAATCCGAATTTTGAGCTTATCAACGTCCTAAGGGAAGCTAAACTAGATACAAATATTGTAAATTGGATTGTAAACTGGCTCAGAAATAGGAAGCAAAGAGCTGTCATAAATGGGGTACTTTCGAGTTGGGCCCTTGTGGCTAGTGGTGTTCCCCAGGGATCATCAGTGTTGGGTCCTTGTCTATTTAATATTTATATTTCATCTTTAAAATCAAATGAAGATAATATTTGGCTGTTAAAGTTTGCAGACGATTGTCGCATAGGCTCTATTATCAATAAAAAGGATGAAAGTATTACTCTATAAAATTTTCTAGACGAAGTTACAAACTGGGCCCACGGGAGAAAGTTAACATTGAATAGTGATAAATGTAAGGTAATGCATTTGGGAAAATATAACCAATACTTTCAATATAAGTTGGGGAAGGAAATATTACACCAAACTATTGAAGAAAAAGATCTTGGCCTACTCATTACCCCAATTTAAAATTTAATTCACATTGTAACAGACAAGTAAAAAAAGGCAAATCAGAATCTGAATTGTATATTCAGACATGTGGCCAGTCGGTCACTGGAGGTGTTATTACCGTTATATAATGCTTTGGTCAGACCTCATCTTGAATATTGCATACAAGTATGGTCCCCCTATATTAAGGATGACATACATAAAATTGAAAGAGTTTAGAGAAGATTTACTAGGGCTATCAATCAATCAATCAATCAATCAAAACTTTATTTATAAAAAGGCGCCTTTCTAAAAACCAAGGCGCCTGTACATCACATAATAAAACAATATTAATAAAAACAATAAAATTAACCACACTAATTATACTTAAAAATCATTATATGCTTGTTTAAAAAGATATGTTTTAAGTGCTCCCTTAAAAGTTTCGACAGTCGGGCAATCTCATACCTGACGAGGTAGAGAATTCCACAGGGTCGGGGCCACAAAACCAAAAGATCTGGCCCCAGAGGTCTTCAAACGAACCCTGGGAATCTCTAGCAATCCCTCATCAGTGGATCGGAGAGAGCGGGGGGGGGGACAGTAGGGATGAAGAAGCTCTTTCAGGTAGCTAGGTCCCTGATCATGTAGGGCCTTATAGGTCAGCAAACCGACCTTGAAGGTGATATGCCAGCATACTGGCAGCCAGTGCAGTCCTCGAAGCACAGGTGTTATATGACTGGTCCTAAAAGAACCAGCCAATAGTCTGGCTGCCGCGTTCTGCACTAGCTGTAAGTGGCGAATACCAACCCCCGGTAGCCCAAGATACAGGGAACTGCAGTAGTCAAGACGGGAGGTAACGAAGGCGTGGACCAAAGTAGGAAGATCATCGGGAGGAACCAGGTGCTTCACCCGGGCAATGTTCCTCAGGTGGTAAAAAGAGGCTTTGACAACTACCAACACCTGTGATTTAAGTGTCAAACAGCTGTCAAAAACAACGCCCAGTTTTCACACACGATCTGAGGTAGTCACCTGGACACCCCCAAGCCATAAGCCTGAGGAAGATCCAGCCGACAAACCCGCCTCCCGGCGACCTGGGTCCACGACCAACACCTCAGTTTTTCTTGGATTCAACCGCAGCCAACTCACATTCATCCATCCTGATTTCAAAAGACATTATTAAAACTGAGAGAGTGGCATCTTGCCAGGTATAAAGGACATGTACAGTTGAGTATCATCTGCATAGCAGTGAAAACTCAAACCGTACCGCCTAATGATCGATCCCAACGGCAGCATGTACACAGCAAACAACATGGGTGCCAAAATGGAGCCCTGCGGTACCCCACAAGATAGGGGGAATGATGTCAAGGAAAAAATCCCAGACACCACCCTCTGAGTCCTACCCTCGAGGAAAGATCGAAACCAACTGAGGACTGTACCAGACAGTCCACAGATAAACCGCAGGCATTCCAACAGCACACCATGGTCCACTGTGTCAAATGCAGAGATCAAGAAGGACCAAGATAGAACAGGTCCTTCGATCTCTCGCTATCAGGAGATCATTTAGTACCCGGACCAGAGCCGTCTCGGTACTATGTCTCTTCCTAAATCCGGACTGGAGAGAATCATAGACATCGTGGCTGGTTAAATGATCATCCAACTGCGTCACAACCACCTTCTCAATAACCTTTCCCACAAAGGGTAGGTTACAGATGGGTCTATAATTAGCCAGACAGTCCGGGTCCAAGGAAGGCTTCTTAAGAAAGGGCTGAACCAAAGCCTCCTTCAGAGGATTTGGAAAAATCCGCCTCTCCAAAGACCTCCAGACTATCTCAGCCCAAACCGGACCGATTTTATCTACACAGCCCACTAGGAGACGTGTAGGGCCTGGATCCAGACCACAGTTGGTCAGACGCAGTAATCGGATGACCATCACAATGTCATTGATTGTGGGAAGGCTGAAGTCGGACCACACAAAACTGGTGTCCGACATCTCCTGTCGACCACCACTACTCCCACTAGAGAGAGTTAGGCGGACGTCAGACCTGATTTTGGCAACCTTATCTGAAAAGAATTGGGCAAGCTCCTCACACCATTCTTGAGAAAAGGCTCTTCTGGGCTGAAGACAGATTGGATTGCACAATCTGTCCACGGTCCGGAAAAGCTGAGCTGGTCTATTCTGAGCAGCAGCAATCTCTCTGGGCAGGAATTCTGCCTTCTTACGAGAGATTGCTGATTGGTAAACCACATAATGGTCCATCAATCTAAGTTTGTCACAATCCAAGCCCGACCTCCGCCAACATCTCTCTAATCTTTGTCTAACTCTCCTCAACTCCCTTAGAGTCTCAACAAAACAAGGAGACCTAGGACGAAGAGTGAGAGGACGTACACGAACAGGTGCAATGGAATCCAGGGCCCCTGTCACTGCCTTATTATAGGGAAGTACCAAGTCCCCTGGATCCATGCAATCACTCGGAAAACCCGATAGGTCCAGCACCGCCATCAAACCATCTGGGGGAAACACCCCTGAAAGGGCAGTACCGGACCATCTCTATAGGAGCTGGCCTACTAGGGGTGGCCTCAAAACTGAACCCAATGGAATGATGGTCAGACGATCCAACTGGCTCCACCACCAAATCGGATATCTCCATCCCCAGTAGGAACACCAAGTCCAATGAATGACCTCCAATATGGGTTGGGGAGGAAATAACCTGTGTGAAGCCCAGTGAAATCATTAACTGGCGGAAGTCTTGACCAAACAGCGAGAGTTCATCGTCGACCCAGGCATTGAAATCACCCAGAACCAACCATCTGGGGGATCCCAATGTCAGGTTAACAATGAAGTCTGTGACTTCCTGCAGGAAAACATTCCCATCACCTGGTGGATGGTAGACAAGAAGAATCCTGCACCCCACACCCTCGCCCATAATACATTCAAAGGAATTGGTAATACCCACTGGTACTTCCACTAGGCCCAGTTCTGATCTAAAACAGATGGCAACACCCCCGCCCCTACGATCCATCCTAGGGCAGTGTATCACCGAGTACCTGGCTGGAATTGCTGAAGCCAAAACTGGGCCAGCATTTTCATCCAGCCAGGTCTCGGTGATGCACGCCAGGTCAGAATGTTCCAACAAGATCTGCTATAATAGCGGTCTTGTTTTTAATAGACCTGCCGTTACATAACACCACCCGAGTAGGATGAGCATCCGAGGATGACCGTGCTACCTGCTGACTACCAGCAGAACCCTTATGTATGGGAACCAGCCAGGGAGAACCCCTTTCCTGGACCCATTTCGCCCCAGGGCGTCTCCTTGTCCCCACTATCCCTATCCGCCCACTCCTCTCCAGTCCCTCTCCAGGCACAGCCCTCATCCTCCCCCTTTTCCTGGTAATCCCCAGAGCCCTACACCATCTATATACCTCTGGTAACAGGGGAGGACAAAAAAATGGACAGAGGTCTCTGAGCCTGGAGGGGGAGTAATACCCGACCGTCTTAATACCATCCCAACACATATTTACTGCGCTAACTAAATCTAAAAAACAATCCCAAAATTGCAAATTCAACCTAAATCTAAACCCAAATAAACAATAAAAAGAAAACCATAAAAAAGAAATATAAATACAGAATAACTTAAATCCAAAATGAAAATGAAAATATAAAAGCAAAACAATTCTTTTCTTCAGCCACCGAAGGCCCTCTCACAGCCTAAGGAGGCCAATAGAGCACAGGTACTCTCACTTCCTGAGCCCAAAAAACCTTTTACTTTTAAATTATCATTCCAACCCCCCGAGCACTCTCACTACCAGGGGGACCAGGAAGGCACTCTCACTGCCAGTCAGATGTAAGAATAAAATTATTTCCTTTGTCTTAAAGTCTTAAATGGGACTGTTTAAAAAGGACTGGTCTCAGTACAAGTCAATTGGAGGATACAGAAAATCCTGAAAGATGGGTCCAGTATATACACTTGCAGACCAATAACGAGTGAGGACCCCCTACCACCCCCCCCACCACACAGCAATCAGGATCAGGTTCACCTCGTTCCAATGAGCCTTGAGCACTACCTTGTGGGATGAAAGGTAAAACTTACGAGGATAGGATAAAAGCCTTGAATTTATACACTTTGAGGTACAGAAGGCAAAGGGGAGATCTTTGTCTTATTTATGGTCTATTACAGGATTCAACCCTTACTAAGGGGATGGGATTCATAGAATCTGAATTTAGACTTAGTAGCCGTAAACATAAAAGACAGCTATTGATCAGAAAATGGCATTCACTAAGGAGAAAAAATTGGTTTAGTGTGAGATTAGTCCCAATATGGAACTCTCTTCCTACATTTGTGGTAGAGAGTCCAAATATGGATCTATTTAAATCCAATTTGGATCTAGTGATGTCAGATTCAGACAAATATGTATAAATATAGGCAAGAGATCAAATGGCAAGCATTACGGACTCACTGTCTTCTAGCTTGAAATACCTATGAAACCGTCAACACACCAGCCCATGCCTGGCATGCAGAGATAGCCGCCAGGTGCACATTTAGGGTTGTCTCTCACGGCCATGACTGAGACATGGACCAAAGGTAGTTGAGGATCGTAGTGACTGGGCAGGGAGAGAATCAATATCCCTACCTTGGCACAAAGCAAGAAACTCTTCCATTTAAATGCATACATTCTACGAGATAACTACTTAGGTAATGCGTCCACTACGTGCATAACTACTTCCAAAAGGGTCTAGGCCTGGAACTCTAGCCATTCAGGTAAAAGGTCAAGAGGTGGAGGGACTGACGGTCCAGATGACAAACCATTACTCCTAGACTTGTCAACAGGTTTGGGCAGAGCGGAAACCGCCACAGAGAGCTGCTGCTGAGGCTGAGGAGATACTGGTTTGTGCCAGTTCACAGCAATCAGGATCAGGTTCACCTCGTTCCAATGAGCCTTGAGCACTACCTTGTGGATCAAAAGAAAGGGAGGGAGGAAAGGTGTACGGAAGGCCCGGGGTCCATGGCTGACGGAGAGCATTCCCCCGTAGTGTTCCCGTGTGAGAACAGCCTCAGTTTTCTGTTCTCCCATGAGACAAACAGATCCACCAGAGATGTGTCCCACTGGAAGAACAGCTGCTCTACTACATTGTAATGCAAGGGCTACTCATGCGACATCTCCCCTACCCTGCTGAGAGCAATTGCCAGCTGGTTGTCCTAACCTGCAACGTGTACCGCCAAGAATTCTGCCTGCAGGCTGCACACCAGTGACCAATTGTGGAGCGTACCTGGACATAGACTGCATCCCACCCTGTTTGTTCAGGCAGAACGTGGTGGTCGTGTCGTCAATCTGGACTTGCATGACCTGACCCCGAATCAACAGAGCAAACTCCATCAATGCCATAAGCACTGCATGGAGCTCCAGTAGGCTGATATAGCATTTGGACTCACTGGGCAACCAGAACCAATGGGCTCTGTGGTCAGACAGATGAGCTCCCTACCCCCACCAGAGACACATCTGTTGTCAAGGTGAGGGCTTGCTCTTGATGGACAAAGGGAAGTCCCTCCTTGATGTCTGGAGGACACAGCAACCATTCAATGGCATCCCACATCAGCTGGTCCAGGTGACTGTGGCACTAATACTGTTAGCAGCCCAGTTTCCACTGAAGGGGGAGCATTCAGCAATGGGCCCAACAGACCATGCTGGTCAAAGTTACTATGTACCTCAACAGCCAGAGGGATTTCCAAGCTGGGTGCAACTGCAAAAGTGATCGTGGAAAGTATGTAAGACCCAGCACCCTGTGCACAGGTAGGCAAGCCCTGGCTTGGAGAGAGTCCAATTCTGTCCTAATGAATTTGATATCTTGCATTGTAACCAGCTTGGACTTGACTAGCTTGACCAGGGACCAAGGTCCTGAAAGGTCAGGGGGCCCAGATCCCTGGATCGCTCCACTGCCTCCCTGGAGATGCCTAGGATGAGTCGGTCTCCAGGTACAAGTACACCCTGGCACCCCTGCGCCTGAGGTGGGCAACCATCACTGAAAGGAATTTGGTGAAAACCTTGGGTGCCAAAGACAGGACAGATGGCATGACCCATCTGCCCAGAACCAAAAGTACTGGCAATAGGACAGACTGGAATGTGGAAGAAGACATCTTGGAGGTCTAGGGAGCAGAAGAAAAAATTACTCACCTTAGTAATTATGTTTCTTCTAATGGAGTCTTGCTGTATTCTGACAATATGCAGTTAGCCCCAGCACTTGAACTGCTCCGGAGATGAAAGAGTTAACTCTATGCTGAGAGCATAGAAGGTCGACCTCCAGTGATATTATGATCCAGCACAGAGTGACCATATAAAACTTCCTTTTGTACACAAACTTGTTCAGGTCATGCAGATACAGAATGAGGTGCTAACCGCCCCCCACTGTCTGCTTCAGTACCAGGAAGATGTACCCCTGTGAAGCCAGGATGTCCGAGACCTGCTCTATTGCACTTCTTTCAGGGAATTGAGCACCCTGGACTCCCTTGGTGCCTGGGGTCAGTAAGGCAGCACAGCCTCAAACTTGAGAGGTAAACCCAAACCTACTGCTTCTAGCACCCATTTGTCCAAGGTAATGGTGGACCACTGTGGAAAGATGTGGAGAGCTGACCCTTGACGGGAGCTCCAATAAGGACCAAACAGAAGGCAGAATGGCACCCTGCAACCCTTCAGCTGGCAAGCTTGGAGGGGGCTCCCAATGGTAGGGCGCTGGATACATCACCACCTCCTTTTTCTTGCCCGACCACTTTTGCTTGGGCTTGGGGCAATATGACTGGAATTGCCTCTTCATCATGAATTTTCATTCTCCACAAGACTGAGTCAGACATAAAGCCCTCAGCTGAGTGGTGGAGAACTCAGAGAATCTCCCGATAGGGACTGCATGCTTACAGACTATGTGATTGGGGGGCTCTGGGCAGGATGTACTATGCTGTAAAACACTTTGCTTTGGCTCCAGAACAGCCTCGGTCACTGGGAATGCCACTTCTGGGAAGTCATCCCATTTCAGGATGTCTGTGAAGTGACAAGATTCCTTCTTCTGGACCAACTCCAAACGCACATTAAAAGTCTTTGACATGTGCTGGAAGACAGTGCATATGAAGTCAGCTTTGTCCTGAGGATGCCATCAAGGACTCCCCATCGAAGTCCGAGTCCCATCGAAAACCAGCCTCAGTCCCTATTCTGGGGTGTGGACAATCCTAGAGTCATGGTGACCATCACTGAGAGACCCCCAGGCAAGCCGGGCCCTGGTCAAGACCACTTTATGAGTGCCCCTTCCACTGGTTGTGAAGGAAGGGGTTCCACTACAATCAGTCGAGCCAGAGGAGCCACAGGCTGCAGAACCACCAGACAGAGCTCCAGGACCACTGGACGTCATGGAGGGGACAGCAGTATGGGCCTAGCTTGCCCTGTGCCAGTGAGTGCCTATTCTGCCATAGGAGGTCTTCATACCTCCGTTGGAGTCATCATGGTTAACAGTCCTCTGAAGAGAATGATTAGCTTGACTTCTGTTGAGAGAGTCATTGACCAGAATGTGGCCAAGATCAAAAGCAGCACTGTGACAGCACCTCTTACTTGACTGTTGACCCCCTCAAGGGTGACAGAGGTCCACTGGTGGCGCAGTGTACGCCACATGTTTAGGCAGTGACACTATGATGGACCACGAAGAAGGCACCAGAGGGGCAACCACTGGTGTAGGTAGCCCCTGGACCTGCTTGACTGGGGCTTGTGGTAGAGCCTCTTCTTTTTCAGTCAGGGAGAGAGCCAGGAGTACTGAGGTCTCCGAGATCAACCCCCCCTTGCTGACTCCAGGTTGACAGGATTGAGATCGACAGGGTCGAGAAAAAACTTGACCGGTCTGTTGATTGGGAGTCAAGGCTAGAAGCTCCACTGGGGGTACTGTAGTAGCTTTGACTGATTCCTCCCCTTCCCCCACGACTGGCAATTATTCGACCAAGGTTGACCAATCAGGGTAGCTGAGGGATTGTGAAAAGCGGAAATGTATGCCCTCCCTTGATCAACGGCGGCACTTCTTATGCCTCTTTCGAGGGGAGAGACTATCTCTGAAATTCTGGAGGGCCAGGTACATTTCCTTGAACTCGGGCAATCCCTCAAGGGAAATTCCCTAAGTTTCCTAGACGGTCCCATGGGCATCAAGAACTGGATCAGTGAGGAGGAAGCCCACTACCTTCTCCTCCACTGCTGCCAACTAAGCCACTGACCCAGTGGCCACTGAGGTCCATCAAAGTTCCTGAGGCCTACCTTGGAGGAGACACATAGTACAGTTACATAAGAACTTACTGTAACGGTAGATCTTCCAGACAGGCTCTTGCAGTAGGTAATCACCTTGAGGACTGCGCCCCCTAGTGTCAGGAGCACACAGAAACTTTAGCTAGCAGTGTCTGATGTGGGACCGCCCACCCGATGTCACATGACCGAAATCAGCATGACATTATACAGTGGGTGGTCCTCATGCCCGCCTTCCAATTCTCCCGTCAGAGACCTCCAAGGAGGTGTGACAGCAGAATGGATAAAGGAGGCTCCTGAAGCCTGAAATAAGCTGATGGAAAAGGAGCAGCAAATAAACTTGGGAGAAGGTGGGAGGGAAAAAAAAAAAAAAGAGTACCTACTGCAAGAGCCTCTCAAAGATCTAATGTTACGGTAAGTTCTTATGTAACTGTACTAACTTACTTCAAGAGGGCTCTTGCAGTAGGTAATCACCTTGAGGACTGAGTCCCAAACAGTGTGGCTCAGAAGAAACTGAAACAAGAAAGGCAGGAAAGGCTGCAGAAAAAGGCAGTAAACTCAGGATGGGAGACCTTGTAGGACTGCTAGACCAAAGCTTGCCCTTTGCCCAGAGGCAATGTCCAAACTGTAATGCTTTGTGAAAGTGAGGACCGAACTCCCAAGTACATAGATACATAGACAGTGTCGGCAGATAAGGGCCTATGGCCCACCTAGTCTGCCCATTTGAGCTTGTAAGTTCAGTTAAGTAGCTGCTGCACAAATCTCAGTGGCTGACACATTCCTGAAACTAGCAGTAGAGGCAGCCATACCTCTGGTGGTGCCCCTTATCCTCCCCAGGAGGGTGTTCCCATATTTCTGATAACAGAAAACAATACAGTTTGCCAACCACTTGGACAGACATTGTTTGGAAATTCCCAGACCTTCTCTTTTTGGCACGAAAGAAACAAAAAGTTGA
Source organism: Neoceratodus forsteri (assembly GCA_016271365.2). Lineage (NCBI taxonomy): Eukaryota > Metazoa > Chordata > Ceratodontiformes > Ceratodontidae > Neoceratodus > Neoceratodus forsteri. Next base: position 115,305,384 of record JADMNL010000025.1, read on the forward strand.
TCTGATTTCTGGACAGACTTGGTTCTATTGGTGTAATAATGCAGAATTTTGTGAACATCCTAAGTATGCAGAAGCCCCCTCCCCCAATCAGAATGCTTGGGGTAATAAACTGGCAGTTGAATTGACTGGTTCAACGTAAACTCAGAAACCACCTTCGGCAAAAACTGAGGGTTTGTATGCAGAGCCATCTGGCCTCTGTGAAAAACCAAATAAGGCTCCTTACACATCAGGGCATGAAGTGTGGAAATCCTCTGAGCAGAAGTGACAGCAACCAAAAATAGCGCTTTCCAGGACAAATAGTGCACCTCACAAGAACCAGCCAGTTCGAAGGGAGGCAGGGTCAACTTTTCCAAAATAAAATTAAGATCCCACGGCAGTACAGGAGTGCGCACCAAGGTTTTAGGTGTAGGGTCCCTTTGAGGAAGGTCTTAGAAACCTCCAGTTGAGCCACAGTTTTGCCTTCCACCAGAGTGTGATAGGCTGAAACAGCCGACAGGTGGACCTTTAAAGAAGAGTAGCTCAGGCTCAAGTCAGACAGGTACAGGAGATACTTCAAGATTTGCGGTACTGGGCAAGAAAAACAGTCCCAACCCTTCAAGGCGGCCCATATGTAAAAGCACTTCCACGTCATGGCATATGCAGTCCTTGTAAAAGGCTTTCTGTCCTCTACCAGGACCTGCACCACTTGGGAGGAAACCCCAAAATGAGAAGTGGCTATGTCCTGAGGTGCCACTCGTGAAGGTGAAGGGACTTCAGCTCCAGATGGACCAGTGTGCCCCTCTCCTGAGTCAGGAGATCGTGACAAAGGGGCAAGGGAACTGGGGGTTCCACTGCCAGCTGCTGAAGTGGTGGAAACTAAACCAAGATGGGGCTATCAGAACCACATGTGCCCCTTCCACCTGAAGTTTCAGCAGCACCTTTTGGAGAACCAGGAAGGGAAGGAAGGCATACACGTACCTCCCTGACAAGCAAAATGATAGCACGTCTCACCAGAAAACACCAGGCTCAGGAGCAAGCAAAACTTGGGAAGTTTTGCATTGTATGGGGAGGCAAACAGATCTAGCTCTGGACAACCCCTTAGGTCAAAAATATGGTCGACCGTGCCCTGCTTGAGCTCCCACTTGTGAGCTTTGACTCTGGTGCAGCTGAGACTGCCCACTAGGATGTTTTGCATGCCTGGAACGTGAACCGCAGTGAGGTGGATACGATGCAGAACTGCCCAATTCCACACCCACATCGCTTCCTTGCAAAGGGGGTACAAGTGAGTGCCTCCTTGCTTGTTGAGATACCACATGACACACATATTATCCGACTGGACTAACAGGGTGCCGTGGCAAAGCAGGTGTTGAAAAGCTTGAAACACATAAAGCATCACTCTCATCTCCAGAATGTTGATGTGAAGATGAGACTCTGCCAGAGACTAGAGACCCTGCATCCTGTGGTTCCCCAGATAAGCGCCCCAACCCATCCCTGACGCATCCGTGGTCAGGGTATGGGAGGGAGGAGCGAATTGGAAGGCAACTCCCTTGGTGAGGTTGGCTAAATCCTGCCACCAGAGGAGATCTTGCTGCATTGAACTAGAGACCATGACCATATGATCCAGATCGTCCAGCCTCTGATCCCACTGCACCTGGAGCATCCACTGTGAAACTGCGAAATACGCATATGAAGCCTGGCCAGGGAACACTGGGAATGGCCGCTGCCATAAGGTCAAGAAGTCGAAGGATAGACCTGGCCAGAACCCACCTGCTGGAGACTTCCATCTGAGCCAGTCCCTGCAAGGTTTCTGCTCTGTCCAGAGGGAGAAAAGCCATACCCAGGGCCGTATCCAACACCACTCCAATAAACTGAAGTCATTGAGAAGGAACAAGTTGGGACTTCAAGAGATTCACAGTGATCCCAACTTGTGCGAACAGGTGCAGGGTAGCAGAAAGGGGAAGTCCCAATTGTTTCCTCGATGGAACTGACAAGAGCCAGTCGTCGAGGTAGGGGAACACACAGTGGCCCTGACATCTCAGAACCGCCGCCACTACCCTAAGGCACTTGGCTCCCTGCAGCATTCACTGCCCTCTGAGGCCCCAGAATCTCCTCAGCTAGACCCCAAGGATTTTAATCCTCCCTCCCTCCCCGGGCGATGCCGAGGATGAAGGTATGCTCCCGTCAGGTCTCCCTCCCACTGGGCCGGACGACCTGATGTCGGTCCTTCGGACGCTGGTGCTGACACCGGTCTTGCCAACGCCGGGTAACATCCCTCTCCTGGATGCCGTCCCTACCACCTGCTGGGCCTCCTGTTCCAGGCCCGCCCACTGGGCCTTTTCCGGGGCCTTCTGCTCCTGCAGACCCCCCCGGTCCCCGGGTTTCCGACCCCGTCCTATCTGACACCATCTTACCTGGGGCCGCAGTATCTGGCACCTCAGTATCCGACGCCAGCCTAAATGACGCCGCAGTACACGGTGCCTCAGTACTAGACGCCGGGTTACCCGACATCAGGGTATGGATATGCGCCATACGGATACCCTCAGTATCCGTATCCTCCTCCTCCATCGCCCCCTCAGCTGCCGGTGGATTTGAAGGAGACTCTGGCCTCCTGGTGGGCTGAGGCCAAGGCTCAGCTCACCAGGGAGGTAGAGAGCCATCTTCTGACGTCAGTCCCGGTTCCGAACCCCCTATGTCAGAGACGAGAGACTCCCTCCCCACCTCCGGATACCAGAGGCAAGCCCTCCGGTTCCAGGGCAGGGCAGGGCAGAACACGCTTCCCCGAGGGCTTCCCAAGGGGTCCGTTCCTCCCCTGCGTTGAGAGGAAGAGTCTTCTTTCTCTTCATCCTCCTCGGACACCTCGGATGACTCCGATGGTCATTCCGACTTAGATGATGAGCCCCGCTCTCCGGATAAGAACAGGCCAAGGACTCCTCCAAAGTCCCCTCCAGAGGATCCTTCTTTTATGGAGTTGCTGTGCAAAATCCAGTAAGTTTATCAGTGGCATTCCTTGGAGCCGGATCCACAGCATAAGAAACTCGCTGTGCACCTGGATCTGCCCGAGACCGCTCCGACCCTGGTGCCACCCTGGATTGAGCCTCATGCCAATCTTGCTTCCACTATTTGGAAGCAACCGTTGGCATTAGCCCCCCTTCCTAGGAAGTCGGATAGGGACCGCCCCTTTATACTGACGTCGCATGACGTCGGTCACCTGTCGTGGCGGCGGTCCCCCACCAGAGACTGCTAGCTAGAAATATTTCCGTAAGGTCCTGACGCCTGCCAGCTTCAGTTCTATATGTAATTACCTACTGCAAGAGCCCTCTCGAAGTAAGATCTACTAATGCTCCCCCTGAAAGGCAAACCGAAGGTAGCGACGATGGGCCTGAAAATCGGGATATGCAGGTAGGCATTCTGCACATCCAGGGTGCAGAGCCACTGTCCATTGCACAGGACGGTCAGCAAGCCTGGGAGAGTCAGCATCCGGAATCGTTTGTACTCTATGTACAGATTCAGGGTGCTGAAGTCCAAAATGGGATGCAGGTCTCCCGTTTTCTTGGGGACCAGGAAAAAATGTGAGTAATACCCCTTCTCCACCTGGTCAAATGGAACTGGCTCCATCGCCCTTTTTTGCAAGACAGCCTGGATCTACTCTTTTAGAAGAGGAATGTTTGCCTTTGGGTAGAGGGACATTACTGATAGCCTGTCTGGAGGCTTTTCTTGAAACTCCAGAGTATGGCCTTTTCCGACTAACTGAAGGACCCACCTGTCAGTAGTTATCGTCCTCCACCCTGGCAGATGACTATCGAACCTTCCGACCACCGACTCCTCTGAAAGACTGGGAAGAGGAAGGGCGGACTGCGAGTCAGGCGAGGGAGGGGGGTTGGGGAGAGCTGCTCCTGAAGCTCTCTGGGTTTTTGCTGGAGGGGCGGTTAAAGCTGACTGGGCAAGATGCTTTGGCTGACGCCTGGCCATCTGCTGCTGCTTCAGCTGCCGCTCTGCCTAGCACCAAAAGGACTTTCTCGCCTGAAACCTGGGGCAATACATAGCATGGACCGACCTAAGGGCCTTGCCCTTGTCCTGCAAGCTAGTGATGATGTCTTGAGCGTCACCACCAAAGAGGACAGAACTCCTAAATGGAGCATCCTGGAGAGCCACGTGAACATCTTGTGCCAGGCTGGAGACCTGAAGCCAGGAAAATCTCTGAAGGCTAACTTCTGTGGCAACTCCCCTGGCAGAGGAGTCCATGGCATCATAGGTGGCTCGCAAAGAATGCCAACAGGCAACTTTGGCAGATTGAATGGAGTCCAGCAGGAGGGACTTAGACTCAGAGTCTGGAAGCACTTCAGTAACCAGTTCCATCTGGCTAAAAAGAGATTTCTAGTAGACCAGCATGTGGGCTAAGTAATTCAAAGCATGAATGGCCAGAGTGGATGAGGAGTAAAACTTCCTCCCAATCTGGTTGAGCTGCCTTGACTCATTGTAAGGAGGGGAAGTACTCACATGCCTCAGCTTGGACTACCTGTTGTCAGATGCAGCAAAGACTACCGAGTCTGCCGTGGGGTGGATGCTGAGATGGTCTTTGCCCAAAGGCGTCTGATACGTGTGGTCAGCTTCTTGGCTACCGCCGGTATAGAGGATGGCATCATCCAAATCATGGATGCGAGATCCTCCTGTGGCTCCAGCCAGGCAGGCGTGAGGACAGGAGCCAACTCCTGGATATCCAGATGCTCAGTCAGCCTCTGACACTTGGGACCTTGAGTATTTGACTTCCACTCACAGACCTTTGCAATTTTCTTGAGGAGGTCAATGAAGGAGGGATCCTCAGGTGGAGACTTCAGTGACTCCTTGGGCCTCAGTTCTTCTGGGGAAGGAGTCTCTAACCCCTAGACATAAGAAGAGGAGCCATCTGAATCTGAATCTGGGTCTGAGTCACAGGACCGGACATCAGGTGGGGAAGATTTCCCGATGTCAGAGTGCACTCCACCTTCCGGCCACCCTGACAGAGGCACCTTCTGCGGGCCCGACGGGTGACATGGGGCTGGTGCAGGAGAAGGCATAGGAGGCAGATCCACCGGGCTTTGGGGGCACCTCCCAAGGGGGACGGGGGCTATCCAATTCAGACACGAGTTGGGCCTTAATCTCTGACCACCACGACTGCAGGATGGCCTGGATGTCCGCCTGAGGCTGAGGGGGCGGAGGTGGCGGGTACGCCAGCGGGTACCCAGTCAGGAACACAGGCGGATACCACGGCGATAGGTAGGTGGCATTGGGTATCCTGGAGGAGGATAAGGGGCTCCAGAACCCGGTGTGTGGAAGCCTGACAGCGAGTAGCCCGGGTAAGTTGGAGGGGTAGGCGTAGGGAAGCCCGATGGAGGATACCCTGACAGAAGCCCAGATGGCGGAGCTGGAGGGCCTGAAGTTAGACTGAGAGGTACTCCAGCGCCCACCCGATGGACCCAGAAGAACTGGGTCAAACGTCGGCTCAGAAAGCAGCAGACATGAGGACGGGGTCGGACCCTGAGATCCATGAGGAGCCACCAAGGAAAGATCCGGAGTTGACTGAGGAGCAAGGCCATCTGATGGATGATCCCCAACACCCTCTCTCCCCATATAGGGAGAAGGAGATGGAAGTCCCCCCACCGGAGAAATGGGGGTGAACTGGTGGGGAGACCCGACCGTAGATGGCTGTGTCAGGTCTGGCAAAGTGAAGGCGTTGGAGCCAGTGCCAGCCCCTGATGCAAGATCTGTCGGGGGGATGTCAGGAAGACAGACACCTGCTTATCGACGGGACTAGTCGGGTGGACATCAGAGGAGCTGACGCCCGACTTACTTGACAGAAGCCAGGCGGGCTCCGGAGTCCCTGGAGCCCATCAACAGCCTGGGCTGGGGGCTCGTCGGGAAACCTGATCAGTGACTTATCGGCCTTGCCTATCAATTTAGGCCCACTAGAGGAAAGGGGCCTCGGATGACGCTGAGGCTCCCGCGGCCACTGTAATCAGCAGTGGTGAGGGGTCAGAGGACTGTCCCTGAGGTGGGGCAGGCTTGACTTCAGTGGAGGACTTCCTTGAGGAAGATGGCTACTGCTCACCCATGGAGCCCAAAGGCAGCTGTGTGTGAGAAAGGGACCAATCCTGGTCCTGGTGTCTCTCCTTCTCCTTCTTGTGCCTGGAAGTCTCAGTCAGGGAGGAGGAAGCACTGCAGAGTTTTTTGAGCTCCTTTTCCATCGTGGCCATTTTCTGTTTAAGCAAATGGGCCTCGAGGGTCCACTGGCAATGCTTTTGTGTGGCCTGGTTGAAGCTGAAACAGGCCTCACAATCCTTGACCTTGTGCTCCAGGCCTACACAGAAGAGGCAGAGGGAATGAGAGTCTTTGTGCGGGAGCTGCGTGCCACACAAAGCGCACTTATTCTTATGCAGCTTGAAGGAAGACAGCGACAACGTGCACATAAACTGAGAAAACACTATGGATACTCATCCATGAAAACGGTTGAACTGCAATGTGCGATCTCTGCGAGGTCAGAGTGTACAGGTCGACAGCGGGAAAGAACTGGAAGGCGGGCGTGGGGACCGCCCACTATATAGTGTCACACTGATATCGGTCACATGACGGGTGGGCGGTCCTCCGTCAGATACTGCTAGCTAAAGTTTCCATGAGGTCCTGACGCCAGGGGGTGCAGTCCTCAAGGTGATTACCTACTGCAAGAGTCCTCTCGAAGTAAGATTTTCTGTTCCTCAACAACACACCTTTCATTCCTCAACAGATGAAGGATGCATGGCTTGGGAGCATGGATGCCTACCAAACTTGTGGTTAGTCCCAGGCACTAGAGGCATATGTCATGCAGATCTGTGGCTATCTTCTGCTGGCACTGAACATATCACTGCATTGCAGGTTTCTTGCAGTCCCTCCTTGAACTGTTGATGGAGCGGTACCCCGAAGACGAGAAACACACAATCAATCAAAAATTTTACTGAAAGTTAAAAAGTCGTCAAGTAACTGGAATCTTTCTAACAATGCAGGAGCTGCAAAGGAGGAGACCTGTTACTTTCAGCAGAAATAAAGGTCTGATATCAATAGGGTGGATCCAGAAGATGATAACATGGGTGGTGGGAGGAGCTTAGCTTGACTGAGCTGGTTCCCAGCAACTGCCAAAGTGTGGATAGTGAACCAAATCCAATTTGGAACAACTAGTTCAATTGTGGTGGTCATCAGACTCAGAGCTTGAAGGTAACCATGAGCAGAAGCCACCTGTTGAGTTTCTGAGGTGCTGAATGTCTTGCTGAAGAGTTTGTGCATATCCATCTGGAAAAAGGCTCCCAGTTGTTCCAGCCTCTGGAATGGAGTAAGGGAGCTTTTTGCTCTGCTGACTATCCAACCTTGCAATCCCATGACCTGTATTGTCCGGGCTACAGAGGATCTTGCTGACTGCTCCAATGAAGCTCTGATTAGATCATCATCCAGATAAGAGCTAACGTCATAACTCTCCTGTATGAGAGAGGAAACATTCACTATCAGGACCTTTGTGAATACCCTTGGAGAAGGAGCCAGGTCAAAGGTGAAAGACTGTTATTAAAAATGCTGATTCCGAATGGGAAAGCTTAGAAATATCCGATGAGAGTGGTGGACCAGAATATGAAGATAGGCATCTGACAGATTTATAGAAGCCAGGTAGCCCTAGCTGTAGTGCCCTGACAATCGACCGGTTGGACTCCATCTTGAACTTGGTTTATCTCTAGAACTTGTTCAGACTTTGTACATCTAATATTGGGTGAAATCATCCTGATTTCTTTGGAACTACATAGTAAAACTGGGTAGAACCCCTTTTCCCCCTGGGGGTGGTGCCTAGAACCATCACCCCGATCTGGAGTAGGTGGTCCAGCGTCTGATTTACTGCTTTTCTTTTCACAATGGGTTTTGGGTACTGGAAATGAGAGAACCATCTTCTTGAGAGCATGGTAGAGAATTGTATTACAGTCTCCAGCACCCACACGTCTATTGTGGTCTGGGTCCATCTTTCGACGAAGTTCTGAAGACATCCCCAGAAGCCTCAATTTGCAGCAGATGGTCCAGGGTCTGATCCTATGCTTTTGTTTTCACTGGATTTCTGGATACTAGAGACTGGGGAAAAAATGGACCCTTAAGGGCATGGTAGAGGGATCTATTACATAAACCTATAGAAGCAATCTCCAACATCCACAAGTCTGTTTGGGGTCTGGGCCCATCTTTTGACAAAGTTCTGAAGATACCTGAGGGTACAAGATGACCCGCGAATACTCATGCTGAGGATGCACCCTTCCTTCTGGCTCCTCCAGAATGTCTGTACGAGAGGAGCCTCTGTTCTGACAGAACTTACAACCCATGAAGGAAACCCTGACTGAATGATTTCTACAGCATCGAAAGGAACAAAAACCACCTCTTATGTCCAGCACATCCAAAATCCACTATCAAACTACTATGCGGTTAACTGCTCCTGCTCCTGATACACCCTCCGCCTCTCTCCTCTCACATCACCCTCCTTGGACCCCCACCTTAGCCCTCTCCACGGTCTGTAAGCCCCCCCCCCATATTGCCTGACCAGTGGTGCTTAGCTATTGCTATGAAAGCTGGGGTATTATTTTTTATTATGCTGGATTATTTTTATGTTACACTTATCGTACACTGTTACTACTGCACTTCTATTCCATGTTCTAGTTGCCATGTCTCTGTTGTTGTAATGCGGGTCTGTTGTAACACTATTATGTTTTATCCTCAACCTAAGTAAAATAGTCTTTTCCTAATTCCTTGTATACACAGCTTGTCTACTGTTCTACAATTGTAATGATGTTATGTTTTATCCTCAACCTATGCACATTTTTTTCCCCTAATTCCTTGTATACACTGCTGTTCAAATGTTCTATAATTACAATCCTCCCCCAGGTCGTACCGAGAGACGAGCATCTTTTTGCTCAGTGTGCCTTTCCTGGTGAAACATTTCAATAAATAAATAAACTTTTTTGAGGTGGATTGGTAGAGCTCTGTTGACCTTTGGAAAAGAGCAACTGATATTTCTTGTACTTGCTATCTTTCAGAATCTTGTCCAAATTGGGTCCAAACAAAAAGGAACCCCATACAAGTGCACCTTGGAGGCTTGGTCCCCAGACCAGCGCCAAAGTCAGATTCCTCTCATGGCTGAAAAACTATAGCAGAGTAGCACCTGAAAGATAGCTGAAGGATGTCCAGAATCTCACCTCCCAGTAAGGATGATACAAAAGTAATGACAGGAAGAATGCTGAACACTGGAGAATCTCCAGCAAATCATCCAAAAGAGCTAATACCAAGTCACACAAAGCCATGAAGACCAAGAAAAGGAAAGGAATACACAACTCTAATATTAGACCCTGCCACCAAAAAACATGCTGACAGACCCCCTCTAGCTTCTTATTATTCCCACAGGAGATAGCAGACATCCCTTCGATTGGGATTACGGTATGCTTAATCATATTAGCCACCAAAACACTGGTAATCAGCGGGACCTCCAGAGATGTACACCCTCTTTTTTTTTTCTCTTCCCATTCCCCCCTGACAGGCCAACTAGGTCCCTCAGCCACCACTGCCCTCGGTCACCTCCGCTGCCCGCTACCGGTTATCCTCGGGTGACCCGGCGTATCCCGCCGTCGGGGCCAGATTTCTCGAGACAAAGTACCATAGGCACATCAATTAGTCTAGGGCCAGCGGGGTCAGCATGGGCTACCATGGCACCAAGGACCGCTGGCCATCATCCGGTCAGTCAGGGGTCTTTTTCCAGTTTTCTGGCCCCACCCACCCACTTTAGGTGCACCACAGCGTGCCTCCTGTGTGGGGACGTCCAACAGTGCGTGGTCACCCATACTGCCTGGGGCACCATCCAGAGCCACCAGGAGCTGCTAGACAGGTGGCCACACATCTTCACCCCCCACCCCGGGGAGGGAGGCGTCCATAGGACGCCCTAAGCTCCCTCCCTGCCAGTGACCATTCCTGACATCCCGGGCTTGGCTCGCAAACCTGGGTTGCCAGAGTGCCGAGCAAACACCCATCGCTTGGCGCCACGGGCCGGCTCTCTTTTTTTATTACAGAAGATTGCAGTGGCAAACTCACCCAGACCCTTCACAGAAACTGTAAAAGAGGAAACAGCAGGTTTCCCAATTTAACAGATTTATACAGGCATGCTTGAATGCAGGAGTACCAGAATAAAAAAACAGGCCCTACCTGCTAGGCTTACTCTAATTAGGCAGAAAAAAAAAGTGTTGAAATAAACAAGTCAGATAAGGAGCTCCTCAGAAGTGCTACTGCACCTAACACACTGGTAAAAAATGACTGGCTGAAATGAGGCAATGGACCACTGTCACTTCCAGCATTCCTTGTCGCTAGGCACAGCTCTAAAAGCTATACCAGTGAACCCTGGTTGGGGAGCACTTTACACATATTGGTGCCTATGTACCAATGCAGGCAGGGTATGTACAAAAGGCACGTACCTGGACAGGCAAGCAGGGCACAGCATTCACCACCCTTAGCCACCCGCATGTTGCCTGCCCATGGTCCCCTTCCCCCCGAACTATTGGTGTGTGAGGGATGGATCAGTAGGCAAAGGCAGGCATTCAATCAGATGCCTGTCCTGGCTCCAGAGTGGCTCCCCTGCTTTGCAAAGCAGGGGACTATGGGACACCATGCATCCAAGGATTAAAAGAAAGAAGGGCGACTGCCCCAGTGGCTGCCCCCAGCCCTCTTTGCCTGACCAGAGGGCTGGGGCAGCATGGCCAGGGGTGGGGGGTTCAATCCTGCCACTGCTGGCGGGTACTCTCTGGGGGGGGGGCAGTGGCTACAGCAGGGTCCCTGCTCATGTAGCCTGCACCCCACCGCACTCTGTGCCTTAGTGAATGAGGCAGAATATGGGTACGCTTCCTGGCTACTCCCCTGGATCATCCATGCATGTAGCTATGTGAATGGATGGGGGATCAGGTGTGGAAGGGGGGCTCCCCTTTAGTTAATTTTCGGGGGGAGGGGTCCAGGAGATCTCTGATGCGCAGTTACCCAACTTAGGGAAGCCTACACACTGCATATACGTGGCTTGTAAGCTTTGCGCCTGTTTGTGTATAGAGACCATTGTTAGTTATAGTGTAGGTAATTCCTATTGACAATGTGTAGCAACACAGAATCAAAGTTCCAAGATGATAACAGCACAAGAGGACAAGCTCCTGCAAATACAAGACAAACTGAGCAGCCTTTGAACTTGAATGTTGCAGTTCATGTGTTCATTCTCAAGAGCGAGTCTAAACAGTCACAAAGCATATCATCCCCCGATACAGAGTAATGGAGGCGACAGCAGCACACATTTAACATTCCCTGTAGTGATCCTTGTTTAAGCCAATATCAGCTCTCACAGTAAAACAATAATAAAGATACTGTGATAATTATACTCTAGCTTTCGTAAGTTATTTTCTTTATTTCTCCTGGATCACTAAATGATTCTGCTGAAATATAAGTCATGCCCTCCCTGTTCTCTGGAATAACCTCCAAAAAACCCTGAAGATTTTCACCCCTCTAAAGCTGCCCACATTCAAAACCCTGTTTGCTCGTGCTTTCAACGAGACATGCAACTGCTTTCCTTGATGCCCATTAAATATAGTACTGTCGTCTGGTTCTGTTTTCTCCCTCTTGTTATGTCTTGCTCTACCTCTTGCCTCTTATTGTGTTTGCCTCCACGGATGTGCAAGAAACACATTGTGTCAGCTTCCTTCACAAGCGGGTTGTGGAGGCGCGGCAGCATTGTGCCGAATGGCAGCAGTCTGTTCTGGGGCTGGTCTCTGCCGTAGCGAATAGAAGAGCATGCTGTCGATGATGGCAGTTAATGAGCACACCACTGTGCTCAAAGAAACAGGCCACTGCAATCAGGGAGCACCCCGTCACTACATAATCAGCTGTTTTTGCTGTGGGGTGGTCCCTGACTGCAGCAGCCAATTACAGCTGCATTGCGTGGGCGCATGTCGTCATCAACAACTCCGCCCTCCCCGCCTGCTCCAACAACAGACAACAACTTCACAACACAGAGCCAGAGGTGATTGAGCAAACTGACTCACCTCACAGACAGTCCTAACAGTAACTGTTGTTCCCTGCAGGGTGCTGGAGCCAGGGTCTGCTTGCAAATTGCTTAACTGCATGGCCTGCCCTACTGCACCTTCCCTGGCTAGGTGTCGCCGGCGGCCAGTGGAGGGTCTCTGAACTTTCTTCTTTTGTTGTAGCATCAATTTGCAGGCTAATTTTTGCTCACAGCTTTCTGTGGTGGGGGCTCAACCTGGTCAATCGGGTATGAACTGTATGCCTGCAATCCTGATTGAGAAATTCCCTTAAGTTGTGTAAGTGAATCTCTCAGTCAGGTCTGTGGTCGTACAGTACATATCTGAATGGCTGACTGATTCTGAAAATGATGGTTGGAGGCATGGATAGTGAGGGGTGGTGTGTTTAAATGCCCCAGTCCCAGACAAGGCAAATTTCTGTTTTCTAAGGAGCGAACGGCTGTCTTTATTTTTTGATTCAGCGTTGGACCGGACCGTGGAACGGTGAGATCGTCACCGGGACCCGGGGCAGCCAGCAGCAGAATGGACTCGGAGGAATGGGACGGGACTCAACTCGGGAGCCATCAGCAGCGAGTGAGGGTGAGCAGCAGCCTGTGTGTGTGTGTGTGTGTGAACTGATGAAGAACTGGAGCCTGTTCGCGGAAGCAGGTGGATGAGGTGGGCGGGGCGGCTGGGGTGGAGCCCGCCTCTCTGCCAGCAACTCAGCATCAAGCTGTCTCCCCACCCTCTCCCAATCAGATTGCTGGGAAAAGTTTCCCCCAAACTTCTGCTTGGCAATGGTGTCAGCCTCCAGCCTGCAGCCGAGACCCGGGTCCCCCTCTGTAACCTTTTGTTGCTGCTTGCTCTGCTTTGCAGGATTTTCAGGGGGTCTAGCAGCCATGGGACGCAGATCAGACCGGTAAGCAACCTCTTTTTATTCCCCACCCCCAGTGTTATACTGTCGCTTGATGCAGCAGTCTGGGGTCCTGAACCTCGAACTTCAAAGGGAGAGCCCGAGATCGAGAGGGGATCCGAGAAGCCAGAGGACTTCCGATCTGCAGTGCTGAAGGTAAGACTGCACCTAATTGCCTTCTCGCGTGTGGGGCGGGAGTAGAAGGGTAGGAGATACTGTTCCGTCTCTGGCATCAGCTGGGTGCCTAGGTGCGAGCCTTCTGCCCAGTACCACCCCCCCCATGCGGGGTTCGGGTGTACCGCATGGGGATGGGAGGAGGGAGTTGGGATGGGTCAGTCCTGAAGGGGTCCCTGGTGGTGCTTTTCCAGTTTGGCTTTTGTACGTGCAGCATTTTATTCTTGGTAGTGATGACTGATTGGCAGGGTGATGGATAGACAGATACATGGACTGACTGAATTATCGGCCCATTCTTTCTGAAGTTGGGTGCTTCGTTTTGCTGTTGCCATGGTGTGTTTTTTTTTTTTATATATATACCCAGAATGTCACACTTTCCAAAAGTGTGCAGCTGATAAGGAGCTGAAGGACACGGTTCCTGCCAGACAGTGTTGGGAAGGCGGGCACTTTTGAGAAAATGTGTATGTGGGTAACAAGATATACTACCCTAAGGCGACATACATATTAACAGGTAGAGCACCCCACCAAGGGATGGACAAGCTGACAGGTAATGAGATATTTCTTGCTCCTTAACAGTTCTAGGCAGCATAATGTAACCCCCCTGCAAATGGGGGTTCCCAAAAGACTTCCAGGAGCTTGCTTGAATGCTCCAAGCCTGAATGGTGTTTGGCATTTAAGCCATTTATCAGTGAGTGTTTTTAGAACCTCTGGTACTGTCTCTTTAAGAGCTGTCTGCTTGCAGACATAATTAGTTTGTATGGGGGACTGTGTGTTTCTTTGATTGAGTACCACTCAAGCTGCTGCCAATTCACCCCATTTTGCAGTCACTAGGAGTGCAAAGGGAACCTGTCTGAAAGATGTAACTGATTGCCAGAAATCATTTACAGTAATAATAAAATTACAGTTTGTCTAACCTGCTTTCTTTGCAGTCAGAACTGCTGCCTAGTTCCCCATTCTGGTTTGAACTGCTGAACTGGACCAATCAGTGTGGGGTAAACTAGCTCTAAAATGATACCTTGGACGAATCAGAACTTGGGACTCATAATCTGAGCCAGCCACAAGAGGATTGTATGGGCAGTGACTCTGGGAGATGTAGTTTAGACTTGATTGCCTTTTGGACCAACAGCAGCAGTCTATTGTGAGTGACAGCCAATCCAGTCAAGAACTGGGAGGAACTCAAAGGAAGTGCCAGTTTTTGTCTGTTGGGAGTTTCAGTTTGAGATCTGAAAGTGAAGGAAAGAAACCCTGTGCTCCTTCAGTGCACAGTTTCAGTCAAAAAGCGTGTACAAGGCCCAGAGTTCCGGTCTACAACTTGTGTAACTGCTTGTTAGGACTGAATCCGTCCTGAAAAGAATCAAAGGATCTCTGAAGAGTAGAAACCAGGCTCACCCTGTAGAAGACTGGAGGAATTGCTGAAAATTACACTCGGTCTGTCAGGAACTGAATCTGCTGTGTGTTCTCCTGGGTATTGTGCAGTAATTGCGATCGGGATACAGATGCAGCCTGCCTGGTATAGTGCTTTCTTTTATATGGATGTGTGAAGAGGTTTGTGTACCTCAAGTGAGCCCTGCTGACATTGAAGGACCCTATCTTATTTGGAGGTCGTGAGTACTAATTCAGGGTCGCTCCCTGTTGAATTACCCATTAATCCAAATGGAATTACTGTACTGCTGACTGTTTAATTCTCCTTTTCTCTGTGTGAAAGGGCCCCTACCAGCTGCCACGGTTTGGACTAGCCACTAGGGCTTGGGTACCCAGGGACAGTAACTGATAGGATAGGCCTGTGCACAGAGCCATAAATAGAATTATTAGAGTGATAAGCTAATTAACCTGATTTCCCCTGTCCTTGTTATATCCCCTAAATAAATCAGAGCTGCTTGTTTCAGCAAAGTTATACTGCCTGAGGTATTTGTCTATGTTAAAGTACTGTACTGTGATTGTTGCACTGTATCTCATTTCACAGGAGGTCCCAGTGCGGAGCCAGACCTGGGGGTAAGTGTATACTGTGAAGGTAATTCTGATATATTGTGTGGGCCACTAGTGGGAAGAAGAGGTTGCAGTGTCCCAGAGGGCTGTGACCAAGTTAGTTTAACTATTGCAAACCCTGACCTCTGGGTGGAGGCACCCGCCATTGGATCCAGGCCCCTCAACCTGTTAGTGGCAAATCAGGCAGGGGTAGTAGCCCCTGGGATAGCGCCATCTAGGGTTACATCTTGGAGGCTCACCGCTGGGATTGTGTGTCCTCTAGTGGCCATATTACGAACCACTGTTAAGAAAAAATGGGTACCCGACAGAAGTGGCTGTGCACCGGCTGGTGGAGTGGTGTACTGGGAGGAGATCGACCCCAAAATGCTATGCTTATCCTGGACATCCCCTGGGTATCAATACGGACACTGTGCAGGAGTACTTTCCAAGGTGGAAGGTTTACAAAACCCTGTGGTGGTGGGTCGCACGCTAATCTGCTCACCCACACTTTCCTGCCCTAGTAGAGTTTAAGGATCCCATAGATAGCTCCAAAGTACCACAGACCATTACCCCAGAGGGAGCCCTCACTGCTTGGAGAGTGATAACTAAGGACAGTAAAGACCCGGGGGGGAATGAGCCCCCACCACTATCTGAAACTTTTGAGGAGAAATTTGCTAAATGGTTGCTGGGAGAAGGGAAAACTGTGGAGGACTTGAAGAAACTATTCTTGCCACCTGGGGGTGTTCCTCCCCCAACACCCTCTCCTGCTCCAGTACCCGTAATGGTGGCTGAACCAATGCAGACTCCTATTTCTGCACCTGCCATTAGTCACGACTCTTACCGAAGGTTGAGGATCTTCTCTGGCACCTCCCACCCCAAGGGAGGATGACTGGGAGACCTGGATAGACTATATTGCCCCCAAGTGCTAGAATGGCAATGCTCGAGCCAGCGAAAGAGGGTTAGTGAGAGCCTCCGAGGTCCTGCCCTTGCACCATCCGTGCTAAGCGGCCCAGTAACCCTGGCGACTGCACACCTATCTTGAGGCCTTGGAGAATGTGTATGGAGCCCAGATTCTGATGAGGACCTATGGTGGAAGTAAGAAATGCACAACAGTACCAAGGGAGTTGTTGTCTGTGTATGTCTCTCGGCTGGAAAAATTGTGCAAGAATGCCTCAGAAAGGGTAGTTGCCAGCGATTGAACTGGACCGAACCAGACTGGACAGAATCCTTAAGTCTGCCCCTTCTCAGAACTGCTGTTGCTTCAGTTCGCCTGGCAATCGACTGGAATCCCCACCCTCCTATGATGAGTTAATGAGAGAAATTCGAGGAGTTGAGAAAAGCGACCTCGGGAGGACCTGCACCAATAGCTGTGGCTATGACCGAGTGACTGAGGGTGGCCCATCAAGTGAAGTTCAGGGGCAGAGGTTGGCAGTCAATGGTGCTCTGATAAGGAAAAGATATGCCACAATGAGGCGAACTGTTGAGAGAATCAGAATTCAAAACAGTCCCTTTATGAAGGCCACGCCTGCAAGTAGACCCCGACCTATATCCGACTGCATCTGCTATGGGGTGGGGATACCCACCATGTATCTCCTACTGATAACAGCTCGAACTCGATTCCTTGACCATGGAGTGGAGAACTGCGAGATGTCTCAAATGCTTATCACGCCCATGAACAGAGATGGCACCAGGTTTCCAGTTAGTAATACCCCGCCTGGCTCCCAGTGTGGCACCTCGGCCAGCTCAAACTCCAAAAGTATGTTTTGCTATAATTGTGGGAAGGATGGGCACATGAAAAGAATGCCAATCCCAAAAGACACTGACAAAGTTGCATATAGGCTACAAGGAGAGCTTGGAGAACAAATCAGTGGTTAGAGGTGCGAAATGATCC
Organism: Neoceratodus forsteri; assembly: GCA_016271365.2. Classification (NCBI taxonomy): domain Eukaryota; kingdom Metazoa; phylum Chordata; order Ceratodontiformes; family Ceratodontidae; genus Neoceratodus; species Neoceratodus forsteri. The sequence continues at coordinate 115,322,368 of JADMNL010000025.1, forward strand.
CAGTGAGGCACAAAATGCTAATTCCGTCCTTTTGTGGCAAGGTCAGTTGCTCAGGCCCCCTACCGCCTCTCCAGACTGGTCCAGAATAGTGGGTCCCTCCATGGAGACCACTGTAAAGGTAAATGGAGTGTCTACAAGAGCTGTATTAGACAGTGGCTCCCAAGTGACAATTATGTTTCAAGATTGGTATCAGAAGCATTTGTCAGGCGTACCCTTACAACCATTAGAAGGACTGCATGTATGGGGGTTAAGTGAGAAGGCCTACCCCTATTCTGGGTATATCGAATTTGGCTGTCTTTCCCCACCTCCGTGGCTGGAGTGGCGAACAAGTAGAGACCCTAGCCTTGTGTGTCCCCACTGGACTGTATGATGGTGTCCCTTTGTTGATTGGACAAATGCTCATATGTTCAGAAGGCTGGCACATTTGTGTTATGAAAAACAGGGGTCAAAGACTAGTAGAGCTTTAGAGTTCCGGCTTTAATTAAGAAGGCCTATGAGGCACAGAGAGTGCTGAAAATATAGAACCAGAGGAACCGGTCGGAATTGTATGGGAAGAAGGATCCTGAGTCTCTGATCCTGGCACCAAATGCCCAGTGTACCTTACAGGAGAGAGTCCGTATCAGAAAGGATGTTAAGAATAAAATATTAATGTTGGATGCACCAAGCGATGGAAAATTGCCAGAGGACTGCTGGTCAAGCCTAGTATTTTGCCGCTAGAGCCCATGCTTATGCCAGAAGGGTAATGGTCCAAGTTCATAATGTGTCTGAAAGAGACATTCGGGTAAATAGAGGTTGCATCCTGGCTAATGTGCATTGTGCAGACACTGCAGTGCTACCCAACAGCAAGAGTTCAAGGAAGAATGACAAATAACGCCTGACTTGTTTGATTTGGCAACTCCCGCTGCCAGCTGAATGGAAAGTGAGGATCAGTGAGAAGCTTGCCCAGAGAGACCAGGTGTTTTCTTTAAAGGAATGGGGCGTAGGATGCGTGCAAGGAGCTGAGCACAATATCCGGCTGCATGACGAAAGACCATTTCGTGAGAGGTCTCGGCGCCTGGCACCTGCTGATATAGATGATGTGAGGCGGCATCTGCAAGAAGATGTTAGCGGCTGGTGTAATACAAGAATCCAGAAGCCCTTATGCTTCCCCATTGTGGTAGTGAGGAAAAAGAATGGGACAGTAAGGATGTGCGTGGATTACTCGCACCTTAAACCGGCGGACTATCCTGATCAGTACACAATGCCCGCATTCAGGATGCTTTGGACTGCCTAAGCAGAGCAAGTGGTTCTCTGTGCTGGATCTCCATGATGGGTACTACCAGATCCGATGGCCCCAGAGGACCGTGAGAAGACAGCCTTTATCTGTCCGCTAGCTTCTATGAATTCATGAGGATGCCTCAAGGGATTTCAGGTGCCCCAGCCACTTTTCAACGATTGATGGAGCGTGCAGTGGGGGACATGAACTTACTAGAGTGCCTGGTATACCTAGATGATGTTATTGTGTTTGGCAGCTCACTGGAGGAACATGAGAGCAGATTATTTAAGGTATTGGATCGACTGGAGGACTTTGGCCTTAAACTGTCCATTGATAAGTGTCAATTCTTTCAAACATCAGTAAAGTATGTGGGACACATAGTATCCACCGAGGGAATAGAGACCGACCCAAGTAAAGTTGAGGCCTTGACCACCTGGCCACAGCCCAAAAATCTAAAAGAACTGCAAAGATTCCTGGGATTCTGTGGTTATTATCGGCGTTTCATCAAGGACTATTCAAGAGTGATCCGCCCTTTACTTAACCTTACTCAAGGGTATCCCCCAACCCACAAAAAATACCAAAAGTCAGCGTCCCTCAAGACTGAAAGAGTGTATTTTCATCCAGTGAAGTATTTGGGGCCCGCTGGACTCCTGATTGTGAGACTGCTTTTCATGAGATCATATATCAACTTACCCATGCTCCAGTGCTGGCCTATGCCGATCCAAGAAAACCTTACGTCCTGCACACTGATGCTAGCTTGCAGGGTTGGGGGCTGTGTTGTACCAAGAGCACGAGAATGGCCTGAGACCAGTGGCCTTTGCCAGTAGAAGCCTGACCCCATCCGAAAAGAACTATCCTGTACATAAGTTAGAGTTCCTAGCTTTTGAAGTGGGCTATTGTTGACCAATTCCATGAGTACTTGTATGGGGCTAAAATACTAGTAAAACTGACAATAATCCTTTGACCTATGTGCAGACCTCAGCTAAGTTGGATGCCACTGGCCACAGGTGGCTTTCTGCATTATCTACATATGACTATGCTCTCGAATACCGAGCAGGTCTGAACCACATAGATGCTGATGCTCTCCCGGAGGCCTGTTCCCCAGAATGATTGGGTCCGATTGGCAGAACCTGACATTCGGGCACTCTGCGGAAGTTTGACAGGGAGGAACAAATGTCCACGGGCGCAGTGGACTGCATGGTGGATTGCTTGGGACCCTCTGAGAATTGCATACCTGCGCTGCTTGCCACTTTTCTGCAATAGACATTGGTGCACTGCCTCAGCTGGACAATGACAGTATTCAGCGGGCTCAATCCGCGATCCTATGATCAAATCAGCTTTAGAAGCCCTCTATGCAGGAAAAGATGTGTCCAAATTACGCTCCACTGATTTGAGAACTGCACTGTTATACAAAGAAGGTCCTAAGTTGAAACTGATCAATAAACTGTTATATAGAGAAACAGTAGACAGAGGGGACAAGTAGACAAACAACAACTGGTGCTGCCCACTGCCTTCGAGACTCAGTATTGAGGTCCTTGCACAACCACATGGGGCACCTTGGTATAGACAGAACACTTGACTTGGTGAGATCCAGATTCTATTGGCCTAAGATGGGGCTGATGTGGAGCAACACATCTGAACTTATTCGCTGCCACAGAGGAGCTTTGCCCCAGGGCTGCCCCTTGTGCACATAACCACCAGTGCACCCATGGAGCTGGTCTGTATTGATTTTCTGAGTTTGGAGTCAGATCAAAGAAATATCAGTAATGTGCTGGTGGTCACTGACCATTTCACGAGATATGCCCAAGCTTTCCCACCAAAGACCAGAAAGCATCCACTGTAGCCAAAGTACTCGTAGAAAACTTTTGTTCACTATGGGCTCCACAAAATCCATTCTGATCAAGGGAGAGACTTTGAGAGTCGTCTGATCAAAGAGATGCTTTCTCTGTGGGGAGTGAGAAAGTCCAGAACCACTCCTTACCACCCCAGGGACCCACAGCCTGAACGTTTCAACCGCACTTTGCTAGATATGCTAGGCACCCTGCACCCAAAGGACAAGCCTAGATGGAGCCAACAAATTAGCACCCTGGTACATGCTTATAACTGCACCAAAAGTGATGCCACTGGGTTCTCCCCTACCGCCTGATGTTTGGAAGAGAAGCTCGACTACCGGTAGATGTGTGTTTTGGGGTCTCTCCTGATGGGTTCAAGCTGACAACTATTTACAGTATGTGCAAAGTTAAAGGCCCAGCTAACTCATGCGTACCAACTGGCTCAAACCATGGCTGCCAAAAGAAATCTCCAACAAAGAAAGGTATGATAAAAGGTGAAAGCACAGGAACTCCAGGAGGGAGATCGGGTATTGCTAAGAAATCTGGGACTGCATGGCAAACACAAGATTGCTGACAGATGGCACCATCTCCCTCACATTGTAGTGGGCAAACTAGATGATCTGCCAGTGTACAAAGTAAGGCCTGAGAACAATTCAAAAGATGTAAAAACAATGCATAGAAATCATTTACTACCCATTGGACAAATCCTGATTGAGTCTGAGCCCCCAGAAGATGCCCCCTCTGGACCAGTGACTAGAGCTGCTGCTAAGAAAAGATCAAGGAAGTCTGCACCTACAGAAGCAGAGTTAAAGTGTTCCCCTGCACAAGTCCCAGTTGAGCATGACTGTCAGTCCATATCAGAAGAAAGTGAGAGTGACTTTGAATACTATCCTTCTTACGAACTGAGTCAATTGTTTGGGGCAATCCCTAGTCAATACTGGAGACAAAGCTGGGCCTTCTGGACTGTCTATGCCCCAGCTTCATCCCTGGAGCCAATGCTCCCAGAAAGTGAAGTGCAAAGCATCAGATCAGATGAAATGGAATCATTGTGCATGGTTGAACTGTTTGAGCTTTCAGGGAGGAAAATGATAGATTGGGGCAGACTGGTGATACACCGAACAAGAAGAGTATTTTGAGTGCCCTGACAGTCCACTGCCAGTGTCCGAAAGCTCTCCATGCGAGCCAAATGTTGTGGACTCAGAAACTGTAACTCCTGGAGCTGAAAGTGCCCCAGGTTCTAGCCTCTCTACCCCATGGAGACTCCTGACAAGTGAGGACAATGCTGAAAATGAGGCTCAGAGTGCAGAGACTATAACAGTTCCCCCTAGAAAGACTGGTCGAGCTGTAAAGCCTGTGGTGCACCTCAGTTATGATTCACTTGGGAGGCCTGTGGACTTGCCTCTCAATGTTGTCCATAAAGGAGTGTATGTGTCCCCGAGCTCATTGCCCAAACTGAGCATCAGTGCTAACTCCAAGTTACTTGTGTTGCCCTCTAAGTATGGTGCCCTTGCCCCATCCAGCCCCAAGGTAACTGATAGGGAAGGGCCCCCTCTCTTCAGGTTTCATGTACAAGAGGTAATAACTTGAGTTATGGTACAATGTGTATGTAATACTGTGTAAAGAGTGACGTACTGCAATGTTTCAGAAATGTGTTCTTGGTAAAATGATATATTGACTGATGATTACATGTGAGCCTAATGCAAATGTATATGGTTGCAGTTGAAACTTATGAGTACTTGTTGACGCCGACGTCAAGCTTTCCCAGCTTAGGAAGGGTGTAACCCCGCAAATGGGGGTTCCCAAAAAGACTTCCAGGAGCTTGCTTGAATGCTCCAAGCCTGAATGGTGTTTGGCATTTAAGCCATTTATCAGTGAGTGTTTTAGAACCTCTGGTACTGTCTCTTTAAGAGCTGTCTGCTTGCAGACATAATTAGTTTGTATGGGGACTGTGTGTTTCTTTGATTGAGTACCACTCAAGCTGCTGCAATTCACCCCATTTTGCAGTCACTAGGAGTGCAAAGGGAACCTGTCTGAAAGATGTAACTGATTGCCAGAAATCATTTACAGTAATAATAAAATTACAGTTTGTCTAACCTGCTTTCTTTGCAGTCAGAACTGTCTGCCTAGTTCCCCATTCTGGTTTTGAACTGCTGAACTGGACCAATCAGTGTGGGGTAAACTAGCTCTAAAATGATGCCTTGGACGAATCAGAACTTGGGACTCATAATCTGAGCCAGCCACAAGAGGATTGTATGGGCAGTGACTCTGGGAGATGTAGTTTAGACTTGGTTGCCTTTTTGGACCAACAGCAGCAGTCTATTGTGAGTGACAGCCAATCCAGTCAAGAACTGGGAGGAACTCAAAGGAAGTGCCAGTTTTTGTCTGTTGGGAGTTTCAGTTTGAGATCTGAAAGTGAAGGGAAAGAAACCCCAAGCTTCCTTCAGTGCACAGTTTCAGTCAAAAAGCGTGTGCAAGGCCCAGAGTTCCGGTCTACAACTTGTGTAACTGCTTGTAGGACTGAATCCGTCCTGTGAAAGAATCAAAGGATCTCTGAAGAGTAGAAACCAGGCTCACCCTGTAGAAGACTGGAGGAATTGCTGAAAATTACACTCGGTCTGTCAGAACTGAATCTGCTGTGTGTTCTCCTGGGTATTGTGCAGTAATTGCGATCGGGATACAGATGCAGCCTGCCTGGTATAGTGCTTTCTTTTATATGGATGTGTGAAGAGGTTTGTGTACCTCAAGTGAGCCCTGCTGACATTGAAGGACCCTATCTTATTTGGAGGTCGTAGTACTAATTCAGGGTCGCTCCCTGTTGAATTGCCACATTAAATCCAAATGGAATTACTGTACTGCTGACTGTTTAATTCTCCTTTTCTCTGTGTGAAAGGGCCCCTACCAGCTGCCACGGTTTGGACTAGCCACTAGGGCTTGGGTACCCAGGGACAGTAACTGATAGGGATAGGCCTGTGCACAGAGCCATAAATAGATTATTAGAGTGATAAGCTAATTAACCTGATTTCCCCTGTCCTTGTTATATCCCTAAATAAATCAGAGCTGCTTGTTTCAGCAAAGTTATACTGCCTGAGGTATTTGTCTATGTTAAAGTACTGTACTGTGATTGTTGCACTGTATCTCATTTCACAGGAGGTCCCAGTGCGAGCCAGACCTGGGGAGTAAGTGTATACTGTGAAGGTAATTCTGATATATTGTGTGGGCCACTAGTGGGAAGAAAGGGGGGTTGCAGTGTCCCAGAGGGCTGTGACCAAGTTAGTTTAACTATTGCAAACCCTGACCTCTGGGTGGAGGCACCCGCCATTGGATCCAGGCCCCTCAACCTGTTAGTGGCAAATCAGGCAGGGGTAGTAGCCCCTGGGATAGCGCCATCTAGGGGTTACAATAACATTGGATTTTAAATTTCAGTTCCTTTTTGCTGTACCTAATTTAATAAATACTGCATACCTAGTAAATATGGAATATATGCATATAAATATAAATTGTATTACAGGGGCCTTCTACCAGTTGTCTTCCTGCTACATTGCAGTATATACAGATAAAGTTGGGGGTTGCATATTAGGATAGCCTCTTTGGGTTAGTCACCTATTTTTTTAGAGGGTCCTTGGAAACAGCTTCAGCAGCAGAGACCACAGGTAAAGGTTTCAGGCAGTTACATTCGTGCTATATCTGCAGTAATTTATTCGCTTCATGTTTGTCCTGTGTCTTGTACTTTAAAGCAGCAGTATGTGTTAATGACCATGCAGCATTTTTTTTTGCAATAACATTTTCCTAGCAAAAACACATCAATATAACCATTTTTCTTTGTGTTTTATGTAGAAGTTTTTAAAAGTTTCCACTCCCGTGCCATGCCCACCATGAAAAAAATCAAATATCTTGACATAGCCTTGTGCAGTTTACTATCACAAACAGGTAGTAGCACAATCCCAGTACAACCACAGTACGACTCTAGCTTGCACATTCAACAGATTACTGCAGTGAAAGAGATTTTAAAAAACTGTGAGTGGTGGCCATCTTTAATTACATGAGTCATTAATTACAAAATTAGCTGTAAACTCCGTTTTAACAATATCTGCAAAAAATAAAAATACACTTAGCAGGAATCCAATGATGTCAAAAAGAAATTTAAAAAAACAAACAAAAAAAAAACTGATGACTCCGGCCCGTGATGCTGAGGACTGAGGTGCTGGACGCCTTACCTCGTGGCACGCTGGTGACCCGCTCATTCGGAGGTTGGCGGGGGGCGCATGAGCTGGATGAAGCTGCCAACAGGCAAGTTCTCCTCCGGAGGTGCAAGGGGCTTCCTCCGGCTGATGGCTGCCACCTGGTGGAGGCTGGGGCAGCACGAGCCAGGAACAGCCAGGCGCTAGGCCTGGGGTGGGAGGAAAGGGGCCGTTACCACAGCCGTGGGACTAATGCATGCTTCCAGACGCATGCACACCCACTCCTGGGGTAAAAACAGAGAAAAAATGCCAGTGGCAGGATGGCAACCAACTCCCCACAGGCTCTGCTCCTAGGCCGGGTGTAAGAGTACGCCCTGGTAATTACGGTGTCGGGGCTGGGGGTCGGCAGAAGGGGCTGTCCAGGGACAACAAAATATGTTAAATGATAAAAAAAAAAAAAAAAACTGATCAAATTTTTTGCCAACTAATAAATACTGCTGCTTTCATTTGCTTAATGTTTGGTGTAAATTCTGGTCCTGCCTGAAAATAGGCACAGTATGTCTAACACACTAACCAGGTAAATGCATCAGTAAAACAGAATAATGGCTGTGTGTGTGTGTGTGTGTGTGTCATAAGGATTTTTCACATCCCCGAGCTGTGTGATAATCCATATACCCTAAGAGCGAAGCTCAAGGGGTTTATGTGAGCAATAATACCCAACAGGGTGGGCTTTATTGGGAAATACCGGACTGCCCAGAGGCGTAATGAGGTCTGACGTCATAGGCGGAGGGCCTTATAGCCCATGGAAGGTCCAGTATTTCCCAATAATGCCCACACTGGAGTGTATTATTGCTCTTAGAAAATAGGCTTACGTTATTTTTTTTTTTTAATAATGATTTCATAAAGAAAGTGTAAAATATTATTACAAAGTAACAGAATGTGATATTATGTAAAATAGTCCCTCTACCAGTCTTTGCCATTAGAGGGTGGTGCCGCTGAGGAGAGCATTTTTTCCAGCTTGTTAGTGTTATTGCCCCCCCTGCCGCCACTCCTACAAGTTTTTTATAGTGCTACCAATACACATTTTGTGTGGTAAATAAAAAAATAATTTGCTGAGCAGCTTAATGGTGTAGCGATAGTGTCGCCGTATCTTGTTTTGGCGCGATCATGCAGGGAACAGGGAAGTCATTCGGAAAGTCGACTGATGTCTGAACTGTGGGGAAAAAAAGTAGGCACTTTAATTTTGTGCAAGAGAATTAACAGTACTGTTGTTGGTGTGATTTGTATGTGGCCAGGTTGAAGGGCACTGACAGCTGTTTTTTGTATCTAGCTGAGGTGCTCGTGACCTCGGCTGGGAGAAATGATGAAGTGTCTCGTTCTCTGACAGCAAACGAATAAATACCGGGCTATTTTTAAAACTTTAGCCAGCTCTAACAGAATATAGAACTTTAAGATAAGTGAAGTGTTTTTTTTTGTAGTAAATAGGGAGCAGCTGGAAGTAAATACTGTTTGGGTTTGCTTTGGGTGGGGGGAGATCACCACCTCTCGCTAAACGAGAGGAAAAGATGGCAGGTGTTTCAAATTTTCTTTGGTGTGTAAAGCCAATTAAAAAGCAGGCTGGACACCACTATGGAATGCTACACAGTGAGGTGCCACTTGGACTGGCACTTATTTTTTAATGGGCATCTATTGAAAAATAGATGCCCAGGTTCGAGGTAGTTTCAGCCAATCAGGATCCAGAATCCATTCTGTCCATTTTCTAAGATATTATAACAACTGGTTTCTGTTTTTTAACATAAGAAAAGCTGGTTATAATTCTGTCATTATAACCAGCTGGTTATAACAACATTCTCTTTTCTAAGTAAAACTGTAAGTTGCACAAGCAAAAAAATAGAAACCAGAAATTTTACAAAATAAAACATGGGTAGCCAGCTGAAACTCGGATTTTACACACCCCTCGGGGTGGGATGCCACATAAACCCTCGAGAGTGAATGCAAGTGTTTGAGGAGGCTTCATTTTAGTACAAAAATTATTTCTTCTGTAATACCGTGGTATAAAGGTTACTGTGGCATTACATGTGATGATTATAATGCCATCAGAATTTCATACCATGTCATCCCTACTGATAGGTAGGGTGAATGTTATTAAAGAGCAGCCGACACTTTCAGGAGAACTTTAACAAAACATAACATTTAAACATAATTCAGCTTGTATTTCACATTAGTTTTGTATTCTTCCTCCCCATTATTACTGAGGTCATTTGCATAAAATCAGGATATTTGCTCCGGAAGAGTTCATCTATTCCTGCTGCTATCTCCCTACCTGAGGCCATAAGGTACTGCGTGTGATGTCACAGTTACTCCCATGGCAACAGATTGTGATGTCACAACAGAGGATTATGACTTGAAATAGGGAGTAAGCTAGAAAGGCAGATAAACTCTAAGGGAAATCTAAGGGATCAATATGATGCACCCATGCAAATTTATTCAGTAATAAATAACAAAGAAGAGAAATATACAGAATACATATGGAATGCAAGCTTAAATGTACCCAATTATTATGTTTCAAAGTTTTCCTTTTGGCGTCAGTAGCTCTCTAAGATGTGCACCTTACCTACGGTAAATGCCTGTATTTGTTTCAGTCCCTTCCCATTTATATCTCACAAAGATTCTTCGCCCAGCTCAGTAGTATAGTGCACAGGTTCTTGTGGCAAAGAAAGCCATCCAGAGTCAAGACGTCTGTCTTGCAGCAGCTCTCTGTATGTGAGGGAGGCTATGCCCTCCCCCACTTCAGAAATTATTGTTGGGCAGCCTAGTTCAGTCACTTGCCTACGGGTGACACCTCTCTGAAGCTGGTGTGGGTAGGAATGGAGGAGGAGAGGAGGAATATGGGACTGACTTGAGGAGAGGACTTTTGTCCTGGGGTATTCAGCCATACCCAAAACCTCAAATTTGTTTACCACGACTGTGATAAAAGTTTGGATGGCTGCCCATAAACTGGTGGCCTGTCCCAGTACCATCTCCGGGCAGACACAATTGAGAGTTGCACTGAAAGGCATACCTCAATACAAAGTTTTCCTCCGCCAGATCCTACTCCAATTGGTGAAGCTGGGTCTAAATAGTAGAGATATGCAGAACCTCTCCCACGGAAACTGAGCGACCCTGAACACATGCAGCTTGGTTTTCATGAGACCCGAGCTGAACCTTGCCAGCTCAGCTCAGATCTCACCTCCATGTTTTGTTTTGTTTTGTTTTTTGGCCCCCAGCCCTCCTGGAAAGCCACTCCTTTGGGCTAAGGCCCCACCCACTCCTGTTGCCATCCTGCAGCCCCCATCTATGCCGAAGGCACCACTGGAAGAGAAGACTGGCCCAGCGGGCACTTCCTATCTATACTTGGCTTGGCGGGGAAACAGCATGGACACCTCCAGGCTTTGTGGTGTATGGGGGACCGGCAGCTGTCATCTGGCCATCCAGGTGGCCCATTTTTATGTTAGTTTGCATGCATGCTCAAGAAACATATTGCTGATAGCTTTGATAATGATCTATCAATCTAAGGTGGTCGACCTCAAGGATCATTCTCCACCAGCGACGCTCTAACCTTTGTCCTACACGTCTCAACTCCCTCAAGGTCCCATCAAACCAGGGGGACCGAGGACGGGGGGAGAAAGAGAGAGAGAGAGAGAGAGAGAGAGAGAGAGGACGAACACGGACTGGGGCGATAGCATCCAGAGCCTCAGTAATGGGCTTATTATAGGCCAGAACTAGATTGTGGATCCATGCCTGCCCTTGGAACTCCTGATAGGTCTAATACTGCGGAAAGACCTTCCAGGGTTACACCCCTCAAAGAGCGGTATCTGACCATCTCCACAGGGGCAGGCCTATGGGGGGGGGTTCAGGACAGATTAAGAAAATCACAGTGATGCTGTTCATGTGCAGAGGTCCTAAAATGCCTATTTACTAGGTTTACTACGTTCTAAAGGAAAAAGGAAGGCCGTGGCCAATCTAGATTTTCCCCCACACAATGTGGGCAAATTTAAAACACAGGCATCTGGGTTAGCCAATTGTCGAGACTCTTCTTAAAAGCATCAACTCTGACAGAATCAACCAGTGCCTGTGGTAATCTGTTCCACAGTCTATGTTGAAAATTTGGTGACAAAAGTCCATAAAATGACTTTCACGAGTGTGCACTGTGCAGTTTCCACGCACCCTTGTAACTTTAAAGATTTGTAATATTTCCACTCAAAATTTTTGACATTGTCCATTTTGCACACCTCCTTATGAACAGTACAGCTGTCATTTTTCACATCCTTCCCAAAATGTGTTTTCACACATCTGGCGTACAATGGCGCGGTCGTTGTGGGAAATCAATATTCGGGGCAGATTAAGAAAATCATAGTGACAGTGTTCATGAACAGAGATCACAAAATGCTTATGCTGAAAATCTGGTGAAATAATTCTACTAAATGACTGTGTTACGAGCGTGCACTGCGCAGTTTCCACATACGTTCAGAAGTTCGAGCATTTTTAATTTTTTCTCTCCAGATTTTCAACATTGCCATCTCTTCACACTTCCCTTTGAATGGTACAGCTATCATTCTTTACATCCTGACCGATCTGTGTTTTCACACATCTGGCGCAGAATGGCATGGTCACTGTGGGAAATCAAAGTTCGGGACACATTCACAAAATCACAGTGCAACAGTTCATGAGCAGAGGTCCCAAATGCTTTCATGAAGTGGGGGTCACAAAAAGGTCGTGTTGAAAATTTGTAGTGCAAATACCAACAAATGCCCAGGGTGTTAGGGGTTTCTAACCATAACGTCCCACCCTGTATAGACTGACAGGCATCAAGAGTGTGCCTTTGAATTGCCGGCTGCAATGCTCACACCATTCCACCCCTACTCCCCCAAACTGAAACCAGTGACGGGCATCGAGGTGTGCCTTGGACTCTTCAGCCCCAGAGTTCACCCCATTCTCCTATACTGCACCCATTTCAGCGTATGTCCTTATGAAATGGGGTGACTATGAAGCCAAACACCCCAATGCACACCTCAACACTTGGGGTGTCTACAGGACAGGGTGAGGTGAAATGCCATGAGCGTTATGGGTGATGACCCAAGGGCACACCCCAATGCTTGTCCATCTCTGCAGTGCGGAGGTGGGGCTGGCGTGAGTCCAATACTTCACTGCCATACCTATTCTGCATCTGTCTAACTCCTGCATGTCCAATGCTAATATCAGCAAGCAAACATTCGGCATTGACAAAAGCTTATTTTTATACTACTTTCCTAACACACTGTTGTTTATTTTTGTATATTTCTGCCATTGTATATATTTCCGTGCATTTCATACTGTATATAATTACTGTGCTTTGTATATAGTTGTACTCTATGTACCTATATTATAGTGTTCAACTTGTTAACTAAGGTTATGTATATCATGTGTTGTAATGATGCTGCCTTTGACTGTGTGAACATTTCCAGGTCCACCTTGTAAATGAGTTCTTGTCAATGGTGTTTCGCCTGGTAAAATAAAGACTGATTGACTGATTGATTGATTGAAACTGGTCTAGTATATCTTTGTGGTTACTTGCATTTATGGTGTCTTATAGAAATTGTATGTTTCTATGCATTTGTACCCGGATAAAAATGGTAAAAACAAATGGGAAGAATCTTTGAAAGCTAAAGTATCATTGTCACAATATCTTTGCTATCTTTGCTATCATTCTGTTGTGAGAACTGTCTGATACTGGCATGAATAAGTGTAACCCCCCTACAAATGGGGGTTCCCGAAAGTCTTCCTTGGGTGTGCCTAAATGTCCGCTGCCAGGCTGGTGTCCTGTGTCTGAATCGTTTAAAAGCTATTGCATGTGAGTGCCTTTCTAGCCTCTGTATCCTGTCTCTTTAAGAGCTGCCTATATCGCAGTGTATAATTAATCTGGGTGGGGGCTGAGTGTTTCTAAGCTCGAGTCCTGCCTGGACTGCCAGAGAATTGCTCTATTCTACCATCGCTAATTGTGCAGCGGGAGCTCTGTTAGAAGCTGTACTTAATTGCTGATTATCTATTCTAATAATAATGATATTGAAGTTTGTCTAACCTGCCTTCTTTGCAGCATGGACATTTCTGTAAATCACCACCATCTTGGTTCTGGACTGCCATTGTGAACCAATCCGTACCTTTGGGAGGCCCTAAAATGGAGCCTGCCCCCAGGGGTCTTGTGGGAGTGAATTTCTGTAGGAACAGAAGTTTTTCCACTTTGGCACCTAAATGGACCTGGAGGGGGAGCTCTTGCTGTGACAAACAGATGAATCAACGAATCAAACCTTTTGGATCAGAGGGAACGTCCCGAGCTGCCTGCAGCAGAGAGTCAGTCTGAGATTGGAGTTGCGAGAGTGAACAGCTCGAGATATTCGAGCAGCTGCTTCTGTGTAGTCACGCAGGAAACTTGTGGGAAGACTGTGTTTGGCCTGCCTGCCTACTTGTCCCTCATGAGGGAATCCTTTAGACTGAATATAAACCAGGCTAAATCCGAACAAGAGTGTGACCTGAATTACCGAATTGTGACTGCTTATTGCCTGAAGAGGACCGAAGATTTGCTCCACGCGATCAGCCTGTCAGGTAGTCTGAAACCACCACAGAGCGTACGGTTTGTGCAGAGACACTGTGATTGCGACCGGACTGTCATCTGAACTGTGGTATTTACCTTGCTTTACTGTAAGTGTGTTGAATGGTGTTAGTCGGCTGTGATTTGGTTCCTGACAGCCTGCTTGCGTCACGCTTGCTGGAAGCTGAATCCAGCACTATCGGATTGCCATCTGAATTGTTCACCTGGCCCGGGCCCTGCCACCTTGGCCCAGCCAGCTACTCACGCCACAGAGAAGACCATCGACGAGAAACCTGCCTGGGAATCGGCCCCCTGCTCAACATCATGAACAGGAACGACACCACGGTGAATCGTGTGGGCCCTGCTTCTCCTGGCAAACCAGTACGTCATCCTGCAGTCTCCATTTCGTCCATCCTGTGTCCTGTACTGGGTAGCGTAATTAAACAGGGCAGCTACCTGCAACAACAGCTCAAAGTATGTCATCTGATTTAATTGTTTTGTCTAATCATCACGAACTGAGCCTCCTGGCTCCGGATTACAAATTGTGGGTTATTGTGCATGACTTGTCTTTCCATCATAGGGCCCCAATCAGCTGCAATGCCGGCCTACCTTAGGCAACGTGTCAGGCTAGCCTGCCTCGCCATTGGGTACCCAGAATGTGTGCAACTGTGTTGAGGGACTCTAAAGTGCATGCCTTGTAACCTGATTGAATCAGTATCTAAACCAATCAACCTGATTACGCCCCTTCCTTGTTCATTTCCCCTGAATAAATCAGATCTGAATCTTTCTGCTCTTAACCTGTCTGTGGTGCACTTCTGCACAACCAGCACTGTGGTACTATTGTTTGCTGTGTTTAACCTTACTTTACAGGGGGTCTCCACGGCAGAACAGGTGGAACCAGCCCTGGTGGTTAGTACAATCAGAGTGGGGATATATCTGCTGTTTGGGGGCTATTGTACCTGTGTATTTTGTTCATTGTTTAGGCCACTAGAGGGGAAAGAGGGGGTCACAGTGTCCCGGAGGGCTGTACCCAGGTCAGCTATGCTACCACTAACCCTGTCCTCCGGGTAGAGGCACCCGTTTTCAGTACCCAGGCCCCTTAACCTGCACCTAGCCACGCAGGTAGGGGTAGTAGCCCTTGGGATAGCACCACCTAGGGGTTACATAAAAATCTACTGTATGCTTCATCTGTGACTCTTATTATCATATAGAGGGCTAAAGTGCTTCATGAGTTTATAATAAAATAAAATGAAAAGTGGCACCATGTAAATGGATTTTGAAACAAAAGCAAACAGTAGGGATAAACGTGGGTCAAAAAAGGATGACAAAGTTGCCACTTACCAGGTGGTGGATAGGCCATGCCCCCTTCCCCAGGCATATGGAAGGGTACTTGCCCCGGCTGCATGGAAGGCTCATAAGGAGGAGGTCCATTTTCAGAGGGTGGAAAGGGTGCTCCCACAGGCTGGTTCATTTGTGGAACATTGTCTGGTTAAAAAATACATAACAATACGATGTAAATTAAATGCACAACATACAGAACATAACACAGTACAGCTAATCCCACATAGTTCTTTGCTTGCCAGATGGATAAGGCAGATAGAACAGTTATATACTTACTGTAACAGGGAATTTCTTCCATTAGGCCACACCTTTGGAACTACACCAGCGTCAGCACTAGGATCACATGGAAACTTTTGCTAGCCGGGGTCTACCCACTACGGCATCACATGTCAGTGTCTATATAAACACAGGCAGCCCCATCTCTCCTCAGTTCCCCACTACAGATTATGTTCAGAGGACCTCCCTTCTTGAGGAACCAGAAGATCATATCAGCGCCCATCACAGTAGACAAGAGAAGTTGCTGGATATAATAGTCATGGAAATTCCCAAGGCAGAAATCTGATGTCGTATTCCCCCTACAGATTAGAAAGAGGGAAGGAGGGAGGGATGGCATGGCCTAATGGAAGGATTTTCTTGAAGGCCTACTGTTACGGTAAGAACATAACTCTTGTATCTTCTTTGAGGATATCTCTTTAATTAGGCCACACCTTTGGAATGAGTCCCAAGCAGACCCAAAAGCCATACTGGAAGGCTGGTACAGTCTGGTTCAAGACAGCAGACCTTCTAGAACAGCAAGGCCAAAACCTGGTCGTCTCCGGGAAACAATGTCCAGACTGTTATGGTTAGTGAAGGGGTGGACAGTGCTCCATGTGGCTGCAGCATTAATGACAGCCACAGACACATTCCTGAAACAAGCGACAGAAGTGGCCCGTCCTCCTGTGGAGTGACCATGAACCGCACCAGGAAATTCCTTACCATACTTCCTATAACAGAACCCAATACAATGTGCCAGCCATTTGGACAGGCACTGTTTAGACACTCAGGCACCCTCTTTTCCAGGGGAAAACGAAACAAAAATCTGAGAGGACTTTCTGCAGTGCTTGGTGTGATTCACATACTACCTTAGTATTCTATTTAAATCCAGAGTGTGGCGCAGTGCCTCATCCTCATAGACATGCTCAGGCTAATAAACAGGAAGGTGGATGGTTTGATGTAACTTAAACTCAGACACCACCTTTGGCAAAAACATAGGACTGGTATGCAAAGAAACTCTGTTTTTGTGGAAAATCAGATAAGGCAGCTCACATGTAAGAGCCTGTAGCTCTGAAATCCTTCAAGCAGAAGTAATTACAACTAAAAATAATGCTTTTACATTAAGAAATGAAAGCCATAACTTGCGGCTGGCTCAAAAGGAGCCAAAGTAAGTTTTTCAAGGCCATAATTCTGGTTCCAAGGTAGGACTGGATTATGAATGGGAGGTTTTATGTGCAGAATACTGCTCAAAAATGTACAGCAGACTTCGAGCTGGGCAACCATACACCCATCAATAGAGGCATGGAAAGCAGCCAAATGCACCTTGAGTGAGGAATACTGTAGACCAGAGTCTGACAGTGACAGCAAATATTCCAGCACTGCATTTACTGGACAGGTGAATGGGTTCAGATGTCTGGAAGTGGCCCCCAAAGTGAAACTCTTCCATTTCAAAGAATAAGTATGTCTGGTGGAAGGCTTTCTGGCTGCAACTAGCATATCAGCAACTCTAGGTGACATACCAAAACATGCAATGGGTATGTCTTCAGATGCCACACATGCAGATGCAGGTACTTCAGATCCGGATAGACCAGAGACCCCTTCTCCTGTGACAACAGACCCTTGCACAGAGGCAGAGGTATTGGAGGCTCCACTGTGAGCTGCTGTAGCAGCGGATACCATATCTGTTGAGGCCATGGGGGAGCAAGGAGGATGAGGGTGGCACCCTCTATCTTCAGTTTCTGTAATACTCTCTGTATTAACAGAATGGGAGGAAATGTGTACAGAAACCTTTCTTTCCAAGAGAGGGACAAAGCGTCTTGCCAGAAAACTCCAGGCTCTGGAGTGAACAAGTAAAAACGCAGCAGTTTTGCATTGTGTGGGGACGCAAAAAGATCCAACTCTGGATGAGCCTCGTCTTACGAAGAGGTCATCTACCACTGAGGTCAGCAGTTCCCATTCATGCATCTTGGACTGCGACCTGCTCAGCTTCTCTGCCAAAACATTTTGGATACCTGGGAGATGTACAGTATGACTGACAGCTCTAGGCCATGTTTCAGTGCCCAGTACCACACTGTCAGTGCTTTCCAGCACAGGGGATAGGAACGAGTCTTCACTTGTTTGTTTATATAATGCATGACACTGACATTGTCTGTCTATATCAACAGCGGACTTGAAGTCAGATACTCCTGAAAAGCCTGGAGACTATATAATACAGTCACACAGGAGTACGGTGTGCATATTTATGGAACACAGACAAACAGAGGTGAGAAAGCTGAGGCACTTTCTCACCTCTGTTTGACTGTATAACACAGCCCTCATCCCCAGGATATTTATATGCAATTTGGTTTCCACCCAGGTCCATGAACCTTGTGTCTGACGTGGTCCCAGGTATGCCCCCCCCCCCAATCTGGATCCAGAGGCATCCGAGGTGAGAATCTGAGCTGCAGTTGGTATGAGAAATGGAATACGCCTTAAAAGGTTGTGGCAGTCCATGCACCACATTAGTGCTTTGTGCAAAAGGGATGTGACAAGCATCTTTTGGTCCAGGTCATCCATCAATTGATTCCATTGTACTCTTACTGTCCATTGTGGGGTCTGCATGTGTAAGTGGGCCAGTGGCACAGTGACAGTGGCAGCTGCCATGAGTCCCAGAAGACACAGAAATGTTCTGTCTGGGACTTTATGACTGCTGGATACCAAATGTGCTTGAGCAATAAGTCATTCTGCTCTGTCCAGTGGCAGAAACATACAGCCCTGCTCTGTGTCCAAGACTGCACCTATGTACTGCAGTCTTTGGCAAGGAGTCAGTACTGACTTTGGCACTTTCACTGTAACCCCCAGGTTGTCGAACAATAGCCATGCTTGACAGGGTGTGCAACAGTTGTTTCCTGGAGCTGACTTTTAAGAGCCAATTGTCCAGGTACAGGAAGACATATAGGCCTTCCCTGCGAAGGGCTGCTGCCACCACTGCGAAGCTTTTGGCAAAGACCCATGGTGCAGAAGAGAAGCCAAAAGGCAATACTCTGAAATGGTAATGCTCCCCTTCCAGCACAAATCTCAGATACTGTTTGTGATGTTTCCCGATTTTGATATGAAGGTATGCATCCTTCCTATCTAGGGAGCAAACCAAATCCCCTGTTTGTATGACAGGAATCCGAGCATGATGGGGGACCATGCAAAACTTCTTGTATTCTACGTAGAAGTTCAGGTCTCTCAACTCTAACACAGGCTTGAGATCTCCTGCCCCTTTGGGAATCAAGAAGTATCTGGAGTAGAACACTTTGTTCCTCTGGTGAGAAGGCACTGGTTCTATTGCACGCGTATGTAGCAAGGCTTGTTCTTCTTTAAACAGGGACAAAAGTCCCAGAGGATAAGTGGAAAAGACAGAGGATGCTTTGGAGGGGTCTAAAAACACATCAGAGCATGTACGTTTGCAATTATCTCCATAACCCATTTGTTAGTGGTAATTTCCTTCTATTGTGCCAGATGAAGGGAGAATTGGCCCCTTACAACCACTTCTGGAGGCAATAATGGTGTGGGCGGCAGGCTGATTCGAGTCAGACTGAGCCAGCAGGGGCAGAGTCAGCGGTTCCAATGACCTCTGGTGCTTTGGAATGGATACCTTGGGGGGTCATGGCAAGGCTCCACCGCCCTCACCCTGGTCTTGCTGATGGTAGGCTTGATGGCCACCTCTCACCTCTGGCAGTAGGCTGATGAAAGGATCCCCTTCCATGACCCCTACCAGGTGTGGGATAAAGGTATTTGACTGACCTTAAAGTCATTTTAGAGACTTGAAGGCCTCTTAATGCCTCTTCTACATCATAACCAAAGAGAATGGTGCTTCTAAAAGAAGCATGCAAAACAGTTTGTCATACATCAGTTCAAACCCAGCAAACCTGAGCCAAGAGTAACGTCTAATGCTGATACCAGTGGCAGCTGCCCTAGCAGAGGTACAAGATACATCATGTGCTGAGCAAAGCAAATGTTTGCCAACCTTAGCACCAAAAGTGAAGTTTTACTTAATTCATTCTTGGCATAACCTTCCGGAAGAGCCTGGGCTGCAGTTCTGGCAGCCTTCCACAGGTTTGTGTAATACTTTATCATGTGGGCCTGGCAGTTTGCAATATGAAGGCCTAGTGATGCAGAGGCATACATGACCCATCATATCTAGCCTCCTGGATTCCCTACCAGGAGGCAGAGTACTCATGTATAAGTGGCCTGTATCTGTCAAGGGCAGCCATGCTAACCACTGAGTCTGTCTCAGACTGGTTAGCATAACAGCATTTGGCAGAAGAAGCAGGGTACTGCTCGTCTCCCTTTCTAGGTACAGCTGGTATTGAAGAAAAAATTACTTACCATATTAATCTTCTTTCTTCCCAGTGATGCTCAGATATTCATAACTTTGTGCAGTGAGTCTGGAGGGATGGACTGCCCCGAGAGATGGAACACATGCAAATGATGGAATTCTTTGCACGTGAGCATCTTTCATATACTGCCTCTACCAACTGTAGTGTTCTAACCCCTTTAGATTTTTCTCTCCGCCTGAAAGTCTGGTCAATCTGAGTCTCTGTCGCCCTCTTTCACGTGAAGAAAGATAAAAAAGCATAAAAAAAAATAAGTATATTTAATTTCTTTTACTGCCTCTACTGATTGTCAGTTTAGATCTAGTTTATTATTAAAAGTAGTTTTTTTTCTTGGTTCCTCGCGGTTCGGCATAACCGTGAGGGATCCGAGTTAGTTTAGGTTATTTTGGGTTCTCTGACTAAAGAACCTATATTATTTTGCTAAATTTTGGTCCTTACAAACTTTACTTGTAACCATTTTTATCGGTTACAGAACCGCTTTGAACAGTTCACATTTCATCTCCCTGCTCGGTTCCTCCGGTTCCTTATCGGTTCCCGAACCAACCGCAAAATAAATAAATAAATAAAAAGCTGTTTAAATAACCACAACAGTCTCTATTATTTAGCGGTTGGTGTTTTCCTCTTTGCTTTTCACCATGGCAGAGAAACCTAAGAAGAGAACCGGGGAGCCCAGGTTTAAAAACTGTTTAAAGTGTGGAGATGTGTTTGCTAAGGCAGACAAGCACACCTTATGTGTAGCTTGTCTGGGTTTCGATCATCTGGACCAGGAATGTGAACTATGTAAAACTTTTCCAGATAAAACTGTGGAAAAGGGCCTTGAACGGCAAAATAAGAAGATTCCTACGGGTCCGTTCCTGGGGGTCAGTCTCTGACCAGCTGACACCCCAGTCTGTTGTGGCTGAACCCACAAGTGCTACTACCCCTGCCCCAATACGGGCGAAAAAGGGGAAAAAAGAGGAAAAGAACCAGCTGACTCTCTGGTTCCCTCAAAGAAGGCAAAGAAACTTAAACATGCAGAACCCTCTCCTGTTAACCCAGGGACTTCTGCACAGGTGTCTGCAATGCCTTCAACTCAAGAGATAGCTCAGGCATTCAAAATTATTCAGGCTCTGCAGAGCAACATTCCTCAGCCTCCTGCCCCCTCACAGGGTCCCCAGGTTGCTAGTGTTGCCCTCTGCACCAGAGCAACTATTTTTTGAAGAGGATGATGAGCCTTATGAGGAGGACGAATCTATCCCTCCAGAGGTGTCCACTGAGCAGGATTTTGGCTTACCTCCCAGGGCGTCTGAGGATTTTTCCTCCCACTTTTCCTTTGTAAGGAAAATGGCAGATGACCTAGACATCGCCACAACAGAGCAAGTGGAGGACGAGGAAGTAATTGAGTACCTGAGTATGATGGGTTTAATACCCACAAAGGCCCTCCTCCTCCTCCCAGTATATAAATGTTTTAAGAAGGATGCTCTGAAGCTCCTGCAGACCCCTAATTCTATTCCTCCCATCGACAGGAGAATAGACAAAAAGTACCAATTGGATAGGAAGGGAGCTGACTTCCTCTTCTCCCATCCAGACCACCAAGGGGTAATACAACAGGCAGCCTGTGATAAAGCTAAAGTCCCTCTGTCCTCACACCCACCGGACAAGGACTTCAGAAAATTGGACAGTATGGCCAAGAAAGGCTATTTGTCAGCCTCAGTGGCCATGAGACAGGCTACTTTCCAGGCTTATGCTGCCCAGTATCAGAAATCCATGTAGCAGTCGGTACTGGCAATGTCCATGAAAGCAACCTCACCCTTATCAGATGTCCTGGCTGAAACTGCCAGGTTTGGGCTACAGGCGGCTAAGTACCAGTTCCAGAAGGCTGCTGATTCGAATGACACTGCAGCCAGATGGATGGCTAACACAGTGGCTCAGAGGAGGTTTGCTTGGCTTAGGGCAACAAACCTCACTCAGGATACTCAATCGAAGTCCCTGGGTTTTCCATTAGAGGGAAATTTTCTTTTTGGGGAGTCCACGGTGGCCTATATGAAGAAGGTGGATGAATATAAGGCTACTTATAGAAGCAACTCTGCCAGAGACAGAGCTTCTTCATCCACCAGGCCCTATGGAAGGGGGGCAGAGGTTGGTCTTTCATGACAAGACCTTTTTTCCAGCTAGTGGCCATGCCCCTGAGCATTACTGGGGTTAGAATTAGGCATGTACCATGCAGCAAAGGTGGCATTTCCAATGCAGAATAGACTGGAAGGAATAATGGAGGGAGTACATGGTACCTCCAAAAACTCCATCAGGTTCTTTTTAGTGGAATCCTCTTCCTCCACGGTAAAGCCCATGGTATTCTGCATTTGCTGCATCATAGATTGGAAGGTAGAGTCTTCTGAAGGAGACCTGGGTACGTACACTACAGAATTCTCACTACAAGAAAATACAGTGGAGCTAGAATGTGGGACATATTGTTCTTCTCCATAACCCTCCTCCTCTTCATAATCCTCTACAATGAGGTCTGGATTATTTTCCACCTTGTCATCAATATCCCTGTCAACAGGAGCTGAAGACCTCGCTGGCGACGCTGGAGGCCGCTGATCAGGAGGTATATGCTGTGCACTAACTGACAGAGTTGACGGGCCTGCAATGCAGAAACACCTGTCAACACAGAAAATGATGGCAGAAGGGAACCTGTCATCCATCGAGTCTGCCCAAACATGGAGGAGACCTGGGTGTGTACACAGCGGCGGCAGCACAGGCTGCATAGGTAAGCCTGGATGTATGTGTTGTATCATATCTGAAAATGATGCCAGTACTGCCTGCATCGATGATTCCCTGACCGAGGCTGTGACCGCTATAACTGACGACCGACCTGGTCCTGTCGACAGTGGTGAAGTACTGTCCGTAGTAGGTACAGTACTGCTTGAGCCAAGGCCCAACCTTGGTATCTTGTCAACAGTTGGGGGGGCAGCATCACTGTTGCAAAAACAGATGATGATGAAGAAGGTAGGCTGCAATGGTAACCTAGACTTTGCCACAGAAGCAGGCTTGTCTTTGTCCCTATGTTTATGCTTGTATCCTGATAATGACCACGCTTTGTCTCAGTCTTTTGATTTTGATGACCGCAAGTTGGTCGATTCGGCTAGGGATGCAGATTTCTGGCCCTGGGCTTTTTCCATGGCTGCTAACATTTTTTTTTTCCAATAAAAACTTCTCCACATCTTTCTTCTGCATCACTTTCTAGCTTGACTGATGCTCTGTCAGATCTCATAAGTCATAATGTTGTGAGAGAGGCCTAAACAGCAGATACACACTTCATGTGCTTCGTATTTATACATTTTTTCTCCGCACTCACAGTACCGGAATAGTGTCCCTGATTTTGGCAGCATGCAGAAATGACAATATCACTAAAATTTAATGATTAACTTGAGAGAAAATAGCTGGCCCGGTGGTGCCGAGGGTTGAGGCACTGGACGCCACACCTCACACCATGCCAGCGACCCCGGGTTTGGGAGCAGATTTGAGCCGCTGGGCGCGCACATTGGAAAAAGCTCCTTTCCCGGGGAGGGGTGCCAGAACTGCGCAGCTACGGTGGCCACTAGTGGAGACTGGGGGCTTGCTGCACAGTGCACGTCTCATAGGGTAAGGTGGTAGTGGCGGACGTCCTGCAGGCAGGTGCGGGAGCGTGCCTGCGCTGCACTGGACGTCACTGCACGTCCGCACCACCAGGAATACCTAAGAGGAAAAAAACCCTCTCCACTGATAGGTGAAGGCGGGCCCAGTGGTTGCGGTCCCACGTCCAATGCCAGGCATCCAGACGTTCACTCCGGTTCCTCCTCCACATGGCTAGCCCGCCAGCACTATAGATAGAGTGCCAGCAGGAGTGGGTGGTCCTTCTTCGGGGAACTCAGAGCCGAGGGGTTAGGGTGGGCTGTGTAGGATGGGGGTACCCCTAACCAGAAGATGGATGATCGGAGCTTCAGATGGACGGATAGAGCCAGAAATCAAGTGACCATGCTGAAGACAGGTCAGTGGTACAGGGTGAAAAATAGAGTTTCCAAAAATTAAAAAAAAATAAACTTAGAGAAAATAAACGACAATGGCTAGTTGGTCAGCATTTCCACAGCAGATCTGAGCAGTATGATGGGCGGTGGGAAAATAACTGAGGATAAATGGAGCTGCCCACATTTATACAGACATTGATGCATGACATTGTTGTGGGAGGCCTCCAGCTAGCAAAAGCTTCCGTGTGGTCCTAGCACTGACATGGATATAGTGCCAAAGGTGTGGCCTCATGGAAAACATTGCTACGTCAGTGGTTTCTTTCTGTTTGATGTCTAGAATGCTTCAGATTGCACTTAAATATCCAAGGTGCGGATCTCTTCTAACACCAGATACCAAGGTGCCTTCTGGCCTCACTCCTTTACTTTCACCCCGACCCCCTTAAATACACCAAGTCCCCTGATACAACACATTTCAATTCACACATCCATTAAATTAAGCCCCTAATGTATTTTTCCTTGAAATGCATTTCCTATTTTATTTAAAGGTAAGAAATTGTCCATTCCATTACCTCTGTAATCATTGCACAAAAGTGCCCTGTGGCCACAACAACTTGTGCTGTTGGCCACATGCAGCCACAGTGCCCTCATTTGATAAACACTGCTTTTGTGTGCCATCTCCATAATGTTGCTCTAACTTTGCAGCTACCCCAAGCAGGGAACCCCAAGGCATAAACGAGTCCAGGTCTCCCACACAGCAGCAGATGGTACTACTGCCACACCACTGGACCATAACAAGCAGTGCGGCCTAGTAGTTAGAGCATTGGCTTGGGAACCAGGAGATCACAAGTTCAACTCTCACTAGAGATAATTACTCACTGTGGGACCTTGGGCAAGTCACTACCTCTCAGTGCTTCAGTCCACCCGTCCCATTCCCAAATGCTTTCCAAGTGTTTCCAGGCTTACAGGCCTACGTTACCTTTAGTCCCCCCTTTTATAACATAACATCGTAGGCTGAGTAGTGTGAAAACGTATTCTCTGGCCTCTCTGGGGCTATACTTTCATGTCTACAGCATAGGCTAACTGCACTGCTGGACTACACAGAGTAATGGAGTAAGGCTTCATTCAAGTCACATTATTCCTTTGTTGTGTGCTTTGCTTTATTGCCAACAGCACTGCCAATAGTTCTTGACTGTATTGATTTTCTCAATCCACATGTGCCAAAACCTGTTCCAGTGCTAGTCCTTCACCTGTTTATTCATACCAGAGTTCACACTCTCTGTTCTCCTTTGACTGCTTGCTCCTTGCTTAAATCACTGCATATGTTTCCATTTTTTACCTCTAATCTGCCCCACCCAGAGACTGCGGCTGCTGCAGTAGCACCCTTAACACTGGGAAGGTGTGATGAGCTGCCACCTTTAGAGTCCATCCCAATGCTGCTCTTTGATTGACTGGCAGGGGTATGTGAATGCCGGAGTACCTGCACTTCCCTCCCCATAAGCCAAGTTCCTTACCTCTGCAATTCCCCCAGGGAAGGGAAGGCCTACAGGAGGCCTGGAGTCTATAGCCTCACGAATGCATCCATCAACAGTGTCCCAGACTGTGGGGTGTGGGCACAAAACAGCCTCCACTTTCTGTTCTCTAAAGAGGCAAGCAGGTCCACCAGAGGGGTGTCCCTCTAGGAGAACAGGTGGTCTACCACCTCCTGATGCAGGAACCACTCATATGATATGTCTTGCATCTGTCTGACAGCATCTGCCAGCTGAGTGTTGACTCCTGTGACATGGATCACCAGA
The DNA here is from genome assembly GCA_016271365.2 of Neoceratodus forsteri. Lineage (NCBI taxonomy): Eukaryota > Metazoa > Chordata > Ceratodontiformes > Ceratodontidae > Neoceratodus > Neoceratodus forsteri. Next base: position 115,347,970 of record JADMNL010000025.1, read on the forward strand.
AGATCTGCACCCAGGCTGAGCACTAGTATCTGGGTGTAGAGAGACTCCCAATACATCGGAAGAGGGTGTTTCCCGCCCTGCCTGTTCAGGTAGAACATGGTTGTGTGCTGTCTGTCTGGACCTTCATAACCTGAACCCGGATCAATGGAGCAAACTCCGCCAAAGCTGGATAAACACAGCATGGCACTCCAGTAGGTTGATGTGGTATAGGGACTCAGGGCAATCAGAACCCATGGGCTCTGCAGTCTCTCAGGTGTGCTCCTCACACTACCAGAAATGCACTGACGTTAGCATGATGTACAGTTCTGGGTGGACAAACAGGACTCCCTTCTCCAGATGTTGTGGGTCCAGCCACCACTGGATGGCATCCAACATTGGTTGGGTGTCTGGTCTAAATGACCTAAGTGCTAGCAACTCTATCGGCCCATCTCCCACTACAGTCAATCAATCAACTTTATTTTAACCAAGCACGAACACCATTGAGCAAGCTCATTTTCAAAGTGGTCCTGGACATTAATACAATACAGCACAATTCATAATTACAGTTATGATGATCAGCGGTGCAAAAAACATTGTGCAGGTGTCGGTCAATACAGGCCTATACATACCGGTCAACATAATTAACATGCAACGATACATCATGATACGCTTAAAGGAGTGAGAAGACACAACAATCCTAGATAGTCTCCACTAAGTAAAAGCTAGTGCCTTAATGATAATAAGTAAAGAGGTAGTAATGGAGAAAGGTAGTGATGGGGGTGAAAGAACAGGCAACCAGGAAGGGGACCAGAATGTGCTAGTGGTAGGGAATAGACTGAGATGACCAGGATTAAGGGAGCTAGACTAGTAAATGCTGGGTATCCGTTGCTAGGGATGTGAGGTGGATGAAATACTGAGGCGTAGGATTTGGGAGCGGCACCAGGGGCTTAGGGATCATAGACATCTGAAACAGCTGCATGATTCCTTCAGATAATCCGCTATTAGAGGTTTGAATGTGAAAATGCTTGGAAGTGAGGATAGTTTTAATGAGCTTTGCATAGCGTTCCAAAGTGATGGGAGTGAGAAACTGATTGCTGCCGAGCCATAGGTTGTTTTCACTCTAGGAATCTGGAAGCAAATTATGGAGAAGCATCTCAGGCCATAGGAACCCTTGGCCCATTCGAAGAGGTGCGAAATGTATGCAGGGAGATTATCAGATAATGCTCTAAAGAACCAGAGGAGAGCATTCCTTTTTCTCCTAGTTGAGAGTGAGGCCCATCCTGAATCCTGGTATAGTAGACAGTGATGTGTACCATGGGGTAGATTAAGGATAAATCTTAAGGCCCGGTGGTAAAGAGTGTCTAGTTTATTAAGCATCGTTGAGGGGCAATGACTGTAGAGGAAGTCAGCATAGTCCAGTACGGGTAGGAATATGGATTGTACTAGTTTCATTCTGGCTTCTAATGTAAGTAGATGTTTAATGTGATAGAATAAGCCTAACCGCTGCCTTAGTTTCTTCGAGATTTCATTTAGGTGGCAGACAGAGTTAAGCTTATTGTCCAGCCAGAACCCTAGGTATTTAAAGGTATCAACTATTTCAAGGGGTTCATCTAAAAGTGTTTGGATCTGTGGGATATGTGTACATCCGGAAGTAGACTTTGGAGAGAGAATCATTGCTTTAGTCTTTTTGGCGTTGAGGAGGAGCTTATGATTGATGAGGTTGTATTGGAGGGCGGTGAAGTCTTGCTGTAAATTCTCATGGGCCAAGCCCAGAGATGGATTTGTGGTGTAGAGTACAGTATCATCTGCAAATAAGTGCACATTGGTTGTGCCCAGCTGCAAGTCCAGGTTATTAATATAGATTGCAAAGAGGATAGGGCCCAGTATGGAGCCTTGGGGGGACTCCTCGTAAAAGGGATTTTTGTGGAGACAGATCGCCTATAGCTTTGACTTGTTGTAACCTGTTGGTTAGGTAGCTGGTAAACCATTTAATGGCAGAACTATCAAGTCTGATATTACTCAATGCAGTACGCATAATGGTATGATCCACAGTATCAAAGGCCTTACTTAGATCAAGAAAGAGGGCAAATACATGCTTCTTACAATCCAAGGCCATTTGCCAATCTATAGTTACTTTTGCAAGGGCCGATACTGTGCTGTGTTTGGCTCTGAAGCTGGACTGAGCCGGGTTTAGCAGCTTCTGTGAATCCAAATGTTCTCTAAGCTGGATATTGACAATTTTTTCAAGTAATTTAGAGAGGACGGATAGTATAGCAATAGGCCGGTAATTGTTCAGATCACTCGGATCCCCAGACTTGAATAAGGGTAAGATGTGGGCAGTTTTCCATGACACAGGCAGCTCACCTTGAATCAGGGAGGTGTTGAATAAGTGGGTAATTGGGGTCGGTCAGGTAGGTATGGCCAAGTTTTAGGAAGTAAGGTTCAATATTATCTGCACCGGCACTCTTTTTAGTATCCAGAGAAAGGAGGAGGCCCTCTACTTGCTTGAACGTAATTGTGAGAAAGCTGAAGGGGGATGGATGCGGTTGGTTATGGTTGTGGTTAGCAGTAGGGTCAACAGTGGAGTCCCCTGCCAGGCTAAGTTTGCTGATAGGTGAGGTGTCAAAGGCAAGCCCTGCAGTGGCAAAGTGCTCATTAAACTTCTATATCAGCTTTGTCTGTGTAGGTGGTTCCTGCAGACACAATTTTGTTTGGGAGGGGTGTGGCAGTAGGCTGACCTTCGACCTCTTTAAGGATGTTCCAAAATTTGGCAGAGTTGTTTTTATTGTCTTCTAGTTCTTTTTGGAAGTATCTAGATTTTTCTGACCTAATTAGCTTGGTACAAGCATTCCTAGTGGTACGGAATGCTAGACAATCGGCCTCCAGGTGGGATTTCCTCGCTTTTTTCCACCAGTAGTCCCTATCCCTAAGTGCTTTCTTCAGGATGGGAGAGAACCAGCTGGGAGTTTTAATTTTTTTTATTTGATTAGTCTTAATGGGGCGTGTTTATCTATTAGCCCCAATAAGAGGCTATGAAAGATGTTAAATGCCTCAGTAAAGGTGGGGGCTAGATATAAATCCTGCCATTGGATGTTGCTTAGATCTTTCAGGAAAGTGATCTGGCAGAACTTTTTCAGGCATCATTTCAGTTTGAATTTAGTGGCCGGTTTTATTTGGGGAGATTGTCTGATACAGACAGTAGCACAGTGGTCACTTATATCATTAAAGAATACTCCGGTATGCGAGATGTTGTGAGGTTTGTTTACTAACATAAGGTCCAGAAGGGTGCTGCGCTCAGGGTTTTTTCTGTTGGGTCTGGTGATTACAGTCTTCATTTGTAACAGACCATTAACATCACAAAGATCCTTCAGCTTCTTAGAGCTGTCATCATTCCAGTTTTGATTGAAATCCCCCCATTACAAAATACTCAGTGTTAGCTGAGTCAAGTAGGTTTTGAAGATGTGGCAGGAGAGCCATGCCACCAGATGGCGGTCGACAGCATGCTGCCATAAGGAGTGATTTCTCGCTGAAGAGGGATAATTTTAGAACCAGGCATTTAAATTCTTAAGCCTTTGAGGTACAATCAAAGACTGTGACTGCGAATTTGCTCTTAACATATTTTGCAACCCCTCCTCCTCTAGTCGGTCTATCACAACGGTAGATTATATATCCGGGCATGTTGATAGATTTGTCCGGGGTCAAGGGTATGAGCCAGGATTCAGTTATCATGAAGAAATCAGGTGATGCATGTAGAGCCCAGGTCTGTATAGAGTCAAGCTTCTTTAGTAAACTACAGACATTGATATGAAGAAAGCTAATCCCTTTACATTGAGGGAGGTCCGTGGGGGTGTCCAGAGAAATAGGTGGGCCTGGGTTTACTTCAACGTTTCCCGAGCAGAGTAGGAGAAGCAGTAGTAGTTTTTTAAGGTAATGTCTTAGCCTGCTAAATAGTCTTTTGTTACTGCTTCTGATGTACATTGGTTTAGTGGCGGCTATTTTATGGGCAGAATTGCAATTTGCTAGGGATAAGACATAAATAACTGATATGGCCGATACCATCAGTGGCATTCGCATGTGTTCTTTAGTTAATGCCTGGTGAGAGAAGGGGCATGACCATAATGGAGACGTCCCTGAGGTATGATGCCATGGTCTAATAAGGGAGGGTATATCTTGTAGGTGATAAAGGAGGAATTCTGGCCTTGGTGCAAGTTGCAAACCGAGATTTTGGGTAAAGCATAACTTAGTAATATGAGGCAACTATACAGGAGGATAGGCGCAGAAGGCATTTTTAACAGGGAGATATTTCCTTTTACTGGTAGTAATCACAGGATCTGCAACAGTTTCTTGAAAGAGGCAAGTACTGGTAACATGCAGGAAATTAATAGGGCTGATAATATCAGCTACTTAAAGGCAGGGTTATCTGGGGTGGTGGTTAGACACTGGGCGTGGCTGAGTGTATTTGGTCCAATAAGCAGGTAGGGGGTTGGCCTAGCTCTCAGAGTGAGAGCATTTAATAGAGGCCGGGGCCGGGGTCGGGGCGGGCAGTGTGGGAAGAAAATTCTTGTAGAGCATGTAGAGAGCGAGTGGGCGAAGGCGCCCAAAACAAGAAGCAACTTTGAAAAATAGCCACGGGAAGCAGAGTCTGTGGTAGCCAATCAATGACAGAGCCGTAGGAAACAGCAGCCAATTGTTGGCGAGCCGGGGAGTTATTGTCCAATCGTAGCTCCAAGGTGATTCACCGAGGCTGAGAGCAGGCTTACCCGAGAATGGATGCTCCAAGCTGGGCAGGCGTAGGGCGCATGGCTGGCTGGCTACTCCAGCCGTGGTGCCTCAGGAGCAAGTGTCGGCAGCCCGATCAGGGGCTCTGGGAGCTAGAAGAGAGAAGGGTTAGACTTTAGGTAGGCAGGCAGAACAAAAGAATCCTAAGAGGCACAGCAGTTAAATTGGGGGGTGGGGGTGCGATTTAGTAAGCGAGGAGGTAGACAAAGCAGAAGGGGGGGTGAGGGGCAGAGATCAGACAGCAATGCAATTTAATGCGGCACCGCTTAGCCCAGGGCTGTGTGGAGAGAAAGGAAATAGCTTTTGAGTGTAGGGGAGAGAGAGTGACACAGCGAGTAGTTAGAGGAGGTTTAGGTTTGTAAGGAAAATAACAAAAGGATAACAGCAACTCTAAATATCTCTGAACAATAAAACAATCCCAAAAAACATTTGGTTGGATCTACATAGTCCTGTACATGCACAACAGTAAGGAATCACAATTACAAGTAAAAATTCTTGTAGAGCATGTAGAGAGCGAGCGGGAGTGAGCACCAAAGTAGAAGCAGCTTTGAAAAATAGCCGCGGGGAGCAAAGTCTGTGGCAGCCAATCAATGACACAGCCATAGGAAACAGCAGCCAATCATTGGTGAGCCAGGGAGTTATTGTCCAACCGTGGCTCCAAGGTGATTCACCGAGGCTGAGAGCAGGCTTACCCAAGAATGGAATCTCCAAGGTGGGCAGGCGTAGGACGCGTGGCCGGCTGGCTTTTCTAGCCGCGGTGCCTCAGGATCAAGTGTCAGCAGCCCAATCAGAGGCTCTGGGAGGTGCATCATCCAGTAAGCCCAATGGATCATGAAAGGCAGGGAGGAGGCCATGTACCACAGAAACTGCAGGAAGTCCCAAGTAGGGTGCAAGAGCCAAACCTGAAATGATCGAGCAAAGGAGGTAAAGTCCAATGCCCCATCCACAGGGTGGCGGGCCTTGGCCCACAGGAAATATACAGTAGTTCTGCCCCAATTAATTTGATCCAGACAAGAGGCCGAAAGGCATGACTGGGAACTGATACCGGATCCCCTATGTGCAGAGCCAAAGGTACCGGCAATGGAACGGATGGACTGGAATGTGCAAGAACGTGTCTTGGAGGCCAAGGAAGCAGAACCACATGCCCTGCTCCAGAAACAGAATGATCTGATTCAGAGTGGCCATTCGGAACGTGTGCATCCATATGAACTGGTTCAGACTGTGCAGATCCAGAATGGGGCTCCAGCCCCCTCCCCACCCCCTTCAGAATCAGGAAGTACCTGGACGCATATCCCTGAGTGGCCAGGGCATCTCGAATATGGGCTATTGCCCTGCGCTCTAGGAGCTGAGCGATATCGGTTCTTAGCATGGAGAACGTGTCCCTCAACACCCTGGACTCCCAAGGAGCTTTGAGTCGGTATGGTGGGAGAGCTTTGTAGTCCAGAGGTAACCCTCTGCCCACCACTTCAAGAACTCACTTGCCGAGGTGATTGCATCACTTCTTGCCTTAATGGTCTGCCACCAAGCCCCCCGGGGGTGGAACTGGACAGGAGGGGGGATGACATCCCACAACCCATCACTGCACAGTTTTGGAGGAGGCTGTAGCTGCAGGGGCCATTTAGGCACCACCATCTCCCCCAGCTTTTTTTGTTGTATCAACAGTAAATTTTACTATTAATTTTTTTGTCCCATTCTCCAGCTCATTTATAAAGAATAAGACTAACATCTGTCCCTGAACAGAAAGAACTGTGAGGCACTCCACTGGACATCTCACCCTCATCAGGTATAGAACCTTGTATCCTTATTTGCTGTTTTCTGTTATGCAACCAGTTTTGTACCCAGTTAACAATGTGTGTATTTATAGTTAACACTTTATTTACAAGTGTTGAATGTGGGACCATAACAAATGCTTTCTTAAAGTTTAGGTAGACAATATCAACTGGGGTGTTCCTATTTAAATGATAGTTTACCTTTTTTCATAGAAAAGTAACATTAGTAACACATGATCTATTTTTAATCCATGTTGTGAACTATCATATAAACCTTTATTCTTTAATTCAGTCTCAAGTTTAGTCTTAATTAAGTATTCCATGATTTTCCCTGGCAAAGATGTTAGGCTAATTGAGCTATAATCTTCCCTTTGATTTGTCACCCTTTTTTGAAGATGGGTACCACAGTAGCTTTCTTCCAGTTATTTGGTACATCACTGGAGATGTATGATTTATAATATAACCCTATTAGTGGAGCCGCTATGCAGTCTTTACATTCCATTAACAATTTAGTTTGTGTGGACTGGTAGAACCTGGATCGGGGAGATTGATTCCTCCTCGATCTCCTCTGATCTGGTCAACAGGCTCGATGGGGTTACCATGGAGCCCTCAACCTTCCCCTTGACTGTAGGAAGCTCAATCAGGGCCGAGTAGTCAGGGGAGTCAAAGGAGCAGGACAGCGAGACTGTTCCCAATCCCACAACGTGCGACAATGTCTTCTGTGTTTTCTGCTGTGGTGAGAGAAGGGTTCTCCCCGAAAATCTAGTGGGCCAGACACATTTCCCTGAACTTGACAGAATGACCCTTTTGATACTGGTCTCAGCCAGGAACAGTGCAGGAAATGAAGAGGAAATTATCACTGCCATTATCACCTCTTCTTCCATGACCACAAGCTGAGCAGCCAATTTTGTGATCTTTTGGCCAACCAAGGGCCAATCGAACCTTATGGTCTTTGATGGATGAGGGCAGCATGACCCAGTACAAACTGCATCTCGTGGCATCATGTTGATCATGCAGGCATTACAAGCACATGCGATGTGCGGGTCCATGGCCGACATTTACTGCATGCACTGGAGGGAAAACTTAAACCCCGCTTTTTTTTTTTTGTTCTCCGCCATCGATTGTGAAGGGGAGCTGGATGACTTGCAGAGAAACTTTAAGTGGAATACAGACTTGAAACGTTGAAGATTTGCCAAGGAAGCACTTGATCAACTCAAAATCCATCAGTGCTTACAGAGCTGCAAGGAGGAGACCTGTCCCTTCCAATGGAAAGATCTGATGTCATGGGGTGGAGCAGAAGTATATACTACTCAGGTGGTGGGAGGAGCTTAGCTTTAAGACTTCCAAAGACTCACCCATCTCCAGGAAGACTGCAAGAGTGTGGATGTGAACTGTATTCACTTTGTTAGAAACTTGTTTGTTTTCTCCCAGTTGTGGGAGATGTTTGGACGATGCTGTACATGCAAGGGTCAGGCATGCCAGAGTCCTAATATGAGGAGTGGTTGAGTGTGGGAGCAGCCGGCAAAGTGAGGGGGCGTGTAGCATCGGATTAGGCAGGTAAGGCATGTGAGTGAGATGCTGTGCAAATCAATGGCTGGGAGTATGTGGCCTAAAATAACAAAGTAATAACAAGGGGAGGCATTTAGAAAGGGACTGTCGAGCTCCATTTAAAAGATCAGGTGTGCACTGGGTATGTTGTGGGCTGGGGGGAGGGTCATAAAACTGTTGAAAGTTTTTTTCTTTGTAAGTGATGATATGTGGGAGTTGTGCAGGTCTGTGTTTCACCAACCTGGCTGTAAGCAGAATATGTGGGCTGCGCTGCATCCTATGTAGTATTAAAGTGCCAGTCGTAGGTTTGTTGTTAACAGAAGGTCCAGTCAGGATGCAGGATCTCCTTTACCCATTTTATAAGCTGTATTAATGCATAGTCACCTGACTGGTTTTACCCAATTAAGTTTCTTTGATTTTTTAACCCATTTTATAAATTTCTCTAACATACAGTGTTTTGGGCTGTGTTTGCATGAAATACACTATTGTAAATTTGTATTGCATACATTGTGTTGTCTGTGTGGCCTGCCTGTCTCCTCCAGAACAAAAAAAGATGTTAAAGTCTTACTGCTGATATGTAAAACTGTAACAAATGAGACTCTGGGTCCTTGGATAGAGCTGGATAGCTCAAGTTAATGGTACTGTGTATGCAGCTACCAGATTCTAGATGTCACTGTAACTGAGTCCTAAAATAAGTTATTTGTACTCAATTAAAAAAAAAGTCATGTCACTGAAACACTGGAAATGTGGTACTAAATTATAGTTAGACCTTTCCCCCTTGGTATAGCCCCCATCTTGCCTCCCTCCCCCCACTTCCCCCAAAACGTACCGGGCCAAGATTCCGCAACTTACCACACGCGGCAGGATGGTGTGCAGCGTGCTCCGCCAGCTGCGCCAAGGATCCAGCCGCTGTGCTTAAGTTGCTGGGTGTGGGGCCTGCAAAGGGCGACGATCATTCTAACATCCAGGACATTTATTTCTTGACCCGCTCCCCACCTATGGCACACAGCAGCAGTGTGCAGTGCTGTCAATGGCAGTGCCGTGCACATTACCATGCGTGGCATGCCAGACAGCTGCCACTCCCTCCACTGGAGGAGAGCAGTCCCTTGGATGCTTGATTCTCCTTTCCCTGGGCAGCCCTCCGACAACTCAAGCTCATTCCCAAACTCAGGTAACTGGTGCCACAGGTGATAGAGTTACTGCTGTGCCGGCCCTTAAAATGTGATACTAAATTAAAAAAACAACCAAAAAATACACAGGGTCACACCACTGTTACATACAGTATGGAACCTCATCACAAGTTTCAAATCTGGGATGCATTTGTTGCACTGAGGTAACTCCTTTGTGACTTCTCTGCTCACTCCTGCAAATGCCCCTGGACCCCGTATGTTAGATACAGCTTTGTGGTCTGATTCCTGTGATTGCCTCCTAGATTGCAGCTTAGCTGTATTACTGTGTGCTAGTGCTGATTCTGTGGATCTGTTCATTGTGATATTGCAATTTTACACTTATATGCTTTTTTTTATTTTAAATGCACTGTGTAGTATTTTCTGTTTGAACTGTTCTCCCACCTACCCCACCCCAAGATGCATCTGGAAATGAGCTGCTACTGGCTCACCATGTCTTTCTTAGTAAAACTTTTGAAATAAATAAAATATAACTTATTTTAAGTCGGGTTCGGAACAAGCCCGGGTTGTTATGGGCCAGTCAAGGGGGAGAAGGACTGAGCATCCCAGAAGATGCTCTCCTTCTCTGGGGAGGAAGGGTGCCATTCTCCACTGCAACACTGCCACCTGGGTGACCATAGGTGGCAGTGCAGTTGGAGGGCCGGCAGGGGGGTGGAACTCTGTGGACATCAGGGTGTTACCGTGCTCAGTGTATGCTTACTTCTTGATGTCCGCGCACACGGAGTTCCTAGGGGTACAGGGAGAAACACAAAAACAGCCGTGGTCCTCATGGATGAAAGACCTCAGCACCTCGGGGACAGGGCCCTTTCCACTACGAAGTGAGCTTCCTGACAAAGCAACACTATGCTCAGGGATAAATCCCCCCACTCCTGTCCCTGCCCAAATGGTATGATGTAAGCATTTCACATTGCAAAGAATTTTGCTTTTAACTCAACAGGCATCTCTGTCACCACATCTGTAATAAACACTTCTGTGGTCGTGGTGATGGTAGTAGTTCCTGTCCATGTGTGACCCCCTCAATGTTCTGCTCTGTTATTTTTCATTTTACTCTTTGTGGTGTGCAGGCATGCCTAGGTCCTCCAAGGACTTTGTTACAGATTCATTCTTCCAATTTCTTAAACTGATATCTAACTACCATATTAATGAACAGCTAGTTCAACACACACTACCAAATCCCACCCTATTCTCATTCTCATCCCCCAAAAGTTGATGCACTTATCACCCCTGACCAAAGTCATGTAGCACTGCCACCTGGGAGACCAGAGTTAACACAAAGACTTGGGTACCCTGCCCTGGGATTAGCAGGAGGCTGGCATGTTTGGGAGGAAGATGCCTGGCCCCAGAGCCAGGACTTCAAAGGTTCACCCCTCATTAGAGCGAAATATGGTGTGACCTTGAGTAAGTCACTTAACCTTCTACTGTTCCAGTCCACTCACCTACGGAAACGGGTAGAAGCAGCACCGAAAACAAGATGCTGCATCTCAGCTGGACTATCTTGTGTAAATAAATTGTAAAATAAAATAAATTAACTATGGCTAACCACAAAGCAGAGTTTGCATCAGCTACAAAGGTAGTCAGTCAGCTGACTGCCTCCCCAGAGGATAAGGAGCAGTCCTGGTGACCCTGATCATTGTGCCAGATAGCAGAGAGAAAAACTGGGGCAAATAGGCACCTGGTCTATAAAGAGAACCTAAGCCTTGGATACTGGCTGCATACAACAGATGGGAAAGCCTGTGCTCCTAAACTAGAGGATGTACTCTGTCCCCAAATCACGGGATCAGAATATGGAATGTTGGTCAAACTTAGTTTTTTTGTATAATTTTATAAAATGTATGGGGAACTCTTATTATTACCTGAAATCAAACAGTTTACAATGTTGTTATGGTATCGTTGTGACTACAAAAGGTTGTTAACTCCTCTTGACTAAGTCACATCGATACCATAACAACCTTGTCATATCTGCGCATGCACGTCTCCCGTAGTTTGTGGACTTCTGCAATCTGACAAACGGCCACGGCGGGGAGAGCTACACTGAAGGAGAGCGCCGCAAAATGAAAAATACTGCCAAGTAGACGTAATTTAATTTAACTGGTGCCCATACACTATAAATGCTAATGGATGGGCATCAGTTAATAACCTTGCTGAGCTCACTTCTCGAGGTTGTCAGGACAACAGTAAACCTGTCAAGCTTCGCTCTTGTGGTTTACAATGTTGTCCTGGCAACCTCTCGAGTTGAATACAGCGTTGTTATTAACCGACGCCCATCCATTATCCTCTATTTTATTGATTTTGCAGTAAACACATAATTAAAACAAGGTACATAGCTGTTAGATATTGTATAGCACATCATTCAGTCTACATGTATATAGTGAACATTTCAAAGAGCAATCTGTTACTTGATGGTGGGGATTATCCATTGTCTTACTGTCTCAGTAATATTGTACAACAAATGTCCTAGAAATGAGCCACTGCAGCATGACACTGGACCAAAATTCAGGAAAGACAGTTCAAGTTAATGTCCCTTTTATAAGTTAGCTGGCTAATATAGCCTAAAGGCCCAAAAATGCACACTCTAACAAAACGACATCCATGCTTGGCGCTCTTAGTACTGAGCCCTGTAATAGTACCAAGATCAGTTGACAATGTCTTATTAGATTTAGCTAACATTCAAACTTCCAGTCTAACTGATTCGGATAAACTTTACAGGCTGCTCTTGACAGACATACAATGGGCTACGGAGGCTGCTTACCTCGAGCTAGTAATTTCAAATGTAAGGACTTGGGGGACTGTAGGTCTGCTCCGCACTGTTATCACCTAGCTGTCTCATATGCTGTTCCTCTTTTCCCCTGCTCCCAGGAAAAGTACAAATGCAACCAAGAGCCTCAACGCTATCTTTTATTAAAAGCTGGGGCCACGAGCTGTCAGGATTCTATATACTGTATAGGAGTCAAGACCCCCCCCCCATCTGATCATAAAAAGTCCCCTGAAGTCCGCTGAAACATGATCAATTACTTTTCAATTAAGCATTGTGAGAACATAACAAACATTTCTAAACAGAATGGTTAAGAAAACTCTTTAATTTACTGAAAAACAGCATCATTTTTGCCCAAATTACTGGGCTCTTCCCTAACCCTGAATCCAATTTCTGCAGCTAAGTAGTCCTGTTTTATTTTGTACAGCTTTTTGTTGTCTTCATTTAAGTCACTAAATAGGAATTGTTTCCATGCAGTTTTCAAGCGTGCTGGCAAATTACATGAATGGGTGACTCCCAGTTTTCTTAGTCCTGCTCGAACACCATCGAAGGCTCTCCTCCTCTCGCTGGTGGCACATCTTAGGTATGAGCAGCAATGCACAGAGTTTTTCCCCTCAATCAACAGTGGACTGTGTCCTTTACCTTTTTTTAAACTTTCTATTTTTGCCCCCATTCGCCTTGCCACTGTCAAGTCCTCCTTCCACCTGCCCATGCCCTTCTGCCTGCTGCAGGACTCCTCTGATATTCCAACCTGCCACCAGCCTCTGCTCAACATCCTCTATGAACACCTCAACTGTAACCCCCAGTTTGTTCCCCTGCTGTTGGGACCTCCCGGTTCTTCACTCAATGGTCAAGGCCCAGGAAGAGGAGCCGGTGAGGCATGGAAAGATTCGGAAGGACCCTATTGTGGCATGGAAACAGGAAATGGGACAGCCATAAGAACTGGGGTTGTCTACAGGCCCCCAGACCAGGGGGAGGACATAGACACATTACTGTTAGAAGATATACAAAACATGACAGCTAAAGGGGAGGTTCTGATAATGGGAGACTTCAACATGCCGGATGCAGATTGGTCAATACCAGCAGGAACATCTGCCAGAACTAGACACATAGTGGATTCCCTGCAGGGGGAGGGCCTCAAACAACTGGTACAACAACCCACAAGAGACAGAGCTATTCTAGATCTAGTACTGACTAACAGGGAAGGGATGCAGATCTCAGGTAGAAGGTCACCTGGGGCCAGTGACCATCACATGGTATGGTTCAATTTGGCTACTACATCTAAATCATCCCATTCCAAGGCAAAAATATGGGACTTCAGAGGAGCTGACTTTGATAACATGGCCAACAGAGTTAAGCTAGCCCTGGCAAAAAGAACACAGAGTGAGTGGGTACAGGCAAAGTGGGCAAGCATTAAGGATGCAATACTTGAAGCAACATCCCATTGTGTTAGACAGAAAAGGAAGTGCAAAAGAAGAAGGAAACCACTTTGGTCCTCAAATACAGTAGCAGAAAAGGTCAGAGTCAAAAGGCTGGCCTTCAGGAAATATAAAGGGAACACAGCGGATGAAGATAGGAGGCATACCAAACTGCCCTAAGGGAAGCAGGGAAGGCAGTAAAGGCAGGCAAAGTCCCAAACTGAGGAAACACTAGCAAGAACAGTAAAAGACGGTGACAAGACTTTCTATAGATACATTAGTGAAAGGAGAAAGTCCAGAGGGGGTATTGCTAAGCTTAATGGAGAAAGGGAGCATGTGAGGAGGAGGACCATGTAAAAGCATCTATCCTAGATAGATACTTTTGCTCAGTATTTACTGAAGAGAAGGTAGGGCAGGGCCCACAGCTCAGCACCATGGACACAGGGGGGAGGGAGGTGAGCACTACTCCCTTCACAAAAGAAAGGGTCCTACAAGAGCTTGCTAAGCTCAGGGTGGACAAGGCAATGGGACCTGATGGCATACATCCCAGGGTACTTAAGGAGCTAAAGGTGGAACTAGCAGAGCCATTAGCAGAACTGTTTAGTGAGTCTCTGAGCACAGGAGAGGTCCCAGAAGACTGGAGAAGGGCTCATGTGATCCGCTCATAGAGTGGTAGCAGAGAGAGGAGGCAGGGAACTACAGACCAGTCAGTCTTACCTCAGTAGTGGGCAAGATTATGGAGGCACTCCTTAAGGAAAGGATAGTGCAACACCTGGAATCCATAGGGGCACAGGATCCAAGACAGCATGGGTTTACAAAAGGAAGGTCCTGTCAAACTAATCTCATAGATTTCTTTGACTGGGTAACCAGAGTGGTGGACCAAGGGGAGCAGTTGATGTCGCCTACCTTGACTTCACAAAGCTTTTGACACTGTTCCACATAGAAGATTGATAAATAAGCTGGGTAGACTTGGCGTGGGTCAGAGTTGGTCAACTGGGTGGCAAACTGGTTGATGGGCAGAAAACAGAGAGTGGTGGTAAATGGTATACAGTCAGAAGAGATGCAAGTCACAAGTGGGGTACCTCAGGGATCAGTCCTGGGGCCAGTCCTCTTCAACATCTTCATTAGTGACCTTGCAGATGGACTAGAGGGTAAGGCTTGTCTGTTTGCAGATGACACCAAGATATGCAACAGAGTAGATGATCCAGATGGGGTGGGCAGAATGAGAAGAGATCTGGATAAACTAGCAAAATGGTCAGAAGAGTGGCAACTGGGATTTAATGCAAAGAAGTGCAAGATCATGCACATAGGGAAGAGAAACCCTGAAGCCACCTATAGGCTGGGAGGGGAGTTGCTAGCAGTCACAAAGGAAGAAAGAGACTTGGGCATCATCATCACCACTGATGACCTGAAATCATCCAAGCAGACCTCTAAAGCAGTAGGTAAGGCTAGGGGGGTGTTAGGGTGTATTAGTAGGGGTATCACAAGTCGTAAGAGGGAGGTAATAATCCCTCTTTACAAGACACTGGTTAGGGCCTCATCTGAGTACTGCGGCAGTACTGGAGGCCACACCTTCACAAGGACATTAACCAAATTGAGGCAGTCCAGAGAAGGGCAACCAAAATGGTGCAGAGACTGCATCAGAAGACATATGAGGACAGATTAACAGAGCTCAATATGTATACCCTTGAGCAAAGGAGGGAGAGAGGTGATGTGATATGATCGAGGCATTCAAACACCTTAAGGGCATTAACAAGGTGAAAGAGTCTAACATGTTTAAATATAAGAAAAATAGCAGGACAAGAGGACACAGCATGAGATTAGAGGGGGCCAATTAAGGGGTAATGTGAGGAAATTCTTTTTCACAGAAAGGGTGGTAGATGCATGGAATGGCCTACCTCAAGAAGTGGTGGCTATGAATACAGTGCAGGGCTTCAAACAGGCATGGGATAGGCATAAGGAGCAATACAAATGAGTATGAATAGATAGGCCACTGACAGAGCAAAGGTCGATGGCACATTTATAAGGTAGAAAAAGAAATGGGCAGACTGGATGGGCCTTACGGTCCTTATCTGCCGTCAACTTCTATGTTTCTATGTTTCTATGGGAGCAAGGCAGCTTCATCTGCCTGGTGCTGCTGGAGTACTCTCCCCCCAGCCCTCCCTTATCCCTCCCCAGAGTGTAGTCCTAAGAACTGACCCAGCAGAGCACCTATCAGGGCTGTTGGAAGGGCAGATGACCACCATCACCCTACCTCCAGAACTCTCCTGCTAGCCCCACTCTGAGCATGTGATGCCTTCACATTACTGGCCAAGCAAGCAGGTGCCTGCTGACATAAGGCCACTCTAGCGGGACCACTTGTTCCTTCCCCACATGACACACCCTCCTACTGGGCCACCAGGTGGCAGCTGTGTAGTGGAAGGAGGTGCCCTCCCTCCCCAAGACAGGAGGCACCCAGATATATGCCAGAGCCCCACTTCACCGGTAGGCATCAGACATCCTGAACTCAGGGTGCGAACCCGGGTCATCTGGATGGTAGCCAGTAGCCCTACTACTGCACTAGACAGCTGGCTGTATTCTTCTGCTTTCAACAAAATTCTGTCTCTCTGATGTGAACCCTCAGTGACTGTGAGAATGTCCTGGACAGTTCGGTGTTGCTTGTTGCTCCAGTAAGTCTGGAGTAGAGTGATTCCCTGCATATTGCTGAACCATGTTTTAAAAAAGCTTTGTTCTGAATTGTACTGAATTTCGACCTTCAAACCTTCTGTTGTACCTGAAAGGTGGATTCCAGCAGATCGGACAGAGTTTTCAATGCTCTCCAGATGATACCGCAATAACTTGTTCTTTTACTAAGTAATTAACCACCATGAAGGTGTAAGTGGATTGGGTTACAGTTTTATTATCTGCCAGCATTTTTTCCATTCTGGTTTCTAAAAGGGTTACCCTAGAATTAAAGGCATTCACTTTGGTTGACAAGTCACAAACTGCTCCAAGTACCGCATCTGTCACAGTCCTTAAAGTGGGCCCAGCCTCCGTGATGCTCTCTCTGCCTTGCTCACCTCTTGCTGCTGTTCCTGCCAGCATGGGCTACTTCCCCTTCCTGGGCTTCTATGCAGGTTGGTTCCTCAGTCTCACCATGTCTTTAGCTTCTTAAAACCTATACTGTCAGAAAGCTCTGTCAGCAGCTATCTACTGGTGCTGTTTGTTTTCCGAGAGTTCCTTTCTGAAAATAAAAAATCTTATTTAATGCTAGCAGAGCAAAGCTCTCTAGAGCACCCTTTCCAGTCAGCTGCTATATCTGCCACAGGTCAAAGTTAGGTTTAAGGTGTTGATGTTTAAACAGGCATGTACTCTTGTTGCCATTTCCTTAAATTCTGTTAATCCCCTACTCATTGGTACTGTCCACCTCTGTCTGGTTACCACCCAGACTCACCCTGCTCCATCCCTGGCATTTACCTATCCTCAAGGGGTCTATGGACCATTCCGATCCATGGTGAATTCTGTCAGGAAACCTAACAAGGGAAGTGCCCCCTTCTGACTTGAAAAGTGTGAAACAGGCCAGCTGGAGTGGTGGGACCTGAGTACATCAATGTCAGGCTGACGCACTGTTTTTTTTTTTATTCTGTTTCTCCCCAGCCCCCAGTAACCCTACCACTGTGCTGAAAGGCCAGCCTTGACACATGTTTTAACTGTACAGTGCTCTAGGGTGCCCTGTTAAACAGGGTTTCTGGAACTAAGCAACTTAAAGATAGGGTCCGGCCACGAGAAAAAAGTTATCAGGAAACCATAAATGACTCAATATTTAACCCAAAATTTGAATTCCAAGCCTTTCCATTCATTTTATTCTGTTATCTCCTTACCCCACACCCCAATGAACTTCCTGATTTGGACCAATCAACTGGCTGTCTCAGCCGACCCGGAGCGCTGAGGATTGAGGCACTGGACGCCACACCTCGCGCTACACCAGCGACCTGGGTTCGGGAACGAGCCTGGGCACTGGGGGTCGGCAGGGGAGGGAGATGGATCGAGCATCCGAGGGACGGCTCTCCTCTCCCTGGGGTGGGATCCAAGGGTTTCCTCAATGCAGCAGTGACCCCCCCGTGGAGACTGGGGGGGTTCACCTGCAGGGGATCAAGCGGGGATGAGCGTGAAAGGCATCTATGGGGCATTGCCTGCGTATTGACGCCACTGCACGCACGCGCTCATAGGGGGAAAACAGCCACAAGGAAAAGCCTCCCAGACCACCGGTGAGATGACCGTGGCCCAAGGGAAACACCACACATCCCAAATGCCGGCTCAGACGCACCCGGATCTCACCTAGCCAGGCCCGTGTGGCTCCAGGTAGGCACTTCACACTTAGGAATTTGACCGCCGGGGGTAGGGCAGAACCAGCCTCGGAGGTGATATCGGGGGTCGAGCCTGCCTTGGGGTCGTGCGGGAGGAGAGACCTGGGAGATGTGGGGGGTTCAGGCCAGGAGCAGTGGTCTATCCGAGTGGGCACTCCCGAAGGATGCCTGTGGGTATGGGAGTATAAAGAAAGTTAAAAAAACAAACAAAAAGAAAAAAACTGGCTGTCTCTTCCTCATCCCCCGGCCCTGCTCCTACCACCAATCCCCAAACCGAGCTATCCTGCCCTCCCTGCCCCCAGAGGTTGACCACCACTGTAGCATGGTACTAGGGCCCAGAGCTCCTGGTAGACCATTTTTGGTTTAAAAATCTGAGACTCGCCTTGCAGACTGTCAAGGATACCACACATTTTTAGAGTTGGGTAAGTTCATGAAAAAGGGTTACAAAAGTGTGACATGAGGATGAATTTTTCAAATCAACAATAGATCAATTTTAATAAGCTTGTCAAGACACTGTGACTGAAGAGTCAAAAAGGAACCAGATTATGAGATAACTCCCTCGCAGGGATTTGAGAAAAATTACCTTTAGTGTTGCAAGTGCAATGGGGACACCAAACGTTGCACGTGCAACAGTGGACACAACTGGTGTGTAACTTGAAAAAAAAAAATGTTATGTTTTTTTTTACTTTATTTTACTAAGCATTTTGAGACACTATGACCCAAGAGTGAAAAGGGGACTATGTTGTAAGCTAACTCCATATCACACTTGAGAGAAAAGCACCTTCAGCGTTGCATGTGCAACAGGGACATCAAACATTGCATATGCAAGAATGGACACAACAGGTGTTCAAATTGGAAAAAAAATCACTTTATTTTTTTATTTATTGCACTAAGCATTTCAAGACACTATGACCCAATAGTGAAAAAGGGACTATATTGTGGGATAACTCCATATCAGAAGTGAGAGAAAAGCAATTTAAGTGTTGCATGTGTAACGGGGACACCAAGCATTGCACGTGCAACAATGGACACCACACAACTGTTTAAGGTGAAAAAGCATTGCCTGCACCCCTCTCTCACCAATGTCCTGCAGTAATTTTAAGACCCAATCTCAAAAGAAAATCACCCACTCAAAACAAGCTGGATGCTTTTGCTGAAAATTTGGGAACATATGAAAAATGCAATTTGCTTGGATACCACAGTTGCACGAGACACACAAAACTTGAGTGAACCAGAAATTTTATATGCATTGAAAAACTAGGGTGAAAAAGTTTTCATTAACAAAAGACAACACCCAAGACAGTTTTTAACATAAATTTACTGGAGTGCAACTAAAATAAAGTCTTCATAGAAGCAATGAAATGTACTGTGGTTTTGCATGTTGCATTTTGCTAGGGAAAATCTGTGACATTTTGGAGCTGGACATGGAATAAAAATAAAATGGGTGCACCTAGGTTTCTCAAACTATGAAATGTATCTGTACCTGTGGCTACCTTTTAAATTTACTTATCATGACTGCAGTGGCTGTTGTTATTTTTTTTTAAATCAACATACAAAGTATTGGGTACATTGGTACCCCTATTTCATTAACTTACCCAGTTCCATTCTAGCAAAATATATATTTTGTTTGTATGTTAATGATGAAATGATGGCTAGAGAAGCTAATCTAAAAGTTAGGGTGAAAAACGTTGTGCATCGCCTCCTGCCCCTGCTCCTCAAATCAAGAGTCTCAATCAAAATTCAGGGGCCTGAGATCATTAATAGGGAGGACAGCAGATGCTCTACCAGTGGGAGACTCGTGAAACAGTGGTCAGGGACCGGGTGCATATTTATTCACATCACTGACATTGGACGCTCAGATAATGAACGAGCAACAAAAACCCCATGCACCTGAGCCAAAGGGTCTGAATCCAAGGAGCAGGTCATAGGAGCTCACTTAGAGGCAGGAATCAAACAATTCACATAAGAAAGGATGACTCCACTGCAAAGTAAAATGCTATAAATCCACTCTGTTGATCCACCCAAAAAGGCAATGTTTTATGGCAATTCACCACTCCATCAAGGTGCTACAATGGTAACTTAATAAATGCTCTCACATTTTAAATCTGAGCTGTTACACCCCTTTCTTCCCAAATTTGCTGACTTTAACTTTTGCTGGAGCTGCAACGTGTGGGTGTGTGTTAGTTCGCTACTTGTTCTGCTTGGTGTGACTGTAACAACTCTAGGCAGCTTCACACCTTACTATTATTCATGAGAAATGGATACACTATTGAGTCAGTGACTCATTTACATTAGGCTTGTTCACATGGGTGTTTGCTGCAGCGCTGCCCACCAAGTTGTTCCGTCTGCCGGTCATACCTCTCAAGTGTCCCTGATTTTCAGGGATGTCCCAGATTTCACCTCAAAATTTTACTCTGTCCTAGACCTCCTAAAATCTGGGTTTCCCTGACTAAACAGTGATGACTGTAAGAATAAAATTACGTCAAACAATAAAGCTGCAGACTTCTTATTCTTCAGAAAATGTATTATACACTGAGTCCCTTATTCTGCCAGCTTCCTGAGTGGATATCACCAATTTTAAAAATGTGTCCCTGATTTTGGGCCTTTGTCCCTGATTTTTTTAAGCCTTGTCACTGATTTATGAGGCAGGAGGTTGAGAGGTATGCTGCCGGTTTGCAAACGCTGCAATGACCACCATTCAGACGGCACCATTGTTCACCGATGTAGAATGGTCCACATTCAAGTTCTGGCATTGTCACTGTTGTTCCGGTTACAAGATAGGGACAAGCTTGCGGGAACGGTTCAGCGGTTGCTGGTAGGTCACACAGCCAGTGACACCACCTAAATCAGAACACGATCCCAGGAAAACAGGGATCATGTTCACAACACCAGACTATGGAAAACGAAGAAATAAAAGTGTTCACATGGAACCTGCTGCAGCAACCGAAGTGAGGTACACCACTAGAACTGGCACAGATTTTACCATGTGAACGAGTCTAATGTTTCCAATGGATCATTTCGGGGTGTGTCCTGAGAGCACAGGCAGTTAGGTGACTTGCTCAAGGTTACACAGTATACAAGTGAAGGTTGTGGGAATCAAACCCAGGTCTGCTGGATGCACCAAGCTCATTCATAGCTTGTTACTCTAATCACTAGACTATACTGCTATCCCAAACTGGGGGAGGGGGGGTAAGGGAATGGAAATTGTTTAACTAGAAAGGCACACTAAGCTGCAGCTTGTTTCCATGTGCAACCTGGGAGCACAAGGAAGTTAAGTGACTTGCTCAGTGTCACACAGTATGCAAGTAGGGGCTGAAGGAATTCAAACCTAGGTCTCCAGGTTTGCAGCTCAGTGCCCTAAACCACTACACTATACTACCTTCTAGTTAGGCATTACTATTAGTGTTCTACATGATCTAAGGGACTTTCTGTCTCTGAACCTAGTGTATTCTATTACTATTGAGATACTGAAAAAATACCTGTTAGGAATTGTCTTGTTACCATTATTTGTATATGTTAACTGCCTATATAATCTGACCTGAAACCCGTTGCTAAAATATGTTGCTGTTTTGTTCTGCCTTTCCTTTGCCCTGATCCTACCCCGTTACCTCTTGCTACACATTGTGTGGCCTCTGAAAACTTGATATACATTACCCCCATTATTACCACACTGCCTTGTGATCGAATTTCCTTCCCTGAACCAGTTCTTTGGCCCCTAATTAACATCTGATACTTCACTCCTCCTACAGAGGTTCCAATGTCATTTAAGATTGGGTGTCTCGTATATACAGTATATGCTGGACAGATCTGTATTCCCCTAGTTAGTAATGAGCTAGCGCTGCAAATACTTGTTCAGTATGAGACTCCTCAAATTTATCTTGGTCTAACGTTTCCTACTATGTGGCAACATTGAGAGGTACCCTGACCCTAATTTACTCTCTCAAATCCACTCTATGTTGCCCCCATGGGGCTCTACCATTTCTTCTATGTGCAAAGATCTGAAGCTATTCCATATGAAAATCAGGAGTCTGCTACCCAAACTAGATGAGCTGAGGGCCCAGTATCATTGCACTGTCAGAAATATGGCTTAAATCCAAAATCCCCAATTTACACATTCGTATATAAGGACACTCAATCTCCCTCCCTCCCTCAGCTAGCCCCTGAGTGACTCTAGTCCAATAATGAACCCTGGTCACCAGGGTGGCAGGTGGTGAGGCAGCCAATGCCCTAGCATACCACGCCACGGGGCTTGCCCCAGCTGTCTCCATTATAACATACAGATATGAAATGGTGACACCGGAACCCTGAAATATTAGAACAGTTTGCACACACCACACTAAAACCTCAGTGTCCACAGAAACACACCATGACCATCAATAACCAGAAAAAAGAATCTCACAATAACGACAATACCAAGTTCAGTAAGATCACAGAGTTGATTAAGGAAACTTTAGAAAAATACAAAATTGTTGGCTCCATGATTCTGAGTGGTGAGGCATTCACTCAACACACTCTAACCCTAGACAACAGGAGTGGAGCCCAACAGTGATCTCCTCCACTGGAGTAGTTTCTGGTGGCACCATAGCTAAGATGGGAAATCATGCACTGGCCACCCCAAGGACGTCAACCGGCATGGGCTCCGGTGTGTGTGGTGGAAGGGAGAAGGACCAGAAGATGGACAAAACTGGCTTCTAGCCAGGCAAACCATATGACAATGTTCCATGCTTCTAGGCCCCTCAGTGCACTGCTGCAACTCCAATCCAAGGACTCCTCCAGATCCAGGTGTTTCTCCCTTGAACTGAAGGGGGGAGGAAGAGTGGTACATGGTTCACATCCATACTCTGGCAGTTCCAGTGGAAGTTCTGTTTCATCAGACGTCTTTATGCTAAGCTCCTCCCACTACGTGGGCAGTATATCCTCTGGCTCACCGTGTGACATCAGATCTTTGCATGCTGGAAGCTGGGATCCGGGTGCCACACTGCCAAAGGAGGCCTGGTGGGTTGTATGTATGTGAACTGTACACTACTTCTAGAACTACGGTTACAGGTGAGTAATCTATATTTCTAAGGGCCTGGATACAGTTAGCTACCCACACTTCGGCACATTCCTAGTAGTTCTCTGGTAGGAGGGGGCAAGGCGTTCATCCCTATTTGGCGAACAGACTGGAGAACCAATGTCCCAAAAGCAGTATTCTGATGTGACTCAATGTCAATGCTGTAGTAGGAAATGAAGGTGTGTGTTTTCCTCCAGGTAGCAGTCCTACAGATTTCCTGCACTGGGATGTCTCTGCAGGCTGCCACAGAGGTCGGGGTATGTCTGGGGAATGAGCCCAAAGCCCTCTGGGAGGCTCCCTAATAGCCAATCTACAGCAGAAGTCGATGCAGGATGTTATCTACCTGACAGTCCACTTTGCTGCTGATCTGCCAGGCACGGCTTCAGTGTAACTTACAAACAGCTGCCTTGCCTCACCTGAACTCCAGTCATCCACCTTATAATAAGACAACACCCTCTGAAAGTCCAGTGTATAAGCAGTTTGCTTCTGCACCTCCATCACTGGCAGCAACAACCAAAAAATAAGTGCAGTGATTTGGTTGGCTGGTTCCAGAGAAAAAAATTAAAAAATTTACAGGGTGCCCAAGAAGGGACAGACATGGCAGGCTTTATTTTTAATTTTTTAATCGTAACCCTATTTCTCCGGGCTGCAGTGACTACTGGAAGGGGCACCCAGCCACTGGCCCTGCCCGCCGGGACAGCACCAGGCTCACTCACATGACAGGGGATCCAGTACGGCCGTCGCCAGTCCGCTGGAGGGCCTTCTCATACCCTGCCCAGCTGGACCAGCCCCGGACCCCCCCCCAGTGCGATTCCATGAGAGTCCTCACGGCGAGGCAGGGTGCAGCCATCAAGCTGCAAATTCACACCCAGCCATTTTCCACCAAGTTTTAGCCCCACTGAGAGCACTGAGAGCACGGACATGCAATGACATCTGGGCACTACATGCCGACGTCCGCCATGCTCTCCCCCCCCTCGTGTCCATTGGCATGTACTGCCCCTGGGTGTCCCCAGGGGCCGCTACAGAGTGGTGGATTCCCCTAATCCTCCCCAGGATCAGGACAGCAGTCTACGGACACTCAATCCTGATCCTCCCCTGCCAACCCACAGATGACCCGAGTCCGTTCCCGAACCCAGGTCGCCGGCATGGTGTCCAGCACCTCAGCCTTCAGCGCCACTGGGCCAGCTGATGGCAGGCTTTATTAATAAACTGCTGAATACAACTCTCTCATCCCCAGATGACTTTCTTCTAGAAAGAGGGAGGCTGCACACAGCCCCATGACCTAAGCCAGGGCCACATAAGAGACCCAGATCTACTGTCATGAACAAATCCTTTTAAAAGCATGGCAACAGATACAAGTAGTCTGGAGGAGCCACACATATTTATTGAACAATGATTTTGCTCCTGCTATATAGCAAAAGCGCAGAGAGTATGCACCTTGCATGCAAGCACTCAAGTAAGCAGGACTAAAGTTCCAGACCCCATTCAATATGCCACCCCAGCTCCCTAAGCCTATCTTATCCACCCACCTGTGCTGTAAATCCATAACAGGCCTCACTCTGGGGGTGTCCCTTTCTGGGAACCAGCTATGAGCAGCGCCTATATTCAGGGATTATTTGGCTCCTGCACTACTCAGATCATCATAAGCTCTGACTGGATTTTATCTTTTAGAAGGTCACACATCTAGGGTCTCTTATTAGCTCCTAGCGGTTTTGATGTGGCTCTGGTTTGGGGAGACCTGCAAATCTCTAATGAGAGCGTATTATCAAGAGATGTATTCAGCCCCCCCTAGGAAAATTACTCCTTCCCAATATCATTTTAAACTGCAATTTCCCATCCTCCAGGAGAAGCAGAAACCTTCACTTCTTGCGCCAATATCTGGAGCGGAAATTTTAGAAGCTATTAAAGTGGCTAAGATCGCCAACTGTCCTGATCCAGATGGTTCTGTAGTGGAGTTTTATAAATCTTTTTCTCCCCTTCTTCTCCTGCTGTTGGCTAGAATGTTTCAAACAATACAAGACAGCCAGACCTCTCCCCCTTTCCGGAACTGGGCCTGATATCGGCCATTCCTTAACCAGTGAAAGACCCTGTCCAGTCCTCTTCATATCAGCCAACTGCCATCCTGAATGCCAATTATAAGATTTTCATGGCAGTCTGGACCACCAGATTGGATTCCATCCTTCCAACAATCATTAATAGAGATCAGTAGAGGTTTATATGAGCCAGACAAGCTTTTGATAATATTAGGTGGACCCTTATAATAATGGAATATATTGTGGTGGTCAGCTTAGACACAGAGAAAGCATTCAACAGGGTGTTTTGGCCATTTTTATGGAACACCTTGTCGAACTTTTAATTCCCAGCACCCTTTATAGTTATGGTGCAAAATTTATATCAGGCTTCATAAGCCTGGATTTGTACAAAAAGATCTTTATCCCAAGCTATACTGGAGAGGGGGCCACAACAGAGATGCCCTCTGTCCCCGTTATTGTTTGCCTTATACGAGAACCATTAGCAGAGGCAATCAGAAGCAATGATAAGCTTGAGGGCATCCCTGTTGGTGGAGTGGCGCTTAAGCTTACATTTTATACAAACGATATATTGCTCACATTGTTATCCCGAGGGCTTCCAGCTTTATGAGAAGAGCTAGTTTTGGTGAAGCAGCTGGATTTAAGTTAAATACACATAAAAAATAAAAACCAGAACCGATACAGAACTGATACAGTTTTATTCTGATCCTGGGACTGGGCTTAGGTCCACTGTAAATGGAAAAAGTCAGCTATTAAATATTTAGGGGTTATCCTTCCAGCCAACCTAGAATATTTAGAATTATTAAATCACCTACTACACAACAAATAACAGATTTAGAAGTCTGGACTGAGTTACCCCTTAGCCCGTTTGCTAGACTGCATACAATTCAGATGAATGTACTTACCGTAGTGATCTTCTTTCTTCCAAGGTGTCCTTTAGCATCAGTAACTATTGCAGTCAGCTGGAAAGCTAGCACTGCCCCGGAGGTGCAATGTATGGTAATGAGATTCATTAATTAGCCAATCAGAATGAAGCTATGGAATGTGCTGAGCAGTGAGAGGAAAGGAGGCTTCTGAATTTTTTCGAAGATGGGATGGGCAAATGCCCACAGGAAAGTACCAACAGGAATAAAAACATTTATAAGACCCAGAACCATAAAAACTTTGCTCAAAATACAATCCAAAGTTTAATATATGGAAAATGTTTAAAGCAAAAGACAGAGCCTTCTTCTGATGGTTATCTGGGGAGGAAGGGTGGGAGCTTACTGATGCTACAGGACCCCTTGGAAGAAAGAAAATTACTTTGGCGAGTAATTTTTTCTTCTTAACCCAGGGGCCCTTTAGCACCAGTAACTACTGCAGACTACAAAGCAGTGCTGATGGAAGGTGGGCAGAGAACCAATTTAGGAAAAAGGCTCTGCAGGACCACCCTACCAAATCTGGCATCAGATCTAGACTGCATATCTAAGCAATAAAGCTTAGTGAAAGTGCGCACAGTCTTCCAAGTTGCTACTCTACAGACTTCCAGAAGGGGAATGTCGCCAGTAGCTGCCACTGAAGAAGAAATAACCCTAGTAGAGTGGACTCTGAGGCCCTCGGGGGAGCTGCTTGCCATAACAGAATTGAATGCAGGAGACTATCCAGCAAGAGATAGTTCTCTTAGTGGCTGGTCTTCCTCTGCCTACCTCCCCATAGGTGAGGAACAGCTGTACAGAAGAGCCCCTAGACTGCTTGGTGTGCCCCAAGTAGTACAGCAGGGCCCTTTTGACATCCAAACTGTGGAGCTTCTGCTCCCCTGGAGTGGATTTTTCTGTGATGAACATGGGTAAAGTGATGGATTGATTAAGGTGGAATTCAGAAACCACCTTAGGCAAGAATTTTCTGTTAGTCCTAAGCTCAATCTTGTCACTGTGTGGAATTAAATAGTTAGGCTCAGTGCAGAAGGCCCGCAACTCTGAAATCCTTCTAGCAGAGGTGATGGCCACTAAAAACACAGTTTTCCAGGTCACATACTTAATATGGGCCATGGTCATGGGCTCAAAAGGAGGCTCCATAAGCTTGGCAATGCAGAGATTCAAGCTCCAAGGGGGCACAGGCTCTCTTATTGGAGGCCGGGCATGAAGGAGACCTCTGAAAAACTGTTTGAAGACTGGTTGTGAATAGATCGACTTGGTCTTCCCCACAGAAAGATACGCTGAAACAGCAGCCAGATGAAGCTTCAAGGAGGAGGGCTTCAACGCTGAGGTATACCAGGTAATCCAAGATGTTAGGAATCGAAGCCTTAAGAGGATCAATGTGCTTCTGTTTGCACCAGATAGAAAATCTTTTCCGTTTGGCTACATAAGTCTTTTTTGTACTAGGCTTTTTGGACATCCTCAGGATCTTCAGCACTTGCTCAGAGTACTGAGAGTCTGGAAACTCTAGCTCCTCAACAGCCAAGTTTTGGGGAGAAGTGGTTTCAGGTCTGGATAAGACACCCCTGTCTGGGGAAGAGACAGAAGGGGGTGACTGAGAGGAAGCTGAATAGGCTTGCTGCAGGACATTGACATCAGCAGAGGGTACCATGCCTGCCACGGCCAGTCTGGTGCCACCAGTATTATTGCTGCAGACTGATCTCTGGACTTTGACAAAGGTCTGAGAATTAGAGAAAAAGGAGGAAGGGCATAAAGGAAACTTTCTGTCCAATCCCGTGCTAGGGCATCTGCTGGAAGAGTTCCCAGTGCTGGGGGCCTGCAGCAGAACAGAGGAAGTTGATGGTTCAGGTGAAAGGTGAACAGATCCACTTCTGGTGTTCACCACCTCCTGAACACTGTGGACAACAATTGTTTATTTAGGCACCATTCGCTGTGCCCCTGGTTGATGCGACTGAGGGCATCCGTTAGGGTATTGTCTTTTCCTGTGAGATGTATGGCTGAAAGACTGACTCCCAGGGAATAGACTAGGCCCCAAATCCTCATGGTCTCCAGGCATAGGATGGTGGACCTTGTGCCACCCTGCTTGTTTATGTAAAACATAGCAGTGGTGTTGTCTGTTTTGATTTGAACTGTTAGTCCCTTTATCTGCGAAGCAAATTCTTTGAGAGTCAGATAAATGGCCCCGAGTTCCATCAGACTGATGTTGGATTGTGGAGTCCAGGAGCCACTGAAAGAACAGACATCCATATGAGCTCCCCATCCAAGCAGAGAAGCATCTGTAATGATGATTTCTGAAGGGGAGGAAACATGGCAGAGAACCCCTACTGACAGGTGGGTGGAATCCTTCCACCAGTCCAGAAACTGTAGCAAGTTTTTTGTAACTGGAATCAATTTGGACCGGGAATCTTTGCTTTGGGATCAGTGAGACCTTAGGTAATGCTGAATGTCTCTCATTCTGAACCCGACCCTGGGACCACAGCTGACATAGATGCCATGTGGCCCAGTAGCTACAGGAAATGTCTGGCTTGCCTGGGCTAACCAGGACAAAAGAGTTTGCCACTGACAGGTTATTCTGAATCCTTTCCACAGGTAGAAAAGCTCTGCTGTGCAAAGTGTCCAGCTGTGCTCCTATGAAGGTGTGGAGCTCGGCTGGTACTAACAGGGATTTGTTTAGATTTATAATGAACCCCAAGGATTGTAGAGTGTCCTTTGCTAAGGAAAGGGGCTGCTCCAGAAGTGGAGGAGACTTTGCTACTATGAGCCAGTTGTCCAAGTATGGGTAAACTGATATCCCCTTTTTTCTTAAATGAGCTGCCACTACAGCTAGGCATTTTGTAAACACCCTTGGAGCAGATGTCAGGTCAAATGGCATGGCTGCAAACTGATAGTGCCCCGAAGGGAGTTTGAACCTTAAGAACTTCTTGTGGGCCAACCTGATGGGGATATGAAAGTAAGCATCTTTGAGATCTAGGGAGGCTAGCCAGTCTCCCTGTTGCAAAGACTGAATCACCAAATTCAGTGACCATCTTGAATTTTGGCTTCAGAAGGTGCCTGTTTAGGAACCTGAGGTCTAAAATAGGCCGCCACTCCCCATTCTTCTTTTGAGTCAGGAAGTGCCTGGAGTAGAGTCCTTTGACCCTTTGAGGGACAGGCACTCTCTCCACTACTTCTGCTTCCAAATAATGCTTTACTACCAACACCCAACAGAATTTTCTCTGTTGGAGTTTGAGGTTTGGGAAGCTGAGTTCTCTTTAGGGCTGGCATCTTTCTGAACTGAAGAGACAGGCCCTTTTCCACTACCTCCAGGACCCACCTGTCAGTGGTAATAAGGGTCCAGAACTGCAGGTAGTGGGACAGCCTGCCCCCTATAGGCAATGGGGAGGCGACCTGGGCTGAGGAGTCAGGGCTTCTGCTGAGTGGCAGGAGCAGGGGTAAAAGCAGACCTTCTCTGGCCCCTCCTGCAACTACCTCTGTAGTAAACCCTGAACTGAGGGAAGTCAAACTGAGGAGGAAGGCAGTTAAATGACTTAGGCAAGTAGCCCCTATCTCTATTACCCGTGTTGAGGTTTGTGGGCCCCCTGAGGCCTAGTCTTGGTAATGTTACTCTGATAGGTTGCCTTGTATTCGTCAACCTTTTTCATATACTCCTCAGTCCTGGAGTCAAAGAGAATATTTCTGTCACAAGGAAAGTCCATGGCTTTAGACCAGGGTTTCTCAAATGGTGAGGCCAGCCTCCCAGGGGAGGCATCAACCTGTTCCAGGTGAGGCTCAAGCAAGCCTTAAAATGTATTATATTTAAATATCAAGTTTTAGATGCTTCATGTGAAAGGGTACAGCAAAATGAAAGCGAATAATGGCATACAAATGTATGTACAAAATGGTTACCAGGAAAGGCTCACTCAACAAACACTTGTTTCTTGGTATGACATGGGGGAAATACAATTCTTGGAAACTATGCAAAACAACATTCAAAATAATGCAAATGAATAGGATTAAGGTAACAACTGACCCATTATACTGGTTGCAGAAAAGCACAAATACAAAGGCTAAGCAGAGAGATATTAGGAGCAAGAGCAGGAGGGAGCAAAATGGTCCCTGAGAAGGTGTTTAAGAGCAGGGTAAAACTGACAAAGAAAACAATCTGACTCATGGAGGTACTGCAACGAGGGGTAAATACAGTCTAAAAGTCAAAAGTGTGGAGCAAGTAGGCTGACTTGGGGAGGGGGTTATAGAGAGGGAGAATAATAAGTTCAATAAAATAAGAATAAACTCAACTACTCAAATGCACTTTGTTGTATTCTTCATGTCATGTGCAAAGTATGATAGTTGTTCTCACTATGGGGAGGCCCCAAATTATTTCTATGTTAGCGGGAGGCTCAAGATGTTTTCCAAGGCTTGGGGAGGCTCACTATAACAAAGTGTGAGAACGTCTGCTTTAGACTAAGGCCCAGATATTCAAAAGGGTTGCTCCATGCGCAACAGGGTTGCGCATGCGCAAGTCCTACATTGCGCCATTCTGCGATATTCAGCAGGAGGCAGTTGCGCCACTGAAAACAGGCTGAGCAACAGCGCAATGCAAATGAATGCATGCTCAACATGAGGGGGAGGAACCATGCATAAACTGCACAACCCAATATTCAGTCGGGCTGTGCAGAGTTGTGCAGGCGCAACCCCCAACCTGCGCCTGCACAACTCTGAGCCAAAAAAAAAAGGATCAAGTTGAGGGCCACCCACAGGTGAGCTGCTGTATTGCAGGGCGCAACACAGCAGCTGCCACCCGTGGCTGGCCCCCAACTCAGTCCCTGTGCCCCCCCCACCCACCAGCCCGATCGCGGGCAGTATGTATCCAGACACCCCCCAAACATCTCCCGATGCCCGATCGCGGGCAGTATGTATGCAGACACCTCCCCAAACATCTCCGATGCCCGATCGCGGACAGTATGTATGCAGCCACCTCCCAAACATCTCCCGATGCCCGATCGCGGGCAGTATGTGTCTGAACACCTCCCTAAACAGCTCCCGATGCCCGATCGCGGGCAGTATGTATCGAACACCTCCCCCAAACATCTCCCGATGCCCGATCACGGGCAGTATGTATCTGAACACCTCCCCAAACAGCTCCGATGCCCGATCGCGGGCAGAGCGTGAATCAACCCCGTGCCCGATCGCGGGCAGAATGTAAATGCCCCCCAGCCGAATATCTCCCTGGTGGTCCAGTGGACCATGCCCGATCGCGGGCAGAATGTCCAGTGACAACCCCCCAAACATCTCCCTGGTGTCTAGTGTCCTCCACCCCACCCACCCACGAAGCTCCTCCACCGCTCCCCGGGAGCATCCCACCGCCTGCCGCCGCTTCGCCGACCGATCGTCAGTAGCAGCCGTTTGCGAGCAGAGCCACCGGGCGCAGCAGAGCACAGAGATGATAGTTCAGATTTGTGAATGATGTTCATTCACAAATCTGGACATCATGACGGTGGCGGCTGCACGCCCATTGGCTCCAGCTCTGCACCAATGGGCGGCAGCCCCACCGACAGTCACCGTCGGCGGCGGCAGGCGGTGGATGCTGCCCGCCGCCGCCGGGGAGCGGTGGAGGGGCTTCGTGGGTGGTGGGTGGCGGGACACTAGACACCAGGAGATGTTTGGGGTTGTCACTGACATTCTGCCCGATCGGGCATTATGGTCCACTGACCACCAGGGAGATATTCGGGTGGGGGCTTTTTACATTCTGCCCGCGATCGGGCACTGGGGGTTGATTCACGCTGCCCGCGATTGGGCATCGGAGCTGTTTGGGGAGGTGTCAGATACATACTGCCCGCGATCGGGCATCGGGAGATGTTTGGGGAGGTGTTCAGATACATACTGCCCGCGATTCGGCATCGGAGATGTTTGGGGGTGTTGTCGATACATACTGCCCGCGATCGGGCATCGGAGATGTTTGGGGAGGTGTCTGATACATACTGCCCGCGATCGGGCATCGGAGATGTTTGGGGGTGTTGTCTGTATACATACTCGCCCGCGATCTGGCTGCAGGAGGTGTCGGGTCCCCGACGTCTGCTGCCTGGCAGGGCTGCCAGGCAAAAGTCCTCGATCGGCGCACCTTACATGCTAATGGCATGCAAATGGGGCCATAATCAGATGTAAATGGCCCCTGTGCCTTGCATGAATTATGGCCCCATTTGCATGTCACCTTTGAATATCGAAATTAGGCATGGCGCTATTGTACTGGAGCCACCGCAAGTTTAATGCTCAACTCGACAACTTGCGGTGGCGCAAGTTCCACTGGCGCCATGCACAGTGGTTGTGGTGGTGATATTCAGTGCTGAGTTGCTCAATAGCGGAACTCCTTTGAATATCGCCCCGGCCACACCCCTGCGCAACTATTTTGAGCAGCGCAAGGGCTTGCGCCTCAGAATGGTGCAGTTTGAATATCCGGGCCTAAGTGTCTTGTGACAGATTTGTTGTTCTGAGCCAAGCAAAGTGCCCCAGGGAAATAGCCTGGGCCATAACCCTCGAGGCTGCATCACTGCTATCATCCGCTATGTGGAACTGGTATTTAGTGGCCTCCAGAGCTGTTTTAGCTGTTTCTACTAAATCTTTAGCCATGGAATCTGAACCTTGTTTGACAATTGCTAATACTGGGTTCCACAAAGCCTTCTGATATTTGGCTGTATAAGCCATGTAAGAGGCCAGGCAGTTCAAGCAATTGTTAAAACCTGTGGGTCCAGTCCTTTTCTTTGGGGTTTCTGACACGCCCAATTAACAGAAAACCCTTAAAAAGAATGCTGAACCATTTCAAACTAAGGTTCAATGGTTGGTTCCCTCACAGTAAAGAACTGTGACTTTTCTGAGGTAAAAAATATGTGAAACCGTCGGTTCCCGTTTTAAAAAGGGAACCACGCTATAAATGAACAATAATAAGAACAGGGAACTGCAGAAACACTAGATGAGATAACTAAAACTTTTAAAAAATAAAGAAAAAGGGAACCGCGAGGAACCGTGGGGAAAATGTGGTTCCCGGGAACCAAGGGGAACCGCTAAACTAACAAAAAAATAAACAGCACACTCAAATTTAAAAGAAAACAAGACAAATAGCTACCAGTCTAGAAGAAAACAACTTTTTCTTGACAGGAGAGAGAGCACCTCAGAGGCAGTGTTGCTCAGTCCAGCGAAGAAATAATTCTTAAGCCTCCTTCCCTCTCACTGCTCAGCATATTCCATAGCTTCAATCTGATTGGCTAATTCATAAATCTCATTATCATACATTCCACCTCCGGGGCAGTGCTAGCTATCCAGCTGACTGCAATAGTTACTGATGCTAAAGGACCCCTGGGGTAAGAAATGAAAATTACGTACCTACAGTAATTGTAATTGTAAATGGAGTCCACTCTGAAGAAAGGGGGGTTACTAGTGGGGTACCGCAGGGTTCAGTATTGGGTCCAGTCCTTTTTAATGTCTTCATCAGTGACATTGCAGAGGGACTGGAACGAAAAGTATGCCTTTTTGCAGATGACACAAAGATCTGCAACAGGGTTGATACACAAGGAGGCGTGGAAAGGATGAAAAGGGACTTGGCAAGGTTGGAGGAATGGTCAGAAGTATGGCAGCTAGGATTCAATGCAAAGAAGTGCAAAATAATGCACCTGGGAAACAAGAACCCAGGGGAAGAATACACTAATGGTGGGAGGTAGTAACAACAACAAAAAGGAAAGGGACCTGGGGGTAATCATATCAGATGACCTTAAGGTTAGCAAGCAATGTGAGAAGGCAGTAGGAGGGCTGGGGGTATACTGGGATGTATAGGGAGAGGCATCATCAGCAGAAAAGGAAGTTGCTATCCCTCTGTACAGACAGTTGGTGAGACCCCATCTGAGTACTGTGTCCAGTTCTGGAGACCCCATCTCTGCAAGGACATAGACAGGATGGAGGCAGTCCAGAGGAGGGCAACTAAAATGGTGCAGGGTCTGCAAGAGAAGCCAATGAGGAGAGACTAAAGGAGCTTAATATGTATACCCTTGAGGAAAGAAGGGAGAGGGGGACATGATAGAAACTTTTAAGTACCTCAGTGGAATCAACAAAGTCCAAGAGGGTAGCATCTTTCAAAAAAAGAGACTTGCAAGAACAAGGGGACACAATTTAAAGATAGAAGGAGGGCGGTTCAGGGGCAATGTGAGGAAGTATTATTTCACAGAGAGGGTAGTGGATGCATGGAACAGCCTTCCTGAGGAGGTTGTGGGGTCTAAAACTGTGGGAGAATTCAAGAATGCATAGGACAGACATAAGGCAATTCTTGTGGGGGGTAGGAAGAAATAGGCTGTTGGTTAACTAGGATCTGCGGCCTATCCTGTAGGTAGGGAAATGGGCAGACTAGATGGGCCTAGCGGTCCTTATCTGCCGTCAAAGTCTATGTTTCTATGTTTCAATGATCTTTCTGCGTATCTTCACCATTCATCACCTTTGGGTATATGGCCGGAGGTCTTGACCCCGCAGGAGCTCTTTTTTTTTTTTTGGTAGGTGGAGCCGACGCACCATTGACGCCGCCCTCGAGGCTGACGCATTGTGTGGCGCTCGCGGGTTGGCCATTAGGCGCTATCGACTCCGTCTGCCTG
The DNA here is from genome assembly GCA_016271365.2 of Neoceratodus forsteri. NCBI lineage: Eukaryota > Metazoa > Chordata > Ceratodontiformes > Ceratodontidae > Neoceratodus > Neoceratodus forsteri. The sequence continues at coordinate 115,382,351 of JADMNL010000025.1, forward strand.
CCAGTTCAGAGTCGCCGGAGAGGTAAGAGGAAGGGAGAGGAGGGTGGGACAAGGAAGTCCAAGGGATAGAAAAGGAAAAGATATATAAACTAAAAGGAGAAATAACGACGAGAGGACAGAAGAAGAAGAAGAAGTCGGAAACTGAAGGGATTGGAAGGGGCCCCGATCTCTGGAAATAGAAGAGGGAGGAGGCTGGGATAAAGATTTTAGGAAGTTGGATGGGAGGGGAGAAGGTTAAACACATCCCGGACCCTGGTCCGTCTCCAGACTGTATAGGAACTGCAAGGAGTAGCCAAAGGCTTCTTGTCAGAATTCAAGGCACAGAATGGCTGGCAAAACTCCATTTGAGCAGAATAGGCTATTCTGGACGAAGGACAGGGTACAGAGAATTATCACCCTCTCAAGGAAAGATTTTTGGTGAAAATGGAAAAAGAGTTTGTTTTTCTTTTTTTTGATAATAAAGGATAGTCCAAAGGAAATAAGATGGGCGGGAACAAGGAGGAGGAGAGAATGGAGGGCAACTGCCAACTCCCACCCCACAGGACTGGAGCTAACGCACTGGAGAAGGAGTGCCCCCCATACTGACCACTCTCCCCAGAACATTATCCCCCATGTGCCCCTGTTTACCCCACTCCTGACAAAGAAAGGGGGGGGGGTGAGGCTGGGCACAGAGAGAGAGGGGGACCCAGAGACTGAGGCCCCAGGGGGATGGAGGGCGGGATTGTGACGAATGGTGAAGATACAGAAAGATCCATACCACGGGAGGCACGTAATTTTCATATCTCATCTGTGTCAATTTTCACCATTCATCACCTTTGAGTGAGTGCCGAGCCCCCCCTGAAGGGGGTTTCCTTTTAACCCTAAGGGACAGAGTCCCTTAGCTCTCAGTAGGTGACACACTAAGAGGGAGAACCTTCAGGGCCTGGAGAGGCCCGAGGGTGGGGAGAGTGAGATGGGGACCACTCGGAGGGGGAAGGATGTTGCCCTGACAAACGCCGTCTCGCTCTATGAGAGAAGAGATAGGTTCTCTGGTGAGTGGAGTTAATCACCCTACGCCGGGCCAAGGGTAACAACCGGGAAGGACGCAGCCATGCCGTCCGTCTAGTGCAGATCGCTGTCCCTACGACCCTGGTAGCTACCTCGTTGGCATCATAGGATGCCCTTGCTTGGTGCCTTGCTAGCTCCAGGCCACGCGCAGAGAGTGCAATGGCTTGTCTGGTTTGCTCCATGTCAGGCAACGAGGCTAGGAGCTGACCTAGCCTGGACCACAAGAACCTGTCATAGGCTGCATAGTCGGCCTGACGTGCAGAAATAGAAAGCAACAACTGTGCCGAGTAGAAAGTCCTCCTACCCCAGAAGTCAAAATCTGAGGAGTCTTGATCTGGGGGCTGGTCACGGTGAAGGGCGCGAAGCCCATCGGGAGTGTCCAACTGCATCAATACAGACTGCAGATGAGGCATGGAACCTGGAGACTGTGGTGGGGGGGCACAATACCGCTGGCAGAGATCCCTAGGGGCAGGAACTCCGGAGAAGGGCCTCTGCCAGGAACGCAACAACACCTCCCGAAAGGGAGCAGGCCGGGGGGGCACCACAAGGGTGTCCTCGCTGAAAATCACCTAGAAAGGCGTGCACCGAGTGCTCTGAATTGCTTAAAGTGGCAGGGGTGAGGTGCAAGTCCTCCAACATCCTCACGAGGAAACGCTGATACTCAGCGAGATCAGTGTCTGGAGAGATGTGGACAGAAGGCTCCTCTCCCCCAGAAGAGGGGGATGAAGAGTTGGAGGGCACCGACTGCTCAGAGGGCGGCTGCTCAGGGGGAGGTTGAAAAACCTGTCTGTCCATTGTCCTGACGTAAGCTGGGAGCCGAGCAGCCACAGCCCTGAACTGCTCCCAGGAGAGAGGCCCACTAGAACCAAGGATGCCTGGGAGCGCAGGAGAATGTGGCAGAGGGATAGGGACAGAGCCGAGAAGAGAACTCGGCTGACCTCCGCCTGGGCTAGGGAGTGGACCAAGAGCACCCGAAGAAGAAGGTGCTCTGGAAGACTCCACAGCCGACAGCTGAACAACCATTTCGGTACTGCCTTGGCTGCGCCCGAAGAATCCCCCCTGTGAGGTGACCGGGGCTGTATAGGTCCAGAAGGATGGTCCCCTACCTCAAAAGAATGGGGCTCTCTCAAAGAGATCGAGGAGGAAGAGTGGAGATCCGCACTACGGGTTCTCCCAGAGCCCGGGTGGGCCCCAGAAAAAGGTCGCCTTGCAGACCCCATGCCCCTCAACCCCTCGGAATCCAAGAGAGCTCTTCTCCTCAAGAGGGCCAGCCTAGGCAGCTGACAGCCCTGGCCAGCACCTGAAGGAGCTACCCAGAGCACAGTACCCTTCCCTCCTGTAGGTGCTCTGATCGGCCCCAAAGTTGGGCGATCCAGGCACACCACAGGCGGGGGTACCACTGCTGAGGGGTCAGTGAACCCACCAAGACCGGGCTGTAGAGCAATGGTGGCCTGCACCACTGCCCGCTGGTCAGTACCCCTGACGCCAGTCTCGGCAGCCACCGACCGCACCTCAGAAGGGGGCTGACTCCGGCTTGTCGAGGACACTACAGGGCTGCCCACATCAACAGTCAACCCCAAGGAGTCAGACTGCTCGTCTGACTCAGAGTCTGACTCTGCTCCAAAGAGGTAGAGGCCAAGGCCTTGTGCCAGACCGTAGGAGGGCGCCTGCTGCCATCCTTGCCAAATGGGGTGCCAGAAACCGAGACCACGCCCGAGCCAGTGGCAGTGCCCCCCACAGTACCGCGAGCGGTATCCACGGAGGACATGCGAACAGCAGCCCTGGTGTCAGAATCAGTCATGGCACCGTCCAGCCCCATGGTGCCGCGCCAAGAGAAGAGGCAGCGGCGCTGCCAATGGCTCCGATGGTGCCATTGGCGCCGGAACGTGCCACCGATGGTGCCAAAAGTGGATTCTGAAGCCCTCACGGCGCCATGTCCCGAGCCGGACATGACACCGTGCCCAACCTCGGTGCTGCGAATGGCGTCACGGCGAGAAGAGGACAAAGACGGCACCGTAGAGACTCCCATGGCGCTGCTGGCACTATTGGCACCGCGAACTGCGCCGGCAGCAGCCACGGTGCCGAGCGACAAACCGGCACAGACAACGGCTCCGTCAAGGCCCACGGCGCCGAGGCCCGAAACGGCGCCAACCGACGGCATCAAGGATGGTGCCGACCAGGACCATGTGAACCGCGGGTCCGACACCAGGGGAGCCTTCACCCCCGAAGGGGCGACTGCCTTGGTGGCGCCTCCTGCCCGCCCCAAAAGGGAGTGGGGTGGGCCTCCTGCACCGCGGAAGGAGCCTCAGCGACGTCCAGACTACTAGAAGCCGAGGCTTCCGTATAGAACCGGGAGGGGACCCGGAGGAAAGGCCGAGAGTACGAGGCTTGGCCCAACAAGTGCGCGCCCGATCCCTGAAAGTTGGCGGAGCTCACCCCACTTTCCACACTCGTTGCTTGATGACCCAGTGGTCCATGGAGAAACAGGAGTCGCACTAATCCATATCGTGAAACGGGCCAAGACACGTAAGGCAACGGTCGTACTGGTTGGTGACGGAAAATTTATGGCCGCAAGGGCACCATCGCATGAGGGGCCGTCCCGTCTCCGAAGTCTTCTTGCCCTCCGACCCAGACATGACCTACGAGGAAAAAAACACCAAAAACAGACTCGATGTCGCCAAGAATACAAATAATTGGAAAGGTCTTACCAAGTGACGTCGAGTATGGCAACTAGAACCGGCAGGAAAAAAGCTGACAGACTGCTGAAAGAATAGTCGATGGAGTCGAAAAACTGCAACTGCGTAGGCAGTAGGCCAGAAGTGCTCTGGAGCTTCCCACGAGGCGACCTCGACAGCAGGAGACGAAGAACTGGCAGGCAGGTGGAGTCGACAGCGCCTAATGACCAACCCGCAAGCGCCACACAATGCGTCGGCCTTGAGGGTGGTGTCGATGGTGCGTCGGCTCCGCCTACCAAAAAAAAAAAAAAAAAAGAGCTCCGCAGGGTCATGACCTCCAGCCATATACCCAAAGGTGATGAATAGTGAAGAGTGACACAGATAAGATCTGGCTAATCTCTCTGTTTATTTCTACTGGAAAACCTCTAAGTATATGATTCTCAACCTTGTAACTCCCATGGGAGAAAGGGTGCTTATCTCCCAAATATGAAATATTATGCCGTAGCCTCACATCTATGAGTTGTTTATTACTGGCCTTCACATTTGCACAGGCCATTCTGCAAGCATACTGAATTCCATCTGAATGATCTTCATGATGTCTCTAAGAACCTTTTTGAATACCCTCTGACGCATCCTCCACTGACGGATATTATGATCGGCATGACAAGCACACTACATTTTTTAGGAAACTTGGCACTTGCCCTAAATTTCAAACCTTGCAGTTTTTGTGAAGACATTTGACTTCTGACACAAATATTTTCCTCTCCAATACTGATCACACCTTTTGTAGGTGGTAACAAGTAGGACTGGGACATGCATTTCCATTCCTAGATGTTAACGGGATTCTCCAATTTGGGGATCTCCAGATTAAATATGGCCTCACTAATCAAGATCATTTTCAGTATTTGCAAATTTGCTTCTACTTGTTAAAATTTGGTAGGGACAGAGCAAAACTGCCAGATTCCCCCAGGTCAGATCTGCACTATGTTAATGGGGGCTATCACAGGGGATAGATGGGGCCATTAAATTAGAAACTTTTATAAACGGCTGTTGGAACTAGATAATACAGCTACCCATTAAATGCTGACCAGGTGGAATACAGACCTTCAATCAGAAATCAGCTATGAAGGGGATCAAAATCTTCCTTACTGACAATACAAATCATGCCCTCCCCTGTTGGTGAGAATTCTCCTGGAAGTGCCATAGCCAGTGCCTTCCGACTCCAGCTGTACAAGCATCCTACATGGAGGAACCTTGGGGGCAATGCTGGAGGTGATGTGGAGAACACAAGGTGGACCAGGCACACATTTTCTGTACCTGCCAAAAACTCTCCTTGTATTGGTCAGAGGTATGGTCTCATATACAGCCAGCACTTTACCAACCACCCTCCCTCTCTGCCAGTTTATGCTCCTTAATATCCCCCTAGGGGATCCAGAACTGAAGGAAACACTAAAATAATGTTTCTTATAATATGAGCGCTATCTGTGATGTTTCTGATTGGAGGAGAAGCATCAAGAGGGGAATATATTAATCCCTGTTATACTCATAGCTAGAGTGAATAGGTCCTAGCTGAAATCCCTACTCACGTCTAGCTGTAAGCAATATGGATGATGTAGTTGAGACTTGTTGATGTGCTGAGTCCCTGTTCTATGTAGCGAGTAACAAGCGCACAGCACTGCAGTTTATAAACCATTTTTCAGAAAACTTTGAGCGTGACAGGGTTGCTCCGTCTCCTGCCATGGCTGCCAGTGAGCTGCCACGGTGACCAGGGAGCAGTGCATGTCCTCAGGTGAAATAGCAGTGATGCTTTAGTGAAACGCTGAGCTTCTGGATAACAGCCTCCAGCTTGGGGGAAGTGGGAGTAAGCTGGGCATCGCCGAGGAGGAGTTCCTACTCACCCAGATGGATAGTGTAGCTTAGGGGGACGGAGAGTAAGTTGTGCATCAGCGGGGACGAGTTGCCACCCACCCAGATGGATAGTGTAGGCCGTGGCAATTTGTGTGGACAGTACATTCCCCCTCCCTGAGTCCCATAACCAAACAGATGGAAAATCACGGATGGAGAGTCAGTGACACGTTAGTGAAGCTCTGAGGTTGTGGATAAGAGTTGCCAGCTTTGGGGGAGCGGGAGTAAGTTGTGCATCGCTGAGTATGAGTTCCCACCAACCCATTAAGATGTATGGTGTAGGACGTAGCCATTTGTGGTCTCCAAGCGGAAGCCGAGAGGTCGGAATAATTTTCAGAGCCAGCCAACCACCTACATGGAGCAGGGCACTACAGTTTCTGTCCTCAACTCCCGTAGCCAAACGGACAGAGAATCTTCACTGCTCTTGACAGAGCTATGTTTCTGTAAGTAACATGTTCATTAAGTGAAAGGAATCCTCCCACCCACCGCCTCCTCTAGCCAAAAGGATGGAGAATCTTCAACGCTCATGACGGAGGTACATTTTTCTAAGTAACATTTTAATTAAGTGGCATCGTGGAACGAGTAAACAAGTGTAGCAACAGATAAAAATGTGTTAGACTGACAAAAATAAACACAATGAAGTAAATGAATCAACAGAATCACTGCAGGCACTACTTTTTTAAGTGGCAATTACAGGGAAAGTATACCAAAGTCAGACCGTACAGTTAACGATATTTCTTAAAAACTAAATAAAATTTATAAAACCTCTTTGAGCCCGTGTTATAAGCGCAATAACCCACTCCAGGGTGTGGAGTTACTGGGGATTAATCAACACCCTGGGTGCTGTAAGGACACTCAGGCTTCACCCTCATGCCTCACAACGCACCCAGGGTGTTGATTAACATAGAAACATAGAATTTTACGGCAGATAAGGACCGCTTGGCCCACAAAGTCTGCCCATTTCCCTACCTACTGGATAAGCTGCAGATCCTAGTTAACCAGCAGCCTACTTCTTCCTACCCCAACCCCCTAGAATGGCCTTATGACTGTCCCATGCATGCTTGAATTCCACCACTGATTTTCCACCATTGATTAATCCCCAGTAACCCCACACCCTGGAGTGGGTTATTACTTACATATATTACTGGCAACAACCTGTAAACTTATAATAACCAGGTTTTGGTTAAGGGAGGAATCTTCCACCCTGGAACAATGGGTAGCTAATATGAATAAAATTATACTATATGGAGAAACTGATCTACTCAATCTGGGATCATTGTTAAATACATGGAAATCTGGCAACCATGAATACTGAATGTTATATTGTTAGACTCATTTTTTGTACCATAAACTATTTTTGACTGAGAACACTAAATTTCAATATATAACTGGCAACTGAGACACAAACACATTTTTTTCTTTGTTTATTTAATAAGTTTGTTACCGTTTTTTATTAATATGGGTGGCGTAGAGCTTATGTATGAAAGAAGTCACAATCCTGCTGAGAAGTTATACTCAGCATCAATGTGTAACCTCTGCCTAAAGGGGGGCTTACCTTTGGCTCTCTCTGGAGCACTGTTGCCGCCTTCCGCTGCACCACTCCTTCACTACTGTCCCAATCCAGACTGCAGCTGTGGGACCCAGGGATGGACTATACACTGTAATTTGTTCTGCGGGCTTGTTCATTGCCCTTCTCATTGTGGCTGGAGCGATGCCACCTCTCTTCACTTAACCGTTCCCTAGATTGCTGTCAGGGAACCCAGCAAGGAGGTTGCTCAGTTTCAAGCAGTTCTCAAAGCTGCACAAAGTGCAAAACAACTGAATTAGCATATTCTGGCCCTGTGAAACTGACATCAATTTGGAGACTAAGTCAGCTCTGCAAAACAACTACATTAATACATCCTATCCCTGTGAAACTGACATCAATGTGGAGTTCAGCTCTGCAAAACAACTCTGAATTGCAAGCTGGCTCAAGACTCTTATGCATGCTTTTCCCCTGGAACTAACAGACACTGAGAGTCAGAGGTATAGCATAATCAATAAAGCATGAGATGCTAGCCACTGATATTTTGATCCCTGGATTTCTGCACAAGGGAGAGCCATGTGCAAAACAACAGATTTGTCTGAGAGAAATCTCTGCGAAGAGTGTTTGTGAACAGCTCCCAATTTCTATTTCTTTTTTTCTTTTTTTTTTATAATTCCTTTTTCTTCCCCTGGCCCCGGTCTGCCTAAGTCCACTGCGCATCCTTATCGTCCGGCCACCATCTGTAGCCCCCGGCTCACTTAGGGACCCTCACCTATACCCCCGCGGATTACCCCCCATAGCAGAGTGGCGAAGAGAACCCCTCGATCTCCACCTGAACCAGGATCCAGTGTTCGGCGATGTCCCCCCAAGCCGGGCACCCCGTAGGACGGCCATCAAGCCGCCACGACCGATCGCCAGATGTTTTCCGTTTTTCTACCCTATGCGGAGGAGGCGTATAAAGGCACCATGGGAAGAAGCGCCACGCTGCCTGCACACTCTCTCTCCCAGCGCCTGTGCCCCAACTCTGCCTCCAATACCTGATGCCAGTGCACCACCACCAGCCTCCAGCAGGAGCCGAAAGTGCACCGACGATTTAGAAACCCCCCACCCCGGAGAGGAAGAGTAGTCACACGGACACTCTATCCCACTCCACCCCCGCCGACCCATTTCTATTTCTGATTACAGAGTTAGTCTAAAATAGACTTGAACCCCTGAAAAAGCAAACCACTTCCACTTTATGGAATAAGTGACCCCGGTATAAGCCTTTCTAGCAGCCACCAAGACATCAGCCACTTTCTGGGAGACCCAAAATCTTGCAATAACTATGTTTTCAGTAGCCATGCATGGAGGTAAAGCAATCTGAAGTCTGGATAGACCAGGGTTCACTGGTCCTGTGACAAAAGTCCCTGGCATAAGGGCAGAAGTACTGGTGGTTCCAATGCCAGCTGCTACAGTAAGGGGAACCAGATCTGTCGAAGCCACCGGGGATCAATGAGGATTAGAGCTGCCCCTACCATCTGAAATTTGAGTAGTACCCTCCGAATTAGAGGGAAGGCACAGAGCAACCTCCCTTTCCAAGACAGTGACAACGTATCTCACAAGAAAAATCCAGGCCCTAGAATGAGGAAGCAGAAATGCAGAAGTTTTGCGTTGTGTGTGGGGACACAAAAAGATCCAACTCTGGATGACCCTATTTGTTGAACAGGTTGTCCACTACTGAGGTCAGCAGTTCCCACTCACACATTCTGGACTGTGACCGGCTTAGCCTGTCTGCCAAGACATTGTGGGTACCTGGAACATGTACTGCTGACAGTTCTAAATCATGTTCTACAGCCCAATACCAGACTCTCATTGCCTCCCTGCACAGGGGGTAAAAATAAGTTCTCCCTTGTTTGTTGGTGCAATGTATCACATTGACGTCTATCTGTACTAACAGAGGACCTGGGGACAGGTGAGTCTGGAAGGCCTGTAGGCCATATAGAACAGCTCTCATCTCTAGACCATTTATATGCAACATGCTTTCCACTTTGATCCATACACCCTGCATCTGACAGGGCCCTAAATATGCCCCCAGCCCATCTCTGAGGCATAGGTTGTTAACATCTGGCGAGGGGAAGGGATCAATAAAGGAATCCCCTTCGACAAGTTGCTGGGTTCCATCCACCACTTGAGCAACTTGTAAAGAATGTATGTGACTTACTCCCTGGAGTGAGCCTTTTAGAAGCCAGTCAGTCAGGTAAGGAAAGGCATAAAGGCCTTCCCTGTCAAAGCCTGCTGCCACCACTGCCACATATTTGGTAAAGACTCATAGCGCAGATGACAGCCAATGGGCAATACTCTGAACTGGAAGTGTTCCCCCTGAAACAGGAACTTTAAGTATTTCCTGTGAGGTTTTCAAATTTTGATATGAAGGTAGGTGTCCTTCATGTCGAAGGAACAGATCCAATCCCCTACCTGAAGTAGTGGTAGCAGGCCCTGCAGAGTAACCATCAAGAACTTTTTGTATTCAGTGGAAAAGTTCAGGTCTCTGAGATCCAAAATAGGTCTTAGATCGACCTGACCACTTTGGAACTAGGAAGTACCGAGAACAGAACCCAGTGTTTAACTGTTCCAGAGGGACAGGTTCTATTGCTCTTGTTCTATTGCTCTTTTCTGGAGCAAGGTGTGAATTTCCCACAGAAGCAATGGACTGTGGTCTGGAAAATTATGTGTTGGCACTGGTAGATGGTTTGCAGGTAGCTCTAGAAGTTCCAGAGCATGTCCTTGTGTTATTATTTCCAGGACCCAGGCATCTGAGGTCAGTTCCTTCCACTGGTCCAGGTGGAGGGAGAGCTGACTCAGCCTGACTCCTTTTACACCCCCCAGTGACCACCGTCTCCAGGGGTAGTTGTTGGGGGTTCAACCACCACCCCGGAAACAGTGGTCGCTGGGGGTTGTAAAAGGAGTCAGGCTGAGCCAGCTGTGGCTCCTGCTGCACTGCCACCTCTAGAGGCTTTTGAGTGGGCACCTGGAGTGGCTGCAGTAGGCAGGGCTCCTGCTCCTTTATCCTTACCTGATTATCTGGTGATGGTATGGTGTCTCACACCAGCCAGACGAAAAGGCACCCTCAATCTGTTCCTTAGCTGGGTGTGATAGAGGGAATGTACTGATTTGAGGGTTCTGTCTGAGGCCTGCAAACTGGAGAGGATATTTTGCACATCTGCACCAAACAATTTATATCTTCTGAACAGGGCAGTGGGAATTGACCGCTAGATGTCATTTGCAAAGCCTGGCACCCATAGCCAGGAATACTTTCGAAGATATATTCCTGATGCTGCTGCCCTAGCTGAAGCATCTGAAATATCATAGGCTGTACACAGGAGGTGTTTGTCCATGTCACCTCCAACTGTTAAGGCTTTAAGGAGCTCTTGCTTTGGTGCACCTTCTGGAAAAGCTTCTGCAACTACTTTAACTTTTCTCCAGAGTGTATTTTGGTATTTTACCATATGAGCTTGGTAGTTTGCAACCGTCAAGCCAAAAGAGGCTGAGACATAGGTCTTTTTGCCCATCACATTTAGCCTTCTATATTCCTTGTCAGAAGGAAGTGAACTGAGGTGTTTTTGGTGCCTTTGATGTTTCGTGGGCAGCATTTATGACCACAAAGTCAGCTTCAGGTGGGACCACAAAGAAAGGCCTACTTGAGGGGTCCATTTACATTTTATCTGCCTTTCTATATATGGCAGGAATTACATTAGGCCTATGCCACACAGCAAAGGTGGCATACTCCTAGGCAGTGAGGAGAGGTGGAATTACAACGGGAGGAGAGTCAGGTAGTGCCAAGTAGTCTTATCAGGTCCTTCTTGATTATGTCCTGCTCCTCCAAATCAAATCTCATGGCAGCTTGAAGTTGCTGCATCATGGTTATGAAAGATGGGCCCTCGGGAGGGGACCTAGGGGTATAAACCACAAAGTCCTCGCTGCAAGTGGAAACTGTGGAACTAGTCCTCTCATATGGACTTTCTATGTAATCTTTGGTCTCCTCCTCCTCACCATCCTGTACCATGAGGTCAGGATTGTATTCTAGGTTATCATCTGTCTGGTTCACGGCACGAAGAGAGTACACTGCGAAGTTTCTGGAGCTTGAGAGGGCATGACCTATGTAGGCATGAGCGTGGGGGTTTAAATGAGAGACCCCTTCGACGGAGTTCCTGGTTTAGGAGGTGGTGGCAAAAGTCATTTTAGGATGTCTGCAAAGGACAACAGGATGGCATGTACATCGGCACTCCTGTATTTGACGGAAGCACTGGAGGAGGTCGATGGGGGAGGCAAATCCCCCGACGTTGACATCAATGCACCAGCCCTACTCAGCCTGGTGGTGCCTGCAACCTGCCCTGACATGAAAGCTAGGTCAACAGTCTGGGCAGCTGGTGATGTCGCCATCAAAGCGGTCGACAGAGCAGAAGTGGTCGGAGCCACACAGTGGGGTGACCGAAAGCAAACTGGGGAGATTTGGTCTTTCTCTCTCTCTCCCGGTGCTTATGCTTGTGTGACCTGGACATTTTTCCCCAGGATTTTGATTACTTGGATCCTGAGGAATGCACTGCTGATGTGGTGGAGCTCTTCTGCTGGAGCTCCTTCTCCATTAGGGCTACTTGCTGCTTAAGGAGGTGCTTCTCTAGAGCACATTTTCTGCATTACCGGGTGGCTGTATTGAATTATTTGCAGATCAGGCATGCTTGAACATTATGGTGTGGGCTGATGCAGCACATGCAGACGTCTTTTGAATCTCCAGAGTATTTTTTGCCACAGTCACAACAGCAGAACAGCTTCAACAGCTCTTTAGTCGACATACACACCACTGAGGATCACTCAGGAAAGTGACAGCATGACTATGGTGAGAAAAAAACAATAAAAAAATCGGCAACTGTAACAGCGTTGTTTTCATGCATGGTCCAACGAGAATGGTCCACAGCAGGAAAAGAACTGAGGAGGGAAGGGGCCACCCACATTTATATGGGAGAGTCAATGTCTGACGTGGTGGTGGGCGGCCCCTAGTGGACTGCTTGCAAAAGTTTACATGTGGTTCTAGTGCCTGGTAGCGTATAGCTCCATAGGTGTGGCCTGATGAAAGAGATATCCTTGAAGAAGATCTTATCATTCCTGTTGTTTAGCTAGCTAGCTAGATACTTTCTGGGCAGTGCTGTGCAGCCTTAGAATCAAGTCCACAGCTACAGCTTACAGCCAGGAGCAACTGTTTTACTACCTACCCAACTGTGTAATTTGCCAGTCAGTAGCTACAGCCAACAACCAAATTTACGCAGTACCGCACCGAGGTCCAAGCGTCACAGGCCTGCAACTCTGCATCTGGTGTACACTTGAACTATAACTGGGAGTTTCGCTGGTGCACCAGTGGAGGAAGAGGTGCTGAGACATGCCTTACAGTAGGGGGGGATGCAAACTGCTGTCTTTGTTTATTTTTACCTTTGTTTCCCTTGTCCCCTATCTTGTTCTCCAATGCCAAAAAAATAAACATTAGTTATTTATTTGCAACTGCTGGTGTATATTATTATTATTGCCTTGCTATTTATTTGCATGCTTAGAGTTATAAGTGGGAAGGGGACCGTGTGATTGTGTTCCCTGTTACAGAGGGTGGGTGTTGCATGTATTTCCTATGGGGAGACACCCTGGCAGTGTTTCATCTTAAGGATATCCATAGGTGGAAGCACCATACACCTTTCTAAGCCCATTCTATCTATGAACCCAGGAGCCATTCACCCAGATCCATAACAGACTTTGCCCTTTACCATCTCCAGGCTTAGACAGCACTCCTCATGGGCAAGGGTGGTTACAAATGTGGTATCTGCAACCTGTACACCACAATATTTTGTTTAAACCATATATGTGTTTGATACAAGATAAAACTAATACAAATTAAATAAAAAAAAAGGAATAGACCAAACAGTTTTGCACTGCTCCCATTAAGACACTAATGCTGAAGTCATATTTTCACTTGGATCCACACTGTATGCACAGTGTCTTCTGCAAAAAATCAGTGGTGGTGGAGGAGGGACAAAGAAAGGATAAAAAGTGAGTGCAATGCCGGCCTGGTGGCGCTGAGGGTTGAGGCATTGGACGCCACACCTCGCGCCACGCCGACGACCTGGGTTCGGGAACAAGCCCAGGTTGCCGGGGGTCGGCAGGGGAGGGAGAAGATCGAGCATCCAGAGGACAGCTCTCCTCTCCCGGGAGGGAGGGGGATTCCTGCTCGGCGCTTGGCTGGCCTCTGGTGGATGCCAGAGGCACAGCAAGCACTGGAGAGTAGAGAAGGGCCGGGGAGTGGCAGACATCAGTGGCAATGCCTTGACATCAAGGCTCTAGCCGCTCCCTAGAACAGGGGAAAATGCCCTTCAGCTCTAGGCAGAGACGGAGCACTGGAGCTTGGCGTCGATTTGTGGCTGTCCTCCTGGCACCAGACCGACCGACGCCACCAGAGAATTTCAGGGTGTTGGGGTCCGCCCGGTCCCCGCCCGGGGAAGGGTTGACCAGGTAGAAGCACACCGTAGAGGGATGACTCCTAGGTACTCTTGAGGAGACCAGAGCTGGAGGGGAGAGGAGGGATAAACTGAAAAGTGTAAAAAAAAAAAAAAGTGAGTGCAATAGTTTTGCTGGGAAAGTGCACTTTAGCACCTGCTTAATAGAAGCTAAGCAAAACCCAGTTTAACCTATTTTAAATCATGAACCTTGCTCTTACACTTACAGCTACTGTAGTTTGTTCAGCGTAACCATGAATAAGTGTCTCTGCTGGGATTCAAGCCTGAACTTTGTGGTTCCCAAGCCTGTAATCTAACCACTAGACCCTAATACCATTCCTCTGTCACACTTTCAAGGCTGCTTAATGAATCTTAAAGCAGAAGTAGGGAAGGTGGGAGGGAACCCAGGGGAACTCAGTTCCGGGAGTTAAATTATACGTCTGGCTCAGTTCCAAGAGTAAAATGAGAAAGGAATGCTTCTCTGTAAATTGTACACCCTTAAATGTATAAAACTAAATAAAGTGTAAAAATGCTATATATAATGAAAAAGTATATTCCAAGACCTCTGTCAGATATGTTTGATGATACATCAAAAGTTATGGGTTCTGTAACACACAGGAATTCTTTTTACTGTATTTTATTATCTGTCTTCTCTGTTAAATGTTGTAATTGATGTGGGATGTATGGGAAGAACCGAAACTGCCTTCCACTGCAATCCCAGGGCTAAGTACATTCAGCAGGAAGGGCTTTCGTGTGAGCATGCTTGTGTTCTCACAGAGATTGTATGTGGACAGCAGAGCTCTTTTGATTGAAAAGACTCTTTGTTTTGAGTAGCAACAAGTGGGCTGAGTTTCTTTTATCTAAATGACTCTAAGTTTTGGGTGTAAACAGTGGCCAAACCAAAGCTAGACGCTTCCTGCCATGCAGTCGGCCATGATGACAATGCTAGTAAGGGCAAATACATATAACTAGTTCGGGCTAGTTTTCTGGGAGAGGCTGGCTCTTGGATCAAAGGAACGTCATGGAATGTGACATCAGAGACACGGACTGATGATGCAGGCAAATGGGACAGCCTGCAGAAAGTATTTTTGTCTTGTTTTTGCTCAGGGTAAGTTAGTTAGTGCTGGAACACTGAACTTGTAACATCACGTGTTCAAGTCTGCCATAACTCACAAGATCCCAGATTGGGGTACGCTTCTGCTTCTACTTAGAACTTAGTTAGATCTTAGGTTATTCAGTGTGAATCCTATCTTATCCAACTGTTTTGTTCTCTATTTTGTAGTGTTCTGTATTTCCCTAGTCTTTAGGCTGTATAATCCTGTACCATAAGTACATTTCATGCTGTGATTGTATTTTAAATGTGTTGATAATCTGGGTAATTGGCTAGTCCATGATCAGTTTCTGAAGTGTTCTCATCTGTGACTACATGGGTGGGTCATTCACCCTTTGGGAAAGGTCACTGTACTGTGTGAGCAGTGGTGGTGGTGGAATTCTGATCTAAAGATACCCTGAGTGGTTCTCACTATGAATTCTTTCCATTTCCAGTTATTGTTAGCAGTCTGCTGGGCATGGCCAAAAGCAGGAATGGTGAACTTTGCTGCTGTAACCACTCTGAGGGGAAAAGTCAGCGGGGGTGCCGACCACAACACAGCTGTAATTCAATGTTCCAGATTGCATAGGAATCTATACCACTGCATACCAGCAGCGTGACACCCCCATTTCAAGTAGTTCCCGAATGGTAGCTGAATCCATGCCCCATAAACGTCTCCCCTGTTGTCCAGTAAAGGTGGAATTTTTACATCAGAATAATACAACAAGTAAATTACAACTAAGTCACACATTATTCTATATCCTTTATTAGGCTAATGCATTAGCAGCTGTGTTGGCTCTGACCAGAATTTGTTCTATATAACTGCATTCATAAACATGATCACAGTCATCTGCTTCTAAAATAATCACTTCCAAAGTCACAAACTGTGATGTCACAAGCAGAGGATTATGATGTCAGTTGCAGCCCAGCAGCCAGAGCAGATGGGGTCTAAGGGACAGTGATTCTGTTTTCGTTTTTGTTATTAATCAAATCAAATTCTTTATTTATCCAAGCGAACACCATTGAGCAAGCTCGTTTGCAAGGTGGACCTGCATTACACAAGACAATAATGATACATCTATACACAAGGAGATGTATACACTAAAAGCAAGTGTACACAATCTATAAAGGAAGAAGAGAAGCAGAAAAATAAATTTTTGGTACAGGGTATAACAAATAGTATAGGGCAAGTCAGCCAAGGGTTGCACCAGGTACAACAATATACCTAGTTTACTTGTCCTGTACAATAAGGGTGTTACAGAGCAACGTGGGGACTAGCTGAGGCAGGTGTAAAAGCTGAGGGGGCATACCTAGTCCTTTATGAGCCCTCGGAAAGATGGGGTGTGCGATGTGTGTTGGAAGGAGTATGCAGCCAGTATGGGGGCCGGGGGTTCTGATGTTAGTGTTAGGAGCAATAGGATGCACTGCTGGGGGTGTATCAGCCAGTGTGGGGGGAGGAGGAGGGTCTGAAGGTGACGATTATCAGGAGCAAGTGGATGCACTGTTGGGGGTGAAAACTGACAGGATGGTAGGGGATGGTGAGGTTTGGCGCCGTGATAAGTAAGGGGCACTGGGACTAACTGTGCAGGTAGGGAGGTAGTAAGGAGGAGGTTGAGGTCGTGGTGGAACAAATGCAGGCATCTGAGAGGTAGCTTGACTGGGGGTCTACCACAGCAGATTAACAGTAGTGTTTGGGTTCAGTGGAGTCTGAAGCACATTCTGGAGCTATGATCGTTGGAAGCAGTTCCAGGTTTCTGTAATGTATTTAGAATAAAGGGTCTTGAATACCGTAAGACTAACGGAAGTCCTTAATTGCAGCGATTTCTGTAAGGTGTTCCAGAAAGATGGTAGAACGAATCCTATAGCAGCTCTCCCAAAGCACATTAGGGCTTTGGGCACTCTCAGGGAGATCACTGAGCAGCCTCTTAAGGCATAGGTTCCATGCAAGTTAAAGGTCAGGCAGTCAACGATGTACTGCGGTAGTTTACCAGTTATAGCTCTGTATGTCCAGAGTGCCGCGTTTTTATTTCGTCTGTAGCGTAGGGAGGTCCAGGTTAATATATTCAGTCAGTGAAGAAAGGGGGGAGCCAAACAGAAATTACATGAAATAGAAGTCAGACTGTACATATGCAGTATGTGCTTCAAATATTCCTCTGAGAAATCAGGCTCTCTTTAAAGAACATTCCAGCTTTGAGACTGGCTTAGTCACTGCTGACTTATCAGAATGATTCAGGACATACAGTACTTTGAACCTCATACTGTTATCAGAAGATTTTGTTTACTTCCTTGCTGTGCATGGCAGTTGGAGATGCTCTGCTTCATGCATTGGTAAGCAGTGAGTATTTGTGCAGGATCAGCTAATTCTCATCTTGACTGCAGCACCACTTGGAACTGAGATTAAAGAGACCCTACTCAGCAGAATGCAGTGATTTCACTCCTGATTGCCTAAAACAGGCTTCATACAGGACAATCCTTGGCTGAGAACAGGCATCCTCAAGGTAGCCCTGAGAAACCAACTGCTACCTCAGAGCTTTCAGTAGACAATTTTGTTTTTTCCTTCTCTTTCTGTTCCCCAGGTTGGTCTCCTGCTTACCCTCAGCTCCCTTCTATTCCATAATCAGTTTCTGAAGTATTCTCAACTGTGACTAAAGAAGTGGGTCATTTGCCCTTTGGGAAAAGTCACCGTACTGGTATTTTCTGTTTATGATGATAAGCAGAGACCTGAGAAAACTCAAGGAGTAGTCAAAGGTATATCAGCTGGGTTTCAACGCAAAAAAGTGCAAAATAATTCACTTAGGGCACAGAAACCCAGGGGTGGAGTACAAAATGGGTGGAGTGGAATTGCTGACTATGAAGCAGGAAAGAGACATGGGGTAATCATATCTGATGACCTAAAGCTGGCCAAGCAGTGCAACAAGGCAACTGAGAGTACTAGTGGGATGCCAGGGGTGTAGAGGGACGGGTATTACCCACAGAAAGAGGGAGGTGGTGTTGCCACTGTATAGATCACTGGTTAAGACCCCACCTAGAATACTGTGTCCAGTTCTGGAGACCACATCTTTGGTAGGACAGAGACAGAGAGTGGAGGTGGTCAGGAGGAGGACAACTAATGATGCAGGGACTACATCAAAAGTCCTCTGAGGAGAGACTAACAGACCTCAATATGTACACCAAGGAAGGGGAGGGAACTCGGGGGAGGGATATGATAAGAGACCTTTAAGTACCACACGGTGGTAAATAAGGTACAGGAGAAAGATATTTTCAGAAAAAAAGGTGATCAAGAACAAGGGGGCATGCAATGAAGCTGGAGGGGATAGATTAAGGAGAGATGTGAGGAAGTACTTCTTCACAGAAAGAGTGGTGGATTCCTGGAACAGCCTTCTGGCGGAGGTGGTAAGGGCATAAACAGTGGTGGGGTTCAAGGATACATGGGACAGGCATAAGGGAATCTTAGTGGAAAGTAAGGCAGGGAAAGTGAGAAAGAGCCAGAGATCAAGTAAGGTCAGGGGTGATACTGCAGGTGGGGAAATATGGGACAACTTGATGGGCCAAACGGTCCTTACCCGCAGTCAGATTCTCTGTTTCTATGTTTCTCTATCAGATTCTTGATTCCCCCTTCTGATGCTGCCCCTATCTGTCTGTTTTCATCCCCTGCAATGGGCCTTCCACACCAGGCCTACCACACCAGGGTCCAACATGAGGATGGGAAGTCCAAGCGAAAATTAACAGGATGTTGGTGGAGGCATCAGCAATCCTGGCCTAACTCATCTTACACCTTTTCCCCTTATGCTGGAACTGACCATGCTATGCCTGACCTAAGACTCCGGAAGGCAGACATCATGTGGTCACCCATGACTCCAATGCCACTCCAGAAGTCAACCAGAGATAATGCTCAAGTAGCAAAGCAGGCACCCCCCCCCACCCAAGTCCTGGTGTGCTGTGTCCTCTACACGATTCTGATGCCATCGACTTCAGCCTAAGGAGCTGGGGGGAAAAAAAGGTTCTTCCTAGCAGCACAATGGACTACACCCAGCATGGCAGACATTTGTTTTGAAAAATCTGAGATCCCACTTTGCACACTTTATGAAATTCCATAAAAGTTTTAAATCTGGTTTAATTAGCTTAATATGTTTGAAAACAGTGGATGAAAAAGCATATCCATATATCTATATATCAATTCAATATCTCGATGTGTTCCAGTTACACAAGAGCAGTTTGCTAGTTATAGTTTTTAAATATGATGTTATTTGGATTTTGATCAGGGGGAACAGCTGCGATGGAAGAGGAACGGACGGCTTTTGAATCACTGCCATCCATTCTAAAGAGCCTGGACAGCATAACAGCACTTGGGAAGAAGCTGTTCTGTGCGGAGGGCCAGTTGGGCTCTCAGGGAGTGGTCTAGCAAACTGAATGCCGTAGGAGTATGGTGCCTGCTTACTGTCAGCTGGGGCGGGCTTCCTGGTGGCTGCCTCTGCCCCTTTCTGGACTGTGCTCCAATCGGGATCTTGGATTTTTTTTTTTTACATTCTGTTTGTACTCCGTTCCATTGGGAAACTCTCTTGGGCATCCACCGCTACCCGTGAGCTCTCCCTCCTTCCTGAGGCTTTCTCTCTCTCCACTCTCCACCCTGCATCAGCCTGACAAATCCCCCAGCTCTGCATCCCCCCGAGGTAGGGCCGCCCAATCCGCCCAGGACGCTCTATCTGAGAATCCAATGTGCCAGTTGGGGAGGTCTACCATGGCAAGGAGAGAAGCCCGGCACTGAAGTGTGGCTCAGTGGGGCAGGGTTCCATCGCCTGTCCCTGAGGATGGGGATTTCCTTAGTTTTCTCCCCTAGGAGTGCAGCATGCAATGATACCTGCGCATGGTTGTCCTGCTGGCGTCTGCAGCACTCCGTGCCTTACTTCTTGCTGGTGTACCTGCAGTGCCCCCAATCTCCACTGGGGGCTGCTAGGACACCGAGCCACCCTGGATTCCACCCCAGGGAGAGGAGAGCTGTCCTTTGGATGCTCCATACTCTCCCTCCCCTGCAGACTCCCAGCCACCCGAGTCCGTCACGGAAGCCGGGTCACCGGCATGGCACGAGGTGTGGCGTCCAGCACCTCAACCCTCAGTGCCACCGGGCTGGCTGGGATCTTGGATTTTAATCGGAGACTGATTGGTGATCCAATGACACTGGGGATAGGGCTGTAGTGGGAGGGCAACTGTGGACAATATAAGAGTGCACTTATACTGTGTCCCACATGCTCGTGTCCCACTGAGTGAGTGGAACAGTAAAGGAGTGGAACAGGTAATTTATTGGCATCTTGGCATTGCCAGGCGTCAGCAGAGGACGCGAGAGACCCTGTCGGTGGCTATGTGGTACCTGGATTCTATCCTTGTTACACTTACTGATTCGGTATACTGTAGCTAAGAGGCACAAAAGGGTTCCAAGCAAGCAAAACAAAACAAAAACACGTGGAGTAGAAAATACATATGCTGAGAGTGGTGCAGTGCAGTGGCTGTGGGGCAGCAGTTTTCAGGGAAACTTTCTGGTGACTACGGTGCTGCCCCATCTGTGTGCACCTTTCTGGGCTTGAGGGCGGGGAGTCTGTTCAATTCCAGTCCGAGTTGGCTAGGATTTGGGTGACCTTCTCCCTACTCAGGGACCACCAAGTCCACCACCACTGCCTCAAAGGGTGCCAAGGAGGAGCGGCCTGACTATGGTGGGTTCAGGAAGGGTGAGGTTGGAGGGACAAAGGCATAACCCCCTCCCCACGGTACAACTACACAACTCCTACACTGTCCTGCCAGAGCGGGACTGCCCCAGGGAGGCACCTGTGGTAGTGACCAAGGAGGATGTGGGGGACCTCCATAACAAGAGTCCCCAGGGAGGGTGGCAGAGGAACCAGTAGGACGAAGAAGCAACTCCTGGTGGGGGACTCCATAGTGAGGAAGATAGATCTTGGGGTAGGAAGGGAGGGGGAGAGGGAGGTGAAGCGCCTCAGCTAGGAGGGATAGAAAGCAGATCCTGCAGATCGCCAGTGCAGTAGGACAGAGGAGAGAGCTGGATGTCACTGTCCACCCAGAAACTAATGACCTGGCCGGGGACAAGGTTAGGAGAGTGCAGGAGGAGTTCAAGGAGTTGTGGGAGGCAGTCTTAGGAAGGTGGCACGTTCAGTGACATTTTCTGAGGCACTGCCTGCCTTTAACAGAGGGGTGGATAGGGAAATATGTACCAGGAGCTTCAATCAATGGCTGAAGAAGTGGTGCAGAGGGAAGGGATTCAGCTACACTGGGGAGTGGGATCCCACCTGGAGGGATAAAAACCTGTACAAGAGAGATGGCCTGCATCCATGCGGGAGGGGAACACAAGTCCTTAGTGAGCAGTTTAAATGTTACATAAGAGAGCATTTAAACTTGCAGAGGGGGGTAGCAGAAGGAAGCAGGGAGATGTAGACTGCCCCAACCCTCCGAGAGCGGAAGCAGTCAGTAAGGAGAACCATAAAGGAAACAAATCCCCAAGGGCACCTGATAATGATAAAAACAAAATGGTAATATTAATAGAGATGGAAATGAGGGCAGAATGGGTACGAAAAGAAGGGAAAAGTGGGGCTGACAAACAGGGTGGTAGCAGTATGTGGAAAGCCACGTGTGCAACCATGAGAAGTCTGAGGAATAAGATCCCTGACCTAGTGGCCATTATGACCAAGGCTAATCTGGACATTGTCACCATTATTAAGTCACATTGTAACGAGTACCATGACTGGGATTTAGCCATACCAGGATATAGGCTGTTCAGGTAGAACAGGGTGGGTAAGAAAGGTGGAGGAGTTTCTCTTTATGTGAGGAATGGCATAAAAGCAACAGACTTACAGGGAACACAGGGAAGGATGGAAATTCTGTGGGTCACCGTAGACAAGGGTAATGGAGCCGCTATATACACTGCAGTGACCTACAGACCTCTAACACAGGGAGAGTAGATGGACAAGGTTCTGGTGGCAGCCATCTAAAAGATGGCTAATAAAGGAGAGGTGCTGTGGATGGGGGACTGCAATATGCCTGATGTAGATTGGAGCATCCTAACTGCAGCTTCAGCTAGGGGCAGGGACATCCTGGACTCCCTACAGGGGCATTCCTTAGGCAAATAGTAGAGGAGCCCACTCGTGTGGGAGCAATATTGGACCTTGTGCTCACCAACAGGGGCAGTATTGCAGATGTCATGGTGGATGGCCTCACCATACGGTGTGGTTCAATATTAGAAGTGTGTCGGAAGTGAGCCATGCAAAGGCAAGAGTACTGGATTTCAGGAGGGCTCGTTCAGTGACTTTTTCTGAGGTACTGCCTGGGAGATATTTGCAGTCATTTGTGACTAGACCTGTTACTTAACCTGTCTGCTGAGAGAGAGAGAAAGCAGCCAACAGCTTCCTTAAATCAAGGAGGTAATTTAATAGACTACACTGAATTGAATTAATAATTTTTGGTCCTGTGTAAGTAAGTAGTTTTGATTCTCTGTTTTTGGGGTTGTCTTTTCTTAGTTTAACTTTTATTTACCGGGAAGGAACTCTAGCTGGGAGATATTTGCAGTCATTTGTGACTAGATCTGTTACTTAACCTCTGTGAAATAGGTGTTTGAAAGGAAAGAAGGCACTCCCCAGGGTGGAGGGTCAGAGTTTTAGTTGATTGTTTCTGGGGGACATGTTTACCCCACCCACCCTACCCCTCACCCCACCTGCCCCAAGCGCATAACTCCTTTATATCAGGGTTCTGACATCACTTCCCCAAAATTGCTAACAACATACAACTGTTCATATCCTTAAAGGCACAGCACACTGAATGGGGGTAGAGACACTCACAAGCTTGCACACACTAAAACAAGAATAACAACAAAAAAAAAGAAAAACTTCTTAAACAGGAAGGAAGACAGACGTGGGGAGTGGTGCAATGCAGTGACTGTTGAGCAGCAGTCTTCTGGGAGACATTCTGGAGACAGCGTTGATGCCCTATTTGCAAGCACCTCTCTGGTCTGAAGGTGGAGGTTGCTCGTCTCCATGCTGACCTGGTAGGGATTCAGGAAACCTGCTCCCCCACCCAGGAACCACCCAGACCACCACCGCTACCTCAGAGGTTGCCAAGAAAGAGAAATCGTTGGACCACAGTGGGCTCAGGGAGGGTGAGGGTGGTGGAACAGAGTTGCATCCCTCCAGCTGTGCCTCGCCACAATTCATTCACCACTCTGGCAGAGCATGGTTCCTCTATGGAGGCACCTGCAGTGGACTCCAAGGAGGATGCTGGGAACCTCCACAATGGAGACCCACAGGAGGGTGGCACAGGACCCCACACAGGAAGGAAACAACTCCTGGTGGGGGACTAAATTGTTAGGGGGTAGAACTGGGGGAGGGAGGGGAAAGGGAGGTAAGGTGCCTGCCCGTCATCATGGCTTGGAGGGACAGGAACCGAATCCTCAGGATTGTGGGAGCAGCTGCAAGAGGGAGTGAGCTGGATGTCATTATCCATCTAGGAACAAATGACCTGGCTGAGAATGGGATCAAAGCAGTGCAAAAGGAGTTTGTGGAGTTGGGGAGGGGCCTTAGACAAGTAGCACACATGGTAACTTTCTCAGAAGTACTACCTGTCTATGGCATGGATGAGACTAGGGTACTCCGCACCATGGGATTCAATGACTGGTTGAAAAACTGGTGCAGAGCTCAGGGATTTGACTCCACTGGGGACTGGGGCTCTACCTGGAGGGATGCAGGCCTATAGTGGCGTGATGGTCTGCATCTGTCCAGGAGGGGAACCAGGAACCTAGGTAACAGGTTTAAATGCTTCACTGGCAAGAATTTAAACTAGCCAAGAGGGGAGGCACTGAAAAGGAGACGGAAAATCCTAGCCCCCTCCAAAAATCAGGGTAGTTAGTGAGGTAAACACCAAAACAGAGCAGTGGATAGGGAAAAGGGCATGGTGAAATGGTGAAAAAGACAAAGGCAGTAAGGACTGGGATGGGGCAAAAAGAAATAAGGCCATAAGAAAATGGAGGGTAATGAGTACCAATCCTCGTAATCTAGGTAAAAAGCCCCTGAAAGCGTGGCCTTGATGGAAGAGGGATGCCTGGATATCATAGCAATCACAGAAACATGGTACACAGAGAACCATGACTGGGATGTCAACATACCAGAGTACACAATCTACAGGAGGGACAGAGAGAGTAGAAGAGGAGGAGGAGGGGTAGCTCTCTATGTAAGGGAAGAGATCAAAGCAACAGAACTAAAGGTTAAACAGGGAGGAGAGGAGGCACTGTGAGTCACCGTGGAGACTGGAAATGGCACCACAATCCGCACAGGGGTTGTATACAGGCCCCCGTCTCAGGGGGAGGAAATGGACAAGGAAATGATAGAAGGCATCCTAAGGATGGCAGAGAAAGGGGAGATCTTGCTGATAGGGGACCTGAATATGCCAGATGTTAACTGGAGCACCTTTGCTGCAGCCACATCCAAGAGCAGGGCCATTCTCGATACCCTACAGGGGGCATGCCTCAGACAGCTAGTTTTGGAAGCCACTTGGGAGGGAGCAGTCTTAGACCTGGTACCCTTTAATGGGCACAGAGGATCTCATATCTAGAAGTGGGTAGCCATCTGGGAACAAGTGACCACCAAACAGTATGGTTCACAGTAAACTTAGCTGTCGAGTCAAGCCATACAAAAGTGAAGGTACTGTACTTCAGGAGGGCTGATTTTGTCAAAATGGGAGAGTGCCTCAGAAAAGTACTAGCAAACAGGCAAGAAGGTGGGGTGCAGCAACACTGGAGAAACATTAAAACCGCCATCACAGAGGAAACAAGCCTTTGTGTGAAGCAAATAAACAAATCAAAACAAAAGAAAAAAACATTATGGTTCTCAAAAGAAGTGGCAGGGAAGGTTAGGGAGAAAAAGATAGCATTCAGGAAGCACAAGGAAACACAGAAGGAGCAGGACAGAGAACTGTACCAGTTAAAGCAGAAGGAAGCAGGGAAGGCAGTCAGAATAGCAAAGGCCCAAACTGAGGAAAAGATAGCCAACTCGGTTAAGAAGGGGATAAAACCTTTTATAGGTAAATTAGGGAGCAAAGAAAGACTAAGGCAGGGATACTGAGGCTGAATAAAAAGGAGGGTGGTTGGGCAGAGAGTGACAGTGAAAAAGCAGGGATACTGAATGAATACTTCTGCTCAGTATTCACAATGGAAGAGCAGGGGGAGATACCTAATCCAGTCAATAGAAGCACTCTGGATAGGGGAGTTGATATTAGTCCTTTCACAGAAGAAAGGGTTCTGAAAGAACTCCTACAACTGGAGGTGGATAAAGCAATGGGACCTGATGGAATTCACCCCAGAATTCTAAAAAAACTAAGGGAAGAACTAATAACACCACTAACTACCCTTTTTAGTAAATCATGGGAGGATGGTGTGGTATCTGAGGACTGGAGGAGGGCAGATGTAATTCCCCTTCACAAAAGTGGGAGCAAGACAGAGGCAGGAAACTACAGACCTGTTAGTTTGACCTCAGTGGTAAGGAAAATGATGGAATCACTTCTGAAGGAAAGAACTGTTGAGTACCTAGAGGCCAGTGGAGCACAGGACCCAAGGCAGCATGGATTCACAGCAGGAAGGTCATGTCAGACGAACCTAATAGATTTCTTTGACTGGGTTACCAATGTAGTAGACCAGAGAGGGGCTGTGGACATGGCCTACCTAGACTTTAGCAAGGCATTTGACAAAGTCCCGCAAAAAAGATTAATAAACAAATTAGCCAGCCTGGGAGTGGGTCCCAGGGTGGTAGCCTGGGTAAAACACTGGCTGCACAACAAGACACAGCGGTAATAGTAAATGGAGTCCACAGTGAAGAAAGGGGGGTTACTAGTGGGGTACCGCAGGGTTCAGTACTGTGGCCGGTCCTTTTTAATGTCTTTATAAGTGACATTGCAGAGGGACTGGAAGGAAAAGTATGTCTCTTTGAAGAGGACACAAAGATCTGCAACAGGGTTGATATGCAAGGTGGGGTGGAAAGGATGAAAAAGGACTTAGCAAGGTTGGAGGAATGGTCAAATGTATGACAGCTTAGATTCAATGCAAAGAAGTGCAAAGTAATGTACCTGGGAAACAAAAACCCAGGGGAAGAGTATGCAATGGGGGTGAGATACCGACAACAATAAAAATGGAAAGGGACCTGGGGGTAGTCATATCAGACTACCTAAAGGTGGGCAAGAAATGTGAGAAGGCAGTAAGGAGGGCTTGGGGGATACTGGGATGCATAGGGAGAGGCATCACCAGTAGAAGAACAGGAAGTTGTTGTCCCTCTGTACAGACAGTTGGGAAGACCACATCTGGAGTACTGTGTACAGTTCTGGAGACCCCATCTCCACAAAGACATAGACAGGGTGGAGGCTGTCCAGAGGAGGGCAACCAAACTGGTGCAGGGTCTGCACCAGAAGACATATGAAGAAAGACTAAAGGAGCTTAAGATGTATAGCCTCCTTGAAAGGAGGGACGGGGGGACATGACAGAAACTTTCAAATACCTCAAGGTAATCAACAAAGTCCAAGAGGGTAGCATCTTTCAGAAAAAGAAATGTGCAAGAGCAAGGGGGTACAATCTGAAGACAGAGGGGGGACAGCTGAGAGGTAATGTGAGGAAGTATGTCTTCACAGAGAGGGTTGTAGATACATGGAACAGCCTTCCTCAGGAGGTTGTAGAGTCAAAAAACAGTGGGGGAATTCAAGAATTCATGGGACAGACATAAGGCAGTTCTAGTGGGGGGTAGGAGGAAGCAGGCTGTTGGTTAACTAGGATCTGCAGCTTATCCATTAGGTAGGGAAATGGGCAGACTAGATGGGCCAAGTGGTCCTTATCTGCCATCAGATTCTATGTTTCTATAAGGGCTGATTATACAATGATGGGAGACTAACTCAGGGATGCCCTGGCAGGGTGGGAGAACTTGGGTGGTATGGAGGAACAGTGGGAGAAGCTAAAAGGGGATATAGCTAAGGCAACAAACCTCTGCGTTAGGCAGATAAGCAAAAGCAAAAGGAAAAACAGGTGGCTAGAAAAGGTAATGACAAAAAAGCTAGCATTCGGGAGGTATAAGGAGACACAGAGGGAGGAGGATAGATGTATCAAGAGAAGCAGAGGGTGGCAGGGAAAGCAGTCTCAGGAAAGCAAAGGTGAATACGGAGGAGAAGACAGCACAGGCAGTAAAGAGAAGGGACAAGACACTTTTCAGGAATGTTAACGAAAGGAGAAAGACTAAGGGAGGGATTGTAAGACTAAGGAGGGAAAAGGGGGATTGTGTGGAAGGGGACACGGAAAAATCAGATATCCTGAACAGTTATTTTTATTCAGTTTTCACTAACGAAAGGGAGGATGATGGACCACAGATCTGTGACAAGGGCATCAAAGGAAGGAGCGTGGACACCAGTCCATTTACAGAGGAGAGAGAGTCCTGAAAAAATCTGCAAATCACAAGGCAATGTGGACAGATGGGATACATCCAGGTTTTTGAGGGAGTTCAGAGAGGTGCTGGCTGCACCTCTGACAGTCCTATTCAACCACTCACTGGAAACAGGAGTGGTCCTGGGGACTGGAGGAGGGCAGATGTACCACTTCACAAAGGTGGGAGCAGACAGGAGGCTGGCAATTACAGGCCAGTCAGCCTACTTCAGTGGTGGGGAAATTAATGGAATCGCTCAATCCTCGGGCGCTGAAAAAGAGAAAGGAATAAGACAAAAGAAAAGGAGAGACAGGAGAAAGGGGAGGGAAGGAAGAAGAACTGCCAAGAAAAAATGGAAGACCACTGGCTTGGAAGTTTCAAATTCCAACTGGATTTGAAGACAAGGGAGCAAGGATCCCGCCAGTTAGGGGCAAATTCAGAGAGGAATTGCTGGTCTTGGAAGGGTTAAAGGCAGGCTTCCCTTCTCACCCTCTTATCCAAAATAACAACAACCTAGAGCCTAGGGCTCAACAATTGTCCCCTTTGGAGGGAAGCAATTCCGCTCAGAAGAGGAGTGAGTTCTGATTTAGGAGTAGGGGAGAAGTATACAACAGTGCATACACTGAGTACTGGTGTAGTCCCCGCTGCAGGAGAAGAGGACCAGGGGACAACCAGGAAAGGAAGGAGAGGGAGGAAACCCCCTCGAACTCTCTTAGGATTGCAAGAATAAAAACAGCTAAGGAAGGTAAGCCAGAAGGTTATACCAAACCCCAATGGAGGACATCCAAACAAGAGAATCAGAGGAAGTTCCCTCAGAGGGTTCAGGACGAAGACCCTACTCGCCAACCTCCAGGGTGAATGCTCTGTGACTTTAGAGAAGGAACAGAGAGCTCTGAGGTACCAGGGGGACTCGGACCCCAACTGGCCTCAAAGAGGAGGAGGGCGAGCAGGGTAGAGGAAACCCCAAGAACTGAGGTCCATGAGGGGAAGGTGGCCGGGAATCAGTAATGAATGGTGAAGATACAAGAGAAGATCAAGAATTATGGTAGGTACGTAATTTTCATATCTTCCTTTGTCAATCTTCACCATTCATTACTGCTGGGTGAGTACCAAGCCCCCTGAAGGGGACCCACTACAGCCCTGAGGGAACAGATCCCTCAGCCTCCTACTGGCAAAAAGCAGGAGGGGGAGACCCTAGCCATACTAGACGAAGCAAGTCTAAGGCTGGGGACAGTGAAGAGTTGTCCCCCGTGGACGGGGGGATGGAGGGTGCCCCTGAAGAACCCTCCTTGCCCTATGGGGGAAAAAAGACGGATCCCCGGAAGGCGGAGGAAGTCACCCTATGCCGGGCAATGGGTGACAATCTGGACAGACGAAGCCATGCCGTTTGCCTAATGCGATTGCTGTCCCCACTAGTCTGGAAGCCACCTCACTGGCATCATAAGATGCCCTTGCTTGGTGCCTTGCCAGTTCCAGATCTTGAGCAGAGAGGGCAATGGCCTGTCTAGACTGCTCCGTATCAGGCAGCGATGCTAGAACCTGGGCTAGCATCGACCACAGATGCCTGTTATAGGCAGCATGGTGTGCCTGATGTGAACTTATGCACATTAACGCATAAGCCGAAGAGAAAACTCTTTGTCCCCACCGGTCGAATTGCATAGAATCCGGATCCAGGGGTCGGCATGCGCCAGGCGACGAGGCCTGGAGGGAGTATCCAGGGATGATAGGCCAGAAGGTGGGTGAGGTAGATAACCTAGAGACTTCAAGGGGCATAATACCATCTCCTGCAGTCTGCCGGGGCTGGAGAAGGGGTGGCTGGAGACTGCCAGGTGCGGATAGATGCCTCCTGGAAGGGGATGGGCCAGGAAGGCACCACGAGGTGGCGAGCACTGAATTCACAGAGGAAAGCACACGTCTGCCGCTCGGTATTGTCCCTGCGAACAAAAGAAATATGGAGCTCCCTAACCAGCCTTGAAAGCAACTGCTGATAGTCAGTGAAATCAGCGTTGGAGGACAGATGGACAGAAAGTTCCTCTTCCTCAGAAGAGGGAGACAAGGAGGAGGTGGAGTGGCAGAAGACCTGTTAGTCCATGGCCTTAACGTAGGAAGGAAAGGCTGCTGCAGCAGCCCTGAACGTCTCTCAGGTAAAGCGCCCCATTGGACCGACATGGCCTGGGAAAGGGGGGAGGTGTTTGCAGAGGAATGGGCGATGGGTACCTAAGTGAAAGTGTCCGGGCTCTGAGATCCAGGGGACAATGCCACCGTGAATGGAGGCCCTGAGAGCGTACCGGGTTGCAAGGAAGAAGTCTGAGAAGACAAACTCCGGAAGAGCCCAGAAGGGGAGTCTCCCCTGTGACGCGTCTGGGGTTGCATGTGTCCTGAAGGGCAACCCTCTGCGCTGCCACCCAAGGGTGCCCTCCAGCCCTTGAGGGAAAGGTGGGGCTCAGCACTGCAACTCCTCCCCACCCCCCGCAGGGTGGTGAGAGAGTGCCGTTGCCCCTCGTCTCGGCCTCTCAAACCCTCGAACTCTGAGGCAACCCTCTTCCTCAAGGCCAGCGTATGGGTTCCCGGTCCCACAGACCCCCCAGGGGAGGCCACAGAAGCAGGGGTCCCCGCCCCCTCCCAAGCGGCCATAGCAGCACCAAAAATGGCAGCTGCCTCAGCCTCCACAGAAGAGGACACCCCTTCCTGAGTCCCTGAGCCATCGCCCCCGAAGGGAGATCCAAGGCCACCCCCAGCCGAAGGATCCTCGCTGGCCACATACTCTGGGGACTCAGGGATAGGGCCACTGGGCCGCTTGACACCACGTCCCACCAAGCCCTCCGACTCCAAAGAGTCAGGCCACCAGTCCAGGTCCAACTCCGAATCGTCCCCCTCCAAACAGGAGGTGACCAGAAGGACCTCCAGGCTAGCTACCCCAGGAGAGCTCCTACCAACAGTTCTGTGAACGGTACCACTATGGGACATGGTGCTGCTCATGGCACCGCCCGAGCCACGGGCGCCATGAACAGCTCTGGAGCCCAGAGCAGCAGTGCCGCTGCAAATGGTACACGGGTCCGGAATGTCGTCGTCCCTGGCAACTGTCCCGATCACTGGTGCTACAAATGGCACCAGGATCCGTAACAGCACCGCTCAGCGGCACCAAGGGTCCGCCAGTGCCGGGCCTAGCAACTGTAGGCTGCGACACCGGGGGAGCCTGCACCTCCGTGGAGGTAACTGCTGGGGCAGCGCTAGCGGTGTGACTCCGGGAGGAATCATGCTGCCCCTCCAGCTCCGCAGAAGCCCCCTCCTTGGCAAGACTGGGACTGGAGGGGGCCTCCTCCTCACCAGGCAGTATAGATCTGGGAGGGGACCTGGAGGAAGGGCCTAAAGTTCTGGCCTGGGAGGCCCACGAGCGACATCATCCTCCAAAAGTCGGCAGAGCCCTGCCTACTTTAAACACGCAGATTTCCAAGACACGGCGGTCCATAGAGAAACAGGCGTTGCAGTTGTCCATATCATGGTTGGGTCCCAGGCACCAAAGGCAAACATCATGCCGATTCATAACGGAGAAGTGCTGGCCACAGAGGCACCAACGCCTGGGGGCACGGCCCACTTTAGATGTATGTTTGGCCCCCAAACTGGACATGATGCAAAATTAAACAATAACAAGCGAAAGATCCTGGTGCCATTGAGAAATAATAAAGAACGGTCTTACCAGGTTCAACAGCATTGGGATGGAGAACCAGGAGGAAGGAGTGGCGTTGAAAACTCGGCATTTAAAAGTTGAAGGCCTAATGGCATAGCAAATAACTGTCACTCATGCAGCAGGTGTGGCCTTGACGGCGGAAGAAACAGAACTGGGATGGAGGAGCAGTCTGCGGCACCTAGCAGCCTCACCGCTCACACTGTGCAGTGTGTTGCTTACGTGGGTGGTGCCGTTGGCTCTGGCTTCTCCCTCCAAAAAAAAAAAAACTCCCATGGTGGGTGCCGCATCTGGCTTACACACAGCATTAATGAATGGTGAAGACTGACAAGGGAAGATCTAGTGGGACCACTGACTACCCCCCCTTTTTTATTTATTTTTTTTATTATACAGCTCTTTGGTCCCCATTGCCTCCTCCCGCCAACTGGCGACGAGGACACATAGGTATTTTACTGTTTTTCTCCCCTGACCCCCCCGAGGCCCCAGTACACGGCCATGCGAGAGTGTGGAGGCATGCTACGCATCCCGTGGCGCCAGCTCATTCCCTTCCACCTCCCGATACTTTTGCTGTCCCCTCTCCACCTACGCTACCCACAAGACCTCCACCCAGTGGCAGCAGAACTACGGGGAAGGGGGCGTCAACCACCCTCAACATCCTCAGGAGAGGAGAGCTGCCCATCAGCATGCTCAATCCTACTCTGCCCCCCCCCCCGGCACCCCAACGACACGAGGTTGTTCCCAAACCCAGGTCGCTAGCGTAGTGTGAGATGTGGCGTCCAGTGCTTCAACCCTCAGTGCCACCGGGCTGGCTCACTGACTACCCTTTTTAACAAATCATGGGAGGAGAGTGTGGAACCTGAGGACTGGAGGAAGGCGGATGTGATTCCCCTTCACAAAAGTGGGAGCAAGGCAGAGGCAAAAAACTACAAACCTGTTAGTCCGACCTCAGTGGTACGGAAAATAATGGTATCACTTCTGAAAGAAAGAATTGTTGAGTACCTAGAGGCCAGCAGGGCAGCTTGTTGATTTACCACATGGTGGTGGTGGTGTCTGTTCTGACCCGAACCACCTTGTTCTGCACTGACTGACAGAAAGCTTGCAGGGCCACAAAAACTGCCCTGAGTTCTAGGAGACTGATATGGAGAAGGGATTCCTGAGGAGACCACAGTCCCTGGGCAATGAGGGCCTCCAAATGGGCTCCCCAGCCCAGAAGGGAAGCATCCATGGTAAGGACCACTGAATGAGACTGAGTGACAAATGGGACCCCTTGTTCTTAAATTGTCCTGATCCTGCCACCATTGAAAGGCCTGGATCAGGGTCAGAGTCACTGGGATCAGTTTGGTAAGGGGATCCTTCCTCTGGGAACAAAAGGCCCTCAGATGGAACTAAATGTCCCTCATCTGGAATCTTGCCCCTTGGACCACTGCTGTAGAAGCTGCCATGTGGCCTAAGAGGTGAAGGAAATGCCTTGCTGGTCGGGACACCTGAAGGCTGAAGGAAGAAGCCAGTTCTATAAGAACTCTTGCCCATTCCAGGCGAAGAAAGGCTCTTGCTTTGACAGTATCCAGCTCCGCCCCTATAAAGGTAAGGAGCTGCACTGGCTCGAGAACTGACTTGGGAAGGCTGAGAAGAAATCCTAGAGAAGTGAGCACTTGCTGGGTCACTTGCAGGTCTGACTTGACTTGGTCGTCCAGATATGGAAAAATGGAAATCTTTTGCCTTCTTAGAAAGGCAACGACTGCCAGGCACTTTGTGAAAACCCTTGGGGCTGATGTTAGGCCAAAGGGCATTGCTTTGAACTGATAGTGGCCTGAGGGCAACTCGAACCTGAGGTACTTTCTGTGGGAGCATCTGATGGTAATGTGAAAATAGGCATCTCTGAGATCCAGGGAGGCTAGCCAGTCCCCTGGCCTTGGAGAGGGAAGAATTATTCCCAGAGTTACCATCTTGAACTTTGGTTTTAAAAGATGTTTGTTCAGGTATCTTAGGTCTAGGATGGGTTGCCACTCCCCTGTCTTTTTTGGGGTAAGAAAGTACCTGGAGTACAGACCTTTGCCCCAGTGTAGGGTAGGAACTCTCTCTATGGCTCTTAAGGCCAGAAGAGATGAAACCTCTGCCTCTAGGGCAAGGATTTCTGAGAGACCTGCAGGTGGAAAAGATCTGGCTCTCATCTTCGGAAATTTTTTGAAGCTGAGAACCAGTCCCTGGCTTACTACTTCCAGGACCCACTTGTCTGAAGTAACAGACATCCAGTCCTGGACAAAGTAAGCCAGCCTGCCCCCTATTGGAATAGGAGAGTCGACCCGGGCAGGCCCATCAGGGTGTCTGTTTGGCAGGGGCCTTAGGCTGAGGAGTGGATGCAGCCCTGCTCATCCCTCTTCTGCCTCTCCCTCTGAAGAACCCCCTATGTGAAAAGGGAGAAGAGGCCTGTGCTTGGTAAAAAGGCCTATGAAAAGGCCTGCCCCTGCCCCTAGACTGCTGCCTTTGAGGAGTTGCCTGCCTCCCTTTGGCCTGAGCTCTCCTGTAAGTGGTCCTGTACTCGTTCATTTTCTTCATGTAATTCTCTGTCTGCTCCCCAAACAGAGAATTACCCACTACAGGAAAATCCATGGCCTTAGCCTGGGTGTCCTGTGAGAGGCTAGTATATCTGAGCCAAGCCATTCTCCGAAGAGCCACAGATGTAGCCATGACTCTTGATGACACATCACTGGAGTCCACAGCGGCACGAAACTGTACTTTTGATGCCTCAATCCCATCACCAGCCACCCCCTCAGCTCCTTGGCTAGCTGGGGGGAGGCCTGTTTAGCCAGTGCCAGTACAGTGTCCCACCTGGACTTCTGGTACCTGGCTATATAGGCTATATAGTTCGCCTGCCTGAGTCCCAAGGAAGATGCCATGTACTGCTTTTTTGCCATGGCATCAATCTTCCTGGAGTCTTTGTCTGGGGCGTGTGAAGCCAAGGGAATATTTGCCTTGTCACAGGCAGCAGCCTGCACTACCCAACATGGCTGCTTTGTTGTTATAAAAACCCCGTATCTGAGCCTCATAGTGTGTACCTCTTGTCCATCCTTCTGTAAACAGGAGGTACAGTATTGGGAGACTTTAAGATTTTGAGTGTCTGCTTCCCAAAGGATTTGTGCAGGGGAATAGACAGTCTCCTGGACTCTGGGATGTCCATCATTTCCACATAATCAGGCTCCTCTTGATCCTCCATGGCCTCCTCCATAGGAAGCTGGAGGGTTTCAGCCACCTTTCTGTAAAACAGAAAGTGGGAAGGGGACTCAGAAAGCCTAGGAGGGGAAACACCAGAAGGTCTGTCTGGGGAGATGTCCGGTTCCACAGGCACATCCAGACTTTCACCATCATCACCATCATCCTCGAACTCCCCCTCCTCCTCAAACTCCGGTTCATAAAAATCTTCAGGGGTATAATCTTGAACCGGGTGAACCGACCGAACCGAGCCCCTGCCAAATGGTGCCGGATCGGTCGGAACCGGGCGAAGCGATTCCACAATCCGAATCACTCTGGCTATTTCTTCAGCGGTCAGAACATGAACCTCTGGATCCGAACCGGTCGATTTCTTTTTGCGTTTCCTTTTTGTAGGAACAGACCCCTCAGGATCGGCTCTCCTTTTGCCCAAAGAAGTATCGCCCTGGTCAGAAGGCACTCCTTCTGGTTCGGTCAGAACTGAACCGGGCTGGCCATCCGGGTCAGTGGACTTCTCGGCCTCCTTTTCCCATGGTCTACCTAATCTCTTTTCAAGGGTAGATTTAGGAAAACTTTTACAAATTTGGCAGTCTGTATCGAGGTGTTCAAACCCCAGACAGTAAACACAGGTGGTGTGGGGATCGGCCTTAGCAAAGCCCTCCCCACACTCACTGCAGTGTTGAAACCCAGTGGGCCCGGTTTTCTTCTTGGGTTTCTCAGACATGGCCAACCTAACAAAACTTACCCTTTTTATGGCAACTGCCAGGCAAGACTCCCTTATCGGTTCTTAACCATGTCTCGGGTGTTGGAAAAAAACGTTCAAAAGATGTTTTTTTTTAGAACTGATAAGAACCGGTAACTACACTCTAAAGTAAAAGACACAAAGTCACTAAAAGTGATCGGTTCAGCCGAACCGATCGCACAAGTTTACAATTTCCACACAGAAATAGGTAAAACCTATCTAGTACTCATGGTACCGCAGACAGAGGCTGAACCGATTAAGCGGAACAAATTCAGCTTAAAACCGACACTTTTACCGAGACTTTACCGACTTTTCGAACCAAGCTGAAGGAGAAATCTCCAGAGCGACTGTTCAGTGAGGCGAAGTAAAGAATCTGACGGTTGGATTTCAAAGGGCTGCAGACAGAGACCTCGACCAAGCTCGAGCTCAGCATTCTATGCTCTGCATAGAAAGTTAACCCTTTGTTCTACGGGGCAGTTTAAAGGCTGGGGCTAACTGCAATAGTCAGAATACAGCAAGACTTCATGTTGTTTGAAACAGTGGGAGAATTTAAGAATGCATGGGACAGACATAAGGCAATTCTAGTGGGAGGTAGGAGGAAGTAGGCTGTTAGTAAAACTACGATCTGCAGCTTATCCGACAGGTAGGGAAATGGGCAGACTGGGTGGGCCAAGCGGTCCTTCTCTGCCTTCAAAGTCTATGTTTCTAATAGTGGAACACCTGGTGGTCAACGGCCTACAGGATCCAAGGCAACACAGTTTTACCGGACAGAGATCATGCCAGACTAACCTCATTGAATTCTTTGACTGGGTGACCAGGGAGGTGGATCGGGGGGGGGGGACAGTGGATGTGGCCTACCTGGACTTCAGCAAGGCCTCTGACACTGTGCTGCAAATAAGGCTGTTACGCAAACTGGGGGACATGGGAGTGGAAATGCTGGTGGTAACGTGAGTAGCGAATTGGTTAGATAATAGGACAGAAAGGTGGTGGTAATGCCTGTTCACTGATGACACAAAGCTCTGCAATAGGATGGACATGCCAGAGGGTGTGGATAGAATGAGAAGAGATATACAGAAGCTTGAGGATTGGTCAAGGGATTGGCAGTTAAGATTCAACCCTAAAAAATGCAAGATAATGCACATGGAGTACAAAAACCCAGGAACAACATATCAACTGGGCGGGGGAGGGGGACAGAAAGCTCCAAGCAGGAAAGGGACCTAGGGGTTATCACCTCTGATGACCTCAATGTAGGCAGGCACTTCGACAAGGTGGCAGGAAAAGCAAACAGGATGCTGGGATGCATAGGCAGGGGAATGACCAGAAGGAAAAGGGAGGCGATGATTACACTGTACAAGACATTAGTGAGGCCACACATTGAGTACTGTGCCCAGTTCTGGAGGCCTTAACTGCACAAGGACATAGATAGGATGGAGGCAGTTCATGGGAGGGCAACCAAGATGGTCCAGGGATTACATCACAAACCCTACGGGGATAGACTGAAGGACTTAAATATGTACTCCCTGGAGGAGAGAAGGGATGGGGGATATGACTGAGACATTTAAGTACCTTCCAGAAGAACACGGTGCAGTAGAATACAATGTTT
Organism: Neoceratodus forsteri; assembly: GCA_016271365.2. Lineage (NCBI taxonomy): Eukaryota > Metazoa > Chordata > Ceratodontiformes > Ceratodontidae > Neoceratodus > Neoceratodus forsteri. Next base: position 115,418,779 of record JADMNL010000025.1, read on the forward strand.
CAGAGAAAAAGATGCTTAAGGATGAGGGGACATAGGATGAAACTGGAAGGAGGGAGGTTTGGAGGAAACGTGAGGAAGCAGTTCTTCACAGAGCGGGTGATGGACAAATGGAACAGCCTGCTAGAGAAGGTGGTAGGGGCAGAAATGATTACAGGATTTAAAAATGCATGGGATAGACATATGGAGATACTGAGTGTAGGGGAAGGGGTACAACCTAGTTACAGGAAAGCTTGAAGAAGCACAGTCACTAGCATTAATGGGCAGAAAAGGTGGGCTGAAGGCCTTTATCTACCGACAACTTCTATGAATCTATGTAGCATTGTTCTACACAGGAGACTCATAAGCTGGGCAGCCTAGGAGTGGGACTAAGAGTTGTACACTGGGTAAGAAACTGGTTGGAGGACAGGTGACAATGAGTAGTGGTAGATGGAGTTCATGCCAAGGAAGGAAGGGTGACTAGCAGGGTGCTGCAAGGATCAGTACTGGGACCAGTCCTCTAATATCTTTATAAGCGACATCGCAGAGGGAGCAGAAGGGAAAGTATATCGTTTGCGGCTGTCACAAAAATCTGCATTAGTGTGGACACTCCAGGAGGAGTGGAAAAAATTAAGAGAGACCTAGATAAGCTTGAGGAGTGGTCTAGAAAGTGGCAACTAAGTTTCAATGCATCAATGCAAAAAAATGCAAATCAAGCACTTGGGGCGCAGAAACCCAGGGACAGAGTACACAGTGGGTGGAGTGTTACTGGTGAAAGAGACCTAGGTATTACCATATCTGATGACCTAAAGGTAGCCAAACAGTGTGACAAGGCAGTGGGGGGAGCCAGTGGGATGCTAGGGTGCATAAGGAGGGATATCACTATCAGAAAGAGGGAGGTGGTTATACAGAACCCAGCCAGGGCATTCTTTGCAAAGAGTAGGGGACATTCCCGGTGCCTTGGCCAACATTCCCCTTCCCATAAAACTGGTTCATGCAATTGTCCAGGCTCTGTGTGGGTGCTGATGTGCGATATGGCTGCCACTACACATTCAGTCACTTCACTACCAGTCTAGCACTGCTTGTAAAGTGCTTTGGGATACACTGTGTATGAAAAGCGCTATATAAATGCTGATTCTTCTTCTGCAATCTCTGGTGAGACCCCACCTAGAGTACTGTGTCCAGTTCTGGAGTCTTCATCTCCAACACAGAAAGAGTTGAGGCAGTCCAGAGGAGGGCAACTAACATGGTGTGAGATCTGCATCAAAAGCACTGTGAGGAGAAACTGAAGAACCTCAATACATACAAACTGGAGGAAAGAAAGTGGGGGGGTATGACTGAGACTTTCAAATACCTAGATGGTATAAATAAGGTTCAGGAAGGGAACTTTTTTCAGATAAAAGGATGCACAAGAAATGAAAATTATGTACCTACCATCATTCTTGATCTTCCTGTGTATCTTCACCATTCATTATTGTTGTGTAAGCTGCCAGAGACACACACCTGTACAGGAGTTTTTTTTTTGGTGGGGAGAGTCGGTGCCAACAGCACCTCCCACGAGACCGACGCAATGCGTAGTGCACGAGGGTTGGCCATTAGGCGCTATAGACTCCTGTTTTGCAGGAGAGGATGAAACAAAGGGGGACAGAGAAAACCAAGGTGAGGCAAGAGAGCCGAGGGACAGGAAAAGAAAAGGATATAAACTGAAAAAGGAATAAGCCGACCAGAGGACAGAGGGATTGGACTTTTTTTATCCTAAGTTGCCATAGGGCCACAATTCTTGGGTGTTCACACAGGAAAGAAGAGAGAGAGAAAAAAGAAAAATACAATATAAATAAGGGAAGGAGGGCTCTCCATCACGTTGACTGTTAGACCACTGGCTTATTATAGCCTCAAGAACCTGAAGGTATGAAGACACAGGAACAAGGATCCCGTCAGCCTCAGGGACCACTGGACGGAGGTCCAGAATGAGAAAATTTGACATGGTCTTGGAAAATATAAACCATGGTGGAGACAGCCCTCTCTTCCCACCCCCAATCCACATATGGGATGAAAGTCCTGGAGCATGGCCCTCCACAGGTTATCCCCTGAACGCTAGTCAAGGGGAAAAAATCTCGTAAACAGGTGAGGACTCTGTCCAGAATGACCTCTAACGTAGAGAGGAAGCCAAAAGAGAAGAAAAAAGGGAGAGGAAAAACCCCACAGGCTTTCCCACGAAATGCACTGACGCAGTCCTCACTTCAGGAGAAGAGAACCACGGGACATCCATGCCAGGCTAAAGAGGACACAACAGTGCACCACACTGAGAATCCAAGGGGGAGGATTCTGTCCAGAATGATCTCTAAAGGCAAAGGGGTAGTGAGACTAGAGAGAGAGGAAATCCCTATGGGCTCTCCCACGAAATGCACTGACGCAGTCCCCACTGCAAGAAGATGGAAAAACAAGTGGACACATCCGAGCCAATTAAGGATGACAACACAGTGCAGCCTAGTGAGAATCCCAGGGAGTTCCCTCCGAGGCCAGGCTGAAGACCCTACTCGCCACCCTACTAGGCTGGGTGCTCTGTGACTTTTAAAGAAGGAAACAGAGGGCCCTGAGATACCAGGGGGACTCTGCCCCCAACTGGCCTCGAAGAGGGGGAGGGGGAGCAGGGTGGAAGTGGTGCCCAAGAGCTGAGGCCCAAGAGGGGAAGGTGGGTGGGAATCAGTAATGAATGGTGAAGATACAAGAGAAGATCAAGAATTATGGTAGGTACGTAATTTTCATATCCTCCCTTGTCAATCTTCACCATTCATTACTGCTGGGTGAGTACTAAGCCCCCCAGAAGGGACCTGGTACTGCCCTGGGGGAACAGATTCCCTCAGCCTCCTGTGGGTGAGGCGCAGGAGGGGAAGACCCTATAGCCCTACTGGACCGTACATGCCCTAAGGCTGGTCAGGCCGAGGAGATGTCCCCCGTGGCCGGTGGGACGGAAGACACCCCTGTAAGTTCCTCCTCGCCCTGTGGGAGAAAAGACGGTTCCCCCAGAAAGCAAAGGAAATCACCCTACGCCGGGCAATGGGTGACAACCTGGATAGACAAGGCCATGCCGTCCGCCTGATGCAGATTGCTGTCTCTGCCAGTCTTGAGGCCACATAAGATGCCTTTGCTTGGTGCCTTGCAAGCTTCAGACCCTACGCAGAGAGGGCAATGGCTTACCTAGATTCCTCTGAATCAGGCAGAGATGCTAACACCTGTGCTAACATCGACCACAGGTGCCTGTCGTAGGTAGCATGGTGAGCCTGATGTGAGCTGATACAAAGCAGCACAAGAGCTGAAGAGAAAACTCTTCTTTCCCACCGGTTGAACTCAGTGGAATCCAGATCCAATGGCCAGTCGTGCGCCGGGTGTTGAAGCCCGGAAGGAGTATCTAAGGCCATCAGCCCCAAGGGCGGGAGAGGCAGAGAACCAAGAGACTCCTGGGGACCGCAATACCTTCTCCTGCAGTCCGCTGGGGGTGAGGTGGCTTGTGACTGCCATGTGCGGATTGATGCTTCCTGGAAGGGAATAGGCCAGGATGGTACTACTAGGTGGTGCGCACTAAACTCGCTCAGGAAGGAGCGCATCTCCTGCTCGGTACTGTGTCTTACCACATGGGATATATAGAGTTCCTGTACCAACCTCGAGAGGAACCGCTGATATTCAGTGAAATCAGCATTGGATGAAAGGTGGACGTAACGGTCCTCTTCCTTGGAAAAGGAAGCCAAGGAACTCGGGTGCTCAAGAGTCCTCCTTCGGTGGAGGAGACAGGCGAAAGACCTGCTCATCCATGGCTCTAACATACTTAAGGAAGGCTGCCACAGTGGCCCTGAACGTCTCCCAGGTTAGGGGCCCCATAGGATCCACATGGCCCATGAGAGGTGGAGGTGACTGCAGAGGAATTAGGCAAGAGCATGTAACTGAAAGTGTCCGGCCTCTGCCAGGGCTCTGAGACCTCGGTGAAGATCCTCTAGCTCAAAGGGATCTGGGGGTCGACCAAGTCAGCATATGCTGCAGATGTGAAAACATATCCTGGTTGGGCCCTGAGGGGGAATCTCCTCTGTGGTGCAACCGGGGTTGCATGGATCCAGAAGGGCAACCCTCAGCATCGCCCACTAAGGGCACCTCCGAGGAGGAGAAGCGGGGCTCTGCACTGCAACTCCTCCCCACCCTGTGCAGGGAAGTGGAGGAGGGCCCCTGTGCTTCACCCCAGACCCTTAAACCCCTCAGACTCCGAGGCTGCCCTCTTCCTCGACCCCAGTGTTAGGGGGACCACTAATCCTGCAGGCCCCCCACAGAAGGCCGCAGAAGAAGAAGTCCCCATCCCACCTAAAGGGGCTAAAGCAGCACCAGACATGGCAGCTGCCCCCCCCCGAGGTTGAGACTGCCACACCATGTCTCCCGGGACTGCTATCCACTGCAGGACACCCGACACTGGGGTCAGCAAGGGGGCCCACAGAGACCACAGACTCTGGGGAGCACGGGAGGCAAACACTGGGCCATCTGGTGCTGCGTCCAGGGAAGCTCCCCAACTCCGGGGAGTTGGGATACCAGTCCGGATTGACCAGCGAGTTATCCTCCTCCTCCTCAGAGATCATGCATACTGCTAGACTAGCGACCCTGGGAGTCCCAGAACTGATGGCGTTGCAAATGGTACCACCGCAGGACACGGCACTGCCAGCGGCACCACCCCAATCCCTGGCACTGCAAACAGTGCTGGGATCCAGATTGGCATTGGCAGGCGGCACCAAGAGGTCCACTGGTGCCGGGCCCAGCGACTGTGGGCTGCAACACTGGGGGAGCCTGCACCTCCTAGAAGGCGGTGCTCCCGCCCTTGCTCCACAGGGAATTGAGGTGTTCCTCCGGCGCCATGGAAGAAACCACCTCAATGGCAAGGCTGGTATCCAAGGAGGTTTCCTCTTTACTGGGCCAAACAGACCCGGGAGGGGACCAGGAGGCAGGGTCAAGAGATCTTGCCATGGCATCCCTAGAACGATGCCGTCCTCTGAAAGTTGGTGGGGCTCTGCCAACTTTAAATGCAAGGATTTCCAGAATGCAGTGGTCCATGGAGAAACAGGCTTCGCAATTGTCCATATCGTGGTTGGGATCCAGGCAGTGCAGACAAACGTCATGTCGGTCCGTCATGGAACAATGCTGGCCACAGGGGCATCGACTTTTCTCTTAGCCCCCAAACCAGACAAGACATGAAAATAATCCAACAAAATCATAGAAAAAGACCCAGTGCTGTTGGCAATAATAATAAAAGGAACGGTCTTACTGGTATCCAACGATGTCTGGTGAATCAGAACCGGGATGGAGAAGCAGCAAACAGCGTCGAGGAACGGGTAGGCCTGATGACGCGGGAAATAACTGAGACTTGTGCAGCAGGTGCGACCCCAACGGCAGGAGAAACAGAAATGGGGTGGAGGAGGAGTCTACGGCACCTAATGGCCAACCCTCGTACGCCACACAATGTGTCGACCTCATAGGCAGCGCCATTGGCGCCGACGCCTCCCTCCCCTCAAAAAAACAAAAAACTCCCCTACAGGTGTGTGCCTCTGGCAGCTTACCCAGCACTAATGAATAGTGAAGATCGACAAGGGAAGATCAAGGGGTCATGAGATGAAGTTGGGGGGGGTAGCAGAATCAGGGGAAATGTAAGGAAGCACTTCTTCACTGAAAGGGTGGTGGATGCCTGAAACAGTCTCCCTGAGGAGGTGGTGGGAGCAAAAACTGTAGTGGGATTTAAGAAGGCATTGGATAGGTATAAGCAAACCTTAGAAGTAAGAAATGAGGGGCAAAGCCGGAGATCAAGTAGGGTTTAAACTGTGACTGCAGGTAGGGAAAATGGGCAGACTAGGTGGGTCAACCAGTCCTTACCTGCCATCAAATTCTATATTTCTGTGTTTGTATATGATCTGTTTGATTTCAACTGCTGACTTCAGTGCTGTGAATGGCTATTGTACTCATCAGCATTGTAAAAGCTTAGTTTGGTATGCAATGTGACATACCGTACTTTACAAAATAACATTAATCTTGCTATGTTTAGTCAAGACACCACTTTTGACCTTGCTATTTTTAAGCAATACGGCATGTCCAGGTATTATGTTATTTGTCTATCACCCTCTAGAGGTGTAATGCTGCATAAGGCAAAGCCGAGTGCTACATGCCCCTAGAGGATGATTAAATGACCATTAACATAACCCATGGAGTGCCTTATTGCTATTATAATAAGAAAAGTGTTTTTGAGCAATGTTAAACCTTGTTCAGCTGTGACTAGGCTCTACATGTACAAGATTACTACAAGATTAACATAAGGCTGATAGAATGCTTACAGCCAATCAGAAAGCTCCATTTCACAGACCCTTTTTATAATATAATTTAACTCCCTGCTCTCAAGATCAAACATCTCAAGCAAAAGTTCAGAAGTCCTGGAACTCTTCTAATGTGGTTTTAGGAAGCTCCTTTATCTCCTACACTGCAAGCAAGGAAGCGCTCAAGGTTAGTCATTATGTCTTCCTTGCTGCAGTTGGTGCTTTAAATGCTTAACAGTGGCTAATACTGCACCACCAAAACTGTTTCTGACTGCAGGATTCACAGCTGGAGAAAAACGTTGCAGAAGGTCATGGTGACTAGATGGCCATATAGCTCAGCTGGTAGAGCACCCGAATGGTATTCCCAGGGCCCGAGTTTTTTTTTGTTGTTAATATATTCTTTATTCAAATTTTAACATTTAACAGGGGGAAGGGGGTACAGGGACAATTGTCACAATTCATTATAGGGCCCGACTTTAATTCCCAGTTGTGTCACTACTATTTGTTTCATCATTGCAAATATGGCCGATGCAATCAAGGACCTATAAATTGTAAACAATTGTGAACCGGGCAAACTAGTGCCCTGTGTGTGGATGACTGAACAATGTGTGCGTAAGGGTCTTTGAGCCTAGGAGATCTGGCACTAAATAAAAAGGAACACTCCTCCATTGCCACAAGCTCAGCCACTGAGTCCCGCCATGGATACTGCTTACGGGCATCCTTACAGCAAACTAGAGGATCCCATTCAGCCGGCCAGCTGAGGAGAAGAAGCATGTAGCGATCCTCGATGGACGAGAGCAGGAGGGTTTTGCAAAGGCCGCATGTGGCCATGTCGTGCTGTGCCCTGAGGTAGAATATGCATGACATGCGCAGGTCCATCCTTGACATCTTCTGGTTGCACTGAATGCAACACTTGAAACCTGGACTGGACCTGGCTTACTCTCAGGCCATAGTGGCGACTGCTGACTAAGCAGAATCCGTGAAGTACACATCAAAGTTTGAAGAACAAGATTGCCAATTGCGCAGTTCAGACTAGACCAACACCGTGCACATAGCTGCGAAGGAGTAGATCTGATTCTTCCAGCGGAAAGGAAGCTCTGACATCATGGGATGGAGCTGAGGATCATACTACCTGGGTGGGTGGGAGCAGCTTAGCTTGGACATTCCAGCTGAATTTAAAGGGAAAGGAAGACTGCCTATGTGTGGATAAGTGCACCATATACACAACCCTAGAACCTCATCTTCACTCTGCTATTTTGCAGGTTGTTGTTTTACATTTGACTATCATAAAGTACAGTTATATAAGAATTTACCACAACAGTAGACCTTTGAGAGAATCTCTTTCATAAGGCCACACCCATGGAACTATAGCCGCCAGGCGCTAGGACCACAAGGGAACTTTTTTGCTAACAGTCTACTAGGGGCCACCCATGACAACATCTGATGTCGACATCCTCCACTATGTAAACATGAGTGTCCCCGCACCCTCCTCGGTTCCCCACCGGAAGTCATACTCAGAGGACCTCCTTCTTGGGAACTGAGAGAGACCTGAAGGTTCCCGCTACCAGACAAGGTAGAAAACAGCAGGTAGACCATCCTGGAAAGAGAGACAGAAGCAAAGAAGCTCTGAGTGCTAGGGGGATGGAGGGCAGGACAGCATGGCCTGATGAAATTATTTCGAAGATCTACTGTTACGATAAGTTCTGACATAACTGTACTATCTTCTTTAAGGATATCTGTTACGTCAGGTCACACCTATGGAATGAGTCCCAAGCAGTGCTGACAGAGAGACAGTCTGGGTGGCTGGAGGCTAAAGGGACTAAGAAAGGAGACCCTGAAGCACAGCAAGGTTGAAGCCTGCCCTTCTCCTAGAGGCAATGTCCAGACTAGTGTTTAGTGAAGATATTGACAGCACTCCCAAGTTGCAGCAATGCTAGTTTCTGCAGTTGACACATTCCTGAAACTGGCAACAGAAGTGAGCATACCTATGGGTTGAATGCCCACGCACAACCCCTGGAGGTTCCTTACTACACTTCCTATAACAAAAAGAAATACTGTTGGCCAACCATTTGGAAAGGCTGTTTAGAAACTGGTACGCTTTTTTCCTCAGGGGCGAAGGAAACAAAAAGCTATGAGGGCGTCCTGCAGTACCACGTACAGTGAACATAATATCCGAGTATTTCATGTACATCTAAAGTATGGAACAAAAGCTTCCCCTGGATTGGCATGCTCCAGAAAATAAACAGGGAAGTGAATGGTTTGATTCAGGGTAAACTCAGACACCAACTTTGGCAAAAACACAGGGTTGGTATGCAAAGACACCCTGTCTTTGTGGAAAATCAAATAAGGAGACTCACACATAAGAGCTGAAGCTCGGAAGTCCTTTGAGTAGAAATAATAGCAACTAAAAATAACACTTTCCATGACAGAAAGCGTAGCTCACAAGTCATGGCAGGCTCAAAAGGAGCCAAAGTAAGTTTCTCTAGAACAAAATCCAAGACTCAAGCCAGGACTACATTGCAGATGGGAGGCTGCAAGTGAAGAATACCCCTTAAGAATGTACGGGACACCCCCAGTTGTGCCACCGTATGGCTATCAATAGACACGTGGAAAGCTGAAATGGCTGCTGGGTGCACCTTAATGGATGAGTATTGCAGTCCAGCGTCTGAGAGGGACAGCAAGTACTCTAGAATCTGATTCACTGGACAAGTGAAGGGATCCAAGTTATGGAAGCAGCCCAGAGAGTAAAGGGCTTCTACTTCATGGAATAAGTGGCTCTGGTGAAGGGTTTTCTGGCAGCCACCAGGACATCAGCCACCTTTTAAGACACCTCAAACCTAGCCATGGCTATGTCTTCAGGAGACACACACGCAGATGGAGTGACTTGATGTCCGAATGGACCAGGGTTCCCTGTTCCTGTGAGAGCAAGCCTTTGCACAGGGGCAGAGGTACTGGAGGTTCCACCACCAACAGCTAATAAGGGGAACCATATCTGACAAGGTCAGAAGGGAGCAACGAGTATCAGAGTCACTCCCCCATCTAGATCTTGATCAGCGTTCTCTGAATTTAGAGGGAAGGGAAGGCATAGAGGAACCTCTGTTTCCAAGAGAGGGACAACATGTCTCGCTAAAAAACTCCAGGCCCTGGAGTGAGCGAGCAGAAAAGTGGCAGTCTGGCGTTAAGTGGGAATGCAAAAAGGTCTAACTCTGGATGACCCATCTGTCAAACAGGTCTTCCACTACTGAGGTCAGCAACTCCCACTTGTGCATTCTGAACTGCAACCTGCTTAGCCTGTCTGTCAGAATGTTCTGGAAGACTGGAACATGAATGGATGACAGTTCTAGACCCTGTTCTAGAGCCCAGTACTAAACCCTCTTCACTTCTCTGTACAAGGGGTAAGAATGAGTCCCCGCCCTTGCTTGTTTACATAGTGCACTACACTGATGTTATCCGTCTGTATCGGCAAAGACCCTGGGGACAGGTGATTTGGGAAGGTTCGCAGGCCATACAAAATGGCCCTCAGCTCTAGGACGTTTATGTGGAGGAAACTCTCTACTGCAGTCCAAGTACCCTGGGTCTGGTGAGGCCCCAGATGTGCCCCCCAGCCCATCCCCAAAGCGTTTGTGGTGAGGATCTGATGAGGGAAGGGGATTAGGAAAGTAACCCCTTTGAGCAAATTGCTGGGTTCCATCCACCACTGAAGCACCTTCTTTACCGGTGATGTTACTAGAACCTTCTGTTCTAGATCATTGGTGCATTGATCCCTTGGACTCAGTGTCCACTGGGGAATCCACATGTGCAGGTTTGCCAGGGGAACCATGACAGTGGCTGCTGCCATCAGGCCCAGCAGTCTCAGCAATGTTCTGTCTGTGACATACCTGTTGCTGTAAAGCACCTGGACCTGAGCTATCAGGCTTTCTGCCCTGTCCTGGGGCACGAAGGCTGATCCCTGTGTGGTGTCCAGTATAGCTCCTATGTATAGGAGATGTTGAAAATGGGTTAAGACTGACTTGGGCAGGTTTTTAATTTTTTTACATTTATTCTTTGGTTATCCTGTCTACGGCTTTGCCCCTGGATTGCTCCCGACACGCAAGCATATGCCAACTGTGAGACATTAACCCCATGAGTTTGCCCCCTTATGGTGGGGCCATCCTGAGGGATGGTTCTGATCGCCATGGTGTCCCACAGCAGCTGTGCCAGGAGTCGGGAGGACCACCAATCCAAAAGGTCCTAATGCACGGGGGGGGGGGTTGTACTACTTTCCCACTGCTTCCCACTCCCCGAGGGTGGTGGCATTTGAGAGAGCCCAAGGAGACATGCTCATGCTGCCCCGGACTCCAGCTATCAGTTCCCCCCCACATGGCACCCCTCTCTGCACTGCCTCCCATGGTCACCTGGCGGCAGTGGTACAGCAGATGTGGCAACCCTTCCTTCCCAGAGGACAGCGTCCCTTATGTCACTCAATCCTCCTTCCCCAGCTGGCCTCCGGCAACCCAGGCTCGTTCCCAAACCCAGGTTGCCGGCATCCGGCGTGGTAGCACTACCGCTGTTCCAACTTGGGCAGGTTGACTGTAATCCCCAGGGCATGAAACAGCTTTCTGTTACACTCTTGGGTGTGAGACAGTTTCTTCTTGGACTGAGCTTTGAGCAACCATCATCCAGGTAGGGAAAGATGTACAGTCAGGACAGCAAAAACCGCTCTACTACATGAGTGTGCTACGTGTATTACAACAGGACCGAAAGACAAGCACCGGCACCACTCTACTGGTAATTTACAAAAGCTTTACTGGATATTAAAACACATACTGTCCACAGGCCAGGTTACTTACAAAAAACTCGACTGGTTTCACACTACTACATCACCAGGGGCCGGGGGTAAAGGAGTAACCACCTGTGTTTTAAATCAGTTAATCAAAGTGACAGTGCTCATTACAACCCACAAAAAGTATGGTGTATAAAAATAATGCATACTACCAATGTAAAAAATATTAACAATGTTACACAATCACAAGTAACAGATTCCTAAGCAGCTAATCTAACAACATAAATGATTACACCTGGTAAACATTCATATGCAATAAATATTTAAACTGGAAAATCCAGCTAAAGGTCCAGAGTCCAAAAGGTACTCTTCTAAGGACACACTCTTCTGGTGCCAGAGGTGATTTTTCTTCCCTCCTCCACACTCTAAAAATGTGACGAGAACACACAAGGGAGAAAAACATTACTCGTTAAATATCTATACTTTACGTAATACAGTTCCTATCATTTTAAACATGGACTCAAATCTATCCTGTCATTCAGGCCTCGGTATCTTAAAGCCTCCAATGTGAAGATCCAGTAGAACTCACGCCTGATGAGCTACTCATCTAAGTTGCCATCCCGAGGTCACAATCCCACTTTTTCCACCCCACAGAATTTAAAGACCTGTCGTTCCTGTGTATGCCTCTTATTTCTGCAATGGTTAGCCAAGGCATTGGTAGACTCCTCATTCAGAATGCTTCTCAGGTGTTCTCCAATGCACAATTTAAAAGCTCTGATGGTTTCACCTATATAAAAGCTACCACATCCACACACAGCCATGTACACTAGATTGGCAGTGTTAGAACTAAAGAAAGACTGTGCCGCAAAGATTTTTGTATTGCTGACACTAGTGAATGGTTTGCTTTTAAGTACAAAAGAGCAGAATTTGCAATTGCCAGAGGTATAGATACCACATGGACGTGGCGGCCACCACTGTCCTGTTGCAGGTGTGTGTGGTATCTCAGGTTGCATACTACGCACTAGATGGTCCTTGAGGTTCCTACATCTCTTATGCACCCTTCTAGAGGGCAATCTAGTGGCCTCTAACAATAGAGGATCAGACTTGAGAATGTGCCAAGACAGCATTTACCGCATAAAAAAAAAAAAAATTTTGTGAATAAAACTTAAAAAGCCACAGCCAGTCGTCTTATGTGAGCACACTACCCAAGCACTTTGCATTCAAACAAGGCCACTGGCTGTGGTTCTTCAATTTGTATTCACAAATAAATTCTTTATTTTTGACGGCAAATGCTGTCTTAGCCTATTTATGTTTCTCGTTGAATGTGCAACTTTGTGAAGGAGTTCTGAGTACTGAGGTTAGCCACCCTTGGTTGCACCCCTCTGGATCACACTGGAGTACGTTAATGACTTTGGCAAAGTTGGAGAATGTGCCAGTTGCCCTTAAGTACTTTTCCAATATCCCTAGATTGCCTAGTATATGTAGTAACAAAGTTCATTCTAGGCAGTCTCGCCTCCCTGTTTGTACAGTAGTTGCGAACAATCCCTCCCTATCCACAGAAAAAGCCTGCTGGAAGGCTTGATCCACCACTTCCCTCCTATAACCCCTATCCAGGAATCTCTCACATAATTCAGACCAATTCACCATAAAATCACTATCCGCACTACAAATTTCTACAGACTAAGCATTTGGGCCTTGGGAATGTTATCTACCATGTGGCGTGGGTGGCAACTAGAAGCATGCAACACAGAATTCCTATCTGTAGATTTACGGAAAAGGTTGGACTCAATTGTGCCACCACCCTTCTTTATTACCTGCAAATCCAAGAAAGAAACAGTGTGTTTATCGCACTGTATGGTTAACCTTAAATTAGGGTTACTTTTTTCCAGGTACCCAATAAAATCTTCAAGTTGACCTCTAGTGCCACACCACACCATAAATATGTAGTCTATAAAGCAATGTCACAGGTCAATCTTATGGTAGTAAGGGTTGATCTGGTCATCATAGACATTTTATTTCTCCCATCTGCCCAAGCAGAGATTGGCATAACTGGGTACGAAAGTTGCCCCATAGCTGTACCCCTAGTCTGAAGAAAGTAGTCGCCCTGAAAAAGAAAACAATTTTTCGTTAGAATATGTCTTCTATAGTCCAATAGGAACTGTGCACAATGTACAGCAATAGTCTTATCCTGTTCAAGTCACTTTGCCATGGCATCCAATCCCCCCTTATGGGGCATATTTGTGCATAAAGAAACTATATCCAGTTTGCCTCCAGCTGGAGGTCCCCCAGAACACCTAACATTTGTGTGGTGTCCCAAATATATGAATGTAAAGAAAATATACACTGTTTAATGTAGGCACCTACAAATCTTGATAGTGGCTCCGTAAGGGAGCCAATTCCTGACACAATTGGGTGCCCTGTATGATCCTCCAGCTATTTGTAAAGTTTAGGCAGAATATAAAAACTAGCTTGAACAGGATGAGATACAGTTAAAAAAAAAAAATCACATTCATTTTGTGTAATCCCCCAAAAAAATGTGCTTCCTGCAGAAACCTAGCAACATCAATCTTAAAGGTATTGTTGGGGTCACTTCAGTTTGCGGTAAAAGTCCACATTTTTTAGTTGTCTCTCCACCTCTTGGATATGCTTAGTAGTGGGCATTACTACCACGGAACCCCCTTATCTGCAGATTTTTTTTTTTTAGCTGTATCTTTCTTCCTCAGCACGGTCAGCATTACATCTGGCCACCGTCCTGTGTTCCAGGTTCCACATACAGACCCTCGCTCTTGGCTACTTCCACGGCTTACCCCCTGTGGCGGGGCGGTGGGGAGTCCCCCTAATCTCACCCACCTCGAATCGGATCCAGTGCTGGGAGCGATGCATCTCGAGCCGAAGCACTGGGATGGCCATCAAGCCACCACAACCATCCGACTTCTCCCATTTACTTCCCTTGCAGGAGCACGGCGTGCAATGTAAGCCTGCGGTGGGGTTGCATGCTCTGCGCATTTCTCCGTAGCGTCTGCCATGCTACTGCCCCCATTTCTTGGCACCGTACACGCAGCCCCAGCCTCCGCGTAGGGTCATGCACTGGCCACCGATCACCTCCCCCAGAGATGGAGAGCCGTCCGTCAGATGCTCAATCCATCTCCTCCCTGCCAACCTCCGGCGCAAGGTGTGGCATCCAGCACCTCAGCGCCACCGGGCCTTATCTGCAGGTTTAATAGTGAGGTCATGATTGTTCTCAAAAGTTTCCGGGGCAGTGACTTCCTCAGTGGTCACGTTCACATAGTCTGGTTTAGTTTGGTGTTGGAATAGTGCTTGAAAGCCTTGTTTACAAGCTCTAACACTTTAACAGTTTCACTGTAGGCAGGGATAAGAGTAGAGGGCAGTCAAAACTCCAGTATTCACACTGTATTAACCAATGCGTCATCCCAGGTGCATCCCCCACTAGCCCCTCCCACAAGGGCACCACGACACCTCTTTGTCTTTTCAAAATGTGCTCTCAGATTGAGATTTCTAGTCAGTCTGTGTAGATTAACGTAGAGGTCAAAAGTTTTAGTGTCCTGTGTGGTTTTAAAGGACAAGCCTTTTTGTAACAGATAGATGTGCGGCATTCAAGGGTATACCTGAGATATTGATGATAATGTTTTCTGGTTCTCATCTTATTTCCCTCTCTTGGCCTGTTGCCGTGTATTTATGCCATCTTCTTCCCCTTTTTGCCAGTTTTCTCTGTTTCTCCTTTGGTGATATCCCTTTTTTGGTGGCTGCTGAGTTTGCCCCCATGGGGGTGGGTTCCTGAAGTGCACCACTCTGTTGCTGCCCCTTGGCTGCAGCAGCTGTGTATCCCATGTCTCCTCTAAAAAAAACTTCCTCACCTGCTTCATGTTCTGACTCACTTGTAGAGCTATAGTAGGAAGGAGAAGGTGTGTATTTTTTCAAAACAGAACATGGAGGGAGTGCTTGAGGGTGGTGTCCTCGACTATGGCACAGTTTGTGTAAATGGACCGAATCTATGATTTGTAGCAGAGTCCTTATTTCAAGAAAAAAGCTTTATTGTTTAAATAATCGAGACAACCCCACTCAAATTTTTTCAGTTCTGTATTTTTGATCTTATTATCCTCCTTTTAACTATCCTACTCCCTTAAAGGAAAACTGTCATAATCCCAATTTTCCTCCCAGTGTGTACTCACCTGCCAACTTGCAGAGAGAGACTGACATTTCTGTTGTAGGGCATGGCATTCACTAGTAATCCTTATATTATGTTCCAGGGTGGGTGGCACCATCTCACAGAGGGTAGCGGCCAAAGCCACAACTGATATGCAAATTACCCCCCGATGTTCCTGTTGTGTGCCGGAACGCTCATTCATGATGTGCGAGGCACATATCCATGGACTAAAATTAAACAGGCTATCATGTAGAGGTCCTTGAGTTGTACCTCTAGAAACAATCCCCAATAAAAACAGAGCAGTGTAAGTTAGTTGAATTATTAAGTAAAGTTCCAGCTCCGACTTCGGGCATGTGCAGTAGCGCCTAAGCTCCAAGTTCGGGATTGTACAGTAGCACTAGGTGGTACTGCACATGCCTGAAGTCAGAGCTGGAACTTCACTTAATAATTTAACTAACTTACACTGCTCCATTTTTTTCGGGGATTGTTTCTAGAGGTACAGCTCAAGGACCTCTACATGACACTCTATTTAATTTTAGTCCGTGGAAATGTGCCTCGCTCGTCATGAACGAGCATTCTGACACACAAGAGGATGATCCGGGGGGGGTTTCAAGGTCATGCTCTGTCTTCTGGTGCGGCTGCACATTTGAAATGGCGCAGCCAGGAAAGTTCAACACACCACCATACAGGCAAGAAACACAATAAACAACTTGGTAAAGGTTAGCTGCAGTATAGTTAAAATATATCGGTTATGCTAATTGAGCGTTTTTGCAGCCCTGGTGATTGCCAGCACTTTTGGACGGTTTTCCTTTAACTTCCTTTCAAAACTGTCAGACTCTGATTCTTCTTTAAACTTTAATGCATCTTCTTTGGCTTCAAGGTCTGCGGTTACTTCCTGTTGCTATCTACAGTAATTCTTAATAGTAACCCGCCATCAAGCCTTCTGTCCCCAATTGCAGGGCATTCTTTCCAATCTTTCATAAACTCAGAAACATCATGCCTGTAGCTGGGAGATTTCAAGAGGTGTAACCCCCTTGGGGAGCGTCTGACCTTAAGATAAGCCACTAAATTTATTTTCCCCTGGTAGCGTCTCTTACCACTTAGGATTGCTCTTTCCAGATTCAAAAAAGCAGACTTGATGTCCAAAGTCTCAGCACTCTGCATGCCGTCCACAGGCTGATCACCATTCTCGTGTCAGTAAACAGGTCCGCCTCAACTGCTGCATAGAAAACACTTTCTAAATGTGAACGCGGTGCTTCCCCTAAATGCAGGTTTCCCAAAAACATGGATAATATACCAACAACCCAGCCCCGTTCAGATAAAGAATGCAAAGGTGATCTGTGGAGTCCACAAAAAATATATTTAGTAAAGACCCCACAGAAACATATATTAATGTTGGTCACCAGATGGGCTGTTAAAAGGACTGGTAAAAACTGAAGCAAGCCAAATACCAGTATGCAGTGAGCAAGATCAAAAACGTTAAACCAGAACAGCAAATAACACTCCACTGCATGAGCGTGCCAGATGTATTACAGCAGAACCAAAAGACAAGCACCGGCACCACTTTACTGGTAATTTACAAAAGCATTATTTACCGTCCACTGACCGGGTTGTATATCTTTTTCAGTTTGCACACATGATATTTAGAGTAAATACTGCTGACCTTTTAGCCTTTTACAGTCTTTTTCTGTTTGTACAAACGTTATTTAGAGTAAATACTGCTGTTGTTAAACTCAAACAGGGCTGGTAGCAACGTTGCTTGTAACAGAAATCACTTACCTGTAGTAACTCCGCCCCTCCGGTCTCTGCTTAAATAACTTTGTCCTTTCTCCTTTCTTCCACACACAGAGGGTCGAGAGGGCCAGAGACGTCACCCTCCCCCAGGATCACCACGAGGGTCGCGAGGGCCCCAGCACAGCCGCCCTCCTCACCGGAGAACGAAAGGAGCCCCCCCCTTGCAGGAGAGTTGCCAGCTACGAACACGGACCCCCGACTCTCAGCTCCCTGCGCCTGGAGCACGGCGCAGTTCTGCAAGTTGTTGCCCCGCCGGCACTGCGCACTGGCTCCCCACCGCCCCCACCACCACCCTTGGTCGGCACTCAAATTATATACGCTAGAGTGGTGACGCTGTTATCAGCTGACACGCGCCAGAAGAAAAAATTACTCACCTTAGTAATTGCTTTTCTTCTCATGGAGTCTTGCTATATTATAACAATAGCAGTCAGCTACTGCAGCTGAACTGCCCCGGAGAGGAAGGAGTTAACTCCAGAAGATCTGGAGTTCTACAGCGCGAGGGCACTTGTGCCTAAAGCTTCTATCTGGCAGTTTCAATGAAACTGCAGATCTTTAATAGCCAACATCAAAGGACGAAAAGTCTGTGTGGAAAAACTACACTAGCCTATGGCTACCTACTAGTAGTAATAACAACAATATAAACAACAAAGAAACACCAGAACCATAATAACAAAGATTGATGGTATTATGGTTCGTTTTACCACCCTTGACAAGCACATATGAACCCCCCTTCCCCCCAAGACTCAAGTCCAACAAGGGAAAAAAAAAAAAAAAAAAAAAAAATAACCTAAATGAACAATCTAGATCCCTAACCCAAAGGAAAACAGGGTTAGGGGAAAACTAAAATGGCATGACACAGTGCTTGCACCAATTTGCCACCTCTACCCAAGTAGGAGTTCTGAGAGGGGCAGGAGGGAGGGTGGTTATAATATAGCAAGACTCCATGAGAAGAAAAGCAATTACTAAGGTGAGTAATTTTTTCTTCAAACACCATGAAGTCTTGCTATATTATAACAATAGCAGATTACACAGCAGTACCTCCATGGAGGAGGGCAGAACCTACTTAGGAAATAGGCTCTGAAGCACAGCTGCTAAACCAGAGCATCTCTCCTGGACTGGACATCCAGGGAATAATGCTTGGTAAAGGTGTGAACTGTCTTCCAGGTAGCAGCTTGACAAATCTCCAGAATAGGAATGTCTCAGCAGCCGCCAGAGACGCAGCTGTACCCCTGGTGGAGTGGGCCTCAATCCTGAGGGGTACTCTACCCAGTTTCTGATAACAAAATTGGATACAAGAGACAATCCACCTTGCAATTGTTCTCTTAGTGGCAGGTTTCCCTTGCCAACCTCGCCATAGGTAAGAAACAGTTGGAGGGATTCGAACCTATGACCTCTGGTGCGCTAGATAGTAACTTAATGCCCTTTGACATCCAAGCTGTGCAGTCTCCTCTCACCTGAGGAAGAATGCTCAGTGAAAATACTGGGAGGAGATAGATTGATTCAGGTGGAAATCAGAAACCACCTTAGGCAAAAACTTTCTATTAGTCCTAAGGACTACCTTATCTCTGTGGAAGAGATAAAATCTTCTTCCACTGACAGGGCCTGTAACTCACTTATCGTCTGGCAGAGGTGATAGCTACTAGAAAACGGTTTTCCAGGTTAAATACTTGAGTTCTGCTGAAGACAGAGGCTCAAAGGGGTTGCATTAACTGAGCAATGCAAATATTCAGGTCCCAGGCGGAGCTGGTTCCTAAAAGGAGGGTTAGTATGAGTAACCCTTTAAAAAACTTGGAGAACACAGGGTGAGAAGAAAGGAGGCAGGCTTCCCTGCTGACACAAAAGCAGAGACAGCTGCCAGATGAACCTTCAGGGTAGCTGGTCTAAGGCCTAGGGAATTCAGATGGACCAAATATTCCAGAAGAATGGGAAGATCAGCAGATTCTGGGATAATCTGCCTCTCAGAGCACCAGATGGAAAACCTCTTCCACTTAGAATTATAAGTGGTCCTTAGTGGAAGGCTTCCTGAAGCCTTTAAAATATCCATGACACCTTGAGAAAGGTGTAAGTCAGCAAATTCTAGCTCCTCAAGAGCCAAGCCTTGAGGTGGAGGGACTTGAGGTCCGGATACCACACTCTCCTGTGCACAGGCCAGTAAGTCGTGGACTCTGGGCAGGCTCAGGGCAGGGTGGACTGCCAGGGACAGGAGCAGAGGGTACCAGGGCTGTCTGGCTCCAATCTGGGGCAATCAGAATCACTCTGCAAGGTTGAGATCTGATTTTCACTAGTACCCTGAAAAGGAGAGGAAAGGGGAAGGCATACAGGAACTTCCTTTCCAATCCAACAGAAAGGCATCCAGAGGGACTGAGCCCAGTACTGGAGGCCTGCAGCAAAAAGAGGAAGTTGGTGGTTGTCTGGGGTCGCGAAAGATCTATCTGAGGAGTGCCCCAACTGGCAAAAGACAGACCCAGTACTAGTGATTCAGAGCCCATTCGTGATGGCCCTGAGAAATTCTGCTGAGGGCGTCCGCCAGCACATTGTCCTTCCTGGGAGATGAACCGCTATCAGGGAGGTGTTCAGGGAATAAGCCAGAGACTACAACTTCATTGCTTCTCGTGCACAAGGCTGAAGACCGAAAGCCCCCTTGCTTGTTGATGTACACATTGTGGTGGTATTGTCTGTCCCTGACTTGAACCACTTTGTTCTGGACAGAATCTGAAAAGACCCAAAGAGCTAAAAAGACAGCTCTGAGTTCCAGAAGATTGATGTGGAGCAGAGATTCCTGAGGAGACCACACCCCTGAGTGGTAAGGTCGCTAGGTGAGCCCCCCACCCTAACAGGGAGGCATCCGTGGTGAGGGGTGAGGGAGGAGAAATGGGAATGAAGGGAACCCTTGTTTCAGATTGCTTTGATCCTGCCACCAATGTAAGGCAAGGATCAGGGTTTGAGTAACTGGGACCAATTTGTAGGGGTCCTTCCTCTGAGACCAATAGGCCCTCAAATGGAACTGAATGTCCTCATCTGGAATCTTGCTCCTGCACAACAGCTGTGGAAGCAGCCATGTACCCGAGGAGTTGCAGAAAATGCCTTGCTGGTCGAGAGACCCGCAGGGTAAAGGAGGATGCCAGGCGTATGAGTCTGTCCACCCTTTCCGAGGGAAGAAAGGCCCTGGCTAACCTCGTGTTCAATTCTGCGCCTATGAAAGTTAGGGCCTGAACTGGTTCCAGAACTGACTTTGGTAAGTTTAGCAGGAATCCCAGAGAAGTGAGAAGCTGCTGGGTGACTTGCAAGTGGGATTACCTGACCTGGAGACTGACCCACAATGAGCCAGTCGTCCAGGTAGGGAAACACAGCAACCCCTTGCTTCTTAAATGAGCCACTACTACAGCGAGACATTTTGTGAATACTCCTTAGCAGAGGTAAGGTCAAGGGCATTGCCCTGAACTGGTAGTGGCCTGAGGGCAGTTCGAACCTGAGGTACTTTCGGTGGGAAGGCCTGATCAGAACATGAAAATAGGCATCCTTGAGGTCCAGGGAAGCTAGCCAGTCCCCTGGCCTTAGGGAAGGCAATATCATTGCCAGAGTTAACATTTTGAACTTTGGTTTCAACAGATGCTTGTTCAAGTATCTTAAATCCAGAATGGCGCCATTCTCCTGTCTTTTGGGGTAAGAAAGTATCTTGAATAAAGCCCCTTGCCCTGATGGCAAGGAGGAACCCTTCCACTGCTTTGCAGACCAGAAAGAAGAAACCTCTGCTTCCAAAGCAAGGGCTGGAAGGATTTGCAGGTGAAATGCCTGGCCTCATCTTTGGAAAATATTTGAAGCTGAGGACCAGACCCTGGCCTATTACCTCCAGAACCCATCTGTCCGAAGTTAGGGACAGCCAGCTCTGGCTGAAATAAGCCAACCTGCCCCCCACTGGTACAGGAGAATCGGCCCTGGGCACCCCATCAGGGTGCCTGCTTAGCAGCAGCCTTAGGCTGAGGGGAGGGAGACTGTCTCTTGGCGCCACGCCTACCCTGCCTCTGAAGAAACCTCTGCTAGACAGCAGAGGAGGCTTGAAATTGGTAAAAAGGCCTGAAAAGGGTCTGCCCTTACCTCTGGGAGCATGCCTTGTGGCATGGCATGCTTCTCTTAGCCTGGGCACTTTTGTAGGTAGTTCTGTATTCATCCATCTTTTCATATAATTTTCTGTTTGCTCCCAAACAGAGAATTTCCCACTACAGGAAAATCCATAGCCTTTGACTGAGTATCTTGGGACAGATTAGTGCATCTGAGCCATGCCAACTCACGGAAAGCTGCAGAAGTGGCCATGACCCTGGAGGAAACATCATTAACATCAACAGCAGTATGAAATTGAACTTTAGAGGCTTCAATGCCATCAGCAGCCACCTGTTCCAACTCACTAGCCAGCTGGCCATGGCCGCTTTGGCTAACTGCAATACTGTGTCCCACCTAGATTTCTGATATCTAGCCACATAAGCCATATAATTTGCCTGCCTGAGTCCCAAAGAAGCTGCCATATACTGTTTCTTTGCCATGGCATCAATCTTCCTAGAATCCTTTGTCAGGAGGATGTGAGGCCAGAGGAATATTAGCCTTGTCACAGGCTGCAGCTTGTACCACCCCTACATGACTACACTGCTCAATAAGGAAGTCTGTATCCGAGCCTGACAAAGTATACCTTCTGTCCATTTTTTATCTACAGGAGGGACAGAATGAGGATTTTTAAAATCTTTGTTGTTTGCTTCCTAAATGACTTATGCAAAGGAATAGACAACCTCCTAGACTCTGGAATATCCATCATTTCCACATAATCAGGCTCCTCTGCTCATCCACAGCCTCCTCTAAAGGAAGCTGGAGGGTTTCTGCAACCTTTTTGTAAAAAATAAAGAAAGAAGGGGACTCAGACAGAATAGGGGGAGATTCTAAAGGTCTGTCTGGAGAAATGCCCGGTTCAATGGGCACGTCCAGACCCTCCCAGCCACACATATATTGATCAAATTCCTCCTCCCCCTCCTGTGGTTCATAAAAATCCTCAACTTCAAAATCCTGAACCACTGGGACTGAACGAACCAACCTTTACCAACTGTTGGTGGTTCTACAGATCCCTGAGACAGTGACTGGACAATCTGAATGGCTTTAGCTATCTCTGCAGCAGTTGGAGACACAATTCTGGACTCCAAACCTCCTGATTTCTTTGTCTTTTACTTGGGACTGGTTCCTCTGAACCAGTCTTCCTTTGCCCGAGGAAGTCTCGCCCTGGTCAGAGGGCACTCCCTCTGGTCCAGTGGGTACTGAACCGGCTGGCCATCCGGGTCAGCGGACTTTTTGGCCTCTCGCTCCCTGAGCCGCCCAATCTCTTCTCCAGGGTGGCTGCAGGAAATTTTTACACACCTGGCAGTCTGACAGGAGGTGGTCAGCCCCAGACAATAGACACAAGTGGTGTGTGGGTCAGCCCGCAAAGGCGTCCCCACAGACATCACAGTGTTGAAACCCAGTGGGCCCGGTTTTTCTTTGGGTTTCTCAGACATAATGCCAGCCTAACCAAAACTTGCCCTTTTGATGGCAGTGCCAGGCAGACACCCTTATCGGTTCCTAACCGTGTCACGGTATTTGAAAAAACCGTAATAATTTCAGTTTTTTAGAACCGATAAGAAACCGGAACTGCACTTCTAAAACCCACAGTACAGTTTTAAAAGGCAGAAAATTCAAGCGATGTTCAAAAACCGAACCGATAATTAATTTTCCACACAGACTTGAATTTTGTACTACGGTTACCAGATAGAGCTTTAGAACTGAAATGCGGTAAAATAATGACTTTTGCCGGTTCAAATGAACCGAAAACTACCGAGAATGAACCGAGCTGAAGGAGCTGATCTCCGAGCGACTGTTCAGTGAAGCGGAGTAAAGAATCTGACAGTTTCATTTGAAACTGCCAGATAGAGCTTTGGGCACAGCGCCCTCGCGCTGTAGAACTCCAGATCTTCTGGAGTTAACTCCTTCCTCTCCGGGGCAGTTCAGCTGCAGTAGCTGACTGCTATTGTTATAATATAGCAAGACTTCATGGTGTTTGAACCTATCAGCCCACTTTCTAACTAGCAGCTTAAACTATCCTACCACTAGTGGCCGTTATACTGTGACATAGCTTGTTACTGGCTAGCTCAAAACATCAATCATGCTCCTCTATCTTATACCACTCCTTTGCCTAGCTTTTCCCCTAGCCTCTCTACCCCCAGCAACCCAGCCTATGCAGGACCCAAACCTCCTCCACCTTCACAGCGGGTCACCTCTACCTTGCCCCCCACTAACATCCACCTCTCCGCTCGAGCAAATAATACACACCCATACATGGGCACTAAGCCCTTCTGTCATCGCCCCCCCTCCTCCTTCCATGGCCTCTATGTCCTACGTAATCTAGCTAACGCTAACTCTCTCTACACATCGCAAACAAGCCACTCAAAACTAAAATCAAGACACCTTTGGAACGTCTCCAAGCACTACGTCACTCTGCTTCTCCTCCTGGCCGGGATGTTGAAACCAACCCTGGCCCAGTGCCCCATTGTACCCCCCAATCACTCCTAAAGGGACTTAGGTTACTTCACCTAAACATCTGCAGCCTCCTGAACAAAGTACTGGAGCTGCAACTCACTGCCCTAAACCTCCGCCCAGACATCTGCATTATCTCTGAGACTTGGCTAAAACCACACCACACAGTTTTCAGGCAGGACAGAGCGGGCAAGAAAAAAGGTGGGGGAATTGCCATGTACTTATCCACAAGGCTCCAGATCACCCCTGTCTTTATCCCTGTACCCTCACCCTCAATTAAATCTATGATGATCAAATTGACCCTACCCCATTCCAACCTGGTGTACGTGGCTGGGATCTACTACTCCCCGGCCACCCCAGCACCTAACGTCCATGACCACCTAGCCACTCTAAAATCAGCTGCTGGGAAGGGTGAGCTCTACATCGTCGGGGACTTTAACCACAATGGGCTAGTTAAAGACTGTGCTAAACTACGAAGCAAAGTACACTCCCTAAACCTAACCCAACATATCAATCAACCCACTTGACTAAACTCTAAAACACAAAAACACTCCCTCCTGGACTGGGCCCTCACAACCCACCCCCATACGATAACAACAGCTGGCATCCTCCCTGACTCCATGAGTGAACACCACATGGTTTATATGGTTAGGAAGGTGCACAGACCCGCAAACCGCCCCCCACCCAGGACCCTCCTCATGAGGGCCTACAATTCCCTCTGTCTCCATTCACTTCTAAATGACCTCGCCCTAGTTGACTGGTCTTTCATCCAGACAGCTCCCTCTATTGACTATGCTTTTGATAAGTTCAGACACAACTTGCTTGCCGTATGGGACCTTCACACCCCCCTAAGATCAAACAGGGTAAAGGGATTACATCTCCCCTGGGTCACTGCCGATATCATCGGCTGCTGCCGAGCCAGGGACAAGGCTTGGAGAAAGCACAAGCTAACCGGTTCTCCCGATTCACTGCAGCACTATCGCAGTCTACACAACTACTGCACCAAAGCTATCTAGCAGGCAAAGAATAACTACTTCAAGGCAGCCCTCTCCTCCAACCTGAACCACCCCTCAAAATTCTGGAAAACCATCAAAACCCTACTCACCCCCTCCCCCCGGGCCCAACCATCAACAGGCCTTTGCCGGCCATGGGAGGTCTGGCAAGATTCAATGCCAGAACCGACCCTGTGGGAGTGAGGGTTTGGGTGGCAGGAGGCATCACCACCAAAGCAGACGATGATGACACAGCAGTCGGCGCCAAGCCCAGCAGCAACCAAGAGCGTACTGGGGAGATGTATCTTTGTTCCATTCCCTCTCCCTGTGTTTGTGCTGTCCTGAGGGCTTGTGCTTGGTCTTGGAGGAGTGGGAGCCTGAGGACAGGGCTAGCAACATAGAGGAGCTTTTCGCCTGGAGCTCTCTTTCCATACTGGCCACCTTCAGTTCTAGGAGGAAAGACTACATGACTTTCTGGCGGCATCACTGGTAGCTTGGTTAAACTGCAGGCAGATCTCACAGGCCTCAACATTGTTGCCCTCTCCAAGACAGCAGACACAGATGTCGTAGTAGTCATTGGAGTGAATTTTTCCACCGCATTAGCAGTAACGAAAAAGCTTAGTGGGATCTTTCATCGACATACACGATGACAGCAATTACTTTAGCAACAAAGTGATAATGTACTAGGGTGAGAAAAATAGTGAAAGTTAGAAATTCGAAGATCAACAGTTGACTGTAGCGGCGGTTTCTCCGTGGTGTCCAGCAAGTATGGCCAACAGCGGAAAAAGAACTGAGGAGGGTGCGGGGCCACCCTTGTTTTCACACTGGAGGGTGTCAATGTCTGATGTCATTGTGAGCAGCCCATAGTAGACAGCTAGCAAAAAAGCTTCCGTGTGGTTCTACTGCCTGGCGGGCTATAGTTCCATAGGTGTTGCCTGATGAAAGAAATATCCATGAAAAAAATACTATGTTACTAACAGAATGGCTTCCAAGTTCACATAACTGACTGAAATGGCACTGAATAACTTTCATCATTTAGACCCCTCCCAAGGTTTCTGTCAGTCTTTAACATGTCTCTGTTATGAAGAGGACCTTGGCTCAAATCAAGATTTCGACTCCCAACCCTTCTCTGAGGAGTTTCACGTGCATTTCAGAAGCTGGGCATTTAGAGGTGCAGGGGCACTTCCTATAAATTAGGTGTTTCTATGACGGATGCAACTGAAGGCAGGCACTGATGCCATGGATGGCATAAGACAACCACCTTCCCATCTCTTCCTGCTGCCACATTAAGGCTGTTGGTATGGACAAAAGTGACAAGGAGGGAGGGAGTTTACAGGGGGTAAAACATCCAAACTGGAATGACACCATGATGTCTCTATGGCCTGCCCATCATCTGTTCCCCTCCATTAGATCCATGTGAAGGGAGAGTTGTAGGGGGGGAGGGCAGGCAATTGGGCTAGTTTCCACAGCATGTGTGGTGGTGTTGGATGGGAGTCAGAGCTGCAGGAAGAGGTAGGCAATCTTCTGGATGGGATAAAAAGAGATGATATATAAAAACAACTGTAGCCAAAGAACCTGTTAATGCTTCCATTGCCAAGTCTGTCAAATTTGAAATAAATGTTTTAGATTTTAGAAGACAGCAGTTACGCAAGAACTTACCGTAACAGTAGATCTTCGAGAGGCGCTCTTGCAGCAGGACAACACCAGTGGAACTTAGCCGCCAGGTGCCAGGACCACACGGAAGCCTTCTACCAGCACTCTACCATGAGGGACCGCCCATCGCTGATGTAATACTCTGACTTCAACCTCTCCTATAAAGGTGGATGGTCCCCCACACCCTCCTTAGTTCTCCTCCCAGAGACCCGAAGCTAGTAGCAGAACAAGAAACCAAGGAGGTTCCCGACAGCCATGAAGGAAAAAAGGAAAGCAGAAAACCCCTGAGAATGGAAGAGGAAACAGCAAAGACAAAGAAGGGTGAAGAAAGGAGGGAGGAAGGGAAAATCATGGCTTGCTGCAAGAGCTCATCTCGAAGATCTACTGTTACGTTGTACTATCTTACTTCAAGGAAGCTCTTGCAGCAGGCCAACACCAGCAGGACTGAGTCCCAAGCAGTTCTGGCAACATAGAGGAAGAAGCACCACGAGGAGGAAAGAGAGACAGCAGCCAATGGCATAAGAGAGAAGACCCTGCAGAATGATGAGGTCGCAGTTAGCCCTGTTCCTGGAAGCAATGTCCAGACTGTAATGCTTGATGAAGGTGTGGACAGAGCTCCAGCTGGCAATTGCACAAATATCCACAGCAAACACATTTCTGAAATGAGCCATGGAGGTGGCCATACGCCTGTTGGAATGGCCCTTAACCACTCCCGGAAGGTCAATGTACTTATGGTAGCAATAACTAATGCAATTAGCTAGCCACCTAGACAAACACTGTTTGGAAACCAGGGCGCCCTCTCTCTCGGGGGTGAACGAAATCAGACTTCCTTGAAATCTTGATCCAGTGTGTATAGTATCGCAAGATTCCATGTACATCCAAAGTATGACGCAAAGCCTCCCCCGGATTAGACTACTCAGGGTAATAAACCAGTATGTGAATGGATTGGTTTAAAGTAAACTCCGACCCCACCTTGGGAAGAAACTTAGGATTAGTACGCAAAGAAACCCCATCTTGCCTGGTGGTGCAGAGGGCTGTGGTGCTGGACGTCTTACCTAGCACCACATCAGCGACCTGGGTTTGGGAACAGATTCGGGTCATCGGGGAGCCAACACGGGGGGGGGGGTAGAAGCAGGATTGAGCAGCCAACAGGCAGTTCTCCTCTCCCAGGGTGGTTGCTGCCCTCCCATAGTCCCGCTGGCACCGGGTGGAGGTCCAGTGGTTAGCGTAGCCAGGGGTGAAATGTAGTGGGAGAGTACCGAGATGCAATGCAGGTGCTCTGCCACGCACACGTGGCTGTGGTATGGGGCCGGTACCGAGGAGGAAAACAGGAACAAAAATCTATAAAATATATATAGGAAAAAAAAAAAGACACCCTATCTTTGCGAAAAAACAAATAAGGTTTTTTACACATAAGAGCCTTAAGCTCGGAAACCCTTCGAGCAGAAGTAACAACTAAAAAGAGTGCTTTCCATGACAGAAAGCACAGCTCACAACTTGCAGCTGGTTCAAAAAGAGGCAACGTGAGTTTCTCCCAACATAAAGTTGAGGTTCCATGGAGGGACTGGGTCCTGAATGGGAGGCTTCAGATGCAAAATGCCCAGTAGGAAGGTGCAAAACACTTCAAGTTGAGCCATGGCCCTGCCCTCAATAGCCACATGGTACGCAGAGATGGCAGAAAGATGCACGTTGAGGGAGGAGTACCCTAAGCTCGAGTTTGAAAGGGAGAGAAGGCACTCCAACACTTGATTCACTGGACAGGTGAAGGGGTCCAGCTAGCGTGAAGCTGCATAAAGGGTGAAGTGCTTCCATTTCATGTCGTACGTGGCCCTGGTGGAGGGCTTTCTAGCAGTGATCAAGACATCTGCGACCCGGGAGAAAAACAGAAAGTGGGAGATGGCTAAGTCCACAGGAGCCACACATGCAGATGCAGAAATGTTAGATCCAGATGGACCAGGGTGCCCTGGTCCTAGGAGAGCAAGCTGGTGCATAGGGGCATGGGCACGGGAGGCTCCACTGTCAGCTACTGCAGCAAGGGGGACCAAATCTGACATGGTCAGAAGGGGGTTATGATTATCATCTACACCTCCTCCAACTGGAGTTTGAGCACGGCCCTCTGGAGGAGTGGGAAGGGAGGTAAGGCGTATAGTAACCTCCCCTTCCATGAGAGGGACAATGCATCTTGCCAGAAAACTCCAGGCCTGGGATCGAGTGAGCAAAAAGATGTCAGTTTTGTGTTGAGTGGGGACACAAAAAGGTCCAACTCTGGTCGACCTCATCTGTCAAAGAGGTCTTTGATCACTGGGGTCAGACACTCCCACTCATGAGGCTTTGACAGGGAGCAACTTAGACTGTCTGCCAGGACGTTTTGGACACCCGGAACACAAATGGCTGAGAGCTCCAGATCATGCTCAATGGCCCAATATCAGACCATCATCGCCTCCCAACACAGGGGGTAAGAGTGAGTCCCCCCTCCCGCTTGTTGATGTAATATACCACGCACATGTTGCCCGTCTGCACCAAAAGCGGACCGGGGAGGAGATGAGTCTGGAAGGCCTGCAGAGCATACAAAACCACTTGCATCTCCAGAGTATTGATGTGGAGACCCTGTTCCACTTTTCTCCAAGTGCCTTGAGTCTAGTGAGCATCCAAATAGCTTCCCAGCCCAGACCCCAGACATCCGTCTTGAGAATCTGACGAGGAGCCGAGATTTGAAAAGAAACCCCCTGAAGCAGGCTGGCCAGCTGTAGCCACGACAGGACTCTTCTGACAAGGTCAGAGCCCATGACCATCCATGCATTGGTCCCACTGGACTTTCAATGTCAACTGAGGTATCCACATGTGAAGGCCAGCGAGGGGAACCATAAGAACATAAGAATTTGCTGCCAGAAGGAGACCATATGGGTCCATCTAGTCTGCCTGGGTTTTTAACCCCCTACTATCAATTTGTCTTGCTAAGGTGACTATACTGTCTATCCCATGCCTGTTTGAACTCATTGACCGTCTTGGCTGCCACTACCACCAGTGGCAGGCTGTTTCAAGGGTCCACCAAGGGAAGGTCATGCCAGACGAATCTGATAGATTTCTTTGACTGGGTGACCAAAGTAGTAGATCAGGCAGGGGCTGTGGACATGGCCTACTAGACTTTAGCAAAGCATTTGACACAGTCCCACACAAAAGATTAATATACAAGTTAGCCAGCCTGGGAGTGGGTCCCAAGATGACATCCTGGGTAAAGAATTGGCTGGAGAATAGGACACAGAGAGTAAATGGAGTCCACTCAGAAGAAAGGGGGGTTACTAGTGGGGCACCGTGAGGTTCAAAGATAGACCAGTCCCTCTCAATGTCTTTATAAGTGACATTGCAGAGGGACTGGAAGGAAAGTATGTCTCTTTGCAGATGACACAAAGATCTGCAACAGAGTTGATGCACAGGGTGGGGTGGAAAGGATGAGAAGGGACTTGGCAAGGTTAGAGGAATGGTCAAATGTATGGCAGCTTAGATTTAATGCTAAGAAGTGCAAGGTAATGCACCTGGGAAACAAAAACCCAGGGGAAGAGTACACAATGGGGGTTGAGATACTAACAACAACAAAAATGGAAAGGGACCTGGGGGTAGTCATATCAGATGACCTAAAGGTGGGCAAGCAATGTGAGAGGGCAGCAAGGAGGGCTGGGGGGATACTGGGATGCATAGGGAGAGGCATCACCAGTAGAAAACAGGAAGTTATTATCCCTCTGTACAGACAGCTGGTGAGACCCCATCTGGAGTACTGCGTGCAGTTCTGGAGACCCAATCTCTGCAAAGACATAGACAGGATGGAAGCTGTCCAGAGGAGGGCAACTAAAATGGTGCAGGGTCTGCACCAGAAGACATATGAAGAGAGACGAAAGGAGCTTAATATGTATAGCCTCGAGGAAAGGAGGGAGAGTGGGGACATGATAGAAACGTTCAAGTACTTCAAGGAATCAACAAAGTCCAAGAGGGTAGCATCTTTCAAAAAGAGGTGTGCAAGAACAAAGGGCACAATTTGAAGATGGGGGCTCAGAGGTAATTTAAGGAAGTATTTTTTCACAGAGAGGGTTGTGGATGCATGGAATGGCCTTCCGAGGAGGTTGTGGAGTCAAAACAGTAGTGGAATTCAAGCATGCATGGGACAGTCATAAGGCCATTCTAGGGGTTGGGGGTAGGAAGAAGTAGGCTGCTGGTTAACTAGGATCTGCAGCTTATCCAGTAGGTAGGGAAATGGGCAGACTGGGTGGGCCAAGCAGTCCTTATCTGCCGTCAAATTCTATGTTTCTATGTTTCACCACCCTCTCTGTGAAAAAGTACTTCCTAACATTTGTTTTGAATTTACGTCCCACCAGGCGCATGTTGTGTCCTCTAGTATGTGCAGCCCTGTTTTCCCAAAAGAGGTCCCTGGTTTGTATCATGTTGATCCTGTTAACAAATTTAAATGTCTCAGTCACGTCTCCTCTGTTCCTCCCCTGCTCGAAGTAGAATAAATTTAGCTGGCTGAGCCCAGCTTTGTACGTTTCATGGTGCAGACCCTGCACCATATTGGTGGCACCACATCTCTGCACGGTTTCCAGATGGTCTATGTCCTTTTTTAGGTGAGGTCTCCAGAACCGCACACAGTACTCCAAGCGAGGTCTCACCAAGGACCTGTACAGCAGGAAGATTACATCACGCTTCCTACTGGTAATACTCCTGCCATTACATCCGAGGATGCTGCTTGCCTTTAGTGTCACTTTTTTGTATTGTTTCCCTACCTTTAAATTGTTTGAGATCATGACACCAAGATCCCGTTTCAGCTTTGTTTCTTCTAGTAGCTGCCCCTCCAGGACATACTTGATGCATGGGTTCCTTCTACCCAAGTGCATGAATTTAAATTTTTTGGTGTTGAATCTCAACTGCCAGTTCCTGGACCATTCCTCTAGCATCTTGAGATCTGCCTCCATTTCTGCAATCCTTTCCTGTGTGTCCACCCTGTTGCAGCGCTTCGTTTCATCTGCAAAGAGGTGGACTTTCTCTTTCAGTTCTTTAGCGATGTCGCCGATGAATATGTTGAAAAGGATGGGGCCTAGTAATGATCCCTGTTGCACACCACTTGACACTTTTCCCTCTTGGGACAATGTGCCATTTACCATAACCCTCTGTGTCCTGCCTTGCAGCCAGCTTGTGATCCATTTAACCTCTTTGTGACCGATGCCAGCTTGCTCCAGTTTGTTGGCTAGCCTTCTGTGTGGGACTGTATCAAAGGCTTTACTGAAGTCCAGATACACAACCGTGGCAATGGCCGCTACCATGTGGCCCAGGACCCATAGAAAGACCCTGGTGACTAGAGGAGACCAGGCAAGCCTGGGCTATCAGGTGCTCCACCCTGTCCATGGGCAAGAAGGCTATGCCCTGGGCGGTATCCAGAACTGCCCCTATGTACTGGACGTATTGGCAAGGAGACAGGCAGGCAGGACTTCGTCTGATTGATGGTGATACCCAAGGCCTGGAAGAGGCGGAAGATATACTCCAGGGTCTACATGACACAGTCCTTGGAGGGTGCCACTAACAGCCAATCATTCAGGTAGGGAAACACATAAAAGCCCTGCCTCCTCAAGGCAGCCGCCACCACTGCCAGGTACTTGGTAAAGACCCTGGGGGCTGAAGAGAGGCCAAAAGGGTGGGCCCTGAATTGAAAATGGGCTCCCTAGAAATGGATGTGGAGGAAGCGCAGATGTGAAGGAAAAATTCTGAAATGCAGATATATATCCTGCATGTCCAGAGAACAGAGTCAGTCTCCCCAGTGCAGGAGGGGCAACAACGCCTAAAGGGAGACCATCCTGAAGCGTTTGTACTCTATGTACAAGTTGAGATGACTCAGATCCAGGATGGGCCGAAGATCCCCGGTCTTTGTGGGGACCAGAAAGAAGTGAGAGTAGAATCCCCTGCCCCACTGAGCTGGAGAGATGGGCTCTATGGTCCTTTTTAGAAGAAGAGCCTGAATTACCTCCCAGACGAGGGACAAATGAGCTGGGGGGTAAGAGGAGTTTCCCCAGAGGATTTTCTGGGGGCCACTCGAGAAGCTCTAGCGTGTGGCCATGTTCTATGATCTGCAGTACCCAGCTGTCCAAGGTAATGCCCCGCCACCAATTGAGGTGTAGGGAGAATCGACCCCCAACAGCCTCCCCCAGAATCATGTCTTTGGGGGGGCATCAGCCAAGAATTCAGGAGGTAGGAGCGAGTGGCAGGAGGGCAGCTGCAGGTGCTCTGGCATCAGCTGCGGATGGGGCTTGTCACTGGGCAAGGGTTTAGGATAACACTATTCCAAGCAGACCACAAGTCAGGTGCATAAAAAAAGTATGGTTGCATTTATCATTTTATTTTCATCAAGTAAAACATACAGAAAGCAAAATGGTAAGTCAGACAACTGCTTAGTTTCAACAGTTTCTAAGGCTTTTCTTCAGCATAGCATAAATCAAACAGTGTGAAATCACACACTACTAGGAGGTCTTTCACCTTCCGATCTATCTCTTCAGCACTGAGGTAGGGCTTTTTATAGGCTCACTAGCAGTTGGAAAAACAGTTTCCCCTACCCCTTGATTAATAGCAGACACAACACAAAACTAGCCACTAGCGGCCACTGTTGCACCACAGAGAACAGTTATTTAGCACCTGGAGCACATTACATAACTTGTTTACAACATTGTTAAAGGTCAGAGCTGAGGTCAGAACATTCTGTGCTCTCAAGATCTCTTGCAGGGTCATATTACCTCATGCTGTCTGCTGCAAAATACATCTTAGAAGAAGGCTGCTAACATTTAGAAAAAAAAAACAGATACAAACATTTGTTATTCTTATATTAAAACTACCCTCTTAGTTTTGTTATAATCAGCCAAGCAGCAAGTTGGACATTATACAAAATATATTAACTGCTTAGGGAAGGAGTTTCAATTCATCCCAGGGATGTTCACTATGACAGGGGTCACCCTTTCACACATCCCCCTGCATAAGAGAGCAACCATCCTATGGCTGTCTAAATCTCAACTAACACCCTGGAAGGGTGTGGAGCTTTGGCCGATCCTTACCGGGAGCTCCATCTTGCAGGGTCCCTTTCAAAAAAAAAAAAAATTTGTAAAGTATCCTGTTCATAACAATACAAATATCCTGAGACATTTTACAAGTTTACTACATTCGTAAACTACAAAGCATTCCATACATTTAGGAGAAAGAACCACTAATGGCAGTTTTATGCCATCTACTGACTTTCCCTGACCAGATACACTTGAACATTTGAACGGCTAGACTATCCAGCACCCAGTATAACTGCCTTCGGTGGAAGAACTACCTTGCTCTGTCCCCACTTAGACATTTAAAGGTAGGCTAGTAACATACCACACTGTATGCCTAACAGCCTGTCCCTAACCTCTGGGTTTTTGTATCATATCTTATACACTTCTAGTGGTGTTGGCCACCACCTTGTCCTTCTGTTCAATGTGGGAGTCTCCCTCTTTTCCATGTGTGCCATTTATTGCCCTCTACCCTTTGGGTCACTCCTCCCACACTCCTTCCAGGTACTTCTACCTGTTTACCCTTACAACAGATCTTATGGTATTCTGCTACCTGCCTATAGATGCCTGGCTAATAGAAATACGGGGTTAGTCTAGCCAAAACCTTCCCATGGCTCAGATGCCCCGAGTGACTGCAGTGTGCATTCTCCATCAACTTTTTCCTATATGCCATATGCACCACTACCTGGGCATCCACTTGCTTTGTCTGGGGGTTGGGCCTCATATGATATAGAACTTCCTTTCTAAGTTCATACCACCATAACCTGTCCCCCATGCCACCATTTACATGTCTCTCATCCATGATTTTTACATACTCCCTTAACTGGGTTACTTCAGGATCTCCACCTGCATCTTTCCTCAGTCAACATCAGGAGAACAATCATTTTTCATAGGAGGAGGTTTAAAACATGCAAACGTCCCTTCAGCCAAAATGGCTCCTTCCATCTTGCTTGAAGTCTTCTGTCCCAGTAACACACTGCCAGTCAAAGTCTTACCTGGGGTCTCCTCTTCTCGTTCACTATCCTCCACCAAATAGCAGCCTGGAAAAATGGTCAACAATGGGATCTCCACAAGCGTTGGGTGCAAATGCTCTGTCAGGGGGTCCTCCCTCCTCCTCCAGAGCCCAAGGATCCTGCTCTACTGATTCTTCCTCAACATCCTCCAAGTGGAACCTCTCGAATAGCTCCTGGCATCTGCACTCCACCTCTCTCCAGAGTCGATCAGCCTCCAGCCATCTCCCACTCATCCAGTGAAGAAGCGTATCAAGGTCTCCATTTGGCTATCTGGTTTATCTTGTCCCATCTATGGAGCCTCGCGCAGGTCATCACCTCCATCAGGTGCTGTCCTCATCATCTTTGGCACCATGCACCTCTGCCATGTATCCTAGGTACCAGGTCTGGTGCCACTGATTGAACTCCCCCTTGTTACCTCGGACATTCAGTCAGATCCTACTGTGACACCATATGTCACCGGGCATGGGTTTAGGATAACATTATTTCAGGCAGACTACAAGTCAGGTGCAAAAAAAATGCATGGTTGCATTTATAATTTTATTTTCATCAAGTAAACTATACAAAAAGCAGACGTCTGCTTAGCTTCAAGAGTTTCTAAGGCCTTTCTTCAGCCTAGCATAAATCAAACAGTGTGAAAACACACACAAGGAGGTCTTTCACCTTCCTACCTATCTCTTCAGCACTGAGGTAGGGCTTTTTATAGGTTCACTAGCAACTGGAAAAACAATTTCCCCTGCCCTTTAACAGCAGACACAACACAGAACGAGCCACTAGGGGCCACTGATGCACCACAGAGAACAATTATTTGGCACCTGGAGCACATTACATAACTTGTTTACAACACCGTTAAAGGTCAGAGCCGAGGTCAGAATATTCTGTGCTCTCAAACTCTCTTGCAGGGTCATATTACCTCATGCTGTCTGCTGCAAAATACATCATAGAAGAGGGCTGCTAACATTTAGGAAAAACAGACACAAACATTTGTTATTCTTATATTAAAACTACCCTCTTAGTTTTGTTATAACCAACCAAGCAGCAAGTTGGACATTATACAAAATATATAAATTGCTTGGGGAAGGGGTTTCAATTTATCCCAGGGGTGTCCACTATGACAGGTGTCACTCTGTCACAGGGCTGATGTCACTTTGCATTTGCCTTGACCTTTGGTGGGTGGGTGGACCCGTCCGTGGGCAGGTGAAAGGGTGTCCGCTGACCAGTCTTAGGCTGGGTATGGTACGCGAATGAACAGACTGGAGGGCGTGGCCCTATTCCTGGAGGGAGGAAACTGTATCCTGGACATCCCCCCGAACAGGACGGAACCCCAAAATTGGCGGCCAAATGCTGGACTGCACATCAGAGACAAAGCCAAACACCCGGCTATTACCATACAAAAGCCTCCTACTAACCATTACAGACTCACTTTAATGTGCCAACCCCCCCCCCCATCTAGATATGCTCCGAATCAAGTCTAGGCTCCGCTTACCTATTACTGTACAGCATTGCTTAAGCCAGTAAAGAATGTCTGTAATATTTACCCCTTCATTCTCAAAGAGCACTGATTTCTTTAAAGCTTGGTTTGGTTAGGGGAATTGCCACAGATGGAGTCCAAAGAGGGTGAGATTTAAGCTCATGGTATTTTTTCCAGAATCGCTCAAGTACTATAAGTGTTTTAAAAGCTAATGGCAAAAATTGTGTCCTTAGCAGTATGCATCAAGGCATACATTTAATAGGTATAGAAATGCATACTGTCTTTAAGTAGTTTCCGAGCCACATATACTCTGTCTGGGATTTCCGACAGCCCTTAACAGATTTCACACATGCTGTGTTCCTTCATTTTATAGGTTCAGGGGCATTCTTAAAAAAGTCTAAAAAGAGTCTTTTAGTAGGCCGCCTGGCTCAGGTTGGTCTCTCTACACCAGTGTGGTTTGGGGCGCCTGTGTTTCCAGAATTTGAATCTCTTGGGGGGGGGTATCTTGGTTATTTTGGTCTAGCATTGTTTGTGCTTGACTTCCTGATTTTTCAGGAATTGGGGATGTGTTTCTAGAGACCACATCTCCGGAAGGACATTGACAAAACAGAGGTAGTCCAGAGAAGGGTATCAAAGATGGTACATGGACTGTACCAAAAACCCTACGAGGAAAGAGTTAAGGACCTTAACATTTATTCACTGGAGAAAAGAAGGAAGAGAGGAGATATGATAGAGACTTTCAAGTATCTTAGGGAAATAAACAGGATACAGGTGGAAAGCATATTTCAGAGAAAACTCTGCACAAGAACAAAGGGGCATGATATGAGGCAGAAGGTTGGAAGACTCGGGTAATTTTAGGAAGTACTTTTTCACTGAACGGGTGGTGGAGCCGTGGAACAGCCTTCCAGCAGAAGTGATGGGTATGAAAACAATATGGGCTGCTAGCTTTTGGAAGACATAAATCTTGCTTGTAGAGCAGAAAGCAGCTAACTAAAAAAGCTACAGTTTTTCTTACTAATTTAACACTTCTATCTCAGCAGGAGTCAGTGCCTGTTGGGATTAAGCAAACAGATACTTTATTAGAAGTAGAGGGGGTCTCATTTAGGGTTGGAAAAAAAAAAGAAAGTCAGTGTATGTTTCTGTGTTGGGAAGGGTACTGTATCAACTTGCTTTGCTAAATCAGTAGGAGGGGAGAGAGGTTAATTGGGTGTGTGGCTTAGGCAGTAGAAAAGCAGGTGACTCCAATTACAACTTCCTGCTGCTAGCTTTTGGAAGACAGAAATCTTGCTTTCAGAGCAGAAAGCAGCTAGCTACCTTTATTCTTACTAATTGCCCAACATCCCACCCTAAGCCAGTTTTACCTTTATAGCCACTGGATTTGACTAACAGGAACTTCCTGTTTGGCAGTAGGAAGGGAAGGATCATAAAGAAACATTAGTTTTGTCAACCCTGAAGGAAAAAAGTAGCTCTTTCTCCCCCTAGCTGCCGGTGGTCTGACTCTGAGCAAGGAAGAAGGAGACTACTGAAGAATACAGGAAACTGCTGTCCCAGAACAGGAAGGGTGAGAGTTGTAAGGAGAGCGTGAGCGTACAGAGAAACAGGAGAGGGGACACAAAATAAGACATGATGGGAGTGGTGCAGTGCAATGGCTATGGGGTGTCAGTGTTCCGGGAGACATTCTGGAGGCTGCGATGCTGCCCTATTTGCAGACACCTCTCTGGTCTGAGGGAGGAGGTTGCCTGTCTCCAGGCTGACCTGGCTAGGATTCATGAAACCTCCTCCCCCACCCAGGGACCACCAGGGCCACTGCCGCTACCTCAGAGGTTGCCAAGAAAGAGAAGCGGCTGGACCAAGGAGGGCTCAGGGAGGGAGAGGGTGGTGGAACAAAGGTGCATTCCTCCAGCTGAACCTCTCCACAATTCATACACTGTTCTGGTGGATGGTGGTTCCTCTATGGAGGCACCTGCAGTGGAGACCAAGAAACCTCCACAAAGAAGACCCACAGGAGGGTGGCACAGGACCTCACAGGGAAGGAAACAACTTCTGGTGGGGGACTCAATCATTAGGGGGGTAGAAGTGGGGAGGGAATGGGAGAGGAGGTAAGGTGCCTGCCTGGTGCCATGGCTTGGAGGGACAGGAAGCGAATCCTCAGGATCATGGGAGCAGCTGCACGAGGGAGGGAGCTGGATGTCATTGTCCATGTAAGGAACAAATGACCTGGCTAGGAATGGGATCAGAGCAGTGCAAGAGGAGTTTGTAGAGTTGGGGAGGGGCCTTAGACAAGTAGCGCATACGGTAACCTTCTCGGAGGTGCTGCCTGTCTATGGCAAGGGTGATGCTAGAGTACTCCACACCATGGAATTCAGTGAATGGTTAAAAAACTGGTGTGGAGCTCAGGGTTTTGGCTTCACTGGGGACTGGGGAACCACCTGGAGAGATGCAGGCCTATAATGGCGTGATGGTCTGCATCTGTCTGGGGGGGAACCAGGATCCTAGGTGATAGGTTTAAATGCTTCATTGGCAAGCATTTAAACTAGCCAAGGGGGAGGCACTGAAAAGGAGCAGGGAAATCCTAGCCTCCCCCCACACCCCCACAAAACACGGTAATTAGGGAGGTGAACACCAAGGTAGAGAAGTCATTAGGGAGCAGGACAAAGGTAAATGCAAGCAAAGGCAGTAAGGACAGGGATGGGGCTAAAAGGGGTAAGGCCATCAAACATTGGAGGGTGATGAGTACCAATGCCCGTAGTCTGTGTAACAAGTTCCCTGAACTAGTGGCCTTGATGGAAGAGGCTTGCCTGGGTATTGTGGCAGTCACAGAAACATGGTACACTGAGAACCATGACTGGGATGTTAACATACCAGGATACACAATCTATAGGAGGGACAGGGAGGGTAAAAGAGAAGGAGGAGGAGTAGCTCTCTATGTAAGGGAAGGGATCAAAGCAACAGAACTAAAGAGTAAACAGGGAGCAGATGAGGCACTCTGGGTCACACTGGAGACAGGAAATTGTACCACAATCCCCATGGAAGTTGTATACAGACCCCCATCTCTGGGGAAGGGGAGGGAATGGACAAGGAAATGATAGAAGGCATCCTTAGAATGGCAGAAAAAAGGAAATATTGCTGATGGGGGACCTGAATATGCCAGATGTTAACTGGAGCACCTTTGCTGCAGGCACATCCAAGAGCAGGGTCATTCTTGATGCCCTACAAGGGGCATGCCTCAGACAGCTAGTATTGAAACCCACTCGAGGGAGCAATCTTAGACCTGGTACTCTCAAACGGGGATGGAGAAAGGATCTTGGATTTAGAAGTAGGTAGCCATCTGGGAACAAGCGACCACCAAACAGTGTGGTTCACGATAAACACAGCCATAGAGTCAAGCCATACAAAAGCAAGAGTATTGGACTTTAGGAGGGCTGACTTTGGGAAAATGAGGGAGTGCCTCAGAAAAGCACTAGCAAACAGGCAAGAAGGAGGAGTGGAGGGACAATGGGGAGTAATCAAAACAGCCATCACAGAGGCAACAAGTCTTTGTGTAAAGCAAATCAAAACACAACGAAGGAAAAAAACACTATGGTTTTCAAAAGAGGTAAAAGGGAAGGTTAAGGAGAAAAGGATAGCATTCAGGAAATATAAGGAAACACAGAAGGAGCAGAACAGAGAACTTTATCAGTTAAAGCAGAGAGAGGCAGGGAAGGCAGTCAGAATAGCAAAGGCCCAAACCAAGGAAAGGATAGCCAACTCTGTTAAGAAGGGGGATAAGACCTTTTATAGGTACATTAGGGAGCAAAGAAAGACCAAGGTAGGGATATTGAGGCTTAATAAAGGGGAGAGAATGTGGGCAGAGGGTGACAGTGAAAAAGCAGGGATACTGAATGAATATTTCTGCTCGGTATTCACAAAGGAAGAGGAGGGGAAGGTACCTAAACCAAACAAGAGAAACACTCTGGAGATGGGGGTTGATACCAGTGCATTTACAGAAGAAAGGGTTCTGAAAGAACTAGTAAAATTGAAGGTGGACAAAGCAATGGGGCCTGATGGGATTCACCCAAGAATTCTAAAAGAACTAAGGGTAGAACTAGTGACACCGCTGACCACTCTCTTTGACAACTCATGGGAGGATGGGGTGGTACCTGAGGACTGGAGGAGGGTGGATGTGATTCCTCTTCACAAAAGTGGGAGCAGGGCAGAGGCACGAAACTACAGACCAGTTAGTTTGACCTCAGTGGTAGGGAAAATGATGGAATCACTTCTGAAGGAAAGAATTGCTGAGTACCTAGAAGCCAGTGGGGCACAGGACCCAAGGTAGCATGGATTCACAGCGGGAAGGTCGTGTCAGACGAATCTAATAGATTTCTTTGACTGGGTGACCAAAGTAGTAGACCAGGGAGGGGCAGTGGACATGGCCTACCTAGATTTTAGCAAAGCATTTGATACAGTCGACAGGGTGGGGTGGAAAGGATGAGAAGGGACTTGGCAAGGTTAGAGGAATGGTCAAATGTATGGCAGCTTAGATTCAATGCTAAAAAGTGCAAGGTAATGCACCTGGGAAACAAAAACCCAGGGGAAGAGTACACAATGGGGGGTGAGATACTAACAACAACAAAAATGGAAAGGGACCTGGGGGTAGTCATATCAGATGACCTAAAGATAGGCAAGCAATGTGAGAGGGCAGCAAGGAGGGCTGGGGGGATACTGGGATGCATAGGGAGAGGCATCATCAGTAGAAAACAGGAAGTTATTATCCCTCTGTACAGACAGCTGGTGAGACCCCATCTGGAGTACTGTGTGCAGTTGTGGAGACCCAATCTCTGCAAAGACACAGACAGGATGGAAGCTGTCCAGAGGAGGGCAACTAAAATGGTGCAGGGTCTGCACCGGAAGACATATGAAGAGAGACTTAAGGAGCTTAATATGTATAGCCTCCAGGAAAGGAGGGAGAGGGGGGACATGATAGAAACTTTCAAGTACCTCAAGGAATCAACAAAGTCCAAGAGGGTAGCATCTTTCAAAAAGGGTGTGCAAGAACAAGAGGCACAATTTGAAGATAGAGGCGGCTCAGAGGTAATTTAAGGAAGTATTTTTTCAAAGAGGGTTGTGGATGCATGGAGCAGCCTTCCGGAGGAAGGTTGTGGAGTCAAAATCAGTGGTGGAATTCAAGCATGCATGGGATAGTCATAAGGCAATTCTGGGGGGTGAGGGTAGGAAGAAGTAGGCTGCTGGTTAACTAGGATCTGCAGCTTATCCAGTAGGTAGGGAAATGGGCAGACTGGGTGGGCCAAGCGGTCCTTATCTGCTGTCAAATTCTATGTTTCTATGTTTCTAGTCCCACACAAAAGATTAATAAACAAGTTAGCCAGCCTTGGAGTGGGTCCCAAGGTGGTAGCCTAGATAAAAAACTGGCTGGACAACAGGACACAAAGGGTAGTAGTAAACGGAGACCACAGTGAAGAAAGGAGGGTTACTAGCGGGGTACCACAGTGTTCAGTACTGGGACCGGTCCTTTTTAATGTCTTTATAAGTGACATTGCAGAGGAACTGAAAGAAAAAGTATGTCTCTTTGCAGATGACACAAAGATCTGCTCCTTCCAGAATAGGGTCTTGCTCCATACTAATTTCAGAAGGTAGCACATCAGGGACTGGAGTTAAAGCTCCTTCCAGTTCCTTAATGGCACAAAGCCACTGACTCCCGACTCCCCCATGATAGGCAACTATATAGACAGGCCAGAAATACCTGCATCTGGGCCATTCGGCAGGCTATGGCTGCCCACTATGAGGCCGCCCTTACCTCCTCCTGGGGCTCCGGGCGTGACTTTTGGAAAAACAATAAGTAACTTAGTGGAAAAACCATCTCCACTCCCCCTGCTCAATTATCCCTTGCCAGGACATCCACCCAAGACCCCCTTGCAACAGCCAACATCCTTAACACTACATTCTCTAACCTAAGTGAGGTTCTGCTCCCCAATTTTTTTAACCCTCCCCAGCTCAACTCCCAGCCCCTCCGACATATATACTCCCTTTCTGTCTCCGTATAGTCTTCCCCTTGCAAGCTAAGAAGTACCTCACAAAATTTCTGACCAAATCACGGTACAGTAATTACTCTCTGGACCTTAAGCTCCTACATCTTACTCTTGATGAAGTCCTACTCCTCTTAACTAAAATTCTTAACAAGTCCCTCTGCTTAGGCCAATTCCCATCCCCTTGGAAGCAAGCTGTAATAACCATAATCATAAAGAGTGGTGACAAAACCTCCCTTAACAACTACAGGCTCATATCTATATTGCCCCCCCCCCCAAGGCTTTAGAAAAAATAGTTGCCGATCAGCTCATGCACCACCTATCGGAACATAATCTCCTCTTCCCTGAACAACATGGCTTCCGTAAGGGGCCACAGCACCACTATCGCCCTCATCGAGTATACATCCTACATCCATCAAGCCCTTGACCGTGGACTTATAGTTGGCTCTCTCTACACTGGCCTCTCTATGGCCTTTGACACGGTCAGCCACTCCTTCCTCCTGCACACAGACTCTCCTGGGATACCATATCCTGGTTCCCAGATTACCTAACTAGCAGGACCCAACGTGTCAGAATCGGGTCCACCCTATCTGATTTCCGCCTAGTCCTATCTGGTGTCCCTCAAGGTTCAATATTGGGCCCTCTCCTTTTCAGAACCTTCTTGAACTCCCTACCAAGGTCCTGCTCTAGTAGACTTCTCTTATATGCTGAAGATGCTGTTATCTTCTGCAGCCACCCAAACCTTTCCTCCCTGCAAAGTTCTCTCCAAATGTACTTCTCGGAAGGATGGTTTCGGGACCATAGGCTCGTACTCAATTACAAAAAAACTGCAGAACCTCCCTTGGCCAAAGGGCTTTCCAGTGTTGGGCCCCTAAATGACTAAATGAGCTCCCTACACCTGTCCTACATGAAATAAAACTGTGTCCTTTCAAAACCCATCTCAAAAACCTGCTTTTGTCACAATCCTCTTGTGACTGCCCCATATCCCCCATCCACTCCCCCTCCCACTACCCTTCCCAGCTGGTCCCTATCACCCCCTCTACACTAATACTAACATACTAACATGCTATTTGCCAGCAGATTAGGCCTTACGGTCTATCGAGTCTGCTCGAACCTAGATCGGTAATTGGGTGCCGAGACCCTCCCATCCCTTGTTCTCTAGAAACCCCTATCATCCATCCCCACCCCCTCGGGACAGGCCATCATCTGATACATCCACTTTCTGTGTCTGTCCCACCCTCTCTTGAAGCCCTCCACTGTGGATCTCTGAACCAGCTCACCAGGCAGTGCATTCCAAGGGTCCACCACCTCTCGGTGAAAACCTCCTCCTTTTCCCCCTCACCCTTCCAACTTCCAACTTCAAACCATGCCCTCTGGTGATACCTCCCTGCTTTAGCCTAAAGATCCTCCATGTTTACCCTATTTATTCCTTGAGGTACTTGAAGACCTCAATCATGTCCCCCTGTCTCTCCTCTCTCCAATGAAAACAGGCAGAGCTCCTCAAGTCTGTCCTCATAAGTCAAATCCCCTAGCCCTCGTATCATCTTTGTTGCCCTCCTCTGTACCTCTCCAGGAGCTGTATGTCCCTCTTCAAATGTAGTCTCCAGTACTGTACACAGTACTCAAGGTGTGGTCTAACCAGTCCATTGTACAGAGGCAGAATCCTTCCTTGCTCCTAGAGGTGATCCCCTTACAATGCATCCCAACATCCTGTTTGCCTTGCTAGCTGCTCTCCTGCACTGCTCAGAGTTATTCATACATGTATCCAACATGACCCCTAGGTCTTTTTCCCCTATCGAGGCCTCCAGCGCCTCCCCTCCCAGGGTGTACCTGTGTTTAGGGTTTCCCCGACCAAGATGCAACACCTTGCACTTGGTGATAATGTACTTGCAGCTTACCCCCCCACCACACTGATGTACTTGTAACCTACCCACTGTGTGTCTCTTCTCAACTTTTAAGTCTCTTATGAAGGCAAACTACCCAATACTGGTTTTAGATAATAACTGCTGTATCTGTATCCTAGCTTGTTAATTTTTGGACAATGGGTTTATTTCTACCCTACTGATTTCTTTGCTATTTTTGTACTGTAAGTCTGATTTCCCCAGTGTATTCTTCACTAAATTCTTATGTGTCTCCTAATGTATGACATGGAACCTTTGCAAAGACGTCCCTGACTCAAAGGTGTATTTCCAAAAACCGAAATAAAAAAATTAAAAAAATTTTAACGCAGTACAGGCTTTTGAGAACTATTCTCTGTACTCTGAGTAGCCCTTATGGTGCTTATACACCCCCCCAACCAGACACATTCAGTACTATTCCCAGTAACAGAGTACACTGACCTGCAGGAAGTGAATATTCAGGATAATTTGAATCCCAACCAGTTCTGTCTGCCTTCTTTACCCATTCAGCACTGATTAGCACATTTTTTTACAGACCAGTGCATAAATGGTTGGTCTGACTGCGTTCTACTCACTCCCGGTTTTTCATTTGTTTTATTTTTATCACTGAGTTGTTTCTCCTGTGTCAGAGAGAGATGACGCCCTGCTACTGTGGTATTGCCGGCAAAGGATTTAAATCCTTTCCTGAAATTAAAGTCTGTAGCCCTGCTACTTACTTGGGCAAAAGTCTGTATTCCTGAGGCCAGAATGTATTGTCTCTACTGCACCTGTCAGCTGACAGCTAGTAAGTTGCACAACACCAGTACTCAGCTGTGTCAATGGCCCTCTTCTGTATTTACCAGACAGCTTGTCAAACGCTATCCGCTCTCTCAGCGTTACTGTGGCTTTTTGCGCTCCACTCCTGACATGCTTCAGTCTGGCTTTTTCCGCTACACATTGCGCATCTACCTCTGCTACTAATGCTAATAGGTAGGTTCACTTTTTATTTAGTTCAGAGTCTAACCATCTTTAAGCCATTTCCATGACAAAATCCATCTCGTCCTCCATCTGGTCCGGAGCATCTATCTCTCCATGCTGACTGCCATTTTCAATATTTCCTTCTGCAACTCCTAGCTCGGCAGGGCTTGTTACTTTCAAGCCCTCATATACCATTTCCATACATTCTGTCTAAGCACTACTCTGGGTGGATGGGGAGACAGACTCCTCCTCCTCCCGGGCTTCAGGCATGCTCTCCTCTCCTCTAGATTCTGCCAGAACTCTCCCA
The DNA here is from genome assembly GCA_016271365.2 of Neoceratodus forsteri. Classification (NCBI taxonomy): domain Eukaryota; kingdom Metazoa; phylum Chordata; order Ceratodontiformes; family Ceratodontidae; genus Neoceratodus; species Neoceratodus forsteri. Next base: position 115,463,729 of record JADMNL010000025.1, read on the forward strand.
CAGGTAGCTCCTCTGCCATCTGCAGGAAGAGTAGGGGAATTCTCCCCCCCATTCACTAAAATATCACCAAGAGCTTACCCTGATTCATTATGTCAGTTCGAATCTGCACCCTTTCCCCCCCGATATGGCTGAAAACAGGAAAAACTGCCTAGCTCTCCTTTCCCAGTCAACAAAAACTAAAGAAGCAAAAATTAAATTAAGGTTCTAACCTCAATGCCAGTGTAGGAATATGAACTCATTACCACAGGAGGGAAGAGGGGCATAGGCACTTAAAGTAAATATGTGACATACCTTACTGGGCTTCAGAGCTGTTTCCCTGTAGGGGCAATAGTCAAACTGTGCTACAATTAAAACATTTACCAGAGTCCAGTAAGAGAGGGAAGGAATCATTAACTGTGGCCGAACCACCGGCCAGCCAATCCCTTTCCACTTCCCTGTCTTCCTGATCCGCCCCCGCACTCCCCGTTTCTGATATTTAACCAGGGAGGCGCGGGGGACTTACCACATACAAGTCTATGGGGCTCATTTTTAAAAGCGTTTTTATAGCACTTTCATGTACCATTTGTTAAAGTGAAAGCCACCGCTCCAGTAATAGCGACCCTATTAGTGGGCGGTGGCCTACACTATCAGAAAACACATTAAAGTGCTATGAAACGTTTTAAACTCATTGCATGAGAACATGTCCCACGCTCTCACGGTTAAACATCTAGAAACAGGGCGCGAAGGTGGGCTGGAAGACAGGAAGTGAAAAGTGGATCGGCTGGCATGTTCGGCAAGTCCGATCCTTCCCTCTTTTCCAGGACTCTGGCAAATTTTTACTGTGGCACAGACTATCGCCCCCACAGGGAAATGGGCTGTGAAGCCCAAAACTAAATAATTAATCATCACACCCTCACTTTAAGTTTGGGCACACTGAGCCATCACAACCAGAACAGATAATCCAAATAACACAATGGGCAAAGCTTGTATGGGCTCCTCATTCAAAAGTCACGGACAGCTGTTAAAGACAAAATGTATCATGCAGGCTAGCTTACCTGAAAAAGGTGGTTGGCCTCTTTTTTCTTCCATCAGGGGAGCAGTAGGCCCTCCAGGGTATGGCGGCGGAGGATCACTCGACATTGTTTCCTGTGTTCACGTCAGTCCTGATGAAACATCACAAACAATAATTTTACCATTAAACATTAAGCACAGCTAAAAAAATACACACAAAAAAGAAATTATAGCATATTTACTGCAAAGAGATTTCTTTTCATGTGCCAAAGCACACAAAATAAGGTTCAGTAGTACTTTACGGAACAGAGAAGTCAGTGGGATTTTGATTTTTTTTTTTTAAATGCATTGCTGCTGGGTTGGGTGGAGGGCCAGTGGCGCAGTGGTAGCGTTACTGCTCGTCATGGCAGTGACCTGGGTTCAGGAGTGAGCTTAGGTAGTTGAGGAAAGGCCAGGGGAGGAGAACTGAATGTTGTCACAAACCCACTCAGCAGGTCAGCCCTCTACTCCCAAAGTGCCAACCTCCGAGTGCAGTCTTGTGAACAGTTTACAGAAACAGGCTAACCCTCCTGTCTGTTTTGGGGGTTCGAATTAACCTTTGGTCTCAAGTCTTGGAGGGATTCAAACTGTGAACCTCTTGCTAGCGTACCCAATGCACAGGCTCAGATATTTCTGTCTCCGGGGGGCCAGATATCTTTGCCTACGGGCACCTAACCAGGTGTACAGAAATGAATCTTTAAAAACTGTAATAAAAGACCTCAGATTAAAACGCTTACCTTTTTCCAGTTTGGTATCACCATTCATGCTTATGTACAGTGTCTGCTTTAACTCTATATACTCCAATTGTAAAAGGAAAGAAATCAAAGACAGACCAAGTAGGCTCTAAAAATAGAGTTTTACTAAAATAGATAAAAAAATATGTAAAACATAAAATACAGAACTATTATCACGAGAACCATACAATCTTTTTAAAAGAACAAGGTTTTTTTTTTTTTTTTTACTCCTTCCCCCGCACCTGGCCGGTCTCTCCTTCAGGCCCCCACATGAACTTCCCCACCACGGCTATTCCTCGACTCCTACTGCCCCACATCGCAGCCAGCCCCAAATAACCCCAGTGTATCCCTTCACCGGGTGGATCTCTTACCTTCATAGGAGAACGGCCCTGGCTGCCAACCAACGATCTTGGGGTGCTGCTGGGACAGCATATGGAGGTCAGGAGCCTGGTGGTGAGGGTTCTGGAGGGCCGTCACCCGATCAGCCAGGCACCATTTTCAGCTTGGCTCCCCTGAGGAGTGACGTGCCACTGACGTCAAGGCATATGCCGACGTCCGTCACTCCCCTGCTGTGTTGGGGCTGACGCCCTGTTGTACTCCCAGCCTCCACCAGGAGTCATCCCCCCATCCCCCCTGAGAAGGCAAGGCGTTGTTGGACGCTCATTTCCTTCTCCCCGGTTGGCCCTCCAGCAACCCGAGCCCGTTCCCGAACCCGGGTCGCTGTAGTCACAGACGGAAATCCAACCACTGCGCCGGCGGGCCGGCTAAAAGAACAAGGTTTTAACAGTGCAATTCCAACTACAGTACTTAGGTTTGTCTCTCTCTCTCTCTCTAAATACCTGCTTAAAGTGCTCAAAGATATTTCTTTGTCAGAGTCTAGATAGAAGTCTCTGAAGGAAAACAGAATTCTGTTTAAAAGCTGGGTTTGCCCACCTCTTTGCGTGAGGTCACCTAGCTCCTCCTCTGGTTATGAAAAATCATACACCCAGGATATTTTATCATATTAGAAGGTAACAATTAAGGTTACATCAGCAGAAACTCCTTTCCCCATGAGACTTCCCCAGTTAAGTCTTTCCTTTTATCATGTTCTTCTTTCATGCCAGAGCAGCATCCTCTCTCACACAGACATCAAAGCATCTTTTATGACTTCGCACTAAAACGTCACAACCTGCTCTTCTTCCTTTAAGCGTTATAAAAGTTTATGATTTTCCCTCTTAGCAACTGCAGCTATAATTAACTTAGTTAAAGTCTATAATTAGTTTCTGGCATTCCAGGTAACACCTTGTATCTAAAACCTTCTGTGTGTGTGTGTGTGTGTGTGTGTGTGTGTGTGTCATACTCACATGCTGTTTCAGCATTTCTCATGATAGACAGTCCACAACACATTTTTATATTACAAAAAATGATACTGTGATCAGAACCAGCTGTCCAAGTGTCACAAATGTCACAAACAACGATCTCCACATTTGGTTACAGAGAGCTGCCGGCTCTGCTACAAGACTGCCACATGGGCAACAACAGGTGGCAGAGCAATCGGAGCTGCGATAAGGGAGTGACGGACCCAGGCGGGTGATGCGCACAAACGTGCTTACATTTGCACCACTGCACATCGACATCCTGTGGCAAGGAAGTAAGAACTAGTGAAATACAGCTAGTATTGCAAGATGAACTGTTGACTCCTCATAAGCTCCGTACCAGGGAGCCACGTGTTGCCCAGATGAATCCATTTGTGGCAGGTCTAGTAAACTTCCCACCATGGGGAGGGGAGGTAAGCTGAGGTGCAACTCAAGGAGGTTAAGACTGACAGAAGCCATATGATGGGGCTGGGGGTGTCAGCCCAAAAGAGGCCAGCTGGTCAGAGAGAATAAAGCGAATTACAAAAACAAATTCATAACTGTGGTATTGTGAAACATTAAGGTTACATTTGGGTCCAGTAGCTCTGCAATGTCAAGTTCTATAAAAGACTATATATGGCTGGAAAGCTACCAGCCTCAAATTTCCAGCAGTATGTAGCATATCTTTTTAGGACATACCAATATGGAGACGCTCAGCCACCAATGTAACAATAATTTTTTACCATATTCTGTTTATGCCCAGTTATCACTAGTGCCGCCCTTATCCATCAAGCTACCTCCCAATCCATCCCATCCCATCCCGCACCACCTCTGCCACTTCACGTGAATCACATCCATTTCCTCAACAGCATACCCACCATGGCAAAACCTGCGAGGGTCAGCATTTCACTGCAAGAACACAGGTGCAGTAGGGAGACAGGCAGTCAGCGCCAAAAGGGTTTGTGAGTGCCTTGCTTCATTCTGCCACAATCTGGGGTTTTCTGTCCTGTTTTCTGCTCATGAACCTGTGCACCTTAAGGTGTTGTACACACTAAGCAGTGGTTAAAAATGTTTTAAAATGTTTGTAATCCACGTTTTAGCACAATGTCGAGCATTCACACTGTGCTCTGACACCATGCTAGCCCAAGAGAGCTCCCAGGTATGATCGTGGCACCAGCGCAAAGCATTACGGGTAATGCTTTTCATGCCGGGATACTCATTATTGGGCATTAGTGTGAATTCAGAAAAATATGTCAACAGTTGAACTAGGAGCTCACTGTGATCTCCAGGATATAAATATTTTTTTTCTCCACAGCAAAATTGCCCCAAAAAACAATCTTCTGGATGCAGTAGTTGCCTTAACTTGTGCTACAACACGGATCGCATTGACACTGCTGTTAACATGGGCTAAGGCAACCGTGTTTGTCTAAAACCATGCTGAAGCCTATCTACTTAAAGTGATTTAGTCACATTCCACAAATGCCTGTTTCACACAGTATGTCATTACCACCCATGCTTCGGATGTTGAAGCTGCAATTTGTTTTGCAGAAAAATCTGTTATAGTTATTTTTAGTACGTTTTTGTTTCTGTTTGCCCTCCAGTCTTCCATGTGAGGCCACACCCCCACAGTGATGTTATGCAAGGGAAAGTACAGTTACGTAAGAACTTTCCGTAACAGTAGAGATTCGAGAGAGGCTCTTGCAGTAGGTATTCACATATAGGACTGGCCCGCCAGGTGTCAGGACCCCACGGAAAAATTTCTAGCTAGCAGTCTCTGGTGGGAGACCGCCCCCACGTCAGGTGACCGGTGTCATACAACATCAGTATAAAGGGTGTTGGTCCCCCACGCCTGCCTTCCAGTTCTTTCCTGTCAAAGACCAAAAGAGGCAAGACGAGAGAGAAGAGGATATTTCCACCTATGGAAATAGAGCCAAAAAAGCTTAGGGGATGGAGGGCAGGAAGGCAATACCTACTGCAAGAGCCTCTCTCGAAGATCTACTGTTATGGTAAGTTCTTACGTAACTGTACTACCTTACTTCGAGAGGGCTCTTGCAGAAGGTATTCACATACAGGACTGAGTCCCAAGCAGTCTGGAACAAGGAAAAGTACTCAGAAGGAGGATTGTCATCCATAGCATGGAACCTCAGGCTGAACAGGTCTCATGAAAGGAGACCTCATAAAACAGCCAACCCGAAGCCTGCTCTACGGCGAGAGGCAATGTCCAAACTGTAGTGTTTCGTAAAGGTATGGACAGAAGTCCAAGTTGCAGCTGCACAGATGTCTGTCGCTGTCACATTCTTGAAACAAGCCGCAGAGGTAGCTACTCTTCTGGTGGAGTGACCTCTGACCTGACCCGGCAGGGTCTTGTTGTACTTGTCGTAACAGAAAGTAATACAATGAGCCAACCATTTTGATAGGCATTGCTTAGAGACAGCATTGCCTTCCCTTTTGTAAGCAAAAGAGACAAAAAGCTGATCAGTTTTCCTGAGATCCTTAGTCCGAGTGTTGTAGTATCTCAGTATTCTGTGAACATCCAAAGTATGCAAGAGGTATTCCCCTTGATTGGAGTGTTGCGTAAAGAAAGCGGGTAGCTCAATGGATTGATTCAGCGTAGACTCAGTCACCGCCTTAGGGAGAAACTTAGGGTTGGTGCGTAGAGCCACACGTTCCTTGTGAAAAATCAAGTACAGGATTTTGCATATCAAGGCCTGAAGCTCAGAAATATGCCAAGCAGAAGCAATGGCCACTAGGAAGAGTGTCTTCCAAGAAAGGAACTTTAAATTGGCTGTAGCTGCTGGCTGGGCATGAAAAAGGTTCAAAGTCTTTCGAATTAACCCAAATAGAAAATTGTTTCAACTCCATGGCATAGGTGGACCTGGTGGAAGGCTTTCTGGCCTCTACCAAGATGTCCTCTACGAGAGTAGAGACTCCGAAGCAGGCTTTTGCTACATCTGCAGGAGTCACGCATGTAATATGAAGGGATCTGAGACCTGGATGAACAATGGTCCCCTGATCCTGGGTCAACAATTGTTACAACAGAGGAAGAGGAAGAGGAAGAGGAAGTTCCTCTGAAAACTGTTGCAGAAGAGAGAACCAAACTTGCCTGGGCCAGAAGGGATCAATGAGAATCATTCGAGCTTCCTCTGATCTGAGTTTGTTCAGGACCCTCGGAATTAAAGGAATGGGAGGAAAGGCATAAACAAATCTGTCCTTCCAAGTGAGAGACAAAGCATCCCGTCAAAAAATTTCTTGCCCTGGAACGAGAAAGCAGAAGGCGGGAAGTTTTGCGTTTTGGGGAGAGGTGAAGAGGTCTATCTGAGGTGTGCCCCATCGCTGAAAGATGTCGTTTACGACTTGTTGATCTAATTCCCATTCATGGGACCTGGCTGAGGATCGACCAAGTTGGTCTGCCAGTGTGTTTTTCACTCCCGGAACGTGAACCACAGTCAAGTGAAGGTGATGCTGGGTTGCCCAATACCAGACTAGCATCGCTTCCCGCCACAGTGGGTAGGAATGTGTTCCTCCCTGCTGTTGAGACACCAGACTACGCACATGTTGTCTGACTGTATGAGGAGATGACTGGGGAGGACGAAGGAGTGTAGAGCCTGAAGGGCATAAAGGACTGCCCTCAGTTCGAGCACATTTATGTGCAGATTTTGTTCGAACTTGGACGAGCTACCCTGAGTCCTGTGAGACCCGAGATGGGCACCCCAGCCTTCTCCTGACGCATCTGTCATCAACGTCTGGGAGGAGGGTTCGATACAGAAGTGAACTCCCAGGCATAGGTTCTTCTGAACCATCCACCATTGCAAGTCCCTGATCATGGGATTGGAAACTAGTACTTCTTGGTCTAGATTGTCCATGGTCTGGTCCCACTGCGACCAAAGCACCCACTGAGAGATCCTCATATGGAGCCAAGCGAGTAGGACTGTCGGAATGGCAGCCATCATTAGCCCGAGGAGGCAGAAGACTGACCTGGCTCCAACCCTCCTGTGACCGAACAGAAGAAGGGCCTGAGTCTGAAGGGTGTCTACCCTGTCCGGAGGCAAAAAGGCTTTGCCCGGTGGTTGTGTCCAGAATCGCCCCAATAAACTGGAGGCATTGGCAAGGGACCAAATGGGACTTGGCCTAGTTGATGATGATACCCAGGCTGGTGAAAACCTGCAGGGTAAGGGAAAGGGACTGCATGAGTTCCTCCCTGGATGGGGCAGCCAGAAGCCAGTCGTCCAGGTGCGGGAATACCTGAACTCCCTGGGTACGCAGGTGGGCCGCTACCACAGACAGGCATTTGGTAAACACTCGGGGGGGGGGTGAGGAAAGACCAAATGGGAGGGCCTTGAATTGGTAGTGGTCCCCCTGAAAGCAAAAATGAAGGAATTTGCAGCGGGAAGGGCATATGGGGATATGCAGGTAGGCATCCTGCATGTCCAGAGCACATAGCCACTGTCCCTGATGAAGAAGAGGTAGAAGGCTCTGCAAAAAAGACAGCATTCCAAAGCATTTGTACTCCACGAACATGTTCAGGTAGCTGAGGTCTAGGATAGGCCTGCGATCTCCCATCTTCTTTGGAACTAGGAAGAAATGGGAATAGTAATCTGTTCCCCAAAGATAAGTGGGAACTGGCTCTATCGCTGCCTTCGAAAGAAGGGAGATGATTTCCTCTAGGACCAGAGGAAGACGTTGCAGGGAGTAAGACAACTGGGGGGGAGGTGGTCTTCAGGGTGGTTTCTGCAAAAATTCTATCGAGTGTCCTGCTGATATCAACTGGAGCACCCAAGCATCTGACGTTATCCTCTCCCAACCCAGCAGATGGGAGGACAATCTCCCTCTACCGGTTCCTCTGGAGCCTCCAGAGGCAGTGGGAGTGGCAGGGAGTCAGGAGGTGTGGGGGTAGCGCAGCAGCCGAGACTCCCGTGGCTTTTTTGCAGGGAGGAGTCTTGGTTGCCGGAGGGGCCTAACATTTGTTGGCCCGTTTGCCCTGTGGTTTTTGTCTTTTTCAGTTTTGTCTACGAAAAGGATGCTGCTGCCCTTGAGGGGGCCTGTACATAGAGTTGACAGACTGTAGTGCAGTGCCCTTCTCCTGCAGTTTGGTAATGATGTCCTTGACATCACCACCAAACAGCACCAAACCCCTGAAGGAAGCATCCTGAATAGCGGATTGCACTTCAGGGACCAAACCTGACAAGCGGAACCAGACATGATGCCGTAGGCCTACGGTGAAGGCCAAGCTCCTTCTAGCTGTGTCCACTGTATCATAAATGGCACGAAGCATGTGCCGACTGGCCAACCGAGCAGAACGGATGAGATCCGCCACTTCCTGCTTGGTCTGTGACTCAGGAAGGGAGTCCAATTTAGATTCCACCTGACTAAAGATGGTCTTCTGAAAATTCCCATATGTGCCACATAATTAAGAGCCCTAATACCAAGGGTAGAAGAGGACTAGATCTTCTTCACGTATTGGTCCAGAAGCAGGGATTCCTTATCAGGCAGAGACGAGTTGAGGTGTTTGGGATTTGCAGAGCGGCCATGATCGGCGCTGATGATGACCGAGTCCACTTTGGGGTGGAGACTAAGGAAGTTTACACCCTCAGGAGGCCGATATAGCCTGGCTGCCTTCCTTGGAAGGGGGGCTAATGCCAAAGGTTGTTTCCAAATGGTGGAAACAAGATCCGTGTGAGGCTCTGTCCAGGGTTGAATCAGCGTAGGATCGGTCTCAGGCAGATCCAGATGAACAGCAAGTTTCTTACGCTGTGGGTCTGGCTCCACTGATTGCCACTGATGTACCTCCTGGATTTTCCTCAACAACTCCAGAAAGGAGGGGTCCTCTGGAGGAGACTTTGGAGGAGTCCTCGGCTTACGGAGTTCTGGAGTACGTGGCTCGTCTTCGGGCTCTGAGCAGCCCCATCTCTGAGTCCGAATCAGAAGTGTGTGATGAAGAGGAGGAAGACTCCTCCCTGCGAGGAGGAGGGATGGCCCCTACGGGAAGTTCCTTGGGGCGCGTATCCTCCCCTCCTCGGGCACCAGAGGGTTCTCCTCTGGTATCAGGAAGGGGAAGGGAGTCTCCTGTCTCCAAGGCAGGGGATCCCGTACAGGATCCGGCGTTGGTAGATGACTCTCGACCTCTCGAGTGTGCTGAGTCTTGGCCTCAGCCCACCAGGAGGCCAAGGTCTCCATCAGATCTCCAGCAGCTGATGAGTGGGTGGCAGAGGTGGAGCAGGAGGGGAATACAGATATTGAGGATATCTGTAGAAGGAGTATCCGTAACCCAACGGCAGGCAGCCTGGCATCAGGTACTAAGGCACCGGATATTGTGACATCAGGTACTGGGGCGCCAGATACTGCGGAGCCGGGTATTATGGCACCAGATATTGCGGTGTCGGGTACCCGGGTGCCAGGGGCTCTGATGGAGCAGAAGGACCTGGCAGAGGCCTTGCTGGCGGGCCATTTGGTGGTAACACTGGCCCCGCGCGTTGGGCCCGGCGTGGGTATACCTTGAATAGGGTCCGAAGGACCTGACGAAAGGATAGGCCTATCGCCAGGTAAGGGGATGCCGGATGGCATCGGATAGGCCGGCGTCGGAACCTGCGTCTGAGGGTCCGGTGTCAGGGGATCTGGGCCAGAAGGAGGGTTCCCTGATGGCAGCGTCCCAGTATCCTCAGCGATAACTGAGGAAGGAGGATTATAATCCCCGGGGAGGTCAGCTGAGGAGCTGCAGGGACCTCAGAGGGCAACTTGGGACGTTGCGGAGAGCCTGGGGCGTCGGACTGTTCCGTGGGGTCTGGCGCAGGCTTCTTGGTTGGGTGGGCATTGGTGGAACTGGCATCCGACTTATCGGCCGAATCTGAGCAGGCGTCGGAAGAGCCGGCGTCCGATTTATTGGACTCCCTACCTGAGGAAGGCCACACAGGAGATGCAGTCTTGTCGAGCGGAGTTTTGGCTGGGCGCTCCCCCAAAGGGGTAAGCGGCTTAGCAGCCTTGTCCGGGCGAGCGTCAGTGGGACCGATGTCCGACTTACCGAACCTGCTCTAACCCGAAGGCCACATGGAAGAATTAACCTTCATGGGAGTGGAGGCCTCCTTTGCCCCGGAGGCTCCCGAAGGGCCCGAGCGCAATCCAGACCAGAGGGGTGACACCTTCTTGGTAACCACTAAGACAGCCGTCGAGGAGCGATCCCCCAGAGGGGACATTACCTTAAGTGCCGCGACTCTGACCGGAGTCGTGGCTGCTGTGGAAGTTGGTTCCCGCACCTGGTACCTCTCCTCGTCGCGTTTTTTCTTGTTCCCTTTGGGGGAAGTGGACGCCTGCCTGAGTTTCTTTAGCTCTTTTTCCATGGAGACCATTTTCTTCTTTAGGATATGGGCTTCCAGGGACTGCTGCCTTCTTTTGCGGGTAGCAGAGTTATATTTCTGGCAGTGCTGGCACTTCTCCATGGGGTGGTCTGGGCCCAGAGAGAAGAGGAACAAGGAGTGGCCATACTTGTGTGGAAGTTGGGAACCACACGAGTCACACTTATTCTTATGTGATTCGGAGGGCGTCGGGGACGACATACACAGTGAATTGTGAAATAAAATCAAAAGACAAAGAAAATAGGTCGAAAAGTTTGAAAACTTAGGGACCAATGAATAACTGATGAGTGCTGTTCTACCATGAGGAACTTTCACAAGCCGACGGCAGGAAAGAACTGGAAGGTGGGCGTGGGGGACCGCCCCCTTATACTGACACTGTATGACGCCGGTCACCTGACATGGGGCGGCCCTCCCCCAGTGACTGCCAGCTAGAAATTTTTCTGTGGAGTCCTGACGCCTGCCGGGTCAGTCCTATATGTGAATACCTACTACAAGAGTCTTCTCGAAGTAAGGTCTGTCAATATTTTACATACAACAACAAGAAATTCTGGGCAAATTACAAAGTTAACTGAAATGTTCGTTACTCAGAAGTGCAGTCCCTTATTTTGGTAGTAGGGACTGCAGAACAGCACCTAATATGTAGACATATAACCTAGTTCTACAGAACCTTGAAGCTGCTGCATACATGCACACATGGGCAGACTAGGTGGGCTTTAGGCCTTTATCTGCTGTCAACATCTATGTATCTATATATGTGTGTGTATGTATATATATATAGATATATATATATAATTTTCCCCATGGTTGTTGTGCTATCGATGTGATGTCACTTTGTTGTTAACCCATCGAAGGTATGTCACATCGATGGTATAACAACCAGGATCGATCTGTGCATGCTTGGTAGATGTAGCGAGCGGCTTCCCGAAACGGCCGCGGTGGTCAGAACTTGACCTGTGGTGGCATAAATTGCTTTTAGTTAAGGTCCCTGCTTCTTTTCTTCGTTCTTTATGGCACTCATACACTATAAAATATAAAGTATGGGTTCCCGATCGGTAACCAACTGTTAACTGTCGAGAGGTTATCACGGCAACCTCTCGACAGTTAACAAGTTGGTTACCGATCGACCCATACATTATCGTCTCGCCGCGCTTCTCTTTTTTCTTCTATATATATATATATATATATATATATGTGTGTGTGTGTATATAGCAAGACATTGTGGGTACAGAACATAGCTGATTTTTCTGTCTCCCTTATCAAAGTGTAGTCTCAATGCCGGTAGTGTTTACAGCAGTACACTCTGTAGAAAAGTTTCTGGAAACTGTTTTTGTGATGCAGATAGGCCAAAAAGATAATCTGCTAGTCTGTGTAGATGTTGTTTGACGTTTACTGCCTGTTGGTGAAGTGACAGATCTGAAGTGGTAACTCCTGTCAGACTGTGGGAACGTGATGATACTTTACTATGTTTATGTTATAGGGCCTAAATGACTATGAGTAGTTCAGGAGTATAATTATTGGTCAGTCTACTTTTCTTTTTCTTTGGTGTCTGGTTTCTACTACGAGACCGAAATTGTGAAAGAAAAAGAATGTCTGCAATACCAAGACTGACGAACAGAGGTCTCTGTTTCAGACCAGTGCATAAAGTGATTTTGTGAGGTTTTGCAGTTGCCTTTTTCATCCAAAGAACTCCCTATTGTATTTTTGTTCTATTCTCATGTGCAATACTATTCTGATTGTTGTATTTAACCACCATATTGTTCCTATTGTCTCTGTTTACTGCCATGTACCTAACATATAAATTGCCCTTGCATTCTGTGTAACTGTTATATTACTGTCTCCTCAACTGTACCCATACTAACATACTAAAAGCCAGCAGAATAGGCCTGTCAGTCTTTCGTGTCTGCTCGGTAACCAGCCCTTAGCAGGCGCTCCCGCCTGCCATGAGGGTCAATCTTGGCTTCAGTACCCCCATGCATCTGTCCCACCCCTTCTTGAAGCCCTCCACAGTGTCTTGCTCGACCAGGCTCTCGGGCAATGCATTCCATGACTCCACCACCCTCTCTGTGAAGTAATGCCTTCTACGTTCTCCCCTATAGGTTCCTCCCTCCAGTTTCCATTTATGCCCCATGTACTATAAACTTGTGTAACTCCACTTCACTGCCCCCCCCCCAAGCACGCATCTGGAAAAGAACAGTTATTGCTCAGTATGAATTCTTGCTGAAAACACTTGAATAAATACATAAAATAAATAAAAATATGTAAACATATGTAGTGCGGCATTGTGGGTACAATAAGAAGTTGTTTTCCAATGTCCTTACTGTGAAGTGCAGTCTATTCCTGTAGTGGCTTCAACAATATAAGCTCATATATGTTTCTTTTCAAAACAAAGGCATTGTGCACACAATATCTAGCTGACAAGATTTCTTCATTGAGAGATGTCCCCTATTTTGGTAGTGTAGATGTCTGCAATATCAAGACTGACCAACAGAGGTCTCTTTTTCAAACCAGCTTTGTTTCCTTTGCATGCTGTCATGGTAGGGATTGCAGCACTGAGAAAAAGAAGGGATGGGTTATGCAAATGAAGCAGAGCACAAAAATGAAAAGCTTTTTTTCAGGGAAACCAGCACTTTTTGGCAGTCTGAATGGTAGGAGACTGAATCACAACTTCTGCAGGTTACTACTCCCATTTTCTATGGCAAACCTCACAAAATCACTTAAAAAACTTTGTTTCCCTTGCATGATGTCATGGTGGCATATATTTACTTTAGGGGAGACACCTTGGAAGCGAGTGTGCCGAGTGAGAAATACGGCCGCATACGCATTGCAGTCACTGATATGTCACATCCCAACAGAACAAACATAAGGCTATCGCAAACTACTAAAACCATCTAAAACGAAATATGTAATTATTACATTATTTTACTAGTGACAGCATCATTAGCCGCGCTCAAAATAATATATTCCTGGACCCGGGAGGTGTGGGGGGCGGTGCGCCCCCACAGAACAAACATAAGGCAGTCACTACTGTAGTTATTTAATAATTTTTTTATAATAGCATAATTTACCCCAGTTTTACGTAGTTAGGTACTGCTGCAATTATTACATTTCCTACCAGATATCCGATTAGGCTGGTTGCAAGAGGTGTGTTTGGGGGCGGGGAGAACTGAAGTTTGAAAGGGGGCGTGGCTAACTGCCGCCATTTGGAGGACCAAGCACCGTAATCCACAGAATTCCAAAACCGGGGCACTATGTGTCCCCTAATATAAATAATCGCCGTCATGGTTAGGGTTTGCAGTGCTGAGAAAAAAAAAGGGGCAGGGTTATGTAAACGAAGCAGAGCACTGAAATAAGAGCATTTTATTCCCATGGAAAATGGCACTTTTTGGCAGTTTGAATGATAGGAGATTGATTCACAACTCCTACAGGTTACTACTCCCATTTGCTAGGGCAAACCTGACAAAATCACTTTAACAGGGTTTGAGCATGTACAACTGATGCAAACCTTTCTTTTTACTGAATCTGCATGGCACAGGGGTGTAGTACAGTACAAATGCAAAACAAAGCTGAAGATAGTACTAATCGGCGCCAGAAAACTAGTCATCCCACCCTTGAAATAGAGCTCAGATCTGGGGTGACAGCATTACTTATTATTCAGCGGTTATATGCCATTTTTATGACAACATAAAATAACACCTGACGATATATTATCAAAGAACCCTGGTGCAATTCATATGAAGACAGAGAACCCAGGGGACCCCGAGGCCAGCCAATCACTATCAGTAGTTTCTCATATCTGGAATAAGGGACAGAAAGGATGCACTCTTGTTAGGTCTGTACATTATTATTCTGCTTGTTTTTAAGGCACAAAATGAGGGTCCTTATCAATACGGTACATTACCCAGCTGGTCCAACATGACACCGCTAAACGATTATTCAGTGAATATGGTGCTTTTCTCTATTTTGCAAATTTGGTAAGTTGTAGTCCTTCACACATCCACAGTTAGCACAACTGAGGTAAGCCACGATTGTGTAAAACTCTTTTTACTAGCGGTAATCAGAATCCCTAGCAAGTAGCGTGTGTGTAAACGTCTGCTCACCTGAGGGTAACAAAACAGGGAGGTTTAATTCTGGGGTGAGTTTGATTGGGTGTTGGAATATCATCTGGAGTTCCTGTTCTACTTCCTGAAAAATTGAAAGGCAGGTGCGATTCAGGAGGTTCCAAAGGTGCTAAAAGGGGGTTGCTAACTCTAATTCTGACAGAAACAAAGGATTTCAGCACTTCAGGTCACAAATGAATATCCAATTGCTCTGACTATAGCCAAATGCAAACCTTTATTTTACAACTTGAAAATGCACATATCCAGGGCTGAAGGTCGACAAATCCCAAAACTTCAGCCAAAACATTAAGACCTTCATCAGGGAGCATGGCCATTCATGCAGTCCCGAACCCAATTTAAAGCACCTTCTTAAACTGACATACCGCCTTATAGCATAATAATAATAATAATATATTCTAACATTTTAATCTGAAATAAATACCAAATCAAAATAATTCATAACAATTAATGTGTCTATTGCTCCACAGAAAAGAATAGAGGTGACAGGAGGAGATTGGGGGTGGTGAGTGGAGGAGCAATGAAACATTCTTGAAACATAGCAGTGTCAGTGGCTTAGCAAGTAGCACACTCACCTCTGAGGCCAGGAGATCAGAGAGCTGTGGGTTCAGTTCCCACATCTGGCACTTGGGTTAATATCCCAGTACTGACACTGTAGTGCAGCATGAGAGGGATGCTGCACTTCTGAGGTGCCGTCTTTCGGATGAGATGTTAAACCGAGGTCCCATCTGCCTGGATTGGTGGTAGTTCAGGTGGATGTTAAAAGATCCGATGGCACTTATCGAAAAGAGTAGGGGAATTTCCCCAGTGTCCTGGCTAAATTTCCCTCATTCAGTAAAAATACCACCAACAGCTTCATCTGGTTCAAGATCAGTTGGCATTCATCTGTATCCCCTTCCCCCTGGGTCGTGCCTGAAAATAGGCAGGATTTTTCTAGTGCACTTACCCGGTCAACAAAAGCTAAATAAATAAAATTCTTAAACAATGAATGCGAAAGGGGCAAAAACAGAAAATATGCTACACTGACCACGTGCAGAAAACAAGTGTGTATCAAGGTAATAGAGGATACCTAATTAAATCTAATACTTTTTTTTCTTATTTTAATCTCCAAGTCCAAACACTGTATGGGTGTCCCTGTGTCTCCAAACAGGGAGGTGGGATTAGAATAGAGAACCAGATCATGATCCCCCTGAAACCTGAGAGAAAAAACACAAAAGACACATCAGATAATGTGTACAGACAAAAAGACGAGGACAAAAGGCAATAGACCAAGACACAGGCGACCCGGTCAGGATCACTGAGCTGTTACGGTAATCTTGTGGATTTTATTAACAATAATAAAAGTGATAGGAGTGCATTAGGCACACATTTTGCCCAATGTCCTAACTCAGACCCTTCAAGCCTCAATTTCTATCTAGACAGAGGTGGCGATAGCATAAACAGACTACTTCAAAAAGAAATACGATGGATAATGTCCCTTAACACAGTTTAACCGCTAGGATTAAATGGAAAGGTGGATTTTCTCCTTATATTAAAGCCCAGTAACTGTCTTAAAATCCACAAGATTACCTTAACAGCTCTGTGATCCTAACCTGGTCACCTGTGTCTTGAGCTACTGTCTTCTGTCTTCATCTTTTTGTCTGTATACACTGTCTGATGCTGTGTCTTTGTTTTTTTTCTTACAAGGTTTTAGGGGGTGTAACCCCCTTACAAATGGGGGTTCCCGAAAACTCTTCCTTTAGCTTGCCTAAATGCTCACTGCCAGGCTGGTGTTCTGTGTTTTAGCAGTTTAAAAGTACTGCCAGAGATGCCTATATAGCCTCTGTGTACTATCTCTTTAAGAGCTGCCTGGATTGCAGTCATAAATAATCTGAGAGGGAGCTCTGTTAGAAGATGTACCTGTTTGCTGATCATTTGTTAGAGTAGTAATAATATTGCAGTTTGTTCTAACCTGCCTTCTTTGCAGCATGGGCAGTTCTGTTTGTTTCTATCACCTTGGTTCTGGACTGCAGAATAGGCCAATCAGTACATTTGGGACTCTAAAATGGAGCCTGCCTACAGGGGCTTGGTGGGGCCAAAACTTGTAGGAATTGTAGTTTTGGACTTTTGGCGCCTAAAATAACCTGGAGGGGGAGCCCTTGTTGTGACTGACAGACAGATCAGCCAAACAAACCTTTTGGATCTTGGGGAAAGTCACACACTGCTTGCAGTTTCAGTTAGATCTGAGTTGGAAAGTGAATAAGTAACAGCTCAAAATAGATCCCTCTGTATAACTGCTTGGTGAGGCCGCACCTCGAGTACTGCGTGCAGTTTTGGAGGCCACACTTAAAGAGGGACATTAAACTCCTGGAAAGGGTCCAGAAGAGGGCAACCAAAATGATTTGAGGCTTGGGGGACAGGACCTATGAGGAGAGGCTCGAAGAGCTAAATATGTACACATTGTAAGAGAGAAGGGACCGGGGGGACATGATAGAGGTCTTCAGGTACATGAAGGGGGTAAATAGGGGAGGAACAGTCAAGGTGCATCGAAGGAAGGAGGAGGGGGCCATAGAGGGCATGGGTGGAAGCTGGAGGGGGGAAGATTCAGGGGAGAAAGGAGGAGGTGCTACTTCACTGAGAGGGTGGTGGAGCCATGGAATGCACTGCCTAAGGCGCTGGTGGAGGCAGAGACGGTGGAGGGGTTCAAGTGGGGGTGGGACAGGTACAGGGGAAGGGTTCTGGAAGCAAAATCCAATGCAACGAGAATATCCGGAACTGGGAAGGGAGAAGCCAGAGAAGGTGAGGGGGGCAGCAAGGTCAGCTCCCAGGGTGGAGGCTGACCAAACAAGCAGACGCGAAAGACCGTTAGGCCTATTCTGCTGGCATTTTAGTATGTTAGTAATCCATAATGGATTCGCACGGGAGAACTGTGGGAAGGCCTGAGTTTGACTTGCATGCCTGCCTGCTGTTCCTGAGAGGAAATTAGAAGCCGACTGAATCCAAATTTGGAGAGCGAATTAAGCCACTGAATTGTGACCAGGCTTTAACCTGAAGAAGACCGAAGATTTGCTGAATGCGATCGGCCTGTCAAGACTTCCAGCTACCTCTGAACTCCCGAATTGTGCAGAGACTCTGTAATTACGACTGGAGAGCCATTTGCCTGGTACAGAGGAATTTCCTTAGATGTGAATGTGCTGTGTGCTTATAGTGGGTTGTGATTTGGTTCCCCACTGTGTGTCTGAACTGTGTTTTGCTTGCCAGAATACCTGCTACACAGAGAAAGTCATCGACGACATACCGGCCTGGGGATCAGCCCCCTGCTCAACGCCTTGAACAGGAACAACGCCTCGGTAATTCGTGTGGGCCCTGCTTCTCCAGGCACTCAAGCTCAACAGCCTGCAGTCTCGATTTCATCCTGCCTGTGTCCAGTATTGGGTATCGTGAGTAAGCATCAGGATAGCTCCCTGCAACAACAGCTAAATCTAAAAGTGTTGTCATATGATTGTCTTGTTGCCTTTTCTTTCACGAACTGAGCCCTCCGGCTCCGGATTACAAATAGTGTGTTTTGTGCATGTTGCTTTCTTCCGTCACAGGGCCCCAACCAGCTGCAACATTCCTGGCTAGCCCACCATTTTCCTACCTGGGTACCCAGAGTGTGTGACTGTGTAGGGACTCTGAACTGCATGCATAACTGTCTGATTAATATAGCTTTTAAGCAAATCAACCTGATTACGCCCCTCCCTTGTTCAAGTCCCCAGAATAAATCAGATTTAACTTTGTTTGCATTTAACCTGACTGTGGTTCCAGTCTGTGGCAAAAGTATTGTACTGTTGCTATTTGCTGTGCTTAACCTTATTTTACAGGGGGTCCCCAGGGTCAAGCTAGAGGAACCAGCCCTGGTGGTAAGTGCAAACAGTGTGGGTAATTGCCTGGTGAATGAGGATCATTGTGAAAGTAATTATTGTATATTGTTCAGGTCACTAGAAGGGAAAGGGGGGTTACAGTGTCCTGGAGGGCTGTGCCCAGGTTATCTTGACCACTAACTACCCTGACCTCCGGATGGAGGCACCTGTTTCATTACCTAGGCCCCTTAACCTGCTACTAGCCAAGCAGGCAGGGGTAGTAGCCCTTGGGATACTGCCACCTAGGGGTTAGATTGGTATTTAGGATCCTTGGCCATATGCAATGCACACAACCGTATTGCAAGCCTGGTAACAATATATCCACTCTCCCTGCATTGCAAGACCCAAGTGTTCAGGTCTGCTTCTAAATCAACAAATGCTGCGCGCTCCCCTTGGCATGGCTTTTTTGATTTCAGCATCTCAGCTAATGATAGCTTATGCTTTCTCCACTCGTACTTGTTTCTCATTTACTGTGTACTGCCATGCAACTTGAGTTATTGGTTGCCTCAGCATATTCCACAACTCACAGCGAATGCTGCATTGTGAGCTTCCCTTTCTTTTTAAACTCATGCCATTGTGCGCTCAGAGACGGACAGTACCTGTAAGTCTCTGTAAGTACGGTACTGCACAGCTACATGCTCTTATAGACTGTATTTTTAACATGACCGAACCCGATCACTACTTGATTAATTGTCTTGACTCACGTATAAGCTGAAATACTGAAAGTACAGTTTGAAATTTGGGATAAAAATATCAGCTTATACGCGAGTATATACAGTAAATGTGTGACTAAAGAAGTAATCTGGCAGAAAAGAAAAAATTACTCACCTTAGTAATGTTATTTCTTCTAATGGAGTCTTGCTATATTATGACAATTGCAGTATGACCGAAGGTTAGAACTGCTCCCAGGTTAGAACTGCTCCGGAGGTGAAATAGTTAACTTCCATGCAAGGCATGGAATCTTGAGCGCGAGCTCGGTTAAGGAAGCTCTGTCTGCTTGCTTTCAAACCGAAACCGTCAGATCTTTACGAGCTAAAACTCACTAATGTTCTGTGTGGAAGCTGTAAACCTACACTAGCCAACTGGCTACTACCCTAACAAACACACTTGTTGGTCTCGAAAAAAGACTCAAGTCAAGAGACCCAATAATGAAATAAAACACATTCACCCTAGGGAGGGTGAAACAAAACAACAAAGTGGCAAGAAAAACAGAGTGCCAACACTGTGATGCCCACCCACAGCGCAAAAACGAGGTTCTGAGAGGGGCAGGCAGGGAGGGAGGTCATAATATAGCAAGACTCCAATAGAAGAAACAACATTACTAAGGTCAGTAATTTTTTCTTCAAACAACATGAAGTCTTGCTATATTATGACAATTGCAGACTACACAGCAGTACCCCCATGGAGGAGGGACAGAACTTACTTAGGGAATAGGCTCTGAAGGACAGCTGTGCCAAACCGAGCATCACTCCTAGCTTGAATGCCCAGGGAATAATGCTTGGTAAAAGTGTGAACCGTTTTCCAGGTAGCTGCTTGACATATCTCTAGAATGGGGATGTCTCTGGCAGCAGCCAGAGAAGCAGCTGTACCTCTGGTAGAGTGAGCCCTCAGGCCTGAGGGGGGAATCTTACCCAACTTTTCATAACAGAATTGGATACAAGAGACAATCCACCTGGCAATGGATCTTTTAGTGGCAGGCTTCCTTTCCAACCTCACCATAAGTGAGGAACAGTTAGAGAGTCAAACCTGTGACCCTTAGTACGCTCTATGTAGTAGCTAAGGGCCTCTTCACATCTAAGCTGTGCAGCCTCCTCTCACCAGAGGAAGAATGGTCAGTGAAGTAAACAGGAGAGAAATAGATTGATTAAGGTGGAATCCGAAACCACCTTAGGCAGGAACTTTCTATTAGTCCAAGGACTACCTTATCTCTGTGAAAGGAGATAAAGTCTGGCTCCACTGACAATGCTTGTAATTCACTTATGCGTCTGGCAGAGGTGATAGCTACCAAAAACACAGTTTTCCAAGTCAGGAATTTAATCTCAGCTGAAGACAAGGGCTCGAAAGGAGGTTGCATGAGCTGAGCAATGCAAACATTGAGATCCCAGGCAGGGGCAGGGTCCCTGAATGGAGGGTTAGTGTGAAGCAAACCCTTAAAAAACTTGGCAAATACAGGGTGAGATGAAAGAGGAGAGGGTTTGCCTGCTGAAAGAAAAGCAGAGACAGCTGCCAAATGTACCTTCAGGGTAGCTGGTCTCAGCCCTAAAGTGTTTAGATGGACCATATAATCTAGAACTGTGGGTAAATCAGCAGTGTCTGGGGAAATATTCTTTTCCGAGCACCATATGGAAAATCTTTTCCATTTGGAGTTATAAGTAGCCCTGGTAGAAGGCTTCCTAGAAGCCTTGAGTATATCCATTACACCTTGAGAGAGGTGTAGGCCAGCAAACTCTAGCTCTTCAAGAACCAGGCCTTGAGATTGAGAGACTTGAGATTCGGGTACCAAACTCTTCCCTGGGCACATGTTAACAGATTGTGATTCTTGGGAAGGCACAGGGGAGGATGGACTGCTAAGGACAGGAGGAGAGGATACCAGGGTTGCCTGGCCCAATCCGGGGCAATCAGAATGACCCTGCAGGATTGGGCTCTGATTTTGACTGGCACTTTGAACAGGAGAGGAAAGGAGGAAGGCATAGAGAAACTTCCCTTCCCAGCTGAGGGCTAATGCGTCCAGAGGGACTGAGCCCAAGACTGGGGGCCTGCAGCAAAAGAGAGGAAGTTGATGATTGTCTGGAGCTGCAAAGAGATCTATTTGCGGGGTGCCCCATTTGGCAAATACCACTCCCAGAGCCAGGGGATCCAGGGACTACTCGTGATGGCCCTGAGAGATCCTGCTGAGACTCTGCTAGGACATTGTCTTTGCCTGGGAGGTGAACTGCCATGAGGAGGTGTTCAGGGAGGGCGCCAGAGACCACAACTTCATGGCCCAGTGCACAAGGCCGTGGACCGAGTGCCCCCCTGCTTGTTGATGTACCACATTGTAGTGGTGTTGTCTGTTCTGACCTGCACAGTCTTGTTCTGAACAGATTTTGAGAAAGCTTGAAATGCTAGAAAAACTGTTCTGAGCTCCAACAGGTTGATGTGGAGCAGAGATTCCTGTGGGGACCACAGTCCCTGGGTAGTGAGATCGCCCATGTGGGCCCCCCACCCCAAGAGGGATGCATCTGTAGTAAGGATTAATGAGTGAGGCTGAGTGACAAAGGGAACTCCTTGTCTCAGGTTGCTCTGATCCTGCCACCACTGAAGGGCTTGGATCAGGGTTCGAGTTACTGGGATCAGTTTGGTAAGAGGATCCTTCCTTTGTGACCAAAAGGCCCTCAGATGTAACTGAATGTCCCTCATCTGAAACCTTGCTCCTTGCACTACTGCTGTGGAAGCAGCCATGTGCCCTAGGAGCTGCAGAAAATGCCTTGCTGGTCGAGAGACCTGCAGGGTGAATGAAGAGGCCAGGGAGACTAGGGTGTTTGCCCTGTCTAGAGGGAGGAAGACCCTGGCTACCTGGGTGTTCAGCTCTGCGCCTATGAAGGTTAGGAGCTGGACAGGCTCCAGTACTGACTTTGAGATTCAGAAGGAAACCTAGTGAGCGTAAGCAGTTGCTGGGTTATCTGAAGATGTAGGTTGACCTGATCTGGGGATTGTCCTACTATGAGCCAATCGTCCAAATAAGGAAAGATGGCAATCTTTGCCTTCTTAGGCAAGCTACTGCTACTCAGGCATGGTAAATACCCTTGGGCGAGGTGAGTCAAGGGCATTGCTCTGAACTGGTAATGGCCTGAGGGCAGCTCGAACCTGAGGTACTTTCGGTGGGAGCTTCTGATGAGAATATGGAAGTAGGCATCCTTGATGTCCAGGGATGCTAGCCAGTCCCCTGGCCTTAGGGAAGGTAAAATGATTCCCAGAGTTACCATTTTGAACTTTGGTTTTAAAAGGTGCTTGTTTAGGTATCTGAGATCCAGGATGGGCCGCCATTCTCCTGTATTTTTTGGGGTAAGGAAGTACCTGGAGTACAACCCTTTGCCCTGGTGTAGGGTGGAACCCTTTCACCAGCTCTGAGGCGAGGAGGGTGGAGACCTCTGACTCTAAGACAGAGTGCCTCCGATGGAGATGCAGGAGGAAAAGATCTGTCCTCAGCCTCGAAATTTTTTGAAGCTGAGGACCAGTCCCTGGCTTACTACTTCCAGGACCCACTTGTCTGATGTGAGAAACTTCCAGTCCTGGACAAAGTAAGCCAGCCTGCCCCCTACCGGTAGAGGGGAAGTGGCCCTAGCTACCCCATCAGGGTGCCTGCTTGGAGGGCTTTGGGCTGAGGGGGAAGCAGGTCTGCTTGAACCCTCCTACCCCTTCCTCTACAGAATCCCCTCTGGGCATAGGAGGAAGAGGAGGCTTGAGCCTGATAAAAAGGCCTATGAAAAGGCCTGCCTCTGCCCCTGGGAGGCTGCTTCTGAGGAGTGGCCTGCCTTTCCTTAGCTTGTGCACTCCGATAGGTGGTCCTGTATTCATCCATTTTCTTCATATAATTCTCTGTTTGCTCCCCAAACAAAGAATTGCCAATCACAGGAAAATCAATGGCTTTTGACTGGGTATCCTGTGACAATGTGGTGCATCTGAGCCAGGCCATTCTGCGAAGTGCCACAGAAGTAGCCATAACTCTAGAAGATACATCATTAGAGTCCACCGGCATGAAATTGCATTTTGATGCCTCGATACCATCTAAAGCTACCTGTTCCAGATCCCTGGCAAACTTGTCAGGAGTTGTTGACTAAAGCCAGCACAGTATCCCATCTGTTCTAGTATCTGGCAGCATAAGCCATGTAATTTGCTTGTCTGAGCCCCAAGGATGCTGCCATGTACTGCTTCTTTGCCATAGCATCAATCTTCCTGGAGTCCTTTTCAGGAGGATGTGAAGCTAGGGGGATATTTGCCTTGTCACAGGCTGCAGCCTGCACTACACCCACATGGCTGCATTGCTGTGTGAGAAAATCTATGTCAGAACCTGATAAAGTATACTTTCTGTCCATCCTTTTATCCACAGGAGGTATAGAATGAGGAGTTTTTAAAACTTTTACTGTCTGTTTCCTGAAAGATTTAAGGGGAATAGACAGTCTCTTAGATTCTGGAATATCCATCATTTCTACATAATCAGGCTCTTCCTGATCATCCACAGCTTCTTCCACAGGAAGCTGAAGAGCTTCAGCAACCTTCTTGTAAAAGATGAAATGAGCAGGGGACTCAGAAAGCCTGGGGGGGAACCCCTAAATGTCTGTCTGGGGAGGTATCTGGCTCAATAGGAGCGTCCAGATCTTCCAGACCAAAATTACTCTCATCATACTCTCCTTCCCCCCCCACGGTTCATAAAATTCCTCAAAATCATAATCCTGAACCGGTGGGACCTGGTGAACCGACCGTCTCCCAGATGGAGTCAGTTCAGGAACCGGAGAAAGAGACTGGACAATTTGGATTGCTTTGGCTATCTCTTCAGCTGTTGGGGAAAGGACTTTTTCCACAGCAGCAGACTTTCTAGTCCTTTTGGCAGGAACTGGCTCCTCGGAGCCAGCTCTTTGTTTGCCTGAGGAAGTCTCGCCCTGGTCAGAGGGCACTCCCTCAGGTTCGGCTGGCACCGAACCAGGCCGGCCATCCGGGTCAGCGGATGTTTTGGCCTCTCTTTCCCTGAGCCTACCAACTCTCTTTTCAACGGTGGCAGCAGGGAAATTCTTGCAAATCTGGTAGTCTGAATCGAGGTGGTCAAACCCCAGGCAATAAACACAGGTGGTGTGAGGGTCAGCCTTGGCAAAGGCTTCCCCACAGACATCGTAGTGCTGAAACCCAGTGGGCCCGGTTTTTCTTTTGGGTTTCTCAGACATTATGCTAGCCTAACCAAAACTTGCCCGTTTATGGCAATCCGCCAAGCAAGACTCTCCTATCGGTTCCCAACCGTGTCACGGGCCGTGGAAAAAACTGTAATGAAATCCGTTTTTTTTAGAACCGATTGGAACCGGGAACCGCACTCTAAAAAAGGACTAGCAATTGAAAATGCAACCTAATCGGTTCGAACCGAACCAATAAATATTTACAAGTTCCACACAGAATTGTATGTAAAAACTATCTATTACTTACGTTACCACAGACAGAGCTTGAACCGAACGGTTGCGGTTAAAATTAGACGAAATTTAATATTTTAAACTGTTTTAAACCGTGAAAATGAACCGAGCAAAAGGAGAAATCTCCGGAGCGACTGTTCAGTGAGGCGGAGTAAAGAATCTGACGGTTTCGGTTTGAAAGCAAGCAGACAGAGCTTCCTTAACCGAGCTCGCGCTCAAGATTCCATGCCTTGCATGGAAGTTAACTATTTCACCTCCGGAGCAGTTCTAACCTGGGAGCAGTTCTAACCTGCGGTCATACTGCAATTGTCATAATATAGCAAGACTTCATGTTGTTTGAAATAAACATTTTTGGTGAGCCGCAGTTCTTGGGCGGCACATTTTAATGTGACCAAATAATTTTTTGTATGCACCAACAATGGCTGACTGTTTTTTGTTTTGTTTTTTAACATTTTGACCCCACATCATGAACTTGGCTGATGGAATATTTAAAATCCAACACAAATGGTGATTTCACAGAGAGACCACAAAATCATCTTTCCACCTGTATTTGAACATTCCTATCATCCTTGCTTATGAGGTAGGATCAAGTAAACAGCATATTCAAAATTTAGGACTAAACATTGTAAAGTGGACAAGTTGTGAGAGGAAAAGTGTGTGAGACACGAACCTTTTTTCTCCTTAGGAAGGCAACCACTACTGCCAGGCACTTTGTGAAAACCCTTGGGGCTGATGTTAGGCCAAAGGGCATTGCTCTGAATTGATAGTGGCCTGAAGGCAACTCGAACCTGAGGTACTTTCTGTGGGAGCACCTGATGGGAATGTGAAAATAGGCATCTTTGAGGTCCAGGGAGGCTAGCCAGTCCCCTGGCTGTAGGGAAGGATTATTCCCAGAATCACCATTTTGAACTTTGGTTTTAAAAGGTGTTTGTTCAGATATCTTAGGTCCAGGATGGGCCGTCATTATCTTGTCTTTTTGGGGGTTAGGAAGTACCTGGAGTACAATCCTTTGCCCTTGTGTAGGGTGGGAACCCTCTCTATGGCTCTGAGAGCTAGGAGGGAAGAAACCTCTGCCTCTAAGGCAAGGGTCTCCGATGGATTTGCAGGTGGAAGGGATCTGGTTCTCATCTTGGGAAATTTTTTGAAGCTGAGAACCAGTCCCTGGCTTACTACTTCCAGGACCCACTTGTCTGATGTCAAAGACTTCCAGTCCTGGACAAAGTAAGCCAACCTGCCCCTACTGGTACTGAGAATCGCCCGGCAGACCATCAGGGTGTCTGCTTGGCACGTGGCTTTAGGCTGAGGGTGGATGCAGGCCTGCTCATCCCCGTCTGCCTCTCCTCTGAAGAACCCCTCTGAGAACAAGAAGGAGGCCTGAGCTTGGCAAAAGGCCTTTGGAAAGGCCTGCCCCTGCCCCTGGACTGCTGCCTTTGAGGAGTTGCTTGCCTTTCTTTGGCCTGAGCACGCCTATAAGTGGTCCTGTACTCGTCCAACTTTTTCATGTAGTTCTCTGTCTGCTCCCCAAACAGAGAATTACCAATAACAGTGAAATCCATGGCCTTGGCCTGGGCATCCTGTGATAGGCTAGTACATCTGAGCTAAGCCATCCTCCGAAGAGCCACAGATGTAGCCATGACTCTTGATGAAACATCCCTGGAGTCCACAGCAGCATGAAATTGCACTTTGGATACCTCAGTCCCATCTGCAGCCACCTGCTCCAGCTCCTTGGCAAGCTGGTCAGGGGCCTGTTTAGCCAGAGCCAGCACAGTGTCCCATCTGGACTTCTGGTATCTAGCTATGTAGGCCATATAGTCAGCCTGCCTGAGTCCCAAAGATGCTGCCATGTACTGTTTCTTTGCCATGGCATCAGTCCTCCTGGAGTCCTTACCTGGGGGGTGTGATGCCAAGGGGATATTTGCCTTATCACAGGCAGCAGCCTGCACTACCCCAACATGGCTACATTGCTGAGAAAGGAACTCCGTGTCTGAGCCTGAAAGAGTATACCTCTTGTCCATTTGTCTGTCCACAGGAGGTATGGAGTTAGGAGTCTTAAGAATTTTATTTGTCTGTTTCCCAAAAGATTTATGGAGGGGAATAGATAGTCTCCTGGACTCTGGGATGTCCATCATTTCAACAAAATAAGGCTCCTCCTGATCCTCTACTGCTTCTTCCATAGGAAGCTGGAGGGTTTCAGCCACTTTTTTGTAAAACATAAAATGGGAAGGGGACTCAGAAAGCCTAGGAGGAGAAACACCTGAAGGTCTGTCTGGGGAGATGTCCAGATCAACAGGCACATCCAGACTTTCATAATCACCATCATCATCCTCATACTCTCCCTCCTCCTCATCCGGTTCATAAAATTCTTCTAAGGTGTAATCCGGAACCGGGGGAACCGACCGAACCAAACCCCTGCCAGATGGTGCTGGTTCGGGCAGAACCGAAGTAAGCGACTGCACTATTCTTATCGCCTTGGCTATCTCATCAGCGGTCGGAGTATGAATTTCTGGATCCGAACAGGACGATTTATCTTTTCTTTTTTCTTTAAACCGGAACCGACTCCTCAGAATCAGCTCTCCTTTTGCCTGAAGAAGTATCGCCCTGGTCAGACAGCACTCCTTCTGGTTCGGTCGGAACCGAACCGGGCTGGCCATCCAGGTCAGTGGACTTCTCAGCCTCCCTTTCCCTCAGTCTACCTAATCTCTTTTCCAGGGTAGCTTTGGGAAAATTCTTACACATTTGGCAGTCTGAATCAAGGTGGTCAAACCCTAGACAATAAACACAGGTGGTGTGGGGATCAGCCTTTGCAAAGACTTCCCCACACACACTGCAGTGTTGAAACCCAGTGGGCCCGTTTTTTTGGGGGGGGTTCTCAGACATGGCCAATCCTATCCAAAACGTACCCTTTTTTCGGCAATCCGCCAGGCAAGACTCCCCTATTGGTTCCTGACCATGTTACGGGTCTTAGAAAAAACTGTAATAAAAATCTGTTTTTTTTAGAACCGATACGGACCGGTTACCACACTCTAAGTAAATTCACAAACTTTTTTACCTGAACTACAGTTTACAAGTTCCACACAGAAACTAAATAGAAAACCTATCTAGTACTCACGGTACCACAGACAGAGACTTAAACCGACAGATTCGGTAGCAGAAATTCGGTAGAAACCGAGCGAAAAACTACACTTTAACCGACTTTTTTGAACCGAGCAAAGAAGAAATCTCCGGTGCGACTGTTCAGTGAGGTGGAGTAAAGAATCTGACGGATGGAGTTTAAACAACAGCAGACAGGGGCTTCAACCGAGCTTGCGGTGAACATTCCATGCTGGCCATGGAAAGTTTAACTCTTTGTTCTCCGGGGCAGTTGAAAGGCAGGACCTAACTGCATATGTCAGAATACAGCAAGACTTCATGTTGTTTGAAATCGCACTATTATGGCGCGCGAGGAAATCTCCGGATCCACAGATTTGGAGCTGACTGCCCTGTGAGCATTTTCTATTTCTATGAGAAAGTCCTGCTCCAGATCTAATTCTTCTTTTAGCAAATTCTCTATGTTGCCCCTCATGTCTCTGCCCTCGCTATTCTCTGGTATTCCATAAATTCAAATATTCTGGCATCGCTGTCTGTTCTCTGCATCTTCTTGTCTCTCTCCTAGGGCTTTGGTTATAGCGAGAAGCTGGGTGATAGTTGTTTGAATGTGCGTAAGCTCTGAGGCCTGGTCTGAGCTGTTTTGTTCCATTGTCTTTACCTGGTTATGTAGGTTTGATACATCAGTGCGTAGAAGATCATGGTCTGAGCGAAAGTCCTGAAAATCCTTTTTAATTCCTTGTAAGTCTGTTTTTATTCTGTCTGACTTGTCATTTAAGACCAGGTCCTTGGCTTTTGTTTTCCTGCGTTTGGGTTTCTTTCCCAATGATACTGTCTGGGCCTGTGATAAGTCTGATGTCTCAGAGTCTGATTTTTCAGCTCCTGATTTCTCTTATTCTATCGGTAAGACTTCGTATCTGTTCATGGTTCCCTTTTGTGTAGTCGATACCATCTGTAGGAATTTCTCCATTAACCAAGTTTTTAAGCTGAATTTTGGCTGTTTTAATGTTTTTGGGGAGAGGTCTGAGCGGAGCTCCGTTCTTATGCTGCCATTCATCCCAGAGCTGCACCGGAAGTCCGTCCTTTCCTTTTTCAATTTGATAATACTCTTCTTAGGTGTCCTTTTTCCTCTTAATGTACCTAAAGAAAGTTTTCTGTCCCTCCATGACCCTCTCCACTGTTCTTAGCTCCATCCCAATTTTACTTTGTCTTACCATTTTGCAGGCTCCTGTGAGCTTTTTCAGATAATCCCAGTTGGCCTCACTCTGTTCCCTCTTGTATTTTTGGAATGCAACCCTTTTTGCCCTTACTTGCCTCTACCATCCTTCTAGAAAACCAGACTGGCTATTTGTGCTTGTTCTTATTCAGACTTGTCTCATGCATGATGCCGTTACCTCCATTACATCCCTGTTGTTGATATCCCATTTGGCTTCTGCCCTTCCCACTCCCTCTACCAGCTTATATTTTTGCCCATTCTACCAAAGTCCACCCTTCTGATGTTCAGGACCACAGTTTATGGACTGGACCAACGTGCTCCAGTGCTTACGTTGCACTACACTGTATTGTGGTTACTGGACCACAGGGGTTCCCTCACCTCTACTTCCCTAGCTCAGCATTTGACAAACCCAGATCAACGTGGCCCCCTCTCTAGTCAGTTCCCTGACTCACTGCACGACAAAGCAATCCTGCATCCCATCTACTAGCGCCCGAGTTCTTGCACTGCTAGCTACCAGGATTTCCCAGTCCACATTTGGTGTATTTAGGTCACCCACTAGTACTAACTCCCCTTTGGTTTATGCCTTCCTTATCTCATTCCCTGATCTCTGTTTCCTTCCTCTATCTGGTTCGGTGGTCTGTACACCACTTCAATCATAAGCTTTTTAACTCCTTCCATTGTCAGATGCACTCAAACTGCATCTATTCCTTGCCCCTCCAAAGTAGCATCTTCTGTGGCCTCTATATCTCCCCTAACGTACTGTGTCACCCCTTCCCCTGCCTTTTTGTCAGTCCTTCCTGTAGAGTGATTACCCAGTACCAGTAGTGTGGCCTATGTATCTGTAATGGATAACAAGTCCAAATGAGCCTTAGCCGCCACTGTCTGGAACTCATCATTTTATTTGGAGGCTTCTGGCATCCAAGCAGAACACCCTCCAAGTTCCCATATCTCCTAACCTTACCCCATCTGCTGACCAGACGTACTGTACTCATTCCCTGCATTATTTTACTTTTGTTATCTCCTCCTCCCAATGTGGTCCAAGTTTCAGATGTATGCCCCTTTCATCATTTCTATTAAGCGCATTACCCTTTTCCCTCCCTTGACTTACCCCACTAGCTGAAGGAGTGCTAGCTAGGTCTCCCTCACCTTTTCAAAAAGTGCCATGGGACCTTTAATGCCCATCTGAACCACCACCAGAAAAAGGCAGACAGGACCTCAGTTTAACATCTCATCCAAGAAATGGCACACCCTGAAAGTAAAGCATCCCCTTAGTACTGCATTTGGGTGCCAGTGATTTTTATGGTATGAGCCCAATCCAGTTGTGGAACTAGAACACACAACCTTCAGGCCTAGAGGTTGATGTGCTACCAGCTAAGCCACACTGATAGAATGCTGGTAGAATCCTGAGCTGGGAGCCGTAGGATTACAAGTTCAAATCCTGAACTCACTGGTTTAAAAATTTGAGGCTGCAGTACGAGGGAGTGCTCAGCAAGTTCTAATTTCACAAGGAGAGGATTACAACATGAGGTGTTAACAAGAAGCCTACTTGGTGTATTTAAAAACAAATCCACAGTGCTGTCACTCTCTCAATTATCTGCCTGCTCCCGCCCATCAGACACTACTGCAACCTGCTAACTTGCCTTCCGCAGACCTTTGTCCTCCCAGCTGTGGCCTCACAGATGTGCCCCTTCATGGTGGGGCCTAGAAGGAAACACTGGATGGAGGGAAGGGGCAGGTAGAGTCACACTGAATGGTGTGAGAGCAGGGGCTAAATGTCATGCTGACACCAACTGACTTCTACTCCCACTTGTTTGGCCCTACCCACCCCTGTGACGTGACCACATGCATTCGCACGCAGCGCCAGCCTGTGGGAAGGAGTAATGACATGTGGTTACCCATGACATTAAGGCCATACTACTGCCCACATGAAGCACTGTGGTTGCGGGCATAAGCACCCTCCCTCCCATAGCTTGACTATGCTGAGGAGGTCCTCCAGCTCAGGAGTGGGGAGTCAGGGTGCACAACAAATCTGGGTGTCCTGCAGGAGAGGTCAATGTGCTCCGCCGGTGCCACCAAGCCGAGCTATGGATCTTGTTTTCACATGCAAAGGCTGGCCCAGTGGTTTGGCAGAAGCGCATCATACTACCAAGTGGAAGACTGGGATTCTAATGCAATCCCCAGGATCCAACACTGTGTCAGCAGTGTGTTGGTTGTCAGATTTTTCCTTTTTTTTTTTTTTTAAGTGAGAACAGTAAAGAGGAGTTCAACTGAGAAGGGCAAGGTAAATAAGAACATTCCTCTGCCATGGGAAACACAAACCGGGTCCATGGACTTGTACTACAGGGTTAACAGAAACATTAGCAATTAAACTGCACAATGTTAATAATTTCACTTTCTAGTCAGAGTTTTCTATACATATAAAACAAGTACACTTGTCTTTTGTCAGGAAAGCATCCATCAGGGAGAACACCCGCAGTCTGAGAATTCTAAAACAAATTCTTCGCTTCCTTTGTTGGCCATTGCTAGACTGACGTTAAGGGTTTTATTAGATACAGTGACATTTAAGTCAAAGTAAAGAGAGGCTTTTAGCAAAGCAGTCAATTTCAATTGAAAGTGGTGTCTAACAAAGCAAATGCTCTAAGCTCCAAACCTGTCACCATCATCTCAGAGTAAACTGTTGGTGCTCAGGAATACAGCCAATTCTTAAACGTGAACTTTCACTATAGAGACCTTTACACAGCCAGTACCCACACAGACAGTACCCACAAAAATACATTTCTAAAGATCCCTGTTTCTACTAAGTGACATGGGTTCCATCATTAACCAAGAAGGACTTCTTCACTATGTGGCTGTTCTGTTGTCCTTTTTAATGTCTCATCACACTTTTTAATCTCCCACCCAGGGTGGGACCAATCAGTCTGTGGGCTGGTGATTGCGACTTATTGGCCACGAGCTTCAAATTCTGGTAGCCAAACCAAACTTTTTTGGTGGCCATCATTTTTAAGATTCTATTCAGCATTACACCCACTTTGGGAAAAATCTATTTGTGACTTTCAAAAGGTAGCCAAACAATTTATTTTAGTGGCTATCTAATTTGTCCCACTCGACTCCCACCACAAACAGCAGATGCCATCTGCAATAAGCTCCTCTCCAGATTCTATGCACAGTACCGCAACAAAGCCTAACTCTTTCACCCTGTCAAAGGCAAGGTCATCACTTGGCTGTTGCTTGGCCTCTGGACACTGGCGCATACATGGTGGTACTTTTCTCTTTAAAGGAAAACTGTACAAAATGAGGAGCCCACCCCCACCTGCAACTCATCCCCAATTAGCATTTTTAGTTGTAGAACAAAATTTCTTTTAAGTAGCTTAAAATAATTATTTTTAACTTCTCAACCTGCTGTAACTGCTGTTTGAGAAGGCTGCCCACCACTGTTTCACAGACAGATACACGCTTCCCTCACTGACTTTATACTAATGGGTCTTGATGGTGCATCTACAGAGCCTGCATGCACCCACAGTCGCTTCCTCTAGGAAACATACAAACACAGACTCTGATGGCAGATAAGGACAGCTAGGCCCATCCAGTCTACCTATTCCTCCCTAGCTACACTATTACCGCAGACCGTACCTGACCTACAGCTCCATCTCCACCCCTTCCTTTCCACCATGTCTCCTTTGTGCTTATCCCATGCATCCTTGAACCTCACCACTATTTTCACCTCCACCACCTCTGCTGGAAGGTTGTTCCAGGAATCCACCACTCTTTCTATGAAGAAGTACTTCCTCATATCTCTCCTGAATCTACCCCCCTCCAGCTTCATAGCATGTCCCCTTGTTCTTGAGTACTTTTTCTTCTGAAAAATAATTTCTCTCCATGCCTTATTTATCCCATCAGGAACGTCTCTGTCATATCTTCCCTCTCCCTCCTCTGTTCTAGAGTGTACATACTGAGGTCCTTTAGTCTTTCCTCATAGGGTTTTGATGCAGGCCCTGCACCACTCTAGCTGCCCTCCACTGGACCGCCTCCACTTTGTCTATGTCCCTCCGGAGTCGTGGTCTTCATAACTGGACACAGCACTCTACATGGGATCTTACCAGCAATCTATACAGAGGCAACACCACCTCCCTCTTTCTGCTGGTGATACCCCCTCCCTATGCATCCCAGCATCCCACTAGCCCTCCTGACTGCCTTGTCGCACTGGCTGGCCACCATCAGGTTATCTGATATGATTACTCCCAGGTTTCTTTCCTGCTTAGTCATCATGAATCCCACTCCACCCGTTCTGTACTATGCCCCTGGGTTTCTGTGCCCCAAGTGTATAATTTTGCACTTTTTCGAATTGAAACCCAGCTGCCATACTCTTGACCACTCCTCTAGTTTTCTCAGGTCTCTGCTCATCTTTCCGCACCCCCTACAGTAGCCACCCTATTACAGATTTTGGTGTTGTCTACAAAGAGGAAGACCTTCCCTTCCCTTCCATCTCCTCTGCAGTATCACTTATAAAAACACTGATCCCTGAGGTACCCCACTGGTCACCCTTCCTTCCTCAAAGTGAACTCCAATCTACCACCACCAGGAGCTGAAAGAAGAAGGATTTCATACTTCCTCTGTCTGTAAGCATGCCTGTTACTGCTTACACTCTGAAATGTTGCAGAAGACAAAAAGAAAGGATACTGCATTCACACTGTACCAAACATACAGCCCTAGTTTTACCACTGCATTTCCTGGTGATGAGTAAAGCATCAGTACCATGGCTCTATTTCATGTTCTGGCATGGTAAATTCTTACCCCTAAATGTTCAAAGGCCATTGGCCATGCAGAGTTCTTCGGGCTCTCTAGTCTCTGCAACAGGCTTCCTGTTGCTGCACTAACTGTTGCATCCCTTTATGCCCTATGTTTGCTGCTTTGTGTCACTGTCAAGCACAAGGTACTGTGACCAATTGCATTCCTTCCTTACCGATTACTATGGACAGTGCTTCTGCCATCTCAATTAACCGTATCACACTAGAGAGTGGGACCTTACTGGAGGACTGGAAAAGGGCAACAGTGGTCCCACTCCACAAAGCAGGGAGGAGGTTGGCAATTACTGTCCAGTAAGCCTCACGTCAGTGGTAGGGAAGTTGATGGAGACACTACTCAAATAGAGAATCATAACATTATCTGGAATCCACTGTGCAGCAAGACCCAAAACAGCATGGGTTCATTGCAGGTGGGTTCATGGCAGGTAGGTCTTACCAAACTAACCTGGTCAACTTCTTCAACTGGGTCACAAGGACAGTAGATCAGAGAGTGGTGGCAGATGTCGTCTACCTGGACTTTAGCAAAGCCTTCAACTCTGTTCCACACAGAAGGCTGGTAAGGAAGCTGGACCACATGGGGGTGGGCAGGGAGGGGTTGAGTAGGTGAGTAGCTGGCTGAGAGGAAGAACACAAAGGGTTCAGGTCAACGGGGCATTATTAACTGAGAGGGAGGTGACCAGTGGGGTACCACAGGGTTCGGTACTGGTTACCCTACTCTTCAATGTATTCATAGCAGACATTGCAAATGGTCTGGAAGGTAAAGTGTGTCTATTTGCTGATGACACCAATATTTGCAATAGAGTGGACTCCCCTGAGGGTGTGAGGATTATGACTTCAGACTTGAAGAAACTGGAAGAGTGGTCGGAAACATGGCAGCTGAAATTCAATGCCAAAATGTGCAAAGTCATGCACTTAGGCAGAAACAATCTCAAAGATGATTACTACCTGGGAGGAGAGAAGCTAGTCTCCACCAGCCAGGAGAAGGACCTAGGGGTCATTATATCAGAAGACCTGCAAATGGGTAAACAGTGTGACAAGGTAGCACTAAAGGAAAGTGGTATGCTGGGCTACATCGGGAGGGGAATCACGAGTCGCAGGAGGGCGGTGGCGTTACCACTCTACAGGGCGCTGGTGTGCCCCCACTTGGAGTACTGCGTACAGTACTGGAGATCTCACCTCAAAAGGGACATAGACAGAATCAAGACAGTGCAAAGGAGGGCCACAAAAATGATTCAGGGACTGCACCATATGGCATACCAGGACAGGCTAGGAAACTCAAGATGTACTCCTTGGAACAGAGGAGGGAGAGGGGCGACATGATTGAGACTTAAATATATGAGGAGTATAAATATGGTTAATGTTCAGGAGCTTTCCCAATCGAAAGAGAGCAGGAGAACGAGAGTGCATGACATGAGGCTGAAGGGAGGTAGGTTCAGGAGTAATACAATGAAGTTCTTCTTTACAGAGAGGGTGGTGGACCCATGGAATAGCCTACCCAAGGAGGTAGTGGGGGGCCAAAACTGTAAGTGAGTTTCAGAATGCATGGGATAGATATAAAGGTAACATACAGAAAGGCAAAGGAGGGAAGGAGGAATAGCACCAAGTAGGTTCTTGGGCAGATTAGATGGACCTTACGGTCCCCTTCTACCATCACGTTTTATGTTTTTGTTTCATACTTTATGGAAGTTGTTACTGATGATCAGTTTCATTTTGTCTTGTTATTGTATTACGTGTGCTGCTTTTTAATAATCTGATTGTTTCTGTATTGTTCTGCTTAATTTTATTTTAGTATTTGTAATCTGTTTTGCATGCAGTTAAGATACAACAGGGTCTGAGTTTCTACTTCTAAAGTACATGCCCAGGTTCATTGTGAGGCATGAAGTGCTCACACTGAGTGCCTTCAACCACCTGGAAGTGCACTTTTCATAGAGAAACCAACATGCTGAGGTATCTTACTGTGCTTATAAGAATGGGTAAAAGGCATGAAATAAAAAAAAGTTACAATTAAATTTTGTTCATAGTTCTACAGTTTTTAAATGTTAAGAAAATAAGAGGAAACGTAGTTTGTCAATCCAGAACCCCCCCTCCTTCACATTACAGCACACTGACTTCTCCTTCCACAAACCAACTGTTTCTCAGCTCATCTCTACTCCACCCTTCACATCCACTACACAAACCCACAAACACATGCCCCCTTCACTTCTCCTACTCACAGTTACAAAATAGCAAACCACATGCATTTTCAGGCATCACTACCGTGAGTGAGGCATTGAAGTGGTGGTTTCATACTAACACAAACTGATGATGACAATATCGTGATGTGAAAACAGGTTTTACAGTTTTTTTTCACTATTTTTTTCATTAAGTGTACTTCATTGAAAAGTTTCAATTTTGCACAACACAAGTACAAAACAATACAGACAACATGAAACACAAGACAACAGCCCCCACACCCACGAGTAAAGGACACCCAACCATGGAGCCATTCTTGTTCATTTCAATCCATAATAGTGTATATAAAGAGCAAGGCTATTTTTGCTCATTACATGGGGCTACAGTATCAGTACCAGTGCATGAAAGGATTCCCATCTCTTCCAGTAAGCCTTATACCTATCACTAGTAATGGTGTAACCCCCCCCCACAAATGGGGGTTCCGGAAAAGTCTTCCTTGAGCTTGCTTAAATGCTCACTGCCAGGCTGGTGTCCTGCGTTTTAGCAGTTTAAATGTATTGCCAGAGAGTGCCTGTGTAGCCTCTGTCTACTGTCTCTTTAAGAGCTGCCTGGATTGCAGTCATAATTAATCTGAGAGGGAGCTCTGTTAGAAGATGTACTTGTTTGCTGATCATTTGTTAGAGTAGTAATAATATTGCAGTTTGTTCTAACCTGCCTTCTTTGCAGCATGGACAGTTCTGTTTGTTTCCATCATCTTGGTCCTGGACTGCTGAAATGGGCCAATCAGTACATTTGGGACTCTAAAATGGAGCCTGTCTACAGGGGCTTGGTGGGGCCAAAACTTGTAGGAATTGTAGTTTTGGGCTTTTGGCGCATAAAATAACCTGGAGGGGGAGCCCTTGTTGTGACCGACAGACAGATCAGCCAAACAAACCTTTGGATCTTTTGGAAAGTCCCACACTGCTTGCAGTTTCAGTTAGATCCGAGTTGGGAAGTGAAGAAGTAACAGCTCGAAATAGTTCGAACAGCAATCCATAGTGGATGCGCACGGGAGAACTGTGGAAAGGCCTGAGATTGGCCTGCATACCTGCCTGCTGTTCCTGAGAGGGAACTTGTGCTTTTTTCGGACTGAATCTGAATCTGGAGAGCGAATTAAGCCACTGAATTGTGACCAGGCTTTAACCTGAAGATGACCAAAGATTTGCTGAATGCGATCAGCCTGTCAGGACTTCCAGCTACCTCTGAACTCTCGGATTGTGCAGAGACTCTGTAATTGCGACCAGAGAGCCATTTGCCTGGTACAGTGGAATTTCCTTACATGTGAATGTGCTGTGTGCTTATCGTGGGTTGTGATTTGGTTCCCCACCGTGTGTCTGAACTGTGTTTTGCTTGCTGGATGCTGTATCCAGCTCCACGGACTGAATCCATATCCATTTTCGTTTGTCTGGGCCCTGCTACACTGGCCCAGCCAGAATACCTGCTATGTGGAGAAAGTCATCAACGAGAGACCGGCTTGGGGATCAGCCCCCTGCTCAACGCCTTGACCAGGAATGACACCTCAGTGATTCGTGTGGGCCCTGCTTCTCCGGGCACTCCAGCACAACAACTTGCAGTCTCGATTGCGTCCTGCCTGTGTCCAGTATTGGGCATCGTGAGTAAACATCAGGGTAGCTCCCTGCGACAACAGCTAAATCTAAAAGTGTTGTCATCTGATTGTCTTGTTGCCTTTTCTTTCACAAGCTGAGCCCTCCAGCTCCAGATTACAAATAGTGTGTGTTGTGCATGTTGCTTTCTTCCATCACAGGGCCCCAACCAGCTGCAACGTTCCTGGCTAGCCCACCATTTTCCTACCTGGGTACCCAGAGCGTGTGATTGTGTAGGACTCTGAACTGCATGCATAACTGTCTGATTAATATAGCTTTTAAGCAAATCAACCTGATTACGCCCCTCCCTTGTTCAAGTCCCCTGAGTAAATCAGATTTAACTTAGTTTGCATTTAACCGGACTGTGGTTCCAGTTTGTGCCAAAACTATTGTACTGTTACTATTTGCTGTGCTTAACCTTGTTTTACAGGGGGTCCCCAGCGTCAAGCCAGAGGAACCAGCCCTGGTGGTAAGTGCAAACAGTGTGGGTAATCGCCTGGTGAATAAGGGTCATTGTAAAAGTATTTATTGTATATTGTTCAGGCCACTAGAAGGGAAAGAGGGGGGTTACAGTGTCCCAGAGGGCTGTGCCCAAGTTGGCTTGACCACTAACAACCCTGACTTCCGGGTGGAGGCACCTGTTTCATTACGCAAGCCCCTTAACCTGCTATTAGCCAAGCAGGCAGGGGTAGTAGCCCCTAGGATAGTGCCACCTGGGGTTACACTGGCATCTGCTTTTCTGCATTTAGGTCCCCCAGTATCTCACTGTGCCACTCTACCCTGGAGGGACTGTATCATCCATACAATGTCTCAGAATGGTCATTTTAGCTGTGGAAGCTATCAAGGCAATATGTCCCTTCGGGGAACCCAAGACTTTATTTTGGAATTTACCTACTAAACATATCTCCTCAGTAAAGGCCTCCTCTAGGCCCAGTATTGGGTCTATATTACATTTAATATCCTCCCAAAAGTGGCTTGGCTTTATCACAGTCCCATAAAATATATTTAGGGAATCCCTCCTCCTTCCCACAACTGGAATCCACTCAGCCCATTTTATACAACTTTCTAAGGGGTATAATACATAGTCTGAACCACTCCGAATTGCATAAATCTATACTTGCCTTGATGTATTTATATAGGTCACCTCACTCCAAATTATTTGCCAATCTTCTGGACTCCAATCAACTTGCAGGGCCCACTGCCAGTACTGGTATACTCCATTTAGCGTACCCACATCTACATCCTGTAGAATCTTATACAAACCCGGCATGGCATGTGGCTGTGCTGTTACATTAATAAGTTTCTCTAATAGTTCTCCATCCATCCTTTCACAGGACATGGGACCCTAATGTGCCATAACTGCATGTGTAAACTGCATAAACTTAAAGAGCAGCTGATGCCTCGGAAGACCTTCAAAAAAACATAGTATTTAGACACTCTTCAGCTTTTATTTCACATTAATTCTGTATTTTTCCTCCCCATTATTTATTGCTGAGGTTATCTGCATGAAAACAGGATCTTTGCTCCAGAAGAGTGCATCTATTCTTGTATAACTGGTGACCCTTGATTATCAACTCATTTTTGAGAGTTGTAGAAAGCGGTATCAACCAGGTCAGCTGTCAGAACAGGTTGATACGGCTTTCACGGTCTCGCACTGAGTTATTACGTTTTTTTCAGGCTTGTGCTGAACTGCCTTCAGTAGCTTGAAACACACTGCGTGCCAGTTTTCAACCTGGCAACTGTCACAGAAAGGCGCACTTAAAGTTTACTTACTAGGCTGAGCAGAATAAGGAAAATATTTTCTTACCAATGCTGATAATGTACAGTACTCATCAGGAAACAAAAAAGACTGAGAGCAAAGGGGTCCTCTTCGAGTAGCACAGGTGGCTATTGCCATGCCTGCTCACATTTTGGCTCACTGTTAACAGATTCTAGCACCAGTTATTACAAAAAAATAAAACATATATAACTGTGTGCTTTAGAGGTTTTTTTAAACTCCCTTGGTGTGTGATGACTGTATAAACCTCTTGGGCTTCACTCACACACCTTTGGAGTGTAAAAAAATTCATATCACTGTTACATATGCATTATTCTCTATTTCTTTCTCCCTACTTGGGGTCATAATGCACAGCCTGTGACATCACAGTTACTCCCATGGCAACAGATTGTGATGTCACGACAGAGGATTATGATTTGAAATAGGGAGTCAGCTATAAAGACATATAACGCCAAGGGATAAAGATCATGTATTCATGCACATTTCCTCAATAACAAATAAAGGCAAGGCATCTTTAGAATGTATGTGGAATGGAAGCAGAATTATACCTAATTATTATGTTCTAAAAGTTTTTCTTTAAGGCGTCAACAGCTCCTTAAAACACTGCACCCTTTGCACTTGATGCCTATTCTGAAACGTGAGGAAGTCTATGAGCTTGCCCCTTACTGTGAGATGCTCCACCACTGGTAGTATTTGTGGACCCAAACCCTCTGAAATGGGCTGTTGAGCAATTCTGACATTAGGATTGTGTAAGACAGGCTGTGCTATGTCCTTGTTTAGGTCTTTCCCCAGGTAATTTAGTATTTGTGTTTGTCCTCTGACAGACCCGTATACTGGTGTTGCCTTCAAGCTGCATGGCATCCTGTTGGACTTAATGAACAGGAGCCTCTTGGGCGGGACTCCATTACTCCTACATAACTCCCCTTCAATTTGCAACCATTGGGTTTTGTATGTTCTCTCATCATCCTGCTTCTCCTGTCCCCTCCACAATAGACATTTCCTTCTCTGCAGGGCTAGGTAATAAAGGAAGAAGTAAGGTAAATGTAAACCACCATCCGGTTTGGGGTTCCTCAGTTTCTTTTGCACCCGACCAGAATGGAGCTCTCTTAGTCTTTAATAACTGCCTGGCAGAAATCCAGGAGTGGATGGATTTGAGCTGGCTGAAGTTGAACTCAGGAAAGACTTAAGTGCTGGTCGAGGACCCAGAACGCCGGATAGGGGGGTTGGGGGTAGGTTCACCCAGAGGACTATTCCTTGGGGGTTTGCCACTCCCTGCCTTTGAACAGGTGTGTAACTTGGGGGTAATCTTTGACGAGGGTCTGACCCTTCATTCACAGGTGTCAGATGTCATCAATACCTCTTTTTACCATCTGAGGAATATCGCCAGGATTAGGCATCTTGTCCCGTCCGGTGACCTTCCTACGTTGGTTCACGCCTTTGTGTCCTCCAACTTGGATTATTGCACCTCCCTGTATCTGGGGCTTTCTGGGGTAGAAATCCGCCATTTGCAGCTACTGCAGAATGCAGCAATCTTGGTTCTGTCATATTTCTCCGGTGCTGCGCGATCTGCACTGGCTGCCAGTACAATGGCAGATCACCTTTAAAGTCGGTCTTTTGACTTACAAAGCCTTACATGGACAGGGCCCTGACTATCTTAAAGAGCTTCTGGTTCCCTACCACCCTGGGCGATCACTCCGCTCAGCTGGTGAGGGGTTGCTAGAGATTCCAAGAGTGTGCTTGAAATCTTCTGGGGCCTGGGCATTTATGCATGTGGCCCCTTCTCTTTAGCATTCTCTACCCCGCCAGTTATGGGAGTGCGCGACTGTGGAGGGATTTAAACAAGCTTTAAAAACTCATCTTTGGCACCAAGCATTTGGTGACTGAATAGTTGTTTTTATTTTAATTTTATAAATGTGTTCAGATGAGATTGTGTATTAACTAAGCTGCTGTAATCTGTGTACTGTTTGTTTTCAAACCTGTACGGCACCTTGGTTTTGGAAAGGCGCCATAAAAATAAAGGTTTATTATTTATTTATTTTTATTAAAGAAAATTCTCCTTGGTTTCTTCCCCTGCCAAATAAAATCAAAAGTTCAGCTGTGGAAGTGGGAAAACTAGGACTTTGCCAATATGACATTCGGTATTCCCATAGGATAAAGAAGATGTAGAGGTAGGTTCATACCTCTCAACTGCTATGAATTTAGCATAGCACTATGATTTTTAAACTCAGATTTACCCTTGTTCTGGCAAAAGTTTACTGATGTTCTTAATAATGTTAAAGCTATTTCACGAAACACAAACTATTAAATCTCTGAACTAACTTGGTAGAAACATTCCTTACCACTAACTACACAGGTCCCACTATTTGTAGGCATATTATTCTTTAAAATAAGAAAGTGCTACACATTCTGGCCATCTGTTATGAATTTTAAAGGCCAGTTGCTATGATTTTCAATGCTGAGAGGTTGAACGATATGGGCAGGTTCATCTTCATGATGTTAATCCTGCCCCAAAGGGTCAGTGGCACCCCTTCCATTGCTGCATGTCCATTTTGACACTGGTGATTAATGGATCCAGGTTATTTTTTTTTTTAAGAGAGATACTGTATTTGGAAAACTTTATTCCTAGATACATGATTTTGTGAGGTTCCCATCGTAGGCCCATATAAATTATGTCCTGTTTAATAACTTAGTAGCATGCTTTTTTTCTCAACATTAAGTTTATATGCTATAATTCCGTTATTTCCTTTAATGCAGCAGGTATGGAAGTTTTTCGATTTTCTAGAAGGAGCAAGATGTCATCTGCACTGGACGAAGATTTACAGCCCCTGTGCCCCATCCTGATTCCCTGAACTGGTATGTTTTGCAAAAGTCTCTGTGTTAGGGGTTCACAATAACATTTAAATAACAAAGGTGATAGGAGGCCGGCCCAGTGGTGCTGAGAGTTGAGGCACTGGTCGCCACACCTCGCGCCATGCCAGCAACCCGGGTTCGGAAGCGAGCCAGGATCATTGGTGGCTGGCGGGAGGGGTGGAGGGAGAGGATGTTGAGTGGCTGCCAGCTGGCAATACTCCGCCTCGGAAGGAGGGTTTCA
Organism: Neoceratodus forsteri; assembly: GCA_016271365.2. Taxonomy (NCBI): domain Eukaryota; kingdom Metazoa; phylum Chordata; order Ceratodontiformes; family Ceratodontidae; genus Neoceratodus; species Neoceratodus forsteri. The sequence continues at coordinate 115,506,108 of JADMNL010000025.1, forward strand.
GCCCTCTTAGAGCTTGGCTGCCCCCTGGTGGAGGCCGGGGAGACAGTGCCACTCATGAGGAGCTCCGATGTTAGGTCAACAGGGAGAGTGGAAGGGACCCGGTCTGGAGCTGCGATGCGCATGTGTGTCTCCACTTCCGGGGGTCCCAGGTAGTAGGAAGCTCACTAGAAAAATGGAAAACACCCATTGGCTGGGGGGTAGACATCACCTACTCCCACCTCCAGAGCTGGATCCTGCACACTGTGACCTGGGCTTGGCGTCACCTCCGCCCATAGAGGCACCGGATGCACCAAGGAGCAGAAGGTGGCCCCACTCCGGGAGGTGTATTCCGGAAGGATGGCTCCATGCAGCATGTCGCGGGTGTGCCTAGAACCAAGGTGCAGATGGGAGGACCTCAGGCAGGAGGGGATAAGGTAGGATGACTGAAGGGGCCTCAGCCAGCGGTGATTGGAGGGAAATAGAATTGAAAAAAAACAAAAAAAAAACAAAGGTGATAGGGGACACCACTGCCTTGTTCCCTGCTGCAATTTCACCCTGTCAGATAATACACCACTGAAAAAAATCTGTACAGCAGGACCCTGATAAAGAATTTGGACCCAATCCGCATATTCATCCAGAATACCACATTTGTTAAAGAGTTTCTGACACAGATGAGAAAACTTTGAAAAAAATGAACATTCAAACATAAATGTAGCTTATATTTCATATTTTATTCTGTAATTCTTTCTCACCCTTATTTCTCTATTACTAGGGGTATTTGCATGAAAACACTACAATCTGCCCTTTTAGCTCTGGCAGCCTGCCTACACCTGGCAGCATAATTCTGTTTATGACATCATAATATGTTGCAGTGGAGATAATAATTACGATGTCCTAAATAGGGGATGTCATGTGCAGAGAAAAAGCCAGAGTAGATATAGTCCAAAGAACAGGGATCTTGTTTTCATGCAACTGTTTTCAATAATAACGACTATGGGAAATTAATTACCAAAAATATATGAAATAATAAAGAAAATAGGACTGAGTTGAATATACATCTTACTTTTTTGTGTTTTCCTAATGTTATCAGGGGCTCTTTAAGCACTTCACATAAATATAGCCAGGAGATCCCATCACATACTTCTCTATCCAGGGTGATCAAAGCCGTGGGGACCCTGCCATCCCTGGACACAGAAATCAGGTGGTGCTACTTCCGAAGACATCATTGGAAACCCACCCTTGCATGAAGCCCACCTGCTCAGGCCCAATCGAAACTTCCCACAATCTCCCTAATCTACTGGACAGAACTGTGGCCAGAATTTTAAAATCCAAATTAATCAAGGAGATGAGCCTATAACTACCGGCCTCAAATGTATCCTTCCCTGGTTTGGGGAGTAAAGTTATTCTCACCTCAGTAAACGAGCCTTCTGACAATTCCTTTGTATACATACAGTATAGTGTATGTGGAGGTCACAAAGGTGGCTTGTTCTGCACTGAAGGATTCATAAAATCTTGATGGGAAACCATCTGGTCCCAGTGCTTTATCTAGGCTTAGCTGTTTAACTGCTGCCGCTACTTCATATTCTTTAACAGTCTCTTACAGAATATTCTGTTGCACCTCAGTGAGTTATGGTAAATTTACCTTCTGGCAATAAGTCTCAATTCGCCGAGTTAGCGCAGGGTCATCCTGCTCTCTTCAACAAATGTTCTCACAGAACTGCTGAAATACCTTAGGAATCTCCCTCGGCTGCTTAACAAGGGCAAATGTGGTCCCCACCCTCAACCCCCTTATAACGCTGACGGCTTCCTGTTGTTATAGTCTGAGTGACAATAATTTACCTGCCTTCTCCACTTGCTCAGTGTATCTCGCCCTAGCCTTACAAATCACTAATTCAGCCTTTTCACTCATTAGATCAATGTATCAGGCTCTAAGAGAATTTATTTATTTTTTCTTATTTATTTATTCCCCGCCCACCGGCACCCTTCCACTGGCACCCCCCCCCCAATTACCGCCACCTGCGGCTACGCCGCCATCACCTCTCGCCAGTTGAGGCATCAGCTGGCATGTGCGGTGGGGACACCAGTTTCATCCCGTTGGTCGGGTTCTTTTCTTCTCCGGTTTTGTCCCGCCCCTAAGCACAGAGCCAAGGTATGCAATGACACCAGTGGCCAAGCAGTGCATGCTTCCATACGCAGCAAGCCGGGCATCTTGTTCGACTCCGCCCTCTTGTGTGGGTCCATTGCGCTGGCCCCTAGCCGCCACTAGGGGCCAGTCAAGCAGCGGGCTCGGCTCCCACCCCTCTCCAGGAGAGAAGAGCTGCCCTCCAGACGCTCGATCTGCTCTCTCCCCGGCCGACCCCTGGCGACCCGCTTGCACCACGAACATGGGTCACAGGCATGACAGAAGGTAAGGCATGATGCCTCAACCCTCCACACCACTGGGCCGACTAGGCTCTAAGAGAACTGATGGATAGCCAAGTCTGTTCTGAGGTAGCAGGCTTCAACTCTTTTTCAATGTCCCTATTTTGCCTCAGCAGTTCTTCAGCTGATTGTGCATGTTTTTGTTTTACGTTTAGTGGCCAATCTGATACACTCCGTTTGAACAGTACATTTCAAGGCTCCCCACAGGACAGCCAGTTTGTCTACTGATCCTGTGTTAGTGTCAAAAATTGCTGAAAATGGGACTTTAGTTTCCGCCTAATGGAGTTATCTTTAAGTATGTTGCACGTTAAACTGCCACGATTTGTCCCTTTCCTCTCCACCTGTCACATTAGGTTTCATATTCACAGGAACATGACACGAGGGTACTGTTTCCTTCATTTCACAGCAATGAAGTGCCTATATACTCTCTTGATTCATTAAAAAGAAATCGATCCATAAAAGAGTTGTGGCCTGCAGTGGAAAGTGTACCTTCTTTCTGTGGGGTGTAAAAGGTGCCACGGACATGAACTAAATTAGTCCCCTATTATTTTTTACTTCTGAAGTGTTTGTCTTCTCTATATGCCCACTAGATGGTTTTCGTCCTAACAGTATTGGGTGTGATATGAAAAGCAATGCTTTACCTGGAAGCAGACATAACTAACTGTATTCCTCCCACTACATCATCAGCATGTGACCGCACTCCTTGTTACATCACTAGCCCTGCTGCCTAATTAGAAACATGGCACAAGGTACCAATCAATCAGCAGGACACTGTCTCTTCTTGGTTACTAGTGATGTCAATGTCAGTGAGGTCACAATGCTGATGATGTACAGCGATGAACCGAACTGAGTATGTCGGCCTCCTGATACAGTGTGTTCCACACACTGCTCCAAGTACTGTCAGAAGAAAATCTTCTAATTATCAAAACTGGGAAACAAAAAAATACTTTAGCTGTAAGAAGTGATAACTGATTACTTCTGAAAGTTACTATTAATTCCAAGCACAGGGTTTAAATAGCTGGTATAGCATAGCAAAACGCTACGCAAAACGGGGTAATGCTAACCATTTCCCAAAATGCACAGCAGTAGACTGCTAACCATTTTTTTCAGCGAGTCTATGGCACAGTAGACAAAATAAATCAAATTATATATATTTTTAAATTTTGCTAACCATTCTGTGCCAAGTGCTATGCATTTTTACAGCTGATTAGCAATTTCATGTCTCAAACTGCTAATCAATTTTTTTCAGCTTATTTAATACCTTGAAGCAGTACACCAATTCTTTATGAAGCTGCTCCCCAAGATCTGTGTCTGTTCCTTCGTGGCCCCCTAGACTTGCATTCACTCACTAGAAGCTGTCTACCTGCTTTGCTTCTGCTTCCTACTTGCTGCAGCAGTCCCCTTTAAGGTGTTGGGTCTTTGGCCACAGTAGCCCCAGATATGTGGTTTGTTTGATTCATGGATGTTGTGTTCTTTTTATTCTGCACCAACCGTTTGACTTGCTACAGTTTTAACAGCATTCGGTTTTACTGTCACTGCTATGTTTGCTGTATTATGTTTTGTATTTGTATTATTCCATTATCCCCTCCCCACAAGATGCACCTGGGAATGAATTGTATAGCTCAGTGTGCCTTCCTCGTTACCTCTTTTAAATCAGTATACCACCCGGACCGCAACATTTCGACAGCGTGCGACATTATGGCGACTACAGCGGCATGTCACTGTAATGTCCGTGCTGTAACCCAGCACTGTCTGGCGGGGGTCCAGCAATGCCCCAAATCAGCTCTGATTCGGAGTTGATAATCCTTAGTGGAGTGGTGCGGGGGGTTCGGGGGCGAAGCCCTCCGTAGAAAACACTTAGTTTTCTTTGAAACTGGCAGCCGAGTGCAAAATGCGGTCGACCTGCCAGTTTCACAGTCTGGTCGTTTGACAAAATTTTTGTCGACGACCAGTCGTGGATCATTTTAAATCAACCAACTGCATAACTTAAGACAAGACTGGGGAGGTTCCTAGAGTATGAGCAACAATTAAATTTTGAAAAAGGTAACATGGATTAACATTTTGTTTTGTTTTGTTGAATTTTGCTGACCCGGTAAGCCCACTGGGCCTAGAAGTCCCTTTTTCAGGGGTGACCAGAGGGAAGGGGGGATACAGATGGTAAGCAACTAAAATTAAACCAGATTAAGCTATTGGTGGTATTTTTAGTGAATGTCAGTAAACTGAAAATAAGTAAAACTATAATACAAAAGAAAATTAGACACCATTTCTACAGTGACACTCCTCTGTACTAGTTTTTATCACCAGCCAAGTTGGACATTATTTCAATTTTTTCCATGTGTCTGGAAATACCATAATTGGAGCTTGCCAGTTCAGAAATGTCCAAACTCCTCTGTGTTTTCCTAACTGGCTAGTTGGATAAGAACAGTCACAGAGAAGCTTCACTCAAGACTGTGTTTCATTTTCTTATGCATATCACAGTTTTAGACACACGTTTTCAGCTACTAAAAAGTTAACTAATCATTTTATTAGCCTTTTATGTTTGTGAAGTCACAATTTTGTTGCTTCTGTTCTACTGAAGCCTCTTTGTCTCTTGCTGAATTAATTCTGTTTTGCAGACACTGCCTAATGCATGTGAATCTATGTGAATAACTAAACAGAGAAAGCATTACACAGAAGATCACGAAAATGGGTAGATACAAAAAATCCCAGACTTCAACATATAGTACAAAGATGAATCTGTTGACGCCTCCAACAACGTCAATGACCGACAATAGGCACAGTAAACTTTAGGAGAATGAACAGCATAACTGTGATGCAGTACTGGACACCCTTGCTGTGGACGAATGCTGCATACTAATCACCTCACCACACTGTTCCCCCACCCCCACCCCAACCAAACAAACACACTCGCACATCTTAGCTGAAAGTGCTGCTTGTGTCTCAGGAATCGTCCCTTATATAGACTTTCACACTTGTGCATATTGAAGCAAAACTGGTTGGCAAAAAAATGCCAAACTGGTACCACACGCTGCCAATTGTGGTCTCAGTTTTTATGTCTGTTTCTTTTAATCAGTATTCTATTCTCCCTGGCTGCCATGATCCCTTTTGCCAGCAGCCACCCAGCCCCATCACCAACCTTCTCAAGGACCTATCGCTGGACCGTCAGTTCTCCTACATATTTCCCTCCTTGGGGGCCTGGGGGCAGCCCGCCCAGAGACACAAATTCAGAGAAGTGGTCCTTAGAGCCCTGTCAGTGGTGTGGGGCCTGTGGCAGCTGGTCGCATCATCCTGCCTGGCAACACTCTAGGGTGTTCTCCCTCCCACCTCCCCTGATGTCAGTCGTAGCCCTGTCAGGCCTTGACATGCATCTGGCACCCCTGCGGAGGAGCAAGCTTCCTGGCCCACCATGGGGATCACCCAGTGGGGTAACTTCAGTGCTATCCTCCTCAGCTGGCTGTGCTGCCGCGTGGCAGCGCCTTCCCCAGCTGGGCCATTTAGCAGCTCCCCATGTGATTTTTTTCTACCAATCAGTGGGCATGACCACTCACCCCCATGCCACTCTTGAAACATCCATGAAAGCCCCTATCAGTAACTGTTATAATGACAGCGGTCCTGATGTTGATGAAGAACCATCTGGAGACTAATGGTCTTTGTAGGGGAAAACCCCCTCCAATTATTGATCTGTGGGAGCTACAGAATGGTCATTAAAGGGACGCTGTCCATGGTCAGTCTGAGAGCAAAGCACCTGTGATACCCTTGCCTTGCTTGTGTTCCAGATTGAAGTCCCAAGCACAGAATGACTCAATGGGGACGCAGTAGAGTATTAAGCATCTCACATGATGCTCAGCACTGCTCCCTATTGCTCCATGGAGTATAGTGCAGGCAGAAGCAGAGTGTTTTTGGAGGTTGAGGGTGGGTAAGAATTTGGGCTCCGCCCAGAGTAGAGGCTGGGCAGAAACAAAAACGTTACTTTTGGTCGGCTGTTTTCGGGAAGTATTGGGATAACTCTTTAAAGTCTACAGAACTACCCTAATCCACGCGTTTGTCAAAGAGGAAGGACCAAGGACCTTACTGCCGATCACAAAGATCACAGCTTCTACAGCTGTGCGTGATCAAGTGCCCAAGACAGCTAGGGATGATGTGGGATAATGAGCACAGGGTGGACAGTGTTGGCAAAACCTCTGTAGACAAAAAGTCTTGGGCATGATAGGGTGCTATGGGCAGACTGGGTGGACCAATGGTCTTGTTCTGCCTTCACTGACTATGTTTCTATGATATGTAACCACTTCAATATGAGGGAAACATGATTTGAGATTTCCTGGACCTATCATTTGCAACCAAATGCAAGAGGAAAGGCTTTCATGACATTAAAAGATCCAGAAGCAAATGATTTGATACCTTTTAATGGACCAACATAGATGTAACAACAAGAACAAAGTGCTCTAGCTTTCGGACCAACCAGTCCTTCGTCAGAAGCCTAACCTGTTCTTGTTGTTACATCTATGTTGGTCCAGTAAAAGGTATCAAATCATTTGCTTCTGGATCTGTTCTTGCAAGGACCAATACGGCAACTACTAAATCTAGATGACATTAAAAGAAAGTTGAGAGATTTGGAAATCCCCAACTTTCTGTTCCCGGCCTATCTCCATGTCATGTTAGACAAGAAGCTATATATTTATACAGACCGCCCAGGAGGCTGGCAAATTCATTTTGGGGTTGGAGGCCAATTGAGAGAGAGAGAGAGAGATAACAAGGGTGACCTGTAGGAGGAGGAAGTCTGGTCAGAAGTTTCAATAGTTATGGGAGGTTTGGGGAGGATGCTGATGGTGGCATCTGATGTGAGGTACTGTTTCACTTAGGCTGGTTTAGTTTGCTGTGCAACTGTTTGTTGTACGAGACTTTGGGACACTAACTGGCCTGATAGTTGTACTCTCGCTTTCCTGCTCTAACATGGGATGTTTTGGTTCAGGATTTTGGAACCATAACTTTTTTTTTATTATTACTCCCACACCCCACCGACTCCGACCCTTTGAGGAGGCCAAGGAGTCATCCTCCTGCCACCCTGCTCTACCCAGACCAGCCTCTCGGACCCCATGGAGCTGCGGCTTAGCCCCCTGAGCGGGGATGAGGTGGGGCGGCATACACCCTGTAAATCAACTTGCATCGGTCCTGAGGTGACTGGGAGAGTGGAGGCACATCGGAGGCACGCTCCAGGCCACCTGTCTTCCCGGAGTCAGCAGGCATTTTTCCCCGTTTGCTCCCCCTGAGGCAGTGTGAGCCCCTGATGTCAGGTGCTGCACGCCGATGTCCACTGCATGACTAGGCCACCCATCCCTGACAAGCGGGGCTTGCAGTACCCCGTGTCTCCACTCAGGGTCAGGCAAGTTGCAAGCGATAGCCTCCCCTTCCCCCCAGAGAAGGCGAGCTGTCGTGGGACGCTCAAGCTGTTCTTCCCTGGCCGGCCCTCCAGCGATCTGAGTTCACTCCCGAACCTGGGTCGCCGGCATCGCAAGCGGAAATCCAACTGCTGCGCCGACAGGCCAGTGGAACCATAACTTTTAGACAGATGGCAATTTTGGGACATGTTAATTACAAATGGATAACTGGGTCAGTATTCTTTTATGTGTATTACTGTTTGGCGGGGGCAGCAATATCAGCAGAAGTTTGTCTACCACAGCTTAACTGGGCTCCGTATGGTGCAGTTATAACGTGGGGCAATATGGTGCCGGTTGCATGACCATCTTCTTTTATTACGGCACCAACCAATACAGTCTGAGGAGCTGGGAAAGGGGTTGGAAGCTGAATGTTATACTGTTCAAACATTTCTCTGCTTTCCTCACAGAATAAGGTGCCACACCTTGCATATGCATGGTCTGTACACAAGATGGGTTAAACCGGTTTATGGTGGGTTATTACATAAGCAACAATACCTGACAGGGTGGGCAGTACTGGACTATACCGGACGACCCAGGGGTGTAATGAGGTCTGACAATGGAGGCAAAGGGCCTTCTAGCCCTTGGAAGGTCTGGTATAGCCTATACTGCCCATCCTGGAGGGTATAACTGTGCTCAGAAAATGGATTTTGTCAGCACTTGCATAAAATGTTTTAACTTCAGCACAGTTGTGCAACATTAATAAAAAACAATAAATCAATATTTTGTAAAGTGGCTCCTTACTGCTGGCACTGGCAATAGACAGCGCTTTTGTGTTCTACAACTTTTTTTTTCCCCTATGGCTACTCTGGTAAATGTGTCCCCCCCCCCAAGCAGTCCTACTGAAGTTTTGTGGAGTACTGCTTTTGTTTAGCTTTTTGTTTTGTTTCCTGTCCTCTCTCCTCATGTACCGATCGGGTTAAAATTTTTGGTCTGAAGGTGGACCCTTATGTGGCATGCAGTTTGGCAGAGCGGCTTCAGCCTCAGACGCAGAAGAAATAACCAAATAGGGTCAGTGAAAGCCATAGCACTAAGTTTAAATTTTATCTCTTGAGAGATTAAGAGAATGGGTGGTGACAAGGGTGACGGCACTTTAATGGTGCTAGTGCTAAAATGACTCTTTTTTTATTTTTTTTAATTTCTTGTTGCCACAGTGTCAGCGGGGAGCAAATTCCAAAAGTTGTTGGGAACCACATAATGGTCGCAGTGTGACGTGACCCGATGAGCAATCACTGGCAGCACAAGTTGTAGGGAAATAAACTGGAGAAAAGAGTTGTAAAAACAGGCACAATTATTCAGTTTGTTTTAAATGTCGAGGTGAGCAGGGGTAGCAGTGAGAAATATCACTAAGCGAGTAAAAGACATGGCAGCTATTCACAATTTTAGAATTTTAGAATTCTAGTGGGCTCATTAATATGAGTAAAACGGAAGGCTGGCACAGGGACTAGTTGTTCTGTTGCCAGGTACCGTCCTGGGTGATGGGTGCACTCCGCCAATCAGGAAGCAGGGTTTCTCCAATCCATTTTCTAACCAGGGGTAGACTGCACAGCAACACTGTCCTCTGCTGTAAGTGCTGTTTCACTACCACTTTGCATGGGTCAGCCTTAACACCAGGTGCATGTTTATAAACTATATATAATAACTGGTAATCACTTTTAATATCTGGATAACCAGATCTTAAAATCGCGTTACAACCACCTGGTTGTTATTTTGCATTACATTCAGGTGGTTGAAATCATGAGCTGTTAATTACTCCTGCGCACTCACATAGACGCGAACGCTACCAAAACAACTGCCACTTTCACTTTTTCAAACATGTGAGCCCACACTGATTAAAAATTATCACCAGTAATAATTTTCTTTAAAGCTATGATTTTTTCCCTTTGCCGGCTTACATCCAAAGGGCGCCCCCAGCCCTGTCCCCCAACATCTACCATCTGGCACTGACCCGGCCCCAGGGCTTGCACGCCCCCCCCCCCACGGCGGGGCTGGCGAGGTTCCCCAACCCCCACCGGAGACCGAATTCAAGGGACCAGTGCCCTGGCTGGACGGGAGCGGAGCCTGCAAAGCGCCCTCCATCACACTGCTGTGGCATGTATTTTTTGTCCGTTTCCTTCCCCTAGGGCTCGGGGCGTGCAATGACGTCTATGGAGTGGAGCACACATGTGTCCATACACGCTCCCCTCCAAGTGTCTGCTCCAACTCCTCTCTTGTCTGCAGCATGGCAGCCGTATCCCCCAGCCTCCGGTAGGGGCCAGCCAAGTGCCGGCAGCTGAAACCCCCCTCCTCAGAGGAGAGCAGTTCGATGGACGCTTGAACCTTCACCGCCCCTAGCGGTCCGTGCTCGTTCCCAAACACAGTTCGCCAGCTTTGCGTGAGGTAAGGTGACCAGTGCCTCAACCCTCAGCGCCACTGGGCCGGCTGATCACCAGTAATTATAAAAAAAATAAAACATGGGGTGTGTGTGTGTAGAACAGTGTTCCCATTTACCCCCATCTGTACTTGATTCAAGTACAAATTTTGAAATTCAAGTACATTTTTGTGTGAAGGGGGTACACTGTACCTCCATAATTCTGTCTGAAGTATATGCACCCCACAAAAATGTTGTACAAATGGTAGAATGAACCCTTATAATTTATTTTGTACCCCTGAAAATTTTTGGAGAGGGTGCAGTGCACCCCCAGATCTGCAGCCTTAATGGGAACACTGGTGTAGAACCAGAATTTTACATACACACCCTCAGTGTGGGATGCTTGTATAAACCCCTTGAGCTTTGCTCTTGTGGTTTATGCAGTATCCCACACCTCTGGTATGTGTAAAATTCTGGTTACACACACCCACCCATGTATTATTCTATATGTTAGAGCTGACCTGTTAGGGCAGTTGTAGTGTTACTACTTATATAGCCAGGTACCCGATTTGGAGTTGTCAGGGGCCAGTGGGGGACCTAGCATCCCAGTGGATGCTCTCCTCTTCAGAGATGAGAAGGTTGCATCTCCTGCTGTACAACCGCCACCTGGGTGACCACGGGTGGTGGTCATAGTAAGTAAATAGTTTGGCAAACAATGGGGCTAAGAAATCTTGTAATCTGATTGGTCAGCAGGGGTCTTTACCCATGGGTAAATCCCACCATAACCCAAGGGTAAAGTTCAAGCAGCCCCAGCCGACCACTGCACCAAAATGAAAAATCACTGCCCGTCTCCAACATTACTTCCTATCTGTAACTAATCTCGCACCACAGCAGTCCCCAAACTCTCTTTCCCTAATGCAAAATATTTTGTTTTTACAACTGGTCCTCCATGACTGCTTCCATCTACCTCACCCCTGTCTGCTTATGCTTTTTTTTTTTTAAATCAGTGTAGCTCCATTCACACATTCCCCACAGTTCTTCAACTGCCAGCTCCTTACATGTTTCTTCACATCGCTCCTTCACAGTAATTCTAAATGCTCTGATGCTCTGGTGCCCTGCATTATAAATGCATGCCCTCCCAATCACTTTAAACCACACAAACAAAACAAAAGAAAAACAGTGTGTCAGATCCTCACTTTCTTCTAACCGCAAAAGCCACAGTATCCCTGAACCAGGCCCTCAACTACCGCAAGCCCATCAGCAGTTGCAACTACGCTCTCTTACATATCCTTAACAACTCAGCCACTCAAAATTCACATCAGGCTCTCTCTTAAAATATATTAAGAGTGTGTATGTGTGTGTGTGGTGGTGCTGTAGGAGGGTGCGTGAGCTGCTGGGGGGGGGGGGCCAGACGACTTTCGTCATAATCTGCCTAGCAACAAGGTACTGTATAACAAGGAGGAAGGACATTATTTAAAAAAGCTTTAAAAACAGTAAATTAAACTTTTTAAATAACGTTTTAAAATTATTTTATTACAACTCATTGTGTAATTGTAACAATCCACTCCAGGGTGGGTTGTGGTGGGATTTACCCACTTCTGGTGTGATTAAGTCACTCGGCCTGCACGCTTGTGACCAAACCACACCAGGCATGGGTAAATCCCACCATAACCCACACTCTGTTGTGGATTATTGCTTAATTCTTGTAGATCAAGAAAAGGATTGTCTAGTTGAGCCATGGCTCATTTTCAATGGGGTCCATCATTCATACACAACAGTTTCAGTATAAAAGTATAGTATAAAAAAAACATAATACATAATAGTATACATATTTCAATTCTGTAAGATTACAAAAAGTAGACAATACCTACACAGACATGATAACATAAGTTAGGGAATAGTTCACTAAAAGGGGAAGCATTCCCATAACACCTTTAAAAATAGTCAGTTTTAAATAAAGATATAGCGCTGGTCTACCTGTTTTCTGAATGTCCTAATCTTTTTCTTTGTAGGTACAACATCTTTTTGGTAGAACAGCCTCACTCATAAACATGAGACGCACCCACGAGGTTTGACGGAGAGATCTGTCACCCCCCCCCCGGCGAAGCCCAAGAGAGGTCATGGTGGGGGATATGCCAACAAGGAGGGGAGAGAAAAGGAGCACGGGGTGCCCTAGGGAGCGAGGGGGTTCAGGGCAATGTCAGGGTGGTGGGGTGGCACCCAGCAGGGGTGCCATATGCAGGTCCAGTGAGCCAGCCAGCCAAGGCTGGGGAGGTTGCAGGGATGGACCGTGACCGGCCTCAGCTGCCCACAGCCTGACACCTGCCCCAGAGATGCACCAGTCTCCAACACAGGGGGTGGGTGGTAGTCCACCTCCATGCAGGGGCCACAGTACCAGAAGACAGTCACGGTTCCTGGGGCACGTCCCCGGCCACCAAATGCACCCTGCAAGTGGCACCCACTGCCACCTGCTGCATCTAAGGGACTGGGGGTCCTGTGGTGCTGGTGCCAGGGTCTAGATCATGTGGTCCAGCCATGCCCACCCCCACCCAGTTCGATCCGTTGTGTGCCAACTCCAGGACACCACCACCGGGTGCCTCATGTCCCCCCTACTGCCACTGTGCCCTCCTCTCCCCCCATGGCACTACCAGGGCTACATCAGCCCCCGTTCCCCTCCTTCCAGGCCTCCCCCCAACCGCCATCCGGCCAAGCAGTAGCACAGGGCCCCTAGACCACCTCCTGGCTGGTCCAAGGACAGCCCTCTCTTATGACCATGCCAGGGCTTCTGGAATAGGAAAAAACGGGATGGTGCAGCCTTGTCGTGGCACAACCACCCTTGTGACCTGGAGCATGGGTGCTTTTTGCCACAAGGGTGGTGAAGGGGTGCTTTGCCACATGGCATCTTGATTTCAACGCAGCTAGCATATGAAAATCGATATAGCCGCAAACTATGTCACAAAGTGCCACTTGTGTCATACCCGTTTGGCGAAGGCACCTTATGTCATAGTTTTACTGTTGACAATTGAGTCCTGGAACTTTAAATTCTATATTACCATCTGCTCTCAGGCCACTTTTTACTGTATGTTTTTGGAATAGGTTTATTGGTGTTTTTTTGTTTTTATTTTTTGAGAGATGCTTTGGTAAATCAAACATAAAGCATGTCAATTCCTATGCTCAGATAAACTTATCCATCCCAGGGTTATAAAGAAAGCAACGATGAGCTTCCCAAACTGGGCAAATCTGTTGTATACCACATCCAGTTTGTTCAGTTCCCTTGTGGGTGCTCACCCCCATATGTCAAGTCACCAATGTCAAAAAGAGGGACCACCATCAAGTTAACAATGCATTATCTAGCCTCCATGAGAATACTTCTCCTATGCCTATATAGTACCCACAGCCTCAATAAGGAGTCTTCTTGCTTCAGTGTGAAATCAGCTTTAGTTGTTATTCTCATATCAGAGAGAGCTGGACAGGGGTGGGGGGGTGAACCACTGGCTCAACAGAACATTGCCACACCCTGCGGTGTACGTTTGTACATCAGACTGGCTGGTGTCTCCAAGAGGAGGAGGAGGTCAGAAAAGTGGAAAACACCACAGCACTGCAGGGTAAGTTAACAGTGGTACCCTTGGGCCCAGATGTGCTGACTACCCACCCACTCCCAGAAACGGGATGTTTGGGGGGGGAACCCGGCCCACTCCCCCACCCCACCTCACTTTGGAGAGGGGGGGGGGAGTCTGAGGTAATTGAGGACCTGGGTAAGAGACAGAGAAGGCGTGGGTGGGGATGGCAGCTCACCATACAGGTATGGATTGGGGCAGCTGTGGGTGTATTCGAAGTGAGAGGGATCCCTGACTTTTGGAGGTACCAATGGGGGAGGGGCTGTTCCCCATCATGTGTGAGTCCACTGAGAGACAGGGTTCATGCATGGCACACTGTGAATTACCTTTCTCTGGCGCTCTCCCGAATACCACAGTTGATGGTGGACATGTGTGCTATACACACAATTTGAATTTAGAGCTACCAGGAGCATGAAAGGATCTAAGGATTATGTATTTTTGTTTTACCTGTTTAATTTAGCCCCCAGTAGGCTACTCCTTGAGCTGCCTAGGACCTCCCCATCCGCCAATCACCTCTGCCCCCCATCTCACCATCCTTAATCGTGGCCCCAAGTTTGCCCAACATATCTCTTCGCGGGGCACCCCCCCCACACGGGCCACTGGAGAGTGGATTGCCTATCTGTAGGCACAGAGAATTTGCCTAGGGCATGCAGCGGGGACCGGCACAGGCACTCCCGGACTATGTGGCAGGCGGGGGGACCATTCGCCATCATCCGGTCAACCGGGTATTTTCCTGTTTTCTGCCCCCCCTGAGATGGTCACATGCTCGCGGCATCCTGGAGAAACGCACTGTGGCACGTGGTCACCCATGCCACAAGATGTGTTACTGCAACTGGCCACCAGGAGCTGCACAAGAGCGATGCAGACTCCAACCTCCTGGGGAGGAAAGCGTCCCATGGATGCTTGAAAGCCCTTTCTGCTCGCCTCCGCTCCCGTAGTCCCAGGCTCGAGCACAAACCCAGGTTGCCAGCGTTCTGGGTGATCCCCTATCGCATGGCGCCATGGAGCCAGCTAGGATCTAAGGATTATTAAATGTTTGTAAAGGTTATCAGTGCTGGTGATGGTGTACTCATTTGTTGGAAATGTTTATCTATGTGACATCAATTTACTAGTACTGGCTGCCATTTTTTGGACCAATTTCAGTTATTAACTTTCAGTGGGCACTTCCCTTCATATCCTGTAACAAAAAATAGTCGACTCATGGCTCAAACAGCAGTGTATTTTAACATGCTCTGATCTATGGAAAGTGGGTTGACATGACTCAACCACGTTGATTGTACACTTTCATTTTAAAAAATTATGTCTTGACTCCTCAACCCAGAGGATTCGGGGGGGGGGGGGTCAAACAGGAGCCTAAGCTAGCTAGATAAATATTTGTGCACTGTAAATAAGAAACGGGATGATACGACATTTCTTTTTTTTATTGACAATCTATGCAAACAACAATATTAACTTCTGTACTGTAGCTTATGTAAATATGGTTTTATGCTCGTCAACTATGCTTTTTTAAATAATATTAACTATAATATGATTTTTATTTTATAATGGTGAACTTTCATCGCAGTCAATATGAGGGGTGTTACAGATTACATTTTTTCACTTACAGTTTATTGTGCATTTCACGTATACAATAAAAAGCATTACACCTCATTACACTTTTCATACGTACATAATTAGAAATGTTGCAAAATTTAATTTCGCCATGCAAAGTTTTTCACGAAATGTCGCCGCAATTTTGCACCCTGCCAGTCCCTATGAAAAACTCTCCCTGGTGTCTAGTGGTCCCCCCGGCCGCTTACTGGCCCAAATTATTCTCCCTGGTGTCTAGTGGTCCCTCCCCAGCCAATCACCAGTCGTAACTGAATAAAGCCCCACCCTCGTTACCCTGGCCCCGGATTTCCTTTTCTTAAAAAAAAAAAAAAGTAAATAAATAAAACCCACAGTCTCCGGTGTCTAGTGGACCCCCCCACCCCATCATCATGAGCTAGCGCCCGTCCGCCCCCCCAGTACTACAATCAAGCCACCAGCACAGCCCTCCACTCACCTCCATGGCCGGCAGCCCGACTGAGCACTTGAATGAATGAGCGTGTGCTTGTACATTATACATTTAATTTGGAAACATTGCTGTTAAAAGTATTTTGATGAAATTTCGATATGTAACAATGCATGTAAAGTGTATCGACATGTTTTACCCATGCTGATCTGATCCTAACCTTTAATTTAAACGCAATCTCCTGTGTAGTGAAACTGCCCACTCCCCAAGCCTTCCCCCTCCCCCCGACTAGGCTTTTCACAAGTTATAAAAAATCTTACGTGTTTACTGTATATGTACTTTATTTTATGCTCGTAAACTGTGCTGTCAGTCAACATAGTGGGTGCTGCGCAGTGTCACCTCATGTTACAGTGTGGCGCCGCACCATTCGCTTGTATTGAAAAGCATACACTATTGGACGATCTATATCCCTACTACTTTGAAATTTATGACGTACTCACTTGTACACTTTTCTGTCTATTAAGATAGTCACAATAAACCAACACATGATATTTTTCCTTCTTATTGCCACACTGTCTCTGCCACACCTATCTATCCATAAAATACCACAAGCTGGATCTACTCTCCCCAATTTCTTACCTCATGATACTACTACTCAAACTTACTACTGATCCCTACCCCACGTTATGACCTCACCCCAATATTACTAAGTAAGGCCTGGATCCACATGATTGCCTATGCCCCCCCAAAATGTCACATGCATCAACTATGTCCCCTCCTGTGTCAGAAGCTCTGGTATCTCCTCCTACTTGCTATCCTCCTCTCTGGGGATGTTCAACTAAATCCAGGACCGACTAATGCTACTCCTGACTCTATTAGCCATGCTAAAGGTCTTATCATTATTCACTGCAATATCAAGAGCCTTATGCACAAACTAGATAAGCTTGAATCCTGGACCTCACTATACAAACCTGATATCATATGCCTAACTGAAACCATCCACAACTGACTTTTTCTGCTCCCTTCCATCCTACAATCTCTTGAGACTTGACAGAGCTGCACCCAAAAGGAGGGGCGGCATAGCTATCTATTTTAAAGAACATCTCCATGTCACTACTGTCAATTTAACTAACCCAGGTCACTCCGAGGCACTTCATATCCTGTTCACCCTCGGTACCAAAAAGTTACATATCGAATGTACCTACAATCCCCCCAAAAACTGTCTAAAAGGACTAGATGAGTTACTGGAACAAATCTCAAGCCTTGCAAGGAGAAATGAGGTCCTTATATTACGGGACCTAAACATTAACTGGCTGGGCGCCAACCAATCCAACCCACTGACCAAACTGCAGAGCCATAATTTGCATCAGCTAAAATGTGAACCTACCAGAGTCTCACCTCACTCCAACACGAACACTCTACTTGATTGGATAATGGCCAGCCACCCTGAAAATGTAATTGCCTCTGGTATACTACCAGATGCCATCACTGATCACTCTCCAACCTACTGTATCTGGGGAAAGAGCAAACCTACCCTATCGAAGCCCTGTTTCATCACTTTTCGCAACTATACAAACTTTGATTCACAGCTTTTCCTACATGACACTGCCACTACTGACTGGTCCTCCCTCCTTACATCACATGATGCCCAAACTGCCCTCAATCTATTCCTGACCCAGTTCCTAGCACTCCAGCATAAACACTGCAAACTTGTAACTCGAAGGGTAAAAAATAGGCAAACACGCTGGCTCAAATATGACCTCCTCTCTACGCTAAAGCAAAGAGACAAAAGCTGTCTCCTCTACAAAAGCTCGGGGCTATCCTCTGACCTTAATACTTACAGGGCCCTACAAAATTCCTGCAAAAAGGACATCAAAACGGCCAAGAGCTCATATTGCAAAGATCTATTAACCAACTCCTACGGCGACTCAAAGAAATTCTGGTCTCATATTAAATTCTTTCTGGGTCAGAATCCAGCATCCACCCCCAATGACATGTCACTAAATGGCGTACACTGCAATAATCTTAGAACCATCGCAAACTTTTTCAACAGAAAGTTCTCTGGCCTAACTAATTGCACCTCCTCTTTCCCTACCCAGCTGAACATGCCTACCCCATCAGATGTCAACGGCCCTCATTTCTTTTTCAAGGCAGTCTCAATGTGTGACGTGCTTAAATCGCTAAAAATATCTCTGACTACACTGTGGCCGGCTCTGACAATCTAGAACCCGAGCTACTAAAGATAGTTGCTCCCCACATTGCTGCTCCACTGGCCAAGATTTTCACGCTCTCTCTATGCCAGAGCTATGTCCCTGACATTTGGAAGGAAGCTAGGATTACCCGTTCTCAAAAAGGTGATCGTAAGGATCCCTCAAATTACAGACCCATATCCATCCTGTCAGTCCTCAACAAAATTCCCTGAGAAACTGATAGCCACCCAAACAATTGATTTCCTCCAGAAACATAATCTACTTACCAGGGCCCAGCATGGCTTTCGCAAGGGCCACAGCACCACCTTCGCACTTCTCAAATTCACATCAGATACCCTAGAGGCTATGGATTCTGGTCTTCTCACCGGGGCCATTTTCATCGACGTGACTAAGGCATTTGATATAGTTGATCACGCCATCCTCCTAGCCTCCCTTAGATCACTAGGTCTCTCGATAAACATTGTAAAGTGGTTTGGTAGCTACCTATTCGACAGGACCCAAACTGTGAAATACAACTCTACCCTCTCGGACAAGGCCACTATAAACATTGGGGTGCCACAATGATCCATTCTCGGGCCTCTGCTTTTCTCTATCTTCATAAATAACATCACCACCAACCTACATAGGACAGAGTCCCTGCTATATGCAGATGACATTGTTCTATATGCCAGTGCAAAAAACACCGAAGACATAAATAGTCAACTCTCTTTTAACTTTCAGCTCACCCAACAATGGTTATCTAGTCACAAACTTGTCCTAAATGAGTCCAAAAAACCCAAGCCATGCTCTTCGGATCAAATACCAAACTTAAGCATGCCCATCCAAAATTTAAAGTCTCCTCCTCAAATGGCTTAACTATCGAGGTTGTGGATCCTTTCAAATATCTGGGTGTCACACTTGACCCATCGCTAGATGTCGACCCACACATCCAACTGATTTGCAAGCAGGTAAACACCAAAATTGGCATAGCATACCATACCAGTAATATGCTTACTCCCTCGGCAAGGCTTGCCATTGCACGTGGCATCCTCCTGCCCTCACTTACTTATGGGGCTGCTACATACACCTCTGCGTGCAAAACAAGTCTTCGGAAGTGAGATGTGACATACAACAACATCTGTCGCTATGTGTCCTCCTCTCATAAGCTGAAACACCACTGTCTCCTTTATTCAGAGCTGGGATGGCTTCCTCTGCTCGAGCTACAGCTTTATGCCTATGGCTCTGCCATGGACAATATTGTTCGGCTATAAATACCCAAACCCCTTTCGGGTCACTTCCAAATCAGAACATCCTCTTATGGGCTGAGATCCACTGATAGTGTCCCTGTCTTCATACCTAGACACTATACCTCCAAAGGCGCAAGTGCTTTCACCTGTCATGCCCCCCAATACTGGAACTCCCTCCCTCGAGCCGTGCGCCAAGCACCATCACATGTAACATTTAAGAAAAAACTGTGTACCCATCTCGAGTCCTCCTGCATGTGCTGCTGTTTCAACCCCCCTTGGCACTCACCTCCTTTCTACCTAGTCTCTCCCTACTTTTTCTGCTTTTACTCTACTACAGTATATAAATAGCACTTCCCCCACCTGTCTGTCCTACCTCCCACTTAGACTCATCCCCTATCCTCTTCCTGCCTTCTCTTCTATCTCCCTACTCCTATACCCCTAGTTTTTCCCGACTGTCAACCCCAAATAAACACTACAGCATTCACAATCTTTCTTGTTTTTTCCTCAAAACATAAATGTTATGTAACCTTGTATTTTGAATATGTTTCTGTTTATTATTCCTATCACACCATTATTGCATCTGTCCAGTCTGTAGCCACTTCCTTTTGCATGTTACTTACTCACACTGTTAATACTTTCTACCTTGTCTGTAGCCACCTTTCTTTTTTTCCTCTACTCTGTATGCTATTGTCAATTATGTCATACCTGTAATGAAATGTTCTATATGTACTGATGTACTGTACCCTCCCGGGTCGTGTCTGAAAAGTCTTTGCCATGTCTAGTACACTTACTCGGTAAACAAAAACTAAATAAAATAAATTCAAGCGAGCAGTGCAGTGCTGCTCTGTAACACAAGATGGCACTGTGCTGCACCCACCATGTTGACTGACGGCAGAGTTTGCGAGTATAAAACAATGTAAGTATAAACACTTACAATTTTTTATTCATTGCAAAAAGCCTAATTGGGGTGGGGATTTGGGGGGGAGGGGTAGTTTAGTTAAACAGGAGTTCTCCTTTAACAGAAAGGTATCGCCTCCCCCCCCAGTTCTGTTGATACCCCAGCCCCTCTGACCAAGACATCCTTTGGCCACTGCCAGCGCTACCCCACATCCATCAATTCCCCTTTTCTGGACAACTTCCCCTTTTTTTTGGTTAATTAAAGCAAGGAATTTATCCTCCGGGCAGTCGCCTCCACTCAGGTTTCAGCAACCATGCAGCCCCGCCAACTGACCCTGCAGGCCCCAAAGTCCTTCAATGTCTCACCTCCCCCCCATGGTAGGGTTGATGGAGGGGCATCCACCCCCCCCCAGCAACAATCTGGCGAGTGGGCTCAGCAGGCATTACAGAGCCTTGGGTGTGCCGGCACAGTCATCCTTCACGGATGACATTTTTCTCCCCCCACCAAGATCTACCAGCAGCACAATCCAGGTCCTCCAAGCACGCATACATGTCAAGATGTGCCAACACAAATACAGCACACCAACTCAGCTTGGGGTACCTTGCTCACACACACATACACACACATAGGAACACTAGGAAGCAAAGGTAGAGGAGGCATACGTCCTTCCCTTCCCAGAGGCTGATGGCGTACAAGCAGAAGCTTTATGAGCATCCTGCTCACTGACTGCAATGCTCCAGGCTCAGAACATTACCCCGGGTTGTCGGCATGGCAAGTGGTTCCCTAATCACTGTACTATTTCGCCAGTCCAAGGTATTTCCTTCTTTCTTTTTTAAATCAAGCATTTTCTTCCTGTCCTGTCCATGTCCATCCTCCACTCCCTCTCTTGCAACGTCCTGACACTAACTACACAACAGTTTCCAATTGACAAGGTTCTCCCATCGTGGCTGTTTTTTTTGGGGGGTGGGGGTGAGCGTCCTTCCCCAAGTAATTTCATTCACTATTCAGGGCAGGAGGTGGCACCGCATGACATAGTTAATAGCCATCTACTGGACTTGCATGCTTACAGCATGCCTCCAAAGTGCAGCAAGCTCCCTGGCCGTCCACAGAAGTTACCTTGGCAACAGACGCCCACCACCAAACTTCCCTCACCAGCAACTACCTCAACCTGGTCTGCTTCCCAGCACGACTCCCTGAGCTCATCCCAAACTCAGTTCTCTGTATAGCAAGGTAACACACTGCCACTGCACCAGTGGGGTGGCCTTCAGGCGTCCCCGTCTAAAGGAGGTCTGGGAATGCTTCAGAAGACACTGGTGCTTTTCGTAAGGGAGAACCAAATCCTTTTCTAGTTATTTTATTAATTCCCCATTCTGTACCCCTTTTGTTCCCCATCACTCACTCTCACGATCTGCGTCACCAATGCCGCCTTCATAGCTGGGGCCAAAGTTGTTCCTTAGTCAGCCATAAGGACATGCAGGCATGACTGATATTCCACACACTCCCTTCCCAACAGTTGAGTGCATCACCTCCACAAACTGCTTGGCCCCCCAGCCAATGCCTAGGTGGGATTCTGAAGCTCACCTGCGAACTCTGCTCCTCCAAGTGGCAGCACAGCATGCTACTGCCACTTCACTACAACAGCAACTGTGCTGATCATAGACTCTGGGACTCTTTTTTACCCGTAGGATTAACTCTTCCAGCTTAGGTCACCAATAAAAATGTTATACCACCAGAAGACTGACCAGTTATGACACAGCTGCTTCAATTAGCCATCAGCAGAATGAGCGCTATCCCAAACCTTTCATCTGGTCATCTGCTTTTCTCAACTACACACCAGAGAAAAACACTCAGACTTTACCTTTCTCCATGTTACCTTCCTATACCATTATTAGTTTTAAGCTTTTGTTTAACTGAAATTTTTCAGTGCAAACGCCATGGTTTTTACACTCCAGTACAGCTGAAGGGTGCTGGAACTATGACCAAATTTACAAGCAAACACGCAAGCAAAAAAATAGTTAAAACAAACAACTGTCAATGTCAAATGTTCACCACTGGTAAGGCACTGGTTTTGTATTGGTTTTTCAAGATTTTGATCCAAAATTTTCAACATAATTATGAGCATGACAGGTGTCATTGATAAAACAAGGGCTGAAACGTCAATGTGCACCACGAGTGTTAAAAACTCATTTTGGGTAGGATTTGGGAAATGGCAACTGTCACATTCATAAGATGGTGTCAAAAAATGACTACATTGAAAAGTTGAGGTCAAAATACTGAAAATTGCCACAATTATGAACGTGCGTCAAAAAATTGCAACGTAGGCTCATAACTTTGGTGCCTTTTTATATTTTTAACCCAAATTTTCAACCTAGCCTTCTTATTACCTCACACAGCCTGCTTATGAGCCCACCTCATTAACAGGGGTGGAGAATATTTTGGCCAGGATTTGAAAAATTACAGCTGTCCATTCATGAGGTGCTGTGAAGAAATTGGCGCCAGGTGTAGCTTGGTGAAGATGGTTTCAAGCCTGACAACAGTAGATGTACCAGGTAGTCTAGCAGCTGAGGGTCTGAAGCTGACAAGGGTTCGACCTTTTCGATCTTGCACCAGAAGGAAAACCTTTTCCATTTGGCTGCATAAGTCTTCTTAGTGTTCATTGTTTTAGCCATACTCTGTATCTTAAGGACCAGCTAAGAGTACTGTGAGGATGGAAACTCTAACTCCTCAAAAAACAGGCCTTGAGGTGAAGAGAGTGTATGTCCGAGTACTGCACTCTCGTCTGAGGGTCAGCAGGGAGCGAGTCGGAGGCAGGTGAATGGGCCTGTTGCAGGACATTGAGAGAATGAGAGGGTACCAGGCTTGCCTGGGCCAGTCCGGAGCCACTAGAATCATCGATGCAGGCTGTTGTCTGAGTTTCAGCAAAACCCTGAATATCAGGGGAACAGAGAAAATGTGTATAGGAACTTCCCTGACCAGTCCAAGATCAGGGCATCCAGAGGAAGTGTTCCTGGAAATGGGGGCCTGCAACAGTACTGAGGAAGCTAAAAATTGAGAGGAGAGGCAAACAGATCCACGTCTGGTGTGCCCCACTGCCTGAACGCTGTGGCTAGTACTTGCTTGTTTAGTGTCCACTTAAGAGAGGAATTTGTGTGGATTTATGGAAAAACTAATTCCTGCTAACTATGTGAGCCTGTAGCTTAATGGTCAGAGCACTGGAACGGCATATCAGGGGTCTGAGGTTCAGTTCCCAGTGGGCCACACTGTACCTTTCTCATTTCCATCCTTGATTTAAAATATGCCTGGTGGAGGCTCAGCTGCACTGAGAAGTAGTCTGTTTGTATTTCTGATATGTTCCTACATTGCAGTATTGCGCAGCCAGCTAAGTACAAAAAAGTTACTGATGCTAAAGGACTCCTGGAGTACGAAATAACCATTTACATTCCAAATAAAAGATGGAAATGAGAAAGGAAATGCATGGCACACTGGGAATTGAACCTCAGACCCCTGGTTTGCTGTTCAAGTGCTCTAACCATTAAGCTATAGGCTGACATAGTTAGCAGGCCTGAGTCTTTCCTTAAATCCACACAAATTCCTCTCTTAAGTGTTGCACAATACTGCAATGTAGGAACACATCAGAAATACAAACAGACCACATATCGGTACAGCTGAGCCTCTGCCAGGCATATTTTAAATCAATGATGGAAATGAGAAAGGAAAAGTGTGGCCCACTGGGAAATTAACCTCAGACCCCTGGTATGCCATTCCAGTGCTCTAACCATTAAGCTGTAGACTCACATAGTTAGTAACACTACAATAGCTCCAATATCCTATAAATAGCAGAGCTGAAAATGCAGCACCCCCTCCCCACCCACCACTGTCCACCAACATGCACACCAAGTGCTATACCTAAATTTGGATAGTTTGGTGCAATACAGTTTAAATAAATTAATAAACATGGCCAGTCCTACAGCAGCCAGCAAACAATGCATAAAAGAGTACACACACAGAGTACAAAAGGAGGTAACAGTCACTACTTCTCTGTCCATCCTAGATCTACTACTGAAATTAATCTTCACAGATAAGTCTACAGAAGCAAAGACTAATCCTTCACTTCATGAAAAAACACTCAGTAAAGATTAGAGAATTATGCCCCAATTTCATGTGCACATACAGTGCTTCAAATGTCTGAATTGCAACGTGACAGTGTCTCGATTGCTCCACAGATATTTCACAGGGCTGTTACAACAACTCAGTATTAGAAAAATATCTATTTACCTACACATATATTTGTATATGTGTATATGTGTGTATATATATATATATATATATATATATACACACGCGCGCGCGCACATATATATACATATATACATACACACACGTACATACTATATATATATATATAAATATATATATATATACACATGCATATACACACACACACACACAAACAAACAGGTTACATGATGGATAACGGAATAACAAGGCAAGCAAGCAGAGACTTGCCAGGCTCCAACCCCCCCATACAAGTCTCAAGACTCCAGATGGCTCCCCTCTTGAAGACGTCCCCAAATTCAAGTACATTAGTAAGTAAGCAAGCAAGCATTTATTTGTGAAAGGCCCATACCCAGAAGCTCAGAGCACCGTACAATAAATTATAAGCATGCCAAACAAAACAATAACATAACAAAATATAAATAAAACCAATCCAGTCATAAATATGTGCAAACTCTGCAGTTCAAATAACTAAATCTAATAAAACATGTGACGGCATCAAGTCAAGAGCTTGCTACATGGGACTAAAACCTTCCTGAAACGGGAAGGACTTAAGGCCCCTTTTGAAGGCCTCCACTGAGGAGAGCCTCCTATAGATATCGAGGAAACCTTGCACAGAGTAGGTTCAATGAGCGCAAATGCTCGATCACCAGATGATTTAAACCTAGCCCTAGGAATGGCAAGAAGGCCCACCTCATAGGAGAGGAGGGGCTGGGATGTCTGATAAGAGGTCAGGAGGTTACTCAATAACTAGGACCCAGTCCATATAGGATCCTGTAGGACAGCAAACCAAGCTTGAAGATACACCATTTCACCGGCAGCCAGCGCAGTTCACACAGGATGAGGGCCATATGACATGACCTGTGAAAGCCCATCAACAACCTGGCTGCAGCTTTCTGCATCAGCTGTAGACGCCATAGCACACCTCCACTCACCCCGAGGTATAAAGCATTATAGTAGTCAAGCAAGGACATAACAAACCCATGAACCAGTGGGGGCACATCTTTCGTTGGGGGGGGGGATTAGAATTAAGATGTTAATCTAGGCTATGTTTCTGAAATGATAAAAGCCATTACAGGCTACAGCTGACACCTGAGCTTCAAACGTCAGCCTCTTTTCCCAGAGTGATCCTCAGATTCTTCACCTTAGCAGAAGCCAACAAACTAGAGGAGCCCGGCACTGCGCTCACTGTCTCAACATTAGTGTTCGGTTGATCAAAACCTTGATTTTTCTAATTACAGATCGAGAGAATACTACCAACAAATCAGAGAGCTCCTTTGTTCTACACATTACACATTTTTATTCTGTGAAGAGTGTCTCATGTGCACCTGGCCTAGAAATGGGCACATTTGTTGCAGGTTTTTAAGAATTTTAATTATTGATCAATCTCGATCAATAATATAGCAATACCACCGCTGGTCTCATTTGTATCCTTGGGGTATCAGAACCTCTCACCTTTAGTTCGCAGTTCTCATACCTTAAGAATGCCCAGCAACATGAGAGTGGTCAGTGGCGGTTTTAATACACTCTACACCAGTGGTGGGCAAACTGCGGCCTGCGGGCCACATGCAGCCCTTATTGTAAATATTGCGGCCCTCCTTGTGTGTCAAAAACTTATAGGATAAAAGAGAATTAATTTTAAAATTTTTAAAAACAAAATCTAACCTTTTCCTTTTCCACCTGTGTACTTTCATGCCTTGCGTTGAATAGAATGACCGTTATTAACTGTGCCGTGCAACCTAAGTACTAACAATCAGATCATTGCAGAACAGAGAATGTATTTTTAAAATGAAATGTAATCCTTTCGTTGTCGCTCATACTTAGTTTAATCATTAATCATTAAACTTTAATGTCATTCATTTCTTTCATAGCACAATTAGTGTAATTAAACCTGATTTATTTGCCCTGTTCCATGTCATTACTCAATTGCTTTAACTTTGCGCTATTGCTCCTTTATGCAATGTAATTATTTTAATTGTACTTGCGGTGAAATCTAACATAAAAACGTAGTAATGCAACTTAATTTATTTCCTAATCACAAAACGAATTGCTTTACTATTGTTGCTACTTTCAGAGCCAATTAATAGCTAGCGATCTCGGTATACTGAATTTTCCTTGCGGTGAAATCAATGATTGGAGTAGGGTTTTATACTGCCAGACTTTTAAATTAATTATATAGGTGCCAATTGAGTACCCCACACCCCTCCCAGCTCCATGTATAAACTGAGCTATGTCTGTTAATTAAGTCATACCTCTGACAACTGCCACCAACTCTGGATGAAAGTAAGTGTATTAAAAGTATGAAGCTGAGCAGACAGACTGTTTGCACCAAGTAAATGAAATAGCTGACGATTTGAATGCACAAGTTCTGCAGCTAATAACAAATTCACTAGCATTCAGTGTTGCTGTTGATGAATCTACAGATAATCGTGATGCTGCACAGCTCTGCTTATGGGTGCGATGTGTGGACCCTGAACTAAATGTACAAGAGGAATTTCTTGAACTAATTGGACTACATGAGCGTACTCAGGGTACAGACTTTTATGAAGCATTCATGAATTTTACCCTGTCCCATGCCTTACCACTGCAGAAAATAGTGTCTGTGACAACTGACAGATGTCTATCTATGGTTGGCATACACAGGGGTTTTATTGCTCTACTAAAGTCGCAACACAGTAACATATTTGGTGTTCACTGTATTATCCACCAGGAATCTCTGTGTGCAAAGTTGAATAAGGATGACCATCTGAAATCTGTGATGGACAAGGTTGTTCACATTGTTAATTACATCCGAGCACGACCACTGCATCACCGTCTGTTCTGTGAGCTTTTGGAGCAAGTCGATGCTGAGTATGGTGATCTGTTGCTACACAGTGAAGTTAGATGGCTTAGTCGTGGAAAAGTACTTGAGAGATTTATGGTGTTACTTCCTACTATTCAACATTTTCTTTTGCAGTGCTCTCATACACATCCAGAACTTGATAATGGGCAGTGGATATTGGATTTGGCTTTTCTGACAGACATAACAACATATCTGAATGGACTGAACATGTCACTACAAAGAAAAAACAATCTGCTACCAAACATGCTCACTAGTATCAAAAAAATATATGATACAATTAAAGCTAATGTCATCACAGCTACAGTTGAAGGACTTGACACATTTCATCCATTTGCAGCAAGCATTGAACAAATCATCAGATTTTTGTATAGCGCAATATGATCCCTCCGGACATGCTGACATGGTGCATCGATTATTGCTGCGTTTTGAACAGCGCTTCATCACTTGATAAGTTGAAACCATTCACGGTACTGCTAACAAACCCATTTGAATTTGATTTTAGTTGCAGCAGCACAGTATGCCAGAGACTGGAAAGTAATAAAAAAGAATTTAAAGAGGAATTACTTGACTTGAAATCTTTTGAAGAAAGTGCAATAACTAAATTTAAGAAAGAAGGAGCACATCAGATGTGGAGAAATATTGGTGGACCTGTTCTTTGAGCATGTGCTGCCAAGTTGTTATCTATGTTCGGGTCCACATACACATGCGAACAAACCTTCTCCATTATGGGACATATTAAAAGTAACAAATGAAATCGACTAACTGACAGTAGTCTATCAGCAGAGCTGAGATGTGCCTGTACTCAGCTATCCCCAAACTTTAGAAAATTAGTTGATAACATCACAACACAAAAATCTGAGTAATAAATTATTAAATATTTCTGTGTTACTGATTGGTAATATTTAAAAAACAATTGTTTTTAACTATTTAACACTAGTTTTAATTAATCGCTTGAAGTTAATAAAGATTTTCACGTTATATATAGTGTTTTCAGCATCTTTTATTTTGGAATATGGTTTCCAAGTAATAATGTGGCCCTTCAGATATCTTGAGGGCCGCATTAGTGGCCCATAGCTAAAACCATCGTGCCCATCACTGCTCTACACTGATGCCATTCACAAAAAACTACTCTCCAAACTTTGTGTAGTATATCTCAACAAAACCTCCCTCTTCCCTCCTGGTCAACCTCTGACCCAAGGATGATCTTCCCAGTGTTTAGACTCTATAGATGTGGTTTATTGTGCTGCTCCCAAGACCACCCTGGCCAGAGCAGACCTAATCTTTTTACTCCTTCTGCCACTTTGCAGGTACAGTGTGTGACAGGGAGCTCCTGCCACTCTTAAGGACTGATCTTTTCTTAAATCTGTTGCAACAGTTCTTTTATTTCTTAGCCTAATCTATCTTTATAATTTCTAGTCCATAAGGTTGGCCACCTATGGGCACCCACTTCCCTTTCTTGACTATGCTACAGTGTCCTCTTTACTTTTCGTTTTCCCTCTCAGGTTCTCATATAGGGAGGTTATTGTTGTGAACTCCAGGCTGATGTAAAACAACAGGCTGTGTCCCTCATTGTTGGATTTAGTATGCAATGGGACTATGTCATAAAATACTTTAATATATATACCTTATGTGTATAAAACCTGTAAATGTTGAAAATACCATGGCACTAAGTGTTTTTGATAAAGATTAAAAGTTACTAGGGGAGTGTATGATAAAAATTAAGTTAGTTGTACTATTTAAAATGCATGTAAATTGCTGTAAACTGAACAAGTCTGAAATGTCATGGTGATTTATATATATCCCATGATGCTTTGCATTATAGAAGTATGTGTGATGTTGAGTTTCTTTAAAACTTGGTTTACTGTCAATGTCCTTTGGGGTAACCCTTGTTATGATGCTTCTGCACTGAGGTTCTTTGTCTTTAGCTTGTTTTTTTTTTTTTATTTAAACCCCCACCACCCAAGCAAACAAGGCCCGTATAGGGGAGGCTAAATCTCAACAGATAAGTTAGATCACAGATCAGTGAGTTAGTAGGTGCTGGTTAAGTGCAGAGGAAAGACTTGCATAGTCTGTTGCTACAAACTGATGTACTGAAGAAGGGATATGCTATTGCTGAAGGTTATCTCCTGCATTTTGAATAAACATCACACAGAGATTGTGTGCTGAATTTGATGTTCGTTGTCTGGTCCACATGTTATTCCACAACCACTCCACAGACTTGGTGTCAGAAGTGAAAAAACTTGCTGGAAGCATCTGGACTGGCTGAGAGGGATGTTTTCCAGTAGATATCACCCTGATATCCCAGGTGGACCCCACCTGGAGTACTGTGTCCAACTCTGGAGAATGACCTCCACAAGGACATTGACAGGATGGAGGCAGTCCAGAAGAGGGCTATCAAAACGGTGCAGGGCTTGCACAAGAAGTCATACAAGGAGAGACTGCAGGAGCTGGGCATGTACTCTCTGGAAGGTAGGAGAGCCAGCCCTATAAGTACTTCAAGGGATGAATAAAGTGTGCCTTTTTCAAAGGAGAAGGAACACCAGTACATGGGGGAGCACTATGAAACTGGAGGGGGGAGGTTTAAGAGGGCTGTGAGGAACTACTTCTTCATAGAAAGGGTGGTAGACTCCTGCAGCAGCCTATCAGAAGAGGTGGTAGGGTCAAAGATAGTGGGGAGCTTCAAGCATGCATGGGACAGGCACATGGGTATTATATTACAGAAGTAAGGGAAAACAGAGAGACACCTGTGGCCAAGTAGGGTCCAGGGGCTATTGTTAGGCAGGGAAAACTGGACAGACTGAAGGGCCTACCAGTCCTTTTCTAACAACAATTTTTATGTTTGCCCTATTTAATATCTATATAGCCAATTTAGATTTAAATTCAGATTCTGTCTTACTAATAATAACATCAATTAGTAGTTTATTCCACAGATTTACTATTTTTAGTGTAATAATATTTTCTATTATTAGTATGAAATTTCTGCTTTTTCTAATTATAATGAATGCCCTTGTATTTATTTGGAAGGCTAGGACTGTAGTTCAATGAACAAGCAGACAGCCACTCCCACTTCCTGAGCTATATAAGCAGTTCCTCTCAGCCTCATTGTGAAGCACTTTTTCTTTGCAGCCAGAGGCTCTGTTGGTTTGTCCTCTGAGCTGGCTGGGGCCTACCCCTGCCCCCCGGTTCTGTGTGTCTCAGCTGGACTTCGGTGTTTATTTTACTGCTTCTGGTTTATATCTTTCCTCCAACTGTGTACTTCCCTGTGTTTTGTGTCTCTTGTTTTTGGGGCCTTGTTCCCTGTTTTCTGTTTTGCTGTGTTTTGGTTTTGTCTTTTTGGGGGCTTTCTTTCTAAGCTCCTAGCATACTGTTACTCAGAGCTCACACTAATGCTTTCAGTTACCTACAACTGCAGCCACTGCTACTGTTTACTCCAATTACTAGTCTACCCAGTGCTTGTGTTTTTACACTGTTGCTCACCACGCACAAACTACTGCAATGCAACTGCAATCATTATCTGTGTGTTTCAGCTCAACCATAGCTGCTCCATGTTGCATACTCAATTCTTTTCACCTGTCACAGGATTACTCTGACCGTAGCTGTGCTGCTCATTCATGCTCTCATTCTACTTGCAGCTTCATTGCACTGCCTGGCTACACCTGTTTTCAGAGCACTGTCTCCATGTTTTATTGCAGTTACAACTCTGAGGTCAGCCAACTAAGCTCCTGCTGAGGTTGTTAATATTAATAATTTCAGAAGTTAGGACTGGAGCAGTTTTGGATGGGAAGGAGGGACATGAGCAGGGCAACCACAGAAACATAGAAACATAGAACTTGACGGCAGATAAGAACCGCAAGGCCCATCCAGTCTGCCCATTTCTTTTTCTACCTTATGAATGTGCCATCGGCCTTTGCTCTGTCAATGGCCTATCTATTCATACTCATCTGTATTGCTCCCTTATGCCTATCCCATGCCTGTCTGAAGCCCTGCACTGTATTCATATCCACCACTTCCTGAGGTAGGCCGTTCCATGCATCCACCACCCTTTCTGTGAAAAAGAACTTTCTCACACTGCCCCTTAATCTGCCTCCCTCTAATCTTATGCTGTGTCCTCCTGTCCTGCTATTTTTCTTATATTGAAACAAGTTAGCCCTTTCACCTTGTGAATGCCCTTAAGGTGTCTGAATGTTTCGATCATATCACCTCTCTCCCTACTTTGCTCTAGGGTATACATATTGAGCTCCGCTAATCTGTCCTCCTAAATTTTCTGATGCAGTCCCTGCACCATATTGGTTACCCTTCTCTGGACTACCTCAATATGGTTAATGTCCTTGTGAAGGTGTGGCCTCCAGTACTGCACGCAGTACTCCAGATGGGGCCTAACCAGTGTCTTGTAAAGAGGGATTATTACCTCCCTCTTCTGACCAATCGGGACTAAGCAGGACTAAACAGGAAACCCAGAGGGAATATAAAAGGAAACATTCCTAACATGTCGCAGTACGTGAGTGGAACAGCATAAAAGTGGAACAACAATAAGACTGACATCCTAGGTATCAGCAGAAGGAAGCGGAGAAGCGGGGGACTCTGCTGGTCAACTAAGGTTGTGGTTAAAAATGAAAGAATAATGAATCAGATACTGGAGAAGGTGCCTATAGTGGACTCTATGGGGTTGAATTTAAGAGTCCAAACTGATGGACGACACATCTGATATGCAAAATACAGACTGTGATAGAATGAAGACAACAGTGAGGAATAAATTGCATTCCCTAGCCGGGTATGAGGATTGACAGTCATAAGAAGATGTAGAAGTTCTAACCCGATTAGGGACTATTATAGACCCCACTCCAGCCTCCATCCTTGGTAATGGTGAATATCTTCAGTTCATTTCCTGGAACATAGCAGGTATTAAGGAAAAGCACCAAGACACAGATTGGATTAATTTCATTACAGCATATGATGTTGTTTGTCTCCAGAAGACATGGCACGATGCCTCAGATCGGATTGAAATGAATGGTTTTCAATTAATACATATACCTGGCACTAAAAATTCAAAAAAAGGCAGGAACTCTGGAGGGATAGCTATATATGGTGCATAGAGGAGGGGTTCAGCTACACTGGGGACTAGGGATCCACTTGGCAGGATGAGGGACTATACAGGGATGATGGCCTGTATCCATCCAGGAGGAGAGCCCCTGTTCTCAGTGGACAGTTTAAATGTTACTCTGATGAACATTTAAGCTAGTCGGGGGGGGGTGACAGAAGGAATCAAGGAAGAAGAAGCTGCCTCCCCCACACACACACAGGGTGAAGTAGACATTAAGAAGATCCCAAGGAGAGAGGAACCCCACAGGATGCAAAGTAATAAAAAGAAGCAGGGTGATAGTAATGGAGAAGGAAGGGAACAGAAACGTTAAAAAGAGAGGAGGGAAACGGGGGGGGGGGTCACAACAGAAAAAGAGGGATAACAAGCAGAGTGCTAACAAAATCTGGAAAGCCATGGGTATGAATGCTAGAAGTCTAGGAATTAAGATTCCACATCTAGAGGTCATTGTGGCAGAGGCCGACCTGGATATAGTTGCCATTACCAAGTCATGGTGTACTGAAAACCATGACTGGAACATGGCCATACCAGACTAACATTCTGTTCGGGAAGGACAGGGTGGGAAGGAAAGGGGAGTGCTTTATATTAAAGAAAAGCATAACAGAATTCAGGGTGGGGCTGAGGTATTGTGGGTCACCCTGGAGTCGAGGATCAGAATCACTATTCACACCGATATGATCTACAGACCTCTGGCACAAAGGGAGGAGTTAGATAAGGTATTGTTGAAAGACACTGACAAAATGGCAGAAAAGAGGGAGGTGCTGCTGATGGGGGACTTCAGTCTGCTGGATGTAGACTGGAGCCTCCCAGCTGCGGCTTGAGCTAGAAGCAGGGACATCCTGGACTCCCTCCAGGGGGCATTCCTCAGGCAACTAGTCAATGAGCCCACTCGTTATGGGACAATGCTGTACCTGGTACTCACTAACAGGGACAGTGTTGAAGACGTCAAGATGGGAGGCCATCTGGGAACCAGTGATCACTGTACAATGTGGTTCAATACAAGGACGGTAGCAGATTTGAGTCACACGTGGGTGAGGGTCCTGAACTTCAGAAGGGCAGATTTACAAAGACCAGAAAATGCCTCAGTGCTGACCTGGCGGGGATGACTTGGGGTGAAGAAACTGGGGCCAAGCTAAAAGGGGCATAGTGAAAGCAACAAACCTCTGCATCAAGCAAGTAAGCAAGAGCAAGAGGAAAATGAGACCGCTATGGTTCCCAAAAAAGTGGCAGAAAAAAACATAAAGGCGTGACAGTTGAGCTTCTGCTCATAACACCAACGTCCCAGGTTCGGAAGCAAGCCCAGGGAATGACAGGGCTGGCCAGGGGAAGGAGGATCAAGTGTCCCCATGGCTGCTCCCTTCCTCTGGGGGAGCATCCAGCACTTGACTGACCCCCGGTGGAGCCTGGGGGTTTGACAGCCAGTGCTCAAGTGCTTCAGGAGGCGTGCCTGATGTCCATTTCAGGTGCTACCACGTTACTTCACACCATGCCTCCCTAAGGGTCAGCATTCACAAAAAAACACCAGCCTAGTGGGAGGATGTCCGCCCTCCGCCAGACCCCACGCAGCTAACCAAGGCACTTCCCCAGATCACTAACCAGTCTCCATTTGGGTACTGCCCCTCCCAAATGACTCCACCCTGAAGGGTAAGCCAGGGTGCATTCCAGAGTGTAGGTAAGTCCCAGGGGATGGGGTCTGAGTGGCAGGGCGAACTGAAGGCGGCCGCCTGGTGGCAAAAAAAAATTAAAATAAAAAAAAAAGATAAAGGCCAAAAGGGTTGCATTCAGAAGATGCAGGGAGACTCAGAGGGAGGAGGAGGAGGATGGGGAGGTATCATCAGGGAAAGCAGTAAGGAGAGTAAAGGTGCAAACTGAAGAGGAAATAGCCCACAGCAATATCAAAAGAGGAAAAAACATTTTCTAGGTATGTAATCGAGTTGAGGAAGACCAAGGGTGAGACTGTAAGGTTACAAGAGGAAGGCAGGGCTGTACAGAGGGGGACCAGGAAACGTTAGACATCTTAAACATTTCTGCTCAGAGTTTACACAGGGAGGAAAGGGGAGGGACCACAAAAAAGTAACAGAAGCCGAGGGGGGGGGGGGAGATGGGGAGAGATGGACAGTAGTTCTTTTCCAGAGGAGAGAATCCTGAAAGCACTCGCCACTCTGAAAGTGTACAAAGAAATAGGGCAAGACTGGGTGCATCGAAGGGTGTTGAGGGAGCTCAGGGAAGTACTGGCTACACCTCTGACAGTCCGATTTAACAGATCACTGGATATTAGAGTGGTTCCGGAGGTGTGGAGGAGGGCGGATGTAGTGCCACTTCACAAAAATTGTAGCAGGGAAGAGGCTATTATAGGCCAGTCAGCCTGCCATTGATGATGGGAAAGTTAATGGAAATACTGCTGAAAAAACAGTTGTGGAATATCTTGAATCTAACGGGTTATGGGATCCAAGGCAGCATGGATTCACAAGAGGGAGGTCATGCCAAACAAATCTGATAGACTTCTTTAACTGGGTGACCAAGAAATTAGATCAGGGAGGAGGGGTGGATGTGGTCTATCTGGATTTCAGTATGGCTTTCGACACCGTTCCACACAGGACACTAGTGAGCAAGCTATGTAGCTTAGGAGTGGGCAAAAAAGTCATAAATGATCTGGCCCAGTGGTGCAGAGGGCTGAGGCGCCTAGGTACCTTACCTCTCCCATGCTGGCGACCCAAATTCGAGAAAGAGCTGGGTGTCGGCCGGGGGGGGGGGTGGCTTGGAAGATGATCGAGCAGCTGCCTGGCAGCTCTCCTCTCCCAGAGATAGTGTCAGTCCAACCTCATAGAGTTTTATGACTGGCTGACGGGGGCCTTGGATAGACATAGGCCGGTGGATGTTCTATACCTAGATTTCAGCAAGGCGTTTGATTCAGTGCCCCATAATGGACTGATAGTAGAGGTGGGAGTGGGAGGACAGGAGCTCAACTGGGTTGAAAATTGGCTTTAGGGGCATTTACAGAGGGTAATGATTGGTGGGATACTCTCCTCCCCCAGGAAGGTAATCAGTGGGGTCCTCCAAGGTTCTGTATTGGGGCCACTCTTGTTCAATGCCTATGTCTCAGATATAAGGAGGCGGGTTAGGAGTAGGTTGAGTCTCTTTGCGGATTATTCAAAACTGGGAGCACTGGTGGATTGGGAAGAAGCAAGGGAGACAGTCCAGGGGGATCTGGATACCCTGGAGGGGTGGTCAAGGAGGTGGGGACTGAAATTTAATGCCTGGAAATGTAAGGTACTTCATTTGGGGGTCAAAAACCCAAGCCATGTTTACACCCGGGGGGGGATTACACTGCAAGCCACATTGGGAGAAAGGGATCTAGGAGTGGTGGTAGCCATCAAAATGAATAAGTCCAAAAATTGTGGAAGAATTGCAGCCAAAGCAAACAGGATACTGGGCTGCACAGCCAGGGGAATTATGTCCAGAAGGAGGGAGGTGATCCTCCCTCTATATAATGCCCTGGTCAGGCCGCAGCCCAAGTACTGTGTACAGTTCTGGAGACCTCATCTGAAGAAGGACATAGCGCTGCTGGAGAAAGTCCAGAGGAGAGCGACCAGGATGATTCAGGGCATGGA
The DNA here is from genome assembly GCA_016271365.2 of Neoceratodus forsteri. Classification (NCBI taxonomy): domain Eukaryota; kingdom Metazoa; phylum Chordata; order Ceratodontiformes; family Ceratodontidae; genus Neoceratodus; species Neoceratodus forsteri. The sequence continues at coordinate 115,542,060 of JADMNL010000025.1, forward strand.
GGGGAGGTCTTATGAGGAGAGACTGGAAGAGCTTGGGCTGTACACACTGGAGGAGAGGAGGGACAGGGGAGACATGATAGAGGTTTTCAAGTATGTAAAAGGAATAATCAAGAGTGGAACCAAGGAGCTGTTTAGGTTAAAGAAGGTGGGAACAACCAGGGGGCATGAGTGGAAGCTGGAGGGGGTACATTACAGGGGAGAGCATTATTTCACTGAGAGGGTGGTGGAGCCATGGAATGCGCCACCCGGGAGCCTGGCAGAGGAGGGCACAGTGGAGGGCTTAAAGAAGGGGTGGGACAGGTACAAGGGGAAACTAAAACCAAAGAAGACCCTCCCGGGGGCTGGGAGGGCCGGGAATGTGAGCAACCACTAGGTTGCTGGATATCGAGCAGACAAGACAGACCACTAGGCCTATTCTGCTGGATTTTAGTATGTTAGATTGGGGAGGTAAGCTTCCCCAGCTCTTGGCTGCCACTGAGTATAGATCCAGTGATAGCGTTGAGCTTATGGAAGCTAGCGCTAAGCCGGGTGTGTGGAGCAAGTCCGCTGGTACCAGAGCACATGTGCACCTCCACAAGCATGCGCTTCTGTGTCAGCCATGGTCCTGGGGAGACAGAGAGAAAAAACATGGAAAAACTTTGCTCCCCCCTTCATCAATCATGATGGCCCTCAGAGCTCGCAGGTCCTGCACTGTGTAAACCCCATTAGACGTACAGCAGGGGGAGCAGCAGACAGGACTGGGGGTGTCTGAGTATGGGCATGATGATAGGACTAGGTGGTGTCTGTCATCGAGGCACAAGCCAGGAAGCATAAGAAGACCAGAAGTAGTTGTAAAATTCACAAAACAAGTTTTATTATTATTAATAACAGTAAAATGGTTCTGTATAACTATTTACAAAGGCAGTACAAACAGAGAAAACAAAGTCCTTCATCTGAGGGCATCTCTAATTCCAAGTTTCAGTCTCCCCCAGCAAAGATTGCTGCTCTTTTTATAAGACGTCTTTGCCAGGTAATTAACTTCTTCATCCTGAGCTCATTAAGGAGACATCCAGTTTTTCACAAAATGTTCTTCTGCAGGTGCAACAAATAGAACATGGTGACCCAGACCTGACCTCTTGTTGACAATGCTGCAAGAAAGTCTGCAAACAGGCCTAAGAGGAGCTCAAAGTGCATCTCAGGTTAACCCCCTAAATTCCAAATAGCTTTTTGCAATCATTTCAACAGTATAACTATATACATTTTCAAACAAAGGGATCCCAGTATCACTTACAGTTTCGTATAAAGATTCACATATATTTTTATAACTGTAGCTATGCAAGGGGGAAGAAAAGACAGAAACAAGTGAAGGTAGAAAGATAGCGAGAGGCAGAGAATCGCAAGACCGTCAGAGTGATCAGTTCCTAGGTCTCACGAGAACATCTGTTTGCGCAACCAGACAGACAAGAGACAGAGAAGGAGAGGATAGAACAGATCCTTGTGTTTACCTCTTTCTGCATACCAAATGGGATAGGGCCTTATTCAACCCTGTCACAGTGCCGGAGGTAAGAAAATTGGTTAGCGGATAGGCAACAGAGGGTGGTGATAAACAGAGTTTGAAGGGAGGGTGACCAGCGGGGTACCTGAGGGATCAGTACTGGGTCCAGTCCTCCTTAATGTTTTTATAAGTGAACACTGCAGAGGAACTGAAAGGGAAAGTTGTCCTCTTTGTGGATGACACCAAGATCTGCAACAGAGTGGACACTCCAAGGAGGGTGGAAACGATTAGCAGAGACCTGGGGAAACTTGAGCAGTGGTCAAGGGTATGGCAGCTGTATTTCAATGCAAAAAAAAAGTGTAAACTGATGCACTTGGGGTGCAAAAATCCAGGGACAGAGTACAAAATGGGTGGAGTGGTACTGACAACAACCAAGCAGGAAGATACCTAGGGTAATCATATCAGATTACCTAAAGGTGGCAGGGCAATGCAACAAGGCAGTCAGGACGGACTACTGGGATGCTGGGGTGCACAGGAAGGGGTATCAGCAGCAGAAAGAGGGAGTTGGTGTAACCCCTGTATAGATCACTGCTAAGACCCCACCTTGAGTACTGTGTCCAGTTCTGGAGACCACATCTCTGAAAGGACACAGAGCGGAGGCAGTCCAGAGGAGGGCAGCTAAAATGGTGCTGGGTCTGCATCAAAAGTCCTACGAAGAGAGACTTAAAGGACCTCAACATGTACACCCTGGATGAGAGGAGGGAGAGGGAGGATATACTAGAGACCTTTAAATACCCCATTGGTAAATAAGGTACGTGAGGGAAGTATTTCTTAGAAACAAAAGGTGCTCAAGAACAAGGGGACATGATAAGAAGTTGGAAGACAGCAGCTTCAGGAGAGATGTGAAGAAGTGCTTTTTAACAGAAAGAGTGGCAGATTCCTAGAACAGCCTTCCAGTGGATGTGGTGGGGGTGAAAACTGGTGGGGTTCAAGAATGCATGGGACAAGCACAGGGGAATCATAGTAGAAAGGAAGGTGGAGGGAGGAAGAGCTGTAGATCAAGTACGTCTGCAACAAAATGTAAGTAGGGGAAAATGGGCAGACTGGATGGGCCAAGTGGCCCTTTTCTGCTGTCAGATTCTCTGTTTCTATGTTTCTATCTGAGGATTTGAGTTTCAGTCAGCACTCAAGGAACACCCATGCTGAATCCATAGATGATCAACTGCATCACAATCACAGACTCAAAAAATTAAAAAATAAAAAAAGAAGGGAACCCAGCAAAAAATAACAAACATGAAAATAATTACTATTAGGGAGAAGGTTTTTTTTTTTTTTTTTTAACTATTTGTTTCAGTTTTTTACTTTCATGGACACAGAGCAGTGTTACAGGAAATCATCATGATAGATAATAGGTTACATACTCCATACAATACGTTGCCTGCACCAGTAGTAAGTAGAAAAAGTAGTCACATGGAAGGAGAAAACAGGTGAAAATCACCAGTCATTATAAAAGGGAATTAGCAATATGGTGAATGATCCTCCATTATTTGCCCCTTGTTTGTAGATATACTCCACTGGCAAGCATTTGCTAAAGTAAAGAGGGGGGATCTAGGGAGGTCAAGGGGCCGCAGCTCCTGTCATTTAGTATGGTAAATCAAGTCCCAACCCGACCATCCCAGGACAAAGTCCTGGGGGGGGACAGAGGCTGGCCGGGGTCTCAGAAAGCAGTCAAGAGGAATCACCGTTCAAAAAGAAACTAAACTTCTAAGGGGGTTGATCTAGTCTAAGGTGCGAAATGCTCAGCAACCAAGTGTTCCAGCGATTCATCAGTTCTATTAAATAGAGGGAACTTTGTTTTGGAGCCGTGCCGTCATATGTTCCAATTTATATATATCATATACGGTGTCTTCCCAAGCAGGTATAGTAGGTGGATCTAGACGTAGCCACAGCCTTGTAATACATTTTTTGTCGGCACTCAGAAGGATATTGAGGAGATATATTTGATGTGCGCCTTTAAAATGACATGGATAGTGTAAAAGGATCCCAATAGCTGGGGAGAGAGCATCGAGACCGGGGAAAAAGATCCAGACCTCTACGCTCTATCCTAGACCAATAGACTGTCAGTGCCGGACACTGCCAAAACACATGTGCATGTGTAAGCCACTTCACAGCCGCAATGTCTCCAGCACGTGGAGTCTCTTCCAGCTGTATACTTAGCAGTGATCTGGGGTGTTTGGAAGAATTTGGAGACCACCTTCCAGGAAAATTCTTTCAAGATATATGAATTTGAAGTTTTATACTGTCTCCGCCAGATCCAAAGCCAATCCTCCTGGGTTAATTCGATCTGCAGTTCTGCTTCCTAATGAAATTGCACCAGATCCATAATTTGTGAGGGGTTCCTCTGTAGGGCCTTATAGAATTGAGAGATTTGATGGCTACGCCCTTCACCTGAGTCAACAGAGGGCACAAAGGAGTGATGGACCGAGCGGTGACATCTAGACTTATTTTAGTATCCAGAAAATGGCACATCTGTAGAAACCGGAAGAAATCACTCTGGCTTAGAGAGAACTCCTGTTTAGGTTGTTCAAATGTTTTGAAGATGTCATTATCATAGAATTGAGAGGAGTATCTCAAACCCCGGCAAGCCCAGTTCTGAAATATGGTGTCCAATTGTGCCAGAGGCCACTGTGGGTCTTCCGCCAGAATACCTATCCAAGTCAATAGGGTTTATTTGCCGGTCAAGCAAGGAACTTTATCCAGCACTGGAGAAGCCCCTTGGTGAATCTGGATCCTTGTCAGAGTTGTGCAATGTTATGAGGTTGGAACGCATGACAGTAATTTAAAGGGCGATCAGCCATAGTCCTTTCCACCATAAGCCAAGGTGGAGACTGGGTCTGGGGTAGAAGCCAGGTTGTTATATGTAAAAGTAAAGCAGCTAGTCGGTAATTAAAGATGCAGGGCAGAGCCAGGCCTCCCCTCTCCTTGGGACACTGGAGTTTAGTAAGTGATAGTCTGGGTCTGTTATTCATCCAGAGGAACCTACAAACCAAGCGGTCCCAATCTGATTCCTCCAGGCGAGTAATATAAAGAAGGAGATCATCTGCATAGTAGGCTATTTTGTGAGAAGAGGAGCCCGGGATTCTATACCCGTGAAGGTTCGGGGTTTGTCGGAGAAGCTGGGGTATAGGCTCTACAAAGATGGCAAATAAGTAGAGGGAGAGGGGGCAACTCTGGCGTGTACCCCAACTAGAGGGAAGCGGTCAGAATGCGATCCATTCAGCCTCACCACCGCCCCCGGGTCGGTATATATTCCTCTGATGACTTTCATAAAGGGGCTAGGGAAGTTGAACTTTTGTAGGGCGGCCTGAAGAAATCCCCAAGAGACCATATCAAAAGCCTTTTGAGCATCTAGGCTAAGAATCAGAAGGGGGGATTTTGTGGATTGAGCATGGTCTATTAAATAGAGGGTACGCTTAATGTTATCTGTTGTCTATCTAATAACCCTGATTGATCTGGATGTATTAAAGTAGGAAGGATATGGTCAAATCTATGGGCTAAAATACTAGTATGGATCTTGTAGTCTTGGTTGAGTACAGATATCGGGCAGTATGAGTCGCATAAATGTGGGGGTTTCTGTGGTTTCAGGATCACCGAAATTGTCGCCTGTCTCCAAGACACAGGAAAGGAAGAGGTGGTCTGACCCGCTTGTAAAGCCTGAAGGAGTGGGTATGCAACCAACTCCAAGTGCCCTTATAGAATTCAGCACCGAAACCATTAGGGCCTGGAGATTTCCTGTTTTAAGGCCTTTAATGGTGAATTGGAGTATTAATTCAGAGATCGGGGCTATTATTTGAGCCTGTTGAGAGCAGAAAGGGCAGGTAAGTGAAGCCGGGCCAGGAAAGTTGATATTTGGAAGGGGGTTCTAAAGGAAAAAAATTATGTTTTTTTTTTTTGGTCTATCGCTCAAACCCCTGAAACGTTATCTATTTATTTATTGACTGAAAGAGATTTACCAGGAAAGACACACTGAGTCATAAAGCTCATTTCCAGATGTGTCCTGTGGGAACGGGTTGGGAATAAATGCACAGTATAAGCAAAGCGCAGTAATCTGATAAGCAAAAGGCACAGCTATGTACAGTATATACAGTAACGTAAATGGCAAATTGCTAAACAAGAAAGATACATAGGTAAAGAGGAGACAAAAGGAGGGGTAGGGAGTGGGGAGGAGGGAGAGGATGAAAGAGTGTGAATAGATTGGAGGTAGTAGTGAAGGGGAGAAGGGAGATAAGGAGGAAAAGAGTTGAAGGGAGGAAGGTAGTGGAAGGAGGGGGAAGGAAGAAGAGGAGGGAAAGAGGAAGAGTGCAGAGGTTGAAACATTTAGTAGTAGTAGTAGTACAGTACATCAGACTGGGGCAACTGCAGGTGGGAGATGTATGGGCTTGGGAGGAAAAGGGCTGAAGGCAGGAAGGTACTGGAAGGAAGGGTAAGGAAAAGGTGGGGGATAAAAGGAAGAGAAAGAGTGTGGAGGCTGAAACATTTAGTAGCAGTAGTATAGTAGCTTGAGAACTGGCAGTGGATGGGAAAAGAGAAAGGGGGGCAAGACATTAGACTAAGGGCAATTGCAGGTGGGAGATGTGTGGGCTTGGAGTAACAAGGAACAACTGTATTTGGAGGAAGCGGAGTAAACTGTAAGGGGAAGAGAGTTCCAGAGCGATAGCTTGAGTTACAGAGAGAGTAAGTGGAAGGCAGCATAGGGGAGAGAAGAGAACTGAGATAAGGGGGGAGGGAGGACAGACAGAATTTAGAGATGAAGGAGGCACAGTGGGTTAGGTGGCAATCTACCAAGGAGGGGAGGGAGAGATCAGAGTACAGAGAACAGTGGTGAGTATGGGACGGACAGGACAAGGCAAACCGGCAGAAGGAGTGAAAGAGGGGATCCAGTCTGACCAAAGTGGACTTGGGTGCAGCACCATAAATGATGTCACCATAATCAAAGCTGGGAAGTTTTATCTTTGAAATGATTTCACAGCGAGCAGGTAAAGGGATACTGCTTTTGTTCCTATAAAGGGCACCAAGCATGGGGGTGTAGTTTTTTATGAATAACAGCTATGTGCTGAGAGAAGCCAAGGTGCCTGTCAAGCCAGATGCCACAGTATTTAAAGGAGGGTACATCTGTGGGGCCCTTAGTGGTGAAGGGAGAGTTAAGTAGTGATCCGATAACACTTTCGGAGAAATTTAGTGAGTGTTTTAGTAATGCATTCGCTAAAGGATATCATAATATGAGGGTGGCAAAAGATGGTATGGATAAATCATATGTTGAGAGGGTAATAACTGTGGATAAAGTAGCTGGGAAGATAAGATCCTTAAGGCTGGATAAGGCAGCAGGCCCGGAGGGACTTCATCCCAGGTTCATAAAGGAACTTGAAGTAGAATTGGCACCAGTTATTTCAATGATTGGTCAGAAATCATTAGCTGAGGGATATGTGCCAAAGGACTGAAGAATGGCCCATGTGGTGCCAATTTATAAAAAGGGGGATATCAGTGCTACATCGAATTACAGACCAGTGAGTTTAACCTCGGGGATTATTAAACTAATTGAGGTGATATTGAGTGATGAAAGTAAGAACTTTATGGAACAGAAAGGAGTAATGGATAATAGCCAACATGGTTTTGTTAAAAATAGATCATGTGAAACTAACATGGTCTGTTTTTATGACTGGGTTACTAGGAATTTAGACCAGGGGAGGAACAGTGATGTGGTAATGCTGGATTTCAGCAGGGCCTTTGATAAGATCCCACATGGGTTGCTAATATTAAAGTTATTGCATATGGGAGTGAATGTGGGACTGGTACGCTGGACTGAGCACTGGTTGGTGCATAGGATGCAGAGGGTGAGAGTTCATGGATACTTATCAGAGGCAGTGAGGGTGGAGAGTGGAGTGCCGCAGGGATCAGTGATGGGGCCATTACTATTTGGTATTTTTATGAACGATCTGAAATTAAATAGTAAAAATAAGTTAATTAAATTTGCAGACAATGTTAAAGTGGGGGGATAGTTGATACTTTTGAAGATAGACTAAAGTTTGGACAGGATTTACTAGACATTGAAGAGTGGGCTCAAAAGAACTTTATGAGTTTTAATGTCAATAAAAGTGTAATGTTGAATATGGGAAAGGGTAATATAAAACAAGATTACTATATTCTGGGTAGTAAAATAAGATCTTCCATTTGTGAGAAAGATATTGGTATATACATCCAACATGATATGAAAAATCGAACCCATTGTAGAATTACAGCAAATAGATTTATGCATTTGGTAAATTGTATTAGAAAAAGCTTTCATACGAGGAAATGCTGAGGTGCTTACTAAAGTGTATAACTCATATGTCCGACCAACTCTGGACTACTGTTTCTCACTCTGGAGTCCTTTTTTAAAGAAGGATAGGGTTCTATTGGAACGCCCTCAAAGAATTCTAACTAAAATGGTATCAAGTCTCAGCAACCAACCGTATGAAACCAGATTAAACTCAGTGAGACTATAGTCCTTGTCTAGTAGGAGAACGAGGGGGGATTTGTTATTCATTTATAAAGTTTTGCATCAGGATAGCTTGAGAACTGAATTGGGCTTACAATACAGGAAAAAGATTTTCAACTGGAGAAAACATGATTTACAGTTAGTGAGCAAAAGGTAAAGAACCACTTTAAGAAAATATGGGTTTATATGTAGGGCGATATAACTGTGGAATAAGTTACCAGCATATGTTGTGCTGGCAGATTCTCTTAGTACTTTTAAGTCTAGGTTGAGAAACATATCACAGTTGGTGACCTTTGTTACCTCCACTGAATTGGGACAGCCTTTAAATGGGTTTTTTAGCCCCCTTGGCAGTCTTATGAACCTTAGTATCAACAATTGTACCCCTATCAAGGGTGTGGAAGGGGGGTGGGGAGGGAGTATAGCCTAGAAAGCCTCTGCCTGGTGCCGAAGCATATGGAGACAGTTTTTTTAGCATTTAGTGTTAATTGATTTGAGCGGAACCAGTTCTGGATAGCGTCAAAATCAAGTTGAAGCCTGGATGATAACTCTGAGGAAGAAGACCCAGATGCAAACAGGACCATGTCATCTGCATATATGTGTGTGTATATATATAGACATATATATATATATATATATATATATACATATACTGTATATATGGATGGAAGCAGAAAAACAGGCTGAGGAAAGGTCACTGAGGAATATGGAGAAAAGCAACAGGCCAAGGACGGTGCCCTGGGGTACTCCAGTATGGATAGGAAGGGGGGAGACAAAGAATCTCCCACTTCTCACAGACTGAGACCTACCTACCAGATAGGAGCTGAACCAATTAGTTGCCGAGTCTGAGAGACCTGCTGTCTTGAGTTTATCAAGAAGAAGAATGTGGGAGACAGAGTCAAAAGCTTTCGTTAAATCAACAGAGATGGCGGCTGTGAGGTGGCCATGATCCACACCAGTAAGGATGGAGTCAGTGAGCCTGAGGAGAGACGAGGTGGTGGAGTGAAATTTGCGAAAGCCAGACTGGAAGGGGGTAAAGACGGACGAATCAAGGTAGGGGGAGAGTTGAGAAAGAACAATGTGTTCTTGTAGTTCAGATTGGGTAGGAAGAAGGGATATAGGGCAGAAGTTGCCAGGAGAGGAGTCACCACCTTTAGGGAGAGGGATGACTGTTGCATGCTTCCAGGAGTCCGGAACTGAGGTGAGGGAGAATGAAAGGTTGAGAAGGGAGGAGATGGGAATGGCAATGGCAGGTGCACAGAGGTGCAGGAGCTTGGGGTCAAGCCCATCAGAGCTCCCAGCTTTCTGAGGGTTTAGCGCCAAGACGGCCTTTAGAGAAGAAGATGGGGTAACTGGCAAAAACAAGAAGGGAAGTGTAGACAGAGTCAACAGGGATGTATGGGGAAGTGAGGAGGCGGGGAAGGCAGACAGGAGAAAGAAAGCACAGGTGAAGAAGGAGTTGAAAGTAGAAGCAACAGAAAGGGACATCACTTAAAAAAATTGTACATCACCAAACTCAATAACACTTACAAAATGTGGGTAATATTCACTCTAGAAGCTGTCAGGGTAAATGGCTTAGCAGAGCACAAAGGCATTTTTTGAAGGAATGCTGGAATGTAACTAGTATTTGACAATACTCTGTGCCTCAGGCCACTGTTCTTGTGTGATTAAGTGGCAGTTTTAGGAGGGACTGTAATCAAATGTTTTCTTCTTTCCTCTAGATACATTTTTCGCCCACTCCCTGCCATCGCCCAGGGTTTTACCCTTTATTCAGGGATATACTCTGTTTAGGCAATTTCTCCCTCTTCCTGCCTCCTCCCTTTGGCATGAGACATACCCTATAGCCTCTGCAACACAATGTGCCCCTACAGAGGAGCAAGCTCCCTGGCCTGCCCATGTGGGTCACTATGTTCCGGAACCTGCCATTAACCCTCCCTGGCCAAGGTGTGCTGTCCTGCTGCAACTGCCATCCAGTCATCTTCCCAACAGTGCAATGACCTGCTGCTGGGCCACTGGGGTGGCCTGAGTGAGGACATTTTTGATGCTAAATAGGAACATTCTTGATAATCAGAGACAGCTGAGCTGCACCTTTATTGGATTAATCTCACTGTCCTCCCAATTTTTTCACGCTCCCCTTGTCCCGATTTTGACAATAGGTGCTACCATGATGGCACCCTTCCTCTGGCTGGCAGAACAGGTGAGCGGCAGCCTTCACAGATGATGCCAATCCCACTTCAGAATGAACCAACACTGGGCAGCCTACTCCCATCCCAGGAACAGCGAACTTCTCATTAGCAATGCACTCCCCCCTCCTTTCCTTATGAAATGGCTCTTTTGACACCAGTACATAGAACCAACTGAAGTCAGCAGTACTCACTAACAGAACAGTGCTTAGATAAGTTAGGTTATAGTTTCTGGACACACAGGCTAGTCTGACAGTTTCCCAGTAACATTTGCATGTTTGTCCTGCATTTCCCTGTAGATCACATGGGTTGAGGACCTGCTATTATTTTTATTTATATTTTATCCTTTACACCAGTACCAGCTTCAGCTGAGTAACCTCCAAGCCCCACCCTGAACTTCTCTGGCACATAACTCCTGAACCCAATGGCTTATTCCTCATGACGGAGCCTTCCAGAAGCCATGGTAAGCCTTTGGGCTGTTGTCTCGACCATGAAATAAATGACACACACTCAGACCAGCACACTACAATTCCAAAATGAATGCACAAAATACTTAAGAAATCTGCAACTAGTGTGTTTTTTGCAATGAGCGCATAACACACACATACGCTTTAAATTGTGATGCCTATTCATCTAAGGGTGTGGAAGACCCCTTTGTTGTGCAGCCAGTCATCAGGGTGAGACCGAGAGCACCCCATGGCATACTGTGTCGTACTGGGGCTTATTCTTTATTTCTGTTCCCAGCCCTCAGGATGTCGACATACTAGGGGCATCAAGCACATGCTAAGCTTGTTGACGAAAAGCCAAGACGGTATCCTCCCTCCCACTCAAGCCACCACTGCACTGGCACCTGTGATTACCAAGATGAAAGTGTTGCAGCGGCAACTCCAACCCTCCCTCCCCAAAGGTGGAGAGTGCTGCTGGGACTTCTTCCACCAGCCATGCAGCGCCCCAGGCTCGATCCAGAACCCAGACTGTCAGGGTCATGAGTGGCAACTCTGCCGCTATACAGATGGGCTGGCAAATTGCTCAGTTTTCTAGTATAACCAATGCAAGTCTGTGGGAACAATTTAAACGTAGATTGCTCAATTTCCCTTTAAAATATCAAATCCATATATACAGTATCTGGGAGACCTGTAATTGCCCAGCTTCTCTGGTCTCCTTACCCTCCACCCCAGAAAGAAGCTAGGTAATGCAAGATAAAGAACTCACTCTCCTCCACTTCCCAAGTGAGGAAGTGACTGAAGCACTGGAGCAATTAGATTTAAAGTTCATACCATAAAGGAGTAGTTAAAAACGTTTTTAAACGATACGGTTTCCACTTGGATCAAACAAGAACATCGACGTGCCAATTTTTCTTAAAAGTTTTATTTCATCCCTGAGCCATGACAGCTGTTACTGAAGTTTCTGCTTCCCCTGCCTTGTACATCTTCACTTATGTATGTAGCAAAGGGCAGTACTGTCGGAAAACCTATGCTAGTAGCACTTTGGTCATATCCAGACTGCATTCATAGCAAAGCAAGTAAGGTCTATGGTGCAACTGTAGGTTAGGGAAAAATGGGCAGGCTGGGTGGGTCAAGCGGTCCACATCTGCTGACAAATTCCACGATTCTGTGTATCACTGCCCCCTCACATTCTAAAGACTCATACTGCAGTTATTTTTAGAAATTTAGCATGTCAGAATTCTAGCTCAACAGTGTAATTTTTGAAAGCAGATGATATATTTCTTGGGTTGCATAGGTTAACTAGAGTAAAAGAAACATACCTAAACTGTATCTTAATTGTATGTATCATGTTGTACACAGTACTGTAACCTACACAATATTTTTCACATACTGTATCTTTTGTATATTTTTTTTTTTTGCTCTATTTATCTGTACTACTGCTTAGCTATATACATGTACTACACCATTTTCCTATTATTTGTATACTTTTGTGATGCCCTCTTATGTTGTAATCTCCCTAGTCGTGCTTAAAAATAGCCAAATGTTTGTCCAGTGCAGCTACCTGATAAATAATAAAAAACTAATCATTTTAGAATGCCCAGAGCATCATCTTTACCTTAACCCCCCCATGTCATTACCACCACGGCCCGCAAAGCTATTCGGGAGTTGTAGTTCTCACACAGTACCTCAAACGCCTAATAATAGTAGGCGCAGCCAGCCTCAGCAATACCAAAGACTACATTTTCCAGAACACCGAGCCGTTGAATTGACAGGTGTGTGTGGGGGGGGGGGGGATGTGACAAATAAACTGCCCGCCCCTCGAGATTAAGAAAATACTGTCAACTGCAGAAATTGTGAAGAAACTGACAGTGACGTCTCATATTGACACCCTCTGTCTCCTCACCTACCAGCTCTGATCATCCCAGCTATCACTTGTCATTTGTGTGTGACGAAAACCGTTGGTTGCGAGTGGCAACAGAAAAATATTCCACTGGTGTTCAAGACTCAATACTACTTGTCCCGTTCAAAACCAAAAAAGAACTAAAGAATGACAGCAGTGCCGCCCCTCTACACCCAACACACTCGATCTGGTATGTTGGGCAACCGCGGCTCGAAAGCCCCCTCTCCATTCAGTCGGTGTATTGAAGGGGGTGCTTATGCTGTACAGCCTAAGTACCCCCAATATGGGCAGACTCGTAGGACAGGGACTCAGTGTCGATAACACAACCTACATATACCCGACTAGCTTATATAGATTGGGTGCTGTTATCTGTGTTTCTCCGCGCTATATTCGTGTGAGTATAAGGGCTGTCGTCCGGCCCGTCGGTGCGCATGTTCTGTTGGGGGATGGTTTTCGTTTTCTTTATCTATGCACATTACATGATTACATCTATGTCCCACTCCCACCGTTCTATATACATGGGGGGTCCTATATAACGGTCCCGCCGTCTGTAGATTCGCACTGCTGTTTTCCGTTCCCAGTAAGAAAAATCGATACACAGCCACACTTACCTGACGCCTTGTACTGAGCAGATATATCTGTTCCTATACCGAAGGAGTGCTGCGGTCCGAATTCACCCGTCCCCACCGACTGTGCTGTCGGCGAATAACAGGTTCCTCTGCAGCAGGCGTCTGAGCTGCGTTGCGCCGTTGCACTGTGTACATACAGTACGTGTCGAGGCTCGAAGGTCAGCGTTTCTATCAGCTGGCTCAGCGCTCGTTTCATTTCGCACTCCTCCCTTGTGTGGTGAGGAGTACTGACGTGGGACATATGCAATACACCATTGCCTGTGCAGCCTACCCCACCAAGGACAAGGTGGGGAGTGGCGAGATGTTAGGGCTCACCTGACCCTTCTAGTTTTGACCAGAGTAAAGGAAGAAATACAGTATTATTGTATGAGCTCTGATTTAAGAGGACTTACCTCTCAACCTTTCATCACTCGACTGTATAATAGTCCTTAAACATTGTGCAAGCTGCTCTCTGGTTCCGTATTCCACCGTGGTGCCAGAAAGCCTTAAAAATATTTACTGTAACAACAGGAAGAACAGTACAATGTATGATGGAACGCTGTTAGCGGTAAACATCCATCACTTTCGAAAGTTGTTATGCTGTAGTAGTTACGTCATCGCAGCTGTTACGCTGTGTAGCTACTTGAGCAATACGGCAGGACAGGGAGTGTATTATGTAATAACCTCACGCATGGGGTGGGTTGAAGCACAAGGAAGCCCAGTATTTATCTATTTGCACCTATTTATTTGATCCACTGGATAAGCAATATTTGCACAAGCTGTGCCCACTGCAGATTTTACAGCACTGGTCCTGGTCTGGTGATCTGGGTTTTACCTATACCACACTGCATATGGCTTAGTGATGTACTGTACAGATGTCTGCAGAGTCTAACCCATTGAAGGTTGAAGTTTCAGAAAACCATTATGCTATAAATATCAAGACTCAGTCCCTTCCTCACCCCGCCCCCATTCACAATTAATCCTCTACCAAAATCATGCTTAAATACTGGTGCCTCTACATCCACCACTAAACTTTTAATGTCAACATGCTTCTTTGCTGCTGCTGTGAGTTAAACTCTTTATTTAAAAAACATTTTGTTGAGAAATTTTTGTTTTAGTATATCCATGGTCAGGAAAAATGAATTTGTAAAAGAAACCAAAATCCCCATTTATCAGTTCATTGGATCACAATACAGCATGTTATGAATTTTTCAGATTCTATGTGTAACCTACAGTAAGTCAAACAGAAATTAGACACAAATGCCTACCTATTTGCAAGTGAAGCAAATGTGGTTATCATTCAGTTGTAAACACCTATAGTCACAGCCAGGGTTCAATAAAACAGATGACTGTCATAACTAGGGAGGCAGTATAGCACAGTGGTTTAAGGCTCTTCTCTGCAAATCTAGAGATCTAGGTTTGAATCCCACAGCCCCAGCACAAATGTGGAGTATCTTTTTAAGAAGGTATAAAATAATGTGAAATGATTTTAAAGCAGTGCACATGCTAAATCCTACTGCCACATTCAAAACATCATACCCTACCTACTTACCACATATAAACTCAACTATATTAAAAAAATAATTCTAGGCACCTTTTTTTTTTTTACCAGGAGAGACACACTAAGCTGAAAGCTTGTTTACAGGTGTGACCTGGGAGCACAAGGAAGTTAAGTGATTTGCGCAGGGTCACGCAGGATGCAAGTGGGGGCTGTGGGAGTCAAACCCAGGTCTCCAGGTTTGTAGCTCAGAGCCTTAAACCACTGCCTACTTAACTATTTACAACACTGTTACACTTATATATAATACATACTTTTCAAACTTGAAAGAAAAAATACACTTTATCATCAAAGTCTCTATTTACCAAGTACTGTGCCCATGTTTAAAATAATTTGAACCCCCCCAAAAATGTGTAACTATAGACAACTAAACATTGCATTTCTAAATGCATTACTAACACCAATGCTTCATGATTAAAGGAGTAGTCCACCCAGAATGTGCAAAAAACATGTTATATAGAGTGTTTTGATATGTATGTTAAATCCTAGTGTGTCCTTCCCTCTGTCTGCTATTAGGAGTTTTTCCTAAATTAGCTTGCAAGCTGTATGGTAGTTTTATGACCCTTGGGGATCTCCATGACAAATAGTTTGATTGGCTTTCTTCTCCTACGATGACCCCGTCTCATGTGACAGTGATGTAACCATGCCCTTAGATTTAGCATGTGTACTGCTTTAAAATTAGTTTAGCAACAGCAGAGCCTTGTAACTGTTCTTATCCAGGGAGCACAAATGTCAACAGTTAGTTTAACAGATACCTGAGAGCAAGCTAACTGGGGTTTCTGTAAGACAACAGCTACTAAATAGCACTAATTCACTATTTTTGTTTTCTCTGTGCATCAGGTCTAGCTAGCAGGAGTGTTTTAACATCAAAAACACAAATAATGAATTAGAGCTATTTAGCAGCTGTTTTCTTACAGAAACCCCAGTTAGATAGCTTTCAGGTATCTCCTAAACTAACTGTTGACATTTGTGCTCCCTGGATAAGAACAGTTACAAGGCTCTGCTGTTGCTAAACTAATTTTAAAGCAGTACACATGCTAAATCTAACGGCATGGCTACATCACTGTCCCATGAGACGGGGCATCGTAGAAGAAAGAAAGCCAATAAAACTATTTGTTATGGAGATCCCCATGAGTCATAAAACTACCATACAGCTAGCAGGCAATTTAGGAAAAACTCCAAATAACAGACAGAGGGAAGAACACACTAGGACTTAACATACATATCAAAACACTCTACATAACATATGTTTTTTGCACATTCTACGTGGACTACTCCTTTAAAACAATTTCAACCCCCATGACAGATTGCATTCTGGGAAAATTACCTTGACAATATGCTATAACAAACCTGAACAACAGGTTTAATGAAGTGAATGCTGACATCCTATTTCTAGTGTCCATGATAAAATAAAAAATAGTTAAGATTTTTTTTATGTCAGCTCTGATCAGAATAGCTTTTAAAATCACCAATTGTTTTCTTGTTCAATGTTTTCTAATACATCTCAAACTTAAAGGAAAAAACACACTTTATCATCAAAGTCTGTTTTCAGCGTCCTACCATACACTTCATTTGTAAAAAAAAAAATTATCTTGTCACAGACCACAATCAGCACTAACTACTAACAGAATGCTGATACCTACATTTACAATTTAGCAAATACTTGAAATCTAACTGAGTGGGGTTTCTGTAAGAAAACAGCTAGAGTCTGTTAATTATAGTATTTTATAGCATTGACGATCTGGGCAGTTAGATCTGGGTTTGAATCCCACAGCCCCCACCAAAAAAAAAAATGAAAATTTTCTTACAACGCTAGATGTGTGTCTAGGTCTCCTTCTGAGGCCCCAGGTGGCTCTGATAATCATTTGTTCCAAAGGATTTTTAAGTCGATTTGAAGGCGTTAAATATCTTCTGCTCTGTTCTTCACTACACAGGCATGTCTGTTGGTTGATAAGGTCCCAAACTAGTGTATCTGGTTACAGCATGCTAGAGCTATCTCATGCCCCTCCCAAATGAATCAGAAAAAAGTTTGGGGTGGAGGCAGAGGTGGATCTTACTCCAAAAAAAACACCTAATGCCTCCCACTACTCAGGTTCCAGTTCTTGTACCACCCATTTAAGAAAGAAAATAGTACCCTGCCACCATTGACTAAGATGAAAGCATATTTATTCGAGGGTGGAAAACATTGCTTGAAGGAGGGTAAGGCGGAGGAGATTATTTACACCTTCAGTCCGTTCCACGGCAGAAAACATGACATCACTCCTTTTGTACATGCAATACTCCTGCAGGCTCTGCCCACAGTCGTAAAAACAGTGGCTACTCAGCTAACAGTAACTAGCTGAGTTAGTTCATCTCAAGGCTGCCCATGGCTAGGGAACCTCTTGAACTACGCTTTCAAGGTTCAAATGGTCACCATGGCAACCTCTCGATAAACTAACCATCTTGTTAGCAATAGCTGGGTAGCCATTATTCTCTATTTAATATATGGATTCTTAAAATAATACTATTGAAAAGCATTAAAAAAAAATCCCGATAATACTATCACTCCTGGAGTGATAATACCACCTTTCCAGAGTGATAATAGTATCGTTTAGGTGCCGTAATACTATCGTTTGGGACCTAAATGATAGTATTATCACCAAAGCTGAACTGCGCAGGTACAAGTCTGTCTTCTAACATCTTGCAAGCTGCATTTCCAATTGACACTTTACGTGTGTGGTGGGCAGAACCACCGCAAACATGGCGGCCCGCTTAGCAAGAGAAACGGTCATCAAGAAGCTGTATTTTTTTATGTACCTTCTACTCTGTCCCATTTTCCAGTACGTATCTCTCAGTCTCCCATGCATCCTCTACAGTGGCAATGGATCACGGAGATCACTGCAGACAGCGAAGAAAAGGGGGACGGGGCCACGCTGCCACATTCTGATGCTCCTAGCAACCCTGTCAGCACACAGACCCCTGACTGGATCCACGAAATGGAGGTGAGACAATCCACCTCAGATCCATATATTAAAAAAAATAAATATCTTGGTGTGGATCACAAGGCAGTAATCCCCATCTCGAGGTTCTGGGGACATGGAAACCTCTTGAGCTTCGCTCTCGAGGTTCCCTATGTCCCCAGAACCTCTCGATGGGATTACTACCTTGTAATCCACACTAAGCTATCTATTATTCTATTTACAATAACTGGTTAACGTTTTGTCCCATAGGGAAACTGGGTTATAATTCTATCATTATAACCAGCTGGTTATAATGACATTCACACACCCGGTTTCCCTTGTATTGGTCATGCACTAGCTCCATCTCTTCCCTCTCTCCCTGCGACTCCTGACGCTGGATATTCACCGACCAAAACTCGGCATCAGCATGTGCTCTAAAAAAACCCCAAAAACTAATTTCCACAGTTATAAAGAACACTGCTTCTTAAAAAAAAACAAAATAAACTTTACTCTTACTAATGAACTTCCGCTTCTCTGCTCTGATGTTTGCTGCCGTCCAACTCCTCAACACTTTGTAGGACTCGGCAGTAAGTTTGTTTTTTTTTTAAAAATATATATATATATAACTGGCCACAAAACTGAATTTACGCTTGAAAATGTAAAAAAAAAAAGTGTCAAATGGTTGTACAAAAAGAGCCGAGCCGCCACAGACCACGCTGAAATTCCAACAGTCTGCAACTCAGCCCCGATCACAGATACATTTATTTTGTGTGATTGCTGTGGCGAAAAATGATCCCCAGCAATTATAAATAATAAAAGATGGGTAGGTGTGTAAAACTCGGATTTTACACACCCCCTCGAGGTGGGATGCCTTGAAAAACAGCTCGAGCTTCGCTCTTGGGGTTTATGTGGCATCCCACCCCTCGGGGGGTGTACAATTCTCATTATAACCACCTATCCATCCATTATTCTCTATATTATTTTCATATGTTGCTGTTACTGATGTTACTAGTTAAGATATCTTTTTTTTTATTTTGTCATTCTTACCCCCACTCCTGATTTCTGCTTTAATGTCTCAGTGGGCAATTAAGCAATAAGGCATGCCAGGGGGTGCATTGTGGAGGGATTACAGCCCACTTCAGGTAGTTTGAGCTTCTACCACCCAAAAAGGGCAGTTAGCCCACCATAACACCCCCCTGGAGTGCCTTATAGTGTATTGTGGAACGTTGTTATGGATAAAAATCCATAATTATACAGTGGGAGCTGAGAATTCTTGAATCTGATTGACTAACTAGAACCTTTTGCCCGTGGTAGATCTTGCAATATACCAACGGGGAAAGATGCCAGCCACCACTCAGCTACATCAACCCCCCACAAATCACTCTGATGAAGAAAAAGCCAGGAGTGGCAAAGACAGCGACAGTGAGATGCTGACTGACTCAGAACTCTACAGTTCTCAGTACTGACCGTTCCACTCTAAACCCTCGGACCACATTAAGAATAAAAAAAAATATATAAACACAGGCAAAAGCCACAAAGTCTTTTAAAATAGTTTTCTCAAGTATTTCTCCCGAAACCCTTTCATCCCTGCTCACGTCTTAACTGTTTATTCCACTCCCGAGGTCCGCTGCCAGGCTCCACAATCTCCTGCAATCCCTCAGAACTGCCACCGATCAACTACAGGCATTAAATGGTTTCCAATAAGAGTTTAAAAAAAAAACAAAGAAAATTCTATTATTGTGATGTCCTTACCGAAACCAGAACCCACAAACACTTCCTCTACAGCATCCATTAGAACTATCACCCCATGCACAGCACACAGCACAAAGTGAGCAGCAACTCTGAGTCAACCATGCTGCCAGTCTATAAAAAAGAGAAAAGAACAAGAAACATGGCAGCAACATTGTCTCTGGCAATCTCAATTGGCAGGGGGGTACCCACACTTGCCATAATCTACCTAGCAACAAGGTACTATTTAAACACAGAGGAAGGATAGTACAAAAAAAATCAAGGAAAAACTTAAAACCAATAAAGTGAGCATTTTTTGTTCAAAAATTTTTTTTACACGACATTGTATAATCACAATATATATCACTCCAGGGTATGAGTAATGCAAGGATTTACCACGCCTGGTGTGTTTTGCTCACTCGGCCTGCTGCCTCGTGACCGAACAACACACCAGGTGTGGTAAACTCTAGCATAACCCACACACTGTCGTAGTATATTGCTTAACTAGAATACAGCAGTTATGCTGCAGTAGCTACGTCATCATAGCTGTCATGCTGCACTACCTACGTAGCTACTACAGCATAAAACAAGGAACCCGCTCGCACATTCGCGTCATATTACCACCGCCAATCAGGAAGCAGCCACAGCGGTGAGAGCGATTGCAGAGAGAGCAGCTTGGACAAAAAAAACACATAAAAGTAAGCACCAAAACATTATTCTTTTAACTCCGGGTAGTCGACCATACACTATAAAAGACAATGTATGGTCCACTATCTATGACAAGCGTATGTAAACATCTCGAGGTTGCCATGGCGATGAACCTCTCAAGCTTCACTCTTAAGGTTCAAACTGTCACCTTGGCAGCCTCTCGATGAATACATATGCTTGTTATAGATTGTACACTATACATTATCCTCTATATTGCAATTATGAATTGGGCCCTTAGTAAACTGGATATATTTTTTTAAACGTGTTACTTTCAGCCGGACTGTTGTGCCTCGATAACGGCCCAGCTGAAAGTACCTCTTGCCAGTCAGGAGGCAGCATTCTGTATACCTATTTCATAATGTGTAATATTGCCTTCTCCATGTAAGGCAGAGGTTTCTGAAAGGTAAAATGAGTGGTGTATCTTTTGTGAGAGGTATGGAGGGGGTTGGTGCCTAATCCAACAAACAGCCTTGTTGCTATGCAGGCATCTCTGGCACCTCAGTACGCCTGAAAAAGTAGGGGTGTTTAAAATTTTAGTGTTGTACTGTATATGATTGTGCCTATGTGTTATGTATGCAATAAGACACGCCAGGGTGTGTAAGTATGCTTTCATAATTGCACGGCTCGAGGGTGCCGTTAAACACCCGAGAGCTAAGTGCAATTATGAAAGCATATTTACACATCCCTGAAGTGTCTTATGGCACTTATAACACAGTGAGAAAAAAACGAGTCATTCCGGTCAACAAACAAGTTGAAAACAACAAATTTAGAGATGAAAAGAAGCAGAAGTCATTTATGCTTAAATAGTCTCTGTAAACGGAGCTCAACGGAGCCACTACAAGTAGGTGCGAGGTACCTGCGAGAGGCAAGGGAGAGCATAGGAGTGCATGCACCAGGAACTTTAACTCATGGTTGAAGAACTGGTGCTGTGAGGAAGGGTTTGGATTCATTGGTGGCTGGGGACCCACCTGGAGGGATGGAGGTTTGTTCAAGCCTGACGGCCTGCATCCATCCTGGAGGGGAATCCAAGCACTCAATGATAAGTTTAAATGCTACATTGACAAGCATTTAAACTAGCAAAGGGGGGTGGCAGGCCAGCAAGGAGGGTACCTACTTGCTCACCCCCCACAGCTAGCAGTGGAACCAGTGAACCAGAGGAGTGGCTATCTCTGCAAAGCAGTGTGCAAAAGATGGAGATTAGTGCCCAAGAGGTGGATAGGCAGAAAAGGGGCAAAATTCAGCAGAAGGCCAGACAGCAAGGAGAACCAGGGATAAAGGACAACCAAGGAAGGGGCTGGAGTAGAACAGCAAACAGTCTAGGAGGTCAAATCATGAAAGCCATGTGCAAATGCCAGAGCCTTAGCAACAAGATGGAAGATCTGGAGGCTGTCATGGTGCAGTCAGACCTGACATTGTGGCCATCACTGAAACCTGGTGTAATGATAACCACGACTGGGAGATGGACATACCTGGCTACAACATATTCAGAAGAGACAGAGCAGGCAGGCAGGAAGGGAGGAGGAGTGGCACTGTATGTGAAAAATGACATAAGGGCCACAGAGATCCAGGAGGAACAAAATGGGGGAGACATACTGTGGGTTAAGCTGGAACGGAAAATGGGGACAGCCATCCGCACAGGTGCAGTCTATAGACCACCAGCCCAGGAGGAAGAAACAGATAGGGAGCTGATGCTAGCCATCCAAAGGATGGCAGACAAGGGTGAGGTAGTACTGGTTGGAGACTTCAATATTCCAGACATGGACTGGAGCATCCCAGCAGCAGCATCAACTAGAGCAGATTTATCCTGGACTCCTTCAGGGTGCCTTCCTAAGCAACTGGTCATGGAACCAACTCGGCAGAAGGCAATACTGGACCTTGTGCTCACAAACAGGGACAGTGTGATGGGGTAACAGTGGGGAGCACCTGGGAACAGTGACCACCAGTCATTGTGGTTTGAAATCACAGAAAGAAAAGAACCAAACCACACAAAAACACGTATCCTGTATTTTAGGGGGGCAGACTTTGGGAAAATGGGGAGATACTTGAAAGAGGCATTAAGGGAATGGAACAGGAATCAGGGGTTGAGGAACAGTGGGCAGTATTTAAAATGGGGATTACAAGAACAACAGAATTATGACAGCAGGTTAGCAAGAAGAAAAGGAAGAGGAGACCATTATGGTTTTCCAAAGAGGTAGCAAAGAAAGTGAAAGCCAAAAATATTGCATTCAGGCAATACAAAAAGACACAAGCAGAAGGGGATAGGGAGAAGTACCAGGAGAAGCAAAGGGAGGCAGGGAGGCCAGTAAGGGAAGCCAAAGCTCAGACAGAAGAACACATTGCAAAATCAGTGGGTAGAGGGGACAAAACCTTTTACAGGTACATAAGAGAAAAAAGAAAAGACAAAGGGAGGGATAGTGAGACTGAAGGGGGAGGATGGGGGCTGCGTGGAGGATGACAACAGTAAAGCTGACATATTGAACAGATATTTCTGCTCAGTCTTTACTGAGAAAGAGGAGGGTAATGGGTCTGAAGGGAGTACAAGGGGTGAGAATGGTGCAGAAATGGACACAAGTCCCTTTACACGAGAAAGGGTCCTGAAGGAACTGGAAGTAATAAGAGTTGATAAAGCAATGGGGCCAGATGGGGTGCACCCCAGGGTCCTTAAAGAACTAAGAGAGGTTGTGGCTGAACCTCTGGCTATCCTGTTTAGCCGATCACTGGAAACAGGGGAGGTACCTAAAGACTGGAGGACAGCAGATGTAGTCCCCTTATACAAAAGTGGGAACAAAGAGGAAGCAGGGAACTACAGACCAGTCAGCCTCACCTCGGTAGTGGGGAAGATCATGGAAGCACTACTGAAGGAGAGATTGGTGGAACATCTGGTTGTCAATGGACTACAGGACCCAAGGCAGCATGGTTTCACCAGGGGGAGGTCATGTCAGACCAACCTCATTGAATTTTTTGACTGGGTGACTAGGGAGGTGGATCAGGGAGGCAGTGGACATGGCCTATCTGGACTTCAGCAAGGCCTTTGACACTGTGCCACATAGAAGACTATTACACAAACTGGGGAATATGGGTGTGGGCAGGACAGTAGTGTGGTGGGTAGGTAACTGGCTGGGCAGCAGGACACAGAGGGTGGTGGTAAATGGCTGTCACTCCACAGAGGGAAGAGTGACGGTGGGGTACCACAGGGATCAGTGCTGGGACGGTCCTATTCAACATCTTCATCAGTGACATTGCAGGACCTAGAAGGCAGAATTTCACTGTTTGCTGATGACACAAAGCTCTGTAACAGAGTAGACACACCAGAGGGTGTAGACAGAATGAGAAGGACCTGCAGAAACTTGAAGAATGGTCAGGGTTTGGCAATTGAAATTCAATGCAAAGAAGTGCAAGATAATGCATATGGGGCACAAAAACCCTGGCACAATATATCAGTTGGGGGTGAGGATATAGCATGCACCAAGCAGGAAAGGGATCTTGGGGTTATCATCTCTGATGACCTCAAGGTAGGGAAACAGTGTGACAAGGCAGCAGGTAAAGCAAATAGGATGCTGGGTTGCATACGCAGGGGCATCACCAGCAGGAAAAGGGAGGTCATAATTCCACTACACAAGACACTAGTGAGGCCCCACCTGGAGTACAGTGTACAGTTCTGGAGACCATACCTATGTAAGGACATAGACAGGGCAGAGAAGGTTCAGAGGAGGGCAACAAAGATGGTGCATGGATTGCATCACAAGTCCTATGAAGACTGGTTGAAGGAACTGAACATGTACTCCTGGAGGAGAGGAGGAGAGAGGGATATGATAGAGACATACAAGTATCTTACAGGAGGAACAGGGTGCAGGAATACACTATTTTTAAGTGAAAAAGATGTTCCAGGGCTAGAGGGCATGGGATGAAGTTGGAGGAGGACGATTCAGAGGAAACATGAGGAAGAATTTCTTCACAGAACGGTGGTGGACAAGGGAACACCTGCCAGAGGAAGTGGTGGGGCTGAAACAATCACGGATTTAAGAATGCATGGATAGACATAAAGGAATTCTGGAGGTCAGGGTAAGGGGGCAACAGACTTCTAGGAAAACATAAACTGAACTTACAAGCTCAAATGGGCAGACTGGGTGGGCCATAGGCCCTTATCTGCCGACACTGTCTATGTATCTATGTAGGTAGGGACTTACTGAAGAGTACAACCGAGCCCTTACACTGTGCAACAGAGGCAATAAAAGTGGAAGACAACATCACTAGTGAAGGTACAGTTCTGCACAGTTATGCTTCTCTTCGGATGCTGGATTTCGTTGTCAGGCGTGATCTCGGCTATTTCTTCAGTGGCGCTCATAGCGGGAGGGTTTGCTATGTTGCTGACCGGAGCTGCTAACTGTGAATAGACGAAGTATTAAGTCATCTCCTACATTTTCTTTCCAGCGTTGACAGCTACTGTCAGGTTTGGAAGTAGAGTGCAGTGTATGGATTTTCTTCTGTTGCTTGTGCTTAGGATTTTGGCTATGAAAGAAGCACCGGAGTGTAATTATGCTTTCATAATTATACTCCTGTACTTCTCTCACAGCCAATCAAATTGCTCAGTTTTTTTTCACTGTGTTATAATATTAATTATTTTTAGATCTTTCCAGAACTAACAGCAATTAACTTAATAATCAAACGCTTGGACCAGCTCATACCATGCAGACCCCTAGAACATAGAATCCAACCCTTCACACACAAAAGGAGACTTGCAAGTCACTTGTACTATTGGTTCTCCATTGACTCTGAGTGACACCCCATGGCTGTCTTCACTAGGCTTGGGAAATTGAACTGGGAACCCCCATCCTAGAAGCTGACTGGAAGGGGGTTATGGCGCACAGTGTATTGGTCATCTTGGGAACTTCAAGGGAAGCTGACTCAGTTTAATATCCTGCATCTCATTACCAGACACCTGCAGTCCTGCATGGATGAGGCATCCTCCCCTACAGCTGAAGCTGGTGGTGCCAGGGAAGAGGGAGCGCACCCCATACATATCCTCTGGGAATGGCCTACACTACAGCCATATTGGCACCAGGTACTCCAAGAATGTAAAATGTCCCTGAACCGCACTATTCCCTGCAACCTATGCCTGGTTATTCTTCGAAGATACACAGCTACACCCCTTTGTAAAATGACCAATAAACTTTGGCTAGCAGAGGCTCTACTCACTGTTAAATGTGTACTGTTATGACAGTGGAGAGACCCCCAGTGTCCCACACCCCAGGAGTGGTGGGTGCTGTTGGCATGTACAGCCAACTATGAAAAAAATTGGCCTATGCTGTGGAGAACCATACCCACCTCTATGATCTTACCTGGTCTCCATACATGGAGAGGCTATAGGCAAAGCTATGCTGATGACCTGAAGTCCAGGCATACATCATAACTTGCTGAAAATTCCACATAGGAATGTTCTATCCCAGGCTAGCAGTAGTCATAATGTATTTTAAAATAACATTTGCAAAGGATATCCCCATTTTCTTTTTCTTCTATTACTGATTGAAATATGTGTACATCTGAACTGAGTAATGTATGGACGCCTGTTATTGTGACACTGTAATTTGTATGGATACCTGTTACTCTGACACAATAACTACCCCCGACTAATGAATACTTATCATGACTGTTGTGATAACCTTTGATTTATGTAAGCACTAACACACAACAAGGTGTGCCATCATTGGGGATTAAAGCACACCCAGGTGCTTTGTGAGGCACAAGGCTGCAGGCCGAGTGCCCTCATAGCACACAAGTGTGAATTAATCCCCAATAACAGCACACCCAGGAGTGGGTTATTGTGCTTTTAACATGAGGTATGCTTAAGCAACAAAAATGTGGGAAAAGCTGGGTTTTTGCTGTTTAAATAGGAAAAAAGGTACTGTATCCTGCCACCTTGCAAAATAGTCCCTAACAAATTCTGCATAGTGCATTGCTGTTATGCACATAGAAATGTCACAGATACACTAGTGAAATTATGTGTGACATTTCTTGTGCATAATACTGTATGATACATTGCCTACCACCCTTACTGTATGCCTCCCACTTGTATACTACTGAGGAACATTGATGTGGACACACACTGTACTTTCTCAGAACCTTGCTGTCACTCTCTCTTTTTCTGCCCTGACTGTAATACCAGACACATACACACACACACACACACACACACACACCCTGTCACTTTTGCTTTCAGCTCCACTTCTCCAGTCCTGATGCTGCTGGGACATTGACCTGCACCCCCATGGATGAAAGCAAAGCTCTGTAGCATTTCTATGTGTCAATCTTGGCACTGCTGCCGCTACCTCTCACAATAGCCTGCCTTGCACTCTTAATCCACAGAGAGGAGCATTTGCAAGCCAGAAAACGATATTGGGTGGCGGGTGAAAGGCACACTACTACTGATGACACTGGGGCATGGGCAAGACATAGAGGACGGAGGAGCACAACCTTCTTTATGGGAAGGAGGGAGGGAGGGGCACTTTATGGGGCACGGGAATGGAGGACAGGCTCTCTGTCTCTCACAAACAGCTGGATGATTACAGCCGTGCTGCAGCTCACTCTTGCTTTTTGCTCTACTGGACTCTGCTGACAGGGACTCGGCTGCGCTGCGGTACACCGACAGGAAACACCAGACAGCAGCAAGCAGCCACAGTAACAAATAGCACACTCTGCATCATGGGAGAAGGGAAGGGGGTGGTCTCTGGAACAGGGGACCGCAGGCAAACAGGACGGCTGTCGATCTCTCTCTCTCTTGCACTCACTCCTCTACTGCTAACCAGAGTAGCCACACTCTGTAGGACAGCCAGTAGGTCACGAGTCACTCTAAGAGAGATGAAGACACAGCTTACACTTTCCTGCCTGGGTTGCAAGTCACGCTGTCAGTGCTCCCACCAACTCTTATTCACCATATCACAGTGTTACTGCTACTCTGGTCTCTGTCTCTCATGCTGCAAATGTTGTTGTCCATGACAATACCGAGAGACAGACACAGACTGGTGGCATATAGATGCAACTTTCACACATCGGAGACTCAGCTGGGGAACCAGAGGCAAACAAGACCACTCTCCAGCTCTCCGTTTCACAGATACTTGAGGGAGCACTGTGCAGTGCATGTCTGGAGGTTCATCGGGCAGGTGGGTGGGTGGGTGGAAGAACACAGACAGTTTGGGCACCACAGTGCACTGGCTCCTCAAAGATCCACGGGCGGGTGGGTGGTATGTACTTTGACTTGGGGAGCACAGCCTACTGGGTCTGCAGAGATCTGCGGGGCAGTTGGGGGGGTGGACAGAGAGTGGTGATCCCCACAATACTGATTGAGAGACATGGGACACTGCTGTAACTGACAATTCCACGATCCATGGCATTTACTCTGACTGGTGCTGTGCACAGACTTGTAGTGGCTGAGTGCTACAACTGACCATTCCATGAAACATGGCATATACAGAGATTTCCAGTCACTGCCACTCTGCACATACTTGCAGCGGGTGGAGGGTGTCATAGGTGCAGGGGAACATGCTTGGGGAACAGATTGGACTGGCCACAAAGCTGCAGCTCTGGCTCCATGGAAAACACTCTAGGTTGCATAGTGAGAGATTTCAATGGCTTCATTACAGGAATACACTCGATGAGGAATAATGAGTGTGGCTCTGCCCCCTGATGTGCCAAGAACAGCAGAGAAAGGATGGCATGACTCGCTTGTTAGAGCCTCCTTAGGGTGAAACCAATCAGATTGTCGGTGTTTGGTGTGAGTACCCCAATGCCTTGTATCACAGAATTTTGATATTCTTATTAAAAGTTTTGAAAGTCTGCATATATAAGATAAGTGGTGCTGTCCTTTCTCTGCTGTTCTGGTTACTTTTTGGACTGGGCACACTGACTCTGGAGCTGCCTTTTTTGTTCTGCTGATCTGCCAATGGTACCTGAGCACTACAAACGGTGTGGTTAACAGAGATTAATGTATGGTCACCTGATGGCTGTCTGCCAATTGGGTGACTACATTACTCTTTCCCACGGTATAACTGGATAGAGCCCCAGATACATTACTCTGTTAAGAGGTGAAACTGTGACGTATGCCTGTGCTGTGCTGTTGTCAATACCATATTGATGTACCTAGCCTGTAACTGCAGAATAATATATCTAGGATTGCATCTTCTTACTACAGAACCTAGCACAAACCTACTACCCCCTCCTTTCCTCCCTAACTTACTGATGGGACAGCTAACTTTATTACCCCCACCAGTATTGCTTGCATGTATACATGTGACCCTCCTCCATTTCCCCCTCACACCAACCCTTTCCCCATCCTCCTTATACCGCCAACCTTTCTCTTTCTAGCTATACTTAGCTCTTTCTATTGTTTGTCCTTTTTTTCTGTAAATATTCGTATACACCTGTGGCACCTATGAGGTATACCCTGTTTATTTACACTGATGAGGTATGTATTTCAGCTACAAAATAGCAAATAGTGACAAATGGCTTTAGGGATGTGCAATAAGGTCCTTATAGGTGCTTTGCTATGTTATACCTTTTATGCCTTTAACATGAGTACTATATCTTTTTTTTATATTGCTATGAAAGTTAAAACCAAGGAAATACCTTTATTGCAAAAAAAAATTCAAATTCACACATAATCAGATGGAACGTTGGCAACTTAGAATCTCAATAAGCAGTGTGCCACTTTTACACAGAACCCCCAAGCAAGTTAAGAATTAAGAGTTTAAAAAAATCATTTTTAGTAAAAGAGCAATGTCACGTAATACCTTTAGGTTGCATTTATCCCCAAACAGAAACAATTTCAGATAAAAAATAGGCTTTTAGAGAGCTGGTTTCTGTTTTGTTAACACAAATACCTTGCATTATAAGTTAATAGGATTTCTTATGGTGTTATTTATTGTGGGAGTGTCATGTGACAATCCTGACCAATCATAGTTCTTGCTTCTGTTGCGTGCGAAATACTTTTATTTCCATAAGTGTCTCAGGTGCTGAGCTGTAGTAATGGTGTTCTCGTGGTGTTGTCACTACCGCTGTTAACACCACACAGAAAGGTACAAATGAGTGGACATAAAGGTAATATAAAAAAAAATAAATGTCACACGATCTATAATAACTTTATTGAGATGCTAGGAGGGCCTCTTATGTGTCTCAGGGTGTCGCTTCTTGCGTTCTTAGGTACCAAAACTGCTCTTTTAATAGGACCTCTGTAGGATGCCTCTTATGATATAAAGACACCTCTCATGAAGTTTGGACAGATGGAACTGCTCACCTCCGGTTTGCAGTTCTCTTGCCCTAAGAACGTGCAAGGTGACACTTTTGTATCTTTAACAGGCACTCTTAGTGCCTCAAAAGTTATCTAAGAGACTTCATGCATAAGGTTTGGCAAGAGGACAGCAAAACGAAGATGAGCAGTTCTCTCTGTCCAAACCTCATGAAAGTAAGTCTTTTATTCTATAAAAGCATCCTCCAGAGGCCCTATTATTATAAATCACTCAAGTTTAGCTGAAGTGCTTTATAGTAAGTTTAAAATGATTTATAGTAAGTTTAGAGTTTTTTTTATTGTGTCATCCTGCCCTCTGGCATTGAAGGGGAGTGCTACTTTACTGCTCCTGCAGGAGAGCACACACTGTACACAGGATAAGAGGTATAGTGGCTCTTCGTGCTGATTGACTGAAATCAGTTTAGTGATTTATAATGGCGTTTTAATTCTAACATCTGTTTGCATTGATCTGCAAAAGCTTCTGAGACTCGCTTATGAATACAGTGACCTAATCATTGAATCACAACTCTGAAACTGGAATGTCTTGCTCACATGCCGGTCCAGGTGCGGAACACCTGACAACAACACCAGCATCTCTGCACCTATACCTACATGACTGCACTGGACAGGTGCCAGAAACCTGGTACTTACGCCGGCACTTAGTTCTGGCGTACTGGTATAGGTGTTGGATTTCTGACACTTGGACCAGCATGCCAGTAAGATGCCAGTGCTAGAAAGTGCTTGCTTCACCTGGCTCTATATGGGCCCATTTGCTATTTGTCCCATTTTAAGGGCAACGTTGCATCAGTTACTGTATTTTAAGAGTTATGGATACTAAGCCATTGTGGCTGCTGTGCGGTGCTCTTCTCTAGGGATATGCTCTGGTGGAGGGGGGCATTACCCCATCTGCAGGACCTTGGTGGAGCACCACGCTAAACTGGTGGCAGAAAGAGTAGAAATATTTCAGCTGCATCATCAGCTCAGCTGGATCCCCCCCCACCCTTCCAGACACCCACTAGTCAACTGGAGAGTTATGGAAGGGCAGGGGTAGACGAGGTCGTCCAGCCCCTCACCATCCAGATGGCAAATCGCTTTGCACCCATAGAAGAGATTCAGGCAACTGACTCTGCTAGGGGGATTCCAGTTGATGGGAAAGGACAGGACAATGTAATGTCACCCAAGGGGAGCAAGTCTACCAGGAGAGTCTTAGTGGTCAGGGACTCAATGATTGGGGGTAGAGAGGGTGGTGGAGGGGGTGAACTGTAGGGGGATGGTCCAGTGCCTTCCTGGGGCATTGGCAATCCAGGATTTAGACAGGACTGGGAGGGTGATGGAGAAGGAACAGGGGGAGTTGGGAGTGCTGGCACACTTGGGTACCAGTGAATGATATGGCGAACCAGTCAGTGGAGACAGTGAAGCAGAACTTCTGTAGACTTAGAGGCAAATTGGTGGCATGCTTAATCTCCCTGGCATTTTCCAAAGTTTTTCCTGTGTGGGGCAGGAAGGGGAAGCAGGGTAGGATAAGGAATGAGGTAATAGAGGAGTTTTAACATATGGCTTAAAGGATTGTGTCAGAAAAAGGGGTACCACTTTGTGGGGATTGGGGGAACTTCTGTGATAGGAAATCCTTGGACTTCACCTGATGAGAGAGCAGGCCTTCCCACTGGGGCAGAAGCTTGGTAAGTATATCAGACATTTAAACTAAATGCAGGGAGATTGGGTCTAGGGGAACCATAGTGGCAAGTGAGAGGAAGGGGATCCTAGCTAGTTCTTCTCCCATCTGGGGGCTTGCAGCAGCACAGTGGGTACAAGGGCAGCTGTGGTCATTACTGGATTAAGCAAAGGGACAGTTGAGAATGGAAACACTAAAGCTACAAGCACCAAGAAAATAAAAGGGAGAAGAGGACAAGGAAAGCACAAGAGAGGTAGCAAAGTAGGATCAGGGGTCAGAAGGAAGTGGGTATGCCTTAAATCCAGAGGCCACGGTAACAAAATCAGTGAGCTTCAGGCTCTGATGGCAGACACTGAGGTGGACCTTGTGGCCATCATGGAAATGTGGGCTTGAGAAAATAACAACTGGGAACTGATGATCCCTCAGTACTCAATGTTAAGGAGGAATAGAGGTACAGGTAGAGGGGGAGGAGTAGCCCTTTTTGTCGAGGAGGGCATTGAGGTGGTAGAAGATAGAAACATAGAAGTTGACGGCAGATAAGGGCCACAAGGCCCATCCAGTCTGTCCATTTCTTTTTCTGCCTTGTAAATATGCCACCGGCCTTTGCTCTGTCAATGACCTATCTATTCATACTCATCTATATTGTTCCCTTATGCCTATCCCATGCCTGTTTGAAGCCCTGCACCATATTCATATCCAACACTTCCTGAGGTAGGCCATTCCATGCATCCACCACCCTTTCTGTGAAAAAGAACTTCCTCACATTACCCCTTAATCGGCTTCCCTCTGATTTCATGCTGTGTCCTCTTGTCCTGCTATTTTTCTTATACTGAAACATGTTAGACTCTTTCACCCTGTTTAATGCCCTTAAGGTGTTTGAATGTTTCGATCATATCACCTCTCTCCCTCCTTTGCTCTGGAGTATACATATTGAGCTCCGTTAATCTGTCCTCATATGTTTTCTGATGCAATCCCTGCACCATTTTGGTTGCCCTTCTCTGGGCTGCCTCAGATGTGTGTATCAGGGGTAGTAATGGGAGACAGAGTCGCTCTGGGTGCAGCTTATGGCAGCCTCAGGCAAGAAACTGCACTGCGGAGTCATCTATAGACCTACAGGGCAAGTAGAAGAAAGGGACAGGGAACTCAGGGAAGAACCTGAAAGAGGAGTAGAAAAGGGGGAAATGGTGGTAGTAGGTGATCTGAATCTGCCAGACATCGATTGGAATGTTCCAGCGGCTAAGAGTACCAGAAGTCAGGCCCTGTTGGATGCTTTCCAAGAGTGTCATCTGGTACAGCTAGTTAAAGAACCCACCAGGTAAACTGCAGTTCTCGATGTTGTGCTCACCAAATCGGAGGTGGTAGGAGCTGTGGGAGTAGGGAACCACTGCGGAACTGCGACTATAACTCCGTTTGGCTCGAATTGGCCCTCGGATCCGGTAAACCACAACTGAGTGCCGAAGTCCTTAATTTTAGAAGGGCAGAGTTTAGTAGGCTGAGGGAGCTGGTCAGGGATAAGTTAGCAGGGACTGACAATGAAGGTGGAGTGCAAAAAAGATGGGACAATTAAGGGGGCCATTCTCGAGTCATCTAAGTTATGCATGAGAACGATAACCAAAATGAACAGGTTCAACAGACTCTTATGGATCCTGGCAAGGGTCAGAGAGGTGGTGAGGGCCAAGAAAAAGGCCTTCTACAAATATAAAGAAAAGCAGGGCGAGGCAGAATGGGGAAATATTTACTCTGTAGCCACCCCCCTCCCCAATGTCTAGGGGGAAATGGTGATATTAACAGGGGAGGGGGCCCACAGCAAAGAACCTCACCAGCACACAACAATATCTCCCGCAAATCAACATGGAAATAATTCTGGACCTACCTGGAGATGTCTTCTTACTTCAGCTGGCTCCCAGGCTACTGCCATTTCTGGAACATAAAACCGCGCCCTAGGGCCCCAAAATCTAAAGCAGGAACACTGATGACTTCAGGATTTGCTCCCACTGCTCCGGTCTACGGACGATGCATGAGACTTTGGATCTTCAAGGCCTCCCTGAAATTGAACTCAAAGGAGTGTTAAAACTGAGGATTAACAATTTCATTCCGTCCTTATTTACAAACAAAATTAGGACACTCAGTTTCCTTTAAAATCAATCACTTTATTTTTCCTGGGCCCAAAATGATTTAAATGGGCAACAGGGGCTCACTTGTAACTTAACTTGGAATGGCAGCTCCGTGGGGCTAAACTTTTATACAGTTAAAAAAAATAGCTGCAAACTTTTGGGAGAGCAGGGTCTTTAACAGCTCTCAAACAGCAGACTTAATGTTTTCCTGAGGCTAAGCAACCATCTACCTGAACCGTGAAGCTCCCTGATTCCACTGGCACTGGGTAAGTACCTAACAGAGTTCCATCTGATTTCCTGGGGGTTCCTCATTTCTTCCTCTAACCGGGGAAGTGTACAGCTTTTCTTACCCCAGGAGTTCTTTAGCATCAGTAACTTTTTTGCACTTAGCTGGCTAGGTGCAATTGCCCTGGAGGTGTGCCTTTAAGAGAGATTTAATGAGCATCGGGCCAAGCCAATCAAAAGACAGGAGGGGTGTGAACTGAGTGAGAGCTGTTGACTGCTTCAGAATTTTTTCTCCGCTGGACTGAGCAATATTGCCTCTTAGGTGTCTCCCAACTTTCCTTGTTGACAGCCTTCTAGTGCTTATCTGGGTAAAGTTTTCTTCATAAATGATTTCCTTTAGTGTGCTGCGTGAAAAATTTTACTTTTTCATTAGCGCTGCGCAAATTTTTTATTTTTAGTGCGACGGCGCTATTTAGACTTTATTTTTACCACGACTATTTACTTTAAAGCCTAATTTTATCGCAGGTGTTTATTTTCAACGTTTCCTTCATTTTTGGGGGACAGTTGCCTTGTTTTTTTTACCTCAGACCTAGTGAGGTTTACCACGAGGCACCTGCAGTAGATTTCAAACTTAAACAGTGCCTGGGGGTTTTCGCTCTAGATTGGCAATTACGAGGAAACGTTTTTTGTTTTATTACCGGACCTTGGTATCATCTGCGTCAGGACTGTCCATAAGGGTCCAGCAGCCACCTGTGCACAGTTGAGTATTACTGGGTTTCCATTAAGATTGGCACTGGTACAGATCCCAGTTTTACAACCAAAAAAAAAAAGGCACTGGTAGTAGACAGAGTTTATTAACTGGGGCAGGACTGGCCGGTGGCATTTTCACAGAAACCTGCGCTCAGTTTGTAGGTCCAGAACTGGTTTGCTTTGCTTAAATTGGCAAACATAGCAGACAAACCTTCGATAATTATGGCTGAAGATAAATCAAAGGCTTCCGATGAGGGGCCATTCAAAAGTACTAATACCAGAAGCAGAGGTACTGAGGAACCCTCCAGATCCCAGTCAAAAAATAAAGCTTCCAAAGATGAAGTTCCTCACAAATTGAAAAATAATAAGAGTGACGAAAAAAGGAAGCTTGATCAATCCTCTGATGAAGTGGCTAAAAAGAAACTCTGTCAAGACAGATATGCTCCCGTTGCTCCTGGGAAAGCCAATAGTGAGACAACAGGAAGCTTAAAGCATACAGAAAAAACAAAACACTTACAGACTGTGCAGGTTCTTCCGTCAGTGCAAGATATGGAAAAAGCATGGCAACTGTTTCAGACCCTTCAAAACATGGGTCCTCAATTTACTGGGGCTGGCAAGCACTCTTCCACAGTTCTCTGTTCTGTAGACTGTGAGGGTGACGCAGATGATGATCAATTTTATGGTGCCCCTGACATGGATTTTGAGGGCCTTGACCCCAGGAGTCCCCAGACCCTCGCCTTGGGGATCCCCTGGGTGACCATGAGGATCCTTCCTCTATGTTTTCATTTATACAAAATATGCTGGATACCCTGGACCTCCCTATGCAGGAGCCCATCCAGGATGTCAATGAAGACGAAGATTATAGGGAGATGAAGGGTCTTTCATCCTCAAAGACCCTGGTCGTCCCTATCTATATGCATTTAGAAAAAATACCATGAAGGTGCTTCAACACCCCACTTCAGTACTAGGGGTTGATAAGCGGCTTGAGAGAAAATATAAATTGTCTAAAAATGGTACCGAGTTCCTGTCAGCACACCCCAGCCACAAGAGTATAGTGCAGCAGGAAGCTTGTGAGAAAGCTGGAGTCTCTTTGTCGCCCTCTCCCCCGACAAGGATGCCAAGAAAACTGACTTTATAGCAAAGAAAATGTATGCCACAGCTTCCCTGCTTCTCAGGCTTTCTTCTTACATGGCATTCACAGCCAAATATCAGAAAGCCCTTTGAAAATCTGTCCAGGCTATCACCCACAACAGATCAGATTCTATGGTGCAGAAGCTAATGGATACGTCAAAAACTGCCTTGGAAGCTACTATGTACCAATTCCACATGGCAGATGACAGCAGTGATGCAGCCTCTAGGGCGATGGCCCATGCCATCTTTCTGAGCCGCTTCGCCTGGCTTAGAACAACCAGTCTGACCACAGACACTTGGAACAAGGCCATGGATTTTCCCTGTGATCAAAATATGTTGTTTGATTACAGAACCACTGACTACATGAAAAAGGTCGATGAGTACAAGGCCTGGCAGAGCCATTCATCCAAGCCTAAACCCGCTACCCCTCAGAGATCCCGTCCCAGGGGTGGTAGGGGCAGAAGTTTTGTTCCCAGGCCTTACAATCCCTATCCCCAATCTGACTTTAGCCAATACAGGGGGTCTTTCAGAGGCAGGGGCAGAAGGGGCCGAAGAAGAGCCACCTCTACCCAGCCATCTGCCTCTCAGTCTAAGTCCTGATGTGAGTGTCCAGGTCGCCTCCCCATTTCCGGTTGGAGGCAGACTCTCTCACTATCTTTAGCACTGGTCTCTGATCACGTTGGACAAGTGGATGCTGGAGATAGTGGAGAAGAGTCTGTCATTACAGTTCAAGCAGCTGCCAGACCTCAAGCATACCCAGGTGTCAAGACCTCTGTCACCATCATATATACCGCTGTTGGAAATGGAGGTACACAACATTCTGGCTTTATGAGCAGTGGAGAGGGTTCCCACCCACGAGAAGGGCAAGGGCCTCTCTCTACTCCTGGTATTTTCTGACACAAAAGAAAACTGGGGAGTGGTGACCTATCTTAGACCTCAGATATTTAAACAAACATCTGAAAATAAACAAATTCAAAATGGTCACTCTGTCACTGGTCATACCGTCCTTACAGCAGGGCGACTGGCTAGCCTCCCTCGACTTAAAGGATGCCTACTTCCACATACCCATAAGGAGATCTCACAGGAAGTTTTCAGGTTCAGACTTCCTTGGGGTCACTATCAGTTTACCGCAATGCCCTTCGGTCTGTCCTCGGCCCCAAGAGTCTTTATCAAGTGTCTCGCAATAGTAGCAGCACATCTAAGGAGACTGGATGTCACTCTCTACCCCTATCTGGATGGCTGGCTCATAGTAGCAAAGTCTCCTTGCCAAGTCAAGGAATCTCTTTCCCTCGCAGATTGCACTCTGGAGTCTCTGCGTTTCCTGGTAAATCTCAAAAAATCTCACCCAGAACCCACCCAGCTGCTCACCTTCACAGGGGCCCAGCTGGACACTCAGAAGGGATATGCTTTCCTCCCACAGGAAAGAATTCAGAGTTTCCTTTCAGTGGTAGATTCTTTCGCCCAGGGACAGCCAAGACCAGCCAGACATTTCCTCAAACTTTTGGGACATATGGCCTCTATGACTGCAGTAGTCCCAGGGGTCAGGTACAGGATGAGACTCCTGCAAGCCTATCTCAGAGCTCGCTGGTCTCAGAGAAGCAACACATTTTCAAGTTAATGCTGGTGTCGGAGCAGTTCCTCCAAAACTTGCTGTGGTGGAAGGATCCTGCAAATTTGCAGGCAGGGGTTCCCTTTCAAGCTCCTCTTCCCACAAAGGTGATCACCACAGATGCCTCCCTGTTGGGCTGGGGAGCTCATCTAAACAGGGCCTCAGTAAGCAGCAATTGGACTCCCAAAGAGTCACAGTTGCACATAAATCTTTTGGAACTCAGAGCAGTCTTACTAGCTCTCAAAGCTTTCACTCCAGCACAGAAGGACAGGCAGTTAAAATATGAACGGACAACACCACTGCAATGTTCTACATAAACAAGCAGGGTGGTACCAGATCAGGAGTACTCTGTTTAGAAGCTCTGAAGCTCTGGTCTCTAGCTTTCTCCCTGGGAGTCAGCCTCTCAACTATTCACCTCCCAGGCAAACTCAATACTCTGGCGGATGCTCTAAGCCGCATCAGTCAAGGTCAGAGCGAGTGGACACTGAACAAGCAAGTACTAGCCACAGTGTTCAGGCAGTGGGGCACACCAGATGTAGATCTGTTTGCCTCTCCTCTCAATTTTCAGCTTCCTCAGTACTGTTGCAGGCCCCCAGTTCCGGGAACACTTCCTCTGGATGCCCTGATCCTGGACTGGTCAGGGAGGTTCCTATATGCATTTCCTCCCTTTCCCCTGATATTCAGAGTTTTGCTGAAACTCAGGCAGCAGCCTGCATCCATGATCCTAGTGGCTCCGGACTAGCCCAGGCAAGCCTGGTACCCTCTCCTTCTCTCAATGTCCTGCAACAGGCCCATTCACCTGCCCCGACTCGCTCCCTGCTGACCCTTCCTCAGATGGGAGTGCAGTACCCAGACATACACTCTCTTCACCTCAAGGCCTGTTATTTTAGGAGTTAGAGTTTCCATCCTCACAGTACTCTGAACAGGTCCTTAAGATACTGAGGATGGCTAAAAACCTGAACACTAAGAAGACTTATGCAGCCAAATGGAAAAGGTTTTCCCTCTGGTGCAGAAGTGAAAAGGTCGAACCCCTATCAGCTTCAGACCCTCAGCTGCTAGACTACCTGGGGAATAAAACCTTTTATAGGTACATTAGGGAGCAAAGAAAGACAAAGGCAGGGATACTGAGGCTGAACAAAGAGGAAGGTGATTGGGCAGAGAGCGACAGTGAAAAAGCAGGGATACTGAACGAATACTTCTGCTCAGTAGTCACAATGGAAAAGCAGGGGGAAATACCTAATCCGGTCAATAGAAGCACTCTAGATAGGGGGTTGAAATTAGTCCTTTCACAGAAGAAAGTGTTCTGAAAGAGCTCTTAAAACTGAAGGTGGATAAAGCAATGGGGTCTGATGGTATTCACCCCAGGATTTTAAAAGAACTAAGGGAAGAACTAGTAACGCCAATGACTACCCTTTTTAATAAATCATGGGAGGATGGGGTGGTACCTGAGGACTGGAGGAGGGTGGATGTGATTTCCCTTCACAAAAGTGGGAGCAAGATAGAGGCAGGAAACTACAGACCTGTCAGTTTGACCTCAGTGATAGGGAAAATGATGGAATCACTTCTGAAGGAAAGAATTGTTGAATACCTAGAGGCCAGTGGGGCACAGGACCCAAGGCAGCATGGATTCACAGTGGGAAGGTCATGTCAGACAAATCTAATTGATTTCTTTGACTGGGTGACCAAAGCAGTAGACCAGGGAGGGGCTGTGGACATGGCCTACCTAGACTTTAGCAAGGCATTTGACACAGTCCCGCACAAAAGATTAATAAACAAATTAGCCAACCTGGGAGTGGGTCCTAGGGTGGTAGCCTGGGTAAAACACTGGTTGGACAACAGGACACAGTGGGTAATAGTAAATGGAGTCCACAGTGAAGAAAGGAGGGTTACTAGTGGGGACTGTAGGGTTCAGTACTGGGGCGGTGCTTTAATGTCTTTATAAGTGACATTGCAGAGGGACTGGAAGGAAAGTATGACTCTTTGCAGATGACACAAAGATCTGCAACAGGGTTGATACACAAGGTGGGGTGGAAAGGATGAGAAGGGACTTGGCAAAGTTAGAGGAATGGTCAAATGTATGGCAGCTTAGATTCAATGCAAAAAAGTGCAACGTAATGCACCTGGGAAACAAAAACCCAGGGGAAAAGTACACAATGGTGGGGTGAGATACTGACAACAACAAAAATGGAAAGGGACCTTGGGGTAGTCATATCAGATGACCTAAAGGTGGGCCAGCAATGTGAGAAGGCACACCTCAGGCGCAATTGCACCTAGCCAGCTAAGTGCAAAAAAGTTACTGATGCTAAAGGACCCCATGGAAGAAAGAAGATTACTGCGGTGAGTAATTTTTTCTTCCCCACCGTTCCCTGACTCCAGGGACACGGATGGCATGGTACCTGCAAAAACGCACTGCACTATACCCCCACATCCTCCTGCCGGTCGCTTTCCTGGTCTGCCCAGTCTCCCTGAACACCACAACCTCTCCAAACAGCATGGTGGCACCTTCCTTTCCAAGTTACCCTTCCGGAACAGAACCATGGCCTAACCGGGCCTAAATGTCTACTAACTCAATACAGACCCCGGGCCCTGCTGCAGACACAGGCATGGCAGACCCACAGCATAGCCAGAGGCTCCCCCTGGCCTCTCTCCAGTGGTACCCTAGGCTGCCTTGCCACACTGGGATGCAGAGTCCCTGCCACAGCCTACTGCAACCCAGATGACCCAGGCCACTACCAGCCTACTGAGGCCACCCAAACCCTGGGGCCTACCTATCCTGCATCTCCCTTTTCCACCTATCACCCCCAGAGCCGGGGACCCCACTGATGACAGTCACAGCTACCTGTCTCCATGCACTCCCTTGAATGCTCACCCAGGAACCCCGATGCATCCCTGCTGTAGAAGCCAGCCTCCCCCGCACTGCCCTGCAGTGCCCATTGGTCTCCTTCTCTCCCTACTTTCTCCTTCAAAAAAAGACCTAGAAACTTCCCGTTCCTGCTCATTTATACTCTTACTAGACTGCTGTCTGCTGCCACCAAATGGCGACTTACAGAAATTGCGCCCTCAGACCACTGATTTACCTAACTCTGGGGGCACCGATAAACAGGAGGGGGCCCTAAAGGTGGTATAAGCCTCTCTCAAAATGAGAGGGGGCTTACACTCTCTCCCTACCAACGGAATCATTCCCTCCTGGGAATGATGGCAGAGAGCCCACAATGACCCACCCCCGCCAGACTGGGTATGCGCACCTCCCCAGCCTGCCAGCAAAAGAACCACCAAAAATTTGGCCTAAAGGACTCCCTCACTACTATTATAATCTATTCTAATTTATTAAACACTAAATAGCTTACCTGAGCCAGGAGGTCCAAACACATCTAGCAGTAACTAACTATTAACAGAAACAATTACTATTTCAGCTCTAAGAGGCAGATATTTAAGCGATTTAAGGTAAAAATGACAATGACACTTTCCCTTACCCCCGATTGCACGTCCCATTCAATATAACTTTTATTTTATGCACAATTAAAGGAATTCTACCATCCACACATTTATTTATTTATTTTAAAGTTGGTAACTGGGGAAGGCACCATGAGCAGAAGCTTATGGCCCTTTCTGGGTATAGCCGAAGTGGTATCTGTTTTTGGATTGAAGGTCAGGTTGAGATTCCCCCCCCCCCCCACAGATTATAGTACCTTCTGCCCATTCCTGCAGGGTGGTTAGAAATTTCCGGTACTCCTGATAAATGGACCCCGGGGGGGAGGAAGTACACATTAGTCAATGTCACCTTTATCCTCATATAATGTCCTTTCATTAGCACAAATCTACCTTCTTTATCTTTCCAAGTATCTGTCATTTGGAATTGAACCCTTGTAGGGACTAGAATTGCAACTCCCCTTCTTATACATAGCTGTGGCCCCAAACTCAAACTGCTGTAATTTATTATGTTCCCCTGCAGAAAGATGAGTTTCCTGTAGGAAAATAAAATCTGCAGCACTGTGTTTTAAATATGTAATTATTTTACTTCTCTTTACAGGATTTGTTAACCCATGAACATTACATGAGCATACTACTGTCTTGTATTTACCTGCCATAGTGGGTTATGTGTATCCAACTGTTTTTGCCTTCTCTCCTTCCTTCCTCCGACCATCTGCACCTTATGTTCTTCTAATTCAGGTTACATCTATTTGGTACCACAAATGTTAGAACCTTAAAACGTAAGCAAAGTGAACTATATAAACTAGTGTCCTGCATCTTTAGGGACACCCTAAGTTGAACAAGTGTAAAACAGTGAACTGTATAAGGAAAAAAATAAAAAAGAAACAGTGAATTAGATTTAACTTCCAAGGTAGGAAGCCCCTATAACCCAGAGGCTTCTGCTCCCTGCCCCTGACATCACCAGGGGAAGGGATGGAGGGTTTGTTTACCTCTTTTTGTCTGAGGTAACCCTCTAAGTAGCTCATGCAATCAGCTGCTTTAATGTGGTCAGGAACAATTCCTGATGTAACAATGCCGCGAGTCTGTGCAGCCGGATCTCATCCTCAATTTGACCCCCCCCACTCCATTCTATTATATCAATGGTATAAATGAGCTGCACCCATTTTAAGAGTGACTCGCAAGGCTTGTTGAGATATCCGCTGTGGCTCTGAATATTTTTTAGAACTTAAATTTTATTAGGCAATTAATATTACACATTTATCAATTCAACAAGACAGGGTTGGAACACAAATCAGCGACTAACCCCCATAAAAGGGATAAAGACAGTTAAAGAAGGTAAAAACACTTAACAGTCTGATAAATAGTTCAACTTTAAGTCCAGAGTGATCCATGTGACTACTAGAGTAGTTTCTAGTTTCTCTTTTTACAGTTTCTGGATTCCATCCTGGCAAAAACAAGCAATCAAAGATAGGTGACTCCGTCCGTAATGAGAACTCTAAAGGACCTTCTTCTCATGTTTTCAGTCTGACCCCATCCCAAACATATTTATAAATTGTTATATTTATACTTTAAACCAGAAAAAGAGAAAAGGAAAACATTTAAACAATAAACACAACAATAGTTTAACAAAGAGAAAGGGTGCTGTCTTTGCTTGATATAGTTATATCTATTTAATAGTAATCCGCAATGGAGAACCTTGTGTAGGGAACAAAATAGCCACCTTTGAATCCATGGAGTTCTAAATATATCCATATGGTTACCCATCTCCTTCAGCCCTCCCTTCATTTCTCCAGAGAACTAGGTTAAAAGTTGTTCCAATATCGTCCGACCTTCAACCTGTTCAACATAAAGTATGGCATCCATCTAGAGTTGAACTTATCCACTTATAGGCTAATCCAGGCTGTAATTACCTCCATATTTTTAATGTTGGTAATATTCATCTTCCATTGATTTGGTGTTAACCCATTTGTAGTCAGCCAATTCTATGTTATAACCTTCAATGCTGCTACCGTCAGGATGTAGAACAAGCGTCTGGTAGAGACTGATCGAGTCTCATTTGGTGGTAGGCCAAGCACTAAATTCCAGAATGATAGGGACTGTGGAATGTCTAAGATTTTTTGAATTACAGGTCGTGTTTGCAACCAAAAGGATTGTGCGCTGGGGCACTCCCCAAAAATATGGTAGTGTGACCCCTTTTGTCCACAATTCCTCCAGCAGGCATCCG
The DNA here is from genome assembly GCA_016271365.2 of Neoceratodus forsteri. Taxonomy (NCBI): domain Eukaryota; kingdom Metazoa; phylum Chordata; order Ceratodontiformes; family Ceratodontidae; genus Neoceratodus; species Neoceratodus forsteri. The sequence goes on from JADMNL010000025.1 coordinate 115,584,570, forward strand.
AGTGGTTGCTGCTATAATATTTGGATACTGTGGGAGTAATAAAAAATCAGCCATAGATTTTCCATCTGAATTCTCGCCAGTTTGCCAAGGCAGTGGTCTTATGTACATCTTTCCATATTTTCTCCCATTCTCCCTTTTCTGGAGATTGGCCACATTCTGTTTCCCATTTATCTTGAAACTTTTGGACAACTAAAGTACCCGCCCCATCTTGCAACAATGTATAAAGCTGTGATATGAGATGCTTAGTATTCGATTGGCAACCCCTATCGTGTATCAGCTTTACTCCTGTTACTGGGTCAGCTATGGATGGGAGAATGCCTGGACCTGTCTGTGTATAGTTCCTGCATTGTAAATAACGATAAAAATCATGTTTCGGTATTCCGAACTCTTTTTGCAAAGTTAGGAAGCCCTTGACCACTTCTCCCTCTATCATTTGGTGCAGGAGTCTGAGGCCTTGCTGTTCCCAGTGGGTAAAGCAACAATCTGTTGTTTTTGTTGGAAAATTGGGTCAATATCTAAGGGGTATAAATGACCAGATCCGGTTAGGGTCCTTCCAAACCTGTCTCACTTTCAACCAGATAGACAGTGTGTGCTTTGTCCAACTATTCTTAATTAATTTGCGGTTGTGCTTTTCCTTCCAAAGTGTACCACCCTCCCCTCTGTCTAGGATTAATCATTTTCACCGCCACTTGTAGTTGTGCAGCTAGGTAGTAATTATAAAGGTTGGGGAGACCCCAACCCCCAAGATTGTTTAGTTTCTTGAAGCACTATCCACCTAATTCTCAGCTTTTTACAGGCCCAGACAAATTGTGACAATTCTTTTTTTAGGTTTTTCCAGTCTTTAGCCGGTATTGACAAGGGAAGAGCGGCAAACAAAAATAAGCACCTCGGCAAAATATTCATTTTGAGCGTCTCTATTCTGGGTTAAGGGATGATGATTCCATCGCTTAAGGTCAGTGGAAATTTGCTTGAAAATGAGGGAATAATTGTATTTACAAAGATTAGAAAGATGTTCTGGAATCCATATCCCCAAATAACGCACCCTGTCTGTGACCCATCAAAATGGGATACGCTCCTTCAAGTCAGTCGAGAGGGTGCCCTTTATAAGCAAAGCCTAACACTTATTTTTATTGATTTTAAACCCTGATATTTTTTTATATATTTCGATGAACTCCAGAAATGTTTGTAGGGTATTGTTCTGGATTGTCCATATAAATTAGGGTATTGTCTGCATAAAGAGACGTCTTGTATACAGTGGGACCTATGGCTATTCCTTGAACAGTGGTGGACTCCCGAATAGCTGCTGCAAATGGTTATAGGCTCAACGCAAATAGCAGGGGTGAGAGAAGGCACCCCTGCCTAGAGCCCTGTTCTATACTGAAGCCTTTAGAAAGAGTGCCATTGACGGTAACTCTAGCTCTAGGCTGGCTATAACACAGTGTTCCCCATTTCAAAAAATCCCCTTTTATCCCAAAGTGTTCTAATACTGACATCAAATACGTCCAATTAAGATGATGAAACGCCTTTTTAATGTCAAGAAAGATAGCCAGCTGAGCTGAGTTAGTTGGATTACTGTATGCTAGTATATTAAGCAATTTCCTAACATTGTCCATCAGTTGCCTGTTAGGAATAAAACTGGTTTGATCTATGTGGACTAAATATTCCACATATTCCTGCAGTCTAACAGATAGTAACGTGTTTAGAATTTTTATATCTTGATTTAATAATGGTATAGGACGGTAGTTTTCACATTTATCTTTTGACTAGTCTGGTTTGGGATGACTGTTGTCAAGGCTTCAGTCCAGGTAAATGGAATTATTTTTTCTGTTAAGCAGTCATTAAAGACTTGGGCCACAATTGGAGCCAGGGTGCAGTTTAATTGCTTATAAAACTTGGAACTGAAGCCGTACATTCCCAGAGTTTTGCCTGTAGGAAGTGTTTTAATACTCATACTGTCCTCTGATGCTGTAATGGGGGCATTTAAATATTTGGTCATTTCTGCAGTTAATTTAGGTAGATGGAAATTATTTAAAATGTTTTTTGTATGTTACCGCTCCTGAACACTGTCCTTATCTTCTGTATAGAGTTGTCTACAAAATTCCAAGAATTGCTGGGCAGTCTCCTTGGGTTTTATCCAGGGTCGATTGGGACTATATTTGTTTATTAGCTTAGGGACTAACCTATCTGTCTGTGTTTTCCAAAGGTGGTAGGCCAGCAGATGAGGCACTAACCCTCCGGTTTCTTGATATTTCTGGTTCAAAAAATGTAGCTTGCCCTCTGCCTTTGCATTTGCCAGTTCTGCTAATTTATCTCTTATTGTTATTAATTCCTTATAAATAGGGACTATTTGAGGGTTCTGTTTATGCAACTCTTCCAGCTCCCTCCGTCTATTGGAGAGTCGGTTGTATGTAAGCAACCAAAGTTTTTTCCGGGCGGAAACATAGCTAATTAACTCACTTCTTACCGCTGTTTTTATAGCCTCCCAGATCGAAAGGTTAGAACAGCCCTGCTGGTGGTTTATAACCAGGACTTCTTTTATAACATCTTTTAAATTAGTCATCAAGGCCTTATCATTCAACAAGGAGATATTTAGTCTCCACGTTGATTGTCAGTCTTGATGGGATATCTTTATCTTAACAAAGACTGGGGCATGGTCTGACAGAGTAAAGCTATGCATTTTAGAGTGTGTAATTCTATATAATTATATTAATAATAATAACTTCATTTTTATAGTGCCTTTCTGCAATCAAGGCACTGTACAGCTTTAAAAACAGATAAAATCCAATAAAAAGCATAAAATTCACATGCAACAGGTTAGGTAAATAAATAACTGTCTGAGTACAATTAGTCCTGATAGGCAAGATGCCATAAATGGGTCTTCAAAGCCCTCTTAAAACCTCCACAGTCGTGCACTCACGTATCTGATGAGGTAGAGAATTCCACAGGGTTGGGGCCGCATACATAAAAGCATGGGCCCCTGATGTTTTAAGGCATACCCTGGGAGTCTCTAACAACCCCATGTCAGCTGAGCAGAGCAGTCATCTGGGGCAGTAAGGCACCAGGAGCTCTTGCAGATAGCCCGTGCCCAGTCCGTGCAGGGCCTTAGGTCAGAAGCCCTACTTTGAAGGTGATCCGCCACTGAATCGGCAGCCAGTGCAGTTTGCGCAGCACTGGTGTGATATGACTCGAACAAGGAGTCCCCATCAACAACTGTGCCACAGTGTTCTGCACTAGCTGCAAGTGGTGGATATCAACCCCCAGTAGCCCTAAGTACAGGGAGTTGCAGTAGTCCAGGCGTGAGATCACAAAGGCATGGATCAATGTTGGAAGGTCGCCAGATGGAACAAGGTGCTTAATCCTGGCGATGTTCCTGAGATGGTAAAATGAGGACTTGATGACTGCCGACACCTGCAAACACAATATCAACTCATCATCAAAGACTACCCCCAGGTTTTGCACCTGTTCAGAGGAAGGCAGCTGGACACTTCCGAGGACCGAGACAGAGTCCAGAAGGTTGTCCAGCCACCAACCCCTCTGTCCGGTGATACTGTTGTGTAAAAAACATATCAATTCTTGAGTAAGTCGTGTAGGCTGCTGAGAAAAAAGGAGTAATCCTTTTTCCTTCTATGCAGATGGCACCAGATATCACACAGTCCCTGTTCCTTTGTTAAACTGTTTAGTACCCTGGTAGTCTTAATATTAGTGGAGACCACCCCAGAAGATCTGTCTATATGTTGGTTTACCACAGTGTTGAAATCTCCACCTAGGATAACTTGGCCCATTGTCTGTTCTGCTACTTTATGCAGTACCTTGCTGAGGAATTTGTGGGTGTTATGGTTTGGGGCATAAATGTTAACAAAATGGAGCAGTTCCCTTCCAATGTCCCCTGTAACTCTAATATATCTCCCCTCCATCCCTGCTTCCACTGCAGTAACATTCAAAGGGAAGCCCTGCCTTATTAAGATGGCAACCCCTGCCTTTCTAGAATTAGAGGAGGCAGCTGCTTCAACTCTACCTACCCATCCCCATCTGAGCTTAAGATGCTCCACTGCATTTAAATGTGTTTACTGTAAAAATGTTACGTCACTACTCATTCGTATGAATTCTCACAACGATCTTGTTCGCTTAATTGGGGAATGGATCCCCTTGACATTCTAAAAAACAATATTAAAGTCCCCCATTGTAATAATTAAAAAAGAATCTCTGGATCCCCCCAAAGGCCTACATATTCCCCCTGCTATTAGAGGGTAATGCTGTCTATTCCAAGTATCAAGCAAAGAGATAAGTCTGCACCCAATTATCACAAAGTTTACTTAACAATTAAGAACACAAGTTTTTTTTTTTTTTTTTTATTCTATTTGTAGCCCTCCAGCCTGGAACTCTCTCAGGCCACTGCACTCACCAGCTTGCTCTACCGCCCGCTGTGTTCCCCTGCCATCTTCAAGTTCGGTATGGTTCCCCGGGTCAGGGGAGGACAACCCAGGGAGACCATGGGGGCAGTGGTGGGGAACCAGCGTTGAGCGTGTGGCAGTGGCACTGGCAGGACCATCGCCTATCCAGGGCTGGAGGGGTATTTCTTGTGGTTGGCCCGAGATCCACCCTCCCCCCTGGGTGGTGCACCTCTGACTCCAAGGTGCACGGCAACCCTGCCTGCGTCAGTCACACTCTTATGTGCAGCCCGGTGGCTCAATGGTACCTCCGGTCTGCACCGGGGTTGCCAGAACACTGGGCATCCCTAACCCTCCTGCCCGGAGAGGAGAGCTGCTCAGAGGCACTCAATCTGTCTCCCTCCCCTGCCAACCCCCGACTCCCGAACTTGCTCCCAAGCTTGGGTCGTCGTCGCGGCGCGAGGTGTGGCGTCCAGCGCCTCAACCTTCAGTGCCACTGGGCTGGCTAAGAACACAAGTTATACAATTAAAAGTAATGTAAAATATTTATGTATAACTATGTACAACTTTTTAAATAAAATTCCCTGTTCTTATTCAAAAGAATTTAAAACATCGCTTCCTAGGTTAAAGTCCTGCACTGGAGAGTGACCAGGAGAGAACAAAACTCCACTTGCTATGACTCTTTCCCCAGTGCCGGAGCTGGCTGAGCTGGGTGTCCCCTTGGTGGTTATAAGCGCGGGGACAAAGTTGGCTAGGGAAATCAAGTTCACCTACCAAAAGAAAAACACCTCACTGCAATGCAGTCAGGTCACTATACCATTCACCCCAATATGAGCCTTTCCAGTCCTCCCCTTCCCTTCCATACATCATTTTGTTTCCCCCCCATACTACATCCCCATATTCCCATCATGCAAAGGAGAGGAGATCACCCCCTCGAGCAGCGAGTAAAAATACCCCTGCTTTAGTAGGTAAGGTAGGAAGAGGCAAGATTCATTATCTTTATACCAGTTTTTATTAACAATACACGGTATCAGGAATGATAGGAGCAAAGGTCTGTCCCCCACAATTGGAATGCCCTGATTGCTTTCTGCTGTCAGCTGCTGTTATATTCTGCTCTGGAGCCTTGCCTCTTAATGATCATGCCTCTAAGGGGAGGAATAGCTGATCTCCTCCCTCCAATCTCTCTGTTGTCCCCATTAACCTAACATGTCCAGTAGGCAGAAATCCCCAACCCCCGCCTCCACTCGCTCTATTGAAGCCCTTTAAATTTGCTTCTCTTAGCAAGAATCGTAAAGAATCTGAAACCCCTTAAGCTAATGAAATAGTTTTCTATCATCATAAGACGTAACCATTATGTACAAAAGATATTCCTTATCTCATGCCAGCTAGGGCACTTCCAGATGAACCCTCGCTATTCTGGGATATGGGTTCTGATGACTTAACATCAGGTTCCTTATTTCACAAGTCATGCTGGTTCCCAAGAGTAAATGAGCACCAAGTCCATCGCTATAGCCGTGTTGCTAGGACACGCATTGTGCTGAGCAGCCCTCTTCGATTGTTGCAACAGTTTGTTTACATCTGTTGCTAGTCCTTTCAGCAAAGAACCGGGTAGGTCCCTTCCAGTTCTTCTATTCGCTACCAACTAGTTGCCTTGAAGTAATTTCTGTTCCAGTTTCTCCATCTCCAAATCTGGTATCTGGATTTGCCATTCGTGGAGAAGGGGTGCTGCTTCCTCAAGCGAGGTAAATACTTTGGGGCCCTCGTCCAGGTAGATCTTAAGTTTAGCTGGAAAATTTAATTGGGCTTTAAGTCCTTTTTTTTCTTTTATAAGTTTAATGATGCTCCAGACTTTCTGTCTTTCCGCTGGCAGGGCGGGCGAGAATTCATGATAGAAAAAAATAGCAGTACCATGGAATGTTAACTCCTTCTGTCACCAAGCCTCTTGCAAAATGTAGTCCTTGGCTTGGTAGTACACTATCCACACTACCAAGGATCTGGGTTACGCATTTTGGGCCGTTGGTCAACGCCCTAGAGATTGATGGGCTCTATCCATTTCAAGGTGCAGGTCCAAGGGCAAGGAAAGCGTAGCCCAAAGGAGATACTGTGCAAAATTGATCACTGAAGGAAAGCCCTCCTCCACACCCTATGGGATGCCGTGCACCCAAAAATTATTATGGTGGGCCCAATTTTCAATATCTTCCATCCTCACACTAGACTGCCTTTCCTGCCGTAGCAAATATGGAAGGAGCCGGTCCAAGGATTCTTGAGCTTCCACTACCTGTGTGACCTTGGTAGTTTTGTCAGAAGCTTTTTTGTCTAGCTGCCTAATGTCTCGCTTTAAGTCAGCTATAGACGATTCAATCTTTTGCACTGTAGTAAGGATTTTCTTTAATGTACATCCCGTTTTCCTTGGCAGTATTTCATCATCTCCCAGAGACTCAGAAGAAGAGTCAGATGCAGTATGGGCTCGTTGGGAGCAGGCGCGAAGCCTTCCATATTGGTCCCGAGGAGAAGCTGTTTCATTTTGGGAGTGGGGGACCCGATTTTGAAAATGTGTCTTTATATTGCTTAGGGGGCATTAGGATATCCTGGATGTACTGCTTCTGAATCCCGAAGAAGTCTTTAAAGAGGGATTAAGCTAGATTGTTAGGGAGGACGCTGAGCTCGAGAGCAAGCTGTTACATTACGATGACATCACTGGAAGTCCTGTGGCTCCGATTAAAGTGAGCCTCCCAGGTATGCACCTTGGGGGACCTCTGGCGAGAGAAAAAGCACCCCCAGCCCTCGGCTCCCCCCTCATCTCATTAGTTACATACAGTTTTCTTAGGACCCCTTCATTTCTCTGCATATGTTCCAGTTAAGCCAGGTTATTTAATTTACGCCTTATTACTCTCCCTCTATCCTCTCCTAGTTGTTTTTAAGAGAGAGATAAAAGAGACCCCTCTGCCACCTCAAAAACCTTTGACTACACAGCTCTTCTGCTTGTCTCTGGTCAAAGTCTATTTCAGTTCTTTTTCACATGAGTTCTCGAGTCTCAAGGACTCGAGTAAATCAACGTTTCGACCATTGCTTGTGCATTTTATGTTCCTAGTAACTGTATTTCCCAAGATGTGAATTCTGGAACTGCAGTAAGAGCTCCCCGGTCCATTTTGTACTTTAGCGTCTCTGTAGATCTGTTCATTTAGTTTAGGTGCACCCTCAGTGGTCCCACTCCCTCTAAGAAGAAAAAAACGTAAAACGGGAGAAGGAGCTGAGGATAATCTCATAATCTGGGAATTCAAGTCTGTACTTGTAGAAATATTCAGCCCTGCACATCTTTCACCTCCATCGTTGAGTGTCCCTTATCTTGATTTAACAGGCCCAGCCATTTCAGTGCATCCCTGGCACACTGTAAGGCGGATGCATTTCCCCTTCTCTGTGCAGTCGTAATCCAGTCCTGTGAAGCCACAGCTTTTCTGATGTTTCGTTCCGCATCCTGCTGAGGCAATGGAAGGCCTTTTGACTTAAGAGCTTCTAAGGCTTGTGATACGGAATTGTACACTTGCGGTCCATCCTGCCAGAAAATTGGAAGCTTCGCAGAGTAAGGCATCTGAAATCTTATCCCCTTCTCTTTTAGTACTCTTAAAATCAAGAAATATTGTTGTCGAGCTTGCTGTACTTTCTGGGGCATAATCTTGGTCAAAGTATAGCTTGGCTCTCAGGTATTTGACTTCTTTTTGTGCCCACGCTCTCCTTAGTATGTCTTCTTTTGTTTTAAAGCTGTTGAATTTCGTGAGGATAGAGCGTGGGCGAGCTGCCAGATCAGTGGTTTTTTGCACCAAGGAGCGATGAGTTCTTTCAGTTACCATAGTATGCATTGGGGGCAAGTTCAGTACATCTTTTAACAGGTTTTCTAAAAATGCAGACATGGAAGCCGTCTCCTCCAAACCATAGTTTCTGAGATTCTCTCTTCTGAAGCATCCCTCTAAGTCTAAGCACTTAGCCTGCAGCATTACTGTTTGTTGGTATAGTGCTTGAATCGCCCAGCCCATCTGAAATATTTTTTATCCTCCGTGGCTGAGTTCCATTGTTTGGACTGGTCCAGCCTTCGTTCTACCTTTGTGATATGTTGGGATAAATTTCGAAATTCCGCCTTATTCTCCACTCTGGAGCTCCTTATTTTGGCTAGCAATATTTCGAATCTGGAGCTGGAGAGTTGTTCAGACTCCCCCTCCGTATCATAGTCTGTCTCCTTGGTACTGTTTGCAGATGGCAATCGTCTGCAGCTGTGAGATTCTGGAGGCAATCCGCTTGCATCCTGTGGCTGGGCTTTATTTTTCTCTTCTTTTTGGATGCTCCTCTCATGTTTGCGCCCTCTCCTCCACATATTTTTGTCTTTTTTGTTTGTTAATTGTATTTATGAGGACTTTTCAAGCAGTAGGGGGCCAGAGCAAGTGGCTCAAGCTGCCATCAGATCCGCGGCAGAACCGGAAGTCGGCACCTTCCTTTCCAAGTTACCCCACTGGAGCGGAACCACGGCCTAACCAGGCCTAAAGGCCTACTAACTCAATATAGGCCCCCTGGCCTGCCCCAGACACGAGCATGGAAGACCCACAGCATACCCAGTCCATGCTCCACTCCCCTGGCTGTCAACCATTTGAGCTGCCCTTCCACACGGGTTAAAGGGGCTCTGTCGCAACTCCTGAACCCCCAACAACTCAAACACACCTTGCCATCCAGCATGCTGCTCTTTTAAAGGGCTGACTCATGATGGACTGCTGCCCAACTGTCTGTCCTCTCTTCTCAAACCTCCTGCTGCCTGATAAGTGCAAACCGGCTCTGGGAGATACTTCCAGGGCACTCAGCGGCTCACTCGACTAAAGACCAGCAGCTCCCAGACCTGTTCCTCCAAACAGGCCCTAATGGGGTTAGAGGCTCCCCCTGGCCCCCTCTCCAGTGGGAACCTAGGCTGCCTTGCCACACCGGGATGCAGAGGCCCTGCCACAGCCTACTGCAACCCCAATGACCCAGGGCCAGTACCAGCCTACCAGGGCCACTCAAACCCTGGGGCCTACCTATCCTGCATCTCCCTTTTCCACCTACCACCCCAAGAGCCCGGAAGCCCACTGATGATGGTTGCAGCTACCTGTCTCCATGCCCTCCCTTGGATACTCACCCAGCGGACCCAACGCATCACCGCTATAGAAGCTGGTCTGCCTCCCCCACCCCGCACTGCCTGCAGTGTCCTTCGGCCTCCTTCTCTCCCTACGTTGTCCTTCAAAAAAGACCTAGAAAATTCCTGTTCCTGCCTTTTTATACTCTTACTAGGCTGCTCTCTGCTGCCACCAAATGGTGACTTACAGAAATTGCACCCCCAGACCTCTGATTTTTCCTAACTCTGGGGGCACCGATAAACAGGAGAGGGGCCCTAAAGGTGGTACAAGCCTCTCTCAAAATGAGAGGGGTTTAGAACTGAAAACAGGGAGACAAAGAGGACAGTTAGGGAAGCAAAAGCAGACAAAGAGCAACATGTTGCGGAGGGGATCAAGAGCGCCGTAAAACAGTTCTTCAGATGTATTAGGGAAAAAAGGAGGAGGAATCATAAGGCTTGCTGAGGGGATAGGGTGATAAAAGAGGATGAACAAAAGGCCACCATTCTCAATGAGTACGTTTGCTTAGTTTTCACTAGCGAGGACAGTGGGCCCCTTACCATAGAGTGGCACTGAAGCAGCTACTAAGGGGGTCCTAGAGATGAAACTGCCAATATTTACTAGCTAAAGGGTCCTAAAAGGGCTGGCAGCCCTAAATATAGATAAGACCCCAGGACTAGATGGGTTGCATCTGAGGATACTCAGGGAATTGGTAGCAGAACTGGCAGAACCCCTGGTAGGTTTATTCAACAGCTTACTAAGGACAGAGGTAGTTCTGAAGGACTGGAGAGTGGCAGACATGGTTCTGCTTCATAAGGGAAGGGAGACAGGGAAGAAGCAGGGAACTACAGACCTGTCATTCTTTCCTCTGTTGTAGGAAAGCTGATCGAGTCACTGGTCAAAGAGGACCTTGTGGACTCTTTGGAGAACAGCGGTCTCCAGGATGGTAAACAGCATGGATTTATGGCAGGGAGATCTTCAGTGACACTGGAGAAGGAATCAAGGGCAGGCTGTGTCTCTTCGCAGATGACACCAAACTCCTTGGGAGGGTGGATAGTAATGAAGGAATAGAAGCAATGCAGAGAGACTTACAAAAGCTAGAGGGGTGGTCTAAGGTTTGACAGTTGAAATTCAATGCCAGAAAGGGCAAGGTAATGCACCTAGAAAACAAGAACCCCAAGATGGATTACTTGATGGGTGGGGTGAGGCTTAGTACTATGACTAAGGAATGAGAACCTGGAATTATCAGTGACACCCTACAGCAATCAAGTCAGTGCAACAAGGCATATAGCAAGGCAAGTAGGATGCTGGGATGTATTGGGAGGGGTATTTATAGCAGGAAAGGAGGGGTTATACTTCCCTTATATAGATCCTTGGTGAGGCCACATCTAGACTACTGCACCAAGTTTTGGAGTCCTCACTTCAGGAAGAATAGGAATAGGCTGGAGACAGTACAGTATAAGGTAACAAAAATGATCCAGGGCCAACAGGGGAGGTCCTATGAGAAGCATCTCAATGCTCTCAACATGCATTCGCTGGAGACCAGAAGGGAGATATGATATCGGCCTTTAAATTCGTAAAAGACATTAACAAGGTGAACTGTGGGCTCTATTTACCTTGAATACTAGCTTGCAGTCATGGGGACACAAGTGGAAACTAACAGGAGGGAGGTCAGGAGGGTCGTGAGGAAGTACTGTTTTACGGAGAGGGTGGTGGAGCCATAGCACAGTCTGCCACCCAAGGTGGTGGGTGCAAAAAATGTTTGTGGCTTCAAACACAGTTGGAACAGATGGAAGAGTATAGTGGTTGCTTTGGGTGGCAATATCAGGGTGGAGAATGGGGAGGAATAGGACCCTGGAGGGACAGTAGATCCCAAGGCTAAATAGGGAACTCGGACAGACTGGATGGACCGTTGGTCTTTTTCTGCATTCATTGTTTATGTTTCTATGTAAAGATAAATGGCAGTGCTGTTGTATGAGCTATGGGGTTTCTCTTCAAAACTATAGGAATTCTGATCCTGTGCCCTCTCCCTAGTAATTTAAACAGTCAGATATTTGTGAACACCCGGACCTTATTATCACTTGAAAAGGGTGATGGCAAAAAAAGGGGGTTGGGACTGTTGCTCTGTTGTGCTGCCACCTTTTTTGCATTCTACACAAAATTTCTACTTAGCTACAGGAAGAGGGCCTCCCTGGATTGCCAGATGTTAGTGGGTGCTAACATGCTGGTTTGTGGCAGGCACAGAGTTGCAGCATGGCACAACACCATTTGCATGATGATTATCCATGCTGTGACCTGGTGTTCTTGGGCAGTGCCACCTGGAAGATTCCTTTCCTTCAACCCTTGAACCTGCTGGGACAGTTGATCTAGTAAATTCCCCATCCCAATGGTCTATTCCATGGAATCCGGTAGAACACTGCTCCCTAACCCACATCCAATCAAACTGAGGCTCAGCTGCTACATCTGCTCCCCAAACCCTCTGCATGTTGGCCCTGCTGGTTCTCAGTGCAGCACAGTGACCCCACCCATCCATTGTCTGTCTGTAGTAGCTCTGGAGGCAAGGCTGCGGTGCCACCAGGAGGCTGTGACAAAATTGGTTAAGGCTGTAGTGCTCTGTGAATGGTACTGTAGACGATTGGCATGGTGGTCCCCTGGGTCTTTCCCTGCATAGCTGTAAACTTTTCAGGAGCTGTGCAGTAAAGTGTTTCGATCCCCGGCTGAGGTTGCACAGTTGAAACTGGTGCTAGGAGGTTGCAGGCTTAGTGCCAGTAATTGCAACTGAGAATAGGGTTCCTAACGTGGGGGTGGGTGGTGGAGTTCAGGCCCAGAAATTCGGAATGAAGAGTTTGCTTCATTTAGTGCTGGGCTAAGTCAGGGCCAATTCCATATGAAAAAGAATGGTTGATAATGAACTAGCAGTGAATTAGCTGATAATTAACATGCAACACCCTCTTCAGTCCGCTGACCTATCTGCCTCCTGTGCCCTGATGGGGTGGACATAGTCTAGGGATTATTGGATGGTAACCTAGGGGTTATTGGATGGTAAACCTCACCAGGAGGCCCCTTGGAAACAGTTCAGCCTTGGAAGCCATTCTCCTCCCTGGCTTCAACTAAGGAAGGACTAGCTAGCATAGTTAATCAAATAAACACTCAGACCCAGGATCTGCAATTCATTTGGCTCATCCTTTGCTAAGGTGGTCTTTTTCCATGCAGCTTTTTTTCCCCAGTGGTATGGCAACAGGAACATTAGGGGGACTCCTCAGCCTCTTTTCACCCTTCCTGCTGTCCCCTACCTCCCTCAAGACTTACCCACCTGGGTAACTAGGGTTCCTCCATGGATTGCCCCACTGTGGTGGGGCTGGAGAGGGAGGTTCTTCCTCCCCTCCCCAGAACACACAACCAAAACTTTGCGGGGGTCTCAAGCAGCAGAGTGGGCAGACACATGTAAGTGAGGCTTTATATGTCTGCTTCTAGTTTCCTCTTTTCTGGTCCGTTCCTCACCCAGTAGCATGCCATGATGTTGGGTATGCGTGTGCATGGAGGTGCATGTGCATTATGGCATCTGCTGCCAGCTGGCCCCTCTTAAGTCACTCTCACTGCCCTGCCACTGCATCTTCACACTTGTGGTGGCAGTATATGAGCATTGAGCAGCGCAACTATTCCCCCCTCCCTGGGAGAGGAGAGCTGTCAGTTGGACACTTATTCCTCTCCCTTTCTAGCCAACCCACAGCAATCTACGTCTATTCCTGAACCTGGGTCACTGGTGTGGTACAAGGTGTGGTGTCTAGCGCTTCTACCCTCAGCATCACTGGGCTGGCTTTTTTATTGCAGTGGTCTAAAGAAATTCCTTTAGGTACACAGATTTACATCTGGGCTGCAGCTGGACCACTGGTGCAGTAGTAGCACTACTGCTCACGATGCCAGTGACCCGGGTTCAGGAACAAACCCAGGTCATTGGAGGGACAGCTGACGGATGTGAGCAGAGCATCCCAACAGACACTCTCCACCTCAGGGAGGGGGTACAGTCGGTTTCTGCTGTGCTACTGCCACCTGGGTGACCACAGGTGGCATTGTGACTGGAGCCGCAATCTGGAGGCAGACACCGAGGAGCTGTGACCTGCAAACGTATGCACATCCATGTATGCATACTGGGAGCCCTTCTTGACATCCATTAAGAGGAGAAAAGTGGAAAAAAGGAACATCAGCTGCAGCAGGGGGATGTCCACCCCTTGCCACAGTCCCCACACTGTCGACCATGGCTCTCAAGCACCAACCCAGCCTTCGTCAGGAGGTAGAAGGGTCATTCTGGTGACCCCATCCCTTGAGGGTAAGCGGGAGAAGGTAAGTCCTGGAGAAGGTGGGTGACGGAGCTGAACGAGTGGGAAAGGATCAATGGGAGCTGTCTCGTAAGAAGCAAAAAAGCATACTAAATTTAAAAGAAAATTACATCTGGGCCACAGAGACCCATATTTCATAAACTTCTTGGTAATGGATTACAGTGTATTCAAGATCTACACCATGCAGTCACGGCTGGGTCCCTGCTGCAACCACAGCCCTGACCTGTACAGTGGATAGGGACTCTCCTGGTCCCTGATCCTGGTGGATACATAGTCACCATCAGTGAGGTTCCTATTACCCTCTCTTTGGATGGTGGTTAGCTTTTTCTTTGGAGTCAAACACCAGAACACCAGCAGCACCCCATCTTTAAGGAATCTCTTCCAGGCCTGAAGGCTGTCAGAGAACATTTTTTATGGGAATGTCCTCTTTGGAATTCCTACACCCTCCCTGAGGTCCCAATAACAGTCTCCTTACAGTCAGTCCCACAACTACACGTTACAGTACCCTGACCCTATGGGATAGCAGGAAGATGCCTGGGATCCTGGTGGTTCCACCTGGCACATTACATGACCCACAGCTGTCACCTCTAAATCTCATGCCACCCTTTGAATTTCCAGGATAGCTTGGAACCTGTACCCCGAAGGTGAGATGCTTGCAAAGAGGAGCTGTGCCACCTTGGCCCATGTCCTGAAGTGAGCCACATAGCAGGATATGGTGTGTGGTCACATTTCCTGCATACCACCATCCCCTGGCACCCAGCAGTTAAGTTGACAATGCCTGCAGTGCAGCCCCTGCCCCATACCTCATAAAGGGCACTAAGCCAGTCACTCACCCATGCTGTCAAGCATCAATTGAGAGCACCTTTTAGACCCCCCCACTGTTGCATTGACATTTTAACTTATTCCTATGAAATATTAAGTCACCGTAAGGTTTCATCAGATGTGGATATTATTATCCCCACTGATCTTGTTGACCTACCACCTGAGATATTGTTTTAAATTACTTTGGAGGTTTTGATAACTATTTGTAATATTGTGAAAAACATTGTATATTGAATTATAAGATTAGGGCATTATAATATATATCATTGCAAGTAGTAAGCAGCTTTGAGATTATTACCTTATTCAACCCTGTCACATACCCTTCTTAAGAGGGAACCTGTTTTACAAAAATAGGTTTCCAAAACTTTCTAGTAATTCCTATCTAATATAAACATATAAACGTTACAGTTCTGAGCATATGCCATATCCTTTTTTCCATACCAGTACAGCAAATAGTGACGTTTAAACATACACATTTGTTTTTTCAGCCTTCAGAATTCTTAATTCCTGATCCATATCCTGACAGAAAATCAGCATTGACATTCTCTTTCCCAGATTTGTACGTCACTTTAAATTTAAATGGCTGTAATGCCAGGTAGCACTGTGTGATTCTAGAATTTTTGTTCTTCATTTGGTTAAGCCAACCGAGAGGATTGTGGTTTGTTACAAGTACAAAGTGTGCTCCTAGTAAGTAAAACTTAAAGGACTCCATGGCCCAATTTTCCTCAAGGCATTCCTTTTCAATAGTGGAGTACCTTTTCTCTCTGTCGTGCAATTTCCTACTTATGTACATAATAGGATGTTCTTTCCCATCTATGTGCTGGCTCAAGACTGCAGCTAGGCCTACCTCTGATGCATTAGTCTGTAACAGAAATTGTTTCTGAAAGTCTGGGCTTCTTAAAACAGGCTGAACATAATGCAGCCTTAATGGCTCGGAAAGCCTCATCATACTCTGGGATCCATTTCAAATTATTCGGGAACCTTTTCTTTGTGAGTTCAGTGAGGGGGTAGCTAACTCGGCAAAACTGGGAACAAATCTCTGATAATAACCAGCCAGCCCTAGAAATTAGCTGACATGTTTTTTGGTTTTAGGGACAGGACTGTTAGCTACACCTTCTATCTTAGAAACCTCTGGCTTGACGTCTCCATTTCCCAAAACATAGCCCAGATATCTGGTTTCCTGCATGCCCAGTGCACACTTTATTAGGATTAATTGTCAGATCTGCCTTTTTGATCGATTGGATAACTGCTCGTAGGTGTTCCAGGTGGCTTTTCCAGTCTGGACTGTACACCACGACGTCATCCAGGTACACAGCACAACAACCAATTTGAGGGGATAAAATTACATCAATGTACCTCAGAAATGTAGTGGGAGCTCCATGTAAACCAAACGGCATGGTGGTGAACTAGTAGAATCCTATAGGACTGACAAATGCAGTTTTGGCTATGGATTCTTTAGCTAGGGGGATTAGCCAGTAACCCTTTGTAAGATTGAGTGTACTGATATACTTGGCACTCCCCAGTCTGTCCACCAAATTGTCTGCTCTGGGCATAGGATAACTGTCAAATTCTGACACTTGATTAAGTTTCCTAAAATCAAGGTAGATTCTTACACCCCCTTCTTTTTTGTTTACAGTTGCCTTTGGTAATGACAAGCACTTCTCAACTCTTCTATGATACCCAATTCTTTCATTTTTTGTATTTCTTTAACCACATCAGCTCTTAACCGCTCTGGTAATCTGTATGTCTCTTGTCTAACAGGGTGAGCATTCCTTGTCACTATTACGTGCTTGACCCTTTTGCTCAGCCTGGCACTGTGGTAAAAGTACTGTTAAATGTCTTTAGCAAGTTATGAATTTCTGCGGTTTGTTCGGAGGTTAAGGAAACATTCACCTTTACAGCATCAGCAGTAACAGTTTGTTCCAGTCTATCATAAGCTACATCAATAACTTCTTTATCAGTTTCTGGTAAAACCAGCAGAACAGCTATTGGTATTTTTTCAACCCACTTCTTGAGGAGGTTAGTATGGTTATGTCTTAGTAGGATGGTTCCTATCAGGGGTCTCAATCTCCTAGTTAACTGTACCAGTATGTCTAAGTACTTTATAAGGCCCTTGCCACTTCACTAACAATTTTCTGTAGTAGGTAACAGTAGCAAGACCTTTTCACCTGGCTCAAAAACTTTTTAACCCCATGGACATAATTCACCTGCTGGTTTTGGGCCTCTTCCTGACTATTATGGGTGATTTAAACATATTTTGCCAGCTTCTTTCTCTGGGTGCGTGTATACGATGTAATAGATTGTTTCTGATGGGGGTTATCCCATGTTTCTTTTATTACATCTAGTGGCCCTCTAGGTTGTCTACCATACAGCATTTCAAATGGTGAAAAACCTGTAGAAGCCTGTGGCACTTCTCTGTAAGCAAGAAGCAGGTAAGGCAAGTACTGGTCCCAGTCTTTCCCTTCCCCTTTTACAAACCTTTTTAACATGCGTTTTAGGGTTTGATTAAAATGATCAACAAAACCATGTGTCTGAGGGTGATAAGGGGACGTTCTTATGGCAGTGATACCTATTAGTCGGTACAGCTCCTTCAGTAATGCAGCACCAAAAGTACTACCCTGATCAATAATAATCTCTTTTGGTATGCCCACCCTGCTGAAAATTTTGGCGAGCTCTGCTGCCACTTTTGAGGCTGTGATAGTACATATTGGAACTGCCTCTGGGTATCAAGTAGCATAGTCACATACTACCAAAATGAATCGATTTCCCTTTTTACTTTTGTCTAAGGGGCCAACCACATGCATTGCAATTCTCTCAAAAGGCACATCTATTAAGGGTAGGGGCACCTTATTGTTTTTTAGTCACGGGGACTACTTTCTGACACTCAGCACAAGAACTGCAATAGGTAGCAACATCTTCATGAATTCCAGGCCAGTCAAATCTGTAGAGTAATCTGGCAAGGGTGTGATCCTTCCCCAAGTGACCAGCCATAGGACAATCATGTACTATCTAACAACTTTGATCAATACTTTTGTGGTATAATCAATTGTTCTATCTGGTCCTGTGGCTAAGGTTTAACCCAAACTCTGTACAGTAGCCCATTACATTTTTTAACATAGGTTCACCCTGTTTTGGTTTCACCCCCAGCTGCTTAAAATAACCCTGAGAGAAACATCGTTAGCTTGTTCTGAATGAAAATCACAATCAGTGATCAGTTTAGTTTCAGCATTTTCATATGTTACCCCTTATGTCCATCAGTCTTTTGTTGCCACTGTTTCTTCCGGCATCACCTTTCTTTCCTGGACTTCCAGATCTTGGAGCTGTGCTCAAATAAGTCTGACTCAAAATAAGTGAAAGGAAAAGAGTCCCCATCATATGAGATTTTCTTTGCCTGAGCTCTTGTCACCACAGCTGCCGAAACGTCAGGATTTACCCCCTCTTTGATTAACTCAGTAAATCCTGGAAAGTCATTTCCAATAATTACAGGTACAGGTAACTTGGTACTACCCCCACTTTCATTTGTTGCGACATTCCATTAATAATCAGTCACTTGGGTGGTGGGATAATATTGAATTAAGTAATTGCCCCAATTTGCTAAAGACAAATCTGCTCCAGTGTCACTCTTCTTATGGCAATTTCTTGCAATATGACCTGGCTTATTAGTTATAGCAAACAGTCTTTGGATGCAGATTTGCTACCTACACCAGAGTTCTTATCAGACTTGAAGTTTAAATGGGAAAAAGAATGTCTTACTGGTGCTTGGCTGTTACCTTGCTGCTGTGGTGTCTATCTGGCCATTTGGTAGTCTTCAGCCAAAGAAACAGCCTTTTTGCCACTTTCTGATCGGTGTTCTTTTACCCAAATCTGTACGTCTGTGGGGAGGATGTTGATGAACTGCTCCATTGCAAGTGTGTCGATGATCTGTGGGAGTGTTTTACCTCTGGTTGGAGCCATTTCATAAGGAGTTCTCTGAGTCGGGTGAAGGCTTCTCGAGGATTACCAACTGAGTTGTACTTCAGAAACTGAAATCTCAGCCTGTAGGTCTCTCCTGAGATGTCATACCTTTTCAGGATTTCACTTTTCACCAGGTCATAGTTTTCTGACTGTGCAGTGTCCATATTGCTGTAGGCAAGTTGGTCTTTCCCTGTCAGGTAAGGTACCAGTGTGATTGCCCATTGCTGCTTTGGCCACTGGCATGCTCCGGCAGCCCTTTCAAAAATTTGCCAGGTATGCTTTGATATCATCAGAGGGACCAGATCCTCTGCCTTTGATAGCATGCAAGGCATCCAGCCACCACCACTACTGTCACTTCCTTTCTTATCTCCTCTGCTGCTTGAGTTGTTGCATTTCTTATTTTCTCTGTTTCTCTGTCTTTTTTGTTGCATAGCCCACCATTTGAAAAAGGCAGTCAGACGTTCAGGTTCTGTCATTGCCTGTTCTTTTTCTATAAGTGGTGCTAGCTCTATAGTCTCTGCTTGGACTTCTGTCTACTAGTTTGGCTGCCATTCTCATGGTAACCACTCCTGGGCTTCCTGCTGTAGAATCCATACCTTTCTTCTATGCTTCCCTGGTACCAGGTCTAGTACCCACACACAACTCCTGGCTTACAGTATGCACGGAGTAAATCCCACTTAGGCTGACACCATCTGTCATCAAGGCACAGGTCATGAAGCATAGGAAAACCAGGAGCAGTTGTAAAATTCACAAGTGATTTATTATTAATAACAGTAAAATAAAAAAAAAATGTTCAGAATATTTATAATGGCAGTAGAAACATAGAAAATGGGGTCCTTCTGAGGTTTTCTTAATTTCCAGTCTCAGTCTGTCGGTCTCTGTCTCTTTTGCAAAACATTGCAGCTCCTTTTTATAAGTCTGTGCAGGAGCTCATTAAGAAAATAGCATGCTTTTCACACAGTGTTCTTGTAAGTTACCATTGTTCTTGTCAGTTTCAGCAGGTGCAGCAAAACAAACATTGTGACCCAGAACTGACCTCTTGTTTACAGCATCTCAGCAAAAGACTTAAAAACTGCATTTTAGGTTAACATCTTGCGTTCCAAATAGCTTTTTGCAATCATTTCAACATAATAACTATACACAGTTTTAAACAAAGGGATCCCAGTATTGGGGACATTGCCACAAAATGATTCACATATATTTTTATACCAGCAGATATGCAAGGGGAGAGAAAAGACAGAACAGCAAGTGAGGGTAGAGAGATAGCAATTGGCAGAGAACTGCAAGACCATCGGGGTGATCAAGTTCTGGGTCTCATGAGAAAATCTGGTTCCGCAACCAGACAGAGAAGAGTCAAAAAAGGAGAGGATAGAACAGAGCCTTGCATTTAACTCTATCTGCATAACAAATGGGACAGGGCCTTGCTCAACCCTGTCACGTACCTCTTTACTATAAGCCAAGCACAGAACTGACTCAGAAATAATCGTATGTGAACCTGGCAGTTAAGCCATACTGCTATGTACCTCTGGCAGAAAATAAAGTACTTTCTGTAAAGACTTGGAGGATTATTCAAACAGTCATAGACAGAGCAGAGGTTATTAATACATCATCCTGTATTGATAGGTGATGTATAATTTGTCATCCCACAAAGTTTTTATACAGGGGAACTTTCCTGAATCTCCTTCCCCCCAACTATGTTCTGTTTCTTGAGCATACTTATAGTAGCTCTTCCTTGACAAAACGTCTAGGAAGAGCTACCATAAGTAGTAGCTCAAGAAACAGAACAGAACTTTTGTGGGGAGCTAAGGATCTTACTCCATACCTCTGCAGTGAAAGGGTGCCCTGAGACATAGAGGAGTAGCTGCTGTACTCAGCAAGATATCAGGGACCCAACCCTCTACAACTGCATAAGAGGTGAGGTCAGACAGACCATTATATCACAACTGGATCCACATGGAATTGCTCCATGCCACCCCATACCCACTGAGCGACACCTTCCAGTCATTCTAGAACATCTACCTCAACTTAATTGAAAGGAGCAGAAACATGATGTCTCTTCCAGAACCTCTGCTCCCCCCCCACCTAAATGTGTAACATCTGGAGGGCACTCAACAGAGGCCTCTCTTGGCAGGGCCACCAGGGTCCCAATGTCTGGGCCCGTACCTTGCAAGCTGCAAGCTTACTGGTTGAGACTGGCATGCACAGTTGGTGCTCCCACTAACCCTGGACAGGTTTCCTCACTTATTAGATTGTACTCCATTGGTACACCTCCCCAAAGAGCTATATAGGAAACACTCAGAAAGGTTTGCTGTAGCATACAAGCTCCCCCTATTGTTATATTTCACAGGATGGAGTGGTTCCTCCTCGTTCATACTCATTCCTTCAGGTTCCATTTTTAAAATGTAAAACAGTCTGCATGCAGAGATGGATTTTTAACTATGATATTTGCTGGCATGAGGGGGTGGAGGTGTACCCGAGGGAAGCTGAAATGTACTCCCTTTACACCTAGAATTACAGTAAATAAGTACCCCTAACACACATCTTTACTCATGGAATGTCATTGGGCTCCCCAATCCAGTTGAAAAGGCAGAAATACTCTCGTGGATATGCAGATCTAAACCCAGTTCGATTTTCTTTCAGGAGACACCCTCCCTCATATCTCTATAGAACAAGCCATATTGACTAAATGTGTGTTTTCCTTACAGTACTCCTCCTCCTACAAAGGAGGATGAAAAAGGGGAGTGGCAGTCCTTTTTTTTATGTTTATGCCCCTTTCCATCACCATAGCCAGTCTATCCTTCAGAGTCCTCAAGGTTTCTATGGCTCTGCCTGTCCCCTTGGTATCCACTGAGGCCTGTCCTCCAGGCTGTCTCAGCTTTCCCCCATGACAAGGAAGGAGAGAATACTTCCATCTCTCCCCTATTTGCAAATCTTCTCCAGGCGGGTGGGTGCAGGTTCCTGGGTCAGATCTTTTTTGCTTGGCACCAGGAATCACCATCAGGCTTGGCTGTGGTGCCATTTTCCTTGTTTTGTACTCCCCTGAAGATGTTAGCTTGCAGGGAGGTCCAAGGAAGCATTTATACGCAATGGCATGGTCATCCACTTCCAGATCTCAGCTGGTGTCTGCCCCCCCTTTGCTGACCCCTGCTGCACTGCCAACGGTGGTCACCCATGTGGCAGTATAGCAGCAAGGATGGCAACCCTCCCTTCCCAGCTTTCCAGCCGCCTTGATACATAGAATCCATAAGCATGCATGCATGTCAATGGACATCACTTTTCTGACTTCCCTGATGCATGGGACACAATGGACAACCTCTGTCACCCTTTGTATTTGCAGTGTACACCGAGTCATTGGCCTAAGCCATCAGGGAGACCACCACCTTCAAGGGGCTAGTGGTAGAGAACGGAACACTGATGGCAGATAATGTGCTGCTTTACCTTGCCAACCTGACAGAAGCTCTTCCAGAGGTATTCAGTATACTACAATATTTCAGCACAGTCTCTGGCTATCGTATATATGCCTCTAAAATGGAGACTTTCAGCTTCCATTTCACTCTGCCTTACAATCAGCATTCCCATTTCGATGGGATCTCCAAAATCCAAATTACCTTGATATTGCTGTAGCTTGCACACCAGAATCGGCATATGGAGACAGTTTTGAACCCTGCACTCAGCAAATGAAGCAAGATATTGCTCGATGGGGAATACTTTCACTCAGCCTTTCACAGGATAGAGGTGGTCTGCATGGTCACACTTCCCCAGAGCCTTGTACCTGTTCCAAAATGTGCCATTGGTAAAATTAATTGACACCTGGACATCTTGTCATAACGAAACATCCAGATTCATATGGGCAGGCCAGAGATCACATGCTAAACTAAAACAATTATTTCTTGCTAGACAGTCAGGAGGACTGGCCCTGTCAGATCTTCCAACCTGCAATCATGGAGTAGTTCTGTGGAGGAGAAGCACTAGGGGAAATGACAGTTGTTCCATTGTAGCCTGCCTTTAATCCATTTGTGGCCTGTATATTTTGAAGGAGGTATTCTGAAGACATCGGTAGAGTAGGGTGAGAAGATTCCGGTTTGCTGCTGGCCAGTGCTGGCTGAGACTGGAAGTGATGTGAGCCTCCCATAGCCGTTTGTGGTGCGTTTCCATCCAGACTATGTGTGGGCAGCTCCTGCTGTGTTGCATCTTGACCCAGAAGATCTGCAGTGTTCTGCCTGTTGTGCATTCCCCCCGAGTGAGAGAGAAGGGGAGAATGCCGTAAAGGACTTGACATCTAAGTAACGCTGTGGGGTCTGCAGGAGTGAGTGGATTTGGTATAATCCATGAATGGATGAAAAAGGGGTGAGTTGCTTTCATTTACCGAGGGGCTAAACTTGAGTATGGAATCTGCTGTTTGAATCTTTGTACTGAACCCCAATAAACGCTAGTCTGAACTGTAAGGAGTATTGAGCAGCTGCAGCTAGTCTTGAGTGCCTCTTCTCATTTTGGTGGTAAAATTGTGGAAAGGTGACTTCAGCAATTAAAAGTACTATCTTTGACTGCCTGCTGAGCCCAGAAGGGAATTCCTCAACAGTGAGAGTACTGAGGGGCCCCATTTTGGGAACTGTTTTATCATCAAGCAGCTGGAGTGGTGGGAGCCTCTTGGTGCTTGGGCTCAGACTGTACATTATTGTCCCATTTCTGGCTGTTGCTTTCTGTGGATATTTGCTACTCTGGAATTGTATTGTAGGCAGTAGAGTTCTGAGGAACTGAATTAACATGTTTAGAGTACTGCTTTGTGGCTGATGAACTCCCTCAATTGAATTGTGTATTTTAATTTGGGAGTGTAGTGGGTGGTGGATTAAGGTATTTTAACTTGGGAAGGTTGTGGGTGCAAGGGTTGTGGTGGTGGTTTATGGGATTTGTGAGTTTGGGGATAAGATTTTAGTTAACCTGGGAATAGAAGTATTTTTTATTTTGGAGCAGAAGTATATTAGTTGTGTGATGATTTGTTCAAGATCAGCTCCCCTGATCAATTATTACTCCCCCTCCAGACTCCGTGATCTCTGACCATTTGAATGTCCTCCATTAACAACTGACATTTATAGGCACTGTAGAGCGCTGGAAGTATCTCGTAAGGGAGAAACTGAGATCAGTGGAGCTTGGGGGTGGGAGTATAGTTTAGGGGGTTGGATTGGTGTGGTGGGGACTAGGAGGCACCCTGGGGCAAAATGAACCCAGGTAAGTGGTCCTCGCTGCCTAGTTCTCATACCCAAGGGTTCCACAGTTAGTGGGCAGGTCACATATGGTATTGACCCAACCCTTTTGATGATAATTAGAGGATTACATCAGAATACATGGTTGAAGGTGAGATATGACCAGGTAGGAAATTTAACAAATAAAATCCAAACAAACTTAGGAGTGAGGCAAGGTTGTTTACTTGCTCCTTTATTATTTAACCTTTATATTGACCCAATTTTACGAGTTCTTGATAAACCAGAGTTTCATTCACCTTCAGTATTAAAGAGCAAAGTGACTTGTCTAGCTTATGTGGATGATATAGTTTTAATATCAACATCTAAATTGGGATTGCAACACAAATTAACTTATTTTTCAGAATTCAGTAAAAAAGACAAACTTCAAATCAATAGGGATAAAACAAATACGGTTGTCTTTGGTTTAAAAAGTAAATCTAAACCATCTATTTTTTTAGATGGTAAGAAAATAGATATAGTAAACAGTTATGAATACCTGGGAGTAAATTTTGATCAGAGCTGTCATTGGTCATCCCATATAGATAAACAAATAAGTAACTTAAAGTTAACAATAAAGGTCTTTAAAAGATTCAATATTAATTATGGACGAGCCTCGGTGGAAGGCTTATTAAGAAACTTGAACACCAAGATCATTACTTCCATTTTATATGCCTCTGAAATATGGACAGAAGCTAATGTTACTACTTTGGAGAAAATTATAAATCAAACATATAGTTATCTTCTGAGGATTCCACAATTAGTACCTGCTGAAATTTGGAGATTTGAATTGGACTAGAAATCTTTTAAAATGTGGGTCATGGAAAGAATAATAATATTTATTTTAAGATTATTTCTTCTACCAGCATATCGATTCCCCCGATTACGCATGGAAGAAGAATTGGAATATAATTAAAGAGACTTCATGCCTCCCCTCATTTCTACTATTAAAAAGACCTTGTTTCCAATAGAATTGGATCAATTATTGTACAAGATTTATTTAACTCCATTTGATTATATTAAGTCTCAAGTTAAATCAGGATTGTCAAACATTGAACAAGCAGAGGATCATTCTAGAATAATGCACCTGGTAAACTTCAGGTGGTATAAAACTATGAAGCTATCAAGTGGTTTAGATAAATATTTGACAACTCTATCTAATTGGAATAAAAGAAGAGTCATAACAAGATTCAAAATGGAATTATATCCTGCTAATTATAGAATGTTAATACAAAAAAGAAATCGAGTTAATACTCCATATTGTATATGTAACAATAATGTGGAAGATGATCTGAAGCATATTGTACTACATTGTCCTCAATTTAACAACCAGAGAAAATATTGATTGGGTTCTATTCTGGCTACCCTCGGTCTTCCTCCTGATAAACTTTTAATACACTTGTTCAATTCAAGTGATATTTGAATATTAAAAAATTTGAGTCATTTTCTGATATCTTAAATTATGAAGAAAAGTATTTGAAAGGAATTGAATGAAAGAAGTATTTTAACTTTGATACTATTATATTTTGTCTAATGTAATAGGAACTTATGTCTATGGATTGTAATGTATGATACGTACCAAATTTTAAACACTGATTTTAATATTGTAATGACATTTGTCAAACAATAACAATTTTCTACCTACCTAGTGGGCAGGTCACTGGACCAGCCTCATCTGCTTATCTCTCTCGGGCAGTGTTGTGCAATGCCAGATCTATTAAGAACAAGACAGCCATTATCACTGATCTTTTGTTAGAACATTGGATCTGGCTTGCATCACCGAGACCTGGCTGGATGAAAGTGCCGGCCCTGTGTTGGAATCGGCTTTCCAGCTGAGTACTCTGACAGACACCACCCCCAAAAGTGGATCGTGAGGGGAGTAGCAATATGTTATAAATCAGACTTGACCCTCACCGTCTTCCTGGTGGGAACAACGAGATCCTATGAATGTGTGGCAGTTCAAGGGTTTGCAGGTGTTGGTTGTAGGATCCTTCTCATCTGCTGGCCTCTGGAGGATGGGAAGGAATTCCTGTAGGAAGTCTGAGACTTCATCGCCGGTCTGGTGTTGGAGTCTCCCAGATGGATTATTCTGGGGGACTTCAATACCTTGATCATCGACAAACTCTCACAGTTTGGACAGGACTTCCTCCAACTTATGTGTTCATTGGGCTTAACATAGGTTGTCACCTCTGCAACCCACATTCACGGCCATTCACTGAATCATATCTTCTTGCTGGGAATGGAGGTCTTTGACCTTATGGCTGAGCCTGTCACATGGTCAGACCACGATACTGTGAGGTTCTCATTTGAGGCCCTCTCATTAGACCTTCTCCTACAAAGATGGTCCGGTACCGCCCATTAAGGGGTGTTATCCCAGATGGTCTGATGGCGGTGCTGGACCTGTCAGGTGTGATGAGTGCATGTGAGGAGCCTAGGGAATTTCTGGTAACCTGTAATAGGGTCATGACTGAGGCCTTCGACTCCATTGCACCTGTCTGTGTTCGACCCCTCACCTCACACCAGAGGTCCCCCTGGATTGATGAGACACTTGGGGAGATGAGGAGGAGGAGTCAAAGGTTGGAGCACCATTGTCAGAGGACTGCCCTGGAGGAGGACAGGCATATATTGATGGTCCATAGAGACTATCAATTGGCAATCTCCTCTAAGAAGGCAGAATCCCTGTCCAGGAAGACTGCTGGGGCAACAGACCAGCTCAGCTCTTCCGCACTGTTGATAGGCTCTGCAATCTAGCCTGTCTCCAGTCTGGAGGAGCCTTTTCACAAGTAAGGTGTGATGAGTTTGCTGTGTTCTTTGCCGATAAGGTTGCCACCATCAGGGCAGAAATCAAATCAGCGCCCTCAAATGGGCCTTGCGGTGATAGGCTTGAGGTTGCAGGCACTCAAGCTGTCTGGTGCGATTTCAACCGGTTGGAAAATAAGGATGTTGTGAAGGTTGTCCAGGGATTGCGGGCAAGTTACTGTAGTTTGGACCCGCGTCCAACGCGCCTCCTAGTGGGGTGCATTGATGTTATCGGCCTGGTCCTAGCCAGGATAGTTCAGAATTCTCTAGTGACGAGTTTTTTCCAGAACCCCTGCAGGAGGTGGTTGTAAACCCACTCCTGAAAAAACCCTCACTGGACCCTGAATGCTTGGCTAACTAGAGACCCATCTCTAACCTGCCTTTCATGGATAAGGTTATTGAGAAGGTGGTGGTGGCTGCTCAACTGGGAGACCTATTTAACAAATCACAGCATCTATGATGCTCTCCAATCTGGGTTAAGGAAAAGGCATAGTACTGAGACTACCCTTGTTTAGGTACTGAATGATCTCCTGACAGCGAGGGATCAGGGAAAACCTACCATCTTGATTCTCCTTGATCTCTTGGCAGCATTTGACACTGTGGATCATGGGGTGTTGATGGAGCACCTGCGGATTTGTTGTGTACTGGTGGGTACAGTCCACAATTGGTTTAAATCATTCCTCACTGGCAGGTCGCAGAGGTTGTCTCTAGGATTTTTTCCTCTGCACCAGTCTCCCTGCCACGTGGGGTTCCACAGGTCTCTGTCTTATCCCCCATGCTGTTTTTGGTGTACAGTATATGCTACCATTAGGGGGACATTATAAGATGGTATGGGCTGAGTTTACACTGTTATGCAGATGATACTTGGCTATACCTGTCTTTTGCACTTGACCAGCAGGAGTCGGTCTTGGTATTTAACTGCTGCCTTGTTGAGGTACAAGGTTGGATGATTTCCAACTGGTTGAAGTTGAATCCGGACAAGACTGAGGTGCTGTTGCTGGTACTTGGTCGCAGGGGGTTGAGGGAGCAATCTAGACAGATCTCCGGGCTTTAGCTAGGTGACTCACAATTGCTTACCTTAGAATGGGTGAGGAGTCTTGGCGTTGTGATGGACAGCGGTCTGACACTTAAACATCAGGTGTCAGCTGTTGTCCAAATCTCATTTTACCATCTGAGGAAGATCACTAGGATTTAGCACCTGATTCCCCCTTTTAATCTGCCAGCACTGGTCCATGCCTTTGTGACCTCATGCCTGGAATGAGGGCTGCCAGGGGGTAGATCTTGATGGCCTGCAGCTAGTGCAGAATGCGGCAGCCAGGTTGTTGACTGGCCTATCTAGGTCATGTCATATTACTCCTGTGCTCAGCTATCTGCACTGGCTGCCATTTAGGTGGCTGATCTTCTTTGAGGTCGGTTTGCTGACCTATAAGGCCCTACATGGGCAGGGGCCTGGCTACCTGCAAGACCTCCTCCAACCCTGCTGCCCTTCATACCCCTCCTCCCCTCCATGGATGTGGGATTGCTGGAGGTTTCAGAACTTTGTTTGCAGTCATCAGGGGCCCGTACCTTTGCATATGTGGTCCCAATCTTCTGGAACTCTCTACCTCGCCTTATTCAAGAGAGTCAAAATCTGGAGCATTTTAAGAGGGAACTGAAAACCTACTTATTTAATACAGCATTCCCAGAATAGAAATAATTTTATTGCTGTTTATAAGGATTATGTATTGTTTTATAGTTATTATATTTGTGGTGTTTTAATTGTTTTAATGAAAAGTGCATTGGTTCATAATGAGATTTGCGCTCTAGAAATAAAAACTGATTGGTTGATATTACTGGACGGCTCTGATCCAATATATACTATACAGTCACTTAGGTGGTATATATGCCACTAGGCTGGGTATGGAATGGGAACTTTTGTCAAACTCTGTTTTATCCTAGTGATGTACCATAGGACTTTCCAGACAAACTTTATCAATTTCCTAACCCCATGGTTATAATATCAGGTCAAAGCTTGGCAAAATATTAGACAAAAGTTCCATGTAACCCCTTTCCTGTCCCTCCTATGCCCAATAGCAGGACTGGAGGACTTTGTACCACTCAAACTAGAGCCAGAATTTTGGCGGTGGGAGAGATGCTCCCTCAAGTCTCTTTTCCAAATTCTTATAGGAGCCTCGGTACAGTCTTTACGGAACTCCAGGCTCACTGTGGACTATGACGATTGGAATTTTGTCATGTTCTTCAAATCCCACTCTACATCCTTTTGCTCCCCTTGGAAGCTAGTACCCAGAAGGGGCTTAAAGCCCACATTATTACACAACTCTGTCAAGCCCATTTGGCCTCACGGCTACTTGTCAATTTGTCCCACCAATGTGCTCTGCGATAACTCATTGTGTTCTATTAGCTCTGGTGTCAATCAGCCCCCTCTACAAATAATTCCTGGACAGTTTTCCCCCATATAAATTTTAATAAAATTTAAACTCTTGGTGGGGGGGCATAATTTGGGAATGAATTGTGAAGGGAACCAATTGATGCCAGAGCCAATAGTCCCGTGTGAGTTGTGGTGGAGCGGATTGACGTGTCACCTGGCCTCACAGTTGGTGATTCTATGGAAGTAGCATTGAAGTAAAAAGAAAAAAACTGACATCCTCCTAAATAAGGAATCCTGGTGTCGGGCATGTGAGACCTCCTAAATAAGGAATCCTGGTGTCGGGCATGTGAGACCTCTTCTATGGTCACCAGCTCACATCAGTGGTACGAATACACATGGAAGCATTTGATACAGTGCTTTCATACCTCAGTGACTATGGCCCATTATATCCCAACTCACTGCAGGGCATGGAGGAGATGTTGGGAACCCCGAGCCGCACACGTTCACCACACACGCTCACATTACGTGAGCATGCCCCAAACTGCAGAACTTCATACAGGCTCTTGAATCAGAACTGGGGGGGGCTATATGGAAGGCCACTGCATTTATCCCCAGCTCTTTTTTTTTTTTGTAGTACCCTAGAGACTTCAGAGACCCTAATTCCTGAATTCCCGATATTTGCTCAGGATACAATTAATTGCTGCTGAGAAAAATGCAACCAAACTATAGATCAGGCCATGGCCCCATGATATAGCCTCTTGGAGACAATTAGTTAATCAGATCTACCAAATGGAGAGAATCACGCACTCCCTCAGTGACTGCACAGAAGCCTTCATCCTGATGGAACAGTCTACTGTTGCATTACATGAGTAAAGATCCTTCATTTGTTCTGTAATGACCCTGAGGGGACGCTGGAAACTGTACATAATGGCAAATCCAAGCCACAACCCATGAACCAACCTAGATATACTATATGGGCTTGTACCACCACTCTACATGGCACCTGCTGGGTGAGGGAGCTTTGCAAAGGTACCTATGACTCCATAAACCCCCTTGTATTGGAACTTATGGGGGGTGGGAGCTTAGGGATGGTTGCAGGGGTGCTTACAAATGTATAATAATATAAATGAAATGCCAGACTCAGATTATAATTGCTTTTATTTGTTCTATCATTCAGACTTGGTTAAAACTGAATAAAAATGAAATACCCCCTCCAAAAAAAGAGCATAGATAAATCATGCATCACATGGGTTGCACATTGCATATTTTTATTGGTACCGGGTCAATATAGCTGTACAAGAATAACTCTGCAAGAACTGTGCTGTGTAAAGCGTGACTGGATTTAGAGCAGGTATAATAGCGGTAGAGAATTACTGCTTCCCCTGTCGCTCGGCACTTACACTCTGAAGGGAAGAAGAAGCCGTGCATGTGGTGTCTGGTTGAGCTGCTCATGTGGTGGCATGGCTAAGGCACCAGCACACAGCAGGTTGGAGACCTGGGACCACAGTTCAGTTCCTCCCAGGTGTCATGGTGTTGCTATTTTTTTTTTTTATTGCAAAAAAAGAAGAACTCCTGAGTTTCTCCCAATCCCCTAAATCCAACCCCCTTGGAGTTGATAATGTTTAGTTTTGGGGGCGCAGGGATGCACCCTCTGCTAAAAGTAAAAATCCCATTGTTGTCAATGGCGTTTATTGTTTTTGTAAGTTCTGTGTTTTACCCAACCTTATTTCACAAGACGCTATATTGCTTGCAGCATTTATTGCCACACTGTTTGTGGCAATATGACCACATGCCATTTTTTTTAATGCATTAGGGTCTTAGTTTTTTGTTGCAGTTTGTGATCTGGCTTTTTTAACTAAACCAACACACAAAAGGGGATTATTTTGTGGTTTGCTGTGTGTTTATCCACCTCCTTGGTCTGGTTATCATGGATGCAGCATCCATTTCTAGCAATAGGATGTCATTGTGTTGGTAGTTTGTCATTAGCACAAGTTTCAGTTGGCCAGAGGGTTGGGTTATGCATGCTGTCTAGAGGAGAACTGATGGCAGCCAGTTTCTTGCTTTAGCAAGAGTGAGCAAGTGAGTGCTCAGAAGTATGAAACGATAGTGCCCCCCCGTGTGTCTGAAATCCAGGTGGGATCTGGACCATTGCGGTAGTCTGTCACAGTGCTTGTCTGTGATCTGCTAGGGTTTGGACAGCAGTGTATAGTGTGACAATTTGAAGTGGTGGAGTTTTTGGAGGCTAGGGCTTGAAAGTGGGAAGAAAGTTTAAAAATAATTTTTTTCCCCCACAAAATTTGTTCTGTCTGGAGTTTTTAGCAGTGGTCCATTACTTCTGTGAGGGCTGCTGGGGTTGAGGACTGCAGCTAGCTACAACACTATTGGGACTGTTGGACTGAAGCAGCAAGTGGGAGCTGCAGTATAACAAAGGGAGAAGGTGGGACTGAAGAAGCAAGTGGGAGCTGCAGTGTAACAAAGGGAGAAGGTGAGCTCTGTCCTAAAATAATAGCAACAGTTGCAAGGGAGCGGTTTATGTTGCAGACAGAGGGGACAGACTAGCATGCCAGTGATTGTGGAGAGTATGTGGGGCATTGAGACTGCTGGTGGATCTTGTTCACGTAAACTTGAAAGGGAAATAAAGTAGTGCCAGCGAGGGGGGATGGGTGACCTGGCAACTATTAGCCACTCCTTCTCAAGACATTTGTAGATTTCTGGTGTAATTTCCTAAATATGCTATTGTTTATTTCCCTTTGAACTGCTCTATGACTTTGTATTTTTTTTTTACCTCTCCTATCCTGAATGACTGTAATTGTACCTTGTTTTGACTGTAACTGTATCCTGTTACTTGCTTATCTATTTAGAACTGCTCTATGACTTTGTATTTTTTGTACCACTTTGAGTTCTATACTGTAAGACAGGAGTAGGCGTTAGCCCATAGAGCCTGTCTCTTGCCTTGGGTTCATGAAATGAATGTCCAGTCTTTTCTTTAATACATCAGTAGAATCTGCAGAGACCACTTCTCTAGAAAGGGAGTTATAACTTTGTACTGCCCTGTCTGTAAATAAATCCTCTTGTAGTAGTTTTCATACAGTTTTGTAAAAGGATTTGTTGTGTAGGGCAGCATAGATTGTTCTTGTTTTGATGTGTGATTAAACCCAGGCTGTCCATTAGTCCTTTATCTTTTGTGATCTTATGCATTTGTAGCATGTCGCCTCTCTTTCGTCTCGAGCGTATACAGACCCAGCTTCTGTACTCTATACTCAGATAGCTTTTCTCTCATCCCTGATACTGTCCTACAGACAGTCAGTTGGTGAGACCCCATCTGGAGTACTGTGTACAGTTCTGGAGACCCCATCTCCGCAAAGACATAGACAGGGTGGCGGCTGTCCAGAGGAGAGCAACCAAAATGGTGCAGGGTCTGCACCAGAAGACATGTGAAGAAAGACTAAAGGAGCTTAAGATGTATACCCTTGAGGAAAGGAGGGGGGGGGGACATGATAGAAACTTTCAAATACCTCAAGGAATCAACAAAGTCCAAGAGGGTAGCATCTTTCAGAAAAGAGATGTGCAAGAACAAGGGACACAATTTGAAGATAGAGGAGGACGACTCAGAGGTAATGTGAGAAGTATTTTCACAGAGAGGTTGTAGATACATGGAACAGCCTTCCTGAGGAGGTAGTAGAGTCAAAAACAGTAGGGGAATTCAAGAATGCATGGGCCAGACATAAGGCAATTCTAGTGGGGGATAGGAGGAAGTAGGTTGTTGGTTAACTAGGATCTGCAGCTTATCCGTTAGGTAAGGAAATGGGCAGACTAGGTGGGCCAAGCGGTCCATATCTGCCATCAAATTCTATGTTTCTATGTTTCTAGCCTAGTAGCCCTGTGTTGCACCCTCTCTATATTATGGATATCTTTTTTTTTTTTTCGAGTGAGGACTCCAGATTGTAGATCAGTAATCCAGATGGGGCCTTGTATAAATTGTATATAGTGTGTGTATGCAATTTTTGTCCCTTGAAATGAACACATTTTTATACAACCTAATACTGTATTAGATTTTTTAATGACTTTATTGCAATGATCACTAAAATTAAGGTCCTTATTTATCAAGACTCCAAGGTCATTTTTAGTTTCCACCTTCTTCAGTGTTTTGCCCATTGGGCTATAACATTCATGGGTGTTGTTTTTCCCCATATGTAATATGAAACATTTGTCAGGATTAAAGCTCATGCAGTTTACTTGTGCCCATTGTTCTACAATCTTAAGATCTTTTTTTAGACTAGCAACTTGCTCTGTATTTTGTACCCCCGCTCCTACTTTGGAGTCTTCTGCAAATTTAGCTGACCAGTTTGTTCCCTTGTCTAAATCTGAGATAAACAAACTAAACAAGACGGGGCCCAATACTGATCCATGTGGAACCCCACTTGTTAACTCCCATTTCAGACAGGCTGCCTCTGAGTCTAATGGCCTGTATTCTGTTATCTAGCCAATTTGTAATCCAATATATTATTCTACTATCTATATTAAGTTTATATGTTTTTTTATTAGTGCATTGTGTGATACTTTGTCGAAGGCCTTCTGGAAATCTAAGTATATAATATCAACTGGTTCATTTTTTTGATAGGGCCTGATTCACTTTTTCATAACATACAAGCAGGTTGTGGTGGCACATGATCTATTCTTTTTAAATCCGTGTTAATTTGTATCTATAATGCTTTTATTTTTTAGATCTAATTCTGAGTTGTTCTTTATTATGGTTTCCATAATTGTGCATGTTAGAGATGTAAGTAAGCAATAAGACACGATGGGGTGTGCATTAGACAGTTCTAATGCACAGCTAGGGGGACGTAGTGAGGCTCGAGGCCACAGGCCGAGTGCGTCCAGTCCCCTAGCCGTGCATTAAAACTGTCTAATGCACATCCCCGGAGTAGCTTATTGCACTTATAAAATGGGCCTGTGTATTCTAAATGGGGTTCTAGTTTTAGCTGTGCATTAGACACATCTAATGCACGGCTAACAACCAATTAGATTGCTTCAAATTCTTTCCCCATTTTATAAGATTTATTGATCTACACTTTGATGGGTTTGATTTATTCCCCCCCCCCACACTTTATATATTTCCATGACTGTTGCCCTTCCCCAGTCGTCTGGTACCTCACCAGTTTGAATTGATTTATTAAACAAGGCAGCAAGTGGTGCTGCTATCCATTCTCTCATCTCCTTCATTAACCGGACCTGGAGCTCATCTGGTCCTGCTGATTTATTTATAGTAATCTTTCCTAGCTGTAATTTAACTTCCTCTATAGAGAGCTTAGTGACAATTTTATTTGCCAGATTGTGACGTCTTACTAAGCTCCACCTTATTGTGTATTTTATCCTTTTAGAAAATAGGCAAAGTTTATTCTCGCTTCTGATTGGTTAAAATTGCCAGTCAGCGGATCCAGTATGAGACAACAGAGACCAAGAAATAACTATTCCCTGTCTCTGTTGCCTCATATTGTTGTAAAAATTGATGGGCCAGTAGAACGTTCAAATGGCTATCACCGCCATGTTTATTATTTCGCTTAGCGAGCGATGGAGATCTCCGCCCCCACTTAAAATTAGCACAGTTAAAGACTAGTGCAAGACAGTGCTCACATAAGACTTAATTCAGTCTGCCAACTTAAATAAAATTAATCTGTACCTCAGAAGTGTCTTTCCCAGCTGTTGGCTGGCTCTCATGATGTCCTGCTTGGTGCCGGGTGAGGGAAACACCTTACAATACCGACCAAGACCTGTTGACTTAAACTGTAAGTAAAATGAGCAGCAGCCGCACATTAAAAAACAAACAACAATGTACAAAGGAAAATGAAGCCATCGGACCAATTGGCTTCAAGTAACTGATGGTGGGCAGCACACACCTCTCCATGGTAATGACTCTCAGCAGTACTACTCACCTGTGCTGCTCAACATACTTTTCACCCCCACAAAGAAATTCAAAATACAAACCAGCTGTTAACAACTTACAGCTATCTGAGATCGGGTGACACAGACATAGAAACCCTGAGAGCTTCTGTCTTCATAGTAGAAACATAAAAATTGTGGCAGATAAGGACCACCTGGTCCATCTAGTCTGCCCGTAAGCCCTTGTACTGGATGACTGTTACCCACGCGCTGCTGTACCTCTATGGTTCTCCTATGCCTGTCCCAAGCATGTTTGAATCCATCCACAGTGCTCGCTCCCACCACCTCCTGAGGCAGACCATTCCATTCATCCAGCACCCTCTCTGTGAAGAACTTCCTCACATTCCCTCTTAACCTCTCATCTTCCAATTTCATGTCATGCCTCCTTGTTCTTGTGCTCCTCCTGTATTGGAAAATGTCTCCCCTTGCACCTTGTTTATACTCTTGAGGTACTTGAATTGGCGTCTTTTTCTGCCCACAAAGAAATCCACAGCAGTCCCGACAGAGCTCTGTTGAGCTTGATCACTCCCCCTGTCTCACTCACTCATTCTGTTTCTCCTGGTGCTGCAGGCTGCCCTTTTGTACTGTGCTCCTGCCTGCATTGGCACCTTTTTCTGCCCACAAAGAAATCTACAGCGGTCCTGACAGAGCTCCATTGAGCTCGATTACTTCCCCCCTCTCTCACTCACTCCTTCTGTTTCTCCCAGCGCCGCAGGCTGCCCTTTTGTAATGGGCTCCTACCTGCGTTGGCACCTTTTTCTGCCCACAAAGAAATCTGCAGCAGTCCCGACAGAGATCCGCTGAGCTTGCTCACTCCTCCTCTCTCACTTGCTCGTTCCATTTCTCCCGGCACTGCAGGCTGCCCTTTTGTACTGGGTTCCTGCTGCATTGGCACCTTTTTCTTCCCACAGAAAAATCCGCAGCAGTCCCAACAGAGCTCCGTTGAGCTTGCTCACTCCCTCTCCCTCACTCGCTCGTTCTGTTTCTCCTGGTGCTGCAGGCTGCCCTT
Source organism: Neoceratodus forsteri (assembly GCA_016271365.2). Classification (NCBI taxonomy): domain Eukaryota; kingdom Metazoa; phylum Chordata; order Ceratodontiformes; family Ceratodontidae; genus Neoceratodus; species Neoceratodus forsteri. Next base: position 115,620,553 of record JADMNL010000025.1, read on the forward strand.
TTGTACTGTGCTCCTGCCTGCATTGGCACCTTTTTCTGCCCACAGAAAAATCCGCAGCAGTCCCAACAGAGCTCCGTTGAGCTTGCTCACTCCCCCTCCCTCACTCGCTCGTTCTGTTTCTCTGGGTGCTGCAGACTGCCCTTTTGTACTGGGCCCCTGCCTTCATTGACACCTTTTTCTGCCCACAAAGAAATTCGCAGTAGTCTCAACAGAGCTCTATTGAGCTTGCTCACTCGCCCTCTCTCACTCGCTCGATCTTAATCTGTCCCAAACACTGATTTCCCACAGCGACCGTGCTATTCTGCGCGGGAAGTGCAAAAACACATTTTGGCCAGGATGTGAAAAATGACAGCTGTACTGTTCATAAGGAGGTGTGAAAAAATGCCAGTGTTGAAAATCGGGTGTGAAAATGTTACAAATTTGCGAAGTTACAAGGGTGCATGGAAACTGCGAAATGCACACTTGTAACACAGTCATTTTATGGACTTTCATCACCAAATTTTCAACAGAGGCATTTTAGGACCTCTGCTCATGAACAGTGTCACTGTCATTTTCTCAATCTATCGCAAAAACTGATTTCCCACAGTGACCGCGCTATTCTGTGCCAGAAGTGCAAAACACATTTTGGCCAGGATGTATAAAATGACAGCTGTACTGTTCATAAGGAGGTGTGGAAAAATTCCGATGTTGAAATCTGGACTGAAAATATTACAGATTTGCAAAGTTATGAGTGTGCATGGAAACTGCGCAACGCACGCTCGTAAAAAAGGCATTTTGGGATTTTTTTCACCAAATTTGCAACCTAGGCCTTTTGAGAGCCCACCTCATGAACAGTGGCACTGTCATTTCACTAATTGGTCCCGAAAGGTGATTCGGCACAGTGACCGCAAAATCACCTTTCGGGACCGAATAATGCAATGACAGTGACTAAATTCATGGGGAGGGTTCCCAAGAACCCCATGTTGAAAATTTGCTGCCAAAATTCCCCAAAATACCCTAGATCTGCACCAAAGTTGAAAAAACCCTATTTATGCCATTATACAGCTTACCGACATTGCTTCAGTTCGCGGTCAGCTTTGAAGAGTGCAGACATGTTCCTGGTCCACTGAAGATCATTGCACTGGGCTCCAGAGGTAAGTATGGTCTGGGGGTGGGGAGGTGGGGTGCACAGAGTGTGGGCGCGGGTTGGGAGATGGGCCACCGAACTCTACGAGGGACCGTTTTCTGTTTTACAGGTGTTAAAAAAAAAAAAAACATTGCGGGACTGTTTTTTTCTTTTCAGGGACATTTTGCATGCTGGGGTGGGCTCCAATGTGTGCCACCTGGAGTGTCTGGGGGCTGTAGCCGTGAGATTAGGCACCCCCATCCTTCAGCACATACCAGTGGGGGTAAGAGCGAGGCACCCCTCGGCACACAGAAAACTGGGGGACATTATGCTGATGGGGAGTGGGCTCCCCATCGGCAGATAACTGGGGGGGACTAAAGCCGACAGGGGTTAGGGCCCGTCGGCAAAAGACTGTTGAGGGGCACATGCTGCGGAGGACTGGGCACCCCTTAGCACACAACCAATGGGGAAGGGGTTACAGTGTGCTAACGGTTTAGTGGGCTCCCTGCGGCAAATGTACTGGGTCAGAGCGGCATACAAATGGCAAGGTACCACCCTGCAATGATGGGTTGGTCCCTCATTGCAGCAAAATGGCTGATGCTGCAATGACGAGGCGGCCCCTGATTGCAGCGGCAAAAACTTTTTAACTTGGTGGCACTTCTGCAGAACCAGTGTCATCAAGACACTGGGCCTACATTGGTCCACCAGTGCCAAGCCCCCAAATGCAGTGCCCCGTTGGCTGCCAGAGTACCGCCCCTCCACAACCCGCTTCTCTCCTAAGCTGCCACATAATGTTTCTTGCGCATGAGTGCAAGCAAACACAAAAATGGCTTTGCTGTTTAAGTTCAAGTATCCTCTGTCTGGCTGAGAAAGGGAACACTGCAGGCATCCCATATATGGAACATGCCATATAGGGGCTAAGTTTCACTTCTGAAAGAGAAAGGAAAGATGTTACTATGCAAACTCATGATATATGGATGTGTTTTTGTGTCATCCATCCCCCGGTACAAACAGAAGTCTAACACAGATTGAAAGAGGGAGGCAGTATAGTGCAGTGGTTTAAGGCTCTGAGCTGCAAATCTGGTGACATCCAGTAGACCAAACCTGGGTTTGAATCCCACAGCTTCCACTTGCATACTGTGTGACCCTGAGCAAGTCATTTAACTCCCCTGTGCTTCCAGGTCACACCTGTAAAAAAGCTGTCAGCTTAGTGTGTTACTCCTGGTTAAGCAACTAAAAAAAAAAAAATACATTGGCTTCAAGAAATTGAGATCTGTATTCATAGGAAATACGTAGAAGCTCCTATACATTTGAGAATCACCCAGGTTAATGAAAATGCATGAAACTTTACAGGCATTAAGTGTCAGTCATGTTAGAGGTGTGTAGTCTTAGCTATTTACACAATTCTGCAGCCCCCAAAACTGTCTAAAATAAATGGGCAAGTTTGGTGTCAAAAGCAAGCTGACCTTACAACCTCTCTAATGATGTGAGTCTTGATTGTTTGCCTAACAGCAATACCTAGTTGCTTCCGTTGTAAGCATTCTTCATGAACTCCAAGCAGCATGGTGTCATGGCTCATTAAACACAGACAAAGAAAACACTTCTAGCCAGATGTTTTTTCATGTTATAGACCGTGGAAAAATGACAGATAAGCAATACATATATCCTTTTGAACAGGAAAACCTGTAGTTCTGAAATCTCTAAATACTTTTTGGATATCAATAAGATAAAGGTTTATTTTATTTTATTTTTTTATAAATTACAGATTTTATATTAGAATTAACACCATCATGTTTGGTCTTAAATGAATCCTAATTTTGAGCTACTTCTGATAGGTTTTAAATGTGTGCCAGAATGCATATAGATGCAAGAAAGGAAAATAGTTTTATACAAAAACCTTTGTCTTAGACAAAAGTCATTTCTAAAAAGAAAATGATTTCTGAGAAATGATAATTGTCATCATATGTCATCTGCAAGGACCAATCAGAGTCTGGTGATGATGTCATCCAACGTAGAAACATATAGAGAAATTAAGGCCAGCCCACCTCAGAACTGCTTGATCCTTCCGTGGGTGAGGACCTATGTTGGCTGTCTTGATAATTTTGATGGTCTTGGATCATCTACTAGGCCAAAAACCTGAGGCCACGCCTGCTTGGGACCATCATGGGTTGAGCCATTGCATCCCTCAGAGGGTGCTAAGAGCAAACTTGAAAGTCTGCACAACATTGCACCAAAGCCAGCTGCTGAAACTGTTACAGGAAGGACTCTTTTTTTTTTTTTTTTTTTTCCAATATTGGCTGAAGCAAGGCCTATGTTTTACATACTGAGATTCTGGACTAAAGTAATGTTTTAGAATTTCTACTAAAAGCCTGGACAAGAGACTGACTTGGGAATTTACCAGCCCGCAAGCCTGTTGGATAGCAATGAGTCTGGAGCTGCAGGCTCAAGAGCAGAAAGGAACTGTAACAGGAAAGTCAGTCCACTTAAGAAAACCACTTTGCTGTCCACGGGGAAATATCTTCCTACAAACTGTTGTGTTGCTGAACTGCTGAAATCTTGCTGTTTGATTTTTCCCACCAAATCCTGATAAGTGACTTTTGATGATTCATGACATCAAGCAAGAAGGATCCAGCCTGCACTGCTTCATAGATGTCAGAAGATTCTACAGTTCCAGGTTCAAGGGGGAAAGACAGAAGACCACAGACAAGCTAAGCCACTGAAGCACTTTTATCATCCAAAATCATAAGTTCTCACCAAGATTTTGAAAGCTAAAAGAAGGTCAAACCTACAGATAACCAGAAGTTTAAAGGATACATAAACAAGTACGTTGCAGAAGTGCTCCAAAAACACTGCCTTGTAGGTCAGGGGTTTACCTAAATAGGTCGCGGAGGTCGCGAGGGCCTGCTCTGAAGCCCTCCCTGCCCAAAGAAGCCTCGAACCCGAGACACACCAGGTAATTTCTACCTTGATCCAGGCTGCTGCCACCATCATTGGCCATCTGGTGTCTTTTCTGAAACGGCCACAAGCTGCCCTGCTCAACGCATGAATCCCGGCCAGAGTAGCACCTCGTGTTGCTGCCCAGGCTCAAACGGAGCTGAACTGTTACTTTTGTGCCTGATTTTGTAACTATTTCCATTTGCCTATAACTGTATTTAAAAGCTTAGAGTCACTGCAAGCCCAGGACCTGTGTTCTGTCTGAAACCCCCCCTGTGCAAATCGGACTGGGGACTTATTTATTTATTTTTTTTATTTTTTTTTTTTTGTAACACCCAACTTCTCCATTAGCTCCTTATATTGTTTTGCCACTAGAGGGAGCCTGATTAAGTTTGAACAATTTGCTCTCAGTACCTCACTTGTCAGATTTTACTGCTCTCTAGTAGCTGTCTTCACTTGGTCATCACCCCCTCATCACTCCCTCGTCACCCCATCTCCAATCATCAAAAGCTATCCCGCCATTGTGCACTCCTCAGATCAGCCCTCCTCCTCCTGCTCCTGTCAGGCAATGTCCACCCCAATCCCGGGCCTGGCAGCACTGGTCCTACCCCTGAAATCTCCTGGGCTGCGCATTGCTTCTATGAACATCTGTAGCCTCCTGAAAAACTGGACTCTCTGCACTGCTGGGTGACTCTTCATAAACCTGATGTTATTGCCCTTGTTGAAACCTGGCTGTCTCCCTCCACTCCTAACTCTCATGTCTCTCTCCCGGCTACCTCTCCACGGTTGGACCGTGTCGGCAGGAGAGGTGGGGGCTGTGTCTTCTATTTGAAGGATTCTCTCGTGAGGCTACCACTCCCCCTGCCTGACTTCGACCATAAGGCCCAGGCACTTACTCTAAAGCTGTCCCCGGACCCAGCTAGAGGCCCATTATTCCTAACCATAGCCTACATACCCCCCAAGAACCAATCCCAGGCCCTGGGCCCACTAATTGACTACCTCACCTCCCTACCCAACTCGTCGGACCAAATCTTGGTGGCGACTTGAATATAAACTGGCTCTGCCCTCATCTTCCTCCCACCGTGAGGCTTCGATTCAATTGACCTAACTCAACTGGTCACACAGCCTACTAGAAAAACCCTAGGGGACAAGCACCCTCCTGGATGTGGTCCTCACCAACAGGCCAATCCGCATCCACAACATCCAAATCCTCCCTGACTGCCTCAGTGACCACTCCCTGTGCTTTTCAACTGGGAAACCTCAGCTCTCATCCCGGTCAAAACCACCTCTCGAGCGGCTTAGGCCTGGGGACTCATAAACCTTAGGCTTCCTTGCCCACACTGATTGGTCCCTCTGAGCAGGGCAACCAACATTGACTTGGCCCTGGCCTTCTTTGTAAGCACTTTCAACTTTGCCTGTGATATCTTTGCTCCCATAACTGCTAGGAGGTCCAAAGTGAAACATGCCCCTTGGATCACCCCTGCCCTTCTGTGGCAACTTAAGCAACGTGACAATCTTTGGCACCTTGCTGTTGCTACTGGCCGTTCAGCTGACAGGCAGTCCTATGCTGCTGCCCGTAACCAGTGCACCTGGGCCATCCGCAAAGCAAAGGCGGAATACTACAAGCCTCTCTACCTCCTCCTGGGGAACCCCAGGTGCTTCTGGGACAACATAAGCAACTGAATGGTCACTCCCAGTCCCCTCTCTTCTCTTCTCAACATCAATGGTACCGTCTCCTCTGACCCTGCCCTCATTGCCTCCCACCTCAATAACTCCTTCACCGACCTTAGCTCAGTACTTCCTAGTAACTTTTTCAGTCCACCTCCTCCATCTGTACCACCACCCATTGCCCGCCCCTCTTTCCACCTGCGTCGTGTCACCATGCAAGAAGCTAGGCCTTACTTGCTAAAAGCCCTAAAAGGTAACACCATCGGTAATGACTCACTTGATCCCTGCCTTTTACGTCAGGTCTTGGATCAGGTCCTCTCACCTATTACATGCATTTTCAACAAATCACTCTGTCTCGGACAATTCCCCTCTGTCTGGAAGATTGCCACAGTTACCCCTGTCCATAAAGGTGGTGACAGGACTCTTCCGGGTAACTACCGACCCATCTCAATCCTCTCCCCCCTCTCTAAGGCGTTAGAAGGTAATTGTGGCATCCAGTCTCTGACTACCTCTGTAAGTACAATGTTCTCTGCCCTGAACAACACGGGTTCAGAGCAGGTCATAGTACCAATACAGCACTCCTGGAATTTTCCAACTTCCTCCATGCCTCCTTGGACTCTGGTGCCCTGGCTGGTGCTATATTCATTGACCTGTCTAAAGCATTCGATACTGTTTCGCATCCTCTTTGCTCTCCACCTCGACCTAATAGGCTTTGCCTCAGGACCTGTTCCTGGTGCACCAGCTATCTCTCCGCCCGCTCCCAATGTGTGAAAGTCAGAGTACTCTCTCTGAAACATGCCCCATTAGCTCTGGGGTGCCGCGAGGCTCAATTCTTGGACCCCTACTATTCTCACTCTTTCTTAACTCCCTACCCAGCAGTTGTATCGGGTAAGATGCTTCTCTATGCTGATGCTGTTCTCTTGCCTCCCACAATGACCCCATGCTGCTACAGAACTCCCTCCAACTAGTCTTTGACTCTGCAGCTACCTGGTTCACTGAGCACCGACTTGTTATCAACCTTAAGAAAACAAAAACGATGCTCTTCTCCCACCCCCAAAATAAGTACAGCAAGTTTCCCTTAGCTGTCCACTCCACACCAATCTCGTCATTGACCAGGTGCAGTCCTATAAATATCTTGGTATAACCTTTGACCCTGCACTTTCATTCCATGGACATATATCTGCCCTAAATTCTGTCGCCAACTCACGGCTAGGCATTCTTTACCGGCACAAGAAATGCCTCCCTCCTGATGCCCTCCGCCTGGCTGTCACCTCCTCTGTCATGTCTCTCATTGACTATGGCCTTCCGGTCTATGGCTCAGCAGATCAGACTGCCCTCAACAAGGTTCGTCTCACAGTAAATAAGGCCTGCAGACTTATCACTGGTGCTCCCAGACTCACTCACACATGTGAGCTGTACACCCTGGCTACCCTACTCAACCTGGAAGAGCGACTCATGTATCAGACATGCCAGCTCACCTTTAAAGCCCTGCATGGCCTATCCCCCATAGGCCTATCCAACTCCATTCGCCGTACTGCACCGACCCTGATCACGCGCAGCTCGTCAAGAGCTACCCTAGTTCTTCCGAGAGCCAGGACCTCACAAGGTCAGAGGGCATTCCCCTACCGTGCGCCCCACTGGTATAACTCCCTCCCTGCCAGTGTCTCAAACTCTCTAACCTTAGCTTGCTTTAAGCCCAGGCTCAGAAACTTCCTGCTTAGCTCTCGCAAATGCAACTGCTAGCCTAGTGTAAAAAAAAAAAATATATATATATATATATATATATACTCTGTTTGACAATGCTCACAGGCGGCTCCCCTTCCTTTCCCTACTTATTCCTCCTCCTCTATCTCCCTCCCTTCTACCCCCACCAGCTCTCCCCCGACCATAAGTTTTGCACCTTTTGTTATCTTTTGCTCGTTGGAGATTGTACTCTATTAAACAAAACTGTAATTGAACTGTAACTTTTTTTGTTTGTAAGTACTGTGTCCCTTGTACTACTGTTCTGATGTCCTCTTTGTGATGAGGTACCTTTGTAAATGAGCCTCTGGCTCAAAGGTTTCTAAACTGATGTTTAAATAAATAAATAAATAAATAAATAAATAATGATGTGCTCCATTTAGCTCTGAAAATACATTATCCCACAGTCGCTAGCTCCAAAACGTCCTGCCAACATGTAAACAAACCCCGAGCTCCTGTTTAAACCCCCCGCTGAAGTAGCTGCCTAAGATGGCCACTGCGTGCAACGCGATTACATCATCTGAGAGACAAAGCCCCGGAGCGGTAATACAAGCTGAATGGGGAGTTAACATTAAAGTATGAAATAACCTTAATGAAGTGCTTCCCCTCCAGATCCTTTACCTGTGCAGGTTTGAAATTGATGGTGACACCTGAACATGTAAAGGATCTGGAGGAGGCGCTTCATTAAGGTTATTTCATACTTTAATGTTAACTCCCCATTCAGCTTGTATTGCCACTCCAGGGCTCTGTCGCTCAGATGATGTAATCGCATTGCACGCAGTGGCCATCTTAGGCAGCTACTTCAGTGGGGGGTTTAAACAGGAGCTCGGGGTTTGTTTACATGTCGGCAGGACGTTTTGGAGCTAGCGACTGTGGGATAATGTATTTTCAGAGCTAAACGGAGCACATCATTAATTAGGTAAACCCCTGACCTACAAGGCACTGTTTTTTGAAGAGCTTCTGTGACATACTTGTTTATGTATTCTTTAAGTATTCTTTTAATTATTTTAATTGATAATATGTTAATATTTTAATTTGACTATTTAGGGTGGTAACATAGTGAGCTTAACTTTTAATTACAAAGTTTGGGTGTATAGGTTAAGAAATTTAAACAAAATGAAATAAATTTTCAAACAACATGAAGTCTTGCTGTATTCTGACTATATGCAGTTAGCCCCAGCACTTGAACTGCCCCGGAGAGTAAAGAGTTAACTATATGCAGGAGCATAGAACGTTGAGCTCCAGCTCGGTTTTCAAACCTCTGTCTCTAGCACTCTGAAGTGTAACCGTCAGATTTTTTACTCCGCCTAACTGTGAAGTCGCTCCGGAGATTCCTCCTGCACTTCGGTTTGGTAAGTTCAAATCGGTCAGTTTTATCAAACCGTTTCTTTATTTTCGGTCTTCTTACCTCTGTCTTGGTAACAGTAAGTGGTAGTAGTAGGTAGTTTGTTGTGATTCTGGTATTATTGTGGAAATAGTTTTTGCCTTTGGTTCTTCTCCGCTCGGCCTGGTTTGGAACCGAATCCCATTCTATTTGACTTTTATTCAAAAATATTACTGTGGTTTCTGGTACTTATCGGTTTCTAATAAAAATCCGATTTTCTTAATTTTTTTAACCAACCTGTGACACAGTTGGAACCGATCAGTTTTTAGTTGCCTGGCATAAAAGCTAGTAAGGGTAACTGTTTTCAGTATTTCGGCATGTCTGACAAACCCAAAAAGAAAACCGGTCCCACTGGGTTTCAGCACTGTACCAAGTGAAAGGAGGCCTTTGCTAAGGCTGACCCTCACCTCATCTGTGTTTACTGTCTGGGGTTTGACCACCTCAAAGAAGACTGCCAGATTTGTAAAAACTTTCCCAAAGCCACTCTGGAAAAACGTTTGAGTAGGCTGAGGGAGAGGGAAACCGAGAAGTCCGCTGACCCGGATGGCCAGCCCAGTTCGGTTGCGACAGAACCTGAGGAGTTGCCCACTGACCTGGGCGATACCTCCTCTGGCAAAAGGAGAGCCGATTCTGCAGAATCGGTTCCTAGTAAAAGGAAACGTAAACCAGCCGGTTCGGATGCGACTTCCCATGGTCCGACCACTGAGGAGATTGCAAAAGCGATCACTATAGTACAATCGCTTTGCCTGGTTCCGAGCGAACCAGCAACGGTTCACAGAGGTTTGGTTCGGTCGGACATAGTCGCTTCTGACATTGATCCAGAGGTTTTCTATGAGGGTGATTGGGATGGAGAAGAAGAGTATGATGCAGAGGAAGATGAAGGCCTAGATGAGCCAGTAGAGCCTGACATCTCCCCAGACAGGCCTTCCAGTGTGTCTCCTCCCAGACTTTCTGAGTCCCCCTCCCATTTCTTGTTTTACAGGAAAGTGGCTGATACTCTTCAGCTCCCAGTTGAGGAAGCTGCACAGGATCAGGAGGAACCTGACTTCATGGAAATGATGGATGTCCCAGAGTCGAAGAGAGTGTCTATCCCTCTGCATAAATCCCTGGGGAAACAGACACAAACAATTTTGCAGTTTCCAACCTCTATACCTCCTGTGGATAGAAAGATGGACAGGAGATATATGCTGTCAGGTCCTGGAACAGAATTTCTTACTACTCATTGCATCTATGTTGGGTTAGTGCAGGCTGCAGCCTGTGACAAGGCTAATATTCCCCTGGCATCCCACCCCCGGATAAGGATTCTAGGAAAATGGATGCCATGGCCAAGAAGCAATACTTGGCATCCTCTTTGGGACTCAGACAAGCTAATTATATGGCATATACAGCCAGGTACCAGAAATCGAGGTGGGATGCAGTTCTGGAACTGGCTAAGAGTGCCCGTCCCCAGCTAGCCAAGGAGCTGGAGAGGGTGGCTGCAGAAGGCATTGAGGCATGCAAGGTCCAATGTCATGCTGCTGTTGACTCTAATGATGTACATTCCAGGGTCATGGCTACATCTGTCTCCATGAGGAGATTAGCTTGGCTCAGATGTACCAGTTTGTCACAGGATACCCAGACTAAGGCCATTGATTTTTCTGTTGCTGGTAACTCTCTATTCGGTGAACAGACGAAGGCTTACATGAAGAAGATGGATGAGTACAGGACCACCTACAGGAGTGCTGCAGCAAAAGAGAAGCAGGCCACTCCTCAGAAGCAGCAGTTTAGGGCTGGCAGGGACAGGCCTTTTCACAGGCCTTTTTTCCAAGCCCAGGCTTCCTCTTCATTCCAGTAGAGGGGGTTCTTCAGGGGAAGAGGCAGATGAGGGATGACCAGGACCCCAGCATCCACTCAGTCCAAGCCCCCTGCTAAACAGACACCCTGAGGTGTCAGTCAGGGTCACCTCCCCAATTCCTGTAGGGGACAGGCTGGCTCACTACTTCCAGGCCTTGGAGTCCATTACTTCAGACAAATGGGTCCTGGAAGTAGTGAGCCAGGGACTTGTTCTCAGTTTCAAAAGGTTCTCAAAAATGAGAGCAAGATCTTTCAACCCTCTCTCCCCCTTGGAGACAAAGGCCTTAGTGGCAGAAGTCTCCTCTCTTCTGCTCATGCGGGCAGTAGAGAAGGTACCTCTTTGTCACAGGGGAAAAGGACTTTATTCCAGATACTTCCTTACTCCAAAAAAGACAGGGGAGTGGCGACCCATCCTAGATTTAAGGTACCTCAACAAACACCTGACAAAACCAAAGTTCAAAATGGTGACTCTGGGAATAATTCTTCCCCCTCTGAGACCAGGAGACTGGCTAGCCTCACTGGATCTCAAGGATGCGTATTTCCACATACCCATCAGACATTCCCACAGAAAGTACCTAAGGTTCGAGTTGCCCTCAGGCCATTATCAGTTCAGAGCCATGCCTTTCGGCCTAACATCTGCTCCAAGGGTGTTCACCAAGTGCCTGGCAGTAGTGGTGGCATTTCTCAGGAGACAAGGTATTCTTCTGTTCCCATATCTGGACGACAGGCTCCCAGTAAGTCAGTCCTCTGACCAAGTCAAGTCAGCCTTGGAGGTCACCCAAAGGCTCCTGATGTCCTTGGGTTTCATTCTAAACCTGGAAAAGTCAGTTCTGGAACCTACTCAGCTGCTTACTTTCATAGGGGTGGACATAGACACTACCTAGGCAAGAGCATTCCTTCCTCTTTCAAGAGTCCAGTTGCTAGTCACTCTGGCTTCCTCTTTTCATCCTCTAGTTTCTCGTCCAGCCAGACATTTTCTTCAGTTACTAGACCACATGGCAGCCTCCACAGCTGTGATCCAGGGAGCAAGGTTTCAGATGAGAGATATTCAATTTCATCTCAGATCTTACTGGTCTCAGAAAAAGGACCCTCTCTCCAAATTGGTTCCAGTGTCTCAAACTCTAGTTCAAGCACTCCAGTGGTGGCTGAAGGAGGACAACCTTCGTCAAGGTGTTCCATTCATCAGTCAGGCTCCTTCAGTGATTCTCACCACAGACGCCTCTCTCCTAGGCTGGGGGGCTCACCTAGGTCAACTTACAGCTCAGGGAACCTGGTCTCACCAGGAGTCTCTCCTTCACATAAATCTTCTAGAGTTGAGGGCTGTCTTTCTAGCTTTGCAGACATTCTCAGCTGTGGTTCAGGGGAAAGTAATACAAATCAGGACAGACAATACCACAAACCATGTGGTATATCAACAAGCAGGGAGGCACTTGGTCCTTGGCCTTGTGCACAGAGGCCATGAAGATATGGTCTCTGGCTTATTCCCTTCAGGCTTCCCTGGTGGCTGTGCACCTTCCAGGGAAGGACAACATTTTAGTAGATGCTCTTAGCAAAATTTCTCAGGGTCATCACGAATGGACTCTGAATCCCCTGGTCCTTCAGGTTATCTTCAAGAGGTTGGGTACTTCAGAGATAGATCTCTTTGCAGCCCCGGACAATCATCAACTTCCTCTCTTTTGTTGCAGACCTCCTCTCCTAGGCTCTGTACAACAGGAGGCTCTACTATTGGGTTGGACAAGCAGGTTCCTCTATGCATTTCCTCCTTTCCCTTTGATATTCAGGGTCCTGATCTAAATCAGATCTCAGCCTTGCAGGGTGATTCTAGTGGCACCAGACCGGGCCAGACAGCCTTGGTATCCTCTACTACTGTCACTGTCAGTGATAATGCCTCTGTGTCTTTTCAGACAGTTCAATCTTCTGACATCCTCTTGGGGGAGGATCCTCTACCCCAATCTTCAGGCTGTCAGGCTCAATGCCTAGCTCTTGAAGAGTTAGAATATGAAGATCTAAACCTTTCTCAACTACTCTTGGATATTCTAAAGGTTAGCAGGAAACCTGCTACCAGAAAGACTTACAATTCCAAGTGGAAAAGATTTGGGTTTTGGCGTTCCCAGAAACTTGTTCAGTCAGAGTTGGCTGACATTGCTACTGTGTTAGACTATCTGGTGCATCTTAATAGCTTAGGCCTTTGGCCTACTGCTCTCAAGGTACATTTGGCAGCTGTATCTGCCTTCCTTTCTGCTGAGAAGGGCTCTTCCCTTGCCTGTCATCCAGTCTTCAAGAAATTTTTCAAAGGTCTGATGCATGTTAATCCTCCCTTTCGAGACCATACTCCTTCTTGGGACCTGAACATCTGTATAGCACAGCTTATGCAGCCTCCTTTTGAGCCTCTATCTTCAGCAGAGCTGAAATATTTGACATGGAAAACTGTATTCCTGGTAGCTGTTACCTCTGCCAGGAGAATCAGTGAGTTACACGCTTTATTAGTGGAACCTGATTTCATTTCTTTTCACAGAGATAAGGTGGTCCTTTGAACTAACAGAAAGTTTCTTCCCAAAGTAGTGTCAGACTTTCATCTGAACCAATCTATGTCATTGCCTGTGTTTTTCACTGGCCATTCTTCCTCTGGGGAGAGAAGATTACACAGTCTTGATGTGAAGAGGGCCCTTAGTTATTATGTGGAGCATATTAAGGCCTATAGGAATGGCTGTTCTCAGTTATTTTTCACCTATGGTGAGGTGGGAAAGGGCAAACCAGCCACTAAGAGAACTATTGCCAGGTGGATTGTCTCCTGTATCCAATGTTGCTATTCAAAGCTTGGGAAGGAACCTCCCTCAGGCCTGAGGGCTTATTCTACCAAAGGTACAGCTGCTTCGCTCACAGCAGCTAGAGATATACCTTTAGTGGACATTTGTAAAGCAGCCACCTGGAAAACTGTTCACACTTTTACCAAACATTACTCTCTGGACATTCAGTCTAGAAGTGATGCTAGGTTTGGCACAGCTGTGCTGCAGAGCTTGTTCCCAAAATAGGGTCTGTGACTCCCTCCTCCTGGGGGGTACTGCTTGGTAGTCTGCATATAGTCAGAATACAGCAAGACTTCATGTTGTTTGAAGAAAAAATTACTCACCTTAGTAATGTTGTTTCTTCTAATGGAGTCTTGCTGTATTCTGACGTTCCTCCCTGCCTCCCCTCCTGGAATCTAGTAGTTTTGGGATGTGGGTGGGCAGGCACAGTGCTGCACCCCAGAGGTGTATTTGGCTTGCTCTATCTTATGGGTTTATTAATGTGTTAATTTCACTACCTACTTTGATTTTGTCTCTGTCTTATCTTTAGCTTTCTTTTTGGGGTTCTCGACTTGAGTCTTTTTGACCCTAAAAGCAGTTTATGTGGCCATTTGGCTTACAAAAGTTGAAACAATTTCCACCTGTTAATTTGATTAGTTAGTGCTCGTAATAATCTGATGGTTACACTTCAGAGTGCTAGAGACAGAGGTTTGAAAACCGAGCTCAAGCTCAACGTTCTATGCTTCTGCATAGAGTTAACTTTTTACTCTCCGGGGCAGTTCAAGTGCTGGGGCTAACTGCATATAGTCAGAATATAGCATGACTCCATTAGAAGAAACAACATTACTAAGGTGAGTAATTTTTTCTTACATGCTATGAAGTTCGGAAATAAGTTTTATACAAAAAATATAATGTGACATTGGTGTGATGAGTTTGTATGTTCTTATGCATGAAGGTTATGTTAAATCCTAAGTATGCTGAAAGTCTAGTATAACCAGTACCATTTATTATGCTGAAAATTGCTTATTCATTTACATTGTTTATTTGCTGAAATTGTTTTGTTTTATTTGATTTTCTGAAACCTTTGTTGTTTCTGTTTACAGTGTTTTTACATTAATTTTGTTATGTTTACAAGGTATATATTTATGCTAATTAGGAATATTTAGAATTTGTGCATATGTGAATAAAATATATATATATTTTTAATATGTTTAAGTGTAGCAGAAGGGTTTTTCATCGTTATTTTAAACCTGGAGAACAGGGTTAATATCATATGTGAATTGTATAATTATTTTTGGTAACGTTTGAAAATATTTTTGGAATAAGGCTGAGGTGAATCCAAGTGCTACATTATAAAAGTGATATAGCCTTTATTCCAACACTGGTGACCACAGCAGTGCATTCTGGTGCTCACTCTTTCTGTGTCTGTCTGCAGCTTTGGGCACAAGTAACATGAGCTGAATGTGCAAAGTCCCAGGGTGAGTCACCTTACAGATGGCACCTACAGAGAGGGACAGTGACAGACAATGACTGCGAGAATCCAACACTGGGACTAGTCCTTTTTCTCAGTCTCTGTTTAATTTAATGCACAGTTTCTGAGAGAGAGAGAGAGAGAGAGAGAGAGAGACAAACATACACACAGAATGCAAGCCACAGTGTGTGTGTGGGGGGTGAGAGAGAGAGAGAGAGTGGGCAAGTGAGCCCTGCAGTTGTCAATAATTTCATGAACATATTGCAGCAACACATTCTGGTGCTCGCTCCCTCAGTCTGTGACTGCAGCTTTGGGCACAAGTAACAGCGATCTGAAACTGCAAAATACTGGGATGAGTAACCTTACTACCGACACCTACAGAGAGGGACAGTGAGAGACGGTGGCACCAATAGTCTGAGACCAGGACATGTCCTTTCTCTCTGTGTGTCTCTCTGTTTAATGCACACTTTCTCAATTCAGAGAGAGAGAGAGAGAGAGAGACACACACACACACACACACACACACACACACACAGTGAGCCGTGTGACGGGTGGTGGAAAGTGAGTCATGCATTTGTATTACATTTTAAGTGAACATACAAATGTCAGAAATCATATTGTGAGTGTATTTCTCACATTTGTGTGTTCATAAAGTAAATCACGTATGCATCAGTGTGGGGACTGCTTTTCAAGTTGTGGTTGTGGGTCGTGTATGCACCTGCTTGTTGGGAATGGTTTTTAACTAATAAAGTATTTTGCACTTTATTTCTTGGCTGAGGAGTGCCTTTTTTTGCTTTTGTATTTTGATACATTTAATACTCGCACCCTCGCAGGCTATGGAGCTGTATTGCCATCTGCATACATTAAGATGTTCCCTCTTTAAATGGAGGAAAAACACCTTTATGAATATTTTTTTTTTGTCTTTTAAACATAACCCATGTTACAGTATAAGTGCAATAACCCACGACATGGTATTGGGTTATAGGCATTTAATCCACATCTCTGGTGCTGTGGTGACACTCTGCCTATGGCCTTATGCCTCACAACACACCAAAGGCGTGGATTACATACTTATAATCCCATACCCTGTCGTGGGTTATGGCTAACATAGTAGTGTTAGGAGATTCCATTCTCAAATTCACTGATAGAATCATATGTTGAAATAGCGAGGCAACAGCATTGGCTTGCAGTTTGTCAGGGGCAGGAATATATGCCATCAGCAGCACGCCTGCAGGTGTTTTAGAGCATACAAAGGAACTACTAGTAGTTTTACACATTGGTGCAAATGACATAGGAAGGAAACGCATTACGGATCTTCAAAGGTTGTTTGGAAAAGTGTGTACAGACTTAGTGGCAATATCAGAAATCCTTCCAGTCCCGAGGGTGGGAAAAATGAGAACAATCGAAGCTAACTAGACTAAATTGATGGCTGAAAAGATAGTGCATTAGAGAGATAATTTCCTTTTTTTTTTTGGAAAACCTATGGGTTTCAATATACACACAATCTTTTCACCTCAGATGGACTCCACCTGAATAGACTAGGAATCAGGGTATTGGTTGAGAAAAATAATAAAGCAATCAACAACTGTTTAAATTAGGTTGTAAGGGGAGAGGGGGAGGAGATTTGATACTGCATAAAATGAGGATAATATCCACACGGGTAGGTGGAAAGCACTACTTATAAATGCCAGGAGTTTGAGAAACAAACTGGATGAACTGGAAATTATATCGAATAAGGAGGAAATAGCCCTTTGTGCAATAACAGAAATGTGGCATTTTGTTTATTTGTTCCACCACTAAAAGACCCCTTATCTTCTCTGTCATCTGCCAGACCCTTTGGTTGCTGCAGATGCTGCTGGTGAGGACCCCATCTGGACCGTACGATAAACTAGTCCGACGCATAAAATAAAGAATAAGGCAGGTTTATTTGCTGTACAGCAGATGTTCTCTTCATGAGGACAAGCCCTAGACTGACAAATCTCTGACTGACAGGATTACATGGCACTGCCAGGCAGTGCAACAATTAGATACACGCAGGTTCTAAGTGCTCTTAAAGGGGCGGCAGCTTAACATTAAGCCCCATGCTTAATGTATGCTTCGCAGAAACATGGTGGCAAAATGAGGCCAGGGCTATTGAAGTTGGGGGTTACCAACTTGTCCATACAGACAGGGGTCAAAAAAAAGGGTGGAGGAGTAGCACTCTGTGTAAGAGACAGTATTAAAGCTCACCTATTAAATAAAAATCAGGATCTAGACATGGAGCAACTATGGGTAACATTTATTACCACCACAAGAGGAAAAAAATATTATGGGTGTCTGTTATAGACCACCTTCTCTGGGGTGGGGGTGGGGAGAAAGCTGAGTTTCTGGGTATTATTAGGAATCAGATCCAGTGTGTAAGCTACTTATTGTTAGAGATTTTAACTATCCTGGCATAAATTGGAATCTTAGTTCTGTCTCAACATCAGCTGAGGCAGAATTCTTGGAAGTTTTAGAATACCTAAGCTTGGAAAATCATGTTACAGAAAATACAAGGGATGAACACCTTTTAGACTGGGTTCTCAGTAACATGGAGGGGACATTAAATATTGCAAGACCAGAGAACCTCTTTCAAGTAGTGATCACAACTTGGTATAGGTCACTATAATCATTCAGACAACTAGACAAGTAGGTATTATGGAGCTAAAATGCAATGATAAGGCAGATTACAAAAATATAAGTAAATTAGCTCTAGATGGGAATTGGAAACAATGCTTTAAGGTTCAGGAGTTGATCAAATGTGGTCACAAATTATATACTTTTTAAATAATGTTGAATACCACATCCCAACCAGGAGGAACTATTTATGTATTTATTTAAAAAGGAAATATAAATATATGTATATATAAATATAATGGGGAAAGATTCCACCATGGTTTACCCTAAGGTTAAAGAAACCACTTAAGGCAAGGAAAAAAGCATACAATAAAGCAAAGAGTGAAGGTACTGATGCAGCTTGGAGCAGGTATGAAACCAAACTTAAAACCTTCAAAAAACAAATTAAGGCCGCCAAAAAAGATTTTGAAATAAACCTAGCTATTAAGGTTGGGAACAACAAAAAATCCTTTTATATTTATGTGCGTTTTCTTAGGAAAACTAACAGCCAGACAGGCCCATTAAATAAAGTTTCACAGTAATAGACTGTCAAGAAATGGCCGAGGTCTTTAATGCCTACTTTCATAGTGTTTTTCATAAGGGGTGCAGCAATTTAGTGTGGGTAGTATAGGTTATGGTGGTACAAATAACATAAGAATTACGAGTGAGAGTGGGACACATTATGATGGATGACAGCCAGATATATCTCTTCCTGGATATTAGCTACGAGACAACATCGCAAAAATTTGATGGAGTGAGGCATTTGCTGAGGGAGGCTAATATCCACCATATGATGATCTACCCTGCTCATTTGCAAATTGTCTGGGAGGGGAAAGTGTACCTTTTCTCCGATCCCATCAATGCTGGAAAATGGGCATCCAGATTTGCTGCAGCCTCCAAGAACTCATCTGTGACTTGCTTTGGTCACTCAATATACAAGTACAGCATGATGGAATTAAAACCCAGTCTGCTGGATGAACAAAGCCTGTTCACAGCTCTTTGCTTTAACCCTCTAGGCTGTACTGCTAGCCGATAATCAAAAACTTCACATTTCAAGGCTGGCCCTATGATGCCCAGGCCAGTAGGTATATAGTCACATTTGCATCTTGTAGACCTGAGTTCAAACATGAAATTGTAAGAGAAAAGGCTGTAAGAGAGGGGATGGAAAAAGACAGAAGTTGGTGCTGTGGAAGCTCCAGAAACCTGTACTGACATTAACAAAGACAGGGTTTAGAAATCCTGATATGGGGCCCGAGTACCTGTTGGCACCACAGAACCAGCCTTGAGATGTGTAGTTTTTTATGATCAGCTGGCAGTATAGCCTAGAGGTTAAAGCAACCCTAAAGATGGATTATTTTTACTAACAGTTTGAGATGTAAAGGCGATAACTTGCTAGTTTCAATGCACATACAAAACAAGTATTATCAATGTAGAAAGTGTTGTAATAACACCTTAAAACACACTTAATAAAACAGACAATTTCCTATTTAACCTACAGTCAATGGAGGGCCAAGATCCTCGGTGACATCATTTCCTGTCAGGAACCTAAAACATATGCCTGCCCCCAGCCCTTAATTACAGGCTGATTTACATATGAATAACTCTGGACTGCAAAGACTCACAGATAAACACAATGGCTCACTCAAATTAACTGTTTATGGACTTTCAGACATAAAGAAACCCTGTTGATGACAGTTCCCCTTTAAAAGGTAATCACACAGAAAAATGTTAAAGTGTAATAAGAATGGTAACTAAAATATGAATACAATGCAACTTCAGTCTGCCACAGTTACATAAATAAATATCACCAATCTGCTGTGTGGAGTGATGGTGGGTGGTGCCAGATACACATATAGGGACTCTTCCTTAGCAGTTACATTCACGTGTTCACCACCATGCCCCAAGCCCTCATGATATAGTCAGAGGGCTGTGGTAGTTTAAGGTGAAGGATGGTGCATTGGTTGCCACCTCATTCAGCTAGTGGGAAGGGCATGTAAGGGTTAAGGAAGAGTCCCTGTATGTGTATCTGGCACCACTCACCATCACTCCACTCAGCAGATCGGTGATTATACGTATACATTTGTTTACCGGGTAGGTGCACTGATCCAATGAACTGTTTTTAGGCACAACCCAGGCAATAAAGATGGTACATAGGTAATGCAGACAATAAACTTACATTAACAGAGAACGGTACAGGAAATAGGATACATTGGCCTAGATATTCAAGGGCGATGCGCCTGGTGCAACTGAGCTGCGCCAGTGCATCCCCAGGAATGCCCCCTTGGGCCATATTTAAAAGGACGGGTTGCACTGAGGAATTCTGGATATGCTGCAGCACAAAGATAATGTATGCAGTGCATCCGAAGGGGGGCGTTCCCATGCATATCCGGCACATCACAAGATTCAGTCAAGCAGTGCTGTGCAGCTACCCACACATCTCGGAGATGTGCCACACAAAGTTAGGCTTGGAAGAAACATGCTTAACTTCAGGCCACCCACAGATTTGCTGCTGTACTGCATGGCACAGCAGCCACCAGCCCCTGGGTGGCTAGTCCCCCCATCCGTGAACTCCATCCGTTATGTCTGCTGCACACTCTCATAATTCCTGGTAGTCTAGTTGTTGACTTTGTGAATGAAAGCTTTACAGTACACACTGCAAGCCCATCAATGGTATTGGAGTGCATACTGTACATACGAACATATGAGGAAGCCAGCAGAAGAAGGCCATTTGGTCTATCAAGCCTGCTCATATTGCAGGGCCCACAGCTTGAGCTAATGTCCCTGCCCTCCTCCCTCCCACCCATCCCTTCCTCCCTACCCATGATCTTTACCTTCCACCATGCCTATCCCAGCCTGTCTTAAGCTGTCCACTGTCTTCAACAAGATGACCTCTTCCAGCAGTGCATTCCAAGTGCCCACCACCCCTCTAAGAAGTGCTTCATGACCTCACTCCTAAACTTCCTACCCTCCAGCTTAAGACTGTGCTTCCTCGTGTTATGGTTGCCACTCAGCTTAAAGAGACTCTTCTTAGCAACCTTATTTACCCCTTTCAAGTACTTGAAGGTCCCAATCATGTGCCCTCTCTCTCTCTCTCTCTCTCTCTCTCCTGTCTTCCAGGGAGTACATGTTCAATGACAGAGTAAAGAGCTTGTAGCACTCAGGTCTCCTTAATTTCAAGGTAAATAACATGAACAAACAGCAGCAATCAAAATTTCAAACAGTAGTTTATTCATTGGAGCATAACTGCTTCCCTAGCGCCTCAGCCCTACAATCAGGCCTTCGGATGGGGATGAATAAATTAGATACAGGTGCTACCTTTATTCTGGTAGCTTAAAGAGATACACACATTTAAATAATACAAACAGCATAATCAAAAATATATATAATAAAATATAATATACAGCAAAAACTCATTCTACTACTATCTGGGGGACAAACTTATTGTACCTTACACAATAATTACAATATTTTGTATTATTTATATTCCCTTCATTCTAGTAATAGCTCATGACCAAGGTTACATACAGATGAAAAAGGTCACAAAAGAAAACAAAAGGGGGGTGGGGGTGGGGATTAAAGAAGAAAGAAAACTAAAAAATGAAAAAAATAATGAAAAACAGTGAATGGACTAGAGGGGGAGTGAGGAAGAATAAAATAAAAAAGATCTGTAGAACCCATTTATGTTTAGAAAAAGATAAATTATTGATTATGAACACCTTCTGTATTTTCAGAGTCAAATTACATTACTGCATCATGTTTGGTAAAGGTTCACAGTGGTAGGAAACACACAAAATCGTTTTTTAACATTATATTCTGTGAAAGAACATTACAAAGTTACACTACTGTAAATATCATGTTATCTCACTGAATACTAGGAGACTCCTTATAAGGTGATAACTCCTGAATACCCTAACATGATGGCTGACATAGAGGAATATATGCATGGGATGGTGGACTAATACTTATTTCCATATTTTATTTTCTACCTAGTCTATGGATATTAGTCACCCTAATTGTTTCTAATATTCAAAAAACAATTATTCAAATAATAATAGACAAAAAATTGACTAATTGACACACAAAAAAAGAGGAAAAGGTGACACAGGTGAGTCACATCCTCACCAAACCATTATTGAATTGATTTGTAAGTCTAGAGGATATAGGACTTTAGAATGTTCACTGTTCTCTTATATAAGGGGTGAAATCCACCTCATCATTGCACCCTATTTCCTGTACTGAATTCAGTGAAACTATCCATCTTGTTTCTTTCCGATTCAGTAAATTCAATCGATCACCCCCTCTTTCAAGGGGAGGTGCATAGTCAAATGCCATACATTTTAAGTGTACTGGATCAGAATCATGCTGTATGTACTGCCTCCATTGGCATAACAACACACATTACAATGGCCACATTTAAAAAAAACGTTTGGTTTAAACCTGGGAAAATAGGAGTACGAACATGGCTAACTCCAAAACCAAATGTTTTTTTAAGCGTGGCCATTGTAATCTTCCTCAGATATGCCAATGAGAAACAACTTATACCATTCAACAAATGGTAGAAGAATAGTTATAAAAACTTTCTATCATGTATATCAGGTTTTGTAGCTTACATTTTGTAGTGTACCTGTATAAAACATTATACTGGAAGAACAGTAAGGTCACTAAAAACACGGGTCCAGGAACATATTAGGGCTATTTATAAATCAGAGTGATCGTAGTCCGCTTGGTAGTCACTTCGCAGAGCATCATGATTCTGATCCAGTACATTTAAAATTTATGTCACTTGACTATGCACCTCCCCTTGAATGAGGGGGTGATCGATTTAATTTACTGAATCAGAAAGAAACAAGATGGATAGTTTCATTGAATTCAGTACAGCCAATAGGATTCCATGATGAGGTGGATTTCACCCCTTATATAAGAGAACAGTGAACATTCTAAAGTCCTATATCCTCTAGACTTACAAATCAATGTGAGGACAGATTAACGGAGCTCAATATGTATACCCTAGAGCAAAGAAGGGAGAGAGGTGATTTGATTGAACCATTCAAACGCCTTAAGGGCATTAACAAGGTGAAAGAGTCTAACATGTTTCAATATAAGAAAAATAGCAGGACAAGAGGACACCGCAGGAGATTAGAGGGAGGCTGATTAAGGAGTAATGTGAGTGAGTTCTTTTTCACAGAAAAGGTGGTGGATGCATGGAACTGCCTACCTCAGGAAGTGGTGGATATGAATACAGTGCAGGGCTTCAAACAGGCATGGGATAGGCATAAGGGAGCAATACAGATGAGTATTAATAGATAGGCCAGTGACAGAGCAAAGGCCGATGGCACATTCATAAGGTAGAAAAAGAAATGGGCAGACTGGATGGGCCTTGCGGTCCTTATCTGCCATCAACTTCTATGTTTCTATGTTTCTATGTTAATTCAATAATGGCTCAGTGAGGATGTGACTCACCTGTGTTACCTTTTCCTCTTTTTTTTGTGTGTCAGTTAGTCAATTTTTTGTCTATTATTATTTGAAGTATTGTTTTTTGAATATTAGAAACAATTAAGGTGACTAATATCCATAGACTAGGTAGAAAATCAAATACTGAAATAAGTATTAGCCCACCATCCTATGCATATATTCCTCTATGTCAGCCATCATATTAGGGTATTCAGGAGTTATCACCTTATAAGAAGTCTCCTAGTATTCACAGTGAGATAACATGGTATTTATAGGTGTCAACGTGGCTCAGTTGGTAGCACATCCGCCTCTGGACCAGAATGTTGTGGGTTCTCGTCCCACACTGGGATTGGACTTGCACCTAAAAATTGCTGGCATCTGAGTGCAGTATTGGGGGGTGCTGTCCTTCAGATGAGATGTTAAACCGAGGTCCCTTTTGTCCATTCTGGTGTTGTCCTGGTGGGTGTCCAGGTGGAAGTAAAAGAACGCAGGATACTCTTTGCAAAGAGTAGGGAACATTCCTGGTGTCCTGGCCAACAGTCCCCTTCCTATAAACCAGTTCATGCAATTATCCAGGCTGTGTGTGGGTGATGATGTGCGATATGGCCGCCACCACACATTCAGTCACTTCACTACCAGTCTAGCATTGCTTGTAAAGCGCTCTGGGATACACTGTGTATGAAAAGCGCTATATAAATGCTTCTTCTTCTTCTTCTTCTTACAGTAGTATACCTTTTTAATGTTCTTTCACAGAATATAATGTTAAGAAATGATTGTGTGTTTCCTACCACTGTGAACCTTTACCAAACATGATGCAGTAACGTAATCTGACTGAAAATACAGAAGGTGTTTATCATCAATAATTAATCTTTTTCCAACTATAAATGGGTTCTACAGATCTTTTTTATTTTATTCTTTCTCCCTCCCTCTCTAGTCCCCCCACCGCTTTTCATTATTTTTTTCATGTTTTATTTTTCTTTCTTTCTTCTTTAATCCCCCCCCCCCCCTTTTTGTTTTCTTTTGTGACCTTTTCATCTGTATGTAACCCTGGTCATGAGCTACTACTGGAATGAAGGAATATAAATAATACAAAATATTGTAATTATTGTGTAAGGTACAATAAGTTTGTTCCCCAGAAAGTAGTAGAATGAGTTTTTGTTGTATATTATATTTTATTATATATAGTTTGATTATGCTGTTTGTATTATGTGAAGGTGTGTATCTCTTTAAGCTACCAGAATAAAGGTAGCACCTGTAACTAATTGATTCATCCCCATCCAAAGGCCTGATTGTAGGGCTGAGGTGCTAGGGAAGCAGTTATGTTCCAGTGAATAGACTGCTGTTCAAAATTTTGATTGCTGCTGTTTGTTTGTGTTATTTACCTTGAAATTAAGGAGACCCGAGTGCTACAAGATCTTTACTCTGTCCATGAATTTGGGATTTGCCTTCCTTGATTGTTTCAGCACCCAGGAAATATCCTGAGATGCACCTTCATTTCTGAATTCAAGTACATGTTCAGTGCCCTGAACCTCTCATCGTATGCCTTGCCTGCTGACCAGCTATCATCTTTGTAGCCCTCCTCTGGACCTTCTCCAGCAGTTTGATGTCCTTTTTGAGGTGTGGGCACCAGTACTTAGCTCCATACTCTAGATTCAGCCTTAATAGTGACCTGTACAAGGGAAGTATAACCATCTCTCTCCTACTACTGATCCCCCTAGCTATGCATCCCAGCATCTTGTTTGTCTTTGCTGCTGCTTTCTTACACTGTGTAGAATGCTTCAGGTCACTAGTGATCATCACTCCCAGGACCTTCTCCTCTGATGCAGATACTCTGACTCCACTCAGGTAGTACTCTGTCCTGGGATTCTTGGCTCCAATATGCATAACTTTGCATTTCTTGGCATGGAAGCTAAGCTGCCAGATCCTGGACCACCTCCCCAGATCTTCCTGTAGGTCCTGTATCCCTTCAGTTGTGTCCACTCTCCCACACAGCTTGGTGTCATCCACGAATAGGCACATTTTGCCTTTAATGCCATCCCCAATGTCATTGATGAAGACATTGAACAGCACCGGCCCCAGGATGGAGCCCTGTGGGACTCTACTGGTCACCTCTCTAGTGCCAGATAACTCTCCCCCACAACCACCCTCTGGGTTCTGTCCCTCAGCCAGTTTTCCACCCATCTTTTCCCCAACTCCAAGATCCACCAACTTCCTGATCAACCTTTTTGTAGGGCACAGAGTCAAAGGCCTTGCTGAAATCAAGAATTTGAGAATGTCTACTGCTTGGCCCCTGTCTACTGTCTTAGTCACACAGTCAAAGAAATCAATCAGATTTGTTTGACATGATCCCCCCCCCCCATGAACCCATGCTGCCTCTCTTCCTGGTGGCCATACTCTACTCCTCTAGATATTCCACCAACCTTTCCTTTAGTATGGTCTCCATGAGCTCGCTCACAATTGAGGTCAGACTGACTGGTCTGTAATTCCCTGGATCATCCTTGGGACCGCTTTTGTGGAGGGGCACTACATGTGCTATTCTCCAGTCCTGCGGTACCATGCCTGACTCTAGTGAACAATTAAATAGGTCTGCCAGTGGCCCTGCCAGCTCCTCAGTCAGTTCCTTTAGTATCCTTGGATTTACTCTGTCCAGGCCTGGTGATTTGTCCACTTTCAATGGCAGCAGTGCCTCCCTCACTCTATCATCCTCCTGTCACTACATCTGTGTTCCCCTCCGCCCCGCTCTTCTTTTTCCTCCTGAAGGCACTGATCCGTCCTTCTCCCTGGTGAAGGCAGAACAGAAGTATTCATTTAGTAACTCTCCTTTTCCACCATTATCTTCCACTCACTCCACCCCTTTCTTATGCCTAACAATCCCTTCCTTCTTGTCTCTTTTCTCACTTATATAGTGAAAGAAAGCCTTCTCCCCCTTCTTAATTCCTTCAGGTATCTGCAGCTCCTTCTGTGCCTTTGCTTGCCAGACTTCCTTACTTGCCTCATTAGTCAACCTTAGGTAATTTTCCCTATCCACCTCTCTCTTGGTCTTCCTGAATTTTCTACAGGCCAACCTCTTTTTCCTTACTACCTTGGCAAGCCGAGAACTGAACCAGCTGGGTGCTTTGACCCTTGTGTTCTTCCCCCTAAGCCTAATGCACTCATCTGTGGCAACCAGTATTCCTTTCTTAATGATGGACCACCTTTGGTCCACCCCTATATCTGCTCTGATGCCTGCCAGATGGCTCCTTAGCACCTCACCCATTTTCCTTAAGTCCGCCCTCCTGAAATCCAAGATTTTGTTCTTAGTCGGGATGCTTTCCCTACCCATATCCAACTGGAATCACACTGTGCAGTGGTCACTTCCTCCCAGTGGCTCCCTGACCATTATTTCCTGTACATGCTCCCCATTTGTGAGCACCAGATCAAGAATTGCCTCAGCTCTTGTTGGTAAAGTGATGCCCTGAGTCAGAAACCCACTTTGCAGTCCTTCCAGGATCACCTGACTCTTAGCACATGTTGTGGATGGTATGCTCCAGTCCACCTTGGGCAGGTTGAAGTCCCCCACAATTACCACCTCTCCTTTCCCCACAGCTTCCAATATTTGTGAGATCAGTTCCCTGTCCCTCTCCTCATCTTGACTGGGTGGTCTGTAAACCACCACCAACCTCACCTTGCTCCCTCTATTGGACCTTAACTCAACCCATAATGCCTCCACCTCCCCTTCCTTTGACTCCTCCCTCGTGCAAGCTATTCCCTCCCTGATATAAACTGCCACCCCTCCCCTTCTTGACTACCCTGTCCCTCCTGTATAGTTTATATCCAGGGATTGCAAGGTCCCAGTCATGGTGTGATGTTGCCCAAGTCTCAGTTACTGCAGCTATGTCCACACTCCTTTCTGCTAATAGTGTCTGCAGGTCATCCATCTTGTTTCTAAGACTTCACACATTCAGAGACACCACCCTCCACCAAGAGTCTGACCTTCCTTCTCTTCCTTCTTTTCTTCTATTCACATTTATCCCATCTGTGTGCACCCCTACACATACCCTTGTTATGTGTTCTTCACCCCCCCATCCTTTGCTTGGTATTTGCCCCTTCCACTGCCTCCCTACAGACCTCTTCCATCACTGTGGGGGGGGGTTCACTGATCACCTCCTCTCTGTGTCTGTGGGCCTGCATGCCCACTGCCCCCCCCAGTAGTTTAAATTAAGCGTAGTGGTTATGTATTCCTCCAGTCTGTCCCTAAGTACCTTCAAACACTCCCTACTGAAGTGTAGCCTGTCTGGTGAAAAGAGCGCTTTGTTTGACCAGGTCTTCTCCCAGTCTCCAACACAGATGAACCTCTCCTCCCTGCACCATTTCTCAGCCAGTCATTAAAATTCTCTATTCTTCTTTTCCTAGCTGTGCTGGCCCTTGGTACTAGTATCACCTCTGAGAAGGCCAGTGAACATCCTTCCTTCCTCCCCGCAGGTCTTCCCTAACTCTCTGAACCTACTTTGCACTATCTCAACCTCCTCCCCAGCTAGGTCATTGGTTCCCAAATGTACAACTAAATTAGGTTTTCATTCAACCTCCCTTACTATTTCCTTATTCTTGGGCCCACCTTCCCCACTGTCATCCCTGGCATACAAACCACTCTCCTGCTTGCATCTGAGTCCTCTTTCCTTCCCCAGTGAATACCCCTAATTATGGAGTCCCTTATGATTGACACCCTTCCATTCCCTGCATCCATGCTCCCTGTCCTTCCTTTCTTACCGTCAGTACTAGCTGCTTCCCCACCTAACTGCTTCCTCTGCACCCTGGCAAACTTATCTACACATCCACAATTTATCCCCATAAATGTTTTTCCATCTCCCAATCTGCCCCTCCCCTTCTGACTATCTGTATCTGCTTTCAGTTTTCCCTCCCCTCTTCCATTCCTTTTCTCTCTCCCCCATCCTCCACTCTGTTTTGCCTGCATATTCCTCCCTGCCCACCCTGATTAGTTCCTTCCCCCCTCCCCTGTACTCCTGCTCTCATCCCTGGCTCAACCTGACCTCCTACCTCACCTCCTGCTGCCCCTTCCCTCCTTCCAGACTGTGGTGCAAATCTATTCAATAAAGGCACTCCTTTATAATTTCTCACCCCTGATGCTACTCTCACATTCCCACCACTTCCCCTTACCACTTGCCACTCTTCCACTCTGGGCTCCCTAGTCCTCTAAGGAAGAGATACTCCTGTATACTGGGTACTCCTCCCCACTGCCCTCCCTTGCCTGATGGCGTCACTCCCCTGGGCATCACCCCTTTGCCTTTTCCTCCACTGCTCTGCTCCTCTGACTTCCCACACCATCCTCCCCAGCTCCCATCTGAGCAGCGTTATTTCAGTCCTTAGCTGCTCCAGGCTGTTACACACAGGACATCCTCCTTTATTCCACATTCTGTGATGGCTCAGTCAGTGGGCAGCCATGGCAGTGTGTGGGTGGGTTGTGCTGCCTGCTGGTTCAATAGCCATCGTGGGATGGGGAGCAGGGTGGGTGTTGGTGCCTCAGTGAGTGGGGGGTCCACTAGACTACCAGGAAAGGTCGGGATTTCTCTTTCACCAATGGATGGGGTTTGGGGATGGGCAGGGGAACCACTGGACTACCAGGAATGATCAGGTTCTATTTCTTAACTATGGAAGGGGTTTGGGGATGGAGGGTGTCCACTAGACTACCAGGGAATATGTGCCAATTATTTTCACAAGGCGGGTGAGGATTGCGGATTGGAAGGGGGTCCACTAGTCTACCAGCACAACATGGGGTAAATTATTTTTCTATGATCAGGGATGCAGGGTTACTAGACTATCAGGGAAACTTCATGATTTCATATTTTTATGATTGGGTCTCTGAGTTGGGAGGGGGGCCACTAGACTACCAGGAGATTGTCTGTTAACAGACATTACACTGCTATTGGGGTATGGGGATGGGAGGGGGCCACTGGACTACCAGGGACATTGTGCATGTGTACGGTACAGCACGGCATTTGTATAGTGCCTGGTGCATTCTGCAGGGCACATCCCTGCCCAAGACATGCAAATGGGGCCATAATGACATGCAAATGGACCATTTGTGCCTGCATGCATAATGGCCCCATTTGCATGTCAGTCTGAATATCTGGAAATTGCCACTGGCGCATCCTACAGATGCACCACGTATCCCCATTCCAGGTATTCAGACCAAACGGGGGATGCGCTGATGCATCGCTGGCAGCCACCATTTGTGCTGCTCATTTTTTTATATATATTCAGACGAGATGCACGATTGCACACCTCATTTGAATATATCACTTTTTTGCTCCGGTGCAACTCAGTTGTACCCTTTCTGGTGCAGTCTGAAAATCCTGGCCATTGAGTACAGCTAGGTACAATTAAGTGCAAGAATACAGTTGAAACACAGTAGAGTAGCAACTAAAGTGCGGGTGCAATATACATGATGTACAATCAGTCAGTCTTATGACTGTTCAGCACTGTACAATGGGACAGTTTAGTCTTAGGTACAGAAAATTTTGAACTCTCATCTGAGGGTAGCCATGCCCCACCCCAGCCACTCAACTGGGCAGCAGCAGAACAGGGGTGTGGGTGCAGAAGAGGAGAGGGTCAATCTCACTAAAGCAGCACATTTAAAGTTATTTAAGTACACAACATGCATTGTGAAACTAGTTAAACTACATACTAGTGCAGTTACAGTGTAGTTATACAGTAGTTACAGTGTAGTTAATGGAATTTAAAATTATCCTTCAGAAATCATTCCCTCATGAACTTACTGCAGTATGGTGTAGTGGTTAAAAACACTGACCTGTACACCTGGAGAAATGGGTTTGAATCCCAGAGCCACCACTTGTGTACCGTTCAACCAAAAAAAAAAAAAACAGAACTAAAAATAAACATGCAATCTAATATTGTAAATTGCAATACAATAAAAAATAATATACATAATTACTTATTGGCTTTTAACAGTGCTGTAGTTACTAAGGAATGTGCTGCTTCTGTGGCATTGTTTCCACAGTTAATGCCTAACTAACATGTACTTGCAAAGTAAGTATGCAGAAACTGACACTTAAAATAAAGCATAAGAAGAAGGAGGGTGTAACTACTATACAGTTACACTGAATGTCAATGCTGTAGTTCTGATGTATGTTTTCCTTCAGAAATCATTCCCTCATGCACTTACTGCTTAATAAACACACAATCTAATATTGTTAATTGTTATACAACTACATTGTTTACTTATACAATAAAAACATTTACATAATTACTTATTGGCTTATAACAGTCCTGTAGTCACTAAGAAATGTGCTCCTCCTCTGGCATTCACCCACATTTCTTCTACACCCACATTTCTTCTACACCCACACTTCTTCTATACCCACACTCCTGGCCTGCTACTGCCCAGGTGGGTGGCTGGGGTTGGATCCACGACAGGCATTCGACAACATTTTTGTTGAATGCCCCGAAAGTGAAACCGGCAGGTTGACCGCATTTTGCAGTCAGCTGCTGGTTTCCCATACCACAAAGTGTTTTCTTACCTTCAGTACTAGCCCCCTGTACCCCCCCCACTTAGGATTGTCAGTTCTGAGTTGGAGCTGACTTGGGGTGGGGTGCAGGACCCTTGGCAGACAGTGTCCAGTTCCAGCAGGTCTCCTACAGTGGCATGGTGCTGTAATCACTGTAGGGGTCTTGCTGTCAAACTGTCATTGTCGGGTGGGTATACGGCTGGGGGTGGGGCATGGCTACATACCGTGCTTTATCACCAATCTGCTGTGTGGAGTGGTGGTGTATGGTGCCAGATACACAGGCTGGGACTCTTCCTTAGGCATTACATGCCCTTCCCACTGGCTGAAGGGTGTGGCTGCAATAGCACCATCCTTCACATCACGGTACCCCAACCCTTTGACTATACCATGAGGGCTGGGGGCAAGGCGGTAAACATAGGCAGACCAGCAGGTCCCCTTACTGGAAAACAGTAGTAATGGGAAGACCATCCATAACCCACAATTCCCCATTCCACACACAGTGCAGGATCCAGCCTGCTCCTGGTCAGCCCATCTGATTGGATGGCTGCTCTGGATCGCCAGCCCTGGGAATACACATTTGACACATTCCCTGCCGTGTATGTGAATAGGTTCCAATATTAGATTGCATGTTTAGTAAGTAGTACGTTTATGAGGGACTGATTTCTGAAAGAGAACTTACATCACAGCTACAGTGCTGACATTTGATAAATGAAAGTGTGTGCAAATGCATGTTACTTAGGCATTACATGTGAACACAGAACCATTATTTCTTAGCCACAATATTGTTATAGTGCCAATTAGTAATTATGCAAATAAAATATTTTTGTGTACAGTTACATATCAATTCACAATATTAGATTGCATGTTTACTAACCTGTAAGTTCATGAAAAACTGGAATGCAGACATGGAACATCATCCAAACAGTTGCCAGTCAGTGCATTTAACTGTAGCAGACTGAAGTTGAATTATATTCATATTTTAGTTACCATTCTGATTACACGTTAACATTTATCTGTGTGATTACCTTTCAAATAAATGTCAGATAAACAAACGTAGAAAGTTGAAACAGTACACAATACCTGCATTTATATATAGTTATACTTGTAAGAACAAATTTAATAATGCCAAAATTAGTAACATAGTAGTTAAACAATAGACTTGCTGTTACAATTTGCAATAGCTATTATATGTGTAGTTGCCCTTATACGAACAAATAATATAATGCCAGAAGAGAGTGGTAGTTGCACAGTAGATTTGCTGTTATACTTTGTAACAGCTATTACATGTGTCGTTACACTTGTCAGAATAAAAGTATTTGTGCCAAAAAGGAGACAGTAGTAGTTGCACATGTATGCAACGTGTGTAACTATACAACACACAAATGTTAAACTAGTTAATTAGTAGTTACAGTGCAGTTACAGCATAGTTATACAGTAGTTCCAGTGTAGTTAACAACACTTAAAATAAAGCGTAACCTGCAGGTGCATTGAAATCTTTCAATGCTCACTAATGATTTCGGTTATTTCCAATATTTTGACCCCAGATTTTCAACACAGCCATTTTTTTCACATCACCTCATGATTATAACAGGTGTAATTTTTTCATATCTTGGCCATTTTTTTTTTGCACCTGTGGCACACAATGATGCTTGGCCAGTATTTTATAAAAGACACCTGTCATGTTCAGAAAGAGGGGTCATAAAGAGACTGAAAATTTGGGGTCAAAATGTGGAGTAAAAAAATGACAAAGTCATGAAGAAATGTTGAATTGATCCAGCATTTACTCATTATTTTTTTTTTGATGATTTTGGCCCCTAATGTTCAGTATATCCCTTATATACATCATCAAGCTTAAAACGCCTAACTAGAAATGTTAACTTATTTATTGATTTATTGATTTATTACTTATTAGAATTTTGGTAACCGGGTAAGTCCACTGAGACCATGCAGTCCCTTTTTCAGTGACGACCCAGGTGACAATGGTGAACACAGTACAATAGATAAATATAGAGGATAATGTATGGGCAACCATACACAAGGCTCTGTTTCCATCGAGGGGTTGAGATGACAGCACATGACCCTCGAGAGCGAAGCTCAAGAGGTCCGTGCTGTCATCTCAACCCCAAGATGAAAACACATGCTGAGTTGTGTGATTGACCATATGTTATTTTTTATAGTATATGGTTTTTTACACTAGAGTGACAGGCCCCTACTGAAGTGAAAACAAAAAATCTTGCCATGTTTTTGTTCTACTCACGTATCAAAATCAAATTTCCAGACTTTTGGTAGGTAAAATGTATGACTTTGGGCACTGGTTGGTTAGTAAGTAGCTAGGTGTAGAATAAATGAAAAATGTAAAATTGTATGACCTTTGAACTGTGCATAATAACTGTTTGAAATGCACGTAACAGCACTTTAGAATGCGCATAATGGTTTAGAATGTGCTTAACAAGGATTTTGAGCAGGCCGATTTTTATACATAACAAAGGATAACCATATACTATACAATAATAATATACAGGATACAGAGAGATTTAACAATGTTGCAAAAATGATTACAGTGGAAAGCCAGGTAAGTAACTTAAAACAGATCAGGCATTAAGCATATAAAAATAAACAGGGTAACTAATATTATGCAATATATATACACAGAACCCTGACTAGCTAGATGAATAGGGGATATGACATGGCCTGACTGAGGATAGTGGGGGGGGGGCACAAAAGGGATGCACCTGGCGCATCTGAGATGCACCAGTGCATCTTGAACTTGCACCCATTCATGATTCTGAGATGCACCGAACACCACCTATAATGGTATGCGGCTCATCTGGAGGGGCCGTGCCCATGCATGTGGGGCCCATCCCTATTCACAACCCTCCTTAGAGGTGCAGCTCTGGAGCAAGTCTGAAGATGTGGCTCCAAAAGATAAGTCTACAAAGACTAGACTTAAGAGGGTGGCCACCCACAGGCAGGCTGCAATACTGCAGACAGCAGCACGGCAGCCTGCCTACCCTGGCAGTCCAGTGGTTCCACCCACCACTCATAGCCCTGATCAGTAAAATATAGCCCTGCATCAAGCACTGTTATTCTAGTGGACCACCCCCCCACCCATAGCCTCGAACATGAATTGTTAACCTCGTAAGTAATCCCTGGTAGTCTAGTGGAACCCTTTCCCTGCCAGCAGCCCTATAATGTAAATATTTTAGTTCCAGACATCATTGGTAGTCTTGTTGAACCCCACTCCTTCCTGCCCATATCCCCATAATGTAAATATTTTAGTTCCAGACATCCCTGATAGTCTAGTGGAACCCCTCACCCTGCCCCAACCCAATCATATTGATGAATGAATTTCCAAAGTATTCTTGGTGGTCCAGTGGATCCCCCCACCCACTCAGGCAGCATGTGCTGAAAGTTGCCAGGCAGCACAATCCACCCGCACACCATCACAGCTGTCCGCCGACTGAGTTGTCAGTGAATGACAGCATACAGTACACCTGTTGTAAGCCCATTGGTAGACCCTGTCAACTAATTGGCTTGCAGTATGTACTGTAAGCTTTCATTCACAACATGGGCCACAGAGTACGATGAATAGGGCCTTTCAGCTCCAGTATATGTACTCTACAGAAATGATTGGAAGAGATCCTGGGGTGGGGGGGAGGACTAGCAGTTGACGTCAGGGAAGGTATAGACGCCAGAGTAAATGAAAGTGTAAGTTAGATGGATGCCAAATCCTTGTGGATTCAACTAAATTCAACATCAGGTAAGAAATTTCATATGGGGGTGATGTACAGACCTCCTAGCCAAGGGGAAAAGAGGGACAAGGAGCTCACAAATGAAATTAAAAGAGTTTCAGGTAAGGGAGGTTCAGTGGTTGTCAGAGATCTGAACTTACCTGACATAGACTGGGATGTTTCAGTGGCAAAGTCCACCAGAAGGCAGACCATCCTGGACTCCCCTTCAGCACTGCATACTCACACAATTGATTTCAACCAGGCAGTAGGCAATCCTGAATGTAGTTCTCACTAACACAGAAGCATTAGGGTCAGTTTTTTTTTCACCAGACGAGACACACTAAGCTGAAAGCTTGTTTACAGGTGCAACCTGGGAGCACAAGGAAGTTAAGTGATGTGCTTAGGGTCACACAGTATGCAAGTGGGGGCTGTGGGATTCAAACCTACTGTATGTCTCCAGGTTTGCAGCTCAGAGCCTTAAACCACTGCGCTATGGGAACCACTAGCCAATAGTGACCATAACTCAGTATGGTTTGAGATTTCCTTTGGAAATGAAAAACCTCCATCTCGGACAGAGGTCCTAAACTTTAAGAGGGCAAATTTTGAAAGGTTAAGACAGTTAATAACTGACTTGACAGGGTTGGTTGGGCCCTGTCCCATTTGTGATGTGTAGAAAGAGTTTGAAGCAAGGATGCTGGCTACTATCTCTGTCTTTTCTATTGGACTGTGCTGTCAACTCTTGTTTTTGCTTGCTGTTCTTTCTCTTTTTGCTGTCTCTACCTTACTTATATATAGTTATAAAAAATATGTATGAAACTGGGTTCCCTGATTTGTAAACTAGATATAGTTATTACTGGTGAAATGATTATAGAATCAGGTATTTGAGTTTATTAGCAAAGAGGCCAGCTTGTATCTAGGTCACAATGTTCTGGAAGGTAAAAATCTAACAAGATTCTGAAGCTGTGGGTCACAGTGCTCTGATGGAAGCTAGAAACTGATAAGGTTCTGAAAGTTCTGTGTCACAATATCTAGACCTAGCTATGGACTATTACAGAGCTGGTCTTTCTGAGAGGATGACTTGGAGAGCAAGTATCTTCAGGGGGATTTGGAGACAAGATGTAACAGAATACTGTTGATGGTAGATTTCAGCTTTGAACTCGGAAATGGGACAGTTTTTTCGACTGCCTATAATGAAAACCAGTTGGTTTTTTTCTGTTTGTTTTTATTCTCTTGTTTCTTATAATAATAAATCACTGCTTCTGGATTTTTATAATTTTGCCTGGTCTACTTATGCTTCCTTACCCAAGCCCCTGTTACAGGGACAAACTAGCAGATATCATAGAAAAAAGAGGTTGAAGACATCTGGGGGCAATAAAGGAATCAGTCCCGGTAGCAACAAAACTGCATCAAAATGGTGAAGACAAGAAACGGGCAATAGAAACCTATTTGGTTCACAGACCAAGTTCAAAAAGCCATCAGAGCCAAAAGGGAGGCACTCCACAGATTCAAAATGAGGGGTATGCAAATAGGAAGAATACACCCAAAGAAATAAGGACGCAAAGAGGGTCCTAAAGGAAATAAAAGCAGAAATAGAGCATCAGATTACAGCAGCAATAAAATCAGGGGAAAACACTTTTTTCAATACATTCAAGAACAAGATCTGGCAGAGCCACTACGACTGTGAATGCATTAACTAGATAAAGGTGTTTCATTGGCTTAAACATAAACATTTATTTATTTACTTATTTAAAAAATATCAGATTTACAAATGCACCTTGTTGAAACTAATACAAAGGCAGCATAATTAACAAGTCAAAAAACAATGGCTCGGAGAGCAGACAGTTATAACAATCATTCACTGGAGATACATGGGTAACAGTAGATAAACAGATTATATAGTTTAGGCACACAGGCACCACGTCAAGAAGACCAACGCAGTTCAAAAAATTTACAATACCTAAAGCAAATAGACATCAGGAGTCAAACAGAAGCCCAGAGTGTTCACATGAAGGCTGTTGCATATACACTAACTGAATCAAAATACAGTACATTGAGAAAGGGCATGTTTAAGCAATAAGGCACTCCAGAGTGTGTGTTATCATGTAATAATGTCACTCCTGGGGTGGGTTGAAGCATGAGGTGAAGCCGAGTGCTTCCACCACCCCAGGAGTGATATTATTACAAGATAACACACACCCTGGAGTGCCTTATTGCAATTATACAATGGCTTGTTGTTATATACAGAATAAAAATACATTTAAAAGGATGTTTTTGTTAGTGTGGAAAAATATTTCTTAAGAGAAAATGCAAGGAATGATCCAAATCCAAAGCTACGGTGATGTTATTGTGTAATAACATCACTGTTTCAATGGGTGAGCAGCCAATCAGCTTCTTACATTTTTCCTTGCCATTGTATAATTAAAAATAATGCCACCATCTGTATTACAGTTACCTATATGTTTTGCATTTTATTCTATGCACTGTTATATTAACATAGAAACATAGAAACATAGACTTTGATGGCAGATAAGGATTGCTAGACCCATCTAGTCTGCCCATTTCTCTACCTACAGGATAGGCCACAGATCCTAGTTAACCAACAGCCTATTTCTTCCTACCCCCCAACAAGAATTGCCTTATGTCTGTCCCATGCATTCTTGAATTCTCCCACAGTTTTAGACCCCACAACCTCCTCAGGAAGGCTGTTCCATGCATCCACTACCCTCTGGTGAAATAATACTTCCTCACATTGCCCTGAATCGCCTCCTTCTATCTTTAAATTGTGTCCCTTGTTCTTGCAAGTCTCTTTTCTGAAAGTTGCTACCCTCTTGGACTTTGTTGATTCCACTGAGGTACTTAAAAGTTTCTATCATGTCCCCTCCTTCTTTCCTCAAGGGTATACATGTTAAGCTCCTTTAGTCTCTCCTCATACGGCTTCTCTTGCAGACCCTGCACCATTTTAGTTGCCCTCCTGACTGCTCTATCCTTTCTATGTCCTTGTGGAGATGGGGTCTCCAGAACTGGACATAGTACTCCAGATGGGGTCTCACCAACTGTCTGTACAGAGGATAACAACTTCCTGTTTTCTGCTGATGATGCCTCTCCTATACATCCCAGTATACCCCCAGCCCTCCCTACTGCCTTCTCACATTGCTTGCTAACCTTAAGGTCATCTGATATGATTACCCTCAGGTCCCTTTCCTTTTGTTGTTGTTACTACCTCCCACCCATTGTGTATTCATCCCTGGGTTCTTGTTTCCCAGGTGCATTATTTTGCACTTTGCATTGAATCTAGCTGCCATACTCTGACCATTCCTCCAACCTTGCCAAGTCCCTTTTCATCCTTTCCACGCCTCCTTGTGTATCAACCCTGTTGCAGATCTTTGTGTCATCTGCAAAAGGCATGCTTTCCTTCCAGTCCCTCTGCAATGTCACTGATGAAGACATTAAAAGGACTGGACCCAATACTGAACCCTACGTGTACCCACTAGTAACCCCTTTCTTTAGAGTGGACTCCATTTACAATTACCTTCTGTGTCCTATTGTCCAGCCAATGTTTTACCCAGCTATCACCCTGGGTCCCACTCCCAGGCTAGTTAATTGACTATTAATCTTTTGTGCGGGACTGTGTCAAATGCCTTGCTAAAGTCTAGGTAGGTCATGTCCACAGCCCCTCCTGGTCTACTACTTTGGTCACCCAGTCAAAGAAATCTATTACCTTGTCTGACATGACCTTCCCACTGTGAACCCATGCTGCCTTGGGT
This sequence comes from Neoceratodus forsteri, assembly GCA_016271365.2. Taxonomy (NCBI): domain Eukaryota; kingdom Metazoa; phylum Chordata; order Ceratodontiformes; family Ceratodontidae; genus Neoceratodus; species Neoceratodus forsteri. Next base: position 115,658,577 of record JADMNL010000025.1, read on the forward strand.
CCTGTGCTCCACTGGCCTCTAGGTACTCAACTATTCTTTCCTTCAGAAGTGACTCCATCACTTTCACTACCACAGAGGTCAGACTGACAGGTCTGTAGTTTCCTGCCTCTGTCTTGGTCCCACTTTTGTGAAGGGGAATCACATCCGCCTTCCTCCAGTCCCTGGTACCACACCATCCTCCATGATTTATTAAAAAGAGTAGCCAGTGGTTTCACTAGTTCCTCCTTAATTCTTTTAGAATTCTGGGGTGAATTCCATCAGGACCCATTGCTTGTCCACCTTCAGTTTTAGGAGTTCTTGCAGAACCCTTTCTTCTGTGAAAGGACTGGGATCGACCCCCCTATCTAGAGTGCTTCTGTTAATTGGATGATGCACTTCCCCCTCCTCTTTTGTGAATACTGAGCAGAAATATTTGTTCAGTATTCCTGCTTTTTCACTGTCCCCCTCTGCCCACCCACTGTTCATTCTATTCAGCCTCACTATCCCTCCCTTTGTCTTTCTACGCTCGCTGATGTGCCTATAAAAGGCTTTATCCCCCTTCTTAACTAAGTTGGCTATCTTTTCCTCAGTTTGGGCCTTTGCTATTCTGACTTCCTTCCCTGCTTCCTTCTGCCTTAACTGGTACAGCTCTCTGTCCTGCTCCTTCTGTGTTTCTTTATACTTCCAGAATGCTATCTTTTTCTTCCTGACTTTCACAGCCACCTCTTTTGAGAACCATAGTGGCTTTTTCTTTTTTTTGATTTGTTTATTTGCTTCACACAAGGTTTGTTGCCTCTGTGATGGCAGTTTTGATAATTCCCCATTGTTGCTCCACACCTTCTTCTAGCCTGTTTGCTAGGTGCTTTTCTGAGGCACTCTCCATCTTGACAAAGTCAGCCCTCCTAAAGTCCAGTACCCTCACTTTTGTATGGCTTGACTCTGTAGCTGAGTTTAACGTGAACCACACTCTTTGATGGTCACTTGTCCCCAGATGGCAACCCACTTCTAGATCTGAGATCCTCTCACTGCCCCCGTTTGAAAGTACGAGGTCTAAGATTGCTCCCTCACGAGTGGGTTCTGAAACTAGCTGTCTAATGCCTGCCACCTGTAGGGCATCAAGAATGGCCCTGCTCTTGGATGTGGCTGCAGCAAATGTGAACCAGTTAACATCTGGCATATTCAGGTCTCCCATCAACAGTATCTCCCCTTTCTCTGCCATTCTAAGAATGCCTTCTATCATATCCTTGTCCATTCCTTCCCCCTGACATGGGGGTCTGTATACAACCCCTGTGCAGATTGTGGTGCCCTTTCCAGTCCCCAAGGTGACCCACAGTGCCTCCTCTCCTCCCTGTTTACTCTTTTGTTCAGTTGCTTTTATCCCTTCCTTTACATAGAGAGCTACTCTTTCCCCTCTTCTCCCCTGCCTGTCTCTCCTATAGGTTATGTACCCTGGTATGTTAACATCCCAGTCATGGTTCTCTGTGTACCATGTTTCTGTGACTGCTACTATATCCAGACATCCCTCTTCCATTAAGGCCATCAGCTCAGGGAGCTTGTTGCCTAGACTATGGGCATTGGTACTCATTACCCTCCATTTCCTGATGGCCTTACCCCCTTTTGCCCCATCCCTGTCCTTCTTGCCTTTGTCACTTTCTCCATTTACCCCTGCCCTTCTCCCTATCGACACCTCTATGTTGGTGTTTGCTGCACTTACTACAGTGATTATTTGGGGGGGCTAGGATTTTCCTGCTCCTTTCCAGTGCCTCCCCCCTTGGCTAGTTTAAAAGCTTGCCAATGAAGCATTTAAACCTATCACCTAGGATCCTGGTTGCCCTCCCAGACAGATGCAGCCCATCATGCCAATATAGGCTTGCATCACTCCAGGTGGACCCCCAGTCCCCAATGAAGCCAAATCCCTGAGCTCCACACCAGTTTTTCAACCACTGATTGAATCCCTTGGTGTGGAACACCCTAGCCTCTCCTATGCCATAGATGGGTAGCACCTCCAGAAGGTTTCACGTGCGTGCTACTTGACTAAGGCCCCTCCCCAATTCCACAAACTCTTCCTGCACTTCTCTAATCCCTTTCTTGGCCAGGTCATTTGTTCCTAGGTGGACAATGACATCCAGCTCCCTCCCCGTGCAGCTGCTCTGGCAATCCTGAGGATTCGCTCCCTGTCCCTCCAAGCCATGGCGCCAGGCAGGCACCTTACCTCCCTCTCCCCTTCCTCCACTAGTTCTACCTTCCTAACAATGGAATCCCCCACCAGGAGTTGTTTTCTTCCCCTGCAGAGTCCTCTGCCACCCTCCTGTGGGTCTCCTTTGTGGAGGTTCCCAGCATCCTCCTTGGTCTCCACTGTGGGTGCCTCCATAGAGGAACGACACTTTGCCAGAATGGCATAGGAGTTGTGGAGAGGTACAACTGGAGGGATGTGCCTCTGTTCCACCACCCTCACCCTCCCTGAGCCCACTGTGGTCCAACTGCTCCTCTTTCTTGGCAACCTCTGAAGCAACGGCAGTGGCACTGGTGGTCCCTGGATGGAAGAAGAGGTCCCACAAATCCTGGCCAACTCAGCCTGGAGATGAGCAACCTCCTCCCTCAGCCCAGAGAGGTGCCTGCAGATGGGACAACACCACATCCTCCAGAACATCTCCCGGAAGACTGCTGCTCCACAGCCACTGCACTGCACCACTCCAATCATGTCTTATTTCTGGCCCCTTAACTGTTTGCAATCCTTACTCTTTCCTCTGTTTTTTTTCCCTCTCTCCTTACTTTCTGCCTGTGTGCTCTTTAAGCTCCTGATTGTCCTGTTCTGAGACAAGAATATCCTATATTTCTCAGTAGACCACTTGCTCAGAGGCAGACCTCCAGCAGCTAGAGGGGGCCGGAGAGCTACTCTTGCCCTTCTAGGATGGTGGGTCCTTGGTGGTTCTGTGATCATTCACTTCCCGCCCCTAAACAGGAAGTTCCTGTTGTCAGTCAAATCCTGTGCCTATAAAAATAGAACTAGCTTTGGGTGGGGGGGGGTGGAGAGAAGGAGGGCAATATAGTCCCAGCAGAGAAGTTCAGTCACACAGCAGTCCTTTCTCCTGGTGCCTTCTGCCAAGCTATTAGCTGAAACTTTCTAAGGCAGTCTTTAAATGTAGCTTCCTTCTAGCTAAGCCACTCCCCTGCTTATCAGATCTTTCTACAAGTAATTTAAACCTCACAGCAGTTAAGTCCTTTCAGTCACCTGAGATTTACACCTAGATAACTCTTCAGATACCCATTCAGTTCAGTTAACCCAAACACACATTTTTTTGTATGCTAGTTTTTACCCTAAATTAGGGTCCAAATACAAAGTTCTTCTACTTAGTCCCAGCAGAGAAGTTCAGTCACACAGCAGTCCTTTCTCCTGGTGCCTTCTGCCAAGCTATTAGCTGAAACTTTCTAAGGCAGTCTTTAAATGTAGCTTCCTTCTAGCTAAGCCACTCCCCCTACTTGCCAGATCTTTCTACAAGTAATTTAAACCTCACAGCAGTTAAGTCCTTTCAGTCACCTGAGATTTACACCTAGATAACTCTTCAGATACCCATTCAGTTCATTTAACCCAAACACACACTTTTTTTTTGTATGTTAGTTTTTTTACCCTAAATTAAAGGTCCAAATACAAAAGTTTTTTCTACTTTAGTCCCAGCAGAGAAGTTCAGTCACAGAGCAGTCCTTTCTCCTGGTGCCTTCTGCCAAGTTATAGCAATCAACTCAACAGAACCAGGCCATCATATACATGAAGGTACTGTACCCTAACTGAAAACACTGCTGAGACAACTGTAGGTTGTGACAAGGTAGAAGATAAACTCAATGTTGAGACAAGTTTTTGAAGACATTTGATGTGTTTAATTGTCTTTTTTTTAGAGACTGATATACAGTTCACACACAAAATTGATATAATATAAAAGTGCTTATGCCCAAATGCCAATGTAAATTCACCACATTTCATCACAAGCTGTTCTCTTGAATGAAGATATTACTATATAAGGCCTAAAATGGGCATCAGGTAAATGTAAACTGGGGTAGGTGTGTTATTGATGGTATTGCATAGTTTATCTTTTATTGCTGCTCCACCGGATCAACAATATTTGCACAAGCTGTGCCCAGTCCAGATTTTACAGCTCTGGCCTGGGTCTGGTGATGTGGGTTTTACCCATATCCCACTGCATGTGGCTTAGTGATATACTGTACAGATGGCTACAAAGTCTAACCCATTGAAGGTTGAAGTTTCAGAAAACTATTATGCTAAAAATATCAAGACTCACTCCCTCCCTCACTCCACAGTCACAATTAATCCTCTACCAAAGTCATGCTTAAATACTGGTGTCTCTACTTCTACACCACTAAGCTTTTAATGCCAACATGATTCTTTTTCTGCTGCTGTGAGTTCCCTAATCTGTGAAGTCCCATTCTGCTTGTGGCAGCCCCCCCAACCAGATAATTTATTTAAAAACAATTTGTTGAGAATTGTTTTTTAGTATATCCATGGTCAGGAAAAATGAATTTGTAAAAGAAACCAAAATCCCCATTTATCAGTTCATTGAATCACAATACAGCATGTTATGAATTTTTCAGATTCTATGTGTAACCTACAGTAAGTCAAACAGAAATTAGATGCACAAATGCCTGCCTATTTGCAAGTGAAGCAAATGTGGTTATTATCATTCAGTTATAAACACCTACAGTCACAAACTGCAAGTCATGAAGATTCAATAGAATATAAACAGTAGCCAAAGGCTGGGTCTCTTCCTATGCAATGTCTTGCAAAGATGGTAGTGTCAAATGGCTTAATGAGGTGCTGTGAGGTGCCTAAGGGAACTTGTTATGTAGAAAGTTCCAGGAACACAGTGGTAAAAACTGGAATAACAGGTTCCAAGGAGTAATTAACTCACCAGGAATTTTACAAAAAACTACCCCATTCATTCACAGGTGTCAATTAATGTATTTGTTAACCATGCTGGTTTATCGTCTTGCTTCCCTCATGGTAAAAATGTGAAACTACATTTGTGTTATTTTAAATGAAAAATTAGTGATAAATAGCTTGTCCAGTTGGATGGCAGCTCTGATAGTTGTTCCAGTCTTTCTTTTCACTGATATAAATTGAGCCAGGAAAAAAAGTAAACAGGAAAAAAAAGGCATTTTGTTTCTTTTCTTTAGTTGTTTAACCGGGAGTAGCACACTAAGCTGAAAGCTTTTTTACAGGAGCATCCTGTGAGCACAGGGAAGTTAAGTGACTTGCTCAGGGTCACGCAGTATGTAAGTGGAAGCTGTGGGATTCAAACCTAGGTCTGGTTTGCTGGATGTCACTAGATTTGCAGCTCAGAGCCTTAAACCACTGCACTATACTGCCTCACTAACATTTTGTTTCTACAAGTAGTTGCTAATTGCAACTGCTATTTTTAACATGTGCAAGTCAACTCCACTTCTCAAACTTAAAAAGAAAAATACACTTCATCACAGACTATGTTTACCAAGTCCTGTGCCCATTTTAGTATATAAATGTTTAAGAAATACCTGAAAGCTGTCTATTTTCCTTGGAAGCTGAATCCTTAAGCTTCTCCTAGTCCTTAACAAAATGCAGGGACTCTACAGATTTGTTCTGTTCCTAGGTCCAGATCAAACTACTGAGTCTTCTTTCAACATGATACATGCACCTCATGCCCCTCCCACATGAATAAATAAAAAAAGGTGGGCTGGATCTTTAGGAGCTTCTTGGGAGGAGGTGGGTTGGATCTTACTTTCCCCAAAAAACAATGCTGCCTCCCACTACTCAGGTTCCAGTTCTTGTGCCACTCATTTAAGAAAGAAAACAGTACCCTGCAACCATTGACTAACATGAAAGCGTATTTATTTGAGGGCAGAAAACATTTCTTGGAGGAGGGTAAGGTGGAGGAGACTATTTACACCTTCAGTCAGTTCCACAGACAGAAAACATGACATCACTCCTTTTGTACATTCAATACTTCTGTAGGCTCTGCCCTCAGTCATAAAAAAGGAAGACAAGGGGAGGGATTGCAAAATAGATGGGGATAGAGTGATAGAAGAAGATGATCAAAAGGTTACTATTCTAAATGACTTTTTCTGTTCAGTATTTACCAAGACGAATACTGGTCTGTTGCCAGAAAGTGGAATTAAGGTGGCTGATGGAGGGATTCAAATAATGGAATCTCCAATATTCATTACAGATAGGGTCAGGGAGGGGTTGGCAGCCCACAGACCAGACAAAGCACAGGAGCTGGATGAAATGCACCCAAGAATGCTGTGCCCTTAGCACACTTCTTCAACAGCTCAATAAGGGCAGGTGTGGTTCCGGGAAGCTGAAGGAGGGCAGATGTGATGCCACTCCACAAAGGAGGGAGGAGGTGGGGAATTACAGACCAGTTAGCCTCACTTCTGTTGTGAGAAACCTGATAGAGACATTTATCAAACAGGACCTTGTTCAATACCTAGAGGAAAACAGGCTCCAGGATAATAAGCAACATGGATTTGTAGGTGGGAGGTCATGCCAGACTAACCTTAATACATTTTTTGATTGGGTGACAAAGGAACTGGACAGGGGTCATCCAGCTGATTTTCTCTACTTAGATTTCAGTGCAGTGTTTGACTCTGTGCAGCATAAACAACTGTTGACATTGAAGGACATTGTTACCACAAAGAACATAGTCAGGCGGGTGGGTAACTGGCTCATGGACAGGAATCAAAGAGTAGTGATCAATGGGGTGAGATCGAGAAAAGGAGCGGTCATGAGTGGAGTACTTCATAGATTAGAGTTGGGCCCAGTCCTCTTCAGTATATTCATTACTAACATAGCAGATGGAATCCAAGGCAAACTTGTCCTGTTCAATAATGACACCAAGCTGGGAGGGCAGGTGAACAGCCAGGAAGGGGTTAGAAATCTACAAAAGGACTTCCAAAAATTGGACAAAATTGTCTAATATGTGGCAGCTGAAATTCAGTGTTAAAAAGTGCAAAATAATACACCTGGGAAAATGAAACCTTAGGACACGATGTTGATTAAATGGAGTTAGACTGAACACCTCTCAGGAAGAGAGGGACCTGGGGGTTAGCATTATAGACACCATGAAACATGCAAGGCAATGCAATAAAACATATAGCAAGGCAAATAGAATGCTGAGGTGCTTAAGCAGGGGGATAAATTGCAGAAATAAGGAGGATATCATCCCACTCTACAGATCTGTAGTGAAACTGCATCTGGAGTACTGCGTTCAGTTTTGGAGGCCTCACCTGAAGGGTAGGGATAGACTGGAGGCCATTCAAAGAAGAGCAACGAAAATGATCCAGGGTCAACATGGACTCACCTATGAAGAGCAGCTGGTATCACTGAATTTGTACTCTCTGGAAACAAAGATGGAGAGATAGGACATGATGGAAACATTTAAGTTCCTAAAAGGCATAAACAAAGTGCCACTCGCAGAAAAGTTATTCAATAGGAATGCCAGCTCAATGACAAGAGAACATGAATGGTAGTCGGGGGGGGTGAGTTTTAGGAGGGAACTAAGGAAGCAGTGCTTCACTGAAAGGGTGGTGGGGCCTTGGAACAGTCTGCTGACTGAGGTGGTGGGAGTGAGGACTATGAGTTTCAAGCATGGCTGGAACAGAGCAAGAGCTCAAGTAAGGGACAATAAGACAGGGACAAAAAAATGAAACCGGTGGGGGGTAGCTCCCAAGGTCATCAATAGGTCCTGGGTATCTCATGGGCAGACACAATGGACACTCATTCTCCTTCTGCTCTCATTTCTGTGTTTCTATAACTTTATACTATGGCCAGTACATGATGAAAAAGTTTGACGGAAATTATTTTGTTTCTGATTTTTTTGGCATTTGCCGTCAGGGGGAGGGGGAGAATTGTATGCTATATTTTTGCTGATTGTATGAAAACAAAGTACATACACCACTCATTTTGTAAACATTTTTGTGCTGATGAACTTTCATGCTCCTGGTACCACGCTATGATTTTTCATTTCAAAGTTACTTGCATTTGAATGTGGTTAGTACTCCTACTGAGGTTAAAGATTCTAAACTTGAATGAGTTAATGCACAATGACATAGTGTACAAGGGAATATATCTCTATAACATAATGCATGAAGAATAATATCAATATCTTCTCTTGATACATTATGTCATAGTGATATCTTTTCTTGTTCAGGGAGATTACTTTTTTAGCTGGCCAAACATATGTTGTATACATTTTTTTTATCTATAGCTAGTGAGGATTGTTACACATTTATTTTCACAGTAGGGCACATAGCAAACAATGCATAATGAAGCAGTCTGAGTGCAGCTTTAAAGACCTCCTGACACTGTTAGAAAAACTTGAAATAAATGTGAGATTTAGACACACTTTAGTTTATATTTCACATATTTTCTATAATTCCTTCCTTTTTTTACTTTATTATTTTGGACAGTTGTATGAAACACTATCACTGTCCATTAGACTTTATCTGCTCTAGAGATGGACAATGTCTGCAAAATTCATTCAGTGAATTTCACAGAATTCATGAAGTGCGAATTTATGAAATTCTCAAAAATCACTGATAGTGAAGTGCTGAATTTTGCCGCGAAAGTGCAGAATTTTGCCCACAAATTCTATACTTTGTGAGTGAAATTCCACACTTTGAGGCAAAAACTTCACACTTCAGGCAAAGTCAAAGTTTCCCAATTTTGGGGAACCTTCACATAGCTCCATGAAGTACAAATTTTCAGCCCTTCGTCCGCAAAGTTTTACTTTGCAACATCTCCAATCTGCTATTTCTGCTTCCCTACAACTGACTTCATAATTCCCTGTTTGTGGCAACCTAATTATCTCCACAGCAACAGACTGTGATGTCAGAAACAGAACTGTGATGTCAGGTGTAGGCAAACAGTCAAAAACGGTAAGGCAAGGGATCCTGTTTACATGCACATTTTCTTAGTAATAAAAAAGTAAGGTTGAAATTTACAGAAAAAATATTGAATATAAGGTGAATTTTCTAAAAATAATATTTTTTTTAAAATTGTCACAATGGCATCAGGGTCTCTCTAATGTTTAGAAAGTTAAAATCCACTGCAAAACTGGTATTTCCCTGAAGAATTAAAAATATTTGCCCCAGGGCAGTACTTACTGTATTCAAATGCTAATAACTTTAAAACCTAAAATAATGGCATGGTTCAGTGAGCGCAAAAGTTGTTCTGCACAAAAATATTTACAAAATAAGTGGTTTCATTTACAGACACCTTTTAGGTATTTATTATTGGCACAAAACCTGCTGAAAATTCAGTTTTTTTTTAAATAGTTTTCTACAAAAGAATGTCCACAAAAAAGCAAAACAAAAGAATTGTACATGAAACTTTTTTTTCCCTCAAGTTTTGGGGTGCTGCGAATTGTTTGACCGTGCTAAAAGTATCTCAGTAGTGACTGACTTTTTTTTCTTAAAAAAATGAAGTTGAAAGAGTACATTCAAATGAGAAACTGAACCTGTTGTGTAATTTATACATCACATAGGTTGAGTGAAAAATTCATATTTATTTTCAGTCCGTCCTTGTTATCCTTCTCATCACTCTTGAGGAGATGGATAACAAAGACCTCAAATGAAGATAAATATGGTTTCTTCACTCAACCTCTGTGATATCCTCTCTGTGGTACCCACCTCCTGAACACAACATGTCATTTTTTAAATCCCCTCTTTCTTTCTTTCTTTCTTTCTTTTTTATTTATTAAACTCTAGGATTACAAGTACCTTTGAGCAGGAACTGCTCGTTTACAAAGGTTCCACATCGGAGGGTAACATACAACAATGGTAACATATTTGCCCACACCCCTGGAGGGGGCGATAGGTTATGAAATATGTTTTCACATTCACACTGTGAAGATCACTTTACAGATGGGATTTCAGAAAATTCCACCTGTCTTGATCAAAATATTGGGTCATAAAAGGACTGTTGGGCATTTGGGGTCAAAATGTGGCAGCCCACTGAAAAGTAGATATTGCCTCTCAGCTAGCCTATCCTGGGTAAATGCAGTGTAAAAATGTATAAAAGCATTGTTTTGGACAACCTTAAGGTGACGAACCAGTGCAACAAAGTGGTTGGGAAGGCAGACGGTATGCTGGCATGCATAAGAAGGGGTATCACAAGTAGAGAAGGGAGGTGATAATGCACCTATCAAGTCAATATGTGATATAAAAAGTCCTAAATTTGGGACTACACTTACATTCATACAGAATTCAAGGGATCTGGGTTCAATTCCCAGAGGGTCACACTTTTCCTTTCTCATTTCCATCCATGACTGAAAAACACTGAGCAGGGGGCAAAGTTGCATAAAACCAGAAAAGAAGTGTCTGGTTGTCATTCACTCACACACACAGAAACTAAATACTAGTTAATTGCTCTGTGCAGCTCATACATGGCCTATTGTTGATTAATTTATGACCTACGTGGAGGGCATGAACAGATCTGCACATCTGTTCCACAAGCCACAGATGGTACTGTGAAGGTATGTTGGGAGTTCCCTCATGCTTTCTGTAGGGTCTTGAAAGTTATATTCAGTGGAACTTGCTACTGTGATTTTGTAAAGAAAGGAAATTTATGGCAAAAAAAAACCCCAAACTGCTCAAAGGTTAGAAATAAACTATTGAGCTTGCAAACACAATGCCCACAATGTTTGGAAATGAACTATTGAGGTTCTTATATGAAACTATTGGGAGCCTACCCCCTCGCCAATAGCACCCATTGCCCTTCACATGTGCAGCTGCCTATTGCCTTGTCGCCTATTGCTATCACTTCTTGCATGTGCAGTCACCTATCACTCCATCACCTATTGCTATCGCCCCTCACATGTACAGCCGCCTATCGCCTCATCACTTATTACTATCACCCCATCACATTTGTAGCTGACTATCACCCCACCTATTGCTATCGCCCCTCACATGTACAGCCACCTATCACCTCATCACTTATTGCTATCACCCCATCACATTTGTAGCTGACTATCACCCCATCACCTATTGCTATCGCCCCTCACATGTACAGCCGCCTATCGCCTCATCACTTATTGCTATCACCCCATCACATTTGTAGCTGACTATCACCCCATCACCTATTGCTATCAACCCCTTGCATGTGCAGCTGCCTATCCAGAAAGCAGGGGGCATGGGCAATAGGTGATGGTGCGATAGTATGCTACAAATGCGACAGGATGATAGCAATAGGTGATGAGGCGATAGGAAGTTGCACATGTGAGAGTGTGTGTGGGCAACCTATTGCCCCCTCCAGGGTGTGGGCAATCTATTGCCCTCTCCAGGGGCATGGGCAACCTATCGCCCCCTCCAGGGGTGTGGGCAACCTATTGCCCCCTCTGGGAGCCTGGGTAACCTATCGCCCCCCCTCCGGGGGCAGAGGTAGGAGGTACTATATTTAACTTGTGAATTTTTGCACCTTAAAGAATGGTGCCATTTCACCTGCATGAAGTACTTCCGAGGAGTATCCTGGTGGTGGGTAAGTTACTGCTACTGGGGTGGGGGGGGGTACATGTAGAGGGGGTGAATTTAGATAAACAATTAAAGCACTCTTTTTGCATCTGCAGCAATAAAATAACATTTAACCTTGTATAAAACAGTATAGTTAGCTGCTGGGTACCCAGAGTCTAATAAGGTGCAGGCCTGATGCATTGCCACAGGGTGGCTGGCATTGTAGCTGGTTGGGACCCTTGATGAAAGAAAAGGTAATTAAGCAGAAGCAGCATACTTGAGCAAACCACAAAACGGGAGGCATTGGAAATGATTCCAAGGGGGACAAGTGCCTGGACTGAAGATGGTAGGTACCATCTTTAACTTGAATTTTTGCACCTCAAAGAATGGCGCCATTTCACCTGCATGAAGTACTGCCAAGGCGTAGCCTGGTGGTGGATTACTGCTACTGGGGTAGGGGGTACATGTAGAGGGGGTGAATTTAGATAAACGATTAAAGCACTCTTTTTGCATCTGCAGCAATAAAATAACACTGGTCCCTGTATAAAACTAGTACAGTTAGCTGTTGGGTACCCAGAGTCTAATTAGGTGCAGGCCTGATGCATTGCCACAGGGTGGCTGGCATTGCAGCTGGTTGGAACTCTTGATGAAAGAAAAAGTAATTAAGCAGAAGCAGCATACTTGAGCAAACCACAAAACGGGAGGTGTTGGAGATGATTCCAAGGGGGCCAGGTGCCTGGACTGAAGATGGTAGGCACCATCTTTAACGTGTTAATTTTTGCACCTCAAAGAATGGTGCCATTTCACCTGCATGAACTACTTCCGAGGCCTAGCGCAGGTGCTTGGTGGTGGGTTACTGCTACTGGGGTGGGGGGGGTACATGTAGAGGGGGCGAATTTAGATAAACGATTAAAGCACTCTTTTTGTATCTGCAGCAATAAAATAACACTGGTCCCTGAATAAAACAGTACAGTTAGCTGCTGAGCTGCACTTGAGCAAACCACAAAACATTTGTATCCGTGGCCGGTTGGCCCAGTCACTTTTAAAACTTTAAACTGGCAAACAAGATCAGATGGTACCATTAACAATTAAAGCTTTGTTGCAGGTAGCTAATGTGATTTTACTCACTGAGCCATAGCCTTCAGGATCTGGTTGATTTCAAGGATGACTCTGCCCGAGGCAGGATTTTGACCCCTGGCTGGTAACTGCAGGCTGCAGGGCTTTGTCCTCTTCAGCAAGGACCAGGATACAGGGACTGGAGCTGACACAACTCACCCCCTCATCTTGGCATCCCTCCTAAAGATGGCTGCAACCGATGAGGATCTTCTCTGCAGTAGCTGATTCCCTTCTCTGGTCATCTGGCAGCTTGTTTTTTACAGGCAACAACAGTCTCTTGAACACCTTACTTGGAATTATAGGTTCAGCTTGGATACAGTTCTGTAACAGTCCACACAGCTTACCGGCTTGCAGTGTGCAGTCCTGGAAATGTAAGCTGGCAATGCAGAAATTCAGGTCTTCCTCTGGCAAACTGGCTGGAGACAATTCCGGTGACCACAGGCTTGCAAATTATTTATTTATTTGCTTTTGGTAACTGGGTAAGTGCACTAGGCATAGCAATGCCTATTTTCAGACACGACCTGGGAGGGTACAAATAATCAGTTTGAAGCAGTACAATTGCTAATATAGATATAATAACCAGCTTCCCCTTTTTCCCATAGGGAAACCATGGTGTAATTTGCCATTATAAAGGAGTGTTTATAACGGCAGAAACACATACGGTTCCTTGCTGTCTGCCATCCTCACGCAGCAGCACCACCACTCAAGACCGCTGACCGCTTCCATCTCTCCCAAAACAGCACCGCCACTGCCAGAAGAACTCGGCGGTAAGTTCTCCCCCCCCCAACACAGTGAAAACTTCACAAACCAGGACAAAAACAAAGTGTTTTAAAATACGCCAATTCAAATCAGCACCTGAGAAGCCACACGGCGGATGCACCGGAAGCTTTTTATTTTACATAATTGCTGAGGTGAAAAAGGGAAACCCTGCAATTATATAAAATAAAGTATGGGTCGGCGTGGTAATGATTTTACACCGAGGTTGTGGGATGTTAAACCCCCGGCTTTGCCCTCGGGTTTCTGTAGCATCCCACAACCTCGGTGTGTAAAATCTCGCTATACACCCTGACCCATACTTTATTCTCTATACAAATACCAGTGAGATAGAAATATAGTTGGGATAAAGGCAAGAGAGATGCAAGTGCGAGTTCAACAATATTCAGGATGCAAAATATTATATTTATTATATTTTATTTAACAAATCGGAAAGACCTTTGAGCCAAAGGCTCTTTTACAGAGGTTCCACGTCAAGTCACAAGAATAGCAAATGACAATATGGTTTCAGTAAGTAGTACAACATGAGGAAAGTAATTACATAAACAAAAGAACAATAAGGCAAGATAAATATTGTGTCAAGTGCAGCCAGTGGCCTTGTCTGAAGAGGGGTGAGAGGGCTTACAAGGAGAGAAAGTACAGGGGGTGAATTGGGGGGTGGAAGGAGCAAAATAAGAGCAAGGAGGGAGATTCCACAACAAAGCTTGAGCAGGAAAGACCCACGGGGTAGGGGGTAGAGGGAGAGAACAAGGTGAGGAAACAGAGGGGAGAGGGGGGAAGTGGGAGTGTGAACTTTATTTCTTCACCCCTGATCCCAAACTCTATCAGGCTACACAACTCGTCGAGCTGCTCTACCACCCACTGTAATCCTGTTCCTCATAGTATTATTGCCCACCCCACCAAACCCATGCCAGAAATCCCCTCTGCTCTGAGCCCCCTGGGGCAGCGCCACCATCCACTTACTTGGTGCTTTATCTAGAATCCAGAACATCCGGCTTTGTTGGCGAGGAGACTGAAGGGGCAGAGACAGAGACCCGGTCCTGGGCGTGTGGTGGCTGGCACTGTGGGAGCTGTCACCTATCAAGATCGGAGTTTTTTTTCCGTGTTGTGTTCTTCCGGCCCCCCCTCGGAGCTCAGATGTGCAATGATGACCAGCGTCTGCCGAGCTGCGCCCCTGTCATACGACTGCGATACCGTTTCTGCACCCCACCCTGACAGCTGCCAGAGGTCGCTCAGGACAGGTGCTAAGCTCTACACCCTCCCCTGGAAGGAAGAGCTGTCCTCCAGACTATCAATCCCTCCCCGCCCCTGCAGACCCCCGATGGCCCGGGCTTGTTTCCAAACCCGGGTTGCTGGCGTGGTGCGAAGTGAGGCGTCTAGTGCATAAACCCTCAGTGCCACTGGGCCATGCAAAATGCAAGCAATATCATTACAAAAATTTTACAAAATACAGTAAAAGTGCATTTAAACATTGCCTTAAGTAGGAACATAATAGAGTCAAATTGTGAGTAACCAAAGGACTAAAGGTTCTAAGAAGTACAAGAGTGCTAGTTTACAGAAAAGATCCATGATCGAAACCAGGGTATATGTGTTATACTGTCAACCAGAAAAGCATGGATATAGAGGAGGGAGAAGTAGGAAATTAAGAGAGAGGAGGTGAGGTGGGAGGGGGTGTGAGCCTAGGAAAAAGCAACATCAAGTCTAGAAAGAAAGAAGGCAGGAAGCCAGGTTGAGAGTAGAGATGGAGGGGAGAGAAGGGCAGCAGTATTTATTTATTTATTTGCTTTTGGTAACCAGCTAAGCACACTAGACAACTAGTGCCTATTTTCAGGTGCGACCCGGGAGAATTACAAGGTATCCATGAAACAAATACAGAGTCAACGTTACAAACCGGAGCAACATGCTCCAACAGTGGGTAAAAACTGCGTAAGGTACATACAGGCTCAAAGAAGCATCTTGGGGGAGCATAAAAACAGCAAGACATAACCAGGGAATTTAGAGCAACAGTACATAGCATAGGAATTAGAATAAATGCTCCAACAGTGGGTAACACAGCATAAGGTACATACAGGCTCAAAGAGGCATTGTGGAGGGGTATAAGGCAACAAGACATACCCTAGGCATTTAGAAAAACAGTACATAGCATAGCCATTAGAATAAATGCAACACAAAATAGTGGGTCAGTAAGTGCCTAGCAGGGGTACCGGTGAGGGTAAGAGGGCTGTGGGACTGGGCATTAAGTGGCACACAGGCAGGTCGCACCGGCTTTTAGAAAGTTCCAGAGGGAAGTAGGTAGAGACATGGCGGCCAGGAGTTAATGGCTGGAGGGTCTAAGGTGGGAAAAAGCATGTGCGGAGGGCTGAGACAAGTAGATGACTGTAGTGTAGCCTCTTAAAACAGGCATGGATCAAAGCAAAGTGATTGCCTTGGGGAAGGGAGCTCCAATATTTAAGTGCCACACACACGAGAAAGTCCACGCACCCATGGTGGTTTTACATCTTGGAATGTGGAGAGAAGTTAGGTCAGTGGATCTAAGCCCATAGGAGATGGTTTGAGAGCCCAGCAGGCAGGCAAGGGACTGAGGGAGACCTGCTCTGGCATTACCATCAATGAGAGATCCAAGGGACTTGAGCCGATAGGCAGTAGGGGACAGCCATTTTAGATCAGCATAAAGTTGGCAGTGGTGCTTGTAACGAGGGGATGCAGAGGCATAGCGGCAGATATTATTATAGGTGGTATCCCACTTGTGAAGTGTAGTTTTTGATGCTTGTAGGTAGGTGACTGTGCCATAGGCTAGTGCTGGGAGCAGAATGCCTTGAGCAACAGCACGTCTAGCTCATGGGGTGAGGGCAGAACTTGTCTGGTATGCGTTTCAAAGCTTGGCATTTACAGACTTACAGGTAGCAGTAACGTGTTGATCGAAGTCCAGAGATTCGTCAAGCAAAATGCCGAGGTACTTGAAAGAGTTAGTGTTGGCCAATGGTGAGCCATCAGTGCATAAGACATTGAGAGGGTTCCAGTTTGTTTTGAGTCTTGCATGGGAGCCAAAAAGCATGGAGTGTGTTTTGCCCACGTTAAGAACAAGGTTGTTTTCAGTCATCCAGGACAGAATGTGAAGGAAGTCTGAGGAGAGAGAGAGAGTGATTTATGTCCGAGATGTTCCTAGCACTGAAATAAAGAACTAAGTCATCTGTGTACCGCAGTGATGAACAATCTGGAGAGAGCAAGGCGAGATCATTAACAAAGATGGAAAAAAGTAGGGGGCCCTGGATGGATCCTTGCGGAACACCAAAATATATATGGTGGAGGGATCAGACAGGACTGAATTGTTTTGCATGTTCTGCTGCCTGTTTGACAAGTAGCTATTAAACCAGGCTACAGCATCTGTAGAGAAGCCAAGAGAACAGAGTTTGGTGAGGAGAAGGGAGTGGTTAACAAGGTCAAACACCTTGGTTAGGTCGATGAAGATTGCATCAGTCAGGAAACCTTTATCCACTGCAGAAGGGATATCATTTGTGAATTTCAGGATGGCCGTAGTAGTGCTGTGGCCTTTGCAGAAGTCATGCTGGGAGACAGACAGGAGGTTGTGGTCCTGTAGAAGAGAGATGGTTTGCTTGGCAACTGGTTTTTCAAGTATTTTGCTAAGAACGGAGAGAATGGCTATAGTCCAGTAGTTGGTAATTTCCTTGGGGTCCCCTTTTTTAAATATTGGAGTAACTCTCACTGTCTTCCAGATACTAGGGACAGAGCTGTGGTATAGAGACAAGTTAAAGATTTGAGCTAAAGGTGAGGCAATAACGGGGGCAGTGAGTTTCAGGAGCCTGGGTTCAAGACCATCAGAGCCAGTACCAATGCTATCAGGGATGGCTTGTAGCATCTTTTGGACTTCCAGTCTGGTAGCGGTTTGAAATCTAAAAGGTAGGTGGTTGTGCAGTGGCTCATTGTCCATGGGGGGGGGGGCTGCACCGGGGGGAAAGAGACAAGTATTTGGATAAATCCAAGAAGTGGAGATTAAAGAAATTTGCAATGGTGGCCAGATTATTGCAGTGCACACCATTTAGGATCATATTGTTTGTATTTCTGGTGTGTTTGGCTCCAAGGAGTGTTTTAATATGAGACCAGAATCTCCTGGAATCACCTGCAGCATTTATTAATAGACCCTTACAGAACGAGCTCTTAGCTAAATGAATGTTCCTTTTGCAAGAGTTTCCCTGTATTCTACAGTCAATGTAGTCAGACAGAAGACCAGAGACCCTAAAACGCCACCAGCTTTTGTCCCTAGCCTGGATCTGAGCAAGTAGGTCTTTATTTAGCCATTTGGTTTGCGTTCCACATACACAACGTGTCATGCAGGGTGCATGAATATCCTGTAGAGATCCAAACAGGGTTAGGAAGTGGTCAAGGGCTGCCTGAGCATCAGTGGCAGAGTAGATGCAAGTCCAGTCAATCATGAAGAGATCGTTCAGGAATTGGGCTTGGCCAAAGTTGGCTAGGTTACGGAAAGTGATGAGTTTTGGGGGTGAGGAAGGTTGACCAATTGAGCACCGGATACAATATATTGGAGAGTGGTACTAATTGCATCAGCTAGGGTACCTGAGGAGACTATACAATCATTGTGATTTGTCAGCACCCAGTCCATTAAAGTACTGGACCTGGGGGGAGGCATGACCCTGGTAGGGTCGGCATTTAGCTGGTGGAGATTGTGGCCATGTACCATGGTGTGGAGTGATTTGTTCATCTTGCCAATCCAACTTAGGTATAAGTCCCCTAGAATTAGGACTTCATTTCCTCCAACAGCTAAGTCAACATGTGATAGAGCTCCTCAAGGCCAGAGGTGCCACTGGGGAGGGGGGGTTATAAACACACACTATATGTAATTTCTTGGAGCCAAGTTGAAAGGTAGTGTGAATAGATTCACAGCGGGAGAGGACAGGCGTGGTAGGGTTTGAGAGGTTTAGGTGTGATTTATAAAAAATGGCTATGCCTCCACCGTGTTCGGAGGTGGGTCTGCATCATTTGATAAGGTTGTAGTTGGGTGACAAGCAGGCAGAGTCAGGGGTAGAGGGTTTAAGCCAAATTTCAGACAGGCAAATTATATCCGGGTGATATAGTATGACCCATGCCTCAAGTTCAGCTAGGTTATGGAGGAGGCTCCTAATGGTCAAGTAAACAATGCGAAGTCCCTCTGTGTCCTTCTACATGCATCCGAGCAGGAGAGGTGAGCTGGTGGACCAGGGTTGAGTTCGATATTCCCTGCAAGTATTAGAGCAAGAAGGAGGAGGAGATACTCTAGTTTGCGATGGATGATTGGGGAGGGCAGGATAGAGTAGCAGAGAAATCATTTATTAAAAGTGTAAGCCACATGGTAGAGATAACTATGAGGGATAAGTAATGGTGTGATTTCATGGAGTTTATTGGGGAGTAAAAGCATATTTGAGAAAGTAGTCATTTGGATCAGTGGTGAAGACCTTAGTGTGGGGGGGGGGGCAACCTGCCAGTGAGAGCCACAGGATAAATCCTAGCATAACGCCTGTCAGCAAAAATGTGTGTGATCGGGGAGCCATTTGGTAGGAGGTGAGTTAGTGAGGGTGTGTTATAAAGAAAGCCCTGTTATGGAGTAGAAAACATACTATGGGATGCAATTTGCTATTAGGCTTGAAAGAAATAGGTGCAGAATAATACATAATGGGAGCTTGAGTTGCTGTTTGATTCAATTTCCAAAACCAGCAATTTAAAAATGAAAAGTGTTTGAAAGTAGAAAATTGCGTCACCCTCTATGAACGTTTTCTTTTAGGCTGCTAATGGGAAACTGTAAGAATTAAAAGGATTTAAGTAGAATTAGGGTGAGATCCCTAACAATAGGGCAGATTCCAGCAGTAACTGAGAGGAGTTAATTGGAGTGGCTAATTTAGCTTTGATCCCTTTAGAAAGGGAGGGTGTGGTTTCACGGGATAGAAAACCAGCTGACTGGGATTCCAGTGGGAGGAATTTCTGGAAGGATTCTACATAACACAAGTTCTAGCAGAGCCACTATGACTGTGACTGCATTAACTAGATAAGGGTGTTTCATGGGCTTAAACATAAACACATATTTATTTATTTACAAAATATCAGATTTACAAACCTTTGAGCAAACTAACTGGGGTTTCTGTAAGACAACAGCTACTAAATAGCTTTAATTCACTATTTTTGTTTTCTCTGTGCATCAGGTCTAGCTAGCAGGAATGTTTTAACATCAAAAACACAAATAATGAATTAGAGCTATTTAGCAGCTGTTTTTTTACAGAAACCCCAGTTAGATAGCTTTCAGGTAGCCAGAAGCCTCTCAGAAGAAGCCAGAAGGGGAAGGAAGGAAACATATTCAATTCAGTGCTTTAGAGTAACTGGTAATTGCTATTTTTCTTTTAAACTTAGATTGTGGGCTTTTAGTGACACTATACTTTCTTTGTTGTCTTTACTTATAATTGTTTTTGGGCTGTTGAAAATTTAAAACATAGTGGTGGTGTAATTCTGTGCTGTCTTTAATTGCTGCAAATTTTGGCCCCCCTCCCTCCCCTTCCCCCAACTCTTAATTATATGCCCTAGTAAATCTGATTGACAGGAGCTAAACACAGGGTATAGTAAGGGGTGTGAAGTAGGAGGGGCATAAGGGGGAAGAAGCCCACCCTCAGCACGACAAGTGTTTTGACTCATTTGTTTATTTATTGGTTTCTTTTTCTTTAAAAAAAAAAAAAATTATCTGAGGATCAGTGGCAGGATTTTTAGTACAGCAAATTAATACAAAGGGAACTAGGAGGCTTCAGTAGCAGACAAGTAGTGGAATTGCAGTATAATGTGGGAGTGGTGCAATACAGTGGCTGTGGGCAGCCATATTCAGGCAGACCTTCTGACGACAGTGGTGCTGCCCATCTGCAGGCATCTCTCTGGACTGCGGGATGAGGTAGCCAGACTCAGAGCAGAAGTAAACTGGGTCAGGAGTACCATCACCCCTATCCAGGGACCACCCAGTCCAATGCCACTGCCTCAAAGGATGCCGAGAACGAGGAGCACTTGGATGACAGTGGGCTCAGGGAGGGTTAGAGCAGTTAGGCAGAGGCATCCCAGATCCTATTCCACTCAAGAACTCATATGCCGCACTGGCAAATGAGGACAACCAAATAGAGGTACCCAGAGAAGTGGAAGGAAAGGATGTGGAGGTTAGCCAAGGAGGTGACCTCAGCGGGGAAAGCAGTGGACCCCAGAGGAGGAGGAAGCAAATCCTGGTGGGGGACTCCATCATAAGAGGGATCCAGCTAGGAACACAGGAGGGGGAGGACAGGGAGGTGAGGTGCCTACCAGGTGCCACGGCATGGAGGGATGGAAGGAAGATCCTGGGGATCACTGGGAAGGCAAGACGGGAGGGTGAACTGGATGTCATTATCCACCTAGGTACTAATGACCTGGCAAATGGGGAGCCAAAGGAAGTTCAGGAAGAGTTTAGGAAACTGGGAGGGTCTCAAGCAAGTAGATACTTCTGTCACTTTCAGAAGTACTACCTGTGAGAGGCAAGGAGAGCATAGGAGTGCATGCACCAGGAACTTTAACTCATGGTTGAAGAACTGGTGCTGTGAGGAAGGTTTGGATTCATTGGTGACTGGGGACCCACCTGGAGGGATGGAGGTTTGTTCAAGCCTGATGGCCTGCATCCATCCTGGAGGGGAATCAACACTCAATGATAAGTTTAAATGCTACATTGACAAGCATTTAAACTAGCAAAGGGGTGACAGGCCAGCAAGGAGGGTACCTCTTGCTCACCCCACAGCTAGCAGTGGAACCAGTGAACCAGAGGAGTGGCTATCTCTGCAAAGCAGTGTGCACAAGATGGAGATTAGTGCCCAAGAGATGGATAAGCAGAAAAGGCAAAATTCAGCAGAAGGGCAGACAGCAAGGAGAACCAGGGATAAATGACAACCAAGGAAGGGGCTGGGTAGAACAGTGAAACAGTCTAGGGAGGTCAAATCATGGAAAGCCATGTGTGCAAATGCCAGGAGCCTTAGCAACAAGATGGAAGATCTGGAGGCTGTCATGGTACAGTCAGACCTGACATTGTGGCCATCACTGAAACCTGGTGTAATGATAACCATGACTGGGAGATGACTATACCTGGCTACAACATATTCCAGAAGAGACAGAGCAGGCAGGAAGGGAGGAGGAGTGGCACTGTATGTGAAAAATGACATAAGGCCACAGAGATCCAGGAGGAACAAAATGGGGAGAGATATTGTGGGTTAAGCTGGAAAGGAAAATGGGGACAGCCATCCGCACAGGTGTGGTCTATAGACCACCAGCCCAGGAGGAAGAAACAGATAGGGAGCTGATGCTAGCCATCAAGGATGGCAGACAAGGTGAGGTAGTACTGGTTGGAGACTTCAATATTTCAGACATGGACTGGAGCATCCCAGCAGCAGCATCAGCTAGGAGCAGATTTATCCTGGACTCCTTCAGGGTGCCTTCCTCAAGCAACTGGTCATGGAACCAACTCGGCAGAAGGCAATACTGGACCTTGTGCTCACAAACAGGGACAGTGTGATGGGGGTAACAGTGGGGGAGCACCTGGAAACAGTGACCACCAGTCATTGTGGTTTGAAATCACATAAAGAGCAGAACCAAACCACACAAAAACACGTATCCTGGATTTTAGGGGGGCAGACTTTGGGAAAATGGGGAGATACTTGAAAGAGGCATTAAGGGGAATGGGACAGGAATCAGGGTTGAGGAACAGTGGGCAGTATTTAAAATGGGGATTACAAGAACAACATAATTATGCATTAAGCAGGTTAGCAAGAGGAAAAGGAAGAGGAGACCATTATGGTTTTCCAAAGAGGTAGCAAAGAAAGTGAAAGCAAAAGATTGCATTCAGGCAATACAAAAGACACAGGCAGAAGGGGATAGGAGAAGTACCAGGAGAAGCAAAGGCGGCAGGGAGGTCAGTAAGGAAGCCAAAGCTCAGACAGAAGAACACATTGCAAAATCAGTGGGTAGAGGGCAAAACCTTTACAGGTACATAAGTGAAAAAAGAAAGACAAAGGGAGGGATAGTGAGACTGAAGGGGGAGGATGGGGGCCGCGTGGAGGATGACAACAGTAAAGCTGACATTTGAACAGGTATTTCTGCTCAGTCTTTACTGAGGAAGAGGAGGGTAATGGGTCTGAAGGGAGTACAAGGGGTGAGAATGGTGCAGAAATGGACACAAGTCCCTTTACACGAGAAAGGGTCCTGAAGGAACTGGAAGTAATAAGAGTTGATAAAGCAATGGGGCCAGATGGGGTGCCCAGGTCCTTAAAGAACTAAGAGAGGTGGTGGCTGAACCTCTGGCTATCCTGTTTAGCCGATCACTGGAAACAGGAGGTACCCAAAGACTGGAGGACAGCAGATGTAGTCCCCTTAGCAAAAGTGGGAACAAAGAGGAAGCAGGGAACTACAGACCAGTCAGCCTCACCTCGGTAGTGGGGAAGATCATGGAAGCACTACTGAAGGAGGATTGGTGGAACATCTGGTTGTCAATGGACTACAGGACCCAAGGCAACATGGTTTCACCAGGGAGGTCATGTCAGACCAACCTCGTTGAATTTTTGACTGGGTGACTAGGGAGGTGGATCAGGGAAGGGCAGTGGACATGGCCTATCTGGACTTCAGCAAGGCCTTTGACACTGTGCCACATGGAAGACTATTACACAAACTGAGGAATATGGGTGTGGGCAGGACAGTAGTGTGGTGGGTAGGTTACTGGCTGGGTGGCAGGACACAGAGGGTGGTGGTAAATGGCTGTCACTCCACAGAGGGAAGAGTGACCAGTGGGGTACCACAGGGATCAGTGCTGGGACTGGTCCTATTCAACATCTTCATCAGTGACATTGCGCAGGACCTAGAAGGCAGAATTTCACTGTTCGCTGATGACACAAAGCTCTGTAACAGTAGACACACCAGAGGATGTAGACAGAATGAGAAGGACCTGCAGAAACTTGAAGAATGGTCAGGGTTTGGCAGTTGAAATTCAATGCAAAGAAGTGCAAGATAATGCATATGGGGCACAAAACCCTGGCACAATATATCAGTTGAGGGTGAGGATATAGCATGCACCAAGCAGGAAAGGGATCTTGGGGTTGTCATCTCTGATGACCTCAAGGTAGGAAACAGTGTGACAAGGCTGCAGGTAAAGCAAATAGGATGCTGGGATGTATAGGCAGGGGCATCACCAGCAGGAAAAGGGAGGTCATAATTCCGCTATACAAGACACTAGTGAGGCCCCACCTGGAGTACAGTGTACAGTTCTGGAGACCATACCTACGTAAGGACATAGACAGGGTAGAGAAGGTTCAGAGGAGGGCAACAAAATGGTGCATGGATTGCATCACAAGTCCTATGAAGACAGGTTGAAGGAACTGAACATGTACTCCCTGGAGGAGAGGAGGGAGAGAGGGGATATGATAGAGACATACAAGTATCTTACAGGGAGGAACAGGGTGCAGGAAAACACTATTTTTAGGCGAAAAAGATGTTCCAGGACTAGAGGGCATGGGATGAAGTTGGAGGGAGGATGATACAGAGGAAACATGAGAAAGAATTTCTTCACAGAACGGGTGGTGGACAAGTGGAACACCCTGCCAGAGGAAGTGGTGGGGGCTGAAACAATCATGGGATTTAAGAATGCATGGGATAGACATAAAGGAATTCTGGAGGTCAGGGGTAAGGGGCAACAGACTTCTAGGAAAACAAACTGAACTTACAAGCTCAAATGGGCAGACTGGGTGGGCCATAGGCCCTTATCTGCCGACACTGTCTATGTATCTATGTAGGTATCTGCTAAACTAACTGTTGACATTTGTGCTCCCTGCAGAAGAACAGTTACAAGGCTCTGCTGTTGCTAAACTAATTTTAAAGCAGTACACATGCTAAATCTAACGGCATGGCTACATCACTGTCACATGAGATAGGGGGCATTGAGAAGAAAGAAAGTCAATAAAACTATTTATTATGGCGATCCCCAGGGGTCGTAAAACTACCATACAGCTAGCAGGCAATTTAAGAAAAACTCCAAATAGCAGACAGAGGGAAGGGCACACTAGGACTTAACATACATATCAAAACACTCTACATAAGTTTTTTGCACATTCTGGGTGGACTACTCCTTTAAGTGATTTGCGCAGGTTCACACAGTATGCAAGTGGGGGCTGTGGGAGTCAAACCCAGGTCTCCAGGTTTGTAGCTCAGAGCCTTAAACCACTGCCTACTTAACCATTTACAACACAGTTACACTTATATATAATACATACTTCTCAAACTTGAAAGAAAAAATACACTTTATCATCAAAGTGTGTATTTACCAAGTACTGTGCCCATGTTTAAAATAATTTGAACCCCTCCAAAAAATGTGCTCTGACATGAAACTACATGTTTAACTGTAAATTAAAAATTGTATTTCTAAATGCATTGCTAACACCAATGCTATGATAAAACAATTTCACCCCGGGTAACAGATTACATTCTGGGAAGATTACCTTGTCAAGATGCTATAAAAAACCTGAAAAACAGGTTTAATGGAGTGAATGTTCTAGTGTCCGTGATCAAATAAAAAATAGTTAAGATTTTTTTTATGTCAACTCTGATCAGAATAGCTTTTAAAATCACCAATTGTTTTCTTGTTCAAAGTTTTCTAATACATCTCAACTTAAAAGAAAAAACACACTTTATCATCAGAGTCTGTTTTCAGCTTCCTACCGTACACTTCATTTGTAAAAAAAAAAAATGATCTTGTTACAGACCACAGTCAGCACTAACTACTAACAGAATGCTGATACCTACATTTACAATTTAGCAAATACTTGAAATCTAACTGAGTGGGGGTTTCTGTAAGAAAACAGCTAGACTCTGTTAATTATAGCATTTTATAGCATTTTTTTAATTCAAGTTTATTGCATATTTAGGCACAGTTCCAGCCTACTTCATACATTGCAGTTAATATATACATTGACAATTCATAGGAATAATCAAAGGTTACAGTGTCAGTCTATTAGGCTGTATCAGTCATACAGTGAGTCAGCTCTAGCTTTTAGTTACCATATATGTTTTGTTACTATTACAGAGAATCAGGCTTCAGTAGGTCTGCATTAGGCAGCCCTCCCCCAGCTAACCTCAGACACCTCACAACCGCAGGAGCACCACCATATGAGATTCCATCCTATCTCAACACCTCCGCCCCTTATCCATTAAAGCCTTCTGTTTCCCTCAGTATATCCATAGAACCCCCGTCCCTCTGTTGCATCATCCAAGGAGTCAATTGGCCCACAAAACTCTGTGTTCTAGAACTAATCTTATGGGTCAGTTCCTCCATGTCTTGAACGGACAGTGTGTATCCACTGTCCTAGATCTGGAGGGTCCGGACAGAGCCATTTTCTCAAAATGGCCTTGTGAGCTGAGGCTATCAGGATGTTCCATAAGTAATTCTTATCTCTTCCCCTTATCCCCCTGGGCAGGATCCCCAATATCAGATTTTTAGGGCCAATGGTCTCTGGAACCGCAAATATCTCTTTCAGTTTTTGAATTATATCCCCCCAATATTGCCCTAACTTTGGGCACGACCAGAAGATGTGGAGGTGATCTGCCCTCAGGTCTCCACAGCCCCTCCACCATATTGGTGAACAGTTCTTGTCCCATTTCGATTTAATGAGTGGTGTAATAAAAAAACTCGGTTTAATCTTCCACTCAAACTCCCTCCACATTGGGGAATATGTTGTTTTATAGGATTGTATGCAGGCAGACTCCCAATCCTTGTCAGAAATCTGTTCCCCTAACTCGTGTTCCCATTTTTCAAGTATATTTGTGGCTCGATTTTGTATTCTATCCCTCAGTGCCCCATAAATGGCTGAAACATGACCCTTTTGCCTTTGTGAACTCATTATTTCTGTTATAACCCCCAACAAACTCTTTGGGGTCTTGTCTGGATTCTTTCTGTTCTGCAGGGTCTGTATATATGTTCTGACTTGGAGAAATCTGTAGTGGTCAGATTGCCTAAGTGAATATTTGTCTTTGAGCTGGTCAAAGTCCATTATATTGGGTCCATTTATGAAATTATTTAGCGTATAAAGACCCAATCTCTCCCATCTTCTAAAGGTATGATCCAGCCTCATGGGGGGGGGGAACTCCTGGTCCCAGGCAAACCATCTTAATGGCCATAGGTCTTTATCTAGCTTATGTTTGTGCCAAAGCCTTTTTATTGCCCACAATGTGTGTCGGACTGTGAACAGTAATGAATTGTTATCGGGGTTTGGTGTTTCTGGCATGGCCACTCTAGCTCCAAGAGGGGTTCCCCCCATGGAGTTTATCTCCAGTGACTTCCAGCGGGAGGAATATTCCCTCATGGACCAGAGCAAAGCCCACTTCAGCTGGGTAGCTAAGTAGTAGTCCTCTAAGTTGGGGACATTCCTTCCTCCATTTCTTTTATTAGATTGCATGATTTGGCTATTAATCCTAGGTCTCTTGCTGTTCCAGATGAATTCATTAACCATTCTCTGCCAGATTTGGAATTGGTTGTGGTGGATTTTCACTGGGAGGCATTGGAAGAGATACAGGAATTTGGGCAAAACTGACATTGTTACTGACTGAATTTTGGAGTGGAGGGGTAGGTTGAGCAGGTCCCATTTCTTAAAATCTTGTCTGAGCTGATGTATCAAATGCTGATAGTTTGTGGTGTATAAGCTCATCAGGTGTTTGGGAATTTGGGTGCCCAAGTATTTTATTTTCTGGACATTCCTCCTCACCGGGAGCAGCTGTTTTACACTTGGAGCAGGAGAGTAGAAAAATTTAAGTAATTCAGTCTTTGTCTTATTAAGGGAGTATCCAGAGTACTGTCCAAATTTATCCAGTATGGTCCATAATTTGGGAATAGATTTATCTGGGTTGGATATGTACATCATTACATCATCCGCATAAAGAGATATTTTGTGCTCCTCTCCCCAAATTATAACTCCCTCCACTTCCCGCTCCTCTCTTAGGGCTTGTGCCAGGGGCTCAATGTAGATAGCGAAGAGTAGGGGAGAAAGGGGACAACCCTGTCTCGGACCCCTACTAAGGTCGAACCTCTGTGATCCCGCCATTCACCCTCACACAAGCCTGTGGGGAGGTGTACAGGGCCCCTACGGCTCCCAAAAAGGACTCCGGGAAGCCCATTCTGAGAAGAACCGCAAACAGGAACTTCCATGTGACCCTGTCAAATGCCTTTTCTGCATCAAGGCTCATAACAGAGGAGGGTATGCGGTTTTTATTAATTATGTCTATTATGATAATGGTCCTTCTAACTCCCTCAGGCGCCTGTCTGGCCGCTATGAAGCCCGTCTGGTCTGGGTGTATTATATTAGTCATAATAGGATTGAGTCTATCCGGTATTATTGAAGTGAAAATTTTATAATCTACATTCAAGAGGGATATCGGCCTGTATGAGCCACATTCTGTTAAATCTTTCCCCTCCTTGGTGATCACAGAGATGGTCGTGTAGTTCCAGGAAGGGGGGACCCTCTCTCCCTCCCGCCACACACAGTTGTATGTGTTTTGAAGCAGGGGAGCTAAATCAGCTGTGACAGTCTTGTATAATTCACTGCCAAAACCATCCGGGCCCAGGCACTTGCCTATTTTGAGGTTCTGAATTATTTTATTCATCTCCATTTGAGAGATGGGCATTTTCAGCATTTGTGTCTGTAATTCTGTGAGTCTGGGGAGCTTCAGTCCCTTCAAGAACCCCTCAGCCTCTTCTGGGTGGGTGTTGGTAGGTGCTTGGTAAAGTTATAGTATGCTACCAGTGAGTCTGCTATCTGCTCCCATTTGTGTGACACCTGGCCTGTTATCGGGTGTCCGAGGCCTGTGACATTGGCTCTTGCAGCCCTTTGCCTCAAACGATAGGCCAACAGTTTAGTGGCCCTGGGGCCTCCCTCGCAGAATGATTGTTTTAAGTAGTGTAGTGATTTCTCTATTTCCTCTCTCTGCATCTTTTGTAATTTGTTTTTGAAGTCTTTTATCTCCCTTTCTCTCAGCCTGCATAACCTGACTTTTTGTTGTTCTAAGGTTTGCAACTGGTGTTTCAGGGTTTCTTTTTGTTTGGTCTTTTCTCTCTTTCTGTAGGTTGCTATAGAGATTAATGTCCCCTGATCATTGTTTTAATTGTATCCCATAGGATCTGTGGGATTGTGTCTGGGCCGTCGTTTATTTGGATAGTCTTTTTAATCATCTCTCTAATCTCGTCTCTCACTTCCTCACTTCTTAGCAGACTGGTGTTCAGTCTCCACTGAGTGGGTTTCTTCTGGAGTTTTAGTTCTAAATCTGCTAAAATTGGTTGGTGGTCTGAAAGTGTTTCCGCTTCCACCCACGTGGATTTAAACAGGTGCAGATCCTTAGCAAATGTCACAAACCTATCTAGTCTTGAATATATTTTGTGTCTCGCTGAGTAAAAGGTGAAATCTTTTGCTGCCGGATATTTAACCCTCCATACATCCACTAAGCCTATGTCTTCCATTAGATTTCCCAATGATCTAGGTGTTCTGTTATATGGTGCTTGAATACACAATGTGGTGTCCAGCCTTCGGTTTAGTATCACATTCCACTCCCCTCCTGCGATGAGAGCTCCCTTCGCTTTCTCAGAAATTAGCTTAAAGAGCTCCAAGAAAAAGGAAACTGGTGATCCTGATCCCGAGGTGTGTAGACATTTAGGAGGGCAACCTTCATGTCTTGTATAGTGCCCATGATCATGGCATAGCGAGCCCCTGCGTCTACAATGACCTCCTCCTCCTCTACGAAGGGGAGAGATGCAGGCAGGATGACAGCCACTCCCCTCTTCCTTCTCCCATCCAGAGATGCATGATAGAGTTTAGGAAACCCAGTGTTCCTTAATTTCTGACTCTCATTTGGTGTTAAAAATGTCTATTGAATAAAGTTAATTTCACAACTTTGATCCTGAAGGAGTTTTGACACCTGCTTTCTTTTTATGGGATGGTTAATTCCATTCATGTTGTAGGACAAAATCCTAGAGTTAACATGAGCCATCACAACAGCCATTACTCCTATCTTTTAAATGATTCTTGTTTTCCCCACTGTTTAAGGACTTCTCTCTCCCCCCTGCTAAATTCTGCTCAGTCCCTTCAGACAAATATCCAGTGCTCCGATCATGCTTTTCCAACCTTATCTGATTGTTGTCATTTAATCTTGTAAACTTAGCCCTGTGCCCACAATGACTTATAGATATTAGATAACATACAGCCCTGAACTGTGGGCTTCTGAAGTTTGTAAAAAAAAACAAAAACCCTTTCAACTTTTTCCCACTAGATGGGAGTATAATCTTGCCTATAAATTAGGCTCAAGTAACTGTATAACAAAACATATGTAACTTATAACTTGGTGATCCTTATGCTTATCCTTTGGGAGAAGCCCATATGAGAGTTTCCCCTCTTTGTGACCTGTCCCTTGAATTCGATCATCTATTTCATTTCGATTGCTGAATTCCATTATCCGTACCTTCAGTTCTGGTACTGTGGAATCCCAGATTCTTTGACTTCCTAGGTCAGCCCATTTTCCAAGACATGGGCTGGTATGTTTCACCTTAAGGACACCTTGCCCTAACAGTTGGAACGGGCAAAACCTTTCAAGGGAGACAATATGGGATCATGGTCCCAGTCCCCACGGTATGACCAACGACAGCAGCATTAGGAAAGTTAGCATTTTTTCTTTAGGTTCAATCCTTCCCTCCCTCATCTCCTGCCACTCTTTTTTTTGCTTTATTTTATAGCGCATCCATCTTCCGTTATATGGTGGTGAAAATAAAAATATGCCCATCCACTCGTGGATCAGTCACTCCCCCAAACTCTCTTTTTAACCCAGCCTTGCATTTAGTTAAATCAATTTTTATTTTGTTTATCTCCAGGCCCCATTGAGAAGCTTGTTGAATCTTGTCTTAGATGACAAAGGCCTAAGTAGATTCACTTGGGACGGTCAGCCCGAGGACCCTGCCAGCAAACGTAACTGCAGTCTAGGTCTCCCCGGGTATTCTAGCCCCCCATGAGCATCTCTTCAGCACCCCCCCCTTTTCTCATGTTTCCAGGGTCCTAAAACCCCTCTTTAATATTCATTATTGAAAGTACCTTTATTCCTCAGCACGAGGTTGGGGGGGAGGGGAGTGTCCCGGCCATGTCTCTCCTTTGGAAAAAAGATGTGAGACCCCTTAAGGTCTAGTGTTCAGATGCTGGTGCTGGGTTGCCGGTTCCTCCCATGCGTCTGATTCCTCCGAATTTTGCTGCTCCACATCTGCAAGCTGGATCCGCTAAGTGTAGGGCTTCAGTAGAGCAGAGATATCCGCTTGCAAATTTAGAGGCTGTGGGGGGCTTGATTGGTGCGACTGGGCCGTTCCTCTGCTGGCTATCGACCATGCTGCGCGTCTCAGCTCCTTCTCCAGTCGCTCCTTCCCGAATTGGGGCAGTGTCACCCCCGTCTCCTTAAGGAATCCAGAAGCCGCCTCCAGGTCATTGAACATTTTTATGCCCTTACTGGTTTCCACCTTTAAATGAGCTGGGTATAACATTTGGGCCTTCATATTCTTCCCCCAAGCTGTTTGAGTATCGGCCACATGGTGTGTCTGGCTTCCTGGACTTGCATGGTATAATCATTATCAACTGTGATTCTAGCTTTGTCATAGGTGACCGACCTCATTCTCTAGGCCCACCAAATAATTTCCTCTTTAGTGTTGTAGACTGTCATCTTGGCCACAAAGGATCTTGGGCGGTCACCAGGGCTAGAAGGCCTCTGGGCTAACGAGCGGTGGGCCCGATCCATAGATAGATTGAACCCCTCCGGAAGTTTCAGGGCCTCTGTCAGGACTCCCTGGAGGAATGTAATTAATTCTGGTGCCCTGTTCTCTGCGCCTTCAGGGATGACGTATACTCATAGATTCTGGCGCTGGCTTCTTCCCTCTAAGTCGTTGATCTTGCTCATCATCTCCCATTCCCTAGCCATTAAAAACAGGAGGAGATGATCGTGCCTGTCTGACTGTTCGATGACCGCATTTAGCCCCACCTCGAGTTTGTCCACTCTGTGTTCTATGTTCCTTATATCAGCTCTTAGTGACGTTAAGGAAGTGTCTATTTTGGCTACCATTTTGGCTGTTTGTAGGATCGTTTCGACCAACTGATTACAGCCCTTCTCTGACCTAGTCGTGGACGCCATGATTCCTTCATCATTGAAGGGAACCATTGTTCGAGTCACCTTATCTCCTTGCAACAGCATCTGGAGCTTCTGTGCTGGTGTCTGGGGTCCCTTCATTAGTGTTGCTTTAGAACACGTCCCTTTGGCCGGCGATTGCATTTGTTGTACTTGATGGATGCCTTTCGATTAACGAGTGAGATGAGGGGAGTCTCGAGCTATGCTGCCATTAGGCTGCCGACGTCATCGGAAGTCTCCGCATTTTATAGCATTGATGATCTGGGCAGTTGGATCTGAGTTTGAATCCTACAACCCCCCCTACAAAAAAAATGACTATTTTCTTACAGAGCTAGTTGTGTGTCTAGGTCTCCTTTTGAAGCCCCAGGTGGCTCTGATAATCATTTGTTCCAAAGGATTTTTAAGTCAGTTTAAAGGCATTAAATATTTTCTGTTCTGTTCTGTTCTCCACTGCCAAGGCATGTCTGTTGGTTGATAAGGTCCCAAACTAGTGTATCTCATTACAGCATGCTAGAGCTATCTCATGCCCTTCCCACATGAATCAGAAAAAAGTTTGGGGTGGAGGCGGAGGAGGATCTTACTCCAAAAAAAACCCTAATGCTGCCTTCCACTACTCAGGTTCCAGTTCTTGTACCACCCATTTAAGAAAGAAAATAGTACCCTGCAACCATTGATTAACATGAAAGCATATTTATTTGAGGGTGGAAAACATTGCTTGGAGAAGGGTAAGGCAGAGGAGACTATTTACACCTTCAGTCAGTTCCATGGACAGAAAACATGGTATCACTCCTTTTGTACATGCAATACTCCTGTTGGCTCCACCCACACTTGTAAAAACTGTAAGAAGACAGGAAGGCTGGGTGGGCCAAAAAATCAAGTGAGAGCAGGTTCTGGCACAAAGGTCCCTCGGTGAGCAACTAGCTTGATTTAGAAAGCTGGTTAAGGAGGGGGAATAAAACCTAATTCTTAAATATTTAGTTGCTAAGCTTGGGATTGCAGGTGACCCCACAACTTCTAGGTTCAAGGATGGAGTCCATGGCCAAGCTCACACAAAGATCCAAGAAATGGTGCCAAATTTAAAATTTACAGCTAGAGGGGGGCACTCTATAAATTGAGCAGGTGTACCTGTTTCCGGCCCTTGAGAGGGCAGGGAGCAGCTCCTGTGGCTACAACCATGGGTGGAGAAATGCCCAGGGGGCTTTGGAACCGTCTGTTTTCGGCCCTTGAGAGGGTAGGGAGCAGCTCCTGTGGCTACAGCCACATTAGACCACAGTCTCTGAGGCAAAGCAGTCTCTTACTGAAATGCAGAATAAGGGCTCTTTCAGCTCGGACCCCACTTTCAGTCTGGAATTGTAACTTCAGGGAAAGCACTTTTTTTTTCCTCCTTTTCTGGAAAATTGCTGTTCGGTCTGCAGACTTGGCAGTCCCACACTCAAGGCTAGTGCGCCAGCTGAGGAAAGGCAAGCAGGGCTATCCCTGATCTCCCCAAGCTGCAGGGAACCCTCTCTGACCCAGCACGCTGCCCTGAACTCTGAGAACTGCCCCTTTTCCCAATAGCCCCCCTTTTACATGGGAAAGTCCCAGATATACGATTAGCTGTCAAAGCTGTCTACAACAGTCTAAATCCCTTAACTGGCTTGATTTTAGGCACCAAAGAATTGTTCCTCCTTTTTTCCGCAAATGTTTCTGGTAAATCCCAACAGTCTCTGCTGTAAATCCTAACTTGTGATTGGCTGATAGGCTGCTAAGTATACAGTCCCCAGACAGTTTAAGCATTATCCCAAAATCAATGTACGGGTGCAGCCAAATAAATTATTTTTAATAAATGATTTCCCCACTGTCATGTAGCCCCAACAATGCCTTAATAAGCAACCACAATATTTTACATTAGCAGTCAGTACTTTTTCTGTCACTACCCTCGAAATACATTGCCCCAGGAAACAGTGTCTCCCTCATTAATATTCATGAGGGGCTTGAACATTATTTATGAGCCCTGTTATAGCACTTCTCAGCGATTGCTTATGTTGTATTTAAGAGACCTCTCAGCAGCCTTGTTTGGGTTCCCAGTCCCTATTCAGGACAAAAAGGGCACCAGGACCACATAAACACCTCTTGTTGACTGCACCGGCGGTTGGAAACAAATGCACTTCTCTCGCACAAACGTGAGCGCCAGCCTGATTGAGGAACGCTAGTGGCTCGTGATCCTGTTCTGTGAGCCCAGTGGGGCTCCAACAAATACAGAGGCTGAATGGGGGACCCTGGGGCACACATTATGGACTAGGGCTGTGGCAGTGATTACTGGGAGATGCCAGGAGGAGGAACAGGGGATCAAGAGGCATTTAAGGTAAGCCCCCAAAGGGGGGTTACATGTCTGCTTACTCCAGTTCAAACCCCTGCCCTTCCCTCTTGTACCACTGTACAGTCTTCATCTGAGAACCGAGCAGTCCTTTGGCTGTGTCTAAGGGATCACTCCAGGAGATGGATCTGTTGTCTGCTGGTTTGCAGGGCTAGTTGATTCGGAGGAAAATCTTCCTGAGTAGACTCTAAAAAAACTACTTTGACTTGCTGTTTCTGAGTCTAAGCCCCTCGTATTCATGTCCCTGGTGGGTGTAAAAGAGGATATCTTTTTTAGAATAGGTCTGGGTGGTCTAGTGTCTCGATATCAATTCCAGTCAAAAATATAACCTTCACAATGGTCCATTCTGTCCCTCTCAAACTTCCGTTGTCTGGTTCTATTAATATGAATGTCATTTTTTTTAATGGTTTGATTAAGTTGCTGTCTGAAGTGAGCAATAATAACCTCCAGGGTGGGTTTTATTGGGAACTACACAGGGGCGTATTGAGGCCTGACACCGCAGCTAGATGGCCTTATTGCCCCTAAGTGGTCCAGTATTTCCCAATAAAGCCCACCCTTGAGGGTATTTTTCCGCTTAGAAAATGGGCTAGTGTATTTTATAGGTGTGAACAAAAAGTACTCTTTATTAGTAAATGTTTAACATTTTCAATGTTTGCTTTAATTTATAATGAAATAGTTCCTCCATCTCATTTGAATACTGTGTTTTTTTTCCTTTAATTTGGGACTCTTGTCCCAGTGAAGCCTCTGTAGCTCTAAGTGTTGAGCTCATTATCATGGTTACTGCGGCCCCCCCCCAAACATGAAACACTTTTTGAAACTGTCTTCATGATGGTAATTAAGAGGCGTGTCTTTTATTTTTTACTTTCTTTCTGTTTCTTTTTTACTTTCAATAAAGTGGCATGAGGCTCCTGGATGTACCGTCAATGGAACCGGGACAGAATGTCAGGCATTATGTATGGGGAGAGGTGCAGTGAACTGGAAACAAAAGTACAAATGTACAGGTACAAAAAAAAAACATTTTTATTTTCTGTGAGTGGTGAGATTAAAGAGAGCCACTGTTTATGGAAAAACCACAGACTACAGTGTGCTGCGGAGTGGAGCTATGTGAGAGGGTATCACAGGTCACAGAAAATTACTTCTTTTGGGTTTGAAAAAAAAACTTTTTTTGAAATAATAGTAGGTCTCTCATCGGTTGGCTACACAGTGTGTAGGTGAGGGGTCTTCTGCTAAGTGTGTGGGGGGGGTGAGTCTCGCTCGATCCTCTGTTAGTGAGAGAAAGAAAACATGGCAACTGTTCCCTTTGAAAATTCGGGGTATCTAATGATATACTAAGTAATGGGGCACCCCCAATTTGCACTTGTTTTCAAGTGGGCTCTATCGGAAAATAAATTAATCTCTACTTGGTATTTCAGCCAATCAGATTCATTTATTTTCCAAGCCCATTTTCTAAAATGGAGTATTCAGCATAAGTTTCAAAGGTCTTTACAATATGTTCCTTCTCAATAATATTAGCTTTGACCTCCGCCTCTGTCTTTTCTGTGTCTTTTAAGATGTAGCTAATAAGGCCCCCCTGAGGGCTCAAGTAGGTAAGATTGCCATCCTGCTAAGAAATCCTCCTTTTATTGGTCAAAAGAGGGTTGTTAAATAATTGTCAGTGCATGGGGGGATGTGGCCCACATTAAGGTAGGCAGATAGGGTGACTCTTTGCCAATAAAGCTTATGGTCATTTAAGACCACTCTTTCTAATTGTAAAAACATACCTCTAATGTAGAATACACTTTTTTCAGTGTTAACACTGGTGGAGCTGCATGTCTGGCTATTGCTGGCTGGTTCCGTGTACAGGAAAGGGTTCTGCTCTCCCTCCCTGTAAGATAGGGAGTCAGTGAAAGAACTGATGAATTGTTCTGGGAGAGTGCTTCTACCACTCAAACTGCTGTATGGCAGAACTGCAGACATTCTACAGTAATAAAAGTTTCAATCTCACTAGCACACCAAAAACAGGAACAGCTGACAGACAGGCAGATAAGTAAGTGTAACCCCTAGATGGCGCTATCCCAGGGGCTACTACCCCTGCCTGATTTGCCACTAACAGGTTGAGGGGCCTGGATCCAATGGCGGGTGCCTCCACCCAGAGGTCAGGGTTTGCAATAGTTAAACTAACTTGGTCACAGCCCTCTGGGACACTGCAACCCCCCTTTCTTCCCACTAGTGGCCCACACAATATATCAGAATTACCTTCACAGTATACACTTACCCCCAGGTCTGGTTCCGGCACTGGGACCTCCTGTGAAATGAGATACAGTGCAACAATCACAGTACAGTACTTTAACATAGACAAATACTCAGGCAGTATAACTTTGCTGAAACAAGCAGCTCTGATTTATTTAGGGGATATAACAAGGACAGGGGAAATCAGGTTAATTAGCTTATCACTCTAATAATCTACCTATGGCTCTGTGCACAGGCCTATCCCTATCAGTTACTGTCCCTGGGTACCCAAGCCCTAGTGGCTAGTCAAACCGTGGCAGCTGGTAGGGGCCCTTTCACACAGAGAAAGGAGAATTAAACAGTCAGCAGTACAGTAATTCCATTTGGATTTAATGTGGCAATTCAACAGGGAGCGACCCTGAATTAGTACTCACGACCTCCAAATAAGATAGGGTCCTTCAATGTCAGCAGGGCTCACTTGAGGTACACAAACCTCTTCACACATCCATATAAAGAAAGCACTACACCAGGCAGGCTGCATCTGTATCGCAGATGCTGCACAATACCGGGAGAACACAGCAGATTCAGTTCTGACAGACCCGAGTACAATTTCAGCAATTCCTCCAGTCTTCTAGGGTGAGCCTGTTTCTACTCTTCAGAGATCCTTTGATTCTTTTCACAGGGCAGTTCAGTCCTAACAAGCTGTTACACAAGCTGCAGGCCGGAACTCTGGGCCTTACACACGTTTTGTGACTAAAACTGCACACTGAAAAGCACAGGGCTCCTTCCTTCTTCACTGCCAAAGCTCAACTGAAACTCCAACCGACAAAACCGGGCACTTCCTTTGAGTTCCTCCAGTTCTTGACTGGATTGGCTGTCACTCACAATAGACTGCTGCTGTTGGTCCAAAAGGCACTGAAGTCTAAACTACATCTCTCAGAGTCACTGCCCATACAATCCTCTTGTGGCTGGCTCAGATTATGAGTCAAGTTCTGATTCGTCCAAGGCACCATTTTAGAGCTAGCTTACCCCACACTGATTGGTCCAGTTCAGCAGTTCAAAACTAGAATGGGAACTAGCAGACACAGTTCTGACTGCAAAGAAAGCAGGTTAGACAAACTGTAATTTCATTATTACTCTAAATAATTTCTGGCAAACAGTTACATCTTTCAGGTAGGTTCCCTTTGCACTCCTAGTGACTGCAAAAATGAAGTGAATTGGCAGCAGCTCGAGTGGTACTCAGAGAAGCACACAGTCCCCCCATACAAACTAATTATGTCTGCAAGCAGACAGCTCTTAAAGAGACAGTACCAGAGGCTCTAAAAACACTCACTGATAAATGGCTTAAATGCCAAACACCATTCAGGCTTGGAGCATTCAAGCAAGCTCCTGGAAGTCTTTTGGGAACCCCCATTTGCAGGGGGGTTACATAAGAATAACAGGTATGAACAGAAAAGCAAGAATAGAAATGTACCCACAGTTTTGAGTCGGCATCCACTGAAGCAGGAACCAGAAAAAAGGACCACACTTTAGCCGTGTTTATATGGCAGCAGCACTTCAGCATCTGCACTGCTCCCTTCACAATGTTTTCCCTGCTCCTCCGGTAATTCACAGTTTACACAGCCCACCCTCGCAGTGCTGCAGGTCACTTGGAGGAGGGGCCATGAATTCACCGGAGGATGAAGGGAAGATAGCCCTTGCAGAAGAGTGAGCGGAGCAAAGTGTTCACACCACTGCGTAAAGTGCTCACTCCACTGCTGATCCCCCAAGTTGGATAAAAAAAAGGATCCGAAGGGGGCTTAAGGCACTCTGGAGAGTGTTTACACTGCTGACCTTGAAACACATCAACCCATGTACATGGATTGATGTGCTGCAAAGCTGGCAGTGTAAACAGGGCTTTTGGTTGAAGGATAGGGTGGAACACTTCTCTTTATTATGTGAATCAAGTGGTAGACAGGGTTGAACAAGGCACTTCCCCAGTCTGCCAAATGTTTTTGTGCAGAAATAAAATAATTATGTGTTCATTGTTATTCATGTATTGTAAAGTGTGCACTTCTGTTCTGTGCCATTCTAGAGGAAATTGTCACTTGTTTAATGTGCACTTTATTCATTTTTGTACTACACTTTAATGGTGATGTGTATAAAAGTGCTCCACTTTACCAGTGATGCAGTCGCCTTGACAAAGTGCTGGGTTTGGCACAAAAAACATTTGGCAGACTGGGGCAGTGCCTTGTTCATCCCTGTCTACCACTGGATTCAATTAATAAAGAGAAGTGCTCTACTATATTCTGATGATACCTGCCATGTCGGTGGGGGGGGGAGGCCTTGGGTTCATGTGGCTCTCTCCTCTGCTGGGTCATCCATAAGGGAGAGGGAAGGCTACCATTAATATTCCCTCTCTCTGGCTCCTCCAGGTGGTAGGGCCCACTCACCTAGCTGGGAGTGCAACGTTTGACCTGGGGGGGGCCGCGGGGTCTGGTCCTGCCTCCTGTGTGGCCGCTTTTCCCTCCTCTATCACCCTGTCCACTCTGATTGAACATGTTGACTAGCCTGATTGAAAACTTAAAACCTTTTTACGAAACAAAAGAAAGAAAGGAAGGGGAAATTTTGCTTTTGCCATGTAAATTACAGATCCAATGAAAGGCAAGCCTGGGTCCTGTAGAGACTCCCCTGAACAACTGGCTTCCCAGGAACTTAAAGAGAGAGACAGCATTCCTTTTTGATTACCAAGTTGGGGAACGTGGCTGGAGAAATGTTCCATCCCGATAAGCGGAGGCCAAGTTGTGAAATTCTTATAGTGGAGAGTAATGATATTAGTTTCTGGGACTCTAGGTTTAAACAACATTGGTACTACTATTAGCAAATAACCAACTAAGCAGTTCTGAGGCTTGTACTAAGTTGGAGAGGAGGGGGAGGGAATGAGGATATGAAATGAGTAGGGGTGAGACTGCTAATGACACCCTCAAAAGCCTGGCAGGCTGGCTCAGTCCCTCATTGGAGAAGGGGGTTTTGATACTTTTTCACCTAACACCCTCTGAACCATAGTTTTGCGTCTCTTGATAGAGGGTACTAGAGAGATGGGGGAGGGGGAGAAGGAATAAAGCCTCTGGGGAGATGAAATGCTCCCTGCTACAATGATTGTGAGTTGAGTGACCCCCAGGACTGATTCTTTGGGAGTAGAAGGTAGAGTTCCCTGGGTGTACACCCCTCTATGCTAAGGATCATAGCCCAAGATGTACAGACGAAGACTGCACTGTTCCAAGAGCTGTGGGGGCATCTTCTCCTCTCACTTAGACCTAATTACTGCTCATGCAACATGAGGGTTTTTCCTTTTTTCTTTCTGAAGAATTTGAAGGAATTGGGATGGGGGAAGGTAGGAACTGATATCCTCTTCGGGTGACTTAAAAAAGAAATGACATCCCTGAAAATCATTAGCTATACTAGCTCAGCCTTTACTGGCATAGTCAGTAATCTGGTTTCCACTGAAGGATCTGCCAGATGAGTTTTCTCTGTGAGTTCAAAGGTTTTTCTGGGGGGTTTTAGGGAGTAAAAGGAGGGGAGGATATAGGGATACGAATTATCTACACTCCCTTTGAGCAATAGTAGCCCCATGGACTTAACATTACAAAGGGGGGGGGACTGCCCAACTGAGAAATGTCGGACACTCAGACATGAGTATTTAACTCTTCCAGCACCATAGAGCCACGGTTCATATTAGCTTGAATAAGAATTAGGGAGTGAAACTCCTCTTAGGAATGACTCCAATGGTGCCACCACTTTCTACTTTTTCTTTTAAAGGTGTCTTAGCCTGGATATTTATTTTCTTTATTTGGGAGTGGATCGTCCCTCAGAGTGCCTCGCCCACTTGCTATGTGGGACTGGCACTCTGCCCTGGGGGGTATTTTTTTAACTCCACTAGGGATAGATAGAGGGCAATGCCAGGTCTGTACCTCAAATTTGGAAGTCACTCTGTAACATAGTTGTGTTAATTGTTCTATTTATTACTATTACCTATGCTGGGGGATTGTGTGGTTTAGATGGGAGGAGGGGAGGGACTTAAGTTCAGAGTCTCTTTTGTGGGACAGTTTTATAAACTAGAGAAAGTTTTATCAGTGTGTAGGCCTATGGTCTTGGCTTTAAATCTGTTATTGTAATACAGAAGGCACACATAACAATTCTGAGTCACAAACTAAGCCTTAATAAAGTGCAATTGGGGAGCTGTTCTAATCTCCTGGAAGGATTTTCCCTTCTTCCTCGATGTGGCTTCTTTCTTCAGTCTTCTACCACGGTTCCTTTGGGATGGCTGGAATGGAGGCTGCTTAACTGCTTGAGGCCTTGAGGCCATTTTTGGTCTTCTTGTAGAGGGGAGGGTGGGGTTGCTCTTGGTGGGAGCAGCGTCCCTGATTCACTTGCGATTATGTCCACAACCCCTGTAAAGACATTTTCGCAGAATATAAAAGGTCTGAAAAACCCAATAAAGAAAATGAGATTCATACAATATTTACAGGAAAAGCCCAGCAGACCTATATTATATTCAAGAAACCCACCTATCTGAGTTAGAACACAGCAAATTAAAATGGGGGAGTAGGTACGAGGTATATTCTTTTTCTCACCCTAGCAGCTGCTGAAAAGGAGTGGCTATATTAGTACCCTCCTCGACACCACTGGAGATTAAGACAAGCTATGTTGATGACCAGGGTAGATATGTAATTTTGCAAGGTAATCTATATACACAAGAAGTAACCTTAGTCAATGTCTACCTCCCACCTCAATCCTCAACCCCAGTGGTTTGAACCTTCCTGAGCAAGCTTTTGGAACTATTTTTTTCACTAATCTTTTTCCCTCCAGTCACAGTCTGTGGGGCCTCTCTCAGGCGTCCTGCCTGCTCCTACCCTGCCTGAAATCCTTCTACCTGTGCCTCCTCTCTCTCTCTCTCTCCCCTCCTCTGTCCATGATTGGCATCCCTGACTTAACCCCTCTGGGTTGGGGCCACCCCTCCTCTTGGGCACTCTTTACAGTCAGACTTTGATGTGGGAGAGGATCTGGGTGGAGGAATCTGGAAGGCCAGGCAGGATGGATCCAGCCATGGGCATGGGAGCAGGTGCCATTGCCTACCCCACAGACTGGGCTTTTCCTTTTCTGGTGATTTGCTCCCCCCTCTTGTGCATGTACATCTTGATGCATTGGTGCATGGCAGCCCTGCTTATACCAGGCCACGCTGACACGGAAGCCCAGCATGCCGCAGCACCCTGGTCTCCACCAGGAGCCACTGGCTCGCCAGGCTATCCCCAAACTCCCCCTTTGGGGAGGAAAGAAGCCTATCTGGTGCTCAATCCTCACCCACCCCTGCCACCCCACGGCGGCCCAAGCTTGCTCCTGAACCCAGATCGCCAGTGTGGCACGAGGTGTTGTGTCCAGCGCCTCAACCCTCAGTGCCACCGGGCCGGCCGTACTTTTGGAACTATCAAAGGGTAAACTAATTATGGGGGGTGATTTTAATATGACCTGGAATGTGGACTTAGACTCAACAAACCCATGGGCCCACAGGGTTACTAACGCCCTATGATTTAGGCTCTTACGAGCAACTGGGAATAGTAGACACGTGGAGGAAACTGTACCCCACACAGAAAGCGTATACATATTATTCTGGGAGATTCCATAGTTATTTTTGCTTAGATTACTTTTTTGTTCTCTGTGAAGACTTTCTCTGGCTCCAGGATGTGTCCTATGGACCACGTCTTCTTTCTGATCACCACCCGATTTTGTTGAAAATAAACGTGGGGAGAAAAACAAAACGGACACTTTGGTGATTAAATGAGTCACTCCTTCGAGACCCCCAGTTTGTAACCCAAATACAGGAACAGATCCCCCAAATACGTTTAGAACAACTCTGAACAAGTTTCAGTATCAGTTCTATGGGATGCCCTGAAGGCAGTGTTACATGGGGAAATAATTTCCTATTCAGTAAAAAAACAAAGAAAACAATATGAAACCAGATACAACTCTTTGGTGGAAGAGCTACAGGGTTATCAGCAACTTTATAGAGAAGGTGACAAGGAACTTCTACTCAAAATACAGGACACTAAACAAAAAATAATGGATTACAGGGTCCAGCAGACCCTGATGTATCGTAAACAGTCTAGCTCCGAAGGGGGGTACAGGGGGACAAGGAATCTAGCCCAGAAGATCCGTGCTAGATGGAAGGCAGCCACTGTCCTTAAAATAAGAGATCTTACTACCCATAAACTAATACATACATTAGAAGGTATACAACATACCTTTCTTAACTATTACCAAACCTTATACACAGAGAGTACTACTAATAATAGAGAAGCTTGGAGGAGATTTCCAGAGACCTTAGCTCTCCCCCGCTTAACAGAAATGCAGAAGGAAAGATTGGAAGCACCAATAACTTCATAAGAAATAGCCCATCGTATCCAGGCAGCCAAACCATACATCTGTCCAGTCCCAGATGGCTTCATGGCATCATGGTACAAAACATTTACAAGACAAAAGCTTCCACTCTTGACTCACCTCTTTCAGGAGGTTGCAGAGGGAGAGACCTGCACTCTGTCATGGGATTATGCGGTGATAACAGCTATCCCCAAACCAGACGAAGACAAAACTCTCCCATCCTTGTACCGACCCATTTCGGTTTTAAATTTGGACTATAAAATATATATGGCCATGTGGGCAACCAGATTAGAACAAATCATGACCACTATTATACACCCCAACCAAACAGGCTTTATTAAAGCTAGAAGCACAACGGATAATATCTGCCGCACATTATTGTTGCTTGAATATATTAATACCAGGAAAATTCCTGCTGTACTCTTGAATCTCAGTTTCGAAAAGGCTTTCATCAGGGCATCCTGGGATATCCTCTGGGAAACCTTGGGGGCTCTTAACTTTCCAGGGACCTTTAAGACGTGGTTACAAAAGATGTACTCTCATCCTAGGGCCTACATCAGGATTAATGGTTCCCTGACTTCTTCAATCCTTTTGCAGCATGGCACCAGACAGGGCTGCCCCTTTCCCCACTCCTGTTTGCCCTATACATGGAGCCCTTAGCTAAGGCTATTTGTAGGGAAGAAGGAGCGGAGGTTGTCCCCATTGGACAGACATCACAGAAAATAGCACTATTTGCAGATGACGTGCTCCTATTTCTCCTATCCCCAGAACAGTCTATACTCAGACTGTGGGAATTACTGATGGAATATGAACAACTGGTGGGTTTCAAACTCAGTGTTAAAAAGACAGGGGCCCTAACTTTTAATTTCACCCCAAATGCATCCTTAAAACGTAATATACCCCTGAGGTGGAGAAGAACTCGCCTAAGATATTTGGGAATCACTATAACACAAAACATGGATCACTTAGAGTGGATGAACTACGAGTCACTCAGACAGAAAATACAGCAAGATCTTGACTCATGGGGACACTTGTATTTAATTTTCTTCAACGGGAGAGAGAATACATATAGAATGTCTTACCTGCATGCTTTATATTTTCTAAATGTATTAATCCGATCACCATGTTTTTACTTCAACTCATGGAATAAATCCATTTTGAACTTTATAGGGAGGACAGCATCCGAGGGTAAGATACTTGCTGTTACAATTACCTCTGGCACAAGGAGCAGTCAATTTACCAAATCTATAATGGTACTCTAAAGCTAGCTTTCTTAAAATAATATTACAATGGATAGCGCCTACCTATTCCGTGCCATGGAAGGAAATAGAACAAGCCCTCAATGACCTGTACGATCTAGCACCTATATTATTTACCTCCAGGAGTAGACTTGTCCCTCTTTGAAATTTCTCGAAATTAACAGGTGAACCCCTCTATATCTGGCACACCATTAAAAACCATTCAAAGTTTGCAGAAACATTTTACTTTATGCAATTTATTTCAAAGGACGAAGGTTTCCGCCATCATCTCTAGAGCCTGCCTTTAAAAAGTGGAAGCAGCTGGGGATTCACTACATTTTCCAAGTATTAAATGAAATGGGTTCTACCGTTTTCTGATTTACAAACATTTGAGCTGCCACAGGGGGTTCACTTCCATTACTTACACATAAGAGCTTACATTCAAAACGGTTAATAGAACCAAACTCCCCTCCCAAGTCCTCCTCTTCTGAGTTTTCTAACTGATGCTCTAGAGGGTGCACTGGGAAGTAGGATTATAGGATGTACATATAAAATTTGAGGGAGACCTTGGGGTACAATACTAAATCAGTCTTACAGAAATGGAATACTGACTTACAACTCTCGGTCCCAACTAAAGATTGGCAGACCCATAC
Organism: Neoceratodus forsteri; assembly: GCA_016271365.2. Taxonomy (NCBI): domain Eukaryota; kingdom Metazoa; phylum Chordata; order Ceratodontiformes; family Ceratodontidae; genus Neoceratodus; species Neoceratodus forsteri. The sequence goes on from JADMNL010000025.1 coordinate 115,703,042, forward strand.
GGTACCAGTGATCAAAATGACTCTTTCACATATTTGGCATGAATCTGTGTGGAAGTGCTGGTATAGATTCTTCAGAGCACCAAAGATTCTAGCTAAATTTGTATCTTATAACTACGGATGCTGTTGGAAGGGCTATAATTGTGAGTTAGTAGATTTGGGCCTTGTTTTTTGGGAATGCCCCTTGTTTACCCTCTTTTGGTGTGCCTTACAAATGACCCTTCAGGATTGCCTAGGTGAAGAACTTGAGTTGTCAGCTGAAATGGTTCTTCTCTCAATTATGCCCCCTCATAGCCCGCCCTGGCATCGTACCCTACTAATCATCTTCTTGTTGGCAGCAAAATAAGTTATCACACATGGATGACTAGAATAATTCCTTCTGTATAGGAGTGGAGAAACATAGTTCAATCCATTTACCAAATGGGGCAACTAACAGCAACCCTGCAAGATAAATTACCACATTTCACAAATAAATGGCAAAGATGAGAGATGCAGATGATGCAGACAGATGACTCATTTGTCCCTTAAAATTGAAACTGAAGGGGGGCTGCTCTCACTGGGGGAAGAGGGTTGACCGTGGTATATAATGATATGTAAAATAGCTCATCTCCTTTTTGATACATGTCTACCTGTGAGAACATCTATTGACCTTTTTGAAATATGTCTATCTGTGAGAATATCTACTGAATGTAGTCTATATTGAATAGAGAATGAACTTCACTACTTAATGTATAAGTTTGGTGACTATCATGTAAGAATGAGGTGATTTAACACTTATCAATGTATAACAAATAATGTGTGTCTTTGTTGAATATAAAATTAATGAAAACTATATTTTAAACAAAAAGAAACAAGAAAGAATGGTGTACAGTATGAAACACCTTCCGTTGGTCCAGGGAGAAAATAAGGCCTATCTTTTGGTATTTTAGGTCATATCCCCCAAATTTCTCTCAGAATAACTAAAGGTTGTTGAATGGTTCGATCTGTACTCCACAAAATTGGCTTGGAGATATTAAAGATTGCACTACTATTCTTAACCATATGTTTAATATATGGGACAGGATTTTGAAGTCTGTATTTAATAATGTGATTAGCCTCCAATTGTTTAACTGGGTTTTATCACCTGCTTTATATAAGAAAATGATCAGACCTTTGGTAAAGTAAGGGAACACCTTTTTAGTGGTTAGGAAATAGTTGAATAGTTCCTTTAAATGGACTGCCAATATTTCTTTAAAGGCTTTATAAAATTCATAAGTTAGTCCATCTAATCCAGGAGATACTCCTGATGACACTTTACTAAGAATAGCATATATTTCTATTATTGAAATAGGGGCTAACAGTTGTGGGTACTGGTGGGCACAAGGAGGTATTTGTAAAGAAGCCAAAAATTTAACAATGTGTTCTTCTGTGTGAGTGTGAAAATCAGGGTTTGGAGATAAAAAAAAATCATGAATTAAATGCTGAAGGGTTTTGGGGTTGGACATTACATTACCAAAATTATGTTGTAATTCTATAAGTGAAGAAGCAATACATCTCTCCTTACAAGCTTCATACGGATCACCTACTGGGGATTTCCGTGTCCCATACATTACTTCAGATCTCACAATAGTTGCCCTATCATATTGCCATAATCTCATTTCTTTTTTAATACTCTCAATTTGGGCTGATAAATCCTTTTGTGACATAGGTACAAAGGACATCAGATGTTGCAATTTAGTCCTTAATTTCAGATATGTAAAGAATTTATTTCATGCCATAGCTTTACCATAGGTTTGAAGTCCATATCTAATATCATTTTAATAGTAGTCCACCAATCTTCAATATGGTCATATAAATCATAAACAGAGGCTCGGGCTTTCAGTAAATAAGTAATTCCCATTTTAACACATTTTTCTTCTAAAATAAAATTATTTAATTTCCATCTAAGTAACATAGGTGGTTTATGGGAGTCATCTTGTATATCCGTAAATATCATGTTATGGTCTGAAAATTCAACAGGTAAAATTTCCATAGACTAAATGTACTTATTTTTTTAAACAAAAATATAATCAATATAGCAAGATCTTTTTATATGCATAAGAAGGGCCTTTCCCCTGTTTAGAGGAACAATCTACAGTACAAGATCTGCTGTTGAAATACATTTTTGAAAGGCATAGGCATCACAATAGATTTTTCCCCTCATGATTTAGTAAGAAATTGTTTTAAACTGCAATTAAAATCGCCCCTAGATAAATTGATCATGCTGTAGTTAGATAAGATTGTAAAATTTCAAACAAGGAAACCCTCTCAAATTTTGACTGCGGACAATATACTGTACATTTATAATTCTGTCTGATTCCTAATTACAAAAAACATCTAAAATCAGAACTCTACCAGGTATTAAATCTATTAATTTTGCAATGGAAAAGGAGGTGCCTAGAAATAAAATCCCAAGCCCATCAGCCTTGTCTGGCCCAAAGGACCAGCGTGACAGTCCCCTGAACCATTCAGACCTAAAAAGCTGGAGTTGCTCCAGGGAAACCATCCATATTTCCTGTAGAAAAAACACAACCTAGCTGTAAATCCAGTAGTAGTTGAAACTACCCATGCCTTTCAGTCACCTTCTCTATACTACCTGCATTTAAGGACACCTCTAGAGGCATTTCTTATACTTAGTGTAGAGGTTACGCTTTCTTCCTTCTCATTTTCTTCCCATCATACTTATAAGTGTCAGTTTTAGGTTTTTCACATACTGAGGAGGAATTATCAGAACCCCCTCTTCCACTGCAGAATCACCCCAATTCTCAATGCGCAATATGGAAAAGGAATTGTCCTGCTCCACATCCTGTGTGGGAGGATCAGAGAGTTTCTTTAGTCTGGTCAACCTTCTCCTTGTTGAGAGTGTTACCCATGGTTTGTTTGGGGGGGGGGCATTTGATGATCTATAGTCTCTTCTACAGCATCCACAGAATGTTCAGACAGAGTGGTAGGGAGCTCCTGTTGTGGAGTGACCTCAGACCTGATGTCTGTAGGTAAGACTATTAGCTGTCCCTGGGTCTGGGGACCAACAGAATGGGGTTATGCAGGGCGGTTCAGCAAAAGAGGCCTTGTTAAAGACTGATCATTCCTCTCCTGAGAGAGAAGTGCCTCCTATGCCTTCTGAAGGAGCTCATAAGTTTTTAATAGAATTAACCGTATTGTTTGAAGCCCAGGGGCATTCCTGATATAGATGACCTGTCTCATCACATAAATTACATTTAGAAGTATTTTGACATTGTACACTGATGTGACCAACCTCACTACAAATAGAACAGCGAGGCTTATCGCAAGCATTTGAAAGATCAGGCCTGTCCCCGCACTTGTAACACACCCAGGGTTGGCCCAGGTGAAAACACACCCCTCTGTCTCTCCCCAATAAAAAAAAAACTGTTGTGCAGGTGTAAAATGCCATCTTCATTGCTTTTAAGCTTAACTTTAAACCTCCAGTTACCAGTCCAGAATTGTTCATTGTTCAAGGTTGGTTCTGGAGGCCCTAAAACCTCACAACGTTGTTGGAGCCAGTGTATGATATCCCCTACAGTAACCCATTCATTCCTAAACATCACTGTAACAAATGTAATCAGAGGTTTTGTCAGGATATAACAAGGAATGGTTCCTATAATGGTGAAAATGTAACTAAATTATATTGCAACCAAAAGCGTTCCAAAGCTTGAGAACTTCTGAAGCTGATGTCAAAATTGTCCTCCCAGAAACATGAATAAAAGCAAATACTTCAGAGGGAGAAAATGCAGGGAGTCTTTCAGCAGCTGTTTCCTCACGTATTGTCTGTCTTGGCTCCAACCCTCCCTTATATCTGATATGGACAACATTCATACAAGGGGCAAAATCTGGCCTGTTTGCAAACAATTCTGCAAGTAAGGGTCTGCATTCAGGAAGCATTTCAGTCTCAATATTTACAGTAGCTCCTGAAGCAGTAATACTCTGTCCAGTTGCATGTACAGGATCACTTGTAGAAAGCTCTGTAGAATCTGTAGTAGGCACAGCTGCCACAGAATCTCCCGCCGTTTCAGACATTACCCCGGTAACAGGGTCAGGCAGTCTCTGCCTTTCTAAATTTGTGGTGCCTGGTAATAAATTAGGGAACTGTTCCAAGAAAGACAAGGAATTTGATACAGGTATCTGTTTACTTGTTGGGCACCATTCCAATAATGCGTATTGTGGGGCAGATGTTGAGGGCTCTCATTCCGGGTCCAGGATCCATTTTCCGGTGGTGTCCTGTTTCCAACTTGTCACACACAAAGCCTTCTCTGGTGACCATGGTGGTTCTCCAGGGGTCACGGTGGGAAAACAGAAAGCTTGGCAAATCCCTTCTGAGTCTGTCAGTGTAGAATTCCTAGCTTGACAATCAGCTGTGCCTGAAACACCCTCCTCAGCTGATTCCTTGCTAGATAAAAGAGCCGACTCACCACATGTTCTAACCAACAAACTTGCTACATATTCCATTTGCTGGGCCCCTTTCCTTGCCTATTTAAAACCAAGAACAGGAGTTGGGTGAGGAGTGTGCATGGTCACTGTTTGTATTTACACTTTGTACTCCCCGAGCAGCTATTTGATGTCCTTGCGCCAGTCCTAGCATATCCATGCAACTTGACAATGGCTACCATACTACTCACAGTATACTGTATTTATAGTTTATGCCTACCCAGTCTTTGTTTGTTGACAGCTGCTGTTTAGGGCAGAGAAGTCACCACAGGCTGGTCTAGGTGTAGTAAGCATCGGACAACTTATTGTCCTTTTATTAGTCTACGCCCGTACTCACCTGGCAGGTGCTTCTCCTTTATTGTGCCTTGTTATCAACTCCTTTGTATTAAGATGCTTTTACAGGTTGGTGGCTATATCCTTACTGTGATCCTTCTCTGCTTCTACACCAATGGCATGTAGTGTAGTGTTAGCTCCGGAATGCACTTCAGACTCCACTGAACCCAAAAACTACTGTTACTCTGCCATGGTAGACCCCAGTCAAGTTACCTCTCAGATGCCTGCAGCTGCTCCACTACGACCTCAGCCTCCTCCTTACTACCTCCCTACCTGCACAGTTAGGGTGCCTCCTGTTTATCATGGCACTAAACCTCACCTTCCCCTACCATCCTGTCAGTTTTCACCCCCAACAGTGCATCCACTTGCTCCTGATAATCGCCATCTTCAGATCCCCCCCCCACTCTGGCTGCTACACCCCCAGCTGTGCATCCTATTGCTCCTAACACTTACTAACATCAGAGCCCCCCCCCACATACTGGCTACATACTCCTCCCAACACGTGTCGTGCACCCCATTTCTCCAAGGGATCCTAAAGGACTGGATATGCCCCCTCAGCTATCACACCCGTCTCAGCTAGTCCCCAAGTTGCTCAGTATCACACTTATTGTACAGGACAAGTAAATTAGGTATATTGTTGTACCTGGTGTAACCCTTTGCTGACTTGCCCTATACTGTTTGTTATACTCTGTACCAAAAATGTAATTTTTTTTTGCTTCTCTTCTTCCTTTATAGAGTGTTTACACTTGCTTTTAATGTATATATCTTCTTGTGTATAAATGTAACATTATTGTTTCGTGTAATGCAGGTCCACCTTGCAAATGAGCTTGCTCAATGGTGTTCACCTGGATAAATAAAGAATTTAATTGATTGACTGATTGCTTGAGTGTTTAATTATTCATAGCCCTTAATATAATTCTGTAATATGTGTAAAGGTAATGGCAATGTTTGTATGCTAAAACTCATTATGAACTGAGGATCATAAATAGAGGAATCTGATTTGCCAAGATCTCTTTGAAGCCGTGATGATATCGGGCTACATCATCATGGCTTCAAAAAAGTTCCAGTGCCACCAGCCTCCTTGCTCTCTACTGTCTGATAACTATTATTTCAAAATGTACTCCTACACCACCCAAAAACTCATTCATAAAATGTTTTAAAACCTTTTTTTTTAATTTATAAAACTTGAAACTCAGTTCATAATAGCAATAAGTCACTCTAGGGTATGGTATATCATGGGATATTATCACTTCTCGGGTGGTTGGATGCACTCGGCCTGTGGCTTCATGCCCAACCATCCGAGGCATGATGATATCCCATGATATACCACACCCTGTTGTGCCTCATTGCTTAATTATACAATGGCAAGAAGTAATGCTGGTCTCTGATTGGTCAGTCTGGGACTGGACCCATGATGTTATCCAGGTGCTTCACAGGTCCAGTCTCAGCACTGTGAGCCTCCTGACTGACTGTATTGGATTTGTTGCACTTGTGCACTTGTTCCTCCTTTTCTTAACAAACAAAAATATTTTTCCACTCTAACAAAAACACTTTTAAAAATTTTTTTTATTCTGTATAACAACGAGCCATTATATAATAGCAATAATGCTCTCCAGGGCGTGTGTCATTCTGGGATAACGTCATGCCTCAGGTATTGGACGCACTCAGCCTGCGGCCTCATGCCCAACCACCTGAGGCATGACATTATCCTAGCATGACACACACCCTGTCAGGCATTGTTGCTTAATTAAAACTTATTAACTGGAAAAAAAAAAGAGCCGACTCAGGTAAGTGTCTGTGAGAGAACATTAACTCAGCTCTCTTTCATCTGAGCTCTGCTTTCCTTTTTTGGTAAAGCTCTTCATCCTTCGCCAACATCTGTTTATCAGCCATCTTCTTCTCCAGAACTTTTTCATCTCGCACAATACCAGAAGCTTCTTCATCCAATAAGTCAGGGTCAGAATCCATGTTCTTCATACTCTCATTATTTAAAATTTCCACAAAAGCATGCTCTTTTGCTACAGTGGCTGGGTCGGAGGAACTCTCCCCAGCCTGCTGCAGTCCAGCATCATGAGTGACAGCAGCCTCTGTTCTCTCAGCAGAGTTGGGGAATTTTTATTGATAATGCAAAATATAATACATTATTCAAGGATGCAAAACATTAATCTTGCATGTTATACATAAAGGAAAGAAAAAAAGGTCTGCTACAAAACATAAAGTACATTGTAATACAAAAGGTTTCCTTTTTGTAACTTTATAAGATTTTTTATTTTCTTCCTTTTTTTCCCCCAAATTCATCAAAAAAATAAAAGGATAACAAAGCCAAAAAAATAAAGAGAAATTAAATTAAAAGGATATATTCAAAAACCATGTGCAATTCTTCAGATATTTCCATGCTTGTAATACATTGCCAATACTTTGTTCTAAATAATACATTTTCCTTAAGTTTTGTACAACTTGTATTAATATTTGTGTGGTTGTGTATTCTTGCTGCAACAAAAGAGCACATCTAGCTTGCCACAGAAAATATTTACATAAAGAAAAAAACAGCCTTAATGTGCTAGGGTGATATTTGAAAAGAGGGGGAGGGAATAGGCTTAGTACCAAAATCTCATATGTTACTTGTACAAAGTGCCTATCTCCCCAAGACTTAATAACTAAGCTCCAAAACTGCTGAGAAAAAGGGCATTGTCAGACAAAATGTTCCAAAGTTTCTAATTCTTCAGGACAAGTGGTTCAGGGGCACATGTGCTCTTCCACAGCCTTATGCTTGTGTGTATTTCTTACTCCTAGCCTGCCATGGCACGAGAGCCATGTGACGTCCCAAACGTTTAAAGGAAAACTACACCCAAAACTTGAAAAAATATATGTTGTACAGAGTGTTTTAATTTGCATGTGAAGTTCTAGTGTTTCCTTCCCTCTGACTGGTATTAGGAGTTTTTCCCAAATTAGCTTGCTAGCTTTATGCTTGTTTTACGACCCCTGGGGATCTTCATACCTGATAGTGTAATTGTATTTCTTGTTCCCACAGTGCATCTTGTCTCACGTGACTGTGATTTAAGAGAGACCCAACATTCAGCACACACATGCCAAACAAACTAAATATCTTGGAAGCTTTACAAGCTGCAAAAAAATTACCAGCAGCAAAGTTTTTCAGGACAGTAAAACCTTTAGGATGATGGTGGTCACCAAGCTGAATTCTACAGATTTTAAAATATAGCCATCTCTATTGTTGTGAACTGATTGTAATGCAATGCTTTCTGCTGGATTTATGGGCTCTGCTACATCACCATTACATGAAACAAGGTGCATTGCAGGACAAAGAAATGCAATAAACCTATTTGATATGGAGATCTCCAGGGGTCATAAAACTACCCTAAAACTAGCAGGCTAATTTAGGAAAAACTCCTAATACCAGTCAGAGGGAAGGAAACACTAGAACTTCACATGCAAATTAAAACACTCTGCACAGCATATATTTTTTCAAGTTTTGGGTGTAGTTTTCCTTTAAAGGAAGTCTTTTATCAGTGAGTTGGGCAAAAATAGTGGAGAGTTGTGTCTCATATTGTTTCAGAATCTGAGGAGCCTTATAAAGCTTTGAGTCCAGGGTGAGCAAATGAAAGGAGCATGTGGCGTTTGAAATATGACACTGCAGAGTAACCTACCACTACTTTAACTTAATGCAAGCACAAGATAAGTGAGGAGGTAACTTACGTTTTTCAAATTTCTCTGGCAAGACAGTGGAAATGAATTCCATATTTGAAGAAAATATTTTAGTAAAATGTTCATATGGTTATACCAAAAAGTTGTGTGATTTGTGAGTAGTGGTCTGGTGGAGGCGGGAGGTGTTGGATACGATTCCAAGGGGGCCAAGTGTCTGAACTGAAGATGGTAGGTTTATTTACTGTAGGTGCCATCTTTAACTTGGGGGGGCCCTTAATGAAAGAAAAGGTAATTAAGCAGAAGCAATACACTTGAGCAAACCACAAAACATTTGTATCAGTAGCTGGTTTCCCCAGTGATTTTTAAAACTTTAAACTTGCAAACAAGATCAGATGGTACCATTAACAATTAAAGTTTTGTTGCAGGGAGCTAACCTGATTTTACTCACTGTGCCATAGCCCTCAGGATCTGGTTGATTTCCAGGATGACTTTTCCCCAAGACAGGGTTTGGCCCTCTGGCTGGTAGCTGCAGGCTGCAGGATTTCGTCCTCTTCAGCAAGGACCAGGATACAGGGAACCGGAGCTGACACAACTCACTCCCTCATCTTGGCATCCCTTCCAAGGGTGGCTGCAACCCATGAGGATCTTCTCTGCAGGAGATTATTCCCTTCTCTGGTCATCTGGCAGCTTGTTTTGTACAGGCAGCAACAGTCCCTTGAACACCTTACTTGGCATTATAGGTTCAGCTTGGATACAGTTCTATAACAGTCCACACAGCTTACCCGCTTGCAGTCTGCAGTCCTGGAAATGTAAGCTGGCAATGCACAAATTCAGGTCTCCCTCTGGCAAACTGGCTGGAGACAATTCCGGTGACCACAGGCTTGCGAATTACATCACAGTCTCTGAGGTAAAGCAGTCTCTTACTGAGATGCTGCTAAGATGGCTGCTAAGTATACAGTCCCCAGACAGTTTAAGCATTGTCCCAAAATCAATGTCCTGGTGCAGCCAAATAAATTACTTTTAATATATAATTTATCCACTGTCACGTAGCCCCAGCAATGCCCTAATAAATTATCACAGTATGTTTCATTAGCAGGCAGTACTTTTTCTGTTGCTACCCTTGAAATACATTGCCCCTAGGAAACAGCATCTCCCTCATTAATATTTATGATGGGCTTGTACATTATTCATGAGCCCCATTATAGCGCTTGTCAGCACTTGCTTATTTTGTATTTAAGCGATCTCTCAGCAGCCTTGCTTGGGTCCCTGGTCCCTATACAGGACACCAAGTGCACCGGGATCCACAGAAACTCCTCCTGGTGACCATAACGGCGGTCAGAAGCAAATGCACTTCTCTCCTGCATACGCGAGCGCCAGCCAGACTGAGGAATGCTGGTGGCTCACGATCATGCTCCATGAGCCCAGTGGGGCTCCCACAACTACAGAGGCTGAATGGGGGCACCTGGGGCACACTTTATGGACTAGGGCTGAGGCAGTGATTACTGGGAGATGCCAGGAGGAGGAACAGGAGATCGGAAGGCATGTAAGGTAAGCCCCCAAAGGGGGGGGGGTTACATGTCTCCTTCCTCTGGTTCAAACCCCTGCCCTTCCCTCTTGTAGCTCAGTACATTCTTCATCTGAGAACTGAGCAGTGCTTCGACTTTGTCTAAGGGATCATTTCAGGAGATGGATCTGTTGTCTGTTGGCTTGCAGGGCTAGTTGATTCGGAAGAAAATCCTCCTGAGTAGATTATAAAAAACTATTTTGACTTGCTTTTTCTGAGTCTAAACCCTATTGTATTAGTGTCCCTAGTGGGTGTAAAAGAGAGTGTCTTTTTAGAATAGGTCTGGGTGATCTAGTGTCTCAATGTCAATTCCAATCAAAAATATGACCTTCACAGCTGGCCTGGTGGCGCTGAGGGTTGAGGCATTGGACGCCATAGCTCGCGCTGCGCTGGTGACCCGGGTTCAGGAATGAGCTCGGTTAGTCGGGGGTTGGCAGGAAGGACTGAGAATGAGCATCGGGGACAGCGCCTCAGTCCTGGGGTGGGCTGGGGACTTTACACCATGCTGTGGAGACCCTTGGGGATGCCCGGAGGTTTTGCATGCAATGGTGTAACTGGGAGGGGAACGCGGCAGACGTCTGCACGTATGTGCAACATGATTGCATGTCCGGGTTCCTACGGGAGAAAGAACAGGGAAAAATATGTCAGCATGGTTCTGCGACAGCTTGATGGCCACAGCTCTGCTGGCCGACGATGCCTGGAGGCATGTGCCGGTACTGGTTTCCTCGCTGGGTGTGGGGGGGCCCCTTTCATAGGTGTAGCTGCATCTGCCAACTGGGCATGCGAGCTTCAGGGTCAGCGGCGGAGTGGAGCGGTGGCTGGATTGGAAGCAGGGACTGTGGCTGCAAGGAGGTAAAAAAAAAAATACAACTTCACAATAGTCCATTCTGTCCCTCTCAGACTACCGTTCCCTGGTTCTTTTAATATGAATGTCATATTTTTTAATGGTTTGATTAAGTTGCTGTCTGAAGTGAGCAATATTAACGTCCAGGGTGGGCTTGATTGGGAAATACCGGACTAACCAGAGGTGTAAGGAGGCCTGACACCACTGGCAGGGGGCCTCATAGCCCCTGGATGGTCCGGTATTTCCCAATAAAGCCCACCCTGGAGGGTATTATTGTGCTTAGAAAATGGGCTTGTGTATTTTATATGTGTGAACCCAGTGGTAGACAGAGTTGAACAAGGCACTGCCCCAGTCTGCCAAATGTTTTTGTGCAGAAATAAAATAATAATGTGTTTCTTGTTAGTCATGTATTGTACAGTATGCACTTCTATTCTGTACCATTCTAGAGGAAATTGTCACTTGTTTAATGTGCACTTTATTAATTTTTGTACTACACTTTAATGATGATGTGTATAAAAGTGCTCCACTTTACTAGTGATGCAGTTGCCTTGATAAAGTGATGGGTTTGGCACAAAAAACATTCGGCAGACTGGGGCAGTGCCTTGTTCATCCCTGTCTACCACTGGATTCAATTAATAAAGAGAAGTGCTCCACTATATTCTGCAATCAAACTGTGGTCCTCTTTCTGGTTCCTGCTACAGTGGATGCTGAGCTACAAAAATGTGAGTGCATTTCTATTATTGCTTTGGTGTCTGTTATTCTTGCTTAACCACCCATCTGATATTTCCCAGTATGGAGCTGGCCAGATCTCCCTATCTTCCTAGAGCGGGACCTAGGTGTCATCATAAGCAGCACCCTTAAACAGACAAGCCAACACAACAAAGCATATTGCAATGCCAACAAAATGCCAGGGTGTACTGGGAATGGATTTGACAGCAGGAGGAAGGAGGTAATATTGCCCCTCTACAGGTCCCTGGTAAAGCCCCATCTGAAGTACTGTGTTCAGTTTTGGAGTCCGCATCTGAAAAAGGTTAGAAACAGGTTTGAGGCTGTTCAGAGAAGAGCAACCAAAATGATCCAGGGCCTTCAAGGGCACTCGAATGAGGAGCGTCTGGAAGCATTAAATATGTTCTCACTGGAGACAGGGAGGGAGAGGGGAGATATGACTGAAACATACAAGTTCCTGAGAGGAATAAATAAGGTGCCATCCTTGGACCTGTTTAACAGAGTCTCTGACTAACACTAGAGGGCACGAGTGGAAGTCTCTACACCACCCCGCACGTCTCCCACAAACACTTCATCAGGTCTGACACGAAGATAACCCCTTGATCAGTGATAACCTCCTGCTAACCCAAAATGGGTGAGAATCCCTAACAAGGTGTCTGCCACTTTGTCTGTCCTAAGTAAGGAGAGTGCCACCTCTGGGTGTCAGGTGGTGTAGTCTATCATCGTCTGGATCTTTTTCCCCGGAGGGGCCTGGGGTACTCAAAGGTCCCATAATATCCATTCTTTCCCTCTGGAATGGCTCCTCCACAATGGGCAAGGGAATTAGGGCAGCTTTGGTTTTACTACCTGCATTTCCTATCTTTTGGCACCAGTGACAAGACCTGCAATATTCCTTCACTTGCTGAGTTAAGTTGGGCCAATAGAAATTCTGGGTCAATCCCTGCATGGTGCTCATGATGCCCAGATGTCCAGACATGGGGATATCATAAGTGACCTTGAGCAACTGCTCCTGATACCCTTGGTGAATGACAAGCTGCCTGCCCATCACCCATCCCTCTGTCCTCATGTCCTGTGTATGCAACAGGCCATTGTCCCAAAATACCCTATGTCTTATGTCACCTCCCTGTCTCCCATCAGATTCTGCACAAGCCCTCAGCCTCTCCAAACTATGGCCAGTTCTCTGAGCAGCTGCAAAATTTTAACATTTTCCCAAAGCATGAGACATGCCCCCCTCAGATCTTAAGCTGGGGTCCATAGCTCTGGTGTCAGGGCATTCAGGGTCACTGCCACTTTCAGGTTCCTTTTACAGACATTCCTGAGTTCCCTGTATTTACATAGATACGTAGAAATTGTTGGCAGATAAGGACCGCTAGGCCCATCTAGTCTGCCCGTAAGCCCTAAACTTGTATGCAGTCACTGACCCTACATGATCAATGGCTTTTCATCACTCCCTCCCCACCCAATGTTCCCTTGTGCCTGTCCCAGGCATGTTTAAACCCCTTGTACCAGTCAGCTTTAAGCTCTGAGTTTTTGTTGGATGCCCAGGCCATATCCCTGGCCTTCATAGCCTTCCTAAGTTTGTGGTCAGACCACTTAGATTGCTGACCTCTCACCTGTAGCTGTTCAAACAGTCATGAGTATTGACAGTGGATAGAAAGTTGCAGTCAAAGAAATGTAGGTCTGAATCCATGTCAGGAAGGGTATGAATTGTAGCCCAATTAATAACTGGCAATGTGTAGTCAGAAAGTAGACTAGATTAAATTTAGAATAATCAAAGGCCATGAATACCCACGGTGGGAATTTGGGTGGAACATTACTCTACATGTAGTAAGTGGGGGAGTGGTCACTCAAGGAGTCTGAAAAGGTGCCTGCTGCTCTGATTAGATCCAGTTCGGGGACAAGGACCCAATTGAGCAGGGTGGGATTATCTGTTTTGATATTCAGTCAAGTGGGTTTGGAGATTATTTGGGTGAGTTGGGCCTTCAGGAGGACAACCTTAGATCCACTCCTGGACATAGAGAACCAATTGTTATTGAAGTCCCCCAGTACTATTAGATCCCCTGTGGACATGTTGCAGAGGGCTTTAGTAAGGGAATGGAGGGCAGCTAAGGCCACCTGGGGGATTATAGGCGCAGGCCACATAAAGTGGCTTAGTATCCTCAAGAAGTAGTTTTACAACAATAGCCTCACAATCAGCATTATCTAGGTTGGGCACAGTTACTAGTAGCACTGAGGGAGGATCTTATGTAGAGCAGGATGCCATGACCCTTCTTAGTGACCCTATCCCATCTAAAGGTGGAATACCATGGTAACTCAATCTTGTGAGGGAGTATGCAAGATTTTAGCCAGGTCTCAGAGACTGTGACTATATCAGGGTCACAAAGGTTAGCCCAGCCTTCAAGCCCTTGGGAGTTTAGGCCTGAGGCTGCTTAAGTTCATGTGAGGTATCATTAGACCTTGTGTTTTTGATCAGCAGATGTCAGTTGGGGAGCATACCCTGTGATTCAGGGAGAAGAAACCAGGATTTAATTCTATATCTCCAGACAGAAGCAGTCAGATAAAGGACAGTACCCAAAATGGGAGCTTAGGGCATGCTGGAGTAATAATCATGGTAACTTCCAAACAAGTAGGAGAACAGCACATAGCAGTTTCCTCTGGAAAAGTGGCTATGTAGTACTAATAAGAAGTGGTCACCGTCATGCGTAAATGAGGGAAGAGATGGGAGAGACTCCTGAGAAAAGTGCGCATATTGATGGATGGGTGGGGGGGATGATATAAAGAGATCCATAACCAGAAGTAAACTGTGAAAGGAGGCCATGACAAGTCTTCAAGGGGTGATTATTACTAAGCAGAGCAAGAGGGGAGGTTCACTCTGAATGCTGTGACTACAGTAAGCATAAAACAATCTTTATTTATTTATTGAATTGTTTCACCAGGAAAGGCACTCTGAGCAAAAGATGCTCGTCTCCGGTGCAATCTGGGGGAAGGGTTATGGGGGAGGGTAACATGCAGGTTATCAAGCAATAACATAAAACAGGTATACAGTGCAATAAGTTTACATTTGGTTAGACACTAGTTAACAGTCAGCTACATTGTGCAGGGAATGCGTATCCCAGAGGCATACATAAATACAGACAATACATCTATACATAGAGTACAGATTCTGAGGCAGATTAACACTTGGTAGCTGAAACTAGGCAGGCAGGACAGAGAAGATAACAGTAGATAAGTAAGTGCCATGGTTGGTTATATAAGCCAGCTTCCAAGCATAGGGATGTGCTGCTGGTCAGGCAGTTGGGGATTTGGTAGGGGGAGGGGTCATGAGAGTTATCAAAAGCAGGCACAGTTTACCATGAGGCAATTTGCCAGTGTGGTTAATAGGGAGTCAACAGAAAGCAGACAGATAAACTGGCAGCAATGCAGTAAGCAGTAAAATAAGTTCCTAAGGGCAGATTCCTTAGCCCCTGGATCATTGTGGTGGCCTTCCGCTGTATTCTTTCCATTTAAAATTCTCCCCCAAATTGTGATCCATAGTCTTCTATAGTTCGTCAGTGGTCTGATGTAGCTTTTATAGAGAGGAAGTATTATGTTTCTAGAGCAGGTGGTAAAGTGTTTTTTAATAGTGTTGAACTGAAAGGCATTCAGGGGTTAACCTTGAGATGCAATTTGACCTCCACAAACTCCTTTGCAGAGCTGTCAACTGGAGATCATTTCTGGGGCACAATGTTCTATTTTGTTGCACCTGCAAGGAAAGAAACTGACAAAGTTTTGGGACATTGTGTGGAAACAGGACATGTATATTAATGAGCTCAGGATGCAGAAGTTATTTGCCAGGAAGACATTATACATAAAGACAGCAATCTTTTGTCAGCGAGAGAGAGAGAGAGCGAGAGAGAGATTTGAAATTGAAAAGAAACCCTCAGATGAAGGACTTTGTTTTCTTTGTTTGCACTGCCTTTGTAAAGAGCTACTCTGAACAATTATTTTTTTTTATTTTACTGTTATTCATAATCCGAATCAAAAAATTTTATTTTAAGAGAAAACAGATTATGTTATACAGTACAGTAATATAATATATTATGCAATACATAAAATTCAACTTAAGAATAATACAAGTTCATTCACTCAATAAAGTAAAAGATTTTCTATAAATTCTATTGTTAAAATGAGAGTTTCATTCATAATAATAGTAACTTTTGCTGACCTTGCTTATGTAGTACATAAGATGACATAAATATTGGTATTTTTATACCATAAAGAACATTAAAATCCAATAGATAGACTCACTGCTTAACTGGGTGGCCACTTCTTAAAATTAAAAGGAAGGGAGACCAAACTTTCTCATATATCTCTAACTTATTACTTACTATTGCAGCAATTCTTTCATTATTTGCTAGTACGCTTACACTATTAAGCCATTCATTAATCGAGGGGGAGTGGGGGATTTCCAATGTGACAGTAACAGTCTTTTCAGAGCAAGGGACAATGCAAAAATCCAATATATTTGCGGCCTACTTAGAAAGGATATTTCATTATCTACTGTTATTCATAATAATAAAACACTATTTGCAGATTTCATAACTTCTCCTGGTCTGTCTATGTTTCCTGACTTGCACCTTGATGACACCGGGCACTGAAAATCTACCTGAAAGCAGTCCTCTGGACACTCAAGCTTCTCCTTCTCTGGATGACCCCCCCTGATGACCTGAGTCTGCATCTGAACATTTGGTTGCCGGTGTGGTGTAAGGTGTGGCATTCAGTGCCTCAACCCTCAGCGCCACTGGACCAGCCAAAAAGTATGCTTTGTTATATAGATTTTTACTGTATATGTTGTTCTTTAAATTTGCAGTGATATTGATTCCCAGATCCCTTTCTGATCTCTTTCTGATGTGGATGTTTTTAGTGGTGTTCCCTGTAATGTGTATGTAAAGATTTTATTGTGTTTTCTGAAGTATGTGACTACACATTTGCCCATGTTAAAACTCATCCCCCAGGTAGTAGCTCATCCTCCCAAACTACTGAAGTTGTCTTGTAAGTTATCACTGTTGTTTTGATTTTCTACAGTTCCACTCATCTTTGTGTCGTCTGCAATTCTGGAACATTTGAATATAATATGTGTTCCTAATCTGATACAAATAGACCATATAAAACTTTGCCCAGCACCAATCTCTGTGGGACCCCACTCCCCACTGTACCCTCCGATGACATAAATCCATTAATTCATATCCTCTGTTTTCTTTTGCATAACAAGTTGTACGTCCATTGTATTAGTAGCAGAGTTAAATCCAGCATATGTCATTTTGATATTAGTTTATCATGCAGCAAAAGATCAAATGCTTTTTTGAAGTCAAGATATACTATGTCAATTGGTTTCCCATTATCTAATGACTTGCTAATCATGTCATAAAAGGCAAGTAAGTTGATTGTACATTATCTGCTTGTTTTAAACCTGCGTTGCAACCAATCAGATATGTTTTTGTTGGAACATTCTTTTTCAACAATGTGTTTTATTCGTTTTTCCATACATTTATCAATAATGGAGGTGATCACTTCCAGTTTGCCAGTCTAGTGGTACATCACCTGTGTTTAGAGAACGGTTTACAATATGTGTGAGTGGAGTACATATATAATTAGCAGTCTCTTTTAATACTAAGGGAGGTACATTAATCCACCTAGTTCTGGTGTTTTTTTGGTATTGAGTTGTTTAATATTCTCTTGTCCTCTTGTTTGAACATGTTAATATTATTTATTATCACGTTAACAGATTTAATTACATTTGCCTGGTGAAAGATGGAACAAAAAAACTGATTACGTTTCTTAGCCATGGTTCTCTTGTTTGTAATTTGACTACTGTTTTTGACAAGTGATCTTATGTTCTTATTAACATTTTCCTTCGAATTTACATATGCATAGAAGCTTTTTGAGTTTTGCTTATTATTTCAAGATTTGTTTTGCCTTTTTAATCTCTCTCTTACATTTGGTTTGTACTTTTTTATACCTTGTTTTGTTGAACATCTGTTGGATAGTTTCTCCATATCTCATACGTTCCCTTTTCCCTTCACATCTACCACTTGCTGCTGCTGGTTGATGCAAAGAAAATTTTCATTTTTAGTGAAAGTTCGGGTAGTGGTATAGGATTGTTGCCTGTACCTTTTTTTCCTCTTATCTTCATAATTATAGAATACATACAACGAATCAGACTGCATTTTTAATTTTCCTTCCATCTGGCTAGCTTGGTAATCTGATGCCTCAGTTGCCTGAGTGGTAGACTGGACCTTCTCAAGAGTGATGTCAGTTTCCCTCAGTAGTCTCTGCCTAAGCTGCACTAAGCAGCATTTATCAATTACCTGGTCCTGAATCATTTCTTCTGTAAGTGCACCATATTCACGTCTGCAGCAATTTCTGCAACCGTTGCTCTGCCCGTCGTAAGAAGCATGCTGCTTAAATGCTACATTTTTCTTTGGATCGAAGTATTCTTTCAGTCTGATATTAATATTTTATTGAGTTTTACAGACAGATATCACAGACATAAACATACTGAACAATTTCTCTGAAGGCAGCAATGAAATCAAGTGTCATACATCCAGAGACATTCCCCCATCTACTACCATTATGTCATACAATATCTCACTGGTAATCTTGGTCGTACAACCCACAACCGATGAGTGTGGCCATTTTCTAAATGATGATTTGGGGCCTTTTTGGGCAATTAGGGAAGTACTTAGGATGGTCTCTTGCTGTGGTCTTCCATATCCAGATCATAGTATAGTTCAAGTTCCAGTGGGCAGTAGGAGATGGTGGTGTAGGCCCAGAGAAAAAACACACAAGTTCAAGTAGAACACAAGCAAAACTATGCACACTATTTTATCAGAGGTATTACAGTGCCTCAAGTACCTACTAGTATATGCTAGGTTTCCTTATAATACATATTAACTTCTGTGTTTTTTTCAACTTGGGAACCTTCCCCTCCTCCCAAGTTTTGTCACCCTTATGGACCTGAAGGCTTCTCTCTATTGCAGTCAATGTGATTCCTATATAAATTATTTGGGTAGGTTACAAACTCAAATCCCTTGTCTAGCTTGCCTCCTACTGTAGCATAAAGTATTATACTTTCCTAAGTGGGTTAGGTGGGAGGGTAGTTGTTTTTACATGTTGCACTGAAACCAGATCATTGATGACTCCACTGGGCACCCTGGGTGGATCCCAGTAGAATACTGTTTAGCATGTCCTCTGGTGACATTGGTTTCAGGATTTGGGAGTGTCCAATGCCCCAGTGATCTCAGTAGATGCCTAAGGAGAGCTGTAGTAAAGTTCTACTTAGTATTTTTATTTTTTATTTACGTTTATTGCATTCAAAAATTGCATACAAGTATTAACATAGAGAATAGCAGTACTCAATCAAAGTCATTGTCCATATCAATTTAATAGAGGAGCATAGTTACACAATCCTACTTGTGACGACTGTTTGGAGGGCTACCTTTATAAAATGAATTTATATACTATACCACATTTTATTTTATTTTAATTTTTTTTTATTTAGAGTCTAGGATTATGAGTACCTTTGAGCCAAGGCTCTTTTACAAAGGTTCCACGTCAGTTGAGGTACAATACAAACATTACACAAAGTTGAGTAACAATGCAGAAATGGTGCACATACATTTTAAGCAGCTGAAATACATTACATTGAGGGAAAGTGAGTACCAGGGAGGGGGCAGGGTAGCCAGAAGTAACTGAGGTTTGGAATGGACACAGAAAGAATGGTGCGGCCATCGGCATTTGTCAGGCCTCAAAAAAGTGCTTGGAGGTAGGGGCAAAAACAGGAGGGGAGGGTAGGCTGTAGGAAGAGGAAGAGAGGGGTAGGAGTAGAAATGCTAGGAGGGAGATCAGATTATGAGGGACAGTCGGAGGAGCTAGAAGCAGCTAGGTGGAGATGAAGGTTGGCTTTGAATGGGCCTAGCTTTTGCAGAGAGGAGATGTCTTTGTTGAGTCCATTAGTCCAGCTAGAAGCTTGGTACACAAAGGATCTTTGGCCCTGTTGTGGTGCAACACCGAGTGTAACAATACAAATTGGCAGCTAGAGGGCAGTAGGTTACGTATGATTTAACCCAGAGACCTGGAGGATAAAAGCACATTGAAGAGTAACACAGACCGGAGAACTTCTCTGCAGAGAAAAAATATTTTTATTAAGAGCGATGCAGTGCTCTGTGTAATTTGGTTACAAGTTCTGTCTGAGTACAGGAATAACACAGCTTATATACATTTTGTGACTGCATTAGGACAGAGCTGTTACACGCTGATTGGAACAAACAATTTAAGGAACTTGGCATATAAGGCAATATTTTAGCCATATCAATCTTTGGTTAGTTATTTTTGTTATGATTATGCAGTTGCTAGGTAGTACATAAAATAACAGGTTTTACTCCCATAGAGTCCATCTAGTAGTTTTCCAGTTGTATTGTTAATCTTATATTATGCCTGAAGATTGCAGCATTGTCTTATTAACAGCATTATTTTATAGCATTACACTGAGACACTGTCAGACTAATCCATTTAGGTATTTTTTAATACATCTTAGTGATTGAACGGATTCAGCACTCAAATACTCCTTTGGCATTAACGAGTAAATTAAAAGTCATTTACTTATTAGCATGCAAAAACAGGTAATTACAAGCAAACATCACTATTAGATCTCTGTTTATGCTTGCTCTCATTGACTGTGTGTCATCAAACATGTATAGGTTTGACATGTGATTACTTTACAAAGTCTTTTGACCCAGATGCTGCCATGGCTCCCCATGACTCATCTGGCACTATATTTACCCTATAAAGTCTCCTGACCCAGATGATGCCATAGCTTTCTATGACTCAACTGGCACAGATTAACTTCACTGTGTTGGCCAATTTAAGGTCACATAATCTGTATGTTGCCACAGCTCCCTGTGACTTACATACTGCAGACTAACCTTTTCTTTGTAGTTTATTTAAACAAGCACAAGCATTACTGGGTTTACTGTAACAGTGCATATAAGCCTATAACCACTAGCAGCCGCATGCTGCAAAACCAAAAGATTGATATTTTAGTAAGGTATGGCTATTTGAGATGCCATTTCCACACAATGACCAGACACTAAATATATGTTATTTTTATATTAGCTGTATTACTCAAAACAGCCATTTATTATAAATTAGCATAGTTTGACACATGTTAGTATCTTTCCTGAAATTGCCATCAGCCTAACCCTCTTGTCCTTGCTGCCTAGTAACATGTATTCTCATGATAATGCCAATTTCTGATAGGTCCACATACTTTCATATAGAAGAGCAAGTACAAGCTATAACAGTCCTATTATAGTAAGCTGACATTTAGAAAATGCAGAAGTTGTCTACGTGATAAACATTAGATCTTACAGACTACTCAAAAACATAATATTAAAAATATACTGTATAAGCAGTTTTGCAAGAATCATGGGACAAGGCAGCTGTCTTTAGCTACAAGTCAGCATTACAGTCCTGAGACATGCCGTCACCCAATGTATTATGACTTGTTGCTAGACCTACACAATAGACATACTGGTGGACTATCCAATATTTTAACAATTAATTCTTCCCATTAAACCTCATATTTGCTGACTATGGATGATGTGTCCATCTACTTGCAGAGGTTACAATGCCTCTCTTCCCAACAAAACTTACTGCTCATGTTACGTACCATGACATAATCCCTTATATATCCATAACTTAATATAAGTAGGCTATATGATTTGGTTTAATGGTGCCCTACTCATGTGCATCATATTTTGACTGCCTGTGTTAGTCACATAAGTTTTATTACTTGTTACACCGAGGAATGTGCAGCATTTGATTTTCTGAAGCCCTGGTGAGGCAGGGGTTGCATGCTGTATGGAGAAGACTTTGGACAATGGGTGGAGCAAGATGTAACATAATTTTCTTAGCCATTAGACAAGTTTGGTACTTGATACAGTTTGATAACTGGAGCCACCCTGTTTGGGCATAGAGGTCACACGTATGAGTGAGTCGGTGGGATCCTGTGATGAGTCAGCAGGCTTTGTTTAGGCCCAAGGATAAGCGCTTGAGGACTGTGTCAGTTGCAGAGCCATAAATAATCAGACCACAGTCAATTAGAGAGACCACTGAGCTCTGTATTGCTATCCTTAAGGCAACCGAGGTAAGGTAGTACCTGTGCCTGTAGAGGAGACCAATGCATGTGTTTGCAGCTTTGGCGATGCTTTCTATGTGGATGCTGTAGGATAGGTTGCTGTCTATGGTGATCCCCAGATATTTAAAGGATGAACCTGTTCGAGGACAGCACCAAGGCAGTTTGTAATATTAAGGGGGTGAAGCCTATGCTTGTTGCAGGAGCCACAGAAAAGCATTGACTTGGTTTTCTTATAGTTGAGAACCAGCTTTTGACTACTAAATCATGTTTCAATGGAGGTGAAATACTTTTGAAGCTTGTTTTGGAGTAGGTGGGGGTCCTATTGGGTGGTGTGAATGACAGCATCATCAGCATAGAGCAGGATTTGTTCCACACAGGATTGTGGAAGATTGTTCAAAAACAGGCTGAAGAGGAGTGGCCCAAGAATGAATCCCTGGGGACTCCTGAGCGTACTGGTCTTGCATCTGAGAGGACATCAGCAATTTTCTCTCTTTGGGAACGGTTTTCCAAGTAGCTCTTAAACCAAGTTGTAGACTCAGGGAAGAGCCCAGCTTTTAGCAGTTCTGTGAGGAGTATTTGATGATGGATGGTGTCAAAAGCCTTGGTCAGGTCTATGAAGACTGAACCAGTGAGGTAATTATTGTCCAGAGAGTTATGACTTGCTCCTGTGAATTCAAGGAGGGCAGATGTGGTGCTGTGGCCTTTTCTGAAGCTGTGCTGTTGTTTACAAAGGATGTTGTACTTGTCCAGGTATTCCATTAGCTGGTCAGATACCAGACGTTCAATGGCTTTAGAGAGGAGGGATAGTATGGATATAGGCCTATAATTTCCATGAAGGGCCTTGTTCCCACTCTTGTGGACTGGGGTCACAATGGCAGATTTACATCTGTTGGGGAACTGGCCAAGGGTGAGGGAGAGATTGAAAATCCAGGTTAGAGGAGATAGCTCTTTATCAAGAGTAAGGGACAGCAGTTTGAGGTTGAGTGAGTCGCCACTTATTCTAGATACAGCAATTGCTTTACAGACATATCTATGGACTTCATGTGTCCTGACTGCTATGAAGTAAAAAGGGGAAAGGGGTTGGGGGAGGGTGCAAGAGGGAGGTCTTCATCAAAGAAGTCTGGAGGAAGAACACTACTGAGGTCAGTGAACGTGTTATTGAATGTGTTAGCTATAGTGGAAGGGTCAAGAGTTATAGTCCCATCCATGTCCAACATTGAAGGTGATGTTTTGGGCAGTATTCCTGCAACTTCCCTGAGATTATTCCAGAAGGACTTCCCCTTTCCCCAGGTGTTTGTGAGGGCATCTTTGTAACAGTTACTTTTCTTCAGGCGTATTTCTTTGGTGCAGTCATTTCGGGCACATTTGTAGTTTTGTATATCTACTTACCTACCAGTGGCCCGGGCCTGAAACCAAAGGTGGTCCCTAGAGTTCAGCAATGTAAGGAGATCAGCAGTGAGCCACGGATTGCTAAGACCTTTTACTTTCCTCTTTTTGAAGGGGGCGTAGACGTCGCAGGCAGCATTGAAGGAGCTGATGAAGAAGTCAAGCACAGAGTTGACATCTGATGCATGGAAGATAGGTGACCAGTCTTGTTGTCTAAGGAGTAAATTGAGGTGCTTCAATTGACCATGTGGAAGGATTCTGCTGTTTATTAGTTTGGGTGGTGGTGGTGGGCTGAATTTGTTAGACCATTCATATGCAACTGGGGAGTGGTCACTTAGCGTATCTGGGAGAACAGAGACTTTTGAGATGTGGGATGGGTGGCTGGTCAGTATCCAGTCTAGGAGGGTGCTTGTCCCAGTCTTATAGTTGAGTCTAGTGGGGGAGATGACAGGCTGAGCAGGGTTGGCAGCTGAGATGGCATCCTTGTAGCCACTTGTATCTGATTCAAACCAATTTATGATAAAATCTCCCATTAGGATTATCTTGGTGCCTGGTGATTGGGAACGGACAAGGTCAAGGACAGAGTTGAGACCTTTGCCTTGATCCTTGGGAGGGATGTAGACAGCAACAATAGTCAGTGCCTTGTTGTGAACCCCGAGTAGAATTCTGATGGGTAGTATCTGGGTGGTAGAGACTGAAGCAGAGGGTTGAACATGGTGCCCCAGGAGAGAGTCTTTGAGGAAAACAGCACATCCACCACCTTTTTTAGTGGTCCTGTCAATTCTGAATATGTTATATCCTTGTAGGGTAATTGCACTGTTGGGTATTTTTGAAGTGAGCCAGGTTTTGACAATCACAAGAACATCAGGGTTGTGTTGGTGTGCAAATAATTGTAGGGCATCAAGTTTGGGTAGAAGGGTACAGATGTTAATCATTGCAAAGGTCAGTCCCCCAGAGTGACTCTGCTGTAGGTCAGAGCTTGGGATTGTGGGGCCAGGGTTTGGGTGAATATTGCCAGACAGAAGTAGTAGTAGAAGCAAGAGTTTCAGGGTGCACCAGCATAGTTGTTTGATGGAGATTTTATTCAACCGTTTCTTATTGGAGAGAAAGCTACTCTGTAAACGATGATCCCAGTAAGTGGTGAAGTAGGCCAGAAGTGAGAGTGGGAACAGGCTAACGTAAATCACCCCATCTTGATTCCAGGAGCAGTGTGAGCCTGTCGTGGTGGTGGTTAGATATGGAGGGCATAGCCAAGTGGGTATTGTCCCTGAGTGCCAGTAGATGTTGCCCAGCTGGAAGCACAGTGGGAGATTGGGATGGCAGGTTCCAGGCAGGAATGCCATGGGAAACAGGGAGGAGACAATAACCAGACAGAGCGGCAGAGAGGGGAGGGCCATAGTGGATAGACAGGTAAGGACAGTAGAGGGTGAGAAAGGTCTGAGGGAGGGGGAGAAAAAACAGTCAGGAATGGAGGTGAAATGGGGGGGATGCGATAGGTGCAGTAGGAGATATAAGGAGGGTGTCGGGCACAGAAAGGAGGCAGGGGAAGTGAGGGGATGGAGTTGATTATTAGAGCGGGAGGAGGAGCAGGGAGGAGGGAGAGTGGGTGATAAAGAAAGGAGGTACAGGATAGAGACAGTATCCAATAGGAAATGAAAGGGTGGGTCCCTAGGCAGAAGTGGGCAGAGCTAAGGCCTATTTAATTAAGGTGGGAGGTGGGGGGGGTGGGTGAAAATTTTCTTCCGAAACCCACTGAAGTCTGTGGGCGCAGAGTCCAGCAGA
Source organism: Neoceratodus forsteri (assembly GCA_016271365.2). Classification (NCBI taxonomy): domain Eukaryota; kingdom Metazoa; phylum Chordata; order Ceratodontiformes; family Ceratodontidae; genus Neoceratodus; species Neoceratodus forsteri. The sequence continues at coordinate 115,727,975 of JADMNL010000025.1, forward strand.
GCAGTTTGAATCAGTCAAGATTGCAGGGCCAATAAGTGGCCTCGCGGAACACAACAGTCCAACAGGAGAACGAAGCAACAGGTGGCAGCCAATGGGAGCCTTTCAGCACTTCCTGGTTCAGCCTGGGAGCTTACCATCAAGAGCAGGGTTCCTTGGCGTCGAGCCGTGGTGGTGTGGATGGCTGGCCCAGGTATCCCCAGCCGCTCAGATGTTTGCCGGATCTAGGGCTGAGAGATCTGAGGGAAGGAACAGTGCAACAGATTGTGAGTCACAGTAATAACAAAGGGTGATGCTGGAGAGTAAATCAGGGGTGTGGGCAGTAGAGAGACAGAGGGGAATTAGGCAGGGGTTGGGGGGAGGCTGCCACAGACAAGAGAAATAAGCTTGAACTGGCACTAGAGGGAGGACAGAGAGGAGATTTAGTAGAATATGAAATTTACAAGGGGAGGAGAAGAGAGATGCAGGGTTTAGCAGCAGGGGGAAGGGTGGAGAGAAAGACAATGCAGAGGGGCAGGAATCACTTCACAGCTCTAAATTTACAACAGTTTCCAACTGCACTGCTGAGACCCGGAGTTTTTAGAAGTCGAGAGCTAAGAACATCAAGGCTGGTCTACACATTAATTGAGACTTTAACAGAAAAATAAGCAAGCAGTCTAGCAATTTAACCAAAATTTTCTTCCGAAACTCACTGAAGTCTATGGGCGCAGAGCCCAGCAGAACAGTTTGAATCAGTCAGAATTGCAGGGCCAATCAGTGGCCACGCGGAGCACAACAGTCCAACCGGAGATGGAAGCAACAGATGGCGGCTAATAGGAGCCTTTCAGCACTTTCTGGTTCAGCCTGGGAGCGTACCAGCAAGAGGAGGGTTCCTTGGCGGTGAGCAGTAGTGGTGTGGACGGCTGGCCGGGTAGCTCTGGCTGCTCATATGCTTACTGGATCAGGGGCTGAGAGATCAGCAAGAGGAGGGTTCCTTGGTGGCAAGCAGTGGTGGTGTGGATGGCTGGCCCAGGAAGCCCTGGCTGCTCAGATGTTTGCCGGATCAGGGGCTGAGAAATCAGCAAGAGAAAGGTTCCTTGGCAGTGAGCAGTGGTGGTGTGGACGGCTGGCCCAGGTAGCCCTGGCCGCTCAAATGTTTGTTGGATCAGGGGCTGAGAGATCAGCAAGAGGAGGGTTCCTTGGCGGTGAGCAGTGGTGGTGTGGATGGCTGGCCCAGGTAGCCCCGGCCGCTCAGATGTTTGCCGGATCAGGGGCTGAGAGATCAGAAAGAGGAGAGTTCCTTGGCGGTGAGCAGTGGTGGTGTGGACGGCTGGCCCAGGTAGCCCCGGCCGCTCAGATGTTTGCCGGATCAGGGGCTGAGAGAGAGCATTTTTTAGGATGGGAGCATACACCTCAGTGGTTTCAAAGCGGTCATCTAGTGTGATAGAGAATGCTGAATTTTCAAAACATCTGGCAATACCATAATCAGTATTCAAAGAGTTGCTCAGTAATGTTAAGGAGTAGATCATCACATGCAGTGCTATCAGGACTAAGCAGTCAGGCAGTGCTGCATAGAGGTAAAGAGCCTCCCACAAACACTGTAGCCATAATGCAGCCAGTGCTTGCTGAAAATTACACAAACAGATCTTAAACACTTTATATGAACCCACCAACATGGGACTTAATATGTAGTCACAGTTCTGCCCTCATATTGGGCATTCAATAAAATCTCCCTTTGTGTCCTGGAGCCAAAATTGCATTACACATAAGCAAGATGAATATTTCAATGCAACTTATAACATCAAAGTAGGAATAATCTTGTAAGCCATGTTGCTTACCAGTATCAACAGGCAGGTGCACAAGGATAGTTCAGTTTGAACGGGGGTAGTGCACTCTGCTGCTCTTTCCATTTTGGCCACTACAGCAGGAAGGCACTCAAGAATTTACCTCTCCCCAACTTCACCATGATAGCCAAGTGAGGCAGTCACCATCTTAGCGCTTCACTGTTGTATTGCACCACTGAAAGCACCAGTCATATCACTGATTTCATATAATTGATTTATGATCACATAACTGCTTATATTAATATGATACACTGCTGCAAAAAGAACATAATAGGCATTATTAGAGCAAGAACAGTGCATAAGCATTTATAAAAACATATCTTGATTGAGTACATCCCCCCACCCTGGTAGCTGTCTGGAGTCACATAAAGTCAGCATAGAAAGAGGTAGGCAGAGTTGGTCTGGTGGCACAGAGGGCTGAGGTGCTGGACGCCTCACCTCATGCCATGCCAGTGACCTGGGTTCGGAATGAGCCAGTGTCACTGGGGAGCCAGCCAGGGGTGGGGAGGGATGGGGCAGGATTGATCAGCTATAACAGCAGCTCTCCTCTCCTCGGGAGGATCTGTGTTGCCCCCCCCCGTAGTTCCGCTGCCATCAGGTGGAGGTCTGGCAGGCAGTGTAGGTGGCTGGGGGTGGCAAACTAGCAGGGAGATTGCCTCAGCACCGTGGCATGTGCCTCCACGTGTGCACATGTAACTGGGCATGGGGAGGGCAAAAATGGGGGAAAAAATGGGCCATAAATTATAAATAAAAAAGAATGAAGTAGTCAGCTAAAAGCAAAAAGGGAATAAATCACAGACCCTCTTAGGCACTGGGTTGGGAGGTAGAAACATGTACCTGTAATTCACCGTTCCATAACATTTACACTGCAACAAAGTCCTACTATAGTTGATGGCTACAAGTCCTCCTAGTCCCCTTCCTGCTCTTCTGTAGCCATGGGATTCTTTTTCACTATTTTTTTCTGCAAAAGCTCTGGCTGACTTAGGGTCAGTAAAACAGTATATCTTGTCTTTGATGGTGAATTGCAGCCTAATGGGACAGCTCAGATGATATTGCACCCCTGCTTCCCATAGCTTCATCGTGACACCTTCAAATGATTTTCACCTAAGCTGAGATGCATAGGATTAGTTGGGGAACAAAAGAGTTTTGGCGCCATCAGTGCTGGGTACTTGTTCTCTAGCTGTCCTTAATATTGTGCCTCTGTCCCCTACTGAGCCCATTACCATGAGAAATGTACCAGGCCCTCTGTCTATGAACTCATCTGGGATTGATCCGGTATGCCTTGATGAATCGTGGATGACATCCTAGTCCAAGCACCTCTGGGAGACATCTTTCCAAAAACACAGCTGCATCTTCCCCCTCTCTATCTTCCGGGACCCACAAGATGTGGACATTCAGGACCTAAATGGTGTTTTCCAGTTGTTCTACCAATGTGAAAAGGAGCCCCTGCTCCTTCCCTTTTTTTTTTTGTAATTCATAATTTTATTGAATATATATTTTGAACAATGTAACAATTAAATCATTAAAATTCGTATATACATATTCATACCATTTAGAATCCAGAAACTGTAAGAATTCTATTTACCAAAACATCTCATCTTGATAATATATTACGGGCCAGATATTCAAAACTTTGTGCTGGGCAAAAAACCGTTTGCGCAAGTTTAGCGCGGGATTAGTGCGGGTCTGCTATATTCAAAAGGCCAAATAGTGAGGGCAAACTGCATTAGTGCTGGACAAAATTATAATGTATGCAAGCGGCAAACTGACATGAATACAGGTGCAATGCTATATTCAGTGACTAGCACCGCGCTAAGTGGTTTTGCGCAACTTAGCGCGACACTTAGCGCGGTGCACATTACCGCCCAGGAAAAGCTTATCTTAACCCTGGGCAATCAGCTTTGCACGACACTATGGCTTTGCGCGGTGTTTGCGTGGGTTTAGTGCGGGTTTTCGTGACCCTAACAAATAAATATGACACATAGATAAAGCCAAACATAGAGGAAGCATGCTGCTAACTGATGGCAACACAATGATGCCATCATCTGCCACCAGTCCCAGCCATGCCAGGCAGTAAGTAGTGACCCTGCCACCAGTGGACAGCATGGCAGTGTGGCCATACAGCACACACCTGTGGACCACTCTTCTGTGGACACCAACAGATACCAGCACACACATGCAGCACTGTGGGCATGGAGGATATTGAAGGGAGCATGTATGGGTGGCGAGGCTGTGCCACAGACCAGGTGTGACCACAAAGCTGGGACACATCATGCAGTGCACATGGCCCAGTATTGGGAATACCCCAACACCAGTGTGCCTTTCGGATAATATATGCCCCCCGGCCACATACCACACAGCTGTACAACTGCCACAGCACACAAAGCCAGAAATGTACATGTCACTGTGAGCATCCCATGCCACAGGTGCAGCATCTGTGGGTCACACAACAGCGTAACAGTAATGTTCACTGTCAGTAAACACCTGCAGGTTGGGCCTCTCACTGTGTATAGTGTAGTCATCATCACTGCCCTACACGCCATAGGCATTGCTGTGTCCGCACACTACTGGACCCCTTGCTACTGTAGTGTCTGCTGTGCACTGTAGCATGACCTACAATGTGACAGTTGCATGCAGCACCACCACCATCTGTGCCTATGCTGTGTTGTCCCAGTACAGATGCAGGCAGCAGCGCATGTGGAAGCAGTGTTCAAAACTGTAATATTCTCCAAGCCGTTAGCGCAGCGCCAACACATTTGCACGGGTTTAGCGCAGGGCTAAACAGTTAGCCCGGTGCAAACTGCATGCAAATCAGGGCATAATGAGCTGCTAATCTGGATGTTTGCCCACAGACTACCTAAGTAGGCTCATTTGCATGTCACTTTTGAATATGGCAAAGTTTAGCGCCAGGCAAACGTGTTTGCACCGGGCTAACGGTTTAGTCCTGTGCCAAACCCGCGCAAACGTGTTAGCGCTGCGCTAACAGTTCGGGGAATATTTTACAGTTTTGCACACTGTACTTTCACATATGCTGCTGCCTGCAGCTGTACTGGGTCCACGCATTTGCTGGCATACACATTGGCCACATAGCTCATCTCTACCTACCTTCACATCACTGTGCACTGTGTTGTTGTGGTTTGCACTTCCTGGTTGCCATATTCAGAGCTGTCTTATTCCAGGGTTAAGTTTGCCCTGCACTCCCAGCCCAGTTTGCCCGGCCTCATTCCCATGCTATATTCAGAAGCTGTTTGCCCCGGGCTATTCCTTTTGAATATGGCTTGTTTTGTGCTCCGGGCTAAGTTTGCCTGTCGGGCAGTGCTAATTTAGCCCCAGGGCAAAGTTTTGAATATCTGGCCCTACATTTTTAAAACAACATGCACTGTAAATAAAATAATAAATACCAATATATAGCGAACTAAACAAATCAGTATGAAACCATATAAATACAGGAGATGCTATTCTATAACAGTATTTCTGAAGAGGTCTGTAGAATAGTGCTAAAAATCTCACATAAAAAAATGCATATCTGAAGAATAAACCCTGTTGATCTAAATATCATTAGACTTCTATATATTTTAGAAAGGGATCCCATATTTCTGTAAGTTTATCCAAACGATGCATAGTCACATACAATACCTTCTCATAACTAGCCCTGCTATAAAGATCTTGAAGCCATTCTCTAACAGACAGACAAATTGTACTATTCCAGTGTCTTAATAAAATATGTTTTGCAGTAGTAAAAGCTGCAATCAGCCATAGTTTTTGACAAGTGGGTAAGGCACCTAAATCTGAACAAATCTCCAGAATTGCAAATTCAACAGTATAAGAGATTTTACATCCTGTTACCCTTTCACAAATTTGTTTAATGTCATTCCAGAAAGATAAAATCCCAGAACATGACCACAAAATATGGGACAGAGTGCCTCTATCAGATGAACATCTCCAGCATTTAACATCTGATGACAATCCTAGGCTAACCATTTTACTAGGGGTGTAGTACCGTCTGTGAATAATCTTATATTGAGCTAGGCGCCCTTTTGCTTCCCAACAAGCTTTAAGTGTCATGCTCCAAATTCCTTCCCATTCCTCCTTAGATATCTGAATATGTAATTCCTGTTGTCATTTTTCAATAAGGGGTGCCATTGGATCTTTTCGTGCATCTAATAACATCTTATACAGTTTTCTGTGGCCAGTATTGGTTGTGCAAATGTGGTCCAAAACATGCGTTGGGGGAAATGTAATTTCCTTGTTTATTTGTGACCTGAGAAGTTCTCTTAGTTGCAGGTATTTGTAAAATTCAGTTCTGGGGAGTTTAAATTTCACAGCTAGTTGAGAAAAAGATAATAAAGAAGATGTTGCAGGGTCAATGATATCATCCAAGTATATAATACCCTTAGATTTCCAACCATCCCACTGCAGACACTTGCCATCTATTTTTAGAGCAGAGTTACCCCATAAAGGACAATGTGGAGAAGAATTACAGTTCCATTCAAGTGCCTTTGCAACAGTTTTCCATGATGCATTGGTCTGACATAAAATAGGATTTTAATTGAAAATTTTAAGTGAATATGTAAATAAAAAAATTCTAGGATGGTTGCCATTAAGAAGAGCTTTTTCAACTTGGACCCACCCTGGAACATCCTGGTTGTCCTTCAACCACAAAGCTTTGATACACTGCAATGCCAGGAACGCATTGTGTCTAAGTTTAAAGTTAGGCAGGCCAAACCCCTCTTTAAATTTCTGTTGGTGTAATTTGATTATGGAAATTCTTGGAGATTTATTATCCCACAAGAACTTCCTAATTTGTAAATAGATTTTATTGAAGAAGAATGTAGGCATGTTAACCGGTAAGTGTTGTAAAAGATAGTATACCTTGGGTGCCAAAATCATATTAAATGCTTTTATTTTACCCCAGAATGATAGGAACATTTTCCCCCATCTTACAAAATCCACATCTAGCTTTTCAAGGATTTTTTTTTTAGATTTATAGAAATGATCTGAGAAATATTGGGTGTTAAAATTATACCTAGAAATTTAATTCCCTGTATTGTAATTGAAATTCCATTGTCTTTAAAGACAGATTATCTATTTGCTCTGACAAGTACAGAGCTTCAGATTTATCCAGATTCACTTTGAGGTGTTGTCATGCCTTGGGTATTGCATGGAGGGGCTGGGGGGGGAGGAACGGGGCGGACGGATAGGGGCAGTGAGGTCGAGGAGGTGCCCTGGGGCGAAATTGGTCCAGGAAAGGGGTCCTTCATGCCTGGTACCCATACCCAAGGGTTCCACTGATAGTGGGCAAGTTGCCCACTCCTCCATGGCCTCTCATCCAACTTGGGTGGTGTTATGCAATGCCAGGTCAATAAAGAACAAGACAGCAATTATTGCTGATCTTGTGGAGTCATCTGACCTGGTTTGTATCACCGAGACCTGGCTGGATGAAAATGCGGGTCCGATATTGGAGTCAGCTGTTCCAGCTGGGCACTCGGTGATACACCGCCCAAGACTGGATCGAAGGGGTGGGGTGTAGCCATCTGTTTTAAGACAGAACTGAGCCTTGTAGAGGTTCCAGTGGGGACCACTAGATCCTTTGAGTGCATCATGGGAGCAGGTGTGGGCAGCAGGATTCTGCTCATCTACCATCCACCTGGTGATGAGAAAGTTTTCCTACAGGAAGTTGCAGACTTCATGGTTGACATGGCATTGGAATCCTCCAGGTGGTTGGTCCTGAGAGAGTTCAATGCCTGGGTCGACGATGAACTCGCGCATTTTGGTCAAAACTTCCTCCAAATGAGTTTGTTGGGCTTCACACAGGTAGTTACCACTGCAAGCCATATTCAGGGTCACTCCCTGGACCTGGTGTTCACCCTGGGGATGGAGGTCACTGACTTGGTGGTGGAACCAGTTGGATGGTCGGACCATCACCCTATAAAGTTCAGTTTCATGGCTCCCCCTGTGAGACCAGCACCTTTGGAGATGGTCCGGTACTGCCCTTTGAGGGGTGTAACCCCAGAGGGTCTGTCAGTGGTACTGGACCTATTAAGTCGGCCATTGGAGTGCTTGGATCCAGGTGACCTAGTGGTGCACTATAATAAATGGTGCTGAGGTCCCTGGATTCCATAGCTCCTGTCCAAGTTCGCCCCCTCCCTCTCTGCCCTCAGTCCCCTTGGTTTGATGGGACTTTGAGGGAGTTGAGGAGAGAGGGGTGAAGGTTGGAACATTGTTGGCAGAAATCTGGTCTGGAGTAGGACAGACTTAGGTTTACTGCCCATTATTTGGACTGTCAATCAGAAATCTCCCATAGGAAGGCAGAGTTCCTGTCCAGGGAGATAGCTGCAGCAAGGAATCGACCAGTTCAGCTCTTCCAGACCATGGACAGGCTGTGCAATCCAGCCTGCCTTTGGGTCTGGAGAGCCTTTTCACAATCTAAGTGTGGCGAGTTCGCTCGGTTCTTTGCTGATAAGGTGCCCTCAATCAGATCAGAGAGAGCTTAATGCATTCAAATGAGTACGGTGGTGGTTGATGTGAGGGTACAAGCACTCGATCTGTCTGGATAGATTTCAACCAGCCAGCGATCATGGATATCATGAAGATTGTTCGAGGCTTGCGACTGACTTATTGTAGTTTGGACCCTGGTCCAACGCGCCTCCTGGTGGGGTGTTTGGATGTGATTGGACCAGTCCTTGCTGAGATAGTTTGGTGTTCACTGGATCAGGGGGTGTTTCGGGATCCCCTGAAGGAGGCTGTTGTGACACCCCTCTTAAAGAAACCTTCCTGTGACCCAGACTGTCTTGAGAACTACAGATGAGTCTCTAACCTGCCCTTTTTGGGCAAGGTTATTGAGAAGGTAGTCGTGTTGCAGCTTGAAAACTTTCTTACCACCTATGAGATCTACGATCCTCTCCAGTCCGGTTTCTGGAAGAGGCATAGTACCGAGACGGCATTGGTTCAGGGACTTAATGATCTCCTAATAGTGAGGGATCGGAGGAGTCGTTCGATCTTGGTCCTCCTTGATCTCTCTGCAGCATTTGACACCGTGGACCATGTGGTGTTGCTGGAATGCCTGCGGCTACTCTGTGAATTGTTGGGGACAGTCCTCAGGTGGTTCCATTCTTTCCTCACAGGCAGGACTCAGAGGGTGGTGTCAGGAATTTTTTCCTCGGCCCCCTTCCCCCTGCCTTGTGGGGTGCCGCAGGGTTCCGTGCTGTCTCCATGTTGTTCATGGTGTACATGTTGCTGTTGGGAGACATTATAAGGTGGTATTGGCTGAGTTTTCACTGCTACACAGATGATACTCAGCTCTACATGACCTTTGTACCCGAACAAAATAGTGCAATCTTGGTCTTTAACAACTGCCTTGCTGAGATCCAGGACTGGATGAGTGCTAACTAGTTGAGACTAAATCTGGACAAGAATGAGGTATTGGTGATGGACCCAGGTCACCGTGTAGAGAAGTTGACTCCTGGGCAACCATCTGGCCTTGTGTTAGGGGGCAACCAGTTGAGACCTTCTGAACGGGTGCGGAATCTGTGCGTAGTACTTGACAATGAACTAACGCTAAAAGTACAGGTGTCAGCAGTTGTCAAGCCCTCATTTTATCATCTGAGGAACATTGCCTGGATTAAGCACCTTGTTCCGCATGATGACCTTCCGATATTGGTTCACGCCTTTGTGTCCTCTCATCTTGATTATTGCAATGCTCTATACCTAGGGTTACCAGGGATGGATCTCTGTTGCCTGCAGCTGGTGCAGAATGTGGTGGCCAGGTTGTCGACTGGGTTGTCAAGAACTTGCCATGTCACGCCTATGCTACGTGAACTGCACTGGCTGCTGGTGCATTGGAGGATCACCTTCAAGGTCGCGTTGCTGACCTATAAGACCCTACATGGACAGGGACCGAGCTACTTGCAAAACCTCCTTCAGCCCTACTGCCCCCTCCGTCCACTGATGAGGGATTGCTAGAGGTTCACAGGGTCTGTCTTCAGTCATCAGGTGCCAGGGCTTTTTTCTTTTGTGGCCCTGACTCTGTGGAACTCTCTACCTCATCAGATTAGAGAGTGCTTGTCCACCGAGACCTTTAAAGCCTCACTGAAAACGTATTTATTTAACTTGGCTTTTGGAGAGAATGTTTAGTTTTATTTCTGCTGCCTTTTTATCTTTTTATATATTTTATTGATTAAATGTTTGTCTGTTTTTACAATGTACACGTGCTTTGGTTTTTGAAAAGCACGTTATAAATAAAAGCTGATTTGAGTTGATTTGATTTGCATTAGCAGTCTCTCATGGCCTATGAAAAAGTGCAACCTCTCAAGGAAGCAGTGAGATCCTGCTACAGGAGGTCGAGACTCCTGATCTTGAGGGCCTTGACTTGAGTTGCAGAACTGCGTAGGGGGCCTTGCCTGAGGGAAGAACCTAGCAGAATCACCGAAGGGCATCCTCCTGCATCCGAGGAGCGACCCAATCAGTACCTATGGGGGAACCCCCAGGTGAGGGAGACGGGAGTTGTACAAGCCCCACTGGGTGACCCCAGTCCACATAAGTGCTGGTTTTGTCCAGTGGCTCTGGAAAGAAAGCTGGCTGTCCCACAGATTCGATCACTAGGAACTCTGATGTGTCAGCACTGTGTGGTCGAGGAGCACCTTGTGCTTCCATGGAACCAGAGGTCCCAGGAAGAGGCCCGGGGAAGTGCCTGAAAATTTGACCATGTGATGATTGCCTACTAAGGTGGGGATCAGACTACCCCACATCAACGTGCAGTTCTCTAGGGTGTGGCAGTTTATCAAAAAGCAGGTGTTGCACACATCCATGTTGTGCTCTGGTCCAAGACAGGCTAACAGGATGGATAATGGTCCAAAGCTGGCACATATTTCCCACAAGAGCAATGATGCATTATGGGCAGGTGTTGGACTTTTTTCAACATTTTGCCCCTTTCTTGTCAGATTTTGGCACCACAGACAAATAACAAACAAAAATGACACAACGAAAGTTAGAATAGTGGTGATGCAATAATAAAACTGACAGTGAGTTGAACTGAGGTGCTGCGCTCCCACAGTGTGCACTCGACGGTGGGAAGAACAGAACTAAAATTAGTGAGGGAGCCAGCAACGATTATTGTCTGGCAAGCAGCAACACATACAAGTGCGCAGGTGCCATGCTCAGTAGCTATGGCTGGCTCCCTGATAAAAGCTTTGCTCCTGCGGGGTCCTACTGCATCCAGTGACAGACCATAAGTGAGACTCAATGGTGAAAATTGATTCTTGGAAGATCAGTTTTTTCACAATAACACCAATCATTTTCACTGGTGATACTGATATGACATCTGTTTTCCAATATCGTAAGAAATTAAAATTACGTACCTACTGTAATTGTTGATCTTTCTGTGTATCTTCACCATTCATCACTATTTGGGTACTGCACTGGAGCTAGGACCCCGCTGGAGACTTTTTTTTTTTCCCCATGGGTGGAGCTGACGTAGGGCTGGCGCTGCCCTCGAGGCCGAAGTTCCACGTGGCGCTCGAGGGTTGGCAGTTAGCCATTGTCGAGTCCACCCCAGCCCCAGTTCTGACACACCAGAGAGTGTGCGGAAGGGAGAGTAGGCTGAGGCAAGAGAGCCTAAGGGATAGATAAAAGGAAAAGAAGAAAAACAAAAGGAGATATAAGCGACTAAGGCGACAGAGAAGGAGGCGTAAAAGGAAGTCAGAGGCCCAATCTCTGGAAGGAAGAAGAAGAAATAAGAGAGAAAATCATGGGAGGAGGAGAAATAGGCAGCACACCCTGAGAAGCAGATAGCACAAAAAGCCTTTTAGGGGATGAGTCCAGATGGACTAAAAAGTTCAGCTACAGGGTAACATTTAACAGCGTGGGTCTGAAGACCAACCCTAGGAAGTGCAGACTGAGGGTGTCTCAACTCCCCTTCCCTCGTAAAATAAGGGAGGGAACTTTAACAGCCAAAGGCTGGTTAAGCAGATAAGAGGTCAAAATTTGAGCCCACAAATAATAAAATTATGAAGAGGAGAGAGAAGAGGATGTCCCAACACTCCACGACTCTAGAAGGGAAAGAGAAGGGAAGATTCCTCAATCTCTGTAAAGCTCAGAAATTCACCATGTGTTCCCATAGTCCTCTCTCGCCTACACTCAAGGGAGAGGAGAGAGGAGGAGAGCGAGGAAAGGGAAGACACACAGGGGAAGGGAGGAGTCCAGAGACTGAGGCCCCAGGGGGAAGGAGGGTGGGATTTAGTGATGAATGGTGAAGATACGCAGAAAGATCAACAAGTACGGTAGGTATGTAATTTTCATATCTTATCTGTGTCAATCTTCACCATTCATCACTATTTGGGTGAGTACTGAGCCCTCCACCCCGAGAGGGGGGGCCCTGAAGCACCCTAAGGGACTAAGCCCTTAGCCTGCAGTGGGTGAGACACTGCAGGAGAGAAGCCTTACAGGCCTGGAGAGGTCAGAGCCTGGTCTGGATGAGACAGGGATCCCCCAGTGGGGGAAGGAAGGCGCCCAGAGAGCCACCGTCTCACCCGTTGGGAGAAGAGATGGGTTCTCCAGTAGGCGGAGTAAATCACCCTACGCCGGGCCAGAGGTGACAACCGGGATAGGCAAAGCCATGCCGTCCGCCGAAGGCAGATCGCTGTCCCTACCACTCTGGAAGCTACCTCATTGGCATTGTAAGATGCCCTTACTTGGTGCCTTGCTAGCTCCAGGCCCTGCACAGAGAGGGCAATGGCTTGCCTGGTTTCCTCTGAATCAGGCATCGGAGCTAGGAGCTGTCCTAGCCTGGACCACAGGAACCTGTCATAGGCTGCATATTGGGCTTGATGTGCTGAAATTGACAGGGAGATCTCTGCGAGTAGAACACTCGCCTCCCCCAGAAGTCGAAATCCACAGAGTCCGAATCCAGAGGGCGGTCATGGTAAGGGGCACGAGGCCCCAAGGGGTGTCTAGGGAGATCAATCCTGAAGGGGGATGAGGCAGAGAATCTGGAGACCCAGGGGGAGTGCAATACCGCTGGCGTAGGTCCCTTGGGGCTAGCACTGTGGAAAAGGGATGTAGCCAGAGCCGATGTGATGCCTCCTGAAAAGGAATAGGCCAGGTGGGAGCCACCAGGTGGGCCACACTGTATTCACCCAAAAAGGCATGCGTCACATGCTCGGCATTGCTAACTGGGAACAGGGTCAGGTGAAGCTCGTCCAGCATCCTCACAAGGAAGCGCCGATGTGAGGACAGATCAGATGCTGGGGAGATGTGGACCAAAGGTTCCTCTCCCTCAGAAGAGGGAGAAGAGGAGGAAGACTCCCAGGTTCAGGGTCCGGCTGCACAGGAGCGTGGTGAAACACCTGCTGGTTCAGGGCATGGAGGTAGATAGGAAAATGTGCAGCCGAGCCTCTGAACTGTTCCCAGGTAAGAGGCCTGCGAGGACTGGGAATACCTGGAACTACCGGGGATGGAGACAGAGGCTCAGGGGACAGGCTCCTGGCAACAGGGAATGGTCTCTGTCAGGGCAGGGAGGCCAACAGGAAACCCTTCGCAAGGAGGGGGAACCAAAGGCCGCTGCAGCTAACAGCCATTTCAACCGGGTTGGAACGGTCAGAGCTGTGCCCAAAAGAAGAAATCCCCCCATGAAGTGACTGGGACTGTGTGAGTCCAGAAGGATGCCCCTCCTACCAAAACCTGGCTGGGCTCTAGGAAGGGCTGTAGGAAGGGCTTGCTGCACCACACCTCTACCTCTCAACCCTTCGGAGTCAGAGAGGGACCTCGTCCTCCTAGCCACCAACCTAGGCAACTGGCACCTGCGAGCAGTCTCCAAGGAGTCGACCCAGGGAACTGTACCCTCCCCCTCCTGATGTGCCCTGGGCTGCCCCAAACTTGGGCTGTCCAAACACACCAAGGAAGTGGGGTACCCCAACTGAAGAAACAGTCATGCTAGTGACCTCAGGCCGGTCAGCAGTAGTCACAGGGACCACTGCTGGCTGGTCAGACCCCCCTGACCCTGAGATCTACCGGTGAGAGCTGAGTCCCAGAGGGAGGTTGAGCGGGGGCCGAGGTGCTGGAGACAGAAGGATCCGAAGATTCAGAAGAACCCAGGAGTCAATTTGGATCTGACTCTGAAGAGGTATGCTCTGAGGTCCGATGCCAGATCACCCCACGGACCCTTCCAGTTCCCGGACTGTGAGGCTGGGCACCTTGGGACTCAATGCTTCCGGGGGCCCCAGAAGAGAGCACAGTGCCGACACCCACCCCGGCGCCGTGAACGACACCGGAGTAGGGCGCAACCCCGAGTATGGCTCCGCACTCTCTCCCGGTTCTGCGGAGTGCAAAAATCCAGTGCAGCATTGTATCTGGTGCCGACACAAACCCCGGAGCTGCGAGCGGCACCAAAGACAGACGCAGTCCAGAATGTGGCACTGCACAACACCCTGGCGCCGTGAGAGGCACTGAAGGCAGGATCGACCCCAGACATGGTGCCGACCCCATCCCAGGCACTGCAAGCAGTGCCAAGGACTGGGCCGGCGCCAACTTCTGCCCTGGCACCGGATCAGAACCAGGCCCAGAAACCTCCAGACTACCGAACTCGACGCCACTGAGAAACCCGATGTTGCAAACAGTATCAGGGATGATGGCAGTGCCGAGAGCAGGCCTGACACTGACTGCAGCATCGCACTCAAAGCCCAAGGCACCGCGAACAGCACAGTGACCAAGAGCAATGCTACAAGACGGCACCGAGGATGGTGCTGGCCCAGTCCTGAGGGACCCAGAATGCAACACCAAGGGAGCCTTCGCTACCGAGGTAGTGACTGCCGAAGCGGTGACTCCCGACCCACCCCCAAGGGGGTCAGCCTGAGCCTCCTGCACTGCGGAAGAAACCCCCGCTGCGGCAAGGCTAGAAGAGGCGGGGGTTCCCTCCTCCACGAGCCATATAGGACCAGGAGGAAGGGCTGAGAGTCCTGGCCTTGCAACTGCGAATTCGACCTCCGAAAGTCGGCGGTGCATGTCTGACTTTCATCGTGCGGTTTTCAATGACACGGCAGTCCATGGAGAAACAAATATCTCAATTATCCATATCATGTCTGGGACCAAGGCAGGAGAGGCAACGGTCATGCTGGTTTGTTACGGAGTAAAGGCGGCCACAGGGGCACCAACGCATGGGGGGCTGCCCCGCCTTCGACGTCTTCTTGCCCCCTGGACGAGACATGACCGGATGAGAAAGAAAACAAAACACAGTATTTGATGCCACTTAATAAAAAGGAAAGATCTTACCGGAATTTTGAAGCGGCGTCAAGCAGACGAGCAGAACCGAGGCAAATACTAAAATACTTGACGGACTAGGCCGCAAGCTACAGTCTCGCACGCAGGAACCTCACTCGACGGCGGGAGAAAAGGAATTGGGGCTGGGGCGGAGTCGACAATGGCTAACTGCCAACCATCGAGCACCACAAGGAACGTCGACCTCGAAGGTGGCATCGACCCTATGTTGGCTCCGCCCATGGAAAAAAAAAAGTCTCCCGCAGGGTCCTAGGTCCGCGCAGTACACAAATAGTGATGAATGGTGAAGACTGACACAGATAAGATCTGCTTTAATTGTTTTTCATGCTATAGCACAATATAGCGAAATAAATTGTGAAAAATTATTTCAGTCTATCACCCCACCAAATTTAGGGTGCTGAAAGTCCCTGCCACAAAACCCAGAAGAGGTGCCACAATATCACGATATAATTACTGATCAGCATTTTTTCAAGGTTATGGGACAATTTCCATATCAGGACACCCATAGTTTGTTCCACTATCTATTGAACTTTTTTGTATAACCTGGTACATCCCCAGAGTTCATTTTTCCCACTAACCTAAAAGCTCACATGCCCTGTTGTTCTTTGGACTGTAGTGCACCACAACCATTTGAAGGGCTATGACATCACAACTACAGCTATGGAAAAGTTTTAAAACATAGCATACATGGGGTATTGAATGATTGTAGGAGAACATGCCTACCATATTTTGAATGATAATGTAAAAGGAAGTACAACCACAGACAGTTTTAGAAGTTAATAGTTTATTCAGTAAATTTCTAAAAGCAAGTTAGAAGTAGCACTTAAAAAAAACAGTACATTTTTTATAATGAATTGGTCATTCTGCCAATCTCTACTCATTCATATCATCACTGTCTGAGTGGTGTAACCCTGCAGAAATGATCTAATTACAGAACTTCCTCAAAAATGTCTGCACCATACCTGAGAGTAAGAAGAGGTATATCATATTATATACAGTCAGCACGTAAAGCAAAGCTAGAGCAAACCTTTGTAAATTCAAAAGAAAACACATGAATTAAAAAGTACTTTTATGCACTGTATACTCCCATGATAGTATAAACTGTGTAAGCATTAAAGTAGAAGGGCCTACATTTTGCTTTTCAGGAGAGTTGCTAGTAGGAAAGCACTGGTAAATAGAGTACTGGGTGGCAGTTTAAAAACAAAGACCCTTCCATTAAAGACCTAGCTTTAAAGGAAGGGTCTCATCTTTCTCTATGGCTCACTATATCAAAAGTGCTGCTAGTCTAAAGTGCAGTCGCTTAACAGCAGTGATCTGCACAGAAATTCATGCATTTTAAAATTGCCTCTAAAGCAGTGCTTCTGATAGCAAATCAGCGCATCACACCGATGGCTGTGTTTACATGTAGGCTTTCCAACAACCCTCCCGACAGCTGGGATGGGTATGTTGAGGTGTCCACGACTCCCTATATTTTCAAAGGGAAGTATTAAAAAAGGAAACCTCTTTTTTTTTTTTTAACAAGAAATAATAGGCATTCCCTACTTTTGAGCATCTTCTGAGTATCTGAAAAAAGATGGTCCTGGCCGATACCCATTATTGAGGTAGATGTCCGCGGACGTCTACTGCGATTGTGCTAGTTCACTGTAGGAAGAGGGCAGCCCAGGACTATCTTTTCTTCAGATCTGCAAAAAAATACGTAATATTTTAAATTAAATACTTTTCCAAAGCTTGTTTTTGTTTTAAGTACTCCAGTTCAATAAGAAGCATACATGCTCCCTTACCAAATGGGAAGCATGCAGTGCCTTTTTTTGTATGGCGGACATGAAGTGCTGCTTTAAGTTGCAACCACAGAAGCACACTGATCAAACCTCTGACAGCGGAAGGTTTTCAGCTGTTTTAGCACAGGTTCTTTGTTGAGTGACCAAGAAGCAGTGAGCACACTGCTGGAAAAGTACTCGAGGTGAACCTAGAAGTGTGCGGTAAAGTCCTTGTTTTTTTGCGGAGAGGTGCCCTGCTGAGTTACAGTCTGAGGCCCTCACACCTATTAACATGACAGAGAGGCCTCAAACAAGGGGCCCGATTTTCAAAGGGTGTGCCAGGGACCAGAGATTCAGTCCCAGTACACAACTCGTTGGTGCAGGAGAAAAAACTCACACTGATGGAAATGCTATTTTCTGCATTGTTTTGCACATGGGTGGTACTTTTCTTTGTTTGTACAGACACTATGCCTGGTAATAGCAAGTGTAGCATCTGTGCAAAACAAAACTGCACACGTTGGTGTAGATTGTGGAAAAGGATGCAAAATGTCATCCTGTTCTAAAGCTGTGTGCATGCAGCAGAAATTTCGATTGTGCAAGTGGCACTCTGGCACAACTTTTTTTGCCACACGTACGCAGACTTTCCACTTTTGAAAATCAGAGCCCAGGAGAGCAACAAACTGAATACAGCTACAAACTGTGATGGCAGGTTGACCTGGAATATTATTTTTTTCCAATGTATTTCAGAATACGTTTTTTTTATTAACTAACAAATACATTAAAAAGGTATAAATCTAAGGCTGCCTAATTCTGGGCCTCAGACAGTATCAATTGAATCCCCCCTCCAAAAATATTACATTTGAAATCAGAGTTGCATTAAATAAAATTGCTAAATAAACCTGCTGAACTGCCCTGTTAGCCTGAATATCTTCAAGGCGCTCTACAATCGCTACATGAAAGCACCTTGCAAATGTTTTCCTCACTGGTAGCCCACTAATTCCGCAACGCCCTCTTTCCATCCTGACGCTCGCCATGTTTCTACCCCTGGCTCTCACTCTTTCCCTATAACTCTTCCTGCTGTACCCACCCTTCCCTGTCCACTCCAGCCTGGCTAAAGTCCCACCCCATCCATAGTAGTGTCCCAATTATCTACCCCTCCTCCGTCATTATCATAATAAACAAGTACACAACAGCCATCATCATTTTCTGTGGTTTTAGCTCAATTTTTCCCCCAGTTGTCGGTAATATATCCCTCCTCTTCTTTACCTCTCTAACCTGCCACCCCATACAAGGCCTCTTTCCCCTATATGTGTAGTTGCCGGCTGCCTCACTCAAAAGATCTCTGCTTATAACCCCTGTATGCCTATGGTTGATTGTACATCTGCTGACTTCTTCAACTGTAAAATAACGCTTTTTTTTTATTTATTTCAACCTTGTACTGTACTGTATACACTGTATATACTTTTTCTTCCTTGTATATTATTGCTTTTTGTATACCTGCTTCTGTACTGTACTTTGATGTATTCATGACCAGGTCCACCTTGCAAATAAGCCTTGCTCAATGGTGCCCGCCTGGATAAATAAAGATTTTGATTGATTGATTGATTGAAAACAGACTGGCAAGCTATCTGGCTTTATTTGTTCTGCAGATGTCACTAGACTACTAGGAAAATAATAAACAGTGGGTGTATCACAATATCATCCCAATTTTGCCCATGTGAAAAAAGTTAAATGTTTCATATAGTTTCTTTTCCAGTGGTTTCTAAGGCAAAATGTCTGGTGGCTAACACTGCGATTATTAAGCCATAATATGGAATGGATCTGCATGAGATTACTTAATCCTAGTGGCCACCTAAAATAAAATTATTATCTTGGTAGCATGTGGTTATTTTTAGGAAAGCCAGCAGCCACTAATGTTTTGTTCACCTTGATTGAAAAGGAATACATTGCAAACACGCACCCATGCGTGCGCGCGCGCACACACACACACACACACACACACACACTCCTACACACCTCTCATGGCCGTGGACCATGGGTACAGTGAAGAATCTAGGTGTCATCCTGGATTGGAAGCTTGCATTAGAACATTAGGGGCCAGATATTTAAAAGTTAGAGTGGGCGCTTATGGGTTTTTGGCTCCACTAACCAGGTTTGCACCCAGTTTTTGGGGTGGGGTCTATATTCAGAGGCCCCCCCTGTAACACAGGCTAAACCCATTAGCGCCTGGGTGCAAACAAGGAGGTCTCTCCTGCATATGGGTGCAGCTGCAATTTCAAAGGTTTTCGTTTGTGGTAAATAGTGCCCCAAGTGGTGCTATTTACCTCCTTCGAAAACCTCAACTAAACTGGGTGCAAAGCCCACGCCTCACTCCACCCCACCGCATCCTCATGACGGTGGGACGCACTGCACTGCAGTCGCTCACCCCCCATTTATTTGTTTTATTTTAGTCTTTGATGACCGAGTAAGGCCCACTATGCACAAGTGCCTGTTTTCAGGGATGACCTGGGAGCACTGGGCGGTTAAGTGACTTGCTCAGAGTCACACAGTATGCAAGTGGAGGTTGTGAGAATCAGACAAAGGTCTGGTCTCCTGGATGTACCAAGCTCATTCACAGCTCATTAATCTGACCTCTAGGCTATACTGCTAGCCCATTTGCCCATCCTGTGACAGTCAGTAAACTCTCTGGTGTCTAGTGGCACCTCCCCATCACCTGTCCTGTATCTGTGAAGCATTTCCCTGCTGTTTAGCAGCATTTAAACCCCCGATCAACCATTCTACTTAATATAAACACTTAGAGCAAGAAATCCCAAGAAAGCCTGCACTCCAAAGCACTAAGCATACACACTTCCCATATTTTTTTTGAATGCTTTAATAGACAATAAAGTGGAAGTGCATACAGATCTGACCACTGCCACAATGCCCCGGTGCTTTGGGTCAGGAACCCTTTATCAGTGGACGCTCCCTGACCCGAAGTGCTGGGGCATTGTGGCAGTGGTCAGATCTGTATGCACTTCCACTTTATTTGCTATTAAAGCATTCAAAAAAAAACATATAAGGAGTGTGTATACTTAGCGTTTGGAGTGCAGGCTTTCTTGCTCATAGTGGGCTAGCACCCTTTACCTGCACCCCTCCCAACCTGGGCTGTTCGTAGTTCGGCTGTTTGGAACTCTCTAACATAAACACTTCCATGGTGTCTCCCCTCACCTCCCAAACACCCGTCCCGTATATTGGTATGTGTTCCCTGGTGTCTAGTGGTACCCCCACCCCCTGAACACCCATCTTGAATATAACCATGTTTTCCCTGGTGTCTAGTGGCATCCCCCACCCTCTGATCACCTGTCCCAGTGCACATAATGTTTTCCCTGGTGTCTAGTGGTACCCCCACCCTCCAATCATCCATCCCAGTACACATACATTTGTCTCTGGTGTTGAGTGGCACCCACCCACCCTCCGACCACCCATCCTAATGCACATGTTTTCCCTGGTGTTTAGTGGCACCCCCCACCCATGATGTCCTGGCCCATAACCTATATGATTCCTGGTGTCTAGCGGTATCCCCATCCCAACTCCCTGAATGTTGTTCAACAAAGACATCGGCGAATATTGGCGGTCTAGGGGCCTCCACCCACCCTGACTGCATCCAGAACACTACCCATCCAACCCTCCCTTACTAGTCATTCCAGGTATGCTTCACCACATCCCCAGAATGACTGATAAGAGGGGACTTGGATGGGTGGTGGGGGGATTGGATGGGTGCTGTTCTGTGTGTCATTGGGGAGCCCCTGGACTGCCAGTGTTCAACAATGCCTCTGTCAAATGGCACTCAGGAAGTGGGGGAAGGGGTACCACTGGATGCCAGGGATCGTGCAGTTTACCTGGGCCAGAAAATTGGGGGGGGGTGCCACTGGACACCAGGAAAAACATTATGTGCACCAGGACGGGTAATCAGTGCGTGGGTGTGGGTGTCACTAGACAATAGAGACATTATGTGCACCAGGACAGGTGATTGGAAGGTGGGGGGTGACACTAGACACCAGGGAACACATGTACACTAGAACAGGTGATCAGAAGGTGCTGGGTGCCACTAGACACCAAAAACAACATCAGGTGCACCAGGATGGGTGAGTGGAGGATGGTGGGTGCCACTTGACACAAGGGAAAACATTATTTGCATTGAGGCATGTGACTGGAGGGTGGGAAGTGTCACTAGACACCAGGGAACACATAATGTGCACTGGGAGGGGCGAACAAAGGGTGGGGGTGCCAGTAGAAACCAGGGAAAATAGAATAGGAACTGGGATGTGAGATCGGTGGGTGGGGTGCCACTAGACACCAGGGAAAACATGGCAACACACGGGACAGGTGTTTGGGGGGAGGGGGTGCCACCAGACATGAGGGACAACATTAACATCTACAGGGCAGGTGTTTGGGGGTGGTGGTGCCACTAGATGCCAGGGATTATGTGGCAGGTGCTCACAGCATTAGCACAAACGTGCCACCACTTCCTATGCAAATGAGCCCTTAATGGGCATGCTAATGGCCCCTTAGTGCTTTACATGCCTAATGGGCTCATTTGCATTCTGCAGCTGAATATTGTGCCATGGCTCCCAGCACCATCCAGTCTGGGGTGCAATTCCCTATGGGCTAGATACAGCCCAGATCCATGTCAAGACAGAGCAGACTGACTTAGCTTTGTGTCGATACGGGCCGATATTCAGTCAGGTAGCGCCAGTCCGCTATCTGACAGAACGCAGTAGCCCGTAGGTTGGGCACAGGTGCAGCGCAAACCTTTGCACCCAGTTTTGAATACCTGCCTTAGGTGTCAGCGGTAACCTGTGGTAACTTGTTCAATCTCAGAAACATCACGTGAATCAAACCCGATCTGAGGACCTGAAACCAATATTGCATGCCTTTGTTAAGTCTAGACTGGATTACTGTAATACTCTGCAACTCAGACTACTGGGAGGTTTGACGGGCCACTTGTAGCTGGTGCAGAACACCACATCAGGGTTGAATGCTGGTGTCTCACTCTGAGCATATCTTCCTGGTGTTGTGGACACTGCACTTCCTGTCTGTGAAGTGGTGCGTCACCTTCAAAATAGGTCTAACATACAAATGCCTACACAGTTTGGATCTGGGCTACTTGAAAGCACTCCTGTATCCGAATAATCTTGGCTCCTCTGAGAGGGGCCTATTGACGGTCATAAGCTTGCGCTTTGCACAGTCAGGGGATCAAGCCTTTTTTGATGGCTGTTCTGCTGCTTCTGAACTTTTTTCCTCAAGATTTGTGGCCCCCTTGGTGAAGTGGTTCAAGGTTTTAAAATGTTATTTGTTTAAACTGGCTTTGATAGACAAATTGTACATCTTTGCCAGGGGTCAGGATTAACAGTGATGACACTGCAATTTTGTAAGGCTGTGATTTTAAGTGACAAATATTTTTTTTTTTTTTTTTAGTCTTTGGTAACCGGTTAAGGCCCACTAGGCACAAGTGCCTGTTTTCAGGGGTGACCTGGGAGCACTGGGCGGTTAAGTGACTTGCTCAGAGTCACACAGTATGCAAGTGGAGGGTGTGAGAATGAAACTTAAGTCTGGTCTGCTGGATGTATCAAGCTCGTTCACACCTCATTCCTCTAACCTCTAGGCTATACTGCCAGCCAGTCTGGCTTGGAATTAGTTTTAGAGTTAGTTTAGGAGACCATATACTGCTGTTATATGTATTGTACTTTTTTAAGGTGCTGTGAGTCTGCAGGAAAGGGGGCCAACACACACACACACACCCCAAAAAGTCACGGAGATTACATGATGAGCAGCGATCCATGCAATGAAAGGAGTTGCAGTCATGGCCTCTCTCCTGTGATTTGCATATTTTGTTTTCTGCATCACAGAATCTGGGGACGGAACAGACTTCAGTTCTAAAAGAAGGGCATAGAACTAACAGGACTAGAATGGCAATGCTATGACATCACAGTCGCATTATATTATGTGACTATTTTTTCCCCAAAGTAGATTACTTGCCATCTTTCTAGGATGCCAGAAGCATATGCAGCTGCATTCATGACGTTGCCACTCTAGTCCGCTTAATTCTAGGACATGGGGTAATGCTTCTAGTGGCTGCCCTATATAACAGGAGGCAGACAATGAGATGCTTTGTGTAGTAAACTGTATTACTTGTGAAAGGTGCATCACGACAGTTGTCACTGGAGATGGAATTCCTCCATTTATACTTACAACAGCTACAGTGTGGGTAGCCACACTGCAGCCTTTCCCATACTGTCTGGCCAATGTGCTTAAAAAAATGCGATGAAGGAATCAGAGCGAGACAGAAAATGAAATATTTCTGACTCCATGACCATTTAGTCCTTAGCTTTGCATATAGAACTGTCAAATTGTCACTGGAAAACTGAAGAGTGTGAATAAGACCTCTCAATTTCAATGAATGCCATGTCTTTACCTACTATTTTTGTAAAAATGAATGTGAGGTCTCATACGTTTTTGAAGTTTAGTGTAGCCATCTGTTGGGAACTATATACTGTATACACATACACACACACACACACGACAAATTATACAGCAGGTAGGGCAGAAAATTCAATAGAGCTTGGGTAAGTCATGGCATGGGAAGATTATACGTTTAGTCTTTCAATACAAGTAGAGCTTAGATATGCATGCTTTACTTCTAATACAAGAAATGCCAATCGATAAGTGTTTGTGACCTGAAAGATATAAGGGCTGGTTCTTTGACATATTGAAGAGGTCAAAGAGAGCAGCTCATATTGTCTGATATGGTGTAGTATAAATCATGGCATTATTTTTAGCCAATCAAGATGGGTTGTTTCTAAACATTCCATATGCTGTTCTAACCATAAGAGGGTGTTTCATGCAAGCAGTTCTAACATTCTGAATTTCTAAGTCTGGTGTAACCCCCCTGCAAATGGGGGTTCCCAAAAGACTTCCAGGAGCTTGCTTGAATGCTCCAAGCCTGAATGGTGTTTGGCGTTTAAGCCATTTATCAGTGAGTGTTTTTAGAACCTCTGGTACTGTCTCTTTAAGAGCTGTCTGCTTGCAGACATAATTAGTTTGTATGGGGGACTGTGTGTTTCTTTGATTGAGTACCACTCAAGCTGCTGCCAATTCACCCCATTTTGCAGTCACTAGAGTGCAAAGGGAACCTGTCTGAAAGATGTAACTGATTGCCAGAAATCATTTACAGTAATAATAAAATTACAGTTTGTCTAACCTGCTTTCTTTGCAGTCAGAACTGTCTGCCTAGTTCCCCATTCTGGTTTTGAACTGCTGAACTGGACCAATCAGTGTGGGGTAAACTAGCTCTAAAATGATGCCTTGGACGAATCAGAACTTGGGACTCATAATCTGAGCCAGCCACAAGAGGATTGTATGGGCAGTGACTCTGGGAGATGTAGTTTAGACTTCGGTGCCTTTTGGACCAACAGCAGCAGTCTATTGTGAGTGACAGCCAATCCAGTCAAGAACTGGGAGGAACTCAAAGGAAGTGCCAGTTTTTGTCTGTTGGGAGTTTCAGTTTGAGATCTGAAAGTGAAGGGAAAGAAACCCTGTGCTCCTTCAGTGCACAGTTTCAGTCAAAAACGTGTGCAAGGCCCAGAGTTCCGGTCTACAACTTGTGTAACTGCTTGTTAGGACTGAATCCGTCCTGTGAAAAGAATCAAAGGATCTCTGAAGAGTAGAAACCAGGCTCACCCTGTAGAAGACTGAAGAAATTGTTGAATTACACTCGGTCTGTCAGGAACTGAATCTGCTGTGTGTTCTCCTGGTTATTGTGCAGTAATTGCGATTGGGATACAGATGCAGCCTGCCTGGTATAGTGCTTTTTTTTTACCATATAAATGTGTGAGAGTCTCTTGGAGATCAAAAGTAGCCCTGCTGACATTGAAGGACCATATCTTCTTTGGAGGTCGTGAGTACTAATTCGGAAGTCGCTCCTGTTGAATTCCACATTAAATCCAAATGGAATTACTGTACTGCTGACTGTTTAATTTTCCTTTTCTCTGTGTGAAAGGGCCCCTACCAGCTGCCACAGTTTGGACTAGCCACTAGGGCCTGGGTACCCAGGGACAGTAACTGGTAGGGATAGGCCTGTGCACAGAGCCATAAGGTAGATAGTAAAGTGATAAGCTAATTAACCTGATTTCCCCTGTCCTTGTTATATCCCCTAAATAAATCAGAGCTGTTTGTTTCAACAAAGTTATACTGCCTGAGGTATTTGTCTATGTTAAAGTACTGTACTGTGATTGTTGCACTGTATCTTATTTTACAGGATGTCCCGGTGCCTGAACCAGCCTTGAGGGGTAAGTGTATACTGTAAGGTAATTCTGCTATATTGTGTGGGCCACTAGTGGGAAGAAAGGGGGGTTGCAGTGTCCCAGAGGGCTGTGACCAAGTAAGTTTAACTATTGCAAACCCTGACCTCTGGGTGGAGGCACCCGCCATTGGATCCAGGCCCCTCAACCTGTTAGTGGCAAATCAGGCAGGGGTAGTAGCCCCTGGGATAGCGCCATCTAGGGGTTACACTAGTTAGCGTAGTCCATTTCTCACACAGGGGTTTGTCTTATTTTCTACAAAGTAAACACTTTTTTATTTTAAATTCAAGTTCCATTTTTTTTTAAATAAGTTTTAACATGATTTAAGATATATTTATATGTACAGTTCTGATATCTCTTATGTTTATAAGACTGCCTTCTCAATTCCCTTGTGTGCCAGAGCTCCCCAGCTTCACTTTGTAGTTCTCACCCAAAGAACCTGAACAGACATTCTTATAACCATAAGAGGTGTTGGAACCAGTGCATCAGATAATGTTGACAGGTAAGTATAATTTACTCACCAGTTCCGAAAAAGGATTTCAAGGGCCTCTGCCTGGACTGTGAGACTGTGCAGGGGTCCTCACCCAAAGGAAAGGCCTGGCAAAGCTGCCCGAATGGGGTCCTCCTACATCAAGGAGTGACCCGATCAGTGCCCATGGGGGAAGAACCCCCAGGTAGGGAGAGTGGAGCAGTACAGTCCTCAAAGGGCAGCCCTGGTCTTCACTGGTGGCAGTGTCGTCCAGTGGCTCTGGGGAAAACTCCATCTCCAGACTGCCATCAGACTCCAAGCCAGCCTCGGTTGATGGCATCTTCAGAAATAGGTTCATTCCAGTCACCACGGCCAACACCAGCCTTGATGCCAGGTTTGGCATCCACTCTGGTGCTTATCCTAGAGTCATCCCCACATGCTAGTGCCGTGGATGGAACCTGGACCCAACCCAGCACCAGGAATGGTGCCAAAGTTAGGGATGACCCTGTGGACAACACCGTTGTCGGGTCCAGGACTAACATCATGGCCATAACTGTGGCCAGCTTTGTCATCCCTCTCAGTGTGCTAGCAGCACCAGGGGAAATGATAACCTCCATCTCAGGAATAGGAAAAACAACAGCTCTGGTGCCCATCCCTCCTCTGACACTGCGAATGGTGTCAGGGAGGGGGCCCAGCACTGTCTCTAACACTACACCACCTGTCACCATCATGAACAGTGACAACAGCACAAGTGATACCAGGAGACGAGACTTAGATGTCCTCCGGTGTAGACCGAGCATATATATAGCTTCAGCCCCACCACTAGGGACATCTGCTGCTTGGGGCAGACAGACTGTGAGGGGTTCACATGTGGCCATCCAGAATGTGCTGGCTGTCCACCTGACCCACTCACCAAGGCCTCTGACATCTCAGCACAGTGAGACTGAGGAGGACCCTGTGCTTCCGTCAAACCAAAGACCCCAGGAAGAGGCCCAGGGTAAAGGCCTAATGTCTGTGCCTTGGCTACATGCATGTGACGCCTACCTCAGAAGGTGGGGATCAGATGACACCACCTCATCATGTGGATCTCTAGAGTATGGCAGTCCACAGAGAAGAAGACATTGCACACATCCATATTGTGCTCTGGGCCAATGCAGGCCACAAAACACTGATGATGGTATGTCCCAGCCATGGGCTTCCCAAAGGGACACTAAAATGTAATGGGAGGTTGCTGGACTTCCTTTGACAACTTAGCTTCTTTCTTCTCGGGCTTTGGCATCATGGAAAGAAAATAATCAACAGCAAAGGCATTGTATTGGTATTTTAAATGTGGTGACACACTTGAAAGAAGCGGTGAAGACTGAGGCACTGCTCTTACAGTGTTCACTTGATGACAGCAAAAACAGAACTGAGGTGCATTAGAGAACCAGCAACAGTTTTTGGCTGGCATGCACCACCACATGGGGGTGTGCAGGTTCCATGCTCAGTAGCCAACGCCAGCTCCCTCCCTGCAAAAAAGTTGTTCCTGCAGGGTCCTAGTGCCTCTGGGCCTAGACCCATAAGTGGGAGTCAATGAAGAAGATAAAAACGGAAGAAGTAAAATGGGCCATTACTCACCTTATCTGGAGCACTGGCCAGAACTGTACATACATTAAATACTAACAACTATACTTTTTTTTTTTCTTCATAGACAATTCTTGAAGAAGATCTACAGTACAGTCAATACATTGATTCTAGCTTAATTTTCTATTTTCAGAGCGCATTTCATCTAACTCTTCTGTTTTATATGGTATGATATGAACAGTTATGAAAACGTGTCTACCTATTGTGCTTTCAGTATATCAGATGGACACTGGACCTGCAGACAGTATTAATCCAACCTTTACTTTCTAGTGTTTTCGTTAAAATCTGATTGGATGGCACAGTGGCGTGACATTACTCCCAGCTGCCACCTGAGAGATCTGGACTTACAGTTATGAATCACTTGTGTGATTTTAGCCAGTCAGTGCTAAAAACTGCAAGGCCTCTATCCCATGTACAGCTGTTGTCTCACCCAGGGCATTAAAGTGGAGGTGGGAGAGAGGGGCTGCATGCATTTTTTTTACTTATAAAAATGGAATGTAAAACTTACTATAAATCACTAGCCAACTTGAGTGACTCATAATAAATCTAAGTGTGTTCTGTGCAAGACGTCTCCATGGTATAAGAGTATCAACTCACACAGTTTGAGCAGACAGAACTCGGGTTCACTTCACAGTTTTCGTGCCCAAACTGCACAAGATGACCATGTTATACTATAAGAGACATCTCGCACAGTACCTCGGTTTCCTACCATGTAACTGGTAGGGTCTGGGCGTATCATGGAAATGAAGCACTTGCCTTTCAGGGAGGAAGAATGCACAATGCCTGGCATGTACACACCACCTACAGGCCGACAACAGAGGGGCACTGTCATTGGCTGCAAAGGCAACTGCTCCCTGCTTTCTCAGGAGAAGCCCATAATGTAGGTAGTGTTAGGAACAGCAAGAGGGGAGTCTTTAAAGTAGAACATAGAAGCAGAGCTCAGCTTGAAATGCAGAAACAGTGTTAATTTAACACATTTGTTCCCATAGACGCCATATGGCATCGGAACCATCCATTGCGAGATCCAACCCAAAATGGTCACCGGGAGCAAATGAGTTAAAGAAATGTTATCAACCTTGAGTTTATTCTTACAATTTTTTGGATGTGGGGTGGGGCAGGGGGTGCAGAAAGACACCACAAGTGTGTCTGCTTGGGTGCCATCACGGCAAAAAAACAGCCTCCCCCCCAATAACTAGTTACTGCCTTCTTTTGCTATACATTTACTACAGTGAGTTTAAAAAGGATCAGTATCTACCACCAGGAAGCAAAGATTGAAAGGAAAACTGTCTGCCAGTTTCTAGTGCTAACAACAGGTACAACAAGATTCTAAAGTAATCTGGTCAAGACAATACACATCAATAAATAAATAAATTACTGCATAATATAAGAAACTCATCATCAATAAAATCTGTGATGCTCATCTTTTGCATAACAAACAGTACTCCTCTGGACATTTTTAAACAATTAGTTTTTTTAAATATTAATTTTGCATAATTCAAGCATGTGCAACATTAATTTGAAAAAGCCCCTTGCAATAAGTTACTATCACTATTGATTCTGGTCTATTATTTTGAATTAAATTACATTATGTAATTATGTACAAAACATGTGATTTGATACCTTTTATTGGACCAACAAAGATTTACAGAAAATCCTTAAGCTTTCGAACCTACATAGTTTTTCTTCAGAAGGAAATGGCAGTTAAAAGAGCTCTCTTTTAAGAATCCATAACAATATTAGAAAGAAAAAATTAACATTTTCAACAGGAATGTGACATATTAGGGAAGTAATAAAATAAGTAACACAACCAAACAGAGATAAGAAAGTATACTTGAAACTCTAGTTGTGTATAGGTCAAATGCCACAGAATTGGATGTTATGTAGTTGTCAAAGGTCTATAAATTATCTAATGTTAAATGTTTTACTAAAGAGAAGTTAGAGACTGTGTGTATATGTGTGTGTGTGTGTGTGTGTGTGTGCGTACACGTCAAGCACTTGAAACAGCAGTTCTGCACGTGTGAATTTAAAGCCCATGAAGTCACCACCCATCAGTTAAAATCAAACCTATAAATATATTGTTATATAGACTAGATACAACCATTTTATATATAAGCATACTAGAAAGATGTAAAACAAATATCTGTCCATGTGTTGTACCTGACACAGGAAAAAAGCAGGAGCACTTTAAATAGTGTAATGGGACACAAAAGTAATGTCCACATTCATTCCATCGTTAACTATATTCAGAAGAAAAATAAGTTTGACCTCAAACACTTGTCTCTGTTGTGTATTTTTGAAATGTCCTTTGAGAATCAGGACAGAGTGGTCAGAGATGGAGTGATCGGACTGAGAGTAATGTTGTCCCACTGGTTTTTCAGTCTTCTTTATTTTAAAATCATATCTGTACGAGTTCATTTGGGTTCAAAGAGGTTGTTCGGTCTCCCCCACATAACCTGACTGTCAACATTTCTTGCATTGAATATAATAAACAACATTCTGAGATGCACATGTATAATTCCCCTGTATCTTGAATTGTTTGTTTTGGGAGATGTTGATAATGTTTGAAGTGGAAATGTGCTCACATGTCTTACATCTAGACTGATTGCAGGGTCTCATGCCACCTAGTGTTCTATGGTTTTGGTCAGGTATAAGTTTGCTCCTGGCAATCAGGCTGGATATATTAGGTGGTTGTTCAAAAGACAGTAGAGGTAGTTCTTGGAACATACATTTCAAAGTGTCATCCTCAATGAATACTGATTGGAGGTCCTGAATAATTTTATGTAGGGGCTCCAGATCAGGGTTGTATGTGACAACTAAGGGTATTCAGTTGGTGGTGGTCTTTTCTATATGTTGCAGTAGTTCTCTTGGTATCCACGTAGCACATTCCACCACTCTGTCAATTCCTCTAGAGGAATGCCCCTGCCCAATAAATGTTTTTCTCAGTGTGGTCAGGTGTTTATCTCTGTCCTCCTCACTCGAATATACACAGTGGCCACACTGAGAAAAACATGGCCAACAGAGTTAAGCTAGCCCTGGCAAAAAGAAATACAGGTGAGGGGGTACAGGCAAAGTGGGCAAGCATTAAAGATGCAATACTTGAAGCAACATCCCATTGTGTTAGAGAGAAAAGGAAGTACAAAAGAAGAAGTAAACCACTTTGGTTCTCAAACACAGTAGCAGAAAAGGTCAGAGCCAAAAGGCCAGCCTTCAGGAAATATAAGGGAATGCAGCAGGATGAAGATAAAGAGGCATACCAAACTTCCCTAAGGCAAGCAGGGATGGCAGTAAGGCAGGCAAAGGCCCAAACTGAGGAAACACTAACACAAACAGTAAAAGAATGTGACAAGACTTTCTATAGATACATTAGTAAAAGGAGAAAGTCCAGAGGGAGTATTGCTAAGATCAAAGGGGATAAGGGGGCATGTAAGGAGGAGGACCATGTAAAAGCATCTGTCCTAAATAGATACTTCTGCTTAGTATTTACTGAAGAGAAGGTAGGGCAGGGCCCACAGCTCTGCACCATGGAAACAGGGAGGAAGGAGGTGTACACTAGTCTCTTCACAAAAGAAAGGGTCTTACAAGAGCTCGATAAGCTCAGGGGGGACAAGGCAATGGGACCTGATGGCATACATCCTAGGGTACTAAAAGAGCTAAGGGTGGAACTAGCAGAGCCATTATCAGAACTGTTTAGTGAGTCTCTGAGCACAGGAGAGGTTCCAGAAGACTGGAGAAGGGCTCATGTGATCCCACTCCACAAGAGTGGTAGCAGGAAGGAGGCAGGTAACTACAGACTAGTCAGACTTACCTCAGTAGTGGGCAAGATTATGGAGACACTCCTTAAAGAAAGGATAGTGCAACACCTGGAATCCATAGGAGCACAGGATCCAAGACAGAATAGGTTTACAAAAGGAAGGTCCTGTCAAACTAATCTCATAGATTTCTTTGACTGGGTAACCAGAGTGGTGGACCAAGGGGGAGCAGCTGATATTGCCTACCTTGACTTCAGCAAAGCTTTCGATACTGTTCCACATAGAAGATTGATTAATAAGCTGGGTAGGCTCAGGGTGGGTCATCAGTTGGTCAACTGGGTGGCAAACTGGTTCACGGGCAGAAAACAGAGAGTGGTGGTAAATGGTATACAGTCAGAAAAAATGCAAGTCACAAGTGGGGTACCTCAGGGATCAGTCCTGGGGCCAGTCCTGTTCAATATCTTCATCAGTGACATTGCAGATGGACTGGAGGTTAAGGTTTGTCTGTTTGCAGATGACACCAAGATCTGCAACAGAGTAGATGATCCAGATGGTATGGGCAGAATGAGAAGAGATCTGGATAAACTAGCAAAATGGTCGGAAGAGTGGCAACTGGGGTTTAATGCAAAGAAGTGCAAGATCATGCACATAGGAAAGAGAAACCCAGAAGCCACCTATAGGCTGGGAGGGGAGTTGCTGGCAGTCACAAGTGAAGAAAGAGACTTGGGCGTCATCATCACCGATGACCTGAAATCATCCAAGCAGACCTCTAAAGCAGTAGGTAAGGCTAAAGGGATGTTGGGGTGTATTAGTAGGGGTATCACAAGTCAGAAGAGAGAGGTAATAATCCCTCTTTACAAGACACTGATTAGGCCCCATCTGGAGTACTGCATGCAGTACTGGAGGCCACACCTTCACAAGGACATTAACCAAACTGAGACAGTCCAGAGAAGGGCAACCAAAATGGTGCAGGGACTGCATCAGAAAACACATGAGGACAGATTAACTGAATTCAATATGTATACCCTAGAGCAAAGAAGGAAGAGAGGTGATATGATTGAAACATTCAAACACCTTAAGGGCATTAACAAGGTGAAAGAGTCTAACATGTTTCAATATAAGAAAAATAGCAGGACAAGAGGACACAGCATGAGATTAGAGGGAGGCCGATTAAGGGGTAATGTGAGGAAGTTCTTTTTCACAGAAAAGGTGGTGGATGCATGGAACGGTCTACCTCAGGAAGTGGTGGATATGAATACAGTGCAGGGCTTCAAACAGGCATAGGATAGGCATAAGGGAGCAATACAGATGAGTACGAATAGATAGGCCATTGACAGAACAAAGGCCCATGGCACACTCATAAGGTATGTAACCCCCTGTTACCCGGGGTTAAAGAATCCCAGTTAGACCTAGTGGCAGGCAGGGAAGGCA
Organism: Neoceratodus forsteri; assembly: GCA_016271365.2. Classification (NCBI taxonomy): domain Eukaryota; kingdom Metazoa; phylum Chordata; order Ceratodontiformes; family Ceratodontidae; genus Neoceratodus; species Neoceratodus forsteri. The sequence continues at coordinate 115,760,432 of JADMNL010000025.1, forward strand.
GCTGGTGAAACTCCAGTTAAATGGATTTCACACTGTCTCACTCTGTTCTCAGTCTCAGCTGAGACTGAGGGATGACATCATTTTAGAACTGTCGGTAGCTGCATAAGCCACACTGGAATGTTGCAGCTAGGGAAGTTAGGATAGAATGTTGGGGAATTTGAAATCAGTTCAGTAATAGTCTATAGTACAGTGTTGAAGAGGGAAGAGGTGTGCTGCAGCTGTAGGCCCTCATAGCCCTCCGCTCTGACAAAGAGCTATATTTTTGTTAGAGGTGTGTGTTCTCACTTAAAGAGGAACACAAGAAAAGCCAAGTGAAGTGGTAGAGACCACTTCCAGTGGTTCAGAGCCCCATCCCTGTGGGGATGGGGGGAAGGATTCAGCCTACTTCCAGGGGCAATCCCCTGGTCCGGCTAGGGGAAGAAGAAGCTGCCTAATTTTAGTCTCGTGCTGAGGCACCAGAAGTTTTGGATGAGATTTCTTTAAGAAGAAAAAGCCTGTGGGGCATCTGCAACCAAGGGATGAGTCTGCTCTGATAAAGGGCCAATGTGTTTTCACCTGAGACAAGATGAAGTTAAGTGACTGTTACTGTGGGGTCAGGAAAAGACAGCCAAGCACAGTTTTGAACGTTGTGGGAATTGGACTGCTTAAGTCTGTTGGGGTCTAGAGCAATGGTCACAGCCATTATTTAAGTATGTTTCAAGTTCAGCACAAGTGGGATGAAAGAACAGTAGATTAAAAGTGACATACGTTTAAAGAGAATATACACAGTAAAGTGTTTTCAGAGGATGAGGTGTGAAAGTCCAGAGAAATGGCCGGGTATGAATTATGGGAGCGAGAGGTGGGAGACCCCCCCCCCATCAGTAGCAACCAAATTCACCTCTATGGGTTTGCTTTGGGACACCTGTTGCTTTCTCTCAGGTACTTGGCCAGTGCTTGAGGAAAGTACCCAGACGTGGGATTAATGAAGAAGATTCCCTGATGGAGCCAGAAGTGCTCTGAGGTGGTTTAGGGAGCCACCAGGAAATGTTCCATGCTACATGGAAAGTGTCCAAGGGCTGGCATGAGAGCTGAGCCATGGAAGGAAGGTAGTCCAGGGGGCTGGCAAGGGAGCTGAGCCAGGGAAACTGAAAAAGAGTTGAGTTAGGGCCGAATGTCCAGGGTGTTTCGAAACCTGAGGGTTTCAGTGTAAAGTTGATGTGTTCTGATCTCCATAAATCTGCATTACCAGGTATGTAGCCCCGTGGGGGTCCATCTATGCTTTGTTATTCTGTTGGATGTGAATAAAAGCCACACTTTAGAATCCCAACTTCTGGTATTGGACATTACAGTTATTGCTTCCTGTGTCCAGAGATGTTTGGGGGCCCCTGTGCAGAGTAGCCAAACCTAGCCAACATGCCAAGTGACACCCTTCTCCCCAAGTTTCAACTTATAAATATGGAGGCACAGCATCATAGGACCCAGGCCCCTGAACCTGTTCACTAGCTACACAGGCAGGGGTAGTAGCCCGTTCAGTTTAGTGCCGACTGGGGATTACAGGTAGAAAAAGAAATGGGCAGACTCTGCGGTACTTATCTGCCATCAACTTCTATGTTTCTATGTTTCTAAAACGCTTGACTGTACATTACAGATTTTTTAGTGTGCCTAGGATGGTCGCTGTTTCTATGTACTGTATCTTTGTCTGTCTGTTGGTTTCCTGTAAATACAGGTCTGCAAGATTTCATCTTTGAACCCGAATGAACTCGCACAGACATGATATTATAAGAAAGAAGACTGAAAAACCAGTGGGACATTTCTCTCAGTCCGATAACTCCATCTCTGACCTCTCTGTCCTGGTTCTCAAAGGACATTTCAAAAATACACAACAGAGATGAGCATTTGAAGTCAAATTAATTTTTTTTCTGAATATGGTTGATGATGATGGTATGAATGTGGACATAGTTTTATGTCCCATTACACTACTTAAAGTGCTCCTGCTTGTTTCAGGTATAACACATGGACAGATATTTGTGTTACATATTTCTAATATGCTTATTTATACAATTGTTCTATCTAATCTGCTGTTTCAAGTGCTTAGTGCACTTGCGCGCGCGTGCACACACACACACACACACACACACATATGCATGCACACAGTCTCCAACATTTAACATTAGATAATTTATAAACCTTCTACAATTACATAACATTCCACTCTGTGACATTTGACCTACACACAACTAGAGTTAAAGATGCTTTCTTATCACTGTTTAGCTGTGTTCCTTATCTAATTACTCCCCTAATCTGTCACATTCATGGGTAAAATGTTTTTTTTCTAATATTGTTCCAGGTACTTAAAAGAGATCTCTTTTAAGAAACCTGCCATTTCTTTCTGAAGAAGATCAATGTAGGTTTGAAAGCTTAAGGATTTTCTGTAAATCTCCGTTGGTTTAATAAAAGGTATTCAATCACCTTTTTTTGCATCTTGTTGTAGAAGGACCAGTACGACAACAAACAATGTTTGACATTATGTAATTATGAAATGAACAAACCTCACCGTTTTTTGGTTTCTCCTGTACAGTATACTACACAGAAACCTCAAAGGCAAGGTTTCAGCATTGAGTGGGGTTATTAGTCATTTTGTACAGCCTTTCTACCACACAAAGCAAAAGCAAGGAGGGCAGACCCTCAAAATCAGATACAGTAATATGTCTAATGCTACATAGTCAAATTGTAACTAACAGTACCTATCAATTTCACAGAATGCCCGTTTATATGGCATATTAGAATAAAGTGCTCGAATAATAATAAAATATTTAAGTTTTATCAAGTTATGTCCTATAAATAGATACACAGGGAATACTTATCAAAAGCATGTATAAGTATTTCCCAAATTAGAAAAAAAGTTAAAACACACAGCACTATATAAGGCAGTCTTTCCAGTGTGCCCATGTTAAAAATTCCAGTGTAAAAATTATTGCTAGTTGTTTTCAAAAGCCCTTTGTTACTAGGGTATGAATCCCCTCACTCCCTCCCCACAAAAAAAAAAACAGGATAGGGAAAGTGAGGAGACTTTCCGCCCCAAGCCTAAATAGCAATACAAGCACAATGGCTGTTAGTTTCTGTGATTCACTAGCCAAAGTCACATGCCGCTGGATCTAATTATGTAGCAATGAATGTGCTCAAATGTACAGTTTAGAATAAATGTGCATCACTGTTTGGGGAGCCACCATGCCAGTGTATAGGCAGAGTTACAAAAAATAGAGGGGCAGTACTGTACAGCCCACTGGTCAGAACAAGTGGTTCTGAACCAGGAAATTTGGGTTCAGATTGCAGCTCAGCCATTGGCTCATAGACTCAAATTGGGCATGTCACCATATCACTTGATCTCAGCTGGCATATCCTGAGTGAAAGCAGTAAGGATTATAAAATAGTATGTGCCCCCAGGGACTGCATGGATTGATAACTGTGTGTGCTTAAAAAAGGACTGGGTATGACTAGATACAGCTGCATGCAAACTTAGCTACTGCACATTAACATCTTTCAGTCTTCTCTATGGCTAGTTCAAGTTCTCACTGCCTGGATAAGTTAACAATTGAAATCAGAGTCCATTAACTCGAACAGTTCCTAAAGCATATTCCATGCTGGAGTGCATTCCCACACTCCCACAGCTGCATTAGTTTATTAGCTGTGCCCTGAACCGCCCCACAACTGAGAAGTCCAAGTTATTCTCTCTCGGACAGCTTTTTATAACCTTCTTTTTCATAAGGATTCAACAGTCATCTTTCAGCCCTTGACACAGGAATAAATAGGAAGCATTATGAATTTCCTGACTATTGCTAGTGCTCGTCAAGGCGTGGTTTACCTCTTCTGTTTCAAAGAAACACCTAAATATTGGTTAGAGAGGCATCAGCCTCAAAATATGATAAACAAGAGTGATATTTCCCAATTCACACTGGCAATCTATTCACAAGGCAGTGGAAGCTTTTTTTGTGTTAAACTTCCGTAGCTGTCTGCCATCGAGGTGATGTCAGCTTCCTATGCTGGACTGCATTCACTCCTTAGGTCAACCATGTTCTGCAAGCTATGCACCACATGATGTGCCTTATCTGGAAATCAGAGAACTACTCTGTGACTGGCTAGAAGACGTTGTCTGAGCGCTGAGCTGAGAAAATCCACTGTGACAAGATTCTAGGCTTGTCATTGATCCCCTGAAAGAAATAAAACACAAAACAGGAATTTCAAAGTGTTTTTTTTTTTTTTGCTCCTTCCCATGTCCCCTATCACCTCACTCCTTTGGGTACCTGAGGTAGCCCCCCGCCTGCCTGCCAGACTCACTGCTCACTGCCATCCCCCACTGTCCAGGCAACCCCGGGGACAGTCTGGTTCTCCACAACTCTGGCATATTCCTGCTTGGGCTGGGGGGGCTTATTATTATTAGCTTTTATTGACTAGATGAGCATACTAGACACAGTTGTGCCTCTTTTCAGGTACGACCCTGGAGGTTACAAGACAGTCAATACAATAGTGGCAAGTAAAGATACAATAAATTATAATACAAACAGTATGGACCATACATACAATAAATTACAATACAATAAGGACAAATGCAACAAATTAACAAATACAGCAAGGCATGTTGTGGAGCAGAATGATAAAAACACAAATATGAATTACAATAGTTCATAAAAAAATACATGAGCAGGCCAAAAAGCTAGTGAGCTACATGCCAACTTGATGCCTATGCAACAAGAACTGGGAAAGCAAGTGAAATGCATGGACTGGTTTAGTTTAGAACTGCTGATAGCAAAGCTAAAGAGCCTGAGGGAAGGGGACGTCCTGCTTGATCAGGTGTAGGCACAACTCCAGTTGGCCTTTAGGTGAGTTTACAGAAACTTTTTACACTGAGGGTGGGAGGAGGGGCTACAGACTGCAAGCAGCAGTCAGTTCCAGAGTTTGGGTGCAGTAGCAGTGAAAGCCTGGTCCTCCATGTGGGTGGTTGTTTTAGGGACAATGAGAAGGGATTTTTTTGTTAGATCTTAGTGGCTAGGGCAAGTGGGGGCACTTGATCAGGGCTACAATGGAGGTGGTGGTGCCAGTACCAATTATTTTGTCTGTGAAACAACCTTGAAAAAAGTGACAACTATTTACGGGGGATAGCCAGTCTTGGTGACTGTAGAGGTTGTTGCAGTGATGTGTTGTTCCTCTGCTCTCACTAGAGAGAAATCATTTTCAGTATCACAGAGGCAGCAGGGGCATGGGCGTGATATGGTGATGGTTGTAATTCATTCAATATACAGCAGCCGGCCACAGTGGTGGGAAGGTTGTGCCAGTCACCTCTTTTGCCCCTGTGCATAGCATTACCTCTATCTGTACTAAGTGACAAGGATGATGACTTCACTGACTGCACTACATTATGGAATTTACTGTACCAATGATACCATTCTACCAATTAGATACCAACACTACAGTACAAACTGAGTCCAACTCCGATACCACAGATGGGAAGCAGAGGGCAGGATCTCTATCATTTCATCTGGCACTTGGCTCTAACTGTGACAGTGAGGATGGAGGAGGGTGTCACACCATGTCTTGGATTCTTGTGTGCAAAACAAGGGTAGTGGGAAGGGGGATGATAGATTACACTATGTAGCATGGGGGGGGCACTGAGTGAGTGCAGCATGAGGGTGGTGCCATTGGGGCTGGGACCTTTGCTTTCATGCTAGAGTTAGGTACGGGGTGGTTATTAACAAAGATTTTATTTTATTTACTGCACTTTTTACCCCTGTCATGGACCGGCACCTTTAACCCCTCTTCCCTGCCTAGTTATGTCACTCTCCATGCCTGGGACTTACCTCTCTCTTATATTCCCCTGTGGATGACCCCACCACAGAAAGGGCAGCCCAGGGGGGCCACCCCTTACCCCTGAGCAGAGATAAGCTTTGGTCAAGGAGACAGAGAGGGCCTCAGTCAATAGTGTGGGACCTGTGGTAGGGCAGCGGGTGGCATCTTGTACGGCTGTGGATTTTTCTCAATTTTCTCTCCCTTCCCCCCAAGCATCACAAGATGATATATCTGATGCCTAGATGTCAGAATGGTGATATACCCCAACCTGATGTCTGGCTCAGTGGCACTGCCACCTGTGGTCACCCAGGTGGCAGCAGTGTGGCGGAAACCAGGATCCCTCCCTCCCCCGAGGAGGCGAGCATCCATGGGACACTCAACCAACCTCCCCCGGCTGGCCCTCAAGTAGCCCAGGCTCGTTCCTGACCCCAGGATACTGGCATTGCAGACAGTAGCACTACAGCTGAACCGGCAGGCCAGCCCTTAGTTCTTACCAAGTTATCAGATGCAGAATCAGATTCCTATTCCACAGTTCCAAGCAGCCATAGGATGAATATCATTTGTAAGTAAAGGAACTGCCAATACTCAATCAGAAATAATTTTCTGTCCTGTTTATTAAAGGGGAACAGTCAGCACCAAGGGCCCCACACTTAAGTGTGGGGCTGGTCCCAATATACGTTTTGTGTGCAAAAACATTTTAGTTGACCTAGTGTTTACTGTAGTATAGTAGATTATATCACATTAGTTTTGTTTACTTCTAGGCTGACATCTTCTGTTAGTACAAATCCTTAAATCTTCTGCAGCTGACATAAGAGCAGTAGGCAGCAGCGGGAGATTCAGTAGCCTGCAGTGCATGTAAGAGTTTATATAAGTTCAGGTCTTTTGTTAACTGGTTCTGCTGCCCTCTCTGAGCTAAGTACAGTCACAGAGGACAGTACTAAGTCCCTGGAGAAAAGCAGAACCAGAAAACATCTGGGCCAGGATTCATAAAACTTTGCCCAGGTGTAAACTGGGTTTTCCACAAGCAAACTGGGTTTTGTGCTGAGTTGCTATTCACAGAAGCCCGGTTTGCGCACTCAAACTGGGTTTGCGCTCAGGCAAAGTGGGGAGAGGGCTCAATGCAAATGAGGAAGGGACCTGAACATTGGCGCAGTCCGATTCACAGAGCATTTGCTCTGCACAAGGGCTTTTTGTTCAGTCTCCTTACGCAGAGCAAGTACCGCAGACCGAAACCTTGCTTTAGTCCTGCAGAACCCCAGTGGTTGGTGGAGGTATTGTGGTGCCCCCCCGCCCGACCTTCAGCACAATATTCCCTGGATAAACAAAAAATTACTGGCAGTAACTAGGAGTACACATTGGTGTTAAGTTCCAGTTTAGAATTATATGATGTAATTTATATTCCTTGGCAAGCTGTTGGCACAGTGCACCTGTGTTTGAGTAGAGAACACTGAGGCTGTAAAGGACTAATATTACATCATACAGTTCTAAAATGGTACCACAAGCGTATAAATCAGAAGCACCCATTTTCTGTAGGCAACTAAAAAACCAATAAAGATGCAAGCATCTGCAAACAGCAGTTTACTAACAGACCAGTAAAGATAGAAAGATACTAGAATTGTAACCAGTATTCAACAAAACACCTACAGAAAACATAGGCTACTCACCTGTAACTGTAGCTCTAGGAGTGGTATGTAGTTCACATCCACACCATGACAGTTCCACCTGACCTGCTGATTCGTTGGATGTCTTTAAGCTAAGCCCCTCCCACCACCTGAGCGACATATCCCCCGACTCCACCCCATGACATCAGATCTTGCATGCTGGAAGCAGGAATCTGTGTGCCACTCCCCGGGGGAGGCCGGGTGGTTGTGTGGATATGAACTACATACCACTCTTAGAACTACACTTACAGGTGAGTGATATATTTTTCTAGGGGTGTGGATATAGTTCACTATCCACACTCTGGCAGACTCCTAGCGGTTCTCCAGAAAAAGGGGGCAAGGAACACACCTCTACTTGGTAAACAGAGACTGGAGAACCGAGTTTCCAAAACCAGCCTCCAAATGTGACTCAAGGTCGATGCGATAGTGGGAAATGAAGGTGCATGCTGACTTCTAGACAGCAGCCCAGCAGATCTCTTGCATTGAGTTATCCCTGGAAGCAGACACCAAGGCAGCGGTATGTCTGGTGGAATGAGCCCTAAACTCTCTGGGAGGCTCCATACCAGTCAACCTGTAGCAGAGGTCGATGCAGGATGTCATCCACCTGCCAATCGTCCAATTTGCTGCTAGTTTGCCAGGTGTGGCTTCAGTGTAAGTTACAAACAGCTGATGAACCTCTCCCTGAACTCCAGCCATGTGCTCCTTATAACAAGAGAGCACCCTCCACAGATCCAGGGCATGGAGCCTAGGGTCGGACTCTAAAGAATGATTAGTTAAGAAGACTGGCAAGTTAATCACCTGGTTAAAGTGACACTGATACTACCTTCAGGTGGAACTTTGGGCTGGAGTGGACGAATTTGTCCATGGAGAAGACCAGATTGAGAGCGCCTGGAGTTCCCTGGTCCTTTTGGCTGATGGAATGGCCCCCAGGAAGGCTGTCTTCCACAACAGGGGTGACATTTCACACCTGTGCATAGGCTTGAATGGCTTGTCCATGAGCACAGCCAACACCAGCAGCAGGTCCCATGGTGGAGGACGCTCACGCACTGGAGGGGACAAGTGGTCAAGGCCCTTGAAAAAGTGCCTGACCAACTTCTCCTGGGCCACCATTGGCTTAACAGCCTGCACTCAGTAAGCAGAGATGGCTGCCAGGTGCACCTTAAGGGTGTCACCCACAGTTCCAGCTGAGAGAGGGACCAGAGGTAAACCAAGATGCTCATTACAGGACAGGCAATGGGATCAAGTCCCTTGCACCAAATAGGGAACCTCTTCCATTTAAATGCACAGCACCAGTGAATTGATGCTTTTTGAGAGGCCTCCAGAGCATGGGACACATCATTCAAGAGACCCAAGGCCTGGAACTCTAGCTCTGGAACTCTAGCCACTCAGGAACAACACCATGAGGTGCACAGGCTGCAGGTCATGGTGTTGGCTCATTCCCTGTTGTCTGGTAAACAGATCCAGGTGAAGAGGCAGACACCCCAGAGGTTTGCTGTTGAAGTTGAGGAGATCTGAGTATCAGGACTGCTGAGGCCAGTCTGGAGCTATCAGGATCGTCTATGCATTGTTCTTCCAGGCCTTTACCACCACCTTGCGGATCAAGAGGAAGGAATGGAATGCATACACAAGGCCTGGAGTCTAGCGCCTCACAAAAACATCCCTAAACAGTATCCCAGACTGTGGGAGGCGGGCACAAAATGGCCTCAGTTTGACATTCTCCCAGGAGGCAAACAGATCCACCACAAGAATGCACCACAGGGTGAACCAGGTGGTTCACCACTTCCTAATTCAGGGATCACTTGTAAGATGTCTCTCCTACCTGGCTGAAAGCATCTGCCAGGTGATTGTGAACTCCTGTGATATGGATCACCAGGAGACTGCACCCAAGCTTCGCATAAAGGTCCAGGTGTGGAGAAGCTCCTGACTCAAGGGAAGGGAGTGTGTTTTGCCCTGCTTGTTCAGGTAGAACATGATTGTGGTGATGTCCATCTGTACCTGCATGACTGGATCCCTGACTAAAGAAGCAAGTTCTGTCAGTGCAAGCCACACTGCACAAAGCTCCAGCAGATTTATGCGGTGACAGGTCTTCCCTGGTTACCATAACACATGGACTGTGGTTTTCCAGGTGTACTCCCCACCGAGATGCATTTGTCATAAGCATGACTGTTGATTCTGGATGGGCAAACAGGATTCTTTTCTCCAGGTGTTCAGAGATCAGCCATCGATGGATAGCATCCCACATTGGCTGGATCACTCCCACTTCAGGTGGCGTATCTACCAGCACACCCAACAGACCACGCTGGTGCAAGATGCCATGTACCCCAGTAGCCACAGGAAATCCCTGAAGGGTGCAAGAGCCCAACCTGAAATTATTGTGCAAAGGAAGTAAGATCTGGTGCCTTGTCCACAGGGAGTCTTCTTCTGCCCCAATGAACTTAATTATCTGTGTGGGTACCAGTGCAGGCTCATCTGATCAGCAGGCCCAAGACTCAGCAGGTCTGGAAAGCCAGATTCCTGGACCTCTCTACGGCCTCTTTGGATGGACTGGCTAGCAGCCAGTTGTCCAGGTAGGGATAAACCCTGACACCTAGGCGATGCAGGTAGGCTGTCACCACTGCTATGCACTTGGTGAAGACCCTGAGCACTGGGAAGAGACTGAAAGGCATGACCTGGAACTGGTACAAGACCCCTTCCACTCAGAACTGGAGGTACCGATGGTGGGACGGATGGGCTGGAATATGAAAGAGCGCATACTAGAGGTCCAGAGAGCAAAATCATATATTTTGCTGTAGAGATGGAATGATCTGATTCAGAGTGACCATCCAGAACTTGCGCTTCCACATGAACTGGTTCAGATCATGCAGATCCAAAATGGGTTACCAGACCCCCACATCCGTTTCAGGACCAAGAAGTACCACCTGGACATGTAACACTGACTGGCCAGGATGTCCGGGACACGGGCTAATGCCCCTTTAGCAAGGACCTGAACAATGTCTTCCTGAAGAGTGGACAGCATGTCCTGTGACACCCTGAACTCCCAAGATGCATGGAGACGATAAGGTGTGAAAGCCTCAAAGTTCAGAGGCAACCCTCTGGCCACAATGTCTAACACCCATATGTCTGTTGTGATAGTTGACTTACATGGCAAGAAGTGATGTAGCCTATCTCCTATGTGGCGTGCAGACAGGGACAGGATGGGTGGAGGGATAACACCCCAACCCGTAACTGGGCAACTTTTGCAGGAGCACTGACAGCTGCAGCCAGAAGCCTTATTTCTTAGGACCATGGTCTCCGAACCTGGGGCTCCAAGCCTGGTACTGCCCCCGCTGGGGCTGCTGCCGAGGAGGTTGTGGTTGAAAGAACTGGTACTGGAAAGTCCGTTTCTTAAGATTCTTTTTCAGGTCATTCTGGAATGATGCCACAGAATCCAGGGTGGCACTGAACTTCTCAATATAGATGAGATGACCTTCCACCACAGGGCTAAAGAGGCTGGTGCCTAAGAAAGGGACATTGATCAATTTATGCTGGGTGCCTGCCATTGGTATCCGGTCAAAATAACATGAACATTGTAGCGCTGGTATTACCACGTCTCATTAACAGCGTGAATCGTTAAAGCTTTTAGTGTAATATAGTATGGTTGTGTCTTTAGCGCTGATGCAGGTGTGTGATAGTGCGGTGTCTCTAATGTTGCTGCGTTTGCTGTGCATGATGTTGCTATTTGTGCTGGGCCATCCTGCTGTGCGAGCTGAAGCTGATGCACGTCATGTGTTTTTCTTTTGCTGTTCAGACATGGAGATGATTATAATAAATTTTTTGGGGGGTGGGGTTCGGGGGCAAAGCCCCCACAAACATAACATTAGTGAGAAAATAGTGGGTTGTTGTTTTTCTGGTGTTTGCCACTCATGTTCTGGTTGTCAGATGTTATTGTGTTTCAGTTGTTAGTGTGTTGTTAATGTGTTCCCAGTGTCACCATAGTATGAGCATTGGTTTCCTATGTGTGTTATCAGTGCCAGCTGTGTTGTTTTCAATGCGTTCGGTAGGGTGTTTTCTACCCTCATGGTGTTTTCATGAGTGTTTCGGCTCAGGTGTTTTGTGGATGTAATTGGGATACTGGTGCTGTGGTGAATGTGTGCTTTTGTTATTCAGGTACCATTTTTCGTATTTTTTATGTTTTACTGTTGCTCACCTTAAAGATTTTACTCCGCTTCATAAAAAGTTAGAAGGGTGGTCTGCTGTTGTTACATGAAGGCTACCTGTTTAGAAGTGAGTGAGTCCATAAGGAGAAATCCTTTTGGATGTGCTTGAGTTATGAAAAGTCCAAGTGTCGTGCCAGGCTGCATACTTGTGGGGAGGTTGTAGTAAAGAATATCAGGGAGCATTGTTCTGTACCTGATGCTGGGAGTGTATCCCTGAAGCAGGTGTTTTTTGTTCATTTTTTACCAACTCTGCAAGTGTTTTGTGTGAGTTTTGTGTCATTTTCAATCATGTTGGAATGAATTTTGTGATGTAAGAAATGCATCTTAAAGAGAACTATTTCTAACTTGTTCCGATTTCCTTTGTTTGGCATTCTGTACAGATCAGTGTGCTTTATGTTCATGTGACATGATTCTTTTCGTTTAATATGTGCTTTCTTTGTGTTGCAGAATTTTACTTGAATAGTGGTTGTGTTCCATACAGTATATTTCTTTTGCTGCCTTTCTGTTGCCTGATATGCTGGTGTGATTCATTGTCATTCTGTAGTTCCTTACAGCTGTATTGTGTTGCAGTTGATTTTTCGGTTCTGTTTTAGCAGCCGCTATTTTGTACGTACGGTTTTCTACTGCGCTATATTATACACGTTATATTGACCTAATTCTTCTGCCATGAAGGTACACCTGTAGTATGCATGTGGCAGCCAGTATATGCTGTCATCTCTGGGAAAGGAGAAACATAGGAATACATCTCCAGCCTGGCAGGATGAGGCCTCACATGCTCAGGCCTTGCACCGCCTGTCTGCCTAGTTCAGAGGGGCTCCTGCTACCAAATTGTGAGTTTCTGAGGGGGAAGAAGTCACCTTAAAGGACTTAACATGCAGAGTAAGCTACAGGCAGGTAAGGGAGCATATGAGGCACAGGTTCAGATGATGGGGATGGACAACAGCAAGGAGGCCATGGCTGGAGGGGTGATGTGGGTGTTATAAATAGTAGATAAAAAATAAAGAATTTTGGCTATAAAAACATTAATTTAATAAACAAAAACATTTTAGATTAGTAAAAGCATTCAGACATTTCAGGGGTTGGATTACCTTCATTAATTTAACCCAAGGGGCATAAACCACTTAGATTTGCCTCTGGATTCATGACCCCCTCGGGTTAGATTAACTGACTAATCTAGCCCTTGGTTGTGCCTAAGTGTGCGGAGTAGGCACTGTTACACTCATTAGCCCAGTAAGTGAGCCAAGCATTGGCTACTGGAAATACTCAAAAAATGGAACCAGGGATGGGAAGCACAGACCCCATCACAAGCCCCTTAACAGAGGGTCAAGAAGGCATTTTGACATTCACCATGCCCTTGCTGGCCCTGCATGCTGCTACTTCTTCCCAACTGGATAGCACGGGGGATGGCAGGTTTCCAACTGGATAACGGGGAATGGCAGGGTTTCCCAAATGGATAGCACGGGGAATGGCAGGGTTTCCCAACTGGATAGCATGGGGGGAATGGCAGGGTTTCCCAACTGGATAACACAAGGGGGATGGCAGGGTTCCCAATTGGATAGCACAGGGGAATGGAAGTGTTTCCAACTGGATAGCACAAGGGGGATGGCAGGGTTTCCCAACTGGATAGCACAAGGGGGATGGCAGGTTGCCCAACTGGATAGCACAAGGGGAATGGCAGGGTTTCCCAACTGGATAGCACAAGGGGAATGGCGGGTTTCCCAACTGGATAGCACGGGGAATGGCAGGGTTTCCCAACTGGATAGCATGGGGGGAATGGCAGGGTTTCCCAACTGGATAGCACGGGGGATGTGAGGGTTCCCAACTGGATAGCACAAGGGGGGAATGGCAGGGGTTTCCCAACTGGATAGCATGGGGGGAATGGCAGGGTTTCCCAACTGGATAGCAGGGGAATGGCAGGGTTCCCAACTGGATAGCACAAGGGGGGGATGGCAGGGTTTCCCAACTGGATAGCATGGGGGGAATGGCAGGGTTTCCCAACCGGATAGCACGGGGGAGGGTAGGTTCTCAGCTACTATCCTCAGCACGCAACAAGCCTTGTGCATGGGTTTAGCCAGCCAGGTGCCTGTGAATGTTGCACCAGGAAAGGACCCTGCTGTAAATCTATAAACGCCCCCTGCAGCATCACATATTGAAACCAATATCTCCCCCCCTCACCAAATGTCAGCCTGTGCCCTGTCCTGCTCCTTGCCATGGAGGGGTGGGGCACAGGGCTAGCAATTGATCATCTTTTTTTTAAAGTTGTCCTTCATTTGGAATTTGTCAGCCACTACATGAACTGCTACATCACATGAGTCACTGAATGTGTGTAACCCCCCACAAAAAAAAATGTGGGTCTGTTGGTGTTGGTAGCCTACAGAATTCTTTCTTTGTCTGGGCTTGGTCTTGACTTTGGGGCATTGCGAGGTATAAAAGCATTTGGCGGAAATGGCACTGCTGGTCTAGTATTGAGCAATTCCTCAGAAGAGTGAGAGAGGACCCAGCCACACAACCTACCACTGCGACTGAGGCCCCCCCCATCCCTAGGAGACAGGAACAGCCAAGTGCCACTGTACCATCCATACATTTCCCAAAGGGCAGCACCTCTAGGTACACCTTGAAAAAGCCACCTCAAGTGGAGGTAGCACACCATTTGGGAATGAAACTTATGACAGCGAGCCCATGGCCACCTACACAAAGGATAGACCCTAGAAGTCCCTAAATATGCCTACAGTGCCAGGCCTTAAGACAATCCTTGTGGGCAGGGGTTACATATGCAGTGCAAGGGATCCACTAGACAGTTGTACCAAGCTTCCAGTTGGAAGCCCAGTGTCCAGCACTACTCTGCCCCCTATACAGTGAATACAACCCTAAGTATGGGACTAGGAGTATTATGGTGTCACCACCATGGAAGTATGCCTTTACAGGATGATGTCCATCAGAAAAAATGGCCTGGCAATGCACTGTTGATTCAGAAAGGTGGCAGTGAAAAGCAGAACACAGGAAAAGGTCTTGGTGGTTATAATATCAGACAGTCTGAAGGGGTATATACCCCCGACAGCGACATTTTGACTGTGGGATCCCCTACAGCGACTACAGTGCCACGTCGCTGTAGGGAACCTGCTGGAACCTGGTACTGTCTGTTGGGGGTTCTGCACCCTCCCTGAATCAGCTCCAACTCAGAGTTGAAAATCCTAAGTGGGGGGGGGTGCGGTGGGGCAGCCCCCCAAAAGAACACAGTTGTTGTTCTCCGAAACCGGCAGCCGACTGCAAAATGAGGTTGACCTGCCGGTTTCACTGTCAGGCCATTCGACAAAACGTTTGTCGACAGCCCATTGTAGATCCATCTGAGGGTACCAGCACAACACAAGAGGGCATTGGGACAAGGATAGAATAAAGACAGAGCAGGGTAAGGTAACCAGATGCTCCAGGGACAGCAGGAAAGGATGTATAATGAGAAGTTGGCAGATCGAAACATGTACACACTTGAGGCGAGGAGGGGGAGAAGGGACATCATTAAAGCATACAAATACCTTCATGGGGTAAATACAGTGGGTAGTAGGGAACTGTTCAGATTGAATGGGAATACAACACCAGGAGCAACTCCATGAAGGTGGGGTTGGGGGTGGGGAGTTTAATAAAGATACCAGGACGTATGTGGAGAGATGGAACAGATAAATATTTACCAGAAATTCAACAAAATCTACAAGATGCTTTTTTGTATTTACTAGAATTCTTTAGCATTCACAGACTTTGTCTGAATATAAAAGAGACTCAGTCGATGTTGTTTTCTCAGTCGGGGTGTGCTGGAAACAGTTTAAAAATTCAGTCACTCAAGGGTATTCAAATAAAACAGGTAGAACAATATACATACCTAGGGATGATATTGGATTATAGACTCAGCTGGGTTCCACACTTGGAAAGTATGCTACTTAAGTTGGGTAGGAAATTAGGAATGTTATGTAGGGCTAAATATGTCACAGGAGGTACGTTCTTGAGTAGTAGATGATATGATATTACCCGTGTTAGAGTACAGGGATTTTTTTATATGCAGGTGCCTCAAAAGTGTGTCTCCATAAGCTGGGCATCATTTACAAGTTAATTACAATAAGCTGGCTCGTTTCATTTTGAATGCTCCAAGGCTAAGCCAACATTGCCACATGTATAGATCTTTAGGGTGGGTGAGTCTGACTTACAGAAGAGATTGGCACACCATAACTCTTATGTATAAAGTATCTCAGGGTAAGATGCCCCCCTATATTTTAGATGGATTCTTAATGAGGAAAGCTAGGGTAAACTTAAGGTCAGCACAGGGTTTGGAATTAGAAGTACCTTGCCATAATTTAAAAGTAGGTAAGACTTCCTTTCAGGGGCGGGGTATCACCCTCTGGAATAATATGCCAATTCATCTTAGACCGACTAATCAGGTTATACAACTAAGCCCAATCAGAAGCTGGTTCTATGATAAAGCCTTAAAACCACAACCCTGTTGTAATTCTCTGTTAACTTGAATACGTGTATAGCCATTTTATATTTCATATTTATTGGTTTGTAAGTTCTTTTATTAAATGTCTGGTTGTTGTATGGCGTATATTTATTAACTGTTTTTGTATAAATGACCTGTTGAGATGAGTGTACAAATTGAGGACCTCCTTTGAAATGAGCTTTGCTCAATGGAGTATTGTTACAACTATCCTTTTCACAAATTTGAATAAAATTTTATGAATGAATGAATGAAAAAGACTGTCGTAGAAGGTGGTCTGTGTAAAATCAGAGGGGAGAGTCAAACAAGGGTGGGACAGACAAAAGGGCTTGGTAGAGACCACACCAGAAAAGGAGTGGGAAGGCAGAGTGAAGAGCATCAAGGGCTGTCTGATTCAACATTAGTTGGGGTAGGAATGGGCAGACAAGGTGGGACAATCATCACTGGCAGATTCTATGTTTCTATGCCAAACAGGTCAAAGCAAATAAATACTAAACTGTTAAACAGACATTTATCATGGCTCAAGATGAAAAGCCACAAACCTAAACTCCTCTGAGGCAAGCACCTCCGTGTAGTACATGACTTTGCATTTGTGAGAGGAGACCTGCAGCGATGCAAGCACATCATCCACCCGGGGCAGGCTGGAGGCAGAACAGGAAGAAGGGATGTGCATTTTCCATTGTAGGATATAAAATCCAGGCCAGCGGGTCACGTGAGATCCCTGCATAGAAAGGCAAGACGTACTTTGTTAGTTCATGCAGTTAAGTGTCAGCAAGCAACAGTTTTGCAACATGGTCATACACATTACAGGATGCATTGCCTGCAATATTATTTTATTTCACTTGGGTGCAGACACCTTGGGCAAGAGTTTTCCAACTGGAACACAACACCTACAGAGGTAGGTGTGCCTGTGGGCTTAGACACTGCCAATGTTTCTTGCATGTCAGATGCACCTGCACCCAACTGTCAAACAATCATCACTGTAGCCATTGGAAGTGCTTTGTGGCAACTTTGGTCCAAAGCTGAATGCAAGTGACTGTAAAATGGACACACTCTAGAGCAGAGTGAAAGTGGTCTTGTGGGTATCCCTTGGGTGCAGGGAATGCAAAATACCTATTTATTTTCCTTAGAGCATATTTTGTGATGTCATCTTCCCAGTTGTTGGGTCTGGGGAGTTCTATCCCTGGCAACTTCACAGCCCTAACGGCTGCTATCCCAGTGACCACCTCTAGTGGTGGGTCAAAGCAGAAAGGGGCCCTAGAGTGCCAACAGCTGTCATTCTGATGCCACCCATGTTTTCTTCCTTGCAGTTCTGACCTCCCACCACCCGGTGGCACGTGTTATTTATTAACTGGCAATCACTCCAACTGGGATAACCTCATGAGATGCAGCATCCTGTTTCATGAGGTTCCCAAGGAGGAAAGCTGGAGTCAACATGTTAACATAGTCCAGCAGTAACAATTACATACAGGCTAACATATACAAGGCAAAAATCAAACTGTAAAAGTAAGTACCTCTAAACAATAATCAAAGAAAGCAAACAAAGTGGGAGCGCAGCACATGAAGAGCATTAGCATGGTTACGCAACATGATCATGGCTGAGGAGAGGGAGATGCTGGACAAAAACAAATGTGTGGTGTTCGAATGTGACTGGAAAGACTGGACTTGAAAGCTAGAAGCATTCCACAGCTGGAGAAGGAATTTGTTCCATGTGTCTGGTACTGCATTTGCAAAGGCCTTTGTACCAAATTCAAGCTTTGTCCTGGGAATCTAGAAGGTAAATGCTGCTGTTGAGTGAAGTGAGTTGGCACTGCATAATTGTGTGAGGTGGGCTACGAGATAATCATGGAATATTCCTTGTACGCAGCTGTACAACAAAGAAAGCTAGTGGTAGACATGACTGTGTGAGGGACTTGGCCAGTTAACAAAGAAACATAATTTTATGGCAAAAACGGATCACTTGGCCCATCCAGTCTGCCTTGATGTTCCCTGTCAATTCTGTCTCTGTAAACCCTATCAGGTCTCTGATGACCCGCCTGTCTCCCTGTCTACTATCTAATATATCTCTATGTCTATCTGATGCATGCTTGAAGCTTCCCACTGTACCAGCCTCCACTACTTCAGCTGGCAGTCTATTCCAAGCATTCACCACTTTTTCAGTAAATGAATATTTCTGCACATCGCTCTTGAACCTCTTCCCAGCTTTATTGCTTGCCCCCAAGTCCTGGTGCTTGTTCTCCTTTGAAAGAGACTCCCCACCTGTACTGTCTACCTCTTTGAGGTACTTTAGAATAAAACATCATGTAAGTGGAACATGGAAACAGGATACCTATGAATGGTTAAGAGACTGTGTTTACCTAGCTATAACCTTTTCCGTGAACTGCCTCTGGAGAAAACATGAATAATACAGAGATAAAACTCAAGAAAACAATATTGGGGTTAAAACAGTTTAACGATAAATATGAAGGCTGTTCTGTGTTTCCATCACTCCCAGCACCTCATGCTGAATATAATGCATGAGCACAAAATGGGACAAAGATTTGGGCAGATGCAGTGGGGAACAGCTTGGAAAAACCTGCATCTCAATTTTTCAGATCTTCACTAGGTGTCACAAAATTCGTTCCACCAACCTACTTAAGAGGAGAAATGGGCTGCTCAAGCATTGAGGCTCTAAGAAAGCACAGAAAATTATTTATTGGATCACTCTAACTTGTATGCCAGATAATAGACTATCAAAAATATGTTGTCATGAAAAAATGTACTGGGAAGAAGTGGTGTTTCCTAAATCTCTGTGGTTAAAGAACTTGTTTTTACTTAGTGCACTTTTCTCCTCTTAGACCAGCCCCCATTGGGCCCAGCTTGTCACCCAGCCCTGTCATCTGCCTTCTCCGGGACTTCCCTCTCTCGTGTTCCTCCCTGGCTTGCCCCCCAGGCCAAGCCCCTGGCAGAATTAGAGTATGGCATTGGGAGAGCACCATGGTTGGAGGTGCAGGGCCTGTGATGTGAAGTGGGCATCATCCTGTGTTGGTGAGGGTTGTCTTTCCTGCTCTTCCACTGACCCCATGATGTCAATGGTATGTGTGATGTGCATGCCCACGCACATGTACACACATCGACATCCACCTTCCTTGAGGGTTCCGGCTGCACCACCACCTGTGGTCACCAAGGTGGCGGTACTGCAACGGAGACACAACCCTCTCCTCTTTGGAGGTGGAGAGCGTCCTGAGGAGACATTAGACCCACCTCCCGCAGCTGGCCCTCCAACATCCTAGGTTCGTTCCTGAATCCAGATCATCAGCGCTGCATGCAGTAGCACTACTGCTGTGCCAACAGTTCGGTCAAAGGACTTCATTCATTGTCTTCATGAATCTAAACTACCAGCACTTTGGAGTTACTTTAAAAATAATACCATGATAAGTAGTAAATATAAAAAATATGTGACAAACAGAATTCAAAGTGTGCAGGCCTATAGGGATCTTGAAGCAATAAGTGCATCTGAATTTTACTAGGGCTTACAGCCAATGAATACAGACATAGACGGCAATACTATCTTCACAAAATCACTGATGGAAAAAAGGAATCTGCATATTAACTTTAGATTGGAAATATTTCTGAGCAAAGCAAAAAGGCACCAGAAGCTTTGAGGGGAGAGAAATAGACAGTAGGCCGTTTTCGGTGGGGAGAGTCCAGAAAGCACTTGATAACCTGAAAGCAGACAAAGCTATTTGGTCAGGCAGGGTACATCCAAGGGGACCGAATGCACTTAGGGAGATAACAGCTGCACCTCTGACAGACTTTTTTAACAGATCACTAGAGACTGGTGTGGTTCCCAGAGGACTGGCAAAGGGCAGATGTAGTCCCACTACATAGAAATGGTAGCAAGGAAGAGGCGAGCAATTATAGGCCTGTTAGCCCGACATCGGTGGTGGGTAAGATATGGAAACACTATTGACTGAAAGGATTGTGGAATATCTTGTATCAGTGGATTGCCAGACCCAAGGCAGCATGATTTCATGGAGGAAAGGTCATGGCAAACACTGACTGGGTGACCAAGGAGCTAAATCCAGTGAGGTGCGGCGGACGTGGCTTACCTGGATTTCAGCAAGGCGTCTGACAGCGTTCCACACAGGAGACTAGTAAGCAAGCTGGGTAACTTGGGGGTAGATAAAAAGGTGGAAAACATGGATTAGAAACTGGTTAGTGGAAAGGACACAGCGGGTAGTGGTGAATGGAGTGTACTCCAAGGAAGGGAGGGTGACCAGTGGGGTATCTCAGGGATCAGTATTGGGACCAGTCCTTTTTAATATCATTATAAGTGACATACTTGAAGAATTGGAAGGGAAGGCCTGCCTCTTTGTGGATGACACCAAGATCTGTAACAAAGTGGACACACCTGGGGGGATAGAATGTGCAGGGATCTAAAGAGACTGGAAGAGTGGTCAAGGGTATGGCAGCTGAGTTTTAATGCAAATAAAGTGCAAAATAATGCATTTAGGCCTTAGGAAGCTGGCAGCAAAGTACAAAATGGCTGGAGCGATACTGATGAAAACCTAAAAGGAAAGAGATCTATAGGGAAATCATATTGAATGATGTAAAGGTGGCCAGGCAGTGTGATAAGGCAGTCGGATAAGCTAGTGGGACGTTGTGATGCATATGTAACCCCCCTACAAATAGGGGTTCCCTGGACACAGAGAAGCCATCAATGAGAGACCTGCCTTGGTATCAGTCCCCTGCTCCACGCTTGAGCAGGAATAACGCCTCTGCAACTCGTATGAGCCCTGCTTCTCCTGGCATTCCAGATCAACCACCTGCAGTCTTGATTTTCGTCCAGCCTGTGTCCAGTCTTGGGTATCGTGAGTAAATACCAGGGTAGCTCCCTGCAACAACAGCTTAATCTGAGTGTGTCATCTGATTGTCTTGCTTCATTTCCTTTTCGAACTGAGCCCTCTGGCTGTGGAGTACAAATATTGTGTACTGTGCATGTTGTGTTTTCCATCACAGGGCTCCAACCAGCTGCAACCCTGGGCAACTGTCCTGGCTAACCTATCTCTTCTCCACCTGGGTACCCAGAGGTGAACTGTGTGGGGGGATTCAAAGCGCAAGCATAACTGCTTGATTGATATAACCTTTAAGTTAATTAACCTGATTTTGCCCCTCCCTTGTTCAAGTTCCCTGAATAAATCAGATCTAAATTTTTCTGCATGTACTCTGACTGTGGTTCCAATTTGTGCTCAAAGTACTGTACTGTTGCTATTTGCTGTGCATAACCTTGTTTTACAGGGGGTCCCTAGGGTCGAACCAGAGGAACCAGCCCTGGTGGTAAGTGCAAACAGTGTGGGTACTTGTGTGGTGTACCAGGGTATTGTGAAAGTGATTATTGTACAGTGTTCAGGCCACTAGAGGGGAAAGGGGGGGTTACAGTGTCCCAGAAGGCTGTGCCCAGGTTAGCTTGACCACTACCAACCCTGACCTCTGGGTGGAGGCACCCATTTCAGAACTCAGGCCCCTTAACCTGCTATTAGCCAAGCAGGCAGGGGTAGTAGCCCTTGGGATAGCGCCAACTAGAGGTTACACATAGTTAGGGGTATTTCTAGGAGGAGGAGAGAGGTAGTTCTGCCCTATAAATCACTGATGAGACCTCACCTTGGGTACTGTTTACAGTTCTGGAAACCACATCTCAGAAAGGACATAGAGTGGAGGCGGTCCAGAGGACAACTACCAAAATGGTGCAGGGTCTACAACAAAACCCCTACGAGGAAAGGTGAAAGGAGCTAAATATGTACACTCTGGAGCAGAGGAGGGAGAAGAGGGATATAACAGAAACCTTTAAATACCTTACAGAGGTTAATAAGGCAGAGGATGAAAGTATTTTTCAGTGAAAAGGGTGCTCTGTAACGAGACTGCATGATATGAAGCTTGGGGGGGGGGGTAAGTTCAGGAAGGATGAGAGGACGTACTTTTTCACATAAAGTGTGATGGATATGTGGAATAGCCTTTCAGAGGAAGTAGTGGGGGTGAAAACAGTAACTGTTTTCAAAAGTGCCTGGGATAGGACTTCCGGTTAAGCCAGCAACCAAGATGCGGTTTAACCTCGAGCTCTGAAACCCCACTCAGCTATCATACCTGCACCTTCAGTGATTTGAGCAAGAAGAAACTTAATCAGGGGCTAAAGGTGCAGGGACGATTTTTCACTCTACAATTTCTATCAACGGTAAACCAGAGCCTTTCCTACCATAAACTTGATGTTGGCCCAGGAGCCCTCGGACTTGGAGCTTTCGGTCACAATGACAGAGCCCTCTGACTTGTCTACCCTAACACGTACTAAAATAAAAAACAAAAGAGTGAAGCTTGATACAATATACAAATAGCTGCTGTCATTTAGGGTTGAGATTAAGGATATGTATAGCGAGCTGCGGAGAGATGTGGCTAACCTGGAACAATGTACTGATGCCATGGAGCGGCAGATTACTGTGGTCGAAAACAGAATAGATGACCTTGAAGAGACCATGCAAGAGCTGCAGGAGCAAAATGCTTCTCTCCAATCCAGACAAGAAGATGCCGAAAATAGGGCCTGCCGTAAGAATTTAAGCGTATATTGTATCCTAGAGGGCTCCCAAGGCCAAGACATCATGGATTTCATAACTAAGGTCCTGAAAATGGCCTTAGAGCTACCCCAGACATGCGGTTGGAGTTGGGACGGGTACATAGAGTGCTGGGACCATGCCCTGCTGATCCAAAAGCTAAGCCCTGATCCATCATACTTTGGTTCCTTAGCTATGCGATGAAAGAAAGGGTCCTGACCACTGCATGGCACAAAGGAAAGATTTTTTACGGCCAAATATGCATTTACTTAGATGACTATTGCCCCCCAAACCATGCGAAATAGAAGGGCCTATGTGGATATACTCTCAGCATTGAAAGACGCCAGTATAAAATTAACCACTCCTTACCCTGCCTGCTTAATAGTGCAGCTTCCAACTGGCAGAAGAGAGTTTTGTTCGGCGGAGGAGGCAAGGGAAGAGCTACTTAAATTGGATATCCAGATTAAGAAGGGAGTCGAGCCAAAGCCCCATCATTCCAGAGGAGTACTAGATGGCAAACAGTAGCTGATCGTGGAGGCAGCCGAAAAGACGATGAGATGGATCCTGGGAATCTGAAGAACCGACTGGCGGCATTTCATCGATCGACTTGTGGCAGAACCTGAATATAAATGGGAGAATTAAGCTATTTGGAGAATCTTCTCATGATTTAATGACAGAGACCTCTAATTCGAGGCCACAGTTCTGTCATTGAACTTCAGTCTTGGATTTTCAGGCCTGTTATGCATGGTTGACTTTTAAGCATAATAAGACACTGCAGAATGGGGGGGGGGGCGGCATTCATATTTTTCTTTCGGCTCACTGGAAGGAGGGCTAGAGTGGAGAGTGGAGGGTTTATCTGGCCTAAATTGTTGAAGAAACTAATAATAATGTAATAATCTAATGGTCATTTTAATATACATTTAAATGATAGCGAGTGGGAGTTCACCATCGCCACTAGATTAGCAGGCTGATGTTTACCTTCAAAGGACAGAGGACCCTTTTAGATCTCATTTTGGCCCCATTGCCTGTGTTTTTTTTTTTTATTCATTTTTTGTCGTTAGAGGGAATTCACACCCTCGGGAGGCCCGAATGCTTATAGCACACGGATTTCCTCCTGTTCCTCCTGATATGAGGGAGGTACGATTAGGGAGTTTGGTTATATTCTCCCCTACTTTGGAAGTCACAGTTGTTGTATATAGTTACCATGTTAGGGGATGTTTTTCTTCCAATTTTCAGTTAATACAGCCCAATTTATTTGGAGTTCTTTTTAATTTAAAGAAAATGGCTGATTTGTGTTTCCAATATACAGTTCAGCTACAGCAGGAATGTGCACTTAATAGTAATTACAGAGAAAAGTTGAGGGAAGTTTCTTTTTGGGGAAAAGAGTACATTGGAAATTTAAATGACTATAGAAGTTATAATAGGAGAAAACTTCTGAGCTTGATGCCAATTTTCAGTAGAGGAGGGAATCTGGTACTTGAAGGGGGTGTTTTGACTGGAAGAGATGTAATAGAAGGGTCTATATCCTTTAAAGGAATTTAAATGGCGTCCAGATTAGGGCATTATCCCTTAATATAAATGGTCTGAATAACCCAATAAAAAGAGCTAGACTCTTTCAATACTTAAAGAAACACCCAAATGATATTGTTTATTTACAAGAAACTCATCTAACAGACAAGGAACATTCCAAATTATCCTGGGGTGGGCGCGTTCAGATTTTTGCTTCATCTTTTCCAAAGGGAAAGCACCATGGAGTGGCGATAATGATTCCCCAGACCTCCCCTTTTCATTTGTCCTCCCTATATACGGACCCACAGGGGCAATATATCATTTTAACAGGGACATTATTTGAGAAACTGGTTACACTGGTAAATGTTTATTTTCCCCCAATGATGCCAGTTACAGCTCTTAAAAAATGTTTTGACAAGCTAATAGATAAATTACAGGGATGTCCGATAATGGGCGTTGACCTTAACCTTACTTTAAACCCACATCTGGATTCATTTTCCCCCACAGAAACATAGATCCTCAACAGCGTTGAGGTTTTCTTGTGCTAACCTGGAGGCCCTGGGCTTGACAGATGTTTGGAGATTTTTTTATCCCTCCTCAAGGGGCAATACATTTTACTCTCTCCGATATAGTTCTTATTCTAGATTAGATTATTTTTTTTATTTCCAGGGAACATATAGACTATTTGCACAACCTGACCACAGGTCCCAGATTTCTGTCAGATCATTCCCCTCTATTCCTAAAATTGGATTTTAAGATACCTAGAAAAACCACTGAGTGGCACTTGAATACCTTGTTCTTAAAAGATAAGGGGTTTAGAGACACTTTTAATGCCAAAATTACCCAAGTGATAACGGAGAATTATGGGACACAAGTTCCTTTTTCTATTCTGTGGGATACAGTTAAGGCAGTCATTCGGGGGGAAATCATTGCCTATGCCGCTGCACAGAAAAAAAAATGGGAACATCAATACACCAAACTTCACGGCGAACTGGGAGAATTACAAACCCAAGTTCCTATAACCGAAGAGATTAGGTTCCAGATAAACCAAACTAAAGCTAGTCTTCAGAAGCTTATAGATGAGAAAATGCAACAGGCTTTGTTTTATTTAAAATATTCTAAATATGAGGAAGGCCCAAGGGGAGCTCGGCACCTGGATGCAAGATTGAGAGGACAAAGATTGGCTACAGGTATATCTCACATAATAGAACCAATATCTAACAACCGAGTTATCCAAACAGAACAAATAATGGAATGCTTTAAGAAATATTATTCTCAGTTATATACCACCCCGGCAACCCCAGACCCTTGTAAGGTGGAGGATTTTTTTCAATCTTTTACTCTTCCTCGCTTGACTGCTGAAATGGCGGAAAGTCTAAAGAACCCAATTAGACTCGAGGAGCTTAAGAGAGTGATCTCAGACAGCAAAACATTGAAGACTCCGGGACTGGATGGGATGCCAGCTGAATGGTACAAAACTTTTTATAAGTAGCTATCCCCCGTGCTACTAAAGGCCTTCCATGAAGTGCAGGAGAGAGGAACCCCACCGCCTTCATGGGACTATTCAAATATCTCTCCTATACCAAAACCAGGTAAACCCCTGATAGGATATCATCATATAGGTCAATATCCATCCTATATGTGGATTACAATCTATTTATGGCTATATGGGCCCATAGGTTAGAACATATGACTCCCAGACTGGTAGATTCAGACCAATCTGGGTTTGTCTAATCCTGACAGACATCCGATAATATCCGTAGAACCATCCATCTACTTGATCATATTAACCAGAGACAGATTCCTGCCGTTTTTATCAGTCTGGATGCCAAGAAGGCATTTGATCAGGTCAGTTGGCACTTCCTTTGGAAGACCCTTTCTGGATTTGGGTTTCCGATGGAGATTGTTTCTTTAATGTAGAGGGTTTATGCTTCCCCGAAGGCCCAAATTAAGGTAAATGGACAGCTCTCGACTGGGATCCCTCTGGAGAGAGGGACGAGGCAGGGCTGCCCACTATCGCTCCTCTTATTTGCTTTATATATATATCGAACCACTGGCAGAGGCAATACGTCAAAATACTGCTATTCCAGGGATACCCTTGTGGGGGAGAGAATTTGTTCTCTCTTTATATGCAGACGACATCCTCTTGACTCTGCTAGACCCTGAAATTTCAGTTCTAGCCACCTTACAGATGATTGAGAGGTTCTTGGATGTGGCCGGATATAAAATAAACATTCAAAAGACAGAAATTTTAACTCTTAACTTTGTCCCATCTCAAGGTCTGAGGGCTCAGCTTCCAGCCAGGTGGTGAAATAACAAACTTAAATATTTGGGGGGTCATTATCCCTAGGGATTTGGACCATCTGGAACTCTTAAATTTGGAATCTTTGACATTGGGTATAGAACAGCTAGTTGGGAAATGGACACACCTTTTTTTATCATTTTATCAACGCATACAGGCAATCCGAATGACTTTGTTTCCCAAGATTTTATATTTGTTTCAAACCCTACCCTTGATACCCTCAAAGTTCTATTTTCATTCATGGGATAGAATATTTTCTAGGTTTCTATGGATGGGCAAATACCCAAGGATAAGATGGTCATTATTGCAACTACCTATTGATAAGAGAGGTTTAAACCTTCCAAACTTAAAAGAGTATCATAGGGCAGTGGTCTGTAAGGTTGTTCTGATATGGCTTAATCGAAATATTATCCCCCCATGGAAGTTTATAGAATTCACTTTGAATGATTTATACGATATTCTCCCAATTCTGTTTTCTCCACTGGACCAAACACCATGTTTTAAAGATTTTACTTGGGGAACTCATAATACCTTAAAGGTATGGTATGAGGTGAGGGCAAACCAGGGGATTGCGGAGTTTTTTTTATTATTTTAGACTGATAGCCAAAGAGGACCAATTTGCTGCACCTCGGCTACACCACACGTATGAAGAATGGCATAGAATGGGTCTATCTACGATATACCAATTTCAAGATGTGCATGGGGTTATTCCCTTTGCTACGTTGCAAGCTAGGTTTGGGCTCCCTTTTACGCATCATTTTAGATATTTACAGACCCGCTCTTTTTTAGTGGGCCAGGGTTCCCGTCAGTCATGTTTGCCATCTCTGACCCCTACCTTTATGACTTTGATCACTGAGGCAACTGAGGGAAGGTTTCATCCACATTTAATTGGTATTTTATATAGAGCCCTCAGGGACTGTTTGGAAGGAGACCACTGGAGATATTTTGACCAGATGAAATAAAGAATTAAACATTCAGATACCTTATGACAAATGGTTAGTGCCAATTAATTTCTCCATGAAAGCCTCACAAGCCCCCTATTGGTGTGAATACATTTGGAAATGTCAAATGCGCTTTTTTTTTAATCTCACCAGATAAAAATTAACTAAATTTCTGCCAGACAGCTTTGGAATGTGCTGGAGAGAATGTGGGCAAATGAAGGCTAGCATTTCCCATATATTCTGTTCATGTCCAAAGATTTCTCAATATTGGGGGGATATTTCCAGGAGTCTCCAGCTCATAATAGACCCTACCTTTGTGTTGACAAATCAAATGATTTTGTTATATATAGGGGAAGATGGTCTAGTCCCCGCGAAAAGAAGTTTACTGTATCTTTATTTAGCTGCAGCTAAAAAGGTGATAACTAGCCTTTGGCGGACAACCACTACCCCTACATTGGCACATTGGCATTCTATAATGTCTGAAATCTATTATTTGGAAAGATTATTGGCAAGTAAGACAGATCGCACTTCTTAATTTGAGTTATATTGGAGGCCTTGAGTATTTTATATTTCCCCGCTGGATGATTCCTTTATCCCCTGAAGAACTGAAGATGTTTTTTAAAAATATGTAGAAGTATGTACAATTTTCTACATGTAAATATAAATATTTCTCAACTGTACATGTATATTATAAGAAATGATTTAAAAAAAAGTGTATACCTGCTGTAATGCTGAAATGATAAAGAATGGGATAGGCAAAAGGCAATCACGGGGGTAGGGTAGAGGGGAGAAGAGAGTGCGACGTAGATTAAGAAGGGTCTGGGGGGAAAAACACAACTGGGCAGACTGGGTGGATCCAGCGGCCCTCATCTGCCATTACATTCTATGTATCTATATAAAGTATTATGAGTCCATTTACACTAGAAGTACAATAGACAATTAATGCTCTTGTGAGGTTGGTGGGACTGGTAACTGAAGTCATGTTATCTTGGATTGCTCCTGGTATGAAGAGGAAAGGAAAAGATGGTTGGGGCCATGTCTATGTAGCAATCGGGGAGAACTGGGAACTAGTCATAATACTCATGACAACAAAAGACTTATTGTTTAAAGAGAGCTGCCAATTATCTTTGTGCTATAGCAAAAATTAGAAAGAAGGAATTTCCATTTCTGTTTCATACGAACATAGGAAAGAAGCCAGCAAATAAAGGCCTTGTCGGTCTGTCGTGTCTGCTTGATTGCTCAGTTTGTGATTTATACCACAGATTCCTCTCTCTTCCCCTTCCCCTCACTTTCTCTCCTAGATGGGTCCCCTCTTGTACTTATTTTACCCTGACTCTATCCCGTCCTCTTTTGAAGGCGTCCACTGTCTTTTGTGAGACCTGCTCTTCTGGTAGCCTATTCCACTCTGCCACCACTCTCTCCATGAAATAGTTTCTCCTTAGCTCCCTCATGAATCTACCCCACCCCAGTTTCATGCTGTCCCCCTTAGTGACCCCCTCCCTTTTTAGCCTGAACCTGTGGTCTGTATCTCCCCTATTTATGCCTCTTAGATATTTAAAGGTCTCTATCATGTCTCCCCTGTCCCTTCTGTCCTCTAGGGAGTACATTTTGAGCTCCCCCAACCTATCCTCATAAGGCTTTCCTCCCATCCCATTTATCATTTTGGTCGCCCATCTCTGTACTCTCTCCAGGAGCTTGTTGTCTTTCTTTAAGTAAGGGAACCAGAACTGCATGCAGTACTCCAGGTGCGGCTTTACCAGTGATCTATACAACGGCAGGATAACCTTCTCACTTCTGAAGGTGATCTCACTGGCTATACACCCCAACATCTGATTGGCCTTGGCTGCCAGCCTTATACACTGCTCTGAGTGGTTTAACCTTCCTGTTACTATTACATCCAGATCCTTTTCTTCTTTTTAGACCATTAGCCCCCCCCCCCCAATGTTATAGCTGTACCTAGGATTCCTGGACCCGAAGTGCATTACCTTACACTTCTTGGCATTGAATCCCAGTTGCCAAGTCCTTGACTATTCCCCTAGTGTATCCAAATCCCATTGCAGAACCCTCCCTTCCTCCCCTTTGTCCACTATTGCACCAATTTTGGTGTAATCTGTGAATAGGCTCATTTTACTCTCGACTCCCTCTTTTATGTCAGCAATGAAGACGTTAAGGAGCACAGGTAAAGCAAGGCAAGGTAATTGTATTTATAAGGTGCCCAATCCCAGAGGCTCTGGGCGCCAAACATAAATAAGGACATACAGCGGTAAATTAACACATAATACAACCTCATTTAAAACCACAAAAAAATTTAAATTCAATAAAACAGAGGTTTCCAGAAGTCAATCTTCAGGGGACTGGCCAAAACTATAGAAGGTGTCAGCAGTCAAAGGCCAGGCTGAAGAGGTGGGTCTTTAGCCTCCCCTTCAATACCTCAATTGGGGGAGCCTCCCAGACTGCAGGTGGAAGCGAGTTCCACAGGGTTTGCCCAGAGACACTAAAAGCCTGATCTCCCGAGGTATTGAGACGAATTCTGGGAACATCAAGGAGGCCTCTCGAGGAGGAGTAGCAGAGGGAGCGAGCAGAGGACACCGGTGTCAGGAGCTCAGACAGGTAACCAGGACCCAGCCCCACCTTGAAAAGGACCCTCCACCTGACTGGCAGGCAGTATAGAGCACGCAGGACCAGAGTCACATGACTGGACCTTGAAAGGCCCGTCAGCAACCAGGCTGCTGCATTTGGCACTAGCTGCAGCCTGCGGAGGGTCCCTCCAGTGACCCTGAAGTACAGGGCACTGCAGTAGTCAAGCCTAGAAGTCACGAAGGCATGTACTAGTGTCGGCAGGTCCTTGGGCAGAATGAGGGGCTTAATCCAGGCAATGTTTTGCAAGTGGTAGAAACCATTGCTGACTACAGCTGACACCTGATCTTCAAAGGACAATCTGCAATCAAGGATCATGCCCAGATTTCACACCCTCAGAGAAACTACCAATGAAGCAGACCCCAGAACAAGCCTGGAGTCAGCCCCTGGTGGCAACCCATCATGCCCGTGACCAGGCTCGATCACCAGCACCTCAGTCTTGGCTGGGTTGAGTATAAGCCAGTCCCAGAATGGATCCCTGTGGGACTCAGTTCATGATTGCTCAGGGCTGTGAGAGCTCCCCCCTACCACCACCCTCTGCTGTCTATTGCTCAGCCAGCTTTCTACCCATCTAGCCAATTTTTCTCCTACACCCAGGGTCCTCAGTTTACCCCCTAGCCTTCCATATGGCATCGAATTGAAAGCTTTGCTGAAGTCCAAGTATAGGACATCAACTGCCTCCCCCCATCCAATTGTCTAGTGACTCAATTGAAGAAGTCCACCAGATTTGTTTGGCATGACCTCTCCTCGATGAATCTATGCTGATGCTTATCTTGCAGAATGTTCTCCTGCATGAATGCCTCCAGCCTTTCCTTCTTGATGGATTCCATTAGTTTAGACACTATTGATGTGAGGCTGACTGGCCTGTAGTTCCCTGGGATGTCCCTTGGGCCACTCTTATGGATGGGCACCACATGTGCTGTCCTCCAATCCAATGGCACACAACCAGTGTGCAGGGAGGTATTAAACACATCTGCCAAAGGTGCTGCCAGCACCTCTGCCAACTCTTTTAGCACTTGCGGATATATCCCATCTGACCTTGGTACCTTTTCAGTCCATAAGGACTTAAGGCTAGCCAGCACCTTCTCTACCGGGGTATCACAGTCTGTTAACATTACCCGGCCCACCCCTCTCCCATCACTCCTCCCTGTTGGGATGGGTCCATCTCCTTCTTTCGTAAAGACTGAGCAGAAGTACTCACTTGAGTACCTCTGCTGGTTCTGCCCCTGCTCTGCCCACCCATCATCCTTTTTAATTTTGGCAATTTGTTCCCTGGTTTTCCTTTTTTCCCTAATATATCTAAAGAAGTCTTTCTCTCTTTTCTTAATCCTCTGTGCCACTTTCCTCTCTTTCAAGGCCTTGGCTCCCCTTACAACTCTGGTCATCTACCTTGATCTATTTGTGTGTTCCTCCTTATCCTCCTCCTTTCCTGTTCTCTTAAATTTCCTGATGGCTGCCCTTTTCTCCTTTACATTCTTCTGAACCTCCCTTGTCCACCAACTAGGTTTCCTGGCTGTCTTATTCTCTGTAGCACACCTTATGCACAGGTTTGTTGCTTCAATCAGTCCCTTCTTTAGAATGCCCCACTTTTGATTTGTATCCATCTCCTGCCTAATGGTACTATATGATTTCTCACTGTTGCCATCTTTCCAAAGTTAGCCCTCCTGAAGTCTGTCACCCTGGTTTTACTGCAAGTGCCTACCATATCCTTGTCTAGGGAGAACCATAACTGTGTTGTGGTCGCTCCCTGGCAAGGAGTCCTCCACTCAGACAATGTCAAATCTTGGATGTTCCCCTTCCTGGTCGGTTCATGTACTCTCTGTGTGAGGAATGGGTCCTGGAACCCATCCAGAATGGCCCTGGCACTAGGGGAGGTCATTAAAGTCAGAGCCTTGGAAATGTAATGCTTCAAAGAAAACTGCTTCTACATATTATACTTTATTGTGAGTTTGAAGTAAATTACTTGATAGCTGTGTTTAATTCCACTGCTACTTTATTCTTGGAACTGGCTCTTCATACTAGTATTTAACATAAGTAGACATGAGCTGCATTTTTTTTAGCTCACTGGGCCCTATCCACTAAGGTGTGGCCGTGTGCATATACACATGATTTGCACATACCCGGCCTGCATAGCTGTGTACCCAGGAACTAGCACAGGGTGCGTGGTATGCGCAAGATAGATAGATAGAGAGATAGACAGACAGACAGACACATATCTATAAATAGAGAGAGGGTATCACCGGCTCACTGCTGTAACTGAAGTCGGGAGCAAAACTCCAGCTGTGGCTTCAAAATTCACGAAAGTCCCACTCTTCTCATTCTGAGAACACAGGTGAACAGCTCCTCTCACTCAGCTGGGCACCCTGGATCTCTGGGTGCCTAGAAACATTATTTCCAAGGCAATTTTCAAAAAACAAACACCAGAATCTAATTAAACAGGGGCCAGTTTAGTTAGGTTCAGGTGTTTGTTTTTTGAGAATACATCATAATTATGTATTTTCAATGTTTTTAAGTTAAAAAATAAAAAGATGGCGGCTGCCATGATCTTTTTTTCCCTCACAAATAAATAATGAAAATAAGCACTTACAATCGATCTTTTTTACCACTCAAGGTTGTCAGGTATCCAAAAAATCCTTAGAACTTTGAATCATATAATATTTGTTCAAAAAACCTTTGAAAGGCACTGCCTTGCTACAGGCTGCTTTTACCCTGAAAAGTTTCATGAAAAAATTCCGTACCATCTGGGCTGTGCATGACAGCAAAAACCAAAAAAAAGCCCCATGTTAAGTAAAGGAAAACCAAACACCGTTTTTTTTTTTTACATTATTTGGTGTTCTGTATCTCAAAAACTGAACAAGATGCCATCATAAAACTTTTTGTGTCTTGATAACTCTTCCAGCCGGACAGTGCATGTCCAATTTTAGACTATTTCATCAAACTCAGCCAAAGTTATTAAACTGCAAAAAAGTACAGTTTCGTAGAAACTTACCGTAACAGTAGATCTTCAAGAGAGGTTCCTTCAGTAGGTCATTACATATAGGACTGGCACCACTTGGCGTTGGGCCACACGGCAGACTTTTCTAGCGATCCCTGACATGGGACCGCCCACCTGATGTCATGTGACCGACGTCAGCGTGGCCATATATAGTGGGTGGTTCCCGCGCCTGCCCTCCAGTTCTCCCGCCAAAGACAGGAATAGGCCTGACAGCAGGAGCAAACAGGATTTGGAGTCCCTGTAAGAAATAAAATGAGGGGAAGGAGGGAGGGAAAAATATGACCTACTGAAGGAACCTCTCTCGAAGATCTACTGTTACAGTAAGTTCCTATGTAACTGTACTATCTTACTTCGAGAGAGTTCCTTCAGTAGGTCATTACATATAGGACAGAGTCCCAAGCAGTTCATCCAAAGAGAGACTGAGAGAAACCATGGAGGAGGAGAAATAGCTCCAACAGAAACGGGGAACCAGAATGGACCCAACCTAGGACAGAAGGCCCTGCAAGACAGCTAGGCCGAAGCCAGCCCTCTGCCTAGAAGCAATGTCCAGACTGTAGTCCTTGAGAAGAAACTTAGGATTTGTCCTGAGGACCGCCTGGTCTTTGTGGAAAATAGGATAAGGCTCTTTACAAACTAGAGCGTGAAGCTCCAAAATCCTTCGGGCTGATGTAAAACAACTAAAAATAATGTCTTCCAGGAAAGAAAATGCAAATCACTGCTCATGGCTGGCTCAAATGGGGGAAGAGTGAACTTCTCCAACACAAAGTTCAAATCCCAAGGTGTAGTTGGACCACGGATGGGGGGTTTCAGATGGAGGATCCCTTTCAGAAAGGTTTTTGAGACTTCCAACTGAGCCACGGATTTACCATCCACCAGCTTGTGGTATGTCGAAATTGTGGAAAGGTGGACCCTCAAGGGAGGATATGACAGACCAGAGTCTGACAGATGAAGGAGGTATTCCATGATTTGAGGGGCAGAACAAGAAAAGGGGTTCCCATTTTTGGAAGTTGTCCAGATGGAAAAACGCTTCCACTTCATGGCGTAAGTGGAATGAGTAGAGGGGTTTTCTAGCCTCTATAAGGACTTGAGTGACTCGGTAGGAGATCCTAAAGTGAAAAATCACTATGTCTGTAGGAGCCATGCATGCCCGGATGTACAAGACGATCTCGATCCTGGGTCAAGAGGTTGTGGGTCACTGGAAGTGGAACCGGAGGTTCCCTGGATAGCTGTTGTAACAGCGGAATTTGTCTCGGCCAGAGAGAAGTGATGAGAATCATCCTCACCTTCTCTGCCTAAAGCTTGAGAAGGACCCTCTGGAGAATGGGAAACAGAGGGAAGGTGTACAAAAATTTCCCTGTCCAGGAGAGAGACAGTGCATTGTGCCAGAAAGCACCATGCCCTGGAATGAGCGAGCAAAAGATGGGAAGTTTTGCGTTGTATTGGGAGGCAAAAAGGTCGATTTCCGGACACCCCCAATTTAGAAAAAGAGATTCTGCCACTTCCTGATGTAATTCCCACTCATGAGACAGGGTCCGAAACCTGCTGAGACTGTACACCAGGACATTTTGAACACCTGGAATGTGCACGGCCACAAGAGCCAGATTGTGCTGGACCACCCAGTTCCACACCCGCATCACCTCCCTGCACAGGGTATACGATTGGGTTCCTCCTTGTTTGTTGAGGTACCAGACTACTGACATATTGTCTGTTTGGACCAGCAGTGATCCCTTGGGAAGGAGGGTGTGGAAGGCTTGCAAGGCGTACAAGACTGCGCTCACCTCCAGAACGTTGATGTGTAAAGGTGCTTCCCAGCTGGACCACAGTCCTTGAGCTTGGTGCTCCCCTAGAAGTGCTCCCCATCCCATGTTTGAAGCATCCATAGTTAGGGATGTCAGAGGAGCAGGGCTCCTGAAAGGGAGACCTAAGGAAAGGTTGCAGGGGTCCCTCCACCAAAGCAATTCTTTCTGAACTGCTGCAGAGACCAGTACCAGATGGTCCGAGTCATCCAGGAGTTGGTCCCACTGCACGTGCAAGGACCACTGAGTAACACTCATGTGAAGCCTCACCAGGGGAACAGCAGTGATGGAGGCTGCCGTCAGGCCAAGAAGGTGGAGGATCTCATGGGCCAGGATGGTTCTGGATGAAGCCACTCACGAAGCCTGATGGATCAATGTCTCCACCCTGTCTGGAGGAAGGAAGGAAGGAAGGAAGGCTCTGCATTGGACCATATCCAAGACTGCCCCAATGAACTGTAGTCTCTGGGACGGGATCATGGATGACTTGGGAATACTGATAGTAATCCCTAGTCTGTCAACAAAGGAGTCCAAGGTGAAAGAGAGAGCCTCCAGTAAAGAGTCCCTCGACAGGTCTGCGATCAGCCAATCATCCAGGTAAGGGAAAACTGCAATACCCTGGTGGCGTAAGGAAGCTGCCACCACCGCAAGGCACTTAGTAAAGCACCTGTGGGTGCCTCAAAGGAGCCGCCCCTGAAACCAAAGTGCTCCCTTGAATTGGAACCAGAGAAATGGCGGTGGCTGGGGAAGATCAGGATGTGCAGGTAAGCATCCTGCATGTCCAGAATGCACAGCCAATGATCCTCCAGAAGAAGTGGGAGGAGATCCTGGAGCATCAACATCTGAAACGTTTTGTACTCAACAAACTGATTGAGCTTGCTTAAGTTGAGAATGGGTCTGAAGTCTCCCATATTTTTTGGAACCAGGAAAAATGGGAGTAAAACCCCCTTCCCCTTTGCCGAAGGGGAATGCGCTCTTTTGCTTCCTTGAGCAAGAGGCTTTGAACTTCTTCTCGGATGAGAAGAGCCTGATCCCTAGTGTAAGAAGTCCTTTTTGGCAGAGACTCTGGAGGAAGTTCCACAAACTCTGTGGTGTGTCCAGTGGACACTAGTTGCAGGACCCATACGTCGGAGGTTATTGCCTTCCATTCCTGCGCATAGCGGGCGAACCCCCCCCACCTGCTCCCTGTCATGATACTGAGGAGGTAATGGGGATAGTAAGTCAGGAAGTGGCAGGATGTTCAGGGGGAGGGCCCCCAGCGTGTCTCTGGTTCTTGGAGGCCGGAGGAGTGGTGGAACTTGTGGACTTGCATTTGCCCTGGCGCCGAGCCAGGGCCTGCTTTCTTTGCTTCCAGGTTCTTTTCCAAAAGGGCTGCTGCTGCTGTTGAGTGCCCAATCAGTACATGGACCTCACTGATCTGAGGGCAAAGCCTCTGTCCTCAAGATCAGTGATGATATCTTTGGTGTCCCCACTAAAAGCACCGAGCCTCAGAAGGGGGCATCCTGAATCGTCGACTGTACCTTGTTGGCAAGGCCAGAGATGCGAAGCCAGGAATGCCATCTTAGGGCAACAGCAGTTGCTGAAGTGCGAGCTACAAGAGTCGACAGAGTCGTATGTAGCCCGCAAGGTATGCCTACATGAAAAGCGAGAGAGGCGAAGGTTTTTGGCAAGCTCCTCTTTGAGGCTTGAGGGTTCCATAGACTGGACACGAGCCTCTAATCTGGCCAGGGTAGCCTTTTGGTGGAACATCATGTGGGCCACATAGTTGAGGGATCTAAGCACGTAAACTTTTCCACTGAAATGGTCCATTTACCTCGACTCATTGTCTGGAGGAGAGGTGCTCATGTGCTTGGGTGCAGCGGAGCGGTCATGAGCAGCTGAGATGATGACACAGTCCACCTTAGGATGTGTCTTTAAGAACGGAGCATCCTTTGGCGCCCGGTAAATCCTGTCCACCCTCTTGGGGACAGCTGGGAGGGAATGAGGCTTCTGCCAGACCACAGAGGTGAGGTCCTGGTGAGGTCCGATCCAGGGAGGAACGGGGACCAGAGACAGAGACTCTGAGTCCAGGTGTTCGGCTAGCCTCTGACTCACAGGGTCCTGTTCCTCCGTCTACCATTCAAAGAAATCCTTCATGGACTTCAGAAGATCTGAGAAGGCAAGGTCCTCTGGGGGAAACCTTGGATCTGTGTGCCACAGGATGAGCACTTCTTGAGTGAAGACATCAGGTAGAGGAATATTGAAAATAAAGATTTGACAAAGGAAAAATCCGACGCAAAAACTAACACGACGATCACTGTGGAAGTTTGTCACGAGACATGACGAAAGAACTGAGGAGAGCGGGCGTGGGATCGCCCACTATATACGGCCATGCTTACCTCGGTCAAGTGATGTCAGGTGAGTGGTCCCCCATCAGGGATTGCTAGAAAAGTCTGCCATGCGGCCCGACACCTGGTGGCACCAGTCCTATATGTAATGACCTACTGAAGAAACCCTCTTGAATTAAGATCTTTGGTTTAACATTATACAGCCTACTCAATCCTAACTATAGGGGTACTACCACACCCCTATAACAGTGGATTGTGAACACAGAAAATAATTTGGTTATTATACTAACTGTGTGACCTTGGGCAAGTCACTTAATCTCTAAGTGTTCCAGTCCACCCAGCTGTGGAGATGGTAGAAGCAAGACCCTACTGGAGACTAGATGCTACATCTCACCTGGGATGTCCAGGGTAACTAAATTGTAAATAAAGTAAAACAAACAAAAAAAAAAGAAACTTTCAATAATGAGGTACCCATCTTGAAATTAATGCACCATCTTGGGAATTGACTTTTTTTTTTTTTTCGCTTGACTTATTCATTTTCACCACAGGTACGTCATCAGTCTTGACTACGAACATACGTAATTTGCCAACAGATAAAGGCCTAGAGGTCTATCAAGTCTGCTCGAATGTGCAGCTAGCACCCCTTATTCTGCAGCTGCCCCTCCCTTCCACCTTTCCCCCTTCATTAACCCTCCCCCTTGTCCTGTCCCATCATCATTTGAAGCAGTTCACTGTTCTACTGCATACCACTTCAGCAGGTAATGCATTCCACCCAGCCACCACCCTCTCTGTAAAAAAGTGTCTCCTCATCTCCCTCCTGAACCTTCCTCGCTCCAGTCTCATATCATGGCCCCTGGTGGCCCTCCCCTCCCTTACTTTGAACAGCCCCTCTGTACCCGTCTTGTTTATTCCTTTCATGTATTTAAAGGTTTCAATCATGTCACCCCTTTCTCTCCTCTCCTCCAGTGAGTACATGTTCAACTCCTTCAACCTCCTCTCGTATGATAAGCCCCCCAGCTCCTTGATCATCTTTGTCACTCTGCGCTGCACCCCCTCCAGTAACTTAATGTCCCTCTTCAGAGATGGACGCCAGTACTGCACGCAGTACTCCAGGTCTGGTCTAACTAATGACCTATACAGTGGCAGAATCACCTCCTCCCTCCTCGAGGATATACCCATTGCAATACAACCCAGCATTTTGTTGGCCTTTGCAGCTGCCTTCCTACATTGTGCCGAGTTGTTCATTGACCCTGTAATGAGCACACCCAGATCCTTCTCCTCCTCTATCTGGGCTAGCTGCACTCCCCCTAGCTGGTAACTCCTCTTTCGGTTCTTCATCCCAAAATGCAGCACCTTGCACTTTTTGGCATTAAAGCCCAGTTGCCAGGTGTCTGACCAGGTTTCAAGCTTTGCCAGATCATCCTACAACCCCTACCATCCCCCTAGGTCATCCACCACCATGCCTACCTTGGTATCATCAGCAAACAGACTGATCTTGCTCTTGATGTCCCATAATATATGTCTGCAATGAATATCCCAAACAACACTGGTCCCAACATCGAGCCCTGTGGAACACCGCTCGTCACTG
The DNA here is from genome assembly GCA_016271365.2 of Neoceratodus forsteri. Classification (NCBI taxonomy): domain Eukaryota; kingdom Metazoa; phylum Chordata; order Ceratodontiformes; family Ceratodontidae; genus Neoceratodus; species Neoceratodus forsteri. Next base: position 115,799,262 of record JADMNL010000025.1, read on the forward strand.
CCCTTGGGTGTGAGAGCTCCCCACCCATCACCACCCTCTGTTGCCTTCCCTGCAGCCAGTTTCCTACCCATCTCACCAGCTTTGCACCCGCCCTTGTGGCTACTAACTTCCTTTCCAGCCTTCCATGTGGCACTGAGTCGAATGCCTTACTGAAGTCCAGATACAGGACATCCACTGCATGGCCGCTATCCAGCTGCCTAGTTACCCAGTCATAGAACTCGACCAGGTTGGTTTGGCAGGATCTGCCACGTATGAAGCCATGCTGTCTGCTGTCCTGTAGTCCTTTGGCCTCTAGGAGGGCCACCAGCCTCTCCTTCAGGATAGTCTCCATTAGCTTACCCACGATGGATGTGAGGCTCACTGGTCTGTAGTTTCCCGGTTCATCTTTGGGGCCACTCTTGTGGAGGGGCACCACATGAGCCATCCTCCAGTCCTGAGGTACACACCCCGAATGTAGTGAGGCATTAAATAGGTCTGCCAAAGGTCCTGCAAGGACCTCTGCCAGCTCCTTCAGTACCCTGACGATATAAACAAATGCATCAGGCACTTAACAGTCTAAAAGTTCCAGTCAATCCCACTGTTGGATTCAGAATCAAAACCAAGCTCCTATCACCATCTGTTTTTCCAGCATTTCCCTCTGTCTGTGCCCCGCTGTACTTTCTGTATGTTTGAATATGCCTGAACGTATACAGATTCTGGACATACCTGTATATGATTTCCTAAGGGTTCAGTTTATTTAACCACAGTATTATATGGACGAACAACTATTTTTTTGTATCCTAACAGGGCTAAATCCTTTAAATCCCCCATCTCGACTGGACATCCTATGCATGGCCACACAACCCACTTGCGGCTGTGCATCCTGCTTGCTGCTGCACAATGCACTCCTGGCCACACATCTTAAAAAATATCACTCATTCACCTCACTCACAGCACAGTCCAGCACTGGGAGCCCAGTACCCATCATGATCAGTAAGTACCAACTATAAATCGACACACACCAAATACAGCAGATGGAAAAACAAGGGGAGCGAGACACACCAACTGTAGCAAATGTAGAGTCAGACCAATATGCTATTCATTTGCGTGAGTGAGGGGATGGAACCAAACTGCTACAGTTGGTGTGTCTCACTCCCTCTTGCCTTTCCGTCGGCTACATATGGTATATGTCAGATTTTAGTTGGTACTTATAATTTTTGCCCATATTCGGTACTGGGCTCCTGTCACTGGACTCTGCTGTGAATGAGGTGAATGGGCAATTTTTAAAAAAATAGATTTGCTGCTGGTAGCAGGAAGTGTGACAGCAAGTGGGCTGCATGGCTGCGAGTGGGTTGTGCAGCAGTTATTTGACTGTCTGGCCAAGATGGGGGATTTGAAATATGGTGTCTCTTAGGGTGCAAAAACATTTACTCCACATAAAAATGTGGCTAAATAATTTTAGAAACAGGCAGAAAGTGCACAGTGAGACAGAGGGGGGCAGGGTTTTAATTTTGAATCCAGCAGTGCAATTGGCTTGAATGTTTAGGCTATATATCTCACACACACACACACACACGCACACACACATGCACACAGATTTGGGAAAAGTGAGAGGCCACTGGATGCCAGACCTGAATGCTCTCTCCTTCTCGACACACAAGTGCGGACTGCACCATACTGTAATCCACTCCAAGTGTCCAGCTCTTATCAATTAGTTGCACATTGTTCCCACCAGGCTGTGTTCCCAGAGGCCCTGAAGGATCCTTGCGGGTTGTCTCTGGCGCCCGTTTGGAATGGAAGATACTGAACACTAAATCTCCTTTCAGGATGTCGAAGTCCCATGTAATCACAGATGCACCCTCTAGTATTTCAATTAAAATCTAGGAACAAACAGCAAAAGAAAACATAAAAATGCATTCAGTTCTAGAAACATATTGACAATGGTTAACTTCTTAAATACACCTTCTCGCCACCTCCTGTTGGTTATATTTTAATCTATTTCCAATACCTTCTCATCCACTTTACCCGCTGGTATTTATTTGCACTATAATGATTCTGTTTATTTTACTTGACTCTTAAAGAGCTACTGACGCCTCACAGAAAACTTTGAAAAACATAATAATTAGGTACAATTCCGCTTGCATTCCATATATATTTTACATATTTCTCTTCTCCATATTACTGAGTAAATTTGTATGAATACATGATAATTATCCCTTAGAGTTCCCCTAGAGTTTATCTGCCTCTGTAGCTTACTCCCTACTTCAAGTCATAATCCTGTGTTGTGACATCACAATGTGTTGCCATGGGAGTAACTGTGATGTCACAAGCAGTGATTTATGACCTCAGGGAGGGAGGAAGAAGGCAACAGGAACAGATGAACTCTTTAGGAGCAAAGATCCTGTTTTCATGCAAATGACCTTAGTAATAAATAATGGGGAGGAGGAATACACAACTAATGTGAAATACAAGCTGAACTGTGTCTAAATACTGTGTTTTGTTAAAGTTCTCCTGAAGGTGTTAGCTGCTCTTCAATATCTCTGTAATATTGTATGGTATGTACTGTTCACTTTGATCGGTAACTCATTCCTGCCTGTATTATTCTGCTTTGGCACCATGCCTGCACTTTATTCATTGCATGGAGCTGTTCCTCCTTTACTCCTCCCCGCTGGTCGCACTTGGAAATGAGCCTTGACTTACTGTACCTTTCCCGGTTACCAATTGTCAATCAGTAAATCTATAAGTAGATCTCTGTTTCAGTACGTTCTTTTGCAAACATAATTTACTCAGTTGTGACAAGTTACCAGAACATACTGTATAGAAGGTTATTTTCGCTATCTTTATTTTCACTATATTCGCTAATTTTGACAATCAGCGAAAATAAATGGATAGTGAGAAATAATGGACAACTGATTGTCAGTAGTACTGTACTGAAGAGTAAGCCATCCGCACTCATTCTATCAGACGTGAATATGTATAGAAGGTTGACACACTAAATATAACGGACACTAATTCAACTGGCTATATAGTATATTTTTTAAGCTTCAGTTGCTTTTCACAGGTTTCACAATTAATCTTTAGCGAACTGTCCAAGAAATATATTCCAGCAGTGAGACAGCACCACTACTGTACAGTTAAATGCTGTTTCATGTTAAACCTACATTTTTGTACCTTAGTACTGTGGCTGTCCCTGGATAGAATAACCCAAAATGTTGCATGCATGTTCTTAGATGCAGGATCTCTTGATATTGAAAATTTGGTAACAATCAGTTCAGTGGTTTAAAAGTTCTAGCAAGTTGAAAAAGTGAAAAATTATATTTTTAGACTTTTTTTTTTCTTTTTCTGATGGATAGCTCACAAATGGCTAAGAGTTGAAACCTGAAACTTTCAGGTTAGCTAGAGTTTGGTCCAAGGATGGTCCTTTGCTATGTGGTTTAACTGACAGCTTTGTAGATTTTAAATGATTAATAACATTTTCTGTATTCACACATGCACAGTTCCGTTTTGCACAATTTTTATGACAAACGGTGTTTCTGTAGTTATGACTGATAATCCATTTCTATGGAATAAGAATTCTGTTTTTTGTAAGTCTTATCAATCATGGAAGTGGATAAAAGAAAGGAAAACTGTGCATCTAAAGCAAACAAAAAAACACTTGGAGCTGAAATTTGAAACTGGTTCAGTCACTAGACTGAGGGGTAAATTTGGTTCTTTGAGGGTTGGTTGCTTTTTTTTTTTCTTTTTAAGTTTTTAAACTATCAGTGAAATTAGGGTGTTGAGTGTCATAAAACAGGGCCTGTTGTCATCACTCATAAACCCATTTTCCGGATTTCCAAACCCATTCCACTTTCATGACATAATATTGATGGCTTTTCAAGGCTATGTGAAAAGTAACAGCAAAACAAGCGGCTCCATCTCCAGACCTGCCACAAACAGTTAAACCATAACAACAACAAAAAAGACTGCATTTTACAGCGCATCACTTTTTGAACTGCCGTGGCTTCTTTATTTATGGCCTTCAGACACTACAGCATGATATGAAAGCTATATGTTCTTGGCTCCTGATGTTGTGAGTAAATGAATCAGTTCTTTGTTTTAAGTTGGGGTGGTGGTGCCTTTTCTTTTTTGTTGTTGCCCTGTGAAAAGCAAGTTACAGGTCTGGGGGCAATGTGTGTGATGATGCAGCTGTTGGCCCACAGGGCGACTAGCAAAGTCTGCCACAGATCTGATGCAGTGTGTATGACGTAACCCCCCTACAAATGGGGATTCCCAAAAAGTCTTTCTTGAGCTTGCTTAAATGCTCATTGCCAGGCTGGTGTACTGCATTTTAGTAGATTAAATGTATTGCCAGAGAGTGCCTGTATAGCCTCTGTGTACTGTCTCTTTAAGAGCTGCCTGGATTGCAGTCTTAATTAATCTAAAAGGGAGCTCTGTTAGAAGATGTGCTTGTTTGCTGATCATTTGTTAGAGTAGTAATAATATTGCAGTTTGTTCTAACCTGCCTTCTTTGCAGCAAGGACTGTTCTGTTTACCTCCACCAACTTGGCCAGGGACTGTCAAAATGGGCCAATCAGTACTGTTGGGACTCTAAAATGGAGCCTGCCTACAGGGGCTTGGTAGGGTCAAAACTTGTGGGAAATGTAGTTTTTGCATTTTGGTGCCTAAAATAACCTGGAGGGGGAGCCCTTGTTGCGACTGACAGGCAGATCAACCAACCAAACCTTTTGGATCTTGGGGAAATTCCCAAGTTGCTTGAAATTTCAGTTAGATCTAAGTTGGGAAGTGAAGTAGTAACAGCTCAGGGTAGTTTGAGCAGCAATCTGTAGTGGATTTGCATGGGAGAACTGTGGAAAGGCCTGAGTTTTGGCCTGCCTGCTGTCCCTGAGAGGGAACTTGTGCCTTTTTTAGACTGAATCTGAACTTGGAAAGCGAAGTAAGCTACTGAATTGTGATCAGGCTCCTACCTGAAGAAGACCGAAGATTTGCAGAATGCGATTGGCCCATCTGGACCTCCAGCCACCTCTGAATTCCCGGATTGTGCAGAGACTCTGTAATTGCGACTGGAGAGACTTTTGCCTGGTACAGTGGAATTTCCTTACATGTGAATGTGTTGTGTGCTTATAGTGATCGTGATTTGGTTCCCCACTGTGGTTTGAATTGTGTTCTGCTTGCTGGAAGCTGCATTAGAATTTCCTTCATGTATAAATGTGCTGTGTGCTGCTAGTGGGTCGCGATTTGGTTGGTTCCCCACTGTGGTTTGAACTGTATTCTGCTTGCTGGAAGCTGCATCCATCTCCCACGGACTGAATCCATATTCATCTCCATTGGGCCTGGGCCTTGCCACATTGGCACAGCCTGACTACCCGCTGCACAGAGAAAGCCAAAGACGAGAGACCTGCCTGGAGATCAGCCCCCTGCTCAACACTTGAACAGGAACGATGCCCCGGTGATTCGTGTGGGCCCCACTTCTCCGGGCACTCCAGCTCAACAACCTGCAGTCTCAATTTCATCCTGCCTGTGTCCAGTATTGGGTATTGTGAGTAAACATCAGGGTAGCTCCCTGCAACAACAGCTAAATCTAAAGTGTTGTCATCTGATTGTCTGGTTGCTTTTTTCCTGTTGTCTGGTTGCTTTTTTCTTTCACGAACTGAGCCCTCTGGCTCCGGATTACAAATAGTGTGTGTTGTGTAGGTTGCTTTCTTCCATCACAGGGTCCCAACCAGCTGCAACGTTCCTGGCTAGCCCATCTTTTCCCTACCTGGGTACCCAGAGGTGTGACTGTGTGGGGACTTAAAGCGCATGCATGACTGTTTGATTAATATAGCCTTTAAGCCAACCTCATTACGCCCCTTCCTTGTTTAAGTCCCCTGAATGAATCAGATCTGACATTTTCTGCATCTAACTTGACTGTGGTTCCAGTTTGTGCCAAGAGTACTGTACTGTTACTATTTGCTGTGCATAACCTTGTTTTACAGGGGGTCCCCAGGGTCGAGCCAGAGGAGCCAGCCCTGGTGGTAAGTGCAAACTGTGTAGGTACTTGTGTGGTGTACCAGGGGTACTGTAAAAGTGATTATCGTATATTGCTCAGGACACTAGAAGGGAAAGAGGGGGATTACAGTGTCCCAGAGGGCTGTGCCTAGGTTAGTTTGACCACTACCAACTCTGGCCTCCGGGTGGATGCACCCGTTGCAGAACCTAGGCCCCTTAACCTGCTATTAGCCAAGCAGGCAGGGGTAGTAGCCTGTGGGATAGCGCCACCTAAGGGTTACAATGAGATGATGCAGTGGCTACATGAGTGGGTCACTGAGGGCCACCTGTGAAGTCCCCTACAGGTCTGGGGACAATGTGTGTGATGGTGCACCTGGTCGTGAATGGCTTGCAGGGTGACTAGCAAAGTCTGCTACAAACCTGATGCAGTGTGTATAAGATGATGCAGCTGTTTCGTGTGTGGGTCACAGAAGGCCACCTGTGAAGTCCACTACAGGCCTGAAGCAGTATGTGTGATAATGTAGCTGCTTTGCACTCCCAAAGTCCACTACAGGTCTGCACTGTGTGTGTGAGGATGCAGTTGTTCTGTGAGTGGCCCACAGGGCCAACTGTAATGTCCACTACAGATCTGGCACAATGTGTGTGATGATGCAGCTGCTTTGACGATGACCTGCAGTACCATATGCAAAGCAAAGTACAGGTTCTGAGATTTGCCCAACACGGCAGTTGCTTGGCGTATGGTCCAACATGAAGTAAGGTACTATGGTTACCCATCTCAAGCAAACAGAAAAGTCATTGTAGTGTAGTATGTGTTATGATGTAGCTGTTTTGCCCTCCTGAAGTCCATTACATGTCTGACGCAGTGTAAGAAAGGATACAGCTGCTTTGTGAGTGTCCCATAGGGCCAACGGCGGAGTGCATTACAGATCTGATGCAGTGTGTGTGATGATGATGCCGCTGCAGCTGCTATGGCTGATTGCCTGCAAGACCATACACAAAGCGAACTACAGATTCTGGGATGTGCCTCACAGGGCAGTTGGCTGGTATAGGCCAAACACAAAGGAAGGAATCCAGTCCTTTTTAATATGTTCATCAGTGACACAACAGAAGAAATTCAGGGCAAGATGTGTCTAGTCACAGATGACAGTAAGCTCTGTGGTAGGGCAGACAATGAGGAGGGGGGTAAGAGAATTGAAGAGGGACCTGCAAAGGTTGCAGAGCAGGTGCAAGGTTTGGCAGCTGAAATTTAACACCTTTAAGTGCAAGCTGATGTACAGTGAGTATAGGAACTACAAGACATAATACTGGATGGGATGGGTTAAGCTGGACAGTACTATTGAGGAATGGGACCTAGGAGTCATTATGAGTTACTCTCAATCTAGCCAATGTAGCAAGGCCTACAGCAAGGTAATTGGGATGCTGAGGGTATTAGGAGAGGATTTGATAGTAGGAGAAAGGAGTTATTACTACCTCTCACTGGTAAAGCCACACCAGGAGTAATGTGCCCAGTTCTGGAGTCCCCGCATGGGGAAAGACAGGGACAGGCTAGAAATGGTGCAGCATAGAGTAACACAATGATCTGTGGCCTGCACAACAGATCTTACGAGGAATGACTTAGGGCACTGAACTTGTATTCTCTGGAGACCAGGAGGAAGATGAGCAATTTGATTGAAAGCTTCAGGTTTCTGTAAGGAATGAATAAGGTAAACTGTGAGGAACTATTCAACAAGAATTGTGAATATAGAAGAGGGGGTCATGAGTGGAAGCTGGAGGGAAGGAAATTCAGGAGGCATGTGAGGAAGTTCTTTTTTACAGAGAAAGTGGTTGAGCCATGCAATAGCCTGCCTGCTGAAGTGGTGTGGGCCAAGGCAATTAATGACTTTAAAAAGGGTTGGGACATAGTTAAGAATTTAATAGTCACCCAGGAGGGAGAAGCAAAGCAGGGAACGTGGGTGCAGGTAGCGTGGCATAAACCCTATATAGACACTAGGGGCTTGATTTTCAAAGAGACCTTAGAGCAACGCAAGTTTTGTCGCTCCAGGGCTGCAGCAACCTCTGGGTGCACCAGGGACCCTACACCCAATTTTATAAAAATCAGGCATCCTGGCACCAAACTCCCTGGGTTTGCCACAAGCTGCCAGCTGCGCCAAACAGTTGGCACACCTGCAGGATCTGCCTTAGGGATCTGGCTCAGTGCAACACTAGAAGGACGGGGATGGTGGTGACTGTGCTGGACAGGAGGGGGCCAGGGCAGACAGGGCATGTCAGGTGGCATATGGGGAGTTGGGGAGACAGTTGGGCATTAAAGGGAATGCTGTGGCACCCAGCGGGTGAGTTTGCTTTTGTATGTAGTTTTGCATTGTCTATCAATTCCTATGAGAGTACCGCAAAGTACTGTACCTATGAATTATACTGTACAGGGGGAGTTCCAGGGACAGAACGTGACATGGCACCAGGTAGGCAATGCCCTGGCAGCTGCACATTCTGTTCCTGCCCCCCACCCATACAGTATAATTCATAGGTACAGAACTTTGCGGTACTCTAATAGGTACTGATAAACAATACGAAAATACATGTGAAAGCAAACCCACCCCATCAGGTACCAGAGCTTTCCCTTTAATGTCCAGCTGTCTCCCCAACTGCCCCTGTGCCACCTCCCATGCCCCTTTTGCCCCCCGGCAGCCCAGTGCCAGAACCCCTTCCACTGGCACATGCCACTTAGACCACCTACTGGCTAGTCTAAGTAGTGCTCCTTGCTGCATCCATGGAAGGGCTTGCAAAATCACAAAAAGGGGATGCTGCAGCTCACCTGCAAGCCCCCTTGCAACCTGGCGCACCGGATTGTTTGATTCAACCCTGTTGTAAGGGGTCTTTGGCACAACTGCATCAGGATTTGATGCAGGCTGCATTAGAAAACTGCGACTGCCGCAAGTTGTGATGCAAGTCGCCCCTTGCGTCAAAATCTTTTGACACAAGTCCCTTGTGTTGTTCTAATCTCTTTGAAAATCTTTGAAAATTGGTTCCTAGGTCTCAGTGGTAGGACAGGGTATTACTGGCAGACTGGATGGACCAGTTTTTTTTTTCCTGCTGTCAGCTTCTATGGAGTTTATGGACCCCATTGTAAATGAGTCTAATCATTCAATGGGATATCCTTTTCCTTGTACTTGTAAGGAATAAACTTTTGCAAACAAACAAACACGTTTTTATGTTACAATGTACTATGGTTATCTATCTCAAAAAAACAGAAATGTTGTTTCATAAAACTACATTCATGCACAAGTTCATTTTTTTATTTATTAAAGCCACAAAAGTAAGGAAACGCAATGTTAGGATTTTTTGAACCCTAACTCTGCCCACCCCATCCAGCTCCTGAACCCCATCGAGTTGAATGCCAAAGCACAACCCAGGTTTCATACATACATTTTTTTTTTGAACTTTGTTTCTCACCTGGTGGTTTGGGGCATCTCTCAGGCTGGCGTTCACCCCTAACCGCTCGCCTGAACCACTCCTCCAACCAAGACATCAGTATCAGGATCCCCATCTCTCCTGCCAGGCCCATACAGGAGGAGGCCGAGGATCCCCAAGGGATAGGGTCGGGATCGTGGGCAGCGAGGAGCATGTGGGGTGTCTGCTCGGAGACCAGCCATCACCTCACCCAGCCACCAGGAATTTTTACCTTGTTTCTGTTGCCCCAGGAGTGAGGATGTGCAATGACGTCCGGTGCAATGTGGGCACACTCCCATACCCACTTGCAGGATGTCCACCATCGCTCCCTTACCCCAGTCTGTGTTCCTCGTCATGCTGCAGTCTTCCAGCCTCCACCAGGAGCCTCTAGAGCAACGAGGAGTACCAACCACCCACTCCAGGAGAGGAGAGCAGTCCTCCTGATGCTCAGTCCTCTTCTCCCCCTGCTGACCCCCGGCACCTGAGTCCGTTCCCGAACCCTGGTTGCTGGCATGGCGTGAGGTGTGGCGTCCAGTGCCTCAACTCTCAGCATCACTGGGCCTTTCATACGTACATTTTAACATCATAAATTAAATAAAATACAGTAGTATGAAAAACACAGTTACACTCCATGACCAACAATGTACTCATAGGTTGTGAAACACAAGGCCACAGGATACTGACCTAGGGCAATGTGAGTGACGTTGCTGTGGCTTCTTGAGCCACCTGCAGTGCTATTCAGAAAGTCTGCTACAGGTCTGCTACAATGTGTGTAATGGCGCAGCTGCTTTGTGAGTGCCACATACACACATACTGCACCTGCTTCAGTATGTTCTGTCTGTTTATAAAATGGTAACCTGTTACAGTTTAGGAACATACAAATTTAGGAAAGAAAGACCACTGGCCCATCATGTTCTTTTCTCTACCAAGTCGGTGTGAATACCTTCACTCCTTTTATTTCAAGGTACTTACTAATATGAGTATAAAGGTAGAATCAATGTACAATTATGTACCCTACTTAGTATTCCTTGTACTGTATTATTTATCTGTGATGTTAAAACACATGTATGAAACCTGGGTTGTGCTTTGACATTCATTTTGGTGGGATACACAGGAGTGGAAGAAGGTGGGTGGAGTCAGGGTTTAAAAAAGGTTGCATTTCCTTACTTTTGTTGCTTTAATAATAAATCCTAACTTGTGCATTAACACAGATTTTTTGAAATGAATTTTCTATATTTCTGAGATAGGTAGACTAAGCCCTTTACATTCCATATGGCCATGTGCCATTGCAAAGTAACTGCCCCGTTGGGCACAGCTCAAATGAAAATTACATATTCACCATAATTCTTGATCTTCCAGAATATCTTCACCATTCATTACTGGTGGATCTGTGCTGGAGGCACCAGGACCCTGCGGGAGTGTATGCCTTTAAAAGCTTTGGAGGAAGGGGGCTGATGTTGGAGATGGCGCCGCCCATGAGACAGACGTATGACATGGTGCTCATGAACTGGCCAGTAACTGCTGCCAGCCCCCCTGCCTCCTCAATTCTGTTCGTCTAGGATAGGAGGAAGAAAGAGTAAGAACATAGAAGGGTTGAGGCAAGGGAGCCCAAGGGACAGAGAAAAAGATATGGGCAGGATTTTTGAATCTCCTAGATCACTGCAAGCCCGACGATACCATGCATGGGGCTTGCGATGATCTAATAGGATTTTCTATCCCATGCTGGCAGTTGCCGCAAGTTAGACCAACATTTTCTGGTCTAACATGCAGCAATCCTGAGAGCTGTTTATGGAGCTTGCACCAGATATATGGTACAAGCGGCCGTAAACTGTGGAAACTGCCACAACTGTGCCCGAGAATGTAAAATTGGGTGCAGTTACAGTGAAGGATTTGGTGCACCACCAGAACCTAAGTGTGGTGGTGCAGGGCTGAATGCAAGCCCTGTGCCACCCTTTCGAAAATCCTGCCCATAGGATATAAAAGGAACAATGAATAAAAACCAACCAAAGAAGAAGAGAATTCTGGGAGGAGGGTCTTAAAAGTAGCCAGGGATGACCAGGACAACTGGGCAGCAGAATAAGAGAGAGAGAGAGAGAGAGAGAGAGAGTGGGGCGGGGGGTCCTGAATTCTTGTTTGAAAAACAGAAGTGTCAGAAGAGCTGGCTTGCTCTGAGCTTTAACAAAGACATGTCTGGTGCCCTCTGAGGTTAGCTGACTCCTAAATGGGTAGTATGGTTCACTAAAATCTCAAGGACCAGCTAAAGGAGTGGACTGCACGGAAAGAAGTACCTCTCTGAGCTCAGAAACAGGAGAAAAGGCTATAACCCTGAGAAAAAACATAGCCAGTCATAGTTGTCCATCTGAGGAAACAAGGACCATGACAGGTTAAGGATTATGAGTCCAATATGACCAAAATGTAATATGGCAGAAGGCAAGCCTCCAATTTTGAAGGTCTGAAAAGCTGAACCCATGTGCTCAGTACTGCCCTAAAAGGTTCAGTTTCTATATAGAAAGAAATGCAACATCTGAGAGGGGAAAAGTGACCAAGAAAAGGAGATCCTCACTAAGGACAAAACACAGGAACGGGATTCCTCAACAGAAAGAATTCTCTTCCTTCTAACTCTCTGTCTCTGGAGAAAACATCCCAAAAATAGGGTATTAAGAGAAAGAGGTGTTAACAGGCCACAGAAACAATAGAGGAGGTAGACTGTAAGGGGAGAAGCTGAATTGGTAGGAGGACATAGAAGTAACAGAAATACAAGGGAAATCAGGATAAGATGGAAGACCTGTGGATCATGCTAAAAACTGAAAAGGGGGAAATCATCCATCTCGGAGTGATCTCAGGCCCCGAGGACAAGCAGAGGAGTTAGACAGAGAACTACTAAAATCCATCCACTTTCGTAACTGGTAAGATTCAAGAAAATGGACATCTTATCTCATAAAAAATCAACTTCGAGTCATGAAAATAGGACATCCCACTCTTGTGAAAAACACCTTATGAAAAACTGATCAAAAAATTAGCTGTGTGTGTGGTCAAAAAATTAAACTTTATTTTCTTAAGAATTTAAAACCTGCACATTTCTTGGTTAAGCCACATAGCATAGAATCATCCTTGAGCTACACTCTAACTAACCTGAAAGCTTTAAGTTTCAAAATCTCAGTAGGTTTTGTGCTGTGTTCAAAATAAATTTCTTAAAACCATATTTTAACATGTTTTCGACATTCTAGAACTTTTTAACCACCCATCTGACTTACCAAATTAATGAGCATATAAATTGAATTTCAAACATCTGTTAAAATCGTACCTTTATTCAACCCACCAGTGACATTGCTTTAACATCAGTTCATGCTATGCTTGCAGTGTATTGTTTTGTATCCATTTTTACATGTTTTATACTTTTATACTGTTTCCTGAGTCATTCTTGCAAATGGGCAGGTTTCAGTGCAAAAGTCAACCCAGTTACCAAGTGCAAAATAAAATTAAATAAACCCTTATTTTGTATATGGTAGTGCTTTTTTAGTGACAGATTCTGAACTTCACATGAGATAAAATAAGTAAATTACAAAACTAGAGGTTTCAACATAGCGGTCTCCTTCCAGTGTTTAATAGTAAGATATTTCTTATGAACATTAGCTTATTTCTAATGATTACAGTAAATGTCATACGTCCCCCATGCACAGCCTCTCTTCCCATAACTTTAGGACTGACAGTCTACTGCACCTCATGTGGGGCTCCTTTGAAAACAACAGCAGACTGGTAGATGGTTTCAGTCCACAGTCTGATGTGGTCCGAGTTCTCTAGTTCTTCCTCAGTTCGATACAGTGATTTTGGAACCAGTCCTCCTTCCGGGACATTACACTGCAAATTCCAAGATAATTTCAAAATGTAAAATATCAGCACACATTAGAAACCTACCCTGTACATTTTCCCCTCTATATATTTATTTATTAATGTTTTGAACAGAATGAATCCCATGAAACGAAAAGAAAAAATTACTCACCTTAGTAATGTTGTTTCTTCTAATGGAGTCTTGCTATATTATGACATATGCAGTGAGTCCCAACCTTCGAACTGCTCTGGAGGTGAAAGAGTTAACTTTCCATGCCAGGCATGGAACTTTGAGCTCAAGCTCGGTTGAAAACTCTATCTGTTGTTCTTCAAACTCAAACTGTCAGATCTTTACGAGCAAAACTCACTAAGACTCTGTGTGGAAGCTGTAAACCTACACTAGCCAACTGGCTACTAATTATATAAACACATTTTTTGGTGCCAAAACAAAGACTCAAGTCAGGAGACCCAAAAAATGACAAACACAACACAGGTCACCCCAAAAAGGAGGGGTGAAAAACAAGGTGGGCATCTACTAAGTGCCAACACTGCCCTGCCCACCCACATCCCAACAGTAAAGGTTCTGAGAGGGGCAGGCGGTGGGGGAGGTCATAATATAGCAAGACTCCATTAGAAGAAACAACATTACTAAGGTGAGTAATTTTTTCTTCAAACAACATGAAGTCTTGCTATATTATGACATAAGCAGACTACACAGCAGTACCTCCATGGAGGAGGGACAGAACCTACTTAGGAAATAGGCTCTGAAGCACAGCTGTGCCAAACCGAGCATCACTCCTAGCCTGGATGTCCAGGGAGTAATGCTTGGTAAAAGTGTGAACTGTTTTCCAGGTAGCTGCTTGACATATCTCCAGGATAGGGATGTCCCTGGCAGCAGCCAGAGACGCAGCTGTACCTCTGGTAGAGTGAGCCCTCAGGCCTGAGGGAGGAACCTTACCCAGTTTTTCATAGCAGAATTGGATACAAAGACAATCTACCTGGCAATGGATCTTTTGGTGGCAGGTTTCCCTTTGCCAACCTCACCATAAGTGAGGAACAATTGGAGGGAGTCAAACCTGTGACCCTTGGTACGATCTATGTAATAGCTAAGGGATCTTTTGACATCTAAACTGTGCAACCTCCTCTCACCAGAGGAGGAATGGTCAGTGAAGTACACAGGGAGACACATAGATTGATTAAGGTGGAAATCTGAAACCACCTTAGGCAAGAATTTTCTGTTAGTCCTGAGGACTACCTTATCTCTGTGAAAGGAGATAAAATCAGACTCCACTGACAATGCTTGTAACTCACTTATGCGTCTGGCAGAAGTGATGGCTACCAAAAACACAGCTTTCCAAGTCAAGTACTTAAGCTCTGCTGAAGACAAGGGCTCAAAAGGGGGTTGCATTAGCTGGGCAATGCAAATGTTAAGATCCCAGGCAGGGGCAGAATCCCTGAATGGGGGGTTGGTGTGAAGCAACCCTTTGAAAAACTTAGAGAAAACAGGATGGGCTGAAAGAGAAGAGGGTTTACCTGCTGATAAGAAAGCAGACACGGCTGCCAGGTGCACTTTTAGGGTAGCTGGTCTTAGCCTCAAAGTATTTAGATGGACCATGTAGTCCAGGACCGTGGGTAACCCAGCAGATTCTGGGGAAATATGCTTTAAGAGCACCATATAGAAAATCTCTTCCATTTGGAATTATAAGTAGCCTTGGTGGAAGGCTTCCTAGAAGCCTTCAGGATATCTAATACACCTTGGGAGAGGTGTAGGTCAGCAAACTCTAACTCTTCAAGAGCCAGGCCTTGAGATTGAGAGATTTGAGGTTCGGGTACCAAACTCTCCCCTGAGCACAGGTTAACAGATTGTGATTCCTGGGAAGACACAGGGGAAGATGGACTGCTAAGGACATAAGGAGTGGGTACCAGGGCTGTCTGGCCCAGTCTGGAGCAATCAGGATCATCTTGCAAGATTGAGATCTGATTTTGACTAGCACTTTGAACAGGAGAGGGAAGGGGGGAAAGGCATAGAGAAACTTCCCTTCCCAACTGAGAAGGAAGGCATCCAGGGGACTGAGCCCAACACTGGGGGCCTGCAACAAAAAGGGAAGTTGGTGATTGTCTGGGGCTGCAAAAGATCTATCTGGGTGTGCCCCATCTGGCAAATACCACCTCCAGTACTAGGGGATCCAGAGCCCATGCGTGATGGCCCTGGGAAATCCTGCTGAGAGCATCTGCCAGGACATTGTCCTTGCCTGGAAGGTGAACTGCTATAAGGGAGGTGTTCAGAGAGTAAGCCAGAGACCACAACTTCATTGCTTCGGTGCACAAGACCGTAGACCGAGTGCCCCCTTGCTTGTTGATGTACCACATTATGGTGGTATTGTCTGTTCTGACCTGAATAACTTTGTTCTGAACAGATTTGGAAAAAACTTGAAGTGCTAGAAAAACTGCTCTGAGTTCCAACAGATTGATGTGGAGCAGAGATTCCTGAGGGGACCACAATCCCTGGGTAGTGAGGTCGCCCATGTGAGCTCCCCACCCCAAGAGGGATGCATCTGTAGTAAGGATTAAGGAGTGAGACTGAGGGGTGAAAGGAACCCCTTGTCTCAAATTGCCCTGGTCCTGCCACCACTGAAGGGCTTGGATCAGGGTTCGAGTCACTGGAATTAATTTGGTTAGAGGGTCCCTCCTTTGAGACCAAAAGGCTCTCAAATGGAACTGGATGTCCCTCATCTGAAATCTGGCTCCCTGCACAACTGCTGTCGAAGCAGCCATGTGTCCCAGGAGCTGGAGAAAATGCCTTGCTGGTCGAGAGACCTGCAGGGTGAAGGAGGAAGCCAGAGTAATCAGGGTCCTTGCTCTGTCCAGAGGAAGGAAGGCTCTGGCTTCTTTTGTGTTCAGTTCTGCACCTATGAAGGTGAGAAGCTGGACAGGTTCCAGGACTGACTTTGGAAGATTGAGAAGGAAACCTAGAGAAGTTAGCAGTTGCTGAGTTACCTGAAGATGTAACCTGACTTGGTCTGGAGACTGGCCTACTATGAGCCAGTTGTCCAGGTAAGGAAAGATGGCAATTTTTTGCCTTCTTAAGTGTGCAACTGCTACTGCCAGGCATTTTTTGAATACCCTTGGGGCAGATGTAAGGCCGAAGGGTATTGCTCTGAACTGGTAATGGCCTGAGGGCAGTTTGAATCTGAGGTACTTTCGATGGGAGCTTCTGATGAGAACATGAAAATAGGCATCCTTGAGGTCCAGGGACACTAGCCAGTCCCCTGACCTTAAAGAGGGTAAAATAATTCCCAGAGTCACCATTTTGAATTTTGTTTTTAAAAGGTGCTTGTTTAGGTACCTGAGATCCAGGATGGGCCGCCATTCTCCTGTCTTTTTTGGGGTAACGAAGTACCTGGAGTACAACCCTTTGCCCAGGTGTAGGGGTGGAACCCTTTCCACAGCTCTGACAGCCAGGAGGGTAGAGACTTCTGCTTCTAGGGCAAGAGCCTCTGAAGGATTTGCAGGTGGAAAGGATCTGGTTCTCATCTTTGGAAATTTTTTGAAGCTGAGAACCAGTCCCTGGCTTACTACTTCCAGGACCCACTTGTCTGATGTTAGAGACTCCCAGTCCTGGACAAAGTAAGCCAGCCTGCCCCCTACAGGAAGTGGAGAATCGGCCCTGGGCACCCCATCAGGGTGCCTGCTTAGCAGGGGCTTTAGGCTGAGGGGTGGAGGCAGGTCTGCTTGCACCCCGTCTGCCTCTCCCTCTAAAGAACCCCCTCGGTGCATAAGCTGAAGAGGAGGCCTGGGCTTGGTAAAAAGGCCTATGAAAAGGCCTGCCCCTGCCACTGGGAGGTTGCCTTTGAGGAGTGGCCTGCCTTTCCTTGGCCTGTGCACTCCTATAGGTGGTCCTATATTCATCCATTTTCTTCATGTAATTCTCTGTTTGCTCCCCCAATAGAGAGTTGCCCACAACAGGAAAATCCATGGCCTTAGTCTGGGTATCCTGTGACAGGCTAGTACATCTGAGCCAAGCCATCCTACGGAGAGCCACAGATGTAGCCATGACTCTAGATGATACATCATTAGAGTCCACTGCAGCATGGAATTGCACTTTAGATGCCTCAATACCATCAGCGGCCACCTGCTCCAGCTCCTTGGCAAGCTGGCCAGGGACCTGCTTTGCTAGAGCCAAAATAGTATCCCATCTGGATTTCTGGTATCTAGCAACATAAGCCAAATAATTTGCCTGTCTGAGTCCCAAGGATGCTGCCATGTACTGTTTCTTTGCCATGGCATCAACCCTTCTGGAGTCCTTGTCAGGGGGGTGTGAGGCCAAGGGAATATTTGCCTTGTCACAGGCTGCAGCCTGCACAACCCCCACATGGCTGCATTGTAGTGTAAGGAACCCCGTATCAGAGCCTGATAATGTATACCTTTTGTCCATTCTTTTATCAACAGGAGGTATAGTGTGAGGAGCTTTTAGAATTTTTACTGTCTGTTTCCAAAAAGATTTATGTAGAGGAATAGACAGTCTCCTAGACTCTGGGATATCCATCATTTCTACATAATTAGGCTCTTCTTGATCATCCACAGCTTCCTCCATAGGGAGCTGGAGGGTTTCAGCCACTTTTTTATAAAACATAAAATGAGAAGGGGACTCAGAAAGCCTAGGGGGAGATACTCTAGGTCTGTCTGGAGAGATGTCCGGTTCAATGGGCACATCCAGACTTTCAAATCCACATTCATTCTCCTCATACTCCTCTTCCCCCTCCTCTGGTTCATAAAATTCCTCTAAATCATACTCTTGAACTGGTGGAACCAACCGAACCGTACGCTTACCTGATGGTGCCGGTTCAGTCGGAACCGGGGAGAGTGATTGAACAATTTTAATTGCTTTAGCTATTTCTTCAGCGGTTGGAGAGGGAAGTTTTGGCTCCACACCAGCTGATTTTCTAGTTCTCTTTGCTGGAACCGACTCCTCAGAGTCAGCTCTCCTTTTGCCCGAGGAAGTATCGCCCTGGTCAGAGGGCATTCCCTCTGGTTCGGTTTCAACCGAACCGGGCTGGCCATCCGGTTCAGCGGACTTTTTGGCCTCCCTTTCCCTGAGCCTACCAACTGTTTTATCCAGGGTAGCTGCAGGAAAACTTTTACAAATCTGGCAGTCTGCATTGAGGTCGTCAAACCCCAGACAATAAACACAGGTGGTGTGGGTGTCAGCCTTGGCAAAGGCTTCCCCACAGACACTACAGTGTTGAAACCCAGTGGGCCGGTTTTTTCTTTTGGGTTTCTCAGACATAGTGCCAGCCTAACCAAAAACTTGCCCGTTTATGGCAATCCGCCAAGCAAGACTCTCTTATTGGTTCCCAACCATGTCACGGGTCGTGGAAAAAACCATAATGAAATCCGTTTTTTTTAGAACCGATAAGAACCGGGAACCACACTTCTAAAGATAGACAATGTATTAGAAACAAACTGATCGGTTCAAACCGAACCGATGAAACCGTTTACAAGTTCCACACAGAAAGTAAATGTAAAACCTATCTAGTACTTACAAATACCACAGATAGTGAACCGACCGGTTGCGGTTTAAATTCGGTTAAAAAACCGAAAACTTAATACTTTAACCAACAAAATGAACTGAGCAGAAGGAGAAATCTCCGGAGCGACTGTTCAGTGAGGCGGAGTAAAGAATCTGACAGTTTGAGTTTGAAGAACAACAGATAGAGTTTTCAACCGAGCTCGAGCTCAAAGTTCCATGCCTGGCATGGAAAGTTAACTCTTTCACCTCCGGAGCAGTTCGAAGGTTGGGACTCACTGCATATGTCATAATATAGCAAGACTTCATGTTGTTTGAAATGAAAGTTATGCACTCACCGTAATTCTTAAACTTCCAGAATATCTTCACCACTCAGTCACACTTACGGATCAGAGGTGTTAGGAACCACCGGGAGCAAAGTCTGTGCAGCCTAGGCGGGGATCGATGTTGGTGCTGGCGCCAGCCATGAGGCAGACATAGTGACACTGTGTTCGTGAACTGGCCAGTGACCAACACCAGCCTCCTCCCTTCCTCAGTTCTATTTACCAAGAGGGAAAGCAAGTGGCAAAGAAAAGGAAGAGAGAGGATCTATAGACTCCTAACCCAAAGGGACAAGAAAAGTATATAGGATATAAAATAATCAAATAAATAAAATCCAACTACCAACTAAAAGAATTAAGGGTTTTGCCTAAGTGACACGGGGTAGCGAGTTCAGCTCCCTATACTGGGCCGGGGTGCCGATCAGGAGAGATAAAGTCATGCCATCTGCCAAATGCATAATGGTGTTCCCACCAGCTTGGAAGTTACCTCATTGGCATCACATGATGCCCTTGTTTTGTGCCTTGCCAGCTCTAGGCCCCAGGCAGAAACAAATGGACTTCCTGGATGACTCGTAATCTGGCATGGACGCTAAAAGCTGACTTAGCGTCACCCACAGGTGCTTGCCATAAGCTGCCTGATATGCCTTAAGTGAAGATATGAACATTACAGTGCATGCCACCACAAAAACCTTCTTGCCCCAAACATCGATCTCCACAGGATCCGTGTCAAGGGATGCAGTCATGCACTGGGCACTTAGACCCAGAAGGGTTCTGTAGTGCCAGAATCCCTGAGGTAGGATGCGATAAAACCTGGAGACCATGCAGGAGAGCAGTGTCTGCACTATCTGTCCCTAGGGGTAAGAGAATGGGTAAAGGGATAGAGCCAGACATTCCTGGATGTCTCCGTAAGGAGGGATGACTAAGTGTCATCGCTGAAATCCTCAAGGAATGACAGCTCCAGGGTAGCAGCACTGCAACCTACTGTACAAATAACCCTATACGCAGCTCCTGTAACATCTCCATCAGGAACCGCTGGTACTGGGAGTACTCAGCATCAAAGGAGAGGTGGGCTGAAAATAATCCTCTTCTTTAGAGAAGGGAGTAGGAGAGGAGGAGCTGGATCCAGGCAATGGCAGTGTACGGCCCTCGAGCCCAAAATGGGCCTGGTCTGCCTTGAGGTGGTATTGGTGGAACATCCCAGCCATCGACCTGAACTGTTCCCAGGTATGGGCCCCAGGGAAGCCGAAACACCAAGTAACGCAGAGGACTAAGGCAGAGGAGAGGAAGAAAAAGGAGTGCCATGGATGACCAGGCTAAGTCCTCTGCCAGGGCTACAAGAATGTTCAGGGGATCTTGCCCAGAGGGAGGGTCTGGCAGACTTGCCTGTATGTAACTGACCAACATCAGTGGATCGGTCCAGATGGCCCAGATGTTGCCTTTGGGAAGAATCCCCAGGTGGGGAAAGTGGAGCCACACAGGTCCCACGGGAGAGCCTCGGTTCCCAACCAGTGATTGGGCCAGCTTGTTCTGGGGAGAAGCCAGGCACTGGATAGCACTGCAGCCCCTACCAGAACTGCCACCATCACTGGCCAAGGGGCCAGCTGCAGGCCCAGTGCCATGTCCCAGCCCCTCACCATGGCTGACACTGCCCCCCCCGGGCCAAGCCCAACATTCAAACCAGGAGCACCCCCAGATCCAGCACCATCAATGGCACCAGCACCAGACCTGGTGTCACAAATGGCACTGGGACGAGGTTTGGCACCAGGGATGGCACTGGAACCTGAACTGGTACTGCAAGCGGTGCCAGAAGAGGACCCAGTGCCATCCTCAGAGCATGTACTGGGGTGACCATAGGGGACAATCTAGGCTTGGAGACAGGCTTGAAACTAGGTCCAGGAAGATGTCCATCCTCACTAGCCCCATCCTCAGGCCCAAGGTCAGTGTCATCGCTTACCTCCAGGGTGCTCAGAGGAAGAGATAACAATGATCTCATGGTCCAAAACAGGGCTGACTCTGGAACACCTTATGCATAACTGTTCTAAGCATGTAAATAACTGTACTAAGTTGCTAATCATTCTCCTTCACATTTCCTCTTGATCCCTTCCACTCTTTCCCCTAACCCCTCTATGGCTTCCCCCATCCTCCCTCCCCCGTTATATCGTTTTTGATTACCGGGTAAGTGCTCTAGACAAAGAAATTGCCCATTTTCAGTCATAACCCGGGAGACTTGCAGACATAGGTAAAAGCACATCACATCACAATGGTTACTATTACAAAATACAGACTTGGGTCAAACACAGTACAGCACAGACAGGTACGGTAATACCTACTGCACAGGAGAAATCAGACATGACACTGGGCTATCCATAGATACAGGGGAATACACAATACAGCTTCAAGGAGATAGACCATACAGTATAAGTAAATAGAGAAACTATTCCAGACAGTCTCGGGGTGGGAGACCTCATAGCCTGTCCTTGCCTGCTATTTAAAAATGTGCGAGAGTGGTACGTGAATAAATATATGCTGAAGGGACATGCAAAGAAAGCCTAATTAGGTGTCCTCCCCAGGGGTTGTCACAAGTGCATCCATCAGAGGCCAGGAGGCAGGCACAGAGCTCATTTTTAAAGATGTGCAGTGAGGATTGTCGTGGAATCGCACGGGGGGGCACCAGTCTGGCTGGTAGGGACAGGGGAGTCCTCTGGTGGTTTGGCCACAGCTGTGCCGGACCCCCTCATCATGCGAGTGAGCCTGCTGCTCTCCCCGCAGGCAGGGCCAGTGGCTGGATGCCCCCGCTGGTAAGGTGCTGCAGCAGTGAAGGAAAAAAAGAGCTGTGATAAAAAAAATGAAAAAAAACCCACGTTGTCCGTAACCCTCCTATTAGCGTGAGGGCTGTACACCTTCAATTGCTTCAAATGCCAACATCAACATGAGTTTTACTTTACCATTCAGTGACAGTAAGCTTTCGATATCAACAAAGGCCTTGGGACAACACAAACAGGAAAGCCATGAATAATTATACCATCTTGTAGAGTGAGACATACTTTACTGTTCTACTTCTCCAGATAAGGTCAAGCAGCTGATGGTACTGTAAATAATGAGCATTCTAAAAGCATGCCTGTGCCCCTCTGCCACCCCCCACCATGCTCTAGCTACTGCTGCATGAGTGTATCAGCGCTTGCATAGAAGGGTGCTAATTCTAGTTGCTGTGCCATTTATTTATAGAGAGAGAGGCATGTGCACAAAGGAAAGAGTTGAATAGCTGAGTCAGAACTGCTGATTCTCCTGTACAGAAAATCCAAAGGTACTGTAGCTGCACTGTGACTCAGAGCTGAGGATAGATTCAATTTTATTTGTATTATGTAAAAAAAAAACATCCTACTGGTAGGTGAAGGTTTATTAGTAGTGCCCAGCTCCGAGCTGACAGTCTGGTGTTAGCTCTGAGGGGATGGCTCAGTGGGGGGAGCATAGTGTAGAAAAGGAGGGTGCTTTTGTTGCACTGGGTGGGGTGGGTGGGGTGGGGACTCTTGAACACACTGTGAGGGTGACAACACAATGAGAGGATCTGCCTTTATCTCAAGGCTTCGCAGGTTGCTGCCTGGAGGAGGCAGCATCAGTGACCAACGCCTTGCACATGTCCTGGGAAATGAGCATCTGGAGATATTTATGGTAGGGCACCAAAAAAATGGGAAACATACAGTGGGACCACAAAGAGGGTGAGGGAACACCAGGAGTGCTTCCCTCAAGGTAAGCAACCCAATGGCTGGCTGTCCTGTGGTAGTTTCCCCAGAAGACTTTGAGGAGTTTCTTGAGCCTGGTTCCAATATATAATACTTTTATTTATTCATTGAAATGTTTCACCAGGAAGGCACGCTGAGCAACAAGTTGCTCTTCTCCTGGTGGACCTGGGGGAAATACACTTGTGCTGATGGATGGAGGTATAATGGAACAAAATAATGGAATCATAATAAAATAATTATCAGCATCACCCTAGTCCAAGAGTGCTATACTTCCTCCTTTCCTCCTCAGCTTCTGCCTTGTGACAGCACCAGTATTTATTGTGAGCTCTGTTCTCACCTGCTGGTCTAGACTTTGAAGGAGACCCTAGTAAAGTATGATCTCAGAGAAGTGCCTATGCAGAAGCCCAGCATCCAAAGGTAAAAGGTGAGACTCAAACAAGAGAAAAACTTGCCAGACCATGTAGGAGACTCATCTTCAGCATGGATGAGGTGACCGTAGGGTACAGGCTCCTCAGCATAGCCACCGCTGTTCAGATCCATGGGGGGGACAACCCGCTAGAACATGGCAGGTGGCATGGCCAGGTACCCGCACACAGCTGTGTGTCATTAGTAGCAGAGCAGATCCTAGCTTGTGCTAGGACAGGGGAGTATCAGTAATTGGCTGTGCAGGAAGGCACTGGGCCCCTGTTCCCGTCACCTGAGAACTGGAAAATGAGAACACTGGAATCTGTGGCTCATGTCTTCACAGCTAGGCAGCATCGACAGAACAAGGAAGATGGAAATGAAAGCAGAACTGTTAACGTAACAGTTTGCAAGCTACAAACTCCCATTAGGAAGGCAGGAGCTATTCTAAAAGCAAACTGCAGTTTGATAAATCGGAGGAGAGGAATGCCCAGGTTATTTCTGACACCTGTGTATGTCGATGATGACAATGAGTGTGGAGGTGTAAGTGCACAGACAGGTACCATAGCTGCATTTGTAGAATGGAATGTGGATCGTTGAGATGAGATCAGGAGGAGGCTGGGTCAACTATCTGGTTAAATTGCAACAGCCTGTAGATGGGGTCGGGACCTTGGTATGGAACCCTGGGTTAAAATGTAAAGTACTCTCGAAGAGGAGTGACAAATGTGTGTAGTATTCTGACAGAGAACAAAAACATAGCCAAATGAATCGTGATCTCTGGATCTCTAAATGAACTTGTACAGTTTATATCTCAGCAAAGGAACAATGTGCTCAAAGACTTGGGACATGTGTTTTCTTTTCAGTGAACCCTAAGTGGGGCACAGGGTATTGCAGTGAAGCTCTGGTCAGGGAACGGTTAAAGCAAACAAGATGTGTTGCAAGGGACCTCCCAGCGAGCATAAAATACTCCTAAACAAGGGAGGTTTCCTGGGCTATGCACACCCCTCTCCAAGAACCAAAGCGGAGCATGAGGTGGTTACATTTATTATTCATTTTCCCTGGTAAGCCCAACTGTGATGTAGTACAGTACTGCATTTCACTGCCAGTGGGCGTCACAGAGTAGTGTGTGCTGGCAGCTAGGCACTCAAGGGAACACCAACAAACTGTATGACACTGAGCCGTCTTTAAAGTTCCATTATTCAAACAAGGAAATAATGGAGCTTTCTTCAGAATTCAAAAGTAACAGAAACAGATGGAAGAGCTTTCACATTTTTTGTGATATCTGCAGCTTTCTGTATTTTTTGCAGTTTCCCTTTCTCCCCCCAGGCTGACTTTCTGATAGAACATTGCATGGCACTCTGATCTCAAATGATTTCCTATCAGTTTCTTTCACTGTTTCTTTAAGCAATTCTATCAGTTTAAATATTCTCTCTCTCTCTCTCTCTCTCTCTCTCTCTCTCTCAATGTACTTCTTTGTCTTAACAGATTTCTCGAACAACAATTCACTCTAACAATATTTCTCTCTTTCATCATTTGGCAGAGAGCTCTTTCTCTCTCTCTCTCTCTTCTTGTCTCTCAGGTTTTTTAACACTTCCTCTGCAGCCTTTTTATCAGACTCGAACTAACAGGTGGCTTGCAGTTCATTAATGAGCACGCTCTCAGGGCTGCCACCACTCACATGCTGTACAAAGCCCAATCTGCCCAAAACAGGGGACTTTTTTGAATGTGACAGGTTTAGGAGACATATACATTCTGAGTGTCACCACAGTGGAATACTGCTTTAAATCCTTTATAGCTGTGGGAATGAACACCAAGAGGATAAGGGACTAACTTAGGGTCACACAGTGAGAATGTAGCCATGGTGGGATTAGAACCTGGAATTCCTAGTATATTCTATTACTGAAAAGATATTAACAACAACACTACAGCAAAATGCATGGACTAGTCATCAACCTACACATAGTGCATGTAAAGCAGCAGTGTAATAATAAAGGGGTACTTACCACTTTTGCGGATATCAACCCCCCACCCACACACACACACACACACATTCTGAGTCTGCTGGAGTCCCCTTATAGATACTATATGATTGCAATTAATACCTTTTAACAGTCATCTTGCATGTCTGAACTTATCAAGTAAGGAATAACAAAAACACAGGGTGTGCAGTGGTTCTGAAATACCCTCATACCCTGGTTGAGTTTTGTCTTAGGCCTTCAACCACCTGGGAAGTGTGGTTATTACAGCACATTATACAGCCTGGAATTTCTGATTCCACTAACTTGTATCTATAAATAAAAAGCTCAAATGAGCCATAAATGTAAGAGGATAACACCATCAGACCAAATGCAATTCTTCAGAATGTGGGAGGATGAAAGGAGAGGGGGACACACAATGTCTTTAGAAGAAGGAAGCTTCAAGAGACATAACAGGAAGAATGACTTCACAGAACAAGTGGTGAATACTTGGCATAGACAGCCAGGACAGGTGTCAGCTGTCGTAACCTCTACAATGAAACTGAAATTGGAAAAGCACCTTGAAGAAGATGGTGTAATGGGGTAGTCCCCCTGAGTTGGGGAGGAGAGATCTCGATGGACCAATGGTCTTCTATCTTTCCTAAAACTGAATGTTCACAAAAGAGTACATACTTTCTAAATCCTGCTCCTACTGTCCTTTGATGTGAGGATGCCGGCTTCCTCATGTGCACACTCTCTGTAGATGCTATGTAAGATGACAAAAGAGGAAACAGATGTGGCCAAATTAAAGGGCAGTAGGAACAGGATTTACCATGCATAGTTATTTTGTTTGGTGCACAGAAATTGTTTAAAATTTCACTTTGGAAAGTTATCTGAATGCTGCTGCAGGGCTCTTTAATCAGGAAAGCAGAATGTGAAAGTAAAGGGGGTTCTGACTGCATGAGAAGCGGTGAGGACACTGCCTGACGGCCCAATGGTGGCATGCAGACAAGTTGGGTCTGGGAGCAAAGTTGGGCCACTTTCATCAGACGGCTAGAGCCGGGGAACTGCTGCCAGTTTCAGAACATTGCATGCTGGGGGGAAGAGCTACCTTTGCACTGCTGTAGTGAGCCCTGAGCAACAGGCAAAAAAAAAAAAGAAAAGGAAGAAAATATTCTGCCCTCAGAGTGATGGCTCTAGCACTCTCAGCCCCTCCACACCCTGCTCCTAAAAAAGTGATGCCCTGCCACTGGGGACATGCCATGGAGGACCAGTGCACAGACATGAGATGTCGGGGCTGGGAGGTTGCTGGGGGAAAAAGCCTGAGGTAAAGTGCCTGCCAAAGGAGGATTAAGAAATCATATAAAAACAAGCATTTGTCAATGCTGAATGTTGTGTTGCTGGCACTGGCATTGGTAGTGCTGGAGTTAGAGAGACGCATAATAGGAATGGCAATGAAGTATCCAACCCCACCCCCACTCTGCAGAGACTGACAGGCATTGGGGTACGCCTTTGGGTCGTTGGCCATAACACTCACACCATTTCATCTCACCCTACCCTGCAGCCACCAACAAGTGTCGTGGTGTGCCTTGTGGTCTTCGGGCCTTATGCTCACCCCAATCCATAAGGAAAAATGCTGAGATGGGTGCAGTATAGGAGAATGGGGTGAACTTTGGGGCCAAAGAATCCAAGGCACACCTCGATGGCTGTCAGCAGCTGAAGGGTGGAGGTGGAATGGTGTGAGCATTACAGCTGACAATCCCATGTCACAACCATGACACCTGTCAGTCTCTACAGGGTGTGTGTGTGTGTGTGGGGGGGGGAGGTTATGGTTGGAAACCCTAACGCCCCAGGCTTTTTTTTGTATTTTCACTCCAAATTTTCAACATGGGCTTTTTGTGACCCCACCTCATGAATAGTAGTACTATCAGTTTGTTAGCTGAAAGGTGATTTTGCACAATGACTGCGCCATTTGGTGCCACAGGTGCAAAAACACATTTTGGACAGGATGTAAAAAATGACAGCTGCACTGTTCATAAGGAGGTGTGAAAAATGGCAGTATTGAAAATCTGGAGTGGAACTATGAAACATTGGTGAAGTCATGAGCGTGTGTAGAAACTGTGCAATGCAAACCCGTAACGCAATTATTTTGGGGATTTTTTTTAGCCAAATTTTCAACATAGGCATTTTGGGACCTCTTCTTATAAACAGTGGCACTGCAATTTTATTAATCTGTCCCGAAAGTTAATTTCTCACAGCAACTGCTCCATTGTGCGCCAGATGTACGAAGACACATTTGGGTCAGGATGTGAAAAATGACAGCCATACTGTTCATAAGAAGGTGCAAAAAAATGGCAATGTTGAAAATCTGGAGTGAAAATATCAAAATTTGTCATAGTTACGAGCGTGCGTGGAAACTGCACAACGCACGTATGTAACACGGTCATTTTTTGGAATTTGTTCACCAAATTTGACACATGGGCTTTTTGGGACCGCACCTCATGAACAGTGGCACTGTCATTTCATTAATCGATTCTGAAAGGTGATTCCACACGGTGACCACAAAATCAACTTTTGTGACCAAGTAATGAAATGACAGTGCGTGTGTTCATGAGGTGAGGTCCCAAGAACCCCATGTTGAAAATTTGGAGCCAAAAATTTAAAAAAGTGGCTGAGATATTCACCTAAGCTGAAACCTCCCCATTGATGCCATTATAAAGCTTACCGTGATTTTCTTCAGTTCGCGGTTGGCTTTTGAAGAGTTCAGACGTGTCCCGCTCCACCGAAGATCACCGCGCCAGACCTCCAGAGGTTAAGTATGGGGGGAAGGGGGTGTGTGGGGAGGTGGGGTGCACAGTGGGTGGGTGAGGGTTGGGGTGTCCTAATGAAGAGGGACCGTTTCCTATTTTACAGGGACATAAAGAAAAAAACAGAAGTCGAGGGAATTATTTTATTTAGTTTTAAAAAAACAACAACATTTGGGCACACTGGGGTGGGCTCCCAGTGTGCCACATGAGTTTGGGGGGTGAAGCCGATGGGGATTGGGCACCCCATCGGCAAAGAAATGTGTGTGTGTGTGTGGGGGGACATGATGCCGACAGGGACTGGCACTCTCGCCTGCAACGGATTAAACTGGGGGGGGGACATTATGCTGATGGGGATTGGGCACCCCCATCAGCAAACAAACTGAACTGGTGGGATGGGGCATGCCGACAGGGGGATTGAGCGCCCCAAAGTCAGCTTTCTGGGGATTGCGAGAGACGAGAGGCAGACGGTGGGAGCCACCGCCATGTTTATTGAAATGCTTCACCACGCAAGGCACATAGGGGAGGCATGTCATCTGTGCCGCTACATGATGAGCTTGTCTCTGATTGCAGTGGCAAATTTGTTCAGGTTGGTGGCACTTTGCAAAAAACTTGTGTCACCACTAGCATGCTCAGTAATTGGGGAATGAGGGACGCACCTTCTAAAGCGTGCCCTGCATGCGCCAAAACTGACACACCTCTGCATTTCTCCTACTACCGTCTCCTACTGCCACAAAATGTTGCTTGCGTGTGCGCAAGACAACATAAAAATCAAAGAACCAATGGTACTGTGAAGCGTCAAGCTGCCCTAAGCAGAAGCAGGACTCCAGTGGAACTGAAATGTGGCATCAACGCTATCTTATCTTGTGTAAACAAGTTGCGTGTAAGCTGGGAGCAGATAAGATTAAAGTTTTTTTATTGCCTTTTCTTACTAAAATTTCCAAGTCTGAGTGAGGAGATAAGTTGCAATAATATGCACCAGCTACAGATGTCTGATGTGGGAAAGTTCTGTGTACTACTCGAGACAACATAAAGATGTATCATGCTTTGCACATATTCAGCATCAAACATGGGGTAAATCTGCAAATAACAAAAGCAGCCTTAGACTACAGCAAACACCTGGGACTCCAAGGTCAGCAAAAACTGAATCCTACAAGGGTGGACAGCTACAGGGATCCAGTGTGGGGATGACATGCCTAGTTAACTTTTTTTTAATGTATTTATAATTTTTGACTGGGAAAAACACAGTAAGCTGTAATAACTTGTTCCAGGTGTGTCCTAGGTGTGGGTTACATGGACCTGTCTTACTGACCATAGTAATGTTGGCCATAACACTGGTGAACGCCCCTATTCTTCTTTGATAAGTGCCATGGGATCTTTAACTTCCACCTGGACGTGAACACAGATGGGCAGAAAGGATCTTGCCCTTCTAACTTAAATCAGAACCAGGTAGCCAAGTCAGCCAGAGGTCTGGGATCCTGTGGCAGGCTCACCCTCAACCAACGGAAGGATGATAGGGTACAGGTTACAGTGTGGGGCTCATACCTCTATAGGTCACATGGTTTGAGAGAGAAAAATCAAAAGAAAAAAGAAGAGTGCAGAGCCACGCTGCAGACCAATGCCCAGAGCCCAGTGCTTGTGCCCCCTCCCAAGCAAACAGACCCCCCCTCAGACTCAGATCCATATCAAACCTTTAATCTGGGAAGCCCCTACATCATAAAACCATGGAGCCCAAGTGCCAAATTCCAAGATATATTGATTGCTGCTCTCTCTCCCCCTCCAGTCTCACCACCATCCACTGCATGATGCCCAATCACATTAGGGGGTTTGTAAGAGCCTCTGTCTGATGTTCCATACTGGCAACCTGTGTTAACCTGCTGCCTTCAAGCTGCCTATGGGTTGGCTGAAGAAAAGACTTGGGGTATCTTTCACCAGTGGATGAGGGACCACTGTGGCCTGCCTGACCTCCTAGCCCCCCCTGGATTTGCCTAGAAACTGCAAGGCATCTAGTGTTTGAAAAAGCATGACCTGATGTACTCAGAATCTCCCCATGAGGAATTCTAAAATGGCGGCTGCAGCCTAGGAAGGGAGGGCGACCCACCAAATAAAGAAAGTCAATTCAATCCACACTAATATCGCTTCTAGTGCTAAGGAGCCCCAGATGCTAAGTGCTATAAGGGAGGTCTACCCGCCCTGAGAGGCAGATGCACACAGCCTGGCCCCAGACCTCAGCCCACAGCCATATTTTACACCTTTTCTAAAATCTCCCCACCCTCCCAAACTGGCTCTGCTTAACATACCTGACTGAGTCAGGGTAGTGGCACTCAAAAGGACTGGCAGTGTAGCCTAGAGGTTAGAGTAACGAGCTATGAACAAGCTTAGTACATCCAGCAGATCAGACCTGGGTTTGATTCTCACAACCTCCACTTGCATACTGTATGACTCTGAGCAAGTCACTTAACCACCTAGTGCTCCCAGGTCGCCCCTGAAAACAGGCACTTGTGTCTAGTGGGCCTTATGTGGTTACCAAAGACTAAAAAAAAAGAAAAAAAAAGTCTAATTCAGTTTACAAAGGTTGATTCTGTCCATATAAACCTCCTGTTCCAAAATATATCCCTTGACCAATTTCCTAGTTGCAAGACCGTCTCGAGGAGCAGTCTGAGGTTGTTGTGGAAGATGGTGATTTAGAACCAAGTGAAGGCTTTGCATCATTTGAGTGCTGAGGATTCTGGGTTTGGTCAGACTCGCTGCATTCCTTTGGTGATTTATCTAAGTGTTTAGCACCAAGGCTAGTCTACAGACACCGCTTCATTTTGTCCCTTGGACCATCCATAGTTGATTCCCCTTGTTTTTGCCATGCTCTCTGAGTCAACACTGAGGATGTTGAAGGTGGCCCCAGGTCCTCCATATTTATACCCAGGGAGGAGAGGACACTCTTGGCTTCTGAAAGTTCCACAAAGTGCTTAACCCCCGAGTCACTGATCACTTTCAATTTAGCTGGGTATTCAGCGTACGTTTTAAGGCCATTCTGTTTTAAAGCTTCCTGGACTGTTGATGCTTGTTTTCTTCAGAGTGCTATCTAGGAAGTATAATCATGTTAAAAAAAATGTGCCAATACTGTGGCAGAGGCATAGGTCAGAAAACTTAGGTAGTCCAGGAGAAGTTATAAAATTTTCAAGTAGCGTTTTATTATCATCAATAACAATAAAATAGCAAAAAAATAAAATTGTGCAGGATAGCTTTCCATACAGGCAGTTCAAACAAAGTCCTACACCTAAGAGTATCTGTAAATCTAAAACTGTAAAACCAAAACATTGCTCTCTTTATAAGATGTCTTTGCCTGGCAGTTTAAATTCTGTATCCCGTTCTTGTAAATTACCTTACTGAGGCCTGCTTGCAGGTGCAGCAAAATAGAACATTCTGTCCCAGGGCGGGCTCCTGCTGACAATTCTGTTAACGAGATAGCTTGTGGAGGTCAAAATGTATCTCAAGATCAACCTCCATGTTCCAGCTTGTTACCTTTTCTAATAAACCCATACAGCTTCTGCAAGTGAAGGCAACACATAACAGTGAGTAATTGTGGGACCATTGGGGTGGCCAATTCCTAGACGTCACAAGGAAAATTTGATTATGCAATCAGACAGGCAAGATACAGAAAAGTGACAGAATAGGAAAGAATGAAATAGATCCTTGCTTTTAACTCTCTCTGTAAACAAATGTGGCAGGGTCTGAACCCAGCTCAGTCACAAATCCCAAAGAATATTTCCTATATTTCTCTACACCGTCCGGCGGATTTCCTCCTGAACTCTGAAGTCCAGAAAGCTAAGATCAGAAAGTGAGGTCATGTATTAGTTTCCTTGGGAGGAGGTACTAAAGCCCTGTACACCTGAATGATGTTAAGGCCTTTCTTGGGGAAGGGGGCAAGTTGTGAAGTTTTTAAGAAAGGAGGAAGCAAAAGTAAGTATATCCTCCTGTTTGGTTCCCCCTGGTACTCCGTGAAGCTGTATGTTGTTTTGGCGATTGTGGTTTTCTAGATCTTCAAGTCGCTGTTCCAGCGCCAGTTCATGTTTATGTAGTCCAAACAGGTCAGCACTGTGGACTTCCATAGCGTCTGTATACTCTGTGAGGGAGGACTTGATGGTTCCTGTCCAGTTTCTTAATATATTCAGGTCCCTTCCGTCTGTACCGACCTTTGCTTCCAGTCACTGTAAAGTAGCGTTCATTAAATGTAAAGTTTTACAAAGCATTTAGAAGCGATAACACAGTCTGTTTCCTTTGTGTCACTAGTAGGCAGGGTGGATGCTGGAGCTAAGGCTGAGGATTGGGACTGTTGAGCAAGTTTGCACTGTTATCTGGGACCCTTCTCAGGTGTCTCTGAGATGTTATCTTTCAGATGGTTGCAGGTGGTCATTAGGAAGTCTATAATCTTCCCAGGGAAAACTGCATTCTTGGCACTGAACTCTGCAAGGAAGCTGTACTGTACTATCACAGGTACTTCTTAGTACTAGACTTTCTCGATGGCCGTCCTGGGTGTTGCTTTGTCTGATGTTTTATTGCAAAATCAATAACAAATTTTATTATAAAAAAAGGAAGTCTATAATCTTCCATTTTGAAGACAAGATGGTGAAGGTAAGTGCTGAATTAATGCTGAATTCTGGAGTGCCGAACAGGAGCTCCAAAGTTAAGCCGCCATGCAGCCGATGACATCACCGGAAGTCTCAGTTCTCTATTTCTAAAGACATCTGCAGGAAATTCTTCTCTTTACAGCTTAGAAATCACCTGTTCCAGCTGCTTTTCCGACACTGAAGTCATAATTCTCTGCTGTGACACTCCGACCTGTTGCTATGCAAATTATTCTACTGCCATAAGTAGAGCATTGTGACTTGAAGGCAAGAGCAGCAGTAGGAACAGATGAAGCCTTAGGGCAAAGAACCAGT
The DNA here is from genome assembly GCA_016271365.2 of Neoceratodus forsteri. Classification (NCBI taxonomy): domain Eukaryota; kingdom Metazoa; phylum Chordata; order Ceratodontiformes; family Ceratodontidae; genus Neoceratodus; species Neoceratodus forsteri. The sequence continues at coordinate 115,832,186 of JADMNL010000025.1, forward strand.
TTTCAAGCAAAATACATAATGAAAAGTGAAATGTCCAAAAATTCTAATTTGGGGGGAATTTTGTGTAACGGAGTTCGGCTGGTTCCAACTGTATGCTTTTTGCTGGAAATCAGAAAATCACTTTAAGCAGATTGCTCGAGACCCTTGTGGATCTGACCCTTATAATTAAAGAATAAGAGGAAGGTAAATACCATAAATGTCAGAATTTTAAGTTTCATTCTGTGTACATTCTATGTTTTTCAGTTTTCTCTGTGATGGCAGAGGCTCTTTAAAATGGGTTAGAAAAATAGTAGAAGAAAGAAAAAGTGCAGCAGTTTTTGGCAGAAATCTTGGAAGCCCCATAGAATTAGTGATATAGAGGAATGTGGAGCTTGGTCACACCAGGACAGGGTGATCTTCTTTACTGATGAGAAAAAATAAATTAATAGAAAGTTAATGTCGGGCTACCTTCATGGCCCAGCCGTGCTGGTGACCTGCATCTGGGAGCAAACTTGGGCTGCTGTATCAGGAGCAGGCTAGATGGCCCAGCCCAGCCTTGCTGGTGACCTGCATTTGGGAGTGAGCTTGGGCTGCTGTGTCAGGAGCAGGCTAGATGGCCCAGCCCAGCCTTGCTGGTGACCTTGCGTCTGGGAGCGAGCTTGGGCTGTGGTGTCAGGCTAGGCTGAGGTAACTGCCACACGACAGCATGCTTCAAGTCAGGAGGGTTGGTAGTGGGTTCTGGCACCATAGCAATCCCTTCAGCTGGGTCAGAGAGCTTGCTCTTGCCACAGGAATGCTGTGCGTGTATGAGGCCTAGAGAGGCATGGCACATGCCGTGAGAAGGAGGGAGGGTTCTGGGAGTAAACTGGAAAGTAATCCACTCCACCATCTGAATGATGGCTGAGTGCCTGAACAGGGTATTTCCCTGAATATAGGGTATATCCCTGGATGATGGCGGTGGAGGTATTTGTCAATGCTGGATGCTCGCCACTGGTATAGAAGCCCTGTGGTACTAGATGCGTTGTGGTGCACCGTGTGGGTTATATATCTTAGCAAAGTTAGGAGCCTGTGTTTGTACATAACTTTGTTATATTTTAATATTTTTGCCCCAAATTATCAAAATAGCCTTCTTATGACCCCACCTCATGAACAAATGCAGAGAAAATGTTCAACTCCTATCTGAAAGGTGATTTCACGCAGATCTGTGAAATCACCTTTTGAGACTGAAAAACACATTTTGGCCAGGATTCGAAAAATGACATCTATTACATTCATGAGGTACTGTAAAGAACTGGCTATGGTGAAAATTTGGGTAAAATATTGAAAATTACCAAAGTTATGAGCCTGCGTTCACAAAGTTCAATGCAGGTTCATAACGTTGTTGTATTATAATATTTTTATACCAGATTTTCAAAATAACTTTCTTATGACCCCACCTCATGAACAAGGGCACAGAAAGTTTTGAACTCCTGCCTGAAAGGTGATTTCATGTGGGGACCGTGAAATCAACTTTTGGGATACAAAAACTGATTTTGACCAGGATTTGAAAAATGACTGCTATCCCATTCATGAGGTGTTGTAAAGAAATGGCTATGTTGTAATTTGGGGTAAAAATATTGACAACTACCAAACTTATGATCTTGCATTTGCAGAATTCAATGAAGGCTCATAACTGTTGTTTTTCAATATTTTTACACCAAATTTTCAACATAGCCTTCTTATGACCCTGCCTCATGAAAAAGGGCAGAAAACATTTTCAACTCCTGCCTGAAAGGTGATTTCACACAGGGACCGCAAAAATCACCTTTTGGGACAGATTTTGCTAATTTCACTGAAATTGTTCATGAGGTGGGGTCCCAAAAAAGGCATGTTGAAAATTTGGGGAAAAAATCTGCAAAAATGGCCAAGTTATGCCACTAAGTTAAAAACCCTATTGAAATACATTGCACCAAACACCTGTTTCCTCACTTTGTGGTCCGGCTTTGAAGAATGAAGATATGTTTGTGGTCCATAGAATATTACAGTGTTGGACCCCTGGTGGGTAAGTAAGGGCTTGGGGTGGTGGGTGCTCAGTGGGAGGGTCAGTTGGGAGTACAGTAACGGCTGCAACAGACATTGATGAATTTTTATTTACAGGGTTTATTTAATAAAATGAAACAAAAAAAAAACAACGAGGGAATGTTTTCTTTATTTCAGGTGAACAAGCCTGCTGATGCTTCAGCGTCATTTAGAGATGTGACCGTGCATTGGGAGTGGGCACTCCCAGTGTCAGTGTTATGTTTGGGGGGTGCCGAGAAGGAGGATTGGGTTGGCAGGACAGTTACAGGGGCGGCAACAACAGAGAGTGACAGCAGTACTGGGGGATTGGGCACCCCCATGTCAGTGTAAAAAAAAAAAACTACAAGGGAAGGTTTTCTTATTTTGGGTCATGACACTGAGGGATTGGGTACCCCCAGTGTCATTTTTATGTTTGTGTGTGGGGGGAGTGAGTTAGTGGATGCTGAGAGGGAGGGTCAGGTGGGAGGAACAGTTACGGGGCTGTAACAACAGAGAGTGACAGCGACACTGGGGGATTGGGCACCCGCCAGTGTCAATGTTATATCTGTAGAGGGGAGTGGTGGGGTGGTGGGTGCTGAGAGGGAGGGTCAGGTAGGCAGGACAGTTACAGAGGCAGCAACAACAGACATCAATGGACAGCTGTGAATGAGCCTTCTGAGGCTTCAGCGCCATTTAGAGATGTGACCGCACATTGGAAACGGCGCAGTAGTGGACTGCGGGAGTTTTGCTTACAATGTGGCAAAACTGGGTGACTGAGAACCCCCAGTGTCAGTATTATGTTTGTGGGGGGGGGTTGAGAGGGAGGGTCAGGTATGGGGGACAGTTATGGGGGTGCAGTAACAGACATTAATGGACGGTTCTCTGTTACAGCTGGCATAAGCCTGTGCATGTTTGACATTCCAGGCATACCAGCCTGATTTTGAAGGATCAGCTCTGGTTACTGGGCAGCATAGATCAAAGGGAAAAGCCAACCCATGATTGAGTTGGCTTTTCCTTTTGAAATCCACAACATCTCTGCCCAGCAAGCCAAAACTCTGTCATAATCAGCCTGGCTGATGATTGGTGTGCCACTGTTGTGCCCCTAAAGCACTACTCTGTATAGGCAAGCCAGTGTCACACCTCTCAACAGCCAACTACCATAGCAAAATGTTCACTGCATGCACATGCACATGGTGAGAATAAAAATCAATATGTCTGTCCTCTCTATTTGGGCAGCCCCATCTTTGGCCCTGGCTGAAAATGAAAACTGGGATCATATGTTCCAAAGGAAGCATCTTTAATTATTCAGCAAAATGACAGTTCCGACTAATCTGGAGCTCAGACACTTTGATTACACACACACTGCAATCTCCTCAACCACCACCAGGGTCTCTGTACTGTTACAATTTCCCGGCACTGCAGGACTCTATCATTTGCAGCTGCTCACATCTAGATGGCGCTGCTCTTCACAGACTGCTTTTTCACATAAACAACAATAATACCAAAAATGTTTTAGTTTATTGGGGCAGTATGAGGAAAGTCTGAGTCCTGTCTGGCAACACCAATGTACAGATAAACAGTGGGAACAGTCCCCTTCAATGGCCACATAATATGGTGGAACACCACTAAAGAACAAACGTGATTATCTGAGACAGAAACATTTCTGAATTAAGCTTGCTGAATCTTACCATGCACTCTCCACCTAGAAAATCAGGAATAATTTCCTTATCAAGGTAGTCTATCAGCCCTCCGGGTCCCTGATAATTATTGCCACTGTAAATCAGGAATTTCTGTCGTGTGTTTTCATTGATGAATGGACTGACCTAAAAGAGAAACAGTAAGATCAGGAAATCAACATGGAGTTATGAAATCTTTTATCTATGGGTCACTGGTTTGAATCAGACCCAGACTGGTAGTATTTGAAAGCCATTATTATCCGATGGGGGGTTGGTGGTCCATGTAACACGAGTTTGTAATTAACCTGCTTGATCATGACCCAGACGCCTTCTCTGTATGCAAGGGGAGCTGTTTCTTTAGCCGACTGGTAGGTTTTTGATCTTTGTTACATTTTAGCCCTGCAAACACAGTTTGAGTTCAGCTGGGGGCACGTTTACAATTTGAAATGTATTGCATGTGTAATTCAGTAACAGCGCAACACATGGCAGTAGTGACTATTGGCTTGTATGGCCTTGATACAAGTTACTGGGGTTTCAGTCTAGCTCCTAGCAGATGATCGTCCACATCACAAACCCCCAAAACACAACAGGCATACATTTTCTCCCTTGTTGGCAGTCTCGCATGAGAATCTCAGTGCTCCCAGGTCACCCCTGAAAACAGGCACTTGTGCCTAGTGGGCCTTACCCGGTTACCAAAGACTCAAAAAAAAAAGCCAGTGGAGGGCATGACTTCTGACCATTTCCCCTGTTATGTGGTCCCTCCATGACAGGGTTGAAGCATATTAGTAGGGTAGTGTAGGTAGGTTTGCACTGGGACCACTAATGCTGTACCTGTCATGTGAGTAAACAGAGTACCTCAGCCTCCAGTGCTATCAGTCCAGCAGCTTTCATGTGTAACCCCCTGCAAATGGGGGTTCCCAAAAGTCTTCCAGGAGCTTGCCTGAATGCTGCAAGCCTGGATGGTGTTCGGTGTCTAAGCCATTTATCTGTGAGTGCTTTTAGAGCCTCTGGTACTGTCTCTTTAAGAGCTGTCTGCCTGCAGATATAATTAATTTGGATGGGGGTCTGTGTGTTTCCCTGCTTGAGTCCCACTCGAGCTGCTGCCAAATCGCTCCCATTTCTGCCATCACTAAGTGGGCAGAGTGAGCACTTTTCAAAGATATAACTGTTTGCCAGACATCATTTAGAGTAATAACGAAAATACAGTTTGTCTAACCTGCTTTTCTTTGCAATCAGAACTGTGTTTGCCTAGTCCCCCATTCTAGTTTTGAACTGCTGAACTGGACCAATCAGTGTGGGGGGACCTTTGAAATGGAGCCTGCTGCTGGCAAATCAGAACTTGGACTTACATTGTGGAGCCAGCCACCTATGTACTGTATGGCGAATGCTTATGGGAATTGTAGTTTGGACTTCGGCGCCTTTTTTTCACTAACAGGGGGTCCCCAGAGTCAAGCTGATTGAACCAATCCTGGGGGTAAGTGTATATTGCAAGGGTACTGTGATTGATTTGTGTGGGCCACTAGTGGGAAGAAAGGGGGGTTGCAGTGACCCAGAGGGCTGTAACCAAGTCATATCAGACTGTCTTAACCCCAACCTCTGGGTGGAGGCACCCGCCATCGGATCCAGGCCCCTCAACCTGTTAGTGGCAAATCAGGCAGGGGTAGTAGCCCTTGGGATAGCGCCACCTAGGGTTACACATGAATTGGTAATTAACTACAAAAAAGTAACTACACTGAAATAAAACAGGCATGCAGGTGTGTAATTTCTTTGCAAATGCTATTATGGACATGGGTCAGCAGTTCAGGACCAAAATGAAAGAGCTACACTGAAACAATTCGCGCTGAAATAAAGACAGGTTAGACAAACTACATTTTCTAAGTTGCTCTAAATGATTTCTGGCAAACAGTTATATAATTCAACAAGGCTCCCTCTGCACATGTAGCGACAGCAGAAATGGAGCGAATTGACAGCAGCCCAGGCGGGATTCAGGCATTAGAACACACAGTCCCCCCCTTTTCAATTAATTATGGCTACAGGCAGACAGCTCTTAAAGAGACAGTACCAGAGGTTCTAAAAGCACTCACAGATAAATGGCTTAGACGCCAAACACCATCCAGGCTTGGAGCATTCAAGCAAGCTCCTGGAAGACTTTTGGAAACCCCCATTTGCAGGGGGGGTTACACCAGCACAAGGCATGTGCACTCCCGCATGTGCTCTGCAGATGTCCGCCGACATCTCGTCCCCAGCCACGTGGTCCATGTGCCGGTGCTGCACTCCCAGCCTCCGCCAGGAGATACACTTATGCCGGGAACCTCAGTCCACCCCCGGAAGAGAGCAATCCTATGAACACTCATTCTATTTCCCCCAGCCAGCTCTCTGACGACACATGCTCATTATCAAACTCGGGCTGCCAGCGTCGCACATGATAGTACTACTGCTGCGCCAACAGACCGGCTTTCTAAACTGCTTTCAAATTAAATAAAAAGGAAAGCGATTAAAAGTTTTTATTCAAAAAAACATCTGGTTCCCTTAGGCAGGAACCACAATATAAAGGGGCTTTCTCCAGTTCCTGAGAACAGGAGAAACCGCTAAAAATATAAAATTTATAAATAAACACCCTAACTTACACAGAGTATTCATAAAACTAACTTTTAAACCAGAAACAACAATGTTTGTAATAAATTAAGAAACAGGATGACCAGAAACAGGATATGACTTTGGGGCGGCTGCTCTCTTCAGTAGAGAAATGTAACGTCAGGAACCAGCTCTAACTGATCCACAGAGGGGCCACCAGAATCATGGTGGCTGGATCATCTGGAAGATTGGTAAGGACCTACTGAATGAACAGGATCAGGAGGAAGGGGTAGAGGAATTGTCCCTTCCAGCAGACATATTTTGCCAGAAAACTCCAGGCCATGGAGCGAGTGAGCAAAAACGTAGCAGTTTTGCATTGTGTGTGGATGCAACAAGGTCCAAACCTGAATGCCCCCACCGACTAAACAGAAATCCTGCCACATCTCCTCATAGTTTCAATTAGTTTCAGTTCATGAGGCTGTGCCACAGGGCGGCTGTGAGTATTTGCCAGTACCTTTTAAGTGCGTTCCAGATCGGTCGCGACAAGGTCACATTGTGCTCCACTGCAAACTGTCATGTATGCATCGTTTCCTGACCCAAGGGACAGGAGTGTGTTCCCTCTTGTTTGATTAGGAAGTACATAACACACTAGTTGTCTGTTTATACCAGCAAGGTCTCCCCCTGAAACTGTGGGGCCATCACCTGGAGCCTATACAGTGTCACTGTCATCTCCAGCACATTTGTATAGAGAGTGATCCACCAGGACCACACACCCTCTGAGTCCAAAGGGAATCAAGATGAGAAACCTACCAAGGCTGGATGAATCCAAAGAGACAGTGACCAAAGGAGAGTCCCCGAGGTAGGAAGCCCTTAACAGCAGATGCTCCCTGTCCTGCCCCAACTGGAGTGCTTGCAGCAGAGAGGCACAGCCACTGATTGTGTGCTTGAGAGACTGGTGCACCTGTGACTACTGAGATTTCAGGATCCATTGATAAATACGCATATGAAGATGGGCCAAGGGAACCATGGATATGGATGCTGCCATGAGGTCCAATAATCGTAGAATGGTTCTGGTTGAGATCATGTTGTTTCTGGCACCCAGAGTTGTTTCTGAGCTATCAGGGCAATTACCCAATCCTCTGATAAGAATGCTTTTGTCTAAGATGTGTCCAGTACAGCTCCAAAGTACTGTAACGTGTGGCAAGAGGTGAGAAGGGATATTTGTGTGTGGACCAGGACACCCAACTAGTCCAGCAACAACCTTCTTCTGTTCACTCTATGAATCATCAAGTGTTCAGAAAATCCTTTCAGGAGCCAACTATCAAGATAGGCAAACTCATGCAGCTTCTCCCAATGAAGAGCTGTGACTACTTCTTACCAAAATTCAACTGAAAAGCAGGTGTTTTACCAGTGTCTGTATGGTCCTTCTCCATATTACTAATTTTTTGAAAAATGCTTTTAGTGACCCCTTCCTGTGGCTACGTGTGGCTTGACTGAACCCTTGACAAATCAGGCAATGCCGAAGGTTGTCGCCAGAACTAAGGCAGTTAACGCGGTTGTCAAGGCAAGAGATTTTGGTACTGCAATAACACTTGTGAAAAAGCAGTGCCTTCTTCAGTGAAAGAAGACTCGCAACATTCAACAGCAAGAGAAATTGGTCAACGGTGATCCTAAAGACAATGGCACCACACAGGAAGTAGAAAAACAAACAGATTTGGTGAGAAAAAAAATGTTTGTCAAGAAGCAAATGATGATGGAAAACTAGTCTCCATTGGTTCAGTGTGCATTCAATGGAGGGTAAAAAAAGAACTGAAATGAATGAGGCCAGTCACATTATGCTGGCAATGCCTAAGTGTCTGACATCGTACATGGGGAAGTATAGCAGTGTGGGTGACCCTGGCTTTAAAAAGTCTCCGGTGAGATTCTAACACTGGTGGCTTGCAGTTCAGTGTGTGTGGCGCTGTGGCGGAGACATCCTTCAATGAAGAACACCTCAGGGTCACACAGTATGTGTCAGGCAATGATGTAAGCCAAAAAAGAAAGTTGCTGAACTCCAGATCTTCAAGAACACATTTTCCACGGATCTACACTTATTTATCTTAGGATCGGAGGCACTAGGGCCATGCTGGAGTTATAAACTTTGGGGAAGGCACGCACCATGTACACAACACAGAACATGGTTCTGCACAAACAGCAAAAATAGTGGTGCCAGCCCAACCACTTTAGTTTATTTGTTGCAAGGGGAGAGAGGGGGGAGGAGGTAGAGAGAGAGAGAGAGGAGAGAGAGAAAACCCTATCAAACAAAAAACTATCTGAAATGCTTTTTTATTTTAAGAAAAGTAAAACAAACTAAAGGTCTGAAGAACAAAAAGCCTCTATAAGAGAATCTTGTGACCTGAAGCAAGTAGAACCAGAATCGGGATTAGTGTAATCCAGGAAAAGATTCCCAAAGGGAAAATACAGCTAACCCTGAAGGGGATGGAGGTTGCGACTGGCTTCACAGAACATCTCAAGGTAAGATGAAATTTGAATCCATAATTCTATCAAATGGAACTGAAGAGAAGATTCCAAGAGATTTGACAAATACTGCAATATCTCCTGAGAATGAGAAAACCTCAGTCAGGAGCCATAATGCCCAGAGGATAAAAAAAATTAGCCCGACAGAAGATGCAACAAAGACATTGAAACCATCTACCGAAAAAGTCAAGGTTGCAGCACAAGGTGGCTGCTTCAATGGCCCAGTAGGAGTACATCACACCACTGTGCAGATGACTTCGAGTTTGGAAGCAACCTTTGGACACCAAGTCAGGAGGCAGGTCAGGACTGGGAACGGTTGGTGCTATAGCCCCTTGCACAGGGGACCCTGCACCAGATTCTGGTACAGGAGGGGTCCTGGTACCTAAGTCCCCACACTTGCGGCAAACAGAAGGGGCATGGGAGGGGTGCGTCACAGGCTTCTTGTGGTAAACACAACCGGCCCCCCTCCCTGATCCTGACGTGGCCTGTTATAACATAGTTAATGGAGCCCCCACCATCCCTGATAGTGCCCGTTGTGACCTATATAAGATAGCCCCCCTGATCCCTGATGGTGCCCCTTGTTACATAGTTAATAAAGCCCACCCTCTCCAATCCACGATACTGCCTGGTATACATTAATCAGTAATGCTCTCCACATCCCTGATGTAGCCCATAATAAAACATATCAATGCAACCCCCATCCCTGGTGGTCGAGTGGCCACCCACCCACCCCTGCAGATAGTCTTTAATCACCCATCACTCCCTGAACTGAGTTGGTGTTAGTTAGTTTCTTCCTTCACTTCCCACAGTCAGCACTGACTGATTTTCCATTGAGGGTTTTGACTGCATGCGTACGCACTCATCACGCATACATTGGCAGTAAGCTACCAGTGAAAGATCAGTTGGCGCTTGGCCGCTAAGGTGAGAGGAGGGTTGTGCCAGAGCTGACCCAGTTTTGGGGTAGGGCACTATCTGTGGAGGGTGGGGGTGGCCACTTGACCACAAGAGATGGGGACTGGATTGATATGTTTTATGTCGGGCTACATCGGGGATGGGGGGTGCTATACTAATTAATGTATACCGGTCAGTATCGAGGATAGGAAAGGGGGGCCTATGTTAACTATGTAACAAAGGGCACCATCAGGGATCGGGGCTATATTATACCTGTAACAACAGGCACCATCGGGATCGGGGCTATATTATACATGTAACAACGGCACCATCGGGATGGCTATATTATATATTTCACAATATAAACCATCAGGGAAGGGGGGCTATATTATATATGTCACAACCGGCACCATCAGGGATGGGGGATACATCACTTATTTTATAATGGGCCATGCCAGATCATGGGGGGGGGGAGAGTGCACATTGCTGCATTCAAGTCAACTCTGCCAGTGGGGAGTTTGCTAAGTACCCTTTGGTCTAAGGGTACTTAGGATATCTCCCTTTGGGAGATTTTGGAGAATCTTATGGGTCTGTGGCAGCTTGCATCTGCCACATGCTCTCTAGCACCTTGTCACAGCCCATTTCTGGGTGCAGGGGTGGTGCATCCCCATTTGGGGCAGGCAGCCTACGGTTGATGCAGGCTGTCTTTGAGAATCACTCCCAGCACATCTTTCGCTGCAAGTGGCACTTTGCACCATTCTTTGTGGCACAAGCCCCCTGCTGGAAGCTTTGAGAATCAGGCCCACTGCCTTTGCATATAGGAAGTTATAACTGGGAGCATAGTCAACAACTGACTGATACCCACAAATATATATATATTTTTTCCTATTTCTTTATCTCCCCAGGGGCCACCAGTCTGCCTTACCTTTCCCACTTCTGGCATCTCCCCAGGTTCATCCAGCCGCCATCTCCTTGGGCTACCTCCGGCATCCACATTCGGGACTCGCAGCGACCCCCGCGGCTTGCCCCCTACAGCGGGGTGGTGGGGAGCACTCCCGGAGCTCAACCCACCCCAGTCAGGATCCGTACTACCGCGACCTCGGCGCCGAGAGAGTCCTCTACGGAGACGCCATCATGCTGCCTGACTAGTGCCCCAGTTTTCCGCTTTTCCTTCCCTGAGCCGGCAGGTGTGTCGGACACCATTGGCGCGGGCGGTGCGCCCCGCCCACGCTCTGGTTGCCGCCTCCGGCTCTGTGCTTTGTGCTCCCGCAGCAGTAGTACCTCCGGCCTCCACCAGGGGTCCCCACTGCACCAGGATGCCCCTGGATTCCCCCAGGGGAGGAGAGCTGTCCTTGGACGCCGATCCTATTCCTCCCTGCCGACTCCCAGCAGCCGGGCTCGTTCCCGAACCTGGGTCACTGGCGTGGTGCAAGGTGTGGCGTCCAGCGCCTCAACCCTCAGCGCCACCGGGCCAGCCAACACCCACAAATATTTAAAAAAATTGAACCTGTCTGTCTTCTCATATCTGACTGGAGGAAAACCTAAAGTTATGAATTCACCTAGAAAGATACATTGAATGAAACAGAATTGGAGTTTTATTATTTTAGACAGCAGCATTACTGTCCTGTTTTCAACTCACCAGTGTCCAGAGCACAGGAAAAACCCGAGGAGCCCTCAGAATAAGCAGCCTTCCTAAGGTCTCAGGATAATTAGCCTCCACCACTTCAATTATTCGAAGAAGGGCTTTAACGCCAGGCCTCCACAGATGTCGCATATTCAGCCCTTCCAGGTCAACCAGACATGTCCAGGAGCTACAAAACAGAAAAGTTGCTATAGTTGTGTTTTTTTACCATAACTGTTCCATAAACATTATACTGACCCTGCTCCAGGCTAGTGGGTCTATAGTAGTGCTGAAGAGGCAGCATTCTCAGAGCCTAGTGGAGGGGTAGGATGAATTCCAGCTCCTACAGCCAGAAGATTGAGGGTAGCTGTGCATTGACTGACAAGGACATGCCTACAGTAATGTGGCTGTCTGAGTCACAAGGTAGTGGGCATGGCTTGGGAAGTAAAAGACAGAAAAAAATTCAGATGACAGCCCCCCCTACAAATATCATATCTTCCATTATTCCATGTCCTTCAGCCACCACTAAGTGGTGTCACAGCTCTAGTCTCTAGAGTGTCTAGTCAGATCTCCATCCACCTGATGACATATGGGACAGCCCATGAAAAGATAGAACAGAGGACCCTGGTGGTTAAGGCACTGGGGAGTTTGGACCAGGATCTGGGGACATGTGGAGTGCCTCAGAAGACGAAGAATTGGTTTTTAAGGGATAGAAAGTACAAAATGCCATGAATAGGGACAGCAAAAATTTTATATTGACAAACTTGTGGAAAAAACTGCCCATACTCTGGCCCTTAAAAAATCACACTGTTCATCAAGTCATGATCTCAGGCTCCTGCATCCTCCAAGGCATCAACAAGATCAAACAGACAGAGATGGTGATCTGCTGTCCTCCAGCAGGACATGGGAACATGCCCTGAAACTCAGGGGTAGGAAATTCAAGGGTAACATTAGGAGGTGATTCTACTCCAAGGAGGCAGTGCACCTATGGAACCTCCTACCAGTGTGGACAGTAGATATGAAATCAGTGCAGGCCTTCTAGGTAAGCCTGGACAAATATCTGCTTATCAAGCCAATCACTGGATCCCGTGCGCAGAACGGTGGGTAGGGAAAAGGGAACCCCTTTCTATTAGTACATGTCTGAACAGCACACTACTACATTCCTGTTTATGAAACTGGTGCGTGTGTGGGGGGGATATCATAGACCTACTGTACATTAGAGTCCTTTCTGACCATAAATTACTCTACTAGAACTGCCCACTCGTATACAAATATTCATCCCAAATACCCTAGTTTATGAGCAGACTCCATTGCCCTGCCCGGAGACCTGTAGAGAGCAGGGCTTGTTGCAGAGGTAAGATGCTCAGCTCATGGAGAGGGACGGAGTAGACTGCATGGAATTTGTGCACCGCTTTCTGGCTGACAACAAGAAGATGCTGGCAATGGCTGTGAAGACAGCTACTCATGTGTCCTTTCAAGTGTAGGATATGGTGTGACTGGGGTGGCCCCAGTTATTAGGTTGAGGAGTGGGGAAAAAGGAATTCTGTCTGCCCCCCCCCAAAAAAAAAAATCCATCAGAGATGAGACAGTTTGTCACTGCAGCAGTAGGGCAACTGCTCATGATGCCAGTGACCTGTATTCAGGAACGAGCACAAGTCACCGGGGGCTGGCTAGAGAGGCAGGATTGAGTGTCCCGGGGGCAGCTCTCCTTCCTATTGGTAGGGGGATTCTGCTTCTCCACACATGACTGCTACCTGGTGAGTGCAGATGGTGGCACCAGCAAGAGCAACAACAGGGGCAGGACTGTCGGCAGCCACTGGCACACTGATGTGTTGACACGTTAATGCGCGTCATTGCATGCCAACGCTCTGGGGAGGAACCATCACTGGAAAATGCCCCAGCCTGAACTGGCACCCCCAGCAGGCACTGCATGACTGACATGGCAGGCCACCCCCCCACCATGTGTGGTCCTAGGCATAAAGTGAGAAATGGATGAGTCTGTGAAACGATCGGTGTCAGGGCTGGGGCCACAGGGACCAGGGGACATAAGGAAGGAAGGAAGGAAACAAAGGATGGAAAATAAAATCCATCAGAGGTCACCCAACTGCCCAGCACTTCTATGCTGGCAACCAGGGTTCAGGAGCAGACTTGGGACAATGTTGTTGGGTGATGAGGCTACGAATGACCTGGTGTGGGTGGTGCTGCTGTCCACCACCACAGTGACCCCTGTGGTGAGACAAGGAGATCGCTCCTCCACAGCAAAAGCTGCATGCGTACATGGCCATGATGGGAATGTGCATTGCCTGCAAGAGTAGTGGGAGGACGGGAGGCTGGAGAGGAAAAACTGGAGGCAGCTGGAGCAAAAAACAATTCCTCCCCTTTTTATTGTGCATTTTATTGAGGTGATCCACACCTTACAGAAAACCCATTTATTTATTTATTGAATTTTGGTAACCGGGTGAGCCCACTGAGACAAAACAGTCCCTTTTTCAGGGGCGACCCAGGAAGTGCATTACATTGGCAGTGAAGACACTGATGATGACAATGGTACATGGATCAATTATATATTTGGTTGAAGTAAACAACTGAGACAGATTCACAAAGGGGCAAGGTCAAAGATAAACAACATATTACGGTGTTGTCAAACAGCAAGTATACATTTAGACAGAGGTAAAAACATCTTATGATAGAAAGCATAATATACTGTATATACATTTTGACAATGGTAGAGCATAAGGAAAGCACATATTTGCAGGCAAAGGCTCTTAAGGGAAGGTAGAGAGAGAGAGAGAGTAAGAATCATTGAAACCAGGAGCAAGGCAAGGCAGCAAGATGGGGAAGCAGTGAGCTTTGAAAGGGACGGAGGAAGGTGCAGGCCAGAATTATGGGAGGCAGTGAGTTCCAACAAGACAAAGCAGAATAGGCAAAGGATCTCCGAGCCAGGACAAGCCGGGGATTAGGCAATTGGTGAAGGGGTAGGGTGGCAGATCTCAGAGTACGCTGTGGGTGTTGTCGCCGAACGATGTCAGCAAAGCAAGGAGGAGTGTAGTGGTGTACCAGTTTATGAACGAAGCTCAAGGTAGCATAATGTAACTTAGACTCGTAGGGGAGCCAACCCAAGGAGGAAAGGATGTCACAGTGGTGATGAGCAGTAACCCCCAGAGCAAATCTTCCCACCTTATGGTAGACCTGCGATAGGCGGGAAAGCGAGGTGGAGGTAGTTGAAAGTAATAGGAGGGCACCATACGTGAGGAGAGGCAGGAGTATTGCAGCAGCTATCTTGCAGCAAGAGGTAGATGTGAGGAAGGGACGGATACGACATAGGACACCAAGCTTTTGATTAAGGATTTTGGTCAGGACAAAGACATTTAGACAGTGTTACGCATAAGGCATTTTATTTATTTGTTTATTTACTGTTTGTTAACCAGGAAAAGCACCTTGAATCAAGGTTGTAGTATAACAAGTAATGTGAATAGTGCAGTGTGTATGGGCAGCAATACCACGTTTTAAAAAATCCTAAACGTACACATGTTCCCCCTGGATGTAGTTCATTATGGGTAAAATATACATAAGGCAAGTCCACTTCAGGGGCCTTCAACACAGTTGCAAGGGACTGTGCTTCAGTGGTCGCAATGACCACTTGGTGACAGCACCTCACGAGCAACCCCATTGTGTTTTTGCACAAACCGGTTGCAGCCCTTGCCCAAGTGGTGGAGTGACACACTGGGACTGCAAGGAGAAAGGAGATGGGGTTGTTATGCAGATGGACTACAGAGCCATTCAGACAACATGGCAAGCCCTGCAACAGCTGTCACTGAAATCTGTGACACCGCCTCCCCGTAGAACCATACATGAATGCAGCAGGGGAGCCACAGAACAGCAAGCACCATCAGAGGAGCCTGTAGAGGATGGAGACCATTGCTGGACCACATGTAAATATGTTGGCCGTGTGGACTGAGCATAGGTAGGTTCCACAACATTTCAGGGATGAACTGGAGGTCAGGGAGAGAGTGGGACCACTTGGCTACCAGGGCTGAACAAAAGGAACCTGGAAAAACTGAAATGTTGTCGACACAGAAGCAAGACTAAATTTGGGGGTCAGTCAGGCAAGTGGTGCAACCTTACAGCAAAAGGACATTTGCTTGAGACTCTGGTCATGGAATAGCACCTACTCCCCAGCATCCCCATACCTTATGTCCCTCTTCGCCTCTGTGCCTACTCAGTGTTCTCCAAGATGAACCGAGGCAGCTAACTGGATGATACCCAAATTCTAAACAGACTTCAGCAGCTGGGCCTTGATCTCCTTCTCAGGTCCAGCAGACTGGAACAGTCTACCAACCCCCCCCCCTTCGGCAAACCCCTTACCTTCCCACATTCCAAAGGCTGCTGCTTGAACAGCTCAGAGATCCATATAGATGCCCTCACAACTGCCCCCCATTCTTATCATCCTCTGTTTTTGCCATAAACTCTTGTACAATTAGTAACTTTCTTTCTGGATTCTTTTGGCACTAGCACTTATGTATCATGGTATAATAACATTCAGGGTCCGATATCAACCAAAAATCAGACCCTATGTTCCCTGTATCAACCTGGTATGATGTCACACTAGGTAAATACGGAGAAAGTCACAGCTGGTCAGTTACCCGCACAGGAATCCATTATGCTGTCATACTAATTGAAAACAGCATCTGTCAGCTTACTTGCATTCTTTCTCTCACTCTCTTTTTTCACGCTCACATGCTCACTTTTTTACACCAGTGGGATTCTTCTGTGATTGGTTGATTCTATCTTCGTCTGGGACAGCGCCATTGAAGAAAACTGAAGTGAGAGTGACTACCCACGGAGACTGTACAGTACACTTTTTTTATACAACGTTTTGTTTTTAAATTTGTTTATTTAGTTTTTGTTCTAACCTAGTTCTGGTTAATATCACACCCTAACAGACATTATAAAAAAACAGAATATGGGTGACTGTGTGATTACTCTTTTTTTGCCATTATAAACCACTCCAGCTTTGCTGTCATGATTTATGTGACAAAACCCACTTTGGGTGTGCAGAACAAAAAAAAGAGTATCACAGTCTCCTATACATTAGTCTGTATTTGTTGCCCTACAAATTAAGCTCTTTTTGTACCCTGCTATACCAAATGAACCCTGTGAAAATGATATATTGTATCTTAAAGAGCCATCCTGCCATCTATGCTATGAGGAGAGACTGAGGGATCTCGATAAATAAAGTACACCCTGGATGAGAACACAGGACATGATACAGACCTACAAATACGTCACAGGAGTGAACAAGATGGAGGAGGGAAGTTTCTTTTAAATGAGAAGCTGCACTAGGACCAGGGGGCATGCGATGAAGCTGAGGGGGGAGTTTAAGAATGATGTGAGGAAGTGCTACTTCACTGAAAGGGTGATATCCACACTGGAATAGACTGCTAGCAGAAATGGCGGAGGAGAAAACTGGTGGGGCTTCAAGCATGCGTAGGATAGACACAGGGCATTAGTTCTCAGACTTTGTCACAGTGAGCCTCCCCAAGCCATGGAAAAGATCTTGAAACCTCCAAATATGGAAATAATCTTAGGCCTCCCCACAGAAAAAAATATACTTTCCACAGTACAACAAGAATAAAATGAAATACCTTTAAATAGTTGCCTGAGTTTATTCTCATTTTATTCACTTTTTTGTTCTCTTCCCTCTGCAACCCCCACACCCTGGGTTATTTTACACGATTCTCTCTTCTGACTCTCAAAACCTTGTTACCCCTCCCTGGGTCAAGCTGCTTTCTCTGTCCATTCCCTTCTATCTGGAACAACCTTCCTACCCACCTCTGCCTCTCCCCTTCTTACCCTACCCTGAAGCAACTTCTCAAGGATCACTTTGCTTCCTTCTGCTCTTGCTCCTAGTACCTCTCTGCTTAACCTTTGTATTTGCACTATTCTGCCACCAGTCTGATGAGTCAATCGTTACTTCTCATAACTTGCACATTTTTTACATTTGTTGGCACTATTGAATATTCTGCTTTGCACAAATAACTCGGAATTGCAATCACTCCTTGTACCTTTCCTCTGGGTCGCATCAGGAAAAGAGATGTTGTTTAGTGTGCTTTTCCCAGTCAGCAGTTTGTAAATAAACACCTGGAAATGAGCCTTGGATCAGAGTGCTTTTCCTGGTCACCATTTTGTACATAAATAAACACCTGGAAATGAGCCTTGGCTCAGTGTGTCATTCCTGGTCACCGATTTGTACACAAATAAATCTGCCTGTCATTATTCAATTTGAGTTTGCCTCATCCCTTCACACAGAACATCCCAAACTCAGACTTTAAATGCAATACATTTTCAGGATTGCTTGACCCTTCTATGAAACAGGTTGGGCCTCCCCAGCCTCACCATTTGAGAAACACTGACATAAGGGAATATAAAAGTCAGAGAGCAAACAGGGTTGCTCAGACACTTTGGTGCTAAAATGTAAGCAAGCCAGAACCACACAGTGAAAAACTGCACAGCACTCACCTTCTGGAATAATGCTTTCCAGATTCAGTCATGAGTAGCAAACGTAGAGTCTACACTTTATGAGAGTTCAAAAATTTTGTTTTTGTGCCCTTATTTTCTAGTAAGATACTTTTCCACAAATTAAAGGTCTAGAGTTTGTTATAGTGCAATTTCATACAGGCTTTGAAAAATTTTGGCTGTATGTGATTTTTAACAAACTTTTGAATTTTGAATGTTATTGTATATTTACATGGAATATGGATCCAAAGTGTTATATAATATTATACTGTTGTCACTTTAAAATACTATCACATGGCACTTTATAGGGGGGTATAAAAGGATGTAACCAGCAGGGGTCACCCATCTTTGACAAAGCTTGAGTGAGCGACATGTTAGGGGCTACCACATGCCTGCTGTCTGCTGAGACTGGCTGTTTTCACGTACTATATTTTGGAATATACTCTTATTTTTGCTGCTTAGGGCTGAGTTCGGTAAGCATTATTCTAGGTGGTGAGTGCTGTGCAGTTTTTGACTTTATAGGTGAATATTAACAAATAGGCAGCGGGGGAGTCACCGAGACCAGTTAGGGACTGCGGACACACATTAGGCAGCTGGGTAGACTGGGTGGGCCAAGTCATCCTCTTCTGCCAGCAAATTCTATAGTATGTTTCTGTGTGACCCACATTTCAAATAAATGTGTAGGAGAGAATTTTTGCAGCCGTGTTAGTCCTTGAAAATCTGAATTGTTGCAGATTGTGATACCTTTTATCGGACCAATAAAAACAATTGTACATACCCGTACAGCCTTGACTATAAGTCAGCCTCACATGTAAGTTTTCCCCCTTTACCGTGTCAATTTTAGCAAAATGGCAGGCAATATTTTTCTGCCCAAACTGGATGGAAAATTCTGTTTTGTGACCAGCATGAGGCCCTTAGTCCTTGTGGTCAGAACTGGATGCACAATTAGTTTTTATAGCTGATACCCTTGTGAACACTGCAGACAGGTCAACCTGGCAGATAAGTCGAGCACCCCCCCCCTCCCATCTTTGGGGCCTATTTGCAGCATCAAAACTAGACTTATATGTGGATATATACAGTAGATGTTACAGTACACAGGCTGTCAAGCAAAACCTCATGAAGGGTTCAATGTGGCCCCGAAAGCTTAGTGCACTGTAACATCCAAGTACAATTTCTTAGTTGGCCCAATAAAAGGTATCACAGTCTACAACAAATAAATAAATCCATTTAGTGGCATGTTTTTAAGTATTTTTGTTTTGTGTGTGTGTATATATATATATATATATATATACACAGGTATATATACATACACACATATATATATATATATATATATATATGTGTATATATATATATATATATATATCAGTTTGGATAACTCAGCTGTGATGCAGTCTAGTTTTGCATCTGGGAGGGACTGAAGGACAGAGAACCCAAATGGCTTGTTCAAGGTCATGCAGTGAGTCAGTAGTTATTTATAATAGCAGATGACAGGGTGTGTGAAGGCTCTGTGGGATAAATGGCATACCTTGGCAGTAAAGCCTGTGGCAAAAAGTATGATTATCCCTGAATTACACACACCCTGCAATGCCTTATTGTGATTACAAAATGGCTTGCCTGATTTTTTTTTATTTTAGGACCAAGTAATGAGGTTCAGAAAGTTAAACATTTTTAACTTGTGCTATTGTGCTGGGATAGCAGTGCTGTCATGTGATTGGATTCCACCAATCACAGTACAGTATTTCTCTTACCCATTTTATAATATGGGACTTGAACCTGGTTATCTCCTGGTCCACAGTCCTTCGTTTGTAACCACTGGGCCATGCTGACTGCCTTAATTGAATTTGTTGACATGCCAAAACATTTTTTAACTGGACAAGTCAACATTCTTATACACAGAAATACATTTGTTTTCTTCCACTTTCATTCTGTGAGTTTTCCTTTGGGGTTTTAAGATCTTAAATGAATCTCTGATGATACTAACGTGATGGGACGGCCAAAGATTTTGGTATTTTCTTCGCATCTTTTTTGCCCTTCTTCATTAATTGATAAAACCTAAACAAAAAGAAACAGATATTGAAAGACCTAAACAATGAAACAATTTTAGATGAGAACATACAAGCTAATTTACAGAAGAGGGTGCCCATGTGTAGGCTTCCCCTTCTCAAAAATAATTACTAAGCCCCCAAGAAGCAGGTTTTATTTATTTTACAAGCAGCCATTTGTTCCTTTTCATGCTTGAATGTTTTTTTCTTTTTTTAGCAAGTAGAATATCTTCTCTGTGAAACAGTGCAAGTTGAGATGTGCAGAACACACAGAGTTCTAAGAAGCACCAGAGTTCTAAAGCAAGATGTTCTATTGGCTTGCTGAAAGAAAAGACACCAACCGAACACCATGCTGCTGTTCTGTTGCTCGCTAGAACCACAAGAGAAACAGCTATACAAGTTCTTTTTTAATAGAGATGTTTGTATCCTGGCCAGTCACATGTCGCTCCTCGCTTCAGGCCCATCAGTGACCATCCAGCCCCATCGACTACAGACCTTACCACGTTGACTGTTCCCCACAGTGTGCCCTCTGTGGGAGGTATCCTGTCCCTGACACTGCTGGGCAGAAGGGTATGTGGTGGGTTCCCCCACAAGTGTACCAGCTTCATATTGAAGATGGCTGAGTTTTTTTCCCCCTTAGGTCCCACTCATCTCTCCAGGCCTGGGAACAGCCTATGTCAGTCTGGCACGCAGGCACAGTGTGCCTTATGTGCAGGAGCAAGCCCCTTGGCCCTCTACATGCGTCACTGGGGCAGTGAAATCCAGCTACCCTTCCTGTGCTTGGAAACGCTGTCATGGGCAGCACAGCTTCAGCCCTGACTGACTGATGCTGGCTCCCAGAGTCTGCTCCCAAACCAGTTGTCTGCATAGCAGCACTGTGGCATCAGGCGACACAAGGCTCTTTAATCCCCTTTTTTAATTTTAAATGTTCATTATATTTTTCATTTTTAATATGTCATGCAACACTATAGATATCAATTATCTTACATACAGCAAGTAACTTTATGCAGTTTGTAGATTACAATATAGAACTATCTGGTAGTCAGAGGGTGACCAAACCAATAACATGTGTAAACAAATAACCTTTTCCTCACAAGTAAATCAAAAGAGTGCATTGTTGGTCATTTAGCGCCCAAGTTCTTTTATAAAACTCTGCGGTTGAACATCACTTTACTTAGAGGATGGCTGACACATGTAGTGCTGTTCCTCGTCATACCTTCATATGCATTGTGAGCTCATTGGCTGAGATATCATCAATAAACAAAGACGGACAATTAGACAGTTAAAGTGCTAGTACTCCACCTGAACTTACATATATACATATTTGGGGGGGAGAAGACCAGCGGTCCATCAAGCTCCTCCCTCCCACTAGCTCAGTGGTAATACCATATTATCCCACTGTCTTCAAAGTACTTGTCTAGTATGAATGTGAAGGTTATTACAGTATCAGCTGATACCACATGCTCTGGCAGTCTATTCCAAGTGTTCACCACTCATTCTTGGAAGTATTTCTTTCTGATGTTTCCCTTCAATCTTCCTTCCTTCAGTGTCATTGCTTGTCCCCTTGTCATTTCATCCTCATGCACCTTGAAATGCTAAACTTGGTCTAATAGCATTATCCCTTTTATAGTTGAAAACTATGATTCTAATAACAGGAGTCAAACAGTGATGTCATATGTAACCCCCCTGCAAATGGGGGTTCCCAAAAGTCTTCTAGGAGTTGGCTAAGTGCTCCCAGCCTGAATGGTGTTCGGCATTTAAGCCGTTTATCTGTGAGTGCTTTTAGAGCCTCTGGTACTGTCTCTTTAAGAGCTGCCTACTCGCAGGCTAAATTAGTTTGAATGGGGGGACTGTGTATTTAATGCTCAAATCCTGCCCTGAGCTTCTGTTTGATCGCTCTGTTTCTGCAGTTGCTAAAGGCTCAGAGGTGGGCATACTTGAGAGATGTAACTGTTTTCCTGAAATCATTTGGAGCATTAGTAAAATTGCAGCTTGTCTAACCTGCCTTTATTGCAGCTGGGACTCTGTGTGTGTTGCCCCTCCATTTTGAACCTGAACTGCTAATCTGGGCCAATTGGGTTAGGGGATCCCTAAAATGGAGACTGCCTGAGCCAGCCAGAACTTGGACTCTCACCTGGAGCCTGCTTAAAGGGGGAATGTATGGCAGGTGCTTCTGGGAGCTGTAGTTTGGACCTTAGCGCCTTTTTGCACCAACACAGGGAGCCCTGCATTGATTGACAGTTGAATCCACCAACCGAACCTGTGTGGAGCCTAAGAGAAATGCCCTGAACTGTTCCTGGAGGGAAGATGCGAGATGACTGTGAAGGGAGTAGGAGCTCTGTTTTGCTGCAGTGTGCAGTTCATGTGGAAAGCGTGTGTAAGGTCCTGAAGTCAGCCTGTAGCCGTTAGCGAGTGCTCAATTGGACTGAATCCAAGTTATGGAAAGAGAAGGAGGAAGTTTGCAGAACTAGGCTTGCCCGTGGAAGACCGAAGATTTGCAGAAGTGCAATCGGCTTGTCAGGGACTCTATTGCTGCGTGTGTTCTCGGGTTTTGCAGTATTTGTGATCGGGATCGAGAAGCAGCTGCCTGGTATAGTAATTTCCTTTACATATAAATGTGCCTAGTGTTTGTAGGGATCGCAATTCCTTTTCTCCTTGTTCTGTGAGTTGTGAGCTGAAACTGGAAGCTGGACTCAAAGCTAATCGGACTGAATCCGTCTGCTTTCCAAACCAGCTAGGCCCTGTAACAGGGGTCTCATCTCCATGCCCTGCTCATCCTGGCCATCCAGAGCCGCCTCCTCAATTCAGCTCTCGGTTTGGGGTTTGTGAGTACAAATAGGGGTACCTCCCCTCACCTTCATTTAATCAAAGTGTGTCAACTGATTGTTTTGTGTGCTTCTGTTTGTGGGCTGAGCCATCCGGCTCCGGATTACAGTTTGTTTCTGCATATATTTTCTTCCTACAGGGCCCCATCCAGCTGCACCAGCCGGCCAACCCCAGGCAATGGACCTGGCTAGCCCCCCACCATCCTGGGTACCCAGAATGTGACTTTTGGACCCTATCTGCTTGTACATTACTGTGATTTGAATATTGCCAATCAACCTGATTTCCCCCTCCCATGTTCTAGTCCCCTGAATAAACCAGATTTGTTATTATTGAACTTTATACTGTCTGAAGTGTCAGTACATATACAGTAGAACCAGCATTGCAATCTGTGTTTGTGTATGTTGTTTAACCTTTGTTTTACAGGGAGTCCTCAGAGACGTGCGGCAGAATCCATCTCGAGGGTAAGTGGTAACTATATGTGCAATCAGTGTTCATATGTGGGGTATTGGGAAGGTAACTCCCGTGAACTGTGTGGGCCACTAGTGGGAACAAAGGGGGGGGTCACAGTGTCCAGAGGGCTGTGCCCAAGCTAGTTTAATCACTATCAACCCTGACCTCTGGGTGGAGGCACCCGTCATAGAACCTAGGCCACTCAACCTGTCAGTAGCCAAGCAGGTAGGGGTAGTAGCCCTTAGGATAGCACCACCTGGGGGTTACACATACAAATTACATAGCACTGTCCCTGAGACAAATTATCTTGACCCTGTTGTTGGGAAGGTGACATATTCAGATCTCAAAACACTGCACCTGAAGACTTAGTTCTTGAACAGCTAAAGTACACTGGAATGAACCTCTCAGACTAATTACTACAGGTTCTAAAGGTATCCAGAACACCAGCCATTTGGAAAAATGTATTCCTCAAAGTAGAAAAGATTCTCCATATGGTGTGCAAATAAAAATGTCTCTCCTTTACCGGCAGGCTCGTCTTTGGGTCTGGACTATATGGGGTACTTGCAATCTCTTGGTTTCAGACGCTCCACTATGAAGGTACATCTGGCAGCTGTGTCAGCCTACATCAGCAGGTAAAAAAAAAAAAACTTGAATACTGTAACTATGTCTCCTCCGAGTCTTCTCCCTTCCATAAGAAACAGTTCTTAAAGTTGGTCATCATTGCCTATGTTCTCCAAGCCATCAACCACTTTGGTCGCTTTCCTCTATATTTTCTCCATTGCGTCAACATCTTTCTTCAGATATGGGCACCAGAACTGCACACTGTATGCAAGATAGGGCCAGACCACGGATCTGTTTAAGGACATTATAATATCTCCAAACTTACTTATGAAATTTCTCCTAATGCATGCTATGATTTTGTTTGCCTTGCTGGCTGCTAACTCACATTGCTGCTCCCACTTAAGGCTGCTGCTTATCAATACAATCAAGTCTTTTTCCTGCTTGATTTCAGTAATCTATGTGCTACTCAGGTAGTATTTTGCATCTATGTTGTTTTTATTAAATGCATCACCTTGCATTTTTCAATATAGAAGCTCATCTGCCATTCTGCCAACCATTTCTCACGCCAGTCTGGAGATTTCTGTATGTTATTTATCGCCTGTTGTGGTCTACCTACTCTTCTCCATCTTGGTACCATCAGCAGACTTGTTGATATTGCTACTAGCACTCCCCTTCAAATTACTTTTTTTCCATAATACATTTTTGTTAGGTTTCCAAAAAGTAATACACAGCAACAGATTACTAATGAATATGCTGAACAATGTAGGTCACAGAAATGAGGAATACCCGATCATCTGTTTCATGTTGACTGTTAAGAGTTCATTATGACTCTTTGCCTCCTATCCTGTATCCTGTTGGAACACATTTCAGCACCTCCCCCACCCCATTATATTGTTGTTCTTTAGTTTATAACCTAGCCTCCTTGTGGAACAGTATAGCATGCTTTGATAAGGTCCAGATATACAACATCCGCAGGATTCCCCACATTCAAATCCTTGTGACAATTAGAAAAAAAAACAACAAGGTGTGCTTGTCATGATTTCCCCTCACAGAATCCATACTGGGCTACCGAATTCAAGTTACGTTCTGTAAGTGTTTGACTATTTTGTTTCTAACACCTGTCTCTGGCAACTTCCCCCAGTATTGACGTCAGTCTCACTAGTCGGAGTTCCCTGGTTCTGCCCTGAAGCCGTTATAAATATTAGTGCCACACAGGCTGTTTTCCTGTCATCAGGCACATAGTATGTAGTTCTGACAGATAATGAATATACCTGCCAGTGGTATGGATAGTTTCCTTGCTAAATTTTTCAGGGGGATTTCAATGCATTCCACTAGTCTCCATTACCTTATTTACACTTACTGGGCTGGAGTTTCAGAAGGTAGCACAGGGCTTAATTTAGGATTTTGCAGTGTGCCAACCCCCTCTGCTGCAACTATACCCGATTTTCCAATCTCGGGTGCAGTTATGACAGTTTCCCTGACTTACGGCAGCTTGTGCCAAATATCTGTTGCAAGCTCCGTAACATAGGATCCCAGGTGTGGTGTATGCTAGACCACAAAAATGTGGCTTAAGGTGCTGGGAGTGGTGCAAGGGATGGAAAGTCCTGATAGTGGGCTGGAGAATACCGCAAGCATACGTCTGATACACCCGGGGCTGGCGGGATTCTTGAGGGTTTGAAAATCCAGCCCACTATCTTTAGTAATTTTCCGTCTTCTTCAGGTGTTACATATATGGCTTGAAAAGTGTCCTTTGGTTCGCCCTGGAATAAACGTTTCACTGTCTGGTTATTACTCTATCCCTTTGCACTGTTATTACTGAGGCAAAGCCATTTGGCATTCTGTCATCTGTCCATCATTCGTAATTATGTCACTTGTGTTCAAATCCTTATGTCTCAAGCCCTTCCTTGTCCTAAAAGAAGATTAGTTTTAAAGGCAGTCAACTGTTACTTTTTATATCTGAGGTATGTTTTCTTTTTTCCTTTTGCGATTTATAAGATTTTCTGTCTCACAGTACTAGGGGTGATGTGTGGAAGATATCTGAAAGCTGAGATATCTAGTTCTGCTTTCTTTTCGTATCTCATCAGCACTGTGATCTCACTGATTGTGACATCATGACTGACCAAGAAGAACTAATCACCATCTGCCAGAGTGTCACTAGGACAAGGACTGAGGTCACAACACTGATGAGGTATGAAGGAGCAATAGTACTAGATGTGTTAGATGCCAGGTAAAGTACTGATCTACTCATCAACATCATACCTTGTATTACCAGATAACAAATCTTTGAAGTTGCCAAAAAATAATAATAGATCAGAAATAAAAAGTAATAACTAGCTACTTTTAACAATGAATTACATTTTCTGTCTGCTTTCTAGTGCCACTAGCTCATTAAGTTCATGCCGCTAGTGCTGCCTGGTTAGTCAGCTGTGTTGTCACAGACAGAGTGGTCACATCATCCATGGGAAGACTTCGAAATTTATATTTGGTTGTTTTCTATATAGTTGCTGAACAGGTTACATTAGCAGACCAGCATGGTAATGAGCCACTGAGCTGTGCTTGCAAACTGGAACAAACATTCCAGCAGGGGGAAGGATTAGGTAGTGGACAGTGCTGCTGCTGACAACATAACAAGAGGGACAGAGCTAGGCAGGGGAGCTCAACTGGACACCAGAGACAGCAGACACAGTCAGGGTGCACTGTGGGGGTCACTAGACCACCATCAAGGACCAGGAAGGTGCCAGCAGGGAATGTGGCAGAATTCACAGAAGCAGGCAAAAAGTATAGGGCTGGGGGTGGGAGGGTTCCTGACGATAGCAGTAGTGCCATAGGTCAGGGGTTTGGATAATGGCACTGGGTCAACTGACTGGCACTATGCCACGGCCTGAAACCTGTGCCTGTTGAAATCCAGCGCCTATTGTTCCATAAGGTAAGGAAATACTGTCTGCTGCATACTAGTTCATTTTAGTTCAAAAAACAACAAAGAATACCAATAAAAACCTAGACCACACCACATTCAAATGTAAAATGAAGCACTAAAGCAGACTCAAAATGGGGAAGGAAGGATATTCTACAAGACAGGAGATAAGGACAATCTAAAATGGAATAGAAAAGCATACGACAAAATTTTACAAGTTAACAGGGCCCCCCAAGGGATGTTTCTTATGGTATAAAAGACTCCGAGCCTGAGGTGTGGGTGAGAGGACCACAAAGCATACCATGAGATATCCCTTGGATGGCCAGTTAACTTAATTATACAGTAAATCATTTGAGTTTAGTTCAAGTGATTTAGTCTTTTATTTTATTTGTGTATTTTATTGTGCCATCCTCATCCTTCACAGTGAAGTGGAACGCTCCCTCTCAGCACTCCTGCAGGACAGAACACTGTACATGGATAAGAGGTACTGTAGCTCTGCATGTTGATTGGCCGATATCACATTAGTGATTTATAATCACCATAACATGCACTACAACGTTAAGCTAATGCAAAGCAAAAGCAGCTTTTGTTGGCTGAAGCCAACTCTTGTTTAAAACAGTAACGGGATGTGACACAACTGAGGGAGACTGGTAGAGATCGAATATATATATATTTATTTATTTATAAAACAAACTCTGGTCAGAGCCAATACAGCTGCTAATGCATTAATCTGACGATGCTCCTCTCTAGCCCCCAACTAAAAAGGAGAAGCCCAGAACTAACAATCACAAATCACCTGACTGCCCCACTGGAACAGGTTGACTCCTTCATGTACCTGGGTGTCATTGTGGATGATACCCTCTCGTATGTTCAGCACACTAACGTGGTGAAAGCTGTGAATGCTAAATTAGGGATCCTGTTTAGGCACAAGAAAAGCCTAACTGCTGAAGCCCTCCGGCTCTCAGTCTCCAGCTCTGTCCTCTCCCTGGTCGATTACAGGCTGGTGGTTTATGGTGCTGCCACTACTACGGCCCTCAAAGCGTTGCCACTGCCCTTAACAAGGCTTATGATTATGGCTAAATGCTGACCGCCTCACGCACACTTTTACCCTATATGTTCTGGCCCACGTACTATTGCTTCAATCCAGAATCAGATACCAATCTTGCCTGCTAGGGAGAAAGGCCATGCTCTCCCTAACCCCTACCTGCATTGCAGGCCAGGTAAAGGAAGCAAGCAAGCTCCAAATACAAGACACGAAGAACAGTGACAGCACAGCTTGATGTCCCATTTCATAGAATGTCCCTAGGACAAAGATCCTTCATGTACTGAGCTCCACTATGGCTAAATGAGATCCTTGCTGCAGCCCTTAATACAACAAATGTTCAGTCTTTTAAAAGAGAACTGAAGCAATACCTGCTGAACTCAAATGTCTGTGACTGCCTTACCTGAATCCATATCTTCAACCTGGATACTCTCTCTTAAACACCTCTGACTCCCTTACCTGAGTCCATATCCTCAATCCGGAAACCCCCCTCATCTGTCTGAGCTTTCCTCCTGTTTTACCTACCCTTGACCCCCACCTGCCATCCATTGCCACCCCCTCTCTCTAGCTCCCTCCAACTTCCTCCCCTCCATACCCCCAACACCTCCCCTTTCCACCCACTCTCCCAAATATTCTCCTTCTCCCAATCCCTCTCTCTCTCTCTCTCTCTCCGCTCTCTCTCTCTCTCTCTAAAATCTACCCCTTGTGCTCACTCTTCCCCTCTTTCTTTCTCCTACCCTTTCCAATACTCTACCTTGACAGTCCCTCCCCCGGGGCAGCTATGCTGTATGTTGCTAATTGGGAATCTCCTCCCACTGTTTAATTTCAGTTGTCTAGGTTACTCAAATGTATTATTTATCTATTTTCTGTATTACATAGCAATCTTATGTTTTGTGTTAACTGTCAAGTTTTTTTATGTATCTGTTGTTTTATATCCTGACATGGAATCTTTGTAAAAGAGTGTATACACAAAGGTTGTATCCGAATTACCAAATAAATAAATAAATAAAATAAATAAAGGGATATAGAATTGTTGTGTGGCTTGGATTGTACTGAATAGTCACATGTGCATGTGCACGTGCACACACATGCACATACACCAGTCTTTTTATTACCCCACCTTATGATGAAGGCAAGTTGAATTGTTTAAATCGCATCTGAAAGGTGATTTCATGGAGGGACTGCAAAAAAATGTTTTGGAGGGGATCTGAAAAATTACACCTGCCTTGTTCATGAGGTGAGTTAAAAAAAGGCTA
Source organism: Neoceratodus forsteri (assembly GCA_016271365.2). NCBI lineage: Eukaryota > Metazoa > Chordata > Ceratodontiformes > Ceratodontidae > Neoceratodus > Neoceratodus forsteri. The sequence goes on from JADMNL010000025.1 coordinate 115,861,091, forward strand.
TGTTTCAAAATATAGGGAGTAAATGTGGAAAACTAGTAACGTTATGAGTAAACATTGAAGAATTTCAGCATTGCTTCATGACTTTGTTGTTTTCTGAGTTTTTTACCCCAAATTGTCAGCATAGTCTTCTTATGTCCACACCTCATGAACCCGGTAGGTAAAAATGATAAAATCCTGGCTGAAGCATCATTTCATACCACAAGTGTGAAAAGGCATTTTGGCCAGGATTTGAGAAACAACACTTGTCTAAGTCATGAGGTAGTGTGAAAAAATGGCTGCGTTGAAAATTTGGGGTCAGAATATTGAACGAAGGGAGTGCTTCTAGGCCTTTTTTCTGACCAGTCACAAAAGATCAGGCAGTGATAATTCGATAAACACCTTTCTGATAACTTACTGGAGTATTAGGTCAAAACATCAGCAATTCAAATATGCACTCATGACACAGTACCATTATTAAATTCAAAATTGTTTTCAGTATAACTATCATAAATGTCTTCATCATAATATTCTAAAGGCATTACTTCATTTAGAAGACATTCCGAAGAAAACTCTCATACAGTCCTAGTACAAAAAGAGCTGCACTTCTTTAAGATCAGTGTGATTTTTCTGGCAATTAGTAGAAGTGCCAAAAGAAACAAATTTCAGTATTCTGTATGTAAGGTGTTAGAAACATAAAAAGGTGACGGCAGATGGAGACCAAAGGTCCATCTAGTCTGCCCATTTGTTTGCATGGACCCCTGTTGGGCCATGCCTGCTAGCATTGAACTCTTACTCAAGCTGTATTGGAGCAAGCGGTGAGGCACCGCAACTTTCACGCTAAATGGAACCGCGCAGAATCTGCCATGTTCCCGACTCCCGGACATCACAAAATTAAAATACAGTAAGTTCCAGCACATAAACTAAAGGCTTTTCCTTTCAAAAAGCTTACTTGGAGGGGGGGCTAAGGCTTTTGGGGGAGTGGGGAGCTGAAGATTTTGACAGTTTTCCTTTAATATTAAGCTCTTTGGCCTAAGCTGCAGTATTACATTCCAGTGTACTCACATTTATCAGATAATTACACTTGCCACTTCTTTTTATAATATGCTACTGACTTGCACTTCTGGAAAACAACAAACACTAAATGGACATCACTAACTCTAGTTCTGCAAACTCCAACTGCAACTATAACTTAGCAGTCCAATGCAGTGTAGTCACTTTTAATATCTCTCTGTATGGCTCTTGATTCAGTCTGTAAAACATTAAGCCACTTGCTAAATAATGCTGCCATTGTAATTATTACCATAATCGAACATCACAAAGAGTTAGTAAACCTCCACAGACTCACCCCGGCCCCACTGGTGTTACAGAGTAATTCGAGCAGTATGAGCCTTCTGCTGGACACCCCATTTATGGGATGTAGGGTCGCTATGGAAACACTTGTAGTGCACCAAATTGGCCATGCATGCCTTCTGATTGAAAAGTCAGTCTTAGAGTGATAGACATTTTAGACTGCCAGGTAAAGGTTCATGGTGCCATATTTACATTAGTAAGCCTGGCCGGTAACTGTGAGCATTCTACCTATCCTTCACTTCCCTGTTGTTCTAAGAAAATGGTTAGCACTGTTACAGATTTACAATCCTTGCTAAGCAAAACTCACTATCCCAAGCACCACTGCATTCACTGGGCTCGAAAGCTCTCCAGCACCTATATTTTAAAACTGAAGAAGTCCAGTATGGCACTGACATTTTCTTAGTGCTCTTCTCATTAAAAACAAAAACATGAAACAGCAATCTTGGCTGCTTCTAACTAATTTACCAAATGTTTAAAGTGATTTTGCGAGGTTTTGCAGATGCCATTTTCATACAGTATGCCATTGCCGCCCATGCTTCAGATGTTGAAGCTGCAATTTTTTTTGTAAAACAATCTGTCATAGTAATTTTTACCTATGTTTTATCAGCACTGTGTCCTCCAGTTTTCTGTGTGCGGCCACACCCCCAGAATGATGTCACGCAAGGGAACTGTCAATGCTTTACATATAGCACCAAGGAATTCTGGGTAAATTATAATGTTGATGTAAATGTTAGTCACTCAAACGTGCAGTCCCTTATTTTGGTGGTGGTGACTGCACCTAATATGTGCTGTAGATGTACACAGCAAGGCATTGTAGGTACAATAAGAAGTTGTTTTCCAATTCCCTTACTGTGTGGTGCAGTCTCATATTTCTGTAGTGGCTTCGACAATAAAAGCTCTCATATGTTTATTTTCAAAACAAGGCATTGTGCATATAGTGTCTAGCTGACAAGATTTCTTTACTGAGAGATGTAGTCTGCTATGATGGTAGTGTAGATGTCTGCAATACCAAGACTGACCAACAGAGGACCCTGTTTCAAAACAGCTTTGTTTCTCTTGCATGATGTCACACCTGGGGGTTGCAGCACAGAAAAAAAAGCATTTATTTCTGGTTATGCAAATGAAGCAGAGCACAGAAATAAAAGCATTTATTTCATGGAAAACCACACTTTTTGGCAGTTTGAATGGTAGGAGATTGAATCACAACTCCTACAGGCTACTACTCCCATTTGCTATGGCAAACCTTACAAAATCACTTTAACTAGATCAGTTCACTAATTCCTAATTGATACCATTTTTTTAACAAGTTTTAAATGACCCATTTTTGTTAAATGAACTCCACTGTCTTTTTGGTGATGCTTTTATTATTCTGAGAGTTACCATGGCAGCATTATTTAGCAAATAGCCTAATGTTTTATGGGCTCAATTAAGAGCCGTACAGAGAAATATTAATGATAAAACTGAGTGTCTACACTGTGTTGTACTGCTAAGTTACAGCTGCAGTTGGACTTTGCAGAACTAGAGTTGGCAATGTTAATTGTTGTGTACTGAATGGATAGGATGCAGAGAGATGTGCTTCAACTCCACTAGGTGGAAGGAGACAGCTGTGGTTCATTCACAGGCATGTACTTCCAAAGTTCCCATTTTAATGTAATAGTACTACGTCACGCATAGCTCTTGCTATGCAGCCGTAAAAACTAGAGGGGGCATTATCTAACTTTGGTGTTTCCTGTTTTTCACTTTCCTAATGCTGGGTGCACAATAACTTGCATATGGCAACTGACAGCCCCAGAAATAACATGTGATTCCCCCTCTAGTGTTACTCTATTAGGAGACTATAGAAGTTATACAGCGCTGCCAATTTCCTAATCCTCACAGCTTGCAATGCTATTTTTGGAAACTTGCATTGATGGCATTTTCAGGCACCTATGCTCCTGTCATCTTGCAACATTTGTACACCCACTATTTCATGGAATTAGATTTTGCATTATTTTGAGAAAAGTTTTGTGCTGTTGCCAGTTTCCAAAATCATTTGTGGTGCAGCCCCTTTGCATGATATTTTTTGACATCTCCATTTAATAGATTTTTTTGTGCCAGTTCTCATACTTTTTATGCCAGTACCATTCTAATTCATTTTTGTGCTAATGCCGTTTGATCTATTTTTGTACTATTGCAGTTTTGTGTATTACATCTGCAGGCACTATTTTGCATAATTTTCATTCTTTCTCATGTATTTTTGCCGCAACGCTGTTCTGTGCACAAATGTACTTGCAGTAATATCATACCGTAAACATTTACTAGGACTATGTTCACTAATAGTTATGAAAAATGGTGCTAGTGCAAAGAACTATGAAAAACTGTGTTAAAGCCGGTGTACTTCACCATACAAAATGCTGCTGGCAGAAAAGAATTAAGCAAAGTGGTACTTGTGACGTAGACAGACAGTTCTGAGTGATGTATCATTTCTTTTTAATATAAACTGTATTACTGAATGTCTCGTGCTGAAAAATCAAATGCTCTAGGAGTGACCTCACTCATTCCCCCCCAGATTTTAGCTAAAAGATGAAAGCCATAAGAAAAATGCTGACAGCATGTGAGTTCACACACACTCAGTTTTTAGAGACAATGTGTTACATGGAAGACTTTAATAAAGAATCCTGTTTCTCTGAGTTAATTACAGACTTGTTTAAGTTAATTTTGTTAACAAAGAAATCATAAAGAAGGTTTATGATGTTAGAGAGGAACCTAGGTTGTTACACAGGGGTGCAAGGTTATAAATGTCCCTGTGAAGCCTGTGTGTGGGAGGATACAGCATGGGATCAAACAAAGTATCATTTGAAGGCCAGGAATTATGCTGAAGTTGCAGAATGCAATACTTTTGCATAAGATATATATTTTCATAGATCCTGACAGGGAGGAGCTAGGTGACCTCCTGAAAAGGGGTGGGTTAAAAGCCAGCTTTTAATTTAGTCTGTTTTACTTCACAGGGACACATTTTTACCTAGACTCTGACCACGAAACATCTTGGGAGCACTTTTAAGCAAGTATTTAGAGACTAAGTACTGTAGTAGGAATTGCACTGTTTAAAACCATGTTATTTTAATAGATTTGTATGTTGTGTGATATAAGAGTTCTGTATTTTGTGTTTTTCATATTTCTAAATATTTTAGTAAAATTCTTTTTAGAACTTACTTGGTCTGTCTTTGACTTCTTTTAGTTGTAAGAAAAGTATTTATGGTTATTGCATATACTAAACATAAGCTTGAATGGTGGTACCAAACTGGAAAGAGAAGCTTTTAAATCTGAGGTCTTTATTAAAGTTTTTAAGGGTTCATCTCTGTATACCTGGTTAGGTGCCCATAGGCAAAGATATCTGGCCACCCAAAGACAGAAATATCTGAGCCTGTGCATTGGGTACACTAGCAAGAGGTTCACAGTTTGAATCCCTCCAGAACTTGAGACCAAAGGTTGATCTGAACTCACAAAAACAGACAAGAGGGTTACCTTGTCTGTTACACTGTTCACAAGACTGCGCTCAGAGGTTGGCACTTTGGGAGTAGAGGGCCTGACCTGCTGAGTGGGTTTGTAACAGATTGGTTGGCAGCGGTGGCATAATTTTGGTATCAAGCTTTATTGTTCTGTGTCAGCTGTGACTGTAAGCTCTCTTACAAAGAAAGAAAAAGGCAGAGTTTTATTTTAGAAAGGAAACAGAACTATATATATATATCACTTGGCATACAGTCAGGTCCTACCCATTTTATTTTTTTTTCTCTAAAGTGCAAGTCAGAGTAGCCTTAGTCGGGGAAGAAGAAGATGGCTTCCGACTACAGCAGGCACACTGTAAATTACTTGAAGCAGTTGTGCGTGGACAGGGGAGTCAACATTTTGAATATATTGATTAGATTACTTACAAATACTTGGATGACTGTACAATATAATCACAAAGGGACAATCACTTCCTCAATCACGACTAATCACGGGTTAGACAGGGCTGCTTACTGGCTCCCTCTTTATTCAATGTCTATATTAATTCCATCATTCAAGATTTAGAAAATTCAGAATTTCATTCACCAGTAATTGAAGAAAGGAAAATATTGCGTTTGGCTTAAGCAGACAACATTGTCCTATTATCTACATCATTCTTGGGATTACAGAGAAAAGTAAATAGGTTCACAGCATTATGCACAGAAAAACAGCTAACTGTTAATAATGAGAAAGCCAAAATGGTTATTTTTGGAAATAAAAATAAAACACAATCTCTATATAAATCATGAAAAGATTGAAACAACAAAATATTATGATTATTTAGGAGCAAGGTTTGCAGAGAATTGTTTATGGAAATTACAGATAAACTTACTTCATACAAAATTAAAACTGCTTTCAATGCTTTCAAGAGCTTTAATTCAAGAACAGGAAATGGATCAATTATAGGGGTATTAAAAGTGGTCAATGTCAAAATAAAATCCAGCATCCTTTATGGAGCTGAGATATGGGCTTTCACAGAAATTAAATCACTTGAAATCATTATTAACAAACTTTACAGATATTTATTAATGGTGTCACAGTTGGCACCTGCAGCAATAGTAAGAATGGAATTTGGACAATATTATTTGCATACTAAAATAATTGTAAGACAGATAGTATTTCTTTTATCACTATTTCAATTACAGTCATCACGGTTACCTAGAACGTGTATAGAGGAAGAAGTGGATTATTCCTCGAGGGGTTTTGCTTCCTCTTATACCCAACTGATTAAAAAAAAGTTATTTCCAATGGGATTGGGACATTTGTTATTTAAGCAATAATGCCCGACAGGGTGTGTGTCGTGCTGGGATAACGTCACGCCTCAGGTGGTTGGGCAAGAGGCCACAGGCTGAGTGCATCCAATGACTGAGGTATGACGTCATCCCAAACGACACACACCCTGGAGGGCATTATTGCTGTTATACAATGGCTCGTTGTTATACAGAATAAAAAAATCATTTTCAAGATATTTTTGTGTGGAAAAATATTTTTGTTTTTTAAGAGAAGATGAAACAATCAAGCAGAAACAAATCAAGCAAACAATCATCTCCAGGTTCACAGTGAGGCTGAGACTAGACCCGTGATGTTGTACTAGGATAACATCACAGGTCCAGCCCAAGACTGACCAGTCAGAGTCCAGGATTTTTTCTTGCTATTGTATAATTGAGATTTACATAAGGCCAAGAGAAGATATTATGATGCAAATCAAAAAAAGGTCTAGAGATATGACAATTTCTCTGGGATCAACAGCGGATGAAATTATTTAAATATTTAAAATGGTACAGATTATTAAAAACTAACCATCAAATGGAGCCGTATCTGAGAATATTAACAAATCCCACTCAAAGATGGCTGTTTACAAGATTTCAGATGGAACTCTGTAATGTCAATTACATAAATTTCAGTCAGAAAAGGGCGGAATATACAAGTTTATATTGTAAATGTAATAGAAATAATGAAGATGATCTAAAGCATATCTTTCTGCTATGCCCCCTGTATTCTAAAATCCCAATGAATATGCAAACCATGAATAAGATATGTCTTCAAATATTCTGCTACTTACATGTCGAAGGAGAGCCTCTTCCCCCAGGGCTTTCACCAGTCCTTTAGTGTCCATTTGTCCAAGACGAAGAATATATAATGGGCGTCCATCTACAATTAAAAACAAACAAACATAAAATCCCTTTCAGACTATGAAAATAAATCATTATATTGCTGACTATACATTTTTAAATAAAGTTTCAAGGTATTATGTAAGTATCTTAAGCTCATTGGGATAGAGCACTATAGAAATAAAATTGCTCAACTATGCTGTGACTTCTCAAGGTTGGAGTATAAAAGCTAATAAGACATCATCTTCATTTTTTGAAGTTTGCAGATATGAAACATGGACAAGGCAGGAAACAATTTAAATTACATGGTTGGCAATTGTAACAAACAAAAACAACAATATATCCCTTTCCCTTTCTTCTTTATTGATCACAGTTGCTCCTCTTCCAATTTATATGTGCTCTACCATAGAGCCAGAAGGTTTATTACAGCCTTGCAACCTATCTGTTCTCTTTGAAGTTCATCACAGATAACCCCATAAATCCCCAGGCAACGCACACATTTTTGGTTATCTTCCTTCAGATACAATGTCCCATCTTTATTGTGTTTGGAAGACTTCGAGCCCAAGAGCCCTTTTTCAAAAGTGTCCAGATGAGCAAGTTATATGCAACATCAGGCTAATATAATAAACGGCAGATACCAACAATCATTATAATAATACAAGAAGTATTAGCAGTGAGTTAAACAGCATGTATCCACAACTGCATCTTGCTGGAATAAACTACAGAAATTACTGACTGTCAGTAACAAATGACTGCCTACACTATGATGAAAAATCTGTTCAAAATTAATGTTTGCAGTTGCAGCTGAGTTTAGTTCAACTGTGCAAGATCATCCATGTGCATACTGTAGCAACTTGTCTGTACAAAATTACATTTGCATGTTCTGTTTCATTCAGCTTATTGTACATCCTGCAGTATACTGTATAAGACTGAAACTGTGTTGCCGCTTATATTTTTATTTACCGTTATGATACTCATAGCTGCTGAAACTTTAAAGTTGTACATTGTTGTAATTTGTTAATTGTATCATAGATCAACAAGTTCATTCTTTCAAATACCTTGGGATCTCTCTTGATTGTAACCTTTCCTATGGTGCTCACAACGATAGTGTTGCCAAAGCTGCTAATACCCGCCTTGGGCTCCTCTACAGGCATAGGCAACACCTCACCCCAGATGCATTAAGGGTCGAAGTTCAGAGCTCTGCTGTCTCCATAATTGACTATGGCCTGATCATTTATGGCTCTGCCTCAGTAACCATTCTCAGACTTATCTCCACTTCACTCAACAAAGCCTGTAGGCTTATCACCGAATCCCACCACCTCACTCACACGTGTGACCTATATGCACAAACTGGCTGGCTACAACTCTCTAACCGCATAAAGTACCAAACCTGCATTATGGCAAAGAAAATTACCATGGGCCTTGCACCCTGTGGAGTCCGAGCTCTCCTATGCTCTAGTAGCAATCCTCAACCCACCAGGGGCTCTGAATCAAAACTCCTACAGGTCCCTTGCTGCCATACCTCTCAGGGTCAAAGATCCTTTGCTTATAGGGCCCCCAGTTGGTTGAATAGTATCAGCAGAGACATCTTCTCTGTGCCTAAGATTGGTCCTTTCAAATCCAAGCTCCGCCTTCACCTATCTGCCTCTAGCACCTGCGACTTTCTTCCTTAAACAGCCTTTCACCTATACTTAATGCTGCCAACAACATCTCCTACATAGCACTTACCGTACCTTCCCTTTTCCCCCTACCCACCCCTCCTCCTCTTCCCCTTTTTGGTTCGACCCTAGCATTTCTCTTTGTGATGCGACAATGCCTCTGGCTGCTCTTACTCATTCCTCCCCTCCTAAGTTTCCCACTGTTAGTGACCCTTGCGCTAGTTTAACTCAAATGTCCTAACCATATTCCTGTAGCCTTTTGTCAACCTGTTATCTTGATTTTGTTACTGAATGGTTTTTTTTAAATAACATTTTTTATTGATTTTCCATTTGGACAGAGCGACAACACCATATAATATGTCACAACAGATCTGGCAGAAGAGTTAATTTTTAACACCTTACATGACATTTTAAAATAATGGTTACCAAACGAATCCAGGCATAAACCAAAAGTGATTTTTAGCGAATACATAATATTCTTACACCTTCCACATTTGTAATGCACATTAGTGCCCTATCTGTGTAACCTGATAAAGCTTGACTTCAGCTGTTACTGAACGTTTTTGCCTGCGTTTGTATTGTACCTCAATTTACATGGAATCTTTGTAAAAGAGCCTTGGTTCAAAGGTATTTGTAATCCTAGAATCAAAATAAATAAATAAATCATTGGAGCATTATGTGATGCTCCCCGATCAGTCACAGCGCTTCCTTTAGTTGCGTGTGAACACGCTCAGACTGTAATGGGCTTCTCAATGACTGCAGCTCACACTGCAGAAATGGACGGCAAAAAAAGTAGTTTTTTTTTAAATAGTTGCATGATCTATAGTAACTTTATAGGGGTGCTAGGAGGGCCTCTTATGGGTATAAGAGTGTTGTTCTTTTGCCCTAAGAACACATGAGACAACCCTCTTATATCCAAAAGAGGCTCTCCTAGTGCCACTATAAACCTACAACATGCATTTACTGGGGTATCCTTGAAAATGAGTCTTGCTCAATGGATCTCTCCTGGTAAAACAATAAACTTCAAACCTGAATTTCATTCCTAAGGAAAGATAGTAGATTTTGATATTTTTAAATGCTTCTGATCCCTTGCCAGGCCCACCATCATGGATGGATGTAGATTAGGGTGGGGCTGTGCTGTTGATCATCGGAGACGTGCTACTGTAGCTATACCATGCCGTATCTGCATTGTGAATACAGTGTGTACAGCTAAAGACTGACCTTAGGGGAGGATATTTTTAAAAGCTGCTGGGAGCTGCCATCTTTACTGTAGTTCCACACTATTTACAAAATGCATAATAAAAAGTATCTTAAAGCCGGCCTGTTGGCGCAGCGGTTGGATTTCCGCTTGCGATGCTGGCGACCCGGGTTCGGGAGTGGACTTGGGTCGCCAGAGGGCCGGCCGGGGGGAGAAGGCTTGAGCGTCCCATGACAGCTCGCCTTCTCCGGGAGGAGGGAGAGGGCCAAAGCCCGCAACTTGTGCAACCCTGAGCGGAGGCTCAAGGTACGGCAAGTCCTGATTGCAGGGAAGGCTGGCCATGACGTGTGGTGGACATCAGTGCGTTGTGCCTGGACTTCAGGGGTGTACACCACATGTAGGGAGATAACCAGGAGGATAACAACCATCCGTCTCTGGGAAAATGGGGCACCAGGAGCGTGCCCTTGATATGCCATCATCCACCCTGACCACCTTGCCCGACTAAACAAAGTAAGCATACAGGGTGTATGGGCCCCACCTCGTTACCCGCTTGTGGGGTATAGTCATGGCTCCATGGGGTGCAGGGTGGCTTTTGGGTAGGGTGACTGGCAGAGGGATGACTCGCAGGTGCCCCTGAAGGGTCGGAGACTGGGGCATAGGAGGAAAAATAGAAAGTTAAAAAAAAAAGTATCTTAAAGTAGCTGAATGAATTTTAAACAGCCTGATGAAAACTCTAAAACTACCAGGAATACATTTTTGGCAAAAATGGTATGGTGACTTTTTTGCTGGCTAACTTGTGCTGCTGCTTTTATTTTAAAGAGCAAATATACTACCCAAAATTAATATTAGCTATTTAAAATGGTCATCTATTATTTCTTGCATCTGGAGTGTATTTTTCTTGTCCCCCTCTTATTACATCAAAGGATTTCTACCTAACAATACAGTGCCTGGTGTGATGCATGGAACAATACTCTGTCTGGAGGCTAACATACTGTATCTAGTTCTTTTCCTCTTCATACCCCATCAGCCCTGTGATTGACCTCACTGACTTTGACATCATAACTGACAAAGAAGAACCAGTCACCTGCTGCCAGATAGTCACATGTGATATGATGAGCAAGGTCACAATGCCGGTGAGGTAGGAAGGGGAACAGAACTAGATATGTCAACCTTCGGGAAAAGTGCTACTTTTCACATTACACCTAATACAATCAGGTAGAAAACCTTCTAATGAGAAAATGGAAAAAGAAAAATACATTAGAAATGAAAAGTAGCAACAGGGTACTTATAAAAATGAATAACATTTGCTGTGCTGCTAGCTCCTTAATGTCTGCTGGATGCAGCAGATAATGAAGGATCATCTGCACGCTTCATTGTTTCATTGATTTATTATCAACACAAACACATTCTGAGTCTTCCGGGGTAGGATAAAGAGGCACGACTGTTCCTACCATGGGCACTGTCAAAATCCCATCTTAAATCTTACCCAGACCAAAGTCTACATATCTCATAGCACATGAAATGGCTCAGCACTGGAGTCCCTGGCATGAAGACAAAGAACTCCTACAGCACATTAGCAGGTAATACAACAATACCTTTAAGTTTCTGACTTATGCTGCCCATGTTAGGAAAGACTTAAAATCTGCCATGTGATAAGAAAAACTGGTTCATTTTAGAAGGGAAAAATACCCCCATGCAAGATCACAAAGCACTACTATGCATAAATCAATGGTAACAAAGGTGCTCTGCTCTCTCCAGTCACAAGATAAAGGAAGCAACATCAGAGGAAAATAGAATAAAAACAATTCTTCTATCCGCTTGGTATTACAACTGGAAAAGGAATGACTTTTGGTCACTTTGGATGCGGAATCTCTGTATACACATATCTCCCATCATCAGGGGTGTAGCCAGGAATTTTAAACTCATACTTGGGAGCTGACGAAACTGTTGCCCCCATATGTGCCGCCCCTCCACAGAAACACTGCCCCACCCCAATTTCAGTCAACAATGTATAGGAAGCTAATGATCCTAACAGATTCATAACAGGGGCCTCATTGGAAATGAGCTTTGCTCAATGGAGATTTTATCGTCCCTGTTCATAATTTTATGAATAAAGATGTACTACTACTACTACTACTACTACATCTTATTTTATCTAACACACACTACCATTGGCTGTTTTTTAGTTGCAATTTTTAGGATACATTAAATAGAGAATAAAGTATGGGTCGCGGTGTGTAACGAGAAATTTACACACACACACACACACACACGAGGGGTCAGATGCTACATAAACCATGAAAGTGAAGCTTGAGGGGTTTATGACTAGCATCTAACGCCGAGGGTGTGTGAAAACTTCGAGTTTAAACACACTGACCCATTTTTTATTTTATATCATTGCTGGGTTTGCCTTTTTCGCCACAGCAATTATATAAAATGAAAAGGTTACAGAGTGCTCGGCAGTCTGGCTTGATTTAAGTATGCAGTCCGTGGTGCCGTGTTCTATTTATTTTAAAACTTTTTTTTATTTAATTCCTTAGTGAAAAGATATGTTTTCCCCATTGTGGTAGATTTTATATTTAAAAATTTGCTTACCACCGAGTATGAGTAGCGGTTAGTTGTTTGGAGAAGAAAAAAGCGCGGGGCTGGTGTGAGGAGAAGAGCTACAGTGGAGCATGCGCAGAGTGAGGGAAACCGTGCACATGTTTGCCATTATAAACGCTCCTTTATAACAACAAATTACACCACAGTTTCCCTATGGGTAAAAGGCTAAGCCAGATATTATAAGCCTCTATACCACATCAAAGTAGCCAGCCTTACAGAAGTCCATTCACAACAGCATTCATGCATACATACTCTGTCGCGTCACTCATACAATATGGCCTCTAAGTTTATAGCACCCACACATCTTCCAAAGATCATTCACAAACTCACACTAAAGTATCCAAGGAAGGTAAAACAGTTCTTCAGGTATATCAGGCTGTTTGTGTTTGTTGCCTTGGCCTGAGGCTCCTGTTGCCCCTCGGTTTTCCAGATTTTACTGTATTCAGCAAAGCACACTGAGTATGCCTGCTGACACCCATGCCATGATTGGGGGGGGTTGGCTTCTCTGAAACACTTCCTGGATCAAAGACCCAAACATTATATGCAACAACAGAATATTTGGTGGGACTAACAGAGTTGGTTCTTACGTGTGTTACTTTTTTAGGTAAATTTTATCTTCAGATCAAGGGCACAGCTATGGGGCTACCTTTGCCCCCAAAACTTCACCAGTTTCTACCTGGGCCTTTGGGACAGGAGGCTGTGTGCAACAGGGATGTTAATCCTTATTTTGGCCTTACTTGACATGTAGCGATGCTACACAGATGTGCTGAGGGTGTGGCCGTGTACAGTAGAGGAGTTGATTATGTTTGTGGAGCTTTTGCAGACACGCAATCCTCATCTTAAGTTATCAGCAACATACAATAAAAACACCATTAATTTTCTGGATCTTAACATTAGAAAGACTGACAGTGGTGAAATAAAAATGATGAATCTTTAACGTAAACCTACTGCTAGGAACATTTTGCTTGACTCATCTTTGTGCTATTCCAACCACATCATCAGCAACATTTCAAAAAAAGTCAACTGTATGGCTTAAAAGGAATTGTAGTAGCCCAATGAGGTGCTGTAAGAATTTGGCCACTACCATAATTGTAGGAGATTCCAGGTCAGGAGGGCACAGTTGGAGGCAGCAAGGGCTGAAATATGTCTCTTGGGGGTGTACCTGCCCAATCACATTGGCTGCTGCCTCAGGCACCACAAAGGCCTATTCAGGCCAAAGCTGGTGCCTAGACAGTGGTGGGGGGAGGAAGGGGAAAGGGGGGAGAGGGAGGGCAAAGTCTATGGAACCATGGGTGTGTACAAGCAACAGATTGCACTGTTGCAGATAGAGGAGACCCAGGTAACCCTCTCAAAGGAGGATGGGTCCTGCATTCCAACAAGGTAGGCAATGTCAGATGGAGACATGCCAAAGAGGGAGTAGGGCCTAAATGGGATAAAACAAAGGTGCTAGTACTGGGACATTCCATAATAAGGGGCAGAGGGAAGGATGAGCAAAAGGTGATGTGCTGCTTCCCTAGGGTGACAGCGAACAGACTCAAGTCCAGCGTGGTGGAACTCATGAGAGAGGAGGGAGGGAAGCCTGATCTGATCAGGCAGGTAGACACAAATGATCTTAGCAGGTGTAACATGGAGAAGGTGAGGGCAAGCTTCCATGCTCTAGGACAGATAGTGGAGAGAACAGGGTGATAAACTCCTCAGAGGTTCTATTGTGACCACTCTGAAATGTGAGGGAGCATTGTCACTTGTTCCAATTCAATGTGTAGCAAAAAAGGTGGTGCAGGGAAGAGGGATTTTACTTCCTTAGGGACTGGGCCTGATTTGGAGGGGATATAGGCTATCCAAAGGAGACTGTACTTCAGGAATGCATGGAATAGACACAAAGGAATCTTGGTAGGAAAGTAGGGGAGGGGAGTAGCCAGAGATCAGACAGTGTCAGTGATGACAGTAAAGCCAGGGTGGAAAATGGGCAGACTGGGTGGTCCTTATCTGCAGACCAATTTCATTTCTGTGTCACAGAGGAGGGCAAGAGGGTATATTTGCACAACATATCAGAGATAGATTACACTAGGAAGTGGGCCGGCTCAGTTAATAACAAGAACGCTAACAGAACGCAGGGGCCATACTAGTCTCCTCCCACCACATGTAGGTGTTGGTAAAGCAATCTTTAAAGGGAATGTACAAGGGAAGGGGGTGACAAAGTACTGGAGGGTGGTATAGGTTAATGCAAGAAGCTTGGGGAATAAGATCCCAGAGCTGCAGGTGCTAGTGACAGAAAGGAAACTGGACTTAGTGACTTCTCAGAAATGTGGGTGACACAAAACTCCAAATGCAACATGACTGTTCCAGGATTTACATTATTTAGGAAGGCTAGGGTGAAGGGAAAGGGTGGGGGAGTGCCACTCAATATAAATAAAGGTTTTTAGGTCACATAGTTAAACAACCTGGGGAATTCTAAGGGTGTGGAAACATTTGGGTGCACAGCTGGCCGTGGGTTATGATAAACACCTTATAACAGGAGTGATGTGCAGACCACCATCCCAGGTTCTGGAGGTGGACTGAGAAGTAGGTGACGTTATAAGGAGTGCAGCAGGGTCCATGGAGGTACTGGTGGTAGGGACTTTATTATGCCAGAGGTGGACTGGAAGTCCTAGTCACAACAAGTGTAAGGAACCAGCTCCTAGTGGAAGCATGCCAGGAAGTTTTCCTTACACTATTGCTTCAGGCTCCCATAATGAAGGAAGCCTTACTGGACCTGGGACTTACCAACAATGAGCTAAACCACAGTATCACATTCCAGGAACTGCTTGGGTCAAGTACTCACAGGACTGTGTGGATGGAGGTCCAGCTGGAAGACAACAAGGGCCAGAGCCAAGCAAAAGTGTGGGACATTAGGAAAGCAGATGTCAATAGGATGAGGGAGTTGTTAGTGGACAGAATGAGTGGAATAGCAGTGACTGAGGGAGTGGAGGGAAAACTGGAAGTATTCAAGACAAGGGTCATAGATGCTGTGGCTTATTGCATTAGAAGGACAAGCAAGGGGAGAAGGGCAAGGGAATCTTTGCGGTTCATGTCGGAGGTGAAGGAAGCAGTGAGAAGGAAAAGCAAGGCATTTAGAAAATGCACAGGAAGTCAAAGGGAGGAGAACAGTGTTGTACCTGAGGGTAACTAGAGAGATCGTCAAGAAGTTAAAAAACACAAAGGTCAGGATGGAGCTCAGAATAGCAGAGGTGAAGTAGGGGACAAGCAGTTCTTCCAATACATTCTGAAGAAATGTAAAGTTAAAGTAAATTTAAGTAAATGCAAGGTTAAATGGGCTGCCCTATACCTTGCTTAATCTACCTATTATAAGTTTGACCAGTTTAAGAGCGCATTATGGGAAACCCTAACAGTTCAATGTAACTGTAACTGCTAATCATCCTAACTATAGCCCCTCCCGGTATACTCTTTGAATAGTGTCAGACTCCGTCACAGACGCCGTGTACCGTTATTATGCTTGTTCTACAATGATTCTGTCTACCTGCCTTATTGTAAAATTGAATGCAATTGATTCCAGTCTATTTGTTTGTAGTTGTTTGACTATATTTGTACTTGCTTGACTTCATTCCACCAGAACTCGCTTATTTTATTTGTTCCATTGCTTTGTAATCTCTGTTATTGACGTGGAACCTTTGTAAAAAAAGCACTTGCGCTCAAGGGTGTTCAATGAAAGTTTCAATAAATAAAGTAGGGAACTGTGAGGCTGAGGAAGTGGCAGGGATTACACGAAGGAGACTGTGGAAAGGCTGAGATGCTGAATCCATGTTTTCATTCAGTATTCATCAAGGAAGAGGAATGGCCACTACTAGAATGCAGAGTTGGGACAAAAGGGGACATGTAGGACATGGGGACACTACGGGCAACCTTTACATCTTGGAGGAATGGATACTGGAGGGGCTGAGGGTATTAAATTGGAGCAGTCCACGCTAAAAGTGCCACACCTAACTGTGGTGCTGGTCTCAATTTTCACTTTGCAAAATACAGTAAAAAGGTTTTACTTACTGTTTACTGCAGTATAGTATTCTGTATCATGCTGATTCTGCTGAGGCAACAATATTACATAACATGGCTGCCACACTGGGCAGCATGTCAGGTAGCTTTGCCTGCACTGACACAACGTTTTTAACATTTTTTGTATTTGTAATATAAAATCATAGTATATATTATAACTTGAACAACTATTTCTATATGCTAAGTCTAATATGCAGCTTGTAATAACTTTTAATACGATTAAAGGAAGAGAAAATATTCCTCATTAGACTTTTTCAGTCTTCTCTCTCTTTTCTTTAGTTTACTTATTTTCAGTCTTCTCATGTTATTGAAATATTTCATTTTTTTAATTTTTATTAATTTATTGTGCGGTATCAGTATTTTATACCTGAGAATATCAAGGCTAATTGTGGATTCTTAAAGTCTGACATGCTCAAAAATGACAGGAAGGGATTCCA
This sequence comes from Neoceratodus forsteri, assembly GCA_016271365.2. NCBI lineage: Eukaryota > Metazoa > Chordata > Ceratodontiformes > Ceratodontidae > Neoceratodus > Neoceratodus forsteri. The sequence continues at coordinate 115,878,000 of JADMNL010000025.1, forward strand.
AGAACTCTCAAATTGTTTATTAACTGTATAACTTACTCTTTTTGTTGTTTGCCAATTTCCCCATGTAAGCAAGCCATTACTCCAGAGTAGGGGGATTTTTGTCTTTCCATTTTGATAAAATGATTCTTTTTAACCCAAAGCTGCAAGAAGGATTTAAGATTAATGTTGCCTTCACAACATAAACAGACTAAAGGTATCCCCCAAAACAAATAACATGGGATCTAACAGTATACTAACTTCGACAACCTTGGAACAAAGATCACCAGCTCATGACCATATCGTTGAAAGTCTGGGACATTCCCATAGCATGTGGTGTGTGTATGTGTGTAGATATATATATATATATATATACAACAGTAGATGTGTTTGTGGTTACATCTCCAGCATTTTCCCTCAGGAAGTTTTCTCTTACATTCTAAGTTCTCTGGAGAGTAATAAAAGTGATATAGAATTTTATACTGAGTTAAACGCCCTTGTATATCTCTGTTTGATTTGTAGGTGTTCCTTCATAGTCTTCCCAAATTCCATCTGAAGTGTGTTTCCTATATCTTTTCCCACTTTTCTTTTGTTGTTTGATTGAGTTCCTGATTCCCATTCGATAATTATTTGTATACCCTCCCTGCTCCTCCTTTGCCTGTTACTATTTTCTGAACTGAAAGGATTCCCTGTTTGTGGGCACATCAGAGTAATAGTTGGGTCCCGATGAAGGAGCTAAAGCTTAACTGTCTGAAAAGTGTTGGGTCAGCTGGTTAGGTGTGGCATGTTCTAGCCCGCAATTTTGTGACTGGCTTCCCCTCACCACCTCTGTGTCACAAGTGTTTTGGTGGTCGGGACTAGAGGGACACCAGACTTCTTTGCAGTCTACATGTACACAAGGGAGCACGCTGAGATGAAAACCTTCCATCCCAAGGCATCTGTCTGAGCAGAGTCTGCATCAGGAGGTCAGCTTCACGCAAGGCTCTGAGGACCAGACAGGGTCTGAAGTACCTGAAGCCCTGAAGTGGGGTGAGGTACATCTCCTGCAGACCCTGTGAGTGCACAATATCACACATGAAGGTCCCTGGGGATGGTAGGTGTGGCAAGGGGAGGCCTATTTTAGGCCCTGGATGTCTCTCCATGGTTCTGGGCTATGGAAGAATGACCACAGTGTCAGAACTGGGTACTTCTGGGAGTCCCAATGGCAGGGTGACCCGATCGTGAGTGGTATATGCCTGGAGGTCTAACACCTGCAACATCTCCACCAAGAATCTCTAATACAGAACATACTCAGCAGATGAGGCCAGGTATAGGGTGGATTCATTATCCTCTGAGGAGGATGGTGAAGGAGAGGAGGCATTGGCCCAGGGTGGGATCTGTGCCAGGGATGGAGCCCTGCCTGCCTCTGTATACCAGTGATCCATGGCAACGACTCAGGCCCGGCATTGGTCTCACTTTAGCAATCCTGAAGGTGCATAGAACATGGGCAACCTCTCCAATATACGTTGAGGCCCTTCTGATGGTGGCTGAGGATCCTGGCCTCTTGGGCTGTGGCCTGGGCTGCAGAACTCTGGGGATGTCCTCATCCTAGGGATGGTCAAGCAGCATTCATGGAGTACCCCAGACTGGTGCCTGTGGGGGAAGTTCCCCAGCTGAGGAGACTGAAGACTAACTGGTCCTGTAGGGAGACCTGGGTCCTCATCAGGACAGAAGTTAGGATGCAGCTACAGGGAGAAACTAAACCCAGATACATTGTCGGGGTCTGAGCTGGCACCATCTCCAGTGCCAAACTCAAGGCTGACAACTTCTTTGGGGACAGCAGTCCTCCTGTCACCATATCCCATGATGTTTCCCTCATCAATGTGCTTTGTATCGACATCTATGTCAATCCTGGCACTGTCCTCTCCTCGCTGCCAGGGGAGGTACCAAGGTCGGGGACTTGCACCAGGCCAATGTTTTGGTGCCGTGCTTGGTGCAGGGACTAGGTCTGGCACCATGGCCCAGTGCCATCCCCTCATCAGCATCCCTAGCAACACTATAGTCAGGGACAGGCTCTGAGTTGTCAACATCGGTGGCGGTTTCGGTGCCAGACCCTCCTTCGGCACCACAAATGGTGTCAAGGCAAGGCCCAGTGCCATCCCCATCCCCATACACAGAGTCATTACCATGAATGGTGACAGCAGCATGGGTGGCACCAGAGGACAGCTTTGAAGGGTCCAGTGGCATAGAACAGGCATATAGCCATGGCTCAAACACTGGGGATGTCTCTCACCAATGGCGAACAGACTATGGAGGGTTCTTATCCGACCACTCATAAGGGGTCGATTGTCCACCAGACCCAACAACCACAGCCTCTGACACCTCAGCACAGTCACTTGCAAGGACCTAGAGAGTTCTGGAAGAGGCACGGGGAAGGGCCTATGTAACTTACCTTGGGTTTCCTTGTGCGTTGCCTGCCTCTGAAGGTTGAGTGACCCCACTTCAACGTGCATTTTTTCATCACGCTACCATTCATGGAGAAGCAAGCAATACAGGAATCCATGTCATGAGATAATCCAAGCAGGTAAAACAAAGAAGATGCCAGTCATTGGAAGACATTTTATTCCCACGGGGCACTTATGCATAATGGGGGGCTTCTTCGGTGCAGCCATTTTAGTTTTTTATTTTGGTAACACAGAAAACAATAAAGAAGAAAAAGGAGAAAATTCTGGCAACAAAAAATGTCGGTGAAAAACTTAGAAGATTGAACTGAGGTGACAACTCACTCCCATGGTGCGCACTCCATTGCAGGAAGAACAGAACTGAGCTAGGCGAGGGAGCCAGCAATGATTACTGGCAGGTGCACAGCACCACATGCAGGCACTGTAGCCAGTAGCCATCGTTGGCCCCCTGGTTTAAAGATTTGCTCCCATGGGATCCTTGTGACTCTGGCCAAGACCCATTATAGGACTCAGTGGGGAAGAGTGATTCTGGGAAGATCTTTCATTTTCTCATTGATAGGGAGAAATGCCTTTCTGGAAGGGGTCGACCACTGATTTTTTTTTTCTTCTTTTTATAAATTCTACTTGTGGAGGTGGCTACTCAAAGATTTCACCTTCCAAAGCTAACTGGTCATATTTGTAGCAAACGTTGTAAGAAAAATAGTCTTTCATAGACTGAGGAGATGAGTCATATTCTTCATCTCCTGCATTTTCTCAAGCGATACCATCATGCTGTCCATGTGCCAAATTCAGCAAAATCCCTCCCCTTCCTCATCTGCTTCAGGTAAAGGAGGGTTGGAAGCAGCAAGGACTTGCATTTGTTGCATGGCCTGAAACATCTGCTACATTTTCAGAAACTCTTCCAGGGAGGTCATATGCAAAACTGAGGGACAAGTCTGTCAGGTTGCAGCCTCTACAGTGGGTTTACTATGTGGATCTTTCACAGGCTCACTCCCACTGCATTGCTGTCTGTAATTTTATACACTAGGGAATTTAGTCCCTGCCTCTTTTAGCAGTTTCCTTTCCTAGTGTGGCACCAAGAGACAAACTGCTCTCTTCTGCAGGTCTCTGGGTCTTAGTTCTGCTACTAGTTGAGGGCTTTGCCAAATGCTGTGAAGGTATAATACCACTACCTGAATCTTCCATGTTAACAACATTTGACTTAATAGGGGAGCACTGTTTAGAAACAGGTGTTGGAAAGTGATAACCTTTTAGATTCTCTCCGTTTCACAGTTTTTGAACCAACTTTCTTTTTTCCCGGCTTTTACTGTCCCTCTATTGCAGGTTCTGGTCCCCTGCTCTGCCTGCTGCCCCCCCCCCACCCCAGGTTTACCCCTTGTCAGAGCTGCCAGGCGGGTGCCCCTCCCAGGAAACATGGCTCTCAAGCCATGGCTTACCCCCCCCAGGGCGGGGTCACCGGAGCGGGACCCCACTGGCAGACCTTTTGTCTGCAGCGGAAGTGGCGGCAGCAGAGGCGGGGGCCGTCATTAGTGGCCAGAATTTTTTTGTGGCAGGTTTTTCCTGGGGGCAGGGATGTGCAATGATGCCAGCATCCATCCCGCCTCCCCCAGCATGCGGTGCTGGCCGTGGTGGTTCCCCCAGCCTCTGCCAGAGGTCCGCATAGCACCGGACACTCATCCCCCCCTCACTCCCAGAGAAGGCAAGCAGTCCCTGGGACACTCAGTCCTTCTCCTGCCGGTCCTCCAATGCCTGAGTCCGTCCCTGAACCCGGGATTTCGGCAACACAGACGGACGCCTTGCCGCTGCGCTGGCGGGCCGGCTGGACCAACTCTTTTACTTATTTATTTATTGGATTTTGGTGACTGGGTTAGCCACTGAGACAACATCCCCTTTTCAGGGGTGACTCAGACTCTAAGGCAAGAATTACAATCTTGCCTCAAATGGTCTGGTCACAAACAATTAAAACACAAACTGCAGTTGTCAACCTTAAGGACCTTCCCCCACAGTCCACACACTTTTTAAAACCTAGTGGGTCTGTATGCTTTTTAGATTTCTGTGACATAAAGTGCTACCAGGCCACAACTTAAAACAATCATCTGTCAATGCCGAATGTTGTCTTGCTGGCATTGGCATTGGTAGTGCAGGAGTTAGAGAGATGCATAATAGGAATGGCAGTGAAGTATGGAACTGACACCAACCCCACCACCACACCTGCAGAGACTGACAGGCATTGAGGTGTGCCTTTGGGTTGTCGGCCATAACCTCCATGCTATTTCACCTCACCCTACCCTGCAGACTCCGACAAGTGTTGCTTTGTGCCTTGGGGTCATCATGCCTCACACTCACCCCATTCCGTAAGGAAATACATTGAGATGGGTGCAGTATAGGAGAATGGGGTGCAGTTTGGGGCTGAAGAATCCAAGGCACACCTTGATACCTGTCACTGGCTGCAGGGTGGGGGCGGGGGTGGAATGGCATGAGCATTACAGCCGACAATCCAAAGTCACACCCCTGATGCCTGTCAGTCTCTACATGGTGGTACATTACAGTTAGAAACCCTAACGCCCTGGGCGTTTGTTGGTATTTGCACTCCAAATTTTCAACATGGGGTTTTTGTGACCCCCACCTCATGAAAGCATTTGGAACCTCCACTCATGAACAGTGGCACTGTGATTTTCTTACTCTGTCCCAAACGTTGATTTCCCACAGCGAGTGTGCCATTGTGTGCCAGATGCGCGAAAACACATTTCGAGCAGGATGTGAAAAATGACAGCTGTACTGTTCATATGGAGGTGTGAAAAAATGGCAATGTTGAAAATCTGGAGTGAAAATATTAAAAATTCTCAAAGTTACAAGCGTGCGTGGAAACTGCACAATGCACGCTTGCAACACAGTAATTTGTTTGGAATTTTTACACCAAATTTGCAACATAGGCTTTTGGGGAGCCCACCTCATGAACAGTGGCACTGCCATTTTGTTAATCGGTCCTGAAAGGTGATTCCATGCAGTGACCACAATATTACATTTCGGGATCAAATAACGAAATGACAGTGACTGATTTCATGATGTGGGGTCCCAAGAACCCCATGTTGAAAATTTGGAGCCAAAAGTCAAAAAAATGGCCCAGATATCCACCTAAGTTGAAAACCCCTCATTATGCCATTATACGGCTTACCGGCATTTCTTCAGTTTGTGGTCAGCTTTGAAGAGTGCAGACATGTTCCCAGCCCACCGATGATTGCGCCGGGCTCCGGAGGTAAGTATGGGGTGAGGGGGAGTGCGAGGGAGGTGGGGTGCACAGAGGGTGGGTGCGGGTTGGGAAGGGCATGCCACAGACAGCGAAGGACTGTTTTCTTGTTTACAGGTCAAAAAAAAAAAAAAAACACTTTGCAGGAAGGTTTTCTTTTTTTCAGGTAGTACATTTGGCATGCTGCAGGGCTCCCAGTGTGCCACCTGGCTGTTTGGGGGACTGGAGCCGATGGGGATTGGGCACCCTGTTGGCAAGAAAAGTGTCTGTGCTTGGGGGGCATGATGCCGAGGGGGATTGGACATCCCCCTCGGCGGACAAATTAAACAAGGGGGGACATTATGCCAACGGGGACTGGGCACCCCTGTCAGCAAACGAACTGGGGAGGGAGCATGCTGACAGGGGGAATGAGTACCCCCAAAGTCAGCTTGCTGGGGATTGTGAGAGGCGGATGGTGACAGCCACTGCCATGTTTATTGAAATGTTTCAGCAGGCAATGCATGCCCTGCAATGAAGGGGTGCTCCCTCATTGCAGTGATGAATTTCTTTCAAGTTGATGGGACGCCTCTACACTGTTGTCATAGATAGTGTGCTCATTCATTGGTGCCACAGAGACCAGCCCAAGAAAGCAGTGGCGCCACTGGCCACAACACAGCTGCACCTCCACAACCTGCTACTGCAGCAAGCTGTCACACAATGTTGCTTGTGCTGCATGCAAAAGACAACATAGAAACAAACACATTTTTCCCTTTTGGGGGCTTGGAACCAAAAAAACAAACTGTGACTGTAACATGACTTGTTTTCTTGAAAATGTAGCTGAAACCAGCCAGACAGCACAGTGGTAGGCTTTCCATTTGCTGCTCTGGTGACCCAAGTTCAGGAATGGACTTAGGTTAGAAGGGGCTGGCTGGGGAAGGTGTGACAGGGGGGATTCTGTCCTCTGCTGCTTGACTGCCACCCAGTGGAGGCTGGGTGGTAAAACAGCAACAGCTGCAGAGGGGACAGAATGCAATCTGCCGAGTACCAGTACATGCTCACATGCCACAGTTGTCATGTATATTACGTCACTGCACTCTGGCTTGCCCAGGGAAAAAATGGTTGAAATCCCCCTGACAGCAGAATGACAATCACCCCCTTGCAGGCCCTGCACCGTCTATCAGGCACCCACCTCCCAGAATGGATTCTTACCCAGGGACCCCACAATGAGGGACATGTCATGGGTGAACAAAGGTGGTTGGGATAAGTACCTAGAGATGGCAGGTGATGGGGCTGAGGGGGTCAGTAAGAGAGGGGCCACCTGGCAATAGGAGATAAATAAAATAAGAAAACAGAACTGAACAACCCAAATCAACTCGTGATCTCTGTCAGTTTCCCAGGAACTTAAAGAACTGCCAAATACATATTTAAATGATCAGTGCCTGAACTGGAACAATGAACTAGTGTAAATATGGAGATATTTTAACTTTTGCTCTTGAAATCCAAGGATTTATACAGAGCGATGTCCTGGGCATTGAGTCCTTACTGCGACTGAAAATGATCTGGCAGCTGAGGCTCAGGGGTAAAGCGGTCAGTGCTTGGATTGGTTCAGACTATTCTGACATTCCAGGGAAGATAGCATGTGCAGGCTATCTGCTTAAAGTGGTAAGCAGATGAAAACACTGATGTTGTTAGAATCACAGAGTGCCAGCAAATAACCCAAGCTACTACTCCATGTGAAGGCAACAATGAGAATATGTGTGCAGGTACCTCAGGCAGGTTTTCCCTTTCAGATATTAAAGAAAGTTAAAAAAATGTTTATGTGTAGATTGTTTCTTTTTCAGTGTCACAGAGGGGTTTACCTATAGCGCTGCGATAGCACGGATGCTGACATCCCTCACAGAGACAGACACAATGCTGAGTGTCAGCATTGTTCTGTCAGGGATGTCAGCATGTTTTCACACACACACACACACACATTCAATTATGGTATCAGGTTGGAATACTGTCAGATTATAGCTTCATTTAACTCATTATTTTTTATTTATTTTTGATATTTTGTCTATGGGGTGAATTCTCCTGTTCTTTTTCCTTAATCTACATTCTGTATTACTTGGTTTACTGGATATTAATTGTTTGCTGTTTGCCTATTTATGTTCTCTGTTGTGTGAATAAAATTTAAATAAAAAAAGATTACTCAGACTGTGAGGGGGTCAGGTGTGCCAAGCGTGGCCCATCAAGGTATGTGCCTGTGCCCTGTGAGGTCTCAAGAAAGTTTGCCCCATTGTAAGCTGGAGCTGAGGGTGGGTTGTAGGGAAGCTTAGGGGGAGTTACCAGATTAATATTGGGCTTTCCAGGGAAAAAAGAGTGACGCTAGATCCCATAGCACCTGAGGGTGAGTAGCTGTAACACTATAGCATGATACCTGCCTCTGGGTGCAGTATTTGACGATATTTGTGGGATGTACTTGACGATATCTGTGGGACTGGATGTAGACAGTAAAGGCTACGGGTATGTGTAGAGGGCCACTGTACCTAAGACCCTATGTAAGTCCAGGTAAATACTGCATATATTATAGAAGGCAATTATAAGTGTGTCGAGAGCTCCCTGTAACTTAGGACCTCTGAGAGAAGCACCCTGAATATTTGTGCTCCTGTAACTATAGTGTGTCCTTTGTGGAATGTATGGTGTCTTGTGACCACAACATTTTTTAAATGTGTTTAACTTTACTTCCCTGGTGTGGACAATGGTACTTGTACAGTGTATATAGCATTCCCAGTAGCAACATGTTTTAAGGGACTCCCACCTTAGCCCCCAGTGACTGGACATACAACAGAACTCTGGTTGGTACTCCATCTCGTTGCATGGGATCCACAGTAACTGATTTCTGGGGACCGACTACACATAAAAGAGATGGGACTGAACTAGGTGAGGAGACTACAAACTGTCATCCAGAGCCCAGTTTCAGAAGTAGATTACTTTGCTTGGAGATTTGCCTGCCAAGGGTTTCACAAGCTGCTACCATACTAAAACTGGCTGTGGTCACAGAACTTTGGATGGCCATGGTTTTATGTTGCAAACCTCAGGACACACAGCAGTATTAACAGGATGTACTACGAACAGCAGCTGAACTGCTGCTGACCTGAAAGATGTGGGCAAGCCCTGTCTATCCTATCCTATCCATTTCTGCAACGATCCTTTTGGACAAAAATCCAACTGTAACCTCCTTGGGGGTCTCCGCATCAGCTACAGTTATTTTATATCAGGTTCAATAAAAAATGGTGTAGCATCAGGAAGAGGCGCAATCAATGTGATCCAGAGCGAAGCACCCCACAACCTGTGCCAAGAGTTTTGTACTATTTATCATAATCCAGCAGATACAGTGTCAGGCAGCAGTCAAGACTTAGAAAAAGAACTAGAAAAGAGAGAAACTGAGAGAGGATGCATAATAAGGCATGAAGAGCTACAGTATATAGCTATGAATTTTCTAAGACATCCACAGAGGCTTGCTAGATTTCAATAAGCATTCCCCCTTCACATATCATCAAATAATGAGAAGGCTCAATTATCAAGACTTCAAACAGAAGATTATGCTAATGCTCATAATTAGAGGGATGAATGTTCTTCCAGTGGAGGAGAATCACTTACTGTACCTTCGCTTACTAGAGAAAATTAGCTTATTTGTTTGGACTGACATACTGGAAATAATCTCAAAGAACATTATTTCTGGATCCAGAATATCTAGGATTTTAGTTAGTTAGTTAGTTCAAACCTTTTTCCAGGAAATGCATACTGAGCTGGAAGAAGCTTGTTTCAAGATGCATCTCGGGGGGGGGGGGCACAACAATAATGCAATCAATTAGTAAGAAGGAAACAAAAGTATCAAGTGGTCAGCCCGTCGGCGTAGCGGTAGTGCTATCGCTCACGACGCTGGTGATCCAGGTTCAGAAGTGAGCTCAAGTCATTGGGAGTCATCCAGGGGGAGGAGGACTGAGTGACCTAGAAGATGCTCCCCTCCTCCTCCGGGGAGGAAGGGAGGTCCATGAGCTCTGCTGCAGTACTGTCACCTGGGTGACCACAGGTTGCAGTGCATGAGAAGCCACGATGAGTGGGCGGGGCACCTCCCAACTGCGATGTCTGCAGACTAGCATGCCGATGTCCACGCAGTCCTAGCTCACAAGGTCCCAGTGGTGAGGGACAAGGGAAGACAAGCCCTCATTCACAGCAGAATGACACTGCCTCTCTCCTCGCAGCCCCGCATCGCTCACTGGGTTGCCGACCGTAACTGAGCTAAATTCCTCCCAGGCCTACTGCAAAGTTGGAGGTAAGTCCCATGGGCAGCGTCAGCGTGGCTCAGTTGGTAGTACATCCACCTCTGGACCAGAAGGTCGTGGGTTCTCGTCCCACACCGGGACTGGACTTGTACCTAAAATGCTGGCACCCGAGTGCAGTATTGGGGGGTGCTGTACTGCTGGGATGTGCTGTCCTTTGGATGAGATGTTAAACCGAGGTCTCTTCTACCCATCCTGGTGTTGTTTTGGTGGGTGTCCAGGTGGAAGTAAAAGAACCCAGGGCATTCTTCGCAAAGAGTAGGGAACATTCCCGGTGTCCTGGCCAACATTCTGCTTCCCATAAAAAATGGTTCATGCAGTTGTCCAGGCTGTGTGTGGGTGTTGACGTGTGATATGGCCGCCACTACACATCCAATCACTTCACTACCAGTCTAGCATTGCTTGTAAAGCACTTTGGGATACACTGTGTATGAAAAGCGCTATATAAATACTGATTCTTCTTCTTTATTGGGTGACGGGGCTGGGGGATTAAGAGCAACTGATAAAAACAGGGTGAGTGAAGAAAGCATACTAAATTAAAACAAAAACAAAAAACAAAGGTATCCAGTGAACAGTAGTACAAATCAATCCATACAATGAATTCAATAATGGATATTAAGTGAGTGCAAAGAAACATAACAGCAATGTGATAAACATACTACTGTAAAGGTGCAGCGCAGGGTCATATATATAAATATGAATAACATCTATAAGCTGTACTGCACAAGGTGGACAGCAGTGGACTATGAGGAGAGTGCAGAATTGAAAATTATTCCAAACAGTTGCATACATGGGTTGTATGGTGATGGAGAAGGCCTTTCAAGTTAAAAGGGGTAGAACCAGAAAAGACAAGAAGGTGAAGGCTTGGCTAATCCAGAGTTTGGAAGAAGACATGTGTAACCCCTTTGTTACCCGGGGTTACTAGAATCCCAGTAAGACCTAGTGGTAGGCAGGGAAGGCAGCTTGTGAAACTCCAGTTAGATGGGTTTCACACTGTCTCACTCTGTCCTCAGTCACAGCTGAGACTAGAGGGATGACATCATTATAGAATTGTCACAGCTGCATGAGCCACAGTTGGAATCTTCAGCTCAGAGTAGTTCTAGAATCTTGGGAATTCAAAGGAGTCTTCCATTTGTCCTTAAGCAAGAAGGAAGCATTATTTTGCAGTGTGATTTCTCTCTCAGAGAAAAAGTCTTCAGTTTGTCCTTTAGCAAACAAGAAGGACACCAGTAGTGTCTGTTTACTCCCCTCCCTCTGGGGGGGTTGAGGAAAAGTTCTTTGTGGGTTCCACGGGCAATCCCCTTCTCCCACCTTGGGAAGAAAGCTGCCTGTTTTAATTTAAGTTCAGTCTGTTCATGTATAACAGCAAAGGTTACATTTCTTCGCCTGTGGGGCACCTGCAACAAATGGGTGAGTGTTTGGCCTCATTGGAAGGGGCAAACAACTTATTTTCTTCAGTTGGATTTCAAGTATTGGGGACTGCTGTTTGGGAGGACTATGTCAACTAGAACAAACAAACAGAGCAGTCAATTCAGTTTCAAGTTTCAAATGGTTTTATTGGGGACTGCTGTTTGGGAGGACTATATACACTAGGACGAACAAATAGAGCAGTCATCTGTTTAAAGTGTTAAAGTTCATTGTAGAGGGGGTGCTTCAGGTCATCCACCGTCAATCTACAGTTTTAAAGTCTAAAGTTCTGTGTGTCCAGAGAAATGGCCGGGTATGGGCTGTGGGAGCTGGAGGTGGATAGATCCCCATCTTTAGTAACCAGGTCCACCTCTACGGATTTCTTCTGTGTTTTTGCTACTTGCCTCATGCGCTTGGCCAGTGATGGGGTGGGTACCCAGACGTGGGTCACAACTTGAAAATCTCTCTAGGAGTCGTAGACTGTAAGTGGTGTGGGGAGCCACAGGATGGGAACATTACTCCTTGTTTGATGGGAGTTTCGAATTGGAAGTACGAAAACAAAATCTCTCTAGGAGTCGCAGACTTCAAGTGGTGTGGGGAGCCACAGTTTGGGAGCTTCCTTGTTTGATGGGATGTCTTTCCAAGTAGAGTTTGAGTTCATTCTCCAATGGACCGTCAGTCGAGTGGCCGGCAGGGGAGCTGGGCCAGTCGGGCTGTGTATCCAATGCGCATGCAAAGTCCGGGCTGAGTGCCTGATGGGTCCAAAGCCAGACAACTGTTGTAGTGTCCATTCTCCAATGGACCGCTGTGTTTAACCTCTAATCTGCATTACAGTTATGTAGCCCTGTGGGGGACCATACAGAGCTTTGTTTATGTTCAGTGACTTAATAAATAAAGCCACACTGAAAAATCCCAATTCTGGTTCTGGACATTACAGTTATTGCTTCCTGTAGTTGGATTTATTTGGGTGCCCCTGTGCAGAGTAGTCAAACCTAGGTCTCTTGTGCCAGGTAACCTCATCCTTCCCCGAACCCGTAGATACCATATGTATATCCATGCTACAAAAATGGAGCATATGGGTGCTACAAAAATGGAGGCACCGCTTTGGATTTGTTTGGGAAGGAAGGTGCTTGGGCAAGTAGGCTAGCGTTTTGGCTATCTGGCAGTCGGTAGCCCCAAAAAAAAGTTGAAGCAATTTCCCTAGTGTGTGCTGTGTGCTGTGAATCTTGTGCTGCTGTTTAAAAAATGCCAACTGTTTACCAAGGAGCTGTAAAGCCAAAGTGTGTGTCCTTGTCCTGCATCAACATAGTTTACAGCGTTTGTCAGTTTTAAAATAAAGTTCTGTGAAGAAAAGTGTGGAAAACTAGGGGTAGCAACAGAGAAATTATGCCACAGACGTTGGAAATGCTTTCTGTGCAATACTAGAGACTGCAGAGTTAATGGCAATGTTACATGGTTGAAATGGGCTCCCGCCGTGGAGTCAGTTGGAAAAAAAAAAAAGTGCATCTTTTCAGTTTAAATTTGCCTGCTCAACGATCGCCGTGAGGAGAGGAGTCCTCATGAGGAAGAAGAGGCTCATTTGCATGGCGTCGTGTGGTTAGTCAGTTTGCCATTAGTCCCGCCCCTCAGCCAGCTCTTCAGTGTCTGCTTCAGCATTCGAGAGGGAGACAGAGAGTAGTGTGTGTACTGGCAGTGGAGGAGCGTTCGCGAAGTGTTCAAAGCACTGTAAACTGTGAAAAGTGACTTTTCTAGTTCAAAATCGGGCTCAACCCGCTTATCGGTCATGGTATCAGTGAACTGTGTGATTAATACCACGATCGCAGAGACTGCCTGTACGTTTGAAATCCGAGGCCTTCAAAAATCTGGCTGCAGGCCGTTTTCCTCCATCGCTGCAATCTGCTACAATAACAGTGAGTAAACGATTTAAAACTGCTCAAATCAGTGATTTTCAGTAATGCCATATAAAATGTGAGTGCAGCTGTATAGTCGCTTTGCAAGTAGCGATTGTGTGATATCCTGCTGGCAAGTGCAAGTCTGTAAAGCCATTAAATGTGTGCATAGCAATGAAAGTAGCCTCAGTTTAAAGTTTGCAGCCAGAGAGAGACTGTGGGTTGTAAAATAATTGCAACACTAGTAAAAGCAGGCAATCCTGTGCTGAAACCTGAAGTTTTAAAAGGGACTGTGATTAAATAAATGTTGCCAGCATGTGAAAAGTCCAAGGAAAATCCTGTAAATGTGAGAACAGCCAGAAAAGAGCAAGTTGTGCAGTTTGAAATAAAAGTTATTAGTAGCTGATGTAAATCGGGTGCGCAGTGGCTTGACCCAGAGTCTGAATGTTGATGCACAGGAGTGCTGCCGCCATTACAGGGTGGGGTAATAAAGTAAACACAGCAGCAGAGGAGCCATTTTAAAGCTACAGAGTGTGTTCATTTAAAGTGGGACTTTCAGTTACAGTGAACTTTTGTTTGTTTTTCTGCAGTTATGGCCTCAGGACCAGCTCGTTACCCGGATCATGCCCGGGTTGCAGTAACAGCAACAGTAAATAGATTGAGAGACATTGAAAATTGGTGCTATAGAGGGCAACTCCCTCCTGATGTGGCAATTCCTAATTATCCAGTGCGTGTATGCCAGATGTGCTTTAGTGCTGGAAGGGATGTCTTCATGATTCCTCACTGTGCTGGTTGTCTACAAAAATATGGCTTGTATAAAGCGCCTCAAATTCATTTGGCTCCCACATGGACACAACTTCAAGAATCTGCAGCTGGCAGCACACAGCATCAGGCGGAGCCTGTGGAGGAAGGTTACCCGGGGGAGTGTGGTACAAAGTTAGAGAGTGCAGAATTAGAGACTGAATCTGAAGTTGAAGATTTGGATGCTGGATCTCAGAAAGCAAGTTCAGATAAAGCATCAATAGACCCCTGGGTGGGGGGGCCTAGCCCAAGTCTCGAAGGTGAAGATGAGATGCGGGAGGCCGTTGAATGGGAGGTGTCGACCTCCGCTCCTAGTGATGAATGGATAGTCTCGGGGGTGAGAACTACTGCTCACTCCTGGGCTCAGATCCTCAGTGAAGAGGAAGATGAGGAGGAACCTAAGTGGCCTTGTGAGATAGGAACGGGTACACAGCCTCAAGATCTTGCCTCGGAGGAATATGTTCAAGAAGGTGGTGATGCCACTGCCCTGACTTCACCAAAAGAAGAAGAAGAAGTCAGGGATCTGTTTTTAATTTCATTGAGGATGCGAAGCTGGCAGAACCAGGACTGGCCACCCCCAAGCCAGGCCAGCGGTCTCAGATTAACCAACACAAGTAAGGAGGAGAGACTGGTTCGTAGAAAGGCCAATGAAATCTTTGGTATGACCTTTCCTACCTTTCCTTGGAGAGTCTGGGAGGAGATTGAGAACTGCAGGAAATCCTGGATCTGGGATGAAGCAATGAAACATGTGCATCCTGGGGCTAACCAGCATGTAAAGAATAGACTGTTCCACGAAAAGTATGCACAGTGGAAGAGAGGCAGGACACTGTTTATGGACAGAGTGAGAATAGTGGACGGAGAGGGACGCGAAGTCTCCCACTGTGTGAATTATGTGCGTCCAGATGGAGTAATAATTCAAGCCCCTGACCCCCTCTACTATTGGCCTCAGTGCAAGGACCTCCCAGTAATTAAGCCCGTGCCTACAAAATGGAGAGCCGAGCAGTGGTAGTCAATACTGCCACATCTACACTGTGAAGTAACCTTATTGAACTGCCAATATGAATAAACAACAAATCAGGTGCTCCACATTCTTCAGTTCACAGTGTACTGCCCTAATCAATAACCATCTACTGCTACCACCAGATGACTTCAGATCCAGAGAGAACACCAGCCCAGCTGTTTGCCTGTTCATCGCCTGGTAATCGGATGACGCCGGACCAGCTGTTTCTCTTTTTGTTCCTGTTCTAAGGTTCCTTCTCCAGTTATGACATCAGCCCAGCTGTTTCCAGATGTGCACTCCTGTGGGTTCCCGGAAGATGTCCGCCCAGCTGTATCAGAAGAAATGCTGCCAGGGAGAGTCTTCGGAAGGGACCAGGTTTGCTTAGTTCAAATACTTCAAGAGACTGGTGAGTCACAATCTTTTTATTCTATCTTTATGACAATGCACACACACCTTACACTACAGACTTCAAACAGTGTGTGAACTGTCCGAAAGACTCTCCCTTCAGGATTATGGCCTTAAAAGACTATGTTCACGGGCTCCGGCCCAGGAGAGACTCTTTAATGGACTGGCCTTGGGCCTTGTAGTCACTAGTGGGACATTTAGGGCATTCCATCCCCCCAAAAGGTGTATTGTTATCAATGTCATTTCTGTACTTAATGTATATACTGTCTTTTCTACTTTTCTAAAAAAAAAAAAAAAATATCTTTTTCTTTTGGGATTGTTTAGTGTTCTGTTTTTCCTGTATGGTAAGGGTTGTTGCTGTTTTTGTCACTGTTGTTGTTTAGGTAGATCGTAAATGCAGATTAGGGTGTGTTTTTTTTGTTTTGTTTTTGTCTTTTCTTACAGGTGTTCCTGGAAGAAAGAAGAGAAGACAAGAAGAGGAGGAGGGGCTCATCGGAGTTCCTCGTTCAGTGCTTGTGTAGAAATTAAAGTACTGTTTGTGTTTCTAATGTTGTAGTTGCAGGCTGCCCAAGTTCGGGGAGGTCCCCGGGTTTTGGTTTTGTTTGGGATGTTAGGTTAGAGGCAGATAGGTTTCCCCTAGAGAGTTAGGGGGGATGGACAGGCTGTGGCCCTAACCTGCAGTAGGGGCCGCAGTGCTGATCTATCAGGGCTATGCTCTGGACGGTTCTGCCAGAGCCACTAGGTGTCCATAGTAAGTGGATAGAGTAGAGGCTGATATGTCAGCTGTAGGCTTCTAGGCCCTTAGTGTTGCCTACCTGTGCTCGCACATGGCAGGAGGGGGCCTGATCACCCCCCTCCGCGGGTAGCACATAGGGTGGGATGGCCTAAGGCCGGGTGCATAATGACTGGGGACAGTCATTTTCCTGGTCAAGGGCGAGTGTAACCCCTTTGTTACCCGGGGTTACTAGAATCCCAGTAAGACCTAGTGGTAGGCAGGGAAGGCAGCTTGTGAAACTCCAGTTAGATGGGTTTCACACTGTCTCACTCTGTCCTCAGTCGCAGCTGAGACTAGAGGGATGACATCATTATAGAATTGTCACAGCTGCATGAGCCACAGTTGGAATCTTCAGCTCAGAGTAGTTCTAGAATCTTGAGAATTCAAAGGAGTCTTCCATTTGTCCTTAAGCAAGAAGGAAGCATTATTGTGCAGTGTGATTTCTCTCTCAGAGAAATAGTCTTCAGTTTGTCCTTAAGCAAACAAGAAGGACACCAGTAGTGTCTGTTTACCCCCCTCCCTCTGGGGGGAAAAGTTCTTTGTGGGTTCCAGGGGCAATCCCCTTCTCCCACCTTGGGAAGAAAGCTGCCTGTTTTAATTTAAGTTCAGTCTGTTCATGTATAACAGCAAAGGTTACATTTCTTCGCCTGTGGTTCACCTGCAACGAATGGGTGAGTGTTTGGCCTCATTGGAAGAGGCAAACAACTTCTTTTCTTCAGTTGGATTTCAAGTATTGGGGACTGCTATTTGGGAGGACTATGTCAACTAGAACAAACAAATAGAGCAGTCAATTCAGTTTCAAGTTTCAAATGGTTTTATTGGGGACTGCTGTTTGGGAGGACTATATACACTAGGACGAACAAATAGAGCAGTCATCTGTTTAAAGTGTTAAAGTTCATTGTAGAGGGGGTGCTTCAGGTCATCCACCGTCAATCTACAGTTTTAAAGTCTAAAGTTCTGTGTGTCCAGAGAAATGGCCGGTATGGGTTGTGGGAGCTGGAGGTGGATAGATCCCCATCTTTAGTAACCAGGTCCACCTCTCTGATTTCTTCTGTGTTTTTGCTACTTGCCTCATAGCTTGGCCAGTGATGGGGTGGGTACCCAGACGTGGGTCGCAACTTGAAAATCTCTCTAGGAGTCGCAGACTCTAAGTGGTGTGGGGAGCCACAGGATGGGAACATTACTCCTTGTTTGATGGGAGTTTCGAATTGGAAGTACGAAAACAAAATCTCTCTAGGAGTCGCAGACTTCAAGTGGTGTGGGGAGCCACAGTTTGGGAGCTTCCTTGTTTGATGGGATGTCTTTCCAAGTAGAGTTTGGGTTCATTCTCCAATGGACCGTCAGTCGAGTGGCCGGCAAGGGAGCCGGGCCAGTCGGGCTGTGTATCCAATGCGCATGCAAAGTCCAGGCTGAGTGCCTGGTGGGTCCAAAGCCAGACAACTGTTGTAGTGTTCATTCTCCAATGGACCGCTGTGTTTGACCTCTAATCTGCATTACAGTTACGTAGCCCTGTGGGGGACCATACAGAGCTTTGTTTATGTTCAGTGACTTAATAAATAAAGCCACACTGAAAAATCCCAATTCTGGTTCTGGACATTACAGTTATTGCTTCCTGTAGTTGGATTTACTTGGGTGCCCCTGTGCAGAGTAGTCAAACCTAGGTCTCTTGTGCCAAGTAACCTCATCCTTCCCCGAACCCATAGATACCATATGTATATCCATGCTACAAAAATGGAGCATATGGGTGCTACACATGTAAAAGAAAAAGGAGTGGGGGGGGGGACATTGAGAATGTCTGAGTTATGGAGGAAGTGTGAGAGAGAGAGAGAGAGAGAGAGAGAGGAGGGAGGGAGGGAGGGAGGAGGAGATAGAGAGAGAGAGAGAGAAAGAGAGAGAGAGAGAGAATGTCTGTGTTATGGAGGGATTGTGAGGAGGCAGGTGGACAGGTGAGTGTGGAGTAAGGGTTCCAAACCAGAACGTGGATATAAATGAGCACAATAAGCAAGTCATGTACACTCAAGAGATCAGAGAGAGCAAGGTGTAAAGGGATCAATGATGAGTATGGGGGAGAGGGGACAGTTAAGAGAAAAGTGGCAGAAGGCGTGAACAAGGGGGTCCAGTCTAGTGAGGGTGGACTTTGGCGCAGCACTATAGACTACACCCCCATTATGCAAGAAATGGGAGTTTCAGTTCAACAACAATCTCATGCCTGCAGAGGAGTGAGATACAAGCTTTGTTCCTGTAAAACGCTCCCAGTTTGGGGTGGGTTTTCTTGTAGATGGCAGCCACATGACAGGAGAAGTTGAGATGGTAGTCCAGTCAAACCTAAGGTACGTGAAGGAGATGTCCTCCTCCAGTGCTGTGCCTTCAAAGGTTGTATAGACAGACATGAACAGGAATGTGGGCAGCTGCTGAGTGGTGCAAAGATAATTGAGATAATTTTCAATGCAAAAAAATGTTGGCACCATCATGGCATTGACACAGCACCATAGTGGCAATGGCACCAGCACTATCCCAGCAAAGAGGCTGGCACTATCATTCACATCAATGTCTCATGATGACATGGATGTGAAATCCATTTAAGGTGCCCTTGTTTCCATGGATTCAAACAAAGAAGGGGTTGGCTTGCACATCCAATCGCTGGTCCCATGGAGTAAATACAGATGTATGTGCCCCATGACAAGCACTACCTGGTTTCTACTATCAGCTCTCTCCTTCACCCTGTCTAGTGACAAGCATCCCCTGGTGTCCAGTGGCAGCCTTCTCCCTCACCTTGTCCAATACCAATCACTCCCTGATGTCTCATAGTACCCCCTTCCCTCCCTCTATCTCATGCCAGGCACTCCCCTGGTGTCCAGTGGCACCCTCTCCCTCACCCATCCCATACTAAGGACTCCCTGATGCCCAATGCCTCTCCTCCCTCTCCCATCCAAATGCAAAACACTTCAAGGTGTCCAGTTTCACCTCCTTCCCATTTCATGCCAAGTACTTCCTGGTGTCCAATGACATCCACCCCATCTAATACCAAGAATGTACTTGTGTCCAGTTGCACCCTCCCCCCCCATTCAATGCCAAGCATTCCCTGGTGTCCAGTGGCCCTCTTCCTCACTTTGTCCTATGCCAGGGATTTCCTAATGTCCAGTGGTACACCCTTCCTTTACCATCCCAGGACACCCCCTTTCTGGTGTCCAGGTTCACCTCATTTCCATCGTATTCCAAGCATTCCCTTGTGTTAAGTGACATCCTCCTCCTCATCCAATACAAAGTACTCTCTTGTGTCCAATGGCATCCCCCCATTCCATTCCATTCTAAGAACTCCTTGGAGTCCAGCTGCATCCCTTTTCCTCACTCATGCCAGAGACTCCCTGGTGTACAGTGCCACCCCTCCCTCACCCCATCACATGCAAAGTTCTACTTGTTCTCCAGTGGCACTCATTTCCCTCATTCCATCCTATGCTAAGCACTCTACGGTGTTCAGTGGCACACTTCTCTCCCCATCCTTTGTCAAGCTGTCACTCGTGGCCAGTGACACACCACTCTCTCACTCCATACTGTGCAAAGCACTCCCTGGTGTCCTGTAACACCTCACCCTATCCCATGCCACGCACTCTCTGGTGTCTACTAGCAACCCCTCCCTGCTTCACTCTCCACTCCACTCCCAGACAACTGGCACAGCCTTCATCTGACTTCCTTGTCCTGCTGCCATCTAGTTAAATACAGTAGTAAACCACTATCATAATACAACAGTAGTTTAGCACATTATTTCTAATAAGACAGCTACTGGCAAGAAAGGATGAGAAAACTGTGATAATCTGACCAGTGTGTTCTGGTACTAGGGATGGGCTCCTAGTCAAAAAAACTAATTTCTAAGGAAAGAAGCTGAAAGGTAGTCTGCAATACTGAGAATAAGTTTCTACTGTTATACTTAACTGCTGGCAGGCAGGAAACACTAAAAGTACCTAAGACGAGTTCCTAGTACCGTATAATTAGTCTAGTAGTGCAGAAAACTTTAACAATCTCTGAAGAAACTCCTAGTAAACCACTACTTATAGAAAACAACACATATAGATAGTATCCCAATAAAACAACAAGAAAATCTACAATAAGAAAAAAACAACACAAGGAATAAACTCCTAATACTATTAAACTGAAGAATGGCAGAAGAACTTTAGGAACATCAGAAAAAAAAAACTAATATTATCTTAACAGCAAGAATGAGAAGAACTTTAGCAACATCAAAACCAACACCAATACAATACTAATAATCAAGGCAGAAAATTTAGTAACATCAGAAGTACTTCAATACAGTATTAGTAGTATAGTAGAAACTTTGAATACCAACATAAACTCCTAATACCATATTGGTGGTCAGGAGGAAAGGTACTTCTAATAATACTAAGATAAGTCCCTGATACTGCAACAGCAACACTCTCAAGGGTAGAGGACTTTAAAACTGCCATTAATTAAAAATATGCAATAAAAATTCATAAATAGAAAAACGAATGGGAACTGCATCACCTGGATGCACACCAACATTCTATCATTTTTGCAACCACTGTTCCCCAACCACAGTTTAAATGAAACACCCTACAAACCACCGCTGGTATGACTGCAAAACAGCAGGAGACCAGCTAGATAGAGAATAATGTATGGGCAACCATATACAACAAGGCAGTGTTTCCATTGAGGGGTTGAAGTGACAGCAAAGTTCGAGAGGTCCATGCTGTCATCTCAACCCCGAGATGAAAACACAAGCCGAGTTGTGTGCAGTTGCCCATATTCCGCAACTGCCTCCTAACTTACACGCCCAGGACCCATAGTTGAAACCACCTCACCAACATCGTGGTCAGTGCTGTAACTTTTACTCTGCTCTCATACTCCTACTAAAAACTTTCCAAAGCAGATCCATATATTAAAAAAAAAATGTTTATGTACAAGGTTCTGGACACGGGAACCTCTCGAGCTTCACTCTTGAGGTTCCTACATGTCCAGAACCTCTCGATGGTATTACTCTCTGGTAATGCACTGGTACATATACATTATTCTCTTTATATGTCACAGAAGAGTTCAATTTACAGACTTTTACAAGTAGAAAAGTACAACTTTGGGCACTGGATAATTATTAAGCAGCTGCATGTGGGGTGAATGAAGAATTTAAAATGTTATGATCTTTGAACTGTGCAAAACAACTGTCTGGAATGTGCACAACAGTTTAAAATGTGTACAACATATGGAATAATGTATGAGCAACCACATGCAACAAGGCTGTGTTTCCATCGAGAGGTTGCCGTGGTTACAAAGTGACGTTGAGAGCAAAGTGCGAGAGGTCCCTGTTGTCATTACAACCCCAAGATTGAAACACAGCCTTGGCGTGTATGGGTGCCCATACCGTATTGTGTTTAGTGTATGGGGCAGCATACAGAAGTCTGAGAAGTTGTAAACAAAACAAAACAAAAGAAGATCTTACTTTTTGGTTTTGTAAGAGGCTGTTCTCCCCGTCTCTAGTCCGTGTGCCTGCCCACCTGCATGACAGACAGCCCACGTGCTCGTTCGAGTGAACTGCAGTTCACCTGCCAGACTGCTGTTGTTATTAAAACCTCCCTACTCTGTAATGCTGCTCCCATCTCCTTCTGTCTCATCCCATGCCAGGGATGTCGATAACTCTGGAAATTCGAAGGCTGAATCGATGGCTGCAGCATGAGTCAAATGGTTGGTGCTTTCCATGCTTTAGTGACGCAACTACTGCAGCAGAACAAAAAGTCATTGTGCTGCATAGTTACTGTAAGTCACTACTGCAGCACAACTTTTTCAGTGTATGCATTTCTATACACAACTAGCACTACCCATATGCTACAATAAAATGTTCAGCTCAACTATCTGAATGAAAGTTTTTTCTAAATAAAAATCCAGACTAGTCTTTTATTTTCATGTTAGGTTCTTCAGTCTGTGATATCACACAGACTCTTTTGGTACAGTAACAAAGGAGTACTCCATACTAAGGCCAGGAAGCAATATTCTCAGGAAGTCTGAGTGTTCTCAGTGATGTCAGTGCATCACCAGGTCCCATTCACACACCTGACATTACAGAGAGCGTCCAGGTTTCCATAAAATGGTGATGTCCAGCCTGAGTATGCAGCAACATCTACGTTATACAAAAAAGTCAGTCAGAGCTAGCTTCTCTCATAGGGGGACTGAGGCACTGGGGCATGGTGCAACTAAATATTGGAAATTTGATATGGAGGTATGCATTCCCTTTTACATACTATTCTAATTTTGTGATCTGCGTTCCAGGGAGTGAAACCGACCTTTGTCATGGTAGTGCCAGCCTCCAGCATAATACTCCTCCAGAACTGGCGGAGCCCTCCACGTTTCAAGGATATAGTCCACTTGGTACTGCTTGCGCCATGTTAACGACTGACACAGCATTTCCCGTGCCTTGTCGATATTGAAGTCACGCGCTCTCAGGAAACGAAGAATGTGCTCATCTTTGGGAATCTGAAAATAAAACAACGCATTAAAAGAATTAAAACTATTTTCTGACCGTTAAAGCGTGCCACATTTTTCACTGTTATTTTCAAAACAACCTCAGTGGACTGAGCAGCACAGTGAGCTCCAGCAATCCATAAACAGTCTTTATGCCTTCAAATTAAATTGCATTTGGGATACCAATTAACAGTGCCCGCACCTGCAGATTCTATAAAGAGGGTCTGACAGGAGAACCAGTGGTTTAAATTGCAAGTACCCACTAGATTGAAATATTGAAAACTATTGCATTTACAGCAGCTGCATTCAGCATTATTTTTGCTTTCTACAATAGTAGCTTTGTTTCACATTTTAGGTTTTGGAATATTATGTTTATACAAACATGAACGTTCTCCTCTGTGCATTTTAGAAACATCTGTGGTCTGATTTGCTAAACCTAACATGTGCTAAGTGGTCAAAAAGACCACTCACTGTTCACAAATAAAAATAACTTGTGACCCCATCAGGCCACAGGCAACGGGCATCCACAAGTGACAAATGAAAAAAAGATACTCTGTGAGTTTTCCTTTAGCAGTGGTTATATATAATTAATTTAGAAAGGATTTTAAAAGTTTACCTCCAAAGAATGAATATGACGAATAAGGACGGAAAAAGATCATAAGTCCATCACGTTTATTCTAAAGCCCTACAAGGTATTACATCCTTATAACCCCCTTAAAGGTTTTGCAGTATTCAGCCCCTGCAAGAATTTTGGCAGGTGCTCTACCGGATAAGGCACAGGGAGAGGGGCCCTACTCAATATGGCAGATTATGGTCCCAGTGCACACTAATAGCTGCTAAGTACCTGCTTTATACCTGGGCCCAATTTGGATGAGACTGGGCCCTGACTGCCAATGACCAGCCTCCCACTAGCTGTTTTTGTCACAAAAGAGTCTGTTGCCATCAAAAGCACTGTGGTGTCAGGAAAAAGAACAGTGACTTACTCTAACAGAAAAGCTTTGAGAGAAAGAGACTTTCCTCCATTGGGCCATAACTTTGAACTGAAAACTGTTGACATCAGGCTCACTTGGAAACTTCTGCTAGCCGGAGGTCACTCAAGATGATGTGCAACATCAATGCATGTATAACATGGGAAGCCCCTTTGCTCCTCAGTTCCCTGCCAGAGACAAGCTCAGAGGACCTCTTACTGTGAGGAACCAGGAGACCAAACCAGTACTAGGCACACAAGGAGCAGCATGGGACTGAAAAACAGTATACATTCATAAGGCATGTATGGACACCTCCAAGAAATGCAGTGGACAAACCTGTACATACCTCAGAAACAAAGGAGTAAGGAGGGTGGGCGGGCTGTGGCTCAAAGGAGGAGAGTCCCTCAAAGATCTGCTGTTACTGTGCTGTGCTGTTCTATCTTCATTGAGGATATCTCCTTCTTTTGGCCACACCTTTGGAACGATACCTATGCAGTACACAAAGTACCCAGGGATAATGGTAGAGTCTTTTTTCCCCATAATCATTTTTATTGATTTAAAAAATAAATAAAACAAGCACTTGTCAATGCCGAATGTTGTCTTGCTGGCATTGGCATTGGTAGTGCAGGAGTTAGAGAGATGCATAACAGGAATGGCAGTGAAGTATGGAA
This sequence comes from Neoceratodus forsteri, assembly GCA_016271365.2. Lineage (NCBI taxonomy): Eukaryota > Metazoa > Chordata > Ceratodontiformes > Ceratodontidae > Neoceratodus > Neoceratodus forsteri. The sequence goes on from JADMNL010000025.1 coordinate 115,902,370, forward strand.
CTGACGCCAACCCCACCCCACCCTGCAGAGACTATCAGGCATTGAGGTTTGCCTTTGGGTCGTCAGGCATAACACTCATGCTATTTCACCTCATCCTATCCTGCAGACTCCGACAAGTGTTGCGTTGTGCCTTGGGGTCATTGGACCATGCACTCACCCCATTCCATAAGGAAATACGTTGAGATGGGTGCAGTATAGGAAAATGGGGTGAACTTTGGGACCGAAGAGTCCAAGGCACACCTTGATGCCTATCACTGACTGCAGGGTGGGGGTGGGGGTGGAATGGAGTGAGCATTACAGCCAACAGTCCAAAATCACACCACTGACGCCTGTCAGTCTCTACAGGGTGGGACGTTATGGTTAGAAACCCTAACACCCCGGGCATTTGTTGGTATTTGCACTCCAAATTTTCAATATGTGCTTTTTGTGACCCCACCTCATGAAAGCATTTGGGACTTCTGCTCATGAACAGCGGCACTGTGATTTTGTTGATCTGTCCCGAACATTGATTTCCATCAGCGACCGCACCATTCTGCGCCAGATGTGCGAAAACACATTTCAGGCAGGATGTGAAAAATGACAGCTGTACCATTCATAAGGAGGTGTGAAGAAACGGTAATGCTGAAAGTCTGGAGGGAAAGTATTAAAAATTCTCGAAGTTACGAGTGTGCATGGAAACTGCGCAACACACACTTGTAACACAGCCATTTTGTGGAATTTTTTCCCAAAATTTTCAACATAGGCATTTTGGGACCTCCGTTCATGAACTGAGTCAGTGTGATTTTCTTAATGTGTCCCGACGTTGATTTCCCACAGTGACCGTGCCATTGTGCGCCAGATGTGTGAAAACACATTTAGGGCAGGATGTGAAAAATGACAGCGGTACTGTTCATAAAGAGGTATGCAAAAAATAACAATGTTGAAAATCTGGAGTGAAAATAATAAAAAGTCTCGAAGTTACGAGCGTGCGTGGAAACTGTGCAACACATGCTCGTAACACAGTCAGTTTTTGGAATTTTTTCACCAAATTTGCAACATGGGCTTTTTGGGAGTCCACTCACGAACAGAGATACTGTCGTTTCGTTATTCTGTCCCGAAAGGTGATTCTGCGCAGTGACCGCTAAATCACCTTTTGGGACCAAATGACGAAATGACAGTGACTGAGTTCATGAGGTGGGGTCCCAAGAACCCCATGTTGAATATTTGGAGCCAAAAGTCACAAAAATGACTGATATATCCACCTAAGTTGAAACCCCCCATTGATGCCATTTTACAGCTTACCATGATTTTCTTCAGTTCGCGATCAGCTTTTGAAGAGTTCAGATGTGTCCTGCTCCACCGAAGATCATCGTGCCAGGCTCCGGAGGTAAGTATGGGGTGAGGGTGGGTGCGGGTTGGGGGAGGGGGTGCTCCGACTCAACGACGGACCGTTTTCTTATTTTCAAGAATGGACATCGCAAGAAGGTTTTCTTTATTTATAGGTAAAATTAAACAACTGTTTGGCACACTGAGGTGGGCTCCCAGTGTGCCCCATGACTTTGAGGGGGTTATGTTGGCCACACTGGAGTGGGCTCCCAGTGTGGCACACAATGGAGGTGGGGCGGGGGCAGGAACATGCCGACATGGTCGGCTTCAGAACTCACGCAGGCACACTGGGGTGGGTTCCCAGTGTGCCACACAATCTTGTTTTGGCTGTCACTGCTTCCCTGACCCACACTACGTGAAGAGTAGCTATGCACAGCATCAGGAAGTTCCTTACTGTATTTCCTATAACAAAACTCTACACAAGGAGTCAGCCATTTGGACAGGCACTATTTAGTAATAGGTATGCCCTCTTTTCCATGGGCAAATGAGACAAACAGCTGAGAGGACTTTCTGCAGTCCTCAGTACAATTGAGATAGAAACATAGGGCCTAATTCTCAAAGCTCAGACAGTGCCGGGTTCCAGTGGGTCTCCCACCGCGGCTAGGCACTGTAGTCGCCGTGGGGGACTTCGCTGGTGAAATGTCGCTGTCGGGGAGGTAACCATCTAGAAGCTTTCCCCACGGAGTGTCTGAGAGTTGGAGAATAGAAAACCAGAAAAAAGCCCCAGCTTGAAGGATGAAGCTTCCTCTCCTCACAGACCCTGCGCCCACCCACTGGGCTCACCGACCTACAACTGAGCTAAACTCCTCCTGGGCTTGGGGAACCCGGGGGGGGGGGGCTCTGCCACAGAGGGTAAACTGTGGGGCACTGCAAGGATCAGCAAGGTAAGTCCCAGGGATGGTGGGGGTGAAAGGACTGGGGGAAAGGAGGCAGAAAAAGGCAGGGTGGGCAACGAGGGAATGAAGCACAATAAATTTAAAAAAATTAAAAAAAACAGCATACAGAGACAACATTGATGAGATAAAGTAGAAAAAATAATAAAACCATAGAAATAATGGCACTGTTTCTCTGCAGTTCTGATGAGCTGTCTATAGCGGAAGAAAGAACTGAGGAGCAATAGGCTACCCATGTTATGTAGGCATCATCGTTGCACGTCATCATGGGTGGCCCCTGGCTGACAGCTTACAGCTCCAGAGCTGTAGCCCAATGGAGGAGGTATCCTCATTGAAGATCCTTATTACATTTTTACAGACAGATTTCAAGGCCTCAAAAATGTATTAGTAACCTAGGGAAATGCAGGTGGGGATGTGAAGAAACAAACATATACTCTGGTAAACTGTGGTAGGTGAATAAAGCATGTTTAAAAAAATGTGCACACTAAATATAGAGACCTGGAGACTATTTTCAAATGGGCTTCTTCAATTCTGTGTCTATGACAAAAATCTTTTGAAAACAGGGCCCCTGCTATTCATATAAAAACTAATGGTTGCGCGATTTAGGTACAAAATTTATTCAGATACTCTGATCCTGACTATTACTTCCGCAGCTCATTCTCTCCAAAAACATAAGGCATGAATCATGCAGGCTCTAGCTAAACAAGGTGTTATCTATAGGAGACTGTTTGATGCACTGTAGAAACACAAGAGACATTCATGAGACATTCTTTTTTTTCCCCTTTACCTGAATTTTGTTTTATAAAGCAACATTTAAAATGAGCTTAGTTTATCTAAAAATACCACAGGTATGAGTTTAAGACTGCTGAACTAAGTGAAATGAAAAAAGACGTAACAAGAAAAGACAGACATACTGTAAGCTGACCACCCCAGTGGCCCTGCCCTTCAGGTCACCCCTCCCCTCGCCTTTTGATGCACCCCAGCACTGGCAATGGAAACACGGCAGGAAAGTCTTCCTTTAGCTGGCTGAATACTGACACAGATGGTGGACTTGAACACTGCAGCAAACACTGCAAAATGTTTGAAAGTCTCAGTGGTAACTTGGAGTGAGACTGAATTGCACTGATGTTTCACTCAGGTTCTGACTGTGGTGAAGGGGGTCCACCTGGAAAGTGGGTAATTGGGCTGACCTGTGATGAAGGTACTGTACCAGAACACACTTGAAAGGTAAGCACTGGGGGGGGGGGCACCCTGGGAGTGTGTAGTTGGGCCCACCTGAAAAGTTGTTAATGGGGCCCAGCTTGAAAGTGGGTGCTGGGACCCACCCAAAAAGTGTGTACTGGGGCCTACGTGAAAGGTTGTTAATGGGGTTCAACTTGAAAATAGGTTCTGGGGCCAACCTGAAAAGTTGGTAATAGGGCCCAACATGAAAGTGGTTACTGGGGCCCACCTGGAAAGTGTGTACTGGGGTCTACCTGAAAAGTTGGTAATAGGGTTAATTTTGAAAGTGTGTACAGGGGCCCACCCAGAAACTGTGTAGTTGGGCCTACCTGAAAAGTTGGTAATAGGGCCCAACTTGTAAGTGGGTACTGGGGCCCACCTGGAAAGTTAGTACTGGGACCAACCTAGAAAGTTAGTACTGGGGCCCACTTGAAAAACTGGTACTGGGGGTCTGGCTAAGTATAACACAGACTAACCAACCAGGATAAGGTGAGCTGTTCCTTTACCCAATACTAGAGTTCTGTGCTTTCATATTTTTCTGCCCAACAGGCCTGATCACTAGTCCAGCCAGAGATAAGTGTATGTGTCAGCAAGACACAGATGTTAGCATATCTGTCTCTGGGCCAGAAGGCTGTGGGTTCTAGTGCTGCACTGGATTGGGCACACACCATAAAACCACTGGCACCAGAGTGCAGTACTGGTGTTACAGTACTGTACCATCCATTGGATGAGATGTTAAAACTGAGATCCCATCTGCCTTTTCTGGTGTTTGTTGCAGTGGCACTTCTTGAGAAGAGTGGGGGAATTTTTCCAGTGTCCTGGCCAAATTTCCTCCATTCACTAAAAATACAACCAACAGTTTAATCTGGTTCAATTTCAATTGGTTTACAACTGTAGCCCCTCTCCCCCTGGGACAAGGCTTAAAAAAGACTATTTCTAGCCCTCCTTTCCCAGTCAACAACAAGCATTTTTCAATGCCGAATGTTTGCTTGCTGGCATTAGCAGTGGAAGTGCAGCAGTTAGACAGATGCAGTATAGGAATGGCATTGAAGTATTGAACTGACGCCAACTCCACCCTCACTCTGCAGAGAGGAACAGGCATTGGGGTGTGCCTTTGGGTCGTCACCCATGATGGTCACAACATTTCACCTCACCCTACCCTTCAGACACTGACAAATGTTGAGGTGTGCCTTGGGGTGTTTGGGCTTTACAGTCACCTCATTCCATAAGGAAATGTGCTGAAATGGGCTCAGTATAGGAGAATGGGGTGAACTCTGTGGGGCAAAGGGTCCAAGACGCACCTCGATGCCTGTCACTGGCTGCAGGGTGGGGGTGGGGTGGAATGGCATGAGCATTACTGTCGACAATCCCAAGTCACACCCCTGAAGCCTGTCAGTCCCTACAGGGTAGGGCGTTACGGTTGAAAACCCTAATGCCCTGAGCGTTTCTTGGTATTTTTACTCCAAGTTTTCCACATTTTTTTTGTGACTCCACCGCATGAACAGTGACACTGTCAGTTCATTAGGCGAAAGGTGATTTTGCACAGTGACTGCGCCATTTGGCACCACAGGTGCAAAAACACATTTCGAACAAGATGTGAAAAGTGACAGGTGTACTGTTCATGAGGAGGTGTAAAAAATGGCATTGTTAAAAATCTGGAGTGAAAATAGAAAAAAATGGTGAAGTCACGAGCGTGTGTATAAACTGCGCAATGTACACTTGTAATGTAATTAGTTTGGGGATTTTTTACAGCAGATTTTCAACATATGCATTTTGGGACCTCCACTCATGAACAGTGTCACTGTGATTTTCTTAATCTGTCCTGAACACTAATTTCCCACAGTGAGAGTGCTATTCTGCGCCGGAAGTGCGAAAACACATTGTGTGAAAAATGACAGCTGTACTGTTCATAAGGAGGTGTGGAAAAATGTCAATGTTGAAAATCTGGTCTGAAAACATTACAAATTTGTGAACTTACGAGGGTGCGTGTAAACTGTGCAATGCATGCTCATAACACAGTCATTTTATGGACTTTTAGTCACCAAATTTTCAACATAGCCATTTTAACACCTCTGCTCATGAACAGTGTCACTGTGATTTTCTTAATGTGTCCCGAACATTGATTTCGCACACCGACCGCACCAATGTGCGCTACATGTGTGAAAACACATTTTGGGTGAGATGTGAAAAATGACAGCTATACTGTTCATAAGGAGGTATAGTAAAATGGCAATGTTGAAAGTCTGGAGTGAAAATATTAAAAATTCTCAAAGTTGCGAGTGTGCGTAGGAACTGCGCAACGCACGCTCATAAAGCAGTCATTTTTGGGACTTTTTCACCAAATTTTCAACATAGGGTTTTGAGGCCTACCTCATGAACTGTGACACTGTCATTATTACCCAGTCCCAAAAGGTGGTTCCGCGAGTGACCGTGAAATTACCTTCGGACTGAATAACAAAATGACAGTGACTGAGTTCATGAGTTGGGTCCCAAAACCCCATATGTTGAAAATTTGTGAAAAAATTTCAAAATGGCTGCAAGATATGCACCCAAAGTTGAAAAAAACATGTATGCCATTACACAGTTTACCGGCATTTCTTCAGTTCGCAGCCGCCTTGAAGAGTGCAGATGTGTACCGGTCCACTGAAGATCGCTGTACAGGTCTCCGGAGGTAAGTATGGGTGAGGCGAGGTGTGTGGGAAGTGGTGTACACAGGGTGGGTGTGGGATGGGGGAGGGGGCAAGAGAGTCAACGAGGGATCGTTTTTTCTTACAGGTTTTTTTTTTTTTTTTTTACAAAGACGGCATGAACTTTGCCATGCTGGTATGGGCTCCCAGCATGGCAGGTGGAAGTTTGTTTGGGGGCAGTGGAGCCGATGAGGATTGGGCACCTGCCGGCCATACAATGTGGGGTGGAGCGATGAGCACGCTTAGTGGGCTCCAGCGTGCTACTTGGGTGTTTGTTGTGGGGACCAAGAAACAAAGCTGTTCTATGACAGCTGTTCAGATGCAGTGCTGACATGTAGGCACCTTGCATACTGCCGATGTTAGTATGTAAATTGATTGCCAACGGCAGTATGCAAATTGCCTACACATTACCACCGCTGATTGTAGTGGTCTTTTGCTTTGAACTGTACGCCACTACATCTGAACTACTGTTACAGACAGCTCGGACGTTTATTGGTGCGGTGAGACCGTGCCTGCAAAAAGGAGCAGGGCATTGGAAGTAGGGGTGGCACACCTACAAAAATTCGTATGGTGACACTATGTTTCTTGCACATGCGCGTAAGCAAACACTAAATACTAGACGCCTCCTCCGCGCTGGTATTTGGACCCTTAAATTGCTCTTACAGAAATTACCATGCTACCTTAACATCGTTAATCCGCATCTTCCACAATGCATATTCCCTTAGGAAAACTGGCTTTGTCTTGCTCGATGTACCTAGGACTCGTACATCCTTTGGCAAACGTACTATTTCGTATGCCCTCCCTCCTATGTGGAACCAACTCCAATCTTTACTAAAACTAACTAGCATTGTCTCGGTCAACTTCTTCAGAGTGCTAACTGCATCTAAAATAAAAGATATTTGTAACTGCCACTAAGCACCGTTTTATCCCTATGTGTGCTTCTTGTCTATTGTCTCTATTGGCCCTTGTCATACTGAGACCTTTATCCCTCAACTTACTTTACCCTTTGCTAACCTTCCCTTCCCCCCACCCTGCTCAACATTATTATTGCTTCCTTCTTCTAGTACTTCACCACTTTTTCATTATCTATTGCATCTTACAGCGACAAAGTGTTTAACCTCACCTGATATTTTGTACCAAATCTGCACATATATCTGCAACCTTGTATCTCGCAATGAATTACCTGATTAGAGCATTGTGTACATTCTGTTTAATTGGTTATCAAAGTGTTATACTGTATAATGTGTCATTGTATGTGTATTGCCTTCAGGACCTCCTTGTGACTGAACTTGCTCAATGGAGTCTTCCTGCAATAAACTTGAACTTGAAACATAAAAATGAAATAAATAATTGGATAGTCTTTATTGTGTAATTGTGTGTGTTGACCATTAGATGGCAGCATACAACATTTGCCAACTACATACCCAACTACATGTAATGTACAACAGTTGTCACTGTGGTGTCCGATTATGTTTTGAATCCTAGTCCTAGTGCTCCAGTATTAGAGGACTCTGGGTCAACATAAGTTTCTTTGTGGTGGTTTTTTTTTTGTTTGTTTGTTTTTGTCTTTTGTTTTTGTTTTATAGTTCAGAAGACTAAAGGATAGGATAGTGAAATGATTACTATCCTCTCTCCTACCTGCAATTGCTCCCAACAACCCTTCCTTCCTCCTTCCTATTACAGTCTTATTCTATTTAGGTTATTCTCTAATGATGTACTGCACATATGCACTTAGTAAACCAACTTTTGTACAACAATTTTTTTGTATGTTGTTGTAATCCACGTATTTTACCCCTGTGCTGGATAAACTGACAGTATGCACTTATTCCTGTATTTTTTGTATTTGATTTGGCATAGTTGTAGTTTTATATCTTTGTCTGTCCCATGAATATCCGTGCCATGTACAGTAGGTTTTTGATTCATGTCTTGTCTGTTAAAAAAAAAAAAATGACGAATGTATGTTGTTGGATTTGTAATCCTCTGTATCCTCTCCCCCAGGACGCTCCATGAGATGAGCAATTGTAATTGTTCAGTGGGCCTTTCCTGGTGAAACTTTTCAATAAATAGATGAATCTCTCAGAGTAAGTAAGTGGGACTGTCACCTATTTCCCAAGTCTGTGCTCCGGCCACAAGATCACACTGGCTCCAAATATACTCTCGTCTGACTGACTACAACACAGATTCCCAATAGTCAGGCAAACAGGACTGCACATGAGCTTTCATACTTTGCAACCACTTAAGGGTGGGGTTCTGATCCAGCAGGGAGTCAGAATAAGATGATTCTTTACTCTGTCGTAGTGCACAGTTTTTTTTTTAAACTTTATTTTTACTTCTCATGTTACAAGTGTAACCCCTAGATGGCGCTACCCAGGGGCTACTACCCCTGCCTGATTTGCCACGAACAGGTTGAGGGGCCTGGATCCGATGGTGGGTGCCTCCACCCAGAGGTCAGGGTTTGCAATAGTTAAACTAACTTGGTCACAGCCCTCTGGGACACTGCAACCCCCCTTTCTTCCCACTAGTGGCCCACACAGTATACAGGAATTACCTTCACAGTATACACTTACCCCCAGGACTGGTTCAGGCTTTGGGACTCCCTGTAAAATAAGCAGATACAGTGCAACAATCACAGTACAATACTTTAACATAGACAAATACCTCAGGCAGTATAACTTTGCTGAAACAAGCAGCTCTGATTTATTTAGGGGATATAACAAGGACAGGGGGAAATCAGGTTAATTAGCTTATCACTTTACTCATCTACCTATGGCTTTGTGCACAGGCCTATCCCTACCATTTACTGTTCCTGGGTACCCAAGCCCTAGTGGCTAGTCCAAACCGTGGCAGCTGGTAGGGGCCTTTCACACAGAGAAAAGAAAAATTAGTTAAACAGTCAGCAGTACAGTAATTCCATTTGGATTCAATGTGGCAATTCAACAGGGAGCGACTCTGAATTAGTACTCACGACCTCCAAACAAGATAGGGTCCTTCAACGTCAGCAGGGCTACTCTTGAGCTCCATGAGACTCCTCACACATTTATATGGCAAACTGCAACAGGCAAAAGTCCTTTAATGGCAGCAGGATTCACTTGAGCTACACAAGCCTCCTCACACATTTATATGGTAAACAGTCACAGGCAAAAGTCCTTTAATGGCAGCAGGATTCACTTGAGCTACACAAGCCTCCTCACACATTTATATGGTAAAAGAAAGTACTATACCAGGCAGGCTGCTTCTCTATCCAATTGCAATTACTGCACAATACCCGGAGAACACACAGCAGATTCAGTTCCTGACAGACCGAGTGCAATTCAGCAATTTCTCCAGTCTTCTACAGGGTGAGCCTGGTTCTACTATTCAGATATCCTTTGATTCTCTTCACAGGACTGATTCAGTCCTAACAAGCAGTTACACAAGCTGCAGACTGGAACTCTGGGCCTTACACACGTTCCGACTAAAACTGCACACGAAAAAGCACAGGGCTCCTTCCCTCTTCACTGCCAGAGCTCAACTGAAACTCCAGCAGACAAAACCGGGCACTTCCTTTGAGTTCCTCCCAGTTCTTGGCTGGATTGGCTGTCACTCACAATAGACTGCCCCTGTTGGTCCAAAAAGGCGCTTAAGTCCAAACTACATCTCCCAGAGTCACTGCCCATACAATCCTCTTGTGGCTGGCTCAGATTACGAGTCCAAGTTCTGATTCATCCAAGGCACCATTTTAGAGCTACCTTAACCCACACTGATTGGTCCAGTTCAGCAGTTCAAAACTAGAATGGGGAACTAGGCAAACACAGTTCTGACTGCAAAGAAGCAGGTTAGACAAACTGTATTTTCATTATTACTCTAAATGATTTCTGGCAAACAGTTACATCTTTCAGATAGGTTCCCTTTGCACTCTAGTGACTGCAAAAATGGAGTGAATTGGCAGCAGCTCGAGTGGTACTAAGCAGAGAAACACACAGTCCCCCCATACAACTAATTATGTCTGCAAGCAGACAGCTCTTAAAGAGACAGTACCAGAGGCTCTAAAACACTCACTGATAAATGGCTTAAACGCAAACACCATTCAGGCTTGGAGCATTCAAGCAAGCTCCTGAAGTCTTTTGGGAACCCCCATTTGCAGGGGGTTACACTGTTCCTGGTTTGGGAAAGCTTTGACGTCAAGCAAGTACCCCCATAAGTTTTAACTGCAACCATATACATTTGCATTAGGCTCACACATGTAATCATCAGTCAATATATCATTTTACCAAGAACACATTTCTGAAACTTTGCAGTATGTCACTCTTTACACAGTATTACACACACATTGTACCATAACTCAAGTTATTACCTGTTGTACATGAAACCTGAAGAGAGGGGGCCCTTCCCTATCAGTTACCTTGGGGCTGGACGGGGCAAAGGCACCATACTTAGAGGGCAACACAAGTAACTTGAGTTAGCACTGACGCCTCAGTTTGGGCAATGAGCTCGGGACACATACACCTTTATGGACAACATTGAGAGGCAAGTCCACAGGCCTCCCAAGGAATCATAACTGAGGTGCACCACAGGCTTTACAGCTCGACCAGTCTTTCTAGGGGAACTGTTACAGTCTCTGCACTCTGAGCCTCATTTTCAGCATTGTCCTCCACTTGTCAGGGAGTCTCCATGGGGTAGAGAGGCTAGAACTTGGGGCACTTTCAGCTCCAGGAGTTACAGTTTCTGAGTCCACAACATTTGGCTCGCATGGAGAGCTTTCGGACACTGGCAGTGGACTGTCAGGGCACTCAAAATACTCTTCTTGTTCTGGTGTATCACCAGTCTGCCCCAATCCATCATTTTCCTCCCCTGAAAGCTCAAACAGTTCAACCATGCACAATGATTCCATTTCATCTGATCTGATACTTTGCACTTCACTTTCTGGGAGCATTGGCTCCAGGGACAAAGCTGGGGGCTTAGACAGTCCAGAAGGCCCAGCTTCGTCTTCAGTATTGACTAGGGGATTGCCCCAAAACAATTGACTCAGTTCGTAAGAAGGATAGTATTCAAAGTCACTCTCACTTTCTTCTGATATGGACTGACAGTCATGCTCAACTGGGACTTGTGGAGGGGAACACTTTAACTCTGCTTCTGTAGGTGCAGACTTTCTTGATCTTTTCTTAGCAGTACCTCTAGTCACTGGTCCAGAGGGGCATCTTCTGGGGCTCAGACTCAATCAAGATTTGTCCAATGGGCAGTAAATGATTTCTATGCATTGTTTTTACATCTTTTGAATTATTCTCAGGCCTTACTTTGTACACTGGCAGATCATCTAGTTTGCCCACTACAATGTGAGGGAGATGGTGCCATCTGTCAGCAATCTTGTGTTTGCCATGCAGTCCCAGATTTCTTAGCAATACCCGATCTCCTCCTGGAGTTCCTGTGCTTTCACCTTTTATCATACCTTTCTTTGTTGGCCAGATTTCTTTTGGCAGCCATGGTTTGAGCCAGTTGGTACGCATGAGTTAGCTGGGCCTTTAACTTTTGCACATACTGTAAATAGTTGTCAGCTTGAACCCCATCAGGAGACCCCAAAACACACATCTACCGGTAGTCGAGCTTCTCTTCCAAACATCAGGTGGTAGGGGAGAACCAGTGGCATCACTTTTGGTGCAGTTATAAGCATGTACCAGGGTGCTAATTTGTTGGCTCCATCTAGGCTTGTCCTTTGGGTGCAGGGTGCCTAGCATATCTAGCAAAGTGCGGTTGAAGCGTCAGGCTGTGGGTCCCCTGGGGTGGTAAGGAGTGGTTCTGGACTTTCGAGACCCCACAGAGAAAGCATCTCTTTGATCAGGCGACTCTCAAAGTCTCTCCCTTGATCAGAATGGATTCTTTGTGGAGCCCCATAGTGAACAAAAAGTTTTCTACAAGTACTTTGGCCACAGTGGATGCTTTCTGGTCTTTGGTGGGGAAAGCTTGGGCATATCTCGTGAAATGGTCAGTGACCACCAGCACATTACTGATATTTCTTTGATCTGACTCAAACTCAGAAAATCAATACAGACCAGCTCCACGGGTGCACTGGTGGTGATGTTAACAAGGGGGGCAGCCCTCTGGGGCAAAGCTTTCCTCTGTAAGCAGCGACAAGTTCGAATGTGTTGCTCCACATCAGCCCCCATCTTAGGCCAATAGAATCTGGATCTCACCAAGTCAAGTGTTCTGTCTATACCAAGGTGCCCCATGTGGTTGTGCAAGGACCTCAGTACTGAGTCTCGAAAGGCAGTGGGCAGCACTAGTTGTTGTTTGTCTACTTGTTCCCATCTGTCTACTGTTTCTCTGTATAACAGTTTATTGATCAGTTTCAACTTAGGACCTTCTTTGTATAACAGTGCAGTTCTCAAATCAGTGGGCGTAATTTGGACACATCTTTTCCTGCATAGAGGGCTTCTAAAGCTGATTTGATCATGGATCGCGGGATTGAGCCCCGAATACTGTCATTGTCCAGCTGAGGCAGTGCACCAATGTCTGTTGCAGAAAAGTGGCAATAAGCAGCAGGTATGCAATTCTCAGAGGGTCCAAGCAATCCACCATGCAGTCCACTCGTCCGTGGACATTGTTCCTCCCTGTCAAACTTCCGGCAGAGTGCCCGAATGTCAGGTTCTGCCAATCTGACCCAATCATTCTGGGGAACAGGCCTCCGGGAGAGAGCATCAGCATCTATGTGGTTCAGACCTGCTCGGTATTCGGAGCATAAGTCGTATGTAGATAATGCAGAAAGCCACCTATGGCCAGTGGCATCCAACTAGCTGAGGACTGCACATAGGTCAAAGGATTATTGTCAGTTTTACTAGTATTTTAGCCCCATACAAGTACTATGGAATTGGTCAACAATAGCCCACTTCAAAGCTAGGAACTCTAACTTATGTACAGGATAGTTATTTTGGATGGGGTCAGGCTTCTACTGGCAAAGGCCACTGGTCTCAGGCCATTCTCATGCTCTTGGTACAACACAGCCCCAACCCTTGCAAGCTAGCATCAGTGTGCAGGACGTGAAGGTTTTCTTGGATCGGCATAGGCCACCACTGGAGCATGGGTAAGTTGATATATGATCTCAAGAAAAGCAGTCTCACAATCAGAGTCCAGCGGCCCCAAATGCTTCACTCGGATGAAAATACACTCTTTCAGTCTTGAGGGACGCTGACTTTTGGTATTTTTGTGGGTTGGGGATACCTTGAGTAAGGTTAAGTAAAGGCGGATCACTCTTGAATAGTCCTTGATGAAACGCCGATAATAACCACAGAATCCCAGGAATCTTTGCAGTTCTTTAGATTTTTGGCTGTGGCCAGGTGGTCAAGGCCTCAACTTTACTTGGTCGGTCTCTATTCCTTCGTGGATACTATGTGTCCCACATACTTTACTGATGTTTGAAAGAATTGACACTTATCAATGGACAGTTTAAGGCCAAAGTCCTCCAGTCGGTCCAATACCTTAAATAATCTGCTCTCATGTTCCTCCAGTGAGCTGCCAAACACAATAACATCATCTAGGTATACCAGGCACTCTAGTAAGTTCATGTCCCCACTGCACGCCCATCAATCGTTGAAAAGTGGCTGGGGCACCTGAAATCCCTTGAGGCATCCTCATGAATTCATAGAAGCCAAGCGGACAGATAAAGGCTGTCTTCTCACGGTCCTCTGGGCCATCGGATCTGGTAGTACCCACTGCGGAGATCCACACAGAGAACCACTTGCTCCCGTTTAGGCAGTCCAAAGCATCCTGAATGCGGGGCATTGTGTACTGATCAGGGATAGTCCGCGGTTTAGGGTGCGATAATCCACGCACATCCTTACTGTCCCATTCTTTTTCCTCACTACCACAATGGGGGAAGCATAAGGGCTTCTGGATTCTTGTATTACACCAGCAGCTAACATCTACTTGCAGATGCCGTCTCACATCATCTATGTCAGCAGGTGCCAGACATCGAGACCTCTCATGAAATGGTCTTTCGTCATGCAGCCAGATATTGTGCTCAGCTCCTTGCATGCATCCTACATCCCATTCCTTTAAAGAAAACACCTGGTCTCTCTGGGCAAGCTTCTCACTGATCCTCACTTTCCATTCAGCTGGCAGAGAGTCGCGAAATCAAACAAGTCAGGCGTTACTCTGTCATTCTTCTCGAACTCTTGCTGCTGGGTAGCACTGCAGTGTCTGCACAATGCACATTAGCCAGATGCAACCTCTGTTTACTCGAATGTCTCTTTCAGACACATTATGAACTTGGACCATTACCTTCTGCATAAGCATGGGCTCTAGCGGGCAAAATACTAGGCTTGACCAGCAGTCCCTCTGGCAATTTTCCATCGCCTGGTGCATCCAACAATAATATTTTATTCTTAACATCCTTTCTGATACGGACCTCTCCCTGTAAGGTACACTGGGCATTTGCCGCCAGGATCAGAGACTCAGGATCCTTCTTCCATACAATTCCGACCGGTTCCTCTGGTTCTATTTTTTCAGCATCTCTCTGTGCCTTATAGGCCTTCTTAATTAAAGCCGGAACTCTTAAAGCTCTACTAGTCTTTGACCCCTGTTTTTCATAACACAACTGTGCCAGCCTTCCGAACATATGAGCATTTGTTCCAATCAACAAAGGGACACCATCATACAGTCCAGTGGGGGGACACACTAAGGCTAGGGTCTCTACTTGTTCGGCCACTCCAGCCACGGAGGTGGGGAATTCGGATATACCCGGAATAGGGGTAGGCCTTCTCACTTAACCCCCATACATGCAGTCCTTCTAATGGTTGTAAAGGTACATCTGACAAATGCTTCTGATACCAATCCTGGAACATAATTGTCACTTAGGAGCCACTGTCTAATACAGCTCTTGTAGACACTCCATTCACCTTTACAGTGGTCTCCATGGAGGGACCCACTATTCTGGACCAGTCTGGAGGCGGTAGTGGGGGCCTGGGCAACTGACCTTGCCACAAAAGGCCGTGAGTTAGCATTTTGGTGCCCTCACTGGGATCATTTCTGCACCTCTTAACCACTGATTTGTTCTCGAAGCTCTCCTTGTAGCCCATATGCAACTTTGTCAGTGTCTTTTAGGGACGGCATTCCTTTTCATGTGCCCATCCTTCCCACAATTATAGCAAAACATACTTTCTGGAGTTTGAGCTGGCGAGGCGCCACACTGGGAGCCAGGCCGGGGGTACTACTAACTGGAAACCTTGGTGCCATCTCTGTCTGCGACGTGATAAGCATTTGGAGACATCTCGTCAGTTTCTCCACTTCCATGGTCAAGGAATGGAGTTTGGAGCTGTTATCAGCAGGAGATACATGGGTTGGTACCCCCACCCCCATAGCAGATGCAGTCGGATATAGGTCGGGGCCCGTACTTGCAGGCGTGGCCTTCATAAAGGGACTGTTTTTGAATTCGGATTCTCTCAACAGTTCGCCCCATTGTGGCATATCTTTTCCTTGTCAGAGCACTCATTGACTGCTAACCTCTGCCCCTGAACTTCACTTGATGGGTCACCCTCAGTCACCTCGGTCGTGCCGCAGTTATTGGTGCAGGTCCCTCCCGAGGTCGCCTTTTCTCAACTCCTCAATTTCTCTCATTAACTCATCATAGGAGGGTGGGGATTCCAGTCGATGGCAGGTGTAACTGAAGCAACAGCAGTTCTGAGAAGGGCAGACTTAAGGATCCTGTCCAGTCTGGTTCGTCCAGTTCAATCGCTGGCAACTACCCTTTCTGAGGCATTCTTGCAACAATTTTTCCAGCCGAGATACACACACAGACAACAACTCCCTTGGTACTGTCAGCATTTCTTACTCTCCACCATAGGTCCTCATCAGAATCTGAGCTCCCATACACATTCTCCAAGGCCTCAAGATAGGCCTGTGCAGTCACTTCAGGGTTACTGGCCCATTTAGCACGGATGGTAGCCAGGGCAGGACCTCGGAGGCTCTCACTAACCCTCTTTCGGCTTCGCGACATTGCCATTCTAGCACTTGGGAGCAACATAGTCTATCCAGGTCTCCCAGTCATCCTCCCCTGGGGGTGGGAGGGTGCCAGAGAAGATCCTCAACCTTCAGTAAGAGTCATGACTAATGGCAGGTGCAGAAATAGGAGTCTGCATTGGTTCAGCCACCATTACGGGTACTGGAGCGGGAGAGGGTGTTGGGGGAGGAACACCCCCAGGTGGCAAGAATAGTTTCTTCAAGTCCTCCACAGTTTTCCTTCCCAGCAACCATTTAGCAAATTTCTCCTCAAAGTTTCAGACAGTGGTGGGGCTCATTGCCCCGGGTCTTCTGTCCTTAGTTATCACTCTCCAGGCAGTGAGGGCTCCCTCTGGGGTAATGGTCTGTGGCACTTTGGAGCTATCTATGGGATCCTTAAACCCTACTAGGGCCAGGAAAGTGTGGGTGCGCAGATTAGCATGCCGACCCACCACCACAGGGTTTTGTAAACCTTCCACCTTGGAAAGTACTCCCTGTACAGTGTCCGTATTGATACCCAGGGGGATGTCCGGTATAAGCATAGCATTTTGGGGTCGATCTCCTCCCAGTACACCACTCCACCAGCCGTGCACAGCCACTTCTGTCGGGTACCCATTTTTTCTTAACAGTGGTTCGTGAATATGGCCACTAGAGGACACACAATCCCAGCGGTGAGCCTCCAAGATGTAACCCCTAGATGGCACTATCCCAGGGGCTACTACCCCTGCCTGATTTGCCACTAACAGGTTGAGGGGCCTGGATCTGATGGTGGGTGCCTCCACCCAGAGGTCAGGGTTTGCAATAGTTAAACTAACTTGGTCACAGCCCTCTGGGACACTGCAACCCCCCTTTCTTCCCACTAGTGGCCCACACAGTATATCAGAATTACCTTCACAGTATACACTTACCCCCAGGACTGGTTCAGGCTTTGGGACTCCCTGTAAGATAAGCAGATACAGTGCAACAATCACAGTACAATACTTTAACATAGACAAATACCTCAGGCAGTATAACTTTGCTGAAACAAGCAGCTCTGATTTATTTAGGGGATATAACAAGGACAGGGAAATCAGGTTAATTAGCTTATCACTTTACTCATCTACTTATGGCTCTGTGCAGGCCTATCCCTACCAGTTACTGCCCCTGGGTACCCAAGCCCTAGTGGCTAGTCCAAACCTGGCAGCTGGTAGGGCCCTTTCACACAGAGAAAGAAAAATTAGTTAAACAGTCAGCAGTACAGTAATTCCATTTGGATTCAATGTGGCAATTCAACAGGAGCGACTCTGAATTAGTACTCACGACCTCCAAACAAGATAGGGTCCTTCAACGTCAGCAGGGCTACTCTTGAGCTCCACGAGACCTCACACACATTTATAGGCAAACTGCAACAGGCAAAAGTCCTTTAATGGCAGCAGGATTCACTTGAGCTACACAAGCCTCCTCACACATTTATATGGTAAACAGTAACAGACAAAAGTCCTTTAATGGCAGCAGGATTCACTTCAGCTACACAAGCCTCCTCACACATTTATATGGTAAACAGTCACAGGCAAAAAGTCCTTAATGGCAGCAGGATTCACTTGAGCTACAAGCCTCCTCACATTTATATGGTAAAAAGAAAGTACTATACCAGGCAGGCTGCTTCTCTATCCCGATCGCACTACTGCACAATACCCGGAGAACACACAGCAGATTCAGTTCCTGAGAGACCGAGTGCAATTCAGCAATTTCTCCAGTCTTCTACAGGGTGAGCCTGGTTTCTACTCTTCAGATATCCTTTGATTCTCTTCACAGGACAGATTCAGTCCTAACAAGCAGTTACACAAGCTGCAGACCGGAACTCTGGGCCTTACACACGTTTCCCGACTAAAACTGCACACCGAAAAAAGCACAAGGCTCCTTCCCTCTTCACTGCCAGAGCTCAACTGAAACTCCAGCAGACAAAACCGGGCACTTCCTTTGAGTTCCTCCCAGTTCTTGGCTGGATTGGCTGTCACTCACAATAGACTGCCCCTGTTGGTCCAAAAAGGCGCTGAAGTCCAAACTACATCTCCCAGAGTGACTGCCCATATAATCCTCTTGTGGCTGGCTCAGATTACGAGTCCAAGTTCTGATTCATCCAAGGCACCATTTTAGAGCTACCTTAACCCACACTGATTGGTCCAGTTCAGCAGTTCAAAACTAGAATGGGGAACTAGGCAAACACAGTTCTGACTGCAAAGAAAGCAGGTTAGACAAACTGTATTTTCATTATTACTCTAAATGATTTCTGGCAAACAGTTACATCTTTCAGATAGATTCCCTTTGCACTCCTAGTGACTGCAAAAATGGAGTGAATTGGCAGCAGCTCGAGTGGTACTCAAGCAGAGAAGCACACAGTCCCCCCATACAAACTAATTATGTCTGCAAGCAGACAGCTCTTAAAGAGACAGTACCAGAGGCTCTAAAAACACTCACCGATAAATGGCTTAAACGCCAAACACCATTCAGGCTTGGAGCATTCAAGCAAGCTCCTGGAAGTCTTTTGGGAACCCCCATTTGCATGGGGGTTACACCAGCATTCCATGGCTCATCAGAGCCCCGTTTATAATACAGGTAATCTATTACATACCAACTTGAGATGTAATAACAGTATGTGGTTAGTTGACAAATATTAAAATCCATAATTTTTGTTTCTCTTCATTTTCTTTAGGATCACCCTCCCCGCTGGAGTAAAGGACCGGGGGGGCAGTACAGCATTGCCCCACCCAGAAAACCTTCCACCCACCAGAGGAACCCAACCTCTACATATCTTCTCAGCTCATCAGTATCATTCCTAACCAACATCATCTAATTAACAATCAATAAAAAACATTTTTACTAACTTTATATGTGCAGTTTATGTCTTTCTTCTGTCAAAGTCATAGCACAAAATCATACAATATACAATATCAGCAGTCTAACTACCGTATCTGCCCTTCCAGCTCTAGGACTCCAGCAGTACCAGGAGTTTTGGTAAGCCAAGGGGACCACACAGACATGAACTTATCTAGGCCAAAATGGATGGAGGCTGTGAGTCTCTCCATGCTTTTTACCTCCTCCACCTTCCGTAGCCATAGAGTAAGTGTTGGAGGGTCAGGGGAAAGCCACTACAGAGTGATACATTTAAGAGCCACAGTTCATAAAATATGGAACAGTCTGTGCCTCCCTCTGGCATTCACCAAAGGCATCTCCACTCCCAACATCAGCACTTGAAAGGAGCATGGACATGGGAATTCCAAGATGGTTTGAATCTGAGCATGTATCTGCTGCCAAAAGGGTTTTAGCTTTGGTCACTCCCAAAAGACATGCCAGTGGGAGCTTTTTCCCCCACATTCCCTCCAGCATCTATCAATGTTCTGTGGGTCAAAGTACTTAGTTCGGGTGGGAGTCAAGAAATATCTTGTGATCAGTTACCAATTAAACTCTCTCCAAAGTGGAGATGACATCACTGCCAATCCCCTTCCTAATCTAAGGGACCACGTGGAAGGGGATATTGTTATCTGTGCTTCCCTTTCCCGCTGGACTTGATTTGTATCTGCTGGTGAGGGGGTGTTTTCCATCCATAGCCCATACAACTGGGAGATAGGTTTTAGCTTGACTGCCCACCAAACCCACCAAAAGAAAACATCTTCCAAAACTGAGCAGGGTCTCAAGATCAGCTCTTTGTGGTTACTTTGCAAAAGAAAATTCCTGACCTGGAGGTATCCGAAATGATCCTCCTTTTGTAATCCAAATCTTTGTTTGAGTGGTATGTAGCTCATGCATGTACACTGTGAAAAGAAGTGTGAAAAGCACACTAACCTCTTTCTTTCCCAATATGCATAACCTTTATCAATCTTGGGGGTGACAAAGTGAACATGGTACCTAATCAAGGACATTGGACCAAGCTCATTGGGAAAATCCACCTTATGCCTTATCTCTGTCAATGTTTCCATGGTATGTTTGGTCCATGGGTTACTTATTTTGGTCCAGAGAGATTAGGTAATGTTAGCCATGGGCAATGCCCATAAGGGTACTCTCACCAATTGCTCCTTTTCTATACTGTACCACCCCAACTCTTCCCTTCGTTTTAGCCAGGAATAAATCCATGGCCCTTGGGCTGCCAAATAATAGTTTGAAAAGTCCAGGAGACCTAAGCTGCCCTTTTCTCTAGGTGCCATCAAGAGCTTATGGGAAAGTTGTGGACTGCCTCCCCCCCCAAAAAAACAAATCTCCGATGGAAACATTTAATTCTCTCCAGTAATCCTCCGGAATCGAAACTGGGAGGGTTTGAAATAAAAATAGGAAATGGGGTAATACGTTCATTTTGATCACTTGGGCCCTGCCATTGGTTGATAGGGGGAGAATTTTCCAGCTAACTAGATCTTGTTTTACCGCATGCAACAACTTTTTATAGTTGTTTGCATGCAACAAAGTGGTATCCACTGAGATGTGAACTCCTGAATATCTGATTGTGTTTCTTTTAGCCCAAGCGAATGGGAAATTGTCCTTGAAACCCTGGGGTGGGACTCCACTAAGAAGGAGAGCTTCTGATTTACTCTGGTTTATCTTGTATCCTGCCAGTGTTTATATTCGTTCAACACCTCCAGGAGTGGGGGGAGAGATCTGAGAGGGTTGACAGAAAAAGCAATGCATCATCTGCGTACAAGGCAATTTTGTGTTCAACCCCTCCTGCTTCCACACCTTTAATTGACCCATGTTCCCTGATCGTGGCTGCTAAGGGTTCTAGTGATAGGGAAAAAAGAAGAGGAGAAAGGAGGCAGCCCTGCCTGGTACCCCTACCTAAGTTGAATCTACCCGACAGACACCCATTAACCTTAACCATCGCCTCCAGCTTTGCACAGAGGGCTTTGATTGTTTCGATAAATTCACCCCCAGCCCAAATTTAGATATTGTTTGTTGTAAAAAGTACTAGTCAACATGGTCGAAAGCTTTCTCTGTGTCGACTCCTATTGCAATTTAGAATTGTTTCTTGTTTTTTTTGAGAAGAAATGATATTCAGAAACCTCCTGATGTTGTCCTGTATGAGTCTATCCTTAATAAAGCCTGTTTAATTATGATGTATTACCGACCCTATTATTAGTTGTAATCTATTAGCTAAGATTCCAGTGAACAGCTTGAGATCTGTGTTCAACAGTGAAATTGGCCAATATGAGCTGCATTCTATCGGATCTTTGCCCGGTTTAGGCAATACTGTTATTTGTGCGTAGTTCCAGGAGGGGGGGCTGGATCTCCTTCCCTCAGTACTGAATTCAGAGCCTTCTGCAGGGATGGCATAAGGTCGGGGAGGAAGGCCTTATAGAATTCGGATGGAAATCCATCTAGACCTGGTGCCTTTCGGTTCTTTAGGTTTCTCACCTGCTGTTTCAGCTTGTCAGAAGAGACTGGGGCTCCTAGGGCTTCTGCATCGTACGTACTAACTGAGGGCAACACCACCTTTCTTAAATATGCATCAACTTCCTGTGCATGTTGAGGGTCTCTTTCTGGTCTATATAGGGCTTTGTAAAGGCCGCAAAAGTTTGAGATATTGCTTTTGGTTTGCTTACTGGTGAGGCACTGGAACTGTCTCTCAGTCTGAGGACTGTCCTATTTACCACCTCCTTTCTGAGCTGCACCGCTAATACTGTACCCGCCCTATTTCCCTGCTCGTAATATGTTTGTTTCGCGTATCTGAGATGCCCCTCCAGTTTTGCCTCTAATATTTTACTTAGCTCCTTCCTTGCCTCTCTCAGTTTGATTTCTGTACCAGTGTCTGGACTCTGTTTATGTTGAACCTCTAAGGCCTCTAGCTCTTGTTCAAGTTGTACCTAGCGCTGTGTTAATTTATTTTATTGGTAAGAGGCATATGAAATAATTTTCCCCCTCAGATAGGCTTTCAAAGTATCCCATAGCACTTGGGGGGGTTCCTGCTCATTTAAACTAAAGAAGGATTTTATCTCCTTGGTTATCATTTCTTTAAAATCTTCTCTGTTTAAGAGATTAACATTTAGTCGGCAAGATGTTCCCTTTGGGGGGGGATCAAAGCGCAAAAACATGCTCACTGGTGCATGGTCTGAAATCGTGGCGATTTCGATTTTGGTGTTTTCCACCATGTAGGCACACTCAGTGGACAGCAAGAAAAAGTCCAATCTTGAGTACTGCTGATGCCTTGAAGAGAAAAAAATATAGTCTCGGACCCCTGTATTCTGGTGGCGCCAAATATCTAGTAACCCAAATTCTCTCATGATTCTCAGAAGAGTTAAAGTTGATTTGGACTTCCTCCCCTTATCCATCTTACCGGACCTGTCCATTGCCGGGTCCAACACTGTGTTAAAACCCCCTGCTATGATGTTTACCCCCGTGGGTTCAAATGCCCCCTGAGCCACGATCTGCACGAAAAAAGGGTGTTGCTCTGCCTCTTTGTTTGGAGCATATAGATTAATCAAATTTAGCTTCTTATCACCCATTTCCCCAGTCACCCCAATAAATCTTCCCTCTGGGTTGGTTTGCACATCCTGTACCTGGATTGCGCAGTTCTTCCACAACAGGATGGCCACCCATCTTTTTCTAGTGTTACCCACATAATGTGAGGCATAAACCTCGCCAACCCAGGACCTCTTCAATTTTATGTGTTCCCCTTCCCCCAGGTGGGTTTACTGTAAGTACACCACATCTGTGTGTAGTCTATTGAGTTCTTGTAATAACCGAGCCCTCTTCATCAGGCTATGTATACCCCTAACATTATATGTAATTATTTTAAGTCCTCCCATACCGAAAGTCTTGACTTTGTAGGGCCCCGCTGAGCCCAAGTGATATACTGTGCAAAATATGAACAGAAACTGTACAACAAGGTTAAAACCATTAATTTTCAAACAAACCAGTGGATAGAACATCCCCCTTTAAAACTGTTAATGAAATCTTATACTGAGAATATTAAGTTTTTTTTTTAAAAACTAGAACTTTGGGGAAAGCAAATCCCCTGCTATGTGACCTCAAGGTGAAAGAACCCCCTTTATTCCACATCTTCGCTCTACCGCTTAATAAGGAGAGCAGTAGTGAGGGGGGGAAAGGTGGAGTTAAACTGTGCTTTTCCCCTCTCTGACCGAGGAAACGATTCGTAGAGGGAGAGGGTGGTCACGTGGGAGCGCCCTAGCGGCTTCCTGGGTTTGCTGTTGTCTATCCCGGAACCCCCCTCCCTCCCTTTAAGCTTACAAAACAAGTGTTGTGAGCTAATCCAGCCCTTGATATTTTCCTGCTGTTCCCATAGATGTTTAGGGAAACTCATTGGCACTAGTGGAGCTGAGAAACCCTACCAATACCAAGACCCAACATTTATCGAGTGGCTGGGAAATATGTTTACTCCATCTATATATTGATCTCTTAATACTGTACCCTTTGCCCAAGTCCCATGTCAACTAAGACTGTCCCGCTAGGAACCGTCTCTGAAGCAGTCTCTCAACGGTTGAAGTTCTGGTCGACCGATCCTGTATTAATCCTCTGGTCCTTGGAGTGGCTTGTAGCTGGTACCTTCTTAGCCTGGTCCCCAGTATCTTGTACCTCGCGCCACAAGTCTCTGGCCTTGTTCTTCCGGCTCCTCCTGGAGTTTGTTGGTCGGCGCCATTCTGCAGACCGTAGATCCTTCTCAGGGAAGCCTGTGGATAGATCCTCGAGGTTGATACCCAAATCGGATAGGAAATCACCTCTTTAAGCTCCTCAAATATCTTGGTGCCTTCAGGGGTTATCACCCAGAGCCGCACTGGATATTCCAAAAATGCTTTTAGGCCCTTCTCTTTTAGCTTTCTCTGTACTGCCAGTACATTTCTTCTATGTTGTACCATGACAGGGGGGTAGTCATGCTCCAAGAACAATCGATGTTCTCCAAAAAACAACTCTTGTTTACTCCATGCTGCGTGCAGGACTTGCTCCTTTCTCTAAAATCCACGAAAGCCATGACCACAGAGCGCAGCCAGGCCGAGGGATTCTTCGGAGGTGCCACCAACAATCTATGTGCCCGGATCGGATTAAGTTGACAGTAGGAAGGTAAGGGCAGAATTTCTTTCTGTAGTCCCTCCATAAATACTGTCATAATGCCCAATTCTGTTTTTTCAGGCAACCCATGCAGTCTAATATTGCATCTTTGGCTGCGGTTTTCCAAATCCTCGATTCTATGATAGAGTTCCTGCTCTCATTGGTCTGGGTCAAGGAGGGCTGAGTTGTGCTGGCCCAGGGTGTGTGAATGATCCTCCGCTGCCTCCTTCAAGCTCACCACGCAGTTTTCCAGTACCCTGATGTCTCAGGAATTGTCCGCCACCAGAGATTCCAGTTTCGACAGAGTGTCTCCTATTTTCTGTAGCTGGCCCACCAGCTGCTGAGACGTGATCATGAAATCCAGCTCCTTCTCGATGTCTGACTGGTTTTGCTCTTCGTTAGTGCTTGGCCCTGCCACCATTGTGTTCAAGGCGGAGGGAGGTTGCCAGCTCAATGTTGCTTGTTTGCTCACTTTGTGAGCAGTGTTCACCGCTGATTCTTTGTTCTTATGTCTCATTGACATGTCAGCATTACAGCGATTGCTTCTTGTTGGTTTGGGCTAGGCTTCTAACTGCTGGATGGAGTTTGATTCGGAAGGGTGGGAAGAAGCCGAGATTTCAGGCTGCCAATTCCCAGGTGACGTCACCGAAAGTCCGCGCACTGTGTTTTCATGCTTTTTAGTTACATAGGAGAGAGTTGTACTCTAGACAGAGGCACTGTAAGAAGGGAATCTGCCCACCGGTAGGGCTCTGCTCTTTTAACATTCAACCCAACAGCCAAGAGTTTGACTCCAGCCAGAGAACGAAACTGAATGCATTTTACAGGGTAATGCTTCAAAGCTGGATTTTCAAATAAACTAGATTTGCAATACAATGTTATACACCTTCTTGTTTAAATGACCATTTCAAACAATTACATTTGATGTGGGTTCACCATGACAAGCTGCACTGACATGGACAGAAGGAACACTGGGAAACGGAACTCTTGGGGATGCCTATTTATTTAGTAAGCAATAACATACAACAGAGCATGCAGTCATTGGGTTTGTTTGGTAGGATCTCCCAACCATGGACCTGTGCTGTCGCTGGAGCCCACAGTCCACAACCACACTCCCCCAAAGGTCCATTGGTTCGGGGGTCGGGGAAGGGGGGAAAGGTGGCAGGGGCAGCCACAGGTAGTTCAACCAACCTAATACCATCCCAGTGGCAAATTGTTTTGTACCACTGAAGGAGACTTAGGTATCTGACTCCACTAGGGGGGAATCTAGGTCAGTCAGGAGAAATGGGCATGATGACAGGGTAGCACCCAGGGGTGAGAGAAGGAAGAAGGCAGCTAGGGGAGTGTTACTAGTTAGGGATTCTATTATCAGGGGAGTAGAAAGGGTGGTGGGAGGGAGGAGGAGGAGCACTGGGGGATGGTCAGGTGTCTTCCTGGGCATCAGCCATCAGGGACAAAGAACAGCAAAGACAGCATAGAGGGTGTGGGGAGCTGGGGGTGCTGGTACACTTAGGTATCAACAGTCTGGTGAACTAGCCTGTGGAGCAAATGAAGCGAAACTTCCAGAGGTTGGCAGGCAGACTGCAGGCACATTCTGCCCCTGGCCTTTTCCAAGGTCCTGCCTGTGTGGGTGGGAGGGGGAGATAGAAGGAAGAGACAGATGAATTAAATGGGTGGTTTAAAGGGATGGTGTCAGGAAAAATGGTATCAATTTCTGGGGTACTGGGGGAATTTCTGGGACACAAGGCTCTTCAAAGGTGATGGCCTTCACCTGACAAGAGAAGGGTACAGAGGGCTGTGGCAGAAGTCTGACGTGTACATTAGACAGTTAACCTGACTGTTAGGGACACTGAGTCTTGAGGAACTATGGTAAAGGGAGTGAAGGAGAGGAACCTAGCTAGTGCTCTCCCTATAATGGGAACTGGTAGCAGTAAGGTGGGTAAAAATAAGTTTGAGGTTCACAAAAGAGTAGTGGAAGTGACAAAGGGAAAGGTTCTCATGGTCTGCAAACACATACAAATAAAAAAGGTAAGGAGACTGGAAAGGAATTCAAGTGTAGGATCACAAACTAGCAAAAGAGGATCCAGAGCTAATTGGGAGGGGGTCTACCTTAATGCCAGGAGTCTGGGTAATAAAGTTAGTGAACTCCAAGTATTGGTGGCAGACACTGAGGCAGACTTCACATCAATCACAGAAACTTGGGCCACAAAGAATAATGACTGGGACTTGTTATGCCCAGGTTACACAATGTTTAGACAGGATAGCAGGAAAGACGGGGGGTGGGGGGGTAGCCCTACATACCAGGGAAGGCATAGAGGCTGCGGAGAAGGGGAAGCAAAGGGGAAACAGAGTCGCTGTGGATTCACCTCATGGCACCCTTGGGCAAGAAAATACAGGTGGGGTGATCTATACACCACCAGGACAAGGGTAGGAAAGAGATAGGGAGCTTGGGTTAGAGCTGGCAAGGGAAATGAAGATGGAGAAAGTGGTGGTGGGGCAATCTGAACCTGCCAGATGTTGACTGGAATATTCCAGCAGCCAGGCTCTGTTGGATACACTGCAGCACTGCCTGGTGGTGCAGCTGGTCAAGGAACCCACTAGACAGGGGCCATTCTCGATTTGGTGCTCACCAACTTGGAGATGTACTGGAGCAACTGTGGTCCAGCCATTATAACTCCATTTGGTTCAGGCTGGCCCTCATTAGCAGAATGCCCCTATCAAAAACTGAAGTCCTAAATTTCAGAAGATCAGACTTCAACCGGATGAGGGACTGGTCTGAGATAAACTGACCAGGGTGGACAGCATCAGAGGTGTAGAGGAAAGATGTGGGGCAATTAAAGGGACCATTCTTGAGGTGACATAGTCTTGCACGAGGACTGTTAGAAAACAAAATAAGTTCAAGAAACCAATATGGTTCTTAGAAAGGGCCAGATAAGTAGTGAAGGCCAACAAAAAGGCTTTCACCAGGTACAAGGAAAAGCTGGGGAGGAAGAATGGAGAGAGTACCAAATAAAAACCAGGGAAGCAAAGAGGACAGTCAGGGAGGCAAAGGCAGACAAGGAGCTGCATATTGTGGAGGGGGTCAAGGGTGGGGGAAAAACAATTCTTCCGATATTAGTTAGGCTACAAGAGGTGGGGAGGGTACTAGAGAAAGATGAACAAAAAGCATAATCTTTAATGATTACTTCTAATCTGTCTTCACAAGAAAACACAGTGGGACCCTGCCTGAAATTGGCATCAAGGCAACAGTCAGGAACATTGCTGAAATGAAGCAGCCAGTATTTACCACAGAAAGGGTCTAGAATGAGCTTAAAGCCCCAAAGGTATATAAAGCCCCAGGGCTGGATGGGATGCACCCAAGGGTGCTCAAGGAATTGCCTGCGGAAAGAACAGTTATGTAAGAGCTTACCGTAACAGTAGATCTTCGAGGGAATCTCTTTCATCAGATCACATCTTAAGGGCTTATGCCACCAGGCACTACCACCACAAGAAAACTTTTCTCAAGCAGTCTGCCCCTCTCCCTCCTCAGTTCCCCGCTGGAGACCATACTGGCCAGGCCTCCTTCTAGGGAACCAATAGAGATGGACTGCCCAGCTATCTAAAAAAGCTGGAGCAATGGGTATGCCATCCTGGAGAAGGAGAGGGAAGGGAAGCCCTGAAGCAAAAGGGGAATGGAAGGCAGGTCTGTATGACCTGATAAAAGAGATTCCCTCGAAGATCTACTGTTACGGTAAGTTCTCATGTAACTTTAACTGTTCTGTCTTAATTGGGGATCGCTCATCAGGTTACACCTTAAGGACGAGCCCCAAGCAGTACACACAGTGAGACAGTCTGGATGGCAGGAAGCCAGAGACCTAAGAAAGAAGGCCATGAAGCACAGCTAGGCCAAATCCTGACCTTCTTCTTGAGGCAATGTCCGACTGTGGTGCTTTGTGAAAGTGTGAACAGTACTCCAAGTGGCAGCAGCACAGATCTCTGCAGCTGACATATTCCTGAAGCAGGCAACGGAAGTGGCCATGCCTCTGGTTGAAGGGCCATGCACAATGCCAGGAAGTTCCTTACCGTACTTCCTATAACAAAAAGTAATACAGTGGGCCAACCACTTGGATGAACACTGTTTAGAAACTGGAATGCCCTCTATCCCAGGGCAAAAGAAACAAACAACTGCAAGGACTTCCTGCAGTCCTTTGTACGATGTGTATAGTACCTGTGTATTCTATATACATTTACAGTATGCAGCAATGCTTCCCCTGGATTGGCATGCTCTGGATAATAGACAGGCAGGCAGGTAGGTGGTTTGATTTAAAGTCAACTCATACACCACCTTCAGTAAAAACTTAGGGTTAGTATGCAAATCCACCCTGTCTTTGTGGAAAATCAAGTAAGGAGGCTCACACATGAGAGCCTGCAGCTTTGAAATCCTTTGAGCAAAAGTAATAGCAACTAAAAATAATCCTTTCCATGACAGAAAGCGTAGCTCACAAGTTGTGGCTGACTCCAAAGGAGCCAAAGTAAGTTTTTCTAAAACAAAATTCTGGTCCCAGGCCAGGACTGGATTGTGGATGAGAGGCTTCAAATTCAGGATGCCTCTTAAAAACGTGTGGGCCACATCCCGTTGGGCCACAGTATGGCCTTCAACGGACACAAAGAAGGCTGATATGGTGACAAGTTTACCTTAATGGAGGAGTATTGCAGGCCTGTGTCTGACAAGGACAGTAGATACTCCAAAATCTGATTCACTGGACAAGTGAAGGGATCCAGGTGGTGGGAAGCTACCCACAGATCAAAACACTTCCACTTCATCGAAGAGGTTGCCCTGGTGAAGGGTTTCTTGGCCACCACCAGGAACGTCAGCCACTTTGGGGGAAACCTCAGATCTCATAATGGCTATGTCCTCAGGAGCCATGCAAGGAGATGAAGTGATTTGAGGTCCAGATAGACCACGGTCCCCTGTTCCTGTGACAGAAAGCCCTTGAACAGGGGCAGGGGGATTGTAGGCTCCGCAGTAATGGAAACCATATCTGATGTGGCCAGAAGGGTGCATAAGAATATTTTTTTTTTGGTTTACACTTTTTGCCATTCACTCTGTGGCTGGGGGGTGATACCTATGGTCCCCCCAGTCTGGTTGTTCTTGCAGCTCCCTTGCCTGCTCCACATCCCAGTTCTCTACCCCTTCCTCCAGTCCCCACTATGGCTGCATGACAGTGGGTACATACCCTACCACCGCGGAAGCCGAGGGTCAGGATCCAGGGGGAGCAACCTGGAGTCAGAGCGGTGAGGTGCTGTTGGACCTCCATCATACAGCGCGCCGAGGAATTATTTTTTTAGAATGTTCCCTGGTTCCCCTTGGCCTGGGCGTGCAGTGGCACCAATGACCGCTGTAGCATGTTCCCACGCGATCACGTATGCTAGACGCCACCTGCACTGACCCCTCCATTTGAGCCACTGCGATGCCACGACCCCCAGCTGCCACCGAGTCGACACAGCCGCTGCTTCCCATCTCCTCCCTCCCTGGAGAAGGAGAGCAGTCACTAGGACGCTCAATCCTTCTCCCTCCCGGCCAACCCCCAACGACCCAGGCTCGTTCCCGAACCCAGGTCGCCGGTGTGGTGCGAGGTGTGGCGTCCAGTGCCTCAACCCTCAGCACCACTGGGCCTGCCATGAACGGTGCATGAGAATCAGAATGGCTCCTTCCATTTGTAACTTGATTAGCACCCTCTGAATCAGAGAAAAGGGAGGAAAAGCATAGAGGAACCTCCCTGTCCAGGAGAGGGACAAGGTGTCTCACCAGAAGACTCCAGGTCCTGGATTGAGCGAGCAGAAAAGTGGCAGTTTTGTGTTGAGTGGGGACACAAAAAGGTCCAACTCTGGACAACCTCACCTGTCGAACAGGTCTTCTACTGCTGAGGTCAGCAGCTCCTATTCATGCATTCCAGCTTGGGACCTGCTTAGCCTGTCTACCAGAGCATTTTAGATGCCTGGAATATGGAAGACTGACCATTCTGGACCATATTCTAGAGCCCAGTATGAAACTCTCATCACCTCCCAGCACAGGAGGTAATAATGAGTCCCCCCCCTTGCTTGTTTATGTAGTATACAACCCTGAGATTGTCTGACTGCACCAGCAGAGGTCCCAGGGACAGACAGTTCTGTAAGGCTTGTAAAGCATACAGAACTGCTCTCTATGCTTTTCCTCCCTGGAGAGATGAAGGTCTATACTGGCATGATGGTCTGCATCTGTCCACGAAGGGAACCAAGCTCCTATGTGATAGGTTTAAATGCTTCCTTGGCAAGCTTTTAAACTAGCCAAGGGGGGAGGTGCTGATAAGAGGCAGGAAATTTCAAGTCTCCCCCTACAAAACATGGCAGGTAGTAAGGTAAACACTGAGGTACAGAGCTCAACAGAGGGCAGGACAGGGGTAAATGGAAAAACAGATGTAACCCCTAGATGGCGCTATCCCAAGGGCTACTACCCCTGCCTGATTTGCCACTAACAGGTTGAGGGGCCTGGATCTGATGGCGGGTACCTCCACCCAGAGGTCAGGGTTTGCAATAGTTAAACTAACTTGGTCACAGCCCTCTGGGACACTGCAACCCCCTTTTCTTCCCACTAGTGGCCCACACAATATATCAGAATTACCTTCACAGTATACACTTACCCCCAGGACTGGTTCGGGCAGTGTGACTCCTGGGACTCCTGTAAAATAAGATGATACAGTGCAAAACCACAGTACAATACTTTAACATAAGCGTAATACCTCAGGCAGTGTAACTTTGCTGAAACAAACAGATCTGATTTATTTAGGGGATATAACAAGGACAGGGGGAAACCAGGTTAATTAGTTTAAACGCATTAATAATCACAGTACTGTGCACATATTTCAGAATCCCAAATGTCCCTAATGTCACTCTTACTGGGTACCCAGGCAATAAGAGGCTAGCCTATTTGGTGCAGCTGGTTTGGGCCCTGAAGATGGAAAATGCATGCACAATACCCAAATTGTAATCCGGAGCCGGTAGGCTCAGTTCGTGGAGAAAGAAAGGAAAAGTAATCAGATGGAACACTTGCAATTAGATGATGGCAGGGAGCTACCCTGACTTGTACTCACAAATTCAATGCTGAAACTGAATGGAAGGCAGATTGTCCTGGATTGCCAGGCGGAGCAGACCATGTGGACAAGGTCCTTTTGACTGGACCCAAGGCAGTTCAGAACAAATGGATGTAGTCTGGATTAAGCTGGGGTTTACTTGCAGCTTCATGCACTCAATTCACTGTAAAGGGGATTTGAAACGCAAGTCCCCACTAGCACTACACACATTTATGTGGAAAAAGAAGGTACTATACCAGGCAGGCTGCTTCTCTATCCCGATCGCAATTACTGCACAGTACCCGGGAGAACACACAGCAGATTCAGTTCCTGACAGACCAAGTGTGATTCAGCAATTTCTCCAGTCTTCTACAGGGTGAGCCTGGTTTCTACTTTTCAGATCTCCTTGATCCTCTTCACAGATCAGATTCAGTCCAAACAAGCACTTGCACAAGCTGCAGACCGAAACTTGGGGCCTTACATGCTTCCCGACTAAAACTGCTAATCAGGGAGCACAGGGCCCTTCCTCTTCACTGCCAGAGCTAAACTGAGACTCCAGTAGACAAAACCGGGCACTTCCTTTGAGTTCCTCCCAGTTCTTGGCTTGATTGGCTGTCACTCACAATAGCCTCCCCCTGTTGGTGCAAAAAGGTGCCGAAGTCCAAACTACATTTCCCAGAGTCACTGCCCATACAATCTTCTTGTGGCTGGCTCAGATTACGAGTCCAAGTTCTGATTCGTCCACAGGCACCATTTTAGAGCTACCTTAACCCACACTGATTGGTCCAGTTCAGCAGTTCGAAACTAGAATGGGGAACTAGGCAAACACAGTTCTGATTGCAAAGAAAAGCAGGTTAGACAAACTGTATTTTCATTATTACTCTAAATGATTTCTGGCAAACAGTTACATCTTTCAGATAGGTTCCCTTTGCACTCCCAGTGACTGCAAAAACAGAGTGAATTGGCAGCAGCTCGAGTGGGACTCAAGCAGAGAAACACACAGTCCCCCCCATACAAACTAATTATGTCTGCAAGCAGACAGCTCTTAAAGAGACAGTACCAGAGGCTCTAAAAACACTCACAGATAAATGGCTTAAACGCCAAACACCATTCAGGCTCGGAGCATTCAAGCAAGCTCCTGGAAGTCTTTTGGGAACCCCCATTTGCAGGGGGGTTACACAGACAAGGGCAATAAGAGCAGGGATGGGGGAAAAAAGGATAAAGCCAACATTAAATGGAGGGCAATGAGTACCAATGCCCGTAGTCTGGGAAACAAGCTTCCTGAGCTAGTAGCCCTGATGGAAGATGAACAATTGGATATTGTGGCAGTCACAGAAACATGGTACACAGAAAACCATGACTGGGATGTCAACATACCGGGGTACACTGTCACAGAAGGGACAGGGAGGGTAAAAGAGGAGGTGGAGTAGCTCTATACATAAGGGAAGGGATCAAAGCTACAGAACTAAAAAGTAAAGTGGGAGAACAAGAGGTACTCTGTGTCACCTTGGAGACAGGGAATGGCATCACAGTCCGCACAGGGGTTGTATACAGACCCCTGTCTCAAGGGGAGGAAATGGACAAGAAAATGATAGAGGACATTCTCAAAATGGCTGAAAAAGGGGAGATACTGTTGATGGGGGACCTGAATATGCCAGATGTTAACTGGATGACATGTACTGCAGCCACATCCAAGAGCAGAGTCATTCTCGATGCCCTGCAGGGGGCAGGCCTTAGACAGCTAGTGTTGGAACCCACTCGGGAGGGAGCAATACTAGACCTGGTACTCTCAAATGGAGAGAGGATCACAAATTTAGAAGTCAGTAGACATCTGGGAACAAGTGACCACTGCACAGTGTGCTTCACAATAAGCACAACTATGGAGACAAGCCATACAAGAACAAGGATATTGGACTTCAGAAGGGCTGACTTTGGCAAAATGGGTGAATACCTGAGGAATGCACTAGCAAATGGCCAGAAAGGAGGGGTTGAAGAACAATGGAGAAAAATCAAAATTGCTATCACAGAGGCAACAAGCCTTTGTGTGAAACAAATAAAGAAAACAAAGCGGTGCAAAAGACCACTATGGTTTTCAAAAGAGGTGGCAGGGAAGGTTAAGGAGAAAAAGGCTGCATTCAAAAAGTGTAAGGAATCACAGAAGGAGCATGACAGAGAACTGTATCAATTAAAGCAGAAAGAAGTGGGGAAGGCAGTCAGAATAGCAAAGGCCCATACCGAGGAAAAAATAGCCAGCTCAGTTAAGAAGGGGGATAAAACCTTTTATAGGTACATTAGGGAGCTTAGAAAGGTTAATGGAGGAATAGTGAAGATTAATAAAGGAGAGGGGAGGTGGGCAGAGGGAAGACAGTGAAAAGGCAGAGATACTGAATGAATACTTTTGCTCAGTATTCACAAAAGAAGATGAGGAGGAGTTACCTAAACCAGACAATAGAAGCACTCTGGGTAGGGGGGTTGACACCAGTCCATTTACAGAAGAAAGAGTCCTGAAAGAACTCCTAAAACTCAAGGTGGACAAAGCAATGGGGCCTAGGGATTCACCCAGAATCCTAAAAGAACTAAGGGAGGACCCAGGTGACACCACTGACCACACTTTTAACAAATCATGGGAGGATGGGGTGGTACCTGAGGAATGGAGGAGGGCAGATGTGATTCCCTTCACAAAAGTGGGAGCAAGGCAGAAGCAGGAAACTACAGACCTGTAAGTTTGACCTCAGTGGTAGGGAAAATGATGGAATCACTTCTGAAAGAAAGAATTGTCGAGTACCTAGAGGCCAGCGGGGCACAGGACCCAAAGCAGCATGGATTTACAGCAGGAAGGTCATGTCAGACGAATCTAATTGATTTCTTTGACTGGGTGACCAAAGTAATAGACCAGGGAGGGGCTGTGGATATGGCCTACCTAGACTTTAGCAAGGCATTTGACACAGTCCCGACAAAAGACTAATAATTAAGTTAGCCAGCCTGGGAGTGGGTTCCAGGGTGGTAGCCTGGGTAGCAAACTGGCTGCACAACAGGACACAGAAGGTAATAGTGAATGGAACACATTCCGAAGAAAGGGGGGTTACTAGTGGAGTACCTCAGGGCTCAGTACTGGGTCCAGTCCTCTTTAACATCTATATAGGTGACATTGCAGAGGGTCTGGAGGGAAAGGTATGCCTCTTTGCAGATGACACAAAGATCTGTAACAGAGTTGATACACAAGGAGGGGTAGAAATGATGAGAAGGGACTTGGCAAGGTTGGAGGAATGGTCAGACATATGGCAACTTAGATTCAACGCAAAGAAGTGCAAAGTAATGCACCTGGGAAACAAAAACCCAGGAGAAGAGTACACAATAGCAGGGGAGGTACTAACAACAACAAAAATGGAAAGGGACTTGGGGGTAGTCATATCAGATGACCTAAAGGTGGGTAAGCAATGTGAGAAGTCAGTAAGGAGAGCCAGGGGGATACTGGGATGCATAGGAAGGGGCATCACAAGTAGAAAAAGGGAAGTGGTTATCCCTCTGTACAGACAGTTGGTGAGACCCCATCTGGAATACTGTGTGCAGTTTTGGAGACCCCATCTACACAAGGACATAGACAGGATGGAAGCAGTCCAGAGGAGGGCAACTAAAATGGTGCAGGGTCTGCATCAGAAACCATATGAAGAGAGACTGAGAGAGCTTAATATGTATACCCTTGATGAAAGGAGGGACGGGGGGACATGATAGAAACTTTCAAGTATCTCAAGGGAATCAACAAAGTCCAGGAGGGTAGCATCTTTCAGAAAAAGAGATGTGTAAGAAAACAAGGGGCACAATTTAAAGATAGAGGGGGTATGGCTCAGGGGTAATGTAAGGAAATTTTTTCTCACGGAGAGAGTGGTGGATGCATGGAACCACCTTCCTGGGGAGGTTGTTGGGTCTAAAACAGTGGGGGAATTCAAACATGCATGGGACAGACATAAGACAATTGTAGTGGGGGGTTGCAGGAAGTAGGCCGTTGGTTAACTAGAATCTGCAGCTTATCCAATAGGAAGGGAAATGGGCAGACTGGGTGGGCCAAGTTGTCCTTATTTGCCATCAAAGTCTATGTTTCTATGTATCTCTAAAATGTTTATGTGGAGAGAAGTCTCCACCTTGGTCCACATTCCTTGGGTCTGATGAGGACCCAGGTCTGCCCCCAAGCCCTGCCTTGAGGTGTCTGAGGTGAGAATCTGCTGAGGGGAGGGAATGAGGAAGGAAACCCCTTTCAGCAAATTGCTGGGGTCCATCTGCCACTGAAGCACCCTGCAAACAGGGGAAGAAACTAGAACCAGCTGTTCTAGATCATCAGTGCACTGATCCCACTGGACCCTCAGAGTCAATTGGGGGATCCTCATATGCTGCCTAGCCAGGGGCACTGTGACAATGGTGGCCACCATTAAGCCCAACAGCCTCAAAAATGTTCTGGCTGTGATGAGTCTGTTCTGAGAAACCAGCTGGGCCTGAGCTATGAGGTGTTCCGCCCTGTCCTGGAGGCAGAAAGGCTAAGCCTTGGACCATATCCAGAACTGCCCCTATGAACTGCAGATGTGACAAGGGGTCAGGATGGACCTGGACACACTGACAGTGATCCCTAGGGCTTTGAACAACTGTCTGATATGCATTTGGGGTTCAAACCAGTTGCTCCTTGGACTGGGCTTTGAGCAACCAGTCATCTAGGTAGGGGAAACATACAGTCCCTCCCTCCCGAGGACTGCTGCCACCACTGCTAAGCATTTAGTAAATACCCATGGTGCAGATGACAAGCCAAAGGGCAATTCCTTGAACTGGTAATGCTCCCCCTGGAACAGGAACCTGGAGTACCTCCTGTGAGGGGTGCAAATCTTGATATCCAGGTAAGCATCCTGCATGACCAGGGAGCATATCCAATTGCCTTGTCTCAGTAGGGGAAGCAGAACTTGCATTGTATTGCATTGCATTCTTGTATTGAAGTAGAAGTTCAAGTCCCTTAGATCCAGGATGAGCTGCAGGTCCCCTGTGGATTTGGGAATGAGGAAGAAATGTAAATAGAACTCAGTGTTTCTTTGAGGCCATGGCACAGGTCCCATGTCCCTCTTCTGCAGCAGCATGCAGACTTCTTCTAGAAGCATCAGTATGTGACCTGGATGGTAAACTGATGGAATAGGAGGAAGGTCTGGAGGCAGTTCCAGAAGTTCTAGAGCATGTCCCTGTTCTACTAGTTGCAGGACCCAGGTATCTGTAGTGAGATGCCTCCACTGCTTTAGGTAGAGGGGGAAAAACAATCCCCAACTACCTCCTCCTGACTGAACACTGGAGAGGGGGATCAGGGAAGGAGTCAAGCTGAAGCAGAGCCAGCAGCTGGGGCCACTTCTCTACATCTGGGGCTTTTGGGCACCTAAGGTAGGGGCAGGCAGAGCTGACCTTGCCCTACATTTGCCCTGGGGTCTGGTCCCTGTCCCAGATCTGTGGGAAGCCTTACAATATGAGGACTATCATCCACCCTTGGCATGGGTGTGGTAGAGGGAGTGCACAGACTTCAAAGCCCTCCCTGAGGCTTGCAGGTCATTATTGATATCCTGCACAGCTGCCCCAAAGAACTTGTGGCTTCTGAAAGGAGCATTAAGGATGGATTACTGTACTGAATGTCAACAGAAAACCCATACACTCTGAGCCAAGAGTGCCTCCTAAGACAAATGGCAGTGGCAGCTGCTCTGGCTGCGGCATCTGACACATCATAGTTAGACCTCAGGAGGCGCTTGCCCACATCAGCCACAGACTGAAGGGCTCTGTGCAGTTCCTGCCTCTGGGTACCCTCAGGGAGGGCTTGAGCTGCTGCTTTGCCTTTTTCCAGAGGGTATTCTGGAACTTAATCATGTGGTCCATGTAACTGGATATCCTAAGGCCCAGAGTGGCTGAGGCAAAGGTTCTCTTGCCCCAGAGGTCCAATTTCTGTGATTCCCTATTTGTCGGTAGGGAACTGAGGTGCCTTGGCACCTTACACCTATCATGCAGCACCTTTATCACCGGTGAAGCAGTCTCAGGCTGAGCCACCAACAAGGGCTTTCCTTAGAGGGCCTGGTATAGCTCATCTGCCTTCCTGGGCATGGCAGAGATCATGTTTGGCCTATGCCAAGCCGCCATAGTGGCATCTTCCAGAGCAGCCACCGGAAGGGGTCTAATCCTCAGTAGAGATTCTGGTAGTTCTAGATATTCCACCAGGTTCCTCCTAGTAAGATCCTCCTCTTCAGCCTCAAACTCCATAGCAGCCTGGAGTTGCTTCATCATAGAGAAAAATGATGGGTCCTCAGGAGGGGACCTAGGGGTATGCACAGTGGAGTCCTCACTCACAGAGGAAATTGTGGACCCAGATCTGTTAGAGTGGGTGTCCATAGCCTCCTCCTCTTCCTCAGGTGGAAGGCAGTCAGGGTGATACTCCAGCTGTCCATTGATGGACTCCAAATGGAGTGAGGGTGTTAACGTCCAGGGAAAAATAGAATGTTACGGTTGGACCAGCAGCATCACAGGGGCCAACCTAGGTGCTGCTGTCACCCTGGAGAAGGGAGCAGGTGTTGAATGATGGCTGCGAAAGAGGAAAGCACCATCTGGATGTTGTCGGTGGCTTGCAGGCTGGAGCACCCGGTGGCATCGATGGGGGTGGCTGGAACCCCGACACTGAAAAAGCCTAGCCAGCCATGTAGGGTCCGGTGAGGCACAGCATCAACAGGGGCAGCTGGAACACCAATGTCATGAGGCCAGCACCGAGCAAAGAGGGGCTGATGGAGCCCACTGCCAGCTGACCTTGCGGTTCTGGAGGTTGGAGCGGCAGGACCGGTGATGCTGACAGGGGTAACCCTGATGTTGATGACCCTACGCCAGCCATAGAAGGACCAGCAGAACTTGCTGCCAAAGCTGGCATGAAGGAAGCGGAGGCCTGGGTGGCAGGAAAGGTCGACGTCTAAGTGGTCAACAGCACTGACATAGTCAGGGCTGGAGCCAGAAGGGACCAAGAGCACACTTGGGGGGGGGGATGGACGGACCTTACTGTAGTCTCACTCCCAGTGGGAGTGCTTCCCAGAGGATTTGTCCCAGGCTTTTGCAAGCTGGGATCCTGAGGCACTATCCAGTGACAGGGTGGAGATTTTCCCCTTGAAGCTCCATCTCCATTCTGGCAACCTGTTGCATTAGCAGGAAAGCATGCAGGGCCTTCTGGTGTTGCCACCAGGTATCTTGTTTGAAGCCTTGGCAGATCTTGCAGGCCTGAATGTCATGGGCCCAGGCATAAACAGCAAACACAACAGTCTTGGTCATCGCTGGAGCAGCTTTTCCTGCCATAGTCGCAGATGTGGAAATGCTTTTCTTGCATTCTCGACATACACAATGATGGGGATTACTTAAAAAAATGATCAGCACTGAGAAAAGGGGAAAAAAAAACTTAGAGAAATTTGGCAGTTGACTGAGTCCTAGTGAGTCTGGTTGATGGTGGGAAAAGAACTGAGGAAGGAGCAGGACCACCCACACTTATACACGATAGGATTTCAGCATCCAAAGTCGTGGGTGGCCCCTGGCAGACTGCTTAAGAAAAGTTTCTGTGTGGTCCTATTCCCAGACGTAAGTCCTTAAGGTGTCACCTGATGAAAGAGATATCCTCGACAAAGATCTGGCTGAACCTATACTCAATCCAGATAGGGTAGTTCAGAGAGACTGGAGAGTACCAGATGTAGTACTGCTACATGGGAGGACGACAAGGAGCAACTGGGGAATTACAAACCTGTCAGCCTTAGCTCTGTGGTAGGTATACTGATGGAGTCACTGATCTACGAGGACGCTGTGGACTACCTAGACAGTAGTGGTCTACAGGATAGTAAACAGCATAGGATTATAGCAGTGAGGTTTTGTCAGACTAATCTGACAGTTTTCTTTGGGTAGCAAAGGTGGTACATAAAGACCATGCTGTGGATTTATTCTACTTCGATTTCAGTAAGGCTTTTTTTTTCCCATAGAGGTTATTCTGCTCATTGACAGGCTGGGTGGCTGTACCAGTCTGTCCCATAATCACCCGTGTTCACCGGCTGTCCTGATCCCCTTTCCATCACCCAGGGCCAGGCAGGCCATTAGCACTCTTGGGGAGGGCTTGCGAATGTGCTGTGGATGCGATGTCTGAGCTCCACCTCTGTGGAGACAGCCCCCGCGTCCTGAATGCAGATTCCCCTTCCCTTGTGTGGTGACAAGCATGTGCTGCCATCCAGTTGTTGCTGGGTGGCAGTCAAGCAGTGCATCACATTAATCCCCCTCCCCGAGGAAGGAGAGCCATCTTGGGATGCTCAATCCTTCCTCTCCCCGCTGTCCCCTGAGCAACCCGAGTCCGTTCCCAACTTAGGTTCACCAGCGTCCCAGGAGGTAAGGCATCCAACGCCTCAGTCCTCCACATCACTGGCCCGGCTTTCAGCAAGGCATTTGACTCACCATCAAGCAAAAGAATACTAAAGAAGCTGAAGGACCAGGACATGGCTAGGGACATACTTAGATGGGTGGAAAACTTGCCGTAGGGGAGACAGCAGAAGTTGGTGGTAAATGGGGTCAAATCGGAAGACAGGAAGATCACAAGTGGGGTGTTGCAGGGATCTGTCCTGGGTATTGTCCTCTACAACATGTTCATTAGCAACATTGGAAAGGGCATCTGGGGCAAGTTGTGTCTCTTCACAGGTGACACGAAGCTCCACTGTAAAGTAGATATCGATGAAGGGATCAGGGAGATTCAGAGGGATTTAGATATGTTAGGTAGGTAGTCTAAGGTATGGCAGTTGAAATTCAATGCTAAACAATACAAGGTTGTGCAACTAGGAAAAAAGCAGGACAGAGTACGGGATAGGAGGAGTTAAACTGAGCACTACGCCCAAGGAAAGGGACCTGGGAGTCATCATTAGTGACTCCCTCAAACAAACAAGCCAGTGTAACAAGGCCTATAATAAGGCTAATAGGATGATGGGGTGTATCAGAAGGCGCACTGACAGCAGGAAAAAGGAGGTACTGCTACCTCTCAATTCTGGACTCTTCACCTAAGGAATGGCAGAGACAAGCTGGAGATGGTGCAATGCAGGGTG
Organism: Neoceratodus forsteri; assembly: GCA_016271365.2. Taxonomy (NCBI): domain Eukaryota; kingdom Metazoa; phylum Chordata; order Ceratodontiformes; family Ceratodontidae; genus Neoceratodus; species Neoceratodus forsteri. Next base: position 115,942,722 of record JADMNL010000025.1, read on the forward strand.
ACCAAGACGATTATGGGACAACAGGGCAGATCTTACGAATATCATTTCAAGGCACTGAACAGGTACTCACTGGAGATCAGGTGAGAGAAGGGGGATGTGACAGAGACCTTCAAATTCCTGAAGGGAATAAACGAGGTGAACTGAAGGGAACTATTTAGCACGAGTACAGAGTCAAGAACCTGAAGTCAACAAAGTCAAGAACCTGAGGTCACGAGTTGAAACTGGTGGGGGAAAGGTTTAAGATTAAGAGAGATGTAAGGAAGTTCTATTTTACAGAAAGGGTGGTGGAACTGTGGAACAGTTTGCCAGTGGAGGTGGTGGGTGCCAAGACCATTAAGGGTTTCAAGCATGGCTGGGACACAGTGAAGGGTTTGGTGGTTGCTCAGATTGGCAGTAGTAGAGAGTGGAGCATGGAGTGGACCAGGAGGGATAAAACCCTGCATGGACAATAGGTCCTGGGGCAGACAGGGAACTCCAGGCAAACTAGATGAACCTGTGGTCCTTTTCTGCTGTCACTGCCTATGTTTCTATGTTAATTTTAAATGTACATGTACAGTATGTAAGGAGGGTGACAATCAGGAAAACAACATTATTTTTAAGCTAAGGGAGTTTTATTTTTAGGGCCTAGTTCAAATGTTTTAGTGACTGAAGGTAGCAGTCGTGTTTGTGATGAAACACCATTCTTTGGGTGCAGGAGAATCAATCGGTTAATTGTGATGGAACTACTAACATGTCCCAGTCCTATGGTGTGCAATTATGGTGACATAACTGCACATTTTGGAGGGCCTCTTAGCTAGTCAGGTGGCTTCATTTTTCTTACCCGCTTCATGATCAGTCTTAAACATCATATATAGTATCATAATTAAGGCTGTAATTATTTCACGGGGGTCACAGATTTCATGATTACTGCGAAATTTGCAAAGTACATCAATGCCGTGAAGTCTGTAGTCCTCTGTGAAAATCCCCAATAAAAAGGAAGCAGACGCTTGATTGCTGTATCAGCTGCCCGCTTACTCATGTTGTGAGCATGTCTGCATTCTGCAAAAAAGGGCACACATTTCAATTTTTGACAGTTTTGTGGTCAGACCTCTGGTCAGCAATGCCTACCTCGCTCGGCTACCTGCTCACTCTTACTCACCCGCCCACTCACTCTCAGATTTAAATTAGTGCAGGAAAGGGAAAAGAGTGTGGTTTATTTTATTTTTTTTATACTTCTTTATTGGTTAAAGGTTTCTTTAGACATACATACCAATTCCTGGGGTATATAAACATTCACCCCAGGGAAATATTCCACTCTAATATATTCACAATTATATGGAACTTTATAATGTAAAACCAAAATCAGTTCATGTCTAAGTCGATTATCTAAGTTGATTCTTCTCTATATGTTTTCTAGCCCATATCGGAGGTATAATATAATCAAATCAATCTGTTGTGTTCCCTAAAGACTCTCATCTGAGGTTTTAATTACTTGATGGGCACATTAAGCAAACATCTTCTCTCCCAGTCCTTCATGTAAGACACAAAGAAATGAGAAGATCGAAGAGAGACATTACAAACAGATATTAAGTAACCAGTATCTGTACTATTTAAAAACTTAAATGATTAAAGTATAAAAAAAAATTCAGACGTTTCAACTACGTCTTAAAACAAAAAAACTTAAAAGGTCAAGGTACAGTATAAGGTGACTCTTCTAGATCTAACATTCTGGCAATTTAGGTATATGGAGCTCACGGATACATAAGGTGCAAATCTGACTATTATGACTAGTTCTCAGTGGCCTATCTGTGTGTCCCCAATGGACAAACCCTATCTCCCACATCCGACAGACACCCATCATTGTCTGCCTTCAGGAGGGAGAGGGGCAGTCCAATAACACACAGGTTAGCAGGGGCAGTTCATCAAGGGCCCATGCCACCACCCTCAAGGGCCCGGGCCCTCCACACCTCCCATCTGGTCCATCTGTTCAAAAAAGAACTGACTCTCTGCTGTAGTCTGAAGGTGGTTTCCTTCAATCTCTGGATCTGGGAGACCAACTCCAACCAGTCCTGGGCAATCGGAGGGCCAGTTTGCAGCCACTTCCTAGTGACAGCTTTTACAGCAGCCACCACCAGGATCTGCCACAAATAGGTAGCCTCCCGACCCCTCACTTCCCCTGGAATCTCCCCCCAGAATCAAGAACTCGGGTCCCCATTGTCCCTGGAGCTGAAAGATTTGATTTAATGAATTATTGACATCTGTCCAGTATTGTCAGGAGACCTGGGCAGGCCCAGAAAATGTGGGTGTGAGAGGCAGGGAGTTCCCACATAGCCTCCAGCACTGTGCTGACATGTCTGGTCTTTGTCTTGAAATCATCTCAGGGACCCTGAAATACCCGGTCCTCAATTTCCATAGGAACTCCCTCCACTGGGGGGAGGATGTTGCACTCCAGACATGTCTCCAACCTTTTGTCCACTACCTCTCCGAGATAGACAAGCCAATTTCTTGTTCCCACCTCTGTCTAAGATATTCAGTATTAAATTAAAATTGCTGCATATGTAACCCCCCTACAAATGGCGGTTCCCAAAAAGTCTTCCTTGAGCTTGCCTAAATGCTCACTGCCAGGCTGGTGTCCTGCGTTTTAGCAGTTTAAATGTTATTACCAGAGCATGTATAGCCTCTGTGTACTGTCTCTTTAAGAGCTGCCTAATTGCAGTTTAAGTAATCTGAGAGGGAGCTCTGTTGAAAGATGTAACTATTTACTGGAAATCATTTAGCATGGTAATGATAATGTAGTTTTTCTAACCTGCTTTCTTTGTAGCAAGGACTGTTTTGTTGGTCTCCACTATCTTGGTCCTGGACTGCAAATTGGACCAAACAGTACTGGTGGGACCTAAAATGTAGCCGGACTACAAGAGCTGTCTGAATTCAAAATCTGTAGGAACTTTAGTTTGGAGTTTTTTGCGCCTTTTTTGCAACTGAAGGGGAAACTCTTGCTTTGACAGACAGCCAAATCAGCCAACCAAATCTTTTGGATCTTTGGGAAGTCCCAGGCTGCTTGCAGTTTTCAGTTAGAACTAAGCTGGAAGCTGAGCAAGAAGGAGCTGAAGTAATTCTGAGCAGAAATCCTGAGTGGATTTGCATGGGAGAACTGGAAAAAGGCTGAGTGTTTGGCCTGTATGTCTGGCTGCTGCTCCTGAGGGGGAGAGAAGAGAATTATTTTGGACTAAATCCAAGTTTGTGTGACTAAAGTAAGCTACTGAAGAGGGCCAGGCTCAACCTGAAGAAGACCGAATATTTTTGCTGAATGCGATCGGCCTGTCAGGAGTTCCAGCTACCCCTAAGCTCCCGGTGTGTGCAGAGACTTTGTGATTGTGCCCAGGGAGCGCTTTGCCTGGTACAGTAGAATTCCTGTACATGTAAATGTGCTATGAGCTGCTAGTGGGTTGTGAGTTAGTTCCCCACTGTGTGAAGTGTGTTCTGCTTGCTGGAAGCTGTATCCAGCCCAAAACGGACTGCTTCTGAACTTGTCTCCATGCGGTCTGGGCTTTTCCAGATTGGCCCAGCCAGACTACCCACTGCACAGAGAAGCCACCAACGAGAGACCTGCCTGGGGATCAGCGCCCTGCTCCACGCTTGAACAGGAACGACGCCTCTGTGACTTGTGTGGACCCTGTTTCTCCTGGCATTCCAGATCAACCACCTGCAGTCTTGATTTTCGTCCAGTCTGTGTCCAGTCTTGGTATCATGAGTAAATACCAGGGTAGCTCCCTACCTACAACAACAGCTTAATCTGAGTGTGTTATCTGATTGTCTTGTTGTTTCATTTCCTTTACGAACTGAGCCCTCTGGCTCCGGATTACAAATATTGTGTACTGTGCATGTTGTGTTTTCCATCACAGGACCCCAACCAGCCGCAACCACGGGCAACTGTCCTGGCTAGCCCATCTCTTCTATTGCTGGGTACCCAGAGGTGGACTGTGTGGAGGGACTCAAAGTGCATGCATAACCGCTTGATTGATATAACCTTTAAGATAATTAACCTGATTTTGCCCCTCCCTTGTTCAAGTCCCCTGAATAAATCAGATCTAACTTTTTCTGCATGTAATCTGACTGTGGTTCCAGTTTGTGCTCAAAATACTATACTGTTGCTATTAGCTGTGCTTAACCTTGTTTTACAGGGGGTCCCCAGGGTCGAGCCAGAGGAACCAGCCCTGGTGGTAAGTGCAAACAGTGTGGGTACTTGTGTGGTGTACCAGGGGTATTGTGAAAGTGATTATTGTACAGTGTTCAGGCCACTAGCGGGGAAAGAGGAGGGTTACAGTGTCCCGGAGGGCTGTGCCCAGGTTAGCTTGACCACTACCAACCCTGACCTTTGGGTGGAGGCACCCGTTTCAGAACTCAGGCTCCTTAACCTGCTACTAGACAAGCAGGCAGGGGTAGTAGCCCTTGGGATAGCGCCACCTAGGAGTTACACATATATCTTTGATACAGGAGAGTCACTGCTCTTGAGGCCTGCTCTGATTTCCAGAGTTGCTCAAACAGCTCCTCTCTGGAGTCTGATCTACCTGTAAGCTGGTCTTTTCTGGATTTGTGATTTAAATAACTACTAATTTGGTGGTATCTCATTTTGTCCGATAGACTCAGGTTAAAACATCTCTGTGCTGCTGTGAAGGGAAGAATTCCTCCCTCCTGTAAAAGCTGCCAAGGGGCTCTAACCCTGGACTTAGCCTTCATGCAGAACCAAGGGTCTGGAACTGCAGTGCCAAACTCTGGGTCTGTCGCCCACCATCTGTACCTCCAAAGTCTGTCACCCTGGACCGCACCCCGGGTCCCCCTTCTCCACCGTTCAAGTGTAACTTGGGTAGCCGTAGGTCTATGTTGATCCCTTCTGGCCAACTCCCGTGGTTGAAATAAGATGGTAGGCAGTAGAGGGTCTCCTGAGATCTCTATTTCTATCTCCCTCCATTTAGCTTTGTACGTGGGGTGTTCCCACAATAAACCGATTCTCATCTGAGTGGCCACCCAATAACCCTCCAGATATGGTACACCTAGTCCCCCAGTTGCCTTCAGGAGGAACATTGTCTGCCTTCTTATTCTGGCTTTCTGGTTCACCCATATAAACTTCATAAACGTTCTCTGCCAAATCTCCTACTCCCTCCTCTAGAGGTCACATGGGACTCCCTGAAAAAGGTATAGGAAGTGAGGGAGAGCATTCATCTTAAGTGCTTGGATATAGGCAGACAGAGACAGGGGCAAAATATTCCATTTTTGAATATCAGTTCTAAGCTGATTCAACAAGGGGACAAAATTAAGCTGGTATAGTTGGACAGAGCTAATAATAATTCCCAAATATTTCATCTGTATTAAGTCCCACCTCATGGGGTATGTGGCTTTTAAATGTGGGGGGAATATCATAATTGATAGCTAATATCTCAGTTTTTGAGGCATTCAAAGAGTACCCTGCCACAGAGGAGAAACTATTTAGACTCTCCATCACTCGGGGCAGTGAGCTAGTGGGGTTCTCCAGGTATAGCAGAATATCATCGGCATATAAGGAGAGCTTAAACTGCTTACCACACAGCCTGATACCTTGAATACTTTCATCTAGTCTTATACTCTATAGGTATTAAATCCGACCGGAACTGCTTGTAGAATTCCCCTGGCAACCTGTCAATACCTGGACATATAAGAGTTTTTAGATTCCTAATAGCTGAGTCTATTTCTCCTTCCCCCACAGGGCGGTTGAGGTGGTCCACCTGCTCCTTGGTTAGGGAAGGAAGACCCAAACCTCGAAGGAAATTCCTCATTCCATCTCTCGAGGGTTGGGGACCTTGTTTATACAGAGCTACAAAATATTCTTGAAAGGCTTCAGCAATTTGTATTACCCCCTTCATTATTTTACGTGTACTGGGGTGTTGTACAGCTTGTATGATGGCCCTAGCCCTCTGTGCTGTCAACCGTCAGGCCAAAAGCCTCAGGGAATGAGGGCCTCCATCATAGTATTTTTGTGTGTTAGGAATAACAATTTCTGTTCCACTGTGTAGTCTAATATACTAGAGAGCTGTGCCTTTAGTTTTTTAGAAGTTGTGTTCTTCCCTTATCTATGTGGACTTTTTGGAGAGTTTCTTGATAGTGTATTTTGGCCATTAAGTCCAATTTCTTAGCCTCCCTCTCCTTTTTCCTCCTACTGGACCATTCCACCAACTTGCCCCAGATGACTGCCTTGGTAGTGTCCCACAGGATGGCTGGAGGTGTGGAGTCAGTGCTTTGGCTTCTCAGAAGGAACTAGAAGGGGGACAGGATCAGATCTACAGTACAGTAGCTTCTTGTTTTACATTGTTTTTCATGGATTCTACTTGGTAGAAAGTTGTTTATTTTCTTTCTTACTACTAAGGGGCTAGCAGGGTATTGTTTGGGGCTGTTGGAATTTTGAAACCTGTTTTGGTAGCTGTATGTGGGCTCATTTGTTTGGTTCACTGTGTGGCAGGCTGCATTTGTAGAGGCCTATTTCTTCTGTTTTAAACATAACTGGTGTAATTTAACTGGGTCTGTTTCTTTGAATTGGAGACCTATATCTTCTAATTCCAAGCCTATTTTGATGTATTGTTGGTGAAGCTGTTTGAATTGGTGTCTCGTTTCTTTGGGTGGCAAACCTATTTTGGGGGCTTGAGTAGAATTGATTCATTGTTGCTGGCTTCACTAGCTGCAAAGTTTGAGTGCTCAGGGAGGGAAGGGTGCTAATGGTCTGACTAGAGGCCTCAGCTACCTGATTGTTTCCAGAAGACTTGGGCGTGTGCAACAAAGGCGGTAAGGGAAATAAAGGAAATGTTTTGCACTGACAGAGGAGGGAGAGGGGAGACTTGGGGGAGTGTTTGGTATCCTGCATCTGGAAGGGTGGGGGGTCGCTGGTGGGCAACGACAGCAATGGGTAGGAGTGGTAGGCTGCAACAACTGCGGTGCACCAATCTTTCTAAACATTGCCTGGCGGTGGGAGGATGTTTAGTGTGCAACCACATAGAAAACTTAGAAAAGAGATTGAGGGTCTGCAGGAGGAACTAAGACAGGCAAGGCAGATTGGGGGTGGGTTTGGCCCAATACTGGAGGGAGGAAGAAGGGAGATGAGGAGGGCGATTTAAGCCAACAGTGGTGAGGAGAGGGTCAGAAGAAGGGAAGCAGAGACAAAGGGGCCCAGGCCAGGAAGAACGATTGCCTGGGAAACCAGGTCAGGAGACAAAAGTCAAATGGAAGGAGGCGATAGGGATTTGTGAGGGGAGGCGAAGAAGTGGCAAAAGTCGTGGAGTGGAAAGGAGAGAACAGGTTACTATGAAGAGAGAGGAAGCGGGTATTTGTGAAGGGTCTTCAGAAAACAGCTCTGCACTGCTAGAGAGGAAGAAGGTGGAGGAGGGAAATGATGAAATTAGAGGAGTAATTGATAAATGCCTGGACCAAACTGGAGCGGCGGGAAGTTCTGCTGGGAGAACTGCAACAAGGGTAAAAGGGGAAATAATGTGCAGGAGGAAGAAGAGGAGCTGGAAATGAGGAGGGAGATGAATGGAAGCAAGCAGGAGTAAGAGGGTGGAATCTTAGTGCTGGGGACTCAATACTAAGAGGAGCAGGCGTAGCAAGGGGGAGAGGCATAATGTGTATTTGGGTGGAGGCCATGCCAGGAATGACAGCGAAAGGGTGGGACAATCTGTTTTGAAATATGCTAGAAGGGGTAGGGACAAGCTTCATTTAATTATACATCTTGGGACAAATGACCTGGCTGACAAGACAGTAGATATAGTCCAGAGGAGGTTTGAGGAACTAGGACAATTATGTGAGGGGGCAGGAAGATCAGTAACTTTTTCAGAGATACTTCCGGTGCCAAAGGCAAGCACAACAAGGAAGCTGAGAATAGAGGAATTTAATGGATGGCTAAGAACCTGGTGTTGTGCTAATGGGTATGGGCTGTTGGGGGGTGGGGAGGGACCTGGGAGGACAGTAGTCTCTATGCCAAGGACAGACTACACTTGAGTGAGGAGGGAAAGAAAGTGTTGAAACAGAGGATGGAAGAATATATAGAGGAAGTTGGGAATTTAAACTAGGAGTGGGGGATGGCAGTTGGGGAAGAGATATGCAGAGACCACAGGTTGGGAAATCATATGAGCTTACCCCCCATAACAGTGACAAAGGACAAATGGCAAGTACTATTGGTAATGCTAGGAAAGGAGGGAGGATGGAAGAATATATAGAGGAAAGGGTGGAAGGTGGTTACCCTTAATGCTGGGAGCCTTGGGAGGAAAACTGCAGAGTTACAGGTTCTCATGGCAGGGAGGTGGACATTGCAGCCATCATGCAGAACATAGGGCCACCCAATATAATGACTGGGACCTGTCTGTACCAGGATACAGGTTATTTGTAGGGACAGGGTGACTGGGAAAGGAGGGGGGGTACTATATGTGAAGGAAGGACTGAAGTGTGTAAGGGAGGAAGGAGGAGGGTAGTACAGAGTCACTTTGGTGCAAATCCAGGATTCCAAGAACAGGATTCTTAGAATGGGAGTGGTGTACAGGCCACCATCTCAGATGGAGGAGTTAGACAGGGAACTAGTGGGACAGATCAGGAGGACCTGTGAGAAGGGTAGTGTGGTGATTGTGGGGGACTTCAACATGCCAGGAGTGGACTGGAGCACCCCAACAACCAGTAACAGAAGGGAGCAGGTACTGCTGGATGCCTTCCAGGACAGCTTCCTGCTGCAAATGGTCAGTGAACCAACCAGGTTAGGGAATACCCTTGACCTTGTGCTGGCAAATGGGGACTTTGTGAGAGAACTTACAGTGGAGGAACCGCTGTCAGGAGTGACCACCACTCAGTATGGCTCACATTAGATATGGGCAAGGAAGGGTGGAATCTGGCACAAGAGTGCTGGACTTCAGGAGGGCTGACTTTGGGAGGATGGGGAAGTGGTAAAGGGTACCTGGCCAGAATTCAATCAAGTATGGATACTAACCAGAGATGGGAGCTCACAAGCTGGGGATAGTGGAGGCAACAAAACCTGCTGCAAAGCCCAGAGCAAGAAAGCTAGGGCTAAGAAACCGAGCTGGTTGAGCAAGGAGGTCATGGAAAGGTAAGGAGGAAAAGAGCTGCCTTTAGGAAGTACAAGAAAACAGGGAGGGGAGGACAGAGGAGTACTTGACAGAATCGAAGGAGGTGACAAGGGCAGTAAGGAGCCAAAGCATCTCACGGAACTCAGGCTGGCACAAGGCATTAAGAGAGGGAGAGGACTTCTTTAAGTACATCAGGGAGAAAAGGGCTGTAAGGACCACATAGTAAGGATTAGGAAGGAGGGGTTGGGTGGAAGCAAGTGCCACAAGGCGGAAGCACCAAATGAGTACCTCTGCTCAGCATTTACTAAAGAGAAGAGGGGGGGTGACACCCAAGGTGGGAGAAATGGCAGACGCAGGGGGAGAAGTGGTGACAGATGGGGAAATCATGGAGGGCAGAGTTCGAGAGGGTTTGAAGGCACTGAGGGTGGACAAGGCACCAGGCCCAGATGGCATCCACCCTAGGGTACTGAAGGAGCTGGCAGAGGTCCTTGCAGGACCTTTGGCAGACCTATTTAATGCCTCACTACATTCGGGGTGTGTACCTCCGGACTGGAGGATGGCTCATGTGGTGCCCCTCCACAAGAGTGGCCCCAAGGATGAACCGGGAAACTACAGACCAGTGAGCCTCACATCCATCGTGGGTAAGCTAATGGAGACTATCCTGAAGGAGAGGCTGGTGGCCCTCCTCGAGGCCAAAGGACTACAGGACGGCAGACAGCATGGTTTTCACGTGGCAGATCCTGCCAAACCAACCTGGTTGAGTTCTATGACTGGGTAACTAGGCAACTGGACAGGGGCCATGCAGTGGATGTTTTGTATCTGGACTCAGTAAGGCATTCGACTCGTTGCCTCATGGAAGGCTGGGAAGGAAGTTAGTAGGCACAGGGGCGGTGCAAAGCTGGTGAGATGGGTAGGAAACTGGCTGCAGGGAAGGCAACAGAGGGTGGTGGTGGGTGGGGAGCTCTCACACCAAGGGCAGTGATGATGGTGTCCCACAGGGCTCAGTGTTGGGACCAGTGTTGTTTGGGATATTCATTGCAGACATATCATGGGACATCAAGAGCAAGATCAGTCTGTTTGCTGATGATACCAAGGTTGGTAGCGGTGGTGGATGACCTAGGGGATGGCAGGGGTTGCAGGATGATCTGGCAAAGCTTGAAACCTGGTCAGACACCTGGCAACTGGGCTTTAATGTCAAAAAGTGCAAGGTACTGCATTTTGGGATGAAGAACCCAAGGAGGACTTTCCAGCTAGGGGGAGTGCAGCTAGCCCAGACAGAGGAGGAGAAGGATCTGGGTGTGCTCATTACAGGGTCAATGAACAACTCGACACAGTGTAGGAAGGCAGCTGCAAAGGCCAACAAAATGCTGGGTTGTATTGCAAGGGTATATCCTCAAGGAGGAGGAGGTGATTCTGCCACTGTATAGGTCATTAGTTAGACCACACCTGAGTACTACGTGCAGTACTGGCGTCCGTATCTGAAGAGGACATTAAGTTACTGGAGGGGGTGCAGCGCAGGGCGACAAAGATGATCAAGGGGCTGGGGGACTTATCATACGAGAGGAGGTTGAAGGAGTTGAACATGTACTCACTGGAGGAGAGGAGGGACAGGGGTGACATGATTGAAACCTTTAAATACATGAAAAGAATAAACAAGACGGGTACAGAGGGGCTGTTCAAAGTAAGGGAGGGGAGGGCCACCAGGGGCCATGATATGAGACTGGAGCAAGGAAGGTTCAGGAGGGAGATGAGGAGACACTTTTTTACAGAGAGGGTGGTGGCTGGGTGGAATGCATTACCTGCAGAAGTGGTATACAGTAGAACAGTGGACTGCTTCAAACGAGGATGGGACAGGACAAGGGGGAGGGTTAATGAAGGGGAAGGGTGGAAGGGAGGGGCAGCTGCAGAATAAGGGGTGCTAGCTGCACATTCGAGCAGACTTGATAGACCTCTAGGCCTTTATCTGCTGGCAAATTTCGTATGTTCGTATGGAGACACTCCAGGAAGATCATTATCTTTTAGGGTGAGTTCTATTGTTCTTCGGACTGACTCTAGGGCTTCCTTATCTTGCAACAGGGATACATTTAAACACCAGAAGGTGTTTCTCCTGACCTCGGCCAGCTCCACGGACATAAATATAGGAGCATGGTCCGACAAGATGAAGTCTCCGATCGAGATTTCTTGCACACTGCCCACCATCTCTTTAGAGCCCAAGAAATAATCCAATCTACAGCAGGACTGGTGGACTGCAGAAAAGAACGTGTAGTCCCACTTTCTCCCCTCTAGGTGTTGCCAGACATCTATAAATCCTAACTCCCCCAATGTTCTCCTCACCCTCAGCAATAGCATGGTCCCTACGAGGTGTTTGTGCCGAAGAGTGTAGAGAAGGATTGAGGGTCAAGTTCAAGTCCCCTCCCCAAATCACATCCCCCTGCGCCCAATCTTGCAGGGTGGTAAGGAATTTTAGGTAAAGCGCTGTATCTGATCCCGGAGGGAAATATACCGAAGCCAGGGTCAGAGGCCTACCTTGTAATGTCCCTTTCATCAGGACATATCTACCCTCTCGATCTGCCAGCACATCCAATTTTTCAAAGGGACCTGTCGAGGCACCGGATTACTACCCCCGGCGCCTACCTTATACGAAGCAGTTGCCACACTCCCAAAGCCCATACCACCCAACTTCAAGTGCTCCTGCGGGGACAAGTGCGTCTCCTGGAGAAAAATGAAGTCTACATTTACCCATGTTAAATAGGACAAAATCTTATTCCTTTTTACAGGACTAGAGAGCCCATGAAGGTTATATGAACAAAATTTTATATATCTAGCCGTCTTGTTTTTGTCCCAGAGCCCCTTTTTTCTCATTATTCCTCTCTATAGCCATAATTAACTTTAATCTGCCCTCATGCCAGATGTGTTGGTTGTAATAATATTGTTTCATCAGCCTTCGACCTTGTAAACCAAATGAACATTTGCCAACAGGGCAAGAATATACTTAACTTTATGTATAATGATATTTCGCTCCCAAGGTGGGAAACATGAAACATCAGGCTTCTGTTCTCCCCTCCCATCTAAGGAGGAGAGAAGGGGAGGACAATCTGTACCCCAAAAGTATAGGGTCCTCCCCTGAGGTCCTAGGTCGCACACAAGATCTCTAGGATGTTCTAAATTAATCGTCACAGCAACTTCCATTGCTATCTAAACAGCTAGAATCTCTTATCCCCCCCCACCGAGGATACACTTATTTTTACCCGGGTAGCCGAACAGTATATACCCAATGGACAGTTTATAAAAGAACCAAGTAGGTTACATTAGATCTCCTCACAGACATTCCCCTATTGCATTAATCTCCAGTAACCCTTCTCACAGTTCGGTTTAATGAAACAAAAAGGCAGTCAATATTACAGCTTCTAATAAAGTAGCAGTCCTTGGGTCTCTGACTACATTTAGTTTGAAAGAGCTACATAGCCCAGGGTGTTACATCCAGATCATTGCCCGAAACATCAGCTGGTCCTAAGAACCTAAAGAAGATTCTGCTGCTTCAAGCTGTCCCAAGCTGGAGCTAAATGTCTGGATCAAAAAGAGGGGATCAAAATCGGAAGACGTAAAAGAAAGAACCTTACACACAACTCACCATGTTTTGGATAAGCCTCTATGGGAACGGTTCAAGGCCTCCAGCCGTCGAGTTGTTATCCACGGGGTAACCAAAAACTGTACAGTTTACTTTTGACACCGCAATGAGGAGACCAGATTGACGAAAGTCATGTAGAGGCCATGGGATCCAGTTCTAGCCCCACAGATGCGGCTTTACAAATAGAAGAAATGCCAAATACCTTCACAGGGACCTAATCAGCGTAGCGTCTCTGAGGTGCTCTGTTGCTGCGCCATCTCTTTTTGTTTTCCTGCAGAGACATAACCTGATCCAGGACGGAGCAAGTAAATTCTAGCACATTGGTTATTTTCTTTCGGCCACACACCTGCTGCCGGTCTTAAGCAAACACTTGTTTCCGCTTCATCTGTTCCGGATCTAGGATTGGGGGGGTGATGCCTTTCTCCCTGAATACTTTGAGTACTTCTTCAGGTGTGTTGTATGCTGTAACCCCTAGGGGGTGCTATTCTAAGGGCTACTACCCCTGCCTGCCCTAACTGTGACAGGGTAAGGGGCCCAGATCTGTTGGCGGGTGCCTCCACCCAGATGTCGGGGTTAGAACAGTCGAGATTGACTCGGTCACAGCCCTCTGGGTTGCTGCAACCCCTTTCTTCCCACTAGTGGCCCACACAGTTCAATTTCAGTGTCTTTACCATATACACTCTCCCCCAGCTCGGACCAATCAGCTTACTCCGGGGATCCCCTGAAAAGCAAGGTACAGTTACACCACCTTCACAGTGCAATATTTCCCCATTAATACACAAACTAGCCAGTGTACTTTTGCAAAACAAGCAATCTGATTTATTCAAGGAGAAACAACAAGGACCGGGGAGAATCAGGCTGATTAGCTTACCACTATAATATATGTTGGTCTACCTAGGGCTCTGTGCACAGGCCTAACCTCTTGCTTACTGCCTATGGGTACACAAGCCCTAATGGCTAGTTCCTTGATGCAGCTGGTTGGGGCCCTGACACAAACGAGCATTTAATTCCTGAGCAGATCAGATGGAGCCAGAAAGCTCAATTAGTACAGTCAGCAATACAACAGGAAGATTTTGCCTTTGGTTGTAACCTTTAACAGGGAGCTACCCTGATTCAGTACGCACAATTCCAGCAGAGAACCACTCCTTCACCACTCGCAGGGCTGAGCCTGAACTTCAAAGGCCTCCTCACACATTCATGTGGAAAACAACAGAGGGGTACCATACCAGGCAGCTGCTTCCAGGACCCGACCGAACTCACAGCTATCCGGGCGTGTCACTGCAGCTCCACTGTCCTGACAGACCAAGCACGATTTAGCAGATTTTCCAGTCCTCTACAGGGTGAGCCTGGTAGGTAGCTGCGCTTTTACACAGCCTCCTCCGATTGCCGCCTCACAGATGCAGTCCGAAGCTCGCTGGCTATTCAAACCAGCCGACTCAGGCCTTTCATGCGCTTCCCGTGCGAACACTCAATGGTGCAGGAGCTCAGAGCTCCTTCCTCGCTCACAGCCACAATGTCTCTCCTCCTGGACAGCTAAGGCCAGTCTCTCATTCGGGTGCTACCCGACTCTATAGGTGGGCTGCAGATGCCAGTCACTGGTGCAAAAAAAGGCGCCATGGCCCAGAATGCCACTTCCCAGAATTACAAGCTGTGTCCCCATTGGTCAGCTGTCTCCATCTAGAGTCCTTGAAGTTTAGTTTGAAGTTTAAAGTTTATTGTTCTAGGAATTAATACCTTTGAGCCAAGGCTCTTTTACAAAGGTTCCACGTCATTAAGTACAAAAACATAGTAGACAGTGTTACAAACAATCAGTAAGCCGTTTAACAAGGCCACAACTTAAACAGTAACATTTATGTACAGAAAGAAAAAGGAACTCAGAGGCAGTGTCAGGGCAAGGAATAAGGATTGGAGAGCTTGAGAGGAAGAGAGGAGAAATAAGGAGTTTAGGAGCAGACAGAACCAGGTTAGCGGTACTCAGGTTGTCTTTGTCAAAGAGGAGACCATGGTGGTTGAGTGAAACAAATGTAAGTGCACTCAGTGGGATGAGACTTTAGCCAAAGCAGTCACAGGAGCTGGAGGCTGTGAGGTAAGCGTAAAGTATGGATTTGAAAGCTCCCAATGTCGTGGAGGATAGGGAGAGCAGGTTAAGGGCAGTGTACCAGGTAGAGGCACGGTATGTAAAAGATCTTTGTCCCTGAGCAGTCCGGCATCTAGGGACAAGGAAAGGTTGGTGGTCAGATCTTCTGGTGAGTACGAGTGCCATTGTTCAGGCAGAGCAGGTCCGGATACATGGATGAGTGAGTCCCAAGATTGATTTTTTGCCATCATGCAGGTGAGATACATGAGGCAATTGGAAAGATGCAACCAACCAGTTTCCGTGTAGAGGTCACAAGTGTGGGTCCGTCTCTGTGCTCCAGTGAGGAGTCGATAGGTTTTGTTTAGTGCTGTTGAGATGCGCTTTAGTGCAGTGGTAGTAGCTGAGCCATAGACAGTTAGACCTGACTTCTGGTTGGTCACTTCCACACCAATTTAGATGCCCCCTAGCTACTACTGGACCCCTTCAGCACAGCCCGGGTCCAAAATGGAGGGGCACAACACAAAGTTCCAACTGAAATGAAAAAGAGTTAGACAAACTGCAATTTTACCAATACTATACAGGTTCTTAAGGGAACAACTACATCCTTCAGATGGGCTCCCTCAGTGCTCCCAGCGACTGCAGAAATGGAGCGCTCAGACAGCAGTCCAGGGCGGGATTCGAGCAGGGAAACCCCAGTCTTCCTATTTGCACCACTAAAGCCTGCGGCAGGCAGCTCTTAAAGAGGCAGTACTAGAGGCTTTAAAAGCACTCACAACGCCTGCATTTAACGGCCTTATGCCGAACACCAGTCAGGCATGGAGCATTTAGGCAAGCTCCGGGCAAACGTTTAGGAACCCCCATTTGTAGGGGGGGTTACAATACTTTCACCCCCTCCTTCCAAATAATTCTCAGTTTTGCAGGATAGGGTGTCTGAAAACGGATTTGCCGGTCTTGGAGTAGCTTGAAGAAACGGACCCATTTTTGTCTGGTGTGTTGGATCTGTGGGGGGTAATCCTGATCAAGAGACAGTCGGGAATCAAGATATTTCAAGTCTCTTTTTTGCCAGGCACGTTTAAGGATATCTTCTTTGACCAGAAAGCTGG
This sequence comes from Neoceratodus forsteri, assembly GCA_016271365.2. Taxonomy (NCBI): domain Eukaryota; kingdom Metazoa; phylum Chordata; order Ceratodontiformes; family Ceratodontidae; genus Neoceratodus; species Neoceratodus forsteri. The sequence continues at coordinate 115,958,601 of JADMNL010000025.1, forward strand.
AAAACTTCATAATTATAGATCTGGGTCTGGCCGCCAGATCGGAAGGTATTGGCACCAGTGAGCGGTGGGCCGATTCAGTCCTGAACTGGTATCCCTCTGGGAGCTCAAGAACGTCTCTTAGGAGGTCCTCTAAAAATGAAGCCATCGGTTGTATTTCGGTGCCCTCCGCCAGACCGTAGAGGTGAAGGTTATCCCTCCTGGACCTTCTCTCAAGATCAGTACATTTAGTTTGTAGTGCCAAGGTGTGCTGATAAAGAGAGCCCACCGCTTGACCTAGAAACTCCCCAGAACTCTCCGTGTCTGCTAAACGTTGTTCCATCTGGTCCATCCGTTTCTCCAATTTGCAGAATGAGTTTGAGAGATTGAGGAATTCTTTTTTGTTATCTGAGCAGGAATCTTGTACCTCTTTTAACAGCATTTCAAACCGTGATCTAGACAGGATTTCTGATTTGCCCTCCGTGTCATAGTCGGACTCTGGAGGGCTGTGTGGTGAGGTGCTCCTAGTGTAGGCCTGTGCTTTATCTCTGGATCCCAAGCCATCTAGCTTCTTACTTGATCCCTTCGGTCTTTGTTTCTCTCCTCTGTCTTGCTTACAACCTCCTGCAGGCATTTTGCGAATGATTTTAGAGATTTAAAGTAATAAATGGAGGTTTTATGGAATCCCTCGGGGAGAGAGCTTAGCCCTTAAGCTGCTGCTGGTGCTGTGACATCACCAGAAGTCAAAACAGGGTGGTTTAAAAGCAAAATGCTTTCTTCTGTTTTGTGGTCTGTAGCTGTTAGAGCCAAGAGTGAGCCGTGCGGTAAGGAAAGTCATGTGTGAGCCACAGCCGCCTGCTCACTCCTACTCACCCGCCCTCCCTCTCAGCCCCGAGCCACTGTACATTTAGGGGTTTTAGAGTGTTTCTGTGTGACACACTTGTGACTGCAGTGCAAATATGAGGTGTCAGTTGTTGAAGGCAACAAACTGTTGTTCTGTATGGGGGAAGAATATTCAACGTGATCCTATTGAGTGGTTGAAAGATGGTTTCACTGACATTTTTAATAGAAATAGAGATCAGACGTAGTAGAGACTTTGATGTAAATTCCTTTAAAAAATTGCTGATAGAGGACACTGCAACTACGGATCATTTTAATTAAATGATGGCGGGAACCGTGAAGTTCTGTGAAATAACTGTTTTTACCCTGTGCATTGTGAAATATGTCAGTTTTTATCGTGCAAAAACTTACAGCCATATTCATAATCACACTGCATTCACACAAATCTTTACTAGTAAAAAAAAACATATATGTTAGCAATAATAATCTTTATCTAACCACAGATACTGTATACTTACGTGGATTTCGTATGTTAGAACAAATTTCAACTACGTTATGAAGGAGACATACCATCACTGTGACCTGTAACTATGTACCTCACTCTACTGCACTGCAACTACAGCACTTCATGCCCTACTTGTACCAAAGGACCCCAGTGAAAACGAGATACTTCATCTCGGGGGGCCATCCACCCATCTGTAGGATGCATATCTCAAATGAATGAATAAGTAATTAAATTGGTAAGCTTGAAAGCAAAGCAATTTTATTTTTATAGTGCTCTATTCCAAAGAGGTTAGTGTGCTTTACAATACATGCAGTAAATAGCGGATATGCAACAGACTGACTTAAAATATGCAATTTATCTCACGTGTGGAAGGCAGGACCGTAACTCACGACTGGCAGAGTCACCCATGAGTTATGAACATCCTTCCCCTCACCAATCATGATATACTGCATATTTTGTGTCAGACTATTCCATTGTCAACTTATACAATATCAGTTCACTAGTTTTAGCTTTTAAGTCTGCTGTTTGTGTGAAGATGTAACTGTTTCTCTTTGATTTCAACTGCTGGCTTCAGTGCTACACATGACTATTGTGATGTCATCAGCACTGTAAAATCTACTCTCTGATTGGTTCAGTTTTCCATTGAGATGTACCAGATAGGGCAAGATATCATCTACGACATAATCCAACTAACAAGATAATATGTTTGTTTTTATTTTGATGACTGGGTGAAATACACTGGTGCCAAAGGCACCTTTTACAGGTATGACCTGGTGTACAATAGTACAACATACAACATTGTGTTGCCAAACAGTTGAGTCACAATTAATACAGGTGCTGTAATACATGATTAGGGCAGAGTTGTGCCACAGAACAGTATTACGGTATAGGCATACATAGGACAATATCTTATGAGTTGAGGTATATTACTTTTCATCTTGTCATTTTATCTTTACTGGTGTATAAAATAATATACAGCACTTATAAACATAAATGGCTTTATAACAGTCAAATACTAAACTCATTAGATGAGAATAAATAATATGATGTTTTTTGTTCTGGCAGATTAGCGATTAGGAGCTGAGTCATAGTTAAATTTGATATTTTTAAACAGACATGACTAGAAACTTTTCTTGATTTTCTAAGGTTTCTGTGATTTCGAGTATAACCAATTACGCCATGCCCTCAAGTGTTAAATCCCATCTGCCGCTAACCTTCACTCTTGGAATAGCACTCCAATGGCAGATGGCTTTCTATGTTTGGAACAAATGTTGCCTAGCTAACCTCAAATTCACAAATTATTTTCTTTCTTTCTTTGGCCACTGAACTCACACAAATGAGGTTTGCGGTTAACACAGTTGCAGGAGGCTAATCACACTCAGGCATGTGCAAATGAGCTTAGGTAATCTTATAAAAATACCAGGAAAACTGAAGCCCAATGTTGTGACATTCATTTTAAACCAAACAATTCTCCCTCAATAAAATTATTGTGCCTGGCTTGTGAAATAAGGAAGTTGTTCAGGTGCTGCTCCCTCTCCATTGTAATCTGTTTTTGTTTTTTCTTTTCAATTTATAGAAAGCAAAAGTGGTACTAATCTTGAATAATACTGGATCTGGGCATTCATTTAAGTGTTGTAGTGTTAACTCCCCTTTGTTCCATACAGCAAGTAAAGGAAAAGTCACTTGTAACCCACTGTTCTCCAAGACATTGCTACAGACCTGTATCCCAGGGTTTGCACACATGTGAACTGTTTGGGTCCCAGGGTGGTGTCATTTACATATTTGTGGCTATCTAGTACAATATGCCCTGAAGGCCCATTGGTCCACAGTGTAGACCAATGGGCTTGCAGCCCACACTGTTAGCTGTCATTTGGTGGGCAGCTGGGCGGTATGTGGGCGGGTTGCAGCTGCTCGCCGATGATGGGGGTGTTGGGTGGGCAAGGGGTCCTGTGTGGGTGGGAGGGTGGGGGTGCCACTGGACCACCAGGGAGTACATTCTGTGGGGATTACCCATGGTCAGGGTTACTGGTGGGTTGAAGGGCCACAGGTCTACCAGGGAGTGCAATGTGTCATTCTACCAGTGACTGGGGCTAGGGGCGGGGGGGCACTGGACTACCAAGGATTGTATTTAGTACATTTTACCGGTGATTGCAGCTATGGGGAGGGAGGGTGGGTACCACTAGCCTACCAGGGATTTTGTTTTCACTACTATTACCTGCAATTGCAGCTATGGAAGGGAGAGGGGTTCCACTAGACTACCAGGGACTATATGGGTGCTTGTGGATGGTATTCTGGGTGGGCAGGTGGCCACCCATGGCTGGCGGCTGCTGTGTTGTGCCCTGCAATACAGCAGCCCACCTGTGGGTGGCTGGCAGTTGTTCCTGGTTTTTCGTGGCACAACTCTGCACCCAGGTTTGCAGCGCATCTGGAGGTTGTGCAAGCATAAGCACCGCACATCCCGGGCAGAATATCGAGATGTGCCGAATATGCATGGGCACGCCCCTTTCAGATAAGCCACATACACTTGCAGTGCACCCCGGCATATCGGAATTTGCGCTGCGCCATATGCCTTTGAATATTAGCGCCATATTAGGGTTGCACATTGTGCAACCGAGTTGCGCCAGGCGCATCCCTTTGAATATCCGGGATTGGGTGTTCAAAAACAGCTGAGAATACTGATAAAAACTGGGTGCAATCCATATTAAAAAGAGCACTCCTTTTATTAATTCAAATGTGAAAAAAAGTACTAAAGAAGATTGAACACAGGGAAAGTGGGATATCATACAAGTCAGGAAATAAGGGCAATGTAAAACAGAAAGATAAAGTATAACTTGAAATCTTCACTGCTATCATGTACTGCTGCTAAGAAAATTATGGTTGGAGAATGTAGATAAATGGAGTAAACCTTTCTATACTCAGAAGTACAGTCCTGTATGTTGGTAGTGGTGAGCACTTAATATGTAAATGTACATAGCAAGGCATTGTGGGTAGAAAACACCACAATTTTCCAGTTTTCTTGCTGTGAGATGCAGTCTCATATTTTTGTAGTGGTGTCAACGATATAAGCTCTTGTATGTTTATTTCCAAAACAAGCATTGTGCACACAGTATCTAGCTACAAGACTTGTATACTGAAAGATGTAATCTCACATTTCTGCAGAGAGCACAGAAAAATAATACCCTGTATACTAATTTACATAGTGAGGCATTGTGGGTACAGTAAATAGCTGATTTTTGCATTCACTTGCGCTTGCGCAAGGAATGTATTGGGACAACAAGGCATTTGAGAGGTGTGTCACTGCCAAAGCCAATTACAGCTGAAACTATAATGGGCTTGGCACAGTGTAGACCAATGACCAGGCACTCTGGTCATGACACAAGTTCAGCTTTGCCAACGTGGCATGTTGTCTACTTAAAAGAAATTAACCACACCAATGGGAAAGCGCTTCATTTCTTTCGTAGCCATAACTCCGGCCATGCACATTACAGTTGACACTAATGCTCATGGCTGGAGTTACATGGCTCCTGCTGCCCACCACCGTGCTCTCTGTCCTCGCTCTTTGCTCCCCCCAGGCTTCCTCATGAGCTGTGGTGCGGCTTACCGTATTAGTGGCTCCTGCTGCCCGCCACACTCTTTGTCCCCAGTTTCTCGCTCTTTGCCACCCCCAGCCCCCAGGCTTCCTCATGAGCCACGATGTGGCTTTCCATATTGGCGGCTCCTGCCGCCCGCCGCCAGGCTCTCTGTCCCCAGTCCTCGCTCTTTGCTCCTCCCTCCCTCCCCAGGTTCTCTCATGAGCCACGGTGCAGTTTTCCTGTATTGGTGGCTCACTTCTCTGCCGCCCGCCTCAACATTAGCCATGGTGCAGCTTTCTGTTAAAGCCAACATCGAGGTGCCCAATCCCTGTGTCAGCAATAAATTAAAAAAAAAAAAACAGCGCTGCCACTGAGGGAAGTCTACTCTCAGTGCCCCCATATCTATACCCCCTCAATATTCCAGGATACTGGGGAGCCCACTCCCAGTACCCCCATAACTATACCACTACCCCCCTTAGAAATGGCCAGACTAGGTGGGCCAAGCGGTCCTTATATTCTGTCAAAGTCCTGCTCCCGGTCAACAAAAAAAAGTAACTGTTTATGTTTCCCTGTAAAAAAGAAAATGGTCCCATTTTTTTTTTAATACCTGAAAAAAAGAAAATGGTCCCTCGTCATCTCCCCATCCCCTTTCTCCATCCCAGCCCCCCCCCCTGCGCACCCACCTCCCCGCACTCCCCCTTACCCTATACATACCTCAGGAGGTCAGCAACTGTGATCTTCTCTGGACCGGGACACATCTGCACTCTTCAAAGCCAAACCATGAACTGAAGAATCAAGGTAAGCGCCATATAATGGCTGTCAATGGGGGGTTCAACTTATGTTGATATCTCAGCCATTTTTTTGAATTTGTGCCCCAAATTTTCGACATAGCCTTTTTGGAACCCCACCTCCTAAACACTGGCACTGTCATTTCATTACTTGATCCCAAAAGGTGATTTTGCGGTCACTGCATGGTATCACCTTTCGGGACCGAGTAACGAAATGACAGTGCCAGTGTTCATGAGAGGTCCCAAAAAGCCCATGTAGAAAATTGGTGAACAAATCCCCAAAATGACTGCATTATAAGTGTGCGTTGCGCAGTTTCTACACACACTCGTAACTTCATCAATTTTTTATACTTTCACTCCAGATTTTCCACATTGCCATTTTTTCACACCTCCTCATGAACAGTACAGCTGTCATTTTTCACATGCTGCCCAAAACTTTTTTTTGCACCCATGGCAAAGAATGGCACGGTTGCTGTGCAAAATAAATTTTTGGGATGGATTAATGAAATCACATTGTCACTGTTCATGAGGTGGGGTCCCAAAAAGGGCATGCTGAAAATGTGGTACAAAAATACCCCAACCCCGGCCCCCGAGTTACGTGCAGTCGTTGAAATTTCGCTACGCATGCACGTAACTTTGGCAATTTTTTATATTTTCACTCCAAATATTCAGCATTACCAGATTTTCACACCACCTCATGAACAGTATAGCTGTTATTTTTCACATCCTGCCCAAAATGTGTTTTCCCACCAGTGGCACCGAATGTCGCAGTCACTGCATGAAATCACCTTTCAGGATTGAGCAACAAAATGATAGTGCCACTGTTCATAATGTGGGGTCAAATAAAGCCCATGTTAAAAATCTGGAGCAAAAATACCAACAAACACCTGGGGCATTAGGGTTTCCAACCGTAAGGCCCACTTCCACCCTGTAGAGACTGACAGGTGTCGGGGGTGTGCCTTAGGGTCATCGGCCATAATGCTCATGTCATTCCACCCCCCACCCCACCCTACAGCCACTGACAGGCATCGGGTGTGCCTGGGGTCTTCAGCCCTAACATTCTTTTTAACAAATGATGGGAGGATGGTGTGGTACCTGAGGACTGGAGGAAGGCAGATGTGATTCCCCTTCACAAAAGTGGGAGCAAGGCAGAGGCAGGAAACTACAGACCTGTTAGTTTGACTTCAGTGGTAGGGAAAATGATGGAATCACTTCTGAAAGAAAGAATTGTTGAGTACCTAGAGGACAGCAGGACACAGGACCCAAGGCAGCATGGAATCACAGCAGGAAAGTCATGTCAGATGAATCTAATAGATTTCTTTGACTGGGTGACCAAAGTAGTAGACCAGGGATGGGCTGTAGACATGGCCTACCTAGACTTTAGCAAGGCATTTGACACAGTCCCACGCAAAAGATTAATAGTCAAATTAACCAGCCTGGGAGTGGGTCCCAGGGTGGCAGCCTGGGTAAAACATTGGCTGGACAACAGGACACAGAAGGTAATTGTAAATGGAGTCCACTCTGAAGAAAGAGGGGTTACTAGTGGAGTACCGCAGGGTTCAGTACTGGGTCCAGTCCTTTTTAATGTCTTTATAAGTGACATTGCAGAGGGACTGGAAGGAAAAGTATGCCTCTTCGCAGATGACACAAAGATCTGCAACAGGGTTGATACACAAGGGGCGGTGGAATGGGTGAGAAGGGACTTGGCAAGGTTGGAGGAATAGTCAAAAGTATGGCAGCTTAGGTTCAATGCAAAGAAGTGCAAAGTAATACACCTGGGGAACCCCGGTGGTGGCACTCTCTGAAAAAAGTTGCACCCATGGTCGTCTGCACATATTTGAAATGACCCCTTTCCTTGTTTTTGCTGGCCAAAAAATGGACCCCTTTAATACAAAAACAAGGAGTCAGTTATGGCCGCCACCCCCCCCCCTTTTCACTTGAAGTGAGGAACATGATGATGGGTTTGCATCATATGTACACATAATGTTCACATATACACATAATCTATGTTTCTATTTTCATAGAGAGGGTTGTGGATGCATGGAACAGCCTCCCTGAGGAGGTCGTGGAATCAAGAACAGTGTGGGAATTCAAGAATGCATGGGACAGACATAAGGCAGGCCTAGTGGGGGGTAGGAGGAAGTAAGCTTAACTAGGATCTGCAGCTTATCTGTTAGGTAGGAAAATGAGCAGACTAGGTGGGCCAAGCGGTCCTTATCTGCTGTCAAATTCTATGTTTCTATGTTTCAAATTCTATGTTTTTATGTTGTTAAACAGTAATCAACTGTATGCCAAAGCTTGTGTACATGTTTTGAATGCCTGTTTTCTTAAATATGTTTACAGTGCTTTCTGATAATTTAAAAATAATCAGAAAACACCCACACACACACATACACATTGTTAGTGTGCCTCCATCACAGAAGAAGATCTGGGGCCCTGGTTTGGAGCTCTCACATCTTCAAAGAGAACTTTATTGGCCTACCCGGTTGGCAAGGCTTATTGGATTTACATTTCCAAAGCAATAATGTTCATTCATACAACAGCCCCAGACAATAGCACTGCCTCCTTGGAATGGCTCCCTGTTCTGCCTCCAACCACAAGAGCAACACTGAGAGCAAAACCCTGGGACCCGCCCATGGAGCATTGGTGTGGATGACTAGGTTCCCCAACCTGGACATATTCCCAGTCATCACACATCTGTCACATTTGTTTAAACGGAGGTTTAACTCCTAGTTAAACTAAGGAAAGCATCCTGGCCCAGTATCCCAGAGGGCAAATCTACCAGGAGCTATGTTTACACTATAGGGGTAGGATGTGGTAAGATCAACTAGAAAAAAAAATGAAAGCCAGCAAATTAAGTAATTTTTGGAGGGGGAGACCAACAGTGCAATGGAAAAAAGAGTAGATGCTGCTCTTTTAATTAACAATCAGTTCTGAAATGAAACCACATCAATGAATAGAAACCTGCAGTGAAGGTTTTACTCTACACTTCTTCTCCACTGATGTCACTGGGTTCTTGGACTCAAAGATAATTATTAAATTGATGAATATCAGGCAGAAAAAAATAATGGCAATAAGGGGCCATAAAAAATGGGAACAACAATATTAATTTACAGCAAGCAAAGCAAGTACTGCAGTACTCCACAGACATTACTGTACTCTTCTCCTGGTCCGGCAAAGCACAAAAGTCACCCACCAAAACCACCCTCCTGCACTGCCTCAAGTCAGGTAGGCTGGAACAGCTAAAAACCTACCTTACTCACTGGGTCTGGTCCCCAATTAATCAAGCACCTGACATAGACACAGCCCTCAGTTACTTCATCCGCTCCTTCAATGCAGCCTGCGACTTATTCGCTCCCCTCACCAAACATGTTGCCAAAACTCTAATACCCTCCATGGGTCACACAATCCTTACTCAATCAAATGCGCCATTGGGACAACCTCTGGCACAAAGCCCTTGGCTCCGGCAACTCCTCTGATAGATAACTCTACCATGAGGCTCGTAACAAATGCACCTGGGCCATCCGCAAAGCAAAGGCGGACTACTACAAGTCTGCCCTGTCCTCCTCCTGGAATTCTGCCCGAAATTTCTGGGACAACATTAAAGTACTCAATGGCAAATCCCTGTCCCTTCCCCCATCCCAGATCAACATCAATGGCACCATCTCCTCTGACCCACAATACATCGCTGATACCTTTAATGCTACCTTCTCTGACCTTGACCCTGTTCCCACCCCTCCACCTTCCTCCCTCACTTGCCCCCTTTCTACTTCCGTACGCTCTCGACACAGGAGGCAAAATCCTACCTCCTAAAAGTCCTTAATGGCCCCAGCCACAGTAACGACTCACTTGATATCAGTCTGCTTCACCAGGTTCTGGACATCCTGCTCACCCCCCTCACTAACCTCCTTGACCACTCATTCTGTCTTGGCCAGTTCCCCTCTATTTGGAAAGTAGCAGTCATCATGCCCATACACAAGAGTGATGACCATACCTCTCCTGGGAACTATTGTCCGATCTCTTCCCCCCCCCCCCAAGGCCTTAGAAAAAATAGTCGCGGACCAGCTCTCTGAATACCTCACTGCTCACAACCTCCTTTGCAAGGAGCAGCATGGTTTCCGCCAAGGCCATAGTACTACCACTGCCCTCCTGGAATTCTTTAGCTTCTTACACTCTGCCCTTGATAGTGGGCACCTGGCTGGCGCAGTCTTCTTAGATCTGCCTAAGGTATTTGATACTGTTAGCCACGCACTCCCACTGTCCACCCTTGCCCAACTAGGCTTCTCCCAAGGTGTCTCCACCTGGTTTACCAACTACCTCTCTTCTCGCTCCTAGTGTGTCAGAATAAATGATATCATCTCTAGCTGCCACCCACTTCTCTCTGGGGTACCCCAGGGCTCAATCCTGGGTCCTCTGCTCTTCAGTCTCTGTCTCAATACCCTTCCCACTGTCTGCTCTGAACGCATCCTCCTTTATGCCAACAACGCGGTTCTTTTCTCCTCCCTTTCTGACCCCCACTCCCTACAAGACGTTCTCCAGAAATCCTTCTGCCAGGCTGAGTTATGGTTCATTGACCACAGACTTTATCTCAACTACAAAAAGACAAAATCCATGCTCTTCTCCCACAACCAGAGCAGGTTCTGTTGCTCCTCCCTGCAATTAATGACTAACAGACTCCACCCTCTCGAACAGGTTCACAGCTTTAAATATCTTGGTATAACTTTCGACCCAGCACTATCCTTCCATGAACATATTTATCTCTTTTGTTCCACGGTCAATACCCTTATCGACCTTCTTTACCGTCACAGGGACTGCCTCCCCCCTGAAGCCCTTAGGCTCGCAATTACCTCCTTGGTCCTATCCTTCATTGACTATGAGCTCCTAATCTATGGGGCAGCTGCCAACTCAGCTCTCCACAGAATCAGAATTTCCCTCAACAAAGCATGCCGCCTTCTCACAGGTTGTGCCAAACTCGCCCACACGTGCACTCTTTATACGCTAGCCAATCTGCTCAACCTTGAGGAGCGACTCCAGTACCAGTCCTGCCTCTTCACCAAAACAATTATGGTTGGCCTGGCCCCACCCAGACTCTCATCACAGATTCAACCTGCCCACATTGCTCCCTCCACCCGCAGCTCCACTAAAACTATTCTCCATGCGCCCAGAGTCAGGACTGCCCTGGCCCAGAGGTCCTTCGTCTACAGAGCCCCAACCTGGATAAACTCCCTTCCAGCCTCCATCTCCAATTAAATAAGACTTGGGCTCTTTAAATCCTCTCTCCAGAGCCACCTCCGGACCACCCGCAGCTGTAATTGTCCATAACCTCTGCCTACCAGATCTTCGCGTACTTGTCTGCTTTCAACAATGGACCACTGTCCAGCCTCTTTACCTCACAGATGCTGCTTGTATGTAAATTGCACTGTTTGTGTATATACTGCACTGTTTGTATAGATATGCACTGTTTGTGTATATACTGCACTGTCTGTATAGAAATGCACTGTTTCTTGCTTACTGTCTATACTCATGACCTTAGCACAGTTTGTACATGCAATGTCACATCCCCACTGTTTATTGTACCTTTGCCTAACCAGGACGTGGAGCCTTTGTAAAACAGTCTCTGACTCAAAGCTTTGTAATTCTGATGCTAATAATAAATAAATTAATTAATGGGGCTACGCATGCACAAAAGTCCAGTTATTGGGCCAGTTATATTAAAAAAGAAAGAGAGAAAGTATAATTTAGTGTCCGTTTAAATAACAATTTCTGTGTTGATATTGCTCTACAAATCCACTGGCATGTCCCTGGGAAGACCCAGGTTGGACTCACAGATATTTATTAAATTCATGAATATCAGACAGAAAACAATAGTGACAACAGGGATCAGTATCATCTCCATTACTGTCCCAGACATCCAACTCAGGAACATTATGCAATGATTTACTCTGGAATTTAATAGGCAGTTGCTAGACATTCATTCCTTTAGTAATGCCTGTCATTTTCTAATGTATTTACATTTTAATGCAGGCAAAATGAAAATATAGTACATACAATGCAGCTGCATTCTAGAGAGGAAGCAGGTGCAGATCCCACAGCAGCCAGCTCTCAGCAAACCACAAAATGGAAAGAGGGTTCTCACTCCAAATACTATATAGTAATTAAAACTGAAGCAGTGTTAAGTTGCAAACAACTCCAAATTTATTAAACAGATATTGTTAGTGCTCCTGCAAGGGTCACAGGATCATAAAATATGCAAATGAAGGATCCAACCAACTTAAGTGCCAATAGTGCCAAGTAACAAGGATGAACCATAAACAAAAAAGAAGAAAGCAAATTGGTATAAAACGGTACACACAGACTTGCCACTAACACTAACCGAAAGATTATCAGTCTGTACTTGACATTACTGTACAAGGCTGTGACCCCTGCATGGGGCATTAGCAATGGCTGTTAAACTTCATGCTGTTTGCAACTTAACACTGCCTTAGAGTAGCAAAATATTAGCATGTTCTGGGATTCAAACCCTGATCCCTTTAATTACCAGTGCAGTGCTCAAATCCTTAGGCTAGAACAACTGCTGTGCTGAGCAGCTTAGTTTCAGGATGGCTCTTCAGATAAAAGTACCGCACTGGAAGTAACAAATGTGTAGAATGCCCCAGGACAGTCACACATGTACACGGGGGGGGGCAGAGCTCAAGGGACTACTCTCAGTCATGACTGCTTGACGACAAAGAGCAGTCTCACCTTTGAGGATTCACATCTAACATTATAACAAAATTTCAAAATGATATCAATTCAGTTTACTTGTGCCCAGCTCTGATTAACACCACCTTGCACTGTATCTGCACTGTGTGCAGTAGATCATAATAGATAGACAGCTAGCTAGATCTTTACGGTGCTACAGAGTGCTCTGTTCATTCTGCTATGGCCACTCATATCTACAGTATGGTGAACTTACTAGCAAGCCAGTATTTGTTTGGTTGTACTGCCTTTTTACACTGCTCTGATAGCAGGAATACCAACTTATAACTTCTTAGGTTACCCTTGTTTCATTAACTTGCACCTGTTCTTTTGTACTCATGGATGCAATGTGATTCTTAGGTAATCGCTATCAGGATCACCTCTGCACAAGGTAATTTAGCTTAACACCTTCTCTTGTGCTGGTACCTATACTGGTTTCACGTAATACTCATATGTACTAGTATTATTTATCAACCACGTGCAGTATACTATAATTCTCACTGGTATCGCTTCATCTGGGTGGCAGCTGACTGTGACTGTGGGAACTAGCATTCCTTGTGACCTAATAACCTGACCCTATCTGCTGGCCTCTCAGCTACACCTATGTTTCCGCTTCCTCTTCACTCCCTTCTCCCCCCAAGCTCCCCTTTCTCTCCTCTCAGCTACCAAGCTCTAGGACTTGCCCTACTCTTATCCTGCCTTACTCACACCCTCACCCCCTCCATCCTCCCCTCCCCCCACTCCCCTCATGCCTCCCATCTCAGCCCTCATCTATGTCATACCCTTAATTACCTTTGTCTCAAGATCCTGCCCATGCACTCCTGTCCCTGGCCTCTGTCCATTTCCAGCCATTTGACTACTTACCTGCAGCTGGTTCAATAGAACATGCTCCACAGCCTAGCACTTAGACAACAGAGCTGTTGATTAACATGTTCTTGCTATTGTACTCCTCAAATATCTCTGTACATGATGAAACCTATGATTATGCCTGATGCCTCTGCTCATAGTCCTAGTCACAGTGGGAGGGCTTTAAGCCCGTGGTTCGATGGGTGGAGCACCAAAACGTCACTTCCCCATCCAGCTTAAAAGCATCACAAACATCCTGGGCTCACCAGGATTCTTTTGCGTTGTGGCCAGAGGCGCCGCCCTCACTCGCCCATTTTTTCCATTTAAATTCACGATCACCTCCGGCTGCCTGCCTGTTTCCCTCCCCGCTCCTCCTCCTCCTGAGCAGCTCCAGTTCATTTCCTGCAGCCTCCGGCAGCCCTTCCTCATCTAGTGCTTTCCCTGCCTCCCAACCTGCCATCATATGCCTCTGCTCCGAGGGCGTACTGGTGCCCACCTCCTCCTGCCTGCGCCTGGTTCTCTATTTCCAGATTCGTCCCCCCATCCCTTTCGGTGCTTTCGAGCACTCCTTTTCCCCTGCATGCTGTTTCTTCCCTGCCTCCACCGCTTCGTTTGTGCACCATTCTCGTTCCTCTGTTGGCGTTCCCCACCCGGTACTGCGTTGCCTTCTGCTCTCCTAGCGTTATTGTTCAGTATCTCCTGCTGGACTCCCTCGCTGATGCTGGCTCCTGCCGTTCGGTCTTTGGTGTCCGTGCAGCGCTCTCTGCAACTCACATCACATTTGCACATCGACCTGTCAGTTTGGTGCCTGCTTCTTTTACATTTGCAAACTGGCTCTAAAGGGAGTTTTGTGTTCAATACTTCCCGGTTTGTGAGACAACAGATCAATATGGCAAGGGGTGGCTGTCCAGTGAGTATAGCTGGCACTGACGAAGCCCAGCTGCTGTAGGTATTACTTCAATTCCAGTAGCGTGCCTACTTTTGACGTTATTTTCTTTAGTTCCATGGCGCCATTTGTATCGTGGATGATACTGCTAGCATGCATTTGTAGTTCTGGTTTTCCACACCTTGGAGCTTGTTCTTGTTTAACCAGTCTCATGACGCCCTGCCTGAAGGTCAGCCTTATATTGAGGATGGGCACATTGATTCTATTATTGGTCCGCCTTCCCCACTAGCCTTTTGGAGGGAGCTGGGAATGTTTATTTTGCTGCTCCGCTTCAGTCTCTGTTCAAGTCTGGCTGAGTGCTACAGCCGAACGGTGGTGATTAAATTAATTTTGACATTTATGCCTGACCAATGCAATGTTTTCAGCAGCCTCAATGATAAAGCAACTCTTCCATACATGTTCTAGCCCCTTGCCCTGTTTTGTGGGCTTGTGCTTTCCTTTGCAGGCTGCATGGTTGGGGGATGCTGTTGGTTTCGCAGCGTGGCCTGCTCTCCTCCTCTGCCCAGCAGCTTCTCTTCTCCAAGGCCGCCCATCCCCTCCAAGGCCTTGCTTCACTTTTCTTTGTCTGCACTCCTGGGACATCGGGGTGCTCTTCTTCCCTCATTGTCCTGCTACACCAGGCCCTACCTCATTCCTTGTCCTGTCTCCAATATGGCCTTCTACGGTCCTTCTTGCCATCATTTCTCTTTGGCTGCTCTTGACTTTTGGGTCTTCTCCATATTGTGCCGTCAGCCTCTTCTGATTTAGTCTGGCTTGCATTCGTCATTTTTAGAGGCATAACTATCATTACTCATATGCCCGCCTCATCAATCCCTGGCTCTCACGCAGCATGTATCAGGTTCCTGATTCCATCCGTCATCAGCCACCAAGGGTTCACTCCAGTCATTCCATATCTTATGCCATGGTTTTTCTATTAGCTTGCTCTGCTATTCACATAATTGAGCCATACGCGGATGACTCCCTCTGGCCTTCCATCGAACCAGGGCTGCGTGCCACCTCCTCCAGCTCACCTTCATGCCGTTCTTATCTTGTCTTGGCTGGGTCCTATGCTACCCCTTTGATCTCCTTCCGCTTTTGTCCTTTCATACCTCGCTTTCCTGTACCAACCTCCGTGGCTTCATTCCCTCTGTGTACCTCATCCGTTTCCTAATTTTACCTTCCTTGTCCTAGTGCCTTTTCTAGTACCAGCAAAGAAAGACAAAATAAACCCAAAAAAAAAATGGATGTGCTCATTCTTTTCCCTCTCCTCAGCCATCGTTATGGTCATCATTCACCTCGCTCCATCAGTCTGCCTTCCACTCAGGGCTTCCCTATGTCGCCATATAACTCTATCTGTCTCACGATGACTCATTCCAGTTCATTTAGCCCTCTCTCCTCCACATTGCCTCACACTGACCTGCTCATCTATTTCCATCGCTCGATTGGGCAGCCGAGGCAGACCGATCAGTATACCTTGGTAGGCTCCATCTGGCCTCCACTCGATATTTCTTTGCTTACTCACATCGCTTATTCGAGCTCATCAGCCGGCTGCGCTGCTGCAGCAATCCTCATCATGTGGCATCATTTGGCTGTCCCTGGCTGACTCAGTTTGGCTTGCAATTGATATTTCTTTTGGGCATACCTATCATGAATCATATGCCACATTATCGCCCCGCGGTCCTCTTGTTGCATGTCTTAGGTTCATGACTCCTTATCAGATTCTTGACTCCGGTCATCATTCACTCCTCATTCCCTCCTGGTTCCTCTCAGTCCATCGCTTACTCGAGCATTTCTATCATGGAATCCTATGCCATGCCTCCACCCAAGGCTTCACTGCATCTCCATATCACTCGAACTGAGTATAACCTCGGGTTCCGGGAATGCCTTTTCTAGTGCCAGCCATCAGGGATTCACTCCACTCATAGCTTCACTCCTCATCCACCCCTGCTACCTTGATTTGACTCTACCTCCGCTCAAGAGCCATGTCTTTCTGTCCATCGCCCTTTGCTAAGGGCTGGCTGGAGGCTCTCCACCATCGTTCAAGTTTCTTTCACAATTGTTTCTAAATCTACGTCCTTTCAAGGAGCCTACTTACTCACTTTGCTCTATTCATTTCCGACTCTACCTCTTTTCGAGGAGTCTAATTAGTCACATTGCTCTATCATGCATGCCATCCTTCTAGTTCACCTACCCTCTGGTTCTGGACATGCCTTCTTGGCCTCGGAATATATCTCCTTTCAAACAGCCTCATTCCTTGCATCACTCTATTGAATCCTTTGATATCTCATCGCCCACACCATCAGGGTCTAATCGGTTCACATCACATGTTCATGCCTTTTTGGCCTTGGTGTCTACTTCCTCACCTTGCTCAATCGGGCGTACCTCTCATTTGATCTTATGCTACCTCATTGACCTGCCACCCTCTTGTGGCAATCACCATCTGTATTCGTGTTTGAGTCAGTCTGACTTTGATTTGTCTGAAGCTGAGAACCTTGCTACACTGCAAAGAACAAACTATAACTCCATGAGCTGGAAACTTGGTAAGGCATAATATTGTAAAGCAGGGGAGCTACGCTTTCTACAAAAAGTTTCATTTTTTTTTCTTATTGGCATTAAGTAGAGAATTGCAGGATTCCATTAAAAGCGTAGTAATTTTATAATCAGAGGGAGTGAGATACAACTGAATTTGCTTGATTGTTGGGGTTGAGACCTAGGATTTGGAAGGATATTTTTGCAACATTTTAAAAGTGTCCTGCTGGCTGAGAAGTTAAGTTTTTTATCCCTGGTTTCACTGAAATATTTTGTGTATTGGAATCAGACGTAGCAGACTGCCTACATTGAAAGGCCTGCTTACATCACAGGTGTCACTAGTCAATCAATTGGCTTAATTCTTAAGATTTTCAGTGCAGGAAGAGTGTAAAGCACAGCTGACTTATTTTGGGGCTGACTGCTTTCAGAGCACAAACCACCAGGCTGTTTTGGGGCTGGGGAGGTTTACCTGTGTCTGACTTGGATGTCTGGATTTTTCTCTGTTTGATTAGCAGGGTATTTTCTGTCAAATTGTTGTGTAGGGCATCTTGCTGACAGGAAGGCACTCATCGCAGCGCTGGGTCAGAGCTTTTAGCTGATTGTTTTGTGAGGGCACAGTTTAGGCCCAACCCCTTCCCACCCTCACCCCACCCACCCCTGGAAATAGTTCCTTTATACCTGGGGTTCTGACATCATTTCCTCAAGAGTGCAAGGTGCATATCACTGTCATATCCTCTCTAGCACACTGCACTGACAATATAAGCATACACATTGTATAATATATATATTTCTATATAACAAACCAATCACACACACACAAAGAAAAAAGTAGATAAACATGTGGGGAGTAGTACAATGTAATGGCTGTGGGGCAGCAGTCTTCCAGGAGTCTTTCTGGAGGCTGAGATGCTGCCCTATTTGCAGACAACTCTCTGCCCTGAGGGAGGAAGTTGCCCGTCTTCAGGCCATGCTGGACTGTAGTAAGGGAACCTTCCCCCAGGCCACACTGGATGGTAGGAAGGGAACCTCCCCCATCCAGGGAGCACCAGAGCCACCACCACTACCTCAGAGGTTGTGAAGAAAGCACAGCAGTTGGACCACAGTGGGCTCAGGAAGGGTGAGGATGGTGGAACAGAGGCACACCCAATCCGTTGTTCCACTCCACAATCCCTACACCATTCTGGGGGAGCATAGCTCCCCTCTGGATGCACCCACAGAGCAGACTAAGGAGACTGAGGACAGCTGTCACATGGGAGGCCCACAGGAAGGAGACAGAGGACACCACAAGGAAAGGAAGCAGTTCCTGGTGGGGGACTCAATTATTAGGGGGATAGAACTGGGGGGAGCAGGGAAAACTGAAGTAAGGTGCCTGCCTGGTGCCATGGCTTGGAGGGACAGGAAGCGCATCCTCAGGATCACGAGAACAGCTGCATGGGAGTCTGAGCTGGACGTCATTGTCCACCTAGGGGCAAATGACTTGGCTCATCATGAGATTACAGCAGTGTAGAAGGGCTTTGTAGACTTGGGGAAGGGCCTTAGACAAGTAGCACACACAGTATCCTTCTCAGAGGTGCTGCCTGTCAATGGCATGAGTGAGGCGAGGGTACTTTGCACCATGCAGTTTAATGAATGGTTGAAAAATGGTGTGGAGCACAGGGTTTGGCTTCATTGGGGACTGATTCCACCTGAGGGACACCAGCCTATACTGGCAGGATGGTCTGCATCTGTCCAGGAAGGGAACAAGTCTTTTGAGCAATCGGTTTAAATGCTTCATTGGCAAGCTTTTAAACTAGTCAAGGGGAGGCACTGATAAGCAGCAGGAAAATCCCAGCCTCTCCTACAAAACAGGGTACTAAATGAGAAAAGACCGAGGTAGAAAGGTCATGGGGTATGCTGCAACAGAAGGTAAAGCCATCAAAAATGGAGAGCAATGAGTACCAATGCCCGTAGTCTGAGTAACAAGCTTCCTGAATTAGTGGCCTTGATGAAGGAGGAACATCTGGATATCGTGGCAGTCACAGAAACATGGTACACAAAACCATGACTGGGACGTAAACATAACAGGATACACTATCTACAGGAGGGACAGGGAGGGTAAAAGAGGAGGAGGAGTAGCTCTTTACATAAGGGAAGGAATTAAAGCAACAGAACAAAAGGGTAAACAGGAGGAGAAGAAGCACTGTGGGTAAATTTGGAGACCGCAATGGCACCACAATCCGCACAGGGTTGTATACAGACCCCCTTCTCAGGGGGAGGAAATGGACAAGGAAATGATAGAAAGTATACTTAGAATGGAGAAAAGGGGGAGATATTGCTGATGGGTGATCTGAATATGCCAGATGTTAACTGGAGTGCACTTGCAGCAGCCACTTCTAAGAGTGGGGTTATTCTAGATGCCCTACAGGGGGCATGCCTTAGACAACTAGTATTGGAGCCCACTCGAGTGGGAGCAATCTTAGACCTGGTTCTCTCAAATGGAGATGAAGAGAGGATCACAGATGTAGAAGTGGGTAGCCATCTGGGAACTAGCGACCATCGAACAGTATGGTTCACAATAAACACAGCAATAGAGTCACGCCATACAAAGAAAAGGTACTGGATTTTAGGAGGGCTGACTTTGCCAAAATGGGTGAGTGCCTAAGGAATGCACTAGCAAATGGGCAGGAAGGAGGGGTGGAAGAACAATGGGGAATAATAAAAACTCCCATCACAGAGGTAACAAGCCTTTGTGTAAAGCAAATAAACAAAATGAAACGAGGTAAGAAACCACTATGGTTCTCAAAGGAAGTGACAGTGAAGGTTCAAGAGAAAAAGAAAGCATCCAGGAAGTACAAGGAATCACAGAAGGAACAGGACAGAGAACTGTATCAGTTAAAGCAAAAGGAAGCTGGGAAGGCAGTCAGAACAGCAAAGGCCCAAACCAAGGAAAGATAGCCAACTCAGTTAAGAAGGGAATAAAACCTTTTATAGGTACGTCAGGAGTGAAGGAAGACCAAGGGAGGATAGTGAGGCTTAAAAAGGGAGGGAGGAGGGTGGGCAGAGGTGACTGTGAAAGGCAGAGATACTAAACAAATATTTTTGCTCAGTATTTACAAAGGAAGAGGGAGGTACCTAAAACAAACAGTAGAAACACTCTGGATACAGAAGTGATACCAGCCCATTTACAGAAGAAAGGGTTCTGAAGAACTCTTAAAACTAAAGGTGGACAAAGCAATGGGGCCTGATGGGATTCATCCCAGAATTCTAAAAGAACTAATAGAACTAGTGTCACCACTGACTACCCTCTTTAACAAATCATGGGAGGATGGGGTGGTACTCGAGGGACTGGAGGAGGCAGATGTGATTCCCCTTCACAAAAGTGGGAGCAAGGCAGAAGCAGGAAACTACAGACCTGTTAGTTTAACCTCAGTGGTAGGGAAATGATGGAATCACTTCTGAAGGAAAGAACTGTTGAGTATCTAGAGGCCAGAGGGACAGGACCCGAGGCAGCATGGATTCACAGCGGGAAGGTCATGCCAGACAAATCTGATAGATTTCTTTGACTGGGTGACCAAAGTAGTAGATCAGGAGGGCTGTGGTCATGGCCTACCTAGACTTTATCAAGGCATTTGACACAGTCCCACAAAAGATTAATATACAAGTTAGCCAGCCTGGGGTGGGTCCCAAGATGACAGCCTGGGTAAAGAATTGGCTGGAGAATAGGACACAGAGAGTAATAGTAAATGGAGTCCACTCTGAAAAAAGGGGGGTTAGTAGTGGGGTACTGCAGGGTTCAGTATTAGGACCGGTCCTCTTCAATGTCTTTATAAGCGACATTGCAGAGGGACTGGAAGGAAAAGTATGTCTCTTTGCAGATGACACAAAGATCTGCAACAGAGTTGATGCACAAGGTGGGGTGGAAAGGATGAGAAGGGACTTGGCAAGGTTAAAGGAATGGTCAGATGTATGGCAGCTTAGATTCAATGCTAAGAAGTGCAAGGTAATGCACCTGGGAAACAAAAACCCAGGGGAAGAGTACACAATGGGGGGTGAGATACTAACAACAACAAAAATGGAAAGGGACCTGGGGGTAGTCATATCAGATGACCTAAAGGTGGGCAAGCAATGTGAAAGGGCAGTAAGGAGAGCTGGGGGGATACTGGGATGCAAAGGGAGAGGCATCACCAGTAGAAAACAAGAAGTTATTATCCCTCTATACAGACAGCTGGTGAGACCCCATCTGGAGTACTGCGTGCAGTTCTGGAGACCCAGTCTCCGCAAAGACATAAGACAGGATGGAAGCTGTCCAGAGGAGGGCAACTAAAATGGTGCAGGGTCTGCACCGGAAGACATATGAAGAGAGACTTAAGGAGCTTAATATGTATAGCCTCGAGGAAAGGCGGGAGAAGGGGACATGATAGAAACTTTCAAGTACCTCAAGGGAATCAACAAAGTCCAAGAGGGTAGCATCTTTCAAAAAAAGAGGTGTGCAAGAACAAGGGCACAATTTGAAGATAGAAGGGGTGGCTCAGAGGTAATTTAAGGTATTTTTCACAGAGAGGGTTGTGGATGTATGGAGCGGCCTTCGGAGGAGGTTGTGGAGTCAAAAACAGTGGTGGAATTCAAGCATGCATGGGACAGTCATAAGGCAATTCTAGGGGTTGGGGGTAGGAAGAAGTAGGCTGCTGGTTAACTAGGATCTGCAGCTTATCCATCAGGTAGGGAAATGGGGAGACTGGGTGGGCCAAGCGGTCCTTATCTGCCGTCAAATTCTCTGTTTCTATGTTTCTATATTTGCCTTCTGTTCTTTTGATCCATGCGCAGCCACATGTTCCATATTCAGTCCGTGATTTCTGTTCTGTCACTAGACCACGAATTTTATGAGGGACAGAGGAATAATCTGCAGCAAACTCAGGGACGTTCCTGACAACTTGGGACTGTTGTGCGGTATACATTTTCATGCTGTTTCCTACATTCTCTGTTTCCTGCCTGTATTGAACTCCTGCAATACATTTCTCGTCATTTGCCTAATGCCGTCGACATCTCTTACTCGTCCCTGCTGGAGTCCTGTTCTCATTCACTGACCCCAGGTTCTCTGTCTGTCCTCAGGGTCCATGCATTTACATTGCTTGATCATGCATACCTCTCCTTGGATTGGATGAGTGCTCTCCTTCCTTCCTTGTCCACTGCTTTCTGTAGGGTTTCCCCTATCTCTGTATACCCCCCTGGTCCGTCTGGTGTCCAGGTGCCTCTGTCTGGTTCTCCTTCGGTCCGACCTTAGAGTCCATTTACCTACCACTGAACATCTCTATCAGTATGCCTTGGCATCATTCGCTGCCAAGTCTGCGCTATTCACTTGCTCCGTCTGACCTGATATCGATATTTCTTTGGGCATGCCTATCATGGATCATATACTGCCTAATCCGTCTCGCCCCCTTGCAGTTCTCATCCCGTACAGGCTGGGTCCTCTGCTAACTTATTGCCCTCCCTACCGTCCTTCGTCCTATCATACCTCGCTTTCCAGTACCTGCCTTCATGGCATTTATCACTCATCGTACCTCCTCCATTTCTGTTACCTTCCTCAGCCTAGCGCTTATTCTCGTCCTGACTGTCATGGATTCTTTCCACTCATGGCTTCCCTCCTCCTCATCATACATCATCTGATTTGACTCCCCTTGATTGCCGTCCTGAGCTTGCACTCTGGTTCGCAGACCCTCTGGTTCCTGACACGCCTTCTTGGCCTTGGTGTCTGCCTCCTTTCGAGGATCATCATTGTTCATTTTGCTCCATAGAGCATGATACCTTCATTCAAGTTCTTTTCCAGTTCATTCCCGTCTCCTATTCTTCCCGTTCCATACTGGCTCTTCAGGATTCAGCCATCACTCCACTCTTAGCTTCACTCTTCATCATACATCGTCCAGTTTTGCTCACTCCTCATCATACCTCGTCCAGTTTTGATCCTCTTTCACTTAACCTGAGTTGCCTCTGGTTCCAGATCCCCCTTATTGGCCTTGGAATCTACCTCCTTTTCGAGGAGCCTACTTCCTTTACTTCCTTCTTACAAGTTCATTTTCAGGTTCATTCCTGTCTCCTCCTCTTCCAGTTCTGTACTGGCTATCCAGGCTTCACTCCACTTGTAGCCTATCGATATTCTTTTTGGGTGTACCTACCATAATTCCTATGCCACCTATCCACCACGGCCATCCTGCCGCATGTATCGAGTTCATACCAGTCATACCGAGTTCATAAATCCAGTTATCATTTACTTAGCATTACCTCAAGGTTTATCTATTTACATCATTTACTCGAACATTCCTATCATTGAATTCCATACTACCTCATTGACTACAACCTCGGAGTCTAATCGTTCAGAGTCTAATCGGTTACATCACATAATCAAACATGCCTCTTCAGTCTCAGTGTATGCTCACTCGCATTGCTCAATCAAGCCAGTCTGCATTATCATCTGTCTCCTCATCAGCACATCTGGAATCTCCTCGTGAGCACATCTGGATACCCCTTGCTCCTCTGTCTCACACATGGATTTACTCCCTCCCATCCTTGCTCCTCTGATCTACTATCTCTCATCGACTACTCAAGCATATCCTCCTTGGGTCCCTGCTACCTTATGTTCCTTATTTTATCTGGGCTTTTAAGTTTTTCCCCTATCCTATTGTCATCCTCCTTACTTATATCCTTCATCTATGAACCATTCTCTCTACCAACATATGTCCTCAAATCAAACGTCGTCAGCCTGGAGGGAAGGCGACCTAGGCCTTGGATCCCCAGAGGTTTCCTCCTCAAAGGGTTTTTTCCTCTCCTCCGAGCCAATGGTCATAATATTAGTTAGAGTTAGTGCTTTCTTCTCGTTAGTTAGTTAGGTTCTGCTGTTGGATGGAGGCAGATGGTGGCCCGGCTTTCCCCTCTCTCCTTAGGAAGTTAGCCCTTCTCTTCACAGAATTCATTCATCATCCTCGCCTCTTTGAAGCTTGACATCTTTGGGTATTCTTTTTGGGCTTCTTCCTAACCTACCTTTAGCCAATGCATTCATTCCCGGCACCTGTGGGGGGGAACCCTCCTCTAGGGTTACTTGTGTCATACCCCTACAGGGTGGTATAGCCCACAGATAGAGAGGCAGAAAGCCACAAAGCAAATCAAGTTACACAAGCATCATCTCATATTATCTCATTCAGTTGTGTAAGCACATCGAATGGGAGAGCTTTAAGACTGTGGTTCGATGGGCGGAGCAATAAAATGTCACTTCCCCATCGAGCTTAAAAGCATCACAAACATCCTGGGCTCACTAGGATTTTTTTGCATTGCCCACCATGCACCCCTCCTCCTCCTGCAGCTCATCTCTCTTCCCTGTGGGCTTCTTCCTAGCCTACCTTTAGCGACACATTCATTCCCGGCACCTGTGGGGGAGAACCCTCCTCTAGGTTTCCTTGCGTCGTACCCCTACAGGGTGGTATATCCCATGGATAGAGATGCGGAAAGCCACAAAGCAAATCAAGTTACACAAGCATCATCTCATATTATCTCATTCAGTTGCGTAAACACATCGAAGAATGTACAGTATTAGTCCTATGAACTCCTCAATTACTGTAACTCTTTGCTGTTATTTGTCCTGTTACTCTGACGTGGAACCTCTGTAAATAACCCACTAGCTCAAAGGTTTTCTCAGAAATCCTAATGAATAAATAACAATAAAATATTACTGAGTACTGTGCTGTTATGGAGTGCATGCCCACAGGGCCAGCCTTAGACATGCCATGCACTACCTGCTTACTTCTAGTAACAACTATGATCTCCATTATAGTACTGCAGCATTTAAACTGCCACTCTGTATGCCCTCTGAATGTGCAATTCCAAGCTGCAGCACATTATCTCCCACCCGGGTCTCCCCCCCCCCCCTTACATTTTAAAATTCAGCAGACTCAGAGTTGTACCTGTTGTACTGGTCCTCTTCCTCCTCCAGGCTCTCCTCATCCTCTGTGCAACGACCCTCACACAGACACTCATACACACCCTGCCAGGCCGGACACTCTGCTTACCACCTATTGAGGAGCACAGGCACCCACTGCGTTGCACACTGCTGCTGGTCTGCGACTGGTGACCGCGCTCAAACTTTAAATCCACTGGCTTGCTCCCTCGTCATTGCGCTGATCTGTCTGGGCTCTCGCTGCCCCATCCCTCACATCTCATCACACACTGGGCAGGCTTGCAAAATGATAATGTCACAGTTCACCCCATGTAATGTTGAGTCCTCCTGTCCTTCCTCCAACTAGTTTAAATTGCTGTGCTCTAGCTCCTCGATGCAGAGTTGCCCACTCTTTTGGCGTGCAGGAGCACTTTCCGTTTTAAAAAAAAAAAGACACCAATAGGCATGGGGGAACGGGATTGCTCCCTTCACAGCATGTGGGGGGGCACTGCTTCAGATTAGACTGACAGGAACTTAAGACACCTTAGAGCCCTGGACAAAGCTGGGGGAAAAAGAGTGCCAAAGCAAAAAAAAAAAATGATGGTCAGATTATTGGTGGGGCTGGGCCCGCCTTGCAAAATATTGCTGGGGCCCGAGTCTCACAGGCCCATATAACTGGTGCCTATGCCCCAAGATAAGAAATCGAGGAGCCACCAATCAGGGAAACATAAAAAAAAACCTACCCTAATAAAGAAATACATGGAGGGGACGCATTGCGTTTTTACTTTTAAAAACACTCCTTTTCTGCAATTTTTATGATGCAGATGCATACATCAGTGCCAAGAGAGTGCCACCACCGGGTGGGAAACAAAAACCCAGGGTAAGAGTACACAATGGGGAGGGAGGTACTAACAACAACAAAAATGGAAAGGGACCGGGGGTAGTCATATCAGACAACCTAAAGGTAGGCAGGCAATGTGAGGAAGCAGTAAGGAGGGCTGGGGGGATACTGGGATGCATAGGGAGAGGCATCACCAGTAGAAAAGAGGAAGTTGTCATCTCTCTGTACAGATGCTTGGTGAGACCCCATCTGGAGTACTGCATGCAGTTCTGGAGTCCCCATCTCCACAAGGACATAGACAGGATGGAGGCAGTCCAGAGGAGGGCAACTAAAATGGTGTAGGGTCTGCACCAGAAACCATACAAAGAGAGAGACTAGAGAAGCTTAATATGTATACCCTCGAGTAAAGGAGGGAGAAGGGGGACATGATAGAAACTTTCAAGTACCTCAAGTGAATCAACAAAGTCCAACAGAGTAGCATCTTTCAGAAAAGAGATGTGCAAGAACAAGGGGCACAGTTTGAAGATAGAGGGGGAGACAGCTCAGGGGCAACATGAGGAAGTATTTTTTCACAGAGAGGGTGGTGAACACATGGAGCGGCCTTCCTGAGGAGGTTGTGGGGTCAAAAACAGTGGGGGAATTCAAGAATGCATGGGACAGACATAAGGCAATTATAGTGGGGGGTCGGAGGAAGTAGGCTGTTGGTTAACTAGGATCTGCAGCTTATCCAATAGGTAGGGAAATGGGCAGACTGGGTGGGCCAAGCGGTCCATATCTACCATCAAATTCTATGTTTCTATTCTCCTATACTGCACCCACCTCAGCTTATTTCCTTATAGAATGGGGTGAAACGTTGAGGCCAAAGACCCCATGGCACACCGCAACGCCTGTCAGTGTCTGCAGGGTGGAGGTGGGGGTGAAATGGCATGAGTGTTACAGCTAATGACCCAAAGGCACCCCCCCAATGCCTATAAGTCTCTGCAGGGTGGGGGTGGGGGTTGGGCATTAGGATTGGAAACCCTAATGCTTCATTAAGGTAGTAAATCAAGGAGAGGCAGTTGATGTCACCTACCTTGATTTTAGCAAAGCCTTCAACAACATCCAACATAGAAGGCTGATTAACAAGATGGGTAGTCTGGCCACAGGGCACAAGCTGATAAGCTGGGTTAGAAACTGGCTGACTGACAGGATTCAGAGGGTGGTGGCAATAGGATCCAATCTGGGGAGAGGGGTATGACCAGCGGAGTACCTCAGGGATCAGTCCTGGGACCATTTACAGTGCAGCGTCCACCATGCGGCACCCCCCACTCTCACTGCTGCCTCCTATCTCCTCTGAAGCCAGTACCACTACCAAACACTACTGCAAATACCCGCAAGTGAACGTTTGGCATTGACAAATGCTTGTTCTATCTAAAACTACAAACTGACAGTGTCCCTTTACTTAGTTTCCCTGGCATGATGTCATAGTTGGGGTTTGCAGCACTGAGAAAAAAAGGGGTGGGTTATGTAAACGAAGCAGAGCACACAAATAAAAGCATTTGTTTCATGGAAAACAGCACTTTTTGGTTGTTTGAATGATAGGAGACTAATTCACAACTCCTACAAGTTACTATTCCTGTTTGCTATGGCAAATGTTGGAAAATCACTTTAAAGCTCCCAAGGGATGATGACTGCCAGGCCTTTAGAACCTCTGGGGTATGTTGAGAGGTCACACACTGGCATCTCCAGTGAGATAAATCTTATAGTAAATTTAGACATTTTCATTCCAGGGATCAAGCTTGGGTGTCCTCTAGTTCTTGCCTTCAAAAGGCAGGTCAATGAGTCAGAACAAATCCAGACATGGAAAACCATCGAAGATTTGCAGATATTGTCTTCAAAGGCTGCTTGTTAGCTGATAAAGTATGCTCTCATCTAGCAAGCGGGCCATCTTCCCAAAGGAATGCCTCCTAGAAAGCTTCTGAAGAAGGACCTGGTTGGTTCGAAAGCTAGAGCACTTTGTTCTTTTCTGTAACATCCATGTTGGTCCAATAAAAGGTATCAAATAATTTGTTTCTGGATCTGTCCTAGAAACATAGAAACATAGAATGTGATGGCAGAGGTGGACCTTTTGATCCATCTAGTCTGCCCGGTTTCCTACCCCCTCCCCAAAAAGGAGTTGTGTCCTGATGACCGCCTTGTGTCTGTCCCATGCAGTCTTGAATCCCCTTACTGTTTTAGCCTCCACCACGTCATGGAGCAAACTGTTTCAGGGTTCTACCACTCTTTCTGTAAAAAAGAACTTTCTCACATTCCCCCTGAATCTCTCCTCCTTCAGCCTCATGCCGTGTCCCCCGGTTCTTGTGCAGTCCATAGTCTGAAAGAGGTCCTGCACCTGTACCCTATTTATTCCCTTGAGGTACTTGAACATTTCTATCATATCCCCCCTCTCCCTTCTTTGCTCGAGTGTGTATAGGTTTAGTTTGATCAGTCTCTCTTCATATGGTCAGTGGTACAGTCCCTGAATCATCTTAATAATCCTCTTCTGTACTATCTATATCCTTTCTGAGGTGTGGCCTCCAGAACTGGGCACAATGCTCCAGGTGGGGCCTCATCAGGGACCTATACAGTGTCAGTACCACCTCCCTCCTTCTGCTAGTAATGCCCCTCCTGATGCACCCCAGCATACCGCTAGCTTTCAGTGTCGCCTTTTCACACTGTTTTGCCACTTTCAAGTCTTCTGAAATAATGACCCCAGGTCCCTTTCTTGTTTGGTTGCTGCCAGTCCCCCCCGTAGTGCTCCTTTGTTGGGTCGCCCTTGCCTATGTGCAATTTTAGCTGCCATGTTTTAGACCACGCTTCCAACTTCTCTAGGTCTGTTTCCATTTTCTTCACCCCTTCTGGGGTACTTACCTTGTAGCAAATCTTTGTGTCGTCTGCAAATAGACACACCTTCCCTTCCAACCCTTCTGTAATATCACTAATGAAAATACTGAAGAGGGGAGGTCCCAGCACTGACCCCTGGGGCACTCCACTGATCGCCTCTCTCTCCTCAGACAAGGCGCCATTTACCTGCACCCTCTGTGTCCTCCCACTCAGCCAGGTCCCTACCCAGTTTACCACTTCCTGCCCTACTCCCATATTTCCCAGCTTATTTATCAGCCACGTGTGTGGAACAGAGTCGAATGCTTTACTGAAGTCCAAACAGACTATGTCTACCAACCCCCACTCCCGGTCCACTGTCCTAGTGACCCAGTTGAAGAAATTGATCATGTTTATTTCACACAATCTGCCTGTCGAGAAGCCTTGCTGCTTGTTTTTTTCAAGGAACTCTATTATCCTTTCCTTGAGTAGTGACTCCATCAGTTTGCCTACCACTGAAGTGATGCTGACCGGCTGGTAGTTTTCCACCTCCTCTTTGCTTCTCGATATATGGAGAGGGACTACTGTTGCCTTTTTCAAGTCCTCTGGGATGACTCCACTCCTCAGAGACTTGGTGAATAGTTCTGCCAGAGAGGCTGCTAGGTCTTGTGCTAGTTCCTTTAGTATTCTCAGGTGCATCTCGTCTGGGCCCATAGCCTTATCTACTTTTAACTTTTAACTTGTATAATGCCTTTTGTACTTGATCTACTGTGAAGGGGCTTGTATTGATTTCTGCTTTTGTGAAATTTTTCTCCCTTACTGTAGGTCTATTTCCCTCTTGCTCCTTTATGAAAACTGAGCAGAAGTACTTATTTAGGACCTCTGCCTTTTGTTTGTCCTCCTCCACTATCCCCCCCCCCCCTCGTTTTTGAGTCTTATGATACCGCCCCTATTTTTCCTCTTCTCCCTATCTAAAAAAGGTTCCCCTCCCCTTTTTACTCCCTGCGCTATGCTTAGTTCTGTTTCAGCTTTTGTCTTCCTAAATTCTTTACCTGCTTCCTTCAGTTTGTCCTTATACCTCTCTTTGTCCTCCTCCCTTGCTGACTCTTTGAATGTTTTAAAAGCCTGCCTTTTCTCCTTCACCTTGGTTGCCACCTCACTTGTGAACCAGAATGGTTTTCTTCTCTTTTTAGCTTTACTGTTGGTAAGTTTCAAGTCTAGGACAGCACCCCCCCCCCCGTTGGTTAATTTACTAGCTGCTTCAGGCTTGCTTCTCACAGTACTGCTAGGAAATCCCTACTTCTGGTTGATGCTGCTGTATATGGGCCCCATTCTATATCTGCCAAGTTAAACTCCCCCACCAGTATCGCTTCGCCTTCTTTTGCCATTTTATGTATGGTTTCCATAAGCTCAGTATCCCCTTTCCCACCCTGTGCTGGGGGTCCTGATTCAAGAGAGGGAATCTGCCAAATCCCCAAAGTTGAAGCTCAGTTTAAAGTGAATTGCTGTACTTGGCCATCTAGGCCCAGTGCTTAAGAGATCCTGACATCTACAACTGTAAAAGTTTAAAATACCTCTCCCAAAAGACATCAGTGGCTCAAAAGAGAACATCCTCACACATTCTTCACTGGGAGAGAGGTATAGATTACTGCCTTCATATAAATATGGTTGCAGGTAGCGCAGCCATTTTTATTCAATTCTATTTTTTTGCCCAGGAAGGCCTAATGGAAATTATTCATTATTTATTGATTTATTTAAAATATATGGTCAGGAAAGCACACTGAGCTGAACTGGTTTGTTTTCATCCGCATCCTGGGGGAAGGCGGTAGGATAATATAAACAGATATCTGATACAACAGCTGGAATACAATTATATTTGAAACAGTTGCTTATAATAACATCTGCAATTTTGTTTTGCCTGCTCTGGCTTGTACCCATCATTGTTTCCTCTATGATGATATAGGTTGGCTTTCTTCAGCTGCTCGAATATACATATATATTGTTTGTCAGTTTGAGGGGTATAATATTTACAAAGCATTTTTTTCTATTAAATGTTTTCCTTTAAATGATTTGGTAATTTTAAATGATTCTAAAAATCTATGTTCATCAGGCTGGCCAAGTGGTGCAGAGGTCTGAGGCACTGTAGCGCCATACCTCTCACTTTGCCGGTAACTTGTTGCCAGGGGTTGGCTGGGGGAGAGATGGGAGAAGATCGAACAGCCGCTAGGCAGCTCTCCTCTCCCAGACTGTGGTGGTGGTGTGTTGTCCTGGCTCTTGGCTGCCACCAGGTGGAGGCCTGGTTGTAGCGCTGATCTTGGAAGGCAGACTGAGGTCAGGAGGTTGGAAGGAACTATGGTTCCAGAACACATGTGCGCCTCCAAGCACATGCATCCTCTGTGCCACCGTGGGCGCAGGACACAGTAGAAAACAGAAAAGGGTCTGCCTTGGCTCTGTGATGTCCTGCCTATCAGCCCTCTACTCCACTCTGCCACCTGGCTGGGACCCAGCAACTGGATGTGGGTCCCTGAAGGACAGCCCTCCCCCACCTTGCCTTGCCATGGGGGGGGGCAATCTGTGGGGGTATTACTCTGCATTTAAAGGCAGAAGTAAGTACTGTGCCCATCGGGACTGCCTTCCCCACACAGTGTGGGGGAGAGTATCAATCCTTATCAAAGAGAAACTTGTTCCAGTTAATTTTTAAAATTTGTGAAATCTGTAATGTTCACTATGTGCTGAGGAAGGGCATTCCACATTTTACAAGCCCTTATTGTGAAATAGTTTTTCCTTTTATTAGTAAATGCCCATGAGATATGGCGGTCCCCACCACCCGCCGATTGCCATCCAGATGTGCAATATGCAATATAATCATTCCCTTGTGCTGGTGGTCCCCCACCCACCAATCACTGTCCCAATGTAAAATATAAATGTTCCCGGTATCCAGTGGTCCCTCCCCCCACCTACACCCATGACTGATGTTTCTGTAGTATTCCCTGGTGTTTAGCAGTCCCTCCCCCACCGCACCCATACACAATATTCATGTAGAATGAGAAGTGGGCGACTGAAGCAGAGATGCAGAGACGCACAATGTGAGTGCGCATCACCAGTCACATGCATCCAGATGTGGATGAGTGTACAGTATGGCTTTGTATGCCTCCCCTTCGGGAAGAGAGAAATCTGTTATCAGCGTGCAAAGCGCTGTGACAAGGGAAAAAGAAAGAAATGGCTGGAAGCCAGTGTGAGCTAAACTGCTAAGCAGGGAAGGATGGTGGGAACTGCTGCACTTGTTCAGAGTCAGGGACTGATGAAGCACTAAGGCAATGGCCACAATGGGTCTATCACCTTGAACCTGACGGTCCTTCGATGCTGTGATGGGCTCCCCTACCAAAAATAACCATGAACCAGATGGCGGCCCTCAGAAGAACAATGAGCTGCCAACTTAAACATCATGATTCTGTGGCAGGCTCCCTCCCAAAGCAAAGGCTAGCAGCGCCATGTCTATGACTAGCGACAAAAGTGCCACAGATAAAAACAGAAGGAAGGCACTGAGAGAAGAAAACACAACTCCCTACAGCTCCAGCATGCCTAACCAATCATCTCAGATACATATACATGTGGGGACAAGGCAGCACAGCAAAAAACGTCTCCATCAGCTAAGCAGCACCATCAAGATAAAAAAGTTAGCTGATTACACCCTACACACAACTACACACTGGGGATAGAGAAGGACAACCTCACTGCACAGGTAGATGCTAGAAAAAGGTGGGAGGAAAACAAACAGTAATACCAACGAACAATTATACCACCCTACCTAACTATATGGCTAGATCCCCCTCCAAGATAAAGGACAATACCCATACTTACCTGAGGCACCATGCTTAAAAACATTCTTGTGTAGACCTGCAGTCAGAAACAAAAACACTCTACTAAAGGCCAGTGGTCTCCATTCAGGTACTGTATGCACTGAATGGAAATTAGCTACCCGATTAGGCAATTTGAAAGCCTCAGGTGAACAGGCATGATTTCTAAATTTAGAGGGTGCTCCCTGTCACCAGGAAGCCCCAACCTGCCATGGAGTCACACAATCCTAAATAAAAACAACAGAAGCTATTAACTCAAGCAAATCTTCCAGAAAATCCTGTCTATGCTGCTGC
The DNA here is from genome assembly GCA_016271365.2 of Neoceratodus forsteri. Taxonomy (NCBI): domain Eukaryota; kingdom Metazoa; phylum Chordata; order Ceratodontiformes; family Ceratodontidae; genus Neoceratodus; species Neoceratodus forsteri. The sequence continues at coordinate 115,991,050 of JADMNL010000025.1, forward strand.
CCCTACAGTGGTACAGCTTAAACTGGGGTAGCTATTGCAGCTGGAATGTTTCACGTTCCTTGGGTTCTATGCTGAGGTCACTGCTTTTGACCTGTACCACTACTCCAGTGGGGAAGCACATTACCCATATGTAATAACTACCTTCCCCACTGACAACATGGAGCGATACAGAAATACATCTTACATAACAATATGGTCTGCAACTGAAAACTACAAATAACAAATGTTTATTATCAGTAGTCAGAAGCAGACTGCTATGGATTAAAAGACTTAAAATGATGTGTTGGGGGACAGAAAAAGCGACTATGAAAGAGGGAGAAATAAGGATAAGGGAGGTTTTGAGGATAGAAGAGGAATAAGTGAGGGGAAGGGTGTAAAGGGTGAGAGGGGATTAGGTACAAAAACAGATGTGCACTGAGTGGTCATGGAGTAGGAGTTTCAGGGCAGAAGGGGGTGGAGGGAGAGGGTCAGGCTGGACCAGAGATGGGGAAGTCTATAGGAGAAAGTCGCTTTCTCAGCAGTGGTCTTAAAGAAGGAGAAGAAGATGGAGCAACCATCAGAATTTCTAACAGGGTAGGTGGAGGGAAAGGGAAGATAAGGAGAGAGAGTTCAAGTGCAGCAGCAGGGGAGGGAACTAAACCGGTCTTACCATGAGGGATATGCAGTAAGAGAGGTGACAACATTCCAGGGAAAGAAGGAAAAGAGAGAAGTATCAAGAGCCATGGGAAGGGCAATCAAAACAGAACTCTGAGAAAGAATGTAAAGAGGATCCAGTTTGGCCAGGGTGGATTTAGGGTGAGCACTACAAACCACACCCCTATAGCTGAATACCAAAAGAATAATTTTCTTAATAATTTTGCAACGTGCAGAGAGGGGGATATAAGTTTTGTTCAGATATAGCATGCCCATTAATTTTATTTATTTATTTATTGTTTTTGTTTACCGGGTAAGTACCATAGCCAAGGCATGACTATTTTCAGGCACGACTCGGGAGAAATACATACAGTAGATAAGGAATTAACATTAGAAATTAAACAGGATGAAACACGGATACAGAGCAGTACAAGATATTGACAAAGATAAGTGAGTTGGTACAAAATTGGTCAAGATTTCACCGTTAGGTTACAGGACATGACAATGGTTCACTAACAACACTTCAATTGATACAGGCAAGAGTGGCCAGGATACAGAGTGAAGCAAGATACTGACAAAATCAATGAGTATGTGCAGAATTAAGACAACATTTCATAGTAGGGTAACAGGACAGGTCAGCAGTTCAACTACACAGTAACAACAATACATATCTGATTTCAGACAAATGTGGTTAAGCACAAGTGGATAGGAGTTATAGACTGATAGAAACATATGTGCATTAAGAGCATATCCCAGTGGGTTGGCCGAGTTGGATACAATATGCAGCAATGGAGCAGTATGATGAGTTCAGAGCTGCATTAGATTCAGGGAGGTTTAAAACAGGCACAGGAGACCTGGCTAAGGAGGAAGTTGTGACAGTTTGTTTTAAACTGGGCATGGCTGGGTGCTAGGCGGCGAACATTAAGAGGCAAGGAGTTCCATAGTTTTACCGCCGAGTAAGAGAAAGCTAGGGTTCCTTTATTAGATTTGCATCTCGGTGTTGTCAGCAGTGATTTGTCAGATGATCTGAGGCCGCGAGATGGGGGCAGAGGATTCAGTAGTGAGGCCAGTGATCCTGGAGTTCCAGTTCTTATAACAGTCGGTCAGGAAGCCCAGGGCATAGGTTCTAGCTGGAGCAGGTGGTGGCCAATTGAGGTCAGCACAGGGCTGACAATGGTGCTTGGACCGGGGTGAGGCTGAGGCATATCTGCAGATGCTATTGTAGGTGGTATCCCACTTTTTTAGAAGAGTGGTGGATGTGTTAAGATATGTGGCTACCCCATAGGATAAAGACAGGAGCAAAATCCCATGGGCTATGGCTAGTCTAGCTGATTTCATAAGGACATAGCTAGTTTTGTAGGCAGCTCCAATTTTGGCATTAACTGATTTGCAGGAAGATGTTATGTGCATATCAAAGTTGAGGTTTTAATCAAGGAGGACTCCAAGGTACTTGAGAGAGCGAACAGGTTTTAGTACCACACCATCGTGATCAGATACTCTAAAGAGATCACGGTTGTTGTTTAATTTGACTGTAGATCCAAACAACATTGTGTGCGTTTTATCAAGATTAAGGATGAGCTTGTGAGTGGAAAGCCAGGACTGAACAGACTTGAAAGCAGTGGTCAGAGTCTGGTTTATATGGTGTATATTCTTGTCATTACAGTATAATACCAGGTCATCCATGTAAAGGATAGACGAGCAGTCAGGGCTATTTGATGATATTCCATTAATAAAAATGGAGAAAAGGAGGGGTCCTAATATCGATCCTTGGGGAACTCCTAGGTTGTTTGCCATGGGGCTTGACTGAGCAGAATTGAATCTAACAAGCTGTGTTCTATTGGATAGATAGCTCTTAAACCAGGCAACCGAGTTAGTTGAGAAACCAAGTGCTAGGAGACTGTCTAGTAGGAGTGGATGGTCGATGAGGTCAAAAGCCTTCGTCAGATCTATGAAGACAGAACCCATGAGGAGGCCATTGTCTATGCAGCTAGAGTGTCATTTGTGAGGAGGAGTAAGGCCGTGGAGGTGCTATGACCTTTCCAAAAGCCATGTTGGATAGGCGAGAGGAGGTTATATTTAGTCATGTATTCAGTGACTTGAATTGACACAAGTGTTTCCATTAATTTGCTTAGTACTGATAGTATTGCAATCGGCCGATAGTTAGCCGTATCTCTTTTATCGCCTTTCTTTAAGACCGGCGTAATTCTGGCCAGTTTCCATACAGCCGGGACAACACCAGTGCAAAAAGAGAGGGTAAATATCCATGATAGCGGCTGCGCAATGAATGGTACAGCCAGCTTTAGCAATTTGGGTTCTAGGCCATCAGAGCTTTACGCTAGTACTGTCAGATATGGTGTTCAGAAGGCCTAAGACATCAGATTTGGAAATAGCCTTGAAATAGAATGGAGGGGGAAGGGTATCAGGAGTGAGTGGGGTGGTGGGAGGTAAAGGCTGACCACGGGGAAAGCCCAATGTTAGGCTAGATAGGTCGGAGAATTGTTTATAGAATGCTTCAGCAATGGTCCTGGGGTTGTTACAATGGGCCCCATTTATGATCATTTCATCAGCCAAGTAAATATTTTTCGCACCCAAGAATGATTTGATATGAGCCCAGAATTTTCTGGAGTCATTGAATGCTTCCAGCAGGAGCCCTTTACAGTACAAACTTTTTGCTAGCCTAATCCTCTTTTTGCAATCACTTCTCTGGGTCCTGTAGGTTTGATAGTCAGAGGTGAGTCCTGTTTTTCTGTAACGCTTCCATCTTTTATCCCGAGTACGCAATGCTGTCAGGAGATCTTTATGTAGCTACTTTGTGGGTGTTACGTGAACCCGCCGGGTAACACAGGGTGTATGCCTGTCCTGTAGTGCACGGAAATGCTCTAGGAAGTAGTCCAGTGCTGCTTGTGCATCCTGGGACGAGGTGAGATAGGACCAGTCAATAGATGAGACTTTGTATAGGAACTTAGCTTGGTTTAGGTTTGCATAGTTCCTGAAGGTGATATAACGTGGGGGGTTGTGTCAGGGAGCAGGAGTGTTGCCACACACAGAAAATAGGGGAGTGATCAGATATACTATCTGGCATGGTACCAACCTTCACAATTCTGTCAACTCTGTTTGTTAGCACCCAGTCCAGTAGCGTGCTTGATTTTTCTTTAGGGGAGATCCTTGTGGGCTCAGTGATCATTTGATGTAGGTTAAAACTCTGGGTTACAGTTTGGAGTGACTCATGAGAGTGACCAAGCCAGTTCTGATTCATGTCCCCTAAGATAAGCAGTTCATTTTGGCCTGTCAGTGCTAATGTATCCTCCAACATATTAGTGAGGGCAGACAGACCTCCCTGGGGTGGATTATAAACCACAGCTATATGTAGATTTTTTGCTTCCAGGCGAAGAATTGCATGAAGGGATTCGCAGATGGAGGATTGAGGTTTGGTTTTCAGCGAAACATTTAGATGCGCCTTATAGTACAGCGCAACTCCCCCGCCCCACTTAGAAGATGACCTGTCATTTCTGATAAGGCAATAGCTTGGTAGTGAGCAGGCTGAGTCAGGGGTGAGGGGCCTGAGCCATGTCTCAGATAGGCATAGTATATCCGGGTTATGGGTGGTGACCCATGCCTCCAGCTCTGGAAGGTTACGTGTTAGGCTCCTTATGTTTAGATGGGCTATGTGAAGCCCAGTAGCAGTGGCCAAGGGGGCACTATTGCATGGATTTAGGTGTGGAGGACCTGGGTTTAGTTCCACATCCCCTGCTAACAGGATAGCGAGCAGCATCAGATACCAGAGCTTTCGATGAGTAAAAGGGATACACATGGTTATTTTAGAGTGGCAAGTGAGACGAAGGTATGAGATCATCAAGTAATAGGTCCTCTTTGGGGCTAATAGAGCAGTGAGATTTAGACATTCAATAGGTCTAACTAGCATGTTGGAAAAGTTAAAGTTACTAGTTGAGGGCAGTTGCCAGTTAATTTGATAAGAACAGGGGAGTAGGGAGAGCCTGGCAAGTGAGGATAACAACAGGGTGGTCACAAGTGGGGCCCGAACTTTAGGTATCATGGTGGGCAAGTACACCAACAAAATACCAATAGGTGTAAAAAGAGGAGGGAACAGTAATTAATTTATGGTGGGCAGCAGCACCAATAGTTACAATACAAGTAAGCAGCAGCGGAAACAGCACTATGGCAGCTTTAAACCTAAAGTAAAGAATTTAGAGAGCATACAAGATTTGCCTATGCCCCTAGTGGTAGAGTGTGATAAGGAGCAAATGTGAAAGTGGCCTGTTAGATGTCAACTGAAATTGACAAATACGAGTCTACATCGCTAAATGTCGAGATAGGGCGGGTGGGGGTGGGTGGGGAGCCGGTACAGCGCCGGTGGGGTATCAGTTTAAGCAGTTTCAGAAATATGAGTGTCCAACAAACGGTGTTCCTCTGTATTCAGCAAAGAAAAAAGGCACCAAAGAAAGAAATGAAAAAGATCCTCCGCTTCGCTTTGTCCCAATAAAACAGCAGGCGTGTAGGCTGGCGGCAAGGTCTGTGCCCTTATTAGATCTACCTTAGTGATTTTAGAATGGAGAGCGGTTGCGGGCGGTCTCCTGCTAGCAGGACCGCTGGGGAGAGACCTTTTAAGAGGAGTTTTTTTGTAGATAGCATGTGTGTGGCAGGAGAGGAGATAATCCAGCCAGATCCCTAAATACTTAAAGAACAGTTTATCCCGGCCCATCCAGGGTCTCCCAAATCAGGAGGAACTGGATTTTGCAAATCCACCAGTATGGTCTAGTGCACCATGCAGAGGTAAGTACACTGCTCAGGCTGTCTGAGCCTGCTAGAATTAATTATAACAGAATCCAAAAAAGTGTTTTGGCGAGCACTCAATGTAAGGTGATAAATTTAAGCACTCACAAAAACTGGGACATATATAACACTCTCATTCTGATTTTACAGCCAGCTAACCTAAGCTATAATATGACAGCATGAAGCAGTTTCTTGATTATTTCAACAGTTAATTGGTTCACAGTGTTAAAATGTATTTCTGTTTGCCAATACCTTAATGCAGCCACAGGTTGTGCAAGTGCAAGTGCATAATCAAAGCACTATTGGGACTTACGGAATAAATATAATAGACCCCCCCACCAAAAAAAAAAGCAAAAGCAGATTACCACAAAAAGAACAGATTACTAATTTCTTTAACAAAAAATCTTTAGAGGAGGGGTACACAACCTGTTAAATCCCAGAAAATGAGAGGAGACAGAATATTAAAAATGGTGATCTGAACCGCAGAGATAGTTTAGCTATAGCTAATTTTTAAATGAGACTTTACAGACTTGTCCAATTATTTAAGTGACTTTCCAGAGAGTTAGTGAAACGATTGAAGATACTTTAAATAGGCCACAAATGAAGGTTACTCACATGTAATTGTAATTCTAGCACATCCACACTTTGGCAGTCTTCCTTTCCTTTTAAGTTCTGCCAGAACGCCTTTAAGCTAAGCTCCTCCCACCCACCCAAGTAGTATCCTTCTTGGCTGACCCCGTGACATCAGATCTTGTATGCTGGAAGTAGGGATCCGTGTGCCACTTGCCAGGAGAGGTTGGGTGGATTGTGTGAATGTGCACCATATACTACTCCTAGACCTATGGTTACAGGTAAGTAACCCTCATTTCTAGGGAAGTGGATAAGGTGCACTTATCCACACTGTGGCAGACTCTTAGCAGTTCTCCAGCAGGAGGAGGCAAGCACACACCCGCAATTTACAACATGGCTTCAAAAGTGGTTACTCGTGTACCACCAACCTTATCTCATTTTACAAATATATTAGTAAAGGATTAGACCAGGGTATACCTATGGATGTAATCTTACTAGACTTCAGCTGTGCCTTCGATAAAGTGTCACATCACATCTTGATAAAAAAACTGTACAACTTGGGATTCACAATAAGTCTGGTCAACTGGATAAATCAGTGTCTCTCCAACAGATTACAGAAGGTTAAATTAAATGGCACTCTGTCCGAAAGCGGATTGGTCAGTAGTGGGGTGCCTCAGGGCTCAGTCCTGGGTTCAACCCTGTTTGGAATATTTATAAGCGACATGAAAATACGTGGTAACAATACATTATTAAAGTTCGCTGATGACACAAAACTTGGGGGCAGACCAGATACAGCAGACAGGAATTCATTACTGGAGTACAATTTACAAGAAATTGAAATATGGGCAAAAGATAAGAATATGGAGTTTAATACTGACAAGTGCTCTGTCATACATTTAGGGAGTAAAAATGAAAAAAAAAATACTATTTCAATGATAGATTACTAAAAGTGTCCACATGTGAAAGGGACTTGGGTATAATGGTCAATGACAAACTCACTGCATCAGACCATTGTGTTAAAGTAACACGAGTAGCAAATAATTTATTAAAACAAATAAAACGGACCTTTGTGACTAGAACAGAAGGATGTATTATCCCTTTATACCGAGCGCACCTTGGTTATGGCTCACCCTTTTGGAACTCTTATCACAAAAAGGACATCAATCTGCTGCAGAGAACCCAGAGAAGGGCCACCAAACTGGTACCCAAACTATCATCCATGGATTATGAAAATAGACTCAGAAAAACTGGTTTATTCTCACTCCAAACAAGGAGGTACAGAGGTGACCTTCTCATCTATAAAATGCTAAACTCAGAAAGTTTAATGGAACAATGTGACCTAGAGTACTCGAATAGGTGACATGTACCTAGACTCCAATGACAACAACTAGTCATTGATTGGGTTAACACTGCCAAAAGAGATTCCTTCTTCCCAATTAGGGCAGCAGCAGTATGGAATAGTCTTCCAAATGAAATCATTGAACCAAACTCCTTTAATACATTTAAAGCCAGATTAGATCATTAGCTAAAGACGACCAGCATTTAGTTTAGTCCCACTTGTGTGGGGGACAATCACGATGGGCGCATGCCTTCTTTTATCCATACATACTAAGTGAACTAAGTAAACCTAACTTAGGGAACAGGAAGCGGATAACTGAGGCCGCAAAACCAGCATCAAGGCATGACTCAAGGTCAATGTGGTAACTGGAGATGAAGCTGTGTGTTGACTTCCAGGTAGCAGCCTTGCAGATCTCCTGAATAGGAATATCCCTGAAAGCAGCCACCCAGAGAGCGGTATGTCTGGTGGAATGAGCCCTTAGCCAACAGGAGGCTCCCTGCCAGCCGACCTTTAGCAGAGGTCAATGCAGGAGACAATCCACTTGCCAATCATCTGCTTAGCTGCTGGTCTGCCAGGTGCGGCTTCAGCATAGGTGACGAGGAGCTGGCAGACCTCTCCCTGAACTCCAGCCATGCGCTCCATATAATAAGCAAGTGCTTGCCTCAGGTCCAATGTATGAAGCTTGTACTCAGCCTCTGAGGTTGGATTGGTGAAGTACCCCAGGAAGTTAATCACCTGGTTAAGGTGAAACTCAGAAACAGCCTTCGGAGGAACTTAGGGTTGGGGTGCAGGACAACCTTGTCCCTGTGGAAAGCCAAGTATGGAGACCCCAACAAGATCACCTGGCGCTCACTGATCCTTCTGGCAGAGGTGACAGCCACCAAGAAGGTGGTCTTCCATGAGAGATGAGAGATGTTACACCTGTGCACTGGTTTGAATAGCTTATCCATGAGCACTGCCAAAACTAGCAACAGGTCCCATGGTGGTGGTGGTTGTTCATGCACAGGCAGGGACAGGTGGTCAAGGCCCTTAAAGAGCACCTTTCCCCGATATTGTTAAACATAGAAAACATAAAGATCCCTTTCCTTATTGGGAGCCCCTCCAGGCTAGTCTTTTTTTTTTTTTTAATACAGCTCCAAAAGGAAGGGAAAGGATCATAATTTGCCCCGAGGGACTGGCTGCACAATCCCGCTCCACTTCATGAATCTCCGATCCGCCCCTGTGCTCCAACGTTTTGTGATGTCTTTATAGGTCGAGTGCAGGGGTTCGCTCCATTCACTTGAATGGGGCATCTTTTTCAAATGTAATTTCCCATTTGTAAATCAGGTTTTGGTACCTATTGATGCCAGGGTTCAACTAACAAGAGCCTTATTAGTTGAACTCTGGCATCAATAGGTACCAAAACCAAGACACTCCATTCAAGTGAATGGAGTGCGCCTCTGCGCTCAGCTATAAAAATGCACAGTTCCCCACCTGAAGCTATTGTCCCACAAAATGGATCTAAATCCCTGCATTCTGCTGATACTATAACATGGTTAATGCCATTCTGTAAAACTTTAGAAGGTCAAAAAGCATTAATGCATACTGCTGCTACAATTTGGAAAGGTATAAGCAATAAGCCATGGTGGGTTGTGCATTAAAGGATTAACGATGTATGCCCCAGGGGCATAGTAAGGCACAAGGCCAAAGGACAAGTGTCCTTAAGCCCATGGGGTGTGCATCATTAATCCTTTAATGCACACTACAGAGTGGTGTAATGCACTTATAAAATAGCTCTTTGTAGTTAATAAGGTTTTCCAGCCTTCATAATGAGATACAGTTTCTGACCCTGAGTTGTTAGTATTTTAATGCACAGTCATGTAGCGGCTGTCGTCCATTGAGGTTTCTGGATTTATCCTTGTCATTTTATAAATTCTGATACAAGGTATTAAAAAGTTAATCAGTTCAAAGTGCAATAGAAGGCGCCAGCCCAGTGGCTCTGAGGGTTGAGGCACTGGACCCCACACCTCGCGCCATGCTGGTAACCCAGGTTTGGGAATGGATTCAGGTTGTTCGGGGGTCGGCTGGTGGAGGATATGATTGAGCGTCCAGAAGACTGCTCTTCCTCCTCGGGGAGGGGGTTGCGCAGTGTGCTGTCGAGTGCAGATGCAGACGCAAAAAGGGTTGACCCATGCCCAGTGCGACTGGCTGCCTCTGCGGAGGTGAAGGCAGCTGCCCCACCCATTGCATGGGTGTGGGTGAAAACATGGAGGAAAACCGGGACCTTGGATGATCCATAATGGCCCCAATCGCTCCTGTGCGGCTGCCCCCCCCCCACAATTCTGGATTACTGTGTTCTGGGGGGGGCGGAGCTCATTGGCACTCCTTGCCCTGGCCCCACCACAGGGGAGAAGCCATGAGAGGAGGGGGGAGCAGGCAGGAGCAGTCAGTGGGGCTGGAGGATGTACCTCTCCGAGGGAGGGGTTGTAGCCCCTGTCAGGTCCACGAAGGAGGAGAAACAGGCTATATAAAAAAAAAGTGCAATATAAAAGTTACTTTATGAGTAAGGCAAGTTGCTACATTCTTTTTATTGCTTTACTGTTATTTACATATAAGTTCCCTAAGTAGTTGTATACTTTGTTTAGAATGTTCTATTGTACCTTGTGTTTTGTCCTGTCTGTTTAATCTTGGTGTACTAAGCTTGAGCCTTTAAAAGGGCAATGTGGCCCATAGCATCTTACCCGGTTAACAACCTTGTAAATAAAATTTAAAAAATAAATAAATAAATATATTATAGTTACAGATATCTTTTCAGTGCAAAATTACAAAAAAAGTATCCTCACTGCTAAGGACAGCTGCCGTTCAGAACCCTGGCACTTCAGAGCGTGGGGACTACTGTCATAACGTCCTGCTTATATATGCCACAAAGCCGACCATGGATCACAGCCCATGTGAAGAAACTCCCATGACATTGGTGACCTGGGTTTGGAAGTGAGCACTGTTTGCCAGGGGCTGACTGGAGGGAGGAGGATCCAGGGAGGGAGGGTTCCATTCTCCGCCACAGTACTGGCATCTGGCCGTGCGGCTGGAGGACTGGCAGGAGGGTGTGATGTCGCTGACGCACAAAGCGAGCACGCACCTTGACGTCCTCACATGCAACACCCCTTGGGGCTGGGAGAAATGAAAATATTCCCAGAACCACATCGCTATGGACATCAGTACAACCAGGACCCACCTCCCCAGCACAGCACCTCCTGAAGAAACATGAAGTTCGAGCGTAAATCCCTCTCACCCAGGTTGGTGGCTATGTCTGGGTGTGGCAGTGAGAATAAAAGCTGCACTGTGAGCTCAGGGGCTGAGTGCCTCAGGCATAAAGCACCGTGTTGCCCATATTCATCTGAATGTTTGCAGAGACACATCATTTGGGGAGGTTATTTAGTAAGCTTGAGAACAAGATGTGTCCCAGGACAAAACCACATGGACAACTGACCTAATGGGGATGATCACATGCAAAGCCACTTAGGGCTTCTCTGCCAAGTAGGAAGTGAACTACAGTATTTGACTAAAAGGTCAGAGATCCCAGCCTTTGCAAGCTTGTCTAATAGGAGGCATGGGCAATGAGGATGAAGGTCTTGGCACAACTGATAAAGATAGCTGAAGTAAGCAAGCCCTGACCCTTCCCCTTCAAGATGGTATCAGTGAACCTGAGAAGGGAAGAGACAGCAAAATGATTCTTCCTAAAACCAGACTGATAGGGTCTGATGAAAGAGATTCAAGAATGGAGGGGAGAGCTGAGAGAGTGCCAATATTTCATACAACTTGGCCACTGCACGGGGTGAGGGATATAGGATGGTAATATCCAGGAGCAGAGGGACATGGAAATCCTACATTTTCTTTACAGTTGGGTCCTGCTACTAACGAATTTTACAGATGGGGCAGTTGATGTACAGGGAGGTTAAGTGACTAACCGAAGGCAGGATTACAAAATGATCCAGTGGCTGAGCTGGGATTCTAGCATTGAGATCTCTATGTTCACAGCCCTTTGCTATATCCATCAGACCACACAGCTTCTACTGATAAATATTGACATGGACTCACCAGCTCACTTGCATTCTTAAATTAAGGGAAGGACAAAGTAAAACTGAATGGATTGGAGAAGAGACGCTCACAGTGTAACGGTCGTGTTGTAGCTGTGTCCAATTAATAATTTTGTTGAGGCACCAGATGATTTAAGTGTGAACCATTAAGCTCACTGCTCACTACAAGGATGCCTTTTAAAATCTCCTGTTCAGGGTCATTCAAGGTTCAACATTTAGTTATTTTTAACCCTGATTTAAATCTGAGCTACAGGGGACAATGTTATTTATTTACCCATTGCACAGACTAATTTGTAGACCACAAGTGTAAGACACGTGGAAAAATAATCTAATCAAAGAAAATATACCAGGTACAGTATACAGTAACATAACTTATCAACATATTTACAGCTTCACGACCAGTATCATGGCTAGGCACTTTTAATGTTACTATGATAAATGTTATGAATAAATGAGCACTGAAGTACAATATATAGCCCTTCCTCCAGATAGCATTAATCTGAATAAAGACCTCAGAGGTCTTCGCCACCATGCTGCTATGACCTCTTCAGGTAGGAATAAAGAACAGTTATGTACTTACTGTAACAGTAGATTTTTGAGAGTTTCTCTTTCATCAGGCCACACCTTTCACACCTGAACATGTAGAACCAGGCACTAGGACCACACAGAACTTTTGTAAGCAGTCAGCCAGGGGCCACCCACAATGACATCAGACCTCAGCATATATATAAACCTGGGAAGCCCCTCCTCTCCTTAGTTCCCCACCAGAGATCATGCTTGGAGGACCTCCCTATACAGAACCAGGAGAGACCTCAGCCCTCCACCTACCAGGTGAGGCAGAGGACTGGAAAATGTAGCAATGGAGACAGCAGCACAAGAATCCCTCGTCACAACCCCAAAACAGGAGAAGGAGGGCAGAATGGAGGGCAGAATGGCATGGCCTGATGAAAGAGAGATTCTCTCAAAGATCTACTGTTATGGTAAGTACATAACTTCCATCTTCTTCGAGGATTATCTCTTTTATCAGGCCACACCTTTGGAATGAGCACCAAGCAGTACCAAAAACTAACAGTCTGGGTAGCTGGAGCCTATAGGCTTATGAAAGTAGGCCTTGTAGCACAGCTAGGCCAAAGCTAGCTTGTCTACAACAAGACAGTGTCCAGACTGTAGCGCATAGTAAATGTGTGGACAGTACTCCAGGTAGCAGCTGCACAGATCTCTGCAGCAGAAACATTCCTGAAACAGGCAACTGAAGTGGCCATACCTCTTGTGAAATGATTACGAACCACACCAGGAAGTTCCTTACTGTACTTCCTGTAACAGAACATAATACAGTGTGCTAGCCCTTTGGACAAGCACTGTCAACTGTGGCGCCTTCTTTCCCAGGGTTGTATGAAACAAAGAGCTGTTGAGGGCTTTCTGCATTCCTTTGTATGGTGTGTATAGTATCTGAGTAGATACATCTAAGGTACAGAGCAATGTTTCCTCTGGATTGGCATGTTCTAGATAATACACTGGCAGGTGGATGGTTTGATTTAAAGTAAACTCAGACACCACCTTTGGTAGAAACTTAGGATTAGTATGCAAAGACACCCAGTCTTTGTGGAAAATCAAATAAGGAGGCTCACACATTAGAGCTATAACTTTGAAACCCTTCGAGCAGAAGTGACTACAACTAAAAATAACGGTTTCCAAGAAAGAAGGCGTAAGCCACAAGTCATGGCCGGCTTAAAAGGAGTCAAGGTCAGCTTTTCCAAAATAAAATTCAGGTCCCAAGCCAGGACTGGACTGTGAAAGGGAGGCTTTATATGTAAAACAACAGCTTAATCTAGTTCAAGGTCAGTTGGCATTCATCTGTATCCCCCTTCCCCGGGTCGTGTCTGAAAAGAGGCAGAATTTGTCTAGTGCACTTACCCAGTCAACAAAATCTAAATAAATAAATAAAATAAAATACCTTGCAAGAATGCACGGGCAACCTCCAGTTCAGCAACCATACATTCTTCCATAGGCACATGAAAAGCTGATATAGCAGCCAAGTGCACTTTAATGGAGGAATACTGCAGGCCTGAATCTGATAAGGACAGCAGGTACTCTACAACCTGATTGACTGGGCAGGTAAACAAATCCAGGTTGTATGGAGTGGCCCATAAAGCAAACCGCTTCCATTTCATTGAGTAAATATGTCTCGTGGATGGTTTTCGAGCAGCCACCAGAACATTCACCACTTTTTGTGATACCCCAAAGCAAGCTATGACTATGTCTTCAGGAGCCATGCGTGCAGATGTAGGGACTTCAGGTGCTAGTGGACTAGAATTCCCTGTTCCTGTGACAGAAGACCCTTGTGCAGGGGAACAGGTAGTGGGGGTTCCACTGCTAGCTACTGCAACAGAGGATATCATATCTGCTGAGGCCATAGGAAGCAATGAGTATTAGAGTTGCTCCCTCCATCTTCAGTTTGAGTAGTACTCTCTGAATTAGCAGGAAGGGAGGGAAGGCATACAAAAGCCTCTCTTTCCAGGAGATGGAAAACACGTCTCACCAGAAAACTCCAGGCCCTGGAACGAGTAAGTAGAAACACAGTAGTTTTACAATGTGTAGGGCTGCAAAAAGGTCCAGCTCTGGATGACCCCATCCTTCAAATAGGTTGTTGACCACTGAGGTCAACAGTTCCCACTTGTGCATCTTGGACTGTGACCTGTTTAGCACTGGTCTACCAAGATGTTTTGGATGCCTGGAGCGTGCCCTGCCAATAGCTCTAGACCGTGTTCCAGAGCCCCATACCAAATTCTCACTGCTGCTGTGCACAGTGGATAGGAATGAGTTCCTCCTTGTCTGTTGACATACTGCATCATACTGACACTGTCCATTTGTGTTAACACAGGATCTGGGGACAAGCGGTTCTGGAAGGCCTGGAGTCTGTATAGAACTGTTCTCATTTCTAGAACAGTGATGTGCAAAGCGCACTCCATCTAGCTTCACATACCTTATGTATGTAGAGAGTCCAGGTGAGCTCCCCATCCAGATCCCAAATTATCCATCATGAGGATCTGAAAAGGGGAAGGAATCAAGAATGGAACTCTCCTGAGCAGTCTGTTGTGTTCCATCTACCACTTGAGCACCTTGCACACAGGGAGCATGACTAGAACCATCTCTTCTAGATTGTCCATCAGCTGGTCCCACTGGACTCTCAGGGTCTACTGGGTAATCTGCATGTGCAGCCTGGCCAGTGGCACCATAACTATGACTGCGGCCATGAGTCCCAGAAGGTGTAGAAACATCCTTGCTGAGACATAACAGCTGTTGTGCACCAACTGCGCTTGGGAAACCAGACGGCTGTCCCTGTCCAGAGGTAGGAAAGTGAACCCCTGGGCTGTATCTAGAACTGCTACTATATATTGCAGTCATTGACAAGGTGTTAGTACAGACTTTGATATGTTGACTCTCACCCCTCAGAGTGTCGAACAACTGTCTGGTTTGAGTTAGAGTCCTCAACAGTTGATCCCTGGAGGGGGCTTTTAATAGCTAATTGTACAGGTAGAGGAAAACATACAGGCCTTCCCTGTGACGGGGTTCTGCCACCACTGTCAAGCATATGGTAAAGACTCATGGCACAGAAAGACAAGCCAAAGATCAACACTCTGAATTGGTAATGTTTCCTCTGAAACAGGAACCTCAGACATTTTCTGTGAGGTTTCCTGATCTTGAAATGAAGACATGCATCCTTCATGTCCAGGGAACATGCCCTGAAGAGTGACCATCTGGAACTTCTTGTATTCTATGGAAAAGTTCGGATCTCACAGATCCAGAACAGGCTACAGGTCCCCTGTCCACTTTGGGATGGGGAACTATCTGGAGTAGAAACCTGTATTACTCTGTTCCAGAGGTACAGGTGCTATGACCCACTGCTACAGCAAAGCCTGTACTTCTTCTTGCAACAGAGACATGTGCCCCGGTGTGTATGTTATCACCACAGGTGGATGATCTGAAGGGGGGTGTCGAGAAGCTCCAGAGCATGACCCTTTTCTATGATCTCCAAAACCCATACGTCTGTAGTCACCTCCCTCCGTTGGTTTAAATGGAGGGACAGGCGACCCCTGAAAGCCACCACTAGAGGTAAAAGTGGTTGGGGGGTGTATAAGGAGTCACGCTGAGCCAGTGGGGGCAGAGCCACCTGCTCCACTACCTTTGGGTACTTTTGAATGGCCATTTGGGGTTCTGCCAGGGACTGACAAAGCCCCTGCACCTTGGCCCCTTCCTTACTGTCTGAAGGCAAAACACTGCCCGCAGACACCAGCTGGATGAAAAGTACCCCTACTCCTACTGGGTACAGTACAGTACAGTACAGGAAGTGTACAGATTTTAAGGTCTTGCTAGAGGACTGAAGATCTTTTAAAACCTCTTCTACCTCCATGACGTGGACACCTTTGAAAAAGGGCTATTTTAGCTCAAACGTTTTCTGAATACAGTAAACTAAACTAAACCTCATGGCCAAACAATTTCTGTCCCCTGAATGGGGCATTAGGAATTGTTTGTTGTACATCAGTGGCAAAACCTGTCACTCTTAAAAAAGAGTAGTGCCGGAGACAAATGCCAGAGGCCGCAGCCCTGGCTGAAGCATCAAAAATGTTGTAAGCTGTGCAGAGTGAATGCTTTCTCACATCAGCACCCACATTAACGCCTGCTTGGAAGTCCCCTCAGGCAAGGCCTGTGCAGCAGCCTTGGCTTTCCTCCAAATGGTGTTCTGATACTTCATCATATGGGCCTAATAATAAGCTATACATAGGCCTAACGGGGCACAGGTATATGTACACGTGCCTTGAAGGTCCAGTCTCCTGGATTCTTTATCAGGAGGAAAGGAGTTAAGGTGCTTAGGTGCCCTGGATCTGTCATTGGCAGCTGTGATAATCATCAAGTCAGTCTCAGGCTGTGTGCAGCACAAAATGTTTTGGTGGGGAGTTGTAGAATACATTTTGTCTGCCTTTCTGATGACAGCTGGTATATTGTTTGGCCTATACCAGGCTGCGTAAGTGGCATCCTCCAAGGCTGAAACTTCAGCAGAGGGAGTTTCTGGCATCTCCAAAAACTTCCACAGGTTCTTTTTAGTAGAACACTGCTCCTCTAAAGTAAATCCCATTGCAGCTTGCAATTGCTGCATCATGGTGAAAAATCAGTGGTCCTCTGGAGGTCACCTAGGAGTGTTCACTACAGAACCCTCGCTACAGGAGGAGCCAGTGGAGCTGATGCCACGTTCATAGTGGCTCTCAGCATAGTCCTCCTCCTCTTCCTCTTCATTCTCTGGCATCATCAGATCAGGGTTGTATTCATATTCGTCATTGACTGTATCATCAGCAGGAATTAAGGACTATGCCAGCGATGTCAGTGGCAGCTGAGGAGGTCTCTGTGACAACGGAGTACCTTGTTGCATTGATGGGGTATGTGTGGAAGTCCTCATTGACGGACCCCCTGGAACCAGGCAGTAGACACCTTATCATATCTGAAAAAGGGATAAGGACTACTTGAGCATCGGTGCCACTTCAGTTGGCTGGCATGAATGGAGTGGTCGACAGCAGAGGTTGAGTCCCTGTAGATGATGGCAACATACCAGCCGTAACAGGCCAGTAGTGCCTATGCCAAACCCAGACCTTGGTGTCTGGTTGATGGTCGGACAGGGGGCTGGTGTTGCCTCTGGGGCAGAAAACTTCGTAGCAGAGGTTGTACCTGAAGTTCACACAGGTGACCTGGAATTGGCCAGGGATGTCTTCTCCTTGTACTGGTGCTCATGTTTATGACTCCCTGAAGATTTTTCCTGGGACTTCAATGACTGCAAATTGGTGGATGGGGCTGGTGACACAGATTTTTCTTGAAGCTGTTTCTCCATTCTAGTAACAGTCCTTTGGTGTAAAAATTTCTCCAAGGCCCCCTTCCTGCATCTCTTCATTGTAGAATTGGAACACCCGGCAAATCTCACAACTCTTCATGTTGTGAGCGAGGACTAGGCAACAGAGACAAACGTGGGAATCTCTCAAGTAGATTTTGTCTCCACACTCACAGTACTGGAGGAGTTTAGAGGGCTCTTTCAACGACACACAGGTTACTGAAAATCACTATAACAGTGATTACTTAGGTATATAAAGAAATAAAACAGTGGCTATGAACAGTGATGTTTCTGATGGTGGTCCGACAAGTCTGATCGATGGTGGGAAAAGAACTGGAGAGAGGAGGGGGCCACCCACATTTATGTATATGCTGACGTTGTCATGGGCAGCCCCTGGCTGACTGCTTGCAAAAGTTTCTGTGTGGTCCTAGTGCCTGGCGGCTATATGTTCCAAATGGCCTGAAGAAAGAGACATCCTGAAAGAAGATCTGAAATCATCTTGGTCAGGTTTATAGGTTTAGAATACTCCGCTGATGTCATGCTTCTGGTAATTAAGTAGGAACTTCCCGGATGCCAGGAGAAAATGGGATTTAAAGCTCCTTGAAGAATCTGCACTTTTCTCAAAGCATCATTCAATGTATTAATCCACGCTGTCACCTTTTTTGTCTGGTAAGACTGCATTGTGATCAACTTCCTGTTGCCATGGGTCACTGTTTCTGTCAGGCATGACTATCTTTTGTTAGGTCTCTGTTGCCCCTTTAACACATGAAACAGCGAAAAATGTACAGTCCCTTATTTGTTTAGACTGACTGGTGATATGAATATGGTAGGATTGACTGGTTAGTCTGTGACCAGACTACTGTACATTACTGGCACTGAACTGGTGCTGGTAATACAACAGGCTTCCTCGATGGACTGCTTCTCAGAATTACCTTGTACTACTGCAGTATCATGGACTCTGATACCGTTTGCGAAATCTTTTTTTTAGCTCTGCCAGCCACTGCTGTCATTCTCTTAAATCTTTTCTCACCCATATCCAGTGTAGAGCTTCTGACCTAGAGACTGCACCTTTCTGAATGCATCTCCACTTTTCAGCTGTCTCAGTCCACATTACTAACTTTTCCTTCCATTTTGACTCCAGCTGAACAGCTCTGACTGTTTCCAGTCTCTCCAACTCCTTCTCTCCCTCGTCTTCTGTCTCCCTTTTCTTCTACTTCTGCTTTATTCTTATTACATAAGATGTTTACTTGACAGACAAATCCTGGCTTGCTACCACAGACCCACCTAAAGCCTTTGAAAAACAAGCTCTCTGTATCTAGGCAGATCTGTGTTCTGATCAATAGAGCACAATAACTCTCACTAAGTATGTCTTTAACCCAGAAATTTTTGACCTAGCTGTACTATGGTAGTTGAGCTTCAAAGGAAATCTCTAAGTGTCTTTAGTTTTAAAAGAAGTCTTAAAAGGAAATACTTAGCTCCTCAGGAAAAATACTGCGGGACCTTGAGATCCAGTTTAGCAATTTGCAATGTTAAGTACTTTTTTAATACACTAACTTAGTTGCAGTTTAATTTATTATCTGGTTGATCCTGTGACACCCCCCCTCACCCTACATGGCCCCGTACTGTACATCCTAGAGTCCCCTGTAGCCAGCTCTCTGACGATGTGACTGACAGAGTACTCTGCGAGGTATGTCTATGTGCCAGCACCTCTATTAACTGAATACTAATATTCCTATTCCTATCTCTACTAATGTTGTGCACCAATTGTGCTTGGGCAACCAGACGGCTGGCCCTGTCCAGAGGTAGGAAAGCTAACACCTGGACTGTATCCAGAACTGCCCCTATATACTGTAGTTGTTGACAGGGTGTTAGTACAGGCTATGGTATGTTGGTAGGGACATAAATAGTAGGAACTGATGTTCCCAGCGCCACCTCAGTGCGATCAATACCAGTACACTGAGCATGATCATGTGCTCTGTAACACTAGTATTCAGTTAACAGAGGTGCTGGCACATAGATGTTCCACACAGAGCAGTCCGTCAGTCATGTCATCAGAGGGCTGCTGCAGGGGACTCTGGGATAAACAGCACAGAGCCATGATGGGCAGAAGGGGGTAGAAGGATCAACCAGATAATAAATTAAACTGCAGCTAAGTTAGTGTATTACAAAATGATTTAACATCGCAGATTGCTAAATCAGGACCTTAAGATCCCTCAGAATTTCTCCTGGGGAGCTTAGAGTCCCCTTTAAAATGACTATTTTTCTCAGGCTGAAGGCTATCCCTCACAGTAGTGTGAAGAGATGCCAGTGAGTCCATATTAATATATTGCAAATCATCAGTTTGTAATGAAGGAAGAAGGCAATTCTTTTTTTTTCTTTGTATCCTCTTTTTCTCCTCCTGGCTCCCCGCCCTGAACTTCCTTCCAGACCCCCCCCGGGCAGTCTTAGTCCCTCCTTACCTGAAGGTGAGATGCCATCCTCCACTCAGTCACGGCTTGCTCCCCAGGAGAGAATGGGTGGAGGGGATATACCCCAAACTACTTGATTTCTTCAAGAGGCAGTGATGGCCAGTAGAAGGGACTGAGTAGCGCCGGGGATATCCTCCTTGGTGTGAGGTCCAGGGCTTTGACTTTCCTGGTTTCTCCCTTGCTCCAAAGGAGCAGCACATGCAAGAGCTACAAAAATGTATATACACAGAACGTAGCATCATCATCAGCCAACATGGTTCCTCCCACCTCTGTTGAACAGTGCATCACCATTCCCTGCATCCAGGGGGCAGAGTGCTAGTGGTTGACAGGAATCTCCCTCCCAAGGGAAGGAAAGCATCCTCTGGAGCTCTCAATCCTCCCTCCTGGCTGGTCCCCCATTGGCTCAAGCTCGTTTCTGAACTTGGGTTGCCAGCGTCGTGAGCTGTAGTACTACTGATGTACCGAAGGGCCAGTGGAAGGCAATTCTTTTGTTTGTTTTATTTGTTTAAAACTTTAAGGAAGAAGCCATCGACCTGGGTTTGCACCCTGAGCTCAGCTCATTAGAGGGTCTGGCAGTAGCAGGAAGAGGATCAAATATCCCAAAGGATACTCTACTTTTCTGGGGGTGTGAAGCTCTACGTTCTGCTGCAATAATGCCATCTGGGTGACCACAGGTGGTGATGTAGCTGGAACCTACAGTGAATGGAGCAGGGCTGCCATGTGGAGTTATGCATCTGCATGTCACAATGTGCATGCATGCACTTAAAGCTCCATGGCTGGCACCCACAGGGAAAAACCAAGGGAAGCACCCCAGTCAGTGGATGATGTCCATGGCTCTATCAGACTCCACTGCTGTACCTGATGGCCTCCCGCCACAGGTTAGGAATTCCAGAGGGGTCCTCCTTCTGTTCCAACATACCCATCTTGGCAGCTAACCATGAGGGAACAAGGGAGGCTTCAGGTAAGGCACAATTGGGGAGTTGGGATTGAAAGTTGCTGTTATAAGGGCAGATGAGATCTGGCTGGAGATCAACAGCAGAGGAAGATGCACTCAGACAGTGAAAAAAGCCCAGTGCCCAACATAAATATGCAAACTCAAGGTTTATTCAGCATAAGGCAGTAAGCATGGCATAACACAGGCCCTGGCACTTTGGGTCCAATGTGACCCTTCATCAGGGGGCTGTCTGCTGTGTGCATGAGGGTTCTGTACTTTTCTTGGCTGGAAATCAGGAGCAAAAAGAGTAAATTACAAAAAAAAAAACCTTTATGGGTGGAGGTAGCGCTTAAAAAGGAAAAAAAGAGGAATTTCCATTTTTTTTAATATATGTCTTGAACTACTGACTCAACATCTTCTACTCTAACATTGTAAAAAGTCATCCATCAATGATCTCCTTTAGCCACTCGATGGCCTAATGGTGAGACAGGTAGCTTAGTTATCACCCTGGTGACCAGGGATCGCATTCCATGCCTGAGTTGTCACACACTGAATAGCAGAAGTAGTGCTGCGTTTCCATCTTGGATACCTCCTGCTTTGGGAATGGTGGGTGACTTTTTTCATTATGCAACTGCCCCATAGGCAGTAAGACTGCATAGCCTAGTGGTTAGAACACAGACCTGTGAACAAAGAGATGTAGCAGACCTGGGTTTGAATCCCCAAACCACGCTTGGATGCTATATGATCCTGAGCAAGTCCCTTAACCTCCCTATGCTTAATTCAGTCCAAGACTGCACCTGGAAATAAGCTTTGGCTAAATGTGCCTTTCCTGGCCAAAAATTCTAAATATATAAAAACAATAAAACTACCCCATGGTCATCCAGGAGGAAGTATCCATGTGGGAAGGATTGCATGGCTCCAGGTGGGGGATGAACTCCTGCTGCTGGTGTGGCATAGGACTGTGTCCAAAAGAAACAGATTTATCCAGGGTGCTCCACAGGGGTGCAATCCAACATAACAATTCAGAAAAAGTAAAGTACTCCAGCCAACTACGATCTCAGACAATGGACTTACAATATAGATCATTTTATTGCAGTGTTCCTCGGCATACACAACTGCTAAGGAGCAGGTCCCATAGCACTTTAGCCGCAGTCTAGGCCTCCATCAGAGAATGTCACTCTGCATTGTACGTCCATTGTCTGGGATAGTTTTTGGCTGGAGTGCTTTACTTTTTCTGAACTGGTGTGGCATAGGACACCGGCACATGACATGGTAACATCACTCATCTATTTTTCAGTCGAGTGTAAGGGTCCCCACTTCAATGATCTGGGGTGAGATATAAGGAGAATGAAAAACAAGTTAAAACTCTGAAGGCACTCAGAGGGATATTTTATTTGTATATCAAAGATTTTCCCCAAAAAGGCATAGTGAAATAGGCTCCATGGCCCCAGGTTGTGGGGCATCCGCTTGGCATTCTGCTGACCCAGATTCATACCCTGATCTAGACTGACAAGAGTGGAGGCTGGTAGGGAAGGCATAGGAGCATCTGTTTAGATTCCCTCCTCCTGGGGAAGGGTGCAGCAGTGCACTGTTTGGAGAGCAACACCTGGTGGAGAAACAGAGCCTTGGCTGGTGTGGGTGACTACCTTCCAGCTGCCTTTGGTGCACGCTTCTGGTGGTGGAGGGAGGAGGAGACTCAAAATTGTGGAAATCCTGCCTAACTTGGAATGCTGGATGATGGACACCCCACCACTCCCTCTACATCACCCTGCTCCCTAGCATACTGACACCCCCCCCCCCCAAGCTAACATCCCTGGTTCACCCAGAAGCATGTCCTTCCTTCCCTGGTTCAGCCATTTATAGGGAAGGGGGTCAAAGCAGGGATAAGCTAGGTTCTTCAAAGGACATTGGAGACCCTGGGGAAACTAAAAACAGCTTTAGCTGTGGAGGATGAGTTGGGACAGCTGTGCAGGGCCAAAGGAGTGAGGTTCCAAGGGGTACAAGGGAGGAGCATAAACAGAACAGGCAAAAAAAAAAAACTCCAAAAAAACAGCATACTAAGCTGCAAGCAGCTTGTTTTTAGATGCATCCTGGGGAAGGGGTGGGGGAATAATGCAAATACAAGGTGCAGAAAATGAAACAGATTATGCAACCGGTGCCGTATACCATAAAAATAGGCACAGATGTATAAGGAGTAATGTAACAGGACATGCAAAGGCAAAGAAATAATAAGAGGTGTTCAGTGACAAACTGGAAAAAATCTGCTCTGTAAAAATTGTTAAAATTATATATAATACATGCACAAATTAGAATGTCCAATAAAGCAAACAATTATAAAACTGAACAAATTATACAAGATTAAAAAAAGTAAAAAAAACCAAAAAAACACAGAAATCAGCGATAATGATAATAAAAAAGAAAAAAAACGCGATAATGATAAAGAATATCAGGAGGCATGGGCTAAAATCCAACATCTATGGGGAAGACAGCATGGTTTTAGTGCAGATGGAGAAGTGTAGGAGGGGTGAAGAGGGAAGTTTATAGAGAAAGGGAGAGGGAGAGACAAATGATGATGCCTTGTTCTTCTGCCCCAACTGCAGTGCCTGGACCTCTGTCCCCTTGCTGCAAATCTAAGGGGGAGCGAATGTGTAAACTGGCAACTTTTGTTTGTCCTCAATTCAAACCCTCTGTCTTCATTTTGACTTTCACACTTCAGCTAAAGACATTTTGGATTCTTTGGTATTAGGGGTTTGCAGGCTACAAATAGGGGTAAGTGGCATCCCTAAACCGCCTCTCACCCACCACAGGCAGTCCCAGCCTCTTCCACCCTCCCCGGGGCCTTCAGTCAGACTTTCAGAAAAAACAGCTCAGTCAGCACCTGGCATAGTGACAGGAGCCAGAAATGCATTTTGTTTTAATACAAAATGCCTGGGAGGGGGGAAGGGTGAGAAATGTGTGAGTTGGGTAAGGGGGTAGTCATGGGACTAGCCCATGCCACCTGAGAAAGGCTACAATGTATGTTTTTTTCATTAACTGGCTGAAGAAGTGTTACTGAAGTGGACTGAATCAAAGGTACAAGTGCTGAATTTCAGTACATTCATTGAATACCAATTAGTTTGGGCTTATCCTTACTCAGACTTGGTCAGGAAGTTTCATCTGGCTCAACTCTTGACTTGGTCTACCTGAAAGGCAGTTCAAGGTCAGTATATGATGGGACATACAGTGGATATCTGGAGGCCATCAGAAAACCACTGCTTTAGGCATGGGACATGTAGCTTGTGGACTAGTTAAAAAGAAAAGCCTTACATGCTACATAAGGTGGATAAAACAGGCAAAAAAACACCTTCCTTGTACAGTAGAAACCTAAAAAATATGATTTTAGCTCATAAATTCTAAAGATAAGCTTCACATTGGTGCTTAAGAAAAGAATCTGACATCACACTGGTGACATTCCAAAATCTGTGCAGGTGTGAAATTGTGACTCAGTATCACGATGATCCCAAGTTCTAAACAGAACAGCATCTTCAGAAAAAGGAAACGCTGCTACAAGTGGAAAAATATCAAATGAATCCGATAGGTTTCTTCAACTATGTGACAAAGGATTTAGATCAGGGTGGAGTGGTGGACGCGTCCTACCTAGATTTCAGTAAGGCGTTCGACACCATTCCACAGAGGAGACTATTAAGCAAGCTGGTTAGCTTAGGAGTGGGTTCAAAGGTGGTAAACTGGATAAGAACTTGGTTAGGGGATAGGCGACAGAGGGTAGCGGTAAACTGAGTTTTCACTCTGAGGAAGTGAGGCCAACCAATGGGGTGCCTCAGGGATCAGTGCTGGGACCAGTCCTCTTTAATGTCTTTATAAGTGACATTGCAGAGGATCTGGAAGGGAAGGTCTGCCTCTCTGCAGATGACACTAAAATCTACAATTGAGTGGACACTCCAGGGGGTTGGAAAGGATGAGCTGAGACCAGAGAAACTAGAAGAGTGATCAAGGGTATGGCAGCTGGATTTCAATGTGAAAAAGTGCAAAATAATGCACTTAAACCCAGGGGCAGAGTTCAAAATGGGTGGAGTAGTACTGACGACCACCAAGCAGGAAAGAGACCTGGGAGTAACCATATTGGATGACCTAAAGGTGGCCAGGCAGTCCTACGAGGCAGCTGGGAGGGCTAGTGGGATGCTGGGGTGCACAGGGAGAGGTATCACCAGCAGAAAGAGGGAGGTGGTGTTGTTTCTGTACAGAGTTGTTAAGACCCCACTAGAGTACTGTGTCCAGTTTTGGAGACCACATCTCTGGAAGGACACAGAAAGAGCGAAGGCAGACCAGAGGAGGGCAACTAAAATGGTGCTGGGTCTGCATCAAAAGCCATATGAGGAGAGACTAAAGGATCTCAATATGTACACCTTAGAACAGAAGAGGAGGGAGGGGGTTATGATACAGACCTTTAAATACCTCAAAGGGTAAATGAGGTACAGGAGGGAAGTATTTTTTAGAAGAAAAAGGAGCTCAAGAACAAGGGGACATGGTATGAAGCTGGAGGATGGGTAGATTCAGGAGAGATATGAGGGAGTATGTCACAGAAAGAGTGGTGGACTCCTGGAACAGCCTTCCAGAAGAGGTGTTTGGGGCAAAAACAGTGGTGGGGTTCAAGAATACATGAGATAGTCACAAGGGAATCATAATGAAAGGAATGGGGACAGGGAGAGGGAGAGGGAGAAAGAGCTGTAGATCGAGTACGGTCTGCGGTAATAGTGTAGGTAGGAAGGAATGGGCAGACTGGATGAGCCAAGTGGTCCTTATCTGCTGTCAGCTTCAATGTTTATGTTTCTAATACCTGTGCTGCTAACATTTTACCTTCTATGAAAAAAATACATTTTTCAATTCCATTATATTTTTTTGTCATTTATATTGTAACCTCTCCCCCCCAGCACAATGCTCCCATCCCTCCAGTTAGGCCCAGACCTACCCCCTCCACACCTTCAGCACTTACCTCCATTTCTCTTAATCTCATGACTTCCCCCCTCTCATGGTGGAGCTTGACCACAGCTAGGCTATATCTCCTACTGCTCCTGACAAATATGGTGGGAGACACCCAAGACAGGGTCGGAGTGGCTGGTAGCAAAGAGTGCAGCCCAGATGTGCCGGCTATCGGGCTGCTTCACTGTAAGGATTTCCTGGTCAGGCTCTCCCACCTAAGCAACATAGAGACAATGAGCACCTGTGGCACCAACCTGTAGGCAGAGAGCTACTGACCTTGCATGTTAACTCGTAACATCATGGCAGTTACGCTTTTTCTACCAGCAGGTGGTGCTCAAGAGAGGGGTACTCAGCTCCCCACAGGTTGGCATGCGGTGCCTACGCATCATGTTCCCGACCCCACTGGTCTGAGCCTGGTTCTCCCATGTAATGGAGCAGTGCTTCACCAGTTGGTGCCACCAGGCTGGGCATATTATTATCTAAACAGAATGAGACGGTACTGAAATTTATGGAACAGCTCCCGAACAGGTCAGTGCAGGTAGCAATACAAGAATTCTATGGATATGGGGTATGACTAAAAGCTACAGATTTACCTCAGGATAAAAAGTGGCAGTGCTTCTTATTGGCTGGAAAGAAATCCACGTACTGTAGTAAAAAACAGGCATAAACATGACATTGCAATGGGAGCTGTTGTTGTTATTGATAATGATAGCCATGTGTGAGTTTATGTGTGGATGCCCCCCGCCTCCTCCAAACATCACAGCAGTTCCTGCAAGCGTTTGGAGTGTATATATTAGCCCTAAGACCGCCGACAGAATTATCTATGCACAGCCTCCACAACAAAGCCTGCTGTTACTGCCTGGCTACCAAACTTAAAATCAATATCTACACAGCAACTCCATGCATCAAATGTAACACAGATGTTTAAGAAGACAGGTGTAAAGCCATGTCCCAACTTCTATGATTAAAAGCCTATTCTGTTAGGTAACTCTACTGCACTCTCCAAACAAACATGCTGCAAATATTACCTTTTCTGGCTTCCATTCACCAGCTTCCGACTACAGAAAAAGAAAATAGTTTTTTTTTTTTTCGCAATGACCCAATGTCTTGTGTCATTATAAACTGTTTAATGTACATTTCTAAATTACATACTGGTTCAGCACAAGTTATTTTTAAACTTAAGAGTCTTTAAGGAGACTCTGATGCCATGTTAGTAACTGGAGAAAACAATTCGTAGGCACAATTCAACTTTATAATGTAGATATTTATTGGATTCACCTTCCCATATTCCTAACCATGATAGGACATTTACATGAAAACAAGATTCTCTGTCACTTGGTTCTTAATCGGCTTTCGATGCTTCTCTACAAGTGACACAATCCTCTGGTTGTGACATCACAGCTGGTGGCATTAAGACATGATTACGATCTGACAGGAGAGGTTTACGATATCCCTTGTAGACAAGCAGCAAGAGCAGATGGCCAAGGGACAGAGGTCAGGCTTTCATGAACAAGTAAGTTTCCTATGTAATAAAGTATGAGGAAAAAAGGCAAGTACTGTATATGAAATATCAACTAAACTGTGTACATGTACATTTTTTTTTTCAAAGTTGCACCTGTGGAGCTGGAGGCTCTTTAAAACAAGTGCCCTAGGATGTTTTCAATGTTTGAGTGAGCATGTATGAGAGTGAGAGAGTGTGTGTGTGTGTGTGTGTGTGTGGAGTGAGTGAGTGGGTTGGTGAGTGATTGTGTGCATGTTTGTGCAGACACTGAAGTGCTATTGTAAAATGGGCACGCTACGTCAAGAAACGTGATCACATGACCATGCGTTATTCCAGTCCATCAACATAGGTCAGAATTAGATAACTTCCAGAACCTTATTATTCAATTTTAAAATTAAAAATAGGTGAGCCATCTTATAATTGCTATAAGGCACCCCGAGGTGTAAATAACTGTGGGATATAAACAGTTCTTGAGTGAGTAAGGCACATGGTGAAACCCGAGGCATGCCATTAGCCTACAGTACTTCATGCACTGTTGTGCCTTACTGCTTTAATACTTTTTGGTTTCCAGTGCTTGCCATACTGTGAGCCATGCTTGTAATTTCTAATGAACATGCTGGTACAGACAGGAAGCGTTTGCCAGCAGTGCAAGTCATTTTTAGGTTTACTGTGCAAGTGCCTTTCACAAAAAACATTTCAAATGCAGTGACATCAGCAGTATTTAAAGAGCTAGTGGATTCAAACCGGGCAGACAGGAAAATACTACACATTTTAAGTTGTAGCTAGCTGTAACTTTTAATTTCTGAAGTATTTTTCTTTTTCCTTGTGCTCATTACAAAGTCTTCTATGTGATAATATTGTGCTGGATGTACGGAACAGCTCTTAGCCTGGCAGCTGACATATTTATCTCCATCCCCTCCACTACACCATCAGCATTGTTATCTCACTGACAGTGACATCACAGGTGACTGACCTAGCAGCCACTGAGTGGCTGTTCTTAAGCAGCATTGATGTCACAGTCATGGAGGTCACAGTGCTGATGGTGTAGTGGGGGAGCAGAGACAGATACGTCAGCTGCCAGACACAGTGCTGTCCCACACATCACACCAACTAAAATCAAGTAAATAAAATCTTCTAATTAACCAAAGGGAAAAGAAAAAGTACCTCAGCTATAAAAAGTAATGGCTGTTTGCTTTTAAAAACTAATAGTAGTTTTAGGCGGTACACTAGCGCATTAAAACAAGCTGGTTCATAACATATTGCTTCCTTTATTTTTAGTTGGATAAAACTTGCAGTAGCAGTTCCATCTAGCCCAAGCAATTTTCCAGTAGCAGATACATTAGGGAATGTGTTCTACAGAAAATGCTTTGCAGTGCACCATGTGATCATTGACACCTGTAGGGGACCTGGGCCCTGTACAGCACCAACCAGATAGTTCAGAGTTGTTGTTTCACAGTTTATTTACTCGGGATATGGCCTTGTTGAAAAGCATCTTGTCTACAGTAGGGTGGGGGAGTCCTATCTACCCAGTTTATAGATGGAAGGACTGGAGCACTGAAAAGGGTTAAGAAGCATGCTTCAGGTCACACAGTGAGGAAAAGGTTCTGGTGGGAGTCAAACTTGGGATTTTCTGGTTGACAATTTGGTGCTCTAAGCAATGAACCACACCTCCTCCCCCAAAGGGCTCAGAGGGACTGTAAAAAATTCACATGCCGTTATTTTAAAGCACTTTGACCCTACATTTCCTGCTGTGTGCAGTGGGTTGAATCCCAGCTAGTACCGTGTGACCTCACCAGCCCTGCATGTGTGATTTGCTATGTGTTGTCACACAAAGGATTATACTGTCAGAAACAAAAGTGCTGTCGTACCAAACATTTACAGAGATCCAGATTTCAAAACCTACAAAAAAGTGAGTAGGCGATATCTCTTTTCACATTTAAATGATATTGATTTGCCATGCTGATGTACAGTATGTTCAGAATCAAATCCAAATGTGCACTGAGGTGGAAGGCATAGATATAAGAATGCATATGTTAAGTAAACAATGTCTTACAAGTTGATTGGGGGAGTGACATACCGGGCCTTGCCATTGATTTTGGTTACTCCTACTGTCTAATATCCATACCTACTGGTACTATGATATGAATGTTATGCTCTGTTTGAATTGAACAGAATGCTAAACGCATAAAATGAAGTACCGCTGTATTTACGCTCTTACGCATTTCCTAAAGTACAATATAGGGTGTACAAGGGATCTGGGCACTAAATACAGGCGGTAGAGGCAAAGAGGCACCAAAGGGTTCTGGCTTACAAATTTCATTTTTCTAGCTACACCACTGGTTGGAAGCACAACCCTATAAAGTGCAGATACATGTGTTTTATTCCAAAGGAACAACATGGTACGGCTCTGAGACCAGGAGTGGGCAAAATTGTTTTCTGACAGGTGCAGGAGTCCCATATCTGCAGGGATTCCTGTGTGTTACAGGGAAATGGAGCCATCTGCATGGAAATTGTTTCCGTAGACTTGCATCGGTTATACAGAAAAACACAGACATTTGGCTCCCACAGGAAACAATGTAATCTACAGTGAAACTCAGGAAAATTGCCCCGGAGTCACAGGGAATATACCAAATTAATCGGGGAGCACTGCAGGTGGCCAGTGGATGGGCGGAAATGGCTGTTTAGTTCATCTTAAGTGCTGCATGAGCTTCTCAGGGCCGGCATTTTGCACTGATTATGAGGACACCAGCGTATGTGCAAACCAGGGAATCCCATGCTGGAATTAGCTGTGAGTCTGGCACATTGCCAAGGTGAGGCACTTAGCTTCCACGAAGGAAGGGGGCAAGCTGTATTTGTTCACCACTAGTCACAGACAATAAAACAAGGCACTTACCACAGCTTCTTGCAGATTAAAGTATACCTACACCAACAGACAAACAACCTACCTCAAAAACTGTTGTATTATCCATCTGAACAGTTCTTTATTAAATGTAAAATACAAAGTGCTTTAATAAGCGAGTCCGTACACAGTGGAGGCTAAAAAAACCTTACAAAACTTATGTATTTATGCTGAACTATATTATATGGATATCGATATAGGTGTAGCCCGGTTAAATCAGCAAGAGGTGGTAAGTGCCTAACTATGGCACCATGCAGACTACAGAGCCCCTACTTCTTGCACTCTGGTTGTATTTCTTCACCCTCTGCCAGCAGGTTATGAATCAGCACTGATGTGAAGATAACCATTTACCCACGGTCCAGGCTGCAGAAACCAGTTTAGTGCTTATGACCCCAAACACTGGGGTGGGGAACAACAAGGGGAAAATACAACAAAGAATGATAAAAAATAATAATGACACATGTGTGTGTGTGTGTGTGTGTGTGTGTGTGTGTGTGTGTGTATGTGCACACATGTGCAATACTAGCAAAAAACAGTATTTTTCCCCAGGGGATAGAACTGTTAGGACCAATAAGGTCCTATTTTCAAAGTCGTCCTTTTATAAATACTGAACATGGACAAGCGCTGGGTGGTCTTGATGGGCTTACGACTTTCTTCTGTACAAATTCATATATATATATATATATATATATATATATAATATATGTATGTGTGTGTGTGTGTGTGTAATAGATAACCCACCCTTAGGTGTGCGGTCGTGCTCTGATATATGCACGAGCTCAGCAGGCTGGCAATGGCCAACCACCCAAGGCGTATGATATCAGAGCGGTGATCACACATCCTAGAGTGGGTTATCTATCTTATAAAATGGTAAAATAGTTTTTGGGGTAAACATGCAGGTATGTGGTTGTGCTCTCATATACGCACGGTCACGGGATGCTCATGCTCAAATAAAAGAGCAGCAATTTCCCTACCCATTTTATAAATATATATATATATATATATAATATATATAGATAGATATATTGGATTTTTTTCTTTCCTAGTGGTTGAAGAAGGTTGCTCTAGAGCATTGGACTACTGATTTTCCACTGCAGTGTTTAGAAGAAGGAAAGCAAGTTATAAATAATTGTTAGGGCAGGACATATAGATTTCACGCTTTCACTGAGTGCTTCCAACATGATTTAGTCACTTAATTATATGTGTGACAGGGAATTTTTAAAAGGTTTCTGCATAAGTCAGCTGCCCGATGGTCCAATGGGTAGTGTACTGTGCTCCCACGCTGGTGACCCAGGTTCGGGGGGGGGTGGATTCCAATGACCAAGGGGCTGGAGTGGCAGTGCAACCTGGCAGTGCCCACAGCCGGGAAGGGATGGCGTCATGGTTCTGCCACCACAGTGTCTCCTGAGGTGGGACAGGGAACTTGCCTCATCCAAAGGGGGCCACTGTGTGACTGCGAGATCTGTCAGGACTGTGTCTAGGTACTGACTGGGAGTTGGCTGGGGATGGGGAGAGAAAACCTGGGAGAGAGAAAAACGTATGGGCCTCAAGCTGTGTAAATGATCGTTGCTGGCAGCCTTGGGCCCTGCACTGTGTCAATTCCCATCAGCTATGATGGTTGGGGGGGGGGGAGTAGCAAACAGGGTTGAAGTGTTGCCGAAGGACCAGAGTGTGAGGTACTGGTGGCCATATGGGGGGGTCAAAAAGCAAGAAGACTGTCATTCATGCCCACAGTATTGGTTTAGTTATAAATACATTCAGTAACTGTGATGTTGACCCATGCAAAGCACACAAATAACTCAGCTAGCAGTCTTCTCCTTGCATAGGAAATGGAATCTGATACTACTGATTACACAGATTACACAGAAACGTGACAGCAGAAAAAGGCCACATGGCCCATCTAATCTGCCCAATACCCTACCACCCTACTGGATGGGACTTTTTTCACTGGGGACTATATTTAAGAGGTTTTCCAGTTTCCAGCAACAAATTCCCAGCTGGCATCAGAATAACTCTGTTGCACAACATCCCCCTAAAGTCTGAATTTCAGGATTTTCCATTTGTTACTAGGGAATGATTTTCAGTAAAACATGATCTTATTTTGTTAGACATCACTTGTTCCATCTGCTTACTGCAGTCCTGAATTCTTAATCCTTCGTTTATGACATCACAACATTCTTTTCCCCTTGGACTTCATGTATCCCCATTGCTTATACATCTCATAAAGTCCCAGTCCTTTGCTTGAGACACCACATCCTGTTTTCATGAAAATGATTCTGATGTGACAGGTGGAAAATTATGACTTCAGGGCAGGAAAAGCAACAGGAACAGATAAACCTAAGGGGCAAACCAGTGTAAATGTGCATGGCAATTTGCATGTACACCCCATCATGCTTTGCATAATGGAGGTATGTATGATTTTGTATTTCTTTGAAATAAAGGGCAAATAGCCTGTTTTCATGTAAATGTTGTTTGTAATATACTGTAGAACAGCATGCCCTGAAAGTATATTTTTTGGGAAATTTGAGTTCTACTCGGACCAAATTTAAATTTTTTTACAGGAACTTGAAAAATCTCTGAATCGGATCCCCACGGTTGTATCTGTTACATTACAATAGTTACTGCTGTGAGCTTACACTAAACAACAACACACCTTGCTTGTAACCATTAAAAGACCTGTCTTGCAAGGTGAGGATAAGTGAAATATTCCAATTTAAGAAGAAGGGGAAATATGTTTATATATATATATATATATATATATATATATATATACATATATATATCTATGTCTACTCAGTAATTAGAGAAACATTTCAAATCAGACTATGTTTAATATGTTAAAACGTGAATGAGGAGCTGTCTTATGGTTACGAATGTCTTCTCTTGCATCTGTATGATGCCAGATGTGGCTTTCTCACCTACAGTTCCCAATTCCACCCTAAGAATATGGGAAGAGACACTTATTTAAGCATAAGAGTACTCCAGGTTAGCCTCATAACAAAGGACAGGTGTAGTTATTACAGCCTGAATGTCCTACGTGTGGTTTGCATGTCACCTTTCTGTGTACAGGCCGGGTTGTTGACAGCACATACCTTGCCCTTGTGTGTTTCCTGTAGCCACTGTCTCAGCTGGATGAGGTAGCTCTCCTGCATCGGTGTCAGCTGACCCAGGTACCGCTCTATGTAATCCGCATCCAGTTTGTCAGCTTACAAAACAAAAAGCAAGGCACACGAATTAGTCATTTGTTCAAGTGTCTTGATAACTAACTGTGTACATGGATCTCCATGTTAGGGAGACCTGCTACACAGGACACCATAGTATCAGGCAGAGATCCCAAGAACAGGAGAGGTTTAGAACTGAGCATTGTGAACCTTGAGCCCAAGGCTGGAATCCTACAGCCACAACTTACTGTGCTCACTGTGACCCAGAGAAAGCCTTTTAACTCCACTGTTCTTACCCTGTCTCAAGTGTCTCATTAATCTACAGTATCTGTGTGCTGGATGCCAGTGTTTTGAAGTGCTGGATTCTCCCTGTTTGTCTAATAAAGCGGCAACATTTTCTCCCTTCCCTCTGCTAGGTTATTTAAGCAATAAGACATGACAGGGCGTTGGTTGTACTAGGTTTACCCCACAGTCAGGCCCTGACTGTGGGGTAAACCTAGTACAACTAATGTGCCTGAAGTGCCTTATTGCTTATATAAAATGGGCCCAGGGGCAACTTTTAAAAAGTAAACACTATAAACGTTTTCAAACCCACAAAAATTATAATAAAATGTTGCTAAATAAGGTAAAATAGTCCCTCTACAGATATTTTTCACCTGTCAGTCATTTGTCTTTCTTCTTATTCAGTACACTGAGTGATTGTTTACCATGGAATAGAAGAATTCAAAGCTACGTATTATTCCAGTAGTAGACTCCCCCCCCCAAACACACACACACACCGAATGGTCACATGGAATACATGAATTCAGAATTCTTCAGAGTTCCTCTGGCATACACACACAGGCCTCAAGTGGAGCTAGAACCTCGTTTTATCTGTTGCCTGGTAAGGAGCTGGGAGTTTTCTGGCAAACTGGTGGGGATAGGAGGGGGATTTTTCATGGTCATCACAGAAACATCAGCAATGGAAACTCTGAACAGTACTTGATTTTCTGAATTTGTGTATGAGTGTAAGGAAGGACTCTTCAGTGAAAATAACATTTAATTATTTATTTACTTCAGTTAATTTGATGGACTTTCATTTTTAGGACCTAGTTGAAGATTTCTATGTATGAGTAAAGTTTGCAGCCATGTTTGTGATGGAGATTAGGAAGCAAGTAACTTATGAATTCTGTGAATTGCCCCAGTTGGCAGGGACTTGTTTTTAGCCATTGGTAGTGCTCTCTTAAGATAATGGCTAGAACCAAGTCTCAGCCAATCAGGACACAGGGATTTCCTTGCCCATTTTATTTTATGTGTTTTGGGATACAGTTTGGATGAAAAGCACTATATAAAATCAAATCCTATAATTTCGTTTCCTGATCGGACCCAACCTCTATCTTGTCCTAGAAACAGAGGTCAGTCCGGAGCTTGTTAACATTCTTGTGCCTTAACAACACACCTGACTTAACTCACAACCCAGCTTTGTTTATAATGATACACTCGGGACTACAGGGGCCAAGTTTTCAGTTGCTGTTGGTGGCAAATGTCTGGCAGCTAAAATTCAATGCCAAAGTGTGCAAGGTAATGCACCTAGAAAAAAAGAACCCCAGGACAGAATACTCGATGGGTGGGGTAAAACTCAGTACTACAGCCGAGGAGCATGATCTGGGAGCCATCATTAGCAACACCCTTCCTTAAGCAGGCTAGCCAAGGGGACAAGGCTTGTAGGAAGGCAAACAGGATGCTGGGGTGTATTAGAAGAGCTACTGGTAGGAAGAAAAAATACACCCCCCGTAGATCCTTGGTGAAGCCACACATGGAGTACTGTGTCTAGTTCTGGAGCCCTCACCTTAGAAAGGACATAGACAGGCTGGAGGCGGTACAGTGTAGGGTGACAAAGATAGTTCTGGGCCTACAAGGGAAGTCCTATGTGGAACGCCTTAGGGCACTGAACATGTATTCATTGGAGAACAGAAGGGAGAGGAGGAATATAATAGAAGCATTCACATTCTTGAAAAGAATAAACAAAGTAAGCTACGAGGAATTATTTAGCAGTTCGATGACATGTTGGCATGAGTGGAAACTGACAGTAGGTTCAGAAGGGATGTGAGGAAATATTACTTTATAGAAAGGATGGAGGAACCATCTAACTGCCTGCCAAAGTGGTAGCAGCTGAAACTGTGAGGGGCTTCAAAAGAGCTTGGGACAGAATGAAGGGATAGTGATCTCTGGCAGTGACAAGGAAGGGGAATGGAATAGGACAATAGATGGGGAGGGTTAATGGGAGGCAGTATAGCTCAGTGGTTTAAGGCTCTGAGCTGCAAATCTGGTGACATCCAGCAGGCCAGACCTGGGTTTGAATCCCAGAGCTTCCACTTGCATACTGTGTGACCCTGAGCAAGTCACTTAACTTCCCTGTGCTCCCAGGTCACTCCTGTAAAAAAGCTTTCAGCTTAGTGCGCTACTCCTGGTTAAACAACTAAATAAAAAAAAAAAAAGTTAGATCACGGGGTTCTATAGGGACCCATGGGCAGACTAGATGAACCTTTGGTCTTTTTCCTGCCGTCATTTTCTATCTTTCTAAGTTTCTGTATATAAAAACAGGTCCAATGGCCTTCAAGAAATGCAGCAACAATGAGAGATTTCACAAGAGTACTTTTATAAATATTTACAAGCAAGAAACTATCATGGAGTCTCCCTGACGGCCCAGAGGCAGCGCATCATGCTGCTGTGTAGGTGACTTAAGTTTGGAAAGTGAGCTCAGGTCACTGCATCAGGAGGCAGCCCTGGCCACAGTTGCTGTTGATTGGCAGTGCCTTGTGGTCGGGGAGGTAAAGCATTGGGCATTAGTGGATGTCACTTTGTATAGCTGTGGACAACAGAGGCTACGTCCATGTCTGAGGTCAGGTTAGGAGCCAGGAAGAAAGCCGGGGTTAAAAATACCATAGCCATTTGTGTGATGGTCTTGGCTCTGAGGACTTCTCTGGGTCTTAGTGCCAGTCAGTTCTGTATCCTAGTCCAAGTGGTGGTCTACCTCGGGCGGTAGACCCACAGGAGATGCCAGGCTAAGCTGGGTCCCAAGGAGGACAAGGGACTAACAGGGCTGATAGGGGTATAGTCCTATGAACAGGTTATATCGCTGGAAGATGACCATGGCTAGGAGAAAAAGCTCTATTAACAAGAAAAAAAAAAGAAAAAAGAAAAGAAACTACCGTAGGAGAGTGGAAGAGGTGAAGACGGATCACCTGCCCTGACAGATCTAAAAGGGGTTATCCAAAGAGGCCATACACATGTAGACAATGGCCCTGATAATAAGGACTTGCAGAGCCATATCGAAGGATATGGCCAACCTGTCAGAGAAATGCAGGGCGACCTGGGATCAGGATCTAGGTATTTCACTGGAAGAAGAGACACAGACTGAGATACTGTATGTCAAGGGCACATGGGACTCCTTATTTGCAAATGGTTCAAGAAATTCCACAGGCTTTTTTGGCTTCCACATGCAGTGCATAAGTTCCACAAGGACATCCTGTCTACATAGGTTAGATGTCAGCAGGATATAGGTACAACAAGTATGTACTACCACTGGTGCTGGACCTTTAGACAACTAGAATAATTTTGAGGGACTTGAGAAAGGAAACCCCTGGGATGACAGGTATTCTCGTATAGGACACCTCAACTACAATGTTACTAGGAATGGAGGAATATGGGGAGAGTCACATATGTTGCTTCCGAGAGTGGTCAGGAAACTCTTGGCCTTTGCTAAAAAGTGTATATATATATACATACAGATGGGTGAACCATGTGGCCGCTACTAAGGGGTAATAGTTAGAAGGAAAGCAAGCAAATTGTTTTTAATATAGACCCTCCTCCCAAGGGTTCAAAGTGCTGTACATATATATACACACAAATTCACATTCTTAGAAAACAGCAATAAAATACTGTACATAAATCCTTAATTCACAATAATCCCCTCTACTATAAACCAGAATACACTAGTTTAAAATAAACCTTCAAAAGCTAGAGATAAGAGATGAGTTTTCAGAGCTTGTTTTAAAACTTCCACTGAGGCGATCTAACAAAGCTTGTTTGGTAAAGAATTCCACATGCAAGGGGAGTTCACTGAAAAGGCCCTTTCACCTGAAGATTTTCAGTCTTCAACTGAATCTCTCCTGCTAACTGAAGAGGCCAAACTGGAGTATATGGGAGCCAGAGGTCTTTTATGTAGTTGGGACTCATCCCATGAGATGCCTTGAATACCATCAATCAAATCTTGAAGGTGGTACACCATGTAACCAGTAGTCAATGCAGTTTACACAGCACCAGTGTGATATGATTGAAAATGCTTGTATTAGATATCACTGGGACTGCAGCATTCTGCACTAGCTGTAGAAGATGCATTAAATCTCCATAAAACCAAAGATAAAAAGCTTTACAATTGTCTAGACAGTATGTAACAAAGGTGTGGATTACAGTCACCAGGTCATCATTCCAGATAAAGGGCTTCACTCGGGTGAACTCCTAGTGGATGCGCTATCACTGGAGAGGCCAACTCTAGAACTCAAGGGAGAGGTATCTGACAGAATTTGGGGAGTCATAACTAAGTTACCCTTGGGTACACAGGCAATGATAGGGATGGGCGGGAAAGAGAGGACCAATATCAAGGGGTGTACTACGAAGAGATGGGGGGAGGAGAAAACAGATGGGAGAGAAGAATTGAAGGGAGGATGACACAAAGGAGAGGACACCACTGGGAGTGGAAGGGAATAGGAAGGGAGAGAGCAGTATGTGAGGAGAGGAGAGGAGAGGAGCACTGATACTTAAGGTCAAGAATAATATAGGTAGAGATGGTCACCACTGATCTAGGGACCAAGTGATGGGAGGATCCAAATGCTGAGCTGGAAAAAAGGCAAGGATCAAGAGGGGAGTTTTGGGAAAATAATGTAGTACCTGATGGGGTGACAATATGAGGGCCTAATGTCTGTATATACATTATAATCCGAGTGCTGTACTGTTTTATATGCATGTTATAACATTTCAAAAAAAGACTATTCAACAAAAGAAAGAATGTTTATATGGTATACTGGTATATTTTCCATACAGATCCGGCAGGTGCCATGAGCCCAAGTGCTTTGTGTTGTGCTGCCACTTCGTCAGGCAGCCTGCACTTTCTGAAGAATTCTTCTGGTGGTAATTTGCTTTATTTTGTGGGTCTATGGAGCCTTGTTAGTTGACCCATGGCTCCGATTTTACCTAACGTCCACTTAAATGGCAAAAAAAACCAGGGTCTGAAAATGATGCTCCACAGACTTCAGTGGGGTGTGGTCCTGTGCTCTCCATATATAGATGTCATAAAACGTCAGAGTGCTGGGGCAGAGAGGGTTAGTAGGAAGTAGAAAGGGATCATGCCACAAGCCCTTTGGGGGCAATTTGCAATGCCTTCCCTTCCTGGGGGGCTGTTAAAAAATTAACAAAGTGCCAAAGAGAACTCCCATTAAGGTAAGGGGAGCTTCCTCTTTGTTAGAGTATAGTAAAAAAACAAGAAAGGTTCTCTTTCAAAAAAAAAAACAACTATTAAAAAAAACTGTTAAAAAAATTAACAAAGTGCCAAAGAGGAACTCCCATTAAGGTAAGGGAGCTTCCTCTTTGTTATTTTAGGTATTGTAAAAAAACAAGAAAGGTTCTCTTTCAAAAAAAAAACTATTAAAATACTTAACATTATTTTATATCTGTGCATTTTTCATCCCTCCCCCACCGTAAAAAAAAATAATCCTGGACCTATTTTATAATTGCAGTAAGACACCCCAGGATAGCTTTGTGGTGGGTTAGCAGTATTTGTTGGCTAACTGAAGGCACTATGTGATGGGATAACAGCATTTCTCGGCTAACTGAAGGCACTGTGGTGCCTTGTGACTCTCAACACACCTGAGGTGTACCATAGTTGCACCGTAATGCATACCCTGGATGTCTTTTTCTTAAATACAGCATGTATTTACAATTACTAGGGCTTACATACCACTGTTATACGTGAAACTTGTCATACAGTTGCATTCCATACTAGAACAGATGGGAACAGCTTCTTGCTACAAAACTTCATTTGCATGCAGAAATATGAAGGAATATATTACAGAGGTGGTGTCTGTCTACTTCTAAAATCTAAAGAGAGTCTTTGACTTCAGCAGATAGGTAGGCATGAATGTATACATTTTTTGAAAGTATATTCCGTTCAAAATTCATGCATTTACCTACCATCAGGTGTAGATGGCTCTGCACCAGAGCAAAGGCTGCTGGTTGGTTCTTTGGTAGTGCTATGTGCTAAGGTCTCCGCTGGCTCCACCCCTAAATCTTGCACCAAAACGTGGGGCGATCCACTGGCCACAGTCACAGCTTCTTTTACAGTACAGACATCAGTGGGTGTCCACCGGGGAATGTAAGTAATATCCTGAGAAATGAGTTCATTCAGGTAATGCTCGATAACTTCTTTACCCTAATGAATGAAAAAAGAAAATGGTCACCAACACAGCAACAAACTCTGGTCAGAGCCAAGACAGCTGCTATGCACTAGCCTGATAAGGAATATAGAATTTGGCTGTATGCAATGGTCACTGATAGATTTTTGTTATAAGGAATCCACAACAGCTCCTGGCCCTACACAACAGGGATTGAGTGACCACCATACAGAATAATGTCACACTATACACTTTGTTAACACAGAAACATAGAACTGGTCAGCAGATAAGATCCACTTGGTTCACCTAGTCTGCCAATGTGTCCTTGCCTATACTGTCACCATAGATCCTACATGATTTCTAGCTACCTCACCCTTCCCTGCTTCCCAAGTAAGATTCCCTTGTGCCTATCCCATGCATGCTTGAAGGCCACCACTGTTTTTGCCCCTACCACCTCCACTGGAAGGTTATTCCAGGCATCCACCTACTCTTTCAGTGAAGAAGTACTTCTTCACATCCCTCCTAAATGTTTCGTCTTCCAGCTTCATTGCATGTCCCTTTGTTATTGAACACCTTCTCCTCTGAAAAATACTCTCCTCTCTAATGTGCCTATCATTAAAAGATGCTTTTAACAATAACTTGTCTCCTGTAGTCTTTCATCTAGATTACTTTATTCAAACTGTACATCTCTGTGAACAGTAAACCAAAGTATTCAATCCTTTGCATGAGCACATCAGACAGCACGTAGGTCATCAGATAACATGTCCAAGTGTGCATTCTATATCTTGATGTAGGCTCAAAACCACAGCACAGCCAGAAAGTAATGGAAACTTGACACTGAATTTTATGTGTTGGCCTGGATTTCTGAATATTTATCTGATTTTCATCTACTGATGGAAGCCAGACAGGAAGTGTTTTACTTGAGATTTCACTAGCTTTACAAACCACTAACTGTACTTAGAAAAAGGGTAGGGATATTTCCTGGTCTCTGACTGGCTGAACCCCTTGCCAAGGGGTACAATTATGTACCGACAGAGACCGGGAAGTAACAAAGTCCATGTGCCAGCCTGCCCTATCATGCCAGATATTAATATACCCCCTGAATTTCACATTCAGCCAGGGCACCATACTTGTTTGCTTGTTTACTTAGATTTAATCATAGAGCCCCCAGTCACCTCTTGTCATTCAAAACAAAATAAGTAACAAGCTTGCAGTTTTAAAATCTATCATTGTATTTTATTTGCCATTCAATTCAGCTTGCTCTTCTATCAGTCCCTAACCATTTCCCAGTTGCAACCGCTCTACAGTTCCTGACTATGCTCAGACAAAAATACCTCGCTCACAACTTTTAAAAGGTAAGCCTTTGATTTAGCTAAAATAAAAAATAAAAAGTCACCTTAGCTCTAGCACCATTAAAGCACCTACTTTCTACATCTCGACTCTCACTCTCTTCACAGTCATCCACTCGGCTGCTGTTCAGAACACTACTGGACACCCCCCAGCTTTCTCTGCTCCTACAACCCACCTGGATGTCTCCACTTGCAGGAGCAGAAATCACAAAAGTACCGCTGGTCTCACAGACCCAGTACTTGCAGTCACCAACAGTTGCATACTATATGCATACAGGAGATGAAAAACTG
This sequence comes from Neoceratodus forsteri, assembly GCA_016271365.2. Taxonomy (NCBI): domain Eukaryota; kingdom Metazoa; phylum Chordata; order Ceratodontiformes; family Ceratodontidae; genus Neoceratodus; species Neoceratodus forsteri. The sequence continues at coordinate 116,032,342 of JADMNL010000025.1, forward strand.
AGGGGGTGTGGGGAAAGGTGGGGTGGAAAAGATTAATTTAAATTGGACAACACATTCCAAAGTGAAACAGTGGCACAGCAGAAAACCCAATGGCACCTTCTACAGCCAATACCAGCAGTGGAGGGACTACTTTACAAGAAATATTTTTATTAACATACATTAACCACATACTGTATTTTTTTTCTAAAATACAACCTGAAACTTATTTTTTAAATACACTAATACCCTCCAGGGTGGGTGGTATGGGTTATACTAGACCTTCCAGGGGATACAAGGTCCAACGTCGCAATACCCCTGGGGTGGTCCGGTATAGCCCAATACTGCCCACCCTGTTGGGTATTATTGCTAGCTTACACACTAGTTTGAGTTTTCAGATGTGTTGTGTATGTTCTTCTTTGTTACTGTGAATAAACTGTGTAACTGGCCCTTTTTCCAATATAATATGCATTTCTTAATATTAGTCGACTGCATATTGGTTAAAGCTAAAATTTTAGTTTTTTAAGTAGCTTCAATGCATGCCAATTATTTATGTAAGGGAATACAGACATACTCACGCACACAGAGTCACACATACTCACAAAGGAACCAAAACCTTTGAAATCCTTAATCTGCTGTTTTTCTTTGTATCTTCTGAATGCCACCCATTTTTCTTTCACCACGATGGCCACTTCCCTAGAAGTCACACAACGTATATAAGCGTGGGTGGCCCTGCTCCCTTCTCAGTTCTTTCCCTAGCTGGAGGCCATGAGAGACAGGAGTCCCACCAAGGAACTGAGGATAGAGAGAAGGTGCCCAGTTAGCAGGAAGGCTGGAGCAACAGGACAGCCGAGCAATAGAGAGAAAGAGAGAAAAGGGGGATGGAGGGAGGGCCGGCAAGACCTGATGACAGGGATTCCTTTGAAGATCTACTGTTATGGTTCTTCAGGGTAATCTGTCATCAGGTCACACCTATGGAACGAGTCTGAAGCAGTACTGACAGCAAGGACAGTCTGGGTGGCAGGAGGCCAAAGGCCTAAGAAAAAAGGCCCTGAAGCACAGCAAGACCAAAGCCTGCCCTTCTTCTGGTTGCAATGTCCAGACTGTAGTGTTTGGTGAAAGTGTGGACAGTACTCCAAGTGGCAGCGGGGCAAATCTCGGCTGCAGACACGCCTGTGAAACAGGCAATAGAAGTGGCCATGCTCCTAGTGGAATGGCCCTTAACAACCCCAGGAAGTTCCTTATCATACTTCCTGCAATAAAAAAATAATACAGTTGCTGACAGGCAAAGAACAAAGGAATCACTTTAAAATAAAGTGATTCAAAAGTAAATAAAGGAAAAAAGTTAAGTAAAAACGGTGTTCGAACTGAATAGCGAAGCATCCATGGAGTCCGTGTGTGAATGGCTGATGGCAGGAAAGAACTGAGGAGGGAGCAGGGCCATCTGCATTTATCTAAGGTGTGTGACTTTGGAGCCTGATGTTGGCATTGGAGACCCCTAATAGACTGCTGCAGAAAAAAGCTTCTGTGAGATCCTGACATCTGATGGAGAAGTTCCATAGGTATGACCTGATGACAGATATATCCCTTAAGAAGATTTAAATATTTTTCTACAGTGCTGTGCTGTTTACTGTCAGAAACATGTGGTAGCACCATCCTAATACATCTACAGTATGAATCTAGCATGTACATTCAACAGGAAACCTCAGCAGAAGAGTTTTAAAAATTGCAAGTGGCGGGCATCTTTGATGATGTGAGTCATTAATTACAAAATTAGCTATAAAAGCTGTTTTTAACATTATCTGAGAAAACTAAAAATACACTGAGCATGAATCCACAGATGTCAGAAATACATTTTTGCCAAAAAAACTATATGCTTAATATTTTTGCCGATTAACAAAATACTGCTGCTTTAAATCATGGGGTTTGAGACAGTAGGTGGGTAGTAATGGGAAGACTTGGGGTTATTGACTGCCCCAATGGCCCAGCGGCACAGCACTGCACTGCCACGCAGGTGATGTTAGTTCATAATGCCACGCTGGGAAGCAAGTCTGGCTGCAGCAGCAGCCACTAAGCACTGCACTATGATTGGGGAGGGTTAGCCTTGGGCTCCTGTGCCGCACCAACCTCTGCGGTGGGCCAAGGCAGCTTGCTCCCCTCTGCATGACATCATTGTATGCTGCCGAGTCCAAATAGAACACTCCGCTCCTGCCAGGGTGGAGAGATGAACCAGAGAGAAAACTGGGGACAAAAAACATACGCCCCCCCGAACCATCTAGATAATGTCATGAGTTCCAGGAACTCCACCGGGTCCTAGTGCCAGCAGCACTGTATCCTAGTCCATATAAAGGACTCTTTCATGGGGGACAACAGCCCCTCCAGAGCTCCGGCCATGAAGGGTAGAGCCACTGGGGATGTTTAGATGGATGAGGATCCACGGAGGACAAGGGGTAATGGACTTGAACAGGGTATACTGTATATACCTGGGAATATAGGGTATATCCCAGAAGAGTATGCCTGGAGAGAAAAAGTTCTATAAAAGAAAAGACTTAGGCCACCTAGTTCACCCCACTACACTCTGAGCACTAGACTACAGTAGTTCTAGAAGTGTTATCTGATATGCAGCTTTAGGGAAACGTGGGCAGTATACAAACAAACTCTGGGCAGAGCCAAAATAGCTTCCAGTCCTCCATTTCATAAGCTGCTTTCCACAAACAACCCTGCCCCTCCCTCAATTATCTGTCCTTCCTGCAGTACAACCCCCTGTCCACTCTTTCCTGACAGCGCCTCTGTCCCACCTCTCTTACCTACAGAGTGTCCCCCACCCCACTCACACAGATTAACTTACCCTTCCCCCATCAGCAGCTCTCCTGGCACCTCTCCCACCACCATCCTGTACTTATCTCTTCATAGTCGAATGCCCCAGCTCCCATCCAGAGTCTCCGCCAAGTTGCTGGGGTACCTCTTTCAGTCATGACTCCTTTTCCCACCAACTTACCCATTTCCAGCTGCTCTCATTTAGCATACTCCAGAATAGAGAACAGCATCATCGAATCATAAACAACTGGGAAGTGGAGCACTCTTTACAAGTGCTCAGTGGAAGTGGGTGGTGGCAGACTCTTCTGCCATTCTGCCTCCGACAGTGATTTTTCCCCCCACCCACTTTCTTCATTTTAAGTGTGTTTTTATGCCCCTTTAGGTCCAATGGACTTATAGTGTCAGCTACTGTGATTCCCAAGTGTCTCACTATGCTGATGGTATTTGATTCAGAAGTCACCTCCTCCCCATTCACAGTCAATTTCTGTTTGACAGCATTTTATCATAATGTGATGTGGAGCCAGTTACCTGCCTTCATAATTCTGGAAGCATTTCAATGTTATCTGGATGGCTAGCCAAGGCTGTGAGAGGAGGGTCTGCACCAATCACTGTCCCTCTCTCTGCCACAGTTCTTGTATCCTTTTGTTGGGTAGCATGGGGTGGATTGGGTGTTTAGTGGCTGGAGGAAGGGGAGGTATCATCGTCTTTTTTGGCTGGAGCTGGGGGTGGGATTTGGTGTTGCTGAGTTGGTGAGGGAAGGGATGTTTTATGGATTATTTTTTAGGGTCTGGGGGTTGTGGGAAGGGAGTTTGATCATGATACTGGTTGGAGCTGTTGGGAGGGAGGATGGAATAGGCTACTACGAGAGGGCAGGGATGGAAACTTATTTTTTTAAGACTTTTGAGCCTCTTTTAAAAAACTTCCCTTACACTGCTAATTGTTAGACAAGTACACGTGTAGCCAGCAAAGTAAAACTTACCAACTAGAGGTGCTTAGAACTGTAGATTCAGAATCTGAATCATTATATTCCAATCCAGTTTTCATATTAGCATGTTTGCTGTTGCAGTCTGAAAATCCTAATTCCAAAATTAAAGGTAAAAATAATGGTTTCACATTGGAAATTAGGAATTAGGATTTTGATTCCAAGGTCCTTATCAGAATTAAACAGGATTCAGAATTGGATTTTTAATTTTATTTTAGACTGCTCCTTATCCCCTGACTTGTATAATACCCTTCTTCCCCCTTCTGAGTCTGCTTTACCACTTGTTCTCATTTGAAACAGTAAAAGGTGCATTGCTTTTAATTTGGCTCCAACAAGGTTTTCATCAGTATACTCAGCTTTTTTTGTACACTTGTTGTCCCGTAAGGTCAGGAAGCAGTGTCTACTACATGCTAGTTCATTATACACTAGTCACAAGAAAGTGACGTTAAACAAAAGGCATTCAAAAACAACAGAGAAGACTGATGAAAACCTGGTCAGAGCCATACTTAATTTCAACTGTGAAAAAAAAGTGGTAAAGCAGACTCAACAAGTGGAAAGAAGGGCTAAGTCAAGAGATAGGTGACAATATAAAGTAAAATGAAAAGTCTGGGTCAAAATGTTTCACCGCTATCATGCATTACTGCTTTAAACAGATTTGACATGGGCTCAAGTGCGTAGATTGTTTTGATTCTGGTTACTCTGAACAAGTAAACACAACTGGGAACTGATTCTACTATTTTGTCGTTTGCAAGTGCATCAAAAGCTATTAAATCAGATTTAGAATCTTCATTTGCTGTATGCTTACGTGCAGTGAAAATCAATCACCTTGTAATCGACTCAGTTCATTCACATTAATCCACACAGCATGTAAACCAACAAGTATTACAATCTGAATGAAATGACTTGATTACAGAGTAATTAATTCTTGCTACATCACATTTGTTTACCTAAGAATGTTGAGGAGGCTACAAACTGTGATAAACTTGGAGGAAAACAGCACTTGAGTTGTGAAGGACAAGGGCTATTTAAAGGGGCACTGTCAGCTTTGCCCCTCCATTTCTGATACCATCCGAGCAGTGTGCCTTTGGCACACACCGATGCAATCTGTAATGTAGAATACCACCCTAGATGCCAAAAATAATTATTTGTACCTGTTTTGTTAATTTTTAATACAATTAACATTTCCCTCAGTCCACTTTTAAATAACCCACCATCGGAAGCATAACCTGCTTGAGGACGCACTTCAGGCACAAGTGCAGTCTTGAAGTGTTTTTTTTTACCATGCCCAATCTAAAAACATGCAGCCACTGTAAATGCAGAAATAGCGAACCGCTCCTGATACGTTTCAATCAAACCAAGCGCTGCAAGTATTGCAATTAATTTTTCCATACCAGAGCCTAAATCCGCGCATGCGGGAAGAAACAGGTGTAAAGATCCTGCGCCTGCACAAGAGCGTGCCGGCCTTGCCCATGCGTGGATTTGTGTTTCATCTCTGCACTAAAACAACCAATCTCGAGGGGGAGTGGACCTTGGAGGTTAAAACAATTTATGGGGGCAAAAGAACACCATGCAAAAGTTGCTGTCCCCAACAGAACCCAGGTCTGAGCGCGATGCTGGCCAAGCTGCTAGTGGCTTAGCCCTCCACGCCATAGGGGCAGCTCGGCCAACCTCAGGATTTTCCCCTCTCTTGTGGTGCACGGCTACGGGTAGGGTAGAGGTTCATCACATCCGCTACCTTACCCCTGTCGGCACCAGCTTCCGTCTGTCGGGCAGCAGAAAGTGGGATCCTGAATGTCGGGATTCCGAGTTTCGGCAATTAGTAGTGACACTGTAATTAAAACGTACTAAAAAGTGGCAACCGGATTATGGAAGCAATTTACCTTTTCCTGTTTTGGCCACACCCACCACACTGCTAACAAAAAGTCTGCTTTTAGCTTCACTAAGCAACCTTAAAAACTGGATCTGCAGACAAAGTCGTTTGTGAAGAGACAGAAAACAAAACAGACTGTTTCTATGGTGCTGTGACCATACATATTTATTTCCCAAATATTGTGGAGTGTAATATCTACAGGCTAGCACATTCAAATTATAGAGCAGGAATAGCATATGATTTGCATACCAACAAATCAATAACAGGTGTCTGACACCACCACCCTGCTTAGAACAGGGTGTGAGTCAGGATCTCATGGTGACTGCAACAGTTTCAGTCCAGCCAGGCACAAAAAGCACTGCACCATCAGCAGCAGTGAGGCAAAACTAGGAAAAAACAGAAATATGAAATCAACTCTAAGAGCCACAGTTTATTTTTTCTAGCTTTTCCTCAAGTTCCCTACCCCCAATGTTGGGGTCAGTACAGTGGTTTCCTTCCTTCCTGCTCCTTAGTTCGCCAGTAGGGGGTGAGCAAACACTAGGTAGCTGCCCCCTCCTCCCTGCTTGGGAACTAAGCTACTCCCTTCCATAATCCTCCTGGTTCCCAGGTGTCCCCAGTGTGGGATTCTAGGGATTATATATAAACCTTGGTCTCCTAGGTAGCAGCAGGATGTGCTGTTGCCACATCCAGGAACCCTACTTTCAGATGGAACTTCAGACTCATTTACACATTTACATTTTTTTTTTTTGTATTATCATCTTTATTCACCCCGTTGTGCTCAGTGACACCCAGTTCTTCAGGCTCCACAAGTCCCCTCAAGCCCCACTGTCCTTACTTGAGCCAGTCTGACTCCTCGTATTTGCAGCCAGTCCCTGGGATATCCTGGGCGTATCCCTTCACCGGGCGGGTCCCTCTCTTCCGAAGGGGAAGGCACCGGGGGGAGGATAGCCCCAGCACACACTATTAGGGTCCAGGGATGCTGCCGAGGAGAAGGAGGCCCCGGGAAGGCACCGGAGGTGTCGGGGACAGAGAGCAGGCGGCCAGCGAGCGGTTTATTACGCTTTTTCTAGGTTCCTCTGCACGCCGCTCATGTAGTGCCTACAGTCTCCACTGGGGGCTGCTACTGAGCAAGGCCATCCCCAAACCCACCCCAGAATAGGAGAGCAGTCCTATGGACGCTCGATCCTTATCCTCCTCTGCCAACCCCCAGCAACCCAAGTCCGTTCCCGAACCCGGGTTGCCGGTGTGGGCTGAGGTAAGGCACCAGTGCCTCAACCCTCTACACCACCAGGCCAGCCCACATTTACATTTTAAACATCTTTATTTTCAAATCCTGATTTTGTTGGGGTTGAATCTGGATTTGGTTTTCTTATCCCCCCCACCCCCAAGTTATAGAGATTGTCCCTCAAGCTCCAGGGGGTGCATCTTTCAGAAAAAAACCCACAGGGGGACACCTCCATGGCCAAGCAGTAGTATGTCATGTTTGGGCCGGACCATCAATGCCAGTGACTTGGGTTTCAGAACAAGTCTGCATCTGCAGAGGGAGAACGAACAAGTATCCCAAAGGAAACCTTCTTTCTCTGGGGAGGGAGGGAATGTGACACTGCCACAGCGGTACCACCTGGGTGGCCACAGATGGAACTGTGGATAGGCATGCCATAGGGAAGGGGATGGCTGACGTTGTGCGGCAGCATGCTCTAGCATATGTGCTCATGCATGACATTATGGAGCCCATGTTCCTAGTGGTAAGGGGCAAGAAAAAGTGGAAAATGGCCCACAGTGGCCATAGATGATGGGCCTTGTACATCTGAACCCCCACCCTACCACCACCTGATGAATGGCCACTGCCAGTGGTACATCTCCTACCCTAACCCTGCCTGTGGGCAAACCAAGGCTCTGTGGAGGACTGATAGTGTATGCTAGCAGGAGCATAGGGTCTGGGAGAGTACATTGGGACTCCTGAAGGAGCTAACTACAGGAGATGAAAGGAGGGGACAAATAAGGTACAGATCGATTTTTAAAATATAGCATATCATGCTACCATGCAGGTGACGTGGGTTCAGGAGCCAACCCGTGGGCCTGTGAGAAAGGGGCTGCCAGGTCAGGGAGTATCGCCAGTGGCCGGAACTGTCCTGACCAGTGGGGATTGGTATGGCACCAGCAGTCCTGGCTACCTCTGAAGTGGGCAATGCAGGAATGCCTTCACTGCTCACAGAGATGCAGCATGTGGGTGTGTCAATAGTGTGGTACTGCAAACCACCACAGGGAGGAGGCAGACCATGGGAGGTACAAACCCCCTGGAGCCACACTTGTGATACTACCCCCCCCCCCCCACACCAAGTATGCTTGTGTCTCACGCCGTCAATCAGTGATGGGACTGGGAGGCAACCTCGGGGGAGGTGGGGACTCAGTCATGCCTCAGTGCAAAGGCAGAGGAAGCAGCTCCAGAGGGGAGAGGAAACTTAGCAAAAAAGAAACAAATCAACAATGTTTTGAAAGTAAAATATAATCATCTCATTAACATGGCGTCAGCACTACTGCCGTTCCCCCTACCCCCACACAACACACTGGAAGTCTTTGAGCAGAAGTGATATTAAGATGTATCAATTCCATACATCTGCCCTCAAGGTAGACACCCATGGTATACGTTGGACCTCTTGATTTCAAGAGCTCCTGAAGGAACATGAGGAAAGAGGGATCGGGGCATACTAAAATATCATCCTGAATGGTCACATACTATTTCCAATTGTGCTTTTTCAGTAGATGCCACTGGGAAATGGAATTTGCTTTGACCACATAGTGCCCAGAGAAGCAGGGCCCACATAAATCACCGAGGCGATGATCCTTTTCAAGGCATTGAGCAGGGGGCTGATCCCCAGGCCGGTCTCTCATCGATGACTTTCTCTGTGTAGTAGGTATTCTAGTTGGGCCAGTGTAGCAGGGCCCAGGCAAACAGAAATGGATACAGATTCAGTCCGTGAAGCTGGATACAGCCTCCAGCAAGCAAAACATAGTTCAGACACACAGTGGGGAACTAAATCACGACCGACTATAAGCACACAGCTCATTCACATGGAAGAAAATTCCACTGTACCAGGAAAAATGGCTCTCTGGTCGCAATTATAGAGTCTCTGCACAATCCAGGAGTTCAGAGGTAGCTGGAAGTCCCAACAGGACGATCGCATTCACCAAATCTTTGGTCTTCTTCAGGTTAAAGCCTGGTCACAATTCAGTGGCTTAATTCGCTCTCCAAATTTGGATTCAGTCCAAAAAAAGCACAAATTCCCTCTCAGGAACAGCAGGCAGGCATGCAGGCCAAACACAGGCCTTTCCACAGTTCTCCCACGCGAATCCACTATGGATTGCTGCTCAAACTGTTACTTCTTCACTTCCCAACTCAGATTTAACTGAAACTGCAAGCAGTGTGGGACTTTCCCCAAGATCCAAAAGCTTCGGTTGGCTGATCTGTTTGTCAGTCACAACAAGGGCTCCCCTTCCAGGTTATTATAGGTGCCAAAAGCCCCAAACTACAATTCCCACAAGTTTTGGCCCCACCAAGCCCCTGTAGGCAGGCTCCATTTTAGAGTCCCAAATGTACTGATTGGCCCATTCTGCATTCCAGGACCACGATGATGGAAACAAACAGAACTGTCCATGCTGCAAAGAAGGCAAGTTAGAACAAACGCAATGTTATTACTACTCTAACAAATGCTCAGCAAACAAGTACATCTTCTAATAGAGCTCCCTCTCAGATTAATTATGACTGCAAGTCCAGGCAGCTCTTGAAGAGGCAGTACACAGGGGCTATACAGGCACTCTCTGGCAATACATTTAAACAGCTAAAACGCAGAGCACCAGCCTGACAGTGAGCATTTAGGCAAGCTCAAGGAAGACTTTTCGGGAACCCCATTTGCAGGGGGGCTACAAGTTGATCCTTCAAGCCTCTACTCATAGGGCTTCTTGTACAACCCTGCACCATTTTATTTGCCCTCCTCTGGACTGCCTCCATCCCACCAATGTCCATTCTGAGGTGCAGTCTCCAAAACCATTGTAAAGTAACTATTGAGGGTTACGAGGAGCACAAGGCACATCATCCATGGTCAAAGGACAGGTGAAGGGAGAACCTGTCTTGGATGGACAGCAACCGGATACATAATTATAACAAAAAATAACACACATATAAACATAGAAGATGCCAGCAGATAAAAACCTCATAGCCCATCTAGTCTGCACCATTTTTCCCTATCTACAGCTACACTGCAGACCCTTACTTAGTCTTTGGACTTGTTCCCCCCGCCTTACTTTCAAGATCCCCTTGTATCTATCCCATTTATTCTTAAATCCTGTAACAATTTTAGCCTCCACCACCTCCGCTGGGAGGCTGTTCCATGCATCTACCACCCTCTCTGTGAAGAAGTACTATCTTACATTTCCTGTGAGTCCCCCCCTTCCACCTTCGTAATGTGACCCCTTGTCCTTGAGCTTCTTTTTTTTAGAAAAATGCTGCCTTCCTGTACCCTGTTTTTACCTGTAATGTATTGTTATGTTTCTGTCATATCCCTTTTTCCCTCCTTTCCTCCAGGGAGTACAAATTCAGTTCCTTTAGCCTTTCTGTGTAGGGCTTTTGATGCAGACTCTGTACCATTTTGGTTGCTCTCCTTTGTACTGTTTCCACCCTCTCTATGTCCTTTCGGAGATGCGGCCTCCATAACTGGACACAGTACTTGAAGTGTGGTCTCACCAGTGACCTATACAAGGGTATCACTACATCTTTTCATCTGCTGGTGATTCCCCTGCCTATGCAGCCCAGCATCCTGTTTGCCTTTCCCACTGCCTTGTCACACTGTTTAGCTACCTTCAGGTCATCCAAAATGATTACCCCAGGTCCCTTTCCTGCTTTGTGACTGCTATTTCCACTCCTCCCAGTTGATATGTTGCCCCTGGGTTTCTGTGCCCCATTCTTGCATTGAAACCCAGCTGCCAGACCCATGACCATTCCTCCAGCTTATGTAGATTGCCCCTCATTCTTTACACACATACACACATGGTGTGTCTACTCTGTTGCAGAGCTTTGTGTCATCTGCAAATAGGCATACTTTCCCTTCCAGTCCTTCTGTGATGTCGCTAACTGTGATGTCACTAATAAACATATTAAAGAGGACTGGGCCTAGAACTGCCCCTTGCAGCACCCCACTGGTCACCTTACCTACTCCGGAATGGATGCCATTTACCACCACCCTTTGACTCCTGTTTCCTAACCAACTCCCTACCCATTTAACTATTTTATTCTCTACTTCTAGGCTCTCAGCTTGATTACCAGTCTCCTGTGTGGAACAGTGTTGAAGGCCTTGCTGCAGTCCAGGTAGGCCACGTCCACAGCTCCTCCCTGATCCACTTCCCTGGTTACCCAGTCAAAGAACTCAATCAGACTAGTCTGGCAAGACCTCCCCCTGTGAAGCCATGCTGCCTGGGATACTGTAGACCACTGGCAACTAGGTATTCCCCAATTCTTTCCTTCAGTAGTGATTCCATTATCTTGCCCACCACTGATGTCAGGCTGACAGGCCTGTAACTTCTTGCCTCCTCCCTATTTCCACTCTTGTGGAGTGGGCCTACATCTGCCCTCCTCCAGTCCTATGGCACCTCCCCTGTTTCCAATGACACGTTGAATAGGGCTGCCAGAGGTGCAGCCAGTTCCTCCCTGAGTTCCCTCAGTATCCTGCGGTGTATCCCGTCTGGTACTATTGCCTTGTCCTCTTTTAACTGCGCTAGTTCCCTAAGGACTCTATCTTCCGTAAAAGGCCTAGTGTCCACTTCCCGTCCCTTAATGCCCTTGTTCTTAACCAGTGGCCCATTTCCCACTCTCTCTCTCTCTTCTGTAAATACTGAACAGAAGTATTTGTTCCATATGTCTGCTTTTTGGTGGTCCTCTGCCATGCACATCCCTCCTTCTCCTTTCAGTCTTACTATCCCTCCCTTAGTCTTTCTCTTTTCGCTTATGTTTCTAAAAAAATGTTTTAATCCCCTTTTTTACCGATTTTACAACATTTTCCTCTGTGTGTTTGCCACCCTAACCACCTTCTCTGTCTCCCTTTGTTTCTCCCGGGAACTTACCCTATCCTCCTCCCTTTGTGTTCTTTTGTACCTTCTAAATGCCCTTTTTTGCTCTGTTTCCACTACTTCTTTTGAGAACCATAGTGGTCACTTTTTCCTCTTGGTCTTGCTAACCTACTTGACACATATACTTGTAGCCTTTCCGATGCCTTCTTTAATTTTTGCCCACTGTTCTAGACTCTCTCCAGTTTCCCTATCACTGCCAGGGAGTTCCTCAGGCATTCCCCATTTTCTTAAAATCAGCCCTCCTGAAGTCCAGGACCCTCATCTTTGTGAGGCTCTATTCCCACCTTGTTTTTTATAACAAACCACACCATGCAGTGATCACTGGCTCCCAGGTGGTCACCCACTGTGACGTCAGCAACCCTTTCCCCATTTGTCAACCAGGTCCAGTAGTGTCACTTCATGAGTGGGTTTCATAACTAGTTCTCTGAAGAACGCCCCTTGCAGGGAGTCCAGGATCTCCCTACTCCTGCCAGTTGCCACAGCGGGGAGGCTCCAATCTATGTCTGGTAGATTAAAGTCTCCTACTAGCAATACCTCTCCCTTGCGAGACATCCTTTGGATTGTTTCCAACTTTTTTTATCTATCTCTTTTCCCTGTGCCAGAGGTCTGTAGATCACTCTTGTGCAAATAGTGACCCCTTTCCATGTCTCCAGGGTGACCTACAGTACCTCCCCTCCTCCTAGCTCCCCCTGATGTCTGTAGTTTTTATGTTATCTCTCAGATAAAGAGCCCCCCCTTACCTATCCTTTCTTTCCTGAACAGAGTATAACCTGGTATTGCCAATTCCCAGTCCTGGCTTTCCTTGAACCAGGTTTCTGTGATGGCTACCAGGTCCAGTTCTGCTTCCACCATGGTAGTCTCCAGGTCAGCTATCTTGTTGCTCAGACTTTGAGCATTTGTACACATGGCTCTCCAGATTGTGTCCCACCCCCCTCCTTTTCGCTTTTGCCCTTCTTTAAACTATAACCAGGTTGCCACCTATGACAAAGTCTTGCTTTTAGACAACCTATGTAAACTGTCCTTCTAGTTATATGTCTGTTGCAATGTAAATAAATGCTTAGTTAAATCACTGTATAGGCTTCTGTATAGGCTCACTGTCTCTCCTGTAAACAATAATCACTGCCCAGTATCTAATGTGCAACAGGCTATATTAATGTACTTAATGAAGTATTCTGTCTTCATGTTGCTTCGTTCCATTAATTGATTGTTTATTTTACTGTATGTAACTGTTCCCATTATGTAATATGACTCAGAGCCTTTGAAAATGAGTCTATGACTCAAAGGATTGTAATTCCGATCTCTGACAATAAATAAATAAAATAAATAAAAATTTTGCCCACTACATTTTTCAGTTATAATCATTTCATTTACCCCATGGCATTCCTTTTTATTAGGTTCCTTTGTTGGTTCTACTCACTGGTATTCGCGTTTTTGGTCCTGTGGACTAGTGGGGTGGGGGGCGTTTTTTGTCTCCCTGCCTCCTCCAACCTCCCCCCTTGGCTAGTTTAAATGCCTGCCAACATAGCATTTAAACTGTTCACTAAGGACTATGGTCCCCTTTCTGGATAGATACAGGCCATTGTCCTTGTACAGACCCCCATCCCTCCAGGTGGGTCCCCAGTCCCCAGTGAAGCCCAAACCCTCCTCTCTGCACCAGTCCCTCAACCATGTGTTGAAGTCCCTGATGTGGAGATCCCTAGCCTCCTCCATGCCGTAGACAGGCAGCACCTCTGAGAAGGTCACAGAGCTTGCTGTCTGTTCAAGGCCCCTCCCCAAATTCCTAAACTCCTCATGCACTCTTCTTAGCCCTGTTTTGTCCCTAGCCAGGTCATTTGTAGTAGATCAGGGAGGGGCTGTGGACATGGCCTACCTAGACTTTAGCAAGGCATTTGACACAGTCCCACACAAAAGATTAATATACAAGTTAGACAGCCTGGGAGTGGGTCCCAAGATGACAGCCTGGGTAAAGAATTGGCTGCAGAATAGGACACAGAGAGTAATAGTAAATGGAGTCCACTCAGAAGAAAGGAGGGTTACTAGTGGGGTACAGCAGGGTTCAGTATTAGGACCGGTCCTCTTCAATGTCTTTATAAGCGACATTGCGGAAGGACTGGAAGGAAAAGTATGTCTCTTTGCAGATGACACTAAGATCTGCAACAGAGTTGATGCACAGGGTGGGGTGGAAAGGATGAGAAGGGACTTGGCAAGGTTAGAGGAATGGTCAAATGTATGGCAGCTTAGATTCAATGCTAAGAAGTGCAAGGTAATGCACCTGGAAACAAAACCCAGGGAAGAGTACACAATGGGGGTGAGATACTAACAACAACAAAATGGAAAGGGACCTGGGGTAGTCATATCAGATGACCTAAAGGTGGGCAAGCAATGTGAGAGGGGCAGCAAGGAGGGTTGGGGAGTTACTGGGATGCATAGGAGAGGCATCACCAGTAGAAAACAGGAAGTTATTATCCCTCTGTACAGACAGCTGGTGAGACCCCATCTGGAGTACTGTGTGCAGTTCTGGAGACCCAATCTCCACAAAGACATAGACAGGATGGAAGCTGTCCAGAGGAGGGCAAGTAAAATGGTGCAGGGTCTGCACCGGAAGACATATGAAGAGAGACTTAAGGAGCTTAATATGTATAGCCTCGAGGAAAGGAGGGAGAGGGGGACATGATAGAAACTTTCAAGTACCTCAAGGGAATCAACAAAGTCCAAGAGGGTAGCATCTTTCAAAAAAAGAGGTGTGCAAGAACAACAGGGCACAATTTGAAGATAGAGGGGCAGCTCAGAGGTAATTTAAGGAAGTATTTTTTCACAGAGAGGGTTGTGGATGCATGGAATGGCCTTTCAGAGGAGGTTGTGGAGTCAAAATCAGTGGTGGAATTCAAGCATGCATGGGACAGTCATAAGGCAATTCTAGGGTGTGGGGGTAAGAAGAAGTAGGCTGCTGGTTAACTAGGATCTGCAGCTTATTCAGTAGGTAGGGAAATGGGCAGACTGGGTGGGTCAAGCGGTCCTTATCTGCTGTCAAATTCTATGTTTCTATGTTTCTCCCCTCCCAGCAACCGCCCTAGCGATTCTCAGTAACATAGACTTTAGCCTGCACTTTAAATAATCCTTGAAAGGCAGGCACAAAGCCAAGAGTAACTGACATCATCTAGGAGCATGCTTTAGCACACATTTAATTTCTCAGTGCTAAGTGAAGGCATAGTTAAAAATATCACTGGGCTGCCCTGATGGCCCAGCTGCAGCACAATGTACTGCCGTGCAGATGATCCGAGCTCACACCAGGAAGCAGGCCAGGCTGAGGCAGCTGCTGTGTGGCAGCGTGCCTCAGCTGGGGATGGTTGATGGTGAGCTCCGACGCCGTAGCAACCTCTGGAACAGGGCCAGGAAGCTTGCTCACACTGCAGGGGACATGCCTGTACATGAGGCAAACAGGAAGCTGCACTAACATCAGGGATTTGGGAGGGGCCAGAAAAAATGGAGAAAAACCCACAGCCATCGTAATGACGTCCTAGGATCCTGGTCCACACAGTGGACTGCCTCAGGAGGGGGGGTATGGCCTTCCCCAGAGCCCCTGCCATAGAAGACAGAGCCAAGGGCTAGCCAGTGGGTGACTGAGGGAGGCCAGGAGACAGCGGTCCAAACAGGGTACATCCCTGGGACCAGAGTACACCCTTGATTGACAGACATGGCCAGGAAAGAAAAAAATCTCTATGGGGAAAAAAACATTTATAATTTACAAAACATTTCTGCATACTTAGTAATATTAAAAAGCCACTAATTTTGCAGTGATTAGAAAATCATATATTGTGGTTTAAAAATATTAGGGAAGCCGGCTCCATGGCACTGAACAGTGGGGCATCCACTGGGTATGCTGGCAAGCCAGGTTCCTGCCCCAAGCCTGGGATATTAAGAGCAGAGGTTACTAGGGAGGTCTTCAAGCATCCTCGGAGAGGGGAGGATGGTGCAGCGCTTTCATAGAGGCTCCACGTGGTTGCATGGTGAAGGTGCCATTGTCGGTGTGAGTGTCCACGCATTGTTAGTGTGGTTGACCACCCACTGGCAGACACTCCAGGCCTGCAGTAAGTGTGCATATCCATGTGGGATGGAGAGAAAACCAGAACACACCGGAAGGCGCTCTGATGATGGCTTCCGAGTAGGCTGCCCTTGCACCAACCAATCCTCCAAGGCATCAGCCACATTTCCCCAGGCGTGGTTCCCAGTAAGATGGCATTTACCATTTTGTCTGGTGGCCGCTGAGAGAGGAACCACTGGGGACAGGTTAGTCCTAGCACTCAGAGGGCCCATGGGCTGCCTTGGGAGTCAGGTGGCATGTGTTTGTGGCTATAGGTGAGTCTTGTGGGCAGTTGGAGCCACACACAGAAGACTTGACTGGGGAGAATGCCAGGGGAGGAAGTAAATAAAGAACACAAAAAAAAAATAAGGAAGTTCAAAATGAATTTTTTAAGAACTTTGAAAGGAAGACTACCATATCTACCTTTTTTATGTTCATTGTATACTGCTTCATTGCAATTTTTTCCACAGTGCTTTCAAAACCAAAAAAGGACTTGATGTCCAGGGAGGCAGACTGTTCAAAACAGGTCCATTCTTCATTCTCAGGATGGACCTGAAAAATAAAAAAAAGATCATATATTCACAAGGTCAAAACATTTTAAATATGTGATGCATACAACATAGCATTAAAAAAGGAAATTATTTTAGCAGTAAGAGTGGCCCTAATAATTTGGCTTTATTCAAGACAAAAGAAGTATTGTTGAAATGTTGTATGAGTTCAAACATCGGTACATTCTTTGATTTCCATACGATGCTCTGCTGTCTTAATTAACATTAAGTTACAGAGGAAGTACTAGCATACCAGTTTGGCGACAGTTACGTACAATTAGGTAGGGTTGAGATCCGAACTTGAGATTTTCTGTGACAAAGATGAGGCACTTGGATGTACCATATATACAGTAGGCTCTATTCTGTTTGATGACTGGATAACCAATTTCTTTCCAGACTGCAAAAGGGTAATGTTATAGGTTTTGCCATCCCCATGTCTATATATTTATTCATTCCAACAAACTACAGTATGTTACTGCACAAAACAGGGTTTACTATTAAAGCCAGTAAGGTAAGAGAATGCAATGTTAAGGGTTTTTTGAACGCTAACTCTGCCTGCTTTCATGAACCATCCCCATGAATGCCACCCAAACTGAATGCAGCACTGCACTCATAAGTTGTGAGACAAGGCTGCAGTATGTGTGTGTGTGTGTGTCACCACACACATTGCACCAGACCTGTAGTGGACTTCTCACAAAGCAGCTGCATGGTCACACAATCTGCGCCTGACCTGTAGCGGACTTCACGAGTGGCCCACAGCTGCAACTCTGCACAAACTGCACCAGACCTGTAGCGAACTAAGCAGCAGCATCACCACACACTGCCCCAGACTACTGATCATGAACTTCATGACTGGCCCTGTGTAGGCAGGCTTATAAGGATTCACTAGAGCAGAAATTGTTTGAAAACAGGCTTTCAAACATGTTTCACTTGAGAATGAGAACAAACAACAGACACTCGTTTCCTCCAGGAGCAGATCTAGAATTTTTTTTAGGAGGTAGCAATCTTGTTAAGTTGGCAGCATTTTCTCCAGAAAAGGTAAAATGTACAATTCTAAAGCTCAGGTTAGGCTACAAAGCTACCATTTGCTGGTCTAAGAGTGTAGCGGGGGCTACTTTGCTACATACAGTAGCTGGCTCTGCATGGTTTCTTCCTGTTGAGACTCCTCCAGATAGTGTAGTTAAGTCTCTGCCAAGTACCAGGTCAGCTCAGAGAAACTGAAAAACGGACTCCAAGAATTTCACATCTTGCTCAGTTGCCTTCAGGAAGTGCATTTTGCCATGTATTTTTTTTCAGTTAACTTTATTTATATAAATGAACACTGAGTTTTTAATAACAAGCTATAACTATGGCATCCAAATACCATAAAATGGCCTTCCCAGCAATCGGTGTTCTGCCATATCTCACCGCCTGTTTAAACGGTTAGCTCAGAATTACTTCCGTGACTGCTTTACTATAACTTCATAGGGAGGCAAGAAGGGTCTCCTATGGATATGAGTGTTGCCTCACGCGTTCTTGGAGCAGGTGAGCAGTTCTGTTGCCCTAAGGATGCAAGAGACGACACTCGTATCCACAAGAAACCCTTCTTGCAGCACTACAAAATTATTATAGATTTTGTGACAATATTTTTTATGTAATTAACTCTTTCATCTATACACTGATCCCTTTCTGTGCAGAGCAAACAGTGCTAGCAAGAAGCCTGTTCCTATGGCATAGCGCATGAGACACTCTTACAGAAATAAGAGTATCTCACGCACAACTGAAAGAAGCATTGTGATTGGTCAGTAGCATCAAACGACACTCTTATGCTCGACAGTTGCACTTGTTAGTGCATATGTACAGTATGTACTTTTTAAGTATGCACCCACAGTATGTAATTTTGTCATCTCTCATTCTGCGTTACCGTGTCTTGTGGCCTTCGTCCTGTCTAAAAATGGACCTTAGCCCAGTATACTTACCTGGTAAACAAATAATTCAAATAAGTAAAATAAAATGCATATCCATCATATCTTTTTGAGGCAAACATTTTGACCTTTTCATTTCTGTCTATGAAAAGAATATCTCTTGGACATGACCTCCTCTTTCTTTTTTGTAGTTAATCTTTTTACTGAGAATTATGAAGTATACAACAATATAACATAACTATTCCAGATACATAAACACATATGAGCATACGAAAAAAAAGGAATAACAGCGTATGATCACAAACATTGTAGGATAATTGACATAGAATCTTGAACTGTAAATACTGAATGAAATGTTACAAACCCCTGAATTAAAGGAGAAACTCAAATTGTTCCTATAGAAAGGTAGTATATAATATAAATTAAAAATAAAGATGAATATGGTCATGTTAGTAAGTTACCATAATATAAGTATATTACAATACAGTGGATCATATGTAAGTTGGGAAGACTTAGAAATACTGGAGTGATACAGGATTAAAACTATTAGTAGAGAAAAGTGAAGAAGGAGAATAGAAATGAGAAAGAGAAGAAAGGGGGAGAGAAAAGAGAGAGAGAGAAAAAAAGAAAAGCAAGACTACAATAATCAAAAAATTAAGAAGCTTAATGCTGAAAGAAATAAAAATTGTGTCAGACCATACATTGGCTAACAGGAGGCTTAGGCGTATCCAGGTAAGTATAATAGTCCTGCCAACATTTATTGTATATATTGAGTTGATCAGGAGAAATATGTGACATGCGGTCTAAAGAAGCATATTGAGATAGTTGATTGAGGGTATCCGAGAGATTGGGGATTGTACTAGATTTCTAAAGCATAAGAATAAGGCGCTTAACTTGGAGAAATAATATGGCCAATCATCTATTCTGAAATTAGGATAATTTATATGAGCGAAAATTAAAGACGCCAATTATACAATGTTTAGGGTCTAATGGAAAAGACTGACCAATCACTAGACATGCAAAATGATGGCTGTTACGCCAAAGGTTATAAATGGGGGGACAATGCCATAAGATATGTAATAAATCTCCATTGGGAGAGTAACAGCGGCAGCAGTTGTTATTGTTCGTTAAGCCCACATTATATAGCACAGCCGGAGTTCTATACCATAAATGGAGAAGTTTTGTCTGTATTAGAGAGAACCATGCTTATCTTTGAAAGTTTTGTGACAAGAGAGCCAACAACTGTGCCACTGAGCATTAGATATATTAAAGTTTAACAGTTTACCCCCATTTATTTTTTGCGTTGATAGATTGATCTGGGAGAGAGTCACACATTTCTTTGTAGATAATACTGTTCAGATATATGGATGATTTAATCCATTTAGAAATAAAATGGTTATGTAAGGGCTGAGTGGGCGAATGCAAAAAATAAGAGTTACATGCAGTGCAGAGCTGTAGATATTTACAGAAGTCATGATGGGGGGTGTTCCAGAGGATATGGAGTTCTGAAAAGGATTTGAGTTCAAATTTGTGAGTCTCAAGTATGTCGTTCATGAAGAAGATACCCAAGTTCTTCCAGGTTCGGCAAAAGATTGGGCGATTGTCAAGAGAAATAAGTTGGTTACCCCAAACAGGGGCATATGCGAGTGGAGTTGAATTCGATTTAAGATGTTTATGTATCATTTTCCAATAAAAAAATGATGATGCTATAGTGGGATGAGATTTTAATTTAGGGGGGAGAGGGTTATAGATGAAGGAGGTAGAAACATTACCAGGACATAAGGAGGCTTCCATGTTAACCCATAGCGGAGATTTATTGTTGGGTTTACAAAAACCATTTGATAGTTTCAGCTGTACAGAAGGCCCAGAAGTAGGCTTGAAACCAGGGAAGCCCAAAACCACCTCTAGAACAATGGGAACGAAGTTTGTTGTGACTAAATCTGGGTATTTTGCCCTCCCAAATAAAATTACTAATTATTTTGTCAATTTTGAAGAGAAAACTAGAAGGGAGAAGAAGGGGACTATTAGCAAATAAGCATAAAATCTTTGGTGCTATTGACGTTTTGATAGCAGATATTTTACCATTAAGGGAGAGATTGAGAAGTTTCCATCTATCAAGTGTAGATTTAATGTTGGATAATAAAGGTGAAAGATTTATATCCCATATTTTGTCTAAATTTGGAGCGATACAAATACCAAGATATGAGATACCATGTGGTGTTGTTTGGAAGCCCAAAGAGCTATTCATAAAGGGTTTGCATGAGTTATTCAATGACATTGTTTCGGATTTGTTAAAGTTTGCCGCTAGTCTGGAAAGGGAGGTAAATTCATTAAGTAACTTTATTAATGGTTGTCCTGATTCTTCTAGATTTTCTAGTAAAATTAAGAGATTGTCAGCATAAGAGAGTGAGATATAGCGATAGTTGCCAATGGGGATGCCACGGATAGTACTAGATTGCCTAATGGAAGCCGATAGGGGTTCCATGGCAAGGATAAATAAGGAAGCTGATAAGGGGCAACCTTGCCTAGTTCCTCTGGCAAGTTGAAAGGAGGGAGATAAGATAGAATTAGTAAGAACTTGTGCCGAAGGTGAAGTATACAGTAGTTTAATCCATGAACAGAGTTTATTAGAGAAGCCAAAATGAGATAATACAAGATATTTCCATTTTAAAGAATCAAAGGCTTTTTCAAAATCAATAGCAATAGTGGCTGTAGGTGATTTAAGTTATTTTGCCTTATAAATTAAATTAAATAAAGATCGAAGGTGGTCCGAACCAGTTCTGTTCTTAATGAAGCCTGTTTGGGAGGTATGTACTAGCTTTGAAATTAATGATTCAAAATGAAGGGTTAATAATTTAGCAAAGATTTTACCATCCATATTTAGAAGTGAGATCAGCCTATAACTAGAGGGAAGAGAAGGGTCTTTATCTTTTTTTGGTAAGACAGTGACAATAGCTTCTGTCATTGTGGGAGGGAGTTTGCCCTTAGAGGTTGCTTCTAGAAAGACGTTAAAAAGTAAGGGGCAAATGATTTCTGAGAGAGATTTGTAGAAGTATACAGGGAAACCATCACTCCCTGGGGGATTTGCC
This sequence comes from Neoceratodus forsteri, assembly GCA_016271365.2. NCBI lineage: Eukaryota > Metazoa > Chordata > Ceratodontiformes > Ceratodontidae > Neoceratodus > Neoceratodus forsteri. The sequence continues at coordinate 116,053,729 of JADMNL010000025.1, forward strand.
TGACTTTAAAGAGGATAGCACTACTTGGATCTCTTGAAGAGTAAAAGGTTCATCTAATTTGGTTACGTCATATTGAGAAAGATATGGAAGCTGTAAAGTCTCCAAGCAGTGTTGTATATGATGAGTTTGCGTGATATTTTGTTGTGAGTATAACTGTTGATAAAAAGAACACATAATGCGGTTAATTAAGGGGTTGTCAGAATAGATTTGGCCAGAGATCTTGCAAGCCTGCAATGTGTCTGTCTGACTGTTGAGACTTGAGTTGATATGAAAGCAATTTTCCTCATTTGTCCCCTTTCTCCCAATAGTTATGTTTAAGCCTTAAAAGGGCGAGTTTGGCTTTCCTGGATATTAATCGGTTAAATTTTAATTCTTAACTGCAGGATTTCAAGATGAAGTTGTGAATGGGGGTTAGGTTTATTAGTTTTATAATACAGGTTCTCTTTGCCTTTAAGAGATTTTTCAAGATTGGCCAGTTGATGTTCTCTTGATTTCTTCCTATGAGCTGCAAAGCTTATAATTTTACCTCTGATCGTGGCTTTCAATGCTTCCCAAAGAGTGCCTTGAGAGACATCAGTGGTATTGTTGAAGGAAAGAAAATCCTGAATCTGGTTTTTAATCCAGGGTAAGAATTCAGGGTCTCTCGATAAACGAGGGTCCAGACATCAGGAGGGAGATTTAAAAGAAGGAGGGCCCCATAATAGGTGTAGTTTTATAGGAGAATGATCCAAAATAATGATCGGGAGAATGGAAGTCTCGATGGTTTTATCAGTGATGAGAGAGGAAGAGAACCAATAATCGATTCTGCTATAGGACTTATGGAGTGAAGAGTAAAAAGTATAATCACGATGTCTAGGTTAATATAACCTCCAAGTGTCGGAAAGACCCAAATCTTTCATTAACATTGAAAGCAAAGTGACACTTCTAGGGTGAGCATCATGAAGGGAGTTACTTCTATCTAACTGTGCTTGTAGTGTGAGATTAAAGTCTCCCTCCATTAAAATAGGAGAATTATTATTGTTGTTGGTTGTAATTTGATGGGTTAAATTATGAAAAAATTCAGGGGAATCAGTATTAGGGGCATAAACATTGACAAGAATAAGCGGGCCCGAGATGGTATTTAGGTGGGCTATAATCCATCTACCATCTGAGTCTGTGATAGTTTTGATTAGAGACCATTTGAGGCATCTATGTAGTAAAATAGCTACCCCCCTTTTTTTTGAAGACAAGGAAGAGGAATATATTTGACCGACCCAGTCCCTTTTGAGTCTATCAACATCCTTAGCTAAAAGTTTGGTTTCTTGTAAGAAAGCAATGTGACTTTTATGTTTCTTGAGATATGTGAGAATTTGCTTACACTTACAAGGAGAGTTGAGTCCCTTAACATTCCAAGAGTATAAAATTAAATCACTCATGATGTTAAGAGAAAAGGTATATAATACTAACGGTGTAAGGGACTCTAATGTGCTTAAAGCTAAGGATGCCACATAGTCAGAAGGGAAATGATAATATAATAATGTAAGCAGGACTATTAAGTTATATGGATTGAGAAAATTTAATAGTTTGCAGTTATTAAGTCTCGCAGAAAAATAGCATAGAGTAGAAAATACAAAAGTCATAAACAGTAGTAATTAGAAACTTATATCTTACAATGTACTAAGTAGCTATACTTATGAAGAGTAGAGAGATAAGAGTCGGTATACAACCAGAGACTCTCTCACTACTCCACCGGACATGTAGAGAAGTAAGTAAACTTAAGAAAATCTACACAATGTAGTCTTAAGATACAAACTCTATGTAACAATATACTATAGAAATATTTATTATAACTGGTACTGAGAGACTTGGGGTAATCCCCTGGGTGGAACAGAAGTCATCATACCCATATATAAAGGAGTATAACAAAAATATCTAGACCCAGGTATAATAGTATAAACTGAACTAGAATGTCTACATTCAGTAATGAGAAAATGAGTGTGCCAATAAAATATGGCTAAATAATAAGGTATAGTAAGCTACAGTATCGGGCCAAGCAAACAAATAATATCAGCATGATTATAAATTAAAGTAACTCAAATTATGTGTGGAGACTGAACAAAAACGCACAGGGAATAATAAAAAGAAAGGTTGCAATAATATATAGTGAAAGGCAACAGGGTACTGTAAAACCTAAAGTGGAAAGGGAATAATATGATGTTAATTACATAACGAGATAGGCAAATATAATGAGAAACCATGACCTTATAATAGTATAATAAAGATTAGATGATTCAGGCTTCAAGGCTCTGGTGCCTGAGATATAAATGCCGGGGATGATTGAGATAAGCACATAACTCGAACATAGCCAGATGTGATCTTGTGTTATAGTGGGGTAATTAGGTCTGCAAAGGGCCTAGTCAGCCCCAACTATATGAATGATCCAAGAAAAAAGAAAAAGAAATTGGCTACCTTATTAAGCTAAGGGGCTTCGAGCAATAATGTGCTTTAAATTTTCATTGTGGCTACATAAATATTTATAAAGCATAGGAGCCTCAAAAATAGCCTGCAGTATAATGTGTTAAATCATGAAGATAGTGAGTAATGCATTATTAGACTTAATGCGTATTGACTGTATAGCTAGGTAGGGGATGGAAGGGGGGGGCGGGGCGGAATAGTTGAAACAAAGGATATAAAGAAGTAAGTTCTAATGGAGCAAAATTATAAAGTTACAATTATATTATTGCATAATGAAGAATAGGATCAGAATAATAAAAGCAGTGGACAAATACCACTATAGCCTTCACTACCTATATCAGTAAAGAATGAAGCCCTGAGTGTGTATTTAAGCAGTGTCCACACACAACAAGGTAATATATATATATAAAAAAAAAGTACAAAGAAATAATAAGGGTAATTGGCCCGTGGAGCTTATCAGTTAAAATAAAAAAAGAGAAAACACAATGTACAGTTAAATGACCTGATCACATACATTATATGCTAGTATAGCTTTAAGAGAACTGTATATTGTGATTCATGTAGGCTCCATGATGATGTCACACAGGATAAAAAAATGGTCCTTGAGTGTACATAGGAGACACAATGAACAAAACAAACTCAGATACATAGATTGCATTAATAAGCAAACCAATAGCGTCAGTTGCCCCAGATCTGGCAACATGAGGTACCATACCACAAAATCCATGCTGGCAGTATACGGAAGCAAAGATGACCTCCTCTTTCGACTGAATGAAGAATGGTGCTGCTATCACTGTGAGTTACTGGTGCTTTCAAAATGGAAACAGAAGACATCACAGCAATTATCTTCCTTTATGTACAGTGGTACTAATGTTCTATTATCAATTTTTTACACAAGGATGAAACTTCCCTTGCAGGGAAAAGTAAATTAGAGAACTGAATTAAGCTGACCTAATTTTTACACTTTAACTATTCTAGAACAGAATTTAGATTTATATGGAGTCTTTCAAGCGCAAAGTATCTCAAATCACAAAGTAATGAGCTGGATATTGGTAATGCATGTACTGTATATAGGCAGACCACTCATGTACATCTGCACTAGAACCTGTTTTATTTGAGAGAGACTATGCCAACTCATACATTGGCATAATCATGTAGTCTTTTCATAAAATGCCCCAGGAACTTGCTTATAAAAATGTGTTGGTTCCTGCTCTATGATGCCCAGTTGTGGAGCATCAACTCAACATGTTGGTGACCCAGGATTTCTCCAAAGGTCCAGGACCTCAGGAACAGAGGCCAGCATGGAGGGTGTTGATGCTATCCTCCCAGGAGGAGGGACACGAAGAGATGCACTGCTCAGCGAGTGACTCCTGGTGGTAAGCTGGTGCATTGCCTGTGTGGGTGACAAGGCTCATGTTGGCACCACTCCCAAGGCACGAGTGTGTTGCCGGAAGGAGGGTCCCAGAACAGCAGAAATCATCTCTGCCTCAGTTCACTAAATGACAGCCCACAGGATTCCTCAACAGCACCCAGACGGCCAGTGCATTGGCATGGTTACACCTGCCAGCATCCCTAACAGAGAGGCACTTCATCTCCTCTTTGGTGGGACTTGGGGGGGGGGGGGCCTTTCCAGTCCCTTCAAGGAAAAAGGTAATTCCAACATTTCTGACAATAACTCAGCATTGTGTGTTGGCTACCTGCATAAGAAACAAACTACTGAAAGCATATGTTGTCCAACATCTTACAGCAAGGATCCTACGATCCCTGTTTTTTCATTTAGACTCTTGATCAGATGGATAGAGGCCCCATAAGGCATCACTTTTTCTCTCCACTTCAACCTTTCCAATATTTTACAAAGAAAATGCAGTTTCCTTAAACATTTCTCCTGTAACATTTAGTGGGACAGTACACAGAATCAACATAGGAAGAGGAGAATTCCAGTTGGGGTTACAATTTAAACAGTAAACAACTAGCAGCAACAGGCAATTAAAAATACCTAAGGAACACCACTGATAGGAAGTGGCAACTGTTGTAGTAATACACAGTGGCAGTGGGTAAGGCAAACTCAGTGTTAGGCTGCATTAAAAGGGGTATACATAAAATTTCTTTTTATGCCCACCTCATTTCCAGTGCTGTACCTGACTGCCAGCCTGCCACTGTTTCCCCTGAGGATCCCCTATGGAGCCTTGGTTTATCCCCCCCACGGGGATGATTAGGGGCCATCTTACCCCTTGTACCTTCATTCGTCTTATCATCGCAGTCTTCTCCGAGGGTTGTGGCGGGTGAGGGCCAATCTCAAGCCCTTGCGTCAGTGTTGCACCGGAGCTGAGCTTTTTCTGGTATCCCCCCACCCCCCCCGGAGGCTCGACTGCACTAGGATGCCAAAGCGTGTGCCAGTGTAGGTCACACCTCTCCCCTGCTAGAGACTATGGGCTTGCTGAGCCTCCAGCCACTGCCAGAGGTCAGGCATGCACTGAGTCAGCGCCCCCCCCCCAGAGGAGACTAGCAGTTCATCGGATGCTCAAGCCTCCTCCCCAGCCGGCCCTCCAATGACCCAAGCTTGTTTTAGAAGGGGTATAATATTGTGAGAGTGATGTAAATCTGCCCCTTTATAGCACCCTGGTAAGGCCATACTTGGAAGTACTGTGTCCAATTACAGACACACAGTACAAAAGGAATATTGCAGCAATTGAACGGGTGCAGCAGAGAACAACTAAAAAGGGAAATGTTAAGCCACGGGGAGCGTTTAGATAGCCTGGGCATGTTTTCTTGGAAAAAAGAAGGCTAATAGCCAAATAGGAACTATGATTTCAGGTTTTTTTTTTTATATGTTCATTTAACTTGAAATGGGATTAGATAAGGGGATAAGTCAGCCAGCCCAGTAGTGCTGAGGGTTGAGGCACTGGACATCACATCTTGCGTCACGCTGGTGACCCGTGTTCAGGAACGAGCATGGGCAGCTGGAGGTTGGCAGGGGAGGGAGAGGATTGAGCGTCTGGAGGACAGCTCTCCTCACCCAGGGAGGGTGGACTGGCACTCCCGTCAAATGACTACCCCTAGGTGGAGGCAGGAGGGTAGTGTTGGTCAGAGGGGCCATACAAAAGGAGGGTGCTGCAAGACTTCTGTGGACGCGTTCACGACTCTATGTGTGCCATCCTGTGTGTGCGCCCCAGCAATGGGATGGGAGAAAATGGAGGAAAAACACCTCTGGCCATGGATGACGACCGACCTCTCGTAGGCTCCGTACCCGGCAACCGAGCAGGGGTAAGTCCTGGTGATACTGGGGTGACAGGGCTGGGGAGGTCGGTCAGAAGGGGGCGCCTGCGGGCAGAGGAGCATAAAATATATATATAAAAAAAGATAATGGGATCATGGGAAACATTTTGAATTCATTCAGGGCTAACTAGAAGGCATACCCGGTGCTTAACACGATTTTCCATTTTTTTCAAAACAAATTATGGTAGGCATTGGAGAGACTCAAATCTCATAAAATTCCAAAAACATTTAGATTTGAGGACGTTACATTCTTTTTATAGACTTATGCAGCAAACCAGACTTTTTGGCTGTCAAGACTTCATCTGTTCCTGCTGCTTTTTCTGCCCTGAAGTCATAATCCTCTTCTTGAGACAACAGAATAATATCCGTAGCAACATGTTAGATGCCAAAAACAGAAGATTATGATTTCAAGACAGAAATAGGCAATGCAGACAAATATCGTCTAAGGGAGAAAGGCCTCTTTTAATGAAAATGACCTTAGTAATAAAAATATGAAAAGTCCTAAAATTCAGATATGGGGGGATTATGTGTAACTGAGTTCTGCTTATGCCAACTCCGCATTAGTGCTGCAAACTGTAAATCCCTTTAAGGTGGAGGGGGGTTGGTATAATCAGTGGTAATATAAGGAAGTATTTTTTCACCCGGAAAGTGGTACATTTATGATCAAGCTCCCACTGGAAATGGTGCAAGTCATAAGTGTTGAATCTTTTCAATTCAAGTTGAATCAGTTCCTCAGGGAAAATAACATTGCTGGATGGAGCATTTAATTCATTGAGGCAGGGCGGGACATGGAAAGCATGCTGTTTCTGACAATTAAAGGGAATTGCTTGTAAGGGAATGCCTTTTACTGCACTTTAGTGGCCTCAGCTGTTTCCAAATGGTATTATGCATCGTTGTAAATACAGTAACATGTTTGTGCTGAAAGGTGGTATGGCTCTTGAGATAGGAAGGACAGTCAGTCAGTCAGTCCTCCTTCCTCTAACAGGGTTGTAGTGAAGTATTTTTAACCCTTGACGTCCTGCCTGTCCAAATTAATTTGTCTAAATGTTTTCCTATTTCATTTAAAAACATAAATAAATAAATATATAAAAGTACTGATGACCTCCTTTAATACACGGACTACAGCCATGTTTCAAATGCCATAATAACCGGTAGAACCAGCCATTACAGCGATTTGTGTCGCTCTTCCGTAGTGCGCCACCTCATTGGCTCTTACTCCACGTGTGCGTGGGCCAAACACATCGACAAACATGGCAGTGGGTTCTCTACTACCAAGGAGTTGGAATGCACTTCCGTTAAGGTATTACTTTCTTAACAGTATTTATCTGGTTCATCTTGCCATTCCGTTTTTAAAAATCTATCTGGTTGATCCTAGTGTTGCTTCGTTTCAGGCGGGGATTCGGGAAACAGCCACTGTAATCTGGAATGGGTCATGGCTGACTACGAGTGTTTCCACAGTGTAGTTAAAAAAAAAAAAAATAATAAAAGAAATTATGCCAAGAATTTATCCTGCTTTTGCAAGTGTGTGTGTGTGTGTGTGTGTGTGTGTGTGTGCTTGTGAGTGTGTGTGTGTGTGTAAGGGGGACTGAGTAGCAGCAGCAGGGATCACAGCATAGCTCCTTCAGTAATTTCCTTTGACATTGACTTCCTTGAATTAGTAATTATAAAAAATAATGCCTGTGCAAGGTCTGTATTATTGAGCATTTTTTACACACACTCGGTGTGTGATAATCTCATAAACCCCTCAAGCTTCGGTGTTGGGGTTTATGGATTATCACATACCTCAGGTGTGTGAAAAATCCTCATAACACTCTCCTGCACAGGCATTGTTCTCTATATCACAACTGTTCATCAATTTTTTCAGTGTTGATGACCAGTTATTATTTGCCATAATAACCGGCTGGTTATTATGGCAAACAAGAGATGTCTAAGAACGGAGTTGAGCTCAAAACCCACTTTCTCATACTGTCTGGAGTGTGGCACTCTGTTTGACACAACACTTCACTTTCACTTTCAAAAGTGAAATCGATATCTGACTGTGTTAACTTTATGTGCAAATTATGACCACATTAAAGTATTATTTCTTAGTCACTGAGTCTCAAAATACATTAACCCTTGCTGCGCTTGAGACTTCCTGTTTGTTTCTCAGCTGTGTATCAGCTGAGGTAGTGGCTGACATGACCTTGTCAGTGGCTTTCTTGAGGGATTTGTGGATGGGAAGCAAAAACCTTCTTATGGGAGCCACTCCCATCATATCCATGAACTCAACCTCCTCTTCATCCTCCTCGGCCTCAGAGGGAGGCCGATTAAGGGGTAATGTGAGGAAGTTCTTTTTCACAGAAAGGGTGGTGGGCGCATGGAACGGCCTACCTCAGGAAGTGGTGGATATGAATACAGTGCAAGGCTTCAGACAGGCATGGGATAGGCATAAGGGAGCAATACAGATGAGTATGAATAAATAGGCCATTGACAGAGTACAGGCCTATGGCACATTCATAAGGTAGAAAAAATGGGCAGACTGGATGGGTCTTGCGGTCCTTATCTGCCATCAACTGATATGTTTTTATGTTTCCATTGCAGGGAATGTTGAGGGTGTTCACCATTTGCCTTACAAAGGAGTACTAGGATATGTAATCCTCAAAAGCCCTGGAAGGAGAGCCAAATTCTTGCTTGGGGAACCTTCTGATTCCAGGGGTTTCCCTTACTCCTCATATTCACAATACATTCCTTCCTCCTTCACAGGTATTTGGTATGGAACCCCCTGTTAAGCTGGACATACAAGCTTCTTGATGCTGACCCTCCTGCAGGGCTAACCGGCCTCCTTGCCCCTAAGCGGACCATCAGACCGCTCAGGATTTTGGGCAAAAAACACCTGGAACTGCCTAGGGCCTACTCCTCAGCTGGCAGTAAATCTTTAGCCCATATAGCCCCCGCACACTGGAACAAGCTCCCCCGAAACCTTCAGGAAGCCCCTTCCCTAGCCATATTCCAGAAGGGACTGCGTGTTCACCTCCTAAACCATAGTCCCTGTTCCTGTCTTGAAGGTTAGCCAACCCGCCCCCCTGTGGTGTGGCCCTAAGTCTGTCAGCTGCCACTGTTGAACTGTCTAACTGTCTAATTGTGCTGTAGGTGAGTGCTATCCTCAATAATTATTGAAAAATGTATATTGCCATTGTATCCCTGTACTATACGTCCTGCATTGTATCACTTGTATATATCTGCACTGCTCTTTGTAACTAATTCTGGATCGCTCCTGAAAAAGGGAGGGCTTACCTGGTTAACAAAATTTAATTACTAAATAAATAAATTAAATAAAATGGAACTGGAGCATGGAAAGGCGGGGCAGGCACATCCATAAAATTTCTCAAGGCCTGGAAAGCCTGGTAAAATTGCCATGCCCTGGTCTGAATCTCTTTTACCTTTGCTTTAGCCATCACTGGAGTCAGGGTTCTCCCTTATGGACACCCTGGTTTCTAAACCATCTTTTGCAGCTGTATCTGTCTTTTCTGCCCTCCCCCCTTTGACTGGGGCTGCTGCTTATTTTGATGGGCAGGACCCTGATCTAAACTTTTCTGTGACATGTAGGCAGACTGAGCAGCCATAAAATCTTCTCTTTTCTTAGCTCTTTTCTTTTGTGTTCTAGGGCAAAAACTTTTACAGAGATTACGATTTTTAAAATCACGGTCAGGACCCAGGCACCTTAGACAAAGTTCATGGCAGTCTTCCCTTACCAGGAGCTGAAAACACTTTGTACAATTTTTAAGACCTGTTGGCCTTGTTCTTTTCTTTATGGATCTGTCAGTCATGCCAAACACCGAAGACTGACAGAAAAATTTATTGGTTCCCAAATTCCAAACAATTAGTTAAAATAAGCCCAATCTAAGTTAAAATAGCTTTATTTTTTATTTTATTCTTTTGGTAACCAGGTAAGGCCCACTAGGCACAAATGCATGTTTTCAGAGTGACCCCAGAGCACTGGGGTGGTTAAGTGACTTGCTCAGAGTCACACAGTATGCCAGTGGAGGTTGTGGCAATCAAGGGGGAAAGGGGAAATTGTTTTACCAGGAAAGGCACATTAAACCAGAGCTTGTTTCCGGGTGTGACCTGGGAGCACATGGAAGTTAAGTGACTTGGTCAGGGTCACAGTGTGCAAGTGGGGGTGATGGGATTCAAAGTCTTCAAGTTTGCAGCTCAGTGCCCTTAATCACTATGCTACACTGCCTCCATCAAGTCCAGATCTGCTGAATATGCCAAGCCCATTCACAGCTCATTACTCTAACCTCCAGGTTATACTGCCAGCCCTAATTTTAAATTTAGAAATGCAGTTCTGTTCCCTTACAAGTGGAACCGCTAACTAGTTTATCTCAAAAAAACTGAATTCGATGGAAAACATGGCTCAGTTCTTTATAAACAGAACTGAGCTTTAATATTGAAGAAAACCATAAATTTAACAGGAAAAGTGGTTGTAATAGTATATTTAAATAAAATGGTAAACATAGTGGTTCCCCAAAGGCAGGAACAGCGATGTACAGAAGCCTTCTCTGGTTCCAGGGACCTGATCAGGAACTGGAGAAACTGCTAAAATACAATAACATTCCTTATGTACACCCTAACTACTGCAGAGTACGAAGAAATATCTAAAATAACAATGAAAGTAACAAATATAAAGCCAAAAGAAACTGGCCAGAACAGTGGCGCTGTACTTCGGGGCGACTGCTGTCTTCTGTAGAGAAACAAATCTGACGTTAGAAGGCTAAGGACAGCGAGACCACAGAACAGAGTTTGAACTTCATTCTCATTCTAAAGCTCCATAAGTAGCACAAGTTCCGTCTCTGGGGCAGCTCTGTCCTGTGGAATGAATGCATTTTGCGAGTATATACTGATGGATTCCTGGGGTTAGAACCCTTGTATTTGCTACCCCTCCTTACCCTATCTTGTTTTCTTGCATCTTTTTTCTTCTTCTGTTCTTTCAGTCTTGTGCGGTGCTCCAAAAATGTTACACCACGTGATGTACCTGGTGCCAGCAAGATATCTAAGCCCTCCCCTGAGGATTCAGTCTCTTTCACTCTGTTTTGTTCCTGACCCTTAATTGCCAGTGCTCTAGTTGTACTTCTTTTATTTCAGCAAGCGTAGTCTCCTATTTCATGAGCAAACTTCACTGCTGGAGCAGCGGCATCACTGCCATGTTTATATATGGCCCTCATTTTCATCTTTCTCAAGCTTTTTTCTTCTTCTTTCTTTCAGTAGTGTTGTATTCATATGTTAATGTTTTTGTTAAAGTTTTGTGTCCTAGAGTCCTTGTATATTCTAGGCTGTTATACTGATCACGTTCTCTTTGTACCACATCAATCCAAGTTAACATATCTTGATAATTCTTGGTGTCCTCTTTGATTAAGCTATTAATGAACTTAGTAGAATGTTCAGCAGCTGCTGCTTCCCATTCTGCTTCATTGCACAACTGATCCAGGCCACATGCTGCAACCTTATCTGTCCTAGAGTCTCCTCAGTGCCCATATATTTCATAAATACTTCTTCAAACTGGTAATGCTGTAGTGAAGCTTAAGCTCTGTAAACAACATTATAAGTCTAATTAATTATTCATGAGCCTAGCGAGGCTCCTGATTGGCTACTGGATTGGTCATTAACGTCTTAGAAATGATCGATCCAGCTGCCAACTGATGCTGTGCGGTGCGCATGGCTCATGTCACTCTACTTGAAACCTTAAATAAGTTAAAACTAAACTGGGAAAAAATAACATAGCTATTGCAATTAGACTTATAATCACAATAACAACCTCAAAGTTGGTCATTTCCTTGGACTAACAACTGGCTGGAGGGAGGTAGCCTCGGCTGCGCCTTGGACCACCCATCCCCCCTAATCGGTCATTAATTCCTTGGAAATGACCGGCTTCTTGGTTGTTTCTTAAATCATTCACACTTCACAAAAAATAATGTAACTTCATGCATATTAGAATTCTGTTCCATATTAGTACAGTAAAGTCCCTGTCCTGCTGCTGTTCTCCTCCTCCGTACTAAAGCTGTAGTGCTTTCAAGGCTGTACAGCTCTGTGACTTCATAGATGGCAGTAGGTGCAGATGTTTGCATGGCATATTCAAATCCTCTCAAAAACAGTCTCAAAATAGTATTGTGACTGAATAAAAATTGCTGCTAGCTTGGCTTTGGGTAATCTTGAGCAAACATGACAATGTGTGCCCCTGCAGCAGTAGTATAACGGATTCCAGCAGAAAAAAAAGAATCTACTGCACAACTGGATTGCCAGGTGCTGTTGTGGAACAGGGTAATACAGTATGAACAAAAAGGACAGCACAGGCCACAAAAATTCCATACCTCCATATATGCTGTTGCAAACTCCAAGTGGGTTTATTATTCTATATAAAAAAAGAACACAGTCATAGTATTGAGTACCGAGAGCATGGAAAACTATCCCAGCACCTGATCCTGAACTGGGACTTCATCAAGGGGCAAGTTTTTACTATTGAGTCTCTTAGTTTTTAAATGCTGGCTGGGGAGGAATGTGTATTTCCCAATCAAATAATTACAGTAATTAATTAAGCAGAAGTCTGGTAAAGGCACTGGAAAGAAACACATAACCACCTGAAAGAGAAGGATTTTAATAACACAATATTGAGAACTGAAAGCATGCCCAACCACAAAAAGCCATCCCCTAATTACACTACAGTGCATCCAGCCAGGCCACCGTGTGTATGCAGCCATCTTGGGTGGGGTGTGGGTCACGGGAGAAAAAATGGAAAATGCCTGTCATCTGGCTGATCTGCCCACCATGCAGCCTGAGAGCGTATGTTCTGATCCCCTTGTGAGCCCCCGTGAATTTGCAACACCTATGGGCAACATTCCCCTCCCTGGTTCCCATCCCTGGGGGCCCCCCATGAAGGGAGAAGGGATACATTGGGAAACCGGGGCCACAGAGAGAGGGAGGGTGTGATGGCGATGGTGGTGACTGGCAGGTCTGGGGTGGTCTTAGGCACCTGAAGGAGTGGCTGACTGGGGGTCCTGGAAGCATAAATAGACAATACAAAAAAAATGTAGTTAACAAAATAGCAAAGAAGGTATCAGAAAAAGGGGGTGGTTAGCCAAATAAATTCAAAAGTGACACTTAACAAAGGTGACCCTTAGCAATTACAGTATGGGATGGTGCTCTTTAGGCCATGTCTCTCCACTGACAGACTCCACTGTAATGGTCAGGTGTTATGGTGGGACCTGTGAGTGCCCTGACTCATCTTGCATGGTGCTGGGGCTGTTCCACATTGTTCTTTCCACTCCTGAGCATGCTGGCATGGTAGAGTCCCAAGCACATACATGCAGAGAGTGCCAATGCAAAGCCTGTCTCACGCCATTCCTTCCATGGTACCTGTGCTGCACTGCCACCCATAGTCGCCCAGGTGGCACTGTTGTAGTGGAGGCAGCGATGCCCCTCCACCAAGGATGGCAGGTTCTCCTGGAAGCTCAGTTCTCTTTCCCCTCACTTGCCCTCCAGTGTACTGTATTTTTTTCCCAAAGCAGGTGGACAGTGCTGTAAGAGGCAATGTTGCCACTGTGCCAACAGGCTGGCTAGCTAAATCTTTTTAAATACAATTTGAGCACATGTGTAGCCTCCTTATCCTCCTTACTGTAGTTTTGCTTTTGTTCAGTTTAAAATTATATATTTTTTCCCCTCCCATTTCTGGGGTCTCTTGTTCTTGCTGCCTTTTTCTTGCTAGATATTAATGTTTATAATTCCTGATCAGTTCCAGAACCCAGTGACATCAGTTGAGTGGAGGCCCTGCAGTGAACAAGTGCTTTCAGCTTTCACTCAATGGATGTCACTGTTCTAGAACTGATGAGTAATTTTAAAAATAATTATCAGGTCGGGATCCTCCGATGGGCAGATGGGTAGCGACTTATGCTTCCATGCCAGCAACCCAGGTTCAGGAGTGAACTCAGGAGTAGAGCTGGGCAGCCAAGGGGGCTGGGGTAGTGTTGTGATGTGGCTGCGCTCCCAGAAGGGGAGGGGCAGCATTGGGTTCTGCCACTGCGGCAACACCTGCAACAAGCCCAGAAGCTTGCCTATTCCACAAGGGCATTGCTGCATGCATGCAGTGCCTAATGGGGCACCAGCTAGCATCAGTGTGAGGTTTGTTAGATTCTGGGACAGGATGAAAATCTAGAAAAAAATCTTCATGTCTCCTAGTCACCTGTATGACAGCCACCGCTACTCTCAGCCCTTCTTCCGAGGGGATCCCACTGGTCAGTTGGTGGGGGGGGGGAGCGGCTGACAGGGCTGGGAGCTTGCTGGAGAAGCATGAAGGTCAGGCAGAGATGGAGATCAGGGATGAAAACAGCTATGTGAAAAATAAATTAAGCATGGTTTAAGTTCGCGTCAGTAAATGACTAAACAAATAAAGCAAGCGTGAAAGGTGGTTTTAAATATACAGTCTTGTGAGGATTATTTGATATGGTTATAATCAGAAATGTGAGCAATGCAAAAAGGATGACGCAGATTAGCTAAAGAAGCGTCCGCAGGATCAAAAGTGTTCAGAAAAAAATGTACATTAAGGAATGTACTAAATTCTAATTTATAATGAAGGAGAGGGTAACTGAGCAAAGAACACAATGATGGCATTGTCCCATATTTGCTGTCTCTATTAAGCTGCTATTTATCATGAATATTCTGCAGCAGAAAATCTGAACATAAATGCTGTATCACGGGACAGGCCAGCCAGCAATTCGTGGTTTAAAAATTGGTCATCCTTACAGGGACCTTTCCAACAGGTCCACAGGCCTATTATGGCCTTTTGGAACTAGCACTTGAATTTGAATCGCATTGTGGCAAATCACATTCCTTTAGTATCTACATTCTACATTTTATTTTTTTAAATATGTATGCCAAACTGATGTTACTGTGGCAGCTCCATATACCTGTGCAGGAGACCTGGGTTAATTATTTTATTCATTTATCAACTGGCTTTCTCAAGTATTAAGGTGACAAACCTGATGCAGAAGGACATGTACAAATGATAAATATCAATACATCTAAAAGAAAGAAATTATAATAAATTTGTGGATCCCGTTTGATGTGCCACAAACACTGTAGGCCTCACTTGCATATAAGGGAACAGAGTTCCCGAAAGTTTTTGTCAAGCAAGAAAAGGCATGAGACTCCAGCCACCAGTTGTCTTTAGGAACACCTGATCAAAGCTCAGCTGCTGTGAGGAAACATAGGAGACCGAAAGCTTGCTCCGGTATCCAGGTGGGTGCCTATTCTTGTTTTATCTTACGCTGTATGCCCATCCCCCCCCCTTTGAGGCACTTTCCGCCCTCAATGACTGCTAGTGGTTCACAGGTTGATGCTGGAACTTGAAAGCAGAGCTTATACTTTTTCATTTTGTTTTAGACTGCCACCTATCTCTTGACTTGTATGATACCCTTTTTTCAGATTTTGAGTTTAGTTTATCTTTTTTTTTTTTTTACAGTTGAAATAATAAAAGTTGCACTCCTTTTTATTATGGCTTGGAACACGTTTCTATCAATATTCTCTGATTTGAAGCCTATTGTTTAAGATCACTTTTGTTGTGACTACAGGCTAGTTTGCACATCCGCATTTGCACCGCAGCAATCCAACTGCTCAGGTGGCGGTGGTTTAAATGCAGCCGTGTGAGCACTCTACTGGATCGTGGTGAGTCCTTCACTGAACTACTCCTCATGTTGCTGCGAACCTGTGAATGCATTCCAGAGTGAGCACTGTAAGCAGCTATGTGGACAAGTTGCATCACTGACTCACTCTAGCACGCAGCGTATGCTCCTGAGTGTTCCTCTTGCCCAGCCTCTGGACTCACAGCCCCTCTGCAGCACAGCCTGCACTGGCACTGAGATGGGCCATGTAGACATGTGCCAGGACCAGTTGGGGAGGCTGGGGCGGCACAGGAACAGTCCCAGGAGCAAAATTCAGCAGCCATGTAAACACAGCTTATAGTGAACTAGCATATAGCAGACACTGCTCACTGACCTTATAGGGCACTAAGTGTACAGAAACAACTAAGCATACTGATGAAAACCTGGTTCAAGCCATGTTAAAAGGTGCACTCCTTCTATAATTTCAAATGCAAAAAAAGGGCTAAAGCAGACTCAGAAGGAGGAAAGAAGGGTATCAAACAAGTCAGGAGATGAACAGCAATCTGAAATACACAAAAAAAGGATAGGTCAAAATTTTCAGCTCTGTCGTCCACTGCTGCTTTAATGTCAGTCACATTATATTAGTACTATTGCATTAGCAGCTGATGTGGCTTTGACCAACGCTTGTTAAATTTGTTGAGCACTGCCACACACTGTTATCTGTTACCCAGGAGATGTAGATCTCAAGGAGATCCTGCATCACTGAGTCTAGCTCTGACCCTTCCTGACACCCCTCTCCTCCCCCCTCCCCCGATTCGGTCAGGACTCCTCCCGACTCATGCTTGGGCGGGTATACTGAGATAAGACTGGACATAATGGGCTGGATTTCCAAAAGATCGAGACTGCAGCGAGATATGACGCACCAGGCTTGTAGCATCTAAAGGGAAGTTCTATCCCCTGCGGCAACTGACACTTGCTAGACCATCTCTTTGTGTTCTAGCTGGCGTCAATAACGGGGATCATTTTAATGGAGCTTGCACCCAAGGTTTGATACAAGCTGCCACAAAGCATGTAAAATGTCACAGCTGCTCCCAAGATTGTAAAATTGGGTGCAGCTGCGGCAGTTGGGAATGATGCAGCTGTGGCAATGAAAGGGTTTGAGACACGGCTTGATGCAAGCCCTGCACTGCCCTCTGAGAATCCAGCCCAATGAGACCATGTCCTTGGTCATGTCAGTACCACAACTATTACTGCCACTGGGCTGTGTATCCCAGTACCAGTGGCTCCTCCCCCAGAAAAAAGCAGGCAGCCATGAATTGGCTAAAGCCCCCCACCCACCTCAAGGGATCACTGGGATGCAACTTCCAGCTGCATCAGGTTCAGCGCAGCGCCCTGAACTTAGGATGCTTGGGTATCCATTGTAGCAAGGGGATGCACTTGCTCCTATGCCACTGGGCAGCAAGGTATCACACTTTAACAATTAATTTGTACCAAAGGGCCAGCCTGGATGCAGCGGCAGTGCTACCGCTTGTGATGCCAATGACCCAGGTTCAGAAGTGAGCCTGGGGTGTCGGAGGGCCAGTTGGGTGGAGGAGGATCAAGCATCCATAGGACTGCTGTCCTCCTCCTTTTGGGGAGGAGGGTGGCGAAGAGCCTGGTGCCCGACTGGCCCCTGGAGGAAGATGGGAGACAGGTACCTGAGCTAGAAGGTTGGGGAGTCGTGGCAGACATCGGCACATGCGCCATGATGTCACTGCATGCCATGTCTCTTTTGGGGTTGAAAATGGAAAAACACCCCCAGCCACTGCAAGGATGATCGCCGTCCTCCACAGGCCCTACACCCAGCAACTCTGGCTCCTCTCGGAAATCTGGATCTGGTCCCGGAGGGTCGAGGGGACTCCCCACCATCCTGCCATAGAGGGTAACCATGGGGAACTATGGGAGAGGTAAGCCCTGGGAGAAGCCGGGGTGACATGGCTGGGAGGATCACCAGGAAGGAGGGCCAGCCAGGGAAAGGGGAGAAAAAAAAAAGAAAAAAAATTTGAACCCAAACCCTATAGTTCTTTTTTTTTCTATGTAGCTTTTCCCTCCTTATCAGTAGACATGTCAGTCCCACCTCTGGCCCTGAGCAACCTCCCACACCAATCCTCCACTGCCCATCTGCTACTTTCCCCCCCAAGGCTTTCCCCCCGCCCCATAGTGCAGCTAATGTTCTTCAAGTTACAGGCTCCTCGTTTATACTGTCTGTCATTCTGCAGGTTATCCCTCATGCAAGGAACTTAATCCCTCTAGGCTACCTAAATAAGTGACTACAATAGAGAGTTGGGGAGAGCGTGTATCATAATTCTTAAAAAAACACAAATGTTTGCCCTTTTACAGGCCCTTGCCAACCATAGATTTTTGGGTGGCTGGCTCCTCAGTTCAGACAAACACATGAGGCATGTTGTATTATAACAGCCAGATGTCTATGCCCTCCTGAAAGACGATTTACCCTCCATGGCTGTGTTCCTGGATAACCAGCATACCCACCCCTACCCTAGACTACTAGCAGTATCCAATGGAATGCTTCATCTACCACTGTCAGCTTCCTGTTTTGAACAGATTTTAATGATGTCAAAGCTGAGGAAGGAAGGCTTACTAAGAGCGAGTTGCAATGACCAATCTGTGAATGATCAGTCATGCTGGACAGTCATTTTAATACGTTTGCTTGCGCGCATGCGCAAGGAACGTTTTGGGAGAGTAGCACACTTGGAGGTGTGCCTCTCCCTTGCAATCCACTGCTCAGTTGAGCAGGCGTGGTGGTCCTGCACCAATGGGTGCAGGAGCTGTGTATGACAGCGGTGGTCTTCACTTCAAAGAAAACCACCACTGTGATACAGAGCACCGCGACCACGCTGCCCCCCGCGCCACGCCGCCTCCCCGCTGGCCACCGCCCCAAAGCAGCCATGCTGGAGCCTCCACCCCAGCATGGCAAACGTCCGTGTTTGCCGACGGGTGCCCAACCCCGGCTCGCCTCGCCCCCAGCACTCATCTTCTGCCACTCTGGGAGCCCACCCCAGCGTGGCAACGCGGCAGCGTCGGTTAGCCGACGGGGTGCCCAATCCCCGCCGGCTCCACGGCCCCCCCAGTTATCTTTCTCTGCTACGCTGGGAGCCCACCCCAGCATGGCAAATGTCCCACGTCATTAATAGTAAAAAAACACCTGTAAAGTCAAAAACGGTCCCACGCAGTCTCCCCGCCCTCCCACAACCTGCACCCACCCACTGCGCACCCCTGCCTCTCACACCCCCTCACCTCATACTTACCCTCGAGCTCGCGCGACGATCTTCGGTGGACCAGAACACGCCTGCACTCTTCAAAGTCACCGCTAACTGAGGAAATGCGGTAAGCTGTATAATGGGCTAGAAAGGGTTTTCAACTGTATTGCATATCTCAGGCATTTGGAATTTTCCTCAAGTATTTCAACATGGGGTTTTGGACCCCTTCTCATGAATGATGTCACTGTCATGGCGTTATTCGGGCCCGAAGGGTGATTTCGCAGTCAGCGCGCATTCACTGCGCCGAAATCACCCTTTGGGCCCGAATAACGCCATGACAGTGACATCATTCATGAGAAGGTCCCAAAAATCCCATGTTGAAAATTTGGTGCAAAATCGAAAATGACTGTTTTCACGAAGCGCAGCGCTAGAAGTTCCTATGCAGGCTCGTAAGTTCACGAATTTTCAATATTTTCACTCCAGATTTTCAACATTGCCATTTTACCACACCTCCTTATGAGCAGTACAGCTGTAATTTTTCACATCCTGCCCAAAACGTGTTTCCACCCATGTAGCGCACAATGGCGCAGTCGGTGTGCGAACTCAATGTATGGGACACATTAAGAAAATTACAGTGACACTGATCATGAGCAGAGGTCTTAAAATGGCTGTGTTGAAAATCTGGTGAAAAAATCCCTAACAATGACTGTTTTACGAGTGCGGCGTTGAGCAGTTCCTACACACGCTCATAAGTTTGCGAATTTTCAATATTTTCACTCCAGATTTTCAACATTGCCATTTTACCACACCTCCTCATGAGCAGTACAGCTGTCATTTTTCACATCCTGCCCAAAACATGTTTCCGCCCATGTAGCGCACAATGGCGCAGTTGGTGTGCTAACTCAATGTATGGGACACATTAAGAAAATCACAGTGACACTGTTCATGAGCAGAGGCCTTAAAATGGCTGTGTTGACAATTTGGTGAACAAATTCCTAAAAATTACTGTTTTACGAGTGTTCATTGCGCAGCTCCTATGCACGCTCGTAAGTCTGCGAATTTTCAATATTTTCACTCCACATTTTCAACATTCCCATTTTACCACACCTCCTTATGAGCAGTGCAGGTGTAATTTTTCACATCTTGCCCAAAATGTGTTTCCGCCCATGTAGCACACAATGGCACAGTCGGTGTGCGAACTCAGTGTATGGGACACATTAAGAAAATCACAGTGTCACTGTTCATGAGCAGAGATCTTAAAATGGCTATGTTGAAAATTTGGTGAAAAATTCCTAAAACAATCTGTTTTACGAGCGCAGCGTAGGCAGTTCCCACGCATCACCGTAAGTTTGCGATTTTCAATATTTTCACTCCAGATTTTTCAACATTGCCATTTTACCCACACCTCTATGAGCAGTACAGCTGTCATTTTCATATCCTGCCCAAAACGTGTTTCCGCTCATGTAGCACAGATGGCGCAGTCGGTGTGTGAACTCAATGTATGGGACACATTAATAAAATCACAGTGACACTGTTCATTAGCAGAGGTTTTAAAATGGCAATGTTGAAAATTTGGTGAAAAAATTCCTAAAATGACTGTTTCTGACGTGCGTTACACAGTTCCCGCTGCGCACCGTGGGTTTTAATTTTCAATATTTTCCTCCAGATTTTCAACATTGCCATTTTACCACACTTCCTTATGAGCAGTACAGCTGTCATTTTCACATCCTGCCCAAAACGCGGTTCACTTCATGTAGTGCACAATGGCTAGTCGGTGTGCAAAATCAACATAGGGACACAGTAAGACAATCATAGTGACACTGTTCATTAGCAGAGGTTTTAAAATGCCAATGTTGAAAATTTGGAGAAAAATTCCTAACAATCACTGTTTCTGACGTCGTTGCACAGTTCCGACTGACGCTCATAGGTTCTTGAATTTTCAATATTTCCACTCCAGATTTTCAACATTGCCATTTTACCACACTTCCTTATGAGCAGTACAGCTGTCATTTTCACATCCTGCCCAAAATGTGTTTCCGCCTATGTAGCGCACAATGGGGTAACAAAAAAGGTCATGCTGAAAATTTATTGTGCAAATACCAGCAATCGCACAGGGCATTAGGGTAAAGCACCATACGTGCCGAACACCACTGTAAATACCTGTAAGCGAATGTTCGGCATTGACAAATGCTTGTTTTTAATTTTTTTTATTTTATTTAAACAGCAGTTTGGAAAACCTTTGAGCCATAGACTCATTTACAAAGGTACCTTGTCACAGTAAGACAAACCAAAATACACAGTATAGCAGTACAACACATAAGTATAACAGTAAATTAAGACATAGATACAAACAAGCTGGTACAGGTAGGATGGATGCAAACAATACCAGAGTTATATGCGTCCTTAGCAGCTTAGTAATAAGCTTTGTCATAAGTATTGAGTACGGCTGACTGGTGGCAATTACAGCATCGGGTGTTAATAAGGTAGTTACATAAGGAAGTTTTGAAGCACGATATAGTTGGAGCTTCGGAGATGGAGGGGGGCAGTGTGTTGAACCAGGAGGGGGCCCTAAAGCTGAAGGCTCTTTGGCCGTGAGAGGTCCTAGCTCTAGGGATAACAAGAGAGGTTTTCCCAGAGGTCCGAGTATGAACTAGTGGGACAGAGTGGCGTATGGTGGTGGTCAATCCTGGTAATGTTATGTTCGCCATGCACACATGTGCAGCGAACATTTTGTTACCAAAGTGGCTTTTGAGGGGTGTGACACTGTCAGTCCAATGCAGAGTGGTCTGCAAGGGGATCCTCAAAGTCATGCCAGTCTTCAGCCAGGCTGGTCATGATAGTGCTCTGGCTTGCTGGGTGGAAACTTCCTGTGGTTCAAAGGAGAGAGCCGACCCAATCATAGGTTGGCTCTTTCCTTTGATCTACACAATGCCGGCGAGCAGCCACAGCTGATCTGTCATGATCAGCCTGCTGGAAACTAAACAGCGTCCACTGATGTCTACTGGTGCTGCCGCTGTAACTGTTCCCTCCCCCCCCAAAGCCCAACCCATGTTAATATTCCAGCATGGGAGTGTCCATTCTCCCGTTTCCAGCTGCTAACCCCCCCCCCACCCAAAGGGGAGGATTTATTGTCCTTTGTGAGGCTTCTGCTGCAGCAGACACTGGGGCTTCAGCTTGGGAAGCAGACAGTGAAGGCCTATAGAATAACCCCACAATGCAGGACCAACACCCTAGACCAGACGAGAATCATTCTAGTTGTGACAGTGGGCCTGCCCATTAGAGATATGATACTGGAAGAGGCTAAAAAGAAAGGATACCATCTGGTAGAGGATGGTATACAGTTTTATTTCTTTTCCAACCTGAACTTTTCCATCAGAAAATGTCGAAAAAGTTTTAACGCAGTCCAGGAGGTACAACAGGTATTAGGTGTCAGCCATGCGCTCCTGTTCCCAGCTTTGTTGCTTATCATCTGTGCAGGTAAACATTTCTTTTATACAGACCTCGTGGAAGCAGATAAATGTTTGGAGGCCATAAAAATTAACTTTACAGGAGCAAACTCTTATGAAACCCTGATGGAAGGACTGAATATGCCTTATTCAGTGTCTCTCAAATGTTGTACAGCTCTGAAAGGGCGGGGTTAGCTGCTTTAATGTTGCCTGTTAACATTTATGATGGGGCATAATCGTAAAAATAATGTGCCTGATCTTTTGATGAGTGGCACTTGCTCACCATTGCTAATAAAATCTGACTGTAATTTAGTCTGAGCGGGGGGGGGTTCTTCTTTGCCCACAAAGTAAAGGAGCAAAACATGATGGCCATGACTGTGTGACAGAGAGAAGTGCACCATATGCACACATGAGTAAGATCCCATACACATAGCGATGTTTAGCCCTCCACAGTCGATACCTGCCATATTAGTTTAAAATGTTTATTTTAGGTAGATTTCATTACCCAACTACAGCAGGGTGTGATAAAAATTGTTTTACTACCTTATAACCTCTGGCGTTATAGATGGGGGTTAGCACTTATCCAACTGAATGGCTGTGACTGTTTCATATGTGCTTTTTTAATGAGTGAGTTTTACTACAAACCTCTTCAGCTTGATGTTCTCTGGCATAATCAATACAGCTGTAGTAATAGTTGACTGTTGTATTTTTTATCTGTTTGCTAGTTCTGTCATATCTCACACAAATGCAAGTTTCAGGATTTTCAAATTTTGCATCCTTGTGGACACTAACATTACAGATGGGTGATGTATAATGTGCTGGGAGCGCAATATGAACTTTCTTGGACTTATATTTTTAGCACCTGTCCACAGTCACTGCTGCAATAGTTAATTTTCAGACTAATATTGGACTCTGAGGCATTCTGCCTAATGGCAGATCAGCTATCATGAGGTAACAAAACCTTTCATGTGGTAACAAAGAACATAGAAACATAGAAGTTGATGGCAGATAAGGACCACAAGGCCCATCCAGTCTGCCCATTTCTTTTTCTACCTTATAAATGTGCTATCGTTCTTTGCTCTGTCAATGGCCTATCTATTCATACTTATCTGTATTGCTTCCTCATGCCTATCCCATGCCTGTTTGAAGCCCTGCACTATATTCATATCCACCACTTCCTGAGGTAGGCCGATCCATGCATCCACCACCCTTTCTGTGAAAAATAACTCCCTCACATTACCCCTTAATCGGCCTCCCTCTAATCTCATGCTGTGTCCTCTTGTCCTGCTATTTTTCTTAAATTGAAACATGTTAGACTCTTTCACCAGGTTAATGCCCTTCAGGTGTTTGAATGTTTCGATCATATCACCTCTCTCTCTCCTTTGCTCTAGGGTATACATAGTGAGTTCAGTTAATCTGTCCTCATATGTTTTCTGATGCAGTCCCTGCACCATTTTGGTTGCCCTTCTCTGAACTGCCTCAATTTGGTTAATGTCCTTGTGAAGGTGTGGCCTCCAGTACTGCATGCAGTACTCCAGATGGGGCCTAACCAGTGTCTTGTAAAGAGGGATTATTACCTCCTTCTTCTGACTTGTGATACCCCTACTAATACACCCTAACATCCCCCTAGCCTTACCTACTGCTTTAGCGGTCTGCTTAGATCATTTCAGGTCATCGGTGATGATGATGCCCAAGTCTCTTTCTTCCCTTGTGACTGCCAGCAACCCCCCTCCCAGCCTATAGGTGGCTTCAAGGTTTCTCTTCCCTATGTGCATGATCTTCCACTTCTTTGCATTAAACCTCAGTTGCCACTCTTCTGACCATTTTGCTAGTTTACCCAGATCTCTTCTCATTTTACCCGCTCCATCTGGATCATCTACTCTGTTGCAGGTCTTGGTGTCATCTGCACACAGACAAACCTTACCCTCCAGTCCATCTGCAATGTCACTGATGAAGATATTTAAGAGGACTAGCCCCAGGACTGATCCCAGAGGTACCCCACTTATGACTTGCATCTCTTCTGACAGTATACCGTTTACTACCACTCTCTGTTTTCTGCCCGGCAACCAGTTTGCCACCCAGTTGACCAACTTCTGACCCACCCGAGCCTACCCAACTTATTAATCAATCTTCTATGTGGAACAGTATCGAAAGCTTTGCTGAAGTCAAGGTAGGCGACATCAACTGCTCCCCCTTGGTCCACCACTCTGGTTACCCAGTCAAAGAAATCTATGAGATTAGTTTGACAGGACCTTCCTTTGTAAACCCATGCTGTCTTGGATCCTGTGCTCCTATGGATTCCAGGTGTTGCACTATCCTTTCCTTAAGGAGGCCTCCATAATCTTGCCCACTACTGAGTTAAGACTGACTGGTCTGTAGTTCCCTGCCTCTCCCTGCTACCACTCTTGTGAATGGGATCACATGAGCCCTTCTCCAGTCTTCTGGGACCTCTCCTGTGCTCAGAGACTCCTAAACAGTTCTGATAATGGCTCTGCTAGTTCCACCCTTAGCCCTTTAGTACCCTGGGATGTATGCCATCAGGTCCCATTGCCTTGTCCACCCTGAGCTTATCAAGCTCTTGTAGAACCCTTTCTTTTGTGAAGGGACTAGTGCTCATCCCCCCCCCCCGTGTCCATGGTGCTGAGCTGTGGGCCCTGCCCTACCTTCTCTTCAGTAAATACTGATCAGAAGTATCTATTTAGGATAGATGCTTTTACATGGTCCTCCTCCTCCTCACACGCCCCTTATCTCCTTTGATCTTAGCAATACTCTCTGGACTTTCTCCTTTCACTAATGTATCTATAGAAAGTCTTGTCACCTTCTTTACTGTTTGTGCTAGTGTTTCCTTGGTTTGGGCCTTTGCCTGCCTTATTGCCTTCCTGCTTCTCTTAGGGAAGTTTGGTATGCCTCCCTATCTTCATCCCGCTGTGTTCCCTTATATTTCTGAACGCCAGCCTTTGGCTCTGACTTTTTCTGCTACTGTTTTTGAGAACCAAAGTGGTTTTCTTCTTTGCACGTCCTTTCTCTCTAACACAATGGGATGTTGCTTCAAGTATTGCATCCTTAATGCTTGCCCACTTTGCCTGTACCCCCATACCTGTATTTCTTTTTTGCCAGGGCTAGCTTAACTCTGTTGGCCATCTTATCAAAGTCAGCTCCTCTGAAGTCCCATATTTTTGCCTTGGAATGGGATGATTTAGTTGTAGTGGCCAAACTGAACCATACCATGTGATGGTCACTGGCCCCCAGGTGACCTTCTACCTGACGATCTGTGATCCTTTCTCTGTTAGTCAGTAGTAAGAATGACAAGTGAAGCTTAAATCTTATTATAAGATTGCTTTATTCAATTTACTGTACTTGAAACCAAGTTTTTTCAATTGTAATTTGTTTATACTTTACAGTTAATAAAAATAAATTTCAAATAGAGCCCCTACAGGGTACCCCACCCCCCCGGGGGACAAGAGTCTGGTGAAGGCAGATGCTGTGGTCAGTAGTGTGTGACCTGTGGGCAGAGTTTCATCTGGCTGCAGTCAGGTGTTTTACTTCATGCATTTTCGTCCTGTCTCCAGCTGGTAAGCACATCATGAGGGGGGTTTGCCTCAAGTGCCAGCCTGCTAATCTCCAGCTGGGACACATTGTGATCAGCAGTATGTTCTCCTAGCCTAGAACCTGAGTATGAACTCCCAAGCTCACTTCCAAACTTGGGTCATCCGCATGGCTGTGCAAAATGTTTCCGTTGGGCTATTGCGTGGACCAAGTCAGGGGCCCTTTAAACACAGGACTTACTAGCTGGCCCAGTGGCATGGAGGGCTGAAGCATCAATGCCTTACCTCCTGCCATGCCGGCGACCCATGTTCATGGTGCGAGGGGGTCACCAGGGGTCGGCTGGGGAGGGATAGGATTGAGTGTCCAGAGGACAGCTCTCCTCTCCTGGGGAGGGGGACTTGGCTGCCCCACCGCATGACTGCCTCCAGGTGGAGGCCTGAGGGTAGGATGGGATGGGGGCACCAATGGAAAGGTGAGTGCTGCGGAGCTGTGCAGTGTGTTTACGCCTCCACATACGCGTGCTGACATATCGTGCCCCAGTAATGGGGAGGAACGGGGAGAAAACGAAGGAAAACACCTCATGGTGGCAGGATGAAGATTGCTCCTCTGCAGGCTCTGCATCGGCGGCTGGCCAGTCAATCCTGTGGCCAGAACGGCTCAAGTTAAGATTCTGGAAGAACCGGGTAACGGGGATGGGGGTGTCGATTGAATAAGGGTTGACATGGGTAGAACAAGGTGCAGAAAGTACAAATAAAATAACATTTTAAAAGAACACAGGACTTACTATACACGGTGCCTGCAAGCAACTGTAAACTAAGTAAAAAGAACAGCTGGTATGTTAAAGGCAAGCAAGAAAAATATACACATTTTGTGAACCTAGAGGTTTGTGTAATATATAAATTGAAATAACAATATTAATAATTTTCCCCTGTCATGAGCTGTCACAAAACAGTCAATTCAAATACCAGAAAGCTGATTCCACTGTAAAAGACTCACAGAGAAGCTGGTGAAATTAAAAAAATGACATTCACTAATTATACTGAAACAGGATCTCACCTTGGATTGTCCTTATTGTATGTGACTCCACTGTCACATGGGATTACTGTAGTTATACTGGCTTACTATGCACATTATCGTCTTTGCTAAACATGATAAAGTAATGGAGCCAGTATACGCAGTACATATTGCAAAGATCAAGGGCCATTATGCACATAGATGAATTGCTAACAGCATAAAACTAGAATAGGTAGAGCTATGGAATCTGGGCTGACTGTAAGAACAAGGACTAGAAGTGAAATCTACATACTGATGTGCAAAAACGAAACATTTTTACAGTAGTCATGTTCTACAGCAGCTTTACAAAACTCAGCAGTATCAGGTCAGGATGTGAGTTGTGAGTTATTGACTCTAGCAGAATTTGAACCTTGGTCTGCTGGTTCCCAGGCTTTGTATTAACCAATATGACAGTAAAACAGAAGGCCAAATATCCAGCAGGCCAGCAGGGTTACAGCTGTTGCTGCCTGGGATATGGGTGCTAGAATGAGCCTGGGTTGTCAAAGAGCTGGCGGCTGGAGGGGGGAATGACTGCCCCAGAGGACGTTCTCTTTCTCTGGGGTGGACCAACACCTGACCCTGCCTTAGGACTGCCATCTGGGCTACCACAGGTGAAACTGCAGCCTTCAGAAGGCTGGCGAGGAAGAACACTGGCTGACCACATGGCGATAGGCAACTGAATGTAAGCATGCCCACTGGAAACCTAGCCCACAACATCCTGGGGTGGGGAAAAAAATAGGGTGGGGAATTTCATGGCCTGTGTGGATGACATCCAGTTCTATGCTCAGACCCACACAGCCTCCTGCATTCCTCTACCCTCAGGTGGGATGCATCGGATGGGCTGGGGACAATCTGCCCCCTTCGGTCCTGCCATAGGCAGGAAGCTGAGGGAAAAAGAATGCTGCAGGCAGGGATGACAGTGTTTGGTGTTTGCCTAGTACCAATAGGGGGCAGGATGGAAAAAAGTACAAATAAAAAAAAAAAAAGTGAAATAACAGGAAAGATTACTACTGTAGTATTACATCACAAGTAGGTTACCATCAAGAAGAAACTGGAAGGGGGACAGGATCAGATCTACAGTACAGTAGCTTCTTGTTTTACATTGTTTTTCATGGATTCTACTTGGTAGAATGTTTATTTTCTTTCTTACTACTAAGGGGCTAGCAGGGTATTGTTTGGGGCTGTTGGAATTTTGAAACCTGTTTTGGTAGCTAAAAGTGGGCTCATTTGTTTGGTTTACGGTGTGGCAGGCTGCATTTGTAGAGGCCTATTTCTTCTCTTTAAACATAATTGGTGTAATTTAACTGGTCTGTTTCTTTGAATTGAGACCTATATCTTATAATTCCAAACCTATTTTGATGTATTGTTGGTGAAGCTGTTTGAATTGGTGTCCTGTTTCTTTGGGTAGAATTTATTCATTGTTGCTGGCTTCACTAGCTGCAAAGTTTTGAGTGGGGAAGGTGCTAATTGTCTGACTAGAGGCCTCAGCTACCTGATTGTTTCTTAGAGGACTTGGGCTGGTCCCACCCACCCAAACCCCTCACCCCACCCACCCTGGTCAATTATTCCTTGTACTAGGGTCCTGACATCACTTCCTCAAACAGGCAAAAGGATTTGCACCTGTCATAACAGAAGCAGACATCCAGGAAAGGAACTGCAGCAAGTGAAGAGGTGACGGCCTTCAGTGGAAGGGAAGTAAATGCAAATCTAGGCGCTTTCAATATTACTACTTCACATAGTTATTGCATTGTGTAAAGGGGAGTAGGAGTTGAAGAAGGTGTGCAATGGCTACTTAAAGTATTTTTGAGTGTGATAGGAATATACAAAGCAGTTGCTCAACATATCTAAACGTAGTGCAACAAAGGAGGTAAGGGACATAAAGAATGTTTTGCACTGATAGAGGGGAGAGGGGACTTGGGGAGTGTTTGGTATCCTGCATCTGAAGGGTAGGGGTCGCTGGTGAGCAACGACAGCAATGGGTAGGTGGTAGGCTGCAACAATGCAGGTGCACCAATCTTTCTAAACATTGCCTGGAGAGTAGGAGGATGTTTAGTGTGCAACCACATGAAAACTTAGAAAGGAGATTGAGGGTCTGCAGGAGGAACTAAGACAGGCAAGGCAGATTGGGGGTGGGTTTAGCCCAATACTGGAGGGAGGAGGAAGGGGAGATGAGGGAGGGCAATTTAAGCCAACAGTGGTGAGGAGAGGCTCAGAAGAAGGGAAGCAGAGACAAAGGGGCCCAGGACAGGAAGAACGATTGCCGGGGAAACCAGGTCAGGAGACAAAAGTCAAATGGAAGGAGGCAATAGGGACTTGTGAGGGGAGACGAAGAAGTGGCAAAAGTCATGGAGTGGAAAGGAGAGAACAGGTTACTATGCAGAGAGAGGGAGCGGCATTTGTGAAGGGTCTTCAGAAAATAGTTGTGCACTGCTAGAGAGGAAGAAGGTGGAGGAGGAAGTGATGAAATTAGAGGTAATTGATAAATGCCTGGACCAAACTGAGGCGGGGAAGTTCTGCTGGGAGGAACTGCAACAGGGGTAAAGGGCATAATAATGTGCAGGAGGAAGAAGAGGAGCTGGAAATGAGGGAGGAGATGAAAGGAAGCAAGCAGGGAGTAAGAGGGTGGAATCTTAGTGCTGGGGACTCAATACTAAGAGGAGTTAGGTGGGTAGCAAGGCAGAGGCATAGTCGCATTTGGGTGGAGGCCTTGCCAGGAATGACAGCCGGAAAGGGTGGGACAGTCTGTTCTGAAATATGCTAGAAGGGTAGGGACAAGCCTCATTTAATTATACATCTTGGGACAAACGACCTGGCTGACAAGACAGTGGATATAGTCCAGAGGAGGTTTGAGGAACTAGCACAATTATGTGAGGGGCAGGAAGATCAGTAACTTTTTCCGAGATACTCAAATGCAAAGGCAAGCACAACAAGAAAGCTGAGAATAGAGGAATTTAACAGATGGCTAAGAACCTGGTGTTGTGCTAAAGGGTATGGGCTGTTGGGGGTGGGAGGGACCTGGGAGGACAGTAGTCTCTATGCCAAGGACAGACTACACTTGAGTGAGGAAGGAAAGAAAGTGTTGAAGCAGAGGATGGAAGAATATAAGAGGAAGTTTGGAGTTTAAACTAGGAGTGGGGGTGGCAGTTGGGGAAGAGTATGCAGGGACCACAGGTTGGGAAATCATATGAGCTTACCCCATAACAGTGACAAAGGACAAATGGCAAGTGCTATTGGTGATGCTAGGAAAGGAGGGCAGGATGGGAGGAGGGGAAAGGGTGGAAGGTGGTTACCCTTAATGCTAGGAGCCTTGGGAGGAAAACTGCAGAGTTGCAGGTTCCTCATGGCAGAGGGAGAGGTGGACATTGCAGCCATCACGAAACATGGGCCACCCAATATAATGACTGGGACCTGTCTGTACCAGGGTACAGGTTATTTCTAGGGACAGGGTGACTGGGAAAGGAGGGGTGGCACCATATGTGAAGGAAGGACTGAAGTGTGTAAGGGAGGAAGGGAGGAGGGCAGTACAGAGTCACTTTGGGTGCAAATCCAGGATTCCAAGAATAGGAGTCTTAGAATGGGAGTGGTGTACAGGCCACCATCTCAGATGGAGGAGTTAGACAGGGAACTAGTGGGACAGATCAGGAGGACCGCAGAGAAGGGTAGTGTGGTGATTGTGGGGACTTCAACATGCCAGAAGTGGACTGAGCACCCCAACAACCAGGAACAGAAGGAGCAGGTACTGCTGGATGCCTTCCAGGACAGCTTCCTGCTGCAAATGGTCAGTGAACCAACCAGGTTAGGGAATACCCTTGACCTTGTGCTGGCAAATGGGGACTTTGTGAGAGAACTTACAGTGGAGGAACCGCTGTCAGGAGTGACCACCACTCAGTATGGCTCACATTGGATATAGGCAAGGAAGGAGTGGAATCTGGCACAAGAGTGCTGGACTTCAGGAGGCTGACTTTGGGAGGATGGGGAAGTGGTAAAGGGTACCTGGCCAGAATTCAATCTAGTATGGACACTAACCAGAGATGGGAGCTCATAAAGTTGGGGATAGTGGAGGCAACCAAAACCTGCTGCAAAGCCCAGAGCAAGAAGGCTAGAGCTAAGAAACCGAGCTGGTTGAGCAAGGAGGTCATGGAAAAGGTAAGGAAGAAAAGAGCTGCCTTTAGGAAATACAAGAAAACAGGGAGGGGGAGGACAGAGAGGAGTACTTTGACAGAATCGAAGGAGGTGACAAGGGCAGTAAGGGAGCCAAAGCATCTCGGAACTCAGGCTGGCACAAGGCATTAAGAAGGGGAGAAGGACTCTTTAAGTACATCAGGGAGAAAAGGAGCTGTAAGGACCACATAAGTAAGGATTAGGAAGGAGGGGGTTGGGTGGAAGCAGGGTATGATACAGCGGAAGCACTAAATGAATACTTCTGCTCAGTATTTACTAAAGAGAAGAGGGGGTGACACCAAGATGGGTGAAATGGCAGACGAGGGGGGAAGTGGTGACAGATGGGAAATCATGGAGGACAGAGTTGAGAGGGTTTGAAGGCACTGAGGGTGGACAAGGCACCAGGCCCAGATGGCATCCACCCCAGGGTACTGAAGGAGCTGGCAGAGGTCCTTGCAGGACCTTTGGCAGACTCCATTTAACGCCTCACTACATCTGGGTGTGTACCCAGGACTGGAGGATGGCTCATGTGGTGCCCTCCACAAGAGTGGCCCAAGGATGAACCAGGAAACTACAGACCAGTGAGCCTCACATCCATGGTGGGTAAGCTAATGGAGACTATCCTGAAGGAGGCTGGTGGCCCTCTTAGAGGCCAAAGGACTACAGGACAGCAGACAGCATGGCTTCATCGTGGCCGATCCTGCCAAACCAACCTGGTCGGGTTCTATGACTGGGTAACTAGGCAACTGGACGGGGACATGCAGTGGATGTCCTGTATCTGGACTTCAGTAAGGCATTGACTCAGTGCCACATGGAAGGCTGGGAAGGAAGTTAGTAGGCACAGGGGCAGGTGCAATGCTGGTGAGATGGGTAGGAAACTGGCTGCAGGGAAGGCAACAGAGGGTGGTGGTGGGTGGGGAGCCTCACACCCAAGGGCAGTGACAGTGGTGTCCCACAGGGCTCGTGTTGGGACCAGTGTTGTTTGGGATATTCATTGCAGACATATCATGGGACATCAAGAGCAAGATCAGTCTGTTTGCTGATGATACCAAGGTTGCGCGGTGGTGGATGACCTAGGGGATGGCAGGGGTTGCAGGATGACCTGGCAAAGCTTGAAACCTGGTCAGACACCTGGCAACTGGCTTTAATGCCAAAAAGTGCAAGGTGATGCATTTTGGGATGAAGAACCCAAGGAGGACTTACCAGCTAGGGGAGTGCAGCTAGCCCAGACAGAGGAGGAGAAGGATCTGGGTGTGCTCATCACAGGGTCAATGAACAACCGGCACAGTGTAGGAAGGCAGCTGCAAAGGCCAACAAATGCTGGGTTGTATTGCAGGGGTATATCCTCAAGGAGGGAGGAGGTGATTCTGCCACTGTATAGGTCATTAGTTAGACCACACCTGGAGTACTGCGTGCAGTTCTGGCGTCCGTATCTGAAAAGGGACATTAAGTTACTGGAGGAGTGCAGCGCAGGGCGACAAAGATGATCAAGGGTCTGGGGACTTATCATATGAGGGAGGTTGAAGGAGTTGAACATGTACTCACTGGAGGAGAGGAGAGACAGGGGACATGATTGAAAACCTTTAAATACATGAAAGGAATAAACAAGACAGGTACAGAGGGGCTGTTCAAAGTAAGGAAGGGGAGGGCCACCAGGGGCCATGATATGAGACTGGAGCGAGGAAGGTTCGGGAGGGAGATGAGGAGACACTTTTTTTACAGAGAGGGTGGTGGCTGGGTGGAATGCGTTACCTGCAGAAGTGGTATGCAGTAGAACAGTGGACTGCTTCAAACGAGGATGGGACAGGACAAGGGGGAGGGTTAATGAAGGGGAAGGGTGGAAGGGAGGGGCAGCTGCAGAATAAGGGGTGCTAGCTGCACATTCGAGCAGACTTGATAGACCTCTAGGCCTTTATCTGCTGGCAAATTTCATATGTTCATATGTTCATATGTAAGTCACACAAGTGTAGGAGAATACTGCTGGAAGTACAGGCCACCAGCACAAAATGTGTTCAGCCTTGAGATGGGAAATGAGGAGAGGACAGCAGCAGCAAATAACAGAACAGTATTAACAGAGGACTTCAACTATTCAGAAACAGACTGGGAAAAGAAAAAAACTAAGGGGAAGGGAGGACAGGTATTCTCTGGATTGTCAGGAGGGCACAGGGGCAGGGGCATGGTAGAGGTAGTGCTAAGAAATAAAGATGACATGGTGACAAACCTGGATGTTGGAGGGCAGCTGACAAGAAATTATCTCAGTATTGTCATTTTTTGAGCTGAGCAGAGGATGAGAAGGAAGTAAAACCAGAACCAGTACTCTAATAAGGCTAACTTTGAGAATATGAAGGTTATGGTCAGCATGGAGCTTGGGTAAATAAAAGGAGTGGGGTAGAGGACCTACAGTATCAAACTATTTCAAGGAAGTAATTCTTGAGGAAGTGGAGTTTGGGTTCATGGGAGTAACGAGGGTAGAAGAGGAAGTGCCCAGCATGGATGAATGTGGCAGTAAGAGAACTAATAAAAAACAGGAGGGCATTTAAAGTGCAGAAGAAAAGAGCACTGAGAAAAACAAAATAGCCTATAGCAGTATAGGAGGAAGGTTTAACAGGAATATGAAAATGGTTTAGCAAGGGATATCATTATCAAGGACAATATTAGTAAGTTGTGTTTGTTATCTAAGAGATACAAGGACAGTGTGGGAGATGGTAGGACAGTTGGGTACAGTTATTGATAAGGTAGTTGAGGACAGCAAGGTTGCAGAAAGGCTAAGCAAGTACTTGGCTTTGATAGTCAAGAAGAAGGAGGTAGGAGACATGCCTGAAATAGAGAACATATTTTTTATATTTGGGCTTACCCGGTCACCAAATTTCAAATAAATAGATAAATATTACATTTTTATTGAGTTTTCAAGGACATAACAAAGATGACAGACAGAACAAACAATTACAGTCAACTATAAAGACCTAGGGCCGGATTTTCAAAGGTCAGAGAATGACATAGTGTGCTTGCATCAGAAACAACTGATGCAAGGAGCAGGATTCTTCAAAACTTGCATCAGTTCTGATTTTCACATGGTGCTTGCATCAAAACAGATCTGCATGCGCCAGACTGGCTTGCACCATGCTTACACTGAAAAAATGTCTGCGCCATGTTGGAAGTGATGCCTGCATCACTGATAAGAATCACCATCCCTTTATTTGCGAGTTCTGTCCTTGTGCCTAAGATGCACGTCGCTGTTAAACCAGACAGAGCTGGTCTAACATCCACTAGAGCATATAAAGAGGCCCATAACAGGGGGGCAGACCTGACTTTGGTACTATTAAGGGCCAATATTCCCCTGCAGGACTAGTTTAGAATGTTCTGGGGGCTTAGTCTTGGCCATTTCATCTGCTGTATTTTTTGACTCTGCTTGTGTCATTCTCTGTCTTATTCTCGCTCCTTAAGTCCTTTTTTGACTCAGCTTAAACCATTTTAATTTTTACACAGCTTGCATCATTCTCATCCCTTGTGTCACTTGTTTGACGCAGTGGACCTTTTGCTTCAGTTTGGGGGACTTTGCCACTGAGAACGCTTTTCTTGCAAAATATGGCGCACAGTATTTGGTGCACCTGGATCTGATGCAAGGTGGTTGTCTGACACACCCTGCATCGATCCTAGAGCCCTTTGAAAATCTGGCCCCTATGCTTTATCCAACTTTACATTCAAGCGCATTTTCAGAGTAAACATCCAGAGTATGCCAATATATGGGAGTCACAGCGTAGTCCATTTCTGGCCCCAACCTAACACATAATGGAACAAATGTGAGGTCTTTGACATAAGATACAGAAGCCTGAGGTTCCATATATTCCTGGTTTTATCTGTTTTTGTCCAGGATTATAAACCATGCTTTCTAATCTATAAATACTGTTTACCTGAGTTGTCCATTCCCACAACGCTGGACACGCTGGTGTAAGCCAACATT
This sequence comes from Neoceratodus forsteri, assembly GCA_016271365.2. Lineage (NCBI taxonomy): Eukaryota > Metazoa > Chordata > Ceratodontiformes > Ceratodontidae > Neoceratodus > Neoceratodus forsteri. The sequence goes on from JADMNL010000025.1 coordinate 116,088,512, forward strand.
TTGTGATACATTTCTTAGCTGCCACTAACAGTATGCCTAGTAGGTATCTAATTGTGGAGTCCCTAAAGCCCTGTGGGAATAATTTATTTATTTTTTGGTAATAATTTTTCATATTTATTTTGTAATGTATCAGTTAGGCCCTTGGGCAACAAGTGCCTGTTTTCATAGGCAAACTTGGTCAATCACAGTCACATTAACACTGTACAGTAGCTACACCGTCATGAGACAGTATTACATATGAAATCCACTGTAGGCTTATAAGTAAGGTATATAAAAGTTGCTGTAAGTACCATATCAGTGTCAGTTGCTCAGCAGGTAGCACACTCACCTCTAAGGCTGAGAGATCAGAAGGCTGTGGGTTCTATCCCCACACCAGGCACTTGGGTTAAATCCCAATAGTTACACTGTAGTGCAGCATGAGGGGGGTGCTGCACTCCTGAGGTGCCGTCTTTTGGATGAGACGTTAAACCAAGGTCCCATCTGCCTGTTCTGGTGGTAGTTCAGGTGGATGCTAAAGATCCCACGGCACCTAGCTAAATTTCCCCTCATTCACTACCACCAACAGCTTAATCTGGTTCAAGGTCAGCTGGCATTCATCTGTATGCCCCTTCCCCCAGGTCATGCCTGAAAATAGGCAGAATTTGTCTAGGACACTTACCTTGCCAACAAAAACTAAATAAAAGTTATGTCCTAGACTCCATTACAGTCACATTTGGACAGTTTAAAGGTTGTGAATAATTCTGTAGGTACTGCCACCAGGGGGGTTGTTTCAGAGCTTTGCTTTTCTATAGGCAAAGAATTACTGTCTCAAGAGAGTCCTTTTTGGTACCAGTAAATTAAGATTTGTTAAAGCTGTTGTGTTAGGTATATTTTTGTTCACCTTTAGCAGGTTAAGTATGTTAAAGAACTGCTGGTGCCTTTGAGAAAACTTTAGAAAACATAATATTTAGGTACATTTTACTTTGCATTTTATACATCTTCTGTAGATTTCTCCTCCCCGTTTTATAACCGAGAACATGTGCATGAAAACAGGATCATTATCCCTTAGAGTTCATTTGTCCAGCCAGCAGTTTAATCTCCACTTAAAGCCATTATCCTCTGTTGTGATGTCACAGTCTGTTGCCAGGGCAATGACTGTGATGTCACAAGCAGAGTATTATGATATCAGGTAGGGAATCAGCAACAGGAGTCAATGAATTCTCAAGGAACAAAGATCCTGTTTGCATACATATAACCTCATCAATAAATAACTGATAAAAGAAATATGGAGCTATAGTGAAATATAATCTAAGCTGTGTCCAATTATTGCTTTTTTAAACTTTCTTTTTATTGATAGATTTTTCATTGTACAACATGTAACAACAACAAAGTACAACTCACAGGCATATTATGTTTTTTTCAAAGTTATACTGTAAGTGCCAGCTACTGTTAAAGTGGAGCCTGTTTTCGTACAATTTTCTGACTCACTAACCCTGTGTATTAGGACCATCTTGGATCAAAAGAGAGCCATTCTACAATGCCATACAGATCACCAGTTATCGTAAGACCCAACAGCCTAATTTAATTAATATTTAACAAAAATACTGTTTTTAACTTGAATATGTAATATTACACCCTACACTTTCGACCACATATGTTTCAGATCCTGGAATTTCAAATCTTGAAAACAGAATTTTATTACATTAATCAGTGGCCTTGGTCATGAGTACCTCTTTAAAAAGCAGTTACAGTGAAAATAACACTTCGTAGAAATAAGACCTTTGTGGGTTATATACTCCCTCTAGGATTTTCATGGCAGGTTTGTTCTGCTTACTCATCAAAACAAGCATGTTGCTTCTCTCAGCACTGTGAGCAAACCTGACCTGAGAAAGTCACGCTGCATTCTACCTGTTCTATTCATCATCCCTAAGCAATTGTCCACAATAGCCAGGCAACACTAAACAGCTATGATGAATAATGAATTCTGCAGGCTTTGATTGTTGCAAATGGTGACTGGGATTTCCAGAATATCTGATTGTACAAATAATGTAATGTAATTTTAATCTTGCCCAGAAGGACTGGCGTAGCCTTACCTCTAACTCGTTCCTGTTCGCACACTGTATCCTGACATTAGGTACAGCTGTTTCCTCCTGTTAACTAAATGCATTGCATAAACTGCTCCTCCTGCTGTTAGCACCCATGCTTGAGCCTTCCCCCTTGCTAGTATACACTGCCCTTCCCCCATTGAGAGTAGCAGTCCACTTGGTGGGGTTCGGGGATTTAAAATCGGTGTTCTGTTAGACGTGGCACTATCTGACATTGGTGGTGGCTCAATGCGGGCAAAATGCAGGGAGTCAGTAGAGGTAGTGGGACTGGGGCCAGGTATTTTATTAGTTTTATTCTTTTTAAACATTTTGTCTCAATCTGTAAGATGTTCTGTCTCAGTATTGTGTTTTTTCTTGGACTAGCATGTTACAGTACCTCAGCAACTAAGCCATCTAATATTACACAAGGGTTAGAGAGAAATAAATGTATGGTACATCACTACAAAGTCAGTTTTGATACAGAATTTGACATGGAAGGTGTAAATTCCATCTGGGTTAGTAAACTTATTTTAGAGGGAACATTTCTATTTTTAAATATGCTTTCAGAAATGACATAGTGCCTACTAGGAAAGATTTGTACAGAGCTAACCAGGCATCAAAAATTAAAAAAAGAAGTTACAACTACTTTAGTTATTGATTCTAGCTGGTAATGTACAACAAACCCTGAACCCATTAATGGCAATTTTTCTTGTAATCCCCTGAATGTTAAATCCAAAGGTTCACTCTTGGTGGTACACTTAAACATTCGGACTTTGGTTCCCCAAACTGATGACTTTTGTGCATTGGTGCAGACTCTTTATGCGAGTCTTGGCTTATTCATAAAATCAATTATATTGAAATCTTGTTGGATCATTATAACAGCTTTCGTAAGGAGAGGCAAGGTAAAAGGAGAGGAGTTATGATTTATGCACAGGCTTCGGACAGTTATGAGCCCTTATCATCTCCATGTGACTTTATTGCCATTAAGTGTTTTGGGGGACCGTTTGACACTTTTTTGTGGCCACTTTTTACATACCCACTGAGCATTCAGAGGAGGCCCCTTCTCTGCTCACAGATAATAAGTGCACTAAATCCGAAACAAAAGAGCTGATTCTACTAGAGGATGCTAACATAAATTGGTTTGATAAGGCAAAACACCAAGTTTAAATATCAATCATTGGGAAATAACCTCCATTAGGTACTTACTCTATTGACATGCCACAACTATAGAACAGGGACTGAGTCACTCACTGACTGGATTCTCACTGCTAGGACTGGATATAATCTTACAAACTTGCCCCCTGTCAGAGCATTGCATGACTGGAGCCCTGTTCTGTGCTACTGGGGTGTGTGTTGATTAATATCGCCTTCAGTACATGTGCTGTCTAGCTCCATGCATAATTTAAATTTAGAAGAGTTTAGGTGTTTTATTGCAAATATTGATTGGTCTTACTTATCTTATATTCGGAATATAAATGATAAGTTGAGTTTATTTTGATTATTGAGTTTAACACAATATGTCATAGACATGCCCCCTTTTGAAGGATTTGTATGAAATGTTGCAACTAGGATTGGATAACAGATGATCTTAGCCATCTAATGCAGGAGCATGACAGATCATAGAAAAGATATAAGTCAGCCTGGTGGTGCTGAGGGTTGAGGCGCTGGACGTCACACCTTGTGCCACGCTGGCGACCCGAGTTCAGGAGCGAGCTCAAGAGCCGGGGTTCGGCAGGAGGGACTGGAATGAGCGCCTGCCGGGCTGCTCTCCTGTCCTGAGGGGAGGGCATTGGGGAGCTCGGTGCTCCGGCTGACCCTGGTGGAGTTCGGGGGCGCCACAGTAGCATGGGCTGCATGTAATGGCATACCTGATGCAAGGCAGGGTTGCCGTGCACCTAACAGCATCAGGGGTGCATACGAAGGGGAGGGGCTGGGCAGAACAGAACACAGGAAAAACCCAGCTAGTGGGGCAGGCAACGGCACCGATCCCCCATGCCCTCCACCGGGTTCCTCCTCAGATGGCCTTCCAGCATCCTCCCTCCAGGGCTCACCTGTAGTCAGAGTCTGCCTTGTCAAGGAGCCCAAGAGGTGTAGGGCTACACTCCCCGGGCGGGTGACACCGGGGGTGCTGACTGCAGGGGGAGGGGGAGTGAGGAGGTACAGTCCGGGGGAGCCTCTGGCAGGCAGGACAAGGACCGGATGCCTGAAAACATAGAAACATAGAAATAAAGAAGTCCTCATGAGCCGCGACCAGAGCAAAAGAAAGTTGGAAAAAAAAGATATAAAAAACACTATTAATTCAGATTTGGTTGAATATCGTAGATTGAGAAACCGTTGTAAAAGGTTGACTAGAAAAATGAAATCTGACTTCTTTCTGGAGAATCAGTTTTCTTTCACTAATGGTACTCAACAAAATTAGAACATTTTAAATTTTAAATGTATTCAGAGCTGACAGCAAATCTGAGGGGTGGGGTCATGATTTACATCCGAGATAAATTCACGGCCTCTCTAATCGACTCAACTACCATACCCAAAGAATCTGAATGTCTAACAATAAAAGTCCTGTTATCTCTGGCTGTGTCACTACGCATTATGGGCTGTTACAGACCTCCCTCAGGGGGGCTCGAATTGTTGGGTTATCTACACAACTCTCTGGATTCACTATTATCGGAGGTGATCATCATGGGTGACTTCAACCTCAACTGGCTCTCCCCTAGTTCTAAACCACTAAAAAACTTCTGTGATGCTTATGGCCTTACCCAACTTATCTTTAAGACCACCCGCCCAAATCATAAAAATCCTGCAAAAAGTATACTGTTGGACCTAATTATTGTAAATAAGCCCCACTTTACAACTCACGCTGGCACTTTTTTCAATGACATAAGTGACCATAGCTCCATAGCCTGTGTGAGGTCTGTTCCTAAACCTATCTCCACCTTTAGATTCATATTCAAAAGAAGTTGTCATAATTTCGACTGCTATGCCTTCCTCTCAGACCTAAAGAATACCAGATGGCAAGACATCTACCTAGCTACTACTGTGTCTGAGGCCTATGACCTGTTCCGAAATATAGTTTCAAATGTCACAGATAAACATGCCCCGTGAGTTCAAATTAGAACTAGGAAAAAGCTGTGCCCTTGGTTAACCGACAATCTAAAAGCAGCCCTGCATAACAGGGATGCCCTATGGAAAAGAGCATGCAAATCTAAACAGCCAACAGATTGGGCAGCATTCAGAATGGTGAGGAACCAATGCACAAAGCTTATAAGGGCCGAGACAGACAAATACTTCCAGTCAGAACTGGACTCCTCATCTAACTGCCCTACTAAGTTCTGGAGAACACTGAAGGAAATTAAAGGGCACAGTCCAGCTAACTGTCTCCTCACCAAAATCTCATCTGATGGTATTACCACTACTAGTAAACAGTCTATTTTAGGCCTTCTAAACAATCACTTTGCTACAGCTGGGTTAGCTTTCAATACCTCTCCTGCAAATAAACTGCGCTCTGAGACCATTGTCCCTGACTAGACCTATCCAACCACAAGTGCCCCTGTTCAAGAAACAAAATTATCATTCTCCCCTATCACTTTCAAGCAAGTGGAAGATCTTCTACTGGGCCTTGATACAAGAAAAAGTGCAGGCGCTGATCAGCTTGATCCATTCTTCCTAAAACTAGGTTATCATGTTCTGACAGCGCCCATCACTCATCTCTTCAACATGTCACTTGCTCAAGGTGATCTCCCATCGGTGTGGAAAATAGCACATGCAATTCTACTATTTAAGTCAGGTAATCCAAGTGACCTTAATAACTACAGACCTATAACTCTCCTTCCCATCCTATCTAAATTATTTGAAAAAATAGTCAATTCACAACTAAGAAATCATCTAGAATCATTTAACATGCTTAGCCCTGTACAGTCAGGATTTAGACTGATTCACAGAACGGTAACTGCCCTAACCAAGGTGACCAATGACTGGCAACTAGCACTCAACTCTAAAAAACATGTGGGTGCCTTATTTCTCGACCTGAGCAAGGCATCTGACATGGTGGCTCATGACCTACTACTGCTCATACTATGTAAAATTATTTTTGATTGCACTGCATTAAGATGGTTCTCTTGTTACCTTATAGGCCGGCAGCAGCAAGTGAAGGCAGAAGGGGACCTCTCCCCTCTGAAAACACTTCAGAGAGGTGTACCACAGGGGTCTATATTAGGTCCATTACTATTCGCAATTTATATCAATAATATCAACTTTGGTATCAACTCTGCAAACGTCCACCTTTTTGCTGATGATACCGTCCTCTACATCGCCAGGCCCACCCTTGAACTTGCCTGTGAGGAACTGCAACATGAATTTATCTTGTTACAGCAAAACCTCCTGCACCTAAAGCTTCTGTTAAATGCTAAAAAAAACAAAGCCATGTTCTTTTCCCCGTACGTCAACTCAATAAACCACTGTCCCTTAGGTGTCACACCACAAATCAAAACTCTCCTAGGGGAACCACTGGAGTTAATGGACAGATTTAAATACCTGGGCTTTTGGATTGACCACAAACTTCCCTTCTCTGATCATACTGAGGAATTGGCAAACAAGTTAAAACAAAGACTAGGTCTCTTTTTCGAATTAAACACTTACTAACACAGGATTACAAAACAAGACTGGTGCAAACTACGTTCCTCCCTCTCCTGGACTATGCTGACTTTCTTTATAGTCATAGACCCAGCAATGTATTAACCAAGTTCGACACCCTGTATCATAGAGCACTAAGATTTATTACTGGAGCTCCATACTCTACCCATCATTGCTCCCTCTATTCCCAGCTTGGTTGGAAGTCACTTAAATCCAGAAGACTAAAACACGCAGCTACTTGGACTTATAGAGCACTTACTAACAAGCTCCCCCAATACATTTCTAGTTGCCCGCTAACTAGTATCCCTGGAAGTTACTGCCTGAGAAGCCACTCCTACAGCTCTCTCGATACCTCTAGAATCAGAACACGCTTTGGCAGATCTTCTATTAGCCATACCCTTCCTGTCCTTTGGAATAATCTCCAAAAAACCCTGAAACTATCAAATTTTGTTAAAATGGCCACCTTTAAAACTCTGCTCGCACACTCTATTAAACATGCTTGTAACTGTTTTCCTTAACCACCTTCATGTCTGAGCGTTGCATGCTTGCACTCTACCCCAGCTCTAATCTAGTATGACTTGTTGCTGTTACCTCCTCCTCTTCCCTGCCATCTACCTCTTCCATCTACCCCCTTATGCTCTTGCTGACCTGCTTCTGCCTCTCAACTTAATAGTAATCTAATTTCTTGCTTAGGTGTGCTATATGTCATTGTTATATTATGCTCCGTGAATTTTATATAATTCTATCCTGTGCTGTAATGCATTACTGACTTATGTTCTCCTTGGCCCAGGTCCACCTTGTAAATGAGTTCTCTCAATGATGATCTGCCTGGTAAAATAAATATTGATTGATTGAAATTATTGGGTAAATCAGAAATGACAACCATTCCGCTACTGTACTCTGAGGAGGGTGACTTTGTTTCTCCACTCAAGATTGCTGCTGCTTTAAATATCTCTTTCTATAATGTCATTAAATTAGCACTTCATATCTGTATGGAATCCAACTCTCCCACAGATGGTGGTTCAGTACCTCATACATTTTAATTTAAAGAGATCTCCTTAACCGAAACCCTTAACTGTTTATTGAAAATGAACATCAAAACCTGTCCTGATCCTGACAAAAATTGATCTGTGTTTATTTTCATTAGTTACAGATCTTAATGTTTTTCCCTTTTGTCAGTTGTTTAATTCTTCTTTGTTTACTGGGATGGTCCCACGGCTTTGGAAACAGGTGACTGTGGTGTCCATTTATAAGTCTAGGGGATCGTACTAAGACCAAGAACTATCATCCAGTTTCTCTGCTGGACCCACTGTCCAAGGTCCTAGAAAAAATTGTACATGATCAACTTTAACATTTCCTGGATGACCATAACATGCTACTATTATGTCTAAATGGGGCCTTGGACAGTGGGGATGACTAGTGCCTTTTTCTTTTAATGTTTCTGAGGCCTCTGATTTGGTACACAACAATTGCCTACTCTCAAAGCTTTGGGGCATAGGGCTTTCTTTTCATTTTGTCACTTGGTTTCAAAGTTATCTCACCAAACAATTTCAACCAGTTTCTTTACTTGGTGCCTGTTCTCCCCTTGGTGTAAATAAATACTGGCATACCCCTGGGCTCAGTTTTGGTCCTCATTCTTTTTTCTATCTTGTTCAAACATCTGCACTATTTTTTACCTGAATCCCATACTGTATTTTATACAGATGATATTGTGCCTTTTAGGAAATGTCACTCCTTGGCTGAAATCAATTCAGCTTTGCAGTCTGATTTTGACCTTATCCACCATTGGTTATTTAAGCAATACACCACAAGAGGGTGTGGGTGATGGCAGGATTTACCCACGCCTGGTGTGGTGGTTTGCTCACGAGGCATAGCCAAGTGAGGAAACCACACTAGGCGTGGGTAAATCCTGCTATCACCCACACCCTCGAGTGAGATATTGCGATTATACACTGTCCCCTTTTTTGTGAGAAAAAAGCATAAATAAAAAGTTTTGTTTTTTTCCATTATTTGCTCCTTCACCCTGCTGGCAGATTCTCTCCTCCTCCTCCAACTCCCCGCCCACAGCTATTTATCTCCCCAGTGCCTCCAAGGCCCTGTATCCCGCATGGATTACCCTTCATGGCAGGGTAAAAGGGGGGGAGGGCCGTCCTCCCCTCTCCCGAACACATATCCGGAGTGGACCCGGGAGCTCCATGAGGCCACAGCATCGGAGCAGTGAAGGGGCTTCCATGGAGCCAGCAGGTGATTTTTTCTGCTTTTTTTTGGTCCCTCCCCTGTGGTCATGAACGCGCATGCATGGAGGCCACACGTGCCATGATGCCACATTACTAGTCTCCCTAGTTCTGGTGCTATGCCCTAGCCTCCACTGGGGACAGCCAAGGAGTGGGATGGCATGCCCACCCTTCCCCGAGAGAGGGGAGCTGTCATCAGACGCTCAAACCTCTCCATCCACTGCCGACCCCCAGCACCCATGCTTGTTCCCGAACATGGTTTGCCGGCATGGCGCAAGGACTGGCATCCAATGACTCAACCCTCGGTGCCACCGGGCTGGCTGTTTTTTTTGTTTTTTTTTTCATTTCACCCAGCCCAAACAGCAAAGCTGGCACTGAGGCAAAGTCAGGTGATGGAGCTTAAGGGAGCCACAAGCCCTGCAGTAAGTAAGTAAGTAAAGTAAGTAAAATTTTATTTGTATTAAGCGCCCTTCCCAAGCTCAGGGCGCTTTTACAATAAAACAAGTAAAATCAAATTTCAAACAATAAATCAAACAACCATACAGTACACTTACTCATTATGTACCAACAAATGCTAAGGCAAAAAGGAAAGTTTTTAATTGTTTTTTAAAACTTTCAACAGTTAGGCATTCTCGTATCTGACGAGGTAGAGAATTCCACAGGGTTGGTGCCATATAGGCAAAAGATCTACCTCCTGACATCTTTAGATGTACCCTGGGAATCTCTAGCAATCCCTCATCAGAGGAGCGAAGAGAAGCGGGCAGGACAGTAAGGCACCAAGAGCTCTTTCAGGTAGTGGGGTCCCAAATCATGTAGGGCCTTAAAGGTCAATAATGCGACCTTGAAGGTGATCCGCCACTGTACTGGCAGCCAGTGCAAATCACGCAGCACAGGTGTTATATGGCTAGATCGTGAAACTCCCATCAACAACCTGGCCGTCGCGTTCTGCACCAGCTGCAAGCGGCGGATATCCACCCCCGGCAGCCCTAGATAGAGCGCATTGCAGTAATCAAAACGGCTGGTAACAAAGGCGTGGACCAAAATGGGAAGATCTTCCCGTGGAACCAAGTGTTTCACCCGGGCAATATTCCTCAGATGATAAAAGGCAGATTTAACTACGGCCGACACCTGCATCTTCATAGTCAGGCTTTCGTCAAAAATTACTCCCAGGTTACGTACTTGGCCAGAGGCCAGAAGCTGAGCCCCCAAGATATAAACCCGAGGGTTTCCCATCCAAGCCCCTGTTATCCTCCTCCAGGGTCCACAACCAACACCTCAGTTTTCCTGGATTCAACCTAAGCCAACCAGCACTCATCCAATCCTGAATCTCCAGAAGGCAGTTATTAAAAATAGTGATGGAATCCGACTCCTGATCAGGCATAAAGACAGGTAGAGTTGAGAATCATCAGCATAACAATGAAAACTCAACCCATACCGTCTTATAATGTCCCCAGTTGGAGGCATATACACTCACGAATAACATAGGGGACAGCACCGACCCCCGCGGTACCCACAGGGCAGACAGTGAGGCCGAGGTGTTAACTCCGATACCACTCTCTGAGATCTGCCCTCCAAAAGATCGAAACCAACTGTGGACTGCTCCCCTCAGACCACAGAGAAACCACAGGCGGTCGAGCAATACCCCATGATCCACGGTGTCAAATGCTGCTGAGAGATCCAAGAGAACCAAGATGGAATGGGTCCTCTGATCTCTTGCCATCAGGAGGTCATTCAATACCCGAACAAGAGCCGTCTCTGTACTGTGCCTCTTCCTGAAGCCGGATTGGAAAGGGTCATAGATATTGTGGATAAACAAATGATCCTCCAGTTGCAGAGCGACCACCTTCTCAATAACCTTCCCTACAAAAGGGAGGTTAGAGATTGGTCTATAATTTGCTGGGCAGTCGGGGTCAAGAGAGGGCTTTTTCAAAAGGGGGTGTATTACCGCCTCCTTTAAGGGATCCGGAAAGATCCCTCTTTAATGACACCACCACTATCCCAGCCAGGACTGGGCCGATAACATCTACACACCCACCACCAGGTGAGTGGGCCTGGGTCCAACTTACAATAGGTAGGTCGCAGAGTCTGGATAATCCTCACAATATCTATTACTGCTGGTAGTCTAAGGTAGACCAGTACAACTGGGCATTAGTACCACCCGATTGATCAGTACAATGCTCAATAGAAAGACACTGGCTGATCTCATCCCTGATGGTGGATACCTTGTCAGCAAAGAATTTCGCAAACTTCTCACACTGTACCTGTGATAATGCTCTACCAGTCTGGAGACAGACTGGATTGCACAGTCTGTCCACAGTCCAGAAGAGCTGGGATTGTCTATTCCTAGCTGCAGCAATTTCCCTGGACAGGAACTCTGCCTTCTTATGGGAGATTGCTGATTGGTAGAATTTATAATGTTCTAACAATTCAAGTCTATCCACCTCCAGTTGAGTTTTCCTAACGTCTTTCTAATCTTCGTCCCTTCTCTTCCACTCACGGACCTCCCCATCAAACCAGGAGCCCCTAGGTGAAAGTGCGGGATGAACATGAATTGGAGCTATGGCATCCAGGGCCCCAGTCACAACCCTATGATAGACCAAGACCAGTGGCCCTGGATCCACACTATCCCTTGAAAATCCGAGAAGTCCAGCTCCATCATTAGGCCCTCTGAGGTAATCCCTCTTAAAGGCCGGAACTGTACTAACCCCTGGGGCAGGCCTATTTCGGGGCCAAATCTAAACCTCAGGGCATGATGGTCAGACCATCCGACTGGCTCCACCTCCACATCAGAATATCTCCATCCCCAGATGGAAAACCAAGTCCAATGTATGCCCCCCTCATGGGTTGCAGAAGTAATTACTCATGACAGGCCCAATGAATCCATTAATTGGAGGAGATTTTGACCAAATGGCGAGAATTCATCGTCGACCCAGGCATTGAAATCCCCCAGAATTATCCATCTGGAAGATTCCAATACCATGTCGGCGATTAAGTCCGCAACCTCCTTCAGGAACTCCCTCTCATCCCCTGGTGGACGGTAGCTAAGAAGGGTCCTGTAGCCTGCACCTGCACCCACTATGCATTCAAAGGTGTTGGTATCACCAACTGGCACCTCCCTGAGATCCAGATCTTGTCTAAAACAGACAGCAACCCCCCCCGCCTCCGGTCCACTCTCGGGTGGTGAATCACCGAGAACCCATCCGGAACCGCGGAGTCCAACACAGGACCAGCATTTCCATCTAGCCAGGTCTCGGTGATGCAAGCCAGGTCGACTGAGGAAACAAGATCCGCAATCACTGCAGTCTTGTTCCTAATCGACCTGGCATTGCTTAACACGTAAAGGGACGGAAATCAAGGGTGATCCCACTTCCTGCCTGACACACTCAGTCAGTGCCCTTGGGTATGGGAACTGAGCAAGGAGGGACCTCGCTCCAGTACCCATTTAACCCAAGAGTCTCCTAGCCCTCACTGCCCGTATCCGTTCTCTTCCTTCCCATCCCCCCCAAGAATTCCAAGATCCCCGTATCCTTCTACTTTTTGATCTTACAGGAGGGATGGGTTATCAAGCAAGAAACCATCTTGGCATTCAAAGATGGTTGGAATGGCTTTAAAGGCCACATATATGACAAGCACTCAATGGAGCAATGGAGCCACTAGCAGAGACCCATACCAGAAAGAGTGGGGTGACAAGTCGGCAGCAGGAATCCAGACAGCAATGGGAGACCAGCAGGGATCCATGAAAGGTGAGACCATCAGCAGCCAACATCCACTGTCAACAAGACAATAGGCAGTGTTGGCAGCGCAGGAAACAGTCCCATGCAGCAAGCAGAAGAACAGGACCATATTGCCAAAAACAGGAGATGAAGACCAGCAAAGCACAGACCGGCAGTGAAGTCCAAAGAGGGAATTCTTCAGTCTGACGTGCAGTCGATGGCAGAAAAGAAAAGAACAGAGGAGGTTTGGAACCTTCTATGTTATATAGGTGCTGACGATGCGCGTCATCATGGCAGCCACTAGGCAAAAGTTTCAGAACAGGTCCGATGCTGACTGCATCTATGTTCCATGGGTGTGGCTAACTGGAGACAGATATCCATGAAGAAGATCTTCAAACATATGCCCTGTCCAGAAGGCACTGAAGAAAATGAAACATCTGAACTACAACCAGAGATAACTAATGTTATCAACTTATCATCAAGAACATTAACTGAAATAGAGATCTTTGCCCTTAACAAGGGGCTTTTATTTGTGTTGACTTGTAACAAAAAACCTAATGAACTACAAGTGGACTTGCATAGATTCCCACATTTGCTCAGTTTAAAAGCTTTTTACTGTATGTCCCCACCAGAGAGAGTCCGAGGGTCAGAGAGGAGGCACATAATGAGAGTTGAAAAAAAATAAATAAAAGCTTTCTATACAAAACTTGAGATGGGGAGACAGCAAATGAAGGCTATTACTAGATATGCAAACAGGTGCGACAGGATTTGATGTCAACAGTTTCAGGTAGTCAACTAAGCAACATAACTCCCATTAGAACATCACCGTCCACTCAAGTTAACCCTGGTATGTCTACAAACATTTATCTGGATAAGTTTCACCTGAAATTTAATTTTTGTCCTCTGTATAACCCTACAGTAACTGCATTCCAGAAAGCATGTGAGAATGACTTTATGAACATTTTAGAAAGTGTATCACCGAACACCTTCTCTAATCAGGCCACAGAAGACAGACCTACTTTAAAAACTCTGCAAGAAGACTGAAAAATAGCAATAAAATTGGCAGATAAAGGTGGTTTGGTAGTATTAATGGACACTCAAAAAATGCACAGGTGAAGTCAAATGACAACTCAATAATGAGGACCACTGCTGTAAACGTACCTTGATCCAATTATTTTTAAGGGCGAAATTGATGCTGTCCTTTCTCAGGTAGTCCCTTTGGAATAAGATTATCCCAGATAATGTGTTTAAATTTCTCACTGTCTATAGCCCTGTCAGGACTATTATATATGTGTTGCCTAAAGTGCAGAAATCTCTACAGGATCCCCGGGGCGTCCGTTTGTGTCTAGTACTGGTTCCTTAACAGAACTGCTATTGCAGTTCATTGATGCACAAATTATGGATTTGGTACAGGGCCTGCCATAGTAAGTAAGACACACTACAGACATATTGGGCATCCTGGGGGGCCTACAGTTGGAATAAACATGGCAGTCAGTGTCATTAGACCTTGAGTCTCTCTATACCAATATTCCACAACAAGGAGGCCTTGAAGCATTAAGATACTGGCTGGATAAAAAAAAACACATATACTAAGGATGTTAAAAACTGCCTGATACAGTGCTCTAGATTATTATTCACATTTAATTATTTTTCAGGACAATTTCGTTTTGCAGATTAAAGGCACAGTGATGGGTGTCATATTCCCCCGCATGATGGCAATCTGTATGTAGTTAGTGGGAGAAAGAATATGTTTGCAACAACCAGGTCGATCCTTTTTACAAAAGGATTGAGCTGTGGAGACATTTTATTGATAACATACTTATGGTGTGGACTGGTGACAGAGCAGAGCTTGATGAGTTCAAAAGATTCCTCCATGGCACGGATCCAAATTTACATTTCACTGTACAAGCCACTGTAGCAAAGATCAGCTTTCTGGATTTTGTGATTTATAAGAACAGAGATGGTACCATCAGGGTGGATTTATTTCGCAAAGCAACAGACAGAAACACCATTCTGCTGCCATCCAGCTGTCACCCATAGCACACCATGGCTAACATCCCTAAATACTTGCTCCTACGCATTAAAATAAATTGTAGTGACAGCACTGATTTTGAGAAGAGAAGTTCTGAGCTTGAAAATAGATTCAGAAACCATGGGTAGTCAAGGGAAGTACTGAAAAGGTCAGGCAGTTTGCCACTGAATGTGACAGATCTACCCTACTTTCTGTTAAGAAAAGAGAAGGATCAGAGCCACATGATGTAAATTTTGTTACTTCATATTGCAGTCAAGTGAGGGCTATTGGTGAAGTCATCCGAAAGCACTGATCAATATTGCAGGTAGAATCCATACTTAGGAACCACACTGCTGAGTCACCAAGGATTGTGCACAGGACACCACCAAACTTGGCAGACCTTTTAGTGCACAGCCTACAACCTTTAAAGAAACTGGCTACCGCAGGCACATGGTTACAAAAATTGCAAACAGGCAATTTCACATGTGGAAGGCACATGCTTTGCTCTATGATGTTGAGAACTAAAAACTTTACCACATCAAATGCAAAAAAAATTGATATTCATGGTTTCATAAACTGCGACACTCAGACTGTTATTTATCTGGAAATCTGTGAATGTGGAGCCTTTTATGTGGGTAAGACTTCATGTACATTTAAGATCGGAATGGAGGGAACACCACAGGGCCATTGCAAAAGGGGACACCAAATATTCCTTAGCAGAGCATGAATGCCTACAGAATGATGGTAGAAGCCATAAATGAAAGTTCTGTGGCATTGAACGTGTACAAACAGGCAGGTTAGGGGATGACATTGACTCCTCCCTAGAAGAGAGAGCATGTGGATGGTCCAACATGGAGCCCTAAATCCACCTGGCTTAAATGACCAGTTTGTATACATGCTGTAGGTGCATACCTCATAGAATAATGCCTGGAGGACTGTGCATAATGAGAATTGTATACATGCCTGAGGTATAGGATGCTACATAAACTTGGAGAGCGAAGCTAGAGGGGTTTATAAAAGCATCCCACACTGAGGCTGTGTATATAATTTCAGTTTTACACAGTCCCCCAGGTTTTATTTTATATAACTGCTGGGCTCCATTTTTTTGTTGCAAGCTCCCTCCTATTTACATAGAGCAGGACGCAGCCTGTGCTCCACATGGGCTGGGAATGGAAAATGCCATCCGGCATCTTCACTTTCCAACCGCATAGTGTTCGCATGGGTTATTAGGGAAACCTGATGTGTGATTGCCATTATAACCATCTGGTTATAATGGCAAATTATAACTGGGTTTCCCTTGGTGAAAAAAACCCAGAGCCTAGTTATTACAGATAGAAATATACATGTGTATTAGCAGTATATTGATACCAGAAACAGTATTACGCTGTGATCTGCTGTAAATATCTGTATAACTGTGACAAAGTCCGTTGGTACCCATGTTGTTTATGAACTACTTTTTTCCTCCCTTTATTTAACAAACATCAGACTGTTGTTGCCGTTGGATTGATCACTGGCAACATATCCTTTAGTTAATGCAAGAAATTCTGAGCACATAATTTAAGCGCAGTTATAAGCGCTGCTCCTTAAATGTGAAAATGTACTGAAAATTGAAATCTGCATTAATATGGAAAATAGCAATTCCTCTAGTTCTGAAAAGGCTGAGTTTGTTGTTTTTAACTAAAGGGTCTTTGCACTTGTCATTCTTTCAGCACTGCCCCTGTAAGAACGATCCTTACTAGCATATCCCCAGCACACATACGGGTCCTCCTGAGGAAGCTTTCATAGTGAAACCAGTTGGCCTTGTGTGGTGTGCACCATACTCTTGCAGGGACTTAACTACTATTGTGCAATGCTGCTGTAGCGCCTTGTGCACGTTTTGCACTACAATAATCTTTTCTTGCAACTACTTCCGCTGCATCTGGTGCCTGCTTTCTCTGCTGTTGCCAAACTGTTTCCTGCCATGGCACAGACACTACTGTGTGGAGTAATTTTCCCTGTTGTCCACTACATGTGTATTCTATGTTATGTTTGCCTCTTCATGACAGTTGTAACTTGCTATTTATTATGTGTTAATACTAACGCTAAGAGCACTCTTACATCTCACTTGCAGCCTTAGGGTATCAGAAAACCTCAACTTCAGTCTGGTTCTTATACCCTAAGAATGTGTGTGATACTAGTCTTATAACCCTAAGAATGGTCTCAGCATCAGTATCAATATATTATTGATCAAGATTGATCAATAGCATATTCAATTTTTTTTAAAGTTTCTCCGAATGTGCCCATTTTCAGGGCAGCTGCATGTGAGACACTCTTCACAGAATTACAGTGTCTTACATGCAAAGGAAAGGAGCTCTTAGATTGGTTGCCAATCAATAATTTATTTTATTTCATATAGTTTTTGTATTTCATTTATTGTTGCATTCCCCCCACCCCGATGCACGTGGTAGTGAGCTGTCACCTGCTGAGTATGTCTTTCCTGGTGAAATTGTTGAAATATATAAATAAAAAGAAAACTTGATTCTGACCAAAAGACTTAACGCAGCAGTACTAGATAAAAAAAAAAAATCAGATTTTTTTGCAACAGTTTGTTTCCTGTGCCCTGCTGAGCACTTACCTGGTAATCTTTCTTGTTTTCATTGTACTATCACCCTGTAATTTGCTCTGTTTTTTCTTTGTTTTTGTTTAAATTTCTCCCACCCACCATGTTGAACTGGAACCCTCTGCTACCAACCACGCATGCACATGACTCACAGTACTACACAGGGACAGCAGAAAACACAGCACAGGGTCCCATGGAAGTAAACAAAAGACATGGGCCCGGATATTCAGACTGCACCTGGCAGGGGCGCAAGCCTGGGCACAGCGCAACAGGGATGCGCCATGGCCAGGACCAGGTGATATTCAATGGTGATGCGCCATGGCATAGCACCATTGAATATGGTACAGAAAGTGCACGGTGCAGTGGCACTGCACCGGCACAAGCCACAGATAGGTAGCACGGGGATGTGCCAGTGCAAACGCAGTTGCACTGGGTGCATCACCCGTGATATTCAGCAGAGGGCACGCAAATGAGGCCATAGTATATGCAAGGCACAACTGGGGCCATTTGCATGTCATTATGGCCCCATTTGCATGCCTTGCACCGGGCAACCTGGCAAATTGCACCTGGCGCCCTGCACAGAATGACCTGTGCACACTGGAGGTCCTGGGGCATCCCCCACCCCACCACGATTGCGGTAAAACCACAGTACAACAATTCCCTGGTAGTCTAGTGGACTCCCCTCCCTCCCGTGTTCTTGATTGGTGGTAAATGTAGATTTATTGAAGCCCTGGTAGTCTAGTGGTGCCCCCTTCCTCCCTGTGTCCCCAATCGGCAGTAAATGTAGAGTTATGTAAGCCCTGGTAGTCTAGTGGTACCCTCCCCACCCATTGCCATGATCGCGGTACGGCTCTGTAAAACACTTCCCTGGTAATCCAGTAGCACCCCACCCTCCCACCCACAGGACCCCATGCCCACCCTGCTCCTCCCTGTCATTGGTGGGTGGCTGCAGCCACCCGCATGCCACCCGGCTGCCTGCTGAATGACAGGTACAGTATGGGCTTGCAAGGCATACTGTACTAGACTATCATATATGTGAATGAATTCATTCACATATTTGGTCTGTCTAAGTACAGTGTGCCCTCTGAAAGTCCATTGGTCCACACTGTGGACCAATGGGCACAGCCCATACTGTACCTGTCATTCAGCAGGCTGCTGGCAGTATGTGGGTGGGTTGCAGCCGCCTGCCAATGTCGGGGAGCAGGTGGGCATAGGGTTCTGTGTGTGGGTGGGGGTGCCACTGGATCACCAGGGAAGTGTTTTATGGAGCCGTAATGCGATCGTGGCAATGGGCGGGGGGGTACCACTAGACTACCAGGGCCTAAATAACTCTACCTTTACTGATGATCGGGGACATAGGAGGGAGGGGGTTACCACTAGAATACCAGGGCTTAAATGACTCTACATTTACTGCCGATCAGGGACACGGGAGGGAGGGGGGTACCACTAGACTACCAGGGTTATGTGGGAGCTTCATGACGGTGTTCTGGGTGGGCTGGAGGCCACTCAAGGCTGGCAGCAGCTGTGTTGCGCCCTGCAATACAGCAGCCCGCCTGTGGGTGGCCAGGAATTGTTTCACCATTTCACGGGCTCAACTTTGAGCCTCCCAATGCGGTGCAATGCAGGGGTGCGCTGGCATATGCACTGCACATCACGGGCTGAATATCAGGATGTGCCGCATATGCATGGACATGCCCCCTGCATCTGCATGCATACAATTACATTGCACCCCAGGGCATCGGGATTTGCGCTGCACCTGACAGCCTTTCCAATATCCTAACGGGGCACAATGCGGGTTGCACGGCGCAAACTCTGTTGCACCATGCCAACCCTTTGAATATCTGGGCCATGATGTGATGTTGGGGGCTCAGCTGCAAATTAGGCACCAGCCATATACGCTGTGGATCCATGACAATAGAAATAACTTTTAAATATCTAAAAAACTAAAGATCACTAGAAAAAAATATTTACAGATACGGAAATTGGAACTATAGCTGCATGCTTCCAGACAAAAAGCATAATTTTGATAATCATTTGTGGTTATCCAGTACCACTTCTTTAAGGAAATACAACATGGGAGCCCTGATGACAATACAGTCATACCCTAAAAAGGTTCAATTTATATCTCAATGTTTTTAAAAAAAATTACCATTCCTCTTCAGGGGGAAACAAACAGAGTTATGCTAGGAAAAGGGACTCTTTAAGGGAATAAAACCTTATGTTTTGGATTGAGTTACAGATGCGAATGCAGGAGGTGAATTACTAGAGATTCACTCAAGACCGTGCTGTTTATCATTATTTATGTTATTTTTGTAATCTATTGCATTTTTGTAGTTTTATTTTATGATTTTTGTTTTAAAGTGCTTGTGTTGGTATTTTACTTTGTGTTTATGTGTAACATAGTAAGGTTCCATTTTACAGCAGCACCTTGTAAAAGGGGTATTTAAAACCCTAAAGGTGAAAGTCTTTTCTCTAAAAATCCTGTATAAATAAAGATTTTACTACTTCTACTACGTTTAGAAAGAAAAATGAATATCAAAGGATGAAACAACACAATCTAAGATACATATTCCTGTCTCTCCTGTTTTTGTTCTAGATGTTTTCTATCATTACTGTA
The DNA here is from genome assembly GCA_016271365.2 of Neoceratodus forsteri. NCBI lineage: Eukaryota > Metazoa > Chordata > Ceratodontiformes > Ceratodontidae > Neoceratodus > Neoceratodus forsteri. The sequence goes on from JADMNL010000025.1 coordinate 116,108,381, forward strand.
TTTTGCGTGCAGTCAGCCCTCAATTGTTCCCCAGTTACCCATCACCTTGGTAACAAGCAGGTGTATGTACTGGCTTCAGGAAAATGACTGCAGTAATTACCATGATAACTAATGACTTCTGAGGGGCACTGTAGGCTGAGAAGTCTAAGCGGGAACTGTACTAACTACCTGTAGAGCTACCTATAAAGTGATGGGCTGATGCCAAGATGCTTCAATTAGTCTACTGTAAATGAGGGAGTATGATGCTCCTACCTCTCCAAACTCCTGGTATCCAGTGCGTTTTTCTGTGATCTCCCTAAGGGTCCGTAGGTGGGGAATACCTAACATTGCCGGTCACCAAAATGGAGATCTGCCAGAGATTTCAGTAGGCATGTGAGATGGCATAGCCACACAGCTGTGGAACTACCCGCACCAGAGACACTTGTAACCCAAGAGAGGGTTTTGTGAAAGAGACTCTGAGGATGGTGACCCTAATTTCCTCTCTTCTTTCTTTAACAAGGTACATTACAAAACTTGGGTTTCCCTTTGTGAGAATACTAGACATAACTCCATCAGATAACACAGTGAGGCCTGAACCTCTTTCTAGTGCAATGTAGGACGATCGAGTCACACATTTAAGAACTGCATTTAACCTGTAATCATCTGTTTTCTGCATAAATGGTTTTTCAAACACTGGATTCTGTTTTTGTTCTACCATTTCTGGCATTTTAGCAAATTCAGTAAGGGTTTCTAATTCACTCACTGGTCCTAAGGGACGTTTTAGAACTACACTGCATTTGAAAAACAAACAACTAAGGCTGCCGACCCAGTGGCACAGAGGGCTGAGGCGCTGGATGCCTTACCTCTCGCCATGCTGGCGACACATGTTTGGAAACGAACGCGGGTCACCGGAGATCGGCATGCGGGGAAGGGGAAGAGGTACGGTGCAGGATGAGGTGGCGATAGGCAGATCTCCTCCCCCGGGAGGGACCTGAGCTTCTCTTGGTGCTTGACTGCCTCGGGGTGGAGACTAGGGGGGCAGCACAGCCAAGGGAGCCAGGGGTGCTAGGCCAATGGGGGTGGAAGGATGGGGCCGTCACCGAAGCAAGAGGGCTCATGTGTGCCTCCATGCACATGCGCCTCTCTGTGTAGGGTCCCAGAGTAACGTGGGAGTAAAATCATGAAAAAGGTCGAGGGCTGCAGCAGGAAGATGCCTCCGGGCCTGTTACGGGGGTCCGCCATGACAAGCAAAGCGTCATAAGATCCCGAAAGACCCCAGAGTCCAATAGGTTGGCGGATGGCAGCTGTGGCCTGCTGAAGAAACTACAAAACACCTATGTGGAAAAAAAAAAAAACTGAAGTGAAAGAGTTTATGTCCTTGTTTATCACAATGTCCCTCTGTTCTGCTATAGAACTCTAGTTGAAAAGGACATAAACTACATCACAAAGTTCTAAAATAAATGGAACTTACCACTAGGGTGTACAGTACATGAGAGAAAAATGCTGAGTTGTGTAAAAGGCCAGTAACAGTAAGGCATGATTGTAGGTAAGCAGTAAGAGATAATAGGGTGTGCATTAGACAGTTGTAACACACAGGCAGAGGCATAAGGCACAGACCTTCAGCCCCTGACCATGCATTAGAACTGTTTAATGCACATCCCCTGAGTGTGTTATTGTGCTTATAAAATGGGGCAGTGTTTTTTACATAGATGTAAATATTTTAATTTAAATTTATATGTTAAAAATAGTCTAAATAAATAAATAAAATCAATAGTGTATTGCAATGCAAAATATTTCCTCCACCTACATTTCCTTTTTGTTTTGACATTTAGATCCTTGATCTACTCTGGCTACAGTAGCGTTGGCTGGTTGTCATGAAGGTTTGCCTTTAGCTGAATGTCATGGCTCCCCAGCTCCCCCCCCCATCACTAAAGTAACTGCAGTGTGACAGTTTTAATTAATTTTTATGCATTTATGAGAGGTTTTTTTTTTATTTTGAGCAAGTTTTTTTTCACAGTTTTGTTACCCTTCTGACACTCAGGAGAGCAAATATGCCAAAAGGTGACTGATTGGGCACGAGGAAAGCCGCAACCACTTCGGCAGAGACCACTGCTCCAACTGTGCGAGTGTGTGGCAGGAGTGAGAGAGCATCTCAGCAGGTGAGTGTTTATTAGAAGGAGCAAGGTTTTTGCTTAACTATGAATTGTCCTGGCAGGTGACTGAGCAAGGCAGAGAGGGGGAGAGAAAGCAGGGATCATGAGCCGCAGGAAACTACTGTTAGAAGCAACTTTTTTTTATCTTCATTTGCCTGATAGGAGTGTGATTTCAGTGCTACATTATTTTTATTCCTCTCAGTGCAAAAATCTGAGCTTCCTCTTCTTGTGCTGCTTGGATCTTCACAGCAGTTAACTGAGAAAGGGATTGGTAGAGTTTTTATCAATCAAAAAGAGACTGGCGGCAGCTGGGGCGTAGCAGAGATCATGAGGAAGAGAAGTTAAATTTAATTGAAATCAAAGCATTTAAAAAAAGGTACTAGGTGATTCTATAAAAATGTAAAGCTTCCATTACTTTTTTTTCCCAAAAAAGGTTTGACTGTTTGTGGTGGGAATCAAATGTATTTTTCATGGTTGGGAAAGTAGTAGACCAGTGAGGGGCTGTGGATATGGCCTACCTAGATTTTAGCAAAGCACCAGACACAGTCCCACACAAAAGATTAATAGTCAAATTAACCAGCCTGGGAGTGGGTCCCAGGGTGGTAGCCTGGGTAAAAAATTGGCTGGACAATAGGACGCAGAGGGTAATAAGGGGTGCTAGCTGCACATTCGAGCAGACTTGATAGACCTCTAGGCCTTTATCTGCTGGCAATTTCATATGTTCGTATGTAATAGTAAACAGAGTCCACAGTGAAGAAAGATGGGTAACTAGCAGGGTACTGTAGGGTTCAGTACTGGGACCGGTCCTCTTTAATGTCTTTATAAGTGACATTGGAGAGCACCTGGAAGGAAAAGTATGTCTCTTTGCAGTTGACACAAAGATCTGCAACAGGACTGATACACAAGGTGGGGTGGAAAGGATGAAAAGGGACTTAGCAAGGTTGGAGGAATGGTCAAATGTATTGCAGCTCAGATTAATTGCAAAGAAGTGCAAGGTAATGAACTAGGGAAACAAAAACCCAGGGGAAGAGTACACAGTGGAGGGTGAGATACTAACAACAAAAATCAAAAAGGACCTGGGAGTAATTATATCAGATGACCTATGTAACCCCTAGATGGCGCTATCCCAGGGGCTACTACCCCTGCCTGATTTGCCACTAACAGGTTGAGGGGCCTGGATCCAATGGCGGTGCCTCCACCCAGAGGTCAGGGTTTGCAATAGTTAAACTAACTTGGTCACAGCCCTCTGGGACACTGCAACCCCCTTTCTTCCCACTAGTGGCCCACAAATATATCAGAATTACCTTCACAGTATACACTTACCCCAGGTCTGGTTCCGGCACTGGGACCTCCTGTGAAATGAGATACAGTGCAACAATCACAGAACAGTACTTTAACATAGACAAATACCTCAGGCAGTATAACTTTGCTGAAACAAGCAGCTCTGATTTATTTAGGGGATATAACAAGGACAGGGAAATCAGGTTAATTAGCTTATCACTCTAATAATCTACCTGGCTCTGTGCACAGGCCTATCCCTATCAGTTACTGTCCCTGGGTACCCAAGCCCTAGTGGCTAGTCTAAACCGTGGCAGCTGGTAGGGGCCCTTTCACACAGAGAAAAGGAGAATTAAACAGTCAGCAGTACAGTAATTCCATTTGGATTTAATGTGGCAATTCAACAGGGAGCGACCCTGAATTAGTACTCACGACCTCCAAATAAGATAGGGTCCTTCAATGTCAGCCGGGCTCACTTGAGGTACACAAACCTCTTCACACATCCATATAAAGAAAGCACTATACCAGGCAGGCTGCATCTGTATCGATCGTAATTACTGCACAATACCGGAGAACCACAGCAGATTCAGTTCCTGACAGACCGAGTGTAATTTTCAGCAATTCCTCCAGTCTTCTACAGGGTGAGCCTGGTTTCTACTCTTCAGAGATCCTTTGATTCTTTTCACAGGACAGATTCAGTCCTAACAAGCTGCAGACCCGGAACTCTGGGCCTTACACGTTTTTGACTAAAACGCACACTGAAAAGTACAGGGCTCCTTCCTTCTTCACTGCCAAAGCTCAACTGAACTCCAACCGACAAAAACCGGGCACTTCCTTTGAGTTCCTCCCAGTTCTTGACTGGATTGGCTGTCACTCACAATAGACTGCTGCTGTTGGTCCAAAAAGGCACTGAAGTCTAAACTACATCTCCCAGAGTCACTGCCCATACAATCCTCTTGTGGCTGGCTCAGATTATGAGTCCAAGTTCTGATTCGTCCAAGGCACCATTTTAGAGCTAGCTTACCCCACACTGATTGGTCCAGTTCAGCAGTTCAAAACTAGAATGGGAACTAGCAGACACAGTTCTGACTGCAAAAAAGCAGGTTAGACAAACTGTAATTTCATTATTACTCTAAATAATTTCTGGCAAACAGTTACATCTTTCAGATAGGTTCCTTTGCACTCTAGTGACTGCAAAAATGAAGTGAATTGGCAGCAGCTCGAGTGGTACTCAGAGAAGCACACAGTCCCCCATACAAACTAATTATGTCTGCAAGCAGACAGCTCTTAAAGAGACAGTACCAGAGGCTCTAAAACACTCACTGATAAATGGCTAAATGCCAAACACCATTCAGGCTTGGAGCATTCAAGCAAGCTCCTGGAAGTCTTTTGGGAACCCCCATTTGCAGAGGGTTACACCCTTCCTAGCCTGGAAAGCTTGCGTCGGCGTCAAGCAAGTACCATAAGTTTCAACTGCAACCATATACATTTGCATTAGGCTGCACATGTAATCATCAGTCAATATATCATTTACCAAGAACACATTTCTGAAACATTGCAGTCGTCCTCTTTACACAGTATTACATACACATTGTACCATAACTCAAGTTATTACCTCTTGTACATGAAACCTGAAGAGGGCCCTTCCTATCAGTTACCCTTGGGGCTGGATGGGGCAAGGGCACCATATATAGAGGCAACACAAGTAACTTGAGTTAGCACTGATGCTCAGTTTGGGCAGTGAGCTCGGGGACACATACACTCCTTTATGGACAACATTGAGAGGCAAGTCCACAGGCCCCCAAGTGAATCATAACTGAGGTGCACCACAGGCTTTACAGCTCGACCAGTCTTTCTAGGGGAACTGTTATAGTCTCTGCACTCTGAGCCTCATTTTCAGCATTGTCCTCACTTGTCAGGGAGTCTCCATGGGGTGAGAGGCTAGAACTTGGGGCACTTTCAGCTCCAGGAGTTACAGTTTCTGAGTCCACAACATTTGGCTCGCATGGAGAGCTTTCGGACACTGGCAGTGGACTGTCGGGGCACTCAAAATACTCTTCTTGTTGTCTGTATCACCAGTCTGCCCCAATCTATCATTTCCTCCTGAAAGCTCAAACAGTTCAACCATGCACAATGATTCCATTTCATCTGATCTGATGCTTTGCACTTCACTTTCTGGGAGCATTGGCTCCAGGGACGGCTGGGGCTTAGACAGTCCAGAAGGCCCAGCTTTGTCTCCAGTATTGACTAGAGGATTGCCCGAAACAATTGACTCAGTTCGTAAGAAGGATAGTATTCAAAGTCCTCTCACTTTCTTCCGATATGGACTGACAGTCATGCTCAACTGGGACTTGTGGAGGGAACACTTTAACTTTGCTTCTGTAGGTGCAGACTTTCTTGATCTTTTCTTAGCAGCTCTAGTCACTGGTCCAGAGGGGCATCTTCTAGGGCTCAGACTCAATTAAGATTTGTCCAATGGGCAGTAAATGATTTCTATGTATTGTTTTACATCTTTTGAATTATTCTCAGGCCTTACTTTGTACACTGGCAGATCATCTAGTTTGCCCACTACAATGTGAGGGAGATGGTGCCATCGGTCAAGCAATCTTGTGCTTCCATGCAGTCCCAGATTTCTTAGCAATACCCGATCTCCTCCTGGAGTTCCTGTGCTTTCACCTTTTTATCATGCCTTTCTTTGTTGGCCAGATTTCTTTTGGCAGCCATGGTTTGAGCCAGTTGAGTACGCATGAGTTAGCTGGGCCTTTAACTTTTGCACATACTGTAAATAGTTGTCAGCTTGAACCCCATCAGGAGACCCCAAACACACATCTACTGGTAGTCGAGCTTCTCTTCCAAACATCAGGGTAGGGGAGAATCCAGTGGCATCACTTTTGGTGCAGTTATAAGCATGTACCAGGGTGCTAATTTGTTGGCTCCATCTAGAGCTTGTCCTTTGGGTGCAGGGTGCCCTGTATCTAGCAAAGTGCGGTTGAAACGTTCAGGCTGTGGGTCCCCTGGGGGTAGGAGAGTGGTTCTGGACTTCGCCTCCCCACAGAGAAAGCATCTCTTTGATCAGGCGACTCTCAAAGTCTCTCCCTTGATCAGAATGGATTCTTTGTGGAGCCCCATAGTGAACAAAAAGTTTTCTACAAGTACTTTGGCCACAGTGGATGCTTTCTGGTCTTTGGTGGGAAAGCTTGGGCATATCTCGTGAAATGGTCAGTGACCACCAGCACATTACTGATATTTCTTTGATCTGACTCCAAACTCAGAAAATCAATACAGACCAGCTCCATGGGTGCACTGGTGGTGATGTTAACAAGGGGCAGCCCTCTGGGGCAAAAGCTTTCCTCTGTAAGCAGCGACTACAAGATTCGAATGTGTTGCTCCACATCAGCCCCCATCTTAGGCCAATAGAATCTGGATCTCACCAAGTCAAGTGTTCTGTCTATACCAAGGTGCCCCATGTGGTTGTGCAAGGACCTCAGTACTGGTCTCGAAAGGCAGTGGGCAGCACTAGTTGTTGTTTGTCTACTTGTCCCCTCTGTCTACTGTTTCTCTGTATAACAGTTTATTGATCAGTTTCAACTTAGGACCTTCTTTGTATAACAGTGCAGTTCTCAAATCAGTGGGCGTAATTTGGACACATCTTTTCCTGCATAGAGGGCTTCTAAAGCTGCTTTGATCATGGGATCGCGGGATTGAGCCCGCGAATACTGTCATTGTCCAGCTGAGGCAGTGCACCAATGTCTATTGCAGAAAAGTGGCAATAAGCAGCAGGTATGCAATTCTCAGAGGGTCCCAAGCAATCCACCATGCAGTCCACTGCGTCCGTGGACATTTTCCTCCCTGTCAAACTTCCGGCAGAGTCCCGAATGTCAGGTTCTGCTAATCGGACCCAATCATTCTGGGCAACAGGCCTCCGGGAGAGAGCATCAGCATCTATGTGGTTCAGACCTGCTCGGTGTTCGAGGAGCATAGTCATATGTAGATAATGCAGAAAGCCACCTATATAGCAGTGGCATCCAACTTAGCTGAGGTCTGCATAGGTCAAGGATTATTGTCAGTTTTACTGAGTATTTTGCCCCATACAAGTACTCATGGAATTGGTCAACAATAGCCCACTTCAAAGCTAGGAACTCTAACTTATGTACAGGATAGTTCTTTTCGGATGGGGTCAGGCTTCTACTGGCAAAGGCCACTGGTCTCAGGCCATTCTCGTGCTCTTGGTACAACACCCCCAACCCTTGCAAGCTAGCATCAGTGTGCAGGGCGTAAGGTTTTCTTGGATCGGCATAGGCCAGCACTGGAGCATGGGTAAGTTGATATATGATCTCATGAAAAGCAGTCTCACAATCAGGGTCAGCGGCCCCAAATACTTCCTCTCGGATGAAAATACACTCTTTCAGTCTTGAGGGCTGACTTTTGGTATTTTGTGGGTTGGGGATACCTTGAGTAAGGTTAAGAAGTGGGATCACTCTTGAATAGTCCTTGATGAAGCGCTGATAATAACCACAGAATCCAGGAATCTTTGCAGTTCTTTTAGATTTTTGGGCTGTGGCCAGGTGGTCAAGGCCTCAACTTTACTTGGGTGGGTCTCTATTCCTCGGTGGATACTATGTGTCCCACATACTTTACTGATGTTTGAAAGAATTGACACTTATCAATGGACAGTTTAAGGCCAAAGTCCTCCAGTCGGTCCAATACCTTAAATAATCTGCTCTCATGTTCCTCCAGTGAGCTGCCAAACACAATAACATCATCTAGGTATACCAGGCACTCTAGTAAGTTCATGTCCCCACTGCACGCTCCATCAATCGTTGAAAAGTGGCTGGGGCACCTGAAATCCCTAGAGCATCCTCATGAATTCATAAATAGCGGACAGATAAAGGCCGTCTTCTCCACGGTCCTCTGGGGCCGCCGAGATCTGGTAGTACCCACTGCGGAGATCCAGCACAGAGACACTTGCTCCCGTTTAGGCAGTCCAAAGCATCCTGAATCGCGGGCATTGTGTACTGATCAGGGATAGTCCGCGGTTTAAGGTGCGATAATCACACACATCCTTACTGTTCCATTCTTTTCCTCACTACCACAATGGGGAAGCATAAGGGCTTCTGGATTCTTGTATTACACCAGCAGCTAACATCTCTTGCAGATGCCGTCTCACATCATCTATGTCAGCAGGTGCCAGGCGTCCGAGACCTCCCCAGAAATGGTCTTTAAGTCATGCAGCGGATATTGTGCTCAGCTCCTTGCACGCATCCTACATCCCATTCCTTTAAAGAAAACACCTGGTCTCTCTGGGCAAGCTTCTCACTGATCCTCACTTTCCATTCAGCTGGCAGCGGGGTCGCGAAATCAAACAAGTCAGGCGTTACTCTGTCATTCTTCCTTGAACTCTTGCTGCTGGGTAGCACTGCAGTGTCTGCACAATGCACATAGCCAGGATGCAACCTCTGTTTACTCGAATCTATACAGACACATTATGAACTTGGACCATTACCCTTCTGGCATAAGCATGGGCTCTAGCTGGCAAAATACTAGGCTTGACCAGCAGTCCCTCTGGCAATTTTCCATCGCCTGGCATCCAACATTAATATTTTATTCTTAACATCCTTTCTGATACGGACCCTCCTGTAAGGTACACTGGGCATTTGGCGCCAGGATCAGAGACTCAGGATCCTTCTTCCATACAATTCCGACCGGTTCCTCTGGTTCTGTTTTTCAGCATCTCTCTGTGCCTCATAGGCCTTCTTAATTAAAGCCGGAACTCTTAAAGCTCTACTAGTCTTTGACCCCTGTTTTCATAACACAACTGTGCCAGCCTTCCGAACATATGAGCATTTGTTCCAATCAACAAAGGACACCATCATACAGTCCAGTGGGGGGACACACTAAGGCTAGGGTCTCTACTTGTTCGGCCACTCCAACTCCCGGAGGTGGGGAAAGACAGCCAAATTGGATATACCGGAATAGGGTAGGCCTTCCACTTAACCCCATACATGCAGTCCTTCTAATGGTTGTAAGGTACTTCTGACAAATGCTTCAGTACCAATCCTGGAACATAATTGTCACTTGGAGCCACTGTCTAATACAGCTCTTGTAGACACTCCATTCACCTTTACAGTGGTCTCCATGGAGGGACCCACTATTCTGGACCAGTCTGGAGAGCGGTGGTGAGGCCTGGGCAACTGACCTTGCCACAAAAGGACGTGAATTAGCATTTTGGTGCCCTCACTGGGATCATGTCGTGCACCTCTTAACCACTGATTTCTTCTCCGAAGCTCTCCTTGTAGCCTATGTCAACTTTGTCAGTGTCTTTTGGGGACTGGCATTCCCTTTTCTATGCCCATCTTTCCCACAATTATAGCAAAACATACTTTCTGGAGTTTGAGCTGGCCGAGCGCCACACTGGGAGCCAGGGCGGGAGTATTACTAACTGGAAACCTGGGTGCCATCTCTGTCTGCTGGCGTGATAAGCATTTGGAACATCTCGTCAGTTTCTGCACTTCCATGGTTAAGGAATTGAGTTTGGAGCTGTTATCAGCAGGAGATACATGGGTGGGTACCCCACCCCTAGCAGAATGATCGGATATAGGTCAGGGCCCGTACTTGCAGGCATGGCCTTCATAAAGGGACTGTTTTGAATTCCGGATCTCTCTCAACAGTTAGCCCCATTGTGGCATATCTTTTCCTTGTCAGAGCACTCATTGACTGTCAACCTCTGCCCTGAACTTCACTTGATGGGTCACCCTCAGTCACTCGGTCGTAGCCACAGCTGTTGGTGCAGGTACCTCCCGAGTGCCTTTCTCAACTCCTCGAATTTCTCTCATTAACTCATCATGGGAGGTGGGGATTCCAGTCGGTTGCCAGGCGTAACTGAAGCAACAGCAGTTCTGAGAAGGGGGCAGACTTAAGGTTCTGTCCAGTCTGGTTCGGTCTAGTTCAATCGCTGGCAAACTACCCTTTCTGAGGCATTCTTGCAACAATTTTTCCAGCGAGAGACATACACAGCAACAACTCCCTTGGTACTGTTGTGCATTTCTTACTCTCCACCATAGGTCCTCATCAGAATCTGGGCTCCCATACACATTCTCCAAGGCCTCAAGATAGGCCTGTGCAGTCGCGATCAGGGTTACTGGCCCGTTTGCTACGGATGGTAGCCAGGGCAGGACCTCGGAGGCTCTCACTAACCCTCTTTAAGCTTCGCCTTCCGAGCATTGCCATTCTAGCACTTGGGGGCAACATAGTCTATCCAGGTCTCCCAGTCATCCTCCCTTGGGGGTGGGAGGGTGCCAAGAAGATCCTCAACCTTGGTGGAGTCGTGACTAATGGCAGGTGCAGAAATAGGAGTCTGCATTGGTTCAGCCACCATTCACGGGCACTGGAGCAGGAGAGGGTGTTGGGGAGGAACACCCCAGGTGGCAAGAATAGTTTCTTCAAGTCCTCCACATTTTCCCTCTCCCAGCAACCATTCAGCAAATTTCTCCTCAAAAGTTTCAGATAGTGGTGGGGGCTGATTCCCCCCCGGGTCTTTACTGTCCTTAGTTATCACTCTCCAAGCAGTGAGGGCTCCCTCTGGGGTAATGGTCTGTGGCACTTTGGAGCTATCTATGGGATCCTTAAACTCTACTAGGGCCAGGAAAGTGTGGGTGAGCAGATTAGCATGCCGACCCACCACCACAGGGTTTTGTAAACCTTCCACCTTGGAAAGTACTCCCTGCACAGTGTCCGTATTGATACCCAGGGGATGTCCAGGATAAGCATAGCATTTGGGGTTGATCTCCTCCCAGTACACCACTCCACCAGCGGTGCACAGCCACTTCTGTCGGGGTACCATTTTTTTCTTAACAGTGGTTAGTAAATATGGCCACTAGAGGACACACAATCCCAGCGGTGAGCCTCAAGATGTAACCCCTAGATGGCGCTATCCCAGGGCTACTACCCTGCCTGATTTGCCACTAACAGGTTGAGGGGCCTGGATCCAATGGCGGGTGCCTCCACCCAGAGGTCAGGGTTTGCAATAGTTAAACTAACTTGGTCACAGCCCTCTGGGACACTGCAACCCCTTTCTTCCCACTAGTGGCCCACACAATATATCAGAATTACCTTCACAGTATACACTTACCCCAGGTCTGGTTCCGCACTGGGACCTCCTGTGAAATGAGATACAGTGCAACAATCACAGAACAGTACTTTAACATAGACAAATACCTCAGGCAGTATAACTTTGCTGAAACAAGCAGCTCTGATTTATTTAGGGATATAACAAGGACAGGGAAATCAGGTTAATTAGCTTATCACTCTAATAATCTACCTAGGCTCTGTGCACAGGCCTATCCCTATCAGTTACTGTCCTGGGTACCCAAGCCCTAGTGGCTAGTCTAAACCGTGGCAGCTGGTAGGGGCCCTTTCACACAGAGAAAAGGAGAATTAAACAGTCAGCAGTACAGTAATTCCATTTGGATTTAATGTGGCAATTCAACAGGGAGCGACCCTGAATTAGTACTCACGACCTCCAAATAAGATAGGGTCCTTCAATGTCAGCGGGCTCACTTGAGGTACACAAACCTCTTCACACATCCATATAAAAGAAAGCACTATACCAGGCAGGCTGCATCTGTATCCCGATGCAATTACTGCACAATACCGGGAGAACACACAGCAGATTCAGTTCCTGACAGACCGAGTGTAATTTTCAGCAATTCCTCCAGTCTTCTACAGGGTGAGCCTGGTTTCTACTCTTCAGAGATCCTTTGATTCTTTTCACAGGACGGATTCAGTCCTAACAAGCTGCAGACCGGAACTCTGGGCCTTACACGTTTTTGACTAAAACTGCACACTGAAAAGTACAGGGCTCCTTCCTTCTTCACTGCCAAAGCTCAACTGAACTCCAACCGACAAAAACGGGCACTTCCTTTGAGTTCCTCCCAGTTCTTGACTGGATTGGCTGTCACTCACAATAGACTGCTGCTGTTGGTCCAAAAGGCACTGAAGTCTAAACTACATCTCCCAGAGTCACTGCCCATACAATCCTCTTGTGGCTGGCTCAGATTATGAGTCCAAGTTCTGATTCGTCCAAGGCACCATTTTAGAGCTAGCTTACCCCACACTGATTGGTCCAGTTCAGCAGTTCAAAACTAGAATGGGGAACTAGCAGACACAGTTCTGACTGCAAAGAAAGCAGGTTAGACAAACTGTAATTTCATTATTACTCTAAATAATTTCTGCAAACAGTTACATCTTTCAGATAGGTTCCCTTTGCACTCTAGTGACTGCAAAAATGAAGTGAATTAGCAGCAGCTCGAGTGGTACTCAGAGAAGCACACAGTCCCCCCATACAAACTAATTATGTCTGCAAGCAGACAGCTCTTAAAGAGACAGTACCAGAGGCTCTAAAAACACTCACTGATAAATGGCTTAAATGCCAAACACCATTCAGGCTTGGAGCATTCAAGCAAGCTCCTGGAAGTCTTTTGGGAACCCCCATTTGCAGGGGGGTTACAACCTATATAGTTATTGTTTCTTGTTTTGCTTTATTGTTTTATATTATTATTACTTTTGTTCTCCCTCTGCTGTATCACATCTGTCTTTGTCACTGCAATTGCATTGCTGTATACACCTTGTACCTCATCTGTATTATTAACCAATGTCTTACCTCACAAATATGTTTGTCCCCCCTCCCTGCGACAAGGTACCTTTGTAAATGAGTCTCAGACTCAAAGGTTTGTAAATCCGATTTATGAAATAAATAAATAAATAAATAAAATTAACTGGGCAAGCAATGTGAGAAGGCAATAAGGAGGGCTGGGGGGGGGGGGGGGATACTGGGATGCATAGGGACAGGCATCAACAGTAGAAAACAGGAAGTTGTTATCCCTCTGTACAGACAGTTGGTGAGACCTCATCTGAAGTACTGCGTGCAGTTCAGGACACGACAGGACACAGAAGGTAATAGAGAATGGAACACATTCCAAAGAAAGGGGGGGTTACTAGTGGAGTACCTCAGGGCTCAGTACTGCGTCCAGTCCTCTTTTACATCTTTATAGGTGACATTGCAGATGGTCTGGAGGGAAAGGTATGCCTCTTTGCAGATGACACAAAGATCTGTAACAGAGTTGATACACAAGGGGGGTAGAAAAGATGAGAAGGTACTTGGCAAGGTTGGAGGAATGGTCAGACATATGGCAACTTAGATTCAATGCAAAGAAGTGCAAAGTAATGCACCTGGGAAACAAAATCCCAGGAGAAGAGTATACCATAGCAGGGGATGTACTAACAACAACAAAAATGGAAAGGGACTTGGGGGTAGTCATATCAGATGACCTAAAGGTGGGTAAGCAATGTGAGAAGGCAGTAAGGAAAGCCAGGGGGGATACTGGGATGCATAGGAAGGGGCATCACAAGTAGAAAAAGGGAAGTGATTATCCCTCTACAGACAGTTGGTGAGACCCCATCTGGAATACTGTGTGCAGTTTTGGAGACCCCATCTATGCAAGGGCATAGACAGGATGGAAGCAGTCCAGAGGAGGGCAACTAAAATGGTGCAGGGTCTGCATCAGAAACCATATGAAGAGAGACAGAGAGCTTAATATGTATACCCTTGATGAAAGGAGGGACGGGGGGACACGATAGAAACTTTCAAGTACCTCAAGGGAATCAACAAAGTCCAGGAGGATAGCATCTTTCAGAAAAAGAGATGTGTAAGAACAAGGGGGTACAATTTGAAGATAGAGAGGGGGACGGCTCAGGGGTAATGTGAGGAAATTTTTTTTCATGGAGAGAGTAGTGGATGAATGGAACCGCCTTCCTGGGGAGGTTGTTGGGTCTAAAACAGTGGGGGAATTCAAACATGCATGGGACAGACATAAGGCAATTGTAGTGGGGGGTAGCAGGAAGTAGGCTGTTGGTTAACTAGAATCTGCAGCTTATCCAATAGGTAGGGAAATGGGCAGACTGGGTGGGCCAAGTGGTCCTTATCTGCCGTCAAAGTCAATGTTTCTGGAGAACCCATTTCTGCAAAGACATAGACAGAGTGGAGGCTGTTCAGAGGAGGGTAACCAAAATGGTGCAGGGTCTGCACCAGAAGTCATATGAAGAGAGACTAAAGCAGCTTAATATGTATACCCTCAAGGAAAGGAGGGAGAGGGGGGGACATGATAGAAACTTTCAATTACCTCAAGGGAATTAACAAAGTCCAGAGGGTAGCATCTTTCAGAAAAAGAGATGTGCAAGAACAAGGGGACACAATTTGAGGATAGAGTGGGGACAGCTCAGAGGTAATGTTAGAAAGTTTTTTTCACGGAGAGGGTTGTGGATGCATGGAACAGCCTTCCTGAGGAGGTTGTGGAGTCAAGAACAGTGGTAGAATTCAAGAATGCATGGGACAGACATAAAGCAATTCTAATGGGGGGGTAGGAGGAAGTAAGCTGTTAGTTAACTAGAATCTGCAGCTTATCCATCAGGTAGGGAAATGGGCAGACTAGGTGGGCCAAGTGGTCCTTATCTGCCATCAAATTGTATGTTTCTAATGTAACCCCCCCCTACAAATGGGGGTTCCTAAAAAGCCTCCATGGAGCTTGCCTAGGTGTTCCCCTGCCTGCTGGCGTTCGGCGATTAAGCCGTTAAGAATGGCACTGTGTGTGCTGGTAGAACCTCCTCATACTGTCTCTTTAAGAGCTGTCTGCTTGCAGACATGATTACTGTTTTCTAGGAGGGCTGGTGTTTCTCTGCTCGAGTCCCGACTGGACTGCGAGGAAATCGCTCCGTTTCTGCAGTCGCTAAGAGCGCAGAGGGAGCCTAAATGGAAGATGTAACTGTTTGCCTGAAACCAGTTAGAGTGTTGGTAAAAATGCAGCTTGTCTAACCTGCCTTTCTTGCAGCTGAGACTCTGTGTGTTTTGCCCCTCCATTTGGATCTGAACTGCCGAATTGGTCCAATCAGTGTCGGGGGACCTTTAAAATGGAGTCTGTTTGGACCAACCAGAACTCGGACTCTCCTGGGAGCCGGTTTACAATGAGGAGGTATAGCAAGTAATTCTGGGAAGTGAAGTTCTGGACCTTGGTGCCTATTTGCACCAACAGAGAGAGTTTCTGAGTGATTGACAGCTGAGTCCACCAACTGGATCGGGTTGCGCCCGAAGAGAATGCTCTGCCTTGCGACTGGGGAGTTAGATCCGTTGTGACCGTGAGGAGAGAAGGAGCTCTGTGCTTCTGCGTTGTATAGTTTCGCACGGGAAGCGCGTGAGAGGCCTAAAGTTGGGCCATTGCCGCTGCCAACATCGAATCGGACTGAATCCGAGAGTACCTAAAGGAAGGAAGGCTGAAAGAGTGGAAACCAGGCTCACGCTGTAGAAGACTGGAGAAATTGCTAAATCGCATTCAGTCTCTCAGGAATTGAAGCTGCTGTGTGAACTCCCTGGTATTTGCAGTAAGTGCATGGGACCTGAAAACAGCTGCCTGGTATAGTAATTTCCTTTACATATAATTGTGTTGAATGCTCGTGAGGAACAGCTATTCCGGTTCTTTTGCTACCACGCAGTGTAAGCTGAATGTGTTCGGACTGAATCCGTCTGCTGATCAAGGCAGTGTGGCCTGGGTGGTAGAATCTCGTCTACCCGCTTGTGTGTCTGGCAATCCAGAACCACCATCTGCACCAGGTTTCATCAGCATGGGGTAGCGTGAGTACAAATCAGGGCATCCCCTGCAACATTTTAACAATCACCAGTGTTTCATCTGATTTCCTTTCTTTCATTTTCTCAAAGACTGAGCCATCCGGCTTTGGATTACAATTGGGTATTGTGCATATCTCTCTTACAGGGTCCTTTCCATCTGCACCTGCTGGCCAACCCCGGGCAACAGACCAGGCTATCCCTTCAACCTGGGTACCCAGAGTATGACTTTTATGACTTTGTACGAGTGCACGGTACTGTGATTTATTTCTGCCAATCAGCTTGGTCTCCCCCTCCCTGTGTTTTCACTCCCCTAAATAAACCAGATTGGATGTTATTGACTTTAACCTGTTCAGAGTGTCAGTACCTATATAGCAGGCATTGCATTATTTTGTGTAGATTGACCAACCTTATTTCACAGGGGGTCCTCCGAGACGAACTGCAGAATCGGTCTCGAGGGTAAGTGGTACCTTATGATTGGATATAGTGTACATGTGGGGTATTGGTATTGCAATTCTTGTATATCGTGGGGACCATTAGAGGGAACAAAAGCGGGTCTCAGTGTCCCATAGAGCTGGGACCAAACTCGACCAACCAGTACTAACCCTGACCTCTGGGTGGAGGCACCCGTCATAGAACCTAGGCCCCTCAACCTGTCCGTAGTCAAGCAGGCAGGGGTAGTAGCCCTTGGTATAGCGCCACCTGGGGGTTACACTAATATGCACTTTTTCTCGCCTGTAGAGCACATGGCAGCATTTTAAAAATCTCAAAATTCTGTTTGGCTTGTTGATATCTACCTAATGTAGCAGGGCTGTAGATCAATCAATCACTTTACTTTACCAGGCATAGACACCATTGAGCAAGCTCATTTTCAAGGTGGTCCTGGACAGATAACAATACAAAGCAAAACAAGCAGTACAGTAAGTACAAGACATAGAAGGAGCAGAATCTTACAGCCTGTACACAAATGCCCAGTAAATAATTGACCTGGCAGGAATTACAAACAATGTCAATACAGATATAAAAATTGTACAAAGGTGAGGAGGGTCATAAATCCTAATCAACATCCACTGTTGGAAATAGTCAAACAAGGTAAGGATGGATGCAGCTACACGAAGGAAAGGAGAGAGAAGATGTGAAAGACAGAGGTATCTAAACGTGTACAAGGAGCTGTAGGTCACTTATGAGGAAGGCACTTGGTAGGTGTTCAGATTGCCGGAGGGGAAAGCAAATAGGGAAGATAATTTTTGTCTGAAGCAGTTGCAGCTTTCCCTCAAGAAGTTGGCTAGCATCTTTTTGAATGTGGATAGGTTTGGAAGTGATGACAGTTTTAGTACGCTTTACATGGAGTTCCAAAGGGATGGCAGGGAGAAGTTAATTGCCGCCAAGCCAAAGGAGGTATTTACTCTAGGAGTCTGAAAGCAAAGTATTGAGAAACGTCTCAGACCGTAGAGACCCTTGGCATGCACAAATAAATTACAGATATATTCTGGGAGCTTGTTTGAGAGAGCTCTATGTAACCAAAGTAGAGCATTTCTTTTCCTCCTAGCTGATAGGGAAGGCCAGCCCGATTCCTGGTAGAGCAGACAATGATGGGTACGTAAGGGTAGATTAAGGATGAATCTAAGGGCCCGGTGGTATAGTATGTCAAGTTTACCAAACAACGTTCTCAGACAGTGAGAGTACATAAAGTCAGCGTAATCCAGTAAGGGTAAGAATGTAGATTGTACTATTCTGTTTCTAGTGTAACCCCTAGATGGCGCTATCCCAGGGGCTACTACCCCTGCCTGATTTGCCACTAACAGGTTGAGGGGCCTGGATCCAATGACGGGTGCCTCCACCCAGAGGTCAGGGTTTGCAATAGTTAAACTAACTTGGTCACAGCCCTCTGGGACACTGCAACCCCCCTTTCTTCCCACTAGTGGCCCACACAATATATCAGAATTACCTTCACAGTATACACTTACCCCCAGGTCTGGTTCCGCACTGGGACCTCCTGTGAAATGAGATACAGTGCAACAATCACAGTACAGTACTTTAACATAGACAAATACCTCAGGCAGTATAACTTTGCTGAAACAAGCAGCTCTGATTTATTTAGGGGATATAACAAGGACAGGGAAATCAGGTTAATTAGCTTATCACTCTAATAATCTACCTATGGCTCTGTGCACAGGCCTATCCCTATCAGTTACTGTCCCTGGGTACCCAAGCCCTAGTGGCTAGTCCAAACGTGGCAGCTGGTAGGGCCCTTTCACACAGAAAAGGAGAATTAAACAGTCAGCAGTACAGTAATTCCATTTGGATTTAATGTGGCAATTCAACAGGGGCGACCCTGAATTAGTACTCACGACCTCCAAATAAGATAGGGTCCTTCAATGTCAGCAGGGCTCACTTGAGGTACACAAACCTCTTCACACATCCATATAAAGAAAGCACTATACCAGGCAGGCTGCATCTGTATCGATCGCAATTACTGCACAATACCCGGGAGAACACACAGCAGATTCAGTTCCTGACAGACCGAGTGCAATTTTCAGCAATTCTTCCAGTCTTCTACAGGGTGAGCCTGGTTTCTACTCTTCAGAGATCCTTTGATTCTTTTCACGGGACGGATTCAGTCCTAACAAGCTGTTACACAAGCTGCAGACCGGAACTCTGGGTCTTACACACGTTTTTTGACTAAAACTGCACACTGAAAAAGCACAGGGCTCCTTCCTTCTTCACTGCCAAAGCTCAACTGAAACTCCAACCGACAAAACCGAGCACTTCCTTTGAGTTCCTCCCAGTTCTTGACTGGATTGGCTGTCACTCACAAAAGACTGCTGCTGTTGGTCCAAAAAGGCACTGAAGTCTAAACTACATCTCCCAGAGTCACTGCCCATACAATCCTCTTGTGGCTGGCTCAGATTATGAGTCCAAGTTCTGATTCGTCCAAGGCACCATTTAGGGCTACTTACCCCACACTGATTGGTCCAGTTCAGCAGTTCAAAACTAGAATGGGAACTAGCAGACACAGTTCTGGCTGCAAAGAAAGCAGGTTAGACAAACTGTAATTTCATTATTACTCTAAATAATTTCTGGCAAACAGTTACATCTTTCAGATAGGTTCCTTTGCACTCCTAGTGACTGCAAAATGAAGTGAATTGGCAGCAGCTCGAGTGGTACTCAGAGAAGCACACAGTCCCCC
This sequence comes from Neoceratodus forsteri, assembly GCA_016271365.2. Taxonomy (NCBI): domain Eukaryota; kingdom Metazoa; phylum Chordata; order Ceratodontiformes; family Ceratodontidae; genus Neoceratodus; species Neoceratodus forsteri. Next base: position 116,127,651 of record JADMNL010000025.1, read on the forward strand.
CATACAAACTAATTATATCTGCAAGCAGACAGCTCTTAAAGAGACAGTACCAGAGGCTCTAAAAACACTCACTGATAAATGGCTTAAATGCCAAACACCATTCAGGCTTGGAGCATTCAAGCAAGCTCCTGGAAGTCTTTTGGGAACCCCCATTTGCAGGGGGGTTACACTAGCATCTAGGGTTAGTAGACGTCTGATCCAGTAGAATATGTCAAGCCGCTGTCTTAGTTTCTTCGAGATTTCATGTTGATGGCAATGGAAGTTTAATTTGTTGTCCAGCCAGAAACCTAGGTATTTAAAAGTTTCAACTGTTTTGAGAGGTTCATCTAGTAGTGTCACAATCCGAGGAGTAAGTATAGGTCCAAGGCCAACTTTTGGTGATAGGACCATGGCTTTTGTCTTTTTGGCATTAAGGAGAAGTTTGTGTTTAATGAGATTGTGTTGGAGCTTATTAGAGTCCTGCTGCAACTTCTCCTGTAGATGCCTGACCTTGTTGTTAGCTGAGCATTAGACACTGCTAATGAACGGCTAACAACCAATCAGTATGCAGGATTTTTACTTGCCATTATATAGGCAGGCTTCTGTGAGGAAGAAGGGAGTGGTAAAGGAAATTGTGTCTGCCCCCCCCCCCCACTGCAATACAGCGACTCAGCAGCATTTTTAAATGTTTAAAGAACCATTCTTCTCCTCCCACGTGCACGACCCTGCATCTAGCAATGGCAGGGCACATACAACCAATGTGAATAACATATGGTAGTCACATGGGTCCCAGCTAATCAAGAGGCAGGAACAGTCTTGTTTTATAATGAACAATAAAAGAACGGGATCTGGTAATTTCAAAACAGCTTCTACTGGGAAAAAAATCACTAACAGGTTCAATGTAGTCCTCCTTTAAAGGAGCTGTACCAAACTTCTACAGGTACTGCAGCTACTGAACTGACTAGATCACATCTTGAAATGAGGGTATATCCTAAAGAAAAAGAAGCTCTCGGAGGGGGGCGGGGCGGGGTTCTTGTTTTTTTTAGCTTGGACTATGACAGATAGGACAGTGGACTTGGTTATTAGTTACGGACTCCGAAGGTACTGTTAAGGACTCCCCCATCCCATTTACTTTTTTGAAACACTGTAGTGAAAGTGTAACTGCCAGGTTTCGGGCAGGGGAACTCCCCTATACTACAAGAGTTAAGCATTAAGTCATTAAGTCCTGTTATTGCTGAGCATCTCTAGGGAAGCGACAGGAGGACTTCGGTGTCAGGGGATCTTCAGAAGCAAACAGTTTCCTTTACCATTCCCTTCTCCCCCGAGAACATAAGCTGTAAACAGTACAAGACTCATCTCCTCTTCAGGGACACCCAGGCAGCAACCCCTGCTGGAATAATCACAACGGAAACACAGATGCATTTAAGAAGCACTGAGGCACTTTCATTCTGATGCCACAGCCCCTTGAGGTCAACCTACAAATGGAGAGAAACAATATTCATATTTCAAAAGAAGAAAGGAGTCACAGCAAAGTCCAAACTGAAGCACTTCAATTTTGGGAGTGCAGTACACTCAAATTCCTGACACTATTGTCCATAATCCAGCTCACAGACTAATGTTCACAGAAGCTACAGAACCCCTCTTGGAAAGTAGTCTATGCAGCACCCGTGTGTGAACTCTGACAAACCCCTTTCTGACCTCAGCCTCATGAAAGGAAAGGGGTTCCCTGCTGCCACAACATAAACTCTTGTCAGGCTTTCTGGTAGACAGAAAACCTGATGCAGGGCCCCAGCAGTTGGGCTCAACTCCATTGGCTCCTGGTGTACGAGTCACTTTGTGAGCACCATTCTTTAGCAGTTCAGCATGCCCTGCTAGCTTCCTGGTATCTTTCTAGGTGAATTCCAAAGCGAGTGCAATATCACAGACTGATTTGAAAGTTAAGTCCTTTTAGTCCTTTTCAGACAACAGTCATTTGTGATGGCTTTCTCCTTGTAGGCTGCAAACAAACCACTCCCATAGGACATTATCCATAAACTAGCTGAAATGCAGATCCTGACAAGGCATTTCAAAGTGAGGATGTAGACAATGATGTTGTCATGCAACAACCCCCTCCTGCCACTAGAGGGTGGTATGGGGGCTGGTTACAGGAATACCAGGCCCAAAGCATACTGACCGTTAATGCCTCTGACTATGGAGTCCAGTGGGATAAGCTTAGAGTGCCAGTGTGAGAACGGTGCTTGGGTGCCCCTGAGGTGTCTTGCCTCTGGTCGCTTGTCACTGCCAGATGCGGCAAGTACCTCACACAACACAGCTGTCGATGTATCCAGCTTTCGACATCTGGTAGCCTCCAGGGAAAGGTCCATGACAACAGTAGAGAATCCAGAGCTCTGGGATTTGGGGACATTTAATATAGGTCACTGCTAAATCCTGGTAGTATGCATGGAATACACTGGGAGGGTGTGGGAACCCTAAAGGACTTCCTCTCAACAGGAGTCCTTGGCAGCCTTGCAGTGCAAGAAGCGTCTCACAGAAGATGGGATGTTCACCTTTTGGGGGGAGGGACATCTGTTGTCCTATGCCCGAGAGATGCTGCCAGCCAAGCAGCTGTTAGAGAGAGACCTGGTGAGAGAGAGAGAGACTGAGCTGTGAACTAAGGTAGGAAACATGCCTACACTGAGTACAGGAGATCCTGACTCAGTGGAAGGGTACCGGATACACTGCCCCTAGATGAGGGGTTAGGGTGATTGCCAGCTACTATCAAAAGGCAGGCAGGAGTATGCACTGCCAAACTGTGCATGGTACATCTGCCGATAAGCGCAGTGAAGCTGATGTGAGATGCCCAGATCAGGGTGGCCTCAGGGATCGAGCTGGGAAGACTGGCCTGCATGGAGCTACGGCTCTCAGGACCACGGTAACCCCCAGGCCATCAGCAAACAGAAGTCTGAAAGTAAAGTCCCTACAATGGTGATGCCTCCTGCACCACCTGCTGACCAGACACTACAGTGTCATGGAATGGGAGAAATGTGCAAACCCGGGAGAGCACTGTGGAGCCCGAGTATGATGGATGCCAGGATTTTATGCTCTGCATACTGGCCTTCTTTACAAACTTTAAATATTGTTATTTTTGGCATCATGGCAGGTATAATGGCACTTTTCTGTAACTGGAAGACTAGCTGATCCGGTACGGGTAACTCAAAGAAGGATAAGGTTTCTCCCAATGGAGCTAAAAGTAAAAATATTCCCGGTCCTCCAACTAAAAGGTCTGCTCAAGGCCACATTTCTCTCTGAAGGGGCTGATGACAGAGAGGAAACCCAGCAAAGTCTTGGCCAGAAAACTAATTGTTTGATCTCTTCAGTATCAGGACTCGCCAAGAAATTCAATCCTTTAACTAACAGAGTCACCAATCTAGAAACTGATATCACTCTTATCAAAACAGATTCTGTCGAGACCCGAAAGCATTCTGAAGTTGGCTTGGGAGCCACTGTTACCTTAGTGAAAGAGAACATGCATTTGAAGTCTCATCTTGAGATGCTGGAAAATCAGGTCAGGGCAGCTAACTTAAGGGTTGTGGGTATGCCGGAACGGAGTGAAGGCGATCATCTGGGGCTCTTTCTTCAAGACTGGCTTGTGCAGCAATTAGGACAGCCTTTCGTTGACCATCATATTATTATTCAAAAAGCCTACAGAGTTGCCCTGAGAGGGAGACCCGATAATCCTGACGCAACCCGAGCCATTGTCATGGTTTTAGATGGTGTTGTGTCTTTGGACTTTATTTTGGCATTAGCCCGACAAAAACGGACCTTGCTCCAGGATGGCCATCAGGTGTATCTTTATCCTGACCTAAGCTATGCTACACACCAAAAAAAGAAGAGATTTGATATTGCCTGAGCCATGCTCCATGCAGCTGGGATTTTGCATGGCATGTTATTTCCTGCTCATTTGCAACTTGTGTACGATGGAAAGATTTTCATTTTTCTTGGATCCCACCAAAGCTTTGAAATGGACCCAACGCCATGCACCACCTCCAAGATGGAGGGATGAGGCTTCCCAGTCTGACTTGGACAAAAAAGACGATGGAGGCCCCAGATCTGAACAGAGTTGCTTTGGGTTCAGGTTTGCCTACAAGATGCTTTTAGTGCATCGTCACCCACTTCTGGCTGTTCCGGCTGTTTACTTTTATCTCCTGTTTTGTGTGTGGGTTTTTGGGCAGAGTATCTTATCAGCATGTTTTCCTGTTTTTACCTGTTCAGCTGTACCATTTGGGGGCTTGCAGCGCTGTTTTTACCTGTTCAGCTGTACCATTTGGGGGCTTGCAGTACTGTTTTTACCTGTTCAGCTGTACCGTTTGGGGGCTTGCAGCACTGTTTTTACCTGTTCAGCTGTACTGTTTGGGGGCTTGTAGCATTGTTTTTACCTGTTCAGCTGTACCGTTTGGGGGCTTGCAGCAATGTTTTTACCTGTTCAGCTGTACTGTTTGGGGGCTTGTAGCATTGTTTTTACCTGTTCAGCTGTAACGTTTGGGGGCTTGCAGCACTGTTTTTACCTGTTCAGCTGTACCGTTTGGGGGCTTGCAGCACTCTTTTTACCTGTTCAGCTGTACTGTTTGGGGGCTTGCAGCAATGTTTTTTCACCCTGCTTCCTCTCTAAGTTCTACCTTAATGTTACTGTGTGCATGTTTCTTGCTAGCTAACCTGTTTTAAGTCTCTGTATCATACAGCAATAATCCTACTTAGTTGTTCCATACCTCTCAACTGTCCCTGATTTTCAGGGATGTCCCTGATTTTGCCTCAGAATTTTCCTGTGTCCCTCATAAAATTTGTATTTTTATGACTGAACAGTGGGGACTGTAAACTCAAAATAATGCCAGATATTACAGTTACAGACTTGTTCTTCTTCACAAAATGCATCTTACACTAATCCCCTCATTCTGTCAGCTTTCTGAGTGAATATTACCAATTATTAAGATGTGTCCCTGATTTGGGGTCATTGTCCCTGATTTTTTAAAGCCTTGTCCCTGATTTATGAGGCAAGAGGTTGAGAGGTATGAGTTGTTCCCTTAATGGTACCTTATTTTGGGCTATGCATGACTCTCTCATTTCCTTTATAGGAGGATCCCCCGATCCCCTCCTCACCTTACACGCCCTGACCAGTGGCTTGGCCTTCGCCCAAATGACTGGCTTATAAACTGCCCTAAACAACCCATGCACTTACCCTCTTATGACACTTCTGCTATCCCCCTTCAACGTCTTCCCTATGTCAACCCTCTCAGCTTTCCCTGTGTATACTACCCAGACCTGTCACCTCTCCCTGTCCCCAAGCTCAGGCTTCCAGTTCTCTCAGCCAACTTGGTGCATTATACTTCAAAATATCTCTAGATAATAGGCACTTATGTAAGTATGAATAGTTCTAGATGTGTAATCAAATAAGTTATGCTACCCTCCCTGTGGCACATGTATGTAGTGTCTCCTCATGTAACAAGTTTGTAAAGCCACACTTAACTATGTAACAATTGTTCGGATTTCTTGACTCCAAGTTCAACCTATTGATTGTTTTATGTATACCCTCCTCCCTTGTACCCCCACCCCGGTCGCACCGTGAGACGAGCATCTTGTTGCTCAGTGTGCCTCTCCTGGTGAAACATTTTCAATAAATAAATAAAATAAATAAGCTGAGATTAATTATTTCTCTAATTTTACTTTGTAGTTTGCAATTTTCATGCAGCTCTTGGACTTAATACTGCAGCATATTCATGGTTATTGCACTTTAGTATTTTAGTCTGATTTCCCTCCAAAGATGTATCTAATTGATGCAGTAGGGATATTTTCATGGCATGTATTAAGAGGGGTGGCACCCTCATCTGTTTCGTATTATCCGTCCTTATGTACTACATTGGGACTATACTTTGTATGTTTATGGTAAATCCAATAAACATACAATTAAAAAAAAGAGAAATGTGCAATTTCAAAATGTACAGCATAGTGGGAGAAACAGGTAAAGTTGTGCAGAAAAGAAAGAACAGGTTCTGACCTGAGGTATAGCCTCTCCAACTGGTGTGTTAAAAGAGGGATAAGAGGGTTTTTGTGACTCTTGATGTGTGTGTAGAGGATGCAACCTCTGTTAAGGGACTGTGAGGTCCTGACTCGTGTGCATCAGAATTGAACGTGTTTGTGCAGTGCTAACTAGTAGAGGTTTCAGGGACTGGGTTCCCTTGTGTGCAACCATAAACAAGTTCAGAGAAGAGTGACTACTGTTTAAAATACCCTTGCAGTGTGATATTTTCTGTCAGAACAGAGGTCTGAACTGAACTCACCCCATGATCGGAGAGACATGTACCGATGGTGGAATTGAAAATCTGGGAACCCTCTTATGAGCGTACCACCTTTCTCTTAACACAGAGGGTCTCATTGAGCTATGCCCAGTCCCTGCTGACACCAAGAGAGGGTCATCATATTTCAACTTGCAGTGAAATAAGTTTCACTCATTTTCTGCAAGCTGAAACAAGTCTCTGCTAAGCCACAGTGGGCTGTTTACCATTACCATAAGGTACAACTTATATTTTTCAAGCGAGTAGTGCCAGCCTGCCAGTGCAGCAGTAGAGCTACCACTTGCGGCACCCACGGCTCAGGTTTGGGAGTGAACTCGGTTTGTTGGAGGGTTGGCCAGGGGAAGGGAGGGCTGTTGCACCGGGTGTATCACTGACCCCAAGTGGCAGCTGTGGGTCATGCACCCAGGCACAGCATTCTAGGGGTGGGAGGAGCAGCAGCTGCCAACATCCTGCATGTGGGAGTGCGCGTGGGCACGTCTAAGTGGCAATGCATGTCCACCCTCCCTGGGGAATGTAACAGGAGGAGGAGGAGGAGAAAACACGGCTGGCCAGCATGATGGGACCAACCCCTCCCAGGCTCTGCACCTGGCTCTATGATGCCTCCTGTCCGAGGATTCATTCTGCAGCCAGGGGGCCACTCTCACCATGGGGGGAGGAGCCATGGAGAAGATGGGAGCTGGATGGTAAGTCCATACGGGGCCAAGGAGGGGGCTGGGGTTGGGGGGAGGATTGGTCCCTGATGAAGGGGCCAGCCTGGGATGGCATAAACAGCACTAACTGCAAAAATAGTTTTCAAGTGAATAATTAGCGTGATGCATAAAAAAATAAAAAAAAAGGAATATATATATATGTATATATATAATATATTGTGAAACAGAAGTAAGTTTTACTTTACATATTCAGACAGGTCTAAAATATTAAAAATAGGTTTAAGAAAAAAACAGGATGAAAATGCTTGTTGCTTGGCAACTACTGTAAGTCACAAAGTATGGTGCAGTTTTAAATAATTTGCTGATATATAGTTAACTTGAGAGGCTAAGAACTTAAAACATAATCTGTTTCAGTTTACATATAGGGTAAAGATTATATTAAAAAGAAAGATGTATGTTCCAAAATAAAATAAAAAAAAATGGGATTGCCATAAGAGATTATTGCACTAATCTTGCAAACAATTTATGGAATAATGAAAACTTTTTAAACACTAAATGTGCTGACTTGCTTATAGGAGACAATCTGCCAAGACTGACTACAAAAAATGAATATCGAAAAAGATGACATTAAATTAACATGCATAACAGTACTGGAAGCCTATCCACTGCATAAGTCAGTGAACTATTAAGCTTGTCATCATCCATAAATTTAAAATCTTTGTATACTGAATTACTATAATTTATTTTATTGTTTCTGTATATCATTTTACAGTTTATTATGCGAACACAGGAATAATATTAACATATAAGAAATAAAAGAGAGATCTTCTGGTTGCTCAGGTGAAAGCTGATTAAATGATTTCTCAGATTAGACCTCCGATATGTATATGGAATTATACAGCAGTGCAACGAAACTGGGCAAAAAATTGGGCCATATCTTTTTTCACTATAAAAGATACCAGGCATCTTCCAGTTTTAAGAGAAAAACAGAGAAACTCGGCTGCACCTCCAGACTGCCAATAACACTCGGAGCTAGAGTACAATGAAAAGAAGTTTATTAACAGTAGCACCCACTCACACACAGCATCTATGTTTCGAGTCGCCCTTGTGTGTGAAGGGGGTGCTACTGCTAATAAACTTCTTTTCATTGTACTCTAGCTCCGAGCATTATTGACAGTCCGGAAGTGCAGCCAGGTTTCTCTGTTTTTCTCTCTGCAACTTGTTGCACTTGGCTCCCCCACTCAGTCCTGAGTAGCATTCTTTTTTGCTATCTTCCAGTTTTATCTGGTGGTACAATGTTCTAATTGTGGCCAGCCTGCTGGTGCAGTGGTAGCGCTACTGCTCACAATGCTGGTGGCCCATGTTCAGAAGCAAGCCCGAGCCCCTTGGGGCTGGTGGGGGGGGGAGGATTGAGTATCTCAGAGGACGCTCACCTCCTCCTCCTCTGGGGAGGCAGGACTGTGTGCTCCACTATGACACCACCACCTGAGTGACCACAGGTGGAATTGCAACGGAGCTATGAAGCATGGGTGGAGCGCATCCTGACTGGGATATCTGCAGGCGTGTGTGCAGACATGCACCTAGTCCTTGCCCACAGGCCACTCAGGGAAGGGACCTATCGGAAACAGCCTCCCCTCTCAGGCTTGGACAACCCTGGGAGGCTCTGTGGTAAATCATGGGGTACTGTTCAGGTTGGAGTTAAGTGCTGGGGACAATGGGTGATGGGAATGGAAGAGTGAGAGTGGCCGATGAGGGTAAGTCAGGGAAGAGAAAAGTACAGTAAATTAAAAAAAATTCTAATGCCACCAAAATCTGAGTATTTTATAAATGTTTTAATTTAGTTTTTTATCTCAAGAAAAAAAGATGGCTGCCACATTTTGCATAGAAATAGCACTGTAGACCTGGCAAGGATTAGGATCGAGAAAATAAAAAAACACTCACAGTGCACAGCATAGGAGGTATCTAGACAAGTACATTTGACGGGAATTCTAATAGTATTCTTAACTGTAGCTGAAACTAGATTTTTTTGAAAAACATTTTTTGTTGCACTGCTGCTTAAAATATATCTCATTATGTTGGCTCACGCGTGCGCGCCAGCCAACATATTGCATTAGTAGCAGATTTGGAGGTGCAGTCACTGTGGGCGAATGCAGGGCACGCATTAGAAGGTGCATCCCTCATTCCCTAATAAGGCAGCTGCAGGCGCTGACACCAGGCATACGTCAAGTGGCGAAAAGATCTAACAAAAGGTCTGCTGCCATCATGCAGCAGCACAATAACACGCTCTCCCACCTGTCCAGCGCCTGCAGACTGCCCTGACCCACTTCACTTGCTGATGGGGAGGCCACTCTCCAGCGGCATAATGCCCCCCTCCCATTTAAAATGTATGCCGAGGGGGTGTCCAATCCCCCTCGGCATCATGCGCCCCCTCAACAGTCTTTCTTTGCTGACGGGGGGCCCAATCCCCATCGGCGTGAGTTCCTCTTCCCCATTTATTTTGCCAACAGGGAAGCCCACTCCCCATCGGCATAATGTCCCCTCCCCCGCTTTTGTTGTGTGGTGAGGAGGGTGCCCAATCCCCCTCAGCTCTCGCCCCCCCTTCAGTATGTGTCCACGGGGTGCCCAATCCCCCATCGGCTACAGCATCCCCTTCCCCGAAAAACAGTCAGGTGGCATGCTGGGAGCCCATCCCAGTGTGCCAAATGCCCCATAAATACAAAAACTGTCCCTCAATGTTTTTTTTTTTTTAAACCTGTGAAAGCAGAAAACGGTCCCTCGTGGTCTCCCTGTCCCCTCCCCCAACCCACGCCCACCCTTTGCACACCCCACCTCCCCACATCCCCCTCACCCCATACTTACCTCCGGAGCCTGGCATGATGATCTTCGGTGAACCAAGAACACGTCTGCACTCTTCAAAGCTGACCGCGAACTGAAGAAATGCCGGTAAGCTGTATAATGGCATAAATATGTTTTTTTCAACTTTGGTGCATATCTCGACCATTGTTAGGAATTTTGGCACCAAATTTTCAATATGGAGTTATTGGGACCCCTCCTCATGAATTCCATCACTGTCATGGCGTTATTTGGTCCTGAAAGGTGATTTCGTGGTCACTGCGTGGAATCACCTTTTGGGACTGAGTAACAAAATGACAGTGCCACTGTTCATGAGGGGGGCTCTCAAAAATCCTATATTGCAAATTTGGTGGAAAAAAATCCGAAAAATGGCTGTTTTACGAGCATGCGTTGCGCAGTTTCCACGCACGCTCGTAACTTTGTGAATTTGTAATATTTTCACTCCAGATTTTCAAAATTGGCATTTTCCCACACCTCCTTATGAACAGTACAGCTGTCATTTTACATATCCTGGCCGAAATGTGTTTTCGCACATCCGGCGCACAATAGCACGGTCGCTGTGCGAAATCAGTTTTTGGGACAGTTTGAGGAAATGACAGTAAAACTGTTCATGAGCAGAGGTCCTAAAATGCCTATGTTGAAAATTTGGTGATGAACATCCATAAAATGACTGTATTACAAGCGTGCATTGTGCAGTTTCCACGCACCCTTGTAACTTCGCAAGTTTGCAATATTTTCATGCCAGATTTTCAACACTGGTATTTTTTCACACCTCCTTATGAACAGTATAGCTGTCATTTTTCACATCCTGCCCAAGATGTGTTTTCGCACCTGTGGCACACAATGCCATGGTCGCTGTGGGACATCAGCTTTTGGGACAAATTAACGAAATCACAGTGCCACTGTTCATGAGGGGAGGTCCCAAAATGCCTATGTTGAAAATGTGGTTAAAAAAATCCCAAAAATAATTGGGTTACAGATGTGTGTTGCGCAGTTTCTATGCATGCTCATGATTTCACCAATTTTTCATATTTTCACTCCAGATTTTCAACATTGCAATTTTTTTACACCTCCTCATGAACAATACAGTTGTTATTTTTCACATCCTGCCCAAAATGTGTTTTCATTCCTGTGTCGCCAGATGGCATAGCCGCTGTGCAAACCTACCTTTCAGCTAACAAACTGATAGTGCCGCTCTTCATGAGGTGGGGCCACAAAAAGCCTATGTTGAACATTTGGAGTGAAAATACCAACAAACGCCTACAGCGTTGGGGTTTCCAACTGTAACTCCCCACCCTGTAGAGACTGACAGGCATCAGGGGTGTGACTTGGGATCATTGGCTGTAATGCTCATGCCATTCCACCCTCACCCTGCAGCCAGTGACAGGCATCGAGGTCTGCCTTGGAGTGTTTGCCCGGAAAGTTCACCCCATTCTCCTATACTGCACCCACCTCAGCGTATTTCCTTATGGAATGGCGAAAGTATAACGCCCAAGGACCCCAAAGCACACTACGACACTTGTCAGTGTCTACAGGGTAGGGTGAGGTAGAATGGCATGAGCATTACAGCTGATGACCCAAAGGCACACCCCAATGCCTGTCACTCTCTGCAGGGTGGGGATGGCGTTGTCTTCAGTTCAATACTTCACTGCCATTTCTATTATGCATCTCTAACTCCTGTATTTCCAATGCCAGCAAGACAACATTCGGCATTGACAAATGCTTGTTTATATATGTGATACTGAAAAAAATTATGCATTTTCTTTTCTTTAAATGCAGAACATACCACTGTAACTCCCTGATGAAGCTGGAATACCACAAAACGTTTAATTTTGCATTTATGGTGGACTTTCATGAATCTGAATCATTGTAGAGTGAGTTGAATTTGGTTCCAAGTTGTTAGAATTTTGAGACAGCCATAACTGTGGGACCCAAAACTGCCAAGAAGACATCCACTTTCTTTTCATCTGCAACTTCATTCACAGCAATCCAGTGTTTGAAACGCTCCAAGTAAAAGTCAAAGCCCTCTCTCGACACAAATTCCAGCACCCATGTAACTGATGTAATTTTACCTTGAATCACAGCCCCTGTGGTTTGTAGGAGTGCAATTTTTCCTGCTACACTGGTAGTCTTACTAACAGTTGCATGTCCCCAGATTTATTTTTTAGTTTGCCCTGTGTTTGCTTAGCATTGTATTTACTGTAATTTTTAGTTTGCTGCCACGATCCTTCCCAGGTAATTTGTAGCACTGCTTAATAGAGTGCTGTTCTATCTGTTACCACTAGATGGCACGGCAGTTATAGACTACCTCTGTCTGTGACAAGTCCTTAGATGTGCATGGGTGCATATTTTTTCCTAAAGGCCCAAAGTGGACGTGAAAGTGCCAGCCAGACTCCCCTAGTACACAACAGGTATCAAGGGCTGCTCGAGCAGAAATTGCTCCCCCCCCTTTTGTGCTAGTTCCGAGTCCAATTACTAGCTGCAACCATCAGGAAGTGAGTGGAAACATTCGACAGTAATAAAGACAGCACCATGTAGCTCACAGGTGTGAGGAAATGGCTGGTGCCTTATTCTTCATCCAAAATGTGACTCCTGCTGATGGACACAATTTTGTTGTTAAACAAACAGGCTTACCATGCTGGTGTGGTACTGGTGCACGTGGGGGTTCAGAAAAATCTCGTCACCACTATAAAACGGACTCATGTTTTACTTAAGCTGCCATCTTTATTTAAACTGAACATGCACACAGCATGCATAACAGAAACCCCTGTAAGGACAAAAGTGTGTCAGGTCTCTATCACTGGCATGGCACCCAGATGTACTTCCAATCAGATTTTCTTCCTTGGTTCTTCTTGCTGAGCTGTGAGAAGTGTGGGTGAGCAGTCTCCTTTTCTTTTTTAATTACAGTTTTTCTCACACTGTCCAACCATGACCCCTTTCTGCCTACTTGCTCACCACTCCGCCATGTCACCTAACCCTGCCCCCAGGGGACCGGACCCCCTCCCTGAATTAAATCCAATGGCAGGGACCCCTTCATGCTGAGAGGACAGGCAAAAAGAGGCCCAAGCATGTTGAAGCATCAACCTGCCAGGCTGGATGTTTTTTGTAGAGTTCCCCCATCCCTGAGACACTGACTGTGAACCCGTATGCCACAGCAAGTAACAAGTGTACATGTTGCACAAAGCCCTGCATCACTCCTCCCCAAGCCGAACTCAGCTGGCCTGTTCCACCCGAGAGCCATCAGGTGGTGCTTTTGCAGTGGTTTTAGATGCACCCCTCCCCCAAGAGCTAAGCATACTACGGGACACTTAAACCTTCCACCACATGGCTCTCTAGAGCCCCAGGCTCATTCCTCAACCTGGCTTGCCAGCGTTGCAAGTGACAATGCTAATGCTACATTGATGAGCTAATCATGAGCAGTCTCAAATGAGATTAAGGGGGACAGGAAATTTGTGCTTATTGGCAGCAGTTAGTAATGCTCCTGTTAACAGCAGTGAAATACATACCTCCAAATGAGCCATATTTAACTGCACCTGAGTACAGTCAAACCTCGATTATCCAAACTGCTGGGGGGACCATGCGATCTGTTCGGATAATCGAGTGGGTCTGTAAATTGAGTGTCCATTGAAAATAGTGAAAGCAAGTGAATTCAAGCCCAGATGTTATTTGCTGCAAATTGTTAGTGCAAACAGTACAGACGTAGAACATTGGTATGTGGTGCAAAAACATTTTATTCTGTCAGACAATAAAACTTTATAATTTTATTTGATTACATTTAAAAAGTACGATTTAATTTCTGTACTGTACTGTAGTCATTCACAAAAAAAAAAAAATTACAAGCAACTCGTAGTTACTTGAAATAGTCCGTGATTGCTCACTGCTTACAGCAATCATTTCTCTACTTGATGGCTTTCAGTCTTAGCTGCCGGAGCAGCAGGGTGTGTAGGTAGTCCACTTCGGGCTGGCTTTCCAACCAAAGAATGCAGCAATCGGAAGCTTCTGCGGCTTCTCCCACTGTTGGTACAATTGGAGCTGGAGCACTGTCATCTTCTTGTCCCTCATCTTCATTCAGTTCTTCCACAGCATTTTCTTCTTTGGCAATTGAAACAATGTCTTCTTCATTAAGGTCACCATATCCGTCATCAGCCGCATCTGCCTCTAATAAGTCGGTGACCGCATCTTCTTGCAAATGCAGTTGTACAGCAATTTCTTGGATTGCATCTGCAGCCTCCTCATGCTGCTGTGCTGTGACTGGGACTGATGCAGGTGACAACACCTGTGATCGAGCCCAGCATTTCGCTACGGTGTCAGTATGGACCTCGCCCCATGCCTCGGCCAGAAGGTAATAAGCGTCCTTTACGTTTAGACACTTAATGATGTCTGTGAGTGTCAGCTCCTCATTCTCCTCTGCCAACACCTGTGCTAATAATTTTCTATGGTAGATTTTTTTTTAAGGTTGCCAGGATACCTTGATCCATAGGTTGGAGCTTGGCTGTGGTGTTTGGGGGTGAAAAAACACACTTTATGGCACCATCCCCTGTTTCTAGACTGTCTGCATCAGGATGTGCTCCTGTGTTGTCAATGAGGAGAATAGCCCTAGGAGATAGTCCAAGTGTGAGCAGGTGAGCATGTACAGTGGGAACAAAGTCGGGGAAAAAACATGCTTTCAACAGGGTTGCTGACATCCAAGCACTTCTCTGAGCTCTGTACAGTACTGGGAGGTTGTCCATGTTGCAATGTTTGAAGCAACGAGGGCGTAATGATTTGCCAATCACTAGTAACTTAAGTGTTTGAACACCGGTTGCATTTGTGCAGCTGAGAACTGTAAGTCGTTCCTTGTTTTTCTTGTAACCAGGTGCCGGCTTCTCTAATAAGATGGCCAAGGTCTTTTCTGGCAACAACTTCCATAAACATCCGGTCTCGTCAGCATTATAAATTCGTTTGGGACACAAACCTTCATCTGTCATTTGTAATGTGAGCCTGTCCCGAAATGGAGCAATGGAGTCATCACTGGTAGACAGCAGCTCTCCAGCCACTGACAGCTGTGTTATACCGTGCCTTGCTTTGAACCTCTGGAGCCATCCCCTCACTTGCGGTGAAGCTATCATCTGCACTATTGATGTTTTGGTGAAATTGCAAGGCTTTTTGTTTTATTATGGGTCCAGAAATAGGTGTTCCACATACCCAGTTCTGTATGAACCATATGTAGAGGGCACGATCTAGCTGTTCGTCATTGCATTTTTCATTTGTCTTTCTAAGCTCAGTCCCACGCTTGCTCTCCATAGTAACAACATATTCTCTGAGCTTCTCTTCGGCCTTCTGAATATTGGACACAGTAGACTTGCCGATGCCAAACTGTTTGGCAACATCAACTGCTTTCTGCCCCCTGATCAAAGCAGTATAAAATTCGTATTTTCTGCTGGATATTGAGCACGCAGCACTTCAGCTTTCTCTCAGCCATGTTCTGAGTTTCTGTGCATCTAGCCACACTGTAATTGATTACTGCACTAAATACTGTATGTAATTGACCTGATTGTAATTGAATATAATTGACTGTATGTGATGAGGATTAAGTCATGTGGAAGTTCACTCAATGTAGCAGACAATGTTATGACAACACTAACATGAAAATGTGGGAGACATAATCGCGGTTCGGTTAATCCAGAGGTTCGGTTAACCGGAGTTCATATAATCAAGGTTTAACTGTATACACTAATGTGAAAAACTGCCTTTCAATTGTTTTCTTTTTAAGAATGACATTCTGCACAGTTCTTTTCATGGACTTAGTAGTTTGGAGTTTTTACTATCTCATGGTTTGTGTACAGAATGCTAATTATGAGCTGTTGACCTATTAGAACAATGTTCAGAGTTCTGTGCACAAACTGTGACATAGTTAAAACACCAGATCATGGGTTCCATGCAGAGAACTCTAACAGAAAGCTGCCCATGAAAACAAAACAATGCAAAATACAGTTTTTCATATCACGTTTTATTCAGGTACAGTTAATTATGGATGATTTAGGGGAATGAATATAATTTCTTAAAATAAGAACTTTATAAACAGCTGCTAATTAGAAATGATTTCCTGTCCTCTTTAAAGCGAAGTGCCACTACAGACTCAGCCACAGGGGGTGCTGTTGAGCTGCACATGTCTGACACTCGTGTCACACCCAGGACAGCAAATTAATTATCTCTGGAACATGTCGGCCTACTGTTGGCCCAGGGAAGGAAAGACTCCAGGTCTGTCCAAAACTCGGGTCTCCCGTGCTCTGCTATACAGCCATTAGAATGGCTACTGGTCTGACCTTTGATCCCAAACTTGCATGTCTAGGAAGCGAAAACCAAACAAAAAAGCTCTTACCAAATAATAACCATGAAGAACCTGGATTTTGAAAAAAGTTCTGTTACAGATTATAATGAGCCCAGAATTCAGCTTCTGTGAGACTATTTGACATTTACTTTAAAGTTTGTTTTTATAAATTCTTTTCATCAAAGTTTTCAGACTGTTAGTGACCAGTTACGTTCCCCCTTTCCTGCTCTAACAAACTCAACCACACAAGATCAGAAATGTGCTACAGGTTGGGATTTATCTTTAGCTCAACAGATAGAGCTGCTGCCTTCAGGACTTACTGTAGGTTCCCGGGTTTGGTTCCAAGCAAGGGCTGTAGGTGAGTGTGCCCAATAGAATAGACAAATGTGAGAGTGATGACAAGGATGGAGTGAATCTGCTTCTCTAATAAAGGGCTTGTGTTTCAGAGGAAAGGATAGCTAAAGGTGGAAAAGACTTTCTTCAGGTACATAAATAAGAAGAGGAAGGCAAGGAAGGGATAGTGAGGATAAGGAGGGTGGCGGGGGGACTGCACAGAAAAGGACCAAGAAAAAACAGACATCCCAAACAGGCACTTCTGCTCAGTCTTCACAGTGGAAGGAGGACCACCAGCGGTGCAGGAAAAACAAGCATTTGTCAATGCAAAATGTTCGTCGTGTGCACTGGTGCCATGGGGGTTTACGAGCCAGTGTTGGCAAATTTCAACACGGGTTCATAACTTCATTGTTTTTAATATTTTTACTCCACATTTACAACATAGCCATCTTATTATGCCACCTCATGAAGAAAGGAAGAGTACAATTTCAGCTCCTGTCCGAAAGGTACTTTCACGCAGTGGCTATGAAATCACCTTTTGGGATGCAAAAAAACATTTTGCCCAGGATCTGGAAAATGACAGCTATCACATTCATGAGGTGTGGTGAAGAGATGGCTATGATGAAAATTTGGGGTCAAAATATTTAAGCAATAAACCACGATAGGGTGTTGGTGATGCTGGTTTACCGCGCCTGGCGTGGTTAGATCCGCGAGCCGCGGGCAGTGAAATCTCCTCGCCAGGCGTGGTAAACTCAGCATCTCATACCCTGGTGGTTTATTGCTATTATACAATGTGTCACTTAATTTTTGTTCAAAAAAGAATAGAAAAATAATTATTTTTGTATTTTTTATAGCTTGTAATGAATTTGTTCTTACACTAAAAAAATAGTGCAGTATAAAAAAGTGTAGGTTGGTGGAGGCATGGTCCTATTACAAAGGCTGTATTATTAAAACATCCTAGTAGTAAAAGAGATTTGTAGTAAAAAGAGTGCATAACAAAGACCCTCTGAGAGAAGTACGTTAGTTTTCCTTCTCTGTCTGTCTCTCTCCCGGAGAAAGAAGCCTGGCCCCTGTCTCCAAAGACTACATATCCCAGGATGCCCGCTGCACTGACCCTAGGAACAGCTGAGAAGAAAAGGGGGAAGCCTAATGTAAGTACCGAGTGGCGCTGCATTGAAAGTCAGAGTTCGAGTTTTTTTGTAAGCCGTGGAGTGTTTAACTTCATTTGAAAACGGCTTGTTTCATTATTGTGCAGGTGCCTTTCGGCTTTTTGCCGTTGCTTCACATCGTAAGTGCTGGTCCGAGCCAAGAACGTGCTCGAGAGCGAAGAGGTTGTGGTGGGAATTCAGCCTCTTCATGTCGCTCTTTCTGTGGCCAGTCAGGATCCCTGGTCTGTACTTTTATCTTTTTTATTGTGGTGGGACAAGTAGAGGCCGAATTGTTGTAAGAATGGTGCCGGTGCCACAGTAATGTTTAGCGACGAAAAGAACATGGCGGCTCGGATTGATTTTTACTTTTTTTTTTTTTGCAGTTACTGAGATGCGGCTGGCTGGCACCTTTTTGCGTTGGTAATGCTAGATTTTAGAACGCTTGAAAGGTGCCAGTTAGCCAATCAGAGTGGTGGACTATAAGACCTCATTGTATAATGAAAAGTAGCCGACCCAGTGGCACTGAGGGTTGAAGTGCTGGACGCCACACCTCGCGCAACGCCAGCGACCCGTGTTCAGGAACGAGTCCGGGTCATCAGGGATTGGCGGGGATGGGGAAGGATTGAGCATCCCTAGTACTGCTCTCCTTCCCCGGGGTGGGGGGGATTCCACTCGCTGATGCACTAGTGACCGCTAGCAGTGGCTGGCAGTACTGCAGTCCAAGGCTGCAAAATGCAGGGTTGGAAGCTGTGGCGGATGTCTTCCGGGGGTGTACGGGAGCGTGCACCAGCCGAGCTGGATGTCATTGCATGTCCGAGCTTCAGGGAGAAAAACAAGAAAATACCCTGCTCTCGGGGATAGGTGATGGCACTGCCTCCCACCAGCCACACTCCACCAAGTTGGACTTCCTCCTGTCCTGGGCCGAGCCCAGCCCAGCCACAACAATTGTAGATAGAGCGCCTTGAGTGGATAGGGCGACCCTACCTCGGAGGGGCTCAGAGCCGGGGGGTTGGTCGGGTTGGTGCCGGGACATTAGGAGGAGTTTCAGGCTAAGGAGGTAGAGCTGGGAGTAAGACAGATGCCTGAGAGAGTTCCCCCGAAGTAGCAGTGAATAAAAAGAGTCTACAAAAAAAAATTATATATATTGAAAAGTACCAAAGGTACAAGCCTGCGTTTGTTAATTTAAATGCATGCTCATAACTTTGTTGTTTGTTAATATTTTCACACCAAATTTTCAGTGTAGCATTTTTATGACCCCACCTCATGAAAAGTACCAGTGTCATTTCGTTCACTCATCCGGAAAGGTGATTTCTCGGAGCCACCATGCCATTCTGCACCACAGGTGCGAAAACATGTTTCCGGCAGGATATGAAAAATGACAGCTATACTGTTCATAAGAAGGTATGAAATAATGGCAATGTTGAAAATCTGGAGTAAAAATATTTGAAACTGGCAAAGTTAAGAGTGTGCGTAGAAACTGCACAACACGCGCTAAATAGCAGTCATTTTGGAATTTTTCACCAAATTTGCAACATAGGTTTTGGAACCCCACCTCATGACTAGTGGCACTGTCTTTTCATTAATGAGTCCTGAAAGGTGATTCTGCACAGCGACCATGAAATCACCTTTCAGGACAGAGTAACGAAATGACAGTGACAGTGTTCAGGAGGTGGGGTCCCAAGAAACCTATGTTGACAATTTGGGGCCAAAATTCCTAAAAATGGCTGAGATATCAACCTAAGTTGAAAACCCCTCCATTGATTCCCATTATACGACTTAACCATGAAATCTTCACTTTGTCGGTCGGCTTTGAAGAGTGCAGATGTGTTCCCAGTCCACAGAAAACTCGCTCCCTGACTCCGGAGGTAAGTATGGGTGGGGGGGAGGTGGTGCAGTGGAGGGTCAGGATGGGGAGGGTACAGGGAGACAACGATGGACCGTTTTTTAATTTCAGGTTTAAAGAAAGACACTGGATGGTTTTCTTTTTTGAGAACGTGGGTGTGGGGAGGATAGCAGCAGTGGCAGGAAGCAGGAAGGAGGGATTTGCTGGCGGTGGGCCTACAACAGAACACGGCTGTGGTGAGGATAGCAGCAGTGGGAGGAAGCAGGAGGGAGTGATTTGCTGGCAGGGGGGCAGGGGTGTAGCCAGGAATTTTAAATTTGTACTCAAAACTGATGGCTGTTGCCCCCCCCAGGGCAGTGTTCCCCCAGAGGCCCCCCCTGTTACGTAAACATAAACCAATCTGTGTGGTGCCATGCCACAAGGTACCTAACAGCATACATTTATTGATTGCCTTTAAATGTACAGCAACTATACAATACACCAGCAATTCAATTCAAGTTTATTACAGGAATATTCCATTGAGCAGGCTCCTTCACAAGGAGGTCCTGAACGTGACATGTCCTGAATGATTAATAATCTCAATTGCCACATCACCTCATCCCCTCCGTTATCCCCCCCCCACAAGGCCCCATGTCCTAAATGATTAATAATCTCAATTGCCACATCACCTCATCCACTCCGTCATCACCAACCCTCCTCCCAACTGAAGCAAGCCCAGGTCAGGAGTCAGGACCCCAGCCAGATTGATTTTACTTTTCTCTCTAGTAAACCCGCCTGGCTGGCTGGCCTGGTCCCCCATTAAATTCAATCAAGAACTTTACACAGTCAGTCAAGTTGATTATCTATCAGGTTAGCTAGCTAGCTCTCTGTCTATTCTAACTAATGCTAATGTCTTCTTGTCAGCTCAAAAGAAACGCCCATCCCATTCACGGGTAAAAAAAGCAGCAAGGCACCGTGTGAACCCTGAACTCCCCCTCACAAATGTCAGTCTGAGCAATGTTAGCTTGCAGTCCTAGATGGTAGGTCTTCGGCACAAAACTCAGCAGTGCTTACAGTAAGGACTGGGTGCTCAGCAAATATCGGGTCCAGAGATGACACACAAAATGCCAAGCACTCATTGTAACTGGAATATGTTTTGAGTGAAAGTGCAGACAGCATCTAACAGGAAATGATAAACAGTATGCAGTGAGGCCAAAAACAGATGAGCCCTGCTACTTTGAGAAATGTTTCATGCTTCTGTGCAGTTTTAAAGTATTTAAAGTTAATAGTCATGATGTTGATATCTGCATCATTTAACTGAAATACAGTTCTGTGTCTGAAACAATTACACCACCAGTGCAAATGTGGCAAAATAGTGCTTGCATAGGAGCAAGCGAATGAGGACTAGAGTTGTCAGAACTTGTTCGAGAAAGATTTGAACCCTCCTCGAACCCTGGTGTTCGAGTTCTAATTTAGAACTCGAACACTAGAGGGTTCGCAGAAGGGTTCAACTTTTTTTTTATTAATTAAACGGCACTGCAGTGCTACTGCCTGCTGTTTCCCGGGGCGGTGAGGTCGACTCTGGACACAGACACTGGGAGGGATGACTCAGGGGTATAATTATGGGAGGATGAGGTGGCAAAGGTGAGCGCATTTGTCATGCCCAACACTCAGCCTCTTTTGCTGCTGCTGCCTGCTGGTGCGCTAGGAGAGCCTGCCGTTCTTGGGGGTGTTGGGTTTCACTGGTGGGTCCTGGGACAGAGAGCCACAAGAGAGTGCGGCGAGCTGTGGGGTGGCGGCTAGACAGTTAGACATAGCTGGGGGGGCATCGCTGTACAAGCTGGCCTGGCTGGAACTGAGAGGAGCAGAAGTGAATTGTAGCAGGGAGGGAGAAAGTGACGGACTGCACTGCACCCAGAAGTAACGGAAGCACACACCACCGCCAATAGCGAGGTAGCGGGATGAGGGCGGGAAACTAACTGTTGGCATGGAGAGAACTGCGGTGCTCATGTCTAGGTGTTTGATGCTACATTTCCCACTCCTCCTGCGAATGTCCTACCTGTTCAAAATTGAATGTTGCCACGTCTGCCCACCGATGCTTTGCTTGCCAGTGCTGGGAGTTGGTCGCAGAGTCTTTATGGCCTGGGATCGAGCGGTTTAGAACTGAGAGCACCGTGAGTGACTGCAAGGGTTTATTCAGTTGGGGCATAGGTCAGGTTGAGACAGCAGCCTGTGGAAGTTAACTGGAGGCTGTCAGCTGGAAGTTTGGAAGGGAGAGGACAGAGGAATACAGACTGCTGGTGGCTCAAGGTGGAGGCTGCTGCTGCGAGCAACAACTAACTGGGAGGTAGGACTGACTGGTGGGGCTGCAGTTTGGTGGGTGGGGGTGAGTAGTGATTGGATAGCCAGCAACATCATCATGCTGCGGGGGGGGACTGTATGCTTACTATACTGTATGGACAAAAACAAGACTAAGTAATTAAGCAGAGAAGGTGGTGGGAGCGAGAGGATTACAGTTTGCACAAGGCAGTTCTAAGCTGGCACGTGCTACACACTATTGGCCATTTGATTTGGTGCCAGTCAGGGTCAGGGAGCGCCCAGTAAAAGAAGCCTGCTGCAATCTAGGAGGCATTCTCTCTTTCTGTTGTATCTGGAGTGGGTCAGTGGCTCTACCAGTAACCGTCACCAGCACAGCAATCAGCAAAGCAGCACAAAACTGCTCAACCTGAGCTAACATAGCTCTAGTCTGCAGGAAGGCAAGGGTAGGTGGTGTTTAATTATGTTTATTGGCGGTCTGCTCTGCTGTGTTGATTGTTTCTACTGTACTGTCTACAGTTAGTGTCTGATTTAAAATGCTGTGCTGTCTAGTGTCTCTCCTGTGTGCCACCTGAGCCTGACTATGTCTGCTTTGGTAGGGGCTGCTGGGGGGGGGGTTATTTGGTAAGCCTAGCATGCAACTCCAGTGTTTTCCTCTGTGTTACCAAAATTAAAGTAGTTAAAAAAAAAGCAAAAAAGAAATCACCCTTACCCTGCAGGGGGTAGAATGGCACAAGAGAGTCATTGTGGAAAGGAGGGGAAGCGGGAGAGACAGCTATAGATCAAGTAGGGTCTAGGTCTACGGTGACAATGTAGGTAGGGAAAAATGGGCAGACTGGGTGAGTCAGGCAGTACCAACAGCTGTACAAAATCAAAAATAACGTATATAATTTACTTTTTGGTAGGTAGCACAGCACTTGCGATACAAGGCTGGTTGAGAGTAAGGTTATCATCCCCCCCCCCAACCTTTACACCAACATTACTCCTCTCGATAGACTGACAGCTGGGAGGGAGGGACTAGTTAAATTAGTATGTTAATTATACTGTTGGTGTACATGCACGCGAGTGGTGCAAAGTGTACAGTTGAGTCATGTGACTCAAACTTTCAGCTGTGCAGCAGGAAATCATCGGTGCAGACTTAGCTGGGTGAGCAGCAGAGCAGACGTGTTGTGCTCTGCTCCATTTTTTGGGAAAAAAAATTACACTTTGAGCAGCGGCAGGCACTGGTAGTGGTGTGGAAGTAAGGCATTTTTTTCTGTGTGGCAGAAATTACAGGGGGACCAATGGACTGGAACAGCCAGCCAGTGGCAAAAGTGACAGCTGGCAAGGTGGTTTGTTGGGAAGGGAGTACAGGAGTAAGCAGGTAGGGGGACTGTAGACTAAACTGACTGGGAGCCTTGGGGGTCTCTGTGTACAGAGCAGGTCATCATCCTGCTGTGTGCACTTTGCTGTACTGTACCTGTGACTCCTCCTACTTGGCGTGTGGGCCTGGCCAGCCTATCATCCTGCTGTGTGCCCTTTAAATGCAGTGTATCCTACCCAGTGTGTGACTGTGTGCACTGTGTAGTTCAGCAGCTAGTTGTGTGGTTTCCTTAAATACTTGCCAGAAATATTTCCCTGTTGGGAGGAGAGACAGAAAAATCCCTTTCACAGTGTTGTGACTGTCTCCTATGTGGCAGACTGGCCATCCAGTCATCCTGCTGTGTGCCTTTTGACTGCACTGTACCCTACCCGCCAGTGTATGTGACCGTGTGCACCCCAGCACCCAGTTGTGTGGTATCTTTAAATACATACCAGAGAAATATTTCCATGTTGGGAGAAGAGACAGGAAAATCCCTTACTCAATATAAAGAAAAAAATATATATCTGTGTGTCACTGTTGTGTGACTCCATCTCCTACGTGGCATATTGGCCAGCCCATTATCTTGCTGTGTGCCGTTTGACTGCACTGTACCCCACCCCAGACACCCTGAAAAAGAAGTGGGAACACACACATCGGCTGTGAGATTAGTGAAAAAACCTGGCAGGTCTACTAGCAAGCTACAAGAGCTGCAGGGGAAATATATCCAGCATTAAATAATGCACAATTGACACCGCACCCCAGTGATCTTGCCAAGATAGGTTTGCTCCCCCACACAAAATCCTGGATATGTCAGTCAGAGGGTGCAGACCTGTTATCACATTCTGTGGTCATATGGAAGACCACAGGAGTTTTGAAAAGGAATTAGAAAATCAAGTGAAGAAACTCTGCAGGAAACAATACCCTGAAGCCCTCAACTTGATGTTCTAGGAGAGAATAGCAAAACTAAAAAGTTGGGGCATAAACCATTCAAATGGTTGCAAGAGGCCCTATTATATGGGAAATGGTTGATATTATCTGAGTGGAGACAGTCCCGTCCCCTCACCTGTGAGCATTTGGCCAAGAACATGGCCAAATTAGTGGCCAATGAAAGGCTGTCCTTTTGTACATTTAATAAGCTGGATGGGTTTTATCAAATTCGGGAGCCCTTTCTAAAGCTTCTTCAGTACAGGTAAAGGGACTGAGAAAATTCATCCCGGCATCAGATTCCTATAGTATAACCCACTCACCCTGAATACTGGTACACTATAGTGTAGTCTCCTCCACCCCAAAAAAAATCCACAAACAGTCCAAGTGTGTAAAGTGCCCCCTGAAATTACATAAATAATCTAAAGCAGAATTTTGCTGCTTGTCACATGCATTTGTACTGCACTGTATTACTAACTTACTCAGTCAGTAAGTGGACAGACTCAGTGTACCCACCTGGTATGGTTGGTTTTGGGATGATGCTGGTCTTCACAGAAACGAGCAAGGACTAGTAGACCACTGGTCTAGACGCACACTGTCACCGACACGGAAGGCTGGCCTGAGAGACTGAGACAACTGGGAGGCAGGAGATTTGTCTTGGCTTGGCCAACAACTCCATGAATTGCTCGGTCCTGCTCAACAGTCGGGATGACAGTGATGCCCCGGCAGCAGATTCCTTCTCGCTCTGTCTTCCTCTTCTACTGTCCTCTCTGCACTGCAGTACACTCAGACTGGGCTGCTGCCCAACATGACCTAAAACACTGTGGGGATTTCTTCTTACTGGACCGGTCCCGACCTGAAGGCAAAAGGAGCCTGGAGGATTTTTGGAAAGCCTGCCCACTGATCGACGCCTCAGCGCCTCCACACTTCACCCCTTGATCAGCCATCCGCAGTCAGAGTCCGACCAATCACAACAGTGGGGTTGGGGTCAGGCAGCCGCTTGCAACAATTTGAATGGATTACCATCCACCAGTCAAAGCTGACATTTTTTTTGGTAACAAATACCCATTGATTGTTGCGGGCATCTCCAGCTCGAGAGTTTAACAGCACGGGAGGTGGCGTGGGGTAAGAAACACGAGCAACTCAGGAAAACAGCCTTACCTGCATTTTTTTCAACAGACCCCCCTCCTTTCAGCCCAGAAAAGGGCCATAATGATTTTGTCTCCCTGAGAGGAAAATAAATACTGGCACAAAAAGCAGAGTCAACAGGTGAAAAGCAAAAATGCTACCCTCTCTGGAAAAAGTGTACGCAGGTGAGTACGTTGCATACACCTGCTGACGTCCCGGGGGGGGGCTCGAACAGGAACACAAGAGCAGTGGGCAGGCTCAGTGTGTTCACACTGTAAGCACTACAGCAGTGTGAACACGCAACCAAGACATCAATGGGCAGGGCTTTACACATCAAAGGACTGAGCTGCACCACTATTGGTGCGGCTCTGTCCTTTTGAAAAGTTGGCCAACTCCACCCCAGCAACAGAAAATGAGTCATTGCCAGCCTGCCAACTGATTCACCTGCCACTGACCTGCTCCTTGGAACTGAGCTCTTTACTGGGCGCACCCCCCTCACACCCCTGTATAGCACCTCTCATGTCAATGAGTTTGTATGCGCCTGCGCACCACGACAAACTCAAAAAGGGGAGGGGGGGTTTGGACACAAGTATATTTTCAGAGGGAAGGAGCCCAGAAGGGACTTGCAACTCTGAGAGTGGATGAAGCTATGGGATTAGATGGGATACACCCAGGAGCTCGTGAGGGAGGTGCTGGCTGCCCCACTGATGGTCTTATTCAACAGCTCTCAGGAAACAGGTATGGTTCCAGTGGACTTGGAGACAGCAGATGTGGTCTCTCTACATAATAGCAGCAGCAGGGAGGAGGCTAACAGCTATAGGTCAGTCACTCTCACCCAGTGGTGGTGAAGAAATTAATGGAAACCTGTTAAAGGAAAGGTTGGTAGAGTATCTTGAATCCAGTGGGCTGCAAGACTACAGGCAGCATGAATTCACGGGGGGAGGCGGGGTCATGCTAGATGCATCTGATTGATTTATTTAACTGGATTACCAGGGAAATAGGTAAATAGATCAGGGAAGGACAGTGGACATGGCCTATCTGGACATTACCTTTAGTATGGCCTTCAACACAGTGCTGCATGGGAGACTGATAACGAAATTAAGCAACCTATGGGTGGGATCCAAAGTGGTGAATTGGGTTAGAAACTGGTTAACTGACAGGAGACAGAGGGTGGTGGTTAACAGCACTCACTATAACGATGGGAGAGTGACCAGCAGGATGCTA
This sequence comes from Neoceratodus forsteri, assembly GCA_016271365.2. Taxonomy (NCBI): domain Eukaryota; kingdom Metazoa; phylum Chordata; order Ceratodontiformes; family Ceratodontidae; genus Neoceratodus; species Neoceratodus forsteri. Next base: position 116,154,006 of record JADMNL010000025.1, read on the forward strand.
CAGGGCTCAGTACTGGGACTGGTCCTCTTCAGTGTCTTCATAAGTGACATTACAGAGGAACTAGAAGGGGAAGGTGTGTCTTTTTGCAAATGACACCAAAATCTTTAATACGGTGGACAATCAGAAGGGGTGGAGGAAATGCGTAGGGATCTTGGTGAAATTCAAGGAGTGGTCAAGAGCATAGCAGTTGGAGTTCAATACCAATACATGTAAAATCCTGCAGCTAGGGCATAGGAACCCAACAGCTGAGTATAGGATGAGAGGAGGTACTGACCATCACTAAGCAGGCAAGGGACTTTGAGGTTATCATATCTGATGACCTCAAAGTGGCAGAACAGTGTGACAAAACAGTGGGTAGGGCTAGTGGGACTCTAGTATGCATAGGAAGAGTTATCTCCAGGAGAAGATGCTGTTGCCACAGTATCGCTTGCTGGTGAAACCCCACCTGAAATATTGTGTCCCGTTCTGAAGGCCACACCTCAGAAAGGACATAGACAGGGTGGAGGCAGTCCAAAGGAGGGCAACTAAAATGGTGCAGGGCTGCATGTGAAGCCCTATGAGGAGATACTAAGGGATCTCAACATGTACACTCTGGAAGAGAGGAGAGCAAGAGGGGATATAATAGAGACCTACAAGTACCTCACAGGGGTAAACATGGTACAGGAGGGGAGTCTCTTTCAAATGAGAAAGAGCACCATGACCAGAGGGCATGGGATGAAGGGGGGGGGGTTAACAGGGACGTGAGAAACTACTACTTTGATGAAAGAGCTGTAGATTCCTGGAACAGACTGCAAGAGGAAGTGGTGGAAGTGAAAACGGTAGAGGGCTTCAAGCATGCATGGGATAGACATGGGGGAATATTAGTAAATAGGCAAGGGGGAGGTGGGAGGGTCATCAGAGACCAGATAGGATCTGCAGAGACAGGCTGGGCAGAGACCATCTGGGTAGAATGGGTGGGCCAAGAGGTCCTTTCTCTGATGACAAATTCTATGTTTTTATGTTGCTATATTTTTACTATATGTAAAGCTAGAAAAAAATGTAAGCAGGATACTGGCAAACTGTGGACATGACTTACTAATCACTTCTGGTAGCATAACCAGAGTGCCAGTTTAAGAAAATAACTTAGTAATGGCAGGCCTGCTGGTGTAATAGTAGCACCAATGCTGTAGCTTGCAATGCTGGTGACTGGGTTCAGAAGTGGGATTGGCTCATCAGGACAGGCTGGGGAAAGGAGGATTAAGCATCCCAGAGACTGTTCTCCTTCCGGGAAAAAAGGGATGTGGACCCCGCAGTGCGATCCCAACCTAATGATGGCTAGGTGGCATCACAGTTGGGACTCGGGGCTACCAAAGTAAGGGAGGGACACCTCCAAATCACGCATATTCTCATCAAGTTGAGACTACGTGTCATTGCATGGCTTGTCTCCGTATGGGGGGAAAAAAAGACCCCAGGTTCACCAAGGACAAAGCCGGCAACCTCTGCAGGCTCACACATCACCAACACGGTTCGCTACCCACTACTGCAGTGGTCCTGGGCAAGTGAGGGATAACGCATGAGTCAAAAAAACACTCTGTGATGGGGTGGGAGGTAGGGGTGCCTTCAGGTGGGAGTGAAATAGAGAAACATAGGAACGTCTTGATTAAAAAAAATAGAAGACAGTTAAACAATTGATACTGCAGCTGCTAAACCAGTTGCACTAGACAGTCATGCATGGTGGCAGTGAAGCCCTAAAATCATTGGTGCTACATTTTACCAAGCCTTTTGTGGCAGGTTTGAATAAGGCCCTGACACATTTGTTATGTAGAAAGAGTTTAAACATAAGGATCTGTTCTATCCTCTCCTTTTCTGTCTCTTGTCTGTTTGATTGCGCAACCAAATTTTGTTGTGAGACCTAGGAACTGATCATTCCGATGGTTTCGCAATTCTTCGCCTCTCGCTATCTCTCTACCCTCACTTGCTGTTCTGTCTTTTCTTTCCCTTTGCATATCTGCAGGTATAAAAATATATGTGAATCCTTTTGTAGAAATGTAATTGATACTGGGATCCCTTTGTTTAAAACTGTATATAGCTGTACTGTTGAAAAGATTGTAAAGCTATTTGGAACTCAGAGGGTTAACCTGAGAATGCTGGATGCAAAATCTCTGCAGAGTTAAAGCCGGCCTGGTGGCACTGAGTGTTGAGGCACTGGACACCAAGCCGGCGACCCGGGTTCGGGAATGACCTTGGATCGCCAGGGAGCCGGCAGGGGGGTTGGAGTGGGATTTCCCCTTCAGGGGTGGATGCCCACTTCTATGTAGTTCTGCACCCATCGGGTGGTGGTCCAATGGGTGCGTAGGCAGAGGGGCGGCGATGCAAGTCTGATGAGGTGGAAGGGTCACGGATCCTGGCGTGCACATATGCAAGTGTACTGCGACCCGACAGGAGAAAAAAGGGTTAAAAAAATAGAAAAAACTGTATATGGAAAAAAAAAAAAAAATCTCTGCAGAGTTGTGAGCAAGAGGTCAGTTCTGGGTCACAATGTTCTTTTTGATGCACCTGCTGAAACTAACAAGAACCTGGGAAATTTACAAGAACACTGTGTGAGAAGCATATTGTTTTCTTAACGAGCTCCTGCACAGACTTATAAAAAGGAGCAGCAGTTTCTTGTAGGAGAGAAACACACAGACTGAGATTAGAAATTGAGAAGAAACCCAGATGGACTTTCTCTGTTTATACTGCCTTTGTAAATAGTTTTACTCAGCAATTTTATTTTTTTATTTTACTGTTATTAATAATAAACCACGTGTTGTGAATTTTACAACTGCTCCTGGTTTTCCTATGCTTCCTGATCTGCACCTCGACGACACCTTTTTTGCTAGACGTTTTGCAACAGCAAAAAGATCTTAAAGCATACCGCCAATCTCAAACAGGTGCATGGCCTGCCTCCTTGGCCAAACAAGAAATCAAAATAGTTTTACAACTGAGATAAGATAGTACTTAATCAAACATGTCCTACAGACAAATACTGAATCTGCTGATCATGTGTATAAAAGCCAAACAGTTCACACTTTGCCAGACTTGATTTGTCTTATAAATAATAAGATATATCACTTCACCTTAAAAAAAAGATCAGCTTGCTTTACAAATCATTAGATTTTTTATCTACTGCAGCAAGCAGAGATATGCACTGGTACCTGCTGTTGTTCAAATGTGTATATGAGGGCTGCCCAGATGGCTCATCAGAGGCACAGCCCGGATTTGGGAATGGACTCTAGTGCTGGGTCAGCAGAAAAAGAGGCCAGGGAAGCATTGCTATGCAGCAGCGCTCCCAGGCTGGGGAAGGGTGGTGCCAAGTTCTACTGCTACTGCAACACCTGTGGTGGGCTGGGGAGGTTGCTCCTCAGTATGGGGACCACAGAGTGCCTGGAATGCATCCTGAGACATAGCGTGGTATGACATCAAACGGGGAGGGTCAAAAGGTAAAGAATCGGAGGAAAACTATGTGGCCTCCACTCAATCTCCTCTTGTGGCCCCAGCTTCCCAACCACTTACCTGGTCACCCAACCCCCCAGCTCTGAGTCCTCCAAGGTGGGACCACCATTACTCCTCCTGGTGCTCTATCTATAATCTAGATGAGCAAACAGGTAGGGAGGAGAGCAGAGGAGTGTGCGGAGAGACCCAACATTGGGCATGTTTGGCCAGCCCCTGGACCATCCTTCCCCTATCAGGAGGTAGGGTATTTTCATTAGTTCCTTCCTTCTGGTACGGCGTGCAATGGATGCCTGTGCAGGACCGCCCACCGACAACCTGCCATCACCAGTCCCCCACTGCTTAACCTTGCTACTCAGTGAGTGCCCCCAGCCTCCGCCAGGTGCAGCTACTGAGCGCGGTATCCCCCAGATCCCACCCCAGGAGAAGAGAGCAGTCCTCTGGACGCTCGATCTTCCTCCTCCCTGCACCGACCCTCGGCGGCCCCTGACTCATTCCTGAACCTAGATCACCAGCATGGCATGGCGCGAGGTGTGGCGTCCAGTGCCTCAGCCCTCAGCACCACCAGGCTGGCTGTCTTCTTTCCTTCCTAAACCTGTATTTATGTGTGTGTGTATATATATATATATATATATATATATATATATATATATGTAACCCTAGATAAGGTGCTATCCCAGGGCTACTACCCCTGCCTGATTTGCCACTAACAGGTTGAGGGGCCTGGATCAATAGCGGGTGCCTCTCACCCAGAGGTCAGGGTTTGCAATAGTTAAACTAACTTGGTCACAGCCCTCTGGGACACTGCAACCCCTTTCTTCCCACTAGTGGCCCACACAATATATCAGAATTACCTTCACAGTATACACTTACCCCCAGGTCTGGTTCCGCACTGGGACCTCCTGTGAAATGAGATACAGTGCAACAATCACAGTACAGTACTTTAACATAGACAAATACCTCAGGCAGTATAACTTTGCTGAAACAAGCAGCTCTGATTTATTTAGGGGATATAACAAGGACAGGGGAAATCAGGTTAATTAGCTTATCACTCTAATAATCTACCTATGGCTCTGTGCACAGCCTATCCCTATCAGTTACTGTCCCTGGGTACCCAAGCCCTAGTGGCTAGTCCAAACCGTGGCAGCTGGTAGGGGCCCTTTCACACAGAGAAAGGAGAATTAAACAGTCAGCAGTACAGTAATTCCATTTGGATTTAATGTGGCAATTCAACAGGGAGCAACCCTGAATTAGTACTCACGACCTCCAAATAAGATAGGGTCCTTCAATGTCAGCAGAGGGCTCACTTGAGGTACACAAACCTCTTCACACATCCATATAAAAGAAAGCACTATACCAGGCAGGCTGCATCTGTATCCCGATCGCAATTACTGCACAATACCGGGAGAACACACAGCAGATTCAGTTCCTGACAGACCGAGTGCAATTTCCAGAATTCCTCCAGTCTTCTACAGGGTGAGCCTGGTTTCTACTCTTCAGAGAGCCTTTGATTCTTTTCACAGGACGGATTCAGTCCTAACAAGCTGTTACACAAGCTGCAGACCGGAACTCTGGGCCTTACACACGTTTTTGACTAAAACTGCACACTGAAAAGCACAGGGCTCCTTCCTTCTTCACTGCCAAAGCTCAACTGAAACTCCAACCGACAAAACCGGGCACTTCCTTTGAGTTCCTCCCAGTTCTTGACTGGATTGGCTGTCACTCACAATAGACTGCTGCTGTTGGTCCAAAAGGCACTGAAGTCTAAACTACATCTCCCAGAGTCACTGCCCATACAATCCTCTTGTGGCTGGCTCAGATTATGAGTCAAGTTCTGATTAGTCCAAGGCACCATTTTAGAGCTAGCTTACACACTGATTGGTCCAGTTCAGCAGTTCAAAACTAGAATGGGAACTAGCAGACACAGTTCTGACTGCAAAGAAAGCAGGTTAGACAAACTGTAATTTCATTATTACTCTAAATAATTTCTGGCAAACAGTTACATCTTTCAGATAGGTTCCCTTTGCACTCCTAGTGACTGCAAAAATGATAAAGTGAATTGGCAGCAGCTTGAGTGTGTACTCAATCAAAGAAACACACAGTCCCCATACAAACTAATTATGTCTGCAAGCAGACAGCTCTTAAAGAGACAGTACCAGAGGTTCTAAAAACACTCACTGATAAATGGCTTAAATGCCAAACACCATTCAGGCTTGGAGCATTCAAGCAAGCTCCTGGAAGTCTTTTGGGAACCCCCATTTGCAGGGGGGTTACATATATATATGTATATATATATATATATATGCATGTGTGGCAAGCAAGAAGGGGGACAGCTCAGGACACAACAGGACAGAGCCAAGGCAAAACAATAATCACAGACAAAGGCAAGGGGAGCTCAGCTCAACGTCCAGGAACAGATTTCCAAGAAAAAGTGTCAGTGTGACGTGACACATTGACAGTTTGTGTGTGTGTTTGGGGGGGGGTGCTACCCTGAGTTTTGTATTACAGTATACTTGTGTGGATCTAAGTGTTTTTAATTAATAAGCACTGTTTTTATCGTGCCCTAACGTTGGTGCTTATCTGTTCCTGGATGTTGAGCTGAGCTCCCCTTGCCTTTGTCTGTGATATACGTATGTATGTTTGCATGTATATATGTATGCATGTACATTATGTATGCATGCAAGTAAGTAAAACTACCTTTCCAAATCCCTGCAGGGTTCACTGTGTGGAAAGAGATTTCTTCCTTCAATGTAACCACAATATGGATTTGTAAAATGTGGCACCTGAGAGCAGACTGGCAGAACATCAGCTTGGCAGGGGTAGTTGAGATATTTAGACCCTGTTCACACACACTGCAGAACTGTTTTCCAAAACTGGTTTAGTTAAACCAGTTCAGAACGTCCACACTATGTGGTAATCTTTTTTTTTTAAGTTTAGGATTTCCACATTGTTGCTAAACCTGTTCTCCTAGTCACCAGTGCCAACTGAACTCTGGGATTGTTTTTATGTTTGTATCCCAGAATGTACTGGATGCATCCCAAGAGCACTGTGGATTATACACTGAATTGTGGGTAAAAGAAAGATATATACCTCCACTGCTTATGGTGCTGTGCTGATAGCTGCAGAAGTGATATTAGTTTGTGGAAAGGGGCATGCCATAGGTAACAGCAACTGTCGTTTGCAGGGGACATTACTCCTTGGTGGCATACACAGTTTTGGACTTGCATGCAACTATACACTAAGAAAGAGAACTTCACATATCAGTGCTACGTGAACATTATAACTAAAAGTAGAGATCCTGAGAGGACATGCTGTTCTTAGTTCTAGAATTCACCTCATACAGCATTGTTTGTAATGCAGTAGGCCTATTTCCCCCAGACAAAGTATTTAGTTTTATTAAACAATTACTGAATATGTGCTGAGTGAGGCACTAAGAAAGTGGCTAGCTGATTATAAAATGTTAATGTTTAAAGTAATAGTAACAGGAAGGAATTAAAAGTCCCATGGTGCATTCTATTATTATTAGTTAACTGAGCTCAGTAACCCCAACAATCCTGTAACTAAAGAAAGGAGGGAACTGTAATTCCTTTATGCCAAAGTATTTGGTGACAGGAACTTTAATTCCTTGATGTTAAGGTATCCAGTGATGTGTTTGTACCAGATAATACTCCCTTGAGGAGGGTTTGTGAAGTTTTTCTTTCACAAAACATATGAACAAAATATTTAAAAAAGGAGGACATGGAAGTCCGACTTTACTTTCTCCTCACTAGCAGGAGCCAGGATTAGTGAGGGGAAACAAAACGGATAAGTCTGTCAACTGTCTTTTAAAACAAAGGGTTCGGCGAAGGGAAGCAAACCAGGGAAAGCTCAGAACCTGTGAACAGCAATCCAGGAGCCCAGTTTCAGGTTTGTTTATTTCTTCCTTTTCTTTCGGGGTAAGCACTGTGGGGTACTGGAATACCAGCAGTACGAAGACTAACAAAGAGCAGCACACACTGCAGGTAGAATGGTACAGTTAAACCGTTACAGCTAAAACTGTTGTTAAGATTACCTGTTGAGGTAGTTTCAATAGTAGCTTTCAAAAACCATTCTACCAGAGCAGTAGTGTGGACATAAACCATCACAAGCACGGTTAAATACCCCGTAGTACTGTAACTCTCTGCAGAGTGGGGTCAGGAGACACAAGAGTATCACAGTGTTGCAATATTATTGTTATGTTAATCTTGCCCACCCTTATTAACCTCAGCCCACATCGTTCAGATAAACAAGAGAAGGAGGTAATAAGAAAATTCAACTATCATAGAAAATAAGTAAACTGAAAGAAACCTGTGTTAGCTCATCTGTACCTGTGTACTTAAAAAAAAAAAAAAAAAGAAAAGCCAGCCAAGTGGCATGGAGGGCTGAGACACTGAATGCCTTAATGTCTCGCTGGTGACTCATGTTCAGGAACAAGCTCAGGATGCTGGGGGTCGGCCAGGGGTAGAGGATCAAGCATCCAACTGACTGCTTTCCTCTCCCAGGGTGGAGTGGCTTGTCAACTCGGCACTTGGCTGCCACCAGGTGGAGACCTGGGGTAATGCCTATCTCCAGCAACATAATAATGTGAGGGGCCGTGGTTCCATGATGCATGCCCACTTCCATGTGCACAAGTTCAATGTGCTACCATAGCTGGGAAACACGTGGAGAGACAATGGAAAAATGGACAGCATGGGCTGAATGAAGTCCTGCCTTCTGTCCCTCTGCCCCACACCAGTGCCTGGACCACTGGACCCATCGCTTGATATGAGTCTTCAGGTGGGGAGAGGATGGATGTCCCCTTCCTGGTCCCACCACAGGGGTAATCTGTGGTGGTTTCCGGATCCAGTGGGTACCGGGTTGAGGTGGTTGCCAGATTGGGGGTGGGGGGCATGGTGACAGGACTAAAAGCCTGCCCATGTCAGATCACCCAGGAAAAAAAATTACCGAAAAAGCAAAAACAAAAAACAACAGAGGTCTAAAGAATAACAGCAGTGGAAAACAGACTGCATAAATCTGTGTTCGCACATTGCATGGCAGTTAAAAGCCATGCTCTAAATAATGCAGCTATAACAAGCAATAAAAGGGATGTGTGAGACACCTCTGTCTACTTTTCGTCTCATGACTATCTTTTCCTTATCTAATGTTTCACTGAAGAGTTGCAAAACAACTTCCAGATTAAATGAAATTATCTAATTTGCATATTTTGCAAATCTCTGTAACTTCACAAACCCCAAATTAGTATTTGTTTCTGCAATCTCTGTGCAAGTTATTGCAGTCTGTAGAAAATAACTGCTTTGTGGTGGTATTGCAATGTGCATGTATGTATTGTGTTGTAAAATTTCTAGAGCAGTGTATTTGGAACCAGCATAGCACTGCGCAAAGCCGCATCCATATGTGTGCAACATAGTGCTCCATGTTAAGGGGTGTACAGCGAACATGTGCAGAGTACAGTTTGCTTGCAATAATACAACAAACCACAAAAGGCTGTGGTCCAACCAGCACCAAACAAGTTTCAAGAAAGCGCCATTTCAAAAATAATTCTCAACCATACCAATAGTCAAATGTTACAGTTCAAGCAGAGCAGGCACAAGATTTCATGAAGTCATTGGTCTAGCACAGAGACCGCATCATGCCTGTTGGTTGTAAATGACAGGTATAGTTGGGTACCATCTATATCATCCACTGACCTCTCCCAGTGGCAATATGCACACAGCAAATAACATGGGAATAGAATCAACTCCTGTGGCACCCCACAGCCTATTGTAGCAGGTTGGGAGGAAAAGTTCCTAACAAAACCTGCTGTTATCTTCATTACAGGAAAGACTCAAACCACTTATATGTTGACCTGGAGAGCTCTCAAAACCCTATGATCAACAGTGTCAAATCCTGATGTCAGCTTGAAAAGAATAACCACATAGTATTCCTCTCTATCTCTTGCCATAAGGAGGTCATCAAATACCCTGAATGGTACCGTCTTGGTGCTACACCAAGGCCTGAATTCAGACTGGAGTGGTTCATGGTATATTGCTCAAGGTGATCCACGAGCTGCATCACAACTATCTTTTCCATCACCTTCCACAGAAAAGGAAGGTTTGAGACAGACCTGCAGTATACCAGGATGTCAGGGTCCAAACACTCACAACCACCCTTTTTAGGACTGAGAGGAAACATCTCTTCTCTAGGGAACACTGGACAATCTGAGCAACAATAGGAACCAGTGCCTCCTGACAATTATCAACAGTCGGGTAGGGACTCGATCAAGAGGATAGACAGCTGGATGTATATGAGTGCATCTTCATTTGACAGTGGGCGAAACTTGCTCCTTGACTACAGAGAACCCACTGGCATCAAAGGGATCAGCCAAGAACTTGGGTACATCGGACCTTATCGTGAGATGTCACATTCCACAATACCCTATTAGATGTCACACATGCATGTGCATACCTACTTTGCCATGCTTTGATAGGCTCTCTAGTCCTTCTTGGGGTGTCTTGTTAATGTTCCCTGAAGTTTGTGCACTGTTAGTACAAGCTTTTCTAAGGCATTATTTTGTGCAGCACTAACATCAGGTTAGTGCCTTTAACTGAGTTTCAATATGACATTACACCAGGTGTTCGTGGCTCCCCTTTTCATTTACATGTGTATAAACCTTCACTTTTCTCTTTGAAGCAAATTTCTCTGTGTCCTGCAAAACACAGCTTTGAAAAAGCAATTGGTGCACTAAGCAAAGTTCCAGCAAGCACAACAACTTTCACGTGCCACTCAAGTCACTTTGTTCCATGCAAAGTGTTGCATGTGCAGCTGTTCCTAATGTTGCAACCTTAAAGTAAATTTCCAGTTGCTTGTTTATCTATTTGGGCTTCTAAGCCCACTAACTTATAGCACCATTACTCCGACTGTGGCAAAATTAGATGTTTTAAGCTTCCCCTTTTTGGAAGGGAAGGGATCGTAACGAGCCGAACCCACGGCCAGCTGATCCCTTCCACTTCCCTGTCCTTCAGCCCTGTCCCCGTGCTCAGACATTTTGTGACATGTTAGCAGGGGGGAACACGGGGGCATGTCCCATACAAGTCTATGCAGACATTTTTCAGTGTGTATTTATGTATGTTTAAGCAATCTTGGAGACAAATGAAAGCCACCACTGAACTAATAGTGGCCCTGTTACTTGAGCGGTAGCTTTCATTTTTCTCCAAGATTCCTTAAACATACATAAATATACAATGAAAAATGTCCGAACACACTTGTATGGGGCACGCCCCTAGGCTCTCCCTGGTTAGACGTTACAAAGTGTCTGAGCTGCCAAAGGCTAGCGAACAGGAAGTGGAAGAGATCAGTTGGCTGTGGGATTAACTCAATTAATCCCTTCCCTTCAAGGAAGCTTAAAACATCTAATTTTGCCACAGTTGGAGCAATGCTGCCATAAGGTAATGTTGGGCTATGAAGCCCAGTTACATATCTCAGAAAATTCCTTTGATCGCTACATATTGTACTCCCAACCCTGTCCACCAGGTTACAATGATTAAAAACAGAATTTCTGTACTTACTGCTGTATTTCCTTATCTGTATTAAATACATTTCAAAAACTGCATGAATGTGTCCTTTTAGTGTGCCGACAGCATACTTACACTGTAGCTGCAGACTTCATTGACAAGAATTCTATTTCCAAATGTTTCATTGTGGGCTTCAATCAACAGTGTCCGATCTTTCCAGTTTAAAGTATTTTTCTGTATGAAGTAGACATACTCAACACCAGCAATCTGGAAATACAAAAAAAAAGTTAAGTTGCTGTGACAGTGTTGTATTTGGTCACCATCATACAGTTAAGTGAGCGAAAGCACCTGACGGTGTGCGTTCACTGGGAGATATAGGCTATCCTCTGGCATGTGCTAAGGCACAGGGCTACAGGCCCAGTGCTCCTCAGCAAACACCAGAGAAGCACCTGTATATCTAACAAATGCATCTCTCTGGAGTGTGTTATTACACTTACATAATGGCCTGGTTATTTAACATTTTGGCTTAGAAAATTACGTGCCGTGTGTACGAAAGTATACAAAGGCATGGCACGTGACCTGGTTCATCCAAATAGACAGTTGGACTTGTGGAAGCAACCTTGACCCATGTAATAAGATCTCGTTACACTGTCTCTTCTGGTGTCTGTCTAATATTATTTAAAGGGAACTTCAACAATGCTTTTGTGACAGGGTTGAATAAGACCCTGTCCCATTTGTTATGCAGAAAGAGTTAAAGGCAATGATCTGTTTTAGCCTGTCCTTTTCTGTCTCTTGTCTGCCTGGTTGCACATCCAAATGTTCTCGTGAGACCTAGGAACTGATCAAACTGACAGTCTTGTGATTCTCTGCCTCTCGCTATCTCTCTACCTTTGCTTGTTGTTTCTGTCTTTTCTTCCCCCCTTGCATATCTGTGGTTGTACAAATATATGTGAATCTTTATGTGACAGTGGGATCCCTTGGTTTGAAATGTATATAGTTATAGTGTTGAAATGACTGCAAAAAGCCATATGGAATTTAGAGGGTTAACCCGAGATACAGTCTGAGCTCATCTCGGGCTTGTTTGCAAACTCTTTTGCAGAGCTGTGGTCAGGAGTACAGCTTGGGGACTGTTCTGTTTGCAATCCTGCTCTGCAAAGAAACTAACAAGAACATTTTGTGAAAAACAGAATGTCTCTTAATGAGTTCCCAGGAAAAGACTTATAAAAAAGAGCAGCAATGCATTTTGCTAGAGAGGCTGAGAGACTGCAACTTGGAATTAGAGATACTCTCAGATGAAGGACTTTGTTTTCTGTGTTTGTACTGCCTTTGTAAATAGTTATACTGACAATTGTTTTTTTAATTTTACTGTTACTGATAATAATAAAATGCTACTTGGGGAATTTTACAACTGCTCCTGGTCTGCTTATGCTTCCTGACCTGTGCTTCGACAACATTTCCTGGTTCTCTCCATGGTGGCCCATTTGTGACTGACCCCCCACCAGCCCCATCATCCAGCTTCCCTGGGACTTACCTTAACCATCATCCACTAATACAGGACTTGTGGCTGTGCCCGACCTCCGGTGTGGGGCCTGCGGGGGGGGGGGCGATCATTCATCCTGCCACACCTGGGGTGGTTTTTCCTCCATTTTCTCCCCTGGATCCATGTACATGCAACAATGTGATGTCCGAGCTCTGCTTCCAGGGAGGCAGCTCTGGCACCCTGTATGTGGGTTCCCCTCCCTGTGTGGTGACGTGCTTGTGCTGTCAACCAGCCATTGCTGGGTAGCAGGTAAGCAGTGTGCCACTCTAACCCCCCCCCCCCGAGGGAGGAGAGCTGTCTTGGGACACTCGATCCTTCCTCACATTGCCGAACCCTGAGCAACTTGGTTCTGTTTCAGACCCCGGACCGCTGGTGTGGCAGGAGGTAAGGTGCCCAGTGCCTCAACCCTCCATGACACTGGGCTGGGTTTTTGTTGACATATTTTAATATAACTGTAAATTTGTGCATATGTGAAGTCTGTTTAATCACTCCAGTACACCAATCTGTGTGTTTGTTTTGAAATAGTCCTTTTTTTTCCTTATGTAGGACTCTATATAATGAAGCCTTTTTCACTCCATGTTCATTTTTAAATTACTTTGTATTTCCGGAACTCAGTGACATCTGTTTATCTAAAGACTACTGTAACAATTTGTTATGTATACCTGTCACTGTATTTTTTATTTTATGTTAGTCGATTCTTTCTGCATGGGTATCAGTTAGAAATTAGCAGCTAGACCTCCAGTGTTTCTGCTGAGCTAAAACTGTTTAATAAAGTTATCTGTCAAGAGGCATGTCAGAGGGTTCTAGTGAGAGATAACAATCTCTCTGGACAATTACTGGGATAGCGAAAGCATCCTTTTCATGTTTCATAGGGGTATCATTCCTGCTGTGCTATGCAGAACTTGGATCAAAAAACATATGTCGTTGTATACATTAAGTCCAAAGCCCAAATCAGGCCAGTTTTTATGAGGACCCAGCTCTCCAGACACAAAGAATGTTGTATCTATGATGTCAGAGACATACTGAATGATATGCCATGTGGGAGGAGCCAGAGGGTTCTAAGGTCTAACACAGACTGAAAAAGATAGCCAGGTTTGGGGCTATGAACAAGGTACCATCTAGAGTTCGAGTCTGCCCCGATTCATCAAAGTGTCTTGGGTGAGGTTCACCTATATCAGTGCGACAGTCATTTTGTCGACGCCAATACAGGCAAAGACAATATGCCTCCTGGCATGAAACAGTGTGGGCACAAAGGGCGGCATGACTGAGGGTCAATCTAAAATCAAGACCGCCCCTGTCATCGCCATCCTTGTTACAGCACCCTAATTGCGACAAAATTCAGTTGCCATTGTCCATTGTAACGGTATACCTTGGGTGGTAAGCCATTCTACCTTGCAAACAGAGAGAGAGAGAGAGAGAGGGAGGGAGGGAGGAGGGAGGGGAGGGAGGGAGAGAGAGAGAGAGAGAGAGAGAGAGAGAGTTTTTTTTTCTGTGTGTGTAACCTACTGTTCAAACAATTTCTTTTCATTTCTGTGGAATTACAGTTTCCTATATTCTGTGTATGTAGTATCCTTTATTATCTGTGTAAGTATCTGGAAGTATTAAACTGTTATATTTTTAAATACTTCATGTTTCTGTATCTAAGTCCTTTGAAGTGCAGCTAACTGATTTATAATTGACAAAACTTTGTTTCTGCTTCTGAGGGTACTGTTACCATATTCTGTTTCTTAAGTAAGGAGTTCTCAGCTATGATTGGCATTATAGCCTAGAGGGTAGAGTAATGAGCTGTGAATGAGCTTGGTACATCTAGCAGACCTGGGTTTGATTTCCACAGCCTCCACTTGCAATACTGTGTGGCTCTGAGCAAGTCACTTAACCACCCAGAAAACAGGCACTTGTACCTAGTGGGCCTTACCCGGTTACCAAAGACTAAAATAAAATATAAAAAAATTGACAAAGAGGGATGAGCCACCTGCCCTTGAGCAAAGAGCACTGCACTGTGTGAGTAGCGGCTCTAGAGGGATTCAGACTCAGAAATACCTCAAGACAGTGTCTTCGCTGAGTGGTGGTAGCTACTGAGCACCCTTGCAGGCATCTGAAGGGTTTGAAAAAGCTGATAACAGTCGCAGGCTGAGTTGGGATACACCAGTTTGCCACAACTACAGTGAAACAGAACTCAGTGACATTGGCTGAGCCGATGTCACTGAGTTCTGCTTCACTGTAGTCTTCAGGGAGACCACTGTTGTTGTAGCTGCCATGAACCCCAAAACAAGTCCTAGGCTGTCAAAATTGCTTAATTTGAAATGATCAGGCAAAGGAGGAAAACTCCTCTGCCTAGTCCAAAGGTACGTGAGCCTTGGCTTGGAAGGAGTCCAGTACCAATTCAATTAACAAGATCACCTGCTTGGGTTCCAGCTCTGACATGGTGGGACTGACCAAGAAGCTCAGATCCTGATACGTGTGAATGGTGTGATCCCTGAACTGGGTACATGACAATTCGCCCCCGATGTTTCACTCCCTGAATACTCACTCCCGACAGTTTGCTCCCCTGCAAACCTGCTCCTATGACATTACGCTCCAAAATTATTCGCTCCCACAAATGTTAAAAATATCATGCAGTAGCTGTTTACTATATATGTGCATATTTCACTCTATGCATGTTTGCCACACATGTCACAGAAATAAAAGGTGAAAGCTGTCACACGTTTTGGAACAACTGACCAACACAGCCCAAAATGGAAAAACAGGGATAAATGAAGTCTTGCCCCACAGGCCTCAGCTCATTACCCTGCTCCATGTTAGCAGCCCCGTATTTGCCCGTACAGACCTCTGGTTCAGCTTTCTCTCTTGTTCCGTCACTTCTCTGGGTCACTCTCACAGCCTTGCTGAGTTCCTTTCCATATCTCCTCAGCACCTCCTCCCCACAGCTTGCACCTCAGTTTTCCATTAGCTACCTGCTCCCAGCTTTCAGCTCTTCGAGTACTGGCTCAGGAAACTCTGCCCTTTGGACCTTCAAATTTTTTTCTGCTTCCTCTCAGACAGGCCAGAGAAGAACAAGTACACCAGAGAATGCTAGAGAGAGAGAGAGGGACTTGGGACTACTGTACTCTGACCTCGCACATCGTAATTTGCATTTTCGGTCTGCTAAAATATAGGCTTCTAGCTCTTAAAAAGCAGGCCACCATGGCCAGTAGGTTGAATAGGCTGAACCAAAGTATCTTGTGCTGAGCTGATTGTATTCCTCATTAGCAGAGGAAAGGGGATTAGATTTTGTTTGGTTTCTGGAACAGACTTTGGTGGTACTGGGGATTGTACGACACCACACTGCACTGCAAGAGCAAGAATAGAGCAGGAGCAAGTATGACATGATGTGCTGTAATGCTATAATGAAGTGAGTGTATTGGGAGCAAAAGGGGGGAGAGGGACCCAGTAGTAGTGCAAGGGGTGGGAGCGGGAGCGAATAGTCATGGGAGACAAATGTCTTAGGAATGAGATGTCAAGTAAGCGAACTGTTGGGAGCGAGTATTCTGGGAGCGAAACATTGGGAGTGAATTGTCGTGTCCCCGAACTACTCCATGATCTCCCTGGTACTGCAGGTAATGAGCCACTCATCCAGGTAAGAGAAGACCTTGCCACCTCTGTGCCTGAGAAGAACTGCCATGACCAACAGGCACTTGGTAAACATCCTGGGTGCTGATGAAAGGCCGAAGGGCATGGCGTTGAACTGCTACAACACATTGCCCACTCACAGCCTAAGGAACCATTGGTGAGATGGATGTACCGAGCTACGGAATTATGCGTCTTGGAGGTCCAGGGTGCAAAACTAAGTCCTGGGCTCTAAAAAATAATATTATCTGGTTAAGGGCAACCATATGGAACTTTATCCTGTGGGTGAACTTGTTCAGGACATGCAGGTCGAGAATGGGGGCCAATCCCCTGTCTGTTTCAGTATCAAAAATTAAGGAGACACAAATTCCTCCAAGGCTAGAGCATTCGGCTCAACTTTGATAGCACTGCATTCCAAGAGCTCAGTGATCTCTCTCTGCAATGTGGCCAGAGAGCCCAGGAGCACCATAGACTGCAGTGGCACTCAGGCTTGACATGGAGGGAGTGTTCTGAATTCCAGACACAGACCCAATCCCAGAATCTCCATAACCCACTTTTTTGACATTATGGTGACCACTGTGGAATGGAGTCAGACAGCCAACCCCCAGCCAAGAGCTGCAGCAGGGACTGTACGGAAGAGGGAATGGCTCCCCAAAGCAATCACTTTTTACCTTGGAGGGGGCTCCAGAGGCCTAGCCACTGGATGCACCACAGCCCCCCTTTTTTCTGATCCTGGCCTGTGGACTTGTAAGGTTTAGCCAGACAGTAGTGTTGGAACTGCTGTTGCTGCAGCTGCTGCTGCAGGTATCCAGAGCCATGAAAGGCACTCCAAAAGGAGCCCTGCTTGGACTTGGACAGCTTTTTAGCCTGCTGAGATGGTGCAACTGAGTCTAGGGTGACAGTGGACTTCTCTATGTGGGTGAGATAGTCCTTCTTCCTGGGTCAAACAGGTTGATGCACAAAAAGTTCAAATCTGACTGTTTGTGCTTGGTCTCAGGTGTCAACGTGGAGACACACAGCAGGCTTTTCTGTGCAGAGACATTGCTGCTGCCACTGTGAATGAACTGCCGGAGTCCAAAGCTTGAACCTAAATAGTGAGAGTCTCAGACTCTAGAGCACCCAGGCTCCAGGCTGGCTATCCACTAGGATCAAAAGGATCATGTCTGAGAGCTTATCAAACAGCTCATGACCGAATCAGGCCATCGGGGCCACATAGCTGGCCTGACAGATGCCCAAGGAGGCCGTCACAAAGGCTCTGCATTCCAGTAAGTCCTTCCTTTTTGGAATTCTTGTCCACTGACTTGTCCATGTCAACATGCACCTTCAGCTTTCAGAAAACCAAATTAGCCACAAGGCCCTCCACAGAGGCCGACTGCTGCCAAATACTGAATACCGGGCCCAGGATGGCATCAGTGACTGGGAACACCACCCCAGATGAGGAATTCTGCTCCAGGATATCAATCAAGGTGTAAGACTCCCACTTCTGGACTTACTCCAAGGAAATGTCCAGGGATGCAGACATGTACTGCAATAGGATGTCGTGTCACTATGAGGGGACTGGCTGTTAGAAGAGTCGAAATCCAACAAACGCTGAGAGGAAGCCATTGAGCAGTCCTCTGAGTCAGAATCACAGTCTTTAAACAGATTCTGCGGCCATTGTTTGGGAGTGTGGACTACAAGCTTAGTCAGGATGACGTCTCCCAACAAGAGATTATCTGTCCAGGACTCAGGTCTAGAGTCCTTCATCGGAGCACCCTCCCACAGCTGTGGAGGGGGTGGTTCCACTACGAGTGGCCACTGCAGTACCATCAGAACCACCAAGGTGAAGACAGGTACTCTGTGACGAGGTACCTTTGTAAATGAGCCTCTGGCTCAAAGGTTGTTAAACTTATGTTCTAATAAATAAATAAATAAAATAAAGACAGCCAGATGCTTCCCTGAAGGCTACGTACAGAAGGGCAAACAAGATGGTGTCAAGGTGGCCAGAAACATTAGTCAACCTCAACCCTGGCCCATTGCCCTAGAAGTCAAGTCTTGCAACTTGGGCTTTATCCTTCTGTATGTCCCACCCTACCTTTAGCATCATACCCTTCCTCCAGCTTCTGAGCATACTATGCTCTACTGTTCATAATAAGTCTCTGCACTGAAGTGACATATGTTTTTTGACCCCACCCATACCCAATAAATAATGTTTAAGAGGTGGCACCCGAATATCAACATCCGAAAGATCCACCACATTCCCATTTCTTGCATATGTAGGCCATCTTAGGATAGCTATGTCTCAGGTTTTGCTGATTTTATAAAGTTGATTCACGTGTAAAGATTCTGCCGCTTTATTATCTGTTTCCCCCAACTTCTTTCTCTCTCAGACAGCCAGCAGCACAAGGTAATCCATGCATCATCCTTATAAGCAGGCTTATGGCTCAAACCCTTCTCCTTCACTTTACTGAAGCCCTCCTGGACTACAGAAAAGCTTTCAAAATGAACAAAAAAAGTTCTTAATGCCCATCTTCACAGAGTTTATAAGCTGAAGCCATGAATTAAGTTGCCTGTCTAAATAAAATAAGGACAACAGGGCCACAAAGGTGATATGCAGCACTATGTAGACTATAAACTGCCCCCACAGTAGTTTTACTCCATTTTGTATCCTAATTTATTCCAAGATGGGGGGGAAACAACCTATTATCCCTCATCCTCCAGTGACCTGTCAAGTCTCTCCCCTGTTCAATTGATATGTTCACTGATGCAAGTCCTCATTTTGGTCAGCAGGATCAGGCAGGACCAGGAGGGTAATAATCTCATGGTGAACAAAAGCCAGAGGATGAGTATGGTCTGGATTCCATTTTCATTGCAATTTGGCACCAAAATTCAATCACAGAGGCTCCGTGGTGGTATTCTACCATGAGGCAGGCACCATCTTTTGTCAGGCACTGTGTGTATTAGTAGACAGTTCAAATCATGCCCCACAGCTCAAATGTAATTCGCTTTCATGCTTACCCAATGAACTCAGCAGGCACATCCAAAAACAGGACATCTTGTCTCACACGAGTATTCCTACTGTCCACAAGTCAGTCAATGTCACCAGATAATTAGATCAGCCTATCTTCGGCTGCACAGTCATGTAGATCATCTGTTTCTGATCAGCTTCATTGCTTTTGCACACTTTTCTACCTCTTTAAGGCACCTGAAATCTTTTGGGATACCATTTGCTTCAAATCTGGCTGTGGCTAGGTGAGTTATATACTGTAGGTTTTAATCCTGGCATCATATGGCACTTTTTTAAATATATAGTTTTGCTTCCTTTACTGGTGCTGGTGGTGAAAATAGCACCTGTCTGCCCGCCCCGGGTAGGGCTACCATGTTGCTTTCAGCACTGAGGGATTTACTCCTTAGTTTTCCCTTGCCCCGCATTCCCCCCAAGGATGCTGGCACAATTCTCACATCCAGGCTGGCAACAAGCATCTAATGGTGTACTCCTCCTCCCTGCACCGCTGATCTTTCATTACCACCAGTCTGTCCACAGGTGGCAATGTCAGAGCAGCATGATGACCCTCCCTCCCCCAGAGGAGGAGAGCATTCCCTGGAATGCTTAATCCCCCACCCCCGCTGGCCCCTAATGACCCAGACTCGTTCTCAAACCTAGGCTGCCAGCATCATGAGCAGTAGTGCTACTGCTACACCGACAGACCGGCTACTTCTTGACTTCTTTGATGGATTTCTGCTCGTCAAGAACAACTTTGGATAGATTAGGGAATCCCAGGAGCTTTTACTCCTACCACTTGATGAAGTTACTCTTCTTTATCTCTGAACCGGAGAAATCAAACTATTATGGGTCTAGGGCATTAGTTCTCACACTTTATGATAGTGAGCCTCCCCCAAGCCATGGAAAAGATTTTGAGCCTCCCTCAAATTTAGAAAAAATCTTGGCCCCTCCCAGAAAAAAAAAATACTTTGCACAGTACACCAGGAATCAACCGAGACCAATAAAGCTGACTGAGTATGTTTTCTTGTTATTAAACTTATTGTCCTCCACCCCTAACTCCACACCCCAGGTTATCCATGTCACTCCACTTTTATGACTCTTGGACCCTTGGTACTCTGTTTCCTCTCTATCTGGAACAACTAACCTAGCCACTTCACCTCTTCCCCTCTTACTCTGTTGTTAAGCAGCTTACTGTACCCTTACCCAGGTCACA
This sequence comes from Neoceratodus forsteri, assembly GCA_016271365.2. Classification (NCBI taxonomy): domain Eukaryota; kingdom Metazoa; phylum Chordata; order Ceratodontiformes; family Ceratodontidae; genus Neoceratodus; species Neoceratodus forsteri. Next base: position 116,174,324 of record JADMNL010000025.1, read on the forward strand.
CCTGAAACGAGCATTGGCTCAGTGTGCCTTTCCCAGACACCAATTTACATATAAACACATACTGCAGAAACAAGTCTTGACTCAGTGTGCATTTTCCAGTCACTAATTTGCATATAAACACATACTGCAGAAACAAGCCTTGACTCAGTTGGCCTTCTAGTCACCAATTTACATATAAATACGCCTATAAACCAGCTTTGGCTCTGGGCCTTTCCTGGTCACCAATTTGTGCACAAGTAAAGAAATTCACCTGTCATTATTCATGTTTAGTTTACTTCATCCCTTCACACAAAACTTCCAAAACTTAAAATTTAAGTTCATTCTCAGACTTGACTGGGCCTCTCCTGGAACAGTTTAGGGCCTCCCTTGGGAGGCTGGACTTACCATTTGAGAACCAATGGTCTAGTGTAGTCTCTGTTTTGTGGCGCTGCACCTCCCATATGGTAATCTTTGACTTTTACCATGTTCATCATAATTGGGACCAGAAATGCGTCCCTTAAGAACTGCTTCATAAATAGTTGTGTCTGCTTACCCTTAGCCTCTGGTGTTCCTAAAAAATGGAGATGGTTCTGTTTGGACTGGCTTTTAAGATTTTTTACCTTAGACTGCAGCACATCTAACATTTTCTGTGTAACCCCCCTACAAATGGGGGTTCCTGAAAAGTCTTTCTCGAGCTTGCCTAAATGCTCACTGCCAGGCTGGTGTCCTGTGTTTTAGCAGTTTAAATGTGATTGCCAGAGAGTGCCTGTATAGCCTCTGTGTACTGTCTCTTTAAGAGCTGCCTGGATTGCAGTCATAAGTAATCTCAGCGGGAGCTCTGTTGAAAGATGTAACTATTTGCTGAAAATCATTTAGAGTGATAATGATAATGTAGTTTGTCTAACCTGCCTTCTTTGCAGCAAGGACTGTCTTGTTTATCTCCACTATCTTGGTCCTGGACTGCTGAATTGGACCAATCAGTACTGGTGGGACCTAAAATGGAGCAGGACTACAGGAGCTGTCTGAAGTCAAGATCTGTAGGAATTGTAGTTTTGGGCTTTTGGCACCTTTCTGCACCTGAAGGGGGAGCCGTTGTTGTGACTAACAGATCAGCCAACCAAACCTTTTGGATTCTAGGGAAAGTCCCTGGCTTGCTGGCAGTTGAGCCAGATCTCGTTTGGGAGCTGAAGAAGCAAAAAGCTTGAGACAGTCAAGCAGCCGTCTGAGTAGTTTCACGCAGGAGAACTGTGGAAAGGCCTGAGTTGTGGCCTGCATGTCTGTCTGCTGCCCCTGAGAGGGACAGAAGAGAATTATTTCAGACTAAATCCAAGTTTGTGAGAACAAAGTAAGCCACTGATTTTTTACCAGGCTCATACCTGAAGAAGACCGAAGATTTTGCTGAATGCGATCGGTCTGTCAGGATTTCCAGCTGCTTTTGAATTCTCTGTTTGTGCAGAGACTTTGCGATCGTGACCGGAGAGCAGTTTGCCTGGTACAGTAGAATTTTCTTACATGTAAAAGTGCTGTGTATTGAAAGTGGGTCGTGATTTGGTTCCTCACTGTGTGAACTGTGTTCTGCTTGCTGGTACCGTAGAATTCTTTACTTGTGTAACCCCCTGCAAATGGGGGTTCTCAAAAGACTTCCAGGAGCTTGCTTGAATGCTCCAAGCCTGAATGGTGTTTGGCGTTTAAGCCATTTATCAGTGAGTGTTTTTAGAACCTCTGGTACTGTTCTTTAAGAGCTGTCTGCTTGCAGACATAATTAGTTGTATGGGGGACTGTGTGTTTCTTTGATTGAGTACCACTCGACTGCTGCCAATTCACTCCATTTTTGCAGTCACTAGGAGTGCAAAGGAACCTATCTGAAAGATGTAACTGTTTGCCAGAAACCATTTAGAGTAATAATGAAATTACAGTTTGTCTAACCTGCTTTCTTTGCAGTCAGAACTGTGTCTGCCTAGTTCCCCATTCTGGTTTTGAACTGCTGAACTGGACCAATCAGTGTGGGTAAGCTAGCTCTAAAATGGTGCCTTGGGCGAATCAGAACTTGGACTCATAATCTGAGCCAGCCACAAGAGGATTGTATGAGCAGTGACTCTGGAAGATGTAGTTTAGACTTCACGCCTTTTTGGACCAACAGGAGCAGTCTATTGTGTGACAGCCAATCCAGTCAAGAACTGGGAGGAACTCAAAGGAAGTGCCGGTTTTGTCTGTTGGAGTTTCAGTTGAGCTCTGGCAGTGAAAAGGAAGGAGCCCTGTGCTTTTTCAGTGTGCAGTTTTAGTCAGGAAACGTGTGTAAGGCCCAGAGTTCCGGTCTGCAGCTTGTGTAACTGCTTGTTAGGACTGAATCCGTCCTGTGAAGAGAATCAAAGGATATCTGAAGAGTAGAAACCAGGCTCACCCTGTAGAAGACTGGAGAAATTGCTGAATTGCACTCGGTCTGTCAGGAACTGAATCTGCTGTGTGTTCTCCCGGGTATTGTGCAGTAATTGCGATCGGGATAGAGAAGCAGCCTGCCTGGTATAGTACTTTCTGTTTTACCATATAAATGTGTGAAGAGCTTGTGTACCTCAAGTGAATCCTGCTGCCATTAAAGGACTTTTGCCTGTTACTGTTCACCATATAAATGTGTGAGGAGGCTTGGTTAGCTCAAGTGAATCCTGCTGCCATTAAAGGACTTTTGCCTGTTGCAGTTTGCCATATAAATGTGTGAGGAGTCTCGTGGAGCTCAAGAGTAGCCCTGCTGACATTGAAGGACCCTATCTTGTTTGGAGGTCGTGAGTACTAATTCAGGGTCGCTCCCTGTTGAATTGCCACATTGAATCCAAATGGAATCACTGTACTGCTGACTGTTTAAATAATTTTCCTTTTCTCTGTGTGAAAGGGCCCCTACCAGCTGCCACGGTTTGGACTAGCCACTAGGGCTTGGATACCCAGGGACAGTAACTGGTAGGGATAGGCCTGTGCACAGAGCCATAGGTAGACGAGTAAAGTATAAGCTAATTAACCTGATTTCCCCCTGTTCTTGTTATATTCCCCCTAAATAAATCAGAGCTGCTTGTTTCAGCAAAGTTATACTGCCTGAGGTATTTGTCTATGTTAAAGTATTGTACTGTGATTGTTGCACTGTATCTTATTTTACAGTAGGTCCCAGCCCTGAACCAGCCCTGGGGCAAGTGTATACTGTGAAGGTAATTCTGATATATTGTGTGGGCCACTAGTGGGAAGAAAGGGGGTTGCAGTGTCCCAGAGGGCTGTGACCAAGTAAGTTTAACTATTGCAAACCCTGACCTCTGGGTGGAGGCACCCGCCATTGGATCCAGGCCCCTCAACCTGTTAGTGGCAAATCAGGCAGGGGTAGTAGCCCCTGGGATAGTGCCACCTAGGGGTTACATCTTGGAGGCTCACCGCTGGGATTGTGTGTCCTCTAGTGGCCATATTTACAAACCACTGTTAAGGAAAAAAAATAATAAATGGGTACCCTGACAGAAGTGGCTGTGCACCGGCTGGTGGAGTGGTGTACTGGGGAGGAGATCGACCCCCAAAATGCTATGCTTATCCTGGATATCCCCCTGGGTATCAATATGGACACTGTGCAGGGAGTACTTTCCAAGGTGGAAGGTTTACAAAACCCTGTGGTGGTGGGTCGGCATGCTAATCTGCTCACCCACACTTTCCTGGCCCTAGTAGAGTTTAAGGATCCCATAGATAGCTCCAAAGTGCCACAGACCATTACCAAGAGGGAGCCCTCACTGCTTGGAGAGTGATAACTAAGGACAGTAAAGACCCGGGGGTGATGAGCCCCCACCAATGTCTGAAACTTTTGAGGAGAAATTTGCTAAATGGTTGCTGGGGGAGGGAAAACTGTGGAGGACTTGAAGAAACTATTCTTGCCACCCAGGGGTGTTCCTCCCCCAACACCCTCTCCAGTACCTGTAATGGTGGCTGAACCAATGCAGACTCCTATTCTGCACCTGCCATTAGTCACAACTCTTACGAAGGTTGAGGATCTTCTCTGGACCCTCCCACCCCCAAGGGGAGGATGACTGGGAGACCTGGATAGACTATGTTGCTCCCCAAGTGCTAGAATGGCAATGCTCGGAAGCCGAAAAGCGAAAGAGGGTTAGTGAGAGCCTCCGAGGTCCTGCCCTGGCTACCATCCGTGCTAAACGGGCCAGTAACCCTGAAGTGACTGCACAGGCCTATCTTGAGGCCCAGGAGAATGTGTATGGGAGCCCAGATTCTGATGAAGACCTATGGTGGAGAGTAAGAGATGCACAACAATACCAAGGGGAGTTGTTGTCTGTGTATGTATCTCGGCTGGAAAATTGTTGCAAGAATGCCTCAGAAAGGGTAGTTTGCCAGCGATTGAACTGGACTGAACCAGGCTGGACAGGATCCTAAGTCTGCCCCTTCTCAGAACTGCTGTTGCTTCAGTTACGCCTGGCAAATCGACTGGAATCCCCACCCTCCTATGATGAGTTAATGAGAGAATTCGAGGAATTGAGAAAAGCGACCTCAGGAGGACCTGCACCAACAGCTGCGGCCTCGACCCGAGTGACTGAGGCGACCCATCAAGTGAAGTTCAGGGGGCAGAGGTTGGCAGTAAATGGGTGCTCTGACAAGAAAAAGATATGCCACAATGGGGCGGAAACTGTTGAGAGAGATCGAGAATTCAAAAACAGTCCCTTTATGAAAGGCACGCCTGCAAGTACAGCCCTGACCTATATCCGACTGCATCTGCTATGGGGGTGGGGTATCCTCCTGATAACAGCTCGAACTCGATTCCTTGACCATGGAAGTGGAGAAACTGACGAGATGTCTCCAAATGCTTATCACACAGCAGACAGAGATGGCACCAAGGTTTCCAGTTAGTAATACCCCGCCCTGGCTCCCAGTGTGGTGCCTCGGCCAGCTCAAACTCCAGAAAGTATGTTTTGCTATAATTGTGGGAAAGATGGGCATGAAAGGAATGCCAGTCCCAAAATACACTGACAAAGTTGCATATAGGCTACAAGGAGAGCTTGGAGAACAAATCAGTGGTTAAGAGGTGCAAATGATCCCAGTGAGGCACCAACAATGCTAACTCACGCGTCCTTTTGTGGCAAGGTCAGTTGCCCAGGCCCCACTACCGCCTCTCCAGACTGGTCCAGATTAGTGGGTCCCTCCATGGAGACCACTGTAAAGGTGAATGGAGTGTCTACAAGAGCTGTATTAGACAGTGGCTCCCAAGTGACAATTATGTTCCAGGATTGGTATCAGAAGCATTTGTCAGACGTACCCTTGCAACCATTAGAAGGACTGCATGTATGGGGGTTAAGTGAGAAGGCCTACCCCTATTCCGGGTATATCCGAATTTGGCTGTCTTTCCCCACCTCCGTGGCTGGAGTGGCCGAACAAGTAGAGACCCTAGCCTTAGTGTGTCCCCCACTGGACTGTATGATGGTGTCCCTTTGTTGATTGGAACAAATGCTCATATGTTCAGAAGGCTGCACAGTTGTGTTATGAAAACAGGGGTCAAAGACTAGTAGAGCTTTAAGAGTTCGGCTTTAATTAAGAAGGCCTATGAGGCACAGAGATGCTGAAAAAATAGAACCAGAGGAACCGGGTCGGAATTGTATGGAAGAAGGATCCTGAGTCTCTGATCCTGGCGCCAAATGCCCAGTGTACCTTACAGGAGAGGTCCGTATCAGAAAGGATGTTAAGAATAAAATATTAATGTTGGATGCACCAGGCGATGGAAAATTGCCAGAGGGACTGCTGGTCAAGCCTAGTATTTTGCCCGCTAGAGCCCATGCTTATGCCAGAAGGGTAATGGTCCAAGTTCATAATGTGTCTGAAAGAGACATTCGAGTAAATAGAGGTTGCATCCTGGATAATGTGCATTGTGCAGACACTGCAGTGCTACCCAGCAGCAAGAGTTCAAGGAAGAATGACAGAGTAACGCCTGACTTGTTTGATTCGGCGACTCCCCATTGCCAGCTGAATGGAAAGTGAGGATCAGTGAGAGCTTGCCCAGAGAGACCAGGTGTTTTCTTTAAAGGAATGGGACGTAGGATGCATGCAAGAGCTGAGCACAATATCCGCTGCATGACGAAAGACCATTTAGTGAGAGGTCTCGACGCCTGGCACCTGCTGACATAGATGATGTGAGACGGCATCTGCAAGAGATGTTAGCTGCTGGTGTAATACAAGAATCCAGAAGCCCTTATGCTTCCCCATTGTGGTAGTGAGGAAAAAGAATGGGACAGTAAGGATGTGTGTGGATTATCGCACCTTAAACAGTGGACTATCCCTGATCAGTACACAATGCCCCGCATTCAGGATGCTTTGGACTGCCTAAGCAGGAAGCAAGTGGTTCTCTGTGTTGGATCTCCATGAGTGGGTACTACCAGATCCTGATGGCCCCAGAGGACCGTGAGAAGACAGCCTTTATCGGGTCCGCTTAGCTTCTATGAATTCCATGAGGATGTCTCAAGGATTTCAGGTGCCCCAGCCACTTTTCAATGATTGATGGAGCGTGCAGTGGGGACATGAACTTACTAGAGTGCCTGGTATACCTAGATGATGTTATTGTGTTTGGCAGCTCACTGGAGGAACATGAGAGCAGATTATTTAAGGTATTGGACCGACTGGAGGACTTTGGCCTTAAACTGTCCATTGATAAGTGTCAATTCTTTCAAACATCAGTAAAGTATGTGGGACACATAGTATCCACAGGGAATAGAGACCGACCCAAGTAAAGTTGAGGCCTTGACCACCTGGCCACAGCCCAAAAATCTAAAAGAACTGCAAAGATTCCTGGGATTCTGTGGTTATTATCGGCGTTCATCAAGGACTATTCAAGAGTGAGCCCCTTTACTTAACCTTACTCAAGGGTATCCCCAACCCACAAAAATACCAAAAGTCAGCGTCCTCAAGACTGAAAGAGTGTATTTTCATCCAGTGAAGTATTTGGGGCCGCTGGACTCTGATTGTGAGACTGCTTTTCATGAGATCATATATCAACTTACCCATGCTCCAGTGCTAGCCTATGCCGATCCAAGAAAATCTCGTCCTGCACACTGATGCTAGCTTGCAAGGGTTGGGGGCTGTGTTGTACCAAGAGCACGAGAATGGCCTGAGACCAGTGGCCTTTGCCAGTAGAAGCCTGACCCCATCCGAAAAGAACTATCCTGTACATAAGTTAGAGTTCCTAGCTTTGAAGTGGGCTATTGTTGACCAATTCCATGAGTACTTGTATGGGGCTAAAATACTAGTAAAAACTGACAATAATCCTTTGACCTATGTGCAGACCTCAGCTAAGTTGGATGCCACTGGCCAGAGGTGGCTTTCTGCATTATCTACATATGACTATGCTCTCGAATACCGAGCAGGTCTGAACCACATAGATGCTGATGCTCTCTCCCGGAGGCCTGTTCCCCAGAATGATTGGGTCCGATTGGCAGAACCTGACCGGGCACTCTGCCGGAAGTTTGACGGGAGGGAACAAATGTCCACAGGCGCAGTGGACTGCATGGTGGATGCTTGGGACCCACTCTGAGAATTGCATACCTGCTGCTTATTGCCGCACTTTTCTGCAATGAACATTGGTGCACTGCCTCAGCTGGACAATGACAGTATTCGGCGGGCTCAATCCCGCGATCCTATGATCAAATCAGCTTTAGAAGCCCTCTATGCAGGAAAAGATGTGTCCAAATTACACTCCACTGATTTGAGAACTGCACTGTTATACAAAGAAGTTGAAGTTGAAGTACTAAGTTGAAACTGATCAATAAACTGTTATACAGAGAAACAGTAGACAGAGGGGGACAAGTAGACAAACAACAACTGGTGCTGCCCACTGCCTTTCGAGACTCAGTATTGAGGTCCTTGCACAACCACATGGGGCACCTTGGTATAGACAGAACACTTGACTTGGTGAGATCCAGATTCTATTGGCCTAAGATGGGGGCTGATGTGGAGCAACACATTGAACTTGTAGTCACTGCTTACAGAGGAAGCTTTGTCCCAGAGGGCTGCCCCTGTAACATAACCACCAGTGCACCCATGGAGCTGGTCTGATTGATTTTCTGAGTTTGGAGTCAGATCAAGAAATATCAGTAATGTGCTGGTGGTCACTGACCATTCACGAGATATGCCCAAGCTTTCCCCACCAAAGACCAGAAAGCATCCACTATAGCCAAAGTACTTGTAGAAAACTTTTTGTTCACTATGAGCTCCACAAAGAATCCATTCTGATCAAGGAGAGACTTTGAGAGTCGTCTGATCAAAGAGATGCTTTCTCTGTGGGGGTGAGAAAGTCAGAACCACTCCTTACCACCCCAGGAGACCCACAGCCTGAGCGTTTTCAACGCACTTTGCTAGATATGCTAGGCACCCTGCACCCAAAGGACAAGACTAGATGGAGCCAACAAATTAGCACCCTGGTACATGCTTATAACTGCACCAAAGTGATGCCACTGGGTTCTCCCCACCGCCTGATGTTTGGAAGAAAGCTTGACTACCGGTAGATGTGTGTTTGGGGTCTCTCTGATGGGGTTCAAGCTGACAACTATTTACAGTATGTGCAAAAGTTAAAGGCCCAGCTAACTCATGCGTACCAACTGGCTCAAACCATGGCTGCCAAAGAAATCTGGCCAACAAAGAAAGGTATGATAAAGGTAGAAAGCACAGGAACTCCAGGAGGGAGATGGGTATTGCTAAGAAATCTGGGACTGCATGGCAAACACAAGATTGCTGACAGATGGCACCATCTCCCTCACATTGTAGTGGGCAAACTAGATGATCTGCCAGTGTACAAAGTAAGGCCTGAGAATAATTCAAAGATGTAAAAACAATGCATAGAAATCATTTACTGCCCATTGGACAAATCTTTATTGAGTCTGAGCCCCAGAAGATGCCCCTCTGGACCAGTGACTAGAGCTGCTGCTAAGAAAAGATCAGAAAGTCTGCACCTACAGAAGCAAAGTTAAACTTTTCCCCTCCACAAGTCCCAGTTGAGCATGACTGCAGTCCATATCGGAAGAAAGTGAGAGTGACTTTGAATACTATCCTTCTTACGAACTGAGTCAATTGTTTCGGGGCAATCCCCTAGTCAATACTGGAGATGAAGCTGGGCCTTCTGGACTGTCAACCCCCAGTTTTGTCCCTGGAGCCAATGCTCCCAGAAAGTGAAGTGCAAAGCATCAGATCAGATGAAATGGAATCATTGTGCATGGTTGAACTGTTTGAGCTTTCAGGGAGAAAATGATGGATTAGGTCAGACTGGTGATACACCAGAACAAGAAGAGTATTTTGAGTGCCCTGACAGTCCACTGCCAGTGTCCAAAAGCTCTCCATCTGAGCCAAATGTTGTGGACTCAAAACTGTAACTCCTGGAGCTGAAGGTGCCCCAAGTTCTAGCCTCTCTACCCCCATGGAGACTCCCCTGACAAGTGAGGACAATGCTGAAAATGAGGCTCAGAGTGCAGAGACTGTAACAGTTCCCCTAGAAAGACTGGTCAGAGCTGTAAAGCCTGTGGTGCACCTCAGTTATGATTCCCTTGGGAGGCCTGTGGACTTGCCTCTCAATGTTGTCCATAAAGAGTGTATGTGTCCCGAGCTCATTGCCCCAAACTGGCGTCAGTGCTAACTCAAGTTACTTGTGTTGCCCTCTAAGTATGGTGCCCTTGCCCCATCCAGCCCCAAGGTAACTGATAGGAAGGGCCCCTCTCTTCAGGTTTCATGTACAAGAGGTAATAACTTGAGTTATGGTACAATGTGTATGTAATACTGTGTAAAGAGTGACGTACTGCAATGTTTCAGAAATGTGTTCTTGGTAAAATTATATATTGACTGATGATTACATGTGAGCCTAATGCAAATGTATATGGTTGCAGTTAAAACCTATGGGGTACTTGCTTGGACGAGATCAAGCTTTCCCAAACCAGGAAGGGTGTAACCCCTGCAAATGGGGTTCCCAAAAGACTTCCAGGAGCTTGCTTGAATGCTCCAAGCCTGAATGGTGTTTGGCGTTTAAGCCATTTATCAGTGAGTGTTTTAGAACCTCTGGTACTGTCTCTTTAAGAGCTGTCTGCTTGCAGACATAATTAGTTGTATGGGGACTGTGTGTTTCTTTGATTGAGTACCACTCGAGCTGCTGCCAATTCACTCCATTTTGCAGTCACTAGGGTGCAAAGGGAACCTATCTGAAAGATGTAACTGTTTGCCAGAAACCATTTAGAGTAATAATGAAATTACAGTTTGTCTAACCTGCTTTCTTTGCAGTCAGAACTGTGTCTGCCTAGTTCCCCATTCTGGTTTTGAACTGCTGAACTGGACCAATCAGTGTGGGGTAAGCTAGCTCTAAAATGGTGCCTTGGACGAATCAGAACTTGGACTCATAATCTGAGCCAGCCACAAGAGGATTGTATGGGCAGTGACTCTGGGAGATGTAGTTTAGACTTGGCGCCTTTTGGACCAACAGGAGCAGTCTATGAGTGACAGCCAATCCAGTCAAGAACTGGGAGGAACTCAAAGGAAGTGCCGGTTTTGTCTGTTGGAGTTTCAGTTGAGCTCTGGCAGTGAAGAAGGAAGGAGCCCTGTGCTTTTTCAGTGTGCAGTTTTAGTCGGAAACGTGTGTAAGGCCCAGAGTTCCGGTCTGCAGCTTGTGTAACTGCTTGTTAGGACTGAATCCGTCCTGTGAAGAGAATCAAAGGATATCTGAAGAGTAGAAACCAGGCTCACCCTGTAGAAGACTGGAGAAATTGCTGAATTGCACTTCGGTCTGTCAGGAACTGAATCATGCTGTGTGTTCTCCCGGGTATTGTGCAGTAATTACGATCGGGATAGAAAGCATCCTGCCTGGTATAGTACTTTCTGTTTTACCATATAAATGTGTGAAGAAGCTTGTGTACCTCAAGTGAATCCTGCTGCCATTAAAGGACTTTTGCCTGTTACTGTTCACCATATAAATGTGTGAGGAGGCTTGGTTAGCTCAAGTGAATCCTGCTGCCATTAAAGGACTTTTGCCTGTTGCAGTTTGCCATATAAATGTGTGAGGAGTCTCGTGGAGCTCAAGAGTAGCCCTGCTGACATTGAAGGACCCTATCTTGTTTGGAGGTGTGAGTACTAATTTAGGGTCGCTCCTGTTGAATTGCCACATTGAATCCAAATGGAATCACTGTACTGCTGACTGTTTAACTAATTTTCTTTCTCTGTGTGAAAGGCCCCTACCAGCTGCCACGGTTTGGACTAGCCACTAGGGCTTGGGTACCCAGGGACAGTAACTGGTAGGGATAGCCTGTACTGACAGAGCCATAAATAGATGAGTAAAGTATAAGCTAATTAACCTGATTTCCCCTGTCCTTGTTATATTCCCCTAAATAAATCAGAGCTGCTTGTTTCAGCAAAGTTATACTGCCTGGTATTTGTCTATGTTAAAGTATTGTACTGTGATTGTTGCACTGTATCTTATTTTACAGGAGGTCCCAGTGCCTGAACCAGCCCTGGGGGTAAGTGTATACTGTGAAGGTAATTCTGATATATTGTGTGGGCCCACTAGTGGGAAGAAGGGGGTTGCAGTGTCCCAGAGGGCTATGACCAAGTAAGTTTAACTATTGCAAACCCTGACCTCTGGGTGGAGGCACCCGCCATTGGATCCAGGCCCCTCAACCTGTTAGTGGCAAATCAGGCAGGGGTAGTAGCCCCTGGGATAGCGCCATCTAGGGGTTACACTTGTAAATGTGCTGTGTATTGAAAGTGGTCGTGATTTGGTTCCCCACTGTGTGAACTGTGTTCTGCTTACTGGAAGCTTTATCCAGCCTAATTGGACTGAATCTGTGTTCATCTCCATTCAGCCTGGGCCATTCCACGCTGGCCCTGCCAGACTACCCCACTGCACAGAGAAAGCCACTGATGAGAGACCTGCCTGGGGATCAGTCCCCTGCTCCACGCTTGAACAGGAACGACGCCTCGGCGAACCGTGTGGGCCCTGCTTCTCCTGGCACTCCAGAGTAACCACCTGCTGTCTCAATTTTCGTCCAGCCTGTGTCCAATCTTGGGTATCATGAGTAATCATCAGGGTAGGTCCCTGCAACAACAGCCTAATCTAAAAGTGTGTCATCTGATTGTCTTGTTGTTTTCTTTTCACGAACTGAGCCCTTCGGCTCCGGACTACAAATACTGTGTGTTCTGCATGTTGTTTTCTTCCATCACAGGGCCCCAACCAGCTGCAACGTTCCTGGCTAGCCCACCATTCTCCATCTGGGTACCTAGAGTGTGTGACTGTTTATGGACCCTGAAGTGCAAGCATAACTGTTTGATTGATAGAGCCTTTAAGCAAATTAACCTGATTACGCCCTTCCCTTGTTCAAGTCCCTTAAATAAATCAGCTCTCTTTTTTGCATTTACCCTGACTGTGGTTCCAGTTTGTGCAAGAGTACTGTACTGCTGTCATTTGCTGTGTATAACCTTGTTTTACAGGGGATCCCCAGGACTGAGCCAGAGGAAAGCCCTGGTGGTAAGTGTAAACAGTGTGGGTACTTGCGTGGTGTATCAGGGGTATTGTGAAAGTGATTATTGTGTATTGTTCCAGCCACTAGTAAGGAAAGAGGGGGGTTACAGTGTCCCGGAGGGATGTGCCCAGGTTATTTATTTAGTTTTTGTTGACCGGGTAAGTGCACTAGACAAATCTTGCCTATTTTCAGGCGACCGAGGGTGGAGGGATACAGATGAATGCCAACTGACCTTGAACCAGATGAAGCTGTTGGTGGTATTTTTTAGTGAATGAGGGAAATTTGGCCAGGACACGGGGAAATTCCTACTCTTCGATAAGTGCCATGGGATCTTTAACATCCACCTGAACTACCACCAATCCAGGCAGATGGGACCTCGGTTTAACGTCTCATCTGAAAGACGGCACCTCAAAAGTGCAGCACCCCTCTCATGCTGCACTACAGTGTCAGTACTGGGATATTAACCCAAGTGCCAGATGTGGGAACTGAACCCACAGCCCTCTGATCTCCCGGCCTCAGAGGCGAGTGTGCTACCTACTGAGCCACTGACAATGTAAAAGCTTGGCCACTACCAACCCTGACCTCCGGGTGGAGGCACCCGTTTCAGAACTCAGGCCCCTTAACCTGCTACTAGCCAAGCAGGCAGGGGTAGTAGCCCTTGGGATAGCACCACCTAGGGGTTGCATCTGCATTTGGTCAAGTCGGACTACCTGCTGTGAAGCTGTGTCATCGAGTGAAGAGACCCTCTCCTCATAGTCCTCTAGGCACTGAAAGACTTTCTCATGTCACGAGTCCATACTTTCCACCTTTCTTTTCATTTCTGAAATTTCTGTTGTCATACCAGTCACGTCTCAGTTTATGTCTTTAACCCCTGAGAGGACATCCTCTAGCAAGGGCTCCATTTCTTCTTGGACTTGTTCTGAAGTGGCTGCTGCTCCTGACAGTGTTGGAGGAGCTCCTTCCAAAAGCTTTGTGGCTTTTTTTCCAATCAGAGATGGGTCTGTCACACCTCTTAAAGGGACACTGTCAACCCTTTTTGCATCATAATATTTCTAGTTGAAAATCCACATTTTATGATTGCCTACCTTCTCTAAAATTCATTAACGTCGAGGTTTGTTTTCTCTGCTTCCGTTCATAGTAGAACTGAAATGCATGGTAATTGTGTAATATAAACAACATTGTTTTGTTTTAAATCCCTGATCAACTCGTACTGCATACTTTATGAGCATTATGAACACCCCGAAACAGTGCAGCCAGTCATGTTGCAATGGTCTCCTTTCCCCTCACTGCATTGTGAGTCACTGGAATTGTGTGGGGGTGTTCCCAAGTCCAGGAAAGATGGAGTGGAAGTTGATGAAGGAACGTAAACAAACATGTTTTGGTGTGGTAACACCGGTATGGACAGTAGTCTGTTTTTCACTTTTAAAAGGAAAAATAGAAACAGAATCAAACAATCAGCTACATCAGCAATCTTTACAGACTGTGAGCAATCACCAAATGTGTTTTTTAAACTAGGGACACTTTGAGGCCTGAGGAGGTTGACAGTGTCCTTTTAACATTTAGGAGACAGTATGGACCAGTGGGTTAAGGCTCTGAGCTGCAAATCTGGAGACCTGGGTTTGAATCCTACAGCCCCCTAGGTGCATACTGTGTGACCCTGAGCAAGTCACTTAACTTCCTTGTGCTCCCAGGTTGCACCTGCAAACAAGCTTTCAGCTTAGTGTGTCTCACCTGGTAAAATAATTGGTTAAAAAAAAAAAACATAGCCCACTACAATGCATATGCAGATTGCAACAACAAAAAAATGGCTCGTACTGATCAATTTATTTTAATTTGCAGTGTCAGTGGCTCAGTAGGTAACACACTCGCCTCTGAGGCCGGGAGATCAGAGGGCTGTGGGTTCAGTTCCCATATCTGGCACTTGGGTTAATATCCCAGTACTGACACTGAAGTGCAGCATGAGAGGGGTGCTGCACTTCTGAGGTGTCGTCTTTCAGAAGAGATATTAAACCGAGGTCCCATCTGCCTGGATTGGTGGTAGTTCAGGTGGATGTGAAAGCTCCCATGGCACTTATTGAAAAGAGTAGGGGAATTTCCCCGGTGTCCTGGCCAAATTTCCCTCATTCACTAAAAAAATACCACCAACAGCTTAATCTGGTTCAAGGTCAGTTGGCATTCATCTGTATCTCCCTCCCCCGGGTCGTGCCTGAAAATAGGCAGGATTTGTCTAGTGCACTTACCAGGTCAACAAAAACTAAATAAATAAAAAATAAAATAATAGGAGTGGAGATGAAGCCTAGGTAATGTGAATCCACCATCCTGGAGTGTATCATGTAACACACACACACACAGATTTTTTTTATTTTATTACCATATGTTCCTTCTTAGACTGAGAAAGAATTGAATGAGTATTATATTAAAAATGAGGATCCCTTTTTCTGTGGAAGTTTATTAGCCAAGACTACTACCATAGTCTCAGTTACATAATTACTCAGCAGATTGTTTTTGTTATGTAAAAGGCACGCATCTCTGTCACACCACAGTGAACTATCTCTTGGGTATCACTCAGGATGTTACTGCTCACACGCATCTCGCAGGATGCAACTTTACCACATTCTCAATTACATAATTACTCAGCAGATCTTGTTTGTTACGTAAAAGGTAGAAAACTCAATTTCTGGGCATCATGCAGGATAAGACTTCTTATACTACTTGGTGCTGTTCTGGCTGGATAGCTTGAAAAACAAATGGAATTAGACACAAACAAAGGACGCTGCTTAACAACCGTTTTTTTTTTTTTTTTTCCAAAGTCAAACTAGCAAACATATACGCATTTTGTTTTTGCATTTTAAGACATATCACATTTTTTAGTCCATTTTTTAACTCCCAGCCTCTTTTTTCCAACATGGAAACATACAGAATCTGTAAGTCAGTATGGTAGTGCCTTCCTTTGATGCAGGGATTATATGGCTCTTTCAGCCCTCTGCTAAAAGGGACAGGCACACCTGAAGACTCTGGCTGACTCATCCGCTGAAAAAGCTGGAAACCTAAAACAAGACTAAGAGGATGCTGGCTGGGATGACCTCATTACGCAGATATGAGGGTGAAAAGCTCATCTCACAAGCCCCAAAGTCCTCACAGACCATGAATTCTGCAAAAGAGAACAACCCTTCAACGGTAGAAAACAACTTGACCATGGGATCTTTTCACCCACAACCTACAATAAAGCAGATCAGGTTTGCTCACTCTGGAACTGTCAGGGAGAGTGACTTGGATGCTAAACACTACGTCAGTGCCATCCAGGTGGGTGTA
The DNA here is from genome assembly GCA_016271365.2 of Neoceratodus forsteri. Classification (NCBI taxonomy): domain Eukaryota; kingdom Metazoa; phylum Chordata; order Ceratodontiformes; family Ceratodontidae; genus Neoceratodus; species Neoceratodus forsteri. Next base: position 116,190,112 of record JADMNL010000025.1, read on the forward strand.
GATTACACCATCCTAAAGCTCCGCTCCACCTATCCTGCATCATTGACCTGCACCACCTTATTTGTTAATTTCTTTTTTTTTTTATTTACATTTTTCCTTCCTTCACCTCGGGCGGCCCCCATCCACAGGACCCCCCCCTTCACCCCAAAGTCCACTGGGACATACTGCTGGCCTGTACCCCAGGGCTTGGCCCCCCACAGGTTGGTGTGGTCCATAATCAGCCACCATAGATCGCATCCAGTAGTTGGACCAGTGAGCCCAGCTAGTCAGGCGCAGGGCCTGCAAGGGTCCTACACCATCCTCACCGCCAAAGGTTCTGTTTTTCCTTTTCTCCCCAAAGGGCATGGCATACAGTGGTGCCATGACACGACCATCTCCCGCTCACTGTGCATCAGTGTCTGCCTCCCATGCCTTCTATAGGCAGGCCCTGGGCACCTTTCCTTGCTACCACTATACAGGCTCAGTCCCTCCCCTCAGAGGAGAAGCGGTTCTCAGATGCTCATTCTTTCCCCATCCCCATCCTCACCCAGCCCTCTGATGGCCTGAGCTCACTACTGAACTTGGGTCACTAGCATCATGAGTGGGCCGGACCCTTATTTGTCAATTTCCAAGACAGCAGGACACAATATGATTTGCCCTTGGACACCTGCACCCACTTTTCATGGTGAAGCTCCACCATGTCCACCAGCCACTCTGGGATATATGAGAACTGCATTCCAAACTAAGCCACCGCCTTCTTTGCCGTCTCCCAGTTAGCCCGGCAAACTTCACAAGTCCTCACCATAGAGGTAATCAGGAAGGATCCAGATTTCCTCACTCATTGGGTACTCCAGCACATCACAGCTTAACCAACCTTCATTTTTAAATTCATAATGGCATCTAGTCTTTCAGCCTGCAGTCAGGATTCCTACTCTTTATCCAGGCCACCCTCTGGGTGGTCACTGTTCTTCTTGATAGTGTGCTGTTACCAGGGGAATCATCTGCCATTGTGCTTGACTTGGTTGGTAGTGTGAGCACAGCCCAATGGCTTCACCACTGGGGGAAGTCATTATCACTTTCTCTTCAGTACTGGGCACTGAGGAAACAATGCCCATGGGAGGAAATACTGCAGTCAGCAAACCCACCTGGGGGGGGGGGGGGCACCATACTCACACACTTCCTCAGTGGGTTCTGTGTCGTCACTGGCCACAGATTCCACCTCTAACTCAGCCCCACACTTCTCTTTCTCTTTTTCCTTGGCCACCAGCTGCACCGTAATCAGGCAATGATGCTGGCTGAGGACCCAGGCCAATGAGTCACTGGCTGCCATCTTCTTCCATAACTCAACCTCCTGTTTGAAACAGCTATCTCTCTCTCTCTCTCTTTCTCCACTTCTGCATATCTCTATGAACTGCAGACTGCGGCTTGCCCCTGTTGGGAACTGGTGCTGCTACCTGCATGTATGTAATCATACGGCAAGCACACTGGACATCTGGGTGGGCTTTGGATGCTGACTGATGACACACACACACAGAGAGCGTGTGTGCAGCAGCTGCAGGTACAAATGTCCTCAATTCCTCAAGACTCTGACCCCACCAGGGTTTGAACAGCTGGCCATGATGAACCTTAAAGACATTTATTTTCTCTACAGTAAAACGTTTCCTCTTTAACACGCTGATATGTCATACTGAACATCTTTTCAGCTGTCACACCTCAGTGCAATTCTGTTTCTACCCATTTCCACAGATGAGGGGTCTGGAGCACTTAGAGGTTAAGTGACTTGCTCAAGGTCACGTAGTAAGTATTTGGCTCAGGTGGGTCTTGAACATCCTATCTACCAGGTCACAAGCTGGTGCTCTAACCACCAGACCACACTGCCTCTATGTTCTGGAACATTTAACTGTAACCCCAGAAACTTTTAGCTCTTTGAGCTGTTTGGTGCTTCAGGGAATAACATCTGTAGATTTGATGTCCTGTAGGACAATCAGAAAAGTTTGTGATTGTAACAGTTCCACCAGGGCCCTCTGTGGATGAATTCTACATGTTCTCTCTACAGAAATACTGCAAGAGTCTCCATTCCCATGCAGGATCCACGTAAGCATTTTTAAAGTGAAATCCAATTAATTTTCTCCCTCTTGTTGCTCTAACAACATGATATTATCGTCCCTTAATAAATACCCTCTCAATACTCAAGGTCAGCTTGGAGGTGTTTATTTTCTTGTACCACAAATCCTCAAGACTTTATCCACTGATTTTATTGCATCACCTCTTTTGCTGGCTTAGCATTCACCTCTTGCTTGACTGTCACAGTTTGAACTGTGAAAGCATCAAACTCTTTCTCGAGGTTCTGCATAGCTTCAGGCATTTAGAGGTTGAATATATAGGTCAGTCAACTCAGAACAGTCTAACAGATTGTGGCCATTTTTACTAGTTCCTGAGGGACCCGCTCTGAGCTTGACGAATCACATAGATATTGACTGAGAACCAGTATTGCATGGTTTCTCCATTAAGATAAACAGGTACAGGTGTTGAGACAAGAAACTGTCTCATATTATATGAAACATCTGAATATCTCTCCAAAGAGACTGGAAAATGAATTCAATGTTGCTTCATGGAAAGGGCAAACGAATAATCCTCTTGTTCGGTCAGGTGTAGCTCCGTTCCCCCACTACTATCTTAGCTGCTGAGCTACACTCACAGGCAACCGACGTGCTTCCCTAGCTACATGAGGAGTAACTAACTCTAGAACCCAGACTAAAAGTTCCAGTCAGTCTGTCCGCAAAGTGATAAGGCTTTCACTCATTACACCAGCGACCCAGATTCGGGAATGAGCCTGGGGTATCAGAGGCCCGCAGGGGAGAGGAGGATTAAGCATCGCAGTGAATGCTCTTCACTTCTGTGGAGGGAGATGCGTTATCCTCGCAGCAATACAGTAGTGCAGAGCACCAAAGGGGAATGGGGAGGATGCTGGCATGGGATCCACACTGTCCATGTATTGCGTGTGCATGCAGTCTGGTCTCCTTCGTGTACAGGTATTCTCCAGTGGATTGTGGAGACAAAGTGAAATAGAAGCAGCCACAGTGCTGGCTTCACCGAGACCCCAGTATATCCAGGTGGGCCCCTGCCTCCTTGCTCACCTCCTGAAGTTGTGCACATTCAAGGGTATATGCCCTCCATCCCTTGTCCCACCAATGAGGGTAAGCCAAGGCTGTGTGGATGATGGCAGGCGAGGTAGGCTGGGGCTGGTGGGAGAGTGCCAGAGGGCTCCGGGGGAACCAGGTATCGGAGACAGGAAGCGTAAAAAGTAAGTTGCAAACTAAAATGGCCAATGAGGCAATGTTGCATGAGAAAATAAAAAGTGGTTTGGTACCATATAAACAAATCTGAAAAATGAAAATGTATGAGAGAAATATACTGGAGGAGGAGGAGGGGTTGTAGTGCCTTATGGAGTGAGTTAGAATTTTCATTTTGCCATGGGCTGCTACTGTAAAAGAAGGAGCTTGAGTCTGCCAAGTTAGATGGCAGTAGAGTGCCGTGCTGTCACCTGGTGGTTTGGGGTGTGCTCATAAGCCCCAGAATCCCACACTGAGGGTGACTGGGGGCCAACCACATTGCTGGTGAGGCATCTGACCTCCCGGGTGGGAGGGTGTGGATCAGCTGGTCTTGTACACCCTCTGCCAGTTGATTAGCTATATGAAGGGGCTGCTTGCTCACCCCTCGGGTGGAGGACAGGTGTAGCTGTGCTAATTGTTGGGGATGCAGGATGGTGAGATCGGGGGGAGTTGGAAGGTGGAGATTTAGATCACAGCTTTCCTCAAGAAGGTAACTATGAAGCAATCAGAAGGAAACTTTTACTATGCACTTTTTTTAATTACATAGTAACAAACTAATTTATGGTTTATAGGGACTCTAGGTCCTTCATGTCCATCTCCCTCCCAGCTTCATAAGTAGTAATAAAATAAGTACACAGTATAAACAGGAATATTCATTGTCATAATATCCTTTTCTTGTTTTACCTTTTTCAGCAGCCGTGGTGCATCAACATTCAGTTTGCAACATCTTTCCACGATGTGAACCGATCCATCCTCACTCCTGTACTCACTGAGAATCTCACTGCCCAGAAACACAGGAATCAGGGGGCACGTAGGGAATCGCTTTTCATATGCCTAGGCCGAAAACAAAGGGGGGGGGGTTGTTAATACCGTTTTTTGAGTCATTAAATTATTTCATTCTGTTTGGAAAGTGAAAAAATAAAAGACTATTTTTCAGTAAAGATTTCCAAGATTCCAGTGACTAATATATATGCTTGTAAGAACAACACTCCTCTTAAACAGAGTCTGATTTAAAGCAGCGGTGCAATGAAATTGAGTAAAAGATTTGATCCTACTTTTTTTTTTCCACTATAAAAGATTCTAGGCATCTTCCTTTTTTTCTGGTGGTAACATTTTCTAGTTCCACCAAATTTTGAGCCACCTTTTGCATAGCAATAGCACTGTAAGGCAGCCTGTTGGCACAGTGCTAGTGCTAACACGGAAGCACCAAGATATCTAAATGCAGCGAGAATGACGATCCTCCTCACAGCGTCGGTATGTGCCACCTCTTCCACCGCTGTTTTCTGTAGGGGACTGTGCCCCCTACACCCCGGACTCTAGAGTTCCAACTCCAGGTGGGGTTAGTCCGGGAGGAGGGACACCTGGGGGAAGGCGAAACACAGAAAAAGGACCATTACCGTGAATGTCGCCGTAATGGTCTTTTTTTGTGTTTCACCGTAGGGGTGTCGACCACAAGAGGTGATACATGCTAGCACTTATGACACTGGTCACCTGATTTTGGAAACAAGGTCATTTGACCAGGGGCAGGCTGGGGGGGGGAGATTAAGCGTCCCAGTGGATACTGTTCTTCCCCAGTGAGGGAAGGTCCCTTCAACTGCTAGCCTACTACCCTCTGGAAGCAGGGGAGGGTATTGTGCAGTTTGAACAGGAGTAGAAGGAACCATGCTGACTGCAGACAATGACACGTTCTGTATGCGTGCGTCCTGCGGGGAATGGGAGAAACTGGAAAAAAATCTGAGTTCTGCACCCGACACTCAGAAGGATCTCCCAGATGTTGCAGAGTCCTGTTTACCGATCCTCGCTAACCCCTGATGAAATCAGTAGTTTTGGGTATATCCCAAATACCTGTCCTTGCCTGGGGGGGTGCAAGCCAAGCCAAGCTCAGCGGAGGATGGCACCTCGGCTTCACATAAGGAAACACGAGCAGAGTGCTGGGAGGGGGGGCTGGAAAGAATTTAGGGGCAGAGAGCAGGGGGAAGAGAAAGACATAACAAAAAGAAAGAAAGAAAGAAAAGATACAGCACTGTAGACCTGACAAGGGTTAGGAGTAAAACAATAAATAAATAAACCATGCAGCACAGCATAGGAGGTGCCTAGAAAAGTAGATCTGATAGGTACTGTATGTTAATATTTGTAATTGTAGCTGAAACCAGCTTTTTGGAAAAAACATTTTTCGTTGCACTGCTGCTTTAAGTTTTTTTAATTTTCATTCATCGGTAGCCTAGTAGGTCCCGCTGGGCACACGTTCTGTTTAGAGAGGTGACCCCGGAGCTCCGGGAGGTTAAGTGGCTTGTTCATGGTCACACAGTATGCAAGTAGAGATATCAACTAGAGACTGAAATGTGTGGCTCAGCCCTTGGGCAAACTCAGCAAATAGAAGCATTTCAGAATGTGACAGAAAAGAATGAGCCTTCTGTCAACCAAACACACTCACTAGTAAATATTAAAGCAGCTTGGGAGGCAGAGGCTAACTTGTCATTACAGAGAAGGACTGGGGATGGAGACTCTTAAAGGATTGGAAGACCACTTCCTCACCCTCCTGGGGGGGGGGTTCTGGAGAATTTTTGTTCATTACTTCCAGACCCCTACAATTACCAAACATTTCCAAACTACCTACACAGTTGGTTGCTGGAGGCAGTGTGGAAGTGAGTGGGTTCCCATTGGCACATTTTTTGGGACTGCTCTAGACTTTGGCCATTCTGGGCACATGTCCAGCATTGTACCAATCAAATTTTAAACAAGACCGTCCACGACATGTTCACTGATTGGGTCCTGGGGTTCCCTACAACTGTCTCTCTACCCAATGATATCCGCCTGGTAGCCCTTGTTCTTACATCAGGTGCCTCAAAATGTATAACTGCACATTGGTTAAAAGATGAATCCTTCTCTTTTGCGGAATGGCAGAACAGGGTACACCGTCCATCTTCATGATTTAGAGCTAATGATAGTAAAATTGCACTTGAGAGACAGTGAAGGCCAGGATGGGTGGGGCACCTGGTAGAGGTGGGACTCTGAAAAAGCGTCTTTCTGACGGGAAACGTATGTCTGCGTGTTGCTGCTCGAGTGCTGGCTGTTTTACTGTTGTTTGTATGTTACAAAATAAATAGTTTTATCTGGACCTAGCTTAAAGGTAATTTTTTGGTCGTTACTGTGAAGCCCAACTACCTAGTTTGTTGACTCTGAGACTGCTCCAAATAGGAGGCCCACACAGCTGATAGTCATGCCTACTGATATATCCCCCAGATACAAAGCCACATAAGTGGGAGCTCCACAGAACCAGTGGAACAGATAAGGGAAATAAAGGAGTATTTTACTACCATTTTTGCATGGTTTACTTCCACTTTCAAATTTAAGGAATTTGCTTCTCTCCCTGCACATTTACACTGGTTGCTACATAGTCACAAAATTAGCAACTTCATACAATGCTACCAGCCATGGGTCCACACACTACCTGAGTGTAAGCAGTAGAGTTGGTGACAGAAATCAGTATCAGTTGTGTACCTTGCAGTATACAGTTTTGGGAGCTGCTCACAGGCTGGCCAGAAGAGCGACTGTAACAAAGTAAAATGTTAAAACTAGGGGGCACAGAGCCGGCCTGGTGGCGCAGAGGGTTGAGGCACTGAGCGCCTTACTTCATGCTATGCTGGCAACCCAGGTTCGGGAATGACCTCGGGTCATCAGGGGCCAGCGTGGGGGGGCGAGCAGGATTGAGCATGCTGGCGGGTAGTTCTCCTCTCCTGAGGGTACCGAGGGTGGGTTGGTGCCCCCACTTAAGTACCGCTCCCACCAGGTGGAGGTCTGGAGGGTAGTGTAGACAGAGAGGGGGGGTGGCAAAGTTTTTGGAGGTGGAAGGGGCAGAGCTGGCACCACAGGGTATGAAGCATGCCTCAACACACTCACACAGCCATGTGCCAGAGCCTTGGGGGGTCAGGGGAGAAATCTGTAAAAAAAATCCCTGTGTGTCCCTGTCGCCAGTTGGCGGGAGGAGGCGACGGAGATCAAAAAGCTAAATAAATAAAAAAAAAACTAGGGGCACAGCAATTCATAGCAGTGGGAAAGTATTACAAGACTCATCAGCAGTATCAGACAAAGAGAGTTGGTGGCTGCAGCTCAGTGGGTTTGAGACTTAGCTTAAAGTTGGGGGCCCAAGACGGGTCAATGGATGGTATTACTACCATTTAGATGAAAATACTACCAAGTGGAAAAAGCTAGCTGTACATACTTCCCTGTTCAAAAATTATCTGGACCTCATGGGCACAACAACCAGGAAGTGCACTTTACCCAAGGGAATGAATAGCAGAAGAAACAAACTGATGCCAGTAGACACCCACAGCAGGTCAGCACCTTCACTAACAGTTCAAAAATACTCTGTGAACATTTTAGTTTATGACACAGATATTGAGTTCTTTATTATTTAAATAAATTAAAAAGCATACCTCTCCCTAGTTCATACACCAGGTTGGGCGACACAAACAGGTTACCAAGCAGGTGTATGTCTCTCCATTTTTCACAGATAGCTGCCCTCTATATTCCAAGGCTCCATGGCTATATTTAAAAGTCCAAAGCCACAAAACAGATAATAAATCAATGTATTTACTTGCTTGAGGATAAACCATGCCGACCTAGCCCACTAGCCCGAGGTACGTAGCCACTCCCTTAATGCTTCAACGTCATACCAACATCTTCCTCAGAAGTGGTGAACAAACCCCCCTGATTCCATTTAAGAAGATCATAATTAAAGACACAGACCACAGAAAACACACCACCAAAGATTTAAAGGAGAGAAAGAAGAGGAGGCTGGGAAGAACTGCTAGTGCCTGTGGTTATGTTCGTTTCTTCTGCTAGTCATATCCAGGGCCGGCCTTAAGGATAGGTAAACTAGACGATCACCTAGAGCACTATGCGATTGGGGGTGCCTTGAAACAGAGCTCCATTTTTTATGTTTCATATTTCTTTTTTTTTTTTCCTTTTTTTAATGAGCATCACCTGGACGATGAAAGTTATACAGCCAAATGTTGCATCTTTGTGTGTGTGTGGGGGATTGAACTTGCAGACTTGTCCACCATCAACCATCACCTTCGTTTCCACAGCTCCACCTGTATAATCAGCCATTGTACCCCTGCCCCCATTAGTGCATGCACAGTGGTGGAGTGGTTGATCGGTTTTGGTGGGTGGCAGCAAGGGGAGCCAAGAGACAGGCAGCACAGCATTAGCAAGGTGGGTGTTTAAGGAGGGAGCTGGAAAGAGCCAAGCCAAGTTGGATGGTTTTGCTGGGTCACGGGTGTTGAGGAAAGAAGAAGGAAAAAAAAAAGGCAGCAAAAGTGAGCAAAATTGAAGAGGCGAGACTGCGAGAGGACTGGAGGAGTAAAGATCAGCAGCTGACAGGTTGTGTTTCTCTTCCAATGGCATGGGTGTGCAGCTCTGGGTCAGGTGAGTCTCTTTGGTACCAATACCATTAGTGCTGGGATGGGGTGGGCCAGCAGCATGAAGCATCAAAGGCAGCAAAACACAAAGAACTGCAAAAGAAGGGACAGTCAGGAGAATGAGTGCAGTGCTCCATCGAGAGGAGAATGTTTGTATTAATTTTTGGTTATTGATGTGATGGGAGGTTTCAGTATACATTTTTGGGGGAACTTCCAAGGGGTTGGTGTGCAGCAAAGAAGGTGCAGTGCAGTCGTGGCAACAGCAAACATGTAATCTCTTTCGCTTCCACATTCCCTCATGTCAGAGAGAGATGGCATCGGGGTGAGAGAGAGAGAGAGCTAGAGAGAAAGAGAAGGGCAAAAGAGAGGCGAAGCTGTGTGAGCGGGGAGGGTCACAAGGTGTATGATAGTTACCCCTGGGTGGTGTGGCATCCCTCATCTCTGTCCACAGCTTCTTGCTGGCAAACTTTCTATTTGCCTTCTCGAGTGTTTGCTGTTAATTACTGTTAATTGATAAGGTTTGCAACTTTGGGCTCATCGTCCATTCAGACAATATAAGAGGGGAGGGGTAGGATTTGGGTGGGAGGGGGCAGAAACTGGGCACGACTAGGGAGAGGGACAGACATGTGGAAGGGTGGGGTCTAAGGAATGGGGTGGAAAGACAGAAACTAGAGCACAAACAGGGGTTGTGGCAGGGTACAGATGGGACTGAGTGGTATAAATGAAAAAGGTGCAGAAACTGGGAAGGGAGCTAGAAATGGGGGGTTTTAAACTGTAGGGGTTATGTAGGTAAGGATGGAGTAATGGAGTCCTAAGTTAGAAACCCAGTGCTCCTAGACTGATTTGGTATTTTTCCTGCAGATTGCATTAATTTTCCTGTATACCAGTGCAGGACTATGGGACCAGTTTTCTAGTAGATAGCTTCATTTCCCTGTAAAGTACAGGAATCTGTAGATCAGGGAGCTCTGGAAACCCAGTGACAGGGATGGGGGCTTTTAACAACAGAGTTTAGGGATATTCACTGTGGGTACGTACAGGGGGCGGACTTGAGTTGGTGCAGTACAGGACTGGGGGGTAGTGTGTGTGTTGTAGGTGGTAATGGTCATTTTACTCTCTGAAGGGAAGAATACAATTCCCCTCGACCATCCCCCTATCTGTTGACAAGGCTCCTAGGGGCTGCACTATTTTCTGCCTTTAGAACCATGTTCATGCAATACATTGTTCTAATCTGTAACCATGATGTCTTTGTGTACGTGTCCATACTGGTTGCTTTTTTTTAAGCTTTCTACTTTGTAACTTGACTAATTCACTGATGTGGAACCTTTGTAAAAGAGCTTGCGCTCAAAGATATCAGAGAATGGCGAAGGAAAGCGGACGACAGGTTTGGGAGGTAGCCAGGGTAATCCGACTGTGAAGCCCAGGCAGACTGGTACTGGTGGATAAAAAGCTTGATGTTGGGGAGCACAGCTGTGAACCTGGAGACCCAGCAGAATCAGGTTTAAATCACACAACCATCATTTACATACTGTGTGATCTTGATCAAGTCACTTAACCTCCTTGTGCTTAATTTCTCTTAACAGACCACAACTGGAAACAAACGTCTACTCATTGTGCCTGTACAGACCAAAAATTCTAAATGTATAGAATAATGTGTGGGCAGCCATGCTCAACAAGGTTGTGTTTCCATCAAGGGGTTGTTATAACACGATAGGGACCTCCAGAGCAAAGCTCGAGAGGTCCTCAATGATGTCATCACAATTCCTGAGACGCAAACCTAGTTGAGTTGGTCTGGCTGACCATATATCCTTCCTTCCTTTTTTCCTCCCTTCCTTCCTCCTTCCCTCCTTCCTTCCTAAAATATTTTACTAGGTCAGCAAAGTTTGGATGGACTTCTTTCCAGCTATGACCTGGGGAGGAGAGGATTGGGAACAGCAAGGAGATACAGTACAGGCATTCAAATGGAGGCAAAAGAAACTAATACAGAAATAACATGTAAGGTCCTCTATACTTTAAATGAGGAATAATGTAAGGGTAACTATATGCAGTGAGCCAGTGTTTTCAACACAAAGTGGGCAACATTGTGTGAGTGTGTGTGTGTGTGTGTGTGTGTGTGTGTGTGAGTGAGTGGAGTGGAGAAACTGAAAGCTGTGGGAGTGACCACGAGGGGGAGAAATGCAACTTAGTTAGTGATAAAATGTGCACATAGCATCTTTAGAATGTGCACAACAACTTCAGATATGCACAACAACATTTTCAAAGGGGCTGCTTTCCATACACAATAAGCCCTGACTATAACTGTATTTTAGTTACTCACCCTGCCACCTGATGGAGTAAACACAATACACAAACTCGCGCTGTTGTTCCTGTTTCACAGAGTAGGTTTACTGGGCATGCTTGGCTCTAGGACATAGCTACTGTGGTAAGGTGAAAAGTCATTGTACCACATGAGTTACATCACTACTATGGTACAACAGGATTTTGAGTGGTAAGGATTTCCATACACATCAATCCCTGACCATCAACTATATTTCTCAAGACATTACACTGAGCCAAAGCCTGTTTCCAGATAGTCCCAAGAGCACACGGAGGTTTAAGTAATACTGTCAACTCCCTTAGGTCTCAGAGTGCCTCTAGTTTAAAAAACAAATGTTATAATTGATCACATTCCACAGAGATTGCTGATGTAGCTGGTGGTTTGATTGTGATTCCTTTTTTACCTTTTAAAAGTGAAAATCCTGGTGTTACCACACAAAAGTGTTTGGTTACAATCTTTGATCAACTCCTATTGCATCTTTCTTGGACGTGGGAACAACCCCAGCAGAGTCTAGCCATTCGTGATGCAGTGGGAGGGAAGAAAACTATTGCAGAATGAGTGGCTGCCTTAGCTGGGGGTGTTCCTGCTGTTCAGGAAGTGTGCAGTACAGATCAAGGATATGAAACTAAACAAGGTTGAGTATAATTTCACCATTAGCATGCTTTTCAGTTCTGCTAAAAAGGAAGTAAATACAAAAAACAATGAAATCAATGGATTTTAGAGAAGATAAGCAATCATAAAATGCGTTTTCAACTAGAAATAATATAGGATGCAAAAGGGTTGCAGTGTCCCTTTAAAAGTGACTTGTTCAGGGCCGCACAGTTTGCAAGTGACAGTTGTGTGGTTCAAACCCAGGTTAACTGGGTCTCCAGGTTCACAGCTTGGTGCTCTAACCTCTAGGTTATACTGCCTCTCACTGATATAAAATGAGGGATGTCAAGCAAGTATGTTACTTTCTTCCTGCTCTTTCGATATACTGCCACTGGACCATGGCGGGTGGATGAAAGGAATGAAAGACTCAGGAAGTATCCCATTTCTCAGTCTTATTTTTAGAGCTGTCTCTGTCAGGGGTTCTTGTTAGAATGAAACCCATTAGACCCTAGTCAACAGGGTTAGGCTGCTTGGGGTGAGACTAATTTATTTTCAGTCTGTGATTTGTTTTTTCAGGGTTGTACAAAGTGATAGTTAAGCAATTAGTCCTGCTAGAGAGGGCCTTACCAGTCCTATAATGCCTCAGTTTGGTATAGAAGTGGCCAAGTTGAATCCTGCCCAGGGCATTTTCTGACTATTAAGCCTGATGAGGAGGGCCTTACTGCTACAGTATTAATAACTTATCAATTTAAAAAAAAAAGTTACGAAAGCCTAGATTTCATGTAAAAAAAAGGTATAGTGCTGCACCTGTGCAGTGGGTCCTGTATTCTGCTCATACTAGCTGCCCACTACCAGTAGAATAAGGATGACTAAAGGACCAATCAGAACATATGATTTCCCGCTGAACATTACATGAGGTTTATAATCCTGCATATACTTGCCCTGCCTGTGCTTTATGATAATGTGTATACATTTCATAAATATTAACTATTTAACATATATCTGTGACCCAGTTGTGTGTAGTGGAATAGGTAACAACTTACTGAAAATGTATATATTCTTCCTGAGGACACGATACCAAGTGAGGCCCATCACATTAGAGAAAAGGTTCAGAATATTTGGAGCATATGGTTATCCCTGCTTGTCTGTCTTGTATTGAGAAGAGGAATCTACCAACTGGACCGGTTGGTTCAGTAGTCTTGAGGGCACTGTGAGTATGTCCGTACAAGGGGGCAAATGAGAAATAAACGGGATATGTAATGGCTTGACTCAGAATAGACATTTTATCTTCAAGCGTGTGGGGACAAAACCAGAACATACAAGTGGCAGAGCCATGGGTGAATTGTGAAAGTCTTGCCCACTTACAAGTAATAAGCTGCATATCTTGAATCAAGCAATTGCTTATTTAGTTTATACATCACTTTACTAGTCAGTTTGGACTGCTTCTGCGTTAGTGCTGACCTGGGATCTCAGATGCTCTATAATCAAATGATTATGCTTTAAACTTTTAAACAGAAAGTTACTTGGTTCTGCACAATACCCGTCGTGCTAGACCCAGTTGAGGAGCAGCTGTCTGGGGCCTCCTAGCTTAAGTGTGTTGCCACATTGGGAGCAAATGCATACGGTTCTGTGTACCAGGAGCGGAACTTTGCTTGTTTCATTTGGAATTGCTCTCTCTGACAACTAATGCGTGCAAAACTAGAGAAACAATAGCCAGGGAAGAGCTGAACCTTATTAGATGGAACATGGCCAGACTTCAAGCAAAATCTAATGATGGTGATTTGGTAAAAATGTATTTGGACATTTGACATAATAGTCTTTCAAGAAACATGGCTACCAAATAATGACAATTTCACATTAGAAGGATAACAATCTTGGGAAACAAAAGTAGTAAAACAATTCACATTTGGCAGACCAAATAGGGGGTCTCTATATCTTGGAATCCACTAAGTAATTTATTGACTCTAAGAAACTTGACCTGGGGGATCTCAATATTCTTTCTATAATAGTTTCTGTACAACAAAAAATGGGATGCAATTGCACTAAACATATACTGTATATTTTGACATTCCACATTGCTGGCTACACAAAGGATGCCCTAAATATTTTCACAGAGGTGTTTATTTTTATAAAAGTCAGATTTCAAAACATTACTATCATTTTAGCAGGGGATGCACGTGCACATATAGGTTCCTCCTTGCAGCAAAAAAATAAAATAATAATAATAATTGCAATTTAGATGACATATCAGGAATTTCTTTAAAGAAATCCAAAAATTAAAAAATAATGTTGAGAAGTAGTAAGCTACTGGACATAGCAGATGAGTTTATGTTTAGGCTGCTCAACGACATTACCAATGGAGATCCGGCTAGTGGTAATATTACTTATGCAACACAGACAGGGGGAAGAGTACTAGACCTTTGCATTGTAGACACTGTGTTTTTTTCAATGCAATGTATTTTCCTGAAATATATTTTTGGGAAAGTAATCACTGACTGCATTTGCCTGAATCTGGCAAATATTTATTATAACATCAAACGAAAGCAGAGAAGATGTCAATGCAGATAATAATCTTTGTATAACAAATTCTAGGAAGATTAGATGAACGCTGTTTACTCAGGAGCAACTCTCAAAATATTTGGAGAAAGTATCTATTAACTTATTGGAGAAACATCTCTGCCCCAAGGGATTTCATGTTGTTTCACATCCCCACCCCTTAGGTAAAACATTCAGTATTTCTTTTTCTAAAAAAGTTAACTGCCATTAGGAATGTCATGTTTCTTGGGGTGGAGGGGGGTGAAGATTTAAAAAACAAAAATTCAAGGGGGTGGGAGCATGTGACAGGGCTTAATAAGGCCCTGTCCTATTTGTTATGCAGAAAGACTTGAATGCAGGGATCTGTTCTATCCTCTCCTTTTCTGTCTCCTGTCTGTCTGGTTGCACAACCAAATGTTCTCGTGAGACCTAGGAACTGATCACTCTGACAGTCTCACAATTCTCTGCCTCTCGCTATCTCTCCACCATCACTTGCTGACATGTTTCTGTCTTTTCTTCCCCCTTCCGTATCTGCAGTTATAAAAATATATGTTAATATTTTGGGGGAAAATATCAGTGATATTGGGATCCCTTTGATTAAAATGTATATAGTTGAAATGATTGCAAAAAGCTATTTGGAACTCAAGGGGCTAAACTTGCCATGCAGCGCAAACTTTTACGGAGCTGTCAGCAGGGGGCCAGATTGGGATACTGTTCTATTTATTGCACCAACAAGGAAACTGACAAGAACATTTTGAGAAAAAACAGGATGGCTCTTAACAAGTTCCCATGCAAAAATGTATAAAAAGAGCAGCAGTGCTTTTTAGGGCTGTGCGAATACTTTTTTTCGAATATTCGGCCAAATATTCAGTGTTCAGTTCCGAAATATTCGGTATTCATATTCGGGTGGCTGGGAGGGGGGTATTTAAAAATAAAAGAGCACCCCTCCTCCTGGCCAGCATTAAATAAATGTTTTTAGCCCTGGTGTCTAGTGATCCCAACCCACACCCCTGGCCACTCGCCGGTCTAAAATAAAGAATCCCCCCCTGCCCAGACTCTCAGCAATATCCTCAGTCCTCATCCCCAAATGTATAAAATAAAATAATTCCTAATTTTCCTGGTGTCTAGTGGACCTCCCAACCCTGTCAGGTAGTGCCACCCTCCCCCACCCATGACCCCAAGCGGGCCACTGGCACAGCCCTCTACTCACCTCCACGGCTGGCAGCCCGACTGAGTTTTCAATGAATGAATGCCATTTCCTCCATCCCGCCCCTCCGCTGGTGACTGTAGCAGCTCCCCTCCCCTCCAGCCCCTGGTAATGCTAGTTCCTAATTTGCTGGTGGCTGAATCTGTCCAATGAATGAGCGTGCTTGTACAAGCACGCGCATTCATTGAAACTCAGTCGGGCTGCCGGCCATGGAGGTGAGTGAGGGCTGTGCCGTGTCCCATTTGGGGTCATGGGTGGGGGGGAGAGGGGTGGGGCACTACTTGACAGGGTGGGTGGGGATCCACTAGACACCAGGGGAAATTAGGGAATTATTTTAATTTTTATATATTTGGGACTGTGGATATTGCTGAGAGTCTGGACGGGGATTTTATTTGGACTGGCGATCGGCCGAGGGTGGGACCACTAGACACCAGGGCAAAAATATTTATTTATTGCTGGCCAGGAGGGTGGGAAAGACTTTTTTGTCCTTGCACACAGCTGAATGCCGATTAGTGGACTCTTCGGTATTTGGTTCCGAATATTCGGATAGTCCATTATTCGTGGTATTTGGAAATTAATATTCAGTATTCGCACAGCTCTAGTTTCTTTTGCTGGAGACAGAGACTGAGACTTGGAATTAGAGATACCTTCAGATGAAGGACTTTGTTTTCTCTGTTTGTTCTACCTTTTAAAATAATTATACTGAATAATTTGTAGTTTTTATTTTGCTGTTATTGATCATAATAAAACGTTACTTGCAAATTTTACAACTACTCTTGGTCTTCCTATGCTTCCTGACCTGTGCCTCAACAACAGTGTCATTGGCAAGTTTGCCTAGGGGCGCCACATACCCTAAGGCCAGCCTTGTTCATATCCCCCAATTAATTTGACCTTCACATATGGAGGGACATTACAGAGTCCATAGCAGTAAGAGCATGGGCAGTTCTTCCTCCTCATGCCTCCCAGTAAGTCATGGCAGCAACAAATAGTCTTGGTCTGTAGTCCAAATAAAGCCTTCACACTACACTTGCACGGGTTAATCAGAACAAACAACAGACAGTGCACTCCAACATTTTGTCTTTTTATTTCAAGTTGGTTTTTTTTTGTTACTGTTTTTATTGACAATCGATTAGCAATTAACAGTATCAGTTGCTCCACTCTGGAGCGGTCTAATCAATTATGAGTTATACAGTGGTTGTGGTCGTTATGTACTCAAGCTATTCACAGAGACAGACAGGCCCTGTTTTCCTCACCACTGTTGGCAATATGTGATGTATACCACCAAATCAAATGGCAGTGTAAAAGTGTACAGGATTGTGTAACCCCATAATGATTCATTTTTATCCTGCACATTACTACTGTTCTACAGTCGTACTGTTATGCCTTGTGAACCGGATTACATGTTGATGTAATATGTAATGTCTTATATCTCTGAATAAAACTGAGTTAAAAAAAAGAAAGAAAAGAATGAGCCTTTGCCAGTATTAGAACTCTGAGCTTTGGGTACCAAAGCCAGGATCCCCTCCAGTCAGTCAAAGAAGAAATTTCTATTACCATGACAGTAGCAACTCTGCTAGTTGCCGTACTCTCAGCCACTGCAGCTCCCACCATTAGAGGACACAGAGTACAAGTTATTTTACTTCTGCTGCTGTGGGTTCTTGCTTCACAGAAACTGGTGGCATTTTAATTTGGGTTTTAAAACAGGCATTCAACACAGGGAGGCCCACCACCACCACTGCCATCAGCTATTGGACTGTACTATTGTTCACAATCAACAGAAGCAATTTCCCATGCTTAAGAACTGGCTTTGAAGACACAAATCTCTCCATTACCAAAACTCAAATGTAAGCCCATATATGATCCTCTGCTATAAGCCCTTATATTATCCTCTGCTGTCTGAGTTGCATGACTGGCAAATGAGTCTTCAAAGAACAGAGCAGGATTGAAAAATACTTTTTTACATGCAAAATGTGCATAATTATGATCTGTAGCACTAAGGCTTTGTTTCCTGTACATACAGGTTGGAGCATGGCAGTAAACATAACTGCAGCCCTCAAGTCCTGCCTAGAAGAACAGCACTTGTGGAACAAATTTAAAAAGCATCTGTATGAGGCTAACCATTGGGAGTGTTTTTAGATCAAAATTACCTGTCCATTAATTTGCTGCTTTCTGTGGTATAAATTTAGGAGGGACGTAAAAGTATTACATCACGGAAAGGGGGAGGAACAGTTGAATAGACTGCCAAGCACACGGGTGAGATCCAAGACTGTCTGGGGGTGTGAAGTGGGATGGTACAGGTAGAGGGGTGGGGTGGCTATGGGATTGAGAGGTGGGAAGGAGCAAAGATACAAGGTGGACAGAATTCACATCTGGGAGATCAGTCTAAGACACATGGCAGTAGGCTATTGTGTGTTCTGGTAGAACAGGGCAGCCTCAATGAACTCTGAGTCTTTTTCTGCCTGCAAACTTTCTGTTTCTATGTCTGGTGCCCGTTATTCAAAAGTCCAGCAACGAACCCCATCAAGTCCACTCCCTGCACATAAAATAGCACAACAGTGTGATGGCATATAATCAAACGAGCACAAAGCAATGTGTGTTCGTGCAACTGCAGTATGAATATATCCCATGAGAGCAGCACTGCACAAGGCACAAACTCCAGCATAGGTGCAATAAGCACCTGCATGAAAGACCTGATAGGGTTCTAAGTTGTAGAAGGTAGGAACACTGAGATACACAACAACTGTTTCCAAGGCCCTAAGGTCTTTGTGCATAGTGCACACTTGCTTTTTTTGGAAAGGCAAAATGCAAATGACCCTTCTCTTCTTGCAAGGCACCAATACCTCCTTAACATCTCATTATCTATCGCACCTTCTTACAGCACTCCGAGTCCCAACACATGGGTTATAAGCGCTCTTCTCATAGGCTGATGCACAAAAGGAATCCAAAATTTGAAATCCGATCCTTCTCCTCCCTTGTAGCTCCCAGAATCCCCAATTCTTTTTGTGCATCTTCCCAGGCTGTTCACATTTCTTTCATTACTTGCCAGTTACATGTCATTATCAAGGCCTATTGCTCCTTGTAGTAGATGGAAGCTGTGGGCTGCATAGTACAACACAGCGATCTCGATCACTGTCACAAACGTAATACATGAGGACGCAGTACATCTTTTTACACTGTGAAATTCTGGTACAGTATATGTATTGGTATCATTTAGTCCAGCAAGACAAGTCCTAATGTGCTTGTTTAAGTTCCACAGCCGGAGTATGCATTACGATCATATTAATGTCTACCAACCTTGGGTTTCGAATTAATTTACAAAATGGCAAGGGTGTGCATTATATATAAGTAACATGCCACAACAGGGTTTACGTTAGAGGATTTTAGAAAATGGGCTGAAGATGTCCTGCTATTTGACTGGCTGAGAGCCATGCTAGGAGGGTACATTAAGTACCAGTACAGCCCAGCAAAGAACAAGTGCCAGCCCAGTATGCCACTACATAACAGAAATCACTGCGCCAAAGCTGAAAGGGGGAGAAAATCACAGCCATATTTTTTTTGTCGGTTAGCAAGTGCTTCCCACCACCACCACCACCAGCAAGTACAATTGTGAACCAAATCACAAAACGGCAGCATGCCACAGAGTAAAACAATATATTTTTTTCCCCATTAAAAAAGGTTTTTACTTTGAAACACTAGCATGTCACGTGCTCAGCACTAGTCTAATACACCTAAACCCGATTCTTGCTACATCCACCCACGCAAGCAAACTGTTCGTTTTTTTTTTTTTTATTTAAAAATCAAAATGCCTTATTTAACAAGCCATGGCTATCTTACGGCTGCTCGCCCTTTCAGCCTTTAGACACAGTTTCATACTGTCCCCATCCTCCGGCCCCTCACCCAATCTCCACTATGTCACAAGCCAGCAGCGCACCTCCATCTGTGGGCACGGAACCCAAGAAACTACCACTGGTCTCGTCATCCAACCAGCGGTACATATACAGAGCACAAACACTGGGGTGAGGACAAGAAGGTAACATAAGGGGTGGAGGGGCTTGAGAACTGAAAAGAAGGGTAAACAGCCAAAAAAAAGGAGATTATCAGGGACCAAGGTTAAGTCTAAATTAAAAAAATAAAAATACCAAACACTGCAGAGCCCTCTACTGGCTAATACAGCAGTAGAGGGAATACTTTACAAAAAAAAGGACTACAAATTATTTTTTAATAATTTTTTAGCAGTATTTTATTTTTGTAATCCTATAAGAAATGAGACCTGTAGCCCATTTTCTAAGCACAACAATACCCTCCAGGTGAGTGGTATGAGCAATACTAGACTTTTCAGGGGCTATAAGGCCCTTTGCCTGTGGTGTTGGAACTCATTATGCTCCTGGGAAGTCCAGTATTGCCCAATACTGCCCACCCTTTCAGGTACTACTGCTTGCTTAATGCACAACATCCATGAGGCTGAAGGCAGAGTATCCTCACACACCTGAGAAGTATATCAAAATCCTATGCTGCACACCCTGGAGGGGCTTATTACACTTATAATATGGCTCTAAGTAGTTTTTTGGGGGAGGAACATGAGATTCAGCACCTGACTGTGTGTTTCTATAGATTATAGGTACAAGGGGAAATTGAAATCAGAGAGGAACCTCTTGGGGGATAGGGGGGTGAGGGGTAGTAAGGCGAGCAGCCACTAGGTTGCTGGCTTTCGAGCAGACATTGAAAGACCTTTTGGCCTATTCTGCTGGCTTTTAGTATGTCAGTATGTTAGTATTAAATGCATGATAAGGTGACATCTCTCGAGCAATGAAATTTCTACATTTTTTCTTGCCATTTTATACAGGATTTTAATGCACTTCTCAGGAGCACAAGGACACTAAGTCTTCGGCCTTGTGGCTTTCTACACTCCTGGGGCATGTATCGAAATCCTATAATGCAAACCCTGGTGAGGCTTATTACTTACGTACTCCACCCTCTATCCAAATTACTGCATACAGCTCTATTACACGTCTTTTTCTGTCCCCTTGGTTCTCCAATGCATTATAGCTGGCATGTATAGGGTACCATGTTTGTTACAGTCTGTGCTATTTGCATGCTGCTAAACCACACTTTTGGCATGCATTCACTAGCATAAACTACAGCTTCCAATATAGGGATGGGCTCGCAAACCAACACCTGAGCTCTAAGATCCCAGTTTGTGAGGCACACACTATTTGAATATGCTGCCCCTGTGTCTTTAATGTGTGTGATCTTTGTCCATAACACTGTGGTTCCTTTTTATGTGTCTTTTTGATTCGTGCAGTTCTTTGTTTGTAGTAATATACTATGGACATGAATTAAACTGCAACAGAATACAGTGTGACCCATTCAAGTGACACAGTTAACACTAGGTTTTGGATAAAGGAAAAAGCATGAGCAAACCAGGCCTGTGCAAAAAGACAAGCCCATTACTTCACCTGGTCATTATTTCTATTGCAGATGTCCTTTTCAAAACAAAAGGATGAAGTGAAGGGATCTTTTAGTCAAGTTATTCTCTTTCACTGCAGTTTGGTGTGAATGAGCTTAATAATGCAAAGCGTTCCAGCTAGTAGTTCCGAGATACTCTGTGGCTATCAAACTGTTCCCACACCACTAGGGCATGCATCGAGCCTGGGTCCCACCTTGTAAAGGATTTCTTGTCCCAGGAGGTGGGCCAGGCACCAGTCAATAAACTCTCCCACACTTCCAGGAACAGTCCCACTGGCGCTTGACCCATACGTAGCCCAAACACTGGAAAAAAAACCTCCGCAAAAGCAAGGTAGGTCAGCACCAAAGTAAACCCATAAAGTGAACC
Organism: Neoceratodus forsteri; assembly: GCA_016271365.2. Classification (NCBI taxonomy): domain Eukaryota; kingdom Metazoa; phylum Chordata; order Ceratodontiformes; family Ceratodontidae; genus Neoceratodus; species Neoceratodus forsteri. The sequence continues at coordinate 116,211,326 of JADMNL010000025.1, forward strand.
ACTTATGGTCTGTCCCCGTTTTTCAGACTATATGCTGCAAAATAATTGTGGTAAGCAGAAGGAAACCACTCAAGCAGTCTAACCTCAAGAAACCCACTTTTATTAAACATTTGCCATTATAAAAAAAAATTCCATCATATAAAAACAGAACATGTGTGCAAATAAGTAAGCCCAAAGAATTCTCATCCTGCAGTGATCCTTCAGCCAGGAGGGCAGCCCCTGTCCCTTGCTCTTTTCTCAGTAGCTAGTGGCTGCCAGTTCATAGCCACTAGGAGGTATAGAAACACAGAAACATGGTATTTGTTGGCAGAAAAGGACAGCTTGGCCTACCCCAGTCTGCCCAGATGTTCCCTGCCAAATCTGTCTCCACAGACCTTAACTGGTCTCCGGTGACCCTCCCTTCTCTCTGCCTGTTTACTAATACACCTCTATGTTTGCCCATGCATGCTTGAAGCCCCCATGTTTTCGCCTCCATCACTTCTGTTGGCAGTCTGTTCCAGGTGTCTACCACCCTTTCAGTGAAGAAATATTTCCTCACATCTCTCTTAAACTTCCCCCAAACCCCTGGTTTAATCACATGCCCCCTGGTCCTGGTGCTCCTTATTTGAAAGAGACTCTCATCCTGCACCCTGCTCACCCCTGTGAGGTACTTGCAGGTCTCTATCATGTCCTCACTCCCTTTCCTCTCTTCCAGGGTGTACTTGTTGAGATCCCTCAGACCTGCTTGTAGGGATTCTTGTGCAACCCCAGCACCATTTTAATTGCCTTCCTCTGGACTGTGTCCACCCTCTTTATGTCCTTTTGAGATGCAGCCTCCAAAACTGGACACAAAACTTCAGGTGAGGTCTCACCAGCGAGCGACACAGTGGCAACACCACCACTCTCATCCTGTGGGAGATACCTCTCCCTATAGAAACACAGAAACATAGAACGTTCTGGCAGAAAAGGACCAGTAGGCACATCTAGTCTGCCCTATTTTCCCTGCCTAACACTACGCCCTGGACTCTGTTTGGTCACAGATGTCCCTCTTTCCTCCCTTACCTCTATTTATTATACCCATGTGCCTATCCCATACATGCTTGAAGCTCTCCATTATCTTTTCCCCCACCATCTCCTCTGGCAGGCTGTTCCAGGTGTCCACCACTCATTCTGTGAAGAAGTATTTCCTCACATCCCTCATAAAATCCCCCCCACGCAAGCTTCATGGCATGCCCCTGTGTTCTGGTGATCCTCCTCCAATTTAAGAGACTCCACTCCTGCACCATGTTCACCCCCATGAGCTAATTATAGGTCTCAATTATATCCCTTCTTGCTCTCTTCTCCTATAGGGAGTACAGCCTCTCCTCATACGGATTCTTGTGCAACCCGGACCATTTTAGTAGCCCTCCTCTGGACCGCTTCCACCCTGTAGATGTCCTTGCAGAAGTGCAGCCTTCAGAACTGGACACAGTACTCCCAGTGGGGTCTCACAAGTGAGTGACACAGGGGCAACATCACCGCCCTTCTCCCTATTCACCCCAGCATCCCACTAGCCCTATCCACTGCTCTGTAAATTTTCCCTGCCACTTTGAGGTCATCAGATATGATAATCCCCAAGGTCTCTTTCCTGTCTAGTGACTGTCAGAACCTCCTCCCACATCCTATACTCAGTGCCTGGGTTTCTATGCCCTAGGTGCATGATTTCCCACTTTTTGGCACTGAACCCCAACTGTCATGCTTTTTAACATTCCTCAAGTTTCCCCAGATCCCTGCACATTCTCTGTAAGACTGTCGTGTAACATGGCTGAAGCAAATTGAGTGACTCGTATATAAGCGACTCAGTTTGTGCACCCAAGGGGTTAGTGACTGGGAGGATATAGCGAGGGCCGGGAATAGCGAGTGTGAAGGGATAAAACAGCGAGAGCAATGGATGTGGGGAATAAAATAGTGCTAGCAGTTAAGTAGGGGAGTGCAGCCTGCTGCCACTGAGCTGGCTGATTGGTGTGGTGGTTACCGTCACTGTCTGGAGTGGTGATGTTTCTGGGTTCAGGACTGGCTGCAGGTGAATTTTTTTATGGAATTGTGAGCTGTTAGATATTTTTATATCCTCCCTCATTGTGTGTTCCCCTGTTCCCCAGTGTCCACACCCCCACTGGAGTTGGTTATACTAATTTGGAGGGTGTGGGGGGAATAGCCCCCAGTATTAAACTTAAAATTATGTTGTCCATGGCCATCGCTGTCTTGCAACGTGGTGTGTTGGCTTGATAGATGAAACTGATTTGGGCTAAATGTACTTGCTCTTGTGCGAGTCACCATTTTATTTTCGTGATTATGACATGGAACCTCTGCAAGCCCTCCTGAGCACTGTCCACCCTATTGCAGATTTTGGTATCATCTTCAAAAAAGGCATACCTTCCCTTCCGGTTCCTCAGCAACGTGACTTATGAAGACACTGAAAAGAACCAACCCCAGTACTGAGTCCTGCGGCACCCCACCAGTCACTTATGTATTATTCAAGTGAGTGCCATTGATCACCGCCCTCTGTCTCCTATCTGTTAACCAGTTTCTAACCGAATTTACAACTTTGGATCTTACCCCATGCTGCTGAGTGTCTTTATCAGCCTCCTGTGAGGCATCATAGTGTTGAACACCTTGCTGAAGTCCAGATAAGCTGTGTTCACTGCTCTCCCTTGATCTATTTCCCCTGGTCATGCAGTCAAAGAAATCCATTAGATATATTTGGCATGACCTCACCCCATGAATCTATGCTGCCTGTGGTCTTGCAGCTCACTGGATTCAAGATATTCTACCAGTCTTTCCTTTAGCAGGATTTCTATAATTTACCCACCACTGAAGTATGACTGACCAACCTACAGTTGCTTCTCTCCTCCCTGGTGCCACTCTTATGTAGAGGGACCATGTCACCCCTTCTCCAGTCCACTGGAATCATACCTGTTTCCAGTGAGCTGTTGAAAAAGTTTGACAGTGGCGCATCTAGCAACTCCCCGAGATCTTTAGAACCCTTGGCTGTACCCTGTCTGATCCCATAGCTTTGTCTGCCTTCAGAGCTGCAAGTCCCTTCTGCATACGGAGGGTATCACCAGTAGAAAAAGGGAGGTAGTATTGCCTCTGTATAGATCACTAGTAAGACGTCACAGATGGTACTGTGTCTAGTTCTGGAGACCACATCTCCAGAAGGACACAGACACACTGAAGACAGTCCAGAGGAAGGCAACTAAAATGGTGCAGGGTCTACATCAGAAACCCTGCAAAGAGAGACTTAAGGACCTAAATATGTACACCCTGGAAGACAGAAGGGGGGGGGGATGTGATAGAGACCTTTAAACACCTTAAAGGGGTAAATAAGGTACATGAGGGAAGTATTTTTCAGAAAAAAGGTGCTCACAGACAAGGAGGCATGACAAGAAGCTGGAGAGTGGTAGATTCGTGAAAGCTATGAGGAAGTACTTCACAAGAAGAGTAGTGGATTCCTGAAACAGTCTTTCAGCTGAGGTGGTGGGGGCAAAAACAGAGGTGGTGTTCAAGAATGCATGTGGGATAGGCACAAGGGAATAATAGTGGAAAGCAAGGTGGGGACAGAGAAAGAGCTGTAGATCAGGCATGATCTGCGGTAATAGTGTTGGTAGGGTGAAACAGGCAGATTGGATGGGCCAAGCGGTCCTTATCTGCTATCAAAATTCTATGTTTCTTTGTTATGTTTCTATAGGTATCCTGGCAAGTCCAGGTAGGAAGAACCTCTACAAGACAGGAAGGTGGCCCTGGTGGTGGTCCAAGGAAGTCCTAGTCAGTAGGTGCCCAGGGGGAAAATCGAGTTGAAGAAAAAAAGAAGTCATTAACTTGGGTTGGGCAAAATGTTAATTTTGTTAACAGAAATTTCTGTGACAGTAATTTTACAGAAGTGGAACTGCATGTAAAATATTCACTTGAGACCCCACCAATACTCCCCCCCCCCCCAACAGCCCAGTAGCAAGATGTTGTGCTGCTCTGCAGGTGACCCATGTTTGGGAACAGACTCAGAGAGTCACATCGCAGAGAAATGATGGGCTGGAGTAGCTGCGACGTGGCTGTGCACTCTACTTGGGAAGGGCTGGTGATGGTTTCTGGCACCACATTGACACCTGCAGGAGGGCCAGAAAGCTTGCTCCTCCACAGTGTGTCATGACCAAATGGTGCTGAAAATGACTGCTGCCTACACCATGGGTTGGAAGGAGAAATGGGTAGAACAATGTGAGAAAACAGTCAACTACCATCAGAATGACAGCTTTGGCCTGACACAGAGTATATCCCTGATTCAAGGTATATCCCTGTAGGACAGACAACTGGTTGGGAATAAAAATCTATATACATGGCCGCAGCATTGCCACTGGTGATACCAACAAACGTAGAGAGGGAATGAGCATGGACTGCTAAAGGACCAGATTAGGGCAGGAGGAATGAGCACACACAGGATGCTCTCCTCCTATGGAGATGAAGGGTCACTGCCTCTGCTACCACACTGCCACTTGGGTGACCACAGGTGGTAATGCAGCAGAAGTATTTAAGGTGGGAGGTTGTCAGCTGGGTTTCAAGTTGGCACACTTAGGCCCACTGCAATGACTGACCACATCTTCAGAGGAGTATCCCACTGGATAGACACTTACTGAAGGATTCTGGCCAGCCTGGAGGGCCTCCTTCTAGAGGCATGCCATATGGGGGGATGAAGTGGAGGTATGCCGGTTGGGGGGGGTGAAGGAGCGGTATGTCAGATGGGGTGAGACAGGGTTGAGTAAGACCTGTCCCATTTGTTATGCAGAGAGAGTTAAAAGCAAAGAACTATTCTGAGCTCTCCTTTCCTTTTTTTTAATTTAACATACTTTATTGATTATAACACATAATACAATATAACGATACCAAGTATAAACAATAGACAATATGTCACATAAGCTAACAGAAAGATAAATAAACCAGGAAATTCAACGTACCAAGAACTATAAAAAACCCAAATAATTAATCTAGCAAACCCCCCCATCCACCCACCCCTGCTTTGTGGTGTACACAATTACCAACCTGTTGAGGCCACATAGAATAAGAAAGGAAAAAAAAAAGGCCAAAGTAAATTAGCCACTGTACAAAACAGAAAATAAGAAAGAGAAGAAGATGTAACAAGAAGTAAAGGAGGTGGCCCAGTGAGAATCATGAAGGGCTTTTCAAGAAAAGGGAGAGACGCGAGTAGGCAGAGGGAGAGAAAGTAACCTGGTTGAGAGGCTCGTGGACCAGCCAATGTACCTTATCAATTCAAATAAAGGGCATAAAGTTTCCCCCATTTACTATTAAAGGAGGATTGGCGGTGATTCACGTTTGCTATTAATTGCTCAACTCAAAGTGCGAAAGACATTTCATGCAACCATTCAGTGTAAGAGATAAACCTGATCCATCCAGTGCCTGAGCACCAACTTTTTAACCACCATTGAAATTAGGGCCATATGGGATCTTTTCTCCCTCACCTGAATTTCAGAGTAATCACCAAAAACGCAAATCATGGGGGAGAAAAGGCCCTGTAATCCCAACAATGGGTCCAAAGTTGATTCTATTTGCCTCCATAAGGGAGATACTTTGTCACATGACCATAATATATGTAGAAGCGAGCCTTCCTCTTTATTACATTTGGAACATGTATTGGAGGACAGGTACTTCATCTGAGGCAGTTTAATAGGAGTATAATAGAGGTTATGTATAATACAATATTGTGTTAATCTGTACCGGTCTTGAGTATGATATATATATAAATCCTTCCATACTCGATGCCAGTTTATGTCTGTCTGGGAAGAAACTTTGCCTGATCTTAGAATCGGCAGCTGGTGGATGTTGCGGAAAAGTATAAAGCAGACCGTACAATGTAGCTATGCCATGTGGTTTATTAGCGGAAACGGAGATTTGCTGAAGAAAATCAGCAATTTGAGAGGGTTTGAATTTACACCCAAATGATTTAATTAAAAGATGCTTAAGCTGAAGAATTTTAAAGATTGCTGATGATGACCAACCGAACTTGAGTAAAATCTCTTCCGTGGTTAGAATAAGTTCCTGTGAATAAAAACTGGCAACAGTATGCACAGGGGAAATTGGTAACCAACTTCCAGTTATAGGAGTGCCTCCTATTTTGAGGTTTGGATTGGCACAAATAGGTTGGGAAAAATCTAAAATTGGAGACACCTTAAAGTAACTAAACAGCTGAGAAAGAACTCTTAATGATACACCAATCGGGAAAGACTGTAATGTTTTGGGTATATTTTTCCTTAATGTGTAAAAAAGAGATGCTGGAGCTAATCTATGAGACACAAACATGTCCGCTTCAATTTGCAACCATAATGGGACATAATCATGATGAGTAAGGAGTTCAGGAAGAGACAGCCATTTTCCACAGTTATACAAATGAGAGGCCCAATAGTAGAATAGAAAATTAGGAAGCCGGAGCCCACCTAGTTCCTTAGGCTGGGACAGTTTAAAATAAGATCTTCTAATTGCCTTGTCTCGTCATATAAATGAGTTGACGTCAGAGTGAAGACGTTGAAAAAAGGACAACGGTAACCATATATCTAGCACGTTTAAGGGATAAAACAATCTGGGTAGGACATTCATCTTGATGGTATTGATTCTGCCCCATAGTAAGAGTGGGAGATTTTTCCACCTTATTAAGACTTGCTGAATGTTATGCCATAAATCCTCAAAATTAAGCTTCCGCGACAAAGATAGATCCAAGGTAATATAAATCCCTAAATATGTAATGGAGCGTGGAGTCCACTTCATACCAAATTGTCTGAAAGCCAGGCTATAGGTTAAGTGATTAAGGGGAAAGATTTTGGTTTTACCAATGTTGAGTTTATAATTCGAAAATTTCCCGAATTTGTCAATAATAACCAAAGCCTCTTTTAGGGAAGAGACCGGATTCGAAAGGTGAAGGAGTATGTCATCGGCATAGACCAAGAGCAGGGGGACACTATTACATACTGGTATACCGACAATTAGAGGAGAGGATTTCAAACGCCTAATAAGAGGCTCAAGATACAGATTAAATAGGAAGGGGGTGCTCTCCTTTTCTGTCACTTGTCTTTTGCCTGTCTGATTGTGCAATCAAATATTCCTGTGGCAACTAAGGAACGGGCTCCTCCAAAAGGTCCCACAAACCCCCACTATCTCCCTGCCTTCACTTGCTGTTTCTTGCTTTTCTCTTCCCCCTTGCTTCTCTGGGATTAAAAAAAAGTATGTGAATCTTAATGTGAAACTGGGATCTCTTAGTTTGCAAATGTATATAATTATATTGTTAAAATGTATTTATTATTTATTAGATTATCAGAGATTATATCTTTGAGCTAAAAGCTCATTTACAAAGGTTCCTCGTCAATAGAAAACAACAACAAACAAGGAAAGACAAATGATTACAGCAGTTACAAGTGGGAAGGGGGGGAGCAAATTGCAGCAAATAAGCATTGTCAATAATACAGTAAATGAGGAACATAGATGCAAGTGTTGGTTATACCCAGACCTAGAATATGCCTGCATTCAGTCCAAAGTGCATAGGAGAGATAGGAGGTGGGTCAGGTTTGGGGGAGAGGTAGGGAGAGGATTTGGGATGATTGCAAAAGGCTATTTGGAATTCAAAAGATTAACCTTGAGATGCAATTTGACCTCCACAAGCTCATTTGCAGAGTTGTTCACAGAAGATCATTTCTGGAACACAATGTTCTATTTTGTTGCACCTGCAGAAAAGAAATTGACAAAGTTCTGACACATTTTGTGAGAAATAGGAGCTGTATCTTAAAGATCTCAGGATGCAGAAGTTAACTACCAGGAAAAGATATTATATAAAAAGACAGCAATCTTCTGTTAGGGAGAGTTAGAGAGAGAGGCTGAGATTTAGACTGACAGATACCCTCAGATGAAGGACTTTGTTTTGTTTGAACTGCCTGTACAAAAGCTATCCTGCACAATAATGAAATGCTACTTGCAAATTTGATAACTTCTTCTGGTTTTACTATGCTTCCTGACCTATGCCTCAGTAATAGTTGGTTTTAGAAGTGGGATTTTCGCCGTGTGTACTCTACACCGCCAGTTTTGTGTGCGGGTACTAGACTTGGTATCAGGGAATCATAGAAGAAAGGTATGGCCCCCACAACAGCAAGCCCAGAAGTGACTACAAAAAGAATGGCAGCCTAACTAGAAGCAGAAACAAAAGTACAGACTGAGACTGTACAGCTGGAACCAGTGTTGGAAGAAGAAGAACATACAGGGACAGAACCAAAAAGTGTGTCTGCCTTCTTCAAATGGTGGGCTGTACAACAAAGAGAGGTGGAGAAGCAGAGAAAAGAAGAGATGCAGTGACAGGAGCTGCAGAGAAAAGAAGAGATGCAGCGACAGGAGCAGATGAGAAAAAAAGAGATACTGTATAGTGATAGCTGGATGCCCTGCAAGTTATCAAAGCTGGAGGATCTAGTACAGGTCCAGCAGATCAACAAAACGCAAACAGCTTAAAAGACATTAAACTTACAAAGTTGTGTCCTTGGATGATACTGAAGCATACCTGACAACTTCTGAAAGGGTCGCTACAGCCTGCCAAAGGCCAAAACAGCAATGGGCAATCAGGCTGGTATCTTATTTGACAAGTAAAGCCCAACTTGCCTACAGTGCTATGGACACTTCTTAGTCAGAAAACTATGACCTAGTGAAAAGAGAAATCCTGAAAAGATTTGACATCTCAGGAGAGACCTACAGGCAGAGATTCCAGTCCCTGAAGTACAGCTCAGCCGACAATCCTCAAGAAGCCTTTACCCAAATCAAAAAACTCCTCACTAAATGACTCCAACCGGAGGGTAAAACCATTGCATAGATCATCAACATATTTGCAATGGAGCAATTCATCAACATCCTTCCCACAAACTTGCAGCTTTGGGTAAATGAACACCAACCAGAAAGTGGGGGAAAAGCTGTTTCTTTGACTGAGGACTATCAGATGACCAGACAGACACTACAGCAGTGAAGTAACATCACAGGAATGATAAGACCCTCCTTTTCCTCATTTAACTCCAGGTCAGATAAGAACTCTAATGGGGTAACAAATCTGAACCCAAAGACTTTATTTGCTATAATTGTAATAAGCCAGGCCATACTGCAAGAAACTGCCATAACAATAAGGAGAGTAACACTGGAGCAAATTTGGCCTGAGTAAAGTGGGGCAAATATTTAACAGATGTCAAGGTAGGAGATAAGACTGTGAAGGGACTTACAGATTTGGGAAGCCGACAGACCCTACTGCATGCTGACGTTCTGAGAAAAGACTGCAAAAGGGCCAGATACTTGGGTCATGTGCATCCATGGGGACACTTGGTACTATCCCACCACCTAAGTAACTCTGAACATTAAGGGGATGTCACACCAAATGAAAGTGGGAATAGTACCTCAGTTACCTGTACCTGTGATTATTGAAAATGACTTGAACAGGCAAAGAAAATCTCAAATACCGGGGACTCATTTCCTTTTGTGACTTTGATTCAGACTTTTTTGAGCCCAGCTCCAAGATCTAGAAGTCCAGGAAAGAAAGAAAACACCTGAAAAAACAGGGGCAACAAAAGAGTGATGAACATAAGGGGTTGACATACCAAAATGCTGAAACTAAACTGATAGATTGCGATTTTGTTTCTGAGCAAACTAACAATGTTTCTCTCCAAGGCTATTTGAAGCAGCTGGGGGTGAAACAAAAACAGGATGAACCAATGTTTAAAAAATGTAATGGGCTACTGTACAGAATTTGGGTTAATCCTCAGATGCAGGAACAGATAGAACAATTGGCCATACCAACGAAGCATAGAACTGAGGATGTACAGATTTTACTGGTCTGGGATTCATGAGGATATTGCTATCCATTGCAGTTCTTCTGCTGAATGCCAGAAAGTAGCCCAGCCCCAGGTAACTGAAAAAGACAAGGTGCTCCTAGTGCCCCTACCCTTGATAGATGTACCCTGTGAGAGAATTGCAATGGATGTAGTTGGCCCCTTAGACAAAAGTAAAATGGGTAATCGATTCATGGTGGTAGTACGTGACTATGCTACTTGGTACCCAGAGGCAATTCCAATGCATACTGTGTGTCACAGCTCCAAAAGAGGCAGCAGAACCTGACAAAATTTTCAGCAGGGTGGGTATACCTAAAAAGATTATACTGATCAGGGTAGTTATTTTGGTGCTGCGTTACTGAAAGAGCTGTACCAACTACTAGGTATCATTGCCATAAGAACCTCCCCCTATCACCCTCAGATGGTCTTGTTGAGCATTTTAATCAAACCCTAAAACGCATGTTAAAAAGGTTTGTGAAAGGTGAAGGGAAAGACTGGGACCAATATTTACCTTACCTGCTTTTTGCTTACAGAGTACCACAAGCATCAACAGGTTTTTCACCCTTTGAAATGCTGTATGACAGACAACCTTGAGGGCCACTAGATGTAATAAAAGAAACATGGGAAGATAGCTCCACTCAGAAAGAATCTGTTACATCTTGTATGTGTACACCAAGAAAGAAACTGGCAAAATATGTTGAAATTGCCCACAGTAACCAGGAAGAAGCCCAAAAAACAGCAGAAGGTTTATTATGACCATGGAGTAAAACAAAACGTTTCTGAGTCAGGTGAAAAGGTCTTGTTACTGTTACCCACTATAGAAAACAAACTGTCAATGACGTGGCTAGGGCCTTATAAAATGGTTAGACGTACTGGCATAGTAACTATGAGATTGCAACGCCTGAGAGGAAAAATCCTACCAAGATATGCTATGCTAACCTCCTGAAGAAATGGGTTGAAAAAACACCACACATTGCTTTGTTATTCTTACCAGACCAGAAACTGCTAAAGGAGATCTAGCTTATGACAAACTGCAACAAAATGTAACTTCTGATGCTGTAAAGGTGAGTGTTTCGGGGGAGTGGGGGGCTCGTGACTTGCTGCCTGGCTGATCGGACACACTTTCAGAGAGCTCCCTGACCGACATCCTATATTTGATTTATTTCTATATTTTCAACCTGTCCTTTGGCTCTGAAACTACCCAAACTAGTTCCTTTTTGTGCAGCAACCTGCTGGAGAACTTTATACTAAAATGGGCCGGAAAACAGCGGACCAAAAGACAAATTTCTTTGCTTCTCATGGTGGGGCCTGTAAAACCCTGTCTACGCCTGCAACCTCATCATCTGTGGAACAGGGTTCTGATGGGCCTGGACCAGCAACGCTGGATTCTCTACAGCTAGCGGTGACTGACCTAACAAAAACAGTCCAACAAATCGATAAAAAGATGGATACCTACCACGACAGAATGGTGGTAGTCAAACAGAAGCTGGATGGCATGGTAGATATGGTGAAAGCTGCGGAGCATTCGTCGGAGTGGGCCCAGGCTCCAGCGGCGACCTACGTTAAAGAACAAGCCCTCCTGAGGTCCCGCCTGGAGCATTTAGAGAATGTGACTTGGACTGCGAATGTTCGAATTATTGGGATGCCAGAAGGAGTTGAAGGGAAGAATCTGCGCTCCTTCCTAACCACTTGGATCTCTGAAACGTATGGCCTTGATGTTCAGAGCCTGGTGGTCTGTGCCTATAGGATAAATATGTGAAGAGCAAGTGGCCAATCTGAAGGTGCGTGGACCATTATGCTCATTATAGTGTCTACGGATGTCAGGGACCGAATTCTTCACGCAGCCAGAAATAGAAGAGGAGTGGAGGTAGAGGGCTCCAGGGTGCTGTTGTTTCCTGATCTTTCATATGCCACCCGCACAAAATGGAAAAGTTTCAATGCAATTCGACATCGTTTGAGGGAACTGGAAATCCCCAGTAGTATGCTTATGCTGGCTCACCTGCACGTTATGGTAGGTTGGAAGGCCTGCATTTACACGGACCCTAAGGAAGCCACAAAACTTCTGGAAAAACTTGAAGCCGAGAGAGCTGCAAGAGAGGGGGACTCCTCCTTGGACTCAAATCAGGGGGACACTTGAAATTTTATTACAAGTGACTCTCCAGTTTTCATTTACTACTGGAACTGTGACCAGAGGATTTTTCTAAATGACTTTATGATAACAATAGAGTGAATGAGCAGTTCCAGATTAATTTACTTACTCTTTGCTGGCTTCAGTTCTTGGGCTGGCATGTTACTGGCAGCTATTACTTTTGGACTGTTGCCCTATTGAAGTTGGTTTCTTTTTTATTATTAAAGCCTGCTGGACATTGTGAGGAACTCATGTACTAATATTCTTAACTGCAAGACCTGTTCTTAAATGTATAAGACTCTGCCTTCCTGAAAGGCATTCCATGCTGATTATATTTTCCTTCTAGGTTTGGAGCAATTTACAGTTCTTGTGGTTTGCCAAGTATATTGGGTGGTTTACACTATGGATTGGTATTATTTTATAAGTAATTGGATGTTGTAGGGGAGCATACTGAGAGGCAATATGAAGTCCTACTTTTAGTGAATGTAACAAAAAGGCCAGAAGGCTGTTTTTCTGGCATAAAGGTATATGTTATGGCTGTGTACAGTTTAAAGCATTGGCAGCTTAGCTAAAAGTGTTTTCTTTTTGCGGGTAATTATTTCGATGCATATCCCCCTATACCTTGTAATGAAGGTAGCAATTACTTACTTATCTGCATATCTACATGTGTTGTTTTACACATGCTGTATTGCATTGCTCAGAGTGTTTGAGTGCATTCTATTGGCATAAAACATATAAATAAAAAGTACAAAAAAAAAAAAGATGAATGTTTCCTTGCCCACAGAACAAACCGCAGAAATTCGTACCTTGGTAAAGACATTTAGAAGTACTTTTACCACAGTGCCAGGCTGAGCAAAAGGGGTCGAACACCTAATAGTGACAGGGAATGCTCGCTCTATCAGACAAAAGACAAACAGATTACCAGAACGGGTAAGAGCAGAAGTGGTTAAGGAAATACAAAAAATGAAAGAGTTGGGTATCATAGAACAATCGAGAAGTTCTTGGTCCTCACCAACGGTAATTGTAAATAAAAAAGAAGGGGGTGTAAGAATCTGCCTTGATTTTAGAAACTTAATCAAGTGTCTGTATTTGACAGGTATCCTATGCCCAGGATAGATGATTTGGTGGACAGACTGGGAAGTGCCAAGTACATCAGCTATCTCACCAAGGGTTACTGGGAAATTTCCCTAGCTAAAGAATCCAGAGACAAAACTGCATTTTCCACTCCAGTTGGAGTTGGAGTCTGTCAGTTCAGCACCATGCCATTTGATTTACATGGCACACCCCCTACATTATTTATTTATTTAGTTATTTATTTAAGAGTTTTACCAGGAAGGCATGCTGAGCGGTGACCACTCAATTCCAGGTGCGTCCTGGGGAAGGGGAAGCAGGAATATATACAATATAATAACAAAGCAGGAATAAGTACAGTACAGTAAACAAATACACAGAGGCAGGTACAGTACAATAGGCTACAGAGCCAATATCCCAAAAGGTTGCAAAGCAGATGGGAGCTCGGAGTAAAAAACAGGTGAATTAGCACTACCACTCCTAGTGGAGTCTAAGGTGCCTAGTATACTTTTGCATTTAATACCTATTTGAGGTGCTGGCTGGAAGCCCCATGCAAACAGGTAGATGGGTGCAGCAAGATGGGAATGGGCTAGGTGCATGAGCAGGTGGGGGAGAAATGTGCCTTGAGGAGATGGTTTAGATGCTGAGAGCTGTCTATGTGCCAAATGTCTGCCGGCAAGGAGTTCCACAGTTTGGGCATACGGAAGCTAAAGGCAGCTTGGCCTTTAGATGTGGACATGCATGGGACATAAAGGAGCCTGGAGTCTGTGTTCCTGAGTGCATATGCAGAGGGGGGCTGGACAGAGAGGGCAGACTCGAGGTATGAGGGAAGGGACTGTGCCCAGAATTTAGCTGTCACCCTGGTGAAGTGGGCTTGTCTCTGATACTGAAGTGACGTCAGGTCAAGTGACTTGTAAAGGGTGCAGTGATGTGTCGTGAGTGGGCAGTCCAGGGCAAAGCGGCGAAGGAGGATGGAAGGGGATCTAGTCTGGTTAAGGTTGACTTAGGGGCCGAGCTGTAGACTACGTTCCCGTAGTCAATAATTGGGAGGATCATTTTCTGTATGATTGCTTTGCAGGCGGGCAAAGGGAGGCAGACCCTGTTATGATAAACAGCGCCCAGTTTGGGATGAAGTTTTTTTGTGGATTGAGTCGATATGAACAGAAAAGTCGAGTTGCTGGTCAAGCCATACCCTGAGCTATCTGAAGGAGGTGCAGTCTTCCAAGGGGGACCCGTCAGTGGTGTGGAAAGTGGAAGTTGAGGAGAGACGGGAGAGTCGTTGTCGCATCCCGAAAAGTAGTGAGGCAGTTTTCTTTAGATTAAGAAAAAGTTGGTTCGAGCGAAACCAAAGCTGTACAGCACTGAAGTCCTCCTGGAGTCTTGTGGCTGCATCAGAGGTGGAGGGACCTGAGGAAAACATTACAGTGTCATCAGCATACATTGAATGAATGTGTGTGTGCAAGCTCAGGACAGGTCATTTAGAAAAATGGAAAACAGTAAAGGGCCAAGGATTAAGCCCTGTGGGACCCCAGAGGTGACAGGGAGAGGGACAGAAGTGCAAGTGCCTATTTTTACCACTTGTGACCTGCCTGCCAGATAGGATTGGAACCAGCCGGTGGCTGTTCCTGCAAGTTCAACGTGGGAGAGTTTGGACAGCAAAAGGGCATGGGAGACGGTATCAAAGGCTTTGGCAAGGTCGATAAAGATAGCTGAGGTAGTGTGCCCATGTTCCATTCCAGTGAGGATGGCATTAGTGAGCCTTAGGACTGAGGTGATGGTGGAGTGCGACTTCCTAAATACAGACTGGTATGGTGTGAAGAAGGAGGAGGGGTCGAGAAAGGGGGCAAGTTGGGAGAGAACGAGGTGCTCCTGTAGTTTAGCTAGAATGGGGAGTAGGGATATAGGGGAGGTAGTTTCCCGGTGAGGAGGGGTCTCCACCTTTAAAGAGGAGGATGACGGTGGCACACTTCCAGTCAGATGGGGTTTCAGCAAGCGAGAAGGAAAGATTGAAGACAGCGGCCAGTGGGGTGGCGATGGCAGGGGCAGATAAGTGGAGCGTTTTGGAGTCCAGACCTGAGGGGCATTTGCCTTTGGAAGGATTGAGAGCCTGCATTCACATATCTGGACTGCCTTGTATGGTATGGGCTGCACGCCCATTGGCTCTTGCTCTGCACCAATGGGCGTGCACCCCTACCGGGCAGTCAGTCGGCGGCGAGGCGGCAGGCGGGTGGGATGCTGCCGCCCGCCGCTGACAGGGGGAGCGGGTGGTGGGGGCTTTTGTGGTGGGTGGGTGGGGGCCACTAGATCACCAGGGTAGGTGGTCCTTGGGGGTTTGAACACTTGTAGCCCATGATCGGGCTTCGTCCACTGGACCACCAGGGATATGTTCTTGGGGGTTTGACTTTGCTGCCCGCGATCGGGCTGGTGGGGTGGGGTTTTATTTCACACTTTGCCCACGATCGGGCTGCTGGTGGGGTGGGTTTTATTTACACTTTTGCCTCACGATCGGGCTAGTGGGGGCTTATTTATACTTATGCCCGTGACTGGGCTAGTGGGTGTGGGGTTTATTGATACTTATGCCACGATCGGGCTAGTGGGGTGGGGGTTTATTGATACTTATGCCTGGATCGGGCCAGTCGAGTTTTACACTTATGTCCGCGATCGGGCCAGTCGGGGAGGGCTATATGCCCACATTGGGCTGCAGGGGGGCACAGGGAGGGCCACCCACAGGTGGCAGCTGCTGTATTGCGCCCTGCAATGCGGCAGCCTCACCTGTGGGTGGCCCTCACTTACTCCTTTTTGGCTCAAAGTTAGTAGTTGCAGGTTGGGGTTGCACTCAGAGCACTTCACAGCCCGCTGAATATCGGGCTGTGCAGTTTATGCATGGTTCCTCCCCCTCTGGTTCAGCATGTCTTCATTAGCATTGTGCTGTTGCTCAGCTTGACTTGGGCGGCGCAACTGCCTCCTGCTGAATATGGCAGAATGGCGCAATTCCGGACTTGCACAGGCGCAACCCTATTGCGCATGGCGCAACCCTTTTGAATATCCAGCCCATGGTGTCCAGTAGGTCTGAAAGTTTCTTCCAGCGTTTCGAGAATAGAGGTTGTTTGCCATGGAAGTATAAGATTATATGAATCAGCAATACATTTTTCCTTAGCTTAGCTAATCATTCATTAAAGACAAGAGTATACTGTTCTATCCAATGATTAAGCAGCAACTGTGTGGTTGTGACTCCAGTAAGAGCTAGGATATGTTTATCATTAATTGACATGGTATTTGGAAAGTTACCTAAAATACAAGTGTACAAATTGAATCCATAAAGGTGTATTAAACTATTCAAAATATTGTGGATAATTTTCTGCCATCATTTTTGGATAGGTGGACAGGACCAAAGCATATGGTTTAGGGAATCGACTTCGTTACCACATTTGTGACACAGATTTGATTGTTTAAAGCCCATTTTGTTTAGTTTCAACGGGGTTAGGCATGCGTTATGTAATATTTTATAGCAGATTTGTCTTAGGTTATCTAAAGGGATTAGTTTATAGATGTTGTTCCATATATTCATCCATTCCAAAGAGTGATTTGGAGCATAAGTATCCCAAAATGGGGTTTGGAGAGGCTTGTCCAAAAATTTTAGTCTCAAAAGGTATCTGTATAAGTTTGAAATTTGGTGTGGTTTATTGATTGCAATGACCAATTCCAGCAAAAGATTAATGTCCCGTTGATCTGGTAATGAGCCACCAAAATAGGACTGCATTGTGAGTTTTAAAATATGAAAATTTAGTGCATATTTCTTGGACCAATTATAAATTTTAGAGATTTCAAAGAAGGCGCCAAATTTTCCTTTATCTAATAAAGCCTCTACACACAAATTTTTTGGGCAGGGCAAAAACTTAGAGGTAAACATTTTCCCATGTATCTTGAAATCTGGGTTGTATAGAATAGGTTGATGTAGACTCTGAGCTAAGTTTATGTTAAAAATACAGCAAAATGTGTTATTCATTTTTAAGTAAGTGCCAACAATAGTATTTTTTAGTTCTGTTGGGATCGTTTTAAGAGTGGTATATAAAATAGCCTCAGTGCAAATATTGTGTTTATTTAGAATCTCTTTTTCTAACGTAACCCATGTGGGGCTATAGGCCGGGAACCAGTCTTTGTTGGAAAGCCATTTTAAATATCTGTTCATGTCATGTCTATCTTCTCTATGTGGACGACCTTGTCATCTACTATAGTGCCAAAAATATCTCAGCTATAAACCACTCTCTTGCCTCTGACTTCCTAAGCATACAGTCCTGGCTGACAGAGAACAAACTAGTGCTCAATGTCAGCAAAACACACTCTATGATCTTTGGCTCTTCTGTCAGACTTAAAGAAAATCGACACTCCCTCAATATCTCGTGTGCAGATGGCTCCCCACTTGTAACTTCCAGATCCTTCAAATACTTGGGGATTCTCCTGGATGAATCCCAGGATTTTGATCAACATATTACCACCACCTGTAAATCTGTCAACTCGAAAATTGGAGGGGCCTACCGTACTAGCTATGCCCTCACCCAATCTGCCAGACTTGCTGTTGCACAAGGCCTTCTACTTCCGGCCCTGGCCTATGGCGTGGTCACCTACCTAGGTGCCACTAAGTCCTCCCTCCACAAATGGGACACCACCCATTACAACATCTGCTGCTACGCCTCTGCATTACCAAGATTTAAACACCACTGCCAGCTCTATGCTGACTTAAACTGGCCCTCTCCCACTGCCCATGAACTTCAGTCCTATGGCTCCCTAATTGATGGAATAGTTAGATCAGGTCTCCCTCAATCCCTTGCTTCCATGCTTCACTCCAAACCCCCCTCTTATGGGCTCTGCTCTACAGACCTAGCCCCTTTCTATATCCCCAGATGCAAAACCTCTATGGGTGCATGAGCTTTCTCTCACTCAGCTCCAAAGTACTGGAACTCCATACCTCAAGCTATCCGCCTAGCTCCCACCCATGCCAGTTTCAAGAAACTCCACCGAGATCATCTACATGCTTCTAACCCCTGTGCTTGCTTCCAACTGCCATAGATCCCTCTTTCCATTTTCCTCACTACCCCCTGCATCTACTCCCCTTCAATCTGCTTTATCACCTCTCTCTATTGACCCTCCCCTTGCACACTCTCCACCACCCTCACCCCTTTCTCCCCGGCCTCTATCACATCCTCCTCTCCCTTCTCTCTAAAGCTTAACTACCACAAATGCACTTATTGTATATTGTATATATCTTGTCTACTGTATCTCATCCATTTTTTTGTACTTAGTATTTCAGTTGTTTTGCACCTGTTCATACCTTTTTACCTTGTCTAATGTTGTACTGCGTGTACCCTGACCTTGTTCTAAACTGTATTTCACTTAACCTCTAATATCAGTTGTTCTGTCCCCCTCCCACTGTATTACCTATTTCATGTGCTGCGTCACATGGTGTGCTTATGTATTGTCTACCTGTACTCTCCTGGGTCGTGCCTGAAAATAGGCATTCCCATGCCTAGTGCACCCACCCAGTTACCAAAAGCAAATAAATAAATAAATGTGTGAAGACATGCAGTAAAACAAGAAATTCAGTACTTTCTGTCCCCCTAGATTTTTAGGGAGTGTGAGCTTATGATAAGCTATTTTGGGTGTACCTTTTAGCCATAGGTACCCATTTATTATTAACTGAAGTTTAGTAAACCAACTGAGCGGGAGAAAGACATTAAAAATATTAAGGGTAAAAAATATTCTCAGAAAGATATTCATTTTTATAATATTTATTCTGCCTTGAAAAGAAATGGGAAGAGTAGACCATCTTTTTAAATCCTGAGTAATTTTTTGGATAGTGTCATCTAGATTTCTTTTTACTATTTGATGTTCATCCTTAGATATTAAGATTCCTAGATATTTAATCGCAGACGGGTTCCAGGAAAGCCCAAGTTTGATTACTTCTTCCTTATGGAAACAATTTGATATGGGCAAAACTTCAGTTTTTTCTTTATTTAGTTTATAGTTAGAAACTTGGCTGAGACAGCCCATCAGCGCAGCGGTTGGATTTCCACTTGCAATGCCAGCGACCTGGGTTTGGGAACGAGCCTGGGTTGCTGGAGGGCTGGCTGGGGGAAGGAGGATTGAGCGTCCCAGGGACAGCTCTCCTTCTCCGGGGGGAGGGTGCAGGTCAGTTCCGGCACCTGCTGGTTCCTAGCAGAGACTGGGAATAGCGCAGGATGCATGGACCGACTGGCAACAGGGGGGGAGGAGCGGACGTCAGCATACACCTTGACGTCACTACACTGTCCTCCACAACACAAGGAGGAAAAATGGCTGGATGCTTGCCGGATGACAGCCCCCGGATCCTCTGCACATCTGCATCCTCCAGGGAGCTGCTCCCCACAGGTCTCAGCAGCACCCCGTGGCCTAGAAGGTAGGTGCTAGTGTCGCCCCTCCACTGGTGCAATCTGCCTCAGAGGAGGGGGACCCACCCGGTGAAGGGAAACACTGGGATACCATGGGGAAGGCTGCTATGTAGGACCTGTGGGGGGGGGGTACAAGACTCGAGATGGGATGGCAGAGGCAGGAGGGATACTTGGGGTGCCTGAAGGAGTGGTAGCATCTGAGCAAGGAGGGGGATAAATAACACAAAAAAAAAAAAGAAACTTGGCTGTACTTATCTATAATCTTCAAGGCGGCTTTAATTGGATTCATTGGATCAGAGACATGAAGTAGAATGTCATCCGCAAAGGCAGATATTTTAAATTTAAATTTTGAAATAGTAATACTTTTAATAGCTGTCTCAGAATTTAAAAAGTAAATTAGCAGTTCTAAATATAAGTTGAGCAAAACAGGTGAAAGGGGACAGCCTTTTCTAGTACCTTGCAGGAGCTTAAGGGAAGGGGAAAGTAAATCATTACAGCTAATTCTTGCCTTTGGTTTTGAGTATAAAATTTTAAGCCAATCAATAAATCTTGGGGAAACTGAATTTTGATAGGGTAACATATAAAAAGTTTTGGTGAACTCTGTCGGAAGCTTTTTCCACATCCAGGGAGACCAAAGCAAAGGATTGCCTGGTCCCCCAGGATGCAGAAAGTATGTGAGAGATCTTCTTTAAATGATCAGATGCTTGTCTGGAAGACATAAAACCTACCTGATCAGGGCTTATCAGATGTTGCCATATTGTTTTTATTCTTTTAGCTAAAATATGAGTTAAAATTGTTATATCATAGTTTATTACTGAACTAAGACGGTAATTGGAAATTTTTTGCTTGGACTTATTTGGCTTTGGGAGGAGAATTACTAAAGATTCTAATAAGGAAGTGTCAGAAAACCCTTTCAACAGTACATGATCGAACAACTCTTTTAAAATAGGGGTCAAATCTCTTTTAAATGTTTTATAGAAATTTACTGTGAGACCATCCGGTCCTGGTGCCTTATTAATATTAAAGTTTACAGCCTCTTCTATTTCCTTAGAAGTGATTGGTAAGGTTAATATGGAGGCTTCTAAGTTGCTAATTTGGGGGCATGAAAAGTTAACTAAATACTTATCAATTAATTCAGAAGTAGGAGGATTTGAGATAGGCCCATACAGGTTAGACTAGAAAGTATAAAACTCATTAAAGATATCATTATAGTCAGTTAGTATCTTGTTTTGGGTGTCCAAGATTATGCATTCAGTATGCCTAGATTGCTCCATTTTTTTAATCCTGTGTTCAAGAAGTTTGCTAGGTTTTTCCCCCAAATCTGCATATGAGGCCTTTGTTCTGATAAGCAGGAATTCCACTTTTTCCTTGGCTATAAATTGTAACACTTCTTTGAGAGTTTGAATTTTTTGAATTCCCTGTCTGGTTAGGCTATTTTGATCTTTTGCTTCCAAATCACTTAACTTTTTGGTACTTTCCTTAAATTTTTCAGTTCTCTGTTTTTTAATTTTAGATCCAAATCTAACAAATTCCCCTCTGAGATAACATTTGAAAGAAGCCCAAATCATGTTAGTTTTCTCTATGGAATGGGAATTTTGTTTCCAGAAGAAACCAACTGCTTTATTAATAATTAGACTGCAGACGAAATCCCGCGCATGCGTAAAAGTATCACGGCAAAGATCTTGCGCATGTGCAAGAGTATCCTGCCCTTGCGCATATGCGGAATTTCATCTACAGTCTAAAACTGTAAACTGTAAGCCTTGTGGTACTCGGTTTGTGTTTGTAAGCACTGGGAGCAGTTCATTTTAGTAGAAATTACAAAGGCAATGTATTTTTAGAGTATGCATGCTATAAAACTGCACTTCAGGTCTGTGCTCGTTCATGATGCACGTTCCCAACCTCCGTATGCTTCCGGTGGCGGGTCAATTAAAGCCGGGAAGCTCAAAAAGGGAATTTCATGAAATATTACAAAAACAGGTAGGGCTGCATACTTTTTAGTTCTGTGGGGGCATTCTAAGGCACACATTTCATTGGTGTGTGCCAACAAGCACACTGTTTGGAAGTACTCAAAAACACAAGTGAAAAGCTGACAGTGCCCCTTTAATACGAACAAGGCAATGGTCAGATAAAACATGGGGGAGAACAGAGGATCGAATCCTACTACTGGATGAATCAGCCTGACATTCCCAGATCCAAAGGTCATGATACCGTGAGTAAATTCAGGGCTTGTCTCTGCAACCAAGTTAAAAGTTATTTTGCCAAGCTTGTTTTGTTCTTCAATTGCTAAGTGCTGTTTAAACTATTGTGCAGGCCATTGGGCCTGGGAATTACAAATACTAGTTGTTTAAAAGTTTCTGCTTATGATTTCACTGAAAGGTTACAGAATTAAGTTAAAATGATTTATTTGTTTAAGGGCCCCAACGCCGGCCAACCAGCTGCAACATGCCAGGCCTGCAACTGCTAAATTCTGGCTACCAAGTGAATTTAACTGGACTGTCCAGTGGGAGTGAATGTGTTATCTGAAAGTTTATGCCAAATTAACCAATTGCCTTTAAATCTGCTTTTGATTTACATCCCCTTCCCCTTTGTTTAATCCCCAAATAAATAAGATGTGTTGTTTGAATTATAACATTGTCCATGAGCATATTAGTACCAAATGTCAGTTTATTGTGGGAAGCCAAAAGGTGTATTGTTATTGTTGTTGAAAGTCATTTCTCACAGGTGCACAGGGTGTATTCCAGAAGTCCAGACCCTATTGGTAAGTGTGGTTACTGTGAGCATATTTTGAATGCAAAGTAAAGTGTGTTATGGTAATCCATGTGTGGGACCACTGGTTGGGGCAGTGGGTAGGTACAACATCCCAGGAGGTTGCACTAGCTTGTCATCAGGCCCACTTAAAAGTTACTCTGGGTGGAGGCACCTCACAAATAGTTCTACTGTTGGTATTGAGACCCTTTTAACATCCAAACCAGAACCCAGACCCTCAACCTGCATTGTGGGCTATAGGCAGGATTGGTAGCCTGTTGGGACATGGCATCCCGGTTACATCTTTGGAGGCACCACTGGGATACCCTGTCTACCAGTTGGGCCCCACATGGAGTCTTACACCAGTGTGGACAGTGTTACCAGTACCAGTTCTAAATTTCACTCCAGCAAAATGGCTGTGCAACACTTGCTTGGTTGCTGTGAGGGAGACGAGGTTGACCCCCAAAAAGCTCTCTTACTCCTAGGTATACCCCTGGGTACTGACAAAAGTACTATAGAGGGGTCTCTTTCTGGAACAAAATGCCTTGGCCGAGCTGTTGTAAAAAGCCAAAAGGCTAATTTGACTACACAAACTTTAACTGCATTAGAGGAATGTAGCAACCCTGGATACCTTAGAGTTGGGGCTTGTAGATTTGTTTTGCTCCACCACAAATCATTTTTTTAACATCTTTATTTACTCAAGTCATGAAACAAATGGCACAAAGATGACACACATCCACAAGGTTTTCATTAAGTTTTCATTTTTTTCTGCATTTAAAAACAGCCTGAATATTGGCCCACCCACCTGTACTACCTATACACGTAGCGGTTAGTTTTCAACCTTTAGTTTCAAGCTCTGATAATGGGTTCAGTCAGTAATGTAGTACCAATAATTCAACGTGCTTTCCATTTTAGCTAGTCAGAAAGATTTCTTTGGATCACAGAGAAGCTTCTCTTCAGAGACAGAGTCTAGCTTTTTTGGGGGGTATCTTACAGTTTTAGCCACTCCTTTCTACGTACTGACAAATTAACCCGAAATTTCTTTTCTTTTCTCCATATAACTTTTTCCTGCCCTGGCCACCATCAGTGCAGGGATATATCCAAATCCCAGGGATATACCTTTCTCAGGCTGGTATCTGACGTTCCTCCTGGGTCCCCAGCAAGACAGAACACTCCCATGGCTTCACCTACACAGCAGGATCTGCAGAAGAAGGACTGTCCTTCCTTTCTCAATGCAGTTCTATAAGGACTAACATCCAGTGGCTGCTCGGTGGAGAATCCCCGAGGCTGTAAGGCCGAGGCCATCATGGAGATGACATGTAAGTTTTTCCCCCACGTTTTCTTCCTGGACCTTCCACCTCCCTGGCATCAGGCAGAGCCTTCCTGGTTGCCTTGGCTGCATGCAACCATGTTCTTCAGTGTGGGAAAGCCCCCGTGACCCACCAAAGGGGTCACTGTGACACTGTAGACCGACACCATCCCTCACCAGTTGCATTGTACTATTATGCAGCAGCTGCTGTTGTCTGGCCTGCCTCCCGACATGGCTTCCCGAGCTTGCTACAGAACTCAGGTCACCTACATGGCAATGAGCTGTGCTGCCTTTGGGCCATCAAGATGGCCCTAACACATATGTTCTGTTCTGTTTGTGAATACTCCTTGTTTGGAAAGTCTACAAAATCCAAAAAGAGAACAGACAGCAAACAGAGAAAAGGACCTCCAAACCTCAACTATGTACCAAATTTGGTATGAAGAATGCTGCAGCAAAGGCCAGGGACAGATTGCACTTATATACACCAAACTTTTCAGTGTAACTTAAAGGGGAACAGTCATGTGCTCCAAACTACTGGCATGGAACCATGAGGTCCCTTTGTATTAATCTACACATTAAAATAGTTTTTTCAAGTTCCTTTTGAACCAGCAACCCACCCTTGAATCATACTGGTGCAAACCAAATCCCATAGTTCCCCACAGCTAACCTCAGATGATGTCACTGAGGGTCATGGAGATCATCTTAGTCATGCAATTTAAGTATAACCAGGTATATTGTATACTGAAGCATTACATGCTGCTAACAATACTGATGGTGCCAACCTTCCTCCCTGATTGTAATCTGACAATTTATTTATTATAAATCAGTGGCCCTGACTATAGTATTTGTTTCGTGACAGCATGGTGTAAGGTGGGGCTGGGGTGCGGGATCAACCAGATATCAATATCAACTGCAACAAAAGTAAGCTGAAAAAAAAAAAAGACTTTACTGTTTGCATTAGTAAATCGGTACCTCACGGTCCCATATCAGTAGTTTGGGGTAAATGAATATTCTGCTTTGAATAACAAGATATCGAGTTATATGGTGACATTTATAAGGAACTTTACTATATGTAATGATGCAGCCTTCAATAAGAATAAGGGTATACCACTGCACAGAGGAGGGAAAAAAATGGATTTAATTTTATACAGCACCTTTCATGCATACTGTATTCCAAAGCACTTTACAATCCCAAAGTTGAAAGGGAGAGAATATTGCCAAGAAAGGAACAGCAGCATACTCACCAATATTGCATTGTAAGCCCCTTAAAAAAGGGGCTTATGCTCCCATTTAGACACCCTTTTTTTCCCCTCCTAGCCCCCCCCCCCAAGCTAGGGAATTTATTAAAGCTCTGGGGGATTTTGGCTGCTGGATACCTCAAGCTGGCAGCAGAGAGCAGGTTTTAGGGATATATATAAGGGAGCAAACAGGAAGTTCAAGGCCTTCTTCTTTTTCCAGCCCTGGCATTAGGCCAGGGGCTTGAGGGGGGTGGCTAGAGGAGCAGTATGTAGGTGGTCATACCCGGTGTGGCAGGGTGGCCTGGGGGAGGCGGATGGAGCCAGGGGGGCCCTTCACCCATTTATGGGGCCTGCTTGGAGGGGCAGGTCCTGGGGTACTGGCATATAAGGGCTGGGTGGATCACAGGTCATTGGACAGGCCTTGGAGGGTGGCCTCTGGTTGGACCTTAATGTGAGCCCAGGATGTAGCAGAGGGGATGTGGGCCTGTGCAGGTATCCTCTAAAGAAATGGTCATCAAGAAGTAGAGCTAGAAGTACGCCATTATTTGTGAAGGCAGGTTGTTCGTAGGGGCCTGGGCGGTGGCAGTGCTCAGGAGCTATCCCATGGCAGGGCAGCCAGTAGCAGGGGGTTTAAGTACTGGAGCAGGGACAGGTTTTGGGGCCGCTGCACCAGTGGAGCCGTGCAGAGAAGAGGCTGAGCCGAAACGAGGGAACAGGTGCAATGAATCTGGTAGCACCAGTAAGTAGCCGAGATGGAGTGGGTTGCGGGGCCTGGGTCAAAGGACAAAAATCCTGGTACCCCTTGAGATTTGGGCCGAGGCCCAGGGGCCAGGTAGGGGAAGCAGCATGCTTTCCCATGCTGGAGAGTGGGCATCGACCAGTGCCAGAGTGAGAATGGGTAACCTGGTAGAAAAGAGAAAAAAGTTCAGCTTACCAGATAAAGAGAGCCAGAAGCCTGTGGGCTGGTAAGTCGAGAGGTGCCTTGGGTAAATCATCCGAGCAGATAGAGAGAATCCTTGCTTGCAGTGCCTGTAAATCAATCAGTTGCTGCTCAAAATGTCCAGCCAAAGCGTTTGTACAAAGGTTTGCATAGCCGTATGAAGCTGCTTTATTTATTTATGCAAAGTATGTGACCCCTGCATTGCTGGAATCATTTGTGATGCAGGAGCTAAATAAAGAAGCTGGTTGGGAAGAGATCTGTAGTGATGCACTTTATTTGAACTGGAAAGGGGAACTAATGAAATGAAGATTTTTCCTCTCCCTTGTAGCCAGATTAATTTTATCATAAGTGTGATTCCAGATAACATTTTCACCCTGCCTTAGATGGGACCAAGGGGCTCTGGGGCTCAAGGAGTCAGGAGTTTGCAGCACGGAGATCCTGGTCCAGTATCAGCGTTCGGGGAGAATCTAGATTTTGGTGGGTGTGATCGAGAGTGCACAGGTGAATGAAGAAGCCAGTAAGGTAGGCCACAACGTTCCTGCCTTGTTTGGGACTGCACTTTCTTAGCACTTGATGTGACTCTCTCTTGTTGCCCCTGGACCACCTGCGCTAAAATGTATGCCCTAGATGGGGGGCTGGGGGAAGGGGGTTACAGCATACAATAAGTTTTTAGTTTATTAATTATGGCCCGATACCTGTAATTAATAAACTGAAACATGATTTTATACAATATGGGAGAGTGTGCCGCCATTCACTATATTACAAATATCAGCATACCCATGTGGATAGCCATTTCCCCTTAAGACTGTTTTTTGCCATTTACCCAACAGACATCTGGACCCCTGCAACCCTTCCCTATGAGAAAATATTGCTGCACATGGATGTAGGAACATACATGACAAGCAAGTCATAGCTTACAAGCTGATTGGAAAGTGGGTGGCATTCTGAGACCTAACCACTGAGTTTTTTTTTTGTTACCCCTACTGTCTGATACCCACCCCTACTGGTATAATACAGTTATTGGGCTGTTTGAATTAAACACACTGTTAAATGCAAAAAACTAAGCACTGCGGTATTGTATCCTCTTAAAACGTAATTCCTGAAGTACAGTACTAGGTGCAGAAAGGATCTAGGTAACAAATACTGGCATGTCCATGGGGGCGCAAAGTGACCAAAGGCTTCTGCCTTACAAATTTTATTTTCCTAGCTGCACCACAGTTGCTGCAATATATGTATATATATATATATATATATATATATATATATATATATATATATATCAGGCATGCATGGAGATTTTAATAGCACAGAGAAACAGAGAGAGATAAATTAGTAAGATGACTGCTGGGAGGTTCAGCAGCTTGCTGCTGGTCATGCAGTTAAATGGTAATTGTGAGATTCAAACCTGCATCTTTAGGTTCTCAGTTCTACTTTGTGCCTAGACCAAACAGCCTCCCTCTGCAGAAATCTAGAGTTGTACTTTAATCAGACGGACGAGACAACAGTGACAGCACTTGACCTCTTGTGCACATTCCTGTCGCTCCTCACTTCTCCATCCTACTCTTTACTCTGCACTGGAATTCCATACAGTTAGAACATTCTGATAACTCAGGCCTGTTTATGGAGATGCAGTATCTCTGACAGAGAAACTTGGGGTGTTCTGAAGTGCTTGGCCAGGATGTCATACCCACTATGGTTTGCACAGGAATACTTAACCCTCACATTGCTGGTCCCGGCATCAGTCGTGCTGATGTTACAAAATGTTGATTCATTCAATGGTGAGAGCACTGAATTCTCAAAACTCTGACTAGCTACAGACTCAAAATGTGCAAACTTGCTAATTGTAGTAGCAACCAAACATTTTTGCTTTTGTGCAGAAGAAAACCCATTAATGTTATGTTCTCCACATAAAGGAATCATTTCATCCAAGCTGCAACAACTATGATATATTATATAGAACACTATCAAAGCTAAATAAAATAAATCCCAATTTATCCAATAAACGTCTGTGCAGTGATCTTTCCCTGGGAAATTTCATTCATATGTTTACAGCCTGTTCAAGAATGAAACCATTCTAGGATCAAATTGTTGAAACAATTTCACTTGCCTTGGGGAAAAATATACAACCTGAAAAACACTTATTCTATTAAGACTAAACTCCACTAATAATTTAACTTCAGCACAACTGAAACTTTTATAGCTTTCAACAGTGAACAGTAATAAATGCATTCTGTTAAACTGGAAAAACAGCAATCCGACAACTTACATACAGTGGTTAAATCTACTGGTAGATCTTATTAAAGCTGAAAAAATACACTACATTTACAAGAAGAGCTGGACGCTTGAAAAGACATAGATACCACCTTCAACAATGCTACTGTATAAACCACAACTTAAACTGAAAGAATGTTTAAACCTCAGACCTAATATGACAAAACATACATTTTATGCCATACAGATGTTTTTTTCTTTCTGTCAGAATACTGTATGTTCTAATGCTTTGCTTAAGAGAATTTGTCCTAACTGTAATGTACTTCTATGCTTGAACTTTGGTGCACGTGATATAAACCATGGCTGTAGTTAATGATATATTTTAAATAAGTCTTTCAAAAAAAGGAGAAAAAGAAAACTATGGCAGGAGAAGACACATTTCAGAAAAGCACAACAACAATTACAAAACGCATTGAGGAGATGGCTTACCAAGGTAGACTGGGAATGTAACCTGTTCTCACTCAGGAAACGAAGCATGAGGGGCTGATAGAGACATATACAATTATAAAAGGTAAGGGGCTCAATGAGAAGCAGTGGTTAAACTGCAAATGTTTAGGTGAGGGAACTCTTATCTAGATTTCTAGATGGTGGAATTGTCATTTCTAGGTGGAGGAAGTTCAGTGCTAGGGAGTTTAAAACATGGGTGAGATTAAACCCACCAGTATAAAAAATGTGGGCCAAGATGAGAAACAAATGGATCGAATTTCCACCAGTACAGAAGCTAAACCTTAAGTAAAAATACCCTCCTGTTGTTCACTTTTTCTTCTTTTAGCTGTTGTTACAGACCAGGTCCACTGCTGTGAACCCACTATCAAGTGGAAACTGGGTCATTTTTGGGCAGACTGCAACTTTTTCCCTTTTTGCCCTATCTAGCACTGTCCCTGGGAGGAACTATCCTATAGTAATCAATGGATACAGAAAAGAGAGGTGGTGTAAATGTCATACCGTTTTTTAAGAGGTGGTGGAATTGAGTTCCTGTGGGTTTCTGCCCAGTTTAACCCCTAATGAGAAGCAAGATTATTTCAATTGCTAGCAGATAGCAGGACAAGTGGGCACCTGTTCAGAAGGCTAGCAACTATAGGCTGGTCAGTCTCACATCAGTGGTGGAGAAATTAATGGAAACCCTATTAAGGAAAGGTTTGTAGAGTGCCTTGAATCCAGTGGACCACAAGACTAAGAGCAGCATGGATTCATGGTGGGGGGGGGGTCATGCTAGATGAAGCTGATTGATTTCTTTGAGTGGGGGGGCCAGGGAAATAGATCAAGGGAGGACACCGGACATGGTCTAAAGGCCTTTGACACTGTGCCATGCAGGATACTGTTAAAGAAATTGAGCAGTCTAAGGGTGGGATCCAAAGTGGCAAACTGGGTAAGGAACAGGTAAAAAGGAGACAGAGGATGGTGGTACGGAACTGGTTAATAGGAGACAGAGGGTTGTGGTAAGGAATTGCTTAATAGGAGACACTGGGTGGTGGTAAGGAACTGGTTAATAGGAGACGGAGGGTGGTGGTAAGGAACTGCTTAATAGAAGACAGAGGGTGGTGGTAAGGAACTAGTTAACAGGAGACAGAGGGTGGTGGTAAGGAACTGCTTAATAGGAGACAGAGGGTGGTGGTAAGGAACTGGTTAATAGCCGATGACCTCAAAGTGGCAGGACAGTGTGACAAAGCAGTGGGTAGGATCAGTGGGATGCTGCAATAGATATGGAGAGGTTATCTCCAGCAGGAGGGGGGAGGTGCTGTTGCCACTGTATCACCCACTTGTGAGATCCCACCTGGAGTATTGCATCCAGTTCTGGAGGCTGCACCTCAGAAAGGACAAAGAAAGGGTAGAGGTAGTCCAGAAGAGGACAACTAAAATTGTGCAGGGGTTGCATCAAAAGCCCTATGAGGAAAGACCGGGGGATCTCAAAATATACATCCTGGAAGAGAGGAGAGTAAAAAGGGACATGATAGAGACCTACAGCTACCTCATGGGGTTGAACAGGATGTAGGAGGAGGAGTATTTTCAAATAAGAAAGAGCACCAGGACCAGAGGGCATGTGATGAAATTGGAGGGGGAGGAGTTTAGGAGGGATGTGAGTAAGTACTACATCACTGAAAGAGTGGTGGATGCCTGGAACAGACTGCCAGCAGAAGTGGTGGAGGCAAACACAGTAGGGGGCTTCAAGCATGGTGAGACTGATATAGGGGAATATTAGTAAATAGGTAGGGAGGAGGGAGAGTCACCAGAGACCAGTTAGGGTGGTGCGGAGACAGACTAGGCAGGCCTCTCTGGGCAGACTGAGTGAGCCAAGTGGTCCTTTTTCTGCCACCAAGTCTATGTTTCTAATTAAGGGAGCCATGGAGGGAGATGAGGAAACTTCATTTCACCCAAAGGGTGGTGGAGGTAAGGAATAGCCTGCTTCAGGGGGTGATGGAGGCAGACAGTGTGAAAACCTTCAAAGACAGACTGGACAGACACCTGCTGGAAAACTGCATTAGTGGTGACAACAACTGAGAAGTGTACAGTCACTGAGCAGTAATACAAATGTTAACTATTGGAGAAAAGAGCTCTAAGGTCTCCATTCTTACTATAATCCTGTGTAGTGTAATTAGGTGCCAGCGTTCTCACTTTCAGTGCTGCAATTATTTGGTAGGGAACATACTTGTGCAGCAACTGTGACTCAAAGACATAACAAAAATGGACATGTACACATGCATAGTAACATACAATAGTAATTTATGGTCGGAAGAAACTCTAGGCCTATAATGTCTGCCCTTTGCAGGTATGAATAAGTATGTACAGTATGCTGGGTAAACATGTAACATAGAAACATAGAAACATAGACTTTGATGGCAGATAAGGACTGCTTGGCCCACCTAGTCTGCCCATTTCCCTACCTACAGGATAAGCTGCAGATGCTAGTTAACCAACAGCCTATTTCTTCTTACCACCCACAAGAATTGCCTTATGTCTGTCTCATGTATTCTTGAATTCTCCCACAGTTTTAGACCCCACAACCTCCTCAGGAAGGCTGTTCCATGTGTCCACCACCTCTCTGTGAAAAATACTTCCTCCACATTGCCCCTAACCCCCATCTTTAAATTGTGTCCCTTGTTCTTGCACATCTCTTTTTCTGAAAGATGCTACCCTCTTGGACTTTTTTGATTCCACAGAGGTACTTAACCATTTCTATCATGTCCCCCCTCCCTCCTTTCCTCAAGGGTATACATATTAAGCTCCTTTAGTCTCTCCTCATATGGCTTCTCTTGCAGACCCTGCACCATTTTAGTTGCCCTCCTCTGGACTGCCTCTATCCTGTCTATGTTCTTGCAGAGATGGGGACTCCAGAACTGGATGCAGTACTCCAGATGGGGTCTCACCAACTGTCTGTACAGAGGGATAACAACTTCCTGTTTTCTGCTGGTGATGCCTCTCCCTATGCATCCCAGTATACCCCCAGCCTTTCCTACTGCCTTCTCGCATTGCTTGCTAACCTTAAGGTCATCTGATATGATTACCCCCAGGTCCCTTTCCATTTTTGTTGCTGTTACTACCTCCCCCATTGTGTAACCTTCCCCAGGGTTTTTGTTTCCCAGGTGCTTTATTTTGCACTTCTTTGCATTGAATCCAAGCTGTCATACTTCTGACCATTCCTCCAACCTTGCCAAGTCCCTTCTCATCCTTCCCACACCTCCGTGTGTATCAACCCTTTTGCAGATCTTTGTGTCATCTGCAAAGAGGCATACTTTTACTTCCAGTCCCTCTGCAATGTCACTTGTAAAGATATTAAATAGGACTGAACCCAGTACTGAACCCTGCGGTACCCCACTAGTAACCCCTCTTTCTTCAGAGTGGACTCCATTTACAATTACCTTCTGTGTCCTGTTGTCCAGCCAATGTTTTACCCAGGCTACCACCTGTGGACCCACTCCCAGGCTGGTTAATTTAACTATTAATCTTTTGTGTGGGACTGTGTCAAATGCCTTGCTAAAGTCTAGGTAGGCCATGTCCACAGCCCCTCCCTGGTCTACTACTTTGGTCACCCAGTCAAAGAAATCAATTAGATTCGTCTGACATGACCTTCCCACTGTGAAACCATGCTGTCTTGGGCCCTGTGCGCCACTGGCCTCTAAGTACTCAACAATTCTTTCCTTCAGAAGTGATTCCATCACTTTCCCTACCACAGAGGTCAAACTGACAGGTCTGTAGTTTCCTGCCTCTGTCTTGGTCCCACTTTTGTGAAGGGGAATCACATCCGCCTTCCTCCAGTCCTCAGGTACCACACCATCCTCTTATGATTTGTTAAAAAGGGTAGTCAGTGGTTTCACTAGTTCTCACCTTAATTCTTTTAGAATTCTGGGGTGAATTCCATCAGGCCCCATTGCTTTGTTCACCTTCAGTTTTAGGAGTTCTTTCAGAACTCTTTCTTCTGTGAAAGGACTGGGATCGACCCCCCTATCAAGAGTGCTTCTGTTAATTGGATTAGGCACCTCCCCCCCTCCTCTTTTGTGAATACTGAGCAGAAATATGCATTCAGTATCCCTGCTTTTTCACTGTTGCTCTCTGCCCACCCATTGTCCATTCTATTCAGCCTCTCTATCCCTCCCTTTGTCTTTCTATACTCCCTGATGTACCTATAAAAGGTTTTATGCCCCTTCTTAACTGAGTTGGCTATCTTTTCCTCAGTTTGGGGCTTTGCTATTTTGACTTCCCTCCCTGCTTCCTTCTGCCTTAACTGGTACAGCTCTCTGTCTTGCTCCTTCTGTGTTTCCTTATACTTCCTGAATGCTATCTTTTTCTCCCTGACTTTCTCCGCCACCTCTTTTGAGAACCATAGTGGCTTTTTCTTTCATTTTGATTTGTTTATTTGCTTGACACAAAGGCTTGTTGCCTCTGTGATGGCAGTTTTGATGTTTCCCCATTGTTGCTCCACCCATCCTTCTAGCCTGTTTGCTAGTGCTTTTCTAAGGCACTCTCCCATCTTGCCAAAGTCAGCCCTCCTGAAGTTCAGTACCCTCACTTTTGTATGGCTTGATTCTGTAGCTGAGTTCATCGTGAACCACACTGTTTGATGGTCACTTGTTCCCAGATGGCAACCCACTTCTAGATCTGAGATCATCTCACTGTCCCCATTTGAGAGTATGAGGTCTAAGATTGCTCCCTCATGAGTGGGTACTGAAACTAGCTGTCTGAGGCATGCCACCTGTAGGGCATCAAGAATGGCCCTGCTCTTGGATGTGGCTGCAGCACTAACTACTATACTAACTTAAACCAATTTATTACAATACATAGGCTTGCAGAAGGCAAGGGAAGAATAAGATGAACTAGAATTTATACTGAATTATACATTTTTAATAAAATGCTATTTTTGGAGCAAACATATTGATTTTTTTGAGTTGTGACCTAACACCCTCATGTACAGGTGTGTTCACCCCATGGGACTCAGCAGATTTAAACTTGAACCCAGACAACATCTGTCAGTAGGTCCAAAATAGCATGCATGAACTTTTTAAATTGCTTTCCACACTAGAATTCACATTTATTTCTCTAAGGGGTGCTACCGGGTTGTGGCATACAACAGATAATCCAAAAATACCAGTGCACCCCCCCCCCAACTACATGCTATTTTGGACCTGTTTAAATTTTAGGAGTTTGTGGTGCTCCTTCTTGGCATGCTCCCTTTGACCACCTGTGTAAAATCCTTGATGGGAGCACAGTGTATAAAAGGAGCCAGTTAGTTACATTAGCCATTGAGGCACTGGAAAATTAAGGACTAAATCAAGGGTCTCACCTTGACGTTGGTGATTTAGCTTACTCACACTGGAATTCCAGTCTGAAACCAAGAGGACCCACTCCTCACATGGAGCTCAAAGTAAATATATCTATTTTGGCAGTGGAAAGTTTAAATATGATATGTTGTGTGTGTGTGTGAGTGTGTTGGGGGGTGCACTGGTGTTTTTAGAACATCTGTGAGTAGCATGGTAAGTTCTATCTCAACTATGCTGTATTATGAAGGAGGGCCTCTGCTACAGTGTCCTTCATTGCTGAAATTATTTGGGGGGGGGGGGCTCAGCCCCCAGAGTTACAAAATGAGCCCCAGCAAATACATGCAATATTTTCAGTTCTTAGTGGGAAGGGTCTCACTCTAAATGCAGGGCCATCATAACTCCTAATGCTCCCAAAACTGCAACTCTAACACTTTGCCTCCGCTTTGGACTGCCTGATGTGCCCCTAATGAGCACTGATAGCATACATTACCCAGTACTACCTGTGCCTCTTTCAGGTTATACTGTAAACAGAGCAGCTACAGCTTTGAGGATGTGTAAACACAGTCTCTCATCCTCTGGGGAGCCTCACACACCACAATATTCAAGCACAAATAATAGCACACCCAAGTTGACCATGACAGCGCACACTGCATTTATGTTATGGTGCAAATAAACAAAGCACGGAGAGATTGTTAATTACCCAGAAACACAGATTTCACTCTTGAGCAAACAATGTGTGAAACAATACCCTCTCCTGTTTACACCTAAGAGCCTGAAATTTTCCACTTGTATTTTTTTATTTGTATTCAAAATTTAGAGAAGGAATAGAAACAACATAGGTTTGGTTAAACACCCCTAGCCCACCAGTCTTCCAATGGAGTCTGCATTTTGCCTTGGGCTTATGCTATTCTCCCAACACAGATACAAGTTCTGAACAAGCATTTGTCAATGCCGAATGTTGTCGCGCTGGCATTGGCATTGGTGGTGCCGGAGCTCGAGACGCATAATGGGAATGGCAGTGAAGTACACTACTGAAGTGACGCCAACCCCACCCCCACCCTGTAGACCCTGTAGAGAGTGACAGGCATTAGGGTGTGCCTTTGGGTCATCAGTTATAACGCTCATGTCATTGTACCTCACCCTACCCTGTAGACACTGACAAGTGTCAGGGTGTGGTTTGGGGCCTTTGGGCGTTATACTTACCCCATTCCATAAGGAAATATGCTTATGTGGGTGCAGTATAGGAGCGTGGGGCGAACTTTGTGGCCGAACAGTGCAAGGCACACCACGATGCCTGTCAGTAGCTGCAGGGTGGGGTGTGGAATGGCGTGAGCATTATCCGATGATCCCAAGTGACACCCCTGACGCCTGTCAGTCTGTACCGGGTAGGGTGCTACAGTTGGAAACCCTAACACCATAGGTGTGTGGTGGTAGTTTCACTCCACATTTTCAACATGGGCTGCTTCTCAGGCCACCTCATGAAAAGCGGCACAATCACTTTGTTAGCTGAAAGGTGGTTTTGCACAGCGGCTGTGCCATTTGGTGACAGAGGGATGAAAACACATTTTGGGGCAGGATGTGGAGAATGACAACTGGATTGTTCATGAGGTGGCGTAAAAAATGGCAACGTTGAAAATCTGGAGTGACAATATGAAATATTGGTGAAGCAATGAGCATGCATACAAACTGCGCAACACACGTCCGTAACCCAATTATTTTTGGAAGTTTGTTAGCCACATTTGTAACATAGGCATTTTGTGACCTCCCCTTATGAACAGTGGCGCTGCGATTTTGTTAATCTGTCCCAAAAGTTGATTTCCCACAGCGACCACACCATTGTGCGCCACAGGTGCAGAAACACATTTTGGGCAGGATGTGAAAAATGACAGCTGTACTGTTCATAAGGAGGTGTGAAAAAATGCCAGTGTTGAAAATCTGGCATGGAAATACTGCAAATTTGCAAAGTTACACGGGTGCGTGGAAACTGCGCAACGCACGCTTGCAACACAGTCATTTTATGGACTTTCAGCACCAAATCTTCAACATAGGCATTTTAGGACCTCTGCTCATGAACAGTGTCACCGTCATTTCCTCAAACTGTCCCAAAAAGTGATTTCGCACAGCAACCACACTATTCTGCACCGGACGTGCGAAAACACATTTTGGCCAGGATATGTAAAATGACAGCTATACTGTTCATCAGGAGGTGTGCAAAAATGCCAGTTTTGAAAATCTGGGGTGAAAATAATACAAATTCACGATTGATATGCGTGGAAACAGCGCAACCTGCGCTAAATAAAACAGCCATTTTTTATTTTCCCACCAAATTTGCAACATAGGCTTTTGAGAGCCCCCCTCATGAACAGTGGCACTGTCGTTTTGTTAATCGGTCCCGAAAGGTGATTCTGCACAGTGACCGCGAAATCTCCTTTCGGGGCCAATTAATGCCATGACAGTGCCAGAATTCATGTGGAGGGGTCCCAAAAACCCCATGTCGATAATTTGGTTCCAAAATTCCAAAACATGCCTGCGATATGCATCAAAGTTGAAAAAAGCCCTATTTATTCCATTATACAGCTTACTGGCATTTCCTCAGTTCGCAGTCAGCTTTGAAGAGTGCAGACATGTTCCTGGTCCACCGAAGATTGTCGCGCCAGACTCCGGAGTAAGTATGGGGTGAGGGGGGTGTGGGGAGGCAAGGTGTGCAGTGGGTGGGTGCGGGAGGCGGGCAGGGAGACCGCGAGGGACAGTTTTCTGTTTTTACAGGTTAACAGAAAAATAAACATCAGGGGACTTTTTTTTTTTTTTTTGCAGGGGCTTTGACACGCTGGGGTGGGTTCCCAGCGTGCCACCTTAGTGTTTTCTTGGGGGGGATGCTACAGCTGACGGAAGTGGGCACCATCGTCGCCCTAAGCAAGCGGAGGAGGCAAGAGCCAAG
This sequence comes from Neoceratodus forsteri, assembly GCA_016271365.2. NCBI lineage: Eukaryota > Metazoa > Chordata > Ceratodontiformes > Ceratodontidae > Neoceratodus > Neoceratodus forsteri. Next base: position 116,248,004 of record JADMNL010000025.1, read on the forward strand.
GGGACTGAGGCACCCCCTCGGCACTAACAAGCAGGGAGGGGATGCATTATGCTGGCGGGGAGTGGGCTCCCCGTCAGCATATACGATGGGCCAGGGTATGCCGACAGGGGGATTGGGTACCCCCGAAGTCAGCAGTATGCCACCATGTTCATTTTCTTTTTTTCACCACCAGGGAAAGCACGTCGGGAGGTCCGCTGCGTATGACAGGCTTAGCTCGCATTGCAGCGGACCTTTCATTTGATCCCATTGCAACATTGGGTATGCACAGTGTGGTGCCGGCATGCAGGCTGATTGGGGAATGAGGGACGCACCTACTGATGCGTGCCCTGCATTCGCCCAACAGTGACTGCACCTCCAAATCTGTACTACTGCAAGATGTTGGCTACGCAAGCGTGCCAACATAAAAAGTACATGATTAGGGAAACTCCCCACCAGAATGTGCTACATGACTTCAACTTCACATTCTGCAGGACTGGAAAAGAAGTGTAACTGAAACAGAATGTGATGGCAGGAAAGGACTGTTTGGCCCACCTAGTCTGCCCAGATGTTCCCTACCTATTTAACAAGTACAAAAATAAAAATGAAATTAAATGAAATGAAAACATTGTCTCCACAGACCCCATGTGGTCTCCATTGACCTTTCCACCTCCCTGCCTCCTATCTAATATACCCCTATGCATATCCTGTGCAGACTTGAAGCCCCCCACTGTTCCAGCCTCCACCACTTTCGCTGGCAGTCTATTCCAGGTATCCACTACCCTTTCAGTGAACAAATATTTCTTCACATCACTCTTGAACCCCCCACCCAACAAAATCAGCCTCGATGCATGTCTCCTGGTCCTGGTGCTTGTTCTCATTTGGAAACACTCCCCACCTGTACTCTGTTCACTCCTTTGAAATACTTATAGGTTTCTGTCATGTCACTTCTGTCTCTCTCTCTCTCTCTTTCTCTTCTCTTCCAGGGTATACCTGTTCAGATCCCTCAGTCTCTCCTTATAGGGCTTCGTTCTCATGCAAACCATGCACCATTTTAATTGCCCTCCTCTGGACCACCTCTACCCTATGTCCTTTCTAAGGTGCAGTCTCCAAAACTGAGCAAAGTACTACAAGCGTGGCTGCACCAGCAACAGATATATGTCAGTGGGGCAGCTAGCACCTTCCTAAGTTCTTTTAGTATCCCGGGGTGCATCCCATCTGGTCCCATAGGTCCCATACCCTTGTCCACCTTCATGGTTGCAAGTCCTTTCAGCACCCGTTCCCTTGAAAAATGGACTTTTGTCCACTTCCACCCCAACCTATCCCTACATCTTCCTGGTGGTGCGTCCCTTCCATCCTCCACTGTGAAGACTGAACAGAAGTACCTATTTAAGATCTCAGCTTTTTATTCGTTCCGGTCTGCACAGTCCCCCATTCCACCCTTCTGATTCTTACTATCCTTGCCCTTGCTTTCCTCTTTTCACTTATGTACCAGAAGGCAGTTTTATCCCTTGTATTCCATGCAGCGACCCCTTTGGCAGTGCTTTCCTCTGTCCACTGTGGGACCTAGGGATGATATCATGCCATCCTGTCCTGCAGAGCAGTCCCCCCAGGCAGCTGAAGAATATACATGTAAACAGAAGAAATGGTATGCTGGTATGGAAATCTGGAGCCTAGTTTTTGTCTCAGTTTACAGAAAACAGGAAACTTTCCTAGCTGCCCATCTTAATGACTCGGCTTTGCCAGGCAACAGCAAAACCAGGCCCCATTTTGGTATTGGGATGCTTCTTATAAAGATGACAGGAAACAGTTTTTATACCTTTACATGATGCCTGTTTTCCTTTTAGTGTATATCCTAGACTCTGGTATGTTTAGACATTGTTTTAATTTTCTTTTAAATTAATAATCACTTGTCGGCCCTGATGATCCCGCGGCAGTGTGTCATGCTGCTGTTGTGCAGAAGACTTACTTTCGGGAATGAACTCAAATTACTGCGTCACGATGTAGGCCACGCTGGAGCAGCTGCCACACCGCAATGTGCCTCTGTCGAGGAGGGTCAGCAGGGAGCTCTGGCACCACAATGATCCCAGCGGCTGGGCCAAGGAGCTTGCTTATGCCACAGGGTCTGCTGTGTGACGTGAGGTCAAGCTACGCTCACACTGGGGGAGTTGGGAGGAACTTAAAAGGGGCAGAAAAAAACATGTCTGTCTATATGATAGTTTGGGCCTCCGGGATCTCCTGGATCCTAGTACCTACTGGCACCACTCCTACTCCACAAAGTGGACTGCCTCGGGAGTGGGGGGGGGGAATGACCCTCCCCCAGAGGCACTGCCATGGAGGGAAAGCTGTGGGGCTTACCGGTGGGTTACCAGGTTCTAGGAAGGGTTGAAGGACAAAGGCCACAACAGGGTTTATCCCTGGGATCAGGGTATATTCCCTAGGAAGACTCAAGTGGCCCAGGAGGAAAACCTCTAAAGATAATCAAAAAAAATCAGATTTTTATTGCCTTTGTAACTACCATGAATCCTTCTCTCCTCAGCAGATACTGCTCTCTCTCTCTTCATTCAGCCTAAACATCTGTAACATCAATTACACCATTCCAGTCCATTCAGATCAATAGCATGGCGTAACTGATGTCATGGAATGTCTTGGAAATATGAAAAGAAATAGCTACATAAGAAAAAAAAATTCTTAAGGGGTTAAAGATGTATCAAGTATTTACATGTACATGTATGTAATATTGTAGTTTTGTGTTAGAATTTTGTAGTTGTGAGTTGTGAGAATGTGTTTTTATTATTGAGTAATATGTATTTTGTTTGTTTGTAAATTAGATGAGATTATGTGAAACCTGGAAATTTTGCACAGGACTGTCTTGAAAACTGGATAGTATTATCCAAATGACATGTATTTTTCCTGTATAAAAATAAAGTTTTTACTACTACTACTACTACTACTGAAAGAAGGGAAATTCTATGTAGAGGTGAGGGTACCATAATGCTAGTTATTAATTTATCATAAAATGGTCAAGGCACGTCAGAATACATGGCTGACCTTTAAATAGATAAAGTAATTTCTGGGGATTATTTTCAACAGATAGCTGAAGAGTTATTGCCATGTGCATCCTTCATTATCAATTATCACAGCGAGCAAAAAAGCAGTCATGAAATATTTCACATTTCGCTTCTTTTTCACCATATGTGAAGGGCTTTTAGTTACACATCTTGTGATAAATGACTGCAATATATGTTAACTGGAACTGTTACGCGTCACCTACACAACTATTAACAACAAAGCATTATTGTACAAAACTAGGGCAACATAGCAGAGTTAAGACAAGTTTATAAGAGTGAAAGACAAGTTCTCAATTGTTTTATTATGATGATAAACAAAGGAATGCTGTATTTTTTTTTGTCCCAGTGCTAATGGGATCTTGTAACAGAGAAGTGTTCAGTAGCCAATTTTCAAGCCTACTCTCTCTTTTGGTATGGCACCCAAATCTAATGTTTTCTGTTTCTTTTTCTTGTTTGGTTGTCACAGTGCACATGATGTTTACATATATATATTTAGAATAAATGATGTAAGTGTGGTATACAAGGAAATCAACTCATCAAGAGGGCTAACTAGATTATAAAGCCACAAGCCTGTCTAGTGGCACTGAGGGTTGAGGCGCTGGATGCCACACCTCGCGCCACACCAGCGACCTGGGTTCAGGAACAGACTTGGGTCATCAGGGGTCAACGGGGAAGGGAAAGGATCAAGCAACGGAGGAAAGCTCTCCTCTCTCTGGGGTGGGCATGGGGCTCGCGTCACTCTGCAGCGGTATCTGGCAGCTGTCGGGTGCACTGCAAGTTGCGGCGCACAGAAGAGGGTTGGAGCACAGCAGACATCGGCACGCAAGTGCGCTGTACTTCATTGCATACATCATTGCACACCGGCTCCGGGGAGAAACACCAAAGCAGAAAAACAGTGGGGTGGTTGCGGCGGCTGATGGCTGTGCGCTGCACCCCGGACCTGAGAGGTGCACCCCCAGGTATTGGTTCCAGGTCCCCGAGAGGGGGGACACTGTGTGCTCCAGCCTCTGTAGGAGAGCGTGTCACTGGCCAGACCTGGTCCAGGGGTGCAGGTGCTGGTGGCCGGACAACCTGACATGCCCATACCACAGGAAGAGAAACTATGACATGATTAAAAAAAAATAAAGCCACAAGCCCGAAGGGTGAGTGGCATTGTGATCTATTTGGATGATTTGCTAGTTTTGATCATAACTACATGTATAGAGAGGGTATACATAAGCAATAACCCATAATAGGATGTGCAGTTATTGGGGATTAATCAACACCCCAGGTGCGTTGTGAGGCTCGAGGCTGCAGGCCAAGTGTCTTCACAGCAACTGGGGTGTTGATTAAGTAAGCAATAATACCCAACATGGTGGGCAGTATTGGGCTATACCGGACCACCCAGGCACATAATGAGGCCTGACGCTGCAGGCGGAGGGCCTTATAGCCCATGGAAGGTCCGGTATAGCCCATACCGCCCACCCTGGAGGGTATTATTGCGCTTAGAAAATGAGACACTGTATTAAATATGTTTGCAAAAAAATAATGTTATGTTTAAATGTTAAAACTCTTTATTTGTTTGATTTTTTTTCAAATAAAATAGTTCCTCCGCCTGCATTAAAATGCTGTTTTTTTTTGTTTTGTTTTGTTTTTTTACTAGGGACTTACAGTAGTTCTACTTTAACCTCTGCAGTTCTAACTTAGGAGCTGGTTGTTGTGATTAATACACACACACACACACACACACACACACACACACTCACACACACACACACAACACACACTAATCACTGCTCAGCGTTGCTGCCGGTTTCTGCCTACTACCTTGGGGCTGGTCACCTTACTGGCTAACATTTTCGGCACTCCTGCGGTGAGTGTTTGTGGCATGAGGGGGAGTCCTGTGGCCTATATGGCGGTTTTAATATTTTTAAAATGTGTATATGTGAGCATGTGGGTGACATGCCTGCTTGTGCTGTGCTCAGGGCTGCTTTTGTTTTCTGCGGGTAGAGAACAAACGCTTGAACTTTTTACTCGTTTTATTTTTTTATCTTGCTTCTTTGAACTGCTGCAGGGGCTAATTCTGTGGTGCACTGGAGAAAATGCTTTTTATTTTGATGTTGCTGCTTAGCTGGCGGTCTACCAGTAGGATTCTGTGGTGCTTGGGAGATCACCGGTATTTTCTACTGCTGCCATGCCGCATATGAGCTTCCATCTGCGGTAGGGAGAAGTGAGAAAATACAGATGGTCTCATGGTCGGTCTGCTGTGGGCAAGCTACTTGCAGGAAGAATTCAACCACTGGCTGTTTTGTGGACCGGAATGTATGTTTGTATACTTTCTTCTGTTCTACTTACTTGTTTGGACTGTAAAGTAATTTTTTTTTGACTGTGGGAGGCAACGGCCTGAGCTCTGACAGTTGAGGTGGTTTGCCGAGCAGCTCAAGATGGTGGCCACATTTACTGAACATTCGGGGTGCACACTGATTGATTTGGTTATGGGGCACCCCGAATAGGCTCTTGTTTTTATGTGGGCTCTATCGGAAAATAAATGAATCTCTAATGCCATGCTCTGTCCAATGAGATTTGTTTATTTTCCGATGCCATTTTCTAATCCCCAATAACCGTACACCCTGTCATGGGTTATTGCGCTTATAACATGGGGTGTCACCAGAGGTGCATTAAACATGAGAAAAGCATGATTACCTCACAAAAACACAGGAACTATTTTATGTGTTCTGTCACCAGCACAAGTATTGTGTTGCTGACAGTGGTGAACACCTATATATGCACTGCTGACTTTCAGAACAGTGAGCAAACACAGGGTAGTCAGCATCCAGTGTTGTCCTGCTTCTTTCAGACACAGTGGCTATACAGAGCCACTTACAAGTGCTACACTAAATCACACAGAGTGAGGAGAGTGCAGCAACTTGCATTTCATGCTGTTTGGGGCTCTGTACTGCTTCTTTCTCGTTCTCTCTCTCTCTCGCTCTGCAGCACATGGTTAATCAACACTTCTCTGTGTGCAACTGTGATTTACATGCCCCTGTACAGGGATTGCCTCCTGATGTCTCTCTCTCTCTCGCTCTGTTGTGCAGCCGCCATGCCCGCCCCCCCGGCATCGCTTCCCACTGTCTCCCTGAGTACCTGGCTGACCCGTTGTGTCTCTGTGTTGAGATAGCCATACTGGGTGTGTGTCACTCCATGTGATCAAAGCTGCAGCTCACTCATCCGCTCCTTTTCTCTCTATCTCTGGCAAGTTAAGGTGACTGTCATTGCCGCAGCACTGCTCGCTGTCACAACAAACCCCCACTGTTCCCTGACTGATCGCACTGTACAGCCATGCAGCAGATTGTCTGTGTTGCTGTCTCTCGCTTGCTCCCCTCTGGCTGTTTCTCGGTCCCTCCTGATCGCTGTAGATTGCGCCTTGCGTACAGCTCCAATCCTACATGCGAACAGAATTAATGGCCCCACACCTAGGACAGTGCTCTGTAACAGTGAGGTGACAGAAGGGGGCCAAGTGTACAAGGTGAGGGCAACTATCAATGTCGGGGGAATGAGTAATACCATTCTCTCCCATGCATCGTGCGCTGAGTTGAATAAGTTCAGTACTGACACTGCAACTTGAGGCTCATATGCACGGTAAGGGACCAGGAATTAGGGATGTAATTAAACAGGTCTTTGTGACTGCATCAGGGGAGAACATGGGTGGTATAGCTAATTGTTGGTAGTTTGTGACAGCTGCAGGGGTTATTCCTCACGGTATATGTGCCGTGAGCCACGCAGTACTATTCACACTAGGTAGCAGCTGAGGCACGCCAACGCATGGTACTGTGGCAAAGCTGTGAGATCTGCAGTTACACTTGTGCCTCTGTATTGATGTCACAGTACTGTACGTCAGTGAAGTGTGCAGCAGGTCCATGGAGATCTGCCGGGCAGGTGGGTGGGGAGAGCACAATCTTGCGCTCTGTGTGCTGCACTTGAATTGTTGACAGTCACATCTCTCCCACCGCACTGTGCGGTGGGTCCCCGGTGATCCGCGGGGTGGGTGGGAAGGACACAATGTAGTCATGGCTCTCAGCAGATCCGGTCACAGTATGGGAGACAGAGTAACACTGCACAGTACTCCCTTGCTTTCTGCTTGGCTGTCTGTGATCTGGAGGGCGGGTGGGTAGGTGTCAGTGCAGCGCTCACTAACTCTGCAAAAAGAAATGGCTGCTGTGCATGTCTGCTCCGTTGGAGCAGAAAAACAGACCTGACTGTGCTCACTGATTTCGCCTGGCACCTCTTCACAGCAACTGTAAGTGTATCATGCATTAATGCATGGTCAGGTGCCAGGAGTCCACCAATCATCGATGCGATGCTAGTAACCCCATGTTATAAAAGAAAATAACTACTAACCACTTCTACGGGGAAAAAGTCCCATCTGTGTATTATTATTATTATTATATATATATATATCTTGCAAAAAACTTAATTAATGCATCAATTAGGGTTAAACCAACCCTAACACTCCTTTTCCCACTCTGCACAGACTCACCAGTGGGGGAGGGGCTGTCTTGAGGGGCCGTGAACCCTAACACTCACCCCATTCCATTCCAAAATTAGGTGACATGGTTACAACATAGGTGAATGGAGTGAGTGTTAGGGTTCACGGCCCCCAAGACAGGCCCCTCCCCTGCCTGTGGGTCTGCGCAGGGTGGGGAATGGGGTGTTAGGATTGGAAACCCTTATGTCACATTTCCCTGCTTTTGTCACTTTAATCCTAACTGTTGCATTAATGAAGTTTGTTGCAATTGTTTCCTTATTTTTTGAGATAGTGTAATAGTATCCTTATTTTACTGTGGAAGTGCGAGGTCCTATCCCTCCATAGATGTGCATATGTATCTTGCTGTGGAAGCACAGGGACCTCTGGCCCCTGCGCTTCCAGTTATAGCACATCAGTCACCAAACTGTCCACATAGCCATGTTATTACCCCACCTCATGTTCCCGGTGCAGAAACATTTTCAATCCCCTCCAAAATGTAACTCCGCACAAGCACAACGCCAATCCATGGTGCAGGTACAAAACCACATTTCGGACAGGATTTCAAAAATGACAGCTATGACATACATTAGGTGGTAGAATAAGAAGGCTATGTTGTACATTTGTGCTGGGAATTTTTAAAATTTCTAAAGTTATCAGCAGGTGTAGCAAAATTGCAACAAATACTCATAACTCTGCCATTTTTAAACATTTTGCCCCCAAATTTTCAACATAGCCTTCTTATAACCTCACTGCATGTACCCAGTACAGAACATTTTCACATCCTCACCAAAATGTAATTCTGCGCAACTGCAACGCCATTCTGTGCCACAAGTGCAAAAACACATTTTGGTCAGGATTTGAAAAATGACAGCTGTCACATACATGAGGTGGGGTAACAGCAAGGCTAGGTTGAAAATATGGGGTGAAAATATAGAAAATTTCCAAAGTTACAAGCGTGCATAGTGAAATAGCCACAAATGCTTATAACGCAGCAATTTCTTAAAATTTTGACCCCAAATTTTCAACATAGCCTTTTGGGGACCCCACCTCTGGCCTGTTCTGTGACCCAAGCTCTTTCTACCATAAAACATTTTTGACCATAATTCAACACCGTCTATGCGGAGCGCGATCAGAAAAAACTGCAAAATGGGGGAATTTTCTGGGTTTTTCACTATCCGGATCCGCAAATCCGACCAGAATGAAATATGGCACATCAAGAGATCTACCCCAGGAGACCACGCATGCAACATTTCATACAAATTCGCTAAATGGTTGCAAAGTTATTAAAATGCAAATCTGAGGTTTAACATGGAAACCCCTGTTCAACCCTAACTATAGGGGCACTACCGCACCCATATATACATATATATATATGTAACTGCACAAAAGTTGACTGATACTTTGCTATAATGCAGTTGTGGGTCAGTATTGTAACATGAGTTATTTTAATTTTTTACCACAGTGTTGCGTTATACTGCAATTCTGGTCAATTTTTGTGCAATTACCACTCTATATTATACAGGCAGGTACCACCTGTATATTAAGATTGAGTAAGCACTTTAACGTTGAACCCCCCAATATTTGCACCTTAATAACTTTGCCTCTGTTCAACCAATTTACTTGAAATGTGGAAAGCTCGGAGATGGTGCCAGGATCTCTAGATCAGTGTGAATAATAGAAATCAGGAGAACTATCTTGACAACAGCCAGCATATTTCAGAAGTGTTTATTTACATCTGTGAGAATCACTTTCTGCCACAGTTAAAGAGATCTACAATTATCAACAGACAACAAATGGAGTACGCTGATGATTGCAAGCTTGGGCGACTTATAAGGTCAGAATCCGATGGTAGACAGTTACAAAAACAACTTGATCATTTATCCCAGTGGGCCAAGGAAAACAAAATGAAGTTTAACAAAAACAAATGTAAAGTTATGCACTGGGGAAGAAGAAATCCTCACATTGAATATACATTAAATAACATTACACTACAGAATACAGTAGAAGAAAAAGATCTGGGAGCAACGATAACCAACAATCTATCCTTTGATAGAAATAGCTCTGTAATAGTTAAAAAATGTTATAATATCATAGGATCTATTTCAGGTAAAATGAAAAGCAGAGATGCCGAAATAATTGTGCTACTCTATACTAGTCTGGTCCCCCCCCCCCCACTTGGAATACTGTTCTCAATTCAGTGCACCTCATACTGTAAGAAGCAAAAAATTGATTGAGGGTGTATAGAGAAAGATCACGAAAAAAAATTAAACCGTTACAGCACCTCAACTATACTAGTAGACTGACAAAGTTAAATATTAAATAGTTATTAAATAGTTATATAAAATAGTTATATAATAGTTAAATAGTTGTGCTTCCAGGCCGCTCCTGTAAAAAAGCTTCCAGCTTAGTGTGATATACCTGGTTAAACAACTAAATAAAAAAATATATATATATATGTTCTCTACTAAATATAGACAAATTAGAGGAGACCTTTGCCTAACATATAATGTGATAAAAGATGAATATATGAGAGAAACACTAGGGATCACAAGATACATAGGTACAAAATCCACTTGAAGCAATACTTATAAAATTAAAGGTGAAAAAAAATGTAACAACTAAAAGGAGTAAATTCTTCACCCAAAGGGTAATTACAACATGGAATACTCTCTCCCAGCATGTTGTCAACAGTAAAATCTTGACAATTTTTAAAAACAGACTAGATACATACATGGGAAATAAAAAATATGATTTCCACCCATGACATACATGGGTGGTGAGTTCTATAAAAGGCCTTACAGCTTACTGAACTCATATATCCCCCTATGAACCTATGCTTTTCTAAGTCTAGCCACTCCAGCAGCACCGATCTTATGTCAACTCTGTGTGACTCTGGGGGCCCGATTTTAAATGGGTGATGTGGGGCTTACATTAAGCCCTCTGTCAACCCTGTTTGGTGTAACTGCCTTGAATGCATCTGCCAGAACTGTGCCCAATTTTATAATGTTTGATGCAGTTGTGACAGTTTTCACGATTTACAGCAGTTTGCACCACAGCTTTGGTGCAAGCCCTATAAACTGGCCCACCAAAGATGCAAAGTTAGACCAGGGGGTAGCTGGTCTAACTTGGTGCATTTGATGCAAGGGACTTGCATTGGGGTTGGTGGCAGGTGTTCTTGCAAAATCAGAATTGCCACAAGGATTGCCACAAGTGACCCCTTATGTCCGACTCCCCGAAGCAAGTTCCTTGTGGCGATCCAGGACCCTTTTAAAATCAGGGGCATCACCAGGGGTATAAAGTTGGGGGGGCTAATGCCCCAGTCCGAATCTAACAAATCTAGAGGGTCAGGCATGCTCTGAAAAGTTTGACATTTTATCTTCAAATGGTGGCTTCTCCTGCATTTTAATGGTTCAATATGTGTTTGAGAAGCCCGTTATCATAACATCTATTTAATGTTACATGTGGAAACATCTGATTACTGGACCACTGAGGACAATGGAAAGATACTATTATCCCAGTAGATCTGCTGGGAAGGTTACAGGACCCCAGAGCAAATAAGAGAGCAGCCAGACACCATTATCCCAGCAGATCTGTTGGGAAGGTTACAGGACCCCAGAGCAAACAGGACACAAGCCAGATACTATTATACCAGCAGAAACAAAATAATCAGATTGATTAGTTTGGCTCATAGCCTGCTTGCCTGCCCTTGTTCACCTCTACAAAAAGCTGTTATTATACTTAGGCAGTTTGTATCTAACCAGCTGCAGTGTCTGAACTAGTAACATCTTGATTTTTAAGCTTCCCTTCCCACAAGTTACACACACCCGTGAGGGTCAGAGTAAGACAATTTAGGAAAACTTACAAAAAGTGCTGTTAGTTAACTTACTTTTATTGTATATTGAGTGCCTAAAACATAATCCACCAAAGCAATTTTCTTTTAGCTGTCTGTCAGCTCTTCACTACAGTACCCAACTCAATGAAGTAAATGAGGTGAACTGAGGAAAATAAAAAATACACACTACAGTAATGTTATATCTGGCACTCTGAGTCAGAGCTTTTCAACCCATACAAGACACGAATACAACCCCCTCCCTGACTTGTATTTCTCAGACTAGTCTCAGTCAGGCAGAAAAATAACAGTAAAAATTAAAAAAAAAGTACACAGCTCTCAACTCATGTTATTTTGTCAACTCACAAGAACACAATGCAGTTCCATAAATTTTTATTTTGAATTGTCTCCAACTCCCCACGGGTCCTACTCAGTCTCAGTCCTCCTTCCTTGTCCAAGCAGCCAACAGTTCACTTAGTACAAGCCAGGCCGGGCCCGGCATGTCCACACACCAGACACCTCGCACACACTGAATTGAGCTCATGCACTGCGGTGCACCGACAGGCGCCCACAACAAACCCGCCCCGCCAGTATTCACTGAAACTTCACAATGCAATGCAGTCCCACATAAGCCATAAATAACTTCCTCCCCACCTCTCCCAACCACTAGTTGCCCCCCCCCCAAAAGTATCTAATCCCGGTTTTATTTACTTTGAGGCGTCCATTTATACCTGGACTAAGAATTTATCAATTCAAACATCAACCACAAGAAAAAACTGCTAGCTCTTGGCTATATATTATTAACTCAACCCTGACTTGAACTTCCCCAGAGAGGGGACAAGGCATGCAACTCTCTCCCCTTTTTTGAGCGGGTCCTGTACCCCAGCATAACCTACTGTAACGAGTCCCATGACTCCAGACCTTCTCTTCCAAGCAGCCCAAACAGTACAGTACCTGGCTCAGGCTCCGGCCAACAGTCCCAAACAGATTGAAGTTTTTCAACTTCCCTGCCTCAGATCTGTGAGCTCTCTTGTCTCCTCTTCTCCGTCTCTCTCTCTCTCTCTCTCATCTGGCTGGCGATGACGAGTTCAGTCCTCCACTCCGACTGCATGGTGGTGGTGGTGATGGTTAATTGCTGTCTCCATTAGGGGAGGGCTTGCGGATTGCGCTGTGGGCAGCACTCACAGTACTGACTGGCAGGCAGCAGGCACAGTGTCATCATAAGTATGCTCCCAAAAGCTTGATGGCTGTGAAGCACTTGTGAGTCCCCCGGGCGGCAATAATAAGTTAGAATTTAAAAAAGGAAAAAAAAGACTGTCTGAGTTTACCAGTTCTAGTTCTTGCCTTTATTTGCTTGATTCAGCAGAAGTGAACAGAAAACAATTCAAAATACCAGTAATATTTCAGCTGCAAAAATGATTGGGGGGGCTTTCACTTAGATTGGAGGGGCTGTAGCCCCCCCCCCAAAATTAATGTGATGACGCCACTGTTTAAAATCAGGCCCTGCTAGGACTGTTTTATAGTGATCAACAACTGTTTGAGTTTGTTGATCTCCACATGTTTCAAGTGCCTCTGTGGATGTTTTTGCAACCAGCAGTACTTTATTCATAGTAAAAGATCGAAAGCGAGTTTCAATGTGCTGTGATATTTTTTGAAGAATTTGTGTAATCTCAGGAATTGTGGCTTCTGTATTGTCAGAACCTGACCTGTGTCTGCTGCTAGCTTCCTCAGCCAAATCAACACTGTTGTACCGAGTGAGATTCACATTTACACCTTCAAGTGTTACACGGTGAAAAACTGCTTCATCATCCAAGGGACCAAGTAGTTTCTTTTTTCTTTAATTTAGTTTACTGATTCAGTTTGACAGACATAAAGCTTCCAGTCACAAAGCAGAACTTATTGATAACACACAGACAATGTTTTCATGCACGTCTGCTACTTTTCTAACTAGACATCCAGAATAAAACAAAACAAAAAAAAATGGTCACCAAGTTTATCCTATGACAAATTTGTTACATATATTGTTTCATCTTCATAAATTCTGAGGTTAAATTTAAAGATAATTATGTACCACAAAAAGAGACGGTAAGTAAAAACAAACTGTAGGCAGTTTCTAGGTCATATTACATAACTGCTATATTGCAGATATGGATCTGTTTAGACACTTTCTGAAGGGGGCCTCAAACAGCAATTACGCAGTCCAGATTAGTGAGGTCTAATCAGAATCTTATGACTGCCCTGAATTGCCTGGGCTCCATTACTCTCTGCTGTTCCTGATATATAATGGTGCCATGGTTGCCAGATTTCAAGAAATATCTGTTCTCTGAGTTATAGGGTGGCTGTAATGCACTCCATACGTTAAATTTCAGATGCCTTTTTCACTGTAGGGAAAAGGGGAGAGAACCAATTCAAGGTTAAACATTTCAAGCCTGCTAAATGCCAGAGGGTGGAAGGGACTGTTTTTACATGGGGTGGGGGCAGCAGCATGACGCTGATCAGCTCTACTTGCTGGGCAGCTTATGCAGAACAAAAGAAAGAGCCACCCTTGATTCAGGTGGCTCTTTTCCTTTGAACTACATGAAGTTTCCACCCAGCAAGACCAGAAGAGTATCATGATCAACTTGGCTGATGACTGGCCTGACACCATTGAGCCCCCCTGCAGACTGCCCTGCGTTGGACCGACAGTAACACGCCTCTCAAAATCTACTATCGTACCAATATGTTCACTTTATGCAAGGACAATCATAAAAATACCAATAACAAAAATGCTGCACAAGAATGAATACTAAAGGAACACACTGAGCTTCACTTTGACGCAGAGGGAGGGAAACTGACCCTTAAAAAAAACAAACTCTGGTCAGAGCTGATATGGCTGCTCAGTGCGGTGAGAGCAAGTGAAAGAATACTCGGGGCTCTTGCTGTGCTGGAGTGTGCCATACCCAAGATGGCAACGCTGACAGAACTGCGCATGCGTGATACTTGAGCATGAGCAGTTTGGATCGGTGGCCATCTGGGGCACAGCGGCCATCAATTCCATAGTTGAGGAAGAAAAAGTAGTGCCCCGCAAAGGGGTGTGGTTTTTTTTTTTTTGTAGACTTTCTTTCTGCACTGCCCCTCACAGAACTCTCTCAGGCAGATTCCACTTGCCGTAACCGCTCTACCACCTCACCTGATCCTCGCTCACCAGGAAATCGGGGACAAACACTCCTCACTCTACCCCCAATCCAGTGACTCCCAAACCAGACCCAAGGCAAAGCAGGGGATCAGGAGAGCTGCTGAGACAAGTTCGGCATTGGGTGTGTGGCGGTGGGCACTGGAGTTGCCGTCACCTATCTGTGGGGCCAGGGATTTTCCTTACTGCTGTACAGTCCCCTGGAGCATGGACATGCAATGATGTCTGCACATTAGGGTGCCAATGTCTGTCGTCGCTCCACCCAATTTTTGCATCACTCCCTACAGTACCCCTGATCTCTATAGGGGGCCACTGTGGAGTGATGGCAGACCCACCCTGGGAGAGGAGAGGAGAGGAGAGGAGAGCAGTTCTCCAGATGCTTGATTCTCTTTCTCCCCTGCCGACCCCTGGTGGCCCAAGTCTGTTCCCAAACCCTGGTTGCCGGCATGGCACGAGGTGTGGCGTCCAGCGCCTCAACCCTCACCACCACCGGGCCGGCTAAGGGAGTGTGTTTATGTGGTCCACGGAGGGGAAGGGCCACATAAACAGAAGAGTGAACCTTTGCCAGAGCACTGTGAAGCACCCCGGGCAGCTGTCCAGTCACGTGCTTCCTCAGTGCTCTTTTAAAGATGACAGCATTGTGTCTGTGGAGCTCCATCCACACAGCCATAAAAAGGAAAAAATTCCCCACACTTGTGGACCAGGCTGAGAAAAGGGAAGACCAAATATAGTAAAAATGTTCTTATATTTATCTTACATCCTTAATTTTTGTCAGAGAAGGCACAGTCACAACTTACACAGACCTTAACAAATGAAAATGTTTGTGAGAAAAAAAGTAGGCTAGTCCAGTCCATTTAAATTGAAAACAGGAACAACTAAATTTAGAGAGTATGCTTGTTAAAACAGACATTTATCTTTCTGCTAGAGTTGCTTTCAGGAGAAAAAAAGTATAAACTGTGAATATTCAGATTAAGCTGAAGAGCTACTTGAAAAGTGCTGCTGTTCTTTTCACACTGGCACATGAAACTGATGAGTGAGAGGATGTGAAATCCTTATGCCATCAACATTCTGTGCTGATGCCAGAGCTTTGAGCTGTACCAGTGACACCAACGGGTGCATCTTAGCCATTTGTTTTGACTTCCCAGTGAAAATGGGGAACACTACTGAAAGGCACACAGAGTCAAGTCTCATGTCCAGGTGCAACTTGGGGGGGAGGCATGGGAGAGATACATACAATAAAATACATAAATAGGATGCTAGGGCATAATAAGTCTGTACAAAATTTACAGGGACTGCATAATAGTCTACACAAAAATGAAATCTACAGAGTTCATACATACAATAGGTAAAACAGGCAGGAAAAAGTCAGCCAGATCTGTGCAAAACAACAGAAAACTGACTAGAATATTAAAAAATACATGCAGAGAATTACTGTCAGGTGGCCATACAATACAATTAGACAACTGTTATCCTGTATGATTCAATAGCAACTGATACACTTGCTGGCCAGGCAAAATTTGTGTGTATAAAACAAATCACACATTTGAAAATGTTGGTGGGTGACTGAATTCCTTCCTGAGTTTGAGTGCTGTTATGGTGAAACATATACTGCACCTCACAGTTCAGTATTAAGTTAAACCATAATGTAAGTATTTATATTTATTGTTAAATTTATTGACTTGGGATAGCCCAGCTGAGGCGGAACATCTTATTTTCAGTGAGGCCCACCTTCTACATAGTTTTACAACTAGGAACACTGGAGCACAAAGAGTTCATTTGACTTACTCTATGTCACATGTTGAGACTGTCACTCTGACAGGAGTTGTACGTTTACTGCTGGACTACACAGAGGCCCATAAATACATGAATATGCTGTAGAACCAACAGAAAGACAATAGGAGATAGTCAGGCTTTGTCAAGAAATCCACATCTGCTCAGAAACCCATTGTAGGAGGAATTCATTTGCAGAATGTGATATTCCAGTGGCATTAAAAGGGAAACTGGCTGCTCTTGGCTGCTATTTTTCAAAAGGGTACCTGCAACGTGGGGATAGGGGGTACAATAAGCAACAAAAAGTAAAATAGATTTGAGAGCGCTCTGCTGCAGAATGTGTTCTATTCTGTTTCCTTTTCCTGCCAATGCCTCAGGCTCTATAAAAGATAGCTCTGCACAGCAGAATGGCGAGGGGGTGTTACAACGTGGGAGCAGAGAGAAAATAAGGGGCAGAAAAACAACAAAGACTGGCACAGAACAACAGGATCAAAGATGGGCACAGTGCAAGAAAGAGCTCAAAATAAAAGAGAACATGGAAAGGGAGAGGGAGGAATGATGGGCATAGAGAAAAGGAGGATGTCAAGACAGCAAAAACGGGCCCAGAACAAAAGATAAAAGAAAAAGAGAGAGTAAAGAAGGATATAGAATAAATGAGGCTGGGAAAGAGAGGGACAGAAACAGAAAAAGAATGAAAGAGAGCGAAAAAGAGCAAAGATAGGTTGGTTAAAGAATAAATGAGTCCAAGAAAGAGAGAGAAAGAGACAGAGCAAATATAGAAAGATAGAAACATAGAAATACAGAAATTGCCAGCAGATAAGGACCACTAGACCCATCTAGTTTGCCCATAAGCCCTGTATTTGATTACAACTTCTGACCCTCTCTCTGCTTTACCTGCATAGATGTGCACAGAATAAATAAGGAAGAAAGAGAGAGCGGGAGAGAGGGGGAGAGAGAGAGAGAAAAGATGGGCACAGAATAAATGAAGTAGAAAGGGAGAAACAGAGAGAAACAGAGAAAGAGAGCAAAGATTGGCACAGAATAAATGAGAAAGAGAATAAATTAAGCAGAGAGAGAGAGTGCAAAGGTGGGCTCAAGGCAGAGAGACAGAGAAACAAAGATGGGCACAGAAGATTTGGGGGTTACCCTGGGGGAAATTAAGATTTTGTGTAACATGATTAGCTACTTTTGAAATACTTTATCCTATCCAGATGTATGCCATTATTATAAATGAGCCAACAATCAGAACATGATAAAAAAGTAGCTTTTTAACCCACTGTTCGATGTTTACATCAATATATTGTATTAGTATGTACATCACTATATTGTATTAGTATGTCAATTTAATTGGTGTATCTGTGTACTGTATACATCAAGGTGTCACTACAACTGTACAGACCAATGACGACAAGACACAAGCTACACGCTGATGAGAGTCACACCTTTCTAATGGTGAATAGCAAAATGTTCTGGGATGTTTGGTTTCAGAAATAATGTCTTCTAAATTTAAATTGCCATTATTGAGATCAACACAATACATGGATGTAAGGACAAAACATTTGATATATAAGGTCTATATTGATCTAATTTCCTTACAGCAATGTAACACTTGGTTAGCCTTTTTCCCCATAGAAGAACTAATGTGCTGCCAGCCAGTGGCACAAAGGGCTAAGGCACTTGCACCTCACCTGCCTCCATACCTGTGATCCAGGTTCAGAACTGAACTCAGGTCACTGGGGTAGGCCAGGGGGAGAGAATTGAGTGTACCAGGGACTGCTCTCCTCTCCTGGGAAGGGGGGGTCAGCCATCTCGGCCTCTGATTGCCACCGTGTGGAGGCCTGGTGGTAGTACAGGTGTAAGTGACTTAAATGGAGGGACCGTGCTTTCATGGTGCGTGTCTACTGCCACATGCAGATGCCTGCGTGCCTCCACAGTGAAGGGAAGAAAATGGAATACAGCCAGGTGGGCTCACTAAAGCCCTGCCCACTCCCTCTCGGCCAACACCGCAGGCCATTCCCCGAGCACTTCTGAATTGTGTGCACTGGGGGAAGGAAGGATGGCCCTCCCCACCTCTGACCCCACCATGAGGGGAAATCCATGGGGGACTTAGTCTGGAGGACCAGAGGAGGCAGAAGACAGTCGGGAGAAGTGGGGATGGGACTGAGAGCCTGCCCACCTGACTCAGGAGACAGAAAGCTTTATGGAGAAAAAAAATGTGTTATTTGTTATACTTCTGAATCCATTTCACATACTTAAAAAAATTTAACATCAAGCCATTTTTTGCTAACATAATGCGTTATTTAACATAAACAGTAGAAAATGTTGTTTACTAGGGAAATAGTACCAGCTTGGAGGCTAAAGAGTTCATTAAGCCACTAGTCCTTAGGGCTCGTGGTTTTTGAGTTCTTCAGCCACTTTGATGGTATTATTTCTTTCTACACAACACTTTTCTATCATTTATTCTATATGTACTGTTATTGCATCACTATAATGTAATTTTATAGGTTAATATCTCTGGAATCACTACAAGCTAGAAGCTGATGCTGTTCACTGTCAGAAAAATATGATTCTCACCTTTTCAACTGCATATTGCATGTTCTTCTAGCATGCACTGTTATGGTGAAAGTAACCTCTAAAAGTATAACAATGTTAAATAGAGGGCATCAATGCATACAGTACATTGCTGTATTCATCGATGTACTAATAGAATACATCACTGCAAGAATTTAACTTATAGGTTTTTGAAAGACGTCTCCCTTTTTAAAACACTTTTTTTTAATTTATTTAATGGTTTTACCAGGAAGGCTCTCTGAGCTGAAACTGGTTTCCAGGTATAACCTGGGGGAAGGGGAGCATTGGGAGCACAAATAAATAGAAAAGTAAACAGTACTCATAAATCAAACAGGTATAAAATAGAAATACAGCAGTACAATATAACAAGCATTTGTCAATGCCGAATGTTTGCTTGCTGGCATTGGCATTGGTAGTGCAAGAGTTAGAGAGATGCACAACAGGAATGGCAGTGAAGTATTGAACTGAAGCCAACCCCACCCCCACCCTGCAGAGACTGACAAGCACTGGGGTGTGCTTTTGGGTCATTGGCCATAACGCTCACGCCATTTCACCTCACCCCTCCTTGCAGACACCGATAAGTGTCGCAGTGTGATTTGGGGTCTTCAGGCCTTACGTGCACCCCATTCCATAAGGAAATACGCTGAGATGGGTGCAGTATAGGAGAATGGGGTGAACTTTGGGGCCGAAGACTCCAAGGCACATCTTGATGCCTGTTACTGGCTGCAGGGTGGGGTTGGGGGTGGAATGATGTGAACATCACAGCCGACGATCCCAAGTCACACCCCTGACGCTTGTCAGTCTTTGCAGGGTGGGGCGTTACGATTGGAAACCCTAATACCCCAGGCGTTCATTGGTATTTTCACTCCAAATTTTCAACATGGGCTTTTTATAATCCCACCTCATGAACAGTGGCACTATCAGTTCGTTAGCCGAAAGGTGATTTTGCACAGCGACCGCGCCATTTGGCACCACAGGTGCGAAAACACATTTCAGGCAGGATATGAAAAATGACAGCTGTACTGTTCATGTGGAGGTATAAAAAAATGGCAATGTTGAAACTCTGGAGTGAAAATATGAAAAATTGGTGAAGTCCACGAGTGTGCGTAGAAACTGCACAATGCACGCCCGTGCAATGATTATATATATATTTTTTTAACCAAATTTTCAACATAGGCATTTTGGGACCTCTGCTCATGAACAGTGGCACTGTGATTTTGTTAATCTGTCCAGAAGTTGATTTCCCATAGCGACCGTGCCATTGTGCGCCAGATGTGCGAAAACATATTTTGGGCAGGATGTGAAAAATAACAGCTGTGCTGTTCATAAGGAGGTGTGAAAGAATGGCAATGTTGAAAATCTGGAGGGAAAATGTTTAAAATTGTCGAAGTTATGAGCAAGCATGGAAACTGCGCAATGCACACTTGTAACACAGTCATATTTTGGAATTTTTTCACCAAATTTGCAACGTAGGCTTTTTGGGACCTTACCTCATGAACAGTGGCACTGTTGTTTTGTTAACTGGGCCCAAAAGGTGATTCTGCGCAGTGACTACGAAATCACCTTTCAAGACGGAATAACGAGATGACAGAGCATGTGTTCATGAGGTGGGGTCCCAAGAACCCCATGTTGAAAATTTGGAGCCAAAATTCAAAGAAAATAGCTACGATATCCACCTAAGTTGAACCCCCATCATTATATAACTTACGGCATTTCTTCATTTTGCAGTTCAGCTTTGAAGTGTCAGGCGTATCCTGCTCCATAGACAATCGCAGCACCAGAAGTACATATGGGGTGAGGGGTGCATGGAGGTGGGGTGTGCAGAGGGTGGGTGTGGGTTGGGGAGGGGGGTGCAGGGGACTACGAGGGACCATTTTCTTTTTTACAGGGAAAAACAGAAAATGAACATCAAAGGACGGTTTTCTTTCTTTACAGGTGAACTAAAAAAAATGTTGGGCACACTGGGGTGGGCTCCCAGTGTGCCCCATAAGTTTTTTTTGGGGGAGAGATATTGGGCACACTGGGATGGGCTCCCAGTGTGCCCCATGAGTTCCGGGGGGGATGTTGGGCACATTGAGGTAGGCTCCCAGTGTGCCCTATGAGTTTGTTTGTGGGGGCTGATGCCGATGCGGATTGGGCCCCATCAACAAAGAAAGCGTGTGTGTGTGTGTGTGGGGGACTGGTGCTGACAGGGATTGGGCCCCGTCAGCAAAGAAACTGTGTGGGGTGGAGGAACATGCTGACACAGGGATTGGCCAACCCAGATGTCAGTATGGGGATTGTGTGTGGCGGACGGCAGGCGCCGCCATGTTTATTGAAACATTTCACTAGGAAAGGTACATTGGGGAGGCGTGTCATCTGCCGCTGTGTGACGAGCTTGTCTCTGACTGCACCTGCAGATTTCTTTCAACTTGGTGGTACATTTCATAATTTCCGCATCAGCGCTAAAGAAAGTGTGTGGGGTGGGGGAACATGCCGACACAGGGGACTGGCCACCCCCCGATGTCAGTATGGGGACTGTGTGTGGTGGACGGCAGGAGCTGCCATGTTTACTGTAAAGTTTCACCAGGAAAGGCACGTTGAGGAGGGGTGTCATCTGCCGCTGCATGATGAGCTTGTCTCTGATTGCAGCAGCAGATTTCTTTTAACTAGGTGGCACTTTCCATAATTTCCGCGTCAGTGCTAGCATGCTCACTAATTGGGGGATGAGGGACACACCTACTAAGGTGTGCCCTGCATTTGCCAACACTGATACATCTCTCAATGTGGTACCACTGCATGACATTGCTTGTCCCTGCATATAAGACAACATAAAAAGTACAAGCAGGCATTATAAGGCAGGTATGTTATACAAAATACAAAAGAGCTAACACTCATTCCTGGTGTAACCTAGGGGAAGGGAGGGCATAGGAAATACAATGAGATACAGTAGAAAAATAGTACACATACATCATGCAGGTTATAACATAAGGTGTGGAATATTACAGTACAAGTACAATGCCGCCTGATATTCTGCATTGAACTTTACACTATTCACTTTTTTTTAAATCAAAAAAGTTTTATTGATTTTACAAGCATAATACAACCAAAACAGCCATATCAGATAAACCAAAAGTACAAAACCAGACAAAGCAAACCCCAACCCCCCTCCCACTTTTTTTAAAAATAGGCTTTCTTTATCTCCATACCGACTGGCCCTCTTCACCGGTCCCACAGCCCGTCACCACGGCATCACTAGTACTCACCTCTGGTGTTGAGGGTGCCAGCTAATCCGGGTGTGACACCTGCGTCAGGGGCGGTTTCATCCCACCAGTCGGTGGGATTTTCAGCTCTGTTTTTTTCTCCCCTTTACCCAAGTGTGGAGCCGTGGTGTGCAATGACACCAATGGCCGAGCTGTGCATGCTTCCACACATGGCACGCTGAGCATCTGCTCAGTCTCTGCTCCCCTGTCTAGGAGCTGGTGTGCCAGGCTCTAGCCACCGCTAGGGGTCAGGCGTGCACCGATCTCCGATCCCATTTCTACCCAGGAGAGGAGAGCTGTCCTCTGTATGCTTAATCCTCTCCCTTCCCGGCTGATTCCCAGCGACCCGCTCGCACTATGAACACAGGTCACTGGTGTGGCAGGAGGTAAGAAAGTGATGCCTCAGCCCTCCATGCCGCTGGGCCAGCCAGACTATTCACTTTTTTGATAAATATATACTGAATTCATCACTTTTGTTTTATTTCCTCCCGCACTGTTAACACCTCCATCATGCCTGGAAATGAGCTCTGACTCCATGTGCCTCTCCTGTCATTAAATTTAAAACAAAATAAAATAAATAAATGTAATGCAAGAAATCACAAGGCAGAATGACAGTACAATATACAAAAGAAAAATGCAATATATTTGGCCAGTAGGAATTATAAGGAAGGGAGGCAGGGAGAGAGGGCTTAATTCTTTAGCACTTAAGGGTCTAGAGATAGTGTCATCAAAAATGTTGTGCTGTCAGTAGGGTTGTTTGGAATCTCTCCAACAGAACTGGATTATTTGAATTCCAAGCATTTTTTATGAATTCAGAATGTTAGCAGGAAGTGTTGAAATCCAAAAACCAATCAGAGGTGGACTCAGAATCAGACCCTAATTTCATGTCCACCTGGTTGTGAAATCTCCCCCCACCAGGCAGAATACTTTACCTCATATTCCACACCTTATAATGCAGTAGCTGCAGCCCAAAGAAAAACTGGAGGTCCCTCTCCCATCTGGTCATGATGTCCACTCACTGGTTTCCTGTCTGTCGGTTCTGAGGTCATGGCACTGCCCCCTTGACCCAACCTGACCCAACCTGTGTTCAGTCAGTCACAAGGGAGATTTAGGTAGTTTGCTTTCATCCCAATCTTAGCCTTAGTGTTGTGGTACCAGGCCAAATGGTCTGGTAGACAAGTCGGGTTGTGGGGGGGGGGAGCAGACTCTGCTGCCCCACTGGACACACCACCTGGGCCCCCTGGACTACTAACTATCTGGTTGCCATAACTGGACTGCAGCTGTAAACAAACACAGACGAGCATTCTGTCTGGGAAGAGTGGGATGGGACTAAAGTGCATAGAACAGCAGAAATAAGCAGGGGGCACGGTGACATCAGAGGATGGAGTGGTGCCGTTGCATGCCTGCCATTCATTGCCAGATGCCTCACTGATAGAACATCAAGAGGACTGGGATGGTGAACCCTCATAGGTTCAGGGGACATAAGAGAGGTGGTCACCCCCCAGGCTTCAGCAAATAAAGGTAGGGAGGACTCCAGAGGTAAACTGGGCATTTATTTACTGGGAAGGGGGGAGTTAACTACTTGGGTTCTGTATTGTAAATGATATGACTTTCTTTTTTCTACAGTTTTGTTTTTAATTATTTTCTTCTCTTGTTGTACTGGCTTGGTTGGATGTGTGTGTGTGTGGGGGGGTTGAGAATAGAACCGGTATTAGGATGCAGATTTAGATTTTCCAATTCCATCTTTGATTCCGTTCCCAATCCATAATCGGAGGCAGAACAGAATTGGACTTAAAGTCATAACTGCAGAAATTTCTCATTTCTTAAACAGAACGGATTCCAAACAATCTGAGCACCTCTGATTGTCAATGTTGATGTACCTTTAATGCATGGTAATCTTTCTTTGCCTATGAAAGTGTAGCCTGCAGGCATTACGGACATGCTTTTCACAACACACACACACATTTTTTGATCTTGCTCGATCTTAGCTCAATTTTGGGAACAGATAAGGGTACTTATGTTGCTACCCCCCCTCCCCGGGACTAAGTCTGCCTTCCTGCCCCATGGTTATTATATACTTACTGGCCACTAAGAAGGCAATAACACAATTATGGAAACAGCCACAGCCCCCTACATTGGCTTTGTGGCACAAGATCTTGGTGGATATGTACCATATGGGGCACCTAATGGTGAAGTTAACAGGGTTGATGCCCTAATTTGAACTAAAGTGGAGAAGTTGGATGTTCTATATGAACTCCCCACCCCCACCCACCCCATGGCCTCCTTTCCACTGCCAGTACCTGCCAGTACAAATCTGTCACTCTGAAATGTTTCTAAGTATTCATTGTGTATGAGCAACTAGGTTATCTCTGTATAATTGTATTTTGTAAGTATGTGACTCTGTATATCCTCACTGTGACAAGGTACCTTTGTAAATGAGCCTCTGGCTCAAAGGCTGTAAATCCGATTGTACAATAAATAAATAAATAAAATATGTCAGAGGAGGATAACACCTTTGTGCCCTGTTAGGGAACGATTCAATTGTGTACTCATTTGGGGGGGGGGTGTATGTTGGACTGGGTCATTAGTTGCATTTGCTGGAGTGGCCTAGATTAATCCTGAGAATAAACTTTATGTTTTACTTCATAGCCATCACAAACCACAAGATGGACCGATAAATTTGTTGCACGGGTATTACTCCCGGACATCGTATTACAGTGCTCAGTACCCCGTAACTGGAAAAATACCTATCAATGCTGGTTGATTGTAAGTCTGTCTCATACTCTGCAACTTACGAAATAAAAAACAAACAAAAAAAGGTAAGTGTCCAACTGTTTCATGGAGACAGACATTGCTTGAAATTATATTTCCAGGTGCGTCGGGTCGCACCTGGAAACGAGCCTCGGTTCAGCGTGCCTTTCCCGGTCAACAATTTTAAATAAATAAATAAATAAATAAATATTGACCTGAAAATGCTAGTGGCATTATAACAGCAACATAGTTTATACAATTTCAAACTACTGGTTAGTCTTTTTATATACAAGATTCAGTATTTACTAACACACAATGCTACAGCAATAAATACAGGTTACTTACCTGTAACAGGAGTTCTAGGAATGGTATATGTTGTTCATCCACACTGTCTGGAAAGTATCCTTGCCGCTTTAAATCTTGCCGGAAGGTCTTCAAGCTGGCTCCTTCCACCCACCCGGGTGGTAACACTCCCGGCTCCGCCCCATGACGCCAGATCTGGCCCGCTGGAAGCTCAGGTTGTGCGTCAAAGCCGGGGAGGTCGGGTGGGTCGTGTGGATGAACAACATATACCATTCCTAGAACTCCTGTTACAGGTGAGTAACCTGTATTTCTAGGGACATGGATATGTTGTTCATCCACACTGTCTGGCAGACTCCTAGCAGTTCTCCGGGAGGAGGGAGGCAAGGCGCACACCCCCTACTTAGGGAATAGAGACTGGAGAACCGAGGCCCCAAAACCAGCATCCTGGCGTGACTCAAGGTCGATGTGGTAGTGGGTGATGAAGGTGTGTGCTGACTTCCAGGTAGCAGCCCTGCAGATTTCATGGATAGGGACATCCCTGGAAGCAGCCACCGATGCAGCAGTATGGTGGGTAGAATGAGCTCTTATCCCTCTGGAAGGCTCCATGCCCGCCAACTTATAGCAGAGATCTATGCAGGAAGTGACCCACCTGCTTGTCGTCCGCTTGGCTGCAGGTCTGCCAGGTGCGGCTTCAGCGTAGGTGACAAACAGCTGGCGAACCTCTCCCAATTTCACCGTGTGCTCCTTATAGTAAGCGGCGCCCTTCTAGGGTCAGAGTATGGAGCCTATATTGACCTGGGGTGTGATTGAGGTAGAACACTGGCAGAGTCAACACCTGGTTAAGGTGAAACTCCGACACCACCTTTGGAAGGAATTTGGGTGGAGGCGCAGGACAACCTGCTGTCCCTGTGGAAGACCAGGTAAGGAGACTCAATGGAGAGCGTGGAGCTCTCCCATCTTTCTGGCTGAGCGTAATAGCCACCAAGAAGGCAGTCTTCCATGACAGGTGAGAGAGATCACCCTGTGCATTGGTTCGAATAGCTTGCCCATGAGCTTTGCCAATACCAGCAGTAAATCCCACGAAGGTGGAGGTTCTGGCACCGGAGGGGAAATGTGATCAAGGCCTTTGAAAAAGCGCCCGACCACTTTTTCCTGCGCCACCGACTGCTTCCAGGCCCGTGCCCGGTAAGCAGAGATGGCTGTCAGGTGCACCTTAAGGGTCGTCGACCTAAGCCCTTGCTGAGAAAGGGACCATAGGTAGTCCAATATGCTCACCAAGGAACAGGAGGAAGGGTCACGGCCCTTGCCCTGACACCAAATGGAAAATCTCTTCCATTTGAAGGCATAGCATTTTCTGGTCGACTCCTTACGGGATGCCTCAACTACACTGAGGACCTCGTCGGAAAGACCCAAGGCCTGGAACTCCAGCCGCTCAGGAACCAGGCCATCAGGTGCAGGGATTGAAGGTCCGGATGGAACACCTTCCCCTGATTGACTGAGAGCAGGTCCGGGCGAGCTGGAAGCTGCCTCGGGAGCCTGGAGCTGAAGCTGAGGAGATCTGGGTACCAGTACTGGTGGGCCCAGTCTGGGGCTATCAGAATCACTTGTGCCTTGTCCCTCCTTGCTTTGAGAAGCACCTTGTGAATCAAGGGGAATGGGGGAAAGGCGTAGAAGAGGCCCGGGGTCCATGGCCTCGAGAAGGCATCCCCTTGCAGCGAGCCCTGCTGAGGGGGGCGGGCATGGAACAGCCTCAGCTTCGCATTCTCCCTGGAGGCAAACAGGTCCACCTGAGGTGTACCCCAATGGGAGAACAGATCTTGTACTACCTCCGGCAGGAGAGACCACTCGTGGGACACAGCCCCTATCTGGCTTAGGGCATCGGCCAGGGTATTGGAGGCTCCTGCCACATGAATGGCTAGGAGGTCCGCCTCCAGGCTGCGCACGAGTGACCAAATGCGGAGAGCTTCCTTGCATAGAAGCATGGAGCGCGTCCCGCCCTGGCGGTTTAGGTAAAGTACATGGTCGTGGTATTGTCCGTCTGGACCCGAACCACTTGACCCGAAGAAATGGAGCGAAGGCAGTGAGAGCTAGGTGGACTGCTCAGGCTCCAGCAGGTTGATATGGCATCAGGACTCCCGCGGGGACCAGAGGCCGTGCGCTCGGTGTTCCCCTAGATGGGCACCCCAACCCATCAGAGAGGCATCGGTTGATAGAGAGACCGTCGGCTCGGGCGGACAAACGGGATGCCCTCCTGCAGATGAGCTGGAACAATCAACCACTGGAGAGCGTTCCACATCCCCTGGGTCACCGTCACTAGCTGGTCCAATGGATCGCAGCGTTGAGACCACTGGCTGGCCAGTCCCCATTGAAGGGGGCGCATGTTCCAGCGGGCCCAACGGGCCACGCTAGGTGCGAAGCCGCCATGAGACCCAGGAGCGCAGGAAGTCCGGGGCAGGGCGTGATTGCCCAACCAGAAATGATCGGGCAAAGGAGGAAAGAACCTCGGCCCTGTCCGCCGGGAGCCGTGCTCTGGCTCGAAGAGAGTCTAGCTCTGCCCTGATGAAGAGAATCACCTGCTTCGGTTCGAGTTCCGACTTGGCCTCGTTGATGAGGAGGCTGACCTGAGAGCAAACCTGGAGGGCCAGATCCCTGGACCACTCCACCTCCCATCTGGAGGGGGCTGCTATCAGCCAATCGTCCAGGTAAGGGTACACCCAGACCCCTCAGTGCTGCAGAAATGCTGTCACCACTGCCATGCATTTGGTGAAGACCCTGGGAGCAGAAGACAAGCCGAAGGGCATGGCTCGGAACTCGAAAAGGGATCCTTCCGCTCGAAAGCAAAGGAATCTCTGATGTGACGGATGGATAGGGACGTGAAAGAACGCATCCTGCAGGTCCAGAGAGCAGAACCACACGCCGTGTTCCAAGGATGGTATTATCTGAGCCAGAGTGACCATCCTGAAGGTCTGAGACCTTAGGAACTTGTTTAGGTCGTGCAGGTCGAGAATGGGGCGCCAGCCCGGTCCGTTTCGGAACCAGGAAGTACCTGGACACAAACCCCGGGTCTGAGGGAGGATCCGCCACCTCTCTGATTACCTCCTTCTTGAGGAGGATAGCGATGTCGGCTCGGCGAGCCGATAGTGAGGCTGCAGACCCCGAGGCCCCACGAGGTGCGACGGCTCTGAAGGGTGGGGCCTGCTCGAACTCCAGAGGCAGGCCCTTTCCCACCACTTCCAACACCCACCAGTCTGTGGTAATAACGGACCAGGAGGAAAGAAAGTGGCGGAGCCACCCCCCCCCCACGGGGGGAACCTGGGGTGAGGTGATGAGGTTGGGGGCGACACCACTCAACCCGTCACTGGGCAGGCTTGGAGTGGGGACCAGCCGAGGGACCTCCTGGGCTTTTACCTCCCTGCTTCCTGGAGGAGGAAGCTGCGGGCTTGGGTTTGGGATGCCAAGCGCGAGCCTGCTGGCCCTGACGTTGCTGGGCTGGACGTGCCGTGGGGCGCAGACAGACGAAAGGGCTTAGGCTGTGGTCTGCGGCCCTTGTCCCTCTGAGCGGATGAGACCGAGTCCAAGGTGGCATTGGACTTCTCGATCCTCTGGAGGTGACCTTCCACCCCAGGGCCGAAGAGGTCGGTCCCCAGGAAGGGGACATCCGCCAACTTGTGCTGGGTATCCGATGTGAAAGTGGATATCCTCAGCCATGCCCGACGGCGCATAACCACTGCAGCCGTGACTGACCTGGCGCATGAGTCTCCAATGTCCAGAGCAGTCTGAAGTTGCTGCTTGGCCACTGCCCTGCCCTGGTCCCACACCTGCCTAACCGTGGTCTGCAGGTCAGCCGGGAGATGAGGGACTACCTCGTCCAGGGAGCCCAACAGGGCATGAGAGAAATGTGCCATAAGCATGGCCGAGCTGGCCTGACGAAGGCCAAGGTAGGACGCAGCGTAGACTTTTCGCCCGGCACAGTGCAATTTCTTGGACTCCTTGTCAGGAGGTTTGTCCACGTCCCTAGTGTTTCCGGCAGGCCGGAAAACTCTGTCGGTAACTAACCCCTCGGCTGAGGGATGTTCCGAGAAACTGGACAGGGAACCGGTAGGGACCGCATACTTCCTGGCCATCCTGGCCGAAGGCGCAGGGCAGGAAGCAGGCGCTGCCAGAGCTCAAGGGCAGGCCCACAATGGCCTCGCCACAGGAAGGCCTCGTGGGAATCCCTCGGTCCATTATCTCCGTGAGGGATACTTGGCCCGCTGAGTGCGGGCTCTAGCTGCATCCGGTGGACTCGAGATGAGCCTAAGCAAACCCAGGAAGGACGAAGGGCTATCGTCCAGCGACTGACCTCAGAGGACTCCAAGTCCACTCGCCTGGAGAAAGGGAGGAATCGTCATCGGACTCAGAAGAGTCCGCAAAGAGCTGCCTCGGGCCTGAGCCACCCTCCACCTACCGAGGCGATCGAGAGTGAGGGTGACAGACAGCCTATGGGGCAGACCCTGGGCCGACCGAGAGTTCTTGGTCGGAGCCCCAAACAACGGCTGTGGAGGCGGAGGTTCCACCAGAATCGGTGGAGCAGCTGGTTTTGGCTGAGCAACAGGCCTGGAAACAGGCGCCTCGGCTAAAGCGAGGGGTTGCTTCGGCCGCTCCGGTGACAGCCACTTAATGGCCGGGGAAGGTGATGACATCGGCTTGTTCCCGGCCAGAAGAAGCTGTTGCCACATGAGGTCCTCATATCGTCGACGCAACTTGCGTCGAAGCCTCCCCTCGTCCGAGGAGGAAGAGGACGAGGACGAGCGGCGGCGCCGCTTGCCGTAGTGCCGAGACCGAGACCGCCTATGGTGGCGGGATCGGCTGGACCGCGAAGAAGTCAGAGACCGAGACTGCGAGCCTCGGCTTTTCCGAGGAGGGTGCGGGGGAGGGCCGGGGGAAACCCGCTCTCCCCTCGGCTTGGAGGGGTCACCCAAGGGCTCCGGAACCAGATGCACTGGCAAGCCCATGGGATCCTCAACCACCACCGGGGGAACCGGGGAGAGAGGATTTTCGGCTTCACCGGTCGACAACCCGTCCAACAGGTCGAGAAAGATCTCGACTGCGTCGATGGGAGTCTCGGTCAACTGACCTGATGGGGACACCGTGAAGCCAGTGGCCGAATCCGAAGGATCGACCGAAGTCGATGGTCGACCACTGGGAGGGGACCTCTCCCGCTCCAAGAGTGTCAATGGAAGGACTTACCTTGTCCTTCTTTTTGGACAGAGGAAGGTCCAGCAGATGTTGGTCCCTCTCCTTAGTGGAGGGACAGACAAACTCTTAAGGAGTAGAATATAAGGATCCCAGGAGGTGGGATAAATGCGTGATCGAGGAAGATGCAGCCCGCGCGCCTCCTCTTCAAGGCGATCATCTGCTCTAGCTGTTCTGCCGGGCCCACCGCCGCGGAAACCGCCAACCGGGCCTCCTTCGACTTTACCAGAGGGTAGCGCTTTTCGGGTCG
Organism: Neoceratodus forsteri; assembly: GCA_016271365.2. NCBI lineage: Eukaryota > Metazoa > Chordata > Ceratodontiformes > Ceratodontidae > Neoceratodus > Neoceratodus forsteri. The sequence goes on from JADMNL010000025.1 coordinate 116,278,678, forward strand.
CCCAAGTTGCAGACGGGCAGCACGGTCTTCCAGGACATAGGCCAAGAAAGTAGAGCACAGGTCGCAAGCCTGCGGGTCGTGCTCAAGGCCCAAGCAGTAGACGCACGTGGAGTGCAGATCCGTCCGAGACATCTTCTGCCCACCCGGGCATCTCCGGAAACTGGGAGTCGATTTGTCCATCGCAGCCACGAGGGAAATAGTTGACTGAAGTCTAGAAAACCTTAAACTTTAATTTCGGAAAACCGAAGAGTTAGGAACCAGTCTTATACGCAGAGCGTTAAGGAGGGAACCTGAGCTTCCAAGCAGTAAGGAAGATCTAGCGTCATGGGGCGGAGCTGAGAGTTTTACCACTCGGGTGGGTGGGAGGAGCCAGCTTGAAGACCTTCCGGCAAGATTTAAAGCAGCAAGGATACCTGCCAGACAGTGTGGATGAACAACATATCCATGTCACTAGAAAATAATTATTATTAGCATATAGAAACAAAGAAGGGATGAGAAGATATCATTGTACTGATCATTGCCTGTTATGCATGTAGGGTTAATTTCAAATGTATAATGCCATGTATTCTTGATTGTATAGGCTTGCATGTATATCCTGACTCTTAGTAAAACTCAGTCTAAATAAAAAAACAGATTGAAGTAGAGTAGACCAGTAGGCCGGTATAAGCCTTATACCATGGATGCCCTAGTAAAAATTAGTAGCAGGTACGCAGACTAAGTGGGTGAACATGACTAATTTTAAGCACTGTAAGTTTCCATAGTCTTTAAACAGCCTCCAACACCACAAGTACAATAATGAAAAATATAATTAGGGGACAAAACGTACTTTATACTTCATATAACAAGATCTTGGTGGATATGTACCATATGGGGCACCTAACGGTGAAGTTAACAGGGTTGATGCCCTAATTTGAACTAAAGTGGAGAAGCTGGATGTTCTATATGAACCCCCCCCCACTCCCCCATGGCCTCCGTTCCCACTGCCAGTACCTGCCGGTGCTAAATCTGTCCAGCATTGATAGGTATTTTTCCAGTTACGGGGTACTGAGCACTGTAATACGATGTCCGGGAGTAATACCCGTGCAACAAATTTATCGGTCCATCTTGTGGTTTGTGATGGCTATGAAGTAAAACTAAGAAAGTTTATTCTCAGGATTAATCTAGGCCACTCCAGCAAATGCAACTAATGACCCAGTCCAACAACCCCCACCCCCCCTCCTTAATGAGTACACAATTGAATCGTTCCCTAACAGGGCACAAAGGTGTTATCCTCCTCTGACATATTTTATTTGTTTATTTATTGTACAATCAGATTTACAACCTTTGAGCCAGAGGCTCATTTACAAAGGTACCTCGTCACAGTGAGGAGATACAGAGTAGCTTGGCAGAAGACACCAGGAGGAAGGAGTGCTGTGTGACTGGACTTCTCTACTGGGACTAAAGAAGTAGAACTCTTGTACTTGGACCTTTAATTTAGGGTAAAAAAAAAACTAACAAACAAAACAAAACAAAAATAAGTGCGTTTGTCTGAGTTAACTGAACTGAATGGTTATCTGAACAGTTATCTAGGTGTAAATCTCAGGTGATTGAAAGGGCTTGATAGCTATGCAATTTAAATTACTTGTAGAAAGATCTAGTAAGTAGGGGGAGTGGCTTAGCTAGAAGGAAGCTAAATTTAAAGACTGCCTTAGAAAGATTCTGTTAGTCGCTTGGCAGGAGACACCAGGAGGAACTTCTCTACTGGGACTATATTGCCCTCTTTCCCTCCCTCCCAAAGCTAGTTCTACTTTTATAGGCACAGGATTTGACTGACAACAGGAACTTCCTATTTGGGAGCAGGAAGTGAGTGATCACACAGCCACCAAAGACCCACCATCCTAGAAGGGCAAGAGTAGCTCTCTGGCCCCCTCTAGCTGCTGGAGGCCTGCCTCTGAGCAAGTAAGGTATACTGAGAAATATAGGATATTCTTGTCTCGGAACAGGACAATCAGGAGCTTAAAGGGCACAGAGGCAGAAAGTAAGTAGAGAGAGAAGAGAAAGAAAAAAAAAACAGAGGAAAGAGTAAGGATTCCAAACAACAGTTAAGGGGCCAGAAATAAGACATGATGGGAGTGGTGCAGTGCAGTGCTGTGGAGCAGCAGTCTTCCGGGAGATGTTCTGGAGGATGCGGTATTGTCCCATCTGCAGGCACCTCTCTGGGCTGGAGTGAGGAGGTTGCTCATCTCCAGGCTGAGTTGTCCAGAATTTGTGGGACCTCCTCTTCCATCCAGGGACCACCAGTGCCACTGCCGTTGCCTCAGAGGTTGCCAAGAAAGAGGAGCGGTTGGACCACAGTGGGCTCAGGGAGGGTGAGGGTGGTGGAACAGAGGCGCATCCCACCAGCTGTACCTCTCCACAATTCCTATGCCATTCTGGCAAAGTGTGGTTCCTCTATGAAGGCACCTGCAGTGGAGACCGAGGAGGATGCTGGGAACCTCCACAAAGGAGACCCACAGGAGGGTGGCATGGGACCCCACAGGGGAAGGAAACAACTTCTGGTGGGGGAATCCATTGTTAGGAAGGTAGAACTGGGGAGGAAGGAGAGAGGAGGTAAGGTGCCTGCCTGGCGCCATGGCTTGGAGGGACTGGGAGCGAATCCTCAGGATTGCCGGAGCAGCTGCACAGGAGAGGGAGCTGGATGTCATTGTCCACCTAGGGACAAATGACCTGGCTAAGAAAGAGATTAGAGCAGTGCAGGAAGAGTTTGTGGAATTGGGGAGGGGCCTTAGACAAGTAGCACGCACGGTAACCTTCTTGGAGGTGCTGCCCATCTATGGCGTAGGAGAGGCTAGGGTGTTCCGCACCATGGGATTCAATCAGTGGTTGAAAAACTGGTGCAGAGCTCAGGAATTTGGCTTCACTGGGGACAGGGGTCCACCTGGAGTGATGCAAGCCTATACTGGCATGATGGGCTGCATCTGTCCAGGAGGGAACAGGATCCTAGGTGATAGGTTTAAATGCTTCATTGGCAAGCATTTAAACTAGCCAAGGGGGAAGGTACTCGAAAGGAGTAGGGAAATCCTAGCCCTCCCAAAAAAATCACGGTAGTAAGTGCGGTAAACACCAACATAGAGGTGGTGATAGGGAGAAGGGCAGAGGTAAATGGGGAAGTGACAAAGGCAAGAAGGACAGGGATGGGGCAAAAAGGAGTAAGGCCATCAGAAAATGGAGGGTAACGAGTACCAATGCCCGTAGTCTGGGCAACAAGCTCCCTGAGCTGGTGGCCTTGATGGAAGAGGGATGCCTGGATATCGTAGCAGTCACAGAAACATGGTACACAGAGAACCATGACTGGGATGTGAACATACCAGGGTACATAACCTACAGGAGAGACAGGCGGGGGAGAAGAGGGGGAGGAGTAGCTCTCTATGTAAAGGAAGGGATAAAAGCAACTGAACAAAAGTGTAAACAGGGAGGAGAGGAGGCACTGTGGGTCACCTTGGAGATTGGAAAGGGCACCACAATCCGCACAGGGGTTGTGTACAGACCCCCTTGTCAGGGGGAGGGAATGGACAAGGATATGACAGAAGGCATTCTTAAGATGGCAGAGAAAGGGGAGATACTGTTGATGGGAGACCTGAATATGCCAGCTGTTAACTGGAGCACATTTACTGCAGCCACATCCAAGAACAGGGCCATTCTCGATGCCCTACAGGTGGCAGACCTCAGACAGCTAGTTTCGAAACCCACTCGTGAGGGAGCACTCTTTGACCTCATACTCTCAAATGGGGGCAGTGAGAGGATCTCAGATCTAGAAGTGGGTTGCCATCTGGGAACAAGTGACCATCAAACAGTGAGGTTCACGTTAAACTCAGCTACAGAGTCAAGCCATACAAAAGTGAGGATACTGGACTTCAGGAGGGCTGACTTTGGCAAGATGGAGAGTGCCTCAGAAAAGCACTAGCAAACAGGCTAGAGGAGGGGTGGAGCAACAATGGGGAATCATCAAAACTGCCATCACAGAGGCAAGAAGCCTTTGTGTCAAGCAAATAAACAAATCAAAATGAAAGAAAAAGCCACTATGGTGCTCAAAAGAGGTGGCTGGGAAAGTCAGGGAGAAAAAGATAGCATTCAGGAAGTATAAGGAAACACAGAAGTAGCAGGACAGACAGCTGTACCAGTTAAGGCAGAAGGAAGCAGGGAGGAAGTAAGAATAGCAAAGCCCAAACTGAGGAAAAGATAGCCAACTCGGTTAAGAAGGGGATAAAACCTTTATAGGTACATCAGAGGCGTGAAAGACAAAGGAGGGATAGTGAGCTGAATAGAATGAATGGTGGGTGGGCAGAGGGGACAGTGAAAAGCAGGGATACTGAATGAATATTTCTGCTCAGTATTCACAAAGAGGAGGAAGTGCCTAATCCAATTAATAAAGCACTCTTGATAGGGGGGTCGATCCTAGCCCTTTCACAGAAGAAAGGGTTCTGCAAGAACCCTACAGTAAACTGAAGGTGGACAAAGCAATGGGGGCTGATGGTATTCACCCAGAATTCTAAAAGAATTAAGGGGGGAACTAATGAAACCACTGACTACTCTTTTTAACAAATCATGGGAGGATGGTGTGGTACCCGAGGACTAGAGGAAGGCAGATGTGATTCCCCTTCACAAAAGTGGGACCAAGACAGAGGCAGGAAACTACAGACCTGTCAGTTTGACCTCTGTGGTTGGGAAAGTGATGGAGTCACTTCTGAAGGAAAGAATTGTTGAGTACCTAGAGGCCAGTGGGGCACAGGACCCAAGGCAGCATGGGTTCACAGCGGGAAGGTCATGTCAGATGAATCTAATTGATTTCTTTGACTGGGTGACCAAAGTAGTAGACCAGGGAGGGGCTGTGGACATGGCTTACCTAGACTTTAGCAAGGCATTTGACACAGTCCCACACAAAAGATTAATAGTCAAATTAACTAGCCTGGGAGTGGGTCCCAGGGTGGTAGCCTGGGTAAAACATTGGCTGGACAACAGGACACAGAAGGTAATTGTAAATGGAGTCGACTCTGAAGAAAAGGGGTTACTAGTGGGGTACCGCAGGGTTCAGTACTGGGTCCAGTCCTTTTTAATATCTTTATAAGTGACATTGCAGAGGGACTGGAAGGCAAAGTATGCCTCTTTGCAGATGACACAAAGATCTGCAACAGGGTTGATACACAAGGAGGCGTGGAAAGGATGAGAAGGGAATTGGCAAGGTTGGAGGAATGGTCAGAAGTATGGCAGCTAGGATTCAATGCAAAGAAGTGCAAAATAATGCACCTGGGAAACAAGAACCCAGGGGAACATTACACAATGGGGAGGTAGTAACAACAACAAAAAAGGAAAGGGACCTGGGGGTAATCATATCAGATGACCTTAAGGTTAGCAAGCAATGTGAGAAGGCCGTAGGGAGGGCTGGGGTATACTGGGATGCATAGGGAGAGGCATCACCAGCAGAAAACAGGAAGCTGTTATCCCTCTGTACAGACAGTTGGTGAGACCCCATCTGGAGTACTGCATCCAGTTCTGGAGACCCCATCTCTGCAAGGACATAGACAGGATAGAGGCAGTCCAGAGGAGGCAACTAAAATGGTGCAGGGTCTGCAAGAGAAGCCGTACGAGGAGAGACTAAAGGAGCTTAATATGTATACCCTTGAGGAAAGAAGGGAGAGGGGGGACATGATATAAACTTTTAAGTCCCTCAGTGGAATCAGCAAAGTCCAAGAGGGTATCATCTTTCAGAAAAAGAGATGTGCAAGAACAAGGGGACACAATTTAAAGATAGAGAGGGGCGGTTCCGGGGCAATGTGAGGAAGTATTTTTTCACAGAGAGGTAGTGGATGCATGGAACAGCCTTCCTGAGGAGGTCGTGGGGTCTAAAACTGTGGGAGAATTCAAGAATGCATGGGACAGACATAATGCAATTCTTGTGGGGGGTAGGAAGAAATAGGCTGTTGGTTAACTAGGATATGCGGCCTATCCTGTAGGTAGGAAAATGGGCAGACTAGGTGGGCCAAGCGGTCCTTATCTGCGGTCAAAGTCTATGTTTCTATGTTTCTATATACTTACTTACTATACCTTCCTCTCGTACTTTACTACTTTTGAAATTTTCATGAAAAGAGGATCACTCACTTGGTTTCCATCTGCTTTTGCTGCTGGTCTAACCATGAAACCATAACCTCCTGTGACATCACAACTGGTTGCTCTAAAAATGACTGCTACATAAGTAGAGGGTTTTCATGATGTCTTGTATAAACAAGCAGCTAGAGGGAATGAAGACTAGGCAATAAGCAATCTCATTATAATGATTTCATGGTTGGGGGCTGGTACTCTCGGAGACTGGGTGGCATGCCGAGCTGGGAGCACTTTTCCCTATTCTGTGTCCCTCCCCCTCCTTTCACCCATGTCCCACCTGCGTCACATCGATATCCAGGGGAGCAAAGATTGCTGGCACATGGTCATCCATGCCAGCCAAGGCTCGGTTCCACCTGTAGGTGTCAATCTCTGAGAGGTGCGCCGCTGCATCCTCTACCAGGAGGAAAGCATCCACTCAGATGTTCCTTAATCCTCCCTGATGGTCTCTGCTCCTGAGGTCTCGGGCTCAGGACACGAACTTGAGTCACCACTGTGCTAAGTGGATGCCACACTACTGGGCACCACAAAGTCAGTTCTGGCGAGATGGTTGTTGCAGCATGCTAGAGTATTCTTGGATGATCGAATCTGGTGCAGCTGGTGGTTTCAGGAGTCGCAGTATCTAATGTTTTTGTTAGGGCGATAACAATTACACCTAGGTAGTAACCTAAATCTAGCATGAAAGCAATGTCACTGCCAAACAGGATGCATTGACGGACAGACAGGCAGGCAGACCTATAGTGCTGATAGACAAACAGACATATAGATGGATGAACTGTCTAAATACAAACGTTTTCCCTGCAGCATCATAGCTGTTTAAAATTATCTCCATATTGTCCATGCACCGAGACTGGAGTAGCCCTCCACCTCAAGGTCATGATCTCTAAAGATAAGCACTGAGATAAAAAAAAAATAGAGGTGTGTAGTGTTGAAGAAACCTGGAAAGGGCCTGCCAGCAATACACCTCACTTGTAGATAAACCTGATTTACCTGGAACAGTCCATCAGAGATTCAGTCCACTCAGTGTGCTAACAAAGGTGACATGAAATGTTCCTGTCAGGTCAACTTCAGCCCTAGCTTGTAATTTATAATCACCTGCTGGAACTATAACCGTTGATGCCTATTTGTAGGTGGTGATTTAACCTGTACACTACAAGAACTGCAGTTCCCTTTACTGCAGCTCATCGCTGAAACTAAACTCCCCAGTCCCTCAGCTGGGAAGGGCAATGCACAAGGAGGTTAGCGGACCTGTCTAGGGCCACACAGTGAGTCAGTAATTCTGGTGGGATCTAAACCTCTGATCGCCTGGTTCACAGTTTGTGCTGTAACAACTGGACATGCTGCTTTCCTAAATATGTGGCTTTAGTTCCCAGTACCAGCAGCCCCTTATGTTACCCAAGCATTAAATGTTCAGAATGATTAATACTGAAACAAATATTGTACATATTTTAATTCTACCTAGAGAACCCTGCCTCCATTCCAGCCTAGCCAAGGGCTTACGTAAGCCATCAGTCCTCTTTAACTGCACTTGGTACTGCCCCACCCACCCCACACACACCATACTTGACAAAGCCCTCTGGAGCTGCTCCCCATCACAGCCCCCCTGCTTCACTATCCCCCACCTCTCGCCTCTGCGGTTGGTTTCAAACCCAATCCCCCTTGTTTCGCTTATCAACCAGCCCTCGCCATCTGGGATAGTATTAAACCCTATGCAGTTACTCTGCCATAGTCTATCAATGGATTTGGAGGTTTCAAGGGGTGTGCTACCTAGGGCAACCGATTGGAAATAGCTTAGTATTCAATTACAACTGCTCAGTTTTTTTTTCTCCTATTTGTCTAATTGTCATGTAATCACTCTTTAATGCCTCATGATCAGGCCTCTGTAACCACTGAATATGTGTATTGTCTTATTGTCCACCCTGACGTGGAACCTTTGTAAAAGAGCTCACGCTCAAAGGTCTTTCCGAAATACTAATTAAACAATTAAATTAAACTACAGCTCTTTGCTATTCCAATGGCTGTACTTTTTGCAGTGTTGTGCACAACAAAATACTTTCCCAGCCCTGCACATCCCTGCCCTGGGCTGGCTGTACTCGGCTGACAGAAGAAAAAAAAAAAGGCCCATATGCTTCACTTGTCAGTACTGGCCACGGGCCAGCATGGCACAACTGGGACAGAGCAGCTGAGAGCAGGGAAAAGAGCCAGAGGAGGGAGAGTCATAAAGTCTTCATTTTTCATAAAATGTATCTAGGATAGCCCAGCTGAGATGTAATATCTTGTTTTCAGTGGTTTTCTGCTTTTATTCATTTTTACTGCTGAGAGACTGAAGCACTGAGTGATAAATTGACGTGCTCAGAATCACACAAGTAAATGACTCTGGTGGGATTTGAACCTGGATCTCCTGGTTCCCAAGCCTCTGCTCTAATCACTAGACCATGATACTCTTAGTCCCTGTCCCTTCATGAAGCCTTTTTATAATTATATTTGATTGTCCTAAGGGAAATCATTCAAAATATGGGTAATGATAAATGCACTCGGTTTATTTTGTTTTATCAGGAAAAATGGTTGGTTGAATAAAAAAGAAAATAATTTGGTTTGATTGTGTAGCACATTTCATAAACCAGAGACATATTTTTAAAATGTATTTACCCAGTATAGCCCAGCTGAGATACAAAACCTTCTTTTCAGTGGGGTCCAGTTTCTACCCATTTCCACAGCTGGGTGGACTGGAGCACTAGGAGGTTCAGTGACTTGCTCAAAGTCACACGGTGAGTATTTTGCTCTAGCACATTAGAACCTGTGATCTGGTTTCCAAGCCGGTGCTGTAACCACTAGACCATACTGTCTCCTCTCTTACAGGTGTGCCGTTGTGTTCTGAATCAGGCAATAGTCTCAACATGGACCACACTGCTCAGTAGACTATTCCAGCTATCCACCACTTGCTGTGTCAAAAGTACTTCCTAATGTCCTTTTCAAATGTCCCCCTCCCAGCTTGAGACTGCAGCCACTGCTGGATGAACCCTTTCTTAACATGAACAAATCTTTGGAATTCACCGTTCTGTACCCCTGTAGGTATATTGATGTTTCTATCAATCCCTTCTCCCCTTTGTCCTCAAGAGAGTTTATATTGTGACCCTCCAACCTCTTTTCATAGGACCTATCCTGTAGCCCCTGGATGATTTTCATTGCCCTTCTCTGTATGGTTTTCAACCAATCTCTGTCCTTCCTTAGACGTGGGCTTCAGACCTGCACGCAATACGCCAGGTGTACTTGAACCAGTGATCCATACAGTGGTAGTATTACCTTCCTTCTGTGACTGGTGAAGCCCCTCCTTGTGCATCTCTCATCCTGCTTGCCTTCCAGTATGCTTTACTGCACTGGGAAGAGGTTTTTAGACTGTTGCTAATTATCACTCCCAGGTCCCTCTCCTCCTTTGAGGGCTCTAGCGTTGCTCCATTGAGGCAATACATCGTATGTGGATTTCTGCTCCTAGCGGGCATCATGGGCATTACTTAACATTCCTTTGCTTTAGATTTAAATTGCCAAACACTAGACCACACCTCCAGCCACTCAACATCCCTCTTTATGCTACTAATTCCCTCCTCACTATCCACTCTCTCACGGAGTTTTGCGTGATCTACAAACAAACTCACTTTTCCCTGCAACCCCACCTCTGTATCACTTAATGGCATGCCAAATAAGTAGCAGCCTCAGGACAGACCCCTGTTTGTGACTAAAGAGTGGCCCAAAGTGTTTTCTTAATGAACAAGTTCGATACTGATGGAACAGGGGCTGTGTGACCTTGTCACCATTACACACAATAATGGACAACAGCATTAGAACACCAGCTTGGGAAATGCATGATCACAGGTTCAAACTCTCCGAGCAAAATACTTATAGAGTGACCTTGAGTAAATCCCTTCACCTCTCAGTTCACAAATATGCCCCGCTGTAGTGATGCGTAGAAGTAGGACCCCACTACAAACAAGATGCTAACTGTAAAATAAAATAGAGAATGCTGACAAGAACAACAGAGTTCTCTCCTCTTTTCAAATAGTGCCAACTGGATCATTGACTTCTGACTGAACAACTCCTGGAAATAGGCAATATTGACCTTGGTTGAACAGCTGAGGGATGGCCCATCCCACAGATAAGCACCCCAAGTACTGCGATGTCAACACTGGGTAGGGACCTGAGCCCTAGAATGGGACTTAAACCCATGACCTTGTGGATCAGAACACTACAAAATGAACCACACGGACAAAAGAAATAGGAAAAGCCAAACGTGGGCTATAGCCATGTTTCTTTAACAAAAGAAATTAGAATATACAGTACTACTCTCATTGCTGGCTTAGTTACAGAGGAAAGGTAACACCTTGTTGATATGCAGTCTGCCTGTTTGTGATCATTGCACTCACCCAGTTGCTGAGGTCAAGTGCTGTAGAATTGGGTAAACAATAAGTTGCCTCACAGTGGGCACTGTGGAGCTTTGGTGCACACCCTAGGAGTGTTGTGAGGCACAAGGCATGGCCAAGTCCCTTCAGCTATCTGGGAGTGCATCAATTCCCAAAAATGCCCACTGTGAAGGGGCTTACTGTGCTTAGAAAAAGGTCTGATTCTAAAACTTTAGGAAAAAATCTGACCCCTTATCACACCTCCTTTTTTATTTTATTCCTATTACTTATATAAGAAGCTTCTTACAAACAGTTGCCACAACCAACACATACACAGTAAGGCACTTAATCATATTATTACAGCAAGATTCATACATGTGTAGTCCAGCGCTTTCCTCATATGAGGCCGCATACTAAACAAATTGCTCAAAATATGCTAGAAGCACACGAGACAGTAATTGTCATAGTGGACTAGACCTGTTTCAGCTCTGCATACAATGGGCTTGTTAAAAAACATTTTAACAAGCCCAAACTTTGTATGTGTCCACATTGAACATGATTTGAACCACGTTTAAAAAACATGTTTAAACCCTTCAAGGGACCTAGTCTTAAAACCGTTTTTAAACAGATCGACCCATGTTTCTCCTAAAGCAACACTGGTCCATGCTGGAGACTGTACTGGCACTGAGCTTCTTAAACTGTTACAGGGCTACAGTGTGGATGTGGTGCGACCATGTTTAAACACGGTTCTGAAGAAATACATACAAATATGTGAAAGAACTTCTGTAGTGAATTTAAAACCACTTTTAAAAACAGTTTTAAAAATGGACTGCCAGTGTTTACAGGGCCTAAAGTATTATAACTCAAGAGTTTTACACAGCCACTCACAAACTGATGTGGTCTAGCTGACCTAAATAAAGCTTTTCTGGCAAATTCTAGTACTTCCCCTTCCTACGACATATCTTCCCACGCTCAGAATATGTTTAATTAAACTTCTGGAAGTTAAAACAGGTACTTCTTACATTTGTAATAACCTTTAACTTACTACTTAATATCGTATATATTAACAAAACCATTAACCTCAACTTTATTATCTGCTGCCCCAGAACACAGTTCAGAAAATGCATATAACAAACCTTTCAGACCCCCTTTGACAAGCTGGTTACTAGCAGTCTTTCCAAAGGTCCATTAAAGAAATAAATTATTCCAGCATACCAGAGGAATGGCCATGCAGTTGGAACCATGTGGTTGACGCCATCTTTGGCAGCTAAACTAGTTTGCTGCCATTTTCACATATTCAAACCACATTTCAATTAAATGAGCTAAAATTCAGCAGAGATCAACATAGTTAGGAAGCTGAAAGCACCCCAGAAAAGATAGCACCAAACCCAGTTTCCAATCCACACCAGCCCCTCAGTTTATAGTACAGTACTCACAGTTCATTTTTTCATATCAGGGTTCACAATCTGATGCCACTTCAGTTTCCCACCCAGAATTATCAAAGTCCTTGGAGATTTTTGAAATCAGCTTACTGGCCTCCTGCCAGTCCCCAAAAATGTACACTTTGCCAGAGTAGCCAGCTAGAAATATAATTGATGGCACTGCCCTCTTCTGATGGCTCCTGGGGCCCCAGAATATGCAGACGGTGGGATCTAGTGAAGTTATCCAGACATCTAACTGGCATCTGAGCACCCAGTTTTCTTTCACAAGGCTCGTAGTCATGGTGGCCACCTGCATCACTGATCCCACTGCATCCTTTGACTCCATGGCGGTGGCTGCTGATTGCTGCTCAAAGTTAGCCATGCGAGTCTGGAAGCTGACAATTTTTTTGTCAAGGGTAGCTGCCCTCAAGTCCAGTACCTTGCTAGCTTGCAAGACATCCTTCAAGGTGGTCTCCGACTTGTTGATCTCCAGTATTGCTGTTTTGGATCTCGTAACAGTCATAGCCTGCTCTCTGTTTTTGACTCTGCTCTCTCGCATTCCTCTTTTAGGGTTACCCATCTTACACAATATTTGTCAAAAGTCTCTTGCAATGGTGCACCCCTTTATGGCAACACCCCGGTGGCGAAACAGAAAAAATTATCATTACGGCGACATTCGTGGTAATGGTCCTTTTTCCTTGTTTCGCCTTATCCCAGTGTTCCGCCCCCTTCCCAGACCATCTCCAACCTGGAGTTGGAATCTTAAAGTCAGGGGGGTGCAGGGGGCACAGCCCCCCACATGGGAGGGTGGGGGGCACAGCCCTCCACAGAAAACACCCACAGAACAGGCGGCACAATACCTGCATTGGTATTGTGCCGCCGCTGTGGGGGAGGTCGGCACTGTCGCTGCCGACATAACTTGGTACTTCCCTCTTGCAAAATCAGGTTATGATTCTCTGATGTTCACTAATTTGATTTTGTCAGAAAAACATCAAGTTTGCTGGCTCCATGGCACCGGGTGATAGGGGTTCGCCTGGCATGCTGGTGACCCGGTTTGCACCCGAGCCCAGGATGACAGGAGCAGACACTAGCAGGGAGGGTTAGAAGCATCTGTGGGATGCTCTCCTCCTGGGGGGGGATGCAGGCCATCATCACTATTGAGCAGCTCCTAGTGGCTGGCCTATGGTGACACATTCTGCGGTGATGGTGACCACACACTGTGTGTACATTTAGCCAGGATGCTGCAGGTGTGAGGCTTATTTGGGTGGGGTGGGTGGGGAAAATGGAAAACAAATGGCTGCCCGACAACCAGATGACATGGCGGGTCCCCTTCACCTAAAAGCCACAGCAGAATGCCCTCCCTAGGATCCAGAATGGAGTCCCAGTGTCCCCTCCCTGTCCTCCTGGGGGAGGGGGCCCCCCATGAAGGGATACGACCAGGCTGTCCAGGAGAATCTCCCTTTTTAAAATTTTCTTTATGTTCCTTACTCAGGCATGGCTGGGCCCGGCCATGCATCAGTCTACCCAAGTCACCACTGGTGGGATCCCCACTTTTAAAATACAGCAGCAGCAAACCCCTCGAATACTAAGGAACAGCCCCTTCCCAGTAAGGTGGGCAGCCAGTTCCCCCAAAGGCATTCTAGACTATCAGATAATCAGTGTGTCCCAAGTTGGATAGGGAAAGGCAAAAACCAATCACGCACACAATCTACTCTGCTACTCTGATCTTTTTCCACCCCAGTCTTCTAGAGGTGCCATGGTTTTGGCCAATGATTCATCTCCAGTTGTCAGGGCCTAGCAGCGCCTCCTCCTCCTCCTCCCAACTAGTTGCTCTACTTCATTGCATCTCTCTGTTCCATTGGAGCACTAGGGGCTGGCAAGCAGTGGTGTCTGGATTGTTTCCTCCCCAGAGGACTCTGTTGGGATGCAGCCTCTACCTTCCATCCAGTTCACAGTTGTGACCATGCCTCAGGACACAAACATAACCTACCTGCATTGTTTACACTAGAAAAGCAAAGCTGGGTAGGCTTACTTGGGCAAAAAAGGACACTGGTTGATTCCCAATGAATGCCTTCCCATTATTATTCCATAGTGCCACTGGGGAGCGGTTAAGATTAGTGTTTCTTCCTAGGGGAAACAGCTGATGGCTGGAAGAAGCTAGGTAGGAGGCATGGAGGCAATCTGACTCTATTAGGCAGTATTTTTATAATGATATAACATTATGTAGTAATACAGTATATTTATTTTGATTTTTGTGCTGTCCTCACTGTAACCCCATGACCCTAATTCGTATCTGGAAATGAGCTTTGGCTCCATGTACATAAGAACGTGTCAGCAGAAGGGGACTGTGTGATCCATCTAGTCTGCCCAGATTGCATACCCTCCCATTCTGTTCTTCTTCCGAGATTACCGCAGTACTTGTACCACGCTAGCTTAAAATAAGTGACTGTTTTGGCCTCCACAACCTCTGGTGGTAAGCTATTCTAAGGGTCCACCACCCTCTTTGTGAAGTAGAACTTGTGAATGTTGATTTTAAACTTACCCCCTGTTAGTCTCAAACTGTGTCCCCTTGTTCGCATGGTCTCGTTTTTGTGAAAGAGGTTTTCTGCTTGTACCTTATTTATGCCCTTTATATACTTGAAGGTTTCTATCATATCCTCCCTGTTTCTCCTTTGCTCGAGGGAGTACATTTGCAGTTGCTGTAGTCTAGATTCATATTGCTCCTAGTGCAGTTCCTGTACCATTTTTGTAACTCTCCTCTGTACAGCCTCCAAGCAGTCTATGTCCTTTTTTAGGTGTGGCCTCCAGAACTGTACACAGTACTTGAGATGAGGCCTCACCAAGGACCTGTACAGAGGGAGTATGACCTCTCGCTTCTTACTTGTAATGCCCCTGCCAATGCATCCGAGGATGCTACTAGCTTTCTGCACTGCCTTTTCACATTGTCTACCCACCTTTAAATCATCAGGAATAAGTACTCCGAGGTCCCGTTCAAGTTTTGTTTCTGTTAATTGTTCACCATCGCGTGTGTATGTTTTCGTTGGGTTTCCTTTATCTAGGTGCATGACCTTGCACTTTTTGGCATTGAATTTCAACTGCCAGTCCCTAGACCATGCTTGTAAGCCCTTTAGATCTGCTTCCATTGCTGCTGTTTCTTCAGTTGTATCTACCCTGTTGCAGAGCTTTGTGTCATCTGCGAACAGGCATACCTTACTCTGCAGGCCATCAGCAATGTTGCTGAATGCTGATGAATATATTGAAGAGGACTGGGCCAAGGACAGATCCTTGAGGCACACCACTGATCATCCTTCCCTCGCTAGGCAGTGTTCCACTGACTGTGTACCTTTCCATGTAATCTCAAATAAATAAAAAATAGAATAGAATGGGCAGTGGCTTGTATAGTGGGGAACCTTGTGGCTATACGTATTGTAAATGCACATCTCCAGAAGACACAGCATTTCAAGTAACAAACTGTTTCCTTTTCCCATAAATTGTATCCAATCCTTGATGAAAACAGGTCCAGCCTATCTTGCAGGGATATGATGGCTGCTAATAATGGCACGGATTAGCTTCAAGGTTTTGGTCTGATGAGGCACTATGGGGCCCTGCATAGGTCAGTGACCTCCTTCTGCCTTACGCTGACACACACCCTCAAATCTAGTGATGATGAGCTGCTATCCGTGTTCAAACCTTAAATCAGTTGGCATTCAGCAGGGCATTTTCTGTTCCTGCCCCTGACCTATGGAACGTGCTGGAGGAAGGACATAAGAATTTGGGGAACAGGCAAAAACAAACTGGTTTAAAACTGGACTGAGCCAATGAGGGTAACCTTAGTTCTACACCCTTGTGTTTCTACTCAGTGCCCATTTACTTTAGGAAGGTTCTCACCCTTTCTGTTTTTTGTTTAACATTTAGCCAAGTACAGCTCTGTATGTATTATTTGTTTGAATCATAGATGCAGAGCATTTTAAATGTTTAACAAAAGGCTGCCTATAAATAAATGATCATTAATTGATTCATGACCTTTTCTTTTTATATTATATTCTTTATTCACAGTTCTCAGCATACTACATCAGGCACACCCAACCACTCAGCTTCTCCCATCCCACACATCTACTTACCACTGACCACCACCACGTCCAGAGTCATCACTGATCTTCTCGGGTTGCTCCACTGCTTACTCCCACTGTGGAGTCCCAACAACCAAACCCACACTGCCAGCTGCCGAGAAGTACCCATAGTCCAGGAATTTGGAGAGGATGGGCATTGGGTGTTTAACAGCATGTGTGGTGGAGGGGGAGCTCTTTGGTGCCTTCACTTCCTCTGCAAACCAAAGTTTTCCCCCAAATACCCTGATAACTGTCAATGGGTGCTAGCAGTACCAGCATATGGGCCTTGGGTGGCTGACATTTCATTGTTACCCATGATATTAATGCCACCACCTCTCCAGGCATAGGAGGTGCTCATCTATAGTCCATGCAACCCGAGTCAGCATGGGATGCCCCAACCAGCCTGGAGCAGAGGAGTCAAACCAAGACTCGATCCCAGGTCTCCCATGTGGCAGACCAGTGCTCCACCAGCCAGCCATGGGGCTGATTTATACCCTCTTCAGAAATTACAAAAAAAAAAGGAAACAAAGAAGTACACCATGGAAATTCTCAATTTAAAGCCATATTGTGAGCTGCCCTTCTTGGTCGACAGCAGGCAAGGGATTCAGTAAAATGAGACAGCAGAGAAAATGCATATGCATGGTCCTATAACTTTGCATACAAATGTAAACGGACTTCATGAACTCTACAAAACAATATGGTTCTAAGAACCCCAGTCTCATTTCTGCTAACTGAGAATGTACTAAAATAGAGCACAGTGTGCATACCAAATGTCAGTGATGCCACCAGCTGTAGTCTTTAGCCCTGAACTTATTTTTAGATATTCTTTGTTCTGTCTCAACAACACTGAATGACTATAAGGCTTGCACACCAATCAAGTTAAACGACCACTGTTTCCCCCATTTTATTTGTTTCTGGACACAAGAAACATAGCCATGTCTCTGCGAAGTTCTGATGTTCAGGTTACATATGGAAATGGGAAACATTATCCTCCTTAAATTAGAGGAGGAAAACGGACCCAGATTTATTCTGAGTTACTGGATCATTACATAACTTGACTGAAGAGCTGGCAGGCATAACTTCCTTCCAGGTTATTCATGTTACACATGCATAAAAAAGGACTGAGAGCAGCAAAATGTTATTGCAAGCCTATCGTTTTTTTTACTTATTATGTGACAGAATATTTTTGGCAGCTTATTTTTCATCGCTATACATTTTAATTCTCATAAACCAGCGATTACAAGGGATGAAACTTGCATTCACTGCCCTCATCAAGAAATGAAAGAATTTCCATGCAAACATTTATTTACTTCATTTACTTTAGTTATTTAGGTATTTATTTATGTGACAACTGGGTAGGTACGCTGGTCCAGGGGACCGTTTTTAGGAACGACCTGGGCCATCAAGATAGCACATACAGAAACATGGAATCTGGCATTAGTACGTAAGTAATAACTTAGAATCAGAGGGAAAAAATAACATATAGTCAAATAGATTCATACAATAACCAGTACCACGGAATCAACATACATGTGGATGTGATACATCCAATTAGGTTAATGGTCATAGCCCAACAGTTCCTACAAATAACCAGTATGTCAGAAACATCATACCAGGGGAGGTGTTTAATAGATCATGCAACTTGAAGCATTGCCCCTAGTCTTATATCAGGAGGTGCCCCCGCAGGCCATGACGGTTAAGAGGGCATTTTTGAAATGTGATTTGAAGAGAACATAACATACGTGACAAGAACCCTTACATTTACATACAAGCTCACAACAGTCAGGATGTTCAAAAACTAGAACTTAGAAATTACATTGACCAGGGCAACACCCTGACTGGACCACACTCTTCCTCGCAGATACAGCAACCTGGTTTCATAACAAATTCATGCTGATGTATTAACATGCTGTAAATGGCATGGCTGAAAACCATCAGAATTCCCAAAACTGTTGTGTGCTTCTATGCAAACAGGGATGACATGCCAAGAGAGATTTTATTAGGGGGTGGGCACACAATAAAAAATGGGTCTGTGAGGATCCTAAATTGGTGCCATATGATAACAGCGATTGCATAACAACAATCTACAAATCATAGCATGCACGTCACCAAAGTCAATAATGGCGATGCGCACTACACCAACTCCAAAAACAGCGACTCTCAAAAACAATCCCTATCGGGATGAAATACATTAATATTTTTATGCAGGGGGCTTTGCCACCCACACCCCCTATTATTTTAATAATCAACTCTGGGAAGGGGGGCCTGACACTGGGGTAAAGGAGTAACTTGGGGGGGTTACATTAAAGAGACCGGGAGCGTATAGCACACATTTGGGGGTCAGGGAACACAGCACCACAAAAAAAACATAAGTGCCTATACCAGGAACTAAAACAGAATTCCTACCCATGAGCTCTGAACTCGAATCCTCCCACACTAGTGGCAGGCACTCCTACCACTAGATCAAATGGCTAGCTGGGAACTGCCTAGCCAACCAAACCTCCATATACCTACATGCAATACGGTCTCCTTTTCCTGTCGCTCTTTTGGTATCTTCAATGTCGCTCTCACCACACCTCACTATAGTTTCGTAGTCGCTGTTTTCTCAGGCAGTCAGATTGAGGCGCTCATTTTGAGTCATTCAATTTGACTCGCTCGTATCTCAGGTTACCTCCTGAGTTATACCTTTACACCCTTCCTCAGTTGAAAAAAGCATTACCTGGATAAGAACTAGAGGGACATGTCCACCCCACCCCCACCCACACACACACACACACACACACACACACACACACACACACACACACACACACACACAAGAGTCTATTGGTATGATATCCTGCAGACCTTTATGGCTTTTGTGGCATCAGTTTTGCTACACTCCTCCTTTCTTTGTACGGTAATTAATGTCTCTCTGGGTCATATTATTTTTAGGTGTGCTACTGACATTTTTACTCTCAACCACTGAGCTTGCTCAGTGGGTAACATTGGAACAGTATACGAAAGGGCCAAAAGTAGGAATCTGTTGATCAGTGGTGGCCATTCTAATAGGCATGGGTCAAGGGCTTGTAGACAGGAAGAAGGAGAGCCTGATGGTGACCCACTTGGTAAGATGGGAAAAAAATAGAAAGCAAAAATAAATTTTGGAATGCCAATGACCCCATTAGCTGTAGCATTTTGTTTCCACGTGGGCCCCAGGAGGATAGCAAGCACATATTTTGTTTCCACATGGGCCCCAGGGGATGGCAAGCATATTGTCATTTTAATCAGATGTGTGCAATCCTTACTGTAGGTTGAAATACAGATAAGGCATACATGAGACCGAAAGATAAAACACCATGTCTATGTCTCCTGTTCTCAGCCCTTGCAGAATGTGTGAGAGGCCATCTGGCACCACACTCTGACATAAAGCTGAACCAGTCCAGATTTGTTCACAATGATTTGCTTATACTTCCCATGATACTTTGCATTAGAGGTGTATGTGTGTTTTTGTAGGTCAGTCAAATCTGGCTTTATTGCCAGTGCCCTTCCCAGGTAACCCTTAACTCACTGCTTTTGTGCTGAGGTTCTTTGGCATTTAGGCAAAAGACACAGTAGTGCACTCTTTACAAATAGAGATATTTAAATGCATGTCTTTGTGTTAGGCATGACAAAGACTTGATGCTCATATGATTACTACTGCTCATAACATGAAGGCATATATTATTGGTAAATCTCAAACTCGGACTTGCACCATCGTAGAAAGAAACAAGGCTGAAGTGTAAAATAATATTTTCAATACACATACATCCAAACAAATAAAAATACAAAAATTCAGCATTGTGCACATCACTATTTTAATGTTTTGTTTTTTTTTAGCTCTGTTGATTTTGCCTAGGAAATGCTGCCTAGGACCTCCTTCAGCTGTTACCCCAGGGCACATTGTCCAGGACCTTCATCAGCTGTCACCAGTGCCACTGTCTCATCCACAGAGGCTTTCCTACCTGGAGTTCCAGGGGTTCCAAACCACCTGCAACATATGACTGTGTAGACCCCCCCCAGTTTGTGCCCTCTAGGGCAGTGCCACCATCTGCTCCTCCGCAACACCCCAACATGATCCTGAAAGCCCATGGAGGAGGTGAAGTCCAGAGCCATCCTAGGATCCAGATGGAAGGGGCCAGATATTGGAGGTAGGGTGCACAGTGAGGCTTCATTCGCCCCCAGACAGCTGTAATTTTCCCCACTTTTCTCCGTAAGTGCTGCTAGTGCAATGATGCCCAGGTATGTCTGGATGTGCTTCTGCAGCAATTACCCCAAGAGTGAGATCCTAAGGAGTTCTACCACCTAGCCTTAGCTAGATGACAGTCATACACCAAGTGCCAGAACACCCTCCACATGGAGGAGGAGGAGGAGAGCTGTCCCTAGAACACTCAATCCTAATTCCCCCCCCCAACGACCCTCTGATGAGCCAGGCTTGGGGCGTGAACCTGGGTCATTGGTCACAAATGATAGCTATACCGCTGCACAATCAGGCTGACCACTAATCTTAAAATGTTGCAACCATACACACAGAACTGTCATTCACAATGATTAAATGAACAAGAACAATAGAGACACTGAGTGCACTCAGTTGCAAGGCAGCAATATATTTCAGCTATAACCACTAGTTATTAACATCAACGTTTGGCCATGCTCTATGATGCCAGTGCCTCTCCTTTAACTCCTATTCCTGCAGCTGTGAGGGTGACAGCTGATAAGATGCTGGCATAGAGGGCACTAAGACTCCCTGACAATGGTGATGTCCTTACTAAGTATGGAGGACTCCTACATTATTAAAATCAACCTGGCTGCCCTCATACGATGGTTCAGGAATTTGATCGAGTCGGAATTACATATTGGTTTATATAGCAGTAGTAGTAATAAAGATTTTATTCATAAAATAATTTATGAACAGGGATAATAGCTCTAATGAGCAGAAGCTCATTACCAAAGAGGTCCCCTTGTCACCTTCTGGTGGCTACACATTAATTACACAAGAATTAGCAAAAATACATAAGATCAAGGGTGTCAATAACCCATGGATGACACTAGGCCTCCTTACACAAATGAAATCTCGAGACCAGCTCTGGTATCGTGCTAAGGCTACTGGCACCCAGACTAACATCCAGGCCTACAAAACAGTGAGGAATGCATGCACCAGAGCAATCCGCCATGAGAAGGCTAACTATTACAGGAACACCTTAGCCAGCACCTGGAATGACAGGAGTAAATTCTGGTGTAACCTTGCTGAAGTGACTGGAAAGGATCCCAAAACAACACCCTCAATGTTGAATATAGATGGTACCATCGCTCTTGACCATGTAATCATTGCCAACGCATTTAACACCACTTTTTCTGACCTTAGTCATGTGCTACCCCCTAAAATTTTTGATCCCACCACAGTCAACTCAGCTCCTGTTAGTTCAGGTTTGCCACCAGGGCACCCTCCTTTCCGTTTCAAAACAATCCTGGAAAGCCTAGCTAAAAAAACACATTCTTAAAGTGCTTGGAAAGTCTAGGGTCAGTGGCAATTTACTGGATATGAAACTTCTAGCCCTCACCATTGACGAAGTCCTGCTCCCACTAACCAAAATCCTCAACCGTTCCTTCATGCTCTCCCTGTTCCCCCAAAAGTGGAAACTGGCAGTGGTGACTCTAATCCATAAAAGGGTGACAAGACTCTCACAACTACTACAGGCCTATATCCATCCTCCCCCATCTATCCAAAGCACTGGAATGTATAGTTGCCGATCAGCTCATGGAGTACCTTGTAAAATACAGCCTGCAATGTTCCCAGCAGCATGGCTTCCGCAAAGGGCACAGCACTACCACGGCACTCCTCGAGTTAACCACACATATTCATCATGCACTTGATCAAGGCCAGTTGGTTGGCGCCTCTTTTATTGACCTGACTAAGGCATTTGACATTGTCAATCACTCCATTCTCCTCGAACAATTATCCCTCCTTGGTCTTTCAAGTGAAACTACCCTCTGGTTTCAAAGCTACCTCAGTAACCGGACCCAACAGGTAAGGATTGGTGAATTCCTCTCATCATCCCTACCAATCCGCTCTGGAGTACCAAAAGGTTCTATCCTGGGTCCCTTGTTATTCAGCATATTCCTGAACAGTCTCCCTACCTCCTGCCATGACAGAATGTTACTGTATGCAGATGATGCAGTAATCTTCACTTGCCACACTGACCCCACTCCCTTCAGTCTCAGCTACAGAAAAGTTTCACAGAAGAGGAAGACAGGTTTTGATCACATAAACTCATCCTTAACCACAAAAAAACTAAAACAATGTTGTTCCATGGAACCCATAACAAGTACAAGGACCATGAGCTCATAATTAACAACCATGAAGGTGTCGCCCTTGAGCAGGTGGATATGTTTAAATATCTGGGCCGGACCCTTGACTGCTCCCTCTCATATACCAAACACATAGACAATATCGCTAAAACTGTGAACTCCTGCATAGGGCTACTATACAAGCATAAACATTGCCTAATAGCTGAAGCCTTGAACCTTGTTATCCAGAGCTCTGTTATCTCAATTATTGACTATGGGCTCGTTATCTATGGATCCGCTACTGATGCTGCACTCCGGCGCATAGCTGTAGCCCTTAAAAAGGCATGCAGACTCCTCATTTCAGCCACCCGCCATTCTCACATGTGTGACATTTACGAGCAGGCTAACTGGGTCCAGCTATCCAGCAGGCTAAAGTACCAGACCTGCATCCTAGCTAAGAAGACATCACTGGGCCTTACGCCCCCTGGAGTCCAATCAATATTGATCCCACAGCGTGTCCGCTGCCTAACTAGAAGATTGGACAGTCTAACCTTTACAATACCTCGCTGCCAGACCTCTCAAGCTCAGCGTTCTTACCTTGTCAGAGCCTCCACCTGGTTCAACTTGCTACCTACAGAAATCTTCAACATTGCCACGATTGGTGCTTTTGAGTGTAAACTAGGTCAACACCTCGTGGCTAGTGCCTTCTGTGATTGCTTCTTAAATTCCCCTCCAGGCATACTACCCTCAAGCATCCCTCCTCACTGCCTCAGCTCCTCCTCCTCTCCTACCCCCCATTACTGGGTATAGGATGAATCTGTCTCCTCTTCCTTTTCATCCGCCCCCCCATTCCTCCCCACGGCTATTTCCCATCTACCACATATCCAACACAATGCCCTCCCTATTTCTCCCCTCCTCCCTCTTTCTCTTCCATACCACCCCCTCACCACCACTCTTCTTTCTCTTTTCCCACTAACCCACTCCTAACAAAGCTTCACTGAGCCGCCTATTACTTGTACTGCATAATTAACTCTCAACACAATTCCTTGACCATGCCTTTGGCTGCTATTATTGTAACCTTAGTTGTCTTTTTTTTTTTGTAAGTTCCATTGTAATGATGTTTTGTTTTGTACCTTATTGTCCTTATTGCCTTGATGTGGAACCTTTGTAAAAGAGCCCTCGGCTCAAAGGTGTAATCCGAAATATAAATAATTAAAAAATATAAATATACAAAAGGGGTAGAGTACATATATAGCATAATCACACACAACAAATTACTTAAACAGATTAGCACATCACATTAATTCATTTAGACATCATTGCATAGGTGCTAGCCTTATGAGAGAATCATTTTTTTAAGGGACCCTGATAAGCACAAGAAGTCACCCCCCAGAGATAAACAGGCATTGAAGTCTGTAAAATGGGTCCTCTGTATATCAAAGATATCCCAACTCCTGAATTACATTGTGGGACCACAAATTCTATACCCTGTGAGGATCTCAGTCTCTCCCTTATTTTCCTAGTTGTAAAAATATCTAAAATATATCTAGGCAATTCTTCTTTGCTCATTTTGATCAAAAAGGCCACGAGATACCAGTTTCTCCTTTCCTGGAGTCTCCACCAGCAAAACACTCGATTATAGATTTAAAGGTATATCTCCCTTTATGTACTCTACAGTGAAGCAAGTTGGTGCAACTGGATACGCCCACATGAGGATGCAAGAGAGTGAGAGAGAAAAACACGTCACTTCTGAATGACTTCACTAAAGTGGCTTACACTCCCCCATCCCAAGACAGACACACAGGGTCAAAACTGCACTAGAAAATGACTACAGGCAGGGACGCACCCCTTTTTATTAGGTATACTCCCAAGTAAGAACCTCTCTGAAACATTAAAGTCACAGCTGCAGCTCATGCTAAATGAGAGCAAAACCTATGAAATGTCTTCATGGAGGGCCACCGGATAGCCCAGCCACAGTGTATTTCATTTACCCACTGGTGACCAGATTCAGGAGTGGACTCTTGAAGGGTGCTGGTTTTTGAGTGATCTGCTGGGAGAAGCACTGCCGATGGCAGCAAATCCCAGCTAGGGAGGGATCAGTGGCACAGTCCATCGCCGCAGTGACCCCCAATGTGGGGCTGGGAAGCCTGCTCCTAGTCCTCCATCGTGGGAAGCTGAGACTGCACAAGCTGACCTCCGGGTCTTGCATGCCACTGTGGGCTGTGGGTGCAACCAAGTGAAAGGTAGCACCGTAACCATGCCAGCCTATCTAAGATTCCCTTGTGAACTGAGGGGAAGTTACCCTAAGGTACTTCCTGTAATAAAGGCAGTTTCTATTTTACCTTGGATTGGTGTGCCTCCTGCTCCTTTAGCAGCACACACAACAGTGGAGGGGGGGCAGGCTACACAGCCCCCAGAGCACCCCAGGCAACACAGACGGCCGTGCCGTCCACCGACTGCCATGTTCAGCTATGACCTGCACGCTCCCATGTATGCACATGTGCCTGAACTCCTATCAGTGTCTTAAAGGACTGAGAGCAAAACAAAAATATGAAAAAGTCTCTCAGCCGCAGAAGAAGGACATCTGACCCCTATCACAGGTCCCACATCGCCGACCGCGGCATTTACCCCAAGACCGAGCTGCAAAGTTAAGGGCATAAATGGGCAGACTATCTGCTGTCAACATCTATGTATCTATGCATCTAACTCAGTCGGGGGGAGGGTCCCTGTTCTGAGGGGATAAGCCAGGGAGGAACATGGCACAAGAGGTAAATCTCAAGGAAGGCAGGTAACAGGTTGGGTGCAGGGGCAGAACCAAAGAAGGACAGCTGACATGACTGGGTTCAAACAAAAAAAATATTCTTAATACCAGGCTGTATATACTGTGAAAGCATGCTTTATAAACTCACTCAGTATCTGTCCTTCATTGTTTTAATCTGGTAATCATGGAAGAAAGCTATGGAGAACCAGGATTTTGATTTTTTTTAAATAAACAAAACACTGTACGGCCTAGAGGTTAGAACACCAAGCTATGAACCTGGAGACCCAGCAAATCTAGGTTTTTAATCCCACAGCCTCCATTTACATACTCTATGACCCTGAGCAAGTCATTTAACCTCTCTGTGCTCTGAGGAAGCACCTAGAAAATGAGCTTCAGCTCAGTGTGCCTTTCACGGACAAAAATTCTAAAATAAAATGAACGAATACACATACAGTACACTAAGTGGCTCTGCTGTGTAGGGTGACAGTTTCAAAGCTGACCTTTTTTTACCTCTGTTATGCTGACTGGGTCAGATTTGCCTAGATGGTTTTTAACAACATTGCTTTATGCAGACATAATGTGAGTAACAAAAATATAAAGTCCTCAAATTTTGACAAGCACATGATAACAGATGGACAGGCAGGATGGGATTATGATACGAATAAACTCCTTATCTTCAAAAGCAAGGCCCGAGGATTACGAAAGTGAGAACAGTACCGAATGATCACAGAGACTGACTATAGCCCATGTCAGCACTGATGGTGTCAATGCTGTGAAAACTCATAAGTGGCAGGATAAATAGCAAGGGGGTTTTTCCTGGTTAGCAAAGCAGGGCAAGAGGAGTGTTGTAACCAACCACACTTGGTACAAGTAACTCACAAAAATATACTGTATATAATTTTACAATACAACACAATTTTTTGCATAGCATCTTTCATGCAAAAAGTTATTACAAAATACTTCACTGTTGAATTAGAATTACAATAAAAAAGGATTTAAACCGGCCCATTGGCATAGAGGGTTGAGGCGCTGGCACCTTACCTCAAACCACGCCGGTGACCCGGGTTTGGGAACGGACTCGGGACGCCGGGGGCTGGCAGGGGAAGGAGAGGATTGAGGATCCATAGGACTGCTCTCCTCTCCTGGGGTGGGTTGCGGGTCGATGTTGTGCTGCAGCGGCCTCTGGTGGAGACCAGGAGCTCTGCAGACACACGTAGGAGGGAACAGCTGAACAGCGGAAAATCCACTTTGCGATCGACCAGATGACGGCTGCCGGTCCACCGCTGCCGCCGATGCCCTGAAGGGAGACCATTCCTCAGCAGCACCTGGGGCTAAGTATGTGTGCTGGTGCCCCGGTGCCTTCCCTCTCAAAGGAGGGGGGACCTGCCCGGCGAAGGGTTACGTCCAGGTTACCTCAGGGACAGCTGCAATTTGAGGTGGATGGCTCAGTAAGGGACAGGCGGAGCGGATGGGACCTAGGCAGCTCGAAGGAGTGGTGGGTCGCAAGGCACGTAGGGGACAAAAGAAGATAAGACAAAAAAAAAAGGATTTAAGTAAGCCAGCTCCGTGGTGCTGACTGGTGAGGAACCACTGTGGAACACTGCCAACCCAGGTTCATACCCAGAGGCCGGAACATTAGGAGTGCAGGGCAGCATGGAGGGCAAAACAGTGTCTGTGAAGATGCTCTCCTCTCAGGGGAGGAAGGAGACATGTACCGCTAAGAGAGTGGCACCTGTTAGTAGCATGGGGGCGACTGCCAGTGTGACTAACAGCACTGGCAGGCCCAACCCCAGGATGCTAATGCAGCCATGCTCCAGACAGGAGGAGGCAGAGGGTGGGCGGGCAGAACAATGGAAGAAGCGCAGAGCAGGCAGTCTTGGAAGAAGGTGCACATGTTCTTGCTCCCCATGCCCCTGGTGCCTGGGCAATGCTTTGGTGGGTGGAATGCTTCTCCCTCTACTCCTGTAAGGGGGAACCCCTTGTGAGGGATTGAACCAACCCAAGTACTGGATGACAAATAGTGAGGGGAATTTGGTGAGAGTGAGTCAGGTGGGCTGAGGAACCGGACAATATACTGTACAATTGTGAAACAATCATTTTTACTCAGGGAAAGTGCAACAGCAACTCTTGAATTCTTGACGATTACCAGACAACAGCATAACACTGTCATTTAGTAAATTTAATTGGCAATTAAAAGCTCAAGAAGATTCTTTCTAACCAAAAAGGAAACCAGAAGGTACTGCTGGAGAGACCTCCTAATCCTCAGCAGAAAGGTGTCTCATGCAGCATGTCCTCTCCTAGATCAAACCAAGCTGACCCCAAATGGCAGAGGGCACATACAAAGTTTGGAAAATATTTTTAAATAAATGATATATCTTTTAATTTAGATTTAGAATAAATCTTGTACCTGCACCTTGTTGATTTGAGGGGCCTCTCACCTGATCTCCTGTTAAACAAAAGAGCTGGGACACAAGCCCCATGCTACTATTTATCAGCTCAGTCCCCACAAGCAGCTGCTCTAATCTGAGAAATGAGCCAGCCCGATGGTGCTGAGGGTTGAGGTGCTGGACACCACACCTTGCACCACGCCAGTGACCCGGGTTTGGGAACGGACTCGAGCCGCTGGGGGGGTCGGCAGGGGGAAGGAGGATTGAGCAACGCTACGGATGCTCTCCTCCCTGAGGAGGATACCAGGGGTGTGTTTCACACACCCGATGTCCGAGAGAGCCGGTGGAAGCACTGACTCTCGGGGCAACAGTGGCTTCCATTGGGGGAGCTGGGGAGGGGAGGATGCCATCAGGCACTTGGCAGGCATGCGTATGCACGTTGCACCCGAGCCAGGCCTCCTGAGTGGGAGGGAGAGGGAGGGACAAGAAAAAGCGGAAAAAAAACTTCGGCGCTCCTGTGTGACAGCCACTCTAGCCTTCCAGTCTGCATCACGGGCAGACCCCACTGTGCAGGTGCTCCATGGAGGAAGAAGCAGGTAGGAGCCACCAAGAGGCACTCTAGGGGCAGACTCTGTGAGGGATGAGAGACATTGAGCGACCTGATTGAGAGGAATGGCGAGGGTGAACAGGAGGGAAAAAAAGTAATTTAAAAAAAAATAATAATCTGAGAGATGACACACTATGCCCCTGATGTATACAGTCCTAAGAGAAATCTGTTTTCCACAAAGAATGCATTGCATCAAGTGTCCATGAGCACAGCCAAAGGAGATGATGGATCAAAAGAGGGAAGTGCAGTTTTTAGCTTACTATGCATTACTGTTAAATGAGTACAAGAAATACATCTATTGCAAGTTAGCTGTGTTGGCCCAGTGGCAACTGACACAAAGTGGACAGCCTAGTTCATGCCCCCCCAAAAAACTAATATTTATTTATTTCACCCCCACTCTCTTGAAAGTGCATGAAAATGGTGCCCACTGACACAATGCTTTTCTTGATGTCCTTGTAACCTCCCTCACAGGTGCAGTTCATTATCGACAGAAGACATTCGATCAATGACACATTCATGGTAATCTGTTCCCCTACTAAATAAGTATTCAATAGTTTATCAGTCCTCCTCTTCGGGGATGGAGTAGTATGTAAGCAGCCGGCCCAGCCTTTTGTCAAATGCTTTGTATCTGTTGCTCAATAAGTAGGCAATTATTTTCTCAATTCAGAGATTAAAGAGCAGGTCTTGGTTACATTCTTTTCATGTAATCACCTCCTAATCATGCCAGTGATGTAGAATTACTTTTTTTTTTTTTTTTTTGCTACTATCAGTGCTGTATGAAACCTCCTTTCTTTTACAGGAATGTAACTGTAGTCACATAGAATGCAAATCTTCAGGGTGTAGAGATCTCCAAAACCTAGCAGTGGATCTGCTTTTGCTTTTTTTTTTTTTTTTTCATTTATACTT
Source organism: Neoceratodus forsteri (assembly GCA_016271365.2). NCBI lineage: Eukaryota > Metazoa > Chordata > Ceratodontiformes > Ceratodontidae > Neoceratodus > Neoceratodus forsteri. The sequence goes on from JADMNL010000025.1 coordinate 116,307,704, forward strand.
TTTATGCCCTCTGCATCTCTGGTCAGTACTCCCGGCTCGTCCACCACAGCCCACTCCCATGAAGCCTCGGTTTACCCGCTGGGCGGGGGCAGCTGGCTTCACTTCCTATTGTGCCTGTTGTCAGGTGAGCTAACGGAGGCAGCACATGGAGACCAGCACCAGGGCCGAGCTTAGTTTTCTAGTTTTTTTCAGTTGGGAGGGCGTAACGTGCAATGACACCATGGCATATACACGACAAGCATCCGCACGCCTCCCATCCTCAGCCACTACTCCCAGTAAGTCACCTCCATGGTCACCCAAAGGCGTTACCGAGAGGCACAATCCCACCTCCCTCCCCGGAGATAGAGAGCACACAATTGCCGATCGATCTATCTCCCCCCCGACCGATCCTCCAGCCACCCGAGCTTGCTCCCAAACCTTTGTCGCTGCTGCTGCAAGCGGTAGTACTACCACTGCGCCAGCCGGCCAGCCTAGACTCTGCTTTTGCTTTGACTGTGTCCCACAGAATACAAGACAAGTTACATTCCCAAAACAAATGCAGTATGGAACCTCTTTCTTTACCACATCGAATACAGACATAGGACTGGAGTCTACCCATTCTATGCAATTTCACTACTGTATAATTAAGCAATAAGGCATGATAAGGTGTGGTACATCATGAGATATCATCATGCCTTGGGCGGTTGGGCATGAGGCCGCAAGCCGAGTGCATCCAACCACCCAAGAAGTGACGATATCCCATGATATACCACACCCTGGAGTGACGTTTTGCTATTATGAACTGAGTTTGAAGTTTTATAAATAAAAAAAATAAAACAAACAGGTTTTAAAACATTTTATGAATGAGTTTTTGGGTGGTGTAGGGGAACATTTTGAAAAAATAGTTCTCAGACAGTAGAGGGCAAGGAGGCTGGTGTCACCAGAGCTTTTTTGAAGCCGTGATAATGTAGCCTGATATCATCACAGATTCAAAGAGCTCTTGACCAATCCGATTCCTCTATTTACAATCCTCAGTTCATAATAAATATTATTTAATATGTTAAACTGACTGAGTCTTGATTAATCACTTGGTGTGTAGGTAAACATCTGACCAGAGCCACTCATCATTGAGCTGCCTATCTGGGAATTCTGTTTGCCAGTAGTGGCAATTATCATTGCATTTAAGGGGAATGGTTAACTATTGTAAGACATAATGAAGAGACTGAATGTGAGGAGACAATGTGGCTCAAGCTTTATATTTTCAAGGAATGGGGTTAGACTGAGTTTGACCATTTCATCAATTTCCCTTGTGATTTGGTACCCAAACGTGATCTTAATTTTGTTTAGTTTTATATTTGGTAGCTCAACTGATAGTTTCAACTGTTTCTTGGACTTTCTGTGATGTCAATTTTCACTGCTCAGCACTGATTCACACTGCAGACAGTATAAACGAACATCACAGGATGTTCACAAACACCTAGAAACAGACGGTATCCCCGTGAGGTGGGCACATTGGGAAGGGCGCCATCTGTAATGGCGACTCCTTCCCGGCGCAGTCCCTCACGGCGATGGGAGGGTAGGCCAACCGGATGAGGGGGTGGGCAAACAGGCGACAGGATGTCGCTATGTGTACATGCGCGGGGGCGAGCATGGCGAGCGTGGCTGGGGGGGCAGAGGAGCTGTAGGAGGTGGCTGTGGTGGATTGCCGAGCTGTGTCGGGGCATCTGGGGTTGGCTTGTGGTTGGGGTGGGTGAGGTGCCGGGTTTGGGTCCGGGCACTGGTGCAATTTTATTGTGCCTGGCCTGAACCTTTATTTTTTAATGCTTTCACTCCCCCAACATACACCCCCCTGGAGTTGAGAATCCTTTAGTAGGGGGATACGGGGAGCAAAGCCACCCATGTGGGGAGGTGGGAGGCACAGCCCCCCACAGAAAGCATTAAAATACATGTCCTGGCACCATTGTCCTGTACACTGAGGGTGTCAGAGTGCCGAAAATGTTTTCGGCACTTTGACTGCGCGATAACGGTGATCGCCTTTAGGCTTTTGCCGTTATCACATAGAACCAAAACAGACAGTGTAAGCAATGAAGAGGCTTTATTCAAAGGTTACTCTCTACTGGCAAAAAGAAGCGCAAAAAAATAAACCATTTTTCAGTGAGAAGCCACCACACTTGCTCACTGACACCCTCTTCCTTCAACAAGTGCCCCATCAACTCACCAGACTCACCCCTTGCTGCTGTTGGGAACCATCCAGACTTCCAGTCACTCTGACCTATCCACGGGGCCTGCTTGTTCCTGCCAGGGGCCTCTTCCTCTGGCCTAGTAAGATGTGCCTCAATCTCCTGTTCTGTCCTATGTTGACTGCTTGTCCCTGACCCAGAGAAGGGAGCACTATCTATACTGGAGACAGCAGCTTAAGGATTTCCCAGTGGTGCGCCAAAGGGTCTATTGGTGTTGGGAAGCAATGATGGACATCATCGGGGGTGCTGGTGTGCCATTTTCTGATTCTTTTGTTAATGCCCCATCTCATAGTGACTTGCACATGCTAGCGGTTCACCTACAGAGATGCCCAACGGAATGGCCCCTCCAGTAGGCCAGGACTAGGAGCTACTGCAAGAACGGTATGACAAGCATCCCCCTCCATATGCTTTAAGCCCCCCCCTGCCAGTTTCCACCTCTGACATTTCAGACTTGGAGCCCCAACCCAGGACTCCAGCATGCCAGACTGATCCCTTTTGCTTGGCAACCCATAGCCAGTAAAAAAAAAAAATTTTTTTTTTCATTCTTCATTTTATGCCCCCTGTAGTCCACTGCCCAAACTCCCCCTTGAATCCCCATGGTGTCTTGGCTCCACTGGACCCTGCCCCCAACAGTTGCCTACCTCCACGCTGCCTTGTTTGTACCCCCCCGGGCAGGGTGGAGGGGATATACCCCTTGGATTGCTTTGTCTTTGTTAGTCAGCAAGCTGGGCAGGCTAGGACCAGTCATCTTCAGTCCACCAGGGTCCATCGTCCTTCGGGCAGTGGGGCTGTCTTTTTCTCCATTACTCCCCATCCCCTCAAATGGAGGTGCACTAAGGAGTTCCTAGGCACTACAGTACGCATACAAAGCGTGCTGCTACGCTGAACCCTGGTCTGTTTCTGTCTCTCCCACAATGCCATCAACTGCACTGCCTCCTGTGGTCATTCAGGTGACAGTATTAAAGCAAGGGCTACAACCCACCCTCCCCAGAGGTGGAGAGTGTCCTCTGGGATGCTCAGTTGTCCTCCCCCCCAGCTATCCCTCAGTGACCCGGGCTCATTCCCAAACGTGGGCTGCCAGCATCATGAGTGGTAGCACTATTGCTGCGCTGATAGGCTGGCAAAAAAGCACTTTTTAAGAGCCACTGATGCCTCAAAGAAAACTTTAAAAACATAATAATAAGGTCTAATTCTGCCTGCATTCCATTTATATTTTGTATATTTCTCCTTCCCATTATTTATTACTAAGGAAATTTGCATGAATATATGATCTTTATCCCTTAGAGTTCCTTTAGAGTCCATCTGCCTCTAGCTTACTCCCTACTTTAAGTCATAATCCTCTGTTGTGACATCACAGTCTGTTACCATGGGAGTGACGGTGATGTCACAAGCAGTGCTCTGTGAATTTAGGTAGGGAGAAAGCAGCAGGAATAGACAAACTCTTCAGAAGCAAAGATCCTGTTTTCATACAAATTACCTCAGTAATAAATAATGGGGAGGAGGAGTACGGCACTAATGGGAAATACTGTACAAGCTGAACTGTGGCTAAATATTAGGTTCTGTTAAAGTTCTTCTGAACGTGTCACCTGCTCTTTAAAGGGGACTAGTCAGCACTAAGAGCCTTAAACTCAACTGTGGTGCTGGTACCAATATGTTTTTACTTACTGTTTACTGCCATATAATAGATTGCATCTGATTGTTTCTGTTAACTTTCAAGCTGACATTTTCTGTAACTACAAATCCCAGAATCTGCACTTTTTTTATTTAGTTATTTAACCAGGTATAGCACACTAAGCTGAAAGCTTTTTTACAGGAGCGACCTGGGAGCACAAGGAGGTTAAGTGACTTGCTCAGGGTTACACAGTATGCAAGTGGAAGCTGTGGGATTCAAACCCAGGTCTGGCCTGCTGGATGTCACCAAATTTGCAGCTCAGAGCCTTAGACCACTGCGCTATACTGCCTCCTAAGCACAGCAAATTAGCAGAGGATGGTGCCCCAGGAGAACAGTGGCACCAGCAAACAAAAGATTAGAGCTGATTAAAAAAAACTCTTGACATGCACTGTACAACAAATGTCAGTTTCCAAGTGAACAGAATCAGTCTGATGCAATCTACTTCAGTAAACAGTAAGTAAAAAAATGTCTTCACATCAAGTGCACACTGGGACCAGCCCCAACTTGGGTTTTGGGCTCTTAGTGCAGACCAGTCCCTTTTAAAAAGATCTTTTTTTTTTGCCTTCCCGTCAGTGCAGTGGTAGTGCTACTACTCGTGATGCCAATGACCCAGGTTCGGGCATGAGCCTGGGTCACTGAGGGCCAGCCGGGGGGGGGGGGTGAGGATTGAGCACCCCAGAGGACGCTCTCCACCTCTGGGGAGGGTGGGTTGCAGCCCTTGCTGCAAGATTGCCCCTGGATGACCACAGGCGGCAGTGCAGTTGAGGGCATTGTGGGAGAGACAGAAGCAGACCAGGGTTCAGCGTAGCAGCACGCTTTGTATGCATAGTGCCTTAGTGATGACTATTCTCCTTTAATAGAAAAAAAAAACAGCCAAAGCCTATCAGCAGATTGAAAATTACTGAAGTAAAGAAACAAGGTTTTTCTTGGGAAGCAAAATATTATTTTTTTTCCTATTGCCGGTAACATTCCACCTCCAAGAAATAACTGGAAGCATTCAGCTTAAGTGAGTTTTGGGCACATTGCATTTCACCGCACCTGTCCTTCCTATGAAATCCAATTTAGTGTTTTCCAGCTTTTAAATTTAGTCTCAGCTTTCTTAATAAAACGGATTAGTGATCTTTGTTTTAGCCAACTTAAACTGTTGGGGACCATTAAGACCAGTATTTAATCTCATCAGCTTAAACTTAAACAGGAGATCTACTGTGCGTGCAGCTTCCTTATTCAAACAGGTTGCATAATAGCAAGTGTTCTGAACTGCCCCAGTATGCTGGAAAACACGTTAAAATATACAGTAACATTAAGATACAATTCAGTTCATGTTTTCTTGATTTTTATATTTGTCCCCACATTCTTTTATTACTGACGACACTTATATGAGAGCAGGATCCTTCTGTCTCAGACTTAATCTCATTCTTTTTCTTTCCTCTTGGCTGAAGTCTTAATTCCCTGCTTGTGAGATCATTCATAATCATGTCTACTGCAACATATTGTGGTCTCACAGGCAAAGAATTATGACGTTAGTTGGTGAAGGAGCAGAGGGACAAGATAAAGCCTGATGGACAATGGACCCAATGCACAGTTGATGGGGCTGTCACAAAATTGTTGCACCAGTGATTTTGTGACAGTCCCTATTGTGCACCCACCTCCCAAGCTATCCTCAGAGGGGGTCGCATCCCTTTCCTGTGTGGTCCTGAACTGCATTAGGGCCCAGTGTGGGGAAGGGATTGCCATGCAAGTGGCATGCAAGGCAATCTGCAAAAGCATGGTGACCCTGACAAGGTGCAACTGTATCTTTTTACCCACATCCCCTAACAAAGAACTGTTATAGGCTATTCATAGGGATGTTGCTGACGAGTGCTAGGAGTGCCAGAGAGGGATGAAGACTGTCTAGGGATCAATGCAACAAATCCTTACCCAGGGAACAGCACTAGGGTGGGAGGGGGGTTCCACTGGACCACTAGGAGGGCTAGAAGAGGCCCAACTAAACACAGCATATTTCAGCTCACAATATTAAAACAAAATAAAGAGCCCCTGACACCATTGGGCAACCTCTGAAAAAGTGAGACTGAGACAGAATCCAGTTTTTATTTCATATATTTTCTGTAATTGTTTCTCCTTTTCCATTATCACTGAGGACAACTGCATGAAAATAAGAAAACTGCATCTAGACTTGATCTCTTCTGGCTGCTTGTCAACATCTGACATCATAATCCTCTGCTTACGACATCATAATGATTTCCACAGCAACAGACTGTGGTGTCATAAACAGATTTGGGAAGTTAGGTGCAGGCAAGCAGTCAGAGCAGAAAAGGCATGTACCTCGTTTTCATGCAGATGTCTAGTAATTAAAAAAAAATATGAAAATTACAGAACAAATATGGAATGTAAGCTGAAATGAGTCTAAATATTACACTTTTTTAAAAGTTGTCCCAATGGGATCAAGGGCTGTTTTAGGTATGGGTATGGAGGTGGGTGAGTGGGGGAGATGTAGAGGTAGCTCCTGTGCCACTGTTGCATGTGGATGGCACATGCCTAACAAGTGGTGCTGTGCCATCCACAGAATCCAGTGGATGTCCTTCATCAAGTGTAAGTGGGCACAAATATCTGGAATGCCTAATTTGCATTCTAGCTGAGTCACAGGGGTACTCAATCCCCTGACAACTAAGTCAGGCCTTTGTGGATAGCTGTTAGGTGTGTGGTCACAATCGGGTGCCTGTTTGTACCCCGACTTGTGACTCCACACCTAGCAACACTGTGCTGGGCCCTATGTTTTTATAACAATGCCCTCAGTAATAAAACATTAAGGGACATAAATACATAAAATACATTAAATATCAACTGAAAATTAGGACTGAGACTACATTACATGGTTTGTAACTGTATTTCCAAATACAGTATTAGATTATTTTTATCACTGGAGGACCTATAAACAGAGGACTAAGGAGAGTTGGAAGAAGGGCATTTGTCAGATGTTGGGGTTTACCTGCACAGAACTAAAAAAATCAAAACATGGGCCGACCCATTAGTGCTGTGGGAAGACTAGCTTTTAAGCTGGGAAATTGGGTCTGGGAACGCACCCGGAACGTTGAGTCCAAGTCGGGGGGGGGGATGAGTAAGCATCCCATAAGATGCTCTCCTTCCTCAGGGAGCTAGGGCAGCAATCCCTGCTACACCACTGCAACCTGGGTGACCACAGGTGGCAGCACAGTGGGAGATGGTACGCACCAGTGCATGGCTATGCAACAGCATGTGCACAAGTGCTATGGAGGCCTAGCTGGCTGCATCCTAAAAGTGGGAAGAAATGCAAAAGAAAAAAATCTCTGACATGCAGCAATGTGAAGTCAGAACTCGCAGGTCCCACCTCTCCTGACTGCCTCATGGTTCCCACATACATATGGGCCCAAGGAAGAATATGGCTGATAACACTCTCAAAACCACAATGGAATAAATGACCCCTGGTGAGGAAATGCCCTCCATGGACCCCTGAGGGACCAGGTAAGCAACAGAAAAGGGTGGCAGATGGGGCTGGGAGGTAGCGTGACACAGGTGGGCAGCATTGGCTATCAGGGGAACAGAGTATGAACCCACCCAGACATTCCACTTGATTCTAGCAAACCTATCTGACTGCTTTTTTTTCTGTAATTCAGCTTTATTGAGAAATTGCATTCAGTAAACAAGCACAAACAATATGAGCGAAGATACCTTTACATATAAATTGCCCACTAAGGAATTACTGTATGAAGCCAGGGTCCAACATGATCCTTTTTTAACAAACAATATTAACCAAACAGGTAAAAAACTGTGAGTTTTGCAGTAATGGAAAGTCAAAGCATAAAGTTCAAAGTATGCTGGAGCGATGTGGGAGATGCTATCCAAAGGGCAAGAAAAAAGGGAGTTTCCGTGACCCAAAAATATATGTTCCCCATCAGCACTATCACCTCAGGTCTCCAGCAAGTGTTGCCTAGGGTGTAGAGTAGTGTCCACAACAGAAGGGCCACCTGTTCCTCAGAGGTTAGGACTTCATCCTGCTGGGTTGAAAGATACCAGTCCCAGAGCCACAAAACTGCCAGAAAGGAGTCCTGCTGTAGTGGTAAATCAAAAGTAAGCTGTTCTATATGACAAACTTCAGCCATCTTCGTGAACCACATTCAATCAGTCAATCAATCTTTATTTAACCAGGTGAGCACCATTGAGAAGAACTCATTTGCAAGATGAGCCTGGGCATTCACATATATAAGTACAGGCAACAATATATACAATGTTACAACAATCGGAAGTACAACAACACAGTAGCTCACAGGGCAGGGATAAATACAGTGTTACAACAAATTAGGATTCATACCATGCAGTAATGCTAAGGAGAAAGTGTAGATATTTTAGACGAAATATGGTACAAAAACCTATGTACATTACCTGCGACAGAAACCTATGCAGCAAGAAAGGGTAAGGAGAAGGAGGAGTAGAAAGAGGAAGGGGGCAAAGCCAGAGAGGGAGGAAGAGTGATACGTTTGGGGAGGGTATTACATAGTTTAGGGAACAGGTCAGGGTAATGCTACGATGTGAAAAGGGGCAGGGCAAGGAAACAAAATAGGGGAGAGGAGCTTATAATAGAGAGGTCCTAATCCTAGGATTGAGGCCTGCATAATGACATCTGAAAGCCATCGCTAGGTGATGCATTTCAAAGCCACTAGTAACATTATTGAAAAAGGTACCTCAGAGACCTGTCCTTAATTGGGCTTGGAAGAATTCCCAACACCAGTGATTGAAATGTATACGGGCAAAGGTTTATCTATAACCCCTCGAATTATGTTGTGAATAGTAGACTGAAAAGTGCCAAGTTGTGGGCAATCCCAAAAGATATGGTGGTGCGTTCCTTGGAGGCCACAATGTCTCCAACACTGGTCAGTGTGTGTAGTGTTTATATGACTGTTTATGGTGGGGGTACAGAAAAATCTGATGGACACCTTCTACCAGAATTTCCCTCCATGAAGGAGATGAGGTAACCCTTCCAGATGGTTTGTAAGAAGCATTGCCATGATTCCAGAGGAAGAGGGCAGACACTCTCCTGCTCCCACTTAAGTCCTTCTACTGGGTCTGAGATATGTTTTCTGAACATTTTATATAGGTTGGACACATATCAGAATCTGGTGTGCAAGGCTGTTCCCCAATAAAAAAAATCCTCTATTGAGTTGGGACCTCTAAACAGTTGCTGGAGGTTGTCACTTGACTGTACAAAATGTCTTATTTGCAAAAATCTAAAGAATTTGCTATTGGGGAGACTTACCTGCTGTTTCAGGTCCTGAAAACTCTTACCTTGCCAGATAAGCTGTGCAAAAGTTGTCACACCCCAGGATTCCCAGAGGGCAAAACCACGGTCCTGAGAAGGGAGTGTAAAGGCTTCTATATAACAAATTAAGGAAAAGGGACCTAAGGAAGTTATTATTCTCAGATGTTTTCTAACCCTGTCCAGGATCGCCAAAAGAATGTCTGACCCAAGAGTTTGTGATTTTTCTTCACTGCCCTAGGAAGGCAGGGTTCAAAGATAAAGCAAACGGGGGCGGGGGGGGGGTGTGTCAAGATCCCCTACCTGTCTCCAATAAAATACCATTGGGAGGTATGCTGCTGCTTGACACAGTTAACCAGTGGGGCAGTTTGGGCCGCTAAGTAAAATAATTTCAGGTCTGGCACTGTGAGATAGTGCTGGGCTGTGTTTAAAGTTTTTTTTTGGTTTTTTTTTTAACTCTTGGCTTCTGGCCTGTACAAATAAAATGTTACTTATATCCCTCAACATCTCAATCCAGAATGCCTCCAGAATAGCCACTGGGAGTGTTTGAAAGAGAAACAGGAAGCTAGGTAGAGGGTTCATTTTAAAGGTATTAATGCATCTCAAAAGGGACAAAGGCAGGTGCTTTCATCTACTTATGTCCAGTTGCATGACTTGGTAAAGTGGGGAATAGTTTCAGCCTGCTACTTATAGTCAAAGCCTACAGACTGCCCCGTGACCACTGTTCCATAATGTATTCAATTATTTATTTGTTATTCTGTATTATTAATGTATTAGTAAATGTATTTGAGTTCTCCAGAGGTGTAACATTGCCATAGCATTAAAACTACAGTATGGTATCTTCAGAGGCTGAAAGTGCTGTGCCAACAAGAATAAAAATGCAGATTTGTATACAGCAGTATATAACACAGGTGCAGCTCACTCAGTAGGTGTGAGACATAGAAGGCCATTTCGCCAAACGAGGCACTATTATTCCTGTTCTGATACCCTCTAATTACAGTTTAATAATGACATCTATCCTCCCCCATTTGCCATTCAGGCATACTTGGTGCACATGCAGTATCTACAGCATACAGAGGTGCTAGACATATGTATAGTCACAGCATCCTTGTCTGTTATGCTGTACAATTCAGACATGTTCAGTAATGTCTAATGCCGGGGGGGGGGCCTGATGTAGAGGCTTTGCAGCCTCAAAGCACTGGGAAACTGAAGCAGGCTGCGGATTTCTCTCAACGCAAGTTTTATTTTTTTCACTTTATCTTTTTATTGAAATTCGAGTATATAAGAAAGCACACATCTAATACAATAGAAGACTATCCTCCATGTAAGGTATAAAATACCACTTAACAAAATGCAGTATTTAGGGTAAACATATAGGAGAAGCCTTATATACATGTATTGATAATAAAACACAAACCTAGACAGGATGTAAGTGGAGGGCAGAAGGGTTACAATCAATAGGGTGTTATAGGATCAGAAATAGCAGCCATGTACGAAATACATGCTAGGGCAGGCTATGGCAAGGCATTCACTAAACTGCAAAAAGTGATAAATGTGGTAATATGAACAATGTTCAGTAATGGAGAGGTGAAGATAAGAGAAAAGTGTGCAAGTGTAACCCCTAGATGGCGCTATCCCAGGGGCTACTACCCCTGCCTGATTTGCCACTAACAGGTTGAGGGGCCTGGATCCAATGGCGGGTGCCTCCACCCAGAGGTCAGGGTTTGCAATAGTTAAACTAACTTGGTCACAGCCCTCTGGGACACTGCAACCCCCCTTTCTTCCCACTAGTAGCCCCACAATATATCAAATTACCTTCACAGTATACACTTACCCCAGGTCTGGTTCCGACACTGGGACCTCCTGTGAAATGAGATACAGTGCAACAATCACAGTACAGTACTTTAACATAGACAAATACCTCAGGCAGTATAACTTTGCTGAAACAAGCAGCTCTGATTTATTTGGGGGATATAACAAGGACAGGGAAATCAGGTTAATTAGCTTATCACTCTAATAATCTACCTATGGCTCTGTGCACAGGCCTATCCCTATCGATTACTGTCCCTGGGTACCCAAGCCCTAGTGGCTAGTCAAACCGTGGCAGCTGGTAGGGGCCCTTTCACCAGAGAAAAGGAGAATTAAACAGTCAGCAGTACAGTAATTCCATTTGGATTTAATGTGGCAATTCAACAGGGAGCGACCCTGAATTAGTACTCACGACCTCCAAATAAGATAGGGTCCTTCAATGTCAGCAGGGCTCACTTGAGGTACACAAACCTCTTCACACATCCATATAAAAGAAAGCACTATACCAGGCAGGCTGCATCTGTATCCTGATCGCAATTGCTGCACAATACCCAGGAGAACACACAGCAGATTCAGTTCCTGACAGACCGAGTGTAATTTTCAGCAATTCCTCCAGTCTTCTACAGGGTGAGCCTGGTTTCTACTCTTCAGAGATCCTTTGATTCTTTTCACAGGACGGATTCAGTCCTAACAAGCTGCAGACCGGAACTCTGGGCCTTCACACGTTTTGACTAAAACTGCACACTGAAAAGTACAGGGCTCCTTCCTTCTTCACTGCCAAAGCTCAACAGAAACTCCAACCGACAAAACGGGCTCTTCCTTTGAGTTCCTCCCAGTTCTTGACTGGATTGGCTGTCACTCACAATAGACTGCTGCTGTTGGTCCAAAAGGCACTGAAGTCTAAACTACATCTCCCAGAGTCACTGCCCATACAATCCTCTTGTGGCTGGCTCAGATTATGAGTCCAAGTTCTGATTCGTCAAGGCACCATTTTAGAGCTAGCTTACCCACACTGATTGGTCCAGTTCAGCAGTTCAAAACTAGAATGGGAACTAGCAGACACAGTTCTGACTGCAAAGAAAGCAGGTTAGACAAACTGTAATTTTATTATTACTCTAAATAATTTCTGGCAAACAGTTACATCTTTCAGATAGGTTCCTTTGCACTCCTAGTGACTGCAAAATTAAGTGAATTGCAGCAGCTCAAGTGGTACTCAGAGAAGCACACAGTCCCCATACAAACTAATTATGTCTGCAAGCAGACAGCTCTTAAAGACAGTACCAGAGGTTCTAAAACACTCACTGATAAATGGCTTAAATGCCAAACACCATTCAGGCTTGGAGCATTCAAGCAAGCTCCTGGAAGTCTTTTATGAACCCCCATTTGCAGAGGGTTACACCTTCCTGGCCTGGGAAAGCTTGACGTCCGCTCAAGCAAGTACCATAAGTTTTAACTGCAACCATATATATTTACATTAGGCTCAACATGTAATCATCAGTCAATATATCATTTTACCAAGAACACATTTCTGAAACATTGCAGTACGTCACTCTTTACACAGTATTACACACACATTGTACCATAACTCAAGTTATTACCTCTTGTACATGAAACCTGAAGAGAGGGCCCTTCTATCAGTTACCTTGGGGCTGGATGGGGCAAGGGCACCATACTTAGAGGGCAACACAAGTAACTTGGAGTTAGCACTGATGCTCAGTTTGGGCAGTGAGCTCGGGGACACATACACCCTTTATGGACAACATTGAGAGGCAAGTCCACAGGCCCCAAGTGAATCATAACTGAGGTGCACCACAGGCTTTACAGCTCGACCAGTCTTTCTAGGGGAACTGTTATAGTCTCTGCACTCTGAGCCTCATTTTCAGCATTGTCCTCACTTGTCAGGAGTCTCTATGGGGGTAGAGAGGCTAGAACTTGGGGCACTTTCAGCTCCAGGAGTTACAGTTTCTGAGTCCACAACATTTGGCTCGCATGGAGAGCTTTCGGACACTGGCAGTGGACTGTCAGGGCACTCAAAATACTCTTCTTGTTCGGTGTATCACCAGTCTGCCCCAATCTATCATTTTCCTCCCTGAAAGCTCAAACAGTTCAACCATGCACAATGATTCCATTTCATCTGATCTGATGCTTTGCACTTCACTTTCTGGGAGCATTGGCTCCAGGGATGAAGCTGGGGGCTTAGACAGTCCAGAAGGCCCAGCTTTGTCTCCAGTATTGACTAGGGATTGCCCCAAACAATTGACTCAGTTCGTAGAAGGATAGTATTCAAAGTCACTCTCACTTTCTTCTGATATGGACTGACAGTCATGCTCAACTGGGACTTGTGGAGGGAACACTTTAACTTTGCTTCTGTGGTGCAGACTTTCTTGATCTTTTCTTAGCAGCAGCTCTAGTCACTGGTCCAGAGGGGCATCTTCTGGGGCTCAGACTCAATCAGGATTTGTCCAATGGGCAGTAAATGATTTCTATGCATTGTTTTACATCTTTGAATTATTCTCAGGCCTTACCTTGTACACTGGCAGATCATCTAGTTTGCCCACTACAATGTGAGGAGATGGTGCCATCTGTCAGCAATCTTGTGCTTGCCATGCAGTCCCAGATTTCTTAGCAATACCCGATCTCCCTCCTGGAGTTCCTGTGCTTTCACCTTTTATCATACCTTTCTTTGTTGGCTCAGATTTCTTTTGGCAGCCATGGTTTGAGCCAGTTGGTACGCATGAGTTAGCTGGGCCTTTAACTTTTGCACATACTGTAAATAGTTGTCAGCTTGAACCCCATCAGAGAGACCCCAAAACACACATCTACTGGTAGTCGAGCTTCTTCCAAACATCAGGCGTAGGGGAGAATCCAGTGGCATCACTTTGGTGCAGTTATAAGCATGTACCAGGGTGCTAATTTGTTGGCTCCATCTAGGCTTGTCCTTTGGGCTGCAGGGTGCCTAGCATATCTAGCAAAGTGCGGTTGAAACGCTCAGGCTGTGGGTCCCCTGGGGTGGTAAGGAGTGGTTCTGGACTTTCAGACTCCTACAGAGAAAGCATCTCTTTGATCAGACGACTCTCAAAGTCTCTCCTTGATCAGAATGGATTCTTTGTGGAGCCCATAGTGAACAAAAAGTTTTCTACAAGTACTTTGGCCACAGTGGATGCTTTCTGGTCTTTCGTGGGGAAAGCTTGGCATATCTCGTGAAATGGTCAGTGACCACCAGCACATTACTGATATTTCTTTGATCTGACTCCAAACTCAGAAAATCAATACAGACCAGCTCCATGGGTGCACTGGTGGTGATGTTAACAAGGGGCAGCCCTCTGGGGCAAAGCTTTCCTCTGTAAGCAGCGACTACAAGTTCGAATGTGTTGCTCCACATCAGCCCCATCTTAGGCCAATAGAATCTGGATCTCACCAAGTCAAGTGTTCTGTCTATACCAAGGTGCCCCATGTGGTTGTGCAAGGACCTCAGTACTGAGTCTCGAAGGCAGTGGGCAGCACTAGTTGTTGTTTGTCTACTTGTCCCCTCTGTCTACTGTTTCTCTGTATAACAGTTTATTGATCAGTTTCAACTTAGGACCTTCTTTGTATAACAGTGCAGTTCTCAAATCAGTGGAGCGTAATTTGGACACATCTTTTCCTGCATAGAGGGCTTCTAAAGCTGCTTTGATCATGGATCGTGAGGATTGAGCCGCTTGAATACTGTCATTGTCCAGCTGAGGCAGTGCACCAATGTCTATTGCAGAAAAGGTAATAAGCAGGTATGCAATTCTCAGAGGCTCCCAAGCAATCCACCATGCAGTCCACTGCGTCCGTGGACATTTGTTCCTCCCTGTCAAACTTCGGCAGAGTGCCCGAATGTCAGGTTCTGCCAATCGGACCCAATCATTCTGGGGAACAGGCCTCCGGGAGAGAGCATCAGCATCTATGTGGTTCAGACCTGCTCGGTATTCGAGAGCATAGTCATATGTAGATAATGCAGAAAGCCACCTATGGCCAGTGGCATCCAACTTAGCTGAGGTCTGCACATAGGTCAAAGGATTATTGTCAGTTTTTACTAGTATTTTAGCCCCATACAAGTACTCATGGAATTGGTCAACAATAGCCCACTTCAAAGCTAGGAACTCTAACTTATGTACAGGATAGTTCTTTTCGGATGGGTCAGGCTTCTACTGGCAAAGGCCACTGGTCTCAGGCCATTCTCGTGCTCTTGGTACAACACAGCCCCCAACCCTTGCAAGCTAGCATCAGTGTGCAGGACGTAAGGTTTTCTTGGATCGCATAGGCCAGCACTGGAGCATGGGTAAGTTGATATATGAGCTCATGAAAAGCAGTCTCACAATCAGAGAGTCCAGCAGGCCCCAATACTTCACTCGGATGAAAATACACTCTTTCAGTCTTGAGGGACGCTTGACTTTTGGTATTTTTGTGGGTTGGGGATACCTTGAGTAAGGTTAAGTAAAGGGCGGATCACTCTTGAATAGTCCTTGATGAAGCGCGATAATAACCACAGAATCCAGGAATCTTTGCAGTTCTTTTAGATTTTTGGGCTGTGGCCAGGTGGTCAAGGCCTCAACTTTACTTGGGTCGGTCTCTATTCCTCGGTGGATACTATGTGTCCCACATACTTTACTGATGTTTGAAAGAATTGACACTTATCAATGGACAGTTTAAGGCCAAAGTCCTCCAGTCGGTCCAATACCTTAAATAATCTGCTCTCATGTTCCTCCAGTGAGCTGCCAAACACAATAACATCATCTAGGTATACCAGGCACTCTAGTAAGTTCATGTCCCCCACTGCACGCTCCATCAATCGTTGAAAAGTGGCTGGGGCACCTGAAATCCTTGAGGCATCCTCATGAATTCATAAGCCAGCGGACAGATAAAGGCCGTCTTCTCACGGTCCTCTGGGGCCATCGGGATCTGGTAGTACCCACTGCGGAGATCCAGCACAGAGAACCACTTGCTCCCGCTTAGGCAGTCCAAAGCATCCTGAATGCGGGCATTGTGTACTGATCAGGATAGTCCGCCGGTTTAAGGTGCGATAATCCACACACATCCTTACTGTTCCATTCTTTTCCTCACTACCACAATGGGGAAGCATAAGGGCTTCTGGATTCTTGTATTACACCAGCAGCTAACATCTCTTGCAGATGCCGTCCACATCATCTATGTCAGCAGGTGCCAGGCGTCGAGGACCTCTCACGAAATGGTCTTTCGTCATGCAGCTGGATATTGTGCTCAGCTCCCTTGCACGCATCCTACATCCCATTCCTTTAAAGAAAACACCTGGTCTCTCTGGGCAAGCTTCTCACTGATCCTCACTTTCCATTCAGCTGGCAGCGGGGAGTCATCAAATCAAACAAGTCAGGCGTTACTCTGTCATTCTTCCTTGAACTCTTGCTGCTGGGTAGCACTGCAGTGTCTGCACAATGCACATTAGCCAGGATGCAACCTCTGTTTACTCGAATGTCTCTTTCAGACACATTATGAACTTGGACCATTACCCTTCTGGCATAAGCATGGGCTCTAGCGGGCAAAATACTAGGCTTGACCAGCAGTCCCTCTGGCAATTTTCCATCGCCTGGTGCATCCAACATTAATATTTTATTCTTAACATCCTTTCTGATACGGACCTCTCCTCTAAGGTACACTGGGCATTTGGCCAGGATCAGAGACTCAGGATCCTTCTTCCATACAATTCCGACGGTTCCTCTGGTTCTGTTTTTTCAGCATCTCTCTGTGCCTCATAGGCCTTCTTAATTAAAGCCGGAACTCTTAAAGCTCTACTAGTCTTTGACCCTGTTTTTCATAACACAACTGTGCCAGCCTTCCGAACATATGAGCATTTGTTCCAATCAACAAAGGACACCATCATACAGTCCAGTGGGGGACACACTAAGGCTAGGGTCTCTACTTGTTCGGCCACTCCAGCCACGGAGGTGGGGAAAGACAGCCAAATTGGATATACCCGGAATAGGGTAGGCCTTCTCACTTAACCCCCATACATGCAGTCCTTCTAATGGTTGTAAGGGTACTTCTGACAAATGCTTCTGATACCAATCCTGGAACATAATTGTCACTTGGGAGCCACTGTCTAATACAGCTCTTGTAGACACTCCATTCACCTTTACAGTGGTCTCCATGGAGGGACCCACTATTCTGGACCAGTCTGGAGAGGCGGTAGTGGGGGCCTGGGCAACTGACCTTGCCACAAAAGGACGTGAATTAGCATTTTTGGTGCCCTCACTGGGATCATGTCGTGCACCTCTTAACCACTGATTTCTTCTCCGAGCTCTCCTTGTAGCCTATATGCAACTTTGTCAGTGTCTTTTGGGGACTGGCATTCCTTTCATGTGCCCATCTTTCCCACAATTATAGCAAAACATACTTTCTGGAGTTTGAGCTGGCCGAGGCGCCACACTGGGAGCCAGGGCGGGGTATTACTAACTGGAAACCTGGGTGCCATCTCTGTTCTGCGTGTGTGATAAGCATTTGGAGACATCTCGTCAGTTTTCGTACTTCATGGTCAAGGAATTGAGTTTGGAGCTGTTATCAGCAGGAGATACATGGGTGGGTACCCCCACCCCTATAGCAGATGCAGTGGATATAGGTCAGGGCCTGTACTTGCAGGCGTGGCTTTCATAAAGGACTGTTTTTGAATTCTGGATCTCTCTCAACAGTTCACCCCATTGTGGCATATCTTTTCCTTGTCAGAGCACTCATTGACTGTCAACCTCTGCCCTGAACTTCACTTTGATGGGTCACCCTCAGTCACTGGTCGTAGCCACAGCTGTTGGTGCAGGTACCTCCCGAGGTCGCCTTTTCTCAACTCCTCGAATTTCTCTCATTAACTCATCATAGGAGGGTGGGGATTCCAGTCGATTTGCCAGGCGTAACTGAAGCAACAGCAGTTCTGAGAAGGGGGCAGACTTAAGGATTCTTTCCAGTCTGGTTCGGTCTAGTTCAATCGCTGGCAAACTACCCTTTCTGAGGCATTCTTGCAACAATTTTTCCAGCCGAGATACATACACAGACAACAACTCCCCTTGGTACTGTTGTGCATTTCTTACTCTCCACCATAGGTCCTCATCAGAATCTGGGCTCCCATACACATTCTCCAAGGCCTCAAGATAGGCCTGTGCAGTCGCTTCAGGGTTACTGGCCCGTTTAGCACGGATGGTAGCCAGGGCAGGACCTCGGAGGCTCTCACTAACCCTCTTCGCTAGCCTTCCGAGCATTGCCATTCTAGCACTTGGGGGCAAATATAGTCTATCCAGGTCTCCCAGTCATCTCCCCTTAAGGTGGGGAGGTGTGCCAGAGAAGATCCTCAACCTTCGGTAAGAGTCGTGACTAATGGCAGGTGCAGAAATAGAGTCTGCATTGGTTCAGCCACCATTACGGGCACTGGAGCAGGAGAGGTGTTGGGGAGAACACCCCAGGTGGCAAGAATAGTTTCTTCAAGTCCTCACAGTTTTCCCTCTCCCAGCAACCATTCAGCAAATTTCTCCTCAAAAGTTTCTCAGATAGTGGTGGGGCTGATTCCCCGGGTCTTCTACTGTCCTTAGTTATCACTCTCCAGCAGTGAGGGCTCCCTCTGGGGTAATGGTCTGTGGCACTTTGGAGCTATCTATGGGATCCTTAAACTCTACTAGGGCCAGGAAAGTGTGGGTGAGCAGATTAGCATGCCGACCCACCACCACAGGGTTTTGTAAACCTTCCACCTTGGAAGTACTCCTGCACAGTGTCGTATTGATACCCAGGGGATGTCCAGGATAAGCATAGCATTTTGAGGTCGATCTCTCCCAGTACACCACTCCACCAGCCGGTGCACAGCCACTTCTGTCGGGTACCCATTTTTTTCTTAACAGTGGTTCAGAATAAGGCCACTAGAGGACACACAATCCCAGCGGTGAGCCTCAAGATGTAACCCCTAGATGGCGCTATCCCAGGGCTACTACCCCTGCCTGATTTGCCACTAACAGGTTGAGGGGCCTGGATCCAATGGCGGTGCCTCCACCCAGAGGTCAGGGTTTGCAATAGTTAAACTAACTTGGTCACAGCCCTCTGGGACACTGCAACCCCTTTTCTTCCCACTAGTGGCCCACACAATATATCAGAATTACTTCACAGTATACACTTACCCCCAGGTCTGGTTCCGACACTGGGACCTCCTGTGAAATGAGATACAGTGCAACAATCACAGTACAGTACTTTAACATAGACAAATACCTCAGGCAGTATAACTTTGCTGAAACAAGCAGCTCTGATTTATTTAGGGGGATATAACAAGGACAGGGGAAATCAGGTTAATTAGCTTATCACTCTAATAATCTATTTATGGCTCTGTGCACAGGCCTATCCCTATCAGTTACTGTCCCTGGGTACCCAAGCCCTAGTGGCTAGTCAAACCGTGGCAGCTGGTAGGGGCCCTTTCACACAGAGAAAAGGAGAATTAAACAGTCAGCAGTACAGTAATTCCATTTGGATTTAATGTGGCAATTCAACAGGGAGCGACCCTGAATTAGTACTCACGACCTCCAAATAAGATAGGGTCCTTCAATGTCAGCAGGGCTCACTTGAGGTACACAAACCTCTTCACACATCCATATAAAAGAAAGCACTATACCAGGCAGGCTGCATCTGTATCCTGATCGCAATTGCTGCACAATACCCAGGAGAACACACAGCAGATTCAGTTCCTGACAGACCGAGTGTAATTTTCAGCAATTCCTCCAGTCTTCTACAGGGTGAGCCTGGTTTCTACTCTTCAGAGATCCTTTGATTCTTTTCACAGGACGGATTCAGTCCTAACAAGCTGCAGACCGGAACTCTGGGCCTTACACACGTTTTTTGACTAAAACTGCACACTGAAAAAGTACAGGGCTCCTTCCTTCTTCACTGCCAAAGCTCAACAGAAACTCCAACCGACAAAACTGGGCTCTTCCTTTGAGTTCCTCCCAGTTCTTGACTGGATTGGCTGTCACTCACAATAGACTGCTGCTGTTGGTCCAAAAGGCACTGAAGTCTAAACTACATCTCCCAGAGTCACTGCCCATACAATCCTCTTGTGGCTGGCTCAGATTATGAGTCCAAGTTCTGATTCGTCCAAGGCACCATTTTAGAGCTAGCTTACCCCACACTGATTGGTCCAGTTCAGCAGTTCAAAACTAGAATGGGGAACTAGCAGACACAGTTCTGACTGCAAAGAAAGCAGGTTAGACAAACTGTAATTTTATTATTACTCTAAATAATTTCTGGCAAACAGTTACATCTTTCAGATAGGTTCCCTTTGCACTCCTAGTGACTGCAAAAATTAAGTGAATTGGCAGCAGCTCGAGTGGTACTCAGAAAGCACACAGTCCCCCATACAAACTAATTATGTCTGCAAGCAGACAGCTCTTAAAGAGACAGTACCAGAGGTTCTAAAAACACTCACTGATAAATGGCTTAAATGCCAAACACCATTCAGGCTTGGAGCATTCAAGCAAGCTCCTGGAAGTCTTTTATGAACCCCCATTTGCAGGGGGGTTACACCAGGAAAGAAGGAAGAGAGAAAAAAGCATGGAAGAAAGGAAGGGGAGAGGGAGAAAACAGGGAGGAAGGGAAAAAAAGAGAAATCTGTGCATAAAAGTTTCGAGAAAACACAAGTTTTATGATGACTGCTTGATGTTTCACTTGAATTTGTAATTTTCTGAACATTACAGAACTGTATTGGTAGAGACTGGCAGTCAAAAGATAAATAAAGTAGGGTTGGCCCTCTGGAGTGGAAGGCTGAGGTGCTGGTGCCTCACCTGGCGCTGCACCTGCGACCCAGGTTCGAGAGTGGACAAGAGTCACTTAGGGGCTTGCTGGGGAAAGGAAGATTGAGTGTCCCACAGATAGCTCTCTTCCTTCCGGGGGTAGTGCATCTTGCTGCACTGTCACGCGGGCAGCAAGCACCACTGGAAGGGGACCTGACGCAGATGTCTGTAATGTGCGCATGCATCAGAGCACATGTCATTACACATGACTCGGCCTAGGGCAAATCGGGCTGGCAGTACAGCCTAGAGGTTAGAGGAACGAGGTGTGAACGAGCTTGATACATCCAGCAGACCAGACCTGAGTTTGATTCTCACAACCTCCACTTGCATACTGTGTGACTCTGAGCAAGCCACTTAACCGGCCAGTGCTCCCAGGTTGCCCCTGAAAACAGGCACTTGTGCCTAGTGGGCCTTTCCCGGTTACCAAAGACTTAAAAAAAAAAAAAGAGCCGCATGAGCATCAACTGTAATTGATGATAGTGCCTGTGCCATCGTGTCCCACCCCATGAGGATCCCTGCCAGTGTGACAGCAGGGGAAGTGGTGGATGAGACTGGAGGTGCCAAGCAAAGACCTGAAACAGGTGTAGACAGAGCCAGGGTTCAACATGTTTTTAGGGTTCTAGTTCAGTTTGGGTTTAGCAGGCTATAGTTCAAGATCGGTTCGGTTCAATTTTATAAGTAGCAGTTTGGGTTCGAGTTCGGTTCAATGTTTTTTTTGTGTGTAATTTATCATCTCGAGTTTGAGTTCTAATGAATTCACCCTACTGCGTCCATGTGGGTTCTCCTTATCTCACATGGTCTGGGTTCGGTTTCTTCAGTTTTCCCCTAGCTTTCTCACTTCCTGTATCCCTTTGAGAAACCATGGAGAGCCATGTGTACCAACACAAGTAGTCTAGCAAATAAAATACCTAACCTTGAGGCAACCACTGTGGAGGTGGACCTGGATCTGGGGGTCATGACACAATCATGGGGCACTGACAACCACAGCTGGGATGTGGCCATTCCAGGTTATACCATGTTCCAGGGATACAGGACACGGAGGGGGGAGGGTTATTTTATATGTGAGGGAAGACATAAATGCCATGACAATACAGGGACATGAGGGATAAGGAACGGCTGGAGGTTCTTTGGGCTGGCTTACAGACAGGGGTCTGGGTCTTTATCCATGTGGTGGCAGTGTTCAGACCACCAACACAGAGGGAGGAGTTAGACAAGGTTGGGGGGGGAGACAACTGGCAGAATGGCAAGCAAAAGGGAGGTACTGATTATGATGGTCTTTAATCTACCAGAGGCAGACCGGAGCATTCCAGCCACAGTAAGAAGCAAGGGCATCCTCAACTCCCTACAGGGAGCATTTCTCAGGCAGCTGGTTACATAACCTACTAGACATGGGACAGTGCTGGACCTGGTACTCACAAGTAGGGGTATTGTAGGTGTCACAGTCGGTAACCCCCTGGGTACAAGTGATCATTGTACACTGTGGTTTGCCATATAGATTGGACATGAGAAAAAATGCACTAGGAGAGGAATCCTGGACTTCAGGAGGGAAGATGTTAAAGAAATGGGAGACTGCCTCGGTAAATACCTTTAAAGAGGGGATAGCCGTGGGAGTGGAGGCACAGAGGAAAAAGATGAAGGAGGGAATAACTAAGGCAACGGGTAAGCTGTTTAAAGGAAGTAAGCAAGGGTAAGAGGAGGAAGAGGCCACTATGGTTCTCAAAGGAGGTGGCTAAGGCAGCAAGGGAGAAAAGAACAGCTTTTAGAAAGTACAGGAAGACCCAGATGGAGAGGACAGGAAGGTATATAAAGATAAACAAAGGGAGGCAAGAAGGAGGGTGAGGACGGCTATTGCACAAACAGAGAAGAGGATCACCAAGGAGGTCAAAAAAGAGGATAAGACTTTGTTCAGGTATTTGAGTGAAAAGAAGAAAAAGCAAGGGGTAGAACAGTGAGGATAAGAGTATCCGGGGGAGGGGGGCAGAGCGGCAAGATGGCCGCAATGCTGCCCCACTCCTCGCAGCTCAGCGTCTATCGGAGTGTTTTGTAAACTTTTATCTGGTAAAACCCGTTCTTCTTGAATGAAACTCATGTTATTTTAGCACATGGCATTCTTTCACGCTGAATTTTTATTCTGCTGAGTGCCGAGTGTCAGAAAAGAATAGCGGTTGGCCTTGGCTGCAAACTTGCAGTATGTTAGTTTAAACTTCTGCTCAGCTTCAGAGGCCTCGCCTTGCTGGCGGCGTCTTAGGATCACTCAGCCCTGTTACCTGTGTTACAAGAGCAGTTCGTTTGATAATACATGTTTTTGCTGCCGTTATGCTTTTTGGCTGTTTAGCTATGATTATGTATGCTCTCCAAGTTGAATGCCGGGTTACCGTTGAATTCCTTTGTTTGGTTGGCTGCCAGTTTTCGGTGTTTCTTGGGAATACTTAAATGTATATAATCAGAGAGGAGATTCCTGAAAGTGAGTGAAAATGGAAGACAAAAACTGCAAAGAATTATGGATGAATGGAGAGAGTATCTAGAGGGACTGAGAAAAAATGAAGCTCCAGGTGCTCTGAGAAGATAGAAGATAACATCCCTTGGAGAGAGCACAATGTGTGCTGATATGCACTATATCTGTCTATTACAGGTATGCTGTCTGTTGCCTGGGGGAAAGAGGGGATATCTCCCTTTAACATAATATAAAAGACTCTGCACTCAAATGAGCGATATTTTCTTTGTGTCTCCACAGAACCCTGTTGATGACAAGACGAGCAGGGAACTTGAATTTGATGTAGCGTCTGCAGTATAGTACTGAGAGGGGTCCAGATTTAATTTTGGTCCTGAGATGGGAGCCTAGAAGTTGTGGAAATTCTTGGCTGGCTCATATAGAGACTCTGTTTTTGCTATGGTGGAAGCTGGTCCTTGACTTGAGGCTGGATCTAATGAGGTGTTTTTTTTTTTATATAAACCCATGTTGGGGCATTAGAAACATACAAATAACCCTACATGCAGGTATTCCTTGGAGCGATGTGGCCAGTGGCTATAAGGAATGTTCCCTGCAGGTACAGTACACTTTTCCTTACCCCTGGCAAAGTGGAGAAACGTATTTGGAAGCTGCTCCATAGGCCAGAGGCACCTCAAGTATTTACCTGCCTACTCTGCTAACTTTATTGGTGCAAAGAATTTTTCCTACTCTCTGTTATACTTGCCACTGGTTTGGATAAATATATAATTGGAGCAGAAATTAAAATTAAAGTTTGTTTTTTTAAGGCCAGAGGACTCCTGGCAAATGGAGCAGGTTTTAAATTACTCAAACTGATCCAATGCGTATAGTGGGCTGGGTATGTTATGCCCGAAAATTTGTTGCTCCCTGGTACCTAGACCTTTAAACTGTTTTTAATAAGGTTAGCCTAACTGCATATGCAGGAATTGGTAAGATGCAATATAATGTTTATCTCCCTGTGTATTTTATAAGTCTAATGGTTGGACCTTTTTATCTAAGGAACTATGATGCTGTTTTTATTTTGTTTATTGGTCTCCCTGTGAACCAAAGTGGAGTGGTATAATGGCTATCTGTTGCACAGTATTGATAGCTTATTACCTAAACTCCTTGATATAAAGCATGGTGTTGCGGACCTTGGCAAAATAATCTTATGAGCCTCTTAGTATTGGAGAAGTGCATAAATGAAAGAGATGCAGTTTTTTTAATTTACTGGCACGCCACCAAACTAGATATAGAAACCTTTGTCTATCTAGATATATTATATATATTAGTACAACTTGTGGGGGTGTGCTTATATGTTCAGTGAATAAGTGAAAATGCTTTTAATGTCCCATTTGTTTCTCTCATACTCAACTCGCAAAGGGATAAAGCAAGCAAACTGATTTAATGGCTCTGACAATTATCAGTTTTTGTTGAAAATATTATCTAACAGCAAACAGCTGAAATAATTTAATTATGGTTTAGGGATGGGACCTGGAAGTTAAGTATTACCCAATGGACATATGTGTATATTTTACAATGCCCCACTTAACAGGGGTTTCTGACTGAATACATTTTAGGGAGCGTGAATATGAAATTCCCAAAGAAATCCTTGTGAGGAAAAGTCTGATTGCATGTAGGATTAAATAGTTAAACTGCCTTATTACAACTAGATTATTAGGTAACTGACCTCGATTTAAGCTAATTGAATATGGGCATAATGGGTGCTTAGAAATAAAAGTGGTGCATAAGTTATGGATTTTCTAAAGGAAACTAAACAGTACCTAATCCAAGTGGTATAAAACAGACTATTAATTGATACTTTACTATTTAATGTGAAAAAAGCTAACCAGGGAGATTTATGATCTAGTTACTGTCGAATGTGCCTGCTATTATGTATTGCTTTTATTGCAACGGCTACTCTTACTATATATTTTATGTGTTTATTTTCATTCTTTTTTGTAAAATTGTCATGACCTAAAGGCAGAACAATAAAACTTTTCTGATCTGAGCTAGTGAGGGATGGGGGGTTACTGTGCAGAAGAAGATCAAGAAAAAGCTAAAATGTTAAATCAAAGCAAAGGGGCAAGATTAAATGCATGCTGAAACTAGAAAATAGAGCTAGAATCCACGTTTCAACGATATGTCTTCTTCAGGAATTATCTGAAAGAGAAAAAAGCGAAGCTAGCTACCACTAACTTTGCTTTTTTCTCTTTCACATAATTCCTGAAGAATACCTATGGTTAAAATGTCAATACTAACTCTATTTTCTAGTTTCAGCATGCATTTAACCTTGCCCCTTTGCTTTGATTTAAAATTTCACTGTGCATTTAATATTACCATTTTGTTTTATTTTCAGACCACATGCTGACGCAGCAGCTTGTTTTTAATTTTTTTTATTTTAAATGAGTACTTCTGCTCAGTCTTCACAGTGGAGGAGGGACAGGCCAGCAAAGTATCAACAGGCACCAGGAGGGGAAGGGGGAGTGGACACATATCGATTTAGACATCTAGACAAAGCAAAAATACTGAACAAATACTTCTGTTCAGTATTCACTAAAGAGGGAGAAGGTCAAGGACCACAGTTGGGGAGAAGAGGCAATTGGGGGGGGAGAAGTGGACACCAGTCCATTCACAGTGGAGAGAGTTCTGGAGGAACTCACAAAGCTGAAGGTGGATAAAGCCATGGGGCTAGACAACATGCACCTGAGGATATTAAGAGACCTGAGGAGGGAACTAGCAGCACTTCTGGCCACCCTGTTCACAGAGTCACTCAACACAGGCGTGGTTCCAGAGGACTGGAGGAGGGCGCATGTAGTCACACTGCACAAAAGTGGCAGTAGAGAGTAAGCAGGGAACTACAGGCCAGTCAATCTCACCTCAGTGGTGGGGAAGATCATGGAGACACTGCTGAAAGAAAGGACAGTGGCACACCTGGAATCCAATGGTGTCCAGGATCTGAGGCAACATGGATTCACAGCAGGAAGGTCTTGTTAAACAAATCTGATTTTTTTGATTGGATGACTAGGGAAGTGAATCAGACAGGGGCAGCAGACACCGCCTACCTAGATTTCAATATAGCCTTTGATACCGTCCCACACAGAAGGCCTGTTAACAAGAGGAGTAGTCTAGGCATGGTGCATAAGGTGATAAATTGGGTTAGAAACTGGATGACGGACAGAAGACAGAAGGTGGTGGTAAATGGGATCCAATCCAGGGAGAGAGAGGTGACCAGCAGAGTACCACAGGGATCAGTACTCAGACCAGTCCTGTTCAATGTCTTCATTAGTAACATTGCAGAGGGGCTGGAAGAAAAGGTCTGCCTGTTTGCAGATGACACCAAGATCTGCAAAGGGGTGGATACTCCAGAAGGGGTGCAGAAAATGAAGAGGGGCCTGGAGAAGCTTGAAAGATGGTCAGAGGTGTGGCAACTGAGGTTCAATTCAAAAAAGTGCAAGATAATACACTTGGGTAGTGGCAACTCTGGGGAGAGCTACAGAATGGGGGAGGTGCTGACTGTCAGCAAAGAGGGAAGGGACCTAGTGGTAATCATATCTGATGTCCTTAAGGTATCAAAGCAGTGCACAAAGGCTGCAGGGAGGGCCAGTGGCATGCTGGGGTGCACAGGCATTACTAGCAGGAGACAGGAGGTGTTGATGCCGTTGTATAAAACACTGGTAAGGCCTCACCTAGAGTACTGCGTGCAGTACTGGAGACCACACATGTGAAATGACATAGACAGGGTGGAGGCTATCCAAAGAAGGGCAATAAAGATGGTGCATGGCTTGCATCACAGAACATATGAGGAGAGACTAAGAGTCCTTAATATGTACTCACTGGAGGAGAGGAGAGAAAGGGGGGACATGATAGAAACTTTCAAGTACCTCAAGGGTATAAACAATGTGCAGGTGGGGGATCTTTTCCAATGTAGAAAAGATATCAGAACGAAGGGACACAATATGAAATTGGAGGGGGGGGTAGATTAAGAGGTAACGTGAGGAAGTTTTTCTACACAGAGAGGGTGGAGGACGCTTGGAACAGTCTGCCACAACAGGTGGTGGGGCAAGCACAGTGGAGGGGTTTAACCATGCCTTGGACAGGCACAAGGGAACATTGGGTGGGGAGGAAGTGATGAAAAGCCATTGATCACTTAGAGTCAGTGGCTGTGTGGTAGATACTGGAAAAGGACGGTGTGCGTCCCTTGTGGAATGGGCCCCTGCTTATGTTTCTTCTTTCTCCCCTCCTTCTTTCCCCTCTTGCTACCTTTGTGCATTTTTTTTTTATTTATTTTAGTCTGTTGCACAACAGCACTTTTACTTGCTTAATTCTACCTATCTCTGCTTTACTGTACAGTAGATTGGCCACCTGCTGTATATAACCACCTCCGTTTCTTCATTGTACTTGTTTCTAGGTGCCCAGACTCCTAAGACCACACCAACCCGTAATTCTCCATGTCTCCAAGCATTTTATTTAGTGAAATCCCTGTACGTTTAGCAGAGCACTGGGGTATGTATCTCTTCTGGGTAACGCTGTGGCATGTGTCTATGCCTTTCAGCGTGTACATGTCTGCTTAAGAAACGGCCGCCTTGGCTTTCCACTCCCTCTCTCATGTTTGCAAGAGGTGGGCGCTGTACCTGCTTGCATGTTGTGCGAGAATTGAATACGGCTGCTGTATCTTATAAAAACAGCCGTTGTTAGGCTTTTGCCTTGGTTGTTTTTCGACTTGCTGGTTTTGCAAGTCTCTCAGGGGCAAAAGTCACAGTCTGCACATTTAGGCTATCTGTGGCTCACAGAAGGACCGTGAGGGTTTAGGGAAATAGGTTCTAGTGTATAACTCTGTCGCCTATGTCACATTAGGGTCTCAGACATGGACCAGGAGCTGTGAGCAAAACAGAGAGTAAAACAAACATAAAAAAAAAGAAAAACCTCTGCTAAACAGTTCTGCATGATACTATTTTTTTGTTCTGTATTTTCCTCTTTAACAACTCAGGTTGTATCCAGTTACAGTTAATAAATGAGACAAGGTGGGGTTTAAGTTACCTGTGTTAGGGGGGTTTGAAGTTGTTGCTACAGCCTGCTCCTATGCCAATCAGAATGAACCTTCTAGCTGCGTGAAATCTCCTATAGGGAGTCAGCAGCACCCTCCTTGCTGATTTTTTGTGGGACTGAAATGTCAAGCTCAGATAGGGGGATGGAGTTTAGGTTCATTACAGCCCCTTTTTGTTTAATGAAAAGAGATAGACATTAACTGTTACATGTGTTTTGTACACACTGGTAACTGATTATTGAATGTGACTGACATTCCTCAAAGCTTGTAGAATGAATATGAGTACACAATAAAGAATTATGACTTTATGAAGGATATTAGGGGTGGGATTTCCAGATATTGGGAGGAGTCTTGGTGCTATTTAAACCATGACCTGGGACTTAGAGGTCAGATGTAGTTTGGGAGGAAACCAGTATACATCTTCCAAGAAAGTTCTCCGAAGAGAGACTTGGCCGCAGACGAATTTTAGGGAATTAGATGTAATTATTCCCTGAGCTGTGCAGTTTTTTTTATTGCTTCATTTTGTTTTGTGTTTTGAACAGTCATTTCTTTGCATCTGTTGTTTGATTATTTAAATTTTTTTTTTTAATAAATCTGATCACAACTTTTGATGTGGTGTACTTCACCCACGACAGACTGCATACAAGTTAGGGCCTAAGGGCAGACTAGATGGACCTCGCAGTCCTTATCTGCCAACTATTTGTATGTATCTATGTCTCATTTTCAGAGGAGAGAGTCCAAAACAGATTGGAAGCCCTAATGGAAAACAAGGCGATGGGGCCAGAAGGGAGTCACACAAGGGTTCTAAAAGAACTGAGCACAGTGCTAGCCTGATCTCTGGCAACACTGTTCAGCACCTTACTGGAGATGGGGTAGTTCCAGAGGACTGGAGGAGGGCCATGAGGGAGGAAGCTAGCAATTACAGGTCAATCACTCTCACAGCAGTGACAGGGAAATTAATGGAGACCCTGCTGAAGGAGAGGCTGATGGAGCTGCTGGCGGCAAACAGGCTGCAGGACCACCGGCATCACGGTTTCACAGCGGGAAAGTCATGTCAAATAAATCTCATAGATATGACTGGGTGACTAGGGAAGTAGATCGGGGAAAGCAGTGAATGTGGCCTATCTAGACTTCAGTAAGGCCTTTGACACCGTGCCACACAGGAGGCTAAATAAGAAGATTAGCAACCTGGGAGTTGAGAGGAAGGTGGAAAGTTGGGTACAAACTAGTTGAAGAATAGGAGGCAGAAGGTGGTGGTAAATGACAGACATAGAAACACAGAAATGGACGGCAGATAAGGCCTGCTAGGCCATCCAGTCTGCCCATTTTCTCTACCTACTGTAAAAGCCGCAGACCCTACTTGATCTCCGGCTTTACTGCTTCGTTCCTATTGCTAGGGTTCCCCTATGCCTGTCCCATGCATGTTTTGATTCCCCCACTGTGTTAGCCCCAGACACTCAGGGAATGGAAGAGTGATCAGTGGAGTGCCACAGGGATCGGTCATACTGGGTCCTGTCCTTTTCAACGTCTTCATAAACGAATTTTCTGACTAACTGGAGGGGAAGGTGTGGCTCTTTGTAGATAACACAAAAATCTGCAACAGGAGAATGGGGTGGAGAGAATGCAAAGGGATCTGGGTAAACTACATGAGTGATCTAGGGTATGGCAACTGGGTTTCAGTGTCAAAAAGTGCAAAGTCTTGCACCTGGGACAGGGGAACCTGGGGGCTGCATATAAGATGTGGGGGGGGGAGGAATTACGGTCATCAAGCAAGATAGAGATCTTACAGTAATCACATCTGATGATCTCCAGGTGGCAGGGCAGTGCAACAAGGAAGTAGGCAAGGCTAGTGGGCTGCTGAGGTGCATAGGGAATGGGACTTGTAGCAGGAGAAGGGAGATGGCGTTACCACTGTATCACTCGCTAGTGAGACCCTACCTAACGTACTGTGTTCAGTTCTGGAGACCACACCTCCACAAGGACACTGACAGGGTGGAAGCGGTCCAGAGGAGGACCACCAAAATGGTGCAGGGCTGCACAGGAAACTATACAAGTAGAGGCTACAGGAGCTCAACATATACTCCTTGGAAGAGAGGAGAGTGAGAGGGAACATGCTTGAGACCTATATATACCTCATGGGGGTGAACAAGGTGCAGGAGGGTAGTCTATTTTAAAGGAGTACTAAAACATGGGGGCATGCAATGAAGCTTGGAGGGGGGGAAGTTTAAGCGGGATATAAGGAAACCCTTCTTCACAGAAAAGGTGGTGGACACCAACAGCCTGCCAAAAGAGGTGGTGGGGGCAAAGACAGTGGGGAGCTTCAATTATGCATGCGTTAGACACATGGATATGACAAGTAAAGGAAGGGGAAGATGAAA
Source organism: Neoceratodus forsteri (assembly GCA_016271365.2). Lineage (NCBI taxonomy): Eukaryota > Metazoa > Chordata > Ceratodontiformes > Ceratodontidae > Neoceratodus > Neoceratodus forsteri. The sequence continues at coordinate 116,338,389 of JADMNL010000025.1, forward strand.
GGCTATTTGAGACCAAATAGGGTCCAGGGTGCAGCAATAGGCATGGACAGTAAGGCAGACTAGATGGGGCTACCGGCCCTTTTCTGCCAACAAATTCTATGTTTCTATGTGACAGACAATGCTTCCTTTAAGACCAAAATACAACTTAGAACACAGAACATAGAACTTCACTTGTGGACCACAACTTTACCAACAAACAAACTCCTGCCTCCGATCCAAGACTATAGTTAAAGATGTTTCATGCCAGCTGACTAATGTAAGTATTTACTTAATATCTGTGCTAAAAGGGATGTTATGGGATTAAACGTGGGGGTGGGGTGTCAAGTCTGATCTTCAGTGTAATCTAATGGGAATACACTATTGCTTAACATGTTGGATCATGTCTACCAAAAGAAAACCCATGGTGTTACCTTGAAAAAATATTTTGTTTACAAACTGAACTTAATGACTCCTGTTGAAGCATCAGGGGGTTTATTAAATGCAATGCAATGTACGTTTGTGTAAATCTAGTGAATTCTTAGATCTTCCGTAGTGTGCAGCTTAGTTAATAAATGTATCATATTTATAACAAAACTTGTTTTGATCTCTGCTAGGTGATGAATGCATGATGTCATGCATATCAATGAACCTTTTTATACTTTGCCTGTGAATATATATATATATATATATATATATATGCAGATGTGGGAGTGAAAATAATATGAATAATTTACTTCCAATAAAAAAAAAATATTTTCATTAAAAGTTCTGGTCCAGAGTTACGACAAAGCTGCACCTTTGGAGGAAGGAGGCTTAGCTCCCATAATAAGGAAGATTAGTATCCTGTGAGGAGCTGACCTCTGCTATGGAGGAATGCCCAACATGCGCACCTATAGGAAGTCTAAATGTAGGTGTCATAGAGTTGCAGTTATATAACTAAAGGAGCCCAAAGTACTGGGGCTCCACCCCATGGTTAGGGAACAAGGTCCCCATGAGCAATGTCCTACTAAAGGAAGCAGAACAGGTAGAGACTGGGCATGAGCATAGCAGGTGCAGTGGATAAATAAATGCCAAGCAAATGAGCTGCCAACATACCTCCTGGGATCAACAGGTCAAGGGTGTCACAGAGTTGCAGCTGTATGACCAAAGGAGTCCTTGCAGAGGGTTCCACCCCTACACTATGCGCAAACTACAGCACACCTAAACTGTCACTCTGACTACAGAACAGCTCAGGCAAGACATACGAACTACAGCACAGGAAAGAAATCTGACTACCAGGTGCCCTTATGAAGCTAGGCCCTCAGTCTACCTTAGTCAAATTAGGCCTCAACTGATCCCAGGAGGAGTGGTGGTAACACTAAGAGAAAAGAATGCAGATGGAAACAAGTCAGGGCTAGGTCGGTTGGTTAGTATGGAGCCGTATGAACACAGTATGCCCTGGAGGGACTCAGTTAGTTGCAGTATGATGCCAGGAGGGGTAATGCATACTGAATCCTGATGATACTGTTGGGCCAAAGCCCAAGTGTTATATGGCATGTGCCCAGTAGCATGGGGAAGGGGCCCAGTGGTCACTGAGATGCAAGCCTGGCTAAATCCTATTTGTCGAAGGGGCATAAGCCCAGAAGCAAAGGGGTATAAGTCTGGTAGTCATGCGGCATAAGCCCACTTGTGTTGGTTTGTGAGCCTGGCCTCACTGAGGCGTGAGCCCAATTGTCATGGTGAAAGAGTCTGATGGTGGTTAGGATGAATGCCCCATAACTGTTTTACTAGCAAAAAAGGAACAGCCCTCCCCCCCAAGGCATCCAGAACAACAGCTTAGGGCAAAGCAACAGACCATTCATAACCCAAGAAGCAGGAAGAAGCCACCCAGACAAACTAAAACTCCTGCAGCACCAGGAACCGGAAAGGGGGCAAAGCAAACCCAGAAGTAGCCAGGAATCTCAGGATACAGAGTTCTGGCAGCAGGAGCCACAGACCCTGGAGTGCCAGCCGGAGGTGTGCAGAAGGAGGGACAGTGAAAGCCACAGCCATGTGGCAAAAAAGGGAGGAGAAGGGCAAGCAAAAAAACAGAGCAAGCAGCTGCACAGCTGCAGGCAATGAAACTAATGCCTGGTAGATGCTTGGACGTGCACACTTCTTATAGCACTTGGGAAGCGGGACATGGTGAGGTGCCCGTTGCCCCTCCAAACCCCAGACAAATCTACCAGTTGGGGGGGAATCATCTGCTGTCAGTTGTCAAAAGGCAAGCCTTTCAACAATCAACAAACAATCATTGTAATCTGTCTCTGAAAAGATATAGCATGGCAGTGAGCACAAACTATTGGTGCAAACTTAGTTGTACCTGCTACTTCTCTGAAGCAGGTACAGCTAAGCTTGCCCTGACTGAGGGTGCTCTCTGCTGCGCTATAACTATTCGGAAACTTACTTTTACCTCATGAAAAAAGAAATACTTAGCAACAGGGTCCACACTTAACTCTCTGCACTGCTTACATGAGACCTGCACTGGTGGTAGTCCTTTCTCCATTTTAGCCGTGAGCCACTGCAAATCTCAAGGGACCAGAGCAAACTGGTTCCATTGTCATGCCTGGACCAGTGCTAAAAAAAGTTAAGTGTGAACCCTGTGAAAGAACTAAGAAAAGGGCATCTAAAAATACAGAATAAGCCAAGCAGAGGGGGTTAGGATGATGTTTCATAACAGGATGAAGGTCAAGAGGATAGTGAGGATGGCTAAGGCTGAAATGGAACTGAGAACTACATCGGGTACAAAGAAGTGAAATCAGACCTTGTTTAGTTATTGTACGTAATGTAGAAGAGGAAAATGAGGGAAGGAATAGTCAGGCTGAAGCAAGAAAAGGAGTAGGGAGAGGGAGATAAAGGAAAGGCAAACCTGACACATCGCTGGACTTCTCAGCACACAGCACAGCTGCCTGCAAGAAGAAGCAGAGAAAAAAGCACCAGAGGGGGATGCCAGTGACACCCTGAACTAGGTAAGGGGAAAAAGGGAAGCGGGGCACTAACACAAAAGGAACTGCCCCCTCCCCCAAGGCAGCCGGAGTAGCAGCACTGGGTCATGGCGGCAGACCACATGGAGTCCAAGGAGCAGGAAGAAGCCAAACAGACAAACTACCAGACTAGGACTCTCCTTCAAGGTCAGAAATAATGTCACCACTACAACCCGTATAGCCATTGCCCCCGGCATTCTGCTCTCCATACTGACTTAAGGGATGGCTATTTACTTCTCAGCTTCCAAAATTGTTCTGCAAAAATGGGATATGGCCCATAATTATATCTGTAGGTTTGCCTTGGCCACATATAGATACACTCACCACTGAACCCTATATTTCAGACTTGCATGGCTTCCCCACCTGCACTATGCAAGCTTACCATGGCTGGTGTTGTACATAATGTTGTAATTAAACAGACCCCTTTGTATCTTGTTTTGCTTCTTACAGTATGTCTGACAGTCTATCCTATCCCCTAAGGTCTAATGTCCCTGGTTCCTTGACCATCCATAAAATTAAAACTAAGTCAGGGGAAATGTCCTTCTACTCTGCCCCTTAAACTTTGGAACACCATCCTGGCTATGGTCCAACTGTGTACATCTAGACAAGCCTTCAAGAATGGATACCGCCTCCCTCCTACTTAAGGCCTCTGCATGTACTTGATCAAAGGCTGCTTAGGACTAGCCAGGAATGTTCACAAGTTGTCGCACCTGTTTGTAATGCTAACCGTGACGTAGACAGCCAGTTCTGAGTGCTGTATCACTTATTTTTAATATAAAATGTATTACTGAATGTCTCCTGCTGAAAATCAAATGCCCTAGGAGTGACCTCACTCATCCCCCCCAGAGTTCAGCTGAGAGATGGAAGCCATGAGGAAATGCTGACAGCATGTGAGCTCACACATACTCAGTTTTTAGAGACAATGTGTTACATTTAAGACTTTAATCAAGGATTGTGTTTCTCTGAGTTACAGACTTGTTTAAGTTAATTTTGTTACGAGATGTAACCCCCAGGTGGCGCTATCCCAAGGGCTACTACCCCTGCCTGCTTTACCACTAACAGGTTGAGGGGCCCGGATCCAATGGCGGGTGCCTCCACCCAGAGGTCAGGGTTGGTACAGTCGGGAACGACTTGGTCACAGCCCTCTGGGTCACTGCAACCCCCTTTCTTCCCACTAGTGGCCTACAAAATGCATCAGGAATATCTTCACAATATACACTTACCCCCAGGACTGGCTCTGTCGACTGGACTCTGGGGACCCCCCCCGTAAAACAAGATGATACAATGCAAAAGCCACAGCACAATACTTTAACATAAACAAATACCTCAGTCAGTGTAACTTTGCTGAAACAAACAGATCTGATTTATTTAAGGAGCTGTAACAAGGACAGGGGGAATCAGGTTAATTAGGTTAAACACATTAATAATCACACTACTGTGCGCATATTCAGAGTCCCAAAATGTCACCTTCACTGGCTACCCAGGATGGGGGAAGGGGCTAGCCAGGATCGGTGCAGCTGGATGGGGCCCTGTGATGGAAAAATACGTGCACAATACCCAATTGTAATCCGGAGCCAGATGGCTCAGTTCGTGAAGAAATAAAACAGCAGCAATTAGATGACGCACTTGCAATTTGATAAACAGATGGCAGGGAGCTACCCTGCTTTGTACTCACAGACTCAATGGTAGGAACTGGATGGAAGGCAGATTGTCCTGGATTGCCAGGAGGAGCAGAACCTGTGGAAGAGGTCCTTGTGACTGGACCCCACTGCAGTTTACAGCAAATAGATGTAGTCTGGATTAAGCTGGGGTTTACTTCCAGCTTCATGTACACAGTTCACTGTACAGGGGATTTGAAACACAATTCCCCACAAGCACTACACACATTTATATGTAAAAGGAAAGTACTATACCAGGCAGGCTGCTTCTCGATCCCGACCACAATTACTGCACAGTACCCGGGAGAACACACAGCAGCTTCAGTTCCTGAAAGACCGAGCGCGATTCAGCAATTTCTCCAGTCTTCTACAGTGTGAGCCTGGTTTTTACTCTTCAGATCTCCTTGATTCTCTTCACAGGTCGGATTCGGTCTGAACAGGCGCTTGTACAGGCTGTAGACCGAAACTTAGGCCTTACACACGTTTCCCGTGCTAAAACTGCAAACCGAAGAAGCATGCAGCTCCTTGTTTCTTCACTGCCCAAACTGATCTGATCTTTCCAGTAGACAGAGCTGGGTATTTCCTTTGAGTTCCTGCCAGTTCAGTTGGTTGGTTTTGCTGTCACTCACAATCAGACTCCCCCTGTTGGTGCAAAAAGGCGCCGAAGTCCAAACTACAATTCCCAGAGGCATCTGCCATACAGTCCCATTGTGGCTGGCTCAACTTAAGAGTCCAAGTTCTGATTTGCCAGAGCAGGCTCTATTTTAAAGGTCCCCCATGCTGATTGGTCCAGTTCAGCAGTTTAATTCCAACATGGAGGGGAAACACACAGAGTCCCAGCTGCAATAAAACAGGTTAGGTAAACTGCAATCTCACAAATGCTGCTAAATGATTACAGGCAAACAGTTACAGCTTTCAGATTACATGTATGAGCCTAATGTGATACTGATGTAAATGTATATGGTTGTATTGAAACTTATGGGAGTATTAGCTTGACGCGGACACCAAGCTTTACCAGGCCGGGAAGGGTGTAACCCCCCTGCAAATGGGGGTTCCCAGAAGTCTTCCCTTTGCACTCTTAGCGACTGCAAAAATGGAGCGAATTGACTGCACCCCGGGTGGGATTCGGGCATTAGAACACACAGTCCGCCCTTTTCAATTAATTATGGTCACAAGCAGGCAGCTCTTAAAGAGACAGTACCAGAGGCTCTAAAAGCACTCACACTTAAGCGGCTTAAACGCCGAACACCTCCAGACTTGTAGCATTCAAGCAAGCTCCTGGAAGACTTCCGGGAACCCCCATTTGCAGGGGGGTTACACCCTTCCCGGCCTGGTAAAGCTTGGTGTCCGCGTCAAGCAAATGCCCCCATAAGTTTCAATACAACCATATACATTTACATCAGTATCACATTAGGCTCATACATGTAATCATCAGACAATATATCACTTTACCAGAAACACATTTCTGAAACTTTGCAGTACGTCACTCTTTACACAGTATTACACACACATTGTACCATAACTCAGGTTATTACCTCTTGTACATGAAACCTGAAGAGAGGGGGCCCTTCCCTATCAGCTACCTTGGGGCTGGATGGGGCAGGGGCACCATACCTAGAGGGCAACACAAGTAACTTGGAGTTAGCACTGATATTCAGTTTGGGCAATGAGCTCGGGGACACATACACTCCTTTATGGACAACATTGAGAGGCAAGTCCACAGGCCTCCCAGAGGAATCATAACTGAGGTGCACCACAGGCTTTATAGCTCGACCAGTCTTTCTAGGGGGAACTGTTACAGTCTTTGCACTCTGAGCCTCAATTTCAGCATTTTCCTCACTTGTCAGGGGAGTCTCCATTGGGGTAGAGAGGCTAGAACTTGGGGCACTTTCAGCTCCAGGAGTTACAATATCTGAGTCCACAACACTTGGCTCACATGGAGAGCTTTCTGACACTGACAGTGAATTATCAGGGCACTCAACACACTCTTCTTGTTCTGGTATGTCACCAGTCTGTTCCAGTCCATCATTTTCCTCCTCTGAAAGCTCAAACAGTTCAACCATACATGATTCCATATCTTCTGACTTAATGCTTTGCACTTCACTGGCTCCAGGGACAAAGCTGGGCGCTTAGACAGTCCAGAAGGCCCAGCTTCATCTCCAGGATTGACTAGGGAATTGCCCAGAAACAACTGATTCAGTTCGTAAGAAGGGTAGTATTCAAAACCACACTCACTTTCCTCTGACATGGACTGATAGTCATATTCAACTGGGACTTGAGGAGGGGAACACTTTCACTCAGCTTCTGTAGGTGCAGACTTTCTTGATTTTTTCTTAGCAGCAGCTCTAGTCACTGGTCCAGAGGGGGCATTTTCTGGGGGATAAGACTCAATCAAGATTTGTCCAATGGGAAGTAAATGATTTCTATGCATTGTTTTAACATCTTTTGAATTATTCTCAGGCCTTACTTTGTACACAGGCAGATATTCTAGTTTGCCCACTACAATGTGAGGGAGATGGGGCCATCTGTCAGCAATCTTGTGTTTGCCATGCAGTCCCAGATTTCTTAGCAATATCCGATCTCCCTCCTGGAGTTCCTGTGTTTTCACCTTTTTATCATACCTTTCTTTGTTGGCCAGATTTCTTTTGCCAGCCATGGTTTGAGCCAGTTGGTACACATGATTTAGCTGGGCCTTTAACTTTTGCACATACTGTAAATAGTTGTCAGCTCGAACCCCATCAGGAGAGACCCCAAAGCACACATCTACCGGCAGTCGAGCTTCTCTTCCAAACATCAGGCAGTAGGGGGAGAACCCAGTGGCATCACTTTTGGTGCAGTTGTAGGCATGTACTAGGGTGCTAATTTGTTGGCTCCATCTAGGCTTGTCCTTTGGGTGGAGGGTGCCTAGCATATCTAGCAAGGTGCGGTTGAAACGTTCAGGCTGTGGGTTCCCCTGGGGGTGGTAAGGGGTGGTTCTGGACTTTCGCACTCCCCACAGAGAAAGCATCTCTTTGATCAGACGACTCTAAAAGTCTCTCCCTTGATCAGAATGTATTCTTTGTGGAGCCCCATACTGAACAAAAAAGTTTTCTACAAGTACTTTTGCCACAGTGGATGCCTTCTGGTCCTTGGTGGGGAAAGCTTGGGCATATCTCGTAAAATAGTCAGTGACCACCAGCACATTACTAATATTTCTTTGATCCAGGGACAGCAGGAAAGGAGATACAAGTTGAGGTTAGCAACTCTGAACATGCATGCGCTTCAGGTGAGAAGGGTCAGAGGGGATACAAATACTTTCACAGGGTAAATGAAGTGGATGGCAGGGAACTGTTCAGACTGAGAAGAAATACCAGAACCTATGGCAACCCCAAGAAGCTGTCGGTGGGGGTGGGGGGGAGTTTAACACAGAGACGAGGAAGTCCTTTTTCAGGAAGAGGGTGATGAAAGGGTGGAAGAGGCTGCGGAGAGAGGTGGTCTCTGCTACATCAGAAAAGGGGGTTCAAAAGAGGTGGGGCAGATACAAAGGCTTGGTAAAGACCACACCAGAAAGGGAGGGGAAAAGGGAGTTGAAGAACATCTAGAGCTCTCACATTCAGCATTAGTTAGGTAGGAATGGGCAGACATGATAAGTCACCAGGCCTTTTTCTGCCAACAGGGTCCATGTTTCTGTGCATAAACAGAATCTCCCCAGCCCAGTACCATAGCTTCTCTAGCATATACCTTCCCCTTCAAACCCCTCCACTTACTCCCTGAAGTGGCCCCCCCCCTTTGAGCCAGCCAGGGTCAGGAGAGCAGTTGGTTCTCTATACATAGGGACCTCCAAGGTAGGGGAGCAGCAAGTCGCTAGAGTGCAAGCTCGAGAGCAGCCTGAAATCCTGCTATCCTGGGGTGTTTACTTGCCCTTCCCCTTCCCCCACCCAACAGAACATCAGGCACACGTGCATGACACTGCGTGCCGCCATACAACTCTCGGCTGGCATTTGCTCCTCCATCTGATGTGTCTGTGCTGCACAACCTGTGGTTACCCAGGTGGAAGTGTGGCAGTGGGGACTGCAACCCTCATTCCCCAAGGGAAGAGCGCACCCTGTAGGATGCACCATCCTCTCTCCCCTGCCAGCCCACTGACAGTTCTGCCTGACCATGATCACGTTTCTCAAAAGCGTAGTGGAGATTTATTTAGGCAGCTTCATTACAGTGATTAGGTTCGGTGTCACTGATGACTAACACAACAATAAACCATTCTTTGGAATCCATCCAGTTTCCAGGAGTCATGTAATAATACCTCCATTCAGTCATTTCATCCGGCCCACACAATGTTATAGGAAGGTCTACACGTCTAGTATAAAAGACTAGTTTGAATTACACTTGGTTAAAAATAGATTACCTTTCCCTAATCCCCAAACAATGTTGTGCTGAGACAGCGGGATAAAATGCATCACTGAACACCGTGACAAAAGCCTGTACTATATTTCGTGATGATCATAAAACATGTTTTTCTATCAATGCAGCATCAGTATATAATAGTTTATTGCAGTAGCATGTGGCATGCCACATCACCAAAGTTGTATGCCATGTATTTTAGACATTCTTCTTTTATTTGGCATGTCATATAGACAACTGCATTCCCTCACACTAGCAAGGTCTCTTCTGAATCTGTATGAAGACCCTTTCTTGAAGATAACCAAGGAACCTCTGGTTGCCGTACTATGGAAAAGAAATGGATATGCTGGACAGAGTCTAGAGGAAAGTAACAAAAACAGTAGAGGATGTAGAAAGAAAGTACAGTTATGTAAGAACCTACCGTAACAGTATATCTTCGAGAGAGGCTCTTGCAGTAGATATTTACATATAGGACTGACCCGCCAGGCGTCAGGACCCCATGGAAAAATTTCTAGCTAGCAGTCTCTGGTGGGGGACCGCCCCCACGTCAGGTGACCGACGTCATGCGACGTCAGTATAAAGGGGCGGTCTCCCACGCCCGCCTTCCAGTTCTTTCCTGCCAAGGGCCAAAAGAGGCAAGATGAGAGAGAAGAGGATATTTCCCCTCATGGAAAAGGAGCCAAAAAAGCTTAGGGGGATGGAGGCCGGGAAGGCAATACCTACTGCAAGAGCCTCTGTCAAAGATTTTCTGTTACAGTAAGTTCTTATGTAACTGTACTATCTTACTTCAAGAGGGCTCTTGCAGTAGGTATTTACATATATGACTGAGTCCCAAGCAGTCTGGAACAAGAAAAAGCACTCGAGAGGAGGAAAACTATCCATGGAATGGAACCTCTGGCTGAATGGGTCTTATGAAAGAAGACCTTGAAGCACAGCCAACCTGAAACCTGCTCTATGGCAAGAGGCAATGTCCAAATTGTAGTGTTTCATAAAGGTATGGACAGAAGTCCAAGTTGCGGCTGTGCAGATGTCTGCCGCTGACACATTCTTGAAACAAGCCGCAGAGGCAGCTACTCCTCTGGTGGAGTGACCTCTGACTTGACCCAGCAGGTTCTTGTTGTACTTGACATAACAGAAAGTGATACAATGAGCCAACCATTTAGATAGGCATTGCTTGGAAACAGCATTGCCTTCTATTTTGTGAGCAAAAGAGACAAAAAGCTGATCAGATTTCCTGAGATCTTTAGTCCGAGTGGTGTAGTATCTCAGTATTCTATGAACATCCAAAGTATGCAAGAGGTACTCCCCTTAATTGGAGTGTTGCGTAAAGAAAGCAGGTAGCTCAATGAATTGATTCAGCATAGATTCAGCCACCTTAGGGAGAAACTTATGGTTGGTGCGCAGAGCCACACGTTCCTTATGAAAAATCAAATAAGGGATTTTACATATCAAGGCCTGAAGCTCGGAAATTCACCGGGCTGAAGTAATGGCCACTAGGAAAAGAGTCTTCCAAGAGAGAAACTTTAAATCTGCTGAGGCTGCCGGCTCAAAGGGAGGCAGAGTAAGCTTCTCAAGAATAAAATTCAAGTCCCAATTAGGAGCAGGAATGTGGATTGGGGGTCTCAAATGGAGGACCCCTCTGATGAATGTCTTAGAGACTTCCAACTGAGCAAAAGTCCTGTCTCTGAAGGGGACATGGTAGGCTGAAATCACTGCCATGTGAACCTTTAAAGAGGAATGGCTGAGACCCAGATCGAAGAGATGACATATGTAGTCCAGGACTCTGTTGGCTGGACAAGAAAAAGGTTTGAAGTCCTTTGACGTGGCCCAAATAGAAAACTGTTTCCACTTCATGGCGTAGGTGGACCTGGTGGAAGGCTTTATGGTCTCTACCAATATGTCTGCTACGAGCGGGGAAACCCTGAAGTGGGCTTTAGCTATGTCTGCAGCAGCCACGCGTGCAAATGAAGGGATTTGAGACCTGGATGAACAAGAGTCCCCTGATCCTGGGTCAACAACTGTTGCGACAGAGGAAGAGGAAGCAGAGGTTCCTCTGAAAACTGTTGCAGAAGAGAGAACCAAACTTGCCTAGGCCAGAATGGAGCAATGAGGATCATTCGTGCCCACTCTGATCTAAGCTTGTTCAGGACCCTCAGAATTAAGGGAATAGGAGGGAAGGCATAGACAAATCTGTCCCTCCAATCGAGAGACAGAGCATCCTGCCAAAAATCCCTCACCCTGGAGTGAGCGAGCAGAATGCGGGAAGTATTGCATTTAGAGGAGACGTGAACAGGTCTACCTGAGGGGTTCCCCATTGCAGAAAAATGTCATCTACGATATCTTGATCCAGTTCCCATTCATGGGCCCTGGCTGAGGACCGACTGAGGTGGTCTGCCAGTGTACTTTCCACTCCCAGAACGTGAATGGCCATCAGGTGAAGATTGTGCTGGGTAGCCCAGACCCACACTCTCATTGCTTCCCTGCATAGAGGGTAGGAACGTGTTCCTCCCTGATTGTTGAAATACCAGACAACACACATTGTTGTCTGTCTGTATGAGGAGATGACCAGGAAGGATGGAGGAGTGCAGAGCCTGGAGGGTATAAAGGACTGCTCTGAGTTCGAGCACATTTATGTGCATATTTTGTTCGAACTGGGACCAGCTGTTCTGAGTCCTGTGAGACTTGAGATGGGCTCCCCAGCCCTCTCCTGAGGCACTTGTTGTCAACGTCCGGGAGGGGATTCGATGTTGAAGTGAACTCCCCAGCAAAGGTTTTCTTGTACCATCCACCATTCCAAGTCCCCGATCATGGGATCGGAAACTAGTACCTCTTGGTCTAGATCATCCAGTGTTTAGTCCCATTGAGACTGAAGTGTCCACTGAGAAATCCTCATATGGAGCTGAGCGTGTGGGACTGTTGGAATAGCAGCCACCATTAGCCCAAGGAGGCGGAGGACTGACCTGGCTCCGACCCTTCTGCGACTGGACAGAAGACGGGCCTGAATCTGAAGGGTGTCCACCCTGTCCAGAAGCAAAAAGGCTTTGCCGATGGTCGTGTCCAGAATTGCCCCTATAAATTGGAGGCGTTGGCAAGGGACCAAAGGGGACTTTGCCCGGTTGATGGTGATACCCAGGCTGGTGAAAACCTGCAAGGTAAGGGAAAGGGAGTGCAGGAATTCCTCCCTGGATGGGGCTGCCAAGAGCCAATAGTCCAGATACGGGAATACTTGAACTCCCTGGGTATGCAGGTGGGCCACCACCACAGACAGGCATTTGGTAAATACTCGGCGGGGGCCGAGGAAAGACCAAATGGGAGGGCCTTGAATTGGTAGTGGTCCCCCTGAAAGCAAAATTGAAGGAATTTGCGGTGGGAAGGGCATATGGGGATATGTAAGTAAGTAAGCATCCTGCATGTCCAAAGCAAGCGCACAGCCACAATCCCTGCCAAAGAAGAGGCAGAAGGCCCTGCAGGGAGAGCAATCTGAAGCATTTGTACTCCACGAACATGTTCAGGGAACTGAGGTCTAAAATAGGCCTCACTTCTCCTGTCTTCTTTGGAACTAGTAAGAAATGGGAATAGTAACCTGTCCCCCAAAGGTGGTTGGGAACTGGTTCTATCACCGCCTTCAAGACAAGGGAGGTAATTTCTTTTAGGACCAGAGGAAGATGTTCCGGGGAGTAAGACAACTTGGCGGGTGGTCTTCAGAGTGGTTTCTGTAGAAACTCTATTGAGTGTCCTGCTGCAATCAACTGGAGCACCCAAGCATCTGATGTTATCCTCTCCCAACCCGGTAGATGGAAGGAGAATTTCCCTCCTATTGGTTCCTCTGGGACCTCCAGAGGCAGTGGGAGAGGCGAGGAGTCAGGAGGTATAGGGCAGCACAGCAGCTGAGGCTCCCGCAGCTTTTTTGGTAGGAGGAGTCTTGGTTACTGGAGGGGCCCAACACTTGTTGGCCCGTTTCCCCTGTGGTTTTGGTTTTTGTCAGTTACGTCTATGAAAAGGACACCGCTGCCCCTGAGGGGGTCTGTACAAAGAGTCCACAGACTTGAGTGCAGTGCCCTTCTCTTGCAGGTTGATAATGATGTCCTTGACATCACCGCTGAACAGCATTGAACCCCTGAAGGGAGCATCCTGAATAGCGGATTGCACTTCAGGGACCAAACCTGACACACGGAGCTAGGCATGGTGCCAAAGGCCTACGGCAAAAGCCAAGCTCCATTTAGCTGTGTCCACTGTGTTGTAAGTGGCACGAAGCATGTGCTGACTGGCTGAATGAGCAGAACGGACAAGATCCGCCACTTCCTGTTTTGTCTGGGACTCAGGAAGGGAGTCTAACTTTGATTACACCTAACTAAGGATGGTCTTCTGGTAATCCCCCATATGTGCTGCATAATTCAGGGCCCTAATACCCAGGGTAGAAGATGTGTAGATCTTCTTCCTATACTGGTCCAGAAGCCGAGACTCCTTGTCAGGTGGAGATAAACTGAGATGTTTAGGATTAGCGGAGCGGCCATGAGCGGCGCTAATCATGACCGAGTCTGCTTTGGGGTGTAGGTTCAAGAAATCTACTCCCTCGGGAGCCTGATATAGCCAATCTGCCTTCCTCAGAAGAGGTGTTAATGCAGAAGGTTGTTTCCAAATAGTGGAAACAAGATCTGCGTGAGGCTCTATCCAGGGTGGAATCAATGTAGGAGCGGTGTCAGGCAGATCCAAGTGGGCAGCGAGCTTTTTATGCTGTGGATCTGGCTCCAGAGATTGCCACTGATGAACTTCCTGGATCTTTCTCAGTAGCTCCAGAAAAAAAGGATCCTCTGGAGGAGACTTCAGAGAGGACCTTGGCCTAGGTCGGTCTGGAGTATGAGACTTATCTTCCGGGTCAGAGCGTCCACCTGAATCCGAGTCAGAGGTCTCTGATGAAGAAGAGGAAGACTCCTCCCTACACTGGGGAGGGATGATCCCTTTGGGAAGCTGTCTGGGATGTGTATCCTCCCCACCCCTGGCACCCGTGGGTTCACCTCTGGTGTCGGGTAAGGGGGTAGGAGACTCCCGTCTCCGACTCACAGGATCCTGCGAAGGGTCCGGCATTGGTAGATGACTCTCTACCTCTCTAGTGAGTTGAGACGGCCTCAGCCCACCAGGAGGCTAGAGTCTCCTTCAAATCCGCCAGCGGCTGGGGCGTGAGTGGTGGAGGAGGGGGCTACAGATACTGAGGATATCCGTACATTGAGTATCCATAACCCGATGAGATGCTGGGTACTGCGTCATCAGGTAAAGCAACATCAGGTACTGTGGTGTCGGATACTGCGGCACCAGGTAAGACGGCATCGGGTATTGAGGTGTCGGATACCCAGGGGCCAGGGGCTCTGGTGGAGCAGAGGGACCTGGCAGAGGCCCAGCTGGTAGGCCAGGCAAAGGAAAGGCTGGTCCCACCGGCATCGGGCATGGTGTGGTAGCGCCATCTGGTAGGAGGATGTCGGCTGGCACTGGGTAAGCCAGCATCTACGGGTCCGGCATCAGGGTGTCTGGTCCGGAAGGAAGGGTCCTGACGGCAGCATGTCCAAGTCCTCTGTGACAACCGGGGAGGAAGGGAGGGTTGGAATCCCTGGGGTCAGTACAGGAGATGCAGGGACCTCAGAGGGCAACACCAAGCATTGCAGGGAGCCTGGGGCATCAGACTGGTTGAGGGGTTCCGATGCAGGCTCCTTGGCCGGGCAAGCGTCAGAGGGGCGGAAGTCTGGCTTATCATCCAGATCTGGGGCGGGCATCGGAGGAGCCGATGTCCGACTTATTGGATCCCTTGGTCAATAAAGGCCGCACTGGAGATGCGGCCTTGTTGGGTGAAAGAGCGACTGTGCACCCTCCCAAAGGAGCAAGTGGCTTACCAGCCTTGTCCAGGCGGATGTCGGTGGCACCGGCATCCGACTTAGCAGACCCGCTCGAACCTGAGGGCTGCATGACAGTGGCCTTCCCCGGAGCGGAGGTCTCCTTTACCCCGGAGGTACCCAAGGGGTCTTATCGCATGCCCAACGGGAGGGGCGATATCTTCTTGGACACCGCCAAGACGGTCGTCATGGAGCGGTCCCCCAGAGGTGACGTTACCTTCAGAACTGCGACTCCAGCCAGAGTCGCAGAGGCCGTGGAAGTCGAATCCCGCTCCCGGTGCTTCTCCTTCTTCTTTTTATGGCCTTAGGGGGAAGTGGACGCCCCAGCCTCAACTTTTTTAACTCCTTCTCCATGGATGCCATTTTTTTCTTTAAAGTATGGGCCTTCAGGGACTGCTGCCTCAGTTTTCGGGTAGCCGAATTAAATTGCTGGCAGTGCTGGCGCTTCTCCACAGGGTGATCCGGGCCTAGGCAGAAGAGGCACAGGGAATGGCCGTCCTTATGCGGCAGCTGGGAACCACACGATTCGCACTTGTGGTTATGTGATTCGGAAGGCATCGGGGATGACATACACAGTGTATAGAGAGATAATATAGACATAAAAAAAAAAATGGTCGAAAAGTTCGAAAACCGAACCGACTAACTACTGACAAGCATTGAACTCTACCGCGAGGAACTTTTACAAGTCAACGGCGGGAAAGAACTGGAAGCCAGGCATGGGGGAGTGCCCCTTCACAATGACGTTGCATGACGTTGGTCACCTGACATGGGGGTGGTCCCCCGTCAGAGACTGCTAGCTACAAATTTTTCTGTGGGGTGCTGACGCCTGGCAGGTCAGTTCTATATGTAAATACCTACTGCAAGAGTCCTCTCGAAGTAAGATCTGAAATTATGAAGGCAGGCTGTGTAACTGAGGTTGCTCCCAATGAGTAGATAATCTAACAAGATATTTTGACCAGAAAAGACACCCTGATCTGTGACAGGCTGTTTCCAGGTGCATCATGGGGTGTGAGTTACATGGACCTGTTTTACTGATAGGAGGGAATGTTGATCAGGACATTGGAGAAAATTCCTTACTCTGACTATAAGTGCCATGGGATCTTTTTTTTAACTTTATTGTTAATGTATTTCATCCAAAATCAAATTACAACTTGACAAAGCCCAGTAGGTAGGTGAAAGGCACTGCAATGCAAGTAAACCTGGCACACTGCACTCCTCTCCCCTTTGAGTTTGTGGTATCCAGTGATCCATGGGGCCGGTGGGTGGGGAGGAAAACACAAATACCACACAGCTGACACACTAGGGGAAGACACATCACTCCCTGTGGGGTTCCGCCTTCCACTACCTCTGCACTTTTTGTGTACAGGACAATAACTTTGCAAAGGCACCTCTGTCTTCTGCACTAATACTGGGAGTCCCTCAGCGAGGATTGCAAATATCTGATTTTGCAAAATTATTTTCCCCTACACAAGTGCAGGAGTGCTCAGGGATCTCAGATCTGGGGGACCTCTTCACCCTAACTGTGCCGAGAATGTGCATTATCGCACAGTCAGGTGATGCTATTGTACCAATAAGAAAACTCCCTCTGGGTACCCATGTTATAAGTAACATTTAATACAGGATTCAACACATGAGTAACCGCTCCTCCTAATCCTAGAGGAATCTAAAGTTGAAAAATCAGAGGCTTAATATCATATCAGCTAAGAAGTAGTAACAAGTGTGAAAGCTTCAAACAGCATTTTAAACATTATTTTTGTAAACACTATCACAGGCAATTTCTGTAACTTAAAAATTAGCATGGGCCCAATAATTCTGTAGGCAGAGCAACCAGCTATCAAACTTAGTTTAGTTGGAACATGTAAAGTAATGTAACTTGGTATGGCAGGATTTTGACCCACTCCATGGGGGGAGGGAGAGAAGGGCATGCCAAACCACACTACCATAGCACCTTAGCACTATCTTGACCATGCGGTCAAAAACAAGAACATTATTTAAAACATAACCATCACTTCTTTAGATAGGGTATTCACCCACCTCCCAAGACAATGCCCACTTCCCCATCCAAGAATCCTGAACATGACCCCCGCGCCCTATTAAGAACATTAACAATATAGTTTTCCACTGCATTGAAATTTTGCCTCAAATAGGGGGGCATAAGAGGAAAATGAACCATAAAAAAGACAAAGAACCTCTATGTGCAAGCACTGAGGCAATGGATAACTGTCTTGAATGTTTCAGAAAATTGAGTCATGTTGTTCAACCCTTAGTCTCAGAGTTCAAATCAGCAGCAACCAGATAGGAAGAAAACTCACTCCTGATCTCTGCCATTTTGCCTGTGTCGCTGGGGTTAGAAAAAGAAAAGTCTTACCTCCATGCTGTGTTTTTCTGCCATGCAGGCATCAACATGTAGTGATTATTACTAAGCTGT
The DNA here is from genome assembly GCA_016271365.2 of Neoceratodus forsteri. Classification (NCBI taxonomy): domain Eukaryota; kingdom Metazoa; phylum Chordata; order Ceratodontiformes; family Ceratodontidae; genus Neoceratodus; species Neoceratodus forsteri. The sequence goes on from JADMNL010000025.1 coordinate 116,355,718, forward strand.
CAAAGGAGGGTGTGGACCCTGTTGAATCCCTTCCTCCACTGCCTGGTACTATAACTTAGGTCTGGAAGGATCTGGACATTGGATCCTTCCCAACTGAGCCCGCCACAGTTCGAGAACAAACTGTTTTGTTTTTTGCAGCTTCCCAGCGCAGCAAGCACCGTTCTTATATTACGCTACCCTTCTGCCTTGGGTTGATCCTATAGTCCCTCCAGAGCAGCCATCCCTGTCTCAGTTGTACAGTCTCTGGTAACCACTTCTGCAGAATATTCTTGAGATTTGATCCTTCAGCTAGCTCTGGGAGTCCCAGTATGCAGATGTTCACTGCTCTGCTTAAGTTTTCTAGATGCTGAAGTCAGGCAAGGAGTACACAGTTCTCTCCCACCAGGCCTGCTGTAGTCACCAATGATTCTTCGGCATTCTCTCCCTCTTTGGTCGCCTCCTTCTGTGCTCTGTCAGCATTCTTCTCTAGCAGCGTTGTTCTCTGATTAAAGACCTCGACTTTGTGGTCTACCTTCTGGATTGCTAAAAGTAGGAATCCCAATGTGGGCTCCCCTGACACAGTTGGATTTGGTAGCATGACCTCTGCTGACCTCGTGGCTGTACCACTGGGCTGCTTGGCAGTCTCTTGTGGTATTTCTCTTGCTTCCCATTCTTGCACGAACTACAAAAGCGATTCCCTAATAATATTCAGTTCTAACTACTGACAGGAAGCCACAAAATAATAAAAATCATCCAAGTTTCTGTTTTGTTGGCCTGGTGGTGCTGAGGGTTGAGGCATCTGCCTTACCATGTGCCACACCGGCAACTTGGGTTTGGGAACGAGCCCGGGGTGCTGGGGGTTGGACGGGAAGGAGAGGATTGAGCATCCAATGGACTGCTCTCCTCTCCTCTCCTGGGAGAGAAGGGGGTTTCTGTCCCACACCGTTAGTGACTCCCAGTGGACACCAAGGTGCACTGCAGTTGGTGGACAAGCATAGTGGGGCACATCTGGCGGCTATCCTACGGACATGCTCGGGAATGCTCACGTCATATGTTGGGTGGCATTGCATGTCCCGCATTCAGGGGGGGATCCAGGAAAACGGAAAAGCCCTGGTGTTCGGTAGGCAAAGGGGGGTCCAGTGGTCAGTCCCCATGCCCAATGCCAGGCCTTCCAGCTTGCTCTGGTACTCCCTCTTTGCCCTGGCCACTCCACTAGATTCTAGATAGGGTGCCAGGCAGGAGTAGGCGGTCCCGCCACCGGAGGTCAGGAGGTCAGGTGCAGTGAAGAGGAGACGGGCTCACCCGGAGTGAGACTAGAGGCTACAGGTGGGGCGGGAGACAAGTCAGTACTGGGCAACCACCCCAGAGAGAATCTGGACACCAGTGAGAAGGGAGCATAAACAAAGTTAAAAAAAAATGCTTCTGTTTTGTATCGTCTTTTACACTTGGTAAATGCAGAGCCTCTCCAGCATGTATCCACTCAGCTAGGCAACCAGGACACGTTCCTATGGGATCTTTTAATTTCCTCTTGGACAGCCTTCAGAGGTGGACAGACGGGACCTCAGTTTAATGCCTTCATCCAAAAGATGGCACCTCACCAGTGCAGCAGAACTCTAGTGCTGCACTACAGTGTTTTTAGTAGGTATTAGCCCAAGCTCCTGGAGTGGGACTAACACCCGTGACCTTCCAATCTTCCAGCCCAAGAGGTGAGCGTGCAACCGATTGAGCTACTGACGCTGCTAAGAACAAGTGAAGTGCTATTCAGAATGATATCCAAGTAATTTTCTTCAAATAAATCCCAATACAGAACATCAGGGGTAACTGCATGTAAACCATAATGTGAGGTAGCATGAAAAATGAAACGGGGAAAAAAGCAGTCTTTCATATCCATTTTAAACAAATTTTATTTAGTGCAAAGCCACCAAATAAACATATAGTAGCTATCTTTATAGTATGGTGGCTTTTTCACTAAATAAAATTTGTTTAAATCAGGTACAACACAGTGGATGGCGATATAGCGTAATGCTTAAAAGCACTGAGCTGTAAACTGCAGAACTAGGTTTGAATTCCACAGTCACCACTTGCATACTGACTGACCATGAGCAAGTCACTTAACTTCCTTGTACTTACAGGATGCATCTGGAAACAATCCTCGGCTTAGTGTATCTTTCCTGGCCAAAAACTGTAAAAATAAAACAGGAGGGGAGCTCTTATTTGTTATTTTCATTTAATCCATTTAGTGCTACAAAAGACTCCTCCAATATGCACTTTATGTATCCTATATAATAGGATAGGGCATTCAGAAATCAACCCCCACTTTCCCGGCTCAGGTAGGGTGACAAAGACTTACTAAGATATAAAAGTGTGCAAATTGGTGAAAGGAAAAGCTCTGAACAAATACAATCAACAAATTTATCAAAAGACAGGAGAGGAAATAAAAGGGCAATTAATGGAGGAAGATTAAGAAAGAATATTTGGAAATATTATTTCCCAGAAAGAGTGATGGATTTGTGAAACAGTTGTGAAACAGACTTCCATCTAAGGTAGTATCAGGTGAAATCATCCATTCCTTTAAAGGGAAACATTCATATAAAGTGGGTGCCATAGTTTGAAAGCCCATGAAAAACTCTTCCAAATGAAGAACTGGGCTAACCTGTAGCTGGGCGTACTCCAGATATACAGGTAACTGAACCTGTTCAATATTAATACTACGCTGCAGCCATTTGTAAAACATTGTGATGTCATCAGGTAACAAGCTGTGCTTGACTCATAGAGAGTAAAGTACGGGGTGGTGTGTTTAACGAGAGTTTACACACACCCGAGGGGTTAGATGCTTCATAAACCCCAAGAGCGAAGCTCGAGGGGTTTGTGGAAAGCATCTAACCCCATAATTATGTAAACCTCGAAGTTTAACTACACTACCCGTATTTTATTATATAATTGATGGCTCTCCCTTTTGGCCACAGCAATTATATAAAATAAAATCAGCAGTTCGGTGTGGCTACAGTATCGCCACTTTATTTTTTAATCCGTTATTGCATTTTCGTTTTGGGGCTTCACTTCTTTTTTTAACAATGCTGAAAGTCCTCATCTGTAAAAGCAGTGCTCTTTTTAATTTTTTTTTAAATTTACTCACTGCCGTGTTTCTTCGGCGGCTCCGTTGAAGGAAGCGCGAGCCAGGAAGCGAGACGCTGGTGTAGGCGCATGCGCAGAGGGAGAAGAACCCTGCGCATGTTTGCCTTTATAAATGCTCCTTTATAATGGCAAATTATGCCACGGTCTGTCAATGGCAAAAGGGGAGAGCCATTAATTATAGTGCAATTATGCACTGCTTGTTCCTCAGTGACATCACAATGTCCTAAAAATGGCTGCAGTGCAGAATAATGTTGAACAAACTCAGTCATCTATATATCTGCATTGCTTCCAGCCACAGACGAGCTCATATCTCATTTGAAAGAGTCTTTCATGGGTTTCAGACTATGATGGCCACTGGGTAAGAATGTGTCCCTTTGTATTAAATGGGGAAGAGTAACACTGCAACATTCCCAAGTCAGTAGTTGCTCACCCCCTGTTGTCTTTCTGTATGGCTCTCTCTTTTTGGGTTTTTGTCTCCCTAGCTCTGCATGTAGTCCTCCCAGCGTACCATTACATGTATTCCAAATGGTGCTATCATCAGTTGCAATCAGTCAGTGGCCTCTGATGCTGATACTACTTTAGGCATGGGCTGCATCACTGAAGAAAATTAAGCAGCACCTTAATGTGCCCTATTTTCACTGATGGCACAACACTGCAAGTACTGTAGCTGTATCAGCATCAGTGTCACTGGTTGGAACAAGTATAACAGTACAAACGGGAGCACTAGGTACAGAGCTAGTTTAAAAGAGCAGGAATGTCGGGGGAGCCAAACAGACAAGAACAAGGAGTAAACAAAAAAAATGGGAGTGCTGAAATGCTTCCCATCTTTGGTGCCTGTTTGCTTGTTGAGTAGGAGACTCTTCCAGCTGGTCTGGCTGAATGTCCCCCACTCAGTAACCCATCAATTAATTTATGTGGACCATTATAAATCAGTTCACATCTGGGCAGAGAATCGACAAGAGTTGTTTTGTGTGCTGTGAAAATGACTGCCATGTTGCACCCAGAGGTGGCTGTGCACGAGTCACTGTTTAGGGCTGCGTTGTATGTTAATTGTAAAGTACTTATTATTATCATCTTCCAAAGCTTTCAACAAGGAACATTAAGAGTTTACTAGAATGGGTACTGTCACAGAAATTAGTATTATGCGATTAGATCTATTGGGCAACATTGGATAGTTTTCAAAATCTACCAGATATTAATTAAATGATGTAAAGGGATATCACAAGTGTTTAGTTTGTGGGGGAAAAAAACAGTTTTATTAAAAAGTTTAAATAAAAAACACCACTGTATCAGTGTCAACAAGTTGTCAATAACGTAAAATTTAAAAACAAATAATTTTTTTTTTTTGTAATTCACATCTTCCTCCCCACCACTGCAGCTGAGGCTCCCTTCTGCCTCCTAACCCACAGCCCCATCACTCATTGTCTCTGGGACTTGCCATGGTTTTCCTGTAGCCCCCAGGGCTTGCTGTCCTGTAGGGCCATCAGGGGTGGCAGTGAATCCCCTTCAGAGACCGAATCCAGCACAAAGAGATGGGGAGCCAGTGGATGATGCAGGACCTGTGAGGTGAGGATATCATACTGCCTCAGCCCGCATTTCCCCCTGCTCTTTTTTTCTCCTTCTCCAGAGATGGTTGTGTGAACGTGCATCCGCATGTACATTTTGGGAATGTGCAGCGCTGAGTAAGTCTGCCTCTTTATCCCACTGCATTCCTGCAGTGCTGATACTGTAGGCTCCCAGATGGTGATAGCACAGTGGGAATGGACAACCTCCCACCCTGGAGGAGGGGCAAGCATCCACTGGGACACTCAGGCCTCCTCCCTCTGCCAGCCTCCGTCACCCCAAGCTTGTGCCTGAAGCCAGGTCATCAATTTCACAAGCAGTAGTACTAGTACTGCACTGATGGGCCAGCTAGAAAAGCACTAATTATTAGAGATATTACTTTAAATGACACAAATTCACTTCAGTAATATTGTTGAGAAAAATATGCGTTATAGAAGAAAATGTTTGTAAATATGTAAAAATACTATCATTATATACATATAATGATAAAATTATTGCATATAGATACAATCAGAGAAAAAAAAAGCCCATACAGAAAATAAAGATATGGCTAACCTCATATCAACATTAATAAAGTTACTATGCTGGCTCTATAGCATCGAGTGAAGGTGAAGCACTCTGGCATTGCTGGCGACCTCGTTCACCCCGAGTCCAGGGCATCGGTAGAGCAGGCTGGCAGGGAGGGCTCAGAATGTCCATTAAACACTCTCCTCCAGGAGGGTATTTGATCACTGCACAGTTCATACAGTGGCTCATGGTGGCTACATTGTGGTGGTGTGAATGGCAGTATGGGTGACCACATGCCATCGGGCACCCCAGGCCAAACAGAAGTCTGCGCAAATATGGGCAGGAAGTGTAGCAGAAAGCAGTGGAAATGCCATTCTGGTGTGCCAGATGACATGCCCCGTCACCCCATGATTGCAGCCCTCCATGGTGCTGTTAGGACTCCTCCAGCTGACACCAAGGTTTATAGATGCTCCTCCTCTAGGCTAGGGGAGGCCCACTGCAGGGCCGAGCGGGCCGAGGAGGAAGTCAGGTGAGGTGCTTAATACCTCCACTAGGCCAGAGGAGGGGATACTGAAAAAACTGGAGGAAACGATACATATCTAAAGAAAGACACTGACATGTTTAACCGAGTATAGAGGAGGGTGACCAAGGCAGTTGAAGGTTTAAAAACATGGGTTGGCCTGCCCATTGGCACAGCGGTAATGCTACAGCACGCAATGCCTGCGACCCAAGTTCAGGAACAAGCTTGAATCACCTGGGGCTGGCTGGGGGGAAGAAGATCGAACATTCCAGAGTATGCTCTCTTCCTCTGGGCAGGAAGGGTAGCTGCTGCCGCTACAACACTGTCATAAGAGTGATCATGGGGGGCTGTGCAGCAACAGTACAGCGGGTAAAAGGTATGTCAGCCGAGCTCCAATCCTCACATTCTGCATGCACCAGTACTGAGTTCTTACACTGATGTCCTAGGGGCCAGGACCAGAAAAAGGACACACCCTGTCTAAAGCGTGATGATCCTGGGTGCACTCAGGCCCTGACCCCACCACTGTCTGCTCCTCTCCCCAACCTCGGAACCCCTGTCTCCACACTCAACAGGTGGTGGGAGTCAGATCTGGCTCAGCCACACCCCCACCACAGGCGTAGGACATGACTGTGGGATTGAAAGGAAAGAGGAGGTAAACAGCAGGGACACAGAGGGGTGGTGGGGCTAGGTCCTACCCAAAGGAAGGGGGCCAGGACAGAGAAGGGAGAAAAATGTAAGGGGAGCAAAAATGTAAACTATATATATATATATATATATATATATATATATGTATATATATATCATCATGTCGTACTGAAAACAGCATGGCAAAATAATGCCAGAGTCAAAACAGCACATGTAAATAACAGAGTCGGTGAAAACATCGACTGAATCAATTACAGTGCAGACTAAGCGAACAAATGAAAACATTCCCATTTCTTTCTTTTTTGATGGGGGCTCTGCCCCTGCAACCAACTCTCCCGTAAGGGCTACCGCCACACCCAGCAGAACTAAATTAACCAACTCCAATGGTGGTGTGGACCAAGGGGATAAGGGGAAACTCAGAAGGGGGGAACTTAGTTTTTTACAAAAAAAAACCCAAAAAAAACATGTTGGGAGATGTGGAACCAAACAACGATCCCCAACTCTCCACTATGCCAGGTGCTTGTGTCTTAGCCATTCCACCACAGGAGCGGCTTGACCAGGCACAGCACCTGTGGATTCTTCAGCTCTTTCTCCAGGTTGCAGTGAGCGACAGGGGTAGTGGTAGTTTCCTACTGCTATTATACCCCTGTCACTGTAATTCATTCCGCACTTCGGACCGCATGGTTATTCCTGTGCTGTTTTGGCAGTGCTATTTTGACCGGGTACCACATATCTATCCATGAGGACTGGCTGACAGATTTGAGGCCTTTTTTTAATGAAAAAAAAAAGAGTCCTTGGGACATGTTCACAGTTTCCAAATATTTGAAAAGAATAAACGCAGTCAGATAAAATGTAGCTCTTCAGGATGTAGAAGGACAAAAGGAAACGGGAACACATAATGTCATTTAAGGGAGGACAGTTCAAGGGAAATGTCAGGAAGATCTACTCCACAGAATGAGTGGTGGACAGTAGGAAAGAATTCCAGAGCAGGAGATATCAGCTTATGATATAATAACCTTCAAACTCTGACAGGACAAACTGATGAAAAAGGGGTGACTGGTAGTCCCACAGAGCTCATGGGAGGGAGAAACTCAATGAATGAATGGATTCTTTCTTCCCTAAAGATGCATGTACAGTGTGTACTTTGGCTACCATGGTATAGTCTTGCAGGGTATAAACAGCAGATGCCCAAGTGTCAGATAGCGTAACATGTATACACTTACAAGTACTGCACCATCTGAATGTCAATGTGACAAACCAATGGTTCTCAGATATCAAATAGTATTACTGTAAGAATAAACTAAATGGCCAGAATGCATTTGCACATAAAAAACAGACCACATGAACACCGATAGAACAAGTTATGACTTCTGGATCTTGTTTTAAATTAAGACTGGTGTCACCAGGCCCCATAACTAAATAGTACATGCCTTGATGGCTCAGTTCTTTAAACAGTCTGGGCATCTGGATTTCTACCACCTGCAGTTTGATATGTATATCTTTCAAGAAAGCAAGGAAGTTGAAGATCAGATTTTGATTGCTGTGACACAGCATTAGAGAGGTGGTCCGAAACCTGGCAACTTAAGTTTAATGCAGGGAAGTGCACAGTGATGCACATGGGGAGGAAAAACAAGAGGACTACTTACTCCCTTGGGGGGGAGGAAATCATGGCAAAGGAACAGGAAAATGATCTGGGGATTGTGATATCATGGAATCTTAAGGTGGAGAACCAGTGTAGCAAGGCAGTGGATAAAGCAAATGGCATGTTGGCCTGCATTGCAAGGGGTTTTACTAGTAGAAAGAGGGAGGTGCTAATGTCCTTGTACAGAACCATGGTGAGGCCGCACCTGGAGTATGGGGTACAGTTCTGGAGACTGCACTTGCGCAGGGATATAGCGATGATGGAGAGGGTGCAGAGGAGGGTGGCCAAGATGGTACAAGGGATGCGGAATATACCATATGAGCAGATTGAGGGAGCTGAACCTGTACCCGCTGAAGACTAGGAGGGAGAGGGGGGACATGATTGAAACTTTTAAGTACCTCAGGGGTGTAAACAGGGTGAAGGAAGGTTGTTCAAAATGAAAAAAAGGAGTGTACATGAGAGAGCACGGGCTCAGATTAGAAGGCGGGAGATACAAAGGCAGTGTCAGGGGGCAGTTCTTCACAGAGAGAGTAGTGGAAGCCTGGAACAGGTTGCCGGAGGAGGTGGTGGGAGCCGAGTCGGTGGAGGGTTTCAAGAGGACATGGGACAGACATAAGGGGTTGGGGAAGGGGATGATAGCATGTTATGAGGGGTGGGAGGGAACAGGGGAGAGTATAAGGGCAGACTGGATGGGTCGTGTGGTCCTTTTCTGCTGGCAAATTTCTGTGTAATCTGTGTAATCACACCATTATGCAAAGAAGGTGACACAGTCTAAAAACAATCATGTAAATAATAAAGTAGATCTGGAAAAAGGGGACACTGTATTTAGACACCAATATGTTTTTTTCTGTTTTGTACCGGATAGTTTAAGATTCACAATGGACAACTAGGTCAGAGTTTTGAGACAACTGGGATAAATATTCAGTGGAGAAAAGGATCACAAGACCATAAAGGAAGCTTGTGACCATAAACAGATAACAGCTTTTCTGGTAAAACTGCAGTATTCTAAACTAGTTTATAGAAAAGGGACTAGCCATAGGTTTCATTAGCCAACGGAAAAGGCTCATGTACTACAGAGCAGTAAAGTAAGGGGATGATGGATAGATACTGGGTTTTTAAGTGTCTGCACAAAGCAGATAAGAGTTTTTCTTAGCATTTTGGGCAGGGTTGTAACTTATAAACTGGAACCCTCATTCCTGGATAATAGGGTTATGGTACTTGCACTGGGAGTAATAACTGTGCCAATAAAGAAACTGTTTTTTAACAAACAGCTTCCACAGACAGCTTTTGTTGGTATAATACCTCAAAGTAAACTACCAGAAGTGAACAGACTGCAGCTTTGGGTTCAGAAATATAAAGAAAAACTTGAATTGTGCAATTGTTCAATGGCCATGGGGAAGTGCAACGACAGGCCAGCAACAGCTGTCAAGAGTTACTCTGCAGAGAGCTAGGTGACAGTGACATGACACACATGGTGTCAGCTGACAGAACTGTCTTCCCAAGCAGAGGTGCTATGTGACAACTGACCAACCGTTAATACTTCATGCTTCAGTTATAACACAAGAAAATCTACTGTTATTAAAACCATAATTTTGATTTTCTTGAATATGATTACATGATACATGGGACTGCTTCTGCCTCAGTCCTCAAGTGTCTGGAGGTATTGTATAATTCCATGTCTTGTTTCATCTTAAAGAGCTTTTGACACCTTTTTTGGGGGAGGGCAGGCAACTCATATCCACTAGCTACCTGCCCCAGGACCTAAACTAGCCATAGTTATAATTTTTCCAGGGATTAATTATACTTTGAACTTAAATTAGTGCAATCCTACCTTCGAGTTTCAACAAAGCTGCCGAGTGCCCACCTCAGCCCTACCCAGAAAACCACGTTTTGATAACACAAAGTAGAGAAGGGGCTGTGAGGTTATAGATAGCAATATAATGCTATAGGGGACAGCAGCAGCCTTTATATACCACTGGAACTTAGAAAAGGCATTTGTACATGTCCTGCTCTATAGTGAAGACATCAGTACAGCCTTGGGTCCACAGCAACACCAGGCTTGCTACAGAAGCTCTGGTACACCCTGCAGTTTTTAGCTGTTCAGAATACAAAAACTAGCTACAGAGGACAGTAATGAAATACAATTCCAGAATCAATGCAAGAAGGGGTAATTTATGCATGAAAGTCAAAAGGACTGGGAAAGGTGCTTTTTAAATTGCTTTTGTCTGTAGAATTTAATGTACATGTAACCCCCTTGTCCTGGGGGCTTACCTGACTGCCCCCTTTGGGGCTCCGATTTCCCTCGGATTTGTTTCACCCCCGCTTTTTTTTTTTCCCCCCAGTCCTGACTGTCCCCTGGTAGATCCCCTGTGCCTTTGTGGTTCCCTGGGTTATCCCTCCGGCTCCCACATTAGTTTGGCAAGAGGGGACTGAGGGAGCATACTCACAGAACTGCCAGTTATTTTGCACCTTCGGTGTTTACGGCGTATTTCTTGTGGCTCTTCAGTTTACTTCATGTTTCTCTGGTGGTCCTGGTTCCAGGCTAAGTAAAAGGTAACGGGATTGTTAGCTGGACCAGAGAGACAGCAGAGGAGCAGGGAAAAGAATTTTGGTGAGTGGCAATTGTGCTGTAGCATTTGGGCATCGTCTCATTAATATTCATGAGGCAGTATGAATAATGTATGAGGCTGAGCCTGTCTAACACTGGGAACAGTGTTTAGGTGCTAGCGACAGGCAGAAAAATAAACATAAAAGTTAAAGAGTGCACTAGTGTGCAAGGGGTACACTAAAGAACTAAGGGGCAATGGTTACACAAATGTGTTTACGTTGGCTCCTTTGGTGAGATAAAGTGGGACACTATATAGATTGCAATGGGGCTTTGTGTGGCTGCCTGGGGGCAGTCTAAAATGACTGCAGTGACTGGGAAAGGGCATATTACATCTGTTGAACAGCACAGTCACATAACAAGGCACATGGTTGGCTATAAATGTGTGGGAAAGTATTCAAATAAAAGTTAAAGGGGTGGCTTCATGAGTGGCTTAAACCTGGGACACTGTGTACTCTGTAGTGGGACTATTTTTCCAGCAGCCATGATTGCAGCCCATGTGATTCCCAATAACCAACCAATCACCAACCAGGATTTGCCAGGATGACTCTGGGGCTTGTGAACAGACTCTTGGGGAAAAACCGGGGAATATTCTGGTGCCGTTTTGTGCAACCAATGAGGCATCGAGAGAGCCTCATACATATTAATTTTCTCTAAGGACAGTGGCTCCAGCCAATAGGGAGCTGCCAAAAAGCTCCCAAAAGGACAGAACATTTGATTCTGAGTTCAGTCTGGGGAGAGCCCCTCCACAACAGGGAGGGTGCTCCTGACCCTGTGAGAAAATGGGTCTGCAAGGCTGGAAAAGGGCCTGCCTGGGGGCTGCCAGCACTCAGTCCCTCAGGGCTGGCAGTGCCTTTCCCCATCAAGAGAGTAAGGAGAAGACAGTTCGTGCAAGCAGCTTTGCTGGAAAACAGAGAAAGCTGCAGGTTCCCGAGAAAGGATTGCTATGTTGTGGAGATGCACCACAGCGGTGAGATGAAAAGAAAGGTTGTGTCTTGAGCCTGGAAAAAAGACAAAGGTTGTGTCGTGAGCGTAGAAAAAGACAAAGGTTGTGTCTGAGCCTGGAAAAAGGCAAGTATTTTCATCTGCACCTCATCGGTGAGGCAAATCGATGAGAGATGTGATGAGAGAATTGCAAAGAAGGAAAAGGCTGTGTCTGAGCCTGAACAAGATAAGTGAGCTTGGAGGGAAGAGAGAGCCTCTTTGGATCGGAAACTGTTCTGCACCTGTATGGTGAGAGGATAACGCACTTTTTGTAACTCAGAAGCTGAGAGAGTGAGTTTCTGGAATTGTGTGTGAGCCAGAACAAGAGTGTGGCTGTGTTCCAAGCTGAGAGACTGTGAAAGCAGAAGGACTAGCAAGAGCCTGTTGGGTAGGGTGCCTGCTGTCTGCTCCTAGATATGACTAAGAAAAGAGGGTCTTGTGGCGGACCTGCAGCCTAGACTTTGCACCCCCCGGGGTCTGGGAGACAGGAAAGGACAGAGACTGCTTTGGCTGCACACTGTAGCTGGAACTGTGAAAAGGAAAAATGACTTAAGAAGTTTCCATCGTAAATCCAGGGCTAGGTGAGGAACTTGCTAACCCCCATCAAGTGGGGTCAGCTGGCTGCAGGGGACCACAGGTCTTGTTCCCGAGTGCTAGGGCACTCTGACCTATGAGGGAGCTGGGCCGTGGGACCACTCCTAGATCTGGGTCTCCTGTGGCTGGTGGGCTCTGCGCCCGCCCGTGCCCTGCACTGGGCCTCAAAAGGCCAAAGGGGACAAGCTGCAAGATCTTCAAGCAAGTCAAAGATCCGAGCTGAAGCCGATGTATCTCCTTTCACTTGTTCAAGCATCGAGTCCAGTTCTGCATGTGCTGTTACCATCAAACCCAGGACTTCAGTCAGCTTTGCCATCCAAGGACTGATTCTGCAGAACCGTGAGTAACAGCAGGAATTGTCCTGTAAAAAATCCTGGGGACTGTATATAGTTCGTCCATGCCCTCCTGGGCTGGAAATAAAGATAAGTGCAAATGGAAAAAAATGTAAAAAGTTATTTAATTCAGCAAGCATGCCAACGGAGGCCAACCAGCTGCACCTCAGGCCTGCAACTGTAAGATCTGGGTACCCAAGGACAGAATTAGGGGCATCATTCTGGACTGGTACCAGTTGGGGGTCCTGGGTATGGTAACACCTGCAGCAGTTAGTTAGGTACATAGAATGGTGGCTGCATTGTTTGAATGTGGGTTTGGGAAACAAAGGGAAAAGACTGTGGGAAAATGCCAAATCTTTAAAAATGCTAATTTAAAAATGTTGCTTAACCCCCACTCAATTTACCCCATCCTAACACTCCCCATGTAAATAATTGATGATGTTACTGTTTCAGAAAAGAGCTGACTCCAGAGCCTGATTTTGATGAATATATTATTACCTGAAGTTAATGACACCAACTGTTTAATTGTGGGGAGGCTTGGGTCTGGCAAGTCCATGGCTGGGGCAACTGTTTGCGAAGGTGGTTTTGGTACGATATCCTAGGGGGTTGTACTGTATAGATCAGACCCAATAATTGTACTCTAGGTGGAGGCACCACGATTTTATTTGTATTCTTCAGAAAGGACCCCCCATGTTACAGCTTATAGGAACCCAGGCCCCTTAACCTTAGTCTGGCCAGCAAGGCAGGGGTAGTGGCCCTCTCTAGGAGAGTGCCAGAGAGGGACTACATACAATAACCTTGACTGGTTATTTGTGAGCAAATGTAAAGACATTAATTGGTTATATTTTATCAACAAGGGGCTATTTATCAGGAAACAAGTTAACTATGCAGTTTATTAACTGAAAATGCTAAACATACAGCATGCTGAGATCAGCTAACATTCTGATTCTAAATCACCCTAAGGTTTAGAGTAAGACTGAGAAATATGATTTTACTTTTAGTGTGCCTTCCTGCTAAAACAGCCTTCCTACAGACCCCCAGAGCTTTACCGCACCACTTACTACCCTTTGTTTCATGTATCCGAGGAGTCCTCAGGAGAAGCTGCTTTGGTATCTGATCAAAACTTTAATTATTTTAATCAAGTCCTCGGGAACTGCAAGAAACCATACTGATGCTTTGGCATGGTTCAAGAGCAGGTCTCTAGTAAAACACTAAGTTTAAAACAATTATGTTCACAACACCTCACCATATGTACTATTAAGTTAAAATCTTCCCCATGACACATCCTCAACTGGTGAAGAAACCGCTCCTCAGACTCTATTTTAGGATTTCCTTATCACAGTGCTTTCAAAAACCAGCAAAGTGGGACTGAGGTACAAAGACAGTTGAAAAACTCAATAAAAATGCATTTTTTGTGGGCAGTGCACATGGCATGGCTGGCAAAATGGTAGCTTAACTCCTTCAGCTCCTCACCAAGGTGTCTAAATCTATTGCCATCCAGCAGCTGTCTGCAAGGTGTGCTGCAGCCTTTAACAGCTTACCTCCTCCAAAGTAAGTCCAGTGGAGCTGCTGAGTCCCCAGAGTCAAACTTAAATGCCTTAAAGTGTTACTGTCTCCGAGTGGTGCAGCAGGGATAGTAAGCAGGACAGCAAGCATGGTGTCGACTCATGGTAAGTAAACTGTCCATCCTCAATGAACTGGAGGGTATAAACATTTTATGGGGTCACTCATAGTTGAGCTCTCAAAAATTAGAGCTTCTATAAAGCATGTCACTCGGCCGCACACCTTTCAGATGGAGTGACTGAAACTGAGGAGCTTATGGAACATCTGAAGGCCTGGTTCACAGAGTAGAGGAGTGGGCTCAAGCAGCAGAAGCATAAATGCAAGTGCAGGGGGCCATAACTGACAGCTTGGAAGGTCAAGGCCATCGGAAAACTGTGTGGATCTTTGGATTCCCAGAACAAGCAGAGGGCTCTGATATGCTTGATTTTACACAACGCTCCATGCTAGATGTGTAAAATTCTTGCTACAATATACCAGCAGAGCTCCTGCGGGCTTCCAATACGTCCCCTAAAAAGCAGCGCCAGGTAGCAGGATACATCCGATTATCGTGTATCTCTTGAGGTTTAGGGACCAACAAAAGGAAGACCCATGCTGGGACAACCAGATGATATTAATCTAACCAGCCTTCGCCCATTGAGTGGTTAACCAACATAAGGTCTTTGCTACAGTCCAGCACTTGACTTGGGAATGGGGGTCTGTGAAGCTTCTTCATATTCCCTATAGTACTGTACATATTTGTTGGTAGAGGCTCCCAGGGCTATGAGGACCTAGCAGATACATAGATACTTAGACAATGACGACAGAAAAATGCCCATCAGCCCATCCAGTCTGCCCATCCTATGCAACTACTCTGCACTGGCCCTAAAGGCCATCTCTCCCCTTTGTTTCTACCCACCCCCAATTTCTAACTACTCCCATATGCCTAGCCAATCCCTGCTTGAAGCTGCTCACTGATTTGGCTTGTATTGCTTCATTCTGCAGATTATTCCACTTGCCCACCACTCTTTGTGTGAAAATGTGCTTACTGATGTCCCTGTTGACTCTCCCCCTGAGAGTTTAGGTGAGCTCCCTCTTGTCCCTGTATTTGAGCTCAAAGAGAAAAGTTCCCTGGCATCAACCTTATTTATGCAGTGCAGGTACTTGTATGTCTCAGCCATATCACCCCTTTCCCTTAATTCTCAAGGGTGTACATGTTCAAGTCCTGCAGCCTCTCCCCATATGTCTTGCCCTCCTAGTCCATGGACTATCTTGGCTGCCCTGCACTGTACTGTACTGCTTCCACCTTGTCACAGCCTCTCTCCTCAGGCGTGGACTCAATTGTGCAGTATTTCAAGTGTGGTCACACCAGTGACATGTACAATGGGAAACTCATCTCCTGACTTCTACTGCTTACCCCCCCCCCATACAATCCAACGTCCTGTTTGCCTTGTCCACAGCTCTATTACAATTTGCTGTTGTAGGCTCTCCAATTTCATGATCTGTAGGTCCTTTTAGCTCCACGGTGGTTTCCAACACCACTCCCCCCATTTCACATTGTATTTTTGGGTTCCTGTTTCCAATGTGCACCACTTTACATTTTTTTGAGTTTTAGCATTGAAACCCAGCTTCCAGATCTTTGACCAGCTCTCCAACCTGCCAAGATTTTCCCTGAATTCCATATCCCTTCCTCCATGTCCACTCTTGCGCAGATCTTTGTGTTATAAACCAAGAGGTAAATCTTGCCATTGATGACTTCCTCTATGTCACAAATGAATACAGTGAAAAGGACTGGGCCCAGCACTGACCCCCTGAGGTACTTGCTTGTTACCGCCCTTTCCTCAGAAAACTTCTCATTAACTACTACCCTTTGTGGTCTTCCTCTCAACTGGTTCTCCACCCAAGTTGCCAATGCTTCCCCACCCTGAAGTCCCTTATATTGACCATCCTACTGTGGGGGATGGAGTCAAAAGTTTTGCTGTTATACAAGTATACCACATCTACTGCCTGTCTTCTATCTGCTGCCCTGGTCACCCAAACATAGAAGTCAACCAGATTTGTCTGGCAAGACTTTCCCCTTGTGAATCCATGTTGTCTGGGGTCCTGTAGCCCATTTCCCTCCAGGAAGTCCACCAGTTCCTCCCTAAGTAAAGACACCATACTGTTTCCCACTACAGACATCAAGCTGACTGGTCTATTGTTCTCTGACTCATCTTTCCTTCAACTCTTATACAGAGAGATCAAGTCTGCTGTCCTCCAGTCCTCACGGATCACCCCTGTGGCCAGTGAACAGTTGAATATGTCTACAAGTGGCCCTGCTATCACTTCTGCTACCTCATTTAGCATTCTCAGGTGTAAACTGTCAGGTTCAATTAATTTATCTACTTTCAGTCCTGTAAGCTTTTCCAACACCCTTTTCTCCCTTCTTCTGACCATCCCACTGGAGCCTTTGCTCGCTTCCCTTCCTCTCTTAACTTCACATTCTGGCAATGGCCCATCTTTCTCCACAGTAAATATGAAACAAAAATATTTATTCAGTATCTCTGCTTTTCCTCTGTCCTCCTCCCATCCTTTCTCACTCTTCTGTCTCATAATACCACCTTTGACCTTCTGATTTTCCAGGATATACCTGAAGAATGCATTTTCCCTTGCTTCATTCCCTTTGCCAGCTGGAGTTCAGTCTCTGCCTTGGCCTCCCTCACCTTTCTGCTGGCTACCTTTGTTGCTTCCAGGTACTTCTCCCTATCCCCCCTCCTGATGACTTCCCTTATACTTTAACAGTGCTCTTCTTTTGGCTCGTACCATCGTCTTTTCTTTAGCTATGAATAATATTGGACATCTTGCCTTCTTCCCATTGATACCTTTGCAATTGAGTTTTCTGACACTTCTATCATTGTTTTTTTTTAATTCTTCCTACTTTACCTTGCCACCTCCACCTACTCTATAGTCCTTCTGCTTTTTTCCAGCTGTTCCCCCATGTTTCTGAACTCTGCTTTTTTAACCTTTCATACTGTTACTGTGTTTGCTATATTGGTGGTCCCTTATCTGGACCTCCATGGTCAGTGTTCTATGGTCACTAGAATGGAGTGGTCCCGGGATTGCTATATTCTGGATTCTCTCACTGTTGGTGCACACCAGATCCAGCAGAACCTCTTCCCGAGGCAAGGAAGTTCATCTTGCAACACACAAGGCAGCAGCCCCCCTCTCTCATTAAGATGTCCAGGTACAGGGAAGGATGCGAGATTGTTATGGGAGCAGCAGAAAGACAGTCCACTGTGGGGAAGCATGGCAAGATCCAAAGGCAGTACAGCTTCTAAAGATCAGGCAGGGGTGGGGTCAAGCAGCCTACAACATGGAGGTGAAGGCAAGAAGACTGACCACGTGATCTAAGTGCACAAGTCAGCAGAGTTTTCCATCCAAGTCCAGGAGCAGTGGGAGAAGGAGGTGAGTGACGCCTTGGCAGTACCCAGTTAGAATTACGCTACACATATAGCGGCAGTCTACAGAGTGCTAGTTCATGTAGCGCTAGCAAGGACAGCGAGAGGGGATCTACAGCACTTTCAGTAAGCGTTCCCCAGGTCGCTGTCTGTGGTGCTCACCACAAACAAGAGCACCAGGATCCGGGAGGCTGACTGAGCTGCTCCCGTGGCATGGAGAGCTAGGGCATAGAGCAGCTTGGCCAGCGGCAGTGCAGACCAGGGTTCTAATACTGGTCTCCAATATTTTTACGCACTCGAACTTTGTTTCTTTGCCACGGGACTGTGGAAACAGTTTTCCATTGTCCCCATATTTTAACTTTCCCCATGATCCACCCCGCCCCAGTGAGAATCATTCCAGTCCGGGGAGTGTGGGGAGCAGAGTTCCCCACCTTTGGGGAGGCAGAGTCCCACACAAAAATAAGACTGATGGCATTATTGCCGCACTATTTTGCCGACAGCATTGTGGTCAGTGCTGTTCTGACCCAGTGCCATCCTACCTACTGAGGGAAAAAGGATTTAGAGAATGGTTTAGGAGGGACGTTCAGGAATATGTTAGGCTCAGTATTGGTGATCCGGTGGTATCAAAGGGTGCAATTTGGGAGGGACCCTTAGAGGCTACCTGATTGTTTATGCAGCAGCCTCCAAAAAGGCAAGGCAGGAGAAGATTACCCCCTGCTACAGCATCTTAAGGACCTGGAAGAGAAACAGAAGCAGAGGTACAACTCAGTCTTGGTGGGGCGGGGGGGGGGCAGCTTATTGGAACCATATGGTTACAAACTATGCAGTGTATATGCTTTCTGTTCAGAGAGCAGAGCTTGTATTGTATTGCATAGAGCCAGGCAAGCCTATTAGAAGGGTGGAGAGAGAGGGCAGGCCATCTCCTGGCCTTTAGGTTGTGACAAATGACTGAGGATTATTTACAAGTTACTTGGTATCCATAATGGAGGAGAGTCTGAAAGCATGAACACTGACCCCAAACTAGTTAGCTCCCATTTCTGCACCATCTGCAGTATCCTACACTACTCCAAGACTGAACCTAAAAAGGACTGGTTTACTTGGAGGGTCTGGATATGCCCCTAGTGTTGGTCACCCAACAGGTTCTCCTAAATGAGCCTCTGATGGAGTGGAAGGAACAAGAATCCTTTAGATCTATTAACGGAGGGAAGACCCATAGCCCAGATGGATACTAGATGGAGTGGTGTCAGGATGTGGGATAGTGGACCTGGTCGGCAAACACCTCCTTGAGGCACTTTAGGAGGAATTTGATTGGGACACCCATTTTAGGCAGCATGGAAGAGGCTGCTACAACAGTTACTACAAAAAAGGGAAAGACCCACACCAGCACTCCAGCTACCATCCCAACTCCTACCTGAATACAGACTACAAAGCATGTAGACTACAAAGTGTTGCATAAGATACTAACCAACAGACTAAACCAGGTCCTGCCAAGTCTCATCCAATAGGTAAGAGTTGTGGCAAGGAGAGATGGGGTGGACCATATCAGGTAGCTAGTGAAGCTCAGGTGGGCAGTGAGATCCTTGTCGGACTCTGCTGCAGCTGTACCACCGGAAACAGAGACGGTATTCAACTCTGTTGAATGGCCAGACTTAGTGAATGTGGCAGGGCTTCCCTCTGTTGCCAGGGCTATTTCTGCCAGCAATACAGCCTCTGCCCATAATCTATGAGCACCACAGGAAGTGCAGTGGTAGTGATGGCAGGAACAGTGTAAAAGACCATGTTACTCGCCATTGACATTCTATTGGCAGTGACCCAGCATGTGCCATCCAACACTTGGCTTCCCTCCTGAGGAACCTTTTCCTAGTATTCAGGCCTTAAATTAAACATAAACCCTGTTGTTACATGTTTGGGGCATGTTTGAAGTACTGGTATTTTTACTTTTTACAAAACAGTTTTTGGGGCATTCTAACTAGCCAATAGTTTTAGAATGGTTTTGAATAAAAATGCTTCCGTCACTAAGTTTAAACGTTTCTGAACTACTGTGATACAGAAACGTGTAACTTAGAAAGAAATTTAAAAAGGCTAAATACCACCGAAACAAGAATAGATTTAATGAGGTCTGATTCAGAAGCCTGAATTTGACTTTGGCATAGACAGACATACCCATACTGTTCTTTATCATACAGTTTTTTACAGCTGAAAGGGACATTGTCTGAGAAAATAGCAGCTTTACAGAGAGGCTCCTACTTTGCATACATTTATGTAAGGTAAAAGCTTTTCATACTTTTTATAAAAGCACTTTATAATGCACTTGTGTGTATCTCATTTGCTTATTTCCACATTATACTGTATTACATTAGTGGATAAGTTAATCGGCTGAGCTTCAGTTACAGCACCAATTAAACAAACTCCATTTTTTGCAGAATGTTTTTGAATGCCTAAGATGCTGTACCTTCAATGAATGAGCACAATATATTGTGGAAAATTAAGGTAGCTCTATAATTATTTCTTACTTCACCTTGTTGCACAGAGCTTAACAAGAATGCTTTCATAGTAAAATGGCCATGTAGAAACTCCACTTGGGGGGGGCATAATATGAAAAAATTGCATGGAAAATTGATCCTTTAAGAATTTTATAAAAAAAACAAAAAAAAAACAAATAGGCTACATAAGACTAAATATCCTTTTACAGCATGGATATTTTGATTTCTAGTATAAAACTGGTAAATTTCAAAGATATATAATCAAAATAAAGATGGCATATGTTTATTTGCATTGGATCCAATGCTGTGGTGGCAACACTGCACGGCTGCCTTGGACACCTGGCAACCAATGAATGACACCGGCATCAATTATTACCGTAGCCACTTACCAGCTTTTCTGGATAGATTATAAAGTGTGGCCTTGAATGCCGTGATACTGGAAAGAGGGAGAACAGGGAAAAAAGGGGGAGCATTGCCTAACAAAAAACTGGCTTGCATAATAACACAACGGCTGAGGGGCCGCATGGCATGTGGATGATCTGGGTTTGTATCTTGAGATCCAGACGGCATTGCAGGCTGGCAGAAGTCGCTTTCCTCCTCCAGCGGGGGGGTCCCCCACTGCTATGCTGCCCCCTGGTGACCAAGGCATGTCATGGTAGAAGAAGAGACATTTAGAGATAATTGGTTGGGTAGAGCCAGACGTGGTAACTAATGCCATCCCTACCAACAACAGCTCTTGGGGGATGGACAGAAGAGATCAGGAGCAAATGAAAAAGGAGTGAGACAAATGAACATGACCCCTCCTTCCACTACTATTCTCGATCCTATGGGACATTTCCAAAGGTGAAGAAGTGAGGCCCTGTCTGATGTGGAATGCTCCTGGGAATTGATGACTGGGAGTGAAGCACAGTGCTCTGGCTAAAGATTGAACCTTCACTGGCAGAGGATCTAGTATATGTGGGAAAAGCAAAGTGGTGTCATGCCCCCAGAGATGAAGCATCAAAAAAGTAAACCTCTACAAAAAGCATGCAGTCCTGTTTTCTGAAATCAAACCCAAAAGCTAATCTGGCACAATGTACATGCTGCTCAAATATTACAAGGAATATGCTATACATAAGGGAGAGGATCTTAAAGTGACGTTATAAGTTTATATTTTTTTATTTGTTTCATGCTCCAATGTCCAGTTTTTTTGCATCACTCCCCCCCCCAAGTCCTGTCACTAACCTTCTTGTGGAGTTATCAGTTACCCACCACTTGCCTAAGACTACACATGGTGGTGGTGGGGGAGGGGGGGCTGCCATGATGGTTGTGCAGTGTCTGCAAGGGGTGCTGGATCAGGCTGGGGCATTCTTCCCTAGTGTTTTCCTCACTAGGGTGTCAGCATGCAGTTACACACATGCACCCATGCCTCAGCTCGCCTGCATGCCGGCATCCACTGACAGCCCTGCCCTTTTGCTGCTCTTACTGGCACTACCAACTAGCATTTTCCAGGTGGCAGTCATGTGGTGAGATGAAGGATCCCCCCCCCCCCAAAGGAAGGAGAGTTATCCTTGGTTTGCTCGAACCTCCCTACCCCAGCCAGCCCCTGATGATCCATGCTCATTCCCAAACCTGGGTTGCCAGTTTCACAAGGGGTAGCCCGACTGCTGTGCTGATGGGATGGCCAAGATTATAAATTTTAAGAAAACTTTGAAAAACATTATATTCATGTACAATTTAGTTTTTATTTTACATATTGCCAGTGTTCCTCTTTCCCTGACTCCTTATTGGCCAAGAGGTACTTTCAGCTGGGCAGTTACACAGCACAACAGCTCAGCCGCAAGTAGTTCAACAAAAATATGTTTAACAAATACATCCAATTTACTAAAAAGAACCCATTTCATAATCACAATAATGCACTCCAGGAGGTGCATTATAATGGGCTGGTATCCAATGATATGGGCCACAGCCCTTCTCAGGTGGTGAAAGCTTCAGCCCACCAAGGTGGGCCATTATCCCACCATAACGCACCCCCTATCATGCCTTACTGCTTAATTAGAATATGTTACTTTGCATGGTATTGGGATCCTTGTCTGCTCATCTACCCCTTCTGCTGTATCTTTTGCTGACAGCACAATCCTCTGTTTCTGTGGAAATTATTCTGATGTCACAGATGACTGGGACTTCAGCAATAGTAAAGCTGAAATGAAGAATAAAAGTGATAGAAGCAGAGATAACTTATTAAGTGTATGCTGAATTACGTCAAAATATGTCATTTAAAGTTTTCCCAATAGTGATAAACTCATTTAAACATTCAAAAATAGAAAATGGGCTACAAGTAAGTAGTTTTATGAAATTACTGGGTCACAGCCTGCCTTTCCCATATTTATAGATCATACATATCAAAGGGTTAGGCGAGGTGTTAAGTATTATTATAAAATCAGTAAGAGAAACCAAGACACGTGACTCATCAGCTGTGATCAGATATGACCACATGTTATTCCAGTACATCAACGCAGGTCAGACATGCTTAAGTTTCTGAATTTCATGAAATAGCCTGAAAATTGCACATCAGGGGGACCCGTGTATAACAGCAAATAGGGCATTTCAGGGTGTGTACAATTGTGTTATAATGGCATTCATCAGGTAAGTAAGGTACTTGGCTTTATCTTGTGCCTCATTTCTGAAGTGTGCCATTATCACTCAGTATCGCACACCGTGGCATGCCTTATTGCATAAGGTACAAGCTGCATTATTTGAACCTATCTCAACCAAGGGGAAATCCTCTAGAAAGTTGTACAATTTGGATATAAAATAACAGATGCAAATACTTTATAAAGAGATGCTGTTGAGGACATCCTATGTTCTTAATTGTTGGATGCTAAGAGAAAGAATTTATCATGATTTTCCATTAAGGTAGTTTTTGACCCCAGTAGATTTAGTTCTGGCCCACATTTTATTCACAATGAGGACAAACGTGACCTATGTTTAGAAACATCTAATGCTGTCACTGGGTATATTGTTCTCTCTTCTGCTTTTAAATAATTTAATGTACTGAGCCTCTCAAAAGATCAATTACTGGGGCACGGTAAACCAAGAGCCTGACTGTATAGTATTTAGCAGAAGTGTAGCCAGTGTCAGAGTGAAACAATTAAAAACAGGACTATTGAAAGGACACAGTGAAAATTGACAGCAAGTCACAAAGAAGCACTTTCCCAATGTACAATGGTACAGAATTAAAAGGGAATGTGCACCGTTCCCTAAGGCTGTGGCACAAAAATATGCTGATCTTTGTGATTCCCCTATTCTTTTTTATTGTGTATATTGTGTAATTATTTATCAGACAATTGTGTTTGGGGGCCACTTTTAAAGTCCATGACTTCAATATTCTCCCTGGACAATAAGGTAGAAGATGTTTTGTCATTCTAACAAATCTAAGCCACTTGGGGGGGTACAAATAATTTTGCTTACCACTTCAGGAAATACCCAGAGAAATCAAATATATCATATTTACTTTTCCTGGCCTACATGATTATTTTGAATGTTACTTCAGTGATTCAATACATAGATTAGTACAGTAAGTCAGCCCATTGACACAGTGGAAGGGCCACTGCTCATGACACCCGCAACCTGGGTTCAGGAACAAACTCAGACTGCTGGGGCCCAGCCAGGGGAGGATGGATCAGGCATCCAAAGAAAAGTTCTCCTTCCTCAGGGTAGGGGATGCAGCACCTCGCTGCTCAACTACCACTTGGCAGAGACCACGTGGTAGTGCAATGAGTGCTCGCTGCAGGAAAAGGCTGCCATCAGACGTCTTGCACATATGAATACGCATCACTGAACCATAGCATCCTGGGAAGAAAAAAAAAACAGAGGAAAAATAGTGCCAATCTGATCTGCGACCTCCCTCAGGCCCACGAGCGACCAGCATGGCAGACCACCCACCACCATGTGTGGTCCTGATGGATCTTACAAACATAGACTTTGACGGCAGAGAAGGACCACTCGGCCCACCTAGTCTGCCCATCTCCCTACCTAGAGGATAAGCTGCAGATCCTAGTTAACTAACAGCCTATTTCTTCCTACCCCCCACAAGAATTGCCTTATGTCTGTCACATGCATTCTTCAATTCCCCCAGTTTCTGACCCCATGACCTCCTCAGGAAGGTCATTCCATGTGTCCACAACCCTCTCTGTGAAAAAATACTTCATCACATTGCCCCTGAGCTGTCCCCCCCCTTCAAATTGTGTCCCCTTGTTCTTGCACATCTCTTTTTCTGTAAGATGCTACCCTCTTGGACTTTGTTGATTCCCTTGAGGTACTTAAAAGTTTCTATCATGTCTTCCCTCGCCCTCCTTTCCTCAAGGGTATACATATTAAGCTCCTTTAGTCTCTCCTCATGTGGCTTCTGTTGCAGACCCTGCACCATTTTAGTGGCCCTCCTCTGGACTGCCTCCATCCTGTCTATGTCCTTGCAGAGATGGGGTCTCCAGAACTGGATGAAGTACTCCAGATGGGGTCTTACCAACTGTCTGTACAGAGGGATAACAACTTCCAGTTTTCTACTGGTGATGCCTCACCCTATACATCCCAGTATCCCCCCAGCCTTCCCTACTGCCTTCTCACATTGCTTGCTAACCTTTAGGTCATCTGATATGATTACCGCCAGGTCCCTTTCCATTTCTGTTGTTGTTACTACCTCCCCCCTCATTGTGTACTCTTCCCTGGGTTTTTGTTTCCCAGGTGCATTACTTTGCACTTCTTTGCATTGAATCCAAGCTGCCATGCTTCTGACCATTCCTCCAACCTTGCCAAGCCCCTTCTCATCCTTTCTACCCCCATGTATCAACCCTGTTGCAGATCTTTGTGTCGTTTGCAAAGAGGCATACTTTTCCTTCCAGTCCCTCTGCAATGTCACTTATAAAGACATTAAAAAGGCCCGGACCCAGTACTGAACCCTGCAGCACCCCACTAGCAACCCATCTTTCTTCAGAGTGTTGTCCAGCCAATATTTTACCCAGGCTGGCTAATTTGTTTATTAATCTTTTGTGTGGGACTGTGTCAAATGCCCTGCTACAGTCTAGGTAGGCCATGTCCACAGCCCCTCCCTGGTCTACTACTTTGGTCACCCAGTCAAAGAAATCAATTATATTCATCTGACATGACCTTCCCGCTGTGAATCCATGCTGCCTTGGGTCCTGTGCCCCACTGGCCTCCAGATACTCAACAATTCTTTCCTTCAGAAGTGATTCCATCGTGTTCCCTACCACTGAGGTCAAACTGACAGGTCTGTAGTTTCCTGCCTCTGTCTTGCTCCCACTTTTGTGAAGGGGAATCACATCCGCCCTCCTCCAGTTGTCAGGTACCACACCATCCTCCCATGATTTGTTAAAAAGGGTAGTCAGTGGTGTCACTAGTTCTCCCCTTATTTCTTTTATTAAAAAGGGTAGTCAGTGGTGTCACTAGTTCTCCCCTTTAGTTCTTTTATCTAGAGATGTGGGGGGGTCACAGGATCAGGGGTCGGAGGCACAGAAACACAAGGTGAAAAAAAACACTGGTACAGTAGGTTAGATTTAACAACAGTCCTCGGGAAACAGAGAAATGCCACTTAAATAATGATGAGGTGTAGAGAGAAAAGGCCAAGTATGACTTTTTTTTGTCTAGCATTTCCAATGTTCCTATGTAAAAGCTGTGGGATAGAAAATGAACAATCAGAGCTCTGACAAGAAACAGTATCTCTCGCGTTTCTGTTGCTTGACTCACACCCCCATCTGTCTGCATTTCTTTTCTGAGGAAAATACTGTTAAAAATACAAGGTGTGAATTAGTCCTGGCAAACTTCAGAATTTTACTTCCTTGGAGTATAAGATGAAATAACTTTTTGTAAACCTAAGCACTCAACTTCCCTTATCTGATATCAGGATCCCAGAATAATAATAAATTCTGTCACCGTGACTACTACGGTTGTAATCCTAGAGTTACAGCAGTGTTTGAAAATATTGATAGTGGTACATTACAATTGTTCTATTTAAAGCTTGCTTGTTGATTTAACTGCTATAAAAAAAATATTAAAACAAGGTAGTAATCCCATTTCAGAGCAATGGTGACATTGTTATACAACTTGTGCTTCACATTTGTGGTTTATGATGTCAACGTAATATCAAGGGAATTACCGCTGTGTTATGCACTGTAGGGTATTATTTACATTATCCACTTTTAATATACCTATTTCAAAGAAATTCCCTGAAAAGGCAAAGTAAATAGTTCACCAAAGGTTATGTGCCTTTTGTATCTTCAGGGAGGTCTGAGGCTGAGCTCCTGAGTAAATTCGCCAGCTTTGGTTGTTCAAGTATGCATTCCAGCACATTTCGAGCCCTCTGGGTAGGTCATATAATAGGTTTATTATGAGAATAAATTTAACAAAAAAAGAAAAGTTGAAACACTTGAGCAGAGCTTCAATGCTGGAAGCAATGATGCAGTTGTAGCTTGCTTCAGCAAGTACAGTAGCAGGCATAAATGTCAGCAACATGCTTCTATGGGTATTACAAGGTGACTGCTCCAGCCAAGGCCAGCAGCCCAATGCTTGTATTATACATTTAGATTGTGTTCTAAGGAGGTCTCATCATTGTAGGGGGTCTCCTAAGGTGAGAGAACTGCACAGCTGAGCAGTTTTACAGTCCAAGTATACACAAAAAAACTCTTAACAATGTGACCTACCAAACACACATATAAATGAAAGATTCTGCCTATTGAGTTTTAACTTTTTTTGCTAAACCTTTGTGAAGTATTTTTATGTTTGCTTGCATACATGTGCAAGAAATATAGTGCCAGTATCCGAGTTTTTGGAGGTGTGGCACCCGTCTTCCAATTCAGTCAGTGAGTTTGCAGGCGCGGCCGCAGTTCTCCAATGAACGCTGCAGCTGTCTATGACAGCAGTTGAAAATGCAGTGCCGTACAGTTGAAAGGGAGAGCTCCGCTTCAGTGAGCAGTGCTCCCCCCTCCATAAGCATGCACGCACACATATTGCGTGCTCATGTGCTTCCCCCCACGCACACACTGTATGGCCGATGGGGGTGCCCAATCCCCCGTCGGCTCCATGCCCCCCCAAAAAAGCTTTCCAGGTGCCACGCTGGGAGCCCACTGGGAGCCACTGGGAGAAGGCAGTAAGGAAGGCTGGGGGGATACTGGGATGCATAGGAAGAGGTATCACCAGTAGAAAACAGGAAGTTGTTATCCCTCTGTACAGACAGTTGGTGAGACCCCATCTGGAGTACTGTGTGCAGTTCTGGAGACCCCATCTCCGCAAAGACATAGACAGAATGGAGGCTGTCCAGAGGAGGGCAACCAAAATGGTGCAGGGTCTGCACCAGAAGACATACGAAGAAAGACTAAAGGAGCTTAATATGTATACCCTTGAGGAAAGAAGGGAGAGAGGGATATGATAGAAACTTTCAAGTACCTCAAGGGAATCAACAAAGTCCAAGAGGGTAGCATCTTTCAGAAAAAGAGATGTGCAAGAACAAGGGGGCACAATTTGAAGATAGAGGGGGGACGGCTCAGAGGTAATGTGAGGAAGTATTTTTTCACAGAGAGGGTTGTGGATGCATGGAACAGCCTCCCTGAGGAGGTCGTGGAGTAAAGAACAGTGGGGAATTCAAGAATGCATGGGACAGACATAAGGCAGTCCTAGTGGGGGGTAGGAGGAAGTAAGCTGTTGGTTAACTAGGATCTGCAGCTTATCTGTTAGGTAGGAAAATGGGCAGACTAGGTGGGCCAAGCGGTCCTTATCTGCTGTCAAATTCTATGTTTCTATGTGGCAAAAATTGTTATGGCCAACGGGGGTGCCCAATCCCCCGTGGGCTCCAGGCCCACCAAACAGCCTTCCAGCTGCCACGCTGGGAGCCCATCCCAGAGTAGCAAACGTCCTGCGCTATCTTCAGAAAAAATGCAGCAAAATATTCCCTCATGTCTCCCTGCCCACCCGCTTCACCCCTCTCTTACACTTACCTCCTCATACCCCCCTCACCCCATATTTACCTCCAGAGTCCGGTGCAATGATCTTCGGTGGACCGGGAACACATCTGCACTCTTCAAAGCTGACCACGAACTGAGGAAATGCCGGTAAGGTGTATAATGGAATAAATAGGGTTTTTTCAACTTTAATGCAGATCACAGGCATTTTTTTGAATTTTGGCACCAAATTTTCAACATGCGGTTTTTGGGACCCCTCCTCATGAATTCTGTAACTGTCATGGCGTTAATCGGGCCCGAAGGGTGATTTCACAGTCACTGCGCGAAATCACCTTTCAGGATCAATTAACGAAACAACAGTGCCAGTGTTCATAAGGTGGGCTCTCAAAAGCCTATGTTGCAAATTTGGTGAAAAAATTCCTAAAAATGACTGTTTTACGAGCATGCCAAGCAGCAGTGTCTACACACACTGTAAGTTCGTGAATTTTTAATATTTGCACTCCAGATTTTCAACATTCCCATTTTACCATACCTCCTTATGAGTAGTATAGCTGTCATTTTTCACATGTCGCCCAAAATGTGTTTCCGTGCATGTAGCGCACAATGGCACAGTCGGTGTGCTCAATCAATGTTTGGGGCAGATTAAGAAAATCTCAGTGACACTGTTCATGAGCAAAGGTCTTAAAATGGCTATGTTGAAAATTTGGTGAAAAAATTCCCAAAAATTACTGTCTTAGGAGCGCACGTTGCGCAATTCCTACGCACGCTTGCAAGTTTGCAAATTTTTAATATTTGCATGCCAGATTTTCAGCATTGCCATTTTATTACACTTCCTTATGAGCAGTACAGCTGCCATTCTTCACATCTCGCCCAAAATGTGTTTCCGCACATGTAATGCACAATGGTGCAGTCCGTGTGCGAAAGCAATGTTTGGGACAGATTAAGAAAATCACAGTGACACTGTTCATGAGCAGAGGTCTTAAAATGGCTATGTTAAAAATTTGGTGACAAAAGTCCATAAAATGACTGTGTTATGAGTGAGCATTGCGCAGTTTCCACGCACCCTCGTAAGTTCATGAATTTGTAATATTTTCAGTCCAGATTTTCACCAGTGGCATTTTTCCACACTTCCTTATGAATGGTACAGCTGTCATTTTTCACAACATGGTCGAAATGTGTTTTCACACTTTCAGCACAGAAATGCGTGGTCGCTGTGGGAAATCATTGTTTGGGACAGATAAAGAAAATCACAGTGACACTGTTCATGTTCGGAGGTCCCAAAATGCCAGTGTTGACAATCTGCTGTAAAAAATACCCAAACTAATTACATTACGGGTGTGCGTTGCACAGTTTCTATGCACGCTCGTGAATGCACCAGTTTTTGTAATATTTTCACTGCAGATTTTCAACATTGCCATTTTTTACACCTCCCCACGAACAGTACAGCTGTCATGTTTCACATCCTGTTCGGAATGTGTTTTTGTACCTGTGGTACTAAATGCCGTAGTCACTGTGCAAAAGCAGCTTTCGGCTAACAAACTGATATTGCCACTGTTCATGAGGTGGGGGTCACAAAAAAAACATGCTGAAAATTTGGAGTGAAAATACCAACAAATGCCTGAGGCGCTAGGGTTTCCAACCATAACGCCCCACCCTGTAGAGAATGACAGGCATCAGGGCTGTGACTTGGGATTGTCACCTGCAGTGCTCATACCATTCCACCCCCACCCACACCCTGCAGCCAGTGAGAGGCATCGAGGTGTGCCTTGGACTCTTTGGCCCCAAAGTTCACCCCATTCTTCTATACTGCACCCATCTCACCGTATTTCCTGATGGAATGGGTGCATAAATGCCAAAGACCCCAAGGCACACCGTGACACTTGGTGTCTGCAGGGTGGGGTGTGGTGAAATGGTGTGGCCGTTATGCCTGATGACCCAAAGGTACACCCCAATGCCTGTCAGTCTCTGCAGGGTGGTGGGGGGGTTGGCTTCAGTTCAATACTTCACTGCCATTCCTATTATGCAGCTCTGTAACTCCTACACTACCAATGCCAATGCCAGCAAGCAAACATTCGGCATTGACTAATGCTTGTTTTATGTTTTGGTATGAAAGGTGCCTAAGAAAATAAAAAAAAACTTGTATTGTATTGAATAAGCATGCTACAAATCATGAAGTTTTTAAAAGTCACAATTTATAGCACAAACAATAGAAACAATCTCCCCCAACAGCTTTAATATCCCACTTACTGAAAGCCTGAATCTGAGGCCCTAATGCACAAAGTAACTGTCAGCATTAAATAATGGAATCAGCCCTGAAAATTTATAGTTAAAAACAAAAGGATATGGCTGCCCAATGGGTGCAGCAGAAGCACTATGCACTTCAGTGCTAACGACCCGTGTTCAAGTGTGAACTCAGGACATTGGGGAGGGTGGGTGAGGAGCTGGGGTAGGACTGCCGGGCAGCACTGCTCCCAGCGAGGGAAGGGAAAAGTCCTGGTTCTGACATCACAGCGATCCCTGCAGTGGGCCGAGGGAGACTGTATCCCCCACAGGATGTCGCTACATATGTCTGAGGGGTTGTGCGATGGAAACGCCGACCTATGCCAGGAAGTCTTGGGAGGGGGAAGGCAAGGGAGAAAATAAGAAAAATATGCGCCCTGGTCACCATTAATAATGCTTCACGTACCCCTGGGCCTCACCATATTTAGATCCCCACCAGCATGATGGACGGGGAACGGCAGATGGAGCTGGAGGTGCTGGAAAATGCCTGAAGCAGGCGCAAGGCAGCATACCAGGGGCCAAAAAGCTTGGTGAAAAAAAAAGATACTGGCATCCTGACTGCCAATGACCTGGGCTCGGGAATGATGAATCCTTCTGGTTTATTTAGATACCCACCAACATGCTGTAGTACACCTACAGGACTCTGTACCACCAGATGAGGTTCTTGCTCAATATAGCCTAGAGGTTTGGCTGGCAGTATAGCCTAGAGGTTAGAGTAATCAGCTGTGAATATGCTTGGTACAAGCAGACCTGGGTTTGATTTTCACAACCTCCACTTGCATACTGTCTAACCCTGAGCAAGTCACTTAACCCACCAGTGCTCCCGGGGTTGTCCCAGAAAACAGGCCTTGGGCCTAATGGGCCTTACCCAGCTACCAAAGAATATTACAAAATAATTAAAAAAAGCCAGCCCATTGGCACAGCGGTTGGATTGCCACTTGTGATGCCAGCGACCTGGGTTCGGGAATGGACTCGGGGAGCTGGAGGGCCAACCCGGGGAGAGATGGCTAGAGCATCCAGGGACTGCTTGTCTTCTCTCAGGGGGGGCAGGGTGAAAAGAGGACCCGGCACATGCCTACTCCTGGCAGAGGCTGGGTGTATGGCAACGCACTGGGGTCCCACTGACTAAGGGGGGGCATTAGGAATGCTGGCATACGCCTTGGCATTGTGGCACATCACCCCTCCCGGGGGAGCAAAGAGGAAAAAGTTCTCTGTGGCCAACCGGATGACAGTCGCCGGCTCCCACTGCCGCTGAGCCCCCGATGCGGCCCAGATCCACCTCAGTGGCATCTGGGCCAAGTAGCATGTGCTGGCCAGCCCCACCTGCACCCATCTCCCTCGGAGGAGGGGGACCCACCCACCGAAGGGTTACGCCGGATTACCTGGGGGGGCTGCAAATGTGAGGTGGTAGTGGCTGGCATCAGGGCAGGGGTGTCAAGGGGTCCTAGGTGGCCTGAAGGAGTGGCCGATCTGGAGCAAGAGAAGGCAAAATAAAAAAAATAAAAAAATAAAAATTATTTCACTGGACTAATCTAGATGTCCCAGCTAACTTGTTCCCTTGACTCTTGGCCCAGGGTCAGTACACTGCCAGCACTGATCTGCGATCAGTGGACTGTGGAACAGTATACTACAACAAATTCCTTCCTGCACTTAACTCTTTTAGGGTAGATTTATGATTCCAGCATCACCTTGCCATGAATCTAACTCTGTTGAAATTTGAGGGTTAATGAACATTAGGGGAACTGGGATTCAAACTGGGGTTTTATTGGTTGCAATAGTAACATTGCTACAAGTTTTCTGTTTCTAGTCTGGGTAACTAGATAAGCTACATTGCCAGTTCCCTCCTACTTCGCAGGTGTGGTAAAATAACTGGATATACCCAATTAAGATGAGTGCTGTTAAGTATGGTACTTGGCTCTAAGTTCACCTGCCAAGTACAGCATGTGTATCAGGTACATTTTTTTAGGACATTTAGGGCACACCTAGGATGACTGATGATATTAATTTACAGTAATGACGTATGTTTCCCTTTGCCATGCCTCATCTAGGCTGTCGAAGTTTATTTGTTATTAATATACTGTAATCCTACCCAAGTGTAACAATAATGGGGGAATGTGTTTTTGTTTCCCATCATAACATGATGTGTTGTATTTTCCAAGCCATCTTCTAGGTTGAAAGGTGTTTTGTTCATTTTCAAATTGCAATAAAATACAGTACATGTAAACAAACAGAGAATAAGGCCTGTGCAGGAGTGTGCTATGAGGATTTTTTTCACACCCACAGTGTCTGTGTAATACTCCCTAAACCTCGAAAATGAAGCTTGAGAGGTATATGAAATTATCACACACCAAGGGTGTGTGAAAAATCCTCATAACACAAGCCTGGAACAGGCTTTAACTTTTTATAATAAAATATAGAGAAAAACGCATACCAGAATCAAATTTATTTTTCAGCTCATCCCGCTTGCTCCACAGCGGCTTACACTGTCAACAAACTCGAACCTGGCTTACCAGCCAAACAATCAAAAGCTTTCTTTTTGTTTTGGTTTTTTGTTTTTCTAGTAATAGCCAAACCGCCACACTGCAAAAAGTCTCCACTCCTCTCTGGCTGCTCGTTCCACAGTACCTTGCGTCCTCCTGCACCAGCTCCCTTTTCCTTCTTTTCCAACAGCTGGCTGAAAAAATACATTAAAAAAAAATAAAAAGTAATCTGCCACAAAACTGCTCACTTGCACTAAGGAACCACACACTTCCCCAAACATTGGCAATTCCTCCCACCACATGCCCATGCCCGTCAAGAAATACCAACAATGCTAGTCTCTGGCCCGCTCACTAAAGACAGCCATGATATTCGAGGTTTAAGACTAATAACAGCGCAAGGCCAAACATGCCGTAATAACCCGATATCGAGTTGCAGTATTACGGCATTTGAAAAGTAGACTGAAGCCAGTTGATGGGGGGCGGGGGCAGCAGTTACAGATGCATAATGGCTGTCTCAATGGCACAGTTGCAGCATATCATGCTGCCACGCAGGCAAACTGAGTTCAAAAATGACCATGAGATGCTGCATAAAGAGGCAGGCCAAGTCACAGCAGCTGCCATTCTTTTTTTTTATTCATTTAGTTTTTTGTTGACTATGAAGGAGAGCTAGCCAAGTCTGCCTATTTTCAGCCTCATCCCAGTGTTTTGGGGGGGGTAGAGAATACAGATGCAAAGTAAAATACTGAATCAGGTTAAGCTGTTGGTGGTATTTTTAGTGAATGGGGAAAATTTGGCCAGGGAAAATTCCCCTACTCTGCTTCCTGTGAGCAGGGGGGACCCTTTTGTCAGTGACTCCAAGATGGCCGATGTTCCTGCTGTGGGAGATGGAGATGGTGGTGGAGGCTCTGCTCTGTCTTTGGATCCTATTTTGGTGCCTGAGCCTGTTTGTGTTCCTGCTTCTGAGGCTTCTCAAATTCACATTGATGGTGTGTTTCCTTCTGCTTTCGCTGTTGATAAGGATTCTACTGTTCCTTCTGGTTTATCTGACATGGAGACTTCTGCTAAACGGGACAGCCATGAAGCTGCTGTGATTCCTGATGCTATCTTGCGACAGATGTTCTCTCAGCATAAAACACTCCATTCTACAGTTGCTACTTGATGATGCTTCTGCACAAGACACTTTGCCTGACACTGATTATTCTGTGTCTTCTGCTCCTCAGACTCCGCTTCAACAGGCCTCTGAAACCCTCCCTGCTGATTTGCCTTTTCCCCGCCCTCCCAGTTGCACCTCAGACCTACCTCGAGGACCACTGTTGAATCGAGTGCTACTTGGTCTCCAGACGCTGCTCTGCATGCTGCTGGCTGGCAGAGATCTTCGGATGGGAAGCCCTGGACTTCGCCTGGTCCTGTTTCTGCTGCTGCTCCTATTATTGGAATGCCTATGAATGTTTTTCCTACTGCTCCAGCTTTGGTTTCTCCTCGATCTTCTCCCCCTGTGGAACCTGAGATAGATCTTTCTGCTCCACCGCTTGCTACTGAGAACACCGCTGACTCTTTGGACATTGTGGTCCAATCACAGGTACCGACAGAACATTGTGCTTCTCCTGCTCACCAGTCTTCTCCTTCTGCTCCTGTTCCTGAGGACTCGACTCCTTCTTTCAAAATGTCTGATTTGTTTAAATCTGTTGTGGAACTCATTCAGCGGAAAAATCCGATTTGATTGAAGTTCCTGGGTGATTCTTCTATGGCCCCCACACGCCGTACTGTTCTCCAAGGTATGCTTAGAGACTCTCTGGGAATTAGCCCTTCAGCATTGTTTGTCTTCATTCATATCAAGGGGGGAAACTGTGTGCAATGTTAGTTTCAAGACTGTTCAGACTCTGGAAAACTTTTGGACTCAGTATGAACTGGTTAAGAACACTCCGATTTGGGCCTCTTTCTTAATCATACCCCTTACTAAACCCTTGGTGAAAGCACTTGAGTTATTATTTCGTAGTGAAGGAGTAAATATCCATGATTTGCAGTTTTGGCTTCGTCAGAGATGTGATCTGTTAGATTCTCCCCGTCGTATTTTTGATGAAGATTTAGTGTGGACGGGTGGCTGGAAGATTAAAGTTAAGCTTAAGCAAACTGAGCAGGGGGACCTGCATATTCCTGGTAGCTTTTACATTGGTCGGGATAGGGGTATCTGTTTCTACCCTGGCCAGCCTCACACCTGTCATAAGTGTGGCTCTCAGACTCACCTGAGTTACACTTGTAATCAGCCTAGATGCACCTTGTGCCTTGCTTATGGCCATGTTAGCTTGGGTTGTCCTAATGCTCAATTTTGTAATCTGTGTGAGGATCGCAGTCATAACTACCCCAATGTCCCTGGGCTGAACATAATAGGGTTGATAGGGTCCCTCGGGACCATTCTACCATTATTTCTGATTCCCAGTTACAGGCCCAGAAGTGGCAGCAGGAGCTCTCTCTGGTGCCTACCGACCCAGTGATTACTACTGGTCCGGACCTTGTGTGTCCCTCGGTTTCTCCCCTCCCAGGAGCCCCCTCTTTCTCAGACTGTTACTCTGGTTCTGGAGTCTGCCCAGGCTTCTCCTGTGGTTGCTGCTATCCATTCTCCAGTCCCGATTTTGATGGATATTATGCCCCCCACCCCCAAACTGATCTGCCCTTTGTTACTATCCCTTCTACTAAACGTGGGAAGGGTAAGCGTAAGTCTGAGTCTCATGCCCCTGTTACTACTGTTATTATTCGAAATATGATTCTAGTTGTTAGCTAAAAGTAGACAATGGGGGGATACTGAAGGTGAGGAAGAGGACTCTGATTCTTCACTTGCCTCTTCCTCTCATATGGACCTTTCTTCTGAATCTGGTAGAGAAACTCCTCGGTTGGAAAAGATGCAGAGAACGCAGTTCCCTCATAGGTGATTTTGAGGGTTCTTTTTTTCTGGGCTTTCTGTTTTGATCAGATTGTTTCTTTTTTCCTGCCCCTGATGCCCACTGCAGTTCTCTGCATCTCTTTTGACCTTTTTTGCCCATGCCTCAGCAGCCTGTTCTGCGGTGCTGCACTTTGAATGTGTGCAGTATGAAATCTTTCTGTAAACAGACTTCTACTGTTGGTTTCTTGCTTTCCTTGAAACAGGATGTTTATTTTGTTTAGGATACCAGGCTTAAATCTAGGTTTGAGGTTGCACAGGTGAGACATCGATGGACTGTGGGACCCTCCTTTTGGTCGCATGGGGAGGATCTCTGTGATGGGTTGGGCATTTTGTTTTTTGGCCATCGGTTTAAGACTTCCAGAGTTCTCTATGTGTTTCCGGGGAGGGTTCTCCTTATTGCTGGTTCTTTTGATTTTGTTCCTTTTCATTTGATTAATACTTATGCGTTGCAGAGTATTGCGGTCGGGTCTGCCTTGTTTCTTGCTATCCAACCTCATTTATTTACCACTTGACAAGTTTACTTTGGGGGTGATTTCAATTGTGGTCTTTCTGTTTCTGATAGACCTAGTAATACGCACAAGCTTTTTAGTGATGCTGCTACCTTGTCTAAAATCCTTCTTTCGGACCATTTGGTAGATGCATATACCTCTGTTCACAAGCAGGGTGCAAAAACTTTTTATAAGGGAGCTCTTGCAGCATGGATTGATTTTTTCTTCGTTTCCAGGAATGCTTCGGTCTCCCAGGCTTTTGTAATTCCCTGTGAGATGTCGGATCATTTGGCAGTTGCTTTACTCTGCTCTCCTAGTGCTGGTCCTTATCTGTTTGCTTCTTGTATACGTTGGAAGTTGAATAGTTCTTTGTTGACTGATTCTCTTATCTCTCAGGGTTGTCTGGATTTGTTACAAGCTAGAGTTTCTGTACTGGATGCTTATTCTTCTTCTATCATCTGGTGGGAGGATACTAAAACTGACCTTCGTGGTTTTTTTATCAAATCTGCCGGCTCTCGGTCCCACTCTACTTATTTTCGGTATTCCCAACTCCATCAGCAGCTTTTGGATACTTATTCTAGGGTTTCTGAATTCCATCTTGATCTCTCCAGCCAAATTCAGGCTTTGAAGTCTGTTATGGAACGATATCAGTATGATCGTGCCTTCTCTTTGAAGGTTGAAGCTCAGTGTGGTACGTAGGCTTCTAAGGCTGCATTTGATCCTTATAGGAGTTGTTCCAATAGGATCTCTTCCACGATTATTGATGGCTTGGTTGATCTCCTTACAGGAGTGCACCATACTTCTCTTCTGTCTTTGAAGCACATTGTACAATCCCATGTGGAAGGGATGTTTGGTACTGTCCCGTCTGTTTTAGATCCGGCTGAGTATCTTTCTGATTTGGTCATTCCTGAGGTTTCTGAGGACCTGCTTCTTGCTCTTGTGTGACCCATTTCTGTTTCAGACACGATGACTGCTATTAAGAAACAGAAACAGCGTACTTCTCCAGGGTTGGATGGTTTGACGGCTGGGCTTTACCTCTCTTTCACTGATTTTTTTGCCCCTGCTCTGACTATTGTTTTTAATGACGTCTTGGCTTCATTTTCAGTCCCTCGACATTTTTCGGACACGATTTTGCTATTCATTTATAAAAAAGGCGACCTTTCTGATTTATGGAACTGGAGACCTTTGAGCTTCCTTAATGTGGATTATAAGATTCTGGCTGCCATTCTTTTGGGTCGGCTCCTGCCTATAGCGGACGTCATTATTTCCACAGCTCAGACTTGTGCTATCCTGGGTTGTTCCATGCTACATACTTTGTCTCATCTTAGGGATGTGGTGTGTTCTTGTACTGATATACGCAGGGCTGTAGTGTTTTCTTTGGATCAAGAAAAGGCTTTTGATTGGGTGGAGCATTCATTTTTGTTTTCTGTTTTGGCACATTACCATATTCCTTCTGGTTTTATCTCTTGGCTTAAGCTTTTATGTAACACTGCCTGGATCACCCCTCATGTCAAGCATTCTCCTGGTGCTGCATTTTTGAGTAAACGGGGAGTGCGGCAGGGTTGTCCTTTGAGTCCCCTTCTGTATTTGTTCCAGACTGACCCTTTGTTACATAAGTTGAGCTCCTGTCCTGCTATTCCTCCCGTGTTCCTTCCAGGTGGTCACTCTGTACCTACTGTTTTTGCATACACTGATGATTTATGTGTATGTACCATGTCCTCTCTTTCTGCTTTGAGTTTCACATGTCTATTTTCTGACTTTAGTTCACTTTCTGGTTCTCAATTGAATTTTCATAAAAGTGTGGCTAAGATCTTTTCCTGCTCTGTGCCCTCCTCAACTACTACTTCTGTGGCTAGGATTCCTATTGTTTCTGGTCCTCTTAAAATGTTAGGTCTGTATTTCGGCAGTACTGACGATTCTCTGTATAACTGGAATTTGGCTATTGATAAAGGTCTCCAGCTTGTTTCCTCTTGGAAGGGTCAGTCTATTTCCAAGAAGAAACGTGTTTTGCTTTTGAAGACTTTAGTTCTTCCTTTATTTTTACCTGTGGCTACTGTTTTCCCTCTTCTTTTTGTTTTGGAACCCAAAGTCAATAGTGTTTTTTTTCAAGGTTTTTGGGGTTCTCGTTTAAATCCTGTCCGGTGTTTTTTTTTTATATCATGATTATTGTCAGTGAGGCGTTCAAATGTTCAATCCTGTGGGTTTTTTCATTGCCTGTTTCTTAAGTTTTTGTTTCCTTTTCTGTTGCAGCCTTCCCCCTTCCTT
This sequence comes from Neoceratodus forsteri, assembly GCA_016271365.2. NCBI lineage: Eukaryota > Metazoa > Chordata > Ceratodontiformes > Ceratodontidae > Neoceratodus > Neoceratodus forsteri. The sequence goes on from JADMNL010000025.1 coordinate 116,394,083, forward strand.
GGGTTTCTATTTTAGGTGCCTGAGTGACTCCTTTGTGTGCAAAATGGCTTGGTCCTCCTTCAGAAGTCCCTCGGAATTTTAGGACTTTTGGTATTCACTCCTTCTTGTTTCCCACTTTTCTTAAAATCCGGCAATGGCACTTAACTCCTCAGGTTCTGCAATCTCAGTCTAAGAAGCAACTGTATTATACTGTTTTGCTTTCCTCTTTTTCAGATACCCCTAGGCTGTTGAATGCTCTTGGTACCAAATTGGATACTGCTGTAATTTTTTGTCAGCTTACTGACCCTAGACTTCCTGCAAAGTTATGTGATATTGATTGGTTGTCATGTCATGGGAGATTGGGGTGTGTGGTAATCACCTGCACAAGTCTTTGGAGGAGCGTATGTGTTTTCGGGATACTTGTCTGGGCGTACTGGAAACCATAAGTCTTTTTTTTTTGGATTGTCCTTTTAGTAAGGATTTTTGGACTCTTTGGCTCCATAAATGGAAGGAAAAGCGTCTCACATCGATTTCGTTTGACATTCTTGTGTATGGGCTGTTTCCTGCCTCCCTTTCTCATTATTATCCTAGTACCCTCCGCCTTGTCTTTGCCCTCTGTAGGTTTTTTCTACGGCAGGCCATTGTGCTCAGTTGTTGCAACAGAAATCTAATACGAGCACTCATATTATGGATCAGATTTTTGCAGAGCTCCGCTCTATTCAAGATAGGGAGCGTGCTTCTCTGCCCTGTGATACATACCGGCTTTACTGGGCTTCGTGTGAGTGGCTTTCTGCTGCTTGACCTTGTCTGTGTTTTGTTTTGGTTTGGGGGTAGGGGTCAGTTTTGTTTTGGGCTCATATTTTTTAGTTTATGTTGTAGTTTTTCTGTTCTTGTGTCCTTTATTGTGCTTTGTTTAGACTTGAGTCTCCTTTGGAGTGGTCGTTTTGTTGCTTTTGTTCTCCTTTCTGTTATTCATATTTCTTTTTCCTGCTTTATTTTCTTTTCTGATTTCTTTTCCCCTCTGCTTAGTCTGTTCTTTTTTGTGTCTTACCGCTGTTTGTTATTCTTTGTTCGGTTGTTGATTTGTTGCATTGTCTCCCTGTCTATTCAGTTTAGGGGATGGGGAGGACTTTTTGTTCTTCCTTTCGGTTTTTTGCTGTTTTTACTGAGAGTTTGACCTTATTCACTTTTTTCAGTTTTTTTTAATTTGGTTTTACAATTTGCTTTTCATTTCTTTGCTTTTTATGGTTTCCTTTCTTATCTCCCACCTGCACTTTTAGAGGAGTAGGGGAAAGGGGTTTCCTTTTGTATTTTGTACAATTTTTTGCTCTTGGTTTCTTTTTTTGGTTGTTAGGACCTGTATTCATGTCCTACTTCTTTGCTTTCCTTTTGATTTGTGTACTTTTTATGTGGCTTAACACCATTTTGTATGTTTTGGATTTCTCTTGTTCTCTGTTTTGTATATTGTTTTGTGTGGTTTCACGCTGTTTGTATTTTTTTTGGTTTTGCTGTTATTCTGTTATGATTCCCCCTACTCAGTCAGTAGGAAAGAGAAGAGGTTTGGGTTCTGTTGTTTCTTCGGGTTGGGGCTACTGTGTGACCTAATACTTTTCATGTTCTTGATTTTTCTTTTCTTTTTTTCTGGATTTGCATGATGTAATGCTGCTTTATGTTGGTTTTGATATGATTTCACCAAACATTTCTCCTAAAATTTCCATATGTAAGGATGGGGTGGTGTTTTTTTCTTTTTGGGGGTTTGCAGCCCTTTACCGATTGTTTTGTTGGGTATACAATGTTTATTGTTCATTTATGTTGTTATTTTCTTTGATTCTAGGTAGAAATACTCTAATGTTTACTTTTTGTTTACATGTATGACGTAATACATATTTTCATTTCTTTCCTGTTTATTATGCTTTCATGTGCCATATTACTGTTTGGTTGTATCATGCTTTTATGTTTTGTCAATAAAAAATTCCCGTACTCTTATCAAGAAATGTCACGGGATCTTTAACATCCACCCAAACAACCACCAGAACAGGTAGGCAAGACTTTGGTTTAATGACTCATTAAAAATAAGAAAAGATGGTACCTCAGGAATGCAGCACACCCCTCATGTTGCACTACAGAATCAGTACTGGGATTTTTACCAAAGTTCCTAGTGTAGGACCAGAACTCACAACCTTCCAATCTTCCAGGCTTGGAGGCAAATGTGCAACCTGCTGAGCTGCTGATACTCCATCTGCACTGTAATCAGATAGGGTTGGCATCAGGCTCCAACACTGCAGCAGCGACACCTGCAGTTGGCTATAGGACTTTGCTCCATCCAAAGCATGTTGCTGCGTGCCACCGAGGTCAAGAGAAGGCTCCACACATGCCACAGAAGGAGGGGGGACAGGGAAGAAAACATGGGAGAAAAAAAATGTACAGTCTGCACGATGGCCTGGTTTTCTAGACTCCCCTGACCCTTGGTACCTGCCCACACTGGATCCTAGTAAATACAAGTGGACTTCCTTGGGGGCGGGAGGATGGCACTCCCCCAGAGTCCCTGCCACAAACAGAAAGCTCAGGGAGTTGTTGGGGTAGCCAAGGACCCAAGGGTAGCAGAGGATCAAGAGTGCTAAACAGAGTATATCCCTGATGAACATGGCAAAGGCAAAAAAAACTCTGCTGATAAAGATATATAATAATCATTTAATAGAGATCTAAAACAGAGGTCACATGGGTGCCTGACAAAGATAGCTGTCTAAGCTTTCAGCTCCTGGCTGTTCTTATTTAAATCCTGAATAATCTGCCTTTTGTTTGATCCGGGGACTTTTGCTTTTCACACCAACCCATGTGTAAGAGGCATGACAGAAGATCTTCAGGGACACTGAAAAGCAAGCACAGGATATCTCAAGTTCTGTCTCCTCCTGCAGGTCCCACCAGCAAAGACAGCTGAGGGGAGGAAACCGTAGCAACCTACAATGCTCCTGCCCAACCAACAGACCTCCCTTTAAGAGTGAAGGGCCCTGATCATGGACAAAATAGAAAACACAGTAAACAGCACGAATGAATCCCAGAATGTGCTTACTGGGAGAATGCAGAGATTAGATCAGCGACTGGACTCATTTGAGCCCACTCACAGCAACATGGCCTCAAGGTTCGAGGTGTTGGAGAAAATGATTCAACTCCTTCTAGTCTACGCTGATGATCAAGAAAGGAGAGGGTGCAGAAATAACTTAAGGCTTGTGACATTAAAAGGAGAAGCAGAGGGAAAGGCTGCTGTCCACTATCTGTGTTAGAATCTCCTGATCTGGTGTCACCTTTCCCACAAGTATGACATCAAGCTTGACAGGGCACATCAGAAAAAAGTTGAAACCCACCGCTTCCAGTAGCAGACTCCGTCTGCACATCTCCTGGTGACTGAAGTTCCAGGACAGGTAAATTATCCTTTGAACTGCAAGAGAACTCAAGGACATCATTGTTCATGGAACCAGGATCTCCTTCTTCCCCCAACTACTCCAAAAATATCCTCGGGAAGTGACAGGCCTTCCATGGGATCAAGCAAGGGCTTTGCATCAGAGGTATATCATGCTACTCCTTGAGATTCCTGGCAGTGTTAGAGGTGGACTGCCGAGGCAAGCCTATTTTTTTCGCTAACCCCACGGAAGCTGACGCCCATTCTCCAATGATCCTAGGCAACCTTTGACAGCAAAGTCCCCCTATCACTGACCTCCTACTTGCCTTCCCAGCACCGATGGAAGTTGCTGATTCCTAAGCACAACCATCCAGCCAAGGGAAGGAGTGAAACCCTACAAGGGCAGAATCTCTGTATTGAGGCCCCCCTCTCCTGACACTAATCCCCAATGTTGGTGACTACCTGTGCATGAGACACCAGCCAGGCCAGCTCTGTCTCACTGCTGTACATCACAGAAACATAGAAACATAGAAAGATGATGGCAGAAGGAGACCAATAGTCCATCTAGTCTGTCCGTTTGTTTGCAGGGACCCCTATTGGGCCCTAGCGATGGTCACTCTTGAGTTTGCGAAGCCCCTCCCAAGATGCATGTAATTCCTGTCCCATCCTAGTTTGAATGAAGTGAGCATTTTGGCCTCCACTACTTCAGAGGGCAAACTATTCCAAGGTACTATGACACATTCTGTGAAAACATGTTTCCTGACATCACGCCTGAAATCCCCCCCCTTGAGCTTACAGTTGTGTCCCCTCGTATTAGTGTTATTGGACCTAGTAAACAATTCATATTAGGGAACTCTGTTGATGCATTTTAGATATTTGAATGTCTCGATCATGTCCCCCCTCCCCGCCTTCTAGATGCGAGTGAGAACAATTTCAGCTACTTCAGATGTTCATTGAATGGTAGGTTGTGTGCTCCTGATATTATCTTTGTGGCCCTTCTTTAGACTGCCTCTAGTTTTTCTATGTCCTTCCTAAGGTGTGGTCCCCAAAACTGGACACAGTACTCCATATGAGGCCTCACCAGAGATCTATAAAGAGGTAGGATGACGTTCCTGTTCCTACTGTCAAAACTTCTGCTGATGCACCCCAACATTCAGCTGGCCTTGTTGTATGCAGAGTTACACTGATTGGATACTTTAAGGGTTTCCAAGATTAAGACTCCTAGGTCGTTTTCTTCAGATGAGGTGATAAGTTTGATTCCATTTAACCAATATTCAGTCTCGGGGTTATTTTTGCCCAAGTGCATCACCATACATTTCTTTGCATTAAAGTTCCGTTGCCATTCTGTGGACCACGTTTCAAGCTTTTTTAGGTCATTCTGAAGACTTCTGATAGACTCTTACTCTTCAGTGCCCACTCTGCCTCCCAATTTTGTATCATCTGCAGAGAGTGCTAATCTACCATTTATATCCTCCCCAATGTAGCTGATGAAGATGCTGAATAGTACCAGCCCAAAAATGGAACCTGGGGAACCCCACTGATGACGTCTCCATTTGTTGATCTGAGTCCACTGATTACCACCCTCTGATGTCTGCCTGGAGCCATGCTTTTATCCAGTTGATGATATTTTCTACTATGCCTGTGTGTGTTTAAGTCTTGTAAGCAGGCAACTGTGTGGAATCGAGTCGAAGGCTTTACTGAAGTCGAAGTACAGCAGACCCACTGTGTGTCTTCTTTCTATTTCTGAGGTAACCCAATCAAAGAATGATATGAGATTAGTCAGGCATGATCTACCTGAAATCAAGCCATGTTGCCTTTATCTTGGAGGTAGTTTTTGTCTAGGTATTCCACCATGTCATGTTTTATTAGTGTTTCCATCAGCGTACATACCACTGATGTTAGACTTATGGGTCTGCAGTTCCCAGCCTACTCCTTGCTCCCACTCTTGTGCAGAGGGATTATGTCAGCAGTTTTCCAATCATCAGGCACCACCCCAGTCTGGAGAAAGAGGTTGAATAGTGTGGACAAGGGTTCTGCTCAAGGCCAGAGTAAGGCAACCTGGGACCCAAGGCCCAAGACAAATCTGGGGCCCCACTCATTGTAACCATGCTCCTTTGCCACTACCACACCTCTTGGCTACTGCATATCAGTTACTGAAAGACAAAAAAAAAATATTGTTAATGTCCCTAAAAAGGGGCATAAAATGCTTCAAAATTAATTAATAATATCAGTATGGAAAAATAATAATAGCATAAGTTTTGATAATTATAGAAAATAACTACTAATTGGCCTGGTAAAAATAATTTTTTGTGTGCAAAATGTCATGATTTGCACTTCTCCAAAGCCCCCTGCCCCCAAACACACGTGTGCACTCGCAGTCTGGGTGTTATCATATTCTCCTGTCAGGTAGTATGAACCAGGATGTGGGAGTTTTGTTGGGTAGGGACCCATCTCTAGAAGAGTCTAGGTCCTGAGTGGTGAAGGAGTTAAGTTTGTGGTTTGCTAGGGGGGGTTATGAATTTAAGAATACTGCAGAGTGAGTAATTATTGGAAGAACTGGAAATCATTCTCAGGATCGAACATTTCTGTTATTGATAAGTAAGACAGGATCCATGAATGGCAAGATTTACTGATGGGAATCTGGAAATACATTCCTTTGTTTACCCTGAAAACAGAGTTGTATCAATGCCAGAACTTCAGTATAAGTGAGATGAGAGAATAAAAAAAAAAAAGAGTATGATTTCTAATTGTACCATTGAAATTTATTGTAGATTTCGTAATTTTAAGAGTGAGGTTAAATATAAAGCATACACATTGAATTGCACTGTTGATCTTTTATAGTTGAGAGTAAGATCCTAAACTGAGATTCTAAATGGGTGTGGGAGACAAAGCAAAGGAAATAGGCTTGATTACACCTTAAAGGTCAGCCTGACTGGGGCCCCTGAAGCTGTCGGCTGCACTTAACAGCTAATCAGGGAGGCGAGCGTCATGTCACAGTTCAGCCCCTGCCTTACTCAGTGGCAGAGTCCTTTACAAGAAACATGCAGCTCAAGCAGAAAGAAAAGGACACATAGTAAATATATGTTGGGGCTTGCTGGGGAGCCCCCTGGCAGGCAGGGACCCTAGGCCTGTGCCTATGCCTTAATCCGGCCCTGGTTCTGCTAATTCGTTGGCCAATTCTTTCAGGATCTTAGGATGTATTCCATCCGGTCCAGGTGATTTATCTTGGTTAAGCCTCTCAAGGGGATTCCAGGACTCTTTTAGTGGTAAAAGTAGGAGGTGTCATTGCTTGAGCCTCTTTTGTAAGAGGTTTAATATCACTAACCGGCATGGGTCCATCCCATTTTCTAGTAAAGACCAAGCAAAATAATTTGTTCAGTATTTCTGCCTTTTGTCTATCATCTTGTACTATTAAATCTCCATCCTTAATTTTATCCACCCCTTCTGTTGTCTTCCTCTTCTCTTGGATACGCTGAAAAAACTGCTTGTTTCCTGCTTTGACGTTTCTAGCAATACCGAGCTCTGTGCTTGCCTTGGCTTCTCTATTTTTTTTAGCTATGTTGCTTTTTTCTAGAACCCCCAAACCTATCCTGCATATGATCATGACCCCCCACTGCATGAGCACCAGCAGGAAACCACAAAGCAAATCTTTTATTGTGGTAGAAATTCGCAGTCTGGGGATTATAAGTCGGGGGGGGGGATAGGAAATAATCAGAGCTGTTACTCAGGAGAATGGTGCTGCCCTACACATTTGCAAGCTGTACACAGATACTGACATTCCCTGATGTTCTGGGCCAGTTCTGGGGTCTCCCACATAAACTGGTAAAGTACCCCTAAAGTGATATGCTCAGCTCCATACCGGGCAGTGATCTCAACACGACTTGACACACAGGAGCAACTGGGGACAACTGAAATCTTGTACAACAGCATTTGTTCCAGCTGAACACATAAACACTTTTGACTGGATCCCTTTTCTACAATGCTGTAATTTCTCTTTGAAGCAGAGTACGTTTATTGTATTCAGAAAACTGCAGCCTAAGGTTGGTGTGTTTTGATATCACTTGTACTTGAAAAATATTGACACCTCCTCCTCCTCGACAGACCTGTGCACTCCAGTTTGGACAAGAAACTGTGCTGACCCCTCCCTTTCTTACCTATCAAGTCAGCTAACAATGCATCGTCCACCATGTTTGTTGTATATACCCAAACTGGAACACATTGAAGGACACAGAAATGGGGCAAATGGCTTCGGAGGTAGATGGACAAATTAATTTCAATGTTTACTGTCCCACTGTGCTTGTAATGTTTGCAAACATGGCAGAAGGTAGGATGGGGGAATAAAATAGTATGTCAATGCCCAGGTCTAAAACACGTATCACTCACTATGAATATGGCTGTTCTGTGTTCTCTGCAACCACTGCCTAACATAGCCTATGCCTAAGGGTAAGGCAAAAACACACTTTGGTGGGGGGCAGAAGGGGTAATGCATATATCCGTGTATCACAGGAGACTACCCACTGAGTAACATTAAGATATCTGTCTGCTGTGATGCAGGCAACTGACTCCTCCAAACACCACTTCTACTACAGGGAAGATTGTTGTCAATTTGCCAACTGAGGATTCATGGAATCTATTTAAGGGTGCCATTTTGAAGCTTGAGAATGACTTTGTTACCCTAAAGAAGGAACATAACAATAAAGGGAAAATTCTTGTCTGGTTGACATCTGGCATTAAAAAAACAAATAAATATTAAAAATAAGGCCTACTATAGATTTAGACACAATCCATCAGATAAAAATACCCAAACTTATAGAAATGAGTAAAAACTACTTAAATTTATGATTAGGGGCAAAATATAAAACTGAGTTCAAGATCGCTCATAGTAGCCAGCCCGGTGACACTGAGGGTTGAGGCGCTGGACGCCACACCTTGTGCCATGCCGGTGACCCAGGTTTGGGAACAGACTCGGGATGCCAGGGGTCGGCAGGGGAGGGAGAGGATTAAGCGTCCAAAAGAGTGCTATCCTCTCCCAGGGTGGGTTACAGGGAGTTTCCCACTCTGTAACGGCCTCCGATGGAGATCAGAGAAAGCACAAGAGTGGGGACGTCAAGTAGGGGTGGGACAACAGTAGACGCCGGTGGAAGGAGGCGGGGCCACAGAGGGTGACTGCACACCACTTCCCAGGGGGAAACTACAAGGGAAAAATCCACGGAGGACCTAGGGAGGTGACGGTGACCCCAGAAGCCAAGGCCCACATCCCAACATCGGACCACCATTCCACCGGCTCTCCTGGGCCCCTCAACCCAGCCTAGGACCGTCTGCCTAAATTCCAGGAAGGTCACCAGGTAGGACAGGCGGTCCTGCTCCGGAGGGCTGGATGGATCCATGGGATTGGGAAGGGGTTGCTCAGCCCTTGTACTCCCAGTGGAAGGGGTTTCAGACAGGGAGTAGAGGCCGAGGCTGTGAGGGTACACCTGAGAGAGATGCCCTGGTCCCACGGTGCTAGAAATAGAATGTTAAAAAAAAAAAGATTGCTCATAGTAAGGATAGTAACAAATCTCTATTTGCTTATATAAATAATAATAAAAACATTTCTAAGGTAACTGAGCCACTAGTAAACAATGGGACCACCATCAACAATGATATCAAAGCAGCCAATCTTTTGAACTCTTATTTTTGTTCGGTTTTTACTGAAAAGGGTAGGGAGAATTGACATTTAAAAGGGCCCCTTGACTAATAATCTCCCTTTTACTGATGGTGAGGTTCTAGCTGCACTTGGAGAAATCAGAACCAATACTAGCCCTGGAACAGATGACACCCACCCAAGGTTCCTTAAAGAAATGGCTACACTTTTGGCACATCCTATGGCAATTATTTTTAATAAATCATTGGACAGGGGAGAGGTGCCATCTGATTGGCTGATAGCATTGGTTGTTCCCATCTTTAAAAAAGGCAGCAGAGGAAGAGTAGAGAACTATAGGGCCATTAGCCTTACTTCCCTCAGCTGTAAAATTATGGAAAAACACGTTAAACATTATTTTGAATCTGAGCTATACACCCTAGGTTGGTCAGATTTAAACCAACATGGCTTTAAAAAAGGATTTTCGTGTACCACCAACCTAGTGTCCTTTTATGATCATGTTACCTCAGGCCTTGACACGGGTACTCCTGTTGATGTGATTCTACTGGACTTCAGTAAAGCATTTGACATTGTCCCCCACAATATCTTGGTTAACAAACTAATATCCCTGGGATTTTAATCTGAGTTTGTTTAAATGGGCAGAAAGCAGACTTTTGCAAAGATCACAACGTGCCAAGATCGACAGGGAGCTTTCAAGTAAATGATGCGTCGACAGTGTGGTACCCCAGGACTCTAGCCTGGGTTCTACACTATTTAACATTTTCATAAGTGATATCAACGTCAACTTCATAAATTTTCATTCAAAATTTGCCGAAGACATGAAGCTGGGAAGAGAGGTAGACACCGATATTAAATATCAATCACTATGTAAAGACTTAGAAACTATCGAAAAATGGGCAATGTTTAATAAGATGTCCTTCAACCTCAACAAATGCTTCATAGTGCATTTTGGGACAAACAATCCACTGTACCCGTACTCATTAAATAACAGACTTTTTCAGTCCACTGACAAGGAACGGGACCTTGGTGTCATTGTCAGTAGCAAATTATCTGCCTCTGATCACTGCAAGAAAATAAAAACAGCTAATGGGATGATCAAAACAATCCAGCACATCTTTATATCGGGGAATGAACAATGTCTGATACATCTGTATAGGATGTACGTTAGGCCCTACTTAGATTATGGGTTCCCCTTCTGGAATCCAAAGGGGTTATCGATCTGGTAAAAAAAAGTGCAGAGACATGTTACAAAGATGGTGCCTAGACTAAGAAATAAATCATACGAGGATAGACTTAAGGAGACCGGTTTGTTTACCTTGCGAGTTAGAAGGCAGAGGGGGGACTTGTTACTCATTTATAAAATCCTTCACTCACCCGAGCTGATGTCTCAGTCTGGACTGAAATTTTGTGCCAGAGTCAATTCCCTGAGGTCTCATAGTAGACAACTTGTGGTGCCACGGGCAAACACAATGCAAAGGGACTAGTACTTCACAGTTCAATCGGTGAAGGCCTGGAACAGATTGCCCCAAGAGCTAGTCAACCAAAAAAACCATAAATAGTTTATAAAATGGCCTCAATGAGCTCTTTTATTTCTAACATACTATGGTATAATTCACCCACAGTGTGGGAGACAATCTCGATGGGCATAATTGCCTACATTTGTCTGTCCAAACCTTGTAAACCTAGTAAGACAGTGCTCAGCTCCTATAAATGTACATCGCTAACTTAGTTTTATTGTTCTTGTGCAGGTTCCATGCAGGGCTCAGTTCCTCAAAATGTCCCAAGATCTACCTAGTGAGGTGAACTGGATGCCTCGCCAGCACTCAGGGTGAGCTTGATGAGTTTTGTTACAATTTTATTTTACTTTGTGTTTCTTTTTATCTTAGATGCTGCTGATTTTAGATAGATGTACCACTGGTTGTACAGAGATGCAACCGCTAACAAGAGGTCCTGTGACTGGTAAACTGAGGGATGACATGACTGCCTTTGCAAGTTTCAAGGCAGTAACTCAAAGTGTCAAAGGTTTACATCGTCTAGTCAAAGAAAGGTGCTCACAAAACATAAGCAGATGGGCTGTGACATTGGCCCCCTGCAGGAAACACACATCCAAATGCAAACTGATAGACTTAAAAGTATGTGGGTGGGGGCAATACTACCACAATGCAGGCTTCTGGCAGGGTGCAGGGGTAGCAATTTTATGCTCTAAAAACCTGCAGATTGGAATTCAATCTGTCTACAGAGACAAGGATGGCCGGCTCAGTATTGTGAAGGGAACACTTCAAGGCAATCCCATCATGATCGGAAGTATTTATGCACCCAGTAGCCCTACTTATTCATTTTTCGAGGAGACTTTCCACAACGTAGGGGGAAATGAAAACTGTAACACTATTGGGGGTGGTCCTGAACCTGACACTAAACCTGATCATAGACCGCATGGGGGTGGACAGCTAACAGGAGCAAATTACTGACATATGGAGAGCTATGCACCCCACCAGAAGGACTACTCATACTTTTCCCCAACCCACGGTTCCCTCAGCCATATAGAGGTCATGCTTGTCTCACAAGAGCTAGCCCCCCTGATATGAGTGTCCGAGATGGGAAGCATGTTTAACTAGGATCACACCCCAATGTGGTTGATCCTGATCTACAGCAGGTCAGAGGGGAAAGGAACAAGTGGAAGTATAACACATCCTTGCTCCAATCCCCATAGAGTTGTACTCCTGGTTGAGGTTAGAAATCAAACAGTGTTTTTCTGAAACAAAACCCCAGGCATGAAGATGGCTACAGTTTGGGATGCAATGAAGGTGATCATTCAAAGGAAGATAACTGTCTATGCAGCAAAAAAGAAAAAAGGACAAGAAAGCAGAACTGTGGGACAAAGAGAGGCTCTGAAACAGCCAGAAACACAGGTAGCTCAGAATCCCACCACCAACCCTGAAGCCCACAAGGACATTTTGCTTGTTTGTTTGTTTGTTCGTTTTCTTGTTTACTGGGTGGGTGCACTGGTCCCAGGGATCATTTTCAAGTATAAACCAGGCCATCAGAAAGGCACATAATGGGTGATGGCAAACACACATACAGGCAAGGATAGCAGCACCTACAGAACAAGAAGCCATTTGATATAAGGTTGAGAAAGAGAGAAATAGGAAGAATCATGCAGTTGCAGACAAAGCATGCCCAATACAGACTGAATCAGGCATATTGGGAAGCAGGGGAAACCCCGGATAAAGTGCTTGCCTACCGTCTATGAGTCATGGAGGCAGAAAGGTACACATGGGGCGAATGACCAAGTGGTAATTATCCAAGAGGCATCAACCAACACTCTGGAATACTATTGCATGCTGTACACTGCAGGCCCACACCCTGACAAGAACCAATTTGATTTACTTTACCAAAACTTAGAAATCCCACAAGTACTGAAGGATCACAGTTGCTTCATGGGAGCCCCCATCAAGTTGACAGAACTACAGACAGCTGTGAAAAACATGGCCAAAGGAAAATCCCCAATGGCTACCCAAGCAACTTGTACTTGGCATTTGGGGATATTCTGCTCCTCAAACTGACCACTGTCTTGAGTGAGGCCAAGCAGCTGTGTAATCTACACGCATTGTTTTGGCAAATCATGATCCCCTTCATTCCCAAGAATGGGAAGAATAGCATCTTGTGCAGCTATGTCCGGCTCATTTCCTTAATAAATAGGGATGCCAAGATTCTGGCCAAAGCCCTAGTGGGCCACCTAGCAGACAATATACCATTCTTTACCCGCCCCCCCCAACCAATTGGGTTTAGTGGGTGACAGACTGGGATCTGACATCTGCCACCTGCTTGATATCATTTGGGAAGCTAAGTGGTCTAGGACCCCCTTGCCACTCTGTTGCTGGACACAGAGAAGGCCTTCAACAGACTGGAATGGCCTTTTCTCATGGATGCCATGCACAGGTTCTGGATCCTTTCTGAAGTTTTTGCCTGGGTAAAACTGTTGTACACATCCCCCTCAGTTGTAGTGCTGACAAATGGAATGTTCTCACAGCAATTCCCCTTGAACAGGGACTCCAGCCAGGGATGACATTCCATCCCAGTGCTCTTCTTACTGTAGATTCTTAGGCCCTCAGGTTCAAAGCTGCTCCCTAATTTCAGGGAATACAAATTGGGCAAACACATAAGATGATGCTCTTTGCAGATGACATTACCCTCTTGATTACAAACCCACAGTCCACCCTACCCTGTCTGGTCCCTGATTACTGAGCATGGCTCTCTTTTGGGTTACAAGCTTAATAAGGAGAAGTTTCATATCCTCCCCACCTCTAAAGACTGCAAAGCTGAATAATTTGCCTCCAACCCATACCGGTGGTGCCTGGGGAGGGGGAGGGGTCACATGTTCAGGGATCTTTTTTATACTTTTTATTTTTGCATACATTTAATGCAAAGCAGAATGTACTAATGTCAGAGCTCCAGATAAGGTGTGTACAGGGCTGAAATGCACAACTGAAAACAGCTTTTACAGTGCTATGTTTAATCACGCAAATGTATGAAATATGCATATAAACATCATTTTATGTCATTAATGTACCTTTGTTTTTGTTCCCCACTTGCAGTTGCCGGCAAACAGAGTTCTGGCCGACCGGCATGTGAATTTTTGTTTTCAGCTCATCACCCCGGCCCCCAATGCTGCTGGGTAGACGTAGGCAGAGAAAGTTGATTGGCTGTGCATGCCCTGTGGTGATAGAGTGGGAAGGAGCAGCTGCACGTCACAGTACAGTGCAGCAGGTATTGGGTGGGCAGGCAGGTTTCAGCAGCGGATCAGTCGGAACCAGGACGGGTGCAGCTATTCGATCACGAAGATCTGTATGGTAAGGACAGGAGCTGACAAGTTGGATTGTTGAAGTAAAAACAAAAACAAACGAAAGAAAAAGGAATATCTTTGAGTCCCAGACAGACACAGTGGAGGGCTGGAGGAAGACCCCGAGACTCCCAGGCTCGCTCAGCATAGCCAGCCAGCCTGACTATGATGAGCGAGCCTGAGAGCCTCGTGGCACATCTCCCGACCATAAATGCATCCGCATTCAGGCAGTTTATTGCTATTCATTGTTTTAAGCACTGAACAAACAGTGGCACTGAGAAATTCTTTGAATGCTTTTTGGGGGTTGGGGGACTCCCTTTTAAAGAGAGACTGTTCTCCTTGGGGACAAAGTATATTTAAAAAAAAATGTTTTAGTATCATAGTGATCCATGGAAAATGCAGCACTCTCCTGAGTCGGTCGGTAAGGAGACTACCTGTACTGCGCACATTGTGACTTTTCTCCTTCCCAGTCCCTATCAGATGCTAGTATTTATGCTGTTAGTGATGTCTGTCAGTGTGTCTGCTTCAGCCCTCTGCGCATGCTGCTTGATCCAGTATTACAGTCCAGTGGTATCCCCCCACACCCACCACTGGGGTCCCCAACCACCCAGCACCCCAGTCAGCGGTGGGCAGCGCCTGCCGCATGCTGCCTGTGCCCACCAGCTGACAGCGTACAGTACTGTCTGGCCACCTATTGGTCCACTGTGTGGGCCAATGGACGTACAGACCATGCTGTATTACACAGGCCCAATATGAGATGAACACGTCCATTCACATATCAAGCCTGTATGTCACAATATGGTCTTATATGCTCATTAGCTACGCGGTGAACCAATAATCGACAACAGTACTGCCGCTATCAGCTGGCGAGGACTGGGCGGCATCGCGGGCGGGTAGCCCGCCACCATCCACTGTGGGGGGTTACTGAGCGCGGGCACCCCAGTGGGTGATAGGTGGGGTACCACTGGACCCCGAGATAACAGTCGCTATATCCACCGAGCGATCAGGGCTGCGGGGGTTCCACTGACCACCAGGGATATACACCGCCGAAGCCCGCGATTGGGTGTTGGGAAGCGGTCCACTGGACCACCAGGGATTTAATTTTATGCCCACAATTGGGCATTGGGAAGTGGTCCACTGGACCACCAGGGATTTAATTCACTTATGCCCGTGATCGGGCATTGGGAAGCGGTCCACTGGACCACCAGGGATTTAAATCACATATACCCGTGATCGGGCAAAGGAGAGTGGTCCACTGGACACTGGACCACCAGGGAGATCATCCCTTATGCCCACGATCAGGCGATGGGAGAACACAAGCAGCTCCCAAGGCGGGGAGGTTGTGTACAATTTTCTGGTGGTGTACCAGCACAATGGCTGGCGTGTTGCACCCTGTAATATGGCAGCTCACCTGTGGGTGACCTGGACCTGTTCTTGGTTTTACCAGACACATCTTTGCACCTTGCCCTCTGAGGCCAAGCAGGTAGGTATGTGCTAAGAGCATGCACCACATCCCGGACTGAATATCGGGATGTGCAGCATATGCATGGGCACGCCCCTGCACTTGCGCTGCATACATTACTGTTGAACCCAGCTCATCAGGAGTTGCACAGCTCAACTTGCCCCATTGAATATCGCGCTGGGGCACGTTGATGGGTTGCACATGGTGCAACCTTGTTGCGCCATGCGCAACCCTTTTGAATATCCCACCCTCTGTGTTTAACCTCCCTTTTATATTGTACCTTTGCACAGCAACATGAAAACAGGATCGCTACCCCCCCCCCACACCGATTCAGCTGCCCTGGCAGCTTGTCTACACCTAACATCACAGTCCTCTGATTGTGACACTACTGTCTGTTACAGCCATACATAGAGGATTGTGAGGTATGGGGTAGACAAGCAGCCGGAACAGGTTAAATCTAATGAACAGTGATCCTGTTTTATGTAAAAGTGCATAGCTATAAAGAATATAAGAAAGCTAAATACAGAAAATATATGAACTATAAGCTGAAATGCATTTAAATACTTTGTTTTTCAGGATTTCCCTGTTGATATCGGAGGCTCTTTAAACACTAAAGCTAGATACGATACCAACAACCTGAAACAAGCGTTGACAACAATTATTCATGCTGCCATCCTTACTCTAGTTTCGTTCAAGCTGTAACACATTAGTATATATGTTTCATCACAGGCAACTCTTACAACAGGACTTGTTCAGTTAAGGTGGGTGTTTGGAATGCTGGCATAAACAACCGAAGGTGAAGTGCATCTAGTAACAAACACAATTATCCTAGATGTCAAAATCTATGACTCATCTCCACAAATAAAAAAAACTGTTCTGTCAATTTTTGATATACGTGTTTAAGAGGTGAACATATATATTTAGATATGACACTTCCCGACTTCTCCCCTCAGCTGGCGCTTGAGTCACCTAACCTGTTTTGTTTTCCAAAGGTGAACCAGTTTATTCAGTTTACTAGCAAAGCACTTGTATGGGGCATTTCATCACGAGCCACACCACAAATCCAGAAATAAATTTAGAATAGTTAATCTTGGTGGGGCATGAGTGCTGGCCCTCAGTTCATCTAGGCCTTTCTTTGATTTAATGTTTTGTCAGGTTTTTCCTCAAACCATCGTTAATGGCACACTTCTCAACAGCAGGCACTTGCAGTTAGCCATCTTAGTATTTTCTCCGCTTTACAACCCATACCCTATTCACTCCCTTCCCTATTAACCCATTTTGTTTTTTACCCTATTGTACAGCTCAAAATTCAATGTACACGGTAATTTGAATTGTACACCACAGTAGTTCTGTTAACAAATATCTTACCATATGTAAACTGAACACTCCCCTAGCTCTCATCCCTGCTACCCCCTAATGCACATACTTTTCACACTTTCCACATTACCAATTCTTTTTCAAATCAGTCACAAAATGCGAAGTGCTTAGATTGCTAAACAGTATCTTGGACTGCATAGCAGCTGGCTCAGACAATCTATCAATCAATCAATCAATCAATCAATCAAATCTTTATTTATTCAGGCGAACATCATTGAGCACAGCTCATTTGCAAGATGGACCTGATAAGGTCAAGGTTCAATAATTGGTACATGTATAGGAAGATTTAAAACACGTATATACTTATATACAGTAATCAAGGTTCAATAATTGGTATATGTACATGAATAATTAAAACACTTATATACAGAAATCAAGAACAGAAATTGTTTAAACATAACAGGATATGGTAGGAACATATGAGATGCACTCTAGGTAAACCAGTATATACATATCAACATTGGCAGTAAACATGGCATACATTCAACATGATATACCCAAGATTCCAAAGATCCAAGGGAAGTCAATGTGGACAAAGAGAAATAGTGATTGGATGACTGAAAAGGTGGTCATAGACTGAGACAAGTGACATGGTAGGAAGAATGCGCATGACTAGAGCAGGGGCTGGTGCTAGAACTGGGAGGTGAAAGGCAGTGATAAAGGGCTAAGGTAGGAGCCTGGAGTTAATGGGAGAAGATTATAGCCAAGGGTGAGGTATCTGTGGAGATGAATTCTAGGGAAGTGAATTGCCATGATATGATGGCAGCCTGAGAGGGGAAGGAAAGAACTGCGAATAAACTAGAACTTGTGGAAGCAATTGCATTTTCAGGAAGAGACTTAGGTATAGATGCTTGAAGGATGCTAAGGATACCCGGTTGATCAGCTTCAAGGACTTTTGAATCGTGTTCCATGATATAGCTAGATTATAGCTGATAGCAGATCTCCCATGCCGGTGTTGACTTTAGGCACTTTGAGCATAATGAAATGTATAGCTTCTTAGGGCGTGGGTGCCAGCTGTGGCCTGTCTTGAAGCAGTCTAATATATAGTTTGGAAGCATCTTAGTCAAAATTCTGTATGTCCACACTGCAGCATTTCTGTTTCTTCTGAGATGTAGAGATGTCCAACCGACTGCTGCATAGAGAGCAATGGTGAGTGTTAAATGGTAGATCTGTTATGAACCTCAGAGCTCTGTGGTATAGTGTATCAATTTGTATAGGTAGGAGATAGGGCAGTGACTATAGAGAAGTCTGCATAGTCAATTACTGAGAGAAATGTGGCCTGGACCAACCTCATTTTGGAATCTCTGTTTAGAAAGTGCCTTATTCTAAAAAATAGACCAAGTCTCTGGCAAGCTTTTTAAAGTTCTTCAATATGAACTGTGTAGTCAAGTTTGCTATCTATCCACACCCCAAATACTTGAATTTTCTACATAATCAAGGCTTTCACCAAGGATAGTGGATAGCTGGGGAGGTTGTTTAGTAATGAGGATTTGTATGGCTTTGGGTGGAGAAAAACATTGCTTTTGTTTTCTTTGCATTTAAAAGCTTTTCCAATAATTGATGTTGTAGTATAGAGAATTCTGTTTGTAAACTTCACAAGCTGTAGCAGGCGATGGGTTGCTGACATATAAAACAGTGTCATCTACGAACAAGTGTACAGTGGCTGGTAAGATTGAATCAATATTGTTAATATAAATGGCGAAAAGGATAGGGCCCAGGATAGATCCTTGTGGAACTCCTCTTAGAAGTGCTTTTAGTGGAGATAGGTCTCCTTCAGCTTTCACTTGCTGTGTTCTTCCTGTTAGGTAACACCTGAACCATGTAAGGAGGATGGATCCAAGCCTATGGAGTGCAAGGAAGAGAGTAGCAGCTCATGGTCCACCGTATCAAATGCCTTGCTTAGATCAAAGAATACAGCACAACGCTATTCTTTTTATCCAGTTCGGTTTGCCAATCGTTTGTAACTTTAGCCAGTGCAGAAATAGTACTATGCTTAGACGAAACCGGATTGTGCTGGATTTAAAAGATTAGATTCTTCAAGGTAATCTCTTAATTGGATGCTTACCAGTTTTCTAGCAGCTTAGATAGTACTGGAAGGATAGAGATTGGCCTATAGTTGTTAAGGTCCATGGGGTCCCCTGATTCCAGTAGAGGAAAACTTGGGCTGTTTTCCAAGTTGCAGGAATAGAACCAGATTTTAAGGACAAGTTAAAAGGTGTGTTAAAGGAACTGCAAGTGCATGCATTGCAATCTTTAGAAAGTGAGGGTCAAGGAGTCATCACCTGCACTTTTTTATATCCATCTGAGATTAGATCCTCCACTTGTTTCAACAGAATCGGTTTGAAGGAGAAGGAGGATTCAGCTAACTGAGATCCTGTACTGGGAGCTTAACTGAGCATGTAGCAGATTGGCTGGAGAGGTATCAAATGCAAGGCCAGCGGTTGTAAAATGATTATTGAATGCATCCAGTATTTCCATTCTGTCCAAGATTGTCACCTTGTTGTGGTGCATTTGAGCTGGTAGTGAAGTGCTAGGATCTTGTCCCGTTATGCCCTTAATAGTGCTCCAGAACCTGGCAGGATTGTGGTATGAGGAGTTGAGTTCAGCCATGTAGTAGCAGCCTTAGCATCCCGTACTTTCTTGGTACAGCTATTCCTGGCTTTCTTAAATATCAACCAGTCATTTGGGTTCTTAGTCTTCCTTGCCTTTTCCAAAGCTTATCTCTCTCAAGCAGGGCTGATTTAAGGTCAGGTGAAAACCAACAACAAGATTTGATTTTAATTGAACTCTAGTAATTGGTGCATGAGTGTTAAGGGCATCTAGTATTATGCTATTTAACACCTGATGAGCTTTTCCACTGAGTCTGCTAGATAGAACTCTTGCCATCTTGTAGAGTGATTTAGATCATGAAGATATGCCTCAGAGTTGAAAGTTTTCTTGGATCTCCTCAGTAGGAATTGCTGGGGTGTTAGTTTACGGATGACCTTATTCAGCAATAAGGCAGTGGTCACTTATGTCACTGAACAGCACTCCAGCGTGCGTGAAGAGGTGGGGTTTGTTCACCAGCATGATGTCAAGTAATGTGCTGTTGCTCAGATTTTTTTTGTTGATTCTTGTTGGTTCATATATAAGTTGTGAAAAACCATATGTATCACAAAATGATACTAAAGGAGCTGCGGCCTTGGATAGCCAATTAAGGTTTAGATCACCTAGGATTATGGTCTCTTCAGTATCCATCTTGATTTGATTCCCCAGGTGGGCTAGAAGCATATGATCCGCTGAAGGGGGCCTGTAGCTGTCAACTAGCCGAAATGCTGCAGTGTTGGAGAGAGCCACTTTGAGGGATAGACATTCAAATTCTTTGGGCATAGATGTTGCATCTAAGCAAGCCCAGGCTCCTTAAGATTGCAGCCCCTTTCATCACTGCTCCCCTAGCCAGGATTTTCACGCTCTCCTTGTGCCAGGGTTATATCCCTGACATATGGAAAACAGCTAGGATTAATCCAGTCTTTAAAAAAGGAAATCGTAAAGACCCCTCAAACTATAGGCCCATTGCCATCCTGTCTGTCCTAAATAACATTCTTGAAAAAATTGCAGGCTGCCCAGACAATTGACTTCTTACAGAAACATAGAAACATAGAATTTGACAGCAGATAAGGACCGCTTGGCCCACCCAGTCTGCCAATTTCCCTACCTAATGGGTAAGCTGCAGATCCTAGTTAACCAGCAGCCTACTTCTTTCTACCCCCACCCCATAGAATTGCCTTATGACTGTCCCATGCATGCTTGAATTCAACCACTGTTTTTCACTCCACAACCTCCTCCAGAAGGTCGTTCCATGCATCCACAACCCTCTTTGTGAAAAAATACTTCCTTACATTACCTCTGAGCTGCCCCCCATCTTCAAATTGTGCCCACTTGTTCTTGCTCACCTCTTTTTTTGAAAGATGCTACCCTCTTGGACTTTGTTGATTCCCTTGAGGTACTTGAAAGTTTCTATCATGTCCCCCCTCCCTCCTTTCCTCAAGGCTATACATATTAAGCTCCTTTAGTCTCTCTTCATATGTCTTCTGGTACAGACCTTGCACCATTTTAGTTGCCCTCCTCTGGACAGCTTCCATCTTGTCTATGTCCTTGTGGAGACTGGGTCTCCAGAACTGCACAAAGTACTCCAGATGGGGTCTCACCAGCTATCTGTACAGAAAGATAACAACTTCCTGCTTTCTACTGCTGATGCCTCTCCCTATGCATCCCAGTATCCCCCCAGCCCTCCTTACTGCCCTCTCACATTGCCTGTCCACCTTTAAGTCATCTGATATGACTACCCCCAGGTCACTTTCCATTTTTGTTGTTGTTAGTATCTCACCCCCCATTGTGTACTCTTCCCCTGGGTTTTTGTTTCTCAGGTGCATTATCTTGCACTTCTTAGCATTACATTTAAGCTGCCATACATTTGACCATTCCTCTAACCTTGTCAAGTCCCTTCTC
Source organism: Neoceratodus forsteri (assembly GCA_016271365.2). Lineage (NCBI taxonomy): Eukaryota > Metazoa > Chordata > Ceratodontiformes > Ceratodontidae > Neoceratodus > Neoceratodus forsteri. The sequence continues at coordinate 116,415,267 of JADMNL010000025.1, forward strand.
ATCCTTTCCACCCCACCTTGTGCATCAACTCTGTTGCAGATCTTTGTGTCATCTGCAAAGAGACATACTTTTCCTTCTAGTCCCTCTGCAATGTCACTTATAAAGACATTTAAGAGGACCGGTCCTAATATTGAACCCTGCGGTACCCCACTAGTAACCCCCCTTTCTTCAGAGTGGACTCCATTTACTATTACCCTCCGTGTCCTATTCTTTAGCCAATTCTTCACCCAGGCTATAATCTTGGGACCCACTCCCAGGCTGGCTAACTTGTATATTAATCTTTTGTGTGGGACTGAGTCAAATGCCTTGCTAAAGTCTAGGTAGGCCATGTCCACAGCCCCTCCCTGATCTACTACTTTGGTCACCCAGTCAAAGAAATCTACTAGATTTGTCTGGCATGACCTTCCTGCTGTGAATCCATGCTGCCTTGGGTCCTGTGCCCCTCTGGCCTCTAGGCCTCTAGAAGCTAGTTCTACTCACCACTGCCCAGCATGGTTTTCACAAAGGTCATAGAACCACTACCGCCCTCCTCAAATTCACGTCAGATACTCAAGTGGCTATGGACTCTGGCCTCCTCACCGGTGCAATTTCATTGACATGACTAAGGCGTTTGACCTAGTTGATCACTCTATCCTTCTAGCCACCCTGGGATCACTTGGTTTCTCAACTAACGTTGTTAGATGGTTTGGGAACTACCTAGCTGATAGATCTCAAATTGTGAAATACAACTCTACCTTCTCGGACAAAACCACCATAAATATCGGAGTACCGCAAGGCTCCATCCTTGGGCCCTTAATTTTCTCTCTTTTCATAAATAACATCTCTACTGACCTCCACAGGACAGCCTCCCTGCTATATGCTGATGACATTGTGCTGTATGCTAGTGCTAAAAGCATTGATGACATAAACAAACGGCTCTCTCTCTTAACTTCCAGCTAATACAAAAGTGGCTATTTACTCACAAACTTGTACTAAATGAGTCTAAAACCCAAGTTATGCTCTTTGGATCAATGGTGAAGCTCAAGCATGCCCATCCTAAATTCAAAGTCACCTCCTTAAATGGCTCAGTAGTTGGGGTAGTAACCTCATTTAAATATCTGGGCGTCACCCTTGATCCATCATTAAATTTCGACTCACACATCAATCTGACTTGCAACTGGTACATGCCAAACTTGGAATAGCCTACCGAACCAGCTATATGCTCACTCCCTCAGCAAGGCATACCATTGCCCATGGCATACTCCTACCATCACTTACCTATGGTGCTACAACATATGTTTCTGGGTGCAAATTGATCCTTAGGAAATGGGATGTTACGTATAGCAACATCTGTCGCTATGCCTCCTCCTCACATCGACTGAAACACCACTCTCTCCTCTATTCTGAACTGGGATGGCTTCCTCCCACTGAACTAAGGCTACATGCTTATGGCTCTATCATTGACAATATGGTCCATCTACAGATCCCTAAATCCCTGGCAGGCCTTTTCCAAAACCTGACTCCATGCTATGGATTGCGTTCCACTGACCAGGCCCCTGTTTTCATCCCCAGACACTGCACCACCAAAGGTGCTAGTGCTTTCACCTGCCATGCCCCCAAATACTGGAACTCCCTTCCACTAACCTTGCACCAATCAACATCCCATGCGTCTTTTAAAAAAGGACTATATACTTATCTTGAAACTTCCCACAAATGCTCGTGTTTCAAACCCCCCTAGCTCTTCCCATCCCAGCCTTACCTCTCCTTTCTTATCTGCCCCCTATACGCAATGCACTTCTCTTTTACCTCCCCTTTGCACTTCTCCTTTACCTCCCCTTTTCCGAGTCTCTTACTTCTATCACTAATATCCCTCCCCTAAGTTAACTTTTCAATCCTTTATTAGTACTGAACATTTTATTATGTATACTGAAAATGTTATTATGTTGTGTTTCTTCTTCCTCACAGCAAACTGTGGTGGAATTTTAGTTACTGTACAGCTCCATGTTGTTTTTCTATTTTCCCACACTGTTACCATTACCTCCTTGTTTTTAGCTAATTTCTTGCAGCATGCTTGTAAACTGTTGTAATGATTCTTGTTGTACTTGTATTTGGAATGTCATCCCTGTAATGTTGTTTTGTATCCCCCCAGGTCATGCCTGAAAATAGTCATTGCTATGGCTAGTGCACTTACCCGGTTAACAAAAACTAAATAAAAATAAAATAAATAATTTTTTTCTTTTTCTGATTGTTATTACTTGTGTAACCCCTAGATGGCGCTATCCCAGGGGCTACTACCCCTGCCTGATTTGCCACTAACAGGTTGAGGGGCCTGGATCCAATGGCGGGTGCCTCCACCCAGAGGTCAGGGTTTGCAATAGTTAAACTAACTTGGTCACAGCCCTCTGGGACACTGCAACCCCCCTTTCTTCCCACTAGTGGCCCACACAATATATCAGAATTACCTTCACAGTATACACTTACCCCCAGGTCTGGTTCCGGCACTGGGACCTCCTGTGAAATGAGATACAGTGCAACAATCACAGTACAGTACTTTAACATAGACAAATACCTCAGGCAGTATAACTTTGCTGAAACAAGCAGCTCTGATTTATTTAGGGGATATAACAAGGACAGGGAAATCAGGTTAATTAGCTTATCACTCTAATAATCTACCTATGGCTCTGTGCACAGGCCTATCCCTATCAGTTACTGTCCCTGGGTCACCCAAGCCCTAGTAGCTAGTCAAACCGTGCAGCTGGTAGGGGCCCTTTCACCTAGAGAAAGGAGAATTAAACAGTCAGCAGTACAGTAATTCCATTTGGATTTAATGTGGCAATTCAACAGGGGCGACCCTGAATTAGTACTCGACCTCCAAATAAGATAGGGTCCTTCAATGTCAGCAGGGCTCACTTGAGGTACACAAACCTCTTCACACATCCATATAAAAGAAAGCACTATACCAGGCAGGCTGCATCTGTATCCGATCTGCAATACTGCACAATACCGGGAGAACACACAGCAGATTCAGTTCCTGACAGACAGAGTGCAAATTTTCAGCAATTCCTCCAGTCTTCTACAGGGTGAGCCTGGTTTCTACTCTTCAGAGATCCTTTGATTCTTTTCAGGGCAGATTCAGTCCTAACAAGCTGTTACACAAGCTGCAGACCGAACTCTGGGCCTTACACACGTTTTTTGACTAAAACTGCACACTGAAAAAGCACAGGGCTCCTTCCTTCTTCACTGCCAAAGCTCAACTGAAACTCCAACCGACAAAACCGGGCACTTCCTTTGAGTTCCTCCCAGTTCTTGACTGGATTGGCTGTCACTCACAATAGACTGCTGCTTTTGGTCCAAAAAGGCACTGAAGTCTAAACTACATCTCCCAGAGTCACTGCCCATACAATCCTCTTGTGGCTGGCTCAGATTATGAGTCCAAGTTCTGATTCGTCCAAGGCACCATTTTAGAGCTAGCTTACCCCACACTGATTGGTCCAGTTCAGCAGTTCAAAACTAGAATGGGGAACTAGCAGACACAGTTCTGACTGCAAAGAAAGCAGGTTAGACAAACTGTAATTTCATTATTACTCTAAATAATTTCTGGCAAACAGTTACATCTTTCAGATAGGTTCCTTTGCACTCCTAGTGACTGCAAAAATTAAGTGAATTGGCAGCAGCTCGAGTGGTACTCAGAAAGCACACAGTCCCCCATACAAACTAATTATGTCTGCAAGCAGACAGCTCTTAAAGAGACAGTACCAGAGGCTCTAAAAACACTCACTGATAAATGGCTTAAATGCCAAACACCATTCAGGCTTGGAGCATTCAAGCAAGCTCCTGAAGTCTTTTGGGAACCCCCATTTGCAGGGGTTACACCCTTCCTAGCCTGGGAAAGCTTAGCGTCGCGTCAAGCAAGTACCCATAAATTTCAACTGCAACCATATACATTTGCATTAGGCCGCACATGTAATCATCAGTCAATATATCATTTTACCAAGAATACATTTCTGAAACATTGCAGTCGTCACTCTTTACACAGTATTACATACACATTGTACCATAACTCAAGTTATTACCTCTTGTACATGAAACCTGAAGAGAGAGGCCCTTCCCTATCAGTTACCTTTGGGCTGGATGGGCAAGAGCACCATACTTAGAGGCAACACAAGTAACTTGGAGTTAGCTACTGATGCTCAGTTTGGGCAATGAGCTCGGGGACACATACACTCCTTTATGGACAACATTGAGAGGCAAGTCCACAGGCCTCCCAAGTGAATCATAACTGAGGTGCACCACAGGCTTTACAGCTCGACCAGTCTTTCTAGGGGAACTGTTATAGTCTCTGCACTCTGAGCCTCATTTTCAGCATTGTCCTCACTTGTCAGGAGTCTCCATGGGGTAGAGAGGCTAGAACTTGGGGCACTTTCAGCTCCAGGAGTTACAGTTTCTGAGTCCACAACATTTGGCTCGCATGGAGAGCTTTCGGACACTGGCAGTGGACTGTCAGGGCACTCAAAATACTCTTCTTGTTCGGTGTATTACCAGTCTGCCCCAATCTATCATTTCCTCCCCTGAAAGCTCAAACAGTTCAACCATGCACAATGATTCCATTTCATCTGATCTGATGCTTTGCACTTCACTTTCTGGGAGCATTGGCTCCAGGGATGAAGCTGGGGCTTAGACAGTCCAGAAGGCCCAGCTTTGTCTCCAGTATTGACTAGGGATTGCCCCAAACAATTGACTCAGTTAGTAGAAGGATAGTATTCAAAGTCATCTCACTTTCTTCCGATATGGACTGACAGTCATGCTCAACTGGGACTTGTGGAGGGAACACTTTAACTTTGCTTCTGTAGGTGCAGACTTTCTTGATCTTTTCTTAGCAGCAGCTCTAGTCACTGGTCCAGAGGGGCATCTTCTAGGGCTCAGACTCAATTAAGATTTGTCCAATGGGCAGTAAATGATTTCTATGCATTGTTTTACATCTTTTGAATTATTCTCAGGCCTTACTTTGTACACTGGCAGATCATCTAGTTTGCCCACTACAATGTGAGGGAGATGGTGCCATCTATCAGCAATCTTGTGCTTGCCATGCAGTCCCAGATTTCTTAGCAATACCCGATCTCCTCCTGGAGTTCCTGTCTTTCACCTTTTATCATACCTTTCTTTGTTGGCCAGATTTCTTTTGGCAGCCATGGTTTGAGCCAGTTGAGTACGCATGAGTTAGCTGGGCCTTTAACTTTTGCACATACTGTAAATAGTTGTCAGCTTGAACCCCATCAGGAGAGACCCAAAACACACATCTACTGGTAGTCGAGCTTCTCTTCAAACATCAGGCGGTAGGGGAGAATCCAGTGGCATCACTTTTGGTGCAGTTATAAGCATTACCAGGGTGCTAATTTGTTGCTCCATCTAGGCTTGTCCTTTGGGTGCAGGTGCCTAGCATATCTAGCAAAGTGCGGTTGAAGCGTTCAGGCTGTGGGTCCCCTGGGGTGGTAAGGAGTGGTTCTGGACTTTCGCACTCCCACAGAGAAAGCATCTCTTTGATCAGACGACTCTCAAAGTCTCTCCTTGATCAGAATGGATTCTTTGTGGAGCCCATAGTGAACAAAAAGTTTTCTACAAGTACTTTGGCCACAGTGGATGCTTTCTGGTCTTTGGTGGAAAGCTTGGGCATATCTCGTGAAATGGTCAGTGACCACCAGCACATTACTGATATTTCTTTGATCTGACTCCAAACTCAGAAAATCAATACAGACCAGCTCCATGGGTGCACTGGTGGTGATGTTAACAGGGGGCAGCCCTCTGGGACAAAGCTTTCCTCTGTAAGCAAGCGACTACAAGTTCGAATGTGTTGCTCCACATCAGCCCCATCTTAGGCCAATAGAATCTGGATCTCACCAAGTCAAGTGTTCTGTCTATACCAAGGTGCCCCATGTGGTTGTGCAAGGACCTCAGTACTGAGTCTCGAAAGGCAGTGGGCAGCACTAGTTGTTGTTTGTCTACTTGTCCCCTCTGTCTACTGTTTCTCTGTATAACAGTTTATTGATCAGTTTCAACTTAGGACCTTCTTTGTATAACAGTGCAGTTCTCAAATCAGTGCAGCGTAATTTGGACACATCTTTTCCTGCATAGAGGCTTCTAAAGCTGCTTTGATCATGGGATCGGGGATTGAGCCCTCGAATACTGTCATTGTCCAGCTGAGGCAGTGCACCAATGTCTATTGCAGAAAAGTGGCAATAAGCAGCAGGTATGCAATTCTCAGAGGGTCCCAAGCAATCCACCATGCAGTCCACTCGTCCGTGGACATTTGTTCCTCCCTGTCAAACTTCGGCAGAGTGCCGAATGTCAGGTTCTGCCAATCGGACCCAATCATTCTGGGAACAGGCCTCGGAGAGACATCAGCATCTATGTGGTTCAGACCTGCTCGGTATTCGAGAGCATAGTCATATGTAGATAATGCAGAAAGCCACCTATGGCCAGTGGCATCCAACTTAGCTGAGGTCTGCACATAGGTCAAAGGATTATTGTCAGTTTTACTAGTATTTTAGCCCCATACAAGTACTCATGGAATTGGTCAACAATAGCCCACTTCAAAGCTAGGAACTCTAACTTATGTACAGGATAGTTCTTTTCGGATGGGGTCAGGCTTCTACTGGCAAAGGCCACTGGTTTCAGGCCATTCTCGTGCTCTTGGTACAACACAGCCCCCAACCCTTGCAAGCTAGCATCAGTGTGCAGGACGTAAGGTTTTCTTGGATCGGCATAGGCCAGCACTGGAGCATGGGTAAGTTGATATATGATCTCATGAAAAGCAGTCTCACAATCAGGAGTCCAGCGGGCTCCAAATACTTCACTCGGATGAAAATACACTCTTTCAGTCTTGAGGGACGCTGACTTTTGGTATTTTTTGTGGGTTGGGGGATACCCTTGAGTAAGGTTAAGTAAAGGGCGGATCACTCTTGAATAGTCCTTGATGAAGCGCCGATAATAACCACAGAATCCAGGAATCTTTGCAGTTCTTTTAGATTTTGGGCTGTGGCCAGGTGGTCAAGGCCTCAACTTTACTTGGGTCGGTCTCTATTCCCTCGGTGGATACTATGTTACTACTTACTGATGTTTGAAAGAATTGACACTTATCAATGGACAGTTTAAGGCCAAAGTCCTCCAGTCGGTCCAATACCTTAAATAATCTGCTCTCATGTTCCTCCAGTGAGCTGCCAAACACAATAACATCATCTAGGTATACCAGGCACTCTAGTAAGTTCATGTCCCCCACTGCACGCTCCATCAATCGTTGAAAAGTGGCTGGGGCACCTGAAATCCCTTGAGGCATCCTCATGAATTCATAGAAGCCAAGCGGACAGATAAAGGCCGTCTTCTCACGGTCCTCTGGGGCCATCGGGATCTGGTAGTACCCACTGCGGAGATCCAGCACAGAGAACCACTTGCTCCCGTTTAGGCAGTCCAAAGCATCCTGAATGCGGGCATTGTGTACTGATCAGGGATAGTCCGCCCGGTTTAAGGTGCGATAATCACACACATCCTTACTGTTCCATTCTTTTCCTCACTACCACAATGGGGAAGCATAAGGGCTTCTGGATTCTTGTATTACACCAGCAGCTAACATCTCTTGCAGATGCCGTCTCACATCATCTATGTCAGCAGGTGCCAGGCGTCGAGACCTCTCACGAAATGGTCTTTCGTCATGCAGCGGATATTGTGCTCAGCTCCTTGCACGCATCCTACATCCCATTCCTTTAAAGAAAACACCTGGTCTCTCTGGGCAAGCTTCTCCTGATCCTCACTTTCCATTCAGCTGGCAGCGGGAGTCGGAAATCAAACAAGTCAGGCATTACTCTGTCATTCTTCCTTGAACTCTTGCTGCTGGGTAGCACTGCAGTGTCTGCACAATGCACATTAGCCAGGATGCAACCTCTGTTTACTCGAATGTCTCTTTCAGACACATTATGAACTTGGACCATTACCCTTCTGGCATAAGCATGGGCTCTAGCGGGCAAAATACTAAGGCTTGACCAGCAGTCCCTCTGGCAATTTTCCATCGCCTGGTGCATCCAACATTAATATTTTATTCTTAACATCCTTTCTGATACGGACCTCTCCTGTAAGGTACACTGGGCATTTGGCGCCAGGATCAGAGACTCAGGATCCTTCTTCCATACAATTCCGACCGGTTCCTCTGGTTCTGTTTTTCAGCATCTCTGTGCCTCATAGGCCTTCTTAATTAAAGCGGAACTCTTAAAGCTCTACTAGTCTTTGACCCTGTTTTTATAACACAACTGTCACCTTCGAAACATATGAGCATTTGTTCCAATCAACAAAGGGACACCATCATACAGTCCAGTGGGGGACACACTAAGGCTAGAGGTCTCTACTTGTTCGGCCACTCCAGCCACGGGGTGGGAAAGACAGCCAAATTCAGATATACCGGAATAGGGTAGGCCTTCTCCATTAACCCCATACATGCAGTCCTTCTAATGGTTGTAAGGGTACGTCTGACAAATGCTTCTGATACCAATCCTGGAACATAATTGTCACTTGGGAGCCACTGTCTAATACAGCTCTTGTAGACACTCCATTCACCTTTACAGTGGTCTCCATGGAGGACCCCTATTCTGGACCAGTCTGGAGAGGCGGTAGTGGGGGCCTGGGCAACTGACCTTGCCACAAGGGCGTGAATTAGCATTTTGGTGCCCTCACTGGGATCATGTCGTGCACCTCTTAACCACTGATTTGTTCTCCAAGCTCTCCTTGTAGCCTATATGCAACTTTGTCAGTGTCTTTTGGGGACTGGCATTCCTTTTCATGTGCCCATCTTTCCCACAATTATAGCAAAACATACTTTCTGGAGTTTGAGCTGGCGAGGCGCACACTGGGAGCCAGGGCGGGTATTACTAACTGGAAACCTGGGTGCCATCTCTGTCTGTGGGCGTGATAAGCATTTGGAGACATTTCGTCAGTTTCTCCACTTCCATGGTCAAGGAATTGAGTTTGGAGCTGTTATCAGCAGGAGATACATGGGTGGGTACCCCACACCCCATAGCAGATGCAGTCGGATATAGGCCAGGGCCCGTACTTGCAGGCGTGGCCTTCATAAAGGACTGTTTTTGAATTCGGATCTCTCTCAACAGTTCGCCCCATTGTGGCATATCTTTTCCTTGTCAGAGCACTCATTGACTGTCAACCTCTGCCCTGAACTTCACTTGATGGGTCACCCTCAGTCACTCGGGTCGTAGCCACAGCTGTTGGTGCAGGTACCTCCCAAGGTCGCCTTTTCTCAACTCCTCGAATTTCTCTCATTAACTCATCATAGGAGGGTGGGGATTCCAGTCGATTTGCCAGGCGTAACTGAAGCAACAGCAGTTCTGAGAAGGGGCAGACTTAGGATTCTGTCCAGTCTGGTTCGGTCCAGTTCAATCGCTGGCAAACTACCCTTTCTGAGGCATTCTTGCAACAATTTTTCCAGCCGAGAGCGTACACAGACAACAACTCCCTTGGTACTGTTGTGCATTTCTTACTCTCCACCATAGGTCCTCATCAGAATCTGGGCTCCCATACACATTCTCCAAGGCCTCAAGATAGGCCTGTGCAGTCGCTTCAGGGTTACTGGCCCGTTTAGCACGGATGGTAGCCAGGGCAGGACCTCGGAGGCTCTCACTAACCCTCTTTCGCTTTTCGCCTTCCGAGCATTGCCATTCTAGCACTTGGGGTGCAACATAGTCTATCCAGGTCTCCCAGTCATCCTCCCCTTGGGGGGTGGGGAGGGTGCCAGAGAAGATCCTCAACCTTCGGTAAGAGTCGTGACTAATGGCAGGTGCAGAAATAGGAGTCTGCATTGGTTCAGCCACCATTACGGGCACTGGAGCAGGAGAGGGTGTTGGGGGAGGAACACCCCCAGGTGGCAAGAATAGTTTCTTCAAGTCCTCCACAGTTTTCCCCTCTCCCAGCAACCATTCAGCAAATTTCTCCTCAAAAGTTTCAGATAGTGGTGGGGGCTGATTCCCCCACGGGTCTTTACTGTCCTTAGTTATCACTCTCCAAGCAGTGAGGGCTCCCTCTGGGGTAATGGTCTGTGGCACTTTGGAGCTATCTATGGGATCCTTAAACTCTACTAGGCCAGGAAAGTGTGGGTGAGCAGATTAGCATGCCGACCCACCACCACAGGGTTTTGTAAACCTTCCACCTTGGAAAGTACTCCTGCACAGTGTCCGTATTGATACCCAGGGATGTCCAGGATAAGCATAGCATTTTAGAGTCGATCTCCTCCCAGTACACCCTCCACCAGCGGTGCACAGCCACTTCTGTCGAGGTACCCATTTTTTTCTTAACAGTGGTTAGTAAATATGGCCACTAGAGGACACACAATCCCAGCGGTGAGCCTCCAAGATGTAACCCCTAGATGGCGCTATCCCAGGGCTACTACCCTGCCTGATTTGCCACTAACAGGTTGAGGGGCCTGGATCCAATGGTAGGTGCCTCCACCCAGAGGTCAGGGTTGCAATAGTTAAACTAACTTGGTCACAGCCCTCTGGGACACTGCAACCCCCTTTCTTCCACTAGTGCCCACACAATATATCAGAATTACCTTCACAGTATACACTTACCCCAGGTCTGGTTCCGGCACTGGGACCTCCTGTGAAATGAGATACAGTGCAACAATCACAGTACAGTACTTTAACATAGACAAATACCTCAGGCAGTATAACTTTGCTGAAACAAGCAGCTCTGATTTATTTAGGGGATATAACAAGGACAGGGGAAATCAGGTTAATTAGCTTATCACTCTAATAATCTACCTATGGCTCTGTGCACAGGCCTATCCCTATCAGTTACTGTCCCTGGGTACCCAAGCCCTAGTGGCTAGTCAAACCATGGCAGCTGGTAGGGCCCTTTCACTAGAGAAAAGGAGAATTAAACAGTCAGCAGTACAGTAATTCCATTTGATTTAATGTGGCAATTCAACAGGAAGCGACCCTGAATTAGTACTCACGACCTCCAAATAAGATAGGGTCCTTCAATGTCAGCAGGGCTCACCTGAGGTACACAAACCTCTTCACACATCCATATAAAAGAAAGCACTATACCAGGCAGGCTGCATCTGTATCGATCGCAATTACTGCACAATACCGGGAGAACACACAGCAGATTCAGTTCCTGACAGACAGAGTGCAATTTTCAGCAATTCCTCCAGTCTTCTACAGGGTGAGCCTGGTTTCTACTCTTCAGAGATCCTTTGATTCTTTTCACAGGGACGATTCAGTCCTAACAAGCTGTTACACAAGCTGCAGACCGGAACTCTGGGCCTTACACACGTTTTTTGACTAAAACTGCACACTGAAAAGCACAGGGCTCCTTCCTTCTTCACTGCCAAGCTCAACTGAAACTCCAACCGACAAAACCGGGCACTTCCTTTGAGTTCCTCCCAGTTCTTGACTGGATTGGCTGTCACTCACAATAGACTGCTGCTGTTGGTCCAAAAGGCACTGAAGTCTAAACTACATCTCCCAGAGTCACTGCCCTACAATCCTCTTGTGGCTGGCTCAGATTATGAGTCCAAGTTCTGATTCGTCCAAGGCACCATTTTAGAGCTAGCTTACCCCACTGATTGGTCCAGTTCAGCAGTTCAAAACTAGAATGGGGAACTAGCAGACACAGTTCTGACTGCAAAGAAAGCAGGTTAGACAAACTGTAATTTCATTATTACTCTAAATAATTTCTGGCAAACAGTTACATCTTTCAGATAGGTTCCCTTTGCACTCCTAGTGACTGCAAAATTAAGTGAATTGGCAGCAGCTCAGTGGTACTCAGAAAGCATACAGTCCCCATACAAACTAATTATGTCTGCAAGCAGACAGCTCTTAAAGAGACAGTACCAGAGGCTCTAAAAACACTCACTGATAAATGGCTTAAATGCCAAACACCATTCAGGCTTGGAGCATTCAAGCAAGCTCCTGGAAGTCTTTTGGGAACCCCCATTTGCAGGGGGGTTACACTTGTACTGTGCTTTTATTATCTTCTGACACTTTCACAGGCAAAGCCTGCAAAAGCAAGGAAGAATTGGTACTGATAGAGGTGGAGACTGAAATGTTTAAAATGTGATTGAGGTCACAAGATGTCTGAAAATTAGGCAGAAGAAGTATAGTTGCATAAAAATTTACTGTAACAGTAGATTTTTGATAGGATCTCTTGCAGCAGGTCACACCTATGGAACAGAGTACAAGAAAGGAAACTGGGACCTGTGAATGTAGCATTTGCTTATGTAAACGGATGGTTACTCCAGTATCTCAAGCACTGTAGTCCATACGCTTATTCCATCATATACTGTACAATCTTTTTATTGATGAATAAAAGCAGACAGCTGACAACAGGATATAACAGTTGTGCAAAAATGCAATTCTTCTGTGCAAAAAAAGATGATGAAAAGTGCTAGTCCATACAGTGCAAAGTGCAACAGCCAGTCCAAACAGGAAAAGCAGATCTTGCCCTAATATGTTTCACTCTTAAAGACCTTTTAAAAAACTCTTTTAAGAGTGACTGGGTAGCCCACGCACCCTTCTTAGTTCTCCCACTGGAGACCGGAGCAAACTGTCCCCTGCTAGGGAACTTAGGCGGTACAAAAGGTTCTTGCCAAAATGGAAGCAGAAAAGGAGTCCGCAGGTTACAGAAAGGTCTACCAGGGTCATGAGGAAGAAGGGACAGCATGGCCTGCTGCAAGAGATTCTCTAGAAGATCTACTGTTAGGGTACATTCTTACGTAACTGTACCATCTTACTTTGAGGGTATCTCTTGTAGCAGGCCACACCTATGGAACAAGTCCCAAGCAGTTCTGCCATAAAAGAAAGCAGTCTGGGCAGAGGAAGCCTGGAGTCTAGGAAAGGAGACCCTGAAGAATGGCTAGGCCAAAACTGGCCTTGCGCCTAGAGGCAATGTCCAGACTATAGTGCCTGGTAAAGGTGTGGACAGAACTCCAAGTAGCCACTGCACAAATCTCTGCAGCTGAGACATTCCTGAAACATGCAGCTGAAGCAGCCATACCCCCTGGTGGAATGGCCCTTGACATCTCCAGGAAGTTCCTTGCCGTAATTCCTATAACAGAACATGATACAGTTGGCCAACCATTTGGACAAACACTGCTTTGAAACAGGGGTGTCCTCTTTTCCAGGGTCGAAAGAAACAAACAACTGTTTGAACTTCTTTCAATCCTTCATAGAGTGCATATAGTAATGCAAAATTCTATGCACATCTTAAGTGTGGAACAATGCTTCCCCTGGAATGGCATGCTCTGGAAAATGAACAGGTAGGTAGCTGGATTGATTCAGGGTAAACTCAGGCATTACCTTATGAAGAAGTTTAGGACTGATATGCAAAGACACCCTATCTTTGTGGAAAACCAAATAAGGTTGCCCACACATCAGCGCCTGTAGCGAAGAAATCCTATGAGCAGAAATAATGGCAATTAAAAATAACGTTTCCACGACAGAAAGTGCAGCTCACAAGTTGCAGCAGGCTCAAAAAGAGCAAAGTACATTTTTCCAACATGAAATTTAATGGAGGGATAGGATTGCAGATAGGAGACTTCAGGTAAAGGATGCCTCTCATAAAACTATGGAACGCCGGCCTGGTGGCGCTGAGGGCTAAGGCACTGGACACCTTACCTCATGCTATGCCAGCGACCCAGGTTCAAGAATGACTTTGGGTCATCAGAGAGCCATCATGGGGGGGGGAGTGGGATTGAGTAGCCACAAGGCAGCTCTCCCCTCCTGGGGTGGATGCCCGCATCCTCCGTAGTTCCGCTCCTACCAGGTGGAGGTCCAGTGGGAAGCATAGGCTAGAGAGGGTGGTGATGATAGCAAGGGTTGGGGTGGAAGGGGCAGAGCTAGTACCCGGGGTGCGTGCACCTCCACGCGCGTGCACATACGTGTCTGCCGGGGTCCCAGATCAGGGAGAAAAAGGGAAAAATTCCATTAAAAAAAAATATGGGATACTTCCAGTTGTACCATGTATGGCCATCAATGGGCACATGGAAATCAGAGATGGCAGACATGTGCACCTTAAAGGAAGAGTAGCCTATACCGGAGTCTGATTCCAAGATCAAGAGAAAGGATCCAGCTGGTGTGAAGCAGCCCATTGCGCAAATGCTTCCACTTCGTAAAATAAGTGGCCCTGGTAGAAGGCTTTCTAGCCACCACCAGGACATCAGCCACTTTGGGTAACACCCTAAACCAGGCAATGGCTATGTCCTCAGCAGCCAAGCATGAATGTGCAGGGACTTGAGGTCTGGAAGGACCAGGGTACCCTGGTTCTGGGAGAGCAAGCCGGTGCACAGAGTCAGAGGTATTGGAGGTTCCACTGCTAGCTGTTGTAGTAAGGGGAACCAGATCTGATTAAGGACAAAAGGGGGTGACAAGGATCATTGTAGCCCCTTCCATCTGCAGCTTGGTAGAGCCCTCTGAAGTAGTGGGAAGAGAGGGAAGGCATATAGAACCCCCTCCTTTCCAGGACAGGGACAATGTATCTTGCCAGAAAATACCAGGCCCTGGATCTGGCAAGCAAAAATGTGGCAGTTTTGTTTTGAGTGGGGACGCAAAAAGGTCCCGCTCTGGATGACCTCATCTGTTGAAGAGGTCTTCAACGACCAAGGTAAAGAGCTCCCACTTGTGTGTCTTTGACCTTGACCATCTTAGATCGTCTGCCAGGACATTTTGGATGCCTGGAACATGGACGGCTGACAGTTCTAGGCCATGGTCCAGAGCCCAATACCAGACTCTCATAGCTTCTCTGCAGAGGGGATATGAGTGAGTACCCCCGTACTTTTTGATATAGTGGATGACACTGATGTTGTCCAGCTGCACCAACAGAAGGCCCAGGGACAGCTGGGTCTGAAAGGGCTGAAGGGCCTCAAGTATCGCCCTCATCTCCAGAAGATTCATATGGAGAGAGGACTCCATCATGGACCACATCCCTTGTGTTTGGTGTGGCCTGAGATGAGCTCTCCAGCCCATCCCCGAAGCATCTGTGGTAAGAATCTGCTGAGGAGAAGGAATAATGAAAGGAACCCCCATGAGAAAATTGGTGGGTTCCATCCACCAGAAGAGAACTCTTTTCACTGGAAAATAGACCAGGACCTCTTGTTCCTGGTTGTCCATATGCTGGCCCCACTGGACTCTAAATGTCCATTGGGGAATCCGCATATGAAATCTGTCTAGAGGCACCGTGACTATGGTTGCTGCCATCATGCACAAGAGCTGGAGGAAGACTCTGACTGAGACATAGTGGCTGTGTAACAGCAGTCTGGCTTGGGTTATGAGACAGTCTTCCCTGTCCTAGGGAAGGAAGTGCAGGCCCTGAGGCATGTCCAGGACTGCCCCAATGTACTGTAGTTGCTGACCAGTTGACAGGATGGACTTGAGCAAGTTGACTGTAATGCCCATGTCTTGGAATAGGAGGTATAGTATGTTTCAGAGTTTGGATGAAGCTGTCCCTGGACAAAACTTTGAGCAGCCAATTGTCTAAATAAGGGAAGACATAGAATCCTTGTCTCCTGAGGGAAGCCACGACCACTACTAGGCATTTGGTAAACACCCGAGGAGTCGAGGACAAGCCAAAAGGCAATGCCTGAAACTGTAAATGTGCTCCCTGAAACTGAAATCTGAAATATTTTCTCTCATGTGGCACATATCTTGATGTGAAGATATGCATCCTGCATATTGAGGGAGCATATCCAGTCCCCTTTGTTCAGGAGGGTAACAACCCATGTAGGGTTACCAACCAGAACATTTTGTACTGGATGAGGAGATTCAGTTCCCTGAGGACCAGAATGTGCTGGAGGTTGCCTGTGCATTTTGGAACCAGGAAGAAATGGGAGCAGAACCTCCTGCCCTGCTGGACTTCTGGCACGGGTTCTATGGCTCTTTTCCTCAGCAGGGACTGAATCTTCTCCCAAAGTACAAGGATATGGTTGCAGGGTAAGAGGAAGGGACTGGAGGTCTCTCTGGGAGCCACTCTATGAGTTACAGAGTGTGACCATAGCTTATGAGCTGCAGCATCCAGCTGTCACCTGTGATTTCCACCCCCCTGTTTTGGTGCAGGGAGAACCGACCCCCTACAACCTCCACCAGATCCAGCGGGGGTGCAAGGAATCAGGCTGAGGAAGGGGCAGTAACTGGAGCCACCCCTCTTCCACTAGAACCTTTGCTGGAGGAGGGAGTCAGCCGGGCTGGGGCAGTTTTATATCTGGTTGGCTTGGAGGAGGGCCAGGGTCTGTGGGTAGCCCCACAAAAAGGCACCTGTTGGGCACTCCTAGGTTGAGTATGGTACATGGAGTGTACTGACTGTAGGATGCAGTCTGAGGTTTGTAAAGTTGGATAGGATATCCTGAACCTCAGCCCCAAACAATCTGTATTCCCTGAAGGGAGCATTCAGAATGGACATCTGAACATCCTGAGCAAACCTCAACACCCTCAATCAGAAGCATCGGTGAAGGCATATTCCGACTGTCACCACCCAGACAGAAGCATCTACTGCATCATAGGCCAAACGCAGGAAGTGTTGGCTGACATCTGCCCTAGATTTGAGGGCTTGGAGGAGCTGTTGGCTAGTCGATCCCACAGGTGGAGATTTGATCATCTCCATGGTTTGATCCCACAAGACATCCTGGTATTGGATCTTGTGGGCCATATAATTAAGGGTCCTAATGGCCAAGGTGGCAGACGTGAAAGCCCACTTTCCAAAGTGGTCCAGCTTCTGGGATTCCCTGTCTGGGGGAAGGTAACTCTGGTGTTTTGGCTGTTTAGAGTGGTCATGTGCCGCATTAATGACCACTGAGTTTGCCAGAGGCTGTTGCCCAAAGAAGGGCTTAACTCAAGGGGGCCCTGTATAATTTATCTGCTTTCCTAGGCATAGCCAGTATTAGATTCAGGTGATGCAAATAGCCATGGTGGCATCCTCAAAGGTGTCAATCAACAGGGAGGACCACCAGAGGGGAAGAGTTCAGCAGATGGCGGTAGGTTGGCACTGGCCGACGGAGGGGTCCAATTTCTCAGTTTCAAAACCTATGGTTGACTAAATCTGATGCTTGACTCCACTGGAAGACTGGTAATCCAGGGGAGACCAAGGTATGTATTTGGGGGTCTCTTCCCCATCAGAGGAAACCATGGAGAGAGATGGGGAAGCCCCATCATCCCCATCCTCAACAGACTCCTCATACTCATCAGGAGGTTGGAGGTCCAGGTGATAGTCTCCCTCTTCTCTCAGGTGAACGGGAGGTGTATAGGGTGCTGGCCGATGTGGGACAAGGTGTGGACCTCTGAGGATGTCAGGCGTTGGGTCGAGATGCGAAGGCCCGCATGGGGCTGGGTCCAGCAGAGCCAGAAGTCACGCCTGCATGAAATCCTATAGGGACACCAGCATACACTGAAAGTCTGCTGTCACTGACGTTAGGTAGCCTGGCAGCATCAGCTGGGGAGGAACCGGCGCTGGTATCGTTGGTGGAAGGATCAATGCCAGCGTTGGTTGAGGGGTCAGTGCTGGTACTGGCTGAGGCCAAACAGGGGTAAGAGAAGAGAAACATAGACTTTGACGGCAGATAAGGACCGCTAGGCCCATCTAGTCTGCCCATTTCTCTACCTACAGGATAGGCCTCAGATCCTAGTTAACCAACAGCCTATATCTTCCTGCCCCCCACAAGAATTGCCTTATGTCTGTCCCATGCATTCTTGAATTCTCCCACAGTTTTAGACCCCACAACTTCCTCAGGAAGGCTGTTCCATGCATCCACTACCCTCTCTGTGAAATAATACTTCCTCACATTGCCCCTGAACCGCCCTCCTTCTATCTTTAATTGTGTCCCCTTGTTCTTGCAAGTCTCTTTTTCTGAAAGATGCTACCCTCTTGGACTTTGTTGATTCCCTTGAGGTACTTGAAAGTTTCTATCATGTCCCCCCTCTCCCTTCTTTCCTCAAGGGTATACATATTAAGCTCCTTTAGTCTCTCCTCATACGGCTTCTCTTGCAGACCCTGCACCATTTTAGTTGCCCTCCTCTGGACTGACTCTATCCTGTCTATGTCCTTGCAGAGTTGGGGTCTCCAGAACTGGACACAGTATTCCAGATGGGGTCTCACCAACTGTCTGTACAGAGGGATAACAACTTCCTGTTTTCTGCTGCTGATGCCTCTCCCTATACATCCCAGTATACCCCAGGCCCTCCCTACTGCCTTCTCACATTTCTTGCTAACCTTAAGGTCATCTGATATGATTACCCCCAGGTCCCTTTCCTGTTTTGTTGTTGCTACTACCTCCCCACCCATTGTGTATTCTTCTCCTGGGTTCTTGTTTCCCAGGTGCATTATTTTGCACTTTTTTGCATTGAATCCTAGCTGCCATACGTCTGATCATTCCTCCAACCTTGCCAAGTCCCTTTTCATCCTTTCCACGCCTCCTTGTGTATCAACCCTGTTGCAGATCTTTGTGTCAGAGAGAGGCCTGACTGGCGCTAGTGCCAGACAAGGAGTGGCCAGCATTATCCATTGGGAGATTTCAATGGCATGCACCTCAGAAGCAGACAAAGATGACCTAGGGACAGTCAGGGGGACACCAGAGAAGGTGCAGGGTCCACAACCAAGGAAGAGGTCACCTGGGCGGAAGACGGCAGTGGATGGGTGGTGGTAGAAGACCCGGAGCTCACCGAACCCATGCCGGACTGAACAGAAACCTTCTGACTGCAGGCTTGCCACCAGAAGGGGCCTGAATAGCAAAGCAGGGGGGACAGAGAGGATCCTTCCCCTGAAGAGCCTCCGCCTGATAAGAATAGGTTGGTGGGAGGCACTGCCAAGGGTAGCCCTGTAGTACAGAGGGCACGTGAGGCAGAAGAGGCCACCCCCAAAGAGGTGGCCTCCCCAGTCACAACCTTAGGCTTATATGGTGACTGCAAATGAGAAGAGGACCAGGGTATTGTGTGGTCCTTGTCCCGGTGCTTGTGCTTTTCATGGGATCCCACCCCCAACCCCCACCAGAGGAGGAGGGTTGCAACTCAAAGACAGGGTTGCTGAACAGGAAGAACATCTGGCCTGCAGCTCCCCTTCCATGTTAGTGACCTGCTGAAGGAGGAATTCTTCATGGGCCCACTGGCGATGGTGTTGAGTGGCCTGGTTGAAGCCTCTGCAGATTTCACAGGCCTGGGTGTCATGGGTAAGTCCAAGGCAGAAGACGCAGGTAGAGTGGCCGTCCTTCTCCAGGAGCTGCTTTCCACAAGCACACTTTGATTTGGAGGCCCAGTCAGAAAATGAGGACAGGTCCGACATGCGAAAGGAATCATGGAAAACTCAAACAACTAGGGTGAGAAATTAAAGGAAAACATGGAAAGAAAATGGCGGCCCACTGAAGCTTACGGCAGTCTCTGGAGATTCGACTTGCACTGGTCAATGGCAGGAAAAAAACTGAGGAGAGCGAAGGGGCCACCCACTTTTACAGGATTAGCTGATGTCAGAGGGTGAGGTCAGAGTGGGTGGCCCTCTGATAGACTGCTAGCTAGAAACGTTTCCGGGTGGACCTAGTGCCTGGCAGCGGTAGTTCCATAGGTGTGGCTTGCTGAAAGAAATACCCTCAAAGTAAGATCTACACAGATACTAATGAAATAATGTGTAGTAATACTGAAATTCAGAAAAAGCTGGAAAACATTTTTATTACATTTTCTAAACCATCATGTAATTTTACAAATCAATACAAAAAAATTGTATTGACACTACATATTTGCCATGTTTTGGTTTTGTCACAACTAAAAGTCATGTAACAATGGTAATTCTGAAAAGGCACATTCAAACAGTATTGTCCTTATAGAATAGTATTCATTTAAAAATAAATTACATTTCTAGCCCAAACAGTTACAAAGTTTGACCTTTCAAATGACTATTTCTTTAAAAGGGGATATCTTTGGAACCATTAGGGCTATAAACTTACCATTTTTTTTTCTATGGAAGCTTGAAGTCAACTAATTTAATATGTTCCTTTCACGTGGGATAACTTTGGAACCACCTTAGGAAACTTAGTGCCCTTTACAGGAATAAAAGGAGTATCCCACTTCCTACCACAAAAAAAAATAATCTCAAAGATGATACTCCCTATCTTCTCCAATGGTGGCATTGTAAACAGCGCTACTCTCAAGTCCACCCTAGCCGGAATGGACCAGCACCCCCTCTTTCACTCCTTCAGCTGCTTTGCTCTAAACAGTACACCCCCCACCCCCTGCACCCACCACTGCTCACTGTACTCCTCTCTCTCTCCCTCCCCTCCCTTGATGTCAGGCGCCTTGCCCACTGTGTTTCCTTTATCTCTATATTCTGGCACGGTTCACCTCTCACCTTGCTTCCCTCTTCACTTCCCCTACTATCACTTACTCCTCTCACAACTATCTCTCTCTCTCTCTCATATTCCCCCTGTGAAATCCTCTGCTGAGCTGATCAAGCTGTCTTCCCCTTCCACATCCCCAAATTTTAGGGCTCTCTTCCCCTTACCATCTGCTCACTCCACTCCCTCAAATCTCTCCTCGGTGGCTTCACTACTCACTTCTGCAGTTGCCCCTTATACTGAGACCTGGGCTATTGCCCATCGCCCTCCACAATCTGCCCCCCCGCCTGCACTTACATTGCTGCAGCTCCACTATAAACCCATACACTCTCCCCGAACTGCAATCATTGCTCCCACTGTAATCTCTGTATTGCATACTGTCCACTGTAAACTGTTCTCCTTCAGCACTTCAATTGCGTTGTACTTCACTTACACTGAATTATTGCCTTTGCACAATTGTTAATTTTTGATGCTTTTTAATATTTATCTATTATTTGTACATCCTACTTTTACTCTGATCTCCTCCCGGACACACAGGGAAATGAGCTGTTACCAGCTCAATATGTCTTTCCTGGTAAAACTTTTGAAATAAATAAATGTATGATATTGCCACACTGACCATATAAAACCATAAAAACGGTTCGCTAAATTTTTAAAGACCTATTATTTTTAACACTAAATTATATCAATATGTAGTGACACAGAGGAACTGTAGCATTAGGATCTATGCATGTTGACTGGACTCCAAGCTTTCGTTTAACAAAAAAAAAAAATCACATTTTTATGATTAGAGTTCAAATGTTACTGCTTTAAAGGGATAATTTCAAGTATTATAAAATATCACAAATTATTATTTTTGGAAATAGAAGATACTAGTGACGGTTTTGCCTAGAATAGGCACATGCTTTTCTAGTTTTTTATGTACAGACACCAGTTGTTATTATCACTACTGTATATTTGTTGTTGCTGCATCATTTCCTGCTGTACCCCTTCCCCTGGGTCACACCTGAAATCAAGCTCTGGCTCACTGTGCCTATCCTGGTCACAACGTTTTAAATAAATAAATAAATGGAAAAAAAAATAAAACCTGAAATACCTTCCAACATTTCACCCATTAAAAGAAACACATCAAAGACAAACAATGAGAAATAATCTGTTATAAAAGTTGGCCTTTTCTTTGTAAATGTCTTTAAAACTGAGTAAGAAAAGTTAATCTTACTGCCCACATGTGTCAGAAGACTAAACTAGTGTGTACCAGATCTAGTGAGCATGGCCACTCTGGTCTTGACTTTGACGGCTTGGACAGAGAGAGTCTGGAGGACATGATTGGCAGCATCTTGAGGCAGAATGATATGACACAGTATCCAAGCTCTGTGCTTCACTTTGACAGATGCACAGTAACCATCATTTGATTTTTGGCACAATAACTTGAGCACACTATGCCTCTTTAGCACTGGGTGACTCAGAAGTAGTACTGTACGGAAAGGATATAGGCACACTGGTATATGTTCAAATAAGTTACTGTACTGGGAGTGGGAGCTGTTGTGCTGCTGTAGGTAGATTTCATATTGAAAAAATGAAAAAAACAAATGAATCAAGCAAAATATATAAAAGCATATATTTTATGTAGTGATTCAGACATCCTATGGAAGCAGGCAACTTGTTTGTAGGAAAGGTATTCTTTTAAAGTCATAGCCTTTCGAGCCCTAATCCTTGGATCGGGTGTTAATAATGTTAGTTGTGAAGTAGTATCTTCACTGTACTTTTGAGCAAAGTGGACAGTGTTCACTTCAAGCACTACTGAAAGGACAGACTTGCTGTCCCCCAGTTTGGCAGCACTGTTGCTCTGCCACTTAGATGTAGCCCAAGAATTCTTTGGGAAGAGACGAATGACAACCTTTTTGCAAGGAGCAGCACCCCCTCATTTATTATCTCTGCAAACATGTGTGTTCTTCTATATAGTTCAACATGATGTCATGTCTGCCAGAATAAGTAATTAGTTCTCTCCTTACTCATTGGACACAGAGCTGGTGAGGCCATGGCACTGTCATGGCCTTCCTCCTGGCTGCAAAAAACAAATACCTCTATATGACCATTTTAAAGTTATTTTTCTGTGTCATTTTCAATTAAGGTATTAAATATAACTTATACGAGGCAAGCCGAGGTGGTGAGCAGAGGGGCTGTGTCGGTCACTATCACAGGGAGGCTAAAAGTTGGCTTCTGGGTGTTCCATTGGGGGGGTGAGGGAACCTGGGACTTGAGTGGGTGGGACAGGGAGGGTTCTTCAGAGGCATCAGGAGGGGAGGAACACTGGACACCAGAAAACATATTAAATATATACCAATCGGGCAATCGAGGAGGTGGGGAGACCATTAAAGCCAAAGAAATAATACACTTATATAGGGTGGGTGATTGTGGGGGGGGGGGCACTGGACACCAGGGAACATACACTGGCACCCGGGTTGGCCACTGAGGGGGCGCAAACCACATTTGCTCCAGGCCAGTAATTTTTGTAGATGACACAAAGATCTGCAACAGGGTTGATACACAAGGTGGGGTGGAAAAAATGAAAAGGGACTTGGCAAGGCTGGAGGAATGGTCAAATATGTGGCAGCTCAGATTCAATGCAAAGAAGTGCAAGGTAATGCATCTGGGAAACAAAAACCCAGGGGAAGAGTACACAATGGGGGGTGAGTTAATAACAACAACAAAAATCGAAAGAGTCCTAGGAGTAATTATATCAGATGACCTAAAGGAGGACAAGCAATGTGAGAAGGCAGTAAGGAGGCCTGGGGGGATACTGGGATGCATAGGAAGAGGCATCAACAGTAGAAAACAGGAAGTTGTTATCCCTCTCTACAGACAGTTAGTGAGACCCCATCTGGAGTACTGCATGCAATTCTGGAGACCCCATCTCTGCAAAGACATAGACAGAGTGGAGGCTGTTCAGAGGAGGGCAACCAAAATGGTGCAGGGTCTACACCAGAAGACATATGAAGAGAGACTAAAGCAGCTTCATATGTATACCCTTGAGGAAAGGAGGGAGAGGGGGGACATGATAGAAACTTTCAAGTATCTCAAGGGAATTAACAAAGTACAAGAGGGTAGTATCTTTCAGAAGAAGAGATGTGCAAGAACAAGGGCACAATTTGAAGATAGAGGGGGGACGGCTCAGAGGTAATGCGAGAAAGTATTTTTTCACAAAGAGGGTTGTGGATGCATGGAACGACCTTCCTGAGGAGGTTGTGGAGTCAGGAACAGTGGGAGAATTCAAGAATGCATGGCCAGGCATAAAGCAATTCTAGTTGGGGGTAGGAGGAAGTAAGCTGTTGATTAACTAGAATCTGCAACTTATCCATCAGGTAGGGAAATGGGCAGACTAGGTGGGCCAAGCAGTCCTTATCTGCTGTCAAATTCTATGTTTCTATGTAACTGAGATAATGCCTAGCTCGGATGGTATAGTATACTGAAACATTCTATAAGCATACATTATGTGCTTCGGGCATGTTCCAGTGTACCAGTAGCTTGCTCCAGGTACTAATTTGAACCTGGAGCAATACTTTAGAGCGTGCAAGTAGGGATCTATAAATAGCCAGCCTGTAATGACTTATGAACATGTGTGTCACAAATATTTCCACAATGTGTATTTATTATTGTCACAATGGAAATTGAGACCTGTTCGGACTGAATACATGAAATGAAATTACATGCAATATCTTTATTAGCCCCAAGGAAATCAGTTAACAAAGCATACTGAAGGCAGAAAGAAAAGTGCAAATAACTTGTTACTGAATCTGGGGACACCTCTAATACTGAGGAGACATTTCTGTAAGCTGTATGTAACACTTTTAAAACAAACTGAATTATGCAGTACTTCCATATTAACACTTGATCCCAAACTAGACATGTTTACCTTTACATTCAAGCTAGATAAAGTAGAGTGGACAGTTGACTCAACAGAACAAAAAGGTAACACAAATAGACAGGGGGGCCAGGGAGCTTCCTGCACGTCATGCCAAACACAGTCTCAGATCTGCATGAGCAGGGCTCCATTGTACTAGTACACATAGCATTGAAATCCATGTAAAAGAGGGTTTGGGATTTTTTTCTTGACTTTAGTTACCCTGTGAGACTCAAGTGCCAAGCATTTGGCTCTTATCAAGACAAAAAGGAATATTCATTTAAAGACGCAGCAAAATTCAGTGAAAAGGCCATCTCTCTGGCGCCCCGAGCGGTGGAGAACAGCTTAGCACGCTGGCGACCTATGTTCAAGCCCCAAGCCTGGGATGATGGGAACAGAGGCCAGCAGGGAGAGTGCTACAGCATCCACTCTCCTCCCCAGGAAAAGTGCCACTCACAGAACAACCCTTGGTGTTGCACAGAGCATTAACTGATATGGGTGACCACATATTGGCTGGTTCTTACTCCAGGGTATCGCCGCAGTGCGCTTCCCTGGGGAGAGGAGTTAGGTCGCAGAAAATAGGAAAACAGTATCCATCCTGGTCTGACTGGGTGACGGCTGCCATGTCCCCCTACACCAACAGTCCCCCAAGTGGACTGTCACTGCTAACCCAGTCCTCTATGCCTCAGAGGACCCACCCCCAAGGAACTGTCATACCCTTCTCCCTGGCCGGCAGGGATATGCTGGACCCTCCTAGGGTGTGAGGATAGCCCTGGGAGTTAGGTAGTAGTGATCAGCTGTGGAGGGTGAGACTGGTGGGTAAAATGGAATGCTGTGCAGATGAGAAGGAGTGGCAGGTTGGGGGGGGGTGGGAAGAAAAAAATATCAGGGAAAAACGTAGTGGGGAATATTTTCCAAGACTGCTGCAGTGGCACATTTCTTTGTTAGCACTTTGCAATCTGCTGCATCCTGGCAACCAATCCGCTGCCCCCTGGCATCAAGCACAGACTACTGATAATGAAAACAAATTGACAGACTTAAGTACTAAAAGCTGGTCTACATAGGGCTATCCATTTTCCAGAAAACAACACACAGAACAATTACAGTCAAATGTGAAAGACTGCTTGCAACTCAGAGATAGTGACCACTGTGCCACTAAAGTAATAGTTACATTTCAGATGATCTATCCAGCAAAATGAACAACAATAAAGAACATGCCAAATGTGTAACAGGGTGAACTCCATGCCCATTACCTTATTGCCTAAAGAGAAACTTTTCTGTGCCTTGCATTATCTTTCTCTAAGTTTGTTTTACAACAGTATTCCTCTCTTTTCTGTCTGCAGGATGGCCACATGTAGACAATCCCTCTAACCTTACAAACTTTCTTACTTCTATACTTCTGTTATAATATGCTTTCAAAAAGAGTTCAAAGATGTGTAGAAAAATTATAGTGATTTTAGGCTGTAAGAAAGTGAAAACGGTTGTCATGGTTACAGGTTTATTTTTCCCTTTTCTTTGCCTTTCAATACAATGTGTCGAATTACATTTGCACCCTGTCTTGGTAGAAATATGTAAGCATGAATGCATGACAGGAGCAGACTCTACTAGGAAATTAAAGCTCAGTTGGGGCACGAGGCCGAAAGCAGAGTGTCTCCAACTGGGCATTCATTTCCTAGAAAAGCCCACGTCCGGAGAGCATCAATGCACTTGTAACATGACAAATGGTAAAAACAATGCACAAATATGTTGCTTTCTATAGAAACTTATATTTAATGTGAAAGTTCAACAGAAACATGTTTTTTCTAATTTCATTATTTTATTGCTGGCACAGGGTTTTTACCATTTTTAACAGCATTCCTCTGTCAGGATACACCCCTCCCCCACAAACCATACAGAACAACTTGTAGCTCCACTAGCTTTGTCTAATAAATTTGAGTGCCTTGCAAGGGAAGAAGATAGCCCTATTGTTACCCCTACCAAAGATATGGAAGCATCTAAACCCTTACCATCAAAGCATATAAAGACCGAATCAGAACATAGAAATCCCGGCCCCATGAGGGATATTGTAGTAATTGGTGATTCAGTATTAAGGGGGGTTGACACTGCTGTCTGTGAGGGGCGGAAGGCACATGTGACAGTAAGTACCCTTCCTGGGGTACGGACTTGTGATATAGTGTACCTTCTGGATGGGCTACTAGAGAATACATCCAATCCTATTGTCCTACTTCATATACGAACTAATGAACTTGTCACACGGAATATAGATGATATTCAGGCTGATTACATAAAAATTGTGCACAAGATTAAAGAGAAAAATGGGGAACTTATATTATCTGGGATCCTACCCACCTATGGGAGACAATTATATAGAAATCCATCTATCCATAAGCTAAATTCCTAGTTAAGACAACTTTGCCTGCCTCAAAATATTGGATGTATGGACAATTCAGTTACATTTAATAATGCAACTTGCTTTAAAGGGGATGGTTTGCATCTGAGCCACTTTGGTACTAGAGTCTTGGGGAAAAAAATTAACAACGTCCTGGACTTTCATTTAAACTGGAAGGTGGGGGGAGGGCTGCCAAGGATAATAAATACTATAGAAAGGCAGACTCTAACAGGGCACATATCAAGAACCGTGGCTGGAAGGGGTATTGATAAATGCCCATAGTCTGAACAGCAAATTGGATGAGTTCAAAAACCTACTAGCTTCAAATGATATCCATATAGCCCTAGTTACTGAAACCTGGTGGGATGAGGCCGATATCTGGGAAAAAACAATCCAGGGTTATAACGTCTTCTCCAAAAGTAGGAATTATAGAAAAGGTGGAGGAGTAGCCATCTACCTCCATGAAACAATAGAATGTGAGGAGATTACAACTGACACAGGTGATACTGAATCAATCTGGGTTAAATTATCCCCCAAGGAGACCCCCCACTTATCGTCGGCTTAGTCTACAGACCCCCAGTGACAACGTTTGATATTGATAAGCAGCTGTTAAATTATATTGCAAATCTTGAACCATCTTACAATATTGTGATTATGGGTGATTTTAATCTATCTAAGTAAGCATTAATCACCGGCAGAGGAAGGCTCTACCGGGGATTAATGCCTGCTGGGGGGGCGTTGTTGCACGAGGGCGAAGCCTGAGGGTTCAACCCCCCAGCGGGCATTAATCACCGGTAGATCCCTCCTCTGCTGGTGATTAATGCTCTTGTAACACGGACAAGCGCGATGTATACTAGCGCAAGCAGAGTACAGAGTCATTAAGAAAAAGGCGCCGGAGACTGAGGCAATCTTCATAGACTTTATTCTTGCTATGCCATGCAATTACAGTACTGTGTTACATACCGATGTGTTTGAAAACACGTATGGCTGCACAAGGACAGTCTTGTAAGTCTGGTATTCTACTGAACTGTCCTGTCCTATGGAGCGGCCGTTCGCGTCACAGCCTAACTTCGGAGGTCTCTCCAGTTGCCCGTTCTCTCAGCTGTCTGCTCCGCTCTGCAGCGGCTAATTTACCTGCGAGTGCGTCCATTAGTTGTGCTTCTTGGGCGGGCGTTCCTTTGCCGCACCCTTTCCGTCGCTTCATAGCTCACTCCTGCTGTCCAGTGCGGTATGCCTGAGTTGTGGTCACACCATAATTAAAAATTACAGTCCCATGGACGGTGAAGTTCTGGCAGCTGAACCCGTAGCCGGATGCTGGTGCTCCTCTTGCGAGCCCCGCTGCACTGCTTCCTGACTCGCTCTGCTGCTGTGGTTCCAAGCGGCTGGATGTGTAGCCTGCTGCTGCTGCCTCACACTCTGTTCCACTCTCCTCTGGCAAACGCTTCCGTGGATTGTCCGGTACCTGCTGCTGGTGTGCTCCGCTGGTGGCGGCAGGTGCAGGGTTCTCTGTGCCCCTCCATTGCCACCGATGTTGGTCAGTGCTGCCTGGGTGCATCTTGCTCTGTGTGCCACGAGTCATGCTGCTCTCTGGCTCCCATCTACTGGGTCCTATGCCCCTGTCATCACCTCTATCGCTGTGGGATGCACTATCTCCTCGTCCCTGCTCTGCTGACCTGCGCTCTGTGTTCCCACTGTGATCTCCCTGTGGACCGGTGAAGCAGTACTGCAGTATCAGTGTGTCATCTATGTTGTCCACTGTGCGGTGCAACTGGCTGTGAGAAGTGGTTGGCTGGTCAGTCATGCTGCATAGGGGAGCCACTGGCTGTGGACACCTTGGCTGCGGAACAGACAGGATGCTTGACCATCTCTCCCTGTCTTGTTGTGTGGGTGCCCAATAGTTCTGAATGCTGCTGTCAGACCTGTGCCCTGTCACAGACATGATCTCACGTGTGGGCACTCCTGCGTGTGACAACATCTGCACAGCAGTACTCCTGATGCTGTGGTTTGTATAACGTCTGCTGAGCCCTGCATCCTCCGATATCTTTGCCATCATTTCCCCAAGAAAATTTCTTCCCATCGGCTGCCTGGAGTACCACACCTCCTTTTGGTCAAGCAGCGTCTGTGGTTGTTTAATGGTGTGTAGGTAGAATGCAGGTGCAGAGATGGGGCATCAGCTGATGTACTCTTTGAAGAGTGCGACTGGGCAGTCTCTAGACTCTCCCTGTGAGTACAGCACGCCTCTCAGTGCCTCTCTGTTGCTTTCGTCTGCCTGCCCATGGTTTTTTGTGGCCTCATTAAATGACAACGTCACATACTCATGCCCCATCTCATCCTGTGCAACCTCAAAGGATCTCTGTGTGAGCTCCCTTAGGCCCTCGCGGCCTCTTCTTGTGAGCCCCAGCTGTAGCTCAAACCACAGCCGCTTGACAAGGCCCTGGGCAGTTTCAGGGTTGAGGTGGTCCGGGTCTCTTATTCTGTGCAAGTCCTCGTCTCTGATTGGTGGATAGTGCCTGGCAGTGTCTTTCCCCTGTCTCCTATACTGCTTCACAACAGCAACAAAGACGTTGTTTGCTGCCTGGCAGTGTGGGTCACTGATGATATTAATATTTCTTCTCACCTGAACGCTGTTGATGTACTGGTTTAACCCTGCTCTCAAGCCACAGAATGAGCTGATACTGTACTGCTCCCCATCCTCTGCTCTCACAGACCCATAAAACTCCCTCAAAATACTGCTGAGGCTCTCAACTGAAACTGTCCCTATGTCTAATGAAATGTCTTTAGCTCTGAGCCAGTCAGAAAACACATTACACGCCCACTGCGTGTTTTTCATAGTGTTTTGCTCCACCTTTCTGCTCTCCAACTGATCCAGCTCTTTTTGTGAGATCTGAGCATGTCTTTGACTCTGGCAGCTGTCTGCACCACTGCTCTCCACTTCACCCTGTATGCTCCCCAGGTCATCATTACTGCAGCAGCCACTGCTCACATGCCTCAACTAAGCAGCTCTCTTATATGGGACCACCTCTCTTCGCCCCTCCACAACCTTTCCTCCATCTCCTGTTTCAGTCCTAGAGCCCTCCATTGTGTTATGAAACTGTATATTGCTCCACTCCTCAACACTCATCGGTGCGTATAAACCAAACTCCACATCCATGAGCGTTCTCACTACAGTGACTGCGACTCTCTCCCTGTGTCTGCCTCTGTGTGTCCTGACTAACTGTACCCCCTCCAGACGCCCATCCCACTCCGCCTGCCTGAAGCATCTATACCCCATTTGCAGGGATACCCACCGCCCGCCCACAGCACTACTTGCCGCTCTCTGGCTGCCATGGCCACTACAGGAGCAACACGGCATTATGAGAAATAATGCCGTGTTGGCCTCGAAACGCTGAAAGAACATGACGGCATTATGAGAAATAATGCCGTGTTGGATTATGAACGCGCTTCCAGCACAGCAACAATGCATTATCGGCTCACAATGCCTGTTGCTCCTGCACCACGTGATTTGCTATACCATCAAGGCACCCTCAGACAGCCTTCAATAATGCCGTGTTACAATACCAATTAGAAATTAGCAGCAGCAACTTCAAAAAGTGATAGATCCTATATGGAAATCTTTGATCAGCTCGGGTTAGAACAGTTGGTCTTACAACCTACCAGAAATGACAACATTTTAGACTTGATATTAACTAACACAGTGAACTATATATCCAATATCTCCATTAGCGAACCATTGGGAAACAGCGACCATAATA
This sequence comes from Neoceratodus forsteri, assembly GCA_016271365.2. Taxonomy (NCBI): domain Eukaryota; kingdom Metazoa; phylum Chordata; order Ceratodontiformes; family Ceratodontidae; genus Neoceratodus; species Neoceratodus forsteri. The sequence continues at coordinate 116,445,644 of JADMNL010000025.1, forward strand.
CAGTCAATTTTCAAATCCTAGGTAATCAAATGAAAAGAGCCACTGGCTCATCTGAAATATTAAATTTCAGAAAAGCCAAGTTTGATAAAATAAAATCTAGCCTGGCTAGCTGGAATTGGGCTAAAGAGTTCACCAACCTTTCACTTGAATCAAAATGGAACTTATTGCTTAATGAGCTGAAAAATCTCATTATAGCATATATTCCAACCATAAAGAAGTATGATGGTAATAAAAGGCTAACACCTGTTTGGATGAGCCCCACAATAAAAAAACTAATTAACAGGAAAAGTAAAATGTTCAAGTGTATAAAGCATGGTAAAACTCAATATCTCACTAAGTATAGGGAATTAGTAAAAAAGTGAAAACCTCTATTAAAAATGCCAAATCTCAGTATGAGTCCAAACTGACTGGTAAGGTTAAAATAACAAAAAAGCCTTTTTCTCCCATATAAATCAATTAAAGGGAAGAATGAATAGCATAGGTCCCTTTTTAAATGATTCTGGACAAATGGCTAACAATAAAGAAGCTGCGGATATACAGAACAGATATTTCTGCACTGTAATTAATAAAGTTAATGCTGGTCTTTTAAAAACAAATTTATCATCATTTCCTGGTCAGGTAATTATTGAACCCAAAGAGGTATTTGAGAGACTCATGAAACTCGATGTAAATAAATCACCAGGGCCCAATGAGATCCATCCTACGATTCTTAAAGAGGTAGCTGAGTTTATCTTTCTCCCCTAACTAATATATTCCAGCATTCTATTGATACCGGGGAAATCCTTCATGAGTGGAACATTTTCACAGTTATACCTATACTAAAAAAGGGACCAAAATTGAATCCTGCGAATTTCAGACCGGTAAGCTTAACCTCACTTCTATGTAAGATCTTAGAAAGTATTATTAAAGATTACATACTAAAATATATTGAACAATCTGGCCTAACTGATCCCTTACAACATGGGTTTACTAAAGCTAGATCCTGTCAAACTAATTTGCTAGCTTTTTATGATTCTGTAAGTAGGAAAATAGACCAGGGGAACTCTGTTGATATTGTGTTCTTGGATTTTGCCAAGGCTTTTGACAAGCTCCCATATATTGAGCTTGTCGATGCCCTTGCATCCTACCAACTAAATACTAATATCCTAAATTGGATTTCTGGTTGACTTAGGGGAAGAAAATAGAGGGTAGCCATTAATGGTGTTTTATCTGATTGGGACTCGGTCACTAGTGGGGTCCCCCTAGGGTCTGTTCTGGGCCCGTCTCTTTAATATTTACATTTCTTCATTTAAAATTGATATACCCAATATATGGATTTGAAGTTTACGGATGATTGTCGGTTAGGTACTGACTGTGCTTAATGGCCCTGAAAATTATGCCGCTCTTCAACTAGCCCTTGATAAAATTCTCAATTGGACAGACCGTAGTAAATTACTCTTAAATACTAGTAAATACAAAGTGATGCACCTGGGAATGCATAATAATCATAATCTATATAGGTTAGGGAATAATGATCTTGCAGTAACTGACCAAGAAAAAGATTTGGGAATAATTATCACTTCAGACTTGAAATTTAGATCCCATTGCAGTACCCAAATTAAAAAAGCCAACCAAATGCTAAATTGTATCTTCAGACACATTTCTAGCAGAAGAAAGGAAGTAATTCTGCCACTGTATACTGCCTTGGTCAGACCCCACCTGGAGTATTGTGTCCAGGTTAGGACACCTTATATAAAAGATGATGATATAAGGATTGAGGGGGTTCAACGTAGGGCTACTAAGGCTATAGTTGGGATGAGTAATAAGTCCTATAAAGATAGACTTGCATCATTAAACATGTACACTCTCCACTACAGGAGACTTAGAGGGGATATGTGCCTCCTTTTTAAAGCTATGACTGATCCCACCCTTTGGGATGATTTGGGGATTATACCAAGCAAATTCAGAACAAGTACTAGAAAACACAACAAACAACTACTTATGACTAAATGGAATATACTGCGAAGAGTTGTCCAAATATGGAACAACCTCCCACTTACTGTTATAAAGTGTCCAGATATTGATTCTTTCAAATCAAGCTTAGACCAAGCAGTTACTGATGATGAGAAATTTTGTTTAGGGTAAAGCACTGGCAAGCACCACGGACTTATCGTCCATTTTTACTTGAATCTACCTATGAAACCTATGAAACATTGTTTTATGTTGTAACTGTCACATTACTTTATGACTTACTAAACATTCTACATTTAAACTCAACATACACTGTACATTATGCTGTAACAGTACTTCTTCAGAAGTGAACATTTACATAGTGTTTCAATCACTCATGATCTACTGCTTTCTAGGCAACTTTGGGTGCAATGCATTCTGGGACCATTGAATAATATTATGTGCCCCAGCACTTTACATAAAAGATTATGCAGTGGAAAATTGAATATCGAGGCCGTTTTCGAAACAAGGTAACATTTACTCAGCATAATTGTTGCTCTGCAGCACATTACAGTTCGGACTATTTGAAGGAAGGAAGTAATTAAAATTTATGATGCCATTCATTGTCAAATGGCTGAGGCTGAAGGGGCTCCAACTACTACAGCTGTTGTAATTGTCTGGGTGGGTGCCATCTTGAACATGGAATTTGCTGTTGGTTTCATTTGCAGTGCTTTTTGGAGACATAGGTGGAGCACCAGTGTCTTGCTTTGGTTTTAGTGTTGTTTTCAAATCATTCATATCTTTCTCATACAAGACTCCCGCTATGTCAACCCATGCTGCAATACCACTGGTACCACATATTTCTAAGGTAACATCAGCAGCTGGAAAATATCTTGTATTCCTACACTTAGGTTTGGAAAACATAGCTCTTACAAGTTTTACTACTGCTATAAAATTTTTGCAAGGTTGCAAATGTGACCGCTAGGCGCGTGGGTGGGAGGAAACAATTTTTGCATTGTGCTCCTTGGCGATTTCTTCGTGGACATATGCAGTACTGCAAAATGAAGTGGGTATTACTAGGGAATTAATACCCGCTTCATTTTGCATCATGAGGTACCTTTGAACCAATTACATTATTGGATATTATTGATAGCAATCTTGCCATGTTACAATGCAAAGTAAGACTTACTAAACATTTTGTACTGCTATGTTCAATATTGCTCTTTCATGTTTTAAAAAAAATCAAGGGCCTGATTTTCAAAACATTGCCCCAGGGCTAAATTAGCACTGCCCGGCATGCTAAATTAGCCCAGATCCAATAGCCAGCTATATTCAAAAGGGATAGCTCTGGTGCTAAACCTGCTGAATATAGCGTGCTAAGGAAGCTGGACAAACTGGGCTGGGAGTGCAGTGCAAAAATAGCCTGGGAAATGGGACAGCTCTGAATATAGCTACTAGGAAGTGCAAACCGCAGCAGCAGTCCAGGGCACAGCGACATGAAGGAAGGTAAAGGTGAACCATGAGGCCAATGTGCATGCTAGCAAAGGAGTGGATTCATTACAGCTGCAAGCACCAGCGCATATTAAAATCTGCTGAAATGTACCATGTTTCCGAAACATTTGTGCGGCGCAGACACATTTGCACTGGTTATGCACAGGTTTTGCGCAGGCTTAGCACAGGTTTTGCACAGAGCTAAGCCATTTGCCTGGCGCTATCATGTTTTTCCAGGGCAAAAGTTTTCCATATTCAAAAGTGAAATGCAAACGAGCCTACTTGGGCAGTCTGTGGGCAAACAGCCAGATTAGCATCTCATTATGTCCTGATTTGTATGCAGTTTGCCCAACACTATTGCAGGGTCCCACGGCTCCTCCTGTAGGTCAGTCTAAAAGTGCATAGTGAGAGCTGAAGGCTACATTTGTATAGAACTGCATAGAATATTGTGCCCCAGGGGACTACGCAGCACATGCGGTGGTGCTGCATGCAAATATCAAAATGTACTTCTTTCTACAGTGCATAACAGACACTACAGTAACAAGGGGGACAGTAGTGTAAGGGACACAGCAATGCCTATGGTGTGTAGGGCATCAATGACTGTTGCACTTTACACAGTAACAGGCCCATCTTGCAGGTGTGTACTGACAGTGGACATTATTGTTATGCTGTTTTGCAACCCACAGACGCTGCACCACTGGCATGGGATACTCACAGTGACATATACATGGCTGGCTGTGTGTGCTGTGGTGTCTGTACAGATGTGTGGTATGTGGTTGGGGGGTACATACCAATAGACAGGCACACTGGTGTTGGGGTATTCCCAACACTAGACCATTAGCACTGCATGGCTTGTCCCAGCCTTGTGGCAGGACCCAGTATGTGGTGCAGACTACCTTTACACCACCCCTCAGCACCCCCCCCATTGCTGCATGTGTGTGCTGGCTTCTGTTGGTGTCCACCAAAGGGTGGTCTGCAGGTGTGTGCTGTATGGACACACTGCCATGGTGTCCACTGGGCACCGGGTCACCACTTACTGCCTGGCATGGCCAGGACTGGTGGCAGATGATGGCATCACAGGAGGTACCATCCATGTGCAGCATGTGTCTTCTATGTCTGGTTTCTTTCTATGATTAATATTTACTGGTTAGGGTCGCGCAAAGCTGATTTACCCAGAGTTAAGACTACCTTTTCCTGGGTGGTAACTTGCACCGCGCAAAGTGTCGTGCTAAGTTGCACAAAAACACTTTGCACAGCGCTAATGTGCTGAATATAGCATTACGCCTGTATTCATGTCCATGCCCGCTCGATTTGCCCCTTGCGTACATTATACTTTGGCCCAGTACTAATGCAGTTCGCCCACGCTATTTGACCTTTGAATATACTGGACCTGCGCTAACCTGGCGCTAACCCTGCGCAAACGGTTTGCGCCTGCACAGAGTTTTGAATATCTGACCCTAAGTGTTTTATGAATCCAGAAGATATATATGAGACCAATTCAGGCTGAATTGAGGTAGCTCAGCTCATTCCTCTCAAGCCAGAGAAGGAAAAAGGTCTCCTGTCTCAAAGTGAGAGATAACCTTCTAGGGAAAGAAGCTACCTTGCAAATAAATCCTTAGAAGAGACACTAGAAATATCTGTTGTCTTACTTTCTAGTGAGATGGGCTGTTGCAATCCATAGAAACATAGACTTTGATGGCAGATAAGGACCGCTTGGCCCACCTAGTCTGCCCATTTCCCTACCTACAGGATAAGCTGCAGATCCTAGTTAACTAACAACCTATTTCTTCCTACCCCTCCACAAGAATTGCCTTATGTCTGTCCCATGCATTCTTGAATTCTCCCACAGTTTTAGACCCCACAACCTCCTCAGGAAGGCTGTTCCATGCGTCCACCACCCTCTCTGTGAAAAAATACTTCTTCACATTGCCCCTGAGCCGCCCCCCCTCTATCTCCAAATTGTGTCCCCTTGTTCTTGCATATCTCTTTGTCTGAAAGATGCTACCCTCTTGGACTTTGTTGATTCCAATGAGGTACTTAAAAGTTTCTATCATGTCCCCCCCTCCTTTCCTCAAGGGTATACATATTAAGCTCCTTTAGTCTCTCCTTGTATGGCTTCTCTTGCAGACCCTGCACCATTTTAGTGGTCCTCCTCTGGACTGCCTCCATCCTGTCTATATCCTTGCAGTGATGGGGTCTCCAGAACTGGACGCAATACTTGAGATGGGGTTTCACCAACTGTCTGTACAGAGGGATAACAACTTCCTGTTTTCTACTGGTGATGCCTCTCCCTATACATCCCAGTACCCACCCAGCCCTCCCTACTACCTTCTCACATTGCTTGCTAACCTTAAGGTCATCTGATATGATTACTCTAGGTCCTTTACCATTTTTGTTGTTGTTGCTACCTCCCCCGATAGTGTAATCTTCCCCTGGGTTTTCGTTTCCCAGGTGCATTATTTTGCACTTCTTTGCACTGAATCCAAGCTACCATACTTCTGACCATTCCTCCAACCTTGCCAAGTCCCTTCTCATCCTTTCCATGCCTCCTTGTGTATCAACCCTGTTGCAGATCTTTGTGTCATCTGCAAAGAGGCATACTTTTCCTTCCAGTCCCCCCCTGCAATGTCACTTATAAAGACATTAAAAAGGACTGGACCCAGTACTGAACCCCACTAGTAACCCCTCTTTCTTCAGAGTGGACTCCATTTACAATTACCTTCTGTGTCCCATTGTCCAGCCAATGTTTTACCCAGGCTACCACCCTAGGACCCACTCCCAGGCTGGTTAATTTGATTAATATTAATCTTTTGTGTGGGACTGTGTCAAATGCCTTGCTAAAGTCAATGTAGGCCATGTCCACAGCCCCTCTCTGGTCTACTACTTTGGTCACCCAGTCAAAGAAATGAATTTAATTCGTCTGACATGACCTTCCCCCTGTGAACCCATGCTGCCTTGGGTCCTGTGCCCCACTGGCCTCTAGGTACTCAACAATTCTTTCCTTCAGATGTGATTCCATCACTTTCCCTACCACAGAGGTCAAACTGACAGGTCTGTAGTTTCTTGCCTCTGTCTTGCTCCCACTTTTGTGAAGGGGAATCACATCCGCCTTCCTTCAGTCCTCAGGTACCATACCATCCTCCCATGATTTGTTAAAAAGGGTAGTCAGTTGTGTCACTAGTTCTCCCCTTAATTCTTTTAGAATTCTGGGGTGAATTCCATCAGGCCCCATTGCTTTATCCACCTTCAGTTTTAGGAGTTCTTTCAGAACCCTTTCTTCTGTGAAAGGACTGGGATCGACACCCCTATCCAGAGTGCTTCTGTTAATTGGATTAGGCACCTTCCCCTCCTCTTCTTTTGTGAATACTGAGCAGAAGTATTCATTCAGTATCCCTGCTTTTTCACTGTCCCTCTCTGCCCACCCACTGTCCATTCTATTCAGCCTCACTATCCCTCCATTTGTGTTTCTACTCTCCCTGATGTACCTTTAAAAGGTTTGATCCCCCTTCTTAACTGAGTTGGCTATCGTTTCCTCAGTTTGGGCCTTTGCTATTCTGACTTCCCTCCCTGCTTCCTTCTGCCTTACCTGGTACAGTTCTCTGTCCTGCTCCTTCTGTGTTTCCATATACTTCCTAAATGCTAACTTTTTCTCCTAACCTTCCCCGCCACCACTTTTGAGAACCATAGTGGCTTTTTCTTTCATTTTGATTTGTTTATTTGCTTCACACAAAGGCTTGCTGTCTCTGTGATGGCAGTTTTGATGTTTCCCCATTGTTGCTCCACCCCTCCTTCTAACCTGTTTGCTAGTGCTTTTCTAAGACACTCTCCCATCTTGTCAAAGTCAGCCCTCCTGAAGTCCGGTACCCTCACTTTTGTATGGCTTGACTCAGTAGCTGAGTTTATCATGAACCACACTGTTTGGTGGTCACTTGTTGCCAGATGGTTACCCACTTCTACATCTGAGATCCTCTCACTGTCCCAATTTGAGAGTACGAGGTCTAAGATTGCTCCCTCACGAGTGGGTTCCAAAACTAGCTGTCTGAGGCATGCCACCTGTAGGGCATCGAGAATGGCCCTGCTTTTGGATGTGGCTGCAGCAAGGGTGCTCCAGTTAACATCTGGCATATTCAGGTCCCCCATCAACAGTATCTCCCCTTTCTCTGCCATCCTAAGCATGCCTTCTATCATATCCTTGCCCATTCCTTCCCCCTGACATGGGTGTCTGTATACAACCCCTGTGTGGATTGTGGTGCCATTTCCAATCTCTAAGGTGACCCACAGTGCCTCCTCTCCTCCCTGTTTACTCTTTTGTTCTGTTGTTTTTATCCCTTCCCTTACATGGAGAGCTACTCCTTCCCCTCGTCTCCCCTCTGTCTCTCATGTAGGTTGTGTGCCCTGGTATGTTAACATCCTAGTCATGGTTCTCTGTGTACCATGTTTCTGTGACTGCTATGATTTCCAGACATCCCTCTTCCATCAAGGTCACCAGTTCAGGGAGCTTGTTGCCCAGACTATGGACATTGGTACTCATTGCCCTCGATTTCTTGATGGCCTTGCCCCTTTTTGCCCCATCCCTGTCCTTACTGCCTTTGTCATTTTCTCCATTTACCCCTGCCCTTCTCCCTATCGACATCTCTATCTTGGTGTTTACCTCACTTACTACCCTGATTTTCTTTTGGGGGGGGCTAGGATTTCCCTGCTCCTTTCCAGTGCCTCCCCCCCTTGGCTAGTTTAAATGCTTGCCAATGAAGCATTTAAACCTATCACCTAGGATCCTGGTTCCCCTCCTGGACAGATGCAGACCATCACGCCAGTATAGGCCTGCATCACTCCAGGTTGACCCCTAGTCCCCAATGAAGCCAAATCCCTGAGCTCTGCACCAGTTTTTCAACCACTGATTGAATCCCATGGAGTGCAGCAACCTAGCCTCACCCATGCCATAGACAGTCAGCACCTCTGAGAAGGTTACCGTGCATGCTACTTGTCTAAAGCCCCTCCCCAACTCCACAGACTCTTCATGCACTGCTCTGATCCCATTCTCAGCCAGGACATTTGTCCCTAGGTGGACAATCACATACAGCTTCCTCTCCCGTGCAACTGCTCCAGTGATCCTGAGGCATCACTCCCTGTCCCTCCAAGCCATGGCGCCAGGCAGGCACTTTACTTCCCTCTCCCCTTCCTCCCCCAGTTCCACCCCCCAACAATGGAGTCCCCCATCAGGAGTTGTTTCCTTCCCCTGTGGGGTCCCATGCCACCCTACTGTGGGTCTCCTTTGTGGAGGTTCCCAGCATCCTCCTTGGTCTCCACTGCGGGTGCCTCCATAGAGGAACCACACTTTGCCAGAACGGCATATAGAAACATATACTTTGACGGCAGATAAGGACCACTTGGCCCACCCAGTCTGCCCATTTCCCTACCTACTGGATAAGCTGCAGATTCTAGTTAACCAACAGCCTATTTCCTGCCACGCCCCACTACAATTGCCTTGTGTCTGTCCCATGCATATTTGAATTCCTGCACTGTTTTAGCCCCACAACCTCCACAGGAAGGCAGTTCCATGCATCCATCACTCTTTCTGTGAAAAAAGATTTCCTCACATTACCCCTGAGCCATCCCCCCATCTTTAAATTGTGTCCCCTTGTTCTTATACATCTCTTTTTCTGAAAGATGCTGCCCTCCTGGATTTTGTTGATTCCCTTGCGGTACTTGAATGTTTCTATCATGTCCCCCCCGTCCCTCTCCCTCCTTTCATCAAGGGTAGACATATTAAGCTCTCTCAGTCTCTCTTCATATGATTTCTGATGCAGACCCTGCACCATTTTAGTTGCCCTCCTCTGGACTGCTTCCATCCTGTCTATGTCCTTGCGTAGATGAGGTTTTCAAAACTGCACACAGTACTCCCAGATGGGGTCTCACCAGCTGTCTGTACAGAGGGATAATCACTTCCCTTTTTCTACTCGTGATGCCCCTTCCTATGCATCCCAGTATCCCCTTGGCTCTCCTTACTGACTTCTCACATTGCTTACCAACTTTTAGATCACGTGATATGACTACCCCCAAGTCCCGTTCCATTTTTGTTGTTGTTAGTACCTCCCCTGCTATTGTGTACTTTTCTCCTGGGTTTTTGTTTCCCAGGTGCATTACTTTGCACTTCTTTGCACTGAATCTAAGTTGCCATATGTCTGACCATTCCTCCAACCTTGCCAAGTCCCTTCTCATCCTTTCTACCCCCCCTTGTGTATCAACTCTGTTACAGATCTTTGTATCATCTGCAAAGAGGCATACCTTTCCCTCCAGACCCTCTGCAGTGTCACCTATAAAGATGTTAAAGAGGACTGGACCCAGTACTGAGCCCTGAGGTACTCCACCAGTGACCCCCGTTTCTTCGGAATGTGTTCCACTCACTATTGCCTTCTGTGTCCTGTTGTGCAACCAGTTTACAACCCAGGCTACCACCCTTGGACCCACTCCCAGGCTGGCTAACTTGATTATTAATCTTTTTGTGCAGGACTGTGTCAAATGCCTTGCTAAAGTCTAGGTAGAACATATCCACAGCCCCTCCCTGGTCTATTACTTTGGTCACCCAGTCAAAGAAATCTATTAGATTCATCTGACATGACCTTCCTGCTGTAAATCCATGCTGCTTTGGGTCCTGTGCCCCGCTGGCCTCTAGGTACTCAATAATTCTTTCTTTCAGAAGTGATTCCATCATTTTCCCTACCAGTGAGGTCAAACTTACAGGTCTGTAGTTTCCTGCTTCTGCCTTGCTCCCACTTTTGTGAAGGGGAATCATATCTGCCCTCCTCCAGTCCTCAGGTACCACCCCATCCTCCCATGATTTGTTAAAAAGTGTGGTCAGTGGTGTCACTAGGTCCTCCCTTAGATCTTTTAGGATTCTACCACCCTCACCCTCCCTGAGCCCACTGTAGTCCAACCACTTCTTTTTGTTGACAAACTCTGAGGCAACGGCAGTGGCCTTGGTGGTCCCTGGGAGGGAGAGGAGGCTCCCCAAATCCTGGCCAACTTAGCCTGAAGATGAGCAACCTCCTCCCTCAGCCCAGAGAGGTGCCTACAGATGGGACAACACTGCATCCTCCAGAACATCTCCTGGAAGACTGCTGCTCCACAGCCACTGCACTGCGCCACTCCCATCATGTCTTATTTCTGGCCCCTTACCTGTTGTTTGGAATATTTACTCTTCCCTCTATTTATTTTTTTTTTTCTCCCTACTTACTTACTGCCTCTGTGCCCTTTAAGCTCCTGATCTTCCTGTTCTGAGACAAGAAGTTCCTATATTTCTCAGTAGTCTCCTTACTTGCTCAGAGTCAGACCTCTGGCAGCTGGGGAGGGGGGTGGAGAGCTACTCTTTTCCTTCTAGGATGGTGAGTCTTTTGTGGCTCTGTGAACACTCACTTCCTGCTCCCAAATAGGAAGTTCCTGTTGTCAATCAAATCCTGTGCCTATAAAAGTAGAACTGGCTTAGGGTGGGGGCTGCAGGGGACAGAAGGAGGGCAATATAGTCCCAGTAGAGCAGTATAGTTATAACAGCAGCTCCTTCCTCTTGGTGTTCTCTGCCTGTTCTCTGGCAGAAGCTATCTAGGGCAGTTTTTAAATCTGGCTTTCACCTGGCTTCCTTCTAGCTAAGACACTTTCCCTACTTTACAGCTCTTTCTACACTTAGTTAATTGCACAGATAGCAATTCTCTTCAGCCACCTGAGACAAACACCTAGATGACTGCACAGATAACAATTCACTTCAGCCAAATCCAGTATGTATGTATCTATGCTGTACTGCATATTTTCTTATTGTTGTATCCTGAATGATCATCTGCATTAACAAACAGCACACAAAATTTGGTGTCTTAAACATAATTTCTGTGTGTCTGCCTCCTACCTTTCTCGGGTTTATGTGATAACGGTGAAAGCCTAAAGGTGATCGGTGTTATCGCAAAAGTCAGAGTGCGAAAATCAGTTTCGGCCTCTGACTCTGATGCACACAGCACAAGGGCACTGCGGACATACATTTTACTTTTCAGTGTGGGGCTGCAGCCCAGCACCCCCATAGGGGCTTCACTCCTGCACCCTCCTACTTAAGGATTCTCAACTCCAGGGGGGTACATGTTGGGGGGGGTGCAAATCTGGCAAAAAAATAAGACCCGAACCCAGCACCACACACGCCCTAGCCCTGAACCCACCTACCATGCCACAGAAGCAGCTTGGCAGCTCACCGCGGCACCACCTCTCACAATCTCACCCTCCCGTGCCACCCCACACTCAGTGTGCTCACTTCTCCACGCACGCGTATGCATGTAGCGACATCCTGTCACTACAGTCACGCAACCCCCATCCGGTTGCCTTCCCTCCCTCCTTGCCATGGTCAAAAGCACCACGACAGAGTCCGGTAAGTGCCCAATCGCGGTCGCTAAACTCACGAGCTACCCCTTTTTCACCCCTTCACAAAATGAGAAAAACAAATCTCAACTGTTGTTATAAAAATTAAAAAACATGTTTTGGCTATATGGAATTTTATTTTGGTCAGTACAATTTTTGAAGTTTCTTTTTTTTTTTAAATAATTAGGGGTAGAATTGAGTTGAAACAATTTGATTTGTGATGTCTCTTACAGGTTTGGTAAGGATTCCAAGATATCTGATGTTGCTATGCAAAGCAAATACTGAATATCAGTTATAGTAACAAATATACAGTACTAAAAATAACTATGTGTAAGATTTCCATGTGGAGCTCCCCTTCAGTGTGTCAGGGGGTGGGGGACAGGAGAAGAAACCGGATACAAAGTACAACGTATAAAATACTACAATAAAATGGAAATAATAAATCAAAATATACAATTTCAAGAACACTTAATGAATAAATTGCCAAACAGTAAATCACCATACAGTAAATTGTGGAACACCCAAAAGAACATTACACAGCAAGCAGCGCAATAAAATAAAAAACAGGGAGAAATGACTGACACTAGGGGTAGGGGTCAGTGCTGGTGTCAGTACTGGGTGGAAGGTGGGTGAAAAAGGAATCCACCCGAATATCAGGAGCAACTGTTACTGCAGGGATGAACAGAACGCAGTGAGGAGAGATTTCAGTGTGGGAAAGGAAGGAGCAGAGTGAACAGAAGGTGGAAAGAGAGACCCACAGTTTAGGGAAGTTCACTTGAGGGAGAACAAGAGAGCAAGCATTGTGAAAGGAGTAAGAGGAAGAAGGGGGAAGAGAGAGGAGAGAAGCAAGATGAGAGGAGAGAGAGAGAGAGAAACCAATATCTGGAGATAAAAGGAGCACAGTGGGTAAGGTGACTGGCATCAAAATAGGGAAGGGAGAGGGAAGAGTACAGAGTACAGTGGTGTGTGCGTAGGGGTTTACCAAGGGGAAAGTGGCAGAAGGAGTTAAAAAAAGGGTCGAAACTAGCTAAACTGGACTTTGGAGCAGCACTATAAACAATATCTCCATAGTCAAAAGTGGGGAGAATTATCATAGTGAGGACTTCTGTGTGTGCAGGAAGCAGAATGCTTCTCTTAATTCTGTACAACGCCCCGAGCCTGGGGTGGAGCTTCTTGTGGATAGCATCCACATGAACAGAAAAATCAAAGTGGAGATCCAGCCAGACCCCAAGGTACTTGAAGGAGGAGACATCTTCAATAGTTACGCCATCAAGGGTATGAAAAGAGGGAGAGGGAAAGACTCAAACATGCCTCTGCCTGGTGACAAATGTCACTGAGACTGTTTTCTTAGCATTGAGGGATAACTGATTTCTTTTCAGAGCCAGAGCTGGATGCTGTTAAACTTCAGTTAGAGCTGGTATATGAAATCAGGGGCAGAGGAGCCAGACAAAAAGAGTACCATATCATCAGCATACATATTGAATGGACACAAAGGAACAGGCATTGGGGAGGTCATTCAGTAAAATGGAGAAAAGAATGGGCCCAAGGACAGACCCTTAGGGGACACCTGAACTGACAAGGAGTGCGGGGGAGTCTCCAATACGGACAGCTTATGACCTGCCTTCAAGGTAGGAGCAGAACCACTCAGCTGTGGAAGCTGACAGTTGAGCTACCTTAAGCTTGCCCATGAGAATAGGATGGGCTACAGTGTCAAAAGCCTTGGCTTTTTTGTTTGTTTTTTGGCATTTTTCTTGGTGAGCCTTGGTTCTATCAAATTACAATGTGCTTTCTATGTTACATAGTCCTTATTAACATTAAGAGTGACCTGCAAAGCACCAGAAAACTTTAGTTTAAATATAAGTGCCCTTCCGTGTGGTGACACTCTGCCTGACCACCATATGTGTGTATTTCTGTAGCATGTTTACATCTCTTAGTAAATATAAATAACATTAGTTTTTTAATTACTATTTTATGTCTACTCACTCCAGCGCCAGCTTCCTCTGGGACCTCCTCCGATCCCCATCTACCGTCCATCTGTCAGCCCCCATGAAGCCTCAATTTACCTTCCAGGCAGGGTAAGGGGTGGAGGGCATGAACCCTCAAGCATGCCCAGCTTAGGGCAGAAGATGAGGTGGTGGAGACTGGTTCAGCTAAATCAGTGCCCCAGGAAGCTGTCACCAGGGTAGCTTTTCCATGTTATGGTTTCTGTGCCTTCCCCCTCGGTCCCTGGTAGACACCGACATGCGAGGGGGACTCGTGCACATGTGGGTCCCTGGCCGACATCCTCCCCCTCCCACTCAGTGCCCTCAGCTGCTCTGCCACCTGTGGTCACCCATGTGACAGTATGTGATACTTGTGTAAAAAATATCACAACATACAGCACTGGTTATCACGAAAATTTGCAGCATTTCTAATTTTAGGAAAATAGTAAATATTTGATAGGAGGGAGGTCGGAAATTGGGAATTGTGGTCACATCTGGAGAGGGACATGCTGCTGGAGCAGCAAGTTAAGACGGTTTATCACAGTATACTGTGTCTCATGGTAATCACAATACTGTTTTTTTATTTACAATAATGAATTATTGTCAGTGGGAATTGTTATGATATAGCATCATATTATGTTATTGTGACATCCCTACTCTGGAATGCGCAATCCCCTTCCCCTCTGCTGTCCGCTGATGACCCAGGTTCAGAAGGTATCGCTAGCGGTAGCCCTACCACTGCACCAACAGACCAGCTAATAGCATGCCATTTGAATTAGCAGTTCGTGTTAGATGGGAAAATTCTTCACCACACCATAATTTAGCAGTTATGTATTCCTGACTTCTTTAGATTCTCTTCTACAATATTTTAAATCCATTCACCCACCCCTACCCCAATTACGACTATGTAATAACTTCTGATTTTGGAAAGTGTTTGCAGCAGATTACTTCTTTGTTGTCTGTCACTGATGCTATGAGCTAGAAATATTCCCTCTAGTCGGAGCTAGAAGGGGAATTGGCGGCTCTCTGAATATCCAGCTCCTGCTCTTTGAGCCATGGAAACAAAATATAAACCCTCTTTCCAAGACAAACAACTAGATCCCATTTGGCTCCGAAAAGGTTTCATTCAGCGTTAATCCTATTATTCATGGCACCACAAAAATGTTGTGCCAGATTTTCAAACCTCCAAGAATGCTGCAAGCCCACAATGCGTTAAACATGTGGTGCACAGGACTTGCGGCATTCTCCTGGATGGCAATCGTGATTTTCTATCCACTGTACCAATTACCACATGTTAGACCAACTTTTTGTGGTCTAGCCTGCAGCAATCCCAAGGGCCTTTTTTATTGAGCTTGTGCCAGATATTTGGCGCAGACTGCCATAGTGGAAACTGTCGCAACTGCGCCCGAGATTGTAAAATCGGGTGTAGTTGCGAAGAATGGGTTTGGCACATGGCCAGAACCTAAGTGCCATGGCTCAGGGCTCGTCGCAAGCCCTGCGCCATGCTTTGAAAATCCTGCCCGTTATGTTTCCGAATTAATAATTACCTCTAACTGCCAATGAGCTATAACTTTTAATGAATGCAGAGTTTTTATATACTGGTTTTGTTTACTAAAGGCACTAATAATGGATTGGTGCAGCCTAAATCATTGTATCGGTGTTAATTGTGAGAGCAGCAGCTGTTAAAACACACACACACACACACACACACACACAAGAACTGTAATTTTTAATAACTGGAATGGTAGCAAAGTTTAACTAAAAAACAACAGATTTATAGAATGGTTGTATTTAGTAGCAGCTTTAGAAAAGTCTGAATAAAAGTTATAATAAATTCTTAAGCTACACCTGGAGCTATCTGATGTTTTTTTTAATTAACTGGGTGCACGGTTATTTTGGAATTAATTAGCTATTAATTGAATGGGGTGAGGTTATGCTATGAAATTTGACTGAGGGACTTAATACTAATAAGGAGAATTTTCACATAAATAATTAGTATAACTGATTATTTTGTGCATAAAAGATGCACCAAATCTGGAAAACCAGTACTCCCCAAGGAAGCCTGAGGGTCTCAACCAGTTGGAAGCCTCTCACAGGGTAATAACTTTAGTGTACCCAGCACTGGCCCCTGTCGTTCGAATGTTTTAAAATGGAAAAATTATTCTTCAATGATTTTGCACTGTTTTAAGTTGTGTGGTGGATTGGCCAAAAAACTGAGAAATTCCTTCATACTTACCACAATTTCCTTTACTGTTAGCTCCAGAATTGTCAGTGAGGAAGGTAATTAATACATATGACAGTAGCTGGCTTAGCTGCTAGAGGCTGTTCTGGGGTGTGTTTTATCTTTTCTTGTCTGACCAGTTGCCTCCGCTGGTGAAACTGGCGGACTCAAATGTGGAGACAGGCATCCTTCAAATCAATGTGTGCCAGGTAGTCCCTCAGCTGGACTACTCAAATGATAGACCACAGGAAATCCATCTTGAACGTTGTAGGCTTGACAAATCTGTTCAAGTATTTTAAATCCAGGATCGGCTGGAAGCACCTCAAATTCTTGGGTACTATAAAAGAAATGTAGTAGATCTCCTGTCCCCACTTGTGGGAGGGAACTGGGGTAATTGGCTCTATCTGGATCAGGTGGTCCAGAGTCTGGCTTACTGCCTGTTTTTACCTGGTTCAGGGGAACTGCGGACTGAAGGAAATGATCTCTTGAGAGCACGGGCGAGAATTGTATGGCATAACCTAGAGCCAGAATTTCCAGTACACACGCATCTGATGTTGCCTGGGCCTAACATTGGTAAATATTCTGCAGCCTTCCACCAAAGAAAGGAAGGGAGAGATGGGCTGGCTTGTGAAGATCTGCCTCTCCTGCCTGCACCTCCATTAAATCAGTCAGCAAAGGTGCCTCTGTTACTAGAAAACATAAACTTTGGCACATACTGACACCAAGACAGATGCATAAAAGCAAATTGTCTTTTATTTAAATACAGCTAACCCTCACAGCAAACACACGGGTAAAAACCTCAACGTTTCACGCAGCCGCACCTGTGCTTTGTCAAGAGAATGAGTTACAAACAACCATAAGTCTTTATAGTACACCCTCAGGTGTCACATATTAAATGACTAAACAACATATATAAAACACACTAATCAGAATATGAGGAGGAAGGGGGGAGAGGAAAAAAGGCAAAAAAGGAACAATGAGAATACTAATCAGCATTCACGTTTAAATTATTAAAGTGCATCCAATATGAAGAAAAGTACATTCAGATGACATCATATAATGCCATAATTAATACACAAACAAATTCAGACCAATTTATAAATGATTTTGTAATTCAATTTTATCATTTAAACCAGGCATAGACAAGGCTTGTAATTTAAAATTCGAGTAGTTTTCCTTGCGTGCTAGAACATTATTCACATCACCCCCAGGAGGTCCTAATTTAACAATATCAATCCTTAAAAAAGTCCAGTTATGTTTTGTTGGTTCCAAACTGCCATGTGTATGAAAGGCGGTAGCATAATTCAAATTTTTATTTGCAACCGCTCTAACATGCTCACTCACCCTTTCTTTTAATTTACTTTTAGTCTGCCCAACATAATAAGCTCCACATTGGCAAAAAGCATAATAAATAGCAAAACAGGAATCACAATCAATAAATGTTCGAATTTCAATCTCTGTACCATCTACTGGACTTTTAAAGCTTTTAACAGCCTGACTGTACTTACAAAATTTACATATTTGGCATTTAAAACAGCCTAACGGTAACGGCGGCAACCAGTTTTTACACACTGGATTTCTTAATTTACTTTGTGCTGGATTATTCATAAAGGACTGCAAATCTACGTTCATTTTACTAGTCATTCTCAGGGAACTTGCAGGCTAGTAACTACTAGTCAACCTGTCACCTAAATTACTAGGTTTTTTGTATACGATTTGTGGAGGCATCTTAACAAATGATTATATTTTTGGCTCATTATACAAACTAAGCCAATTCCGTCTAATGATAGTTTTGATTTCTTTAGACTGTCTAGAATACGTAGTAATGAAATTAAGTCTCTCACTTTCATTCTCAATCCCCAAAATAACAGAGGAACGGTTTGTTTCCAATAATTGTTGTCTTTGCAGTCCAGTGGCATGCTCTCTGGCTATTGCGACTTCACTTGCTGCATAACCCCGTTTTAAAAACCTCTGCTCCATATCATCAGCCCATTGTTCGAATCCCACTTCAGTGGAACAGTTCCTTCATGCACGTATAACCTGTCCTCTCAGTATGGATATGACAATGTGCTTAGGATGACAGAAACTAGCCAAAAGTGCCGTGTTTTTATCTGTTGGCTTTCGAAACAATGTAGAACTCAAACCGCCCACTGTATCCTTAGAAATTAAGATATCCAAAAATAGTATACATGCCAAATTCAAATTGACAGTAAATCTCAAATTTTTATTTGTGGATTGCAAATAATCTACAAAGGACATCAGTTCCCTCTCTGAGCCCTGCCAAATCAAAAACAATCGTCAATACAATGTTTATAAATAGAAATGTACCAAAAAAAAGGATTAACATCCTAATCATATATGAACTGTTCTTCCCATTTCCCCATATGTAAGTTCGCAAAATTAGGGACAAAAGTTGCCCCCATAGCTGTCCCACTTATTTGAAGAAATAATCCTTTTGAAACAAAAAAACATTCTTTTCCAAAACATGTTGTGCCAAATGTAAAATAAAATGTTTATGTTCTAAACTAAGAGCGCCCTTATCTGAAAAATAACTTAATGCTAAAAGGCCATCCTGATGTGGAATATTAGTATAAAGAGACTCACTGTCGAGAGTGACTAAAAAGTCCAAACCCTCGACGCAGAGCTCTTCAAAAATTCCTAATGCATGTTTTGTATTTTTAATGAAAGACCTTAACTGTGGCACAAACTGTTTAATGTGAGCATCGACATATTGGCTCAATGGTTCTGTTAGTGATCCAATGCCCACAACTATCGGGCGCCTTGGGGGGACTTTAGCATTCTTATGTACCTTGGGGAGAAGATAGCTTAAGAGTCGTATAGGATTCTTAACTGTTAAAAATTGATGTACATCATCATCAATTACCTCCTGTTGTTGGGACAAATCCAATAAAGTGTCAATTTCTTTCTTAAAAGCTAATGTCGGGTCACTACTCAATGGTTTATAATATTGTTTGAAGGCTAATTGTCGCTCAACTTCTCTGACATAATCAGTTGTGTTTAACACTATTACACTACCCCCTTTATCAGCCCATTTTATTGTAATCAACTGATTATTTTCTAACCCCTTTAGGGCTTCCATTTCTGCCTTACTCATATTGACAAATCTTGGCTGTTTCCTAGTGTTCTCTTAATTGTTTAAATTCCCTTTCACAGGCTTTCATAAACACCTGTACCACATGATTCTGCAGTGGCAAAAAAGTTGATTGGGGCTTAAATTGCATATGACAGTCCTTAAACTGCATCCCACACAATTCATCAATTGACTCATTAACTGACTCATTAGAATTAATTTGCACTTGTGTTAAATTAACATCTCTTATATTCTGTGCAAAAAAACACTTCAAATTAAGTTTCCTAACAAATTTCTGTAAGTCTACATATAAGTCAAAAGCATTAAATGTGTGTGTTGGGACAAATTTTAAACCTTTATTAAGTACACCAATTTCAAGTTCTGTAAGCAAATAATCAGACAAATTAATGACATTCACATCATTGTCCATTAGTATCTCCCCCTCTTCTTCCCTTGTCTCCCTCTCCTCACTAGTAAACAGCTGAGATTTGTCAATATGAGATTTGCCAATATGAGTAAGGCAGAAATGGAAGCCCTAAAGGGGTTAGAAAATAATCAGTTGATTACAATAAAACAGGCTGATAAAGGGGGTAGTGTAGTAGTGTTAAATACAGCTGATTATGCCAGAGAAGTTGAGCGACAATTAGCCTTCAAACAATATTATAAACCATTGAGTAGTGACCCGACATTAGCTTTTAAGAAAGAAACTGACACTTTATTGGAATTGTCCCGACAACAGGAAGTAATTGATGATGATGTACATCAATTTTTAACAGTTAAGAATCCTATATGACCCTCAATCTATCTTCTCCTCAAGGTACATAAGAATGCTAAAGTTCCCCAAGGGCACCCGATAGTTGCAGGCATTGGATCACTAACAGAACCATTGAGTCAATATGTCGATACTCACATTAAACAGTTTGTGCCACAGTTAAGGTCCTTCATTAAAGATACAAAACATGCATTAGGAATTTTTGAAGAGCTCGTCGTCGAGAGTTCAGACTTTTTAGTCACTCTCAATGTTGAGTCTCTTTATACTAATATTCCACATCAGGATGGCCTTTTGGCATTAAGTTATTTTTTAGATAAGGGCACTCTTAGTTTAGAACATAAACATTTTATTTTAGATTTGGCACGACATGTTTTGGAAAATATTTTTTTTTTGTCTCAAAAGGATTATTTTCTTCAAATAAGTGGGACAGATATGGGGGCAAATTTTGCCTCTAATTTTGCGAACTTATACATGGGGAAAAATGGAAGAACAGTTCATATATGATTCGGATGTTAATCCTTTTTTTCGGTACATTTCTATTTATAAATGTTATATTGACGATTGTTTTTTGATTTGGCAGGGCTCAGGAAGGGAACTTATGTCATTTGTGGATTATTTGCAATCCACACATAAAAAATTGAGATTTACTGTCAATTTGAATTAGGCATGTATACCATTTTTGAATATCTTAATTTCTAAGGATACAGTGGGTGGTTTGAGTACTGCATCATTTCAAAAGCCAACAGATAAAAACATGGCACTTATGACTAGTTCCTGTCATCCTAAGCACATTGTCAGATCCATACCGAGAGGACAGTTTATACATGCACGAAGGAACTGTTCCACTGAGGCGGGATTTGAACAATGGACTGATGATATGGAGCAGACGTTTTTAAAATGGGGTTTTGCAGCAAGTGAAGTAGCAGTAGCCAGAGAGCATGCCACTGGACTGCAAATACAACAATTACTGGAAATAAACTGTTCCTCTGATATTTTGGGAATTGAGAATGAAAGTGAGAGACTTAATTTCATTACTACGTATTCTATACAGTCTAAAGAAATCAAAACTATCATTAGACGGAATTGGCATATTTTGTATAATGAGCCAAAAATATAATCATTTGTTAAGATGCCTCCACAAATGGTATACAAAAAACCTAGTAATTTAGGTGACAGATTAACTAGTAGTTACCAGCCTACAAATTCCCTGAGAATGACTAGTAAAACGAATGTAGATTCGCAGTCCTCTATGAATAATCCAGCACAAAGTAAATTAAGAGATCCAGTATGTAAAAACTGGTTGCCACAGTTACTGTTAGGCTGTTTTAAATGCCAAAGATGTAAATTTTGTAAGTACATTCAGGCTGTTAAAAGCTTTAAAAGTCCAGTAGATGGTACAGAGATTGAAATTCAAACATTTATTAATTGTGATTCCTGTTTTGTTATTTATTATGCTTTTTGCCA
Organism: Neoceratodus forsteri; assembly: GCA_016271365.2. NCBI lineage: Eukaryota > Metazoa > Chordata > Ceratodontiformes > Ceratodontidae > Neoceratodus > Neoceratodus forsteri. The sequence goes on from JADMNL010000025.1 coordinate 116,466,985, forward strand.
ATGTGGAGCTTATTATGTTGGGCAGACTAAAAGGAAATTAAAAGAAAGGGTGAGTGAGCATGTTAGAGCGGTTGCAAATAAAAATTTGGATTGTGCTACCGCCTTTCATACACATGGCAGTTTGGAACAAACACAACATAATTAGACTTTTTTAGGGATTGATAGAGTTAAATTAGGACCTCCTGGGGGTGATGTGAATAATGTTCTAGCACGCAAGGAAAACTACTGGATTTTTAAATTACAAGCCTTGTCTATGCCTGGTTTAAATGATAAACTTGAATTACAACATAATTTATAAATTGTTCTGAAATTTTTGTGTATTATGGCATTATATGATGTCATCTGAATGTACTTTTCTTCATATTGGATGTACTTTAATAATTTAAACATGAATGCTGATTAGTATTCTCATTGTTCCTTTTTTGCCTTTTCCCCCTTCCCCCCTTCCTCCTCATTTTCTGATTAGTGTGTTTCATATATGTTGTTTAGTCATTTAATATGTAACACCTGAGGGTGTACTATAAAGACTGTATGGCTGTTTAGCAACTCATTCTCTTGACAAAGCGCAGGTGCGGCTGCGTGAAACGTTGAGGTTTTTACCTGTGTGTTTGCTATGAAGGTTAGCTGTATTTAAATAAAAGACAATTTGCTTTTATGTATCTGTCTTGGCGTCAGTATGTGCCAAAGTTTATGTTTTCTTGTATTTCTTTTGTACTTTGTGCACTACATACCGAGTAGTGACTCTTTTTTGTTGTTCTGTGCCTTTGTTACTGTTGCCTTTGAATCCAGAATAAGCTCCTCTGCTTCTGTGGTTACCAAATTTCCATAGGCCGAAACCCTATCCTCGACTGTCTGGGGCGGCCAAACCATCACCCCTTGATGCTGGGTTGAACTCATCTTGCTACTCAGAGACTGTTAACTGTCCTTTCTCATCCTGATTGTCCTTCAAAATTCCATTCAATTATGGTCCATGCAATTCCCCAACAATAGGCATTTTGCACAGTTTTGTCTTATGTGCAGCTCAGTAGGGCAACCTCACCCCTTGCATGGCCACCACAACAGAATAGGCTGAGTGAGCCAACATATGTAAACTATCTACAGTCGCATCTCCCAGAAAAGGAAGAGGCAATCAAAAAGAGCTTCAAAATATTAATTCCTTCTGAACTGTATGGAATAAATCGACATAAGACCGTCGTGGTAATGAAAAAGGCATACATCATTCACAGATCAATGCTATTCAAGTAAGGCTAGTCTGCATGCCAATATCCACTTTTTGACATGGGTGTCTGACAGAGCTGCTAAACCTTCTAAAGGTACCATGGTGTCTCCATCGCACTGCATACAGCCTTATCTATTGAGGGAGGAATTTCCAACTTCTTAAAAACATCTTCCTAAAAAGGATAACATTGAACCCTGGGCCTGGGTAGATGCTTTAGCTTGTCTGCTCCAGCCCATTCCTGATCTATAATTTGGTCACAGTGATGGAAGTCTGGGGAACACTTTGAAGACGAGGCTAACATGGACAAAATGAAGTTCCCATATAGCGACCCTGTGTCCTGAGCCCCCTTTAACTGCAGCATCCTACAAGTTCCAGTTATAAGAAAGGACAGTAATGAATCAAGCAAGGAGAAGATCGGAATCTTCCTTTTTGTGCTCAGTCCACTCCCCTTTTTCCTCGGAAGACCACTTTCTAATGGATCTGTCTCTATCGGGTCACGACTCTCTCCCATATCCTCCTCTTGACCCTCCATGTCATCAAAGTCAGAGGTCACCTGCAAATCTGGATAAACAGGATCACTCTGTCCTGGCACATCTGAGCATGCCCATATGGACGCCCCCCAACTTGAGAGGGCCTGCTTCAGGTTTGGGTATCTTCACAGGTAAGACCTATAGACCATCAGCATGTAGCGCCTCATTCAAGAGAAGCAGTATGGATTTGTGCAGCTTAGTTTACCACTGCCAGACAGTACCACAGGTGTACCCCCCCCCAAGTCCAGAACTCAACTGGGAGGACCGAAATAGATATGTTAGACTGTAATATACAGTGAGGACAATAGGACCCCCTGGGCAAAGGCCTCATACTCCTGTGACAGATCTTACATCTAATAAATATCATTGGTCTGTAATAAGCCATGGTGCCAAAAAATATGCTACTCACTTATAACTGTAGTTTTAGGAGTGGTATTGTCTGCATAATGGCAGTTCTTTCAGAAGAGCTGAGTCATTGGAACATCTTTAAGCAAAGCTCCTCCCCTCACCCATGTTGTATATCTCTTAGCTCCACCCCATGTAGGCAGATCTTGCACAATGGAAGCAGGGATCCATGTGCCACTTGTCATGGAAGGTTGGATGGGTGGTGTGGATATGAACCATGTACCACTCCAAAAGCAAATTACTACAGTTGGGCACTCCCTACCTTTCTTGAAGGATGGGCAACAGTCTTTGGATTTTTTAGACTGTGTTGTCCATTTTATTAATGACAATCCATCACATTCAATGTAGACATTGTCACAGCAGAAAACTGGCTAGATCTAAATTCAGATGGAAGTTTATTCCAGTAAATGGGAATGAATTGCCAGTGGGACAGATGGACTGGGATGTGGAAGAACACATCCTGTACGTTCAAGGGGCATAATCACATGCCCTGCTCCAGAGATGGTATAACCAGATCCATAGGAACTGGCTTAGATCGTGCATATCCAGTTTAGAGCACCAGCCCCCCGGACCGTTTTGGGGCCAGGAAGTACCTGGACTAGTATCCCTGAGCTGCTAGGGTGTCCGGGACATGAGCTATGGCTCCTTTTGCAAGGAGCTGAGCAACATCCCCTCTGAGGGCAGACAGCGTGTCCTGTGATTTCAAGGTCTCCCTCAGAGTGTGAGATCAGTAAGGTGCGAAAGCCTGGAAGTCGAGAGGCAACCCTCTGCCTACCACCTCGAGAACCCACTCATCCATAGTAATGATGGACCAGTGAGGCCAAAAGTGATAAAGCCATCCCCCATAGGGATCTGGATCAGGGACTGGAGAGGTGGGAGTTAGACACCCTCAACCCGTCACTGGGCAGCTCTGAAGGAGGTACCAGCTGCTGTGACTAGAGGGGCATCATCTCCCCTACCTCCCCCTCATTTTGGTCCCTTTACAGAGAACTTGGCCTTGGAGCACCAGGCTTGGAACTGCCCCAGCTGGAGCTACTCCTGCCGAGTTTACTGTGGCCAAAAGGGCTGAAACTGAAAGGCCTCTTCCTTCTGCTTCTGGACTTTCAGGTCCTTCTGGGACAATGCCACAGAATCCAGGGTGGCACTGGACTTCTCAATCCTAGTGAGATGCCCATCCACCCCAGGGCAAAGAAGTCAGTGCCCAGGAAAGGGAAATTGACTAACTTAGGGTGGGTGTTCGCTGTACAGATGGAGAGCCTCAGCCAGGCCTGTGACATATCATTACAGCTGCCACGGAATAGGTGCAGGAACTGCCAGTGTCCAAGGCCACCTGAAGCTGGTGTTTAGCCAGCACTTGACCTTGATCTCTGATGACATTTACCTGTAATTGTTAGTCAGCAGGAAGGTGGGGGGAAGTACTGAGTACTCCCAACAGGCGCAGCTCACCTGACAGAGACCAAAGGAGGAAGTGGCACAGACCTTTACAGCCATATGATCAAGCTTCTTTGACTCCTTGTCAGGAGGCCTGTTCATGTCCCCAGTGTTTCTGGATTTCCAGAAGATCAAGTCAGAGACCAAACCCTCAGCCAAGGGGTGATCTCAGAACTCAGAGAGCTGGTAGAGAGTGTGCGTGTTTCCAGACCATATGGGCTGAGGGTGCCGGGCAGGATGCTGAATGCTGCCAAAGCTCCAGGGCCAATCCCATAATGGCCTCTGCCATGGGAAAGGTAACCCATGGGAATTCATCCTTATCGAGGATGTCAGTTAAGGTGTATTTAGCCCTTTTCTGGACCAGTTACAGAGGGACATTCATGGACTCTGACATAAGTCTGAGGAGAGCCCCAAATGACACCATTGGTCAGTGGTGAATTCCTTGACTGATTCCCATTGGAAAGTATGCGTCCTCAACTACTGCATGGAGAACCCATCAGAGTCATCAGAGGATTAATCAAAAATGGCCCTCAGCTGTTTACTGACATAGACCACCCTCAAGTTATTTGACTGTGTGATCTCCACAGATAACCTTCCTGACAAACTGGATGCAGCATGGGAGTCCTTAGACAGGGCTTCCCGCAAGGGCTGTTAAGGAGAAAGTTACACTTGCAAGGGTGAAGAGACAAGTGTCAACAACAGCTGTTTTGGAAGGACTGGCATGGGCTTGACCAGCATCGGCCAGGCGACCACAGGGGTTAGGGGTAGAGCCCTACCCTGCCTTTCCAAGTCCCATTGTTGCCAGAGGAGCTCCTTGTAGTGCTGCTGCATGTGCCAGCAGAGCCTATCATCATCTGAGGATGAGGAGGCCAAGAAGCCTTGACAGTGATGCCTCCCGAGTGAGTGGAATTGAGAACTCAAGGAGTGCCTCGAGCTCAACCTCATCCTTGATCGTCAACCCGGGGGCTGATGTCAAGGAGAAGCTGCCAGGGGTGCTGTGTAAATGCCATGCACTGGATTCAGCTACTTGACCTCCAGTGGAGGATGATTCTGAGTGGCAGCGGCCGGGGACACTGACCATTCCACATCCTCCTAGGTGAGGATGGAGATAACTGGGGCCTTGGAGATTGACTCCTCATCGATCCCCTCTGACAACTGGTTAATGAGGTTGAGAAAAATCTTGACGACCTAATCAACCAGTTTTGAGGTCAGCAAGCCCGATGGGCTTACCATTGAGCAAATGGCCTGCCCCTTGACCAATCTAAGCTCAGCCAAAGCCAAGCGCTTGACATGCTTCAAGCATTAGGGGGAGTTGAGGGAGCAGGAGGAGCACAAACTCTCCCAATCCCATGACCGATGGCAGTGCTTTTAGTGTTTCTTACCATGGCAGGCAGGGCTCTCCCTGAAGGTTTGAAGTGCCTGACACATTTCATGAAACTCCCCTGTGAAGAACGCTCTGACGCTGGCTCCAACCAGGAGCAGTGCTGAGGCCAAAAAGGTGCCCACTGTGGCTTTCTCTGCAACCTCTTACATGGCCACGAGTTGAGCCACAGACCCCACCGCAGCAGAGGCCACCTTGCGACTGCCCTTCAGCCGCAATTTTTGGTCTCAGTCAGTCAGCCAGGGAGAAGATGAGCCTTGCAGTCTTCCAAAGATGAAGGTGGCATCATCCAACAACAGCCACAACCTGCAACATCGTGTGTCATCCCTAGCCAGTAAAGGCACGACACATGTGGGTCAATCCACATTTTCTGCCAGCACATGACACACTTCTTGAAGCCAGGAGCTTGCTTTGTTTCCTTCTGTCCCATCTTCCAACACTGAGAGCTGGAGAAGAATTGAGGAACTAGTGATATATTGAAAGTTACAGAAAATAATTGAAGTTTGCCAATGGCGCACTTTTTATAACCTACTACACATGGAGCTGCAAAGGAGAAGACCGAACTCTTCCAGCGGAAGGGAGGATCTGACATCACAGAGTGGAGCCGAAGGATACCAGCTGGGTGGTGGGAGGAGCTTTGCTTAAGGACATTTCAACAGATCAGCTCTTCAAGAAAAACTGCCATCATGTGGATAAGTGAACATAGCCACACCCCTAAAAACAAACATGTTGGGGAAAAAAAAAGGAAAATGGGCACAGCCCCATAAAGGGAATCCCATTAAATCTCCCTGACTCCAGGGGAGAAAAGCACTGGCCCCTTACCTAGGGCTGCTTCCTGAAACTACAGAATTATTTGTTCCTTTTCAGACTCACCAGAGAAAAGTGGTCTGATAGGTCTCCACAACACAATCCAGTGCTCTGTCATCTAGGCTACCTTGCCTCCCCAATGCGCCAAAGCTACCATCTAAACAGGTGGAAAACTCCTGATCAGAGTGCTTTTGCCTCAGCGTTACCACTGCTGCTACAAGCACTGACAGGCTTGTAATCAGCAGCTCGGCTAGGTGCACTCAACATGTGCACATGCATGCGGGACATCAGTGTTCAAAATGACATCCTTGCTACCACATGCACTGAAAGTGCTCACAGAGAGGAGAAGCACGTGATGCACCAATGTATGTATTTATTTATTTGAAACTTGGATACAACCTTTGAGCTAAAGCTAGTTTACAAAGGTTCTGCGTCAGTATTTAGACAAGACATACATATCATAAGCAGAAAAGTGGGATATACAGTGGTCAAAGATTACAGTACCAAAATACAAAGGTCAACAGGGAATACAATTGTTAGAAGGAACATAGCTTGGGGGGAAACTATAACATAAAGTGGTCATTGATTACAGTACAAAGACAGGTGCCCACCAGGGCATACATTGGATAAGGGTACACAGTTTGAGGGTACACTGGCAAACAATACTGGCTATAACAGAATTAGGACTAAAGGGATTAATGCTTCAAGTAATCAGGAGGTAAGAGAGGACAGGGGAGGAGAAAAGGAGGGGAGAGTCGCAGAAGGAGGTAGGTTTTCAGGATGGGAGGCAAAGCAGAGGAGCAGCTTATGATGTGGAGGAAGGAGAAAGAGGGGGGGTACAGAGGAGCAGCTCAGGAAAGCCTTGTCATAAAACAGGAAAATGGGGATAGCATGAGACATGGGGGGGGGAGTTACACAGGGGGCAAACAGGCAGAGAGAGAGAGAGAGGGAAGTGGTCCAGGGGGAGTACCCTCAAGATAAAAGGGGACAAGCACTAGGAATAAAGTAAGTGCTGGGAAGAGTACTCGGGTCAGTAAGGTGGGCTGGGGAGAGAATTAGCGACTGCAGTTGCACTTACTGTTGTTCGATTTCAGTTGAGCTATTAGGCTAGTCTTAAACTTCCCGAGCTTGGCGCACGACAGTAGGTCAGGGTGTAGAGAGTTCAGCCATTTGGGGTCTCTATATCCAAAGGATCTCTGGCCTTGACCAGTCCATCGGAAGGGCACTTTTAGCGACAGCTTACTGGTACTTCTGGTGTGCCTTACGTTGTCGTTGGGGTGGAGGAGGTCGAGTAACCCAGGGGCCGTGAGACCCAGGGTTGTCTTCTTAGCAGTTAGGCAGACCTGGTACTTGATCCTGTTTTCAAGGTTGAGCCATACAGTCCGGGAGTAGAGCTCACAGGAGTGTGTCAGGCGGTGGCTTCTAGGATAAGTCAACAGGCTTTGTTGAATGCCGTTTTAATTCTTTGTAGACCTATGTCAGTAGCTGTACCATACACAACCAGTCCATAGTCGATTATTGACAATGGTCTTCTGGAAGCTGGCAAACTGCCAAACTGCACAGCGGGAGCTGCCGAGAAAAATCATGATCGCCATGCTGAACAGACGGTTAGTTCCATGGTTAGCAGCCCTACCTGACAGACAAAACACTATGACACCACCAGAGGCAACAGCAGGGGAGGAAGATAAAACACACCCAGGAACAGCCTCTAGTAGTTAAACTAGCTACTGTACCCTCATATGTATGAACTACCTAACCCAATGGCAATGTGGAGCAATACAGAAAGCAACTTTACATCATTGATACTGTCTGGTCTGGTGGTGAGTGATTAAAAAAAACAAAAGACTCTATATTATTAAGAAAATGGCAACTTTATGTTTTTTATAGTGCAATGAATACTAGGATTATCTAACAGTTTGAGTGCAGCCTTTTTGTTCCAAAAGGGACCCTAGTTATTTGTCTCGCAAATGTAATTTTCCCAATATTATGAGGCTAACAATGAAAACTGCAAATGTAAGTTTTACGTACATGTAATGAGTGTCAGAAGATTTAATTGGAAGAAACTCCTATGGAAGAAATAACATCTCTTGAAATAACTGTCTTAGCTTTGAAATGATAAATTCCGGTCTGGTTTACTGCATATGTGTAATGAAAATATACATATTTATTGCTATTTATAGACAAGTATATTCTGGCCAATGTTAGGAAACCAGAACTTACATGGTATACAACTGGTAGAAAAAAACTAACATCTCAAAGCATGTTCTCTAAACTTTATATGGCTGGACAAGAGGAAAAGGGAACAGAGAAATCATCACAGTTTGATCCCTGCATGTGAGTACCACTGCGTGTACTAGTATCTTCAGCTCCCCTGCCCAGGCCATACATATATTTTGGTTTTCTGCAACCATTGCAGCAGCTGGCATGAAGCAAATTAAAATGAAAATCTTCCCTTACCGCCATAACCATTTCGAAGGAGTACTTGTAGACTCGAACAGGTGACTGATATTTCTGCACCATTTTCAATCTGGAAATGAATGGAAATAGAAACAAAACAGAGTTAACTTTGCTGTTTATATTTGGGAGGGAAGAAAACTGAAATCATTAAAAGTGATAACATTTGCTTGTATGTTTAACAAGGCAAAACTCCCAAACGTTGAAGACTGCTCTCAGTGGTGGAAATGGACTCTGATTATTAGATACACCCATAATCTCTGGTGTATGAAATGAAATATTGGGAAACAATTTAGGGGCATGTTACCTCATAAAATACTGCAAGCACTTTTATGCATTTTAGGGATTATATTTCATAAGCAGCAAACTATCACTTGTTCCCTGAAATAAGCCACTATTTTTTATTTTTTTTTCTCACATCCTCCACAACCCCACCCCCACCCCCACCATCTGGGGTTGTCATGGCACCCTCCCTCCTGAGAAAAACATAAGAGGCTGATCACTCACAGCACATCACATGAAAAAAAATATTCAAGTGAATACAGGTGGCCATTCTGGTAACTTTCTGAATATGACAGCCACACACTCAGAGGAAGCAGTAGAAAAATAATGTGAAATGCTGATATCGTCATTGCGGCCACCCATGTAATGTTTTTTTTTCTTTTTTTGTTATGGTCCCCTTCTTTTAGGCCTGTGCCCCATCCAGACTGCCCCCCCCCCAGCCCCATCACCTGGCTCCTTATGGACTTACTGATACCTAGCAATGACACGTCCGCCACCTAGAAATTTAGATGTCAGAGTTCCCCCACCTAAACATTTCCAATTTAACCACCGCGATAGTGCCAGAACCCATGAGACAAACAACCAAATCAAGATTGACTGTTTTAAACTTTAAGCTTCAGACTAAAAGAGAAGATAAACAGATGGACTAGGATACATGGATGATACTAGACAGAAAAAGACTAAAAGTCAATCAAGTCTGCTGTGTTGTTCCTACCTGGAATTGCTCAATCTCTTTGGAGTTTACAGAGCCCCTGCCCTCCTTTTTGTTTCTGATGACCCTTTTGCACATATCCCATTGGGTACTGAACCCTGAGACAGTTTTAGCATCAATAACGTTACAAGGTACATTGTTTCACCTATTCATCACCCCACTTCTGTAAAGAAGTATTTCCTTAAGTCTTTGATGTTTACCCATGCTAACCTAAGATTGTGGCCACTGGTGTTTATGTTACTCCTTAATTTAAATAAATCTAAAGAGTCCACTCTGCTGGGTCCCTACATGTATTTGCAGGTTTCTACCATGTCTCTCTCTCTCTCTTCTGTAGTCAGTACATGTTTAGGCGGTCTAATCATTCTTGATAGGTCCTGCTTTGCTGCCCCTGGATCATTTTTGTTGCCCTTCACTAAAATGTTTCTGTTCTTTCCTTATCCTTTGTAGATGAGGGTTCCAACACTGCACACAATACTCCAGGTGTGGCCTAACCAATGACTTGCACAGCGACAATATGACTTCTTAGTTTTAACTAATGAAATAACAGAAAGGCACTCCACCGCAAAAAATAACAAAATGTGCAGTATAATTCCAATACACGTTTAATTGGGATTTCCCTATTTATCAATATAGATAGCCTATGTATTTCCTATATAAATTACTGATATAACTGCAACATAATATTCTGCTGCTTTGTTTTTAATTACTCACTGCACAGGGGCTTTTTGATAAATGTTATGAAAAATGTTGTTTGTTTGTTTTTTGCGCTGTTGGGCTTTAGACTGCCTGGCTGTTACTAGTCATGTCAGTATCATTTTAATTGATACATTACAAAAGCTGACAGTCTGCACTTTTCTAGCTACACCCCCTAAAGAAGGCTCATGTCAGACCCGAAACACCAGGGTTTTGTTCCACGCTTTCAATAAGTTCTGGAGTCATACTGCACATTTTGTCTCTCATTTTTCCAATGGAGTGCCTTTTCTGTTTTCATTGCAACATTGTCAGCTTCAAGAGGGCACCCACTGCAAGACTGTGAGCACTGGTATCCATACTCTTAACTAATGACACCCTACCAGATACAGCCCATCGTCCTATTAGCTTTTCCAATATGCTGGCCAGAGAACATAACTGAAGTTGAGAACTTCAGACAAAGAAGCAATGCTACACTTAGGTAATTATCTAAAAAAAGAGCCAATTAGAGGTACAGAATAATACAAGACTAATGAGACTCATACAGTGAAAGTAAGACTATGTAAATAGACACCATTAAAAGATCAAAGGCAAAAGAGTAATACATTTTGTAATAGATATCAGCCTACGTGGATCTAATTGTGATAAAATGTGATCCTTATAGTAAATCAATAAGTGTTGAGCAGTTATTTTTTTAGCAAAATTCTGTTATGTGCAAACATATGAAAATTATAGCAGAAAAAGGCCTTAGTGATCGATCAAGTCAGCTCGATTGTGCAGCTCAGTATATTTTATTGGAGTTGCCCCACCCTCCTCTTGCCTCCAAGAGCGATCCTCCCCCTTCCCCATCACCCCCCTCCTCCCTCTTGTTGCCACTGTCATTTTTATCCTATCATGCCCCCCAAAAAACTTCCCACTGTTTCCAAAGATACCACCTACTCAGGCAGTTCATTCTACTTTAACACCACCCTTTCCGTGGAAAGTGCCTCCTCATTCCTTTTTTAAATCTACCCTCACAAGTTTCTGACGGTGGCCCCCAGTGATCCCTCCCTTTTTTTTCTATATTGTAATTATTCACCTTCTGCCCAGCTTCCACCTTCTGACTGCTTCGCCACCCTGGTATCACTGGACTTGCATGTGCCTGGTCGCTAAAAGTATCAGAGGTCGTCATCATCCTGCAACTGGTGGGGTATTTCCACATTTTCTTCCTCTCATGCTGGGCTGCACACAAAGGACATGTATACACAGAGGCATGCGCACGTCCGCAGAAGTCCCACAGCTCCCTCCCTATGTCTGGCCCCTCTGACCCACACTACCCATTGGCCTCCACCTGGGGATAGTTGTTCAGTGGGAATGCCAACCCTCCCTCCCCAGGAGAGGAGAGCAGTCCTCTGGATGTTCAATCCTCTCTCTTCCCTACCGACCCTTGATGGCCCATGCTCGTTCCCAAACACAGGTCGCCGGCGTGGCGCGAGGTGTGGCATCCAGTGCCTCAACCCTCAGCGCCACCTGGCCGGTGGTCCCCTCCCTTTTTAAATTGAAAATGCCCTCCACTCCAACCCTGTTTATACCCTTTAGATACTTAAAGGTTTCTATCATATTCCCCCTTTCCCTTTTGTCCTCCAAGGAATTCATATTAAGCTCCCTTAACCTCTCATCATATGGTTTGTGTCCTATGCCCTAGATTATCTTGTTACCCTGCACTGGACCCCTCAAGCAGCTTTATGTCCTTCTTAAAATAAGGGCACCAGAACTGCACACAATACTCCAAGTGCAATCTAACACATGACCTGCACAAGGGCAGAGTGACTTCCTCACTCCTGGAGGTGATTCCCCTGGAGATGTATCCCAGCATTTTATTTGCTTTAGCTGCTGCTTTACAACACTGTACAAAGTGTTTTGTGTCACCCCTGACTATCACCTTAGACTCTTTTCATCCTTTGAGCTGGACACCCGTAGCCCCCCCCCCCCCAGTCAGTAGTTGGCTCCCAGGTGCATGACCCTACACTTCTTGGCTTTAAACCCCAACTGCCAGATTCCAGTCCATTTCTCAAGTCTGGCCAGATCCTCCCTGAGTTCCTGTCTCCCCTCCTCTATGTCCACCCTCCCACAGATTTTAGTATCATCTTCAAAAAGACAGATCTTGCTTTTGACCCCTACTGCTAGTAATATGTAGTTGTTCTCACTGTCTGAACTGATTCAGTTGTTTTTTTTCTTTCAGCCAAGCTGACTGTAGCAGACTGAGCATCTGGTGTCAAACCTGGAGTGACGGCGTCACAGGAGGGGCTCTCACTAACCTCTGTTAGCTGATCTTGAAAGGCTCCATGCAATGATCTGCCTGATTTTCCCAGGAAAAAAATAACCGTCAGTGCACTGTACACATATGGATTTTGTTTTACACTAAAGCAGTGACTTGTGGTAAAAAAAGAATATTCTAATAAAGCCTGTTAAATTGATGTTACTGAGTGTGGGCATCTGTCATTGCTAGGTGGTGGAATTCTCCTATAGTCAAAGGAGAAAGATGACAGAGGTAGTGAAAGAGGATAAATACAGAAGAGGCTGGCAACTACTGACTGGTCAGCCTCACATCTGTGGTGGGGAAGCTTATGAAGACCATAATCAAACAGGATCTGGTAGAATACGGAGGGGCTATTCAGGGTAAGGGTGGGGAGGGACACTCAAGGCCATGACATGACATTGGAGGGGGGATGGTTCAGGAGGTAAATGAGAAGACACTTTTTTAGAGAGAGAGAGGGTGGTGGCAGGGTGGAACATGTTACCAGCAGAGGTGGCAGCCTGTTAAACAGTGGGCTGCTTCAAAAGGGGCTCGGATAGAGCAAGAGGGAGGATAAAGGGAGGGGTGAAGAGGGAGGGGCAACTGCAGAATAGGGCTGTTAGCTGCAAAAATGAGCACACTCGATAGATCAAATTGCCTTTTGCTGCTGGCAAATTTCGTATGTTCGTAATACCTTGAAAGAAATGGCCTTCAGGATATCAGGCAGCATGGGGTTTGTGGCAGGAAGGTCATGCCAGACAATCCTCCTTGTGTTCTTTGACTAGATGACCAAAGAATTGGACATGGACCACCCAATAGACCACCTATACTTTGATTTCAGCAAGGCCTCTGACTCAGTGCCACACAACCATCTGCTAAAAAAGTTGGAGGACCTTGGCACTGCCCTGACCATAGTCAGATGGGTAAGAAATTGGCTCAGTGATAGGAGTCAGAGAGTGGTAGTCAACGGAGTGAGGTCAATGAGGTAGGTGTCAGTAGTGGTGTGCCCCAGGGCTCGGTCTTCTGACCAGTCCTGTTTAATATGTTTATTAGTGACATAGGAGTAGGTATTAAGGGCAAGCTGGAACTCTCTGCAGACAACACAAAACTAGGCAGTAGGGTTGACAGTGTGGAGACAGTCAGGGACCAGTAGGAAGACTTACAAAGGCTTGAAAGATGGTCCAACATCTGCCAACTTAGGTTCAATGCAAAAAAATGCAAGGTGTTACATCTAGGTAAAGGAAATCCCAAAACGGAGTACTGGCTCAAGAGGGTCCAACTCAGTACCTAGCAGAAGGAGAGGGACTTTGGGGTCATCATAAATGACACCCTGAAGCAGTCAAGCCAATGCAATAAAGTTTACAGCAAGGCAAGCAAAATGGGGAGTACAGGAAGAGGAACTGACAGTAGGAACAAGGAGGTGATCCTCCCACACTACAGGTCCTTGGTGAGACCTCACCTGGAGTACTGTGTCCAGTTCTGGAGACTTCACCTTCAGTAGGACAGAGACAGGTTGGAGATCATGCAGAGAAGGGCAACCAAGATGGTGCAGGGTCTCCCAAGGACTCTCGTATGAGGAATGCCTGCAAACACTAAACATGTACTCACTGGAGCCTGGAGGGGATGACTGAAACATTCAAATTCTTGAGAGGTATCAATAAAGTTCCCTACTCAGAACTGTTCAATAGGGTAGGCAGCTCAATCACTAGAGGGCATGAGTGGAAGCTATGGGGAGGGAGCTTCAGGAGGGATATAAGGAAGTACTACTTTATGGAAAGAGTTGTGGGCTCATGGAATAGCCTGCTAGCCAAGGTAGAGGATGCATGGACCTTGGTAGCATTTAAGAGGAAATGGGATAGGGCTCAGGCAGCAACAAACAGGTCAGGAACAGTCAAAAGTCAGGTGGGGAGCTAGACCCAGAGGTCAGCAATTGATCTCAGAAACTCTGGAGCAGACTAGATGGGCCATTGGTCTCCTTCTGTCGTCATCTTCCATGTTTCTATGTTTCTTAAAACACAGAGACAGCACTCATGAACAATAGACAAAGACAAAACAAGTTCTTTACATAATAAGTAAGAAATCCATACATTAAGGTAAACAGATGGACAGATAGTAACTCACTAATAGCATTATTTTCAGTTATTCTGTTGATTCTGCATAATAAAACAATCATATTTGGAGTAGATGTTGTTTTTTCCCCAGTAATCTTACTTTGACCGTGATTTAAACTGCACAGTTAAAATGAAAGGCTCGAGAGTTAAGAGCTGCTATTATTACGGGAGCCTGTTGGGGGTAGGGGGATCTAGAGACCATTGAAAAAACACTGTAGTTTCATTATTTTTCAATAAATTCATGTATGTCTATATATGCATTTGCACTCAAAACTAGTAAAAGTACGTAGAAAAACAGCTGGACCAAAAAAAAATGAGAAGGCTGGCAAGCTTATTTTTCAGTTTGCCTGCAATGCTGCATCAACCCTACACTGTAAAATTCAGTTTGACATATGGTGGTTTCCCTGTATGTTAATAATAAAAAATCAACGATGCAATTTAATCACTCAAGATTCATATCACCCTGCTCTGCCAAAACCCATGCACATATGCCAAAGTGCTCCGGGTTGGCACTACAGATATCTGCTAAACAAGAGTCTCGTCTCATGCTGGCATCTGAAATACATTTTCCAGTAAGCACTGCAAGTTCTGTGTTTTACACTGTTAGGAGTGGAGTGGTACACAACCCTTAGTTCTATTACAGTGCTGCTCTCCACATTTATTTATGTTTTTGATAACCAGGTGGGTGCACTGATCTAAAGGACCATTTCAGGCACACCCTGGGCCATTAGCATGGCACAATGAGTAAAGCAAATACAGGTAACATGACATATTTTAACAGAATCAGATCTAAACACTATTGGTGTTGGTATCAATTTCCTACAGTAAGACTCGAATCCAAGCCCTTAGTATTAATAATTAAAAGTGCAGTGATGACATGCAATGAGCATTTTACCATGCATTTTGCACTTGGCTGTACCTTTCATACATGCTGTCTTGGAAAATAATGAGCTTTGTGTGACTCTTCTTTTCATCATTGCGGGACAGTGTCAAAACCAGCATCAGAGTGCATTTTCTAATCATAACTGTAGGGGCTTGAGTAAGAAATAATTCTACTATAACACTGAGCTCCACATGTTTTATTATGATTAGAACACAATGCAGTCAGTGTCTATCACAAGAACCTTGTGTCAGACTTGAACCCAAGACCTTACGACTGAAAATTAAAAATGGATGATAATTAATACAGGTCTTGTATGTGTGTTATTCAAAAGCGGTGTTATGTCAAGGTCAGATCATACAGTAATTCCGTCTGTGTTGGTCTTCACTGCAATGACGTGCAATGGGCATTTAACCTTACATTTTTCACAGCTGAAGTCTCTCAGTACTTTTTTTTCAATTAAACCAATATGAGGGATTTTTGTTGATCTGAGTAACCTTAGGCTGTTAGATCAGTTGAGTTTGATACTCTCTTAAATGGACAGGAGGGAGATACACTCATGATTACTTACTTACAGAACTGCATGGATGCAAAGAGCAGAAGAGGTCTGTGGGAATGTATCTGGCATGCTGCACGCTGTCAGTATACTATGTCTACCAGGAAGCATCACTTCATGCCACAAATCCATCATAGTTATTTAATCAATGCCTGCTGAACGTCATAACAGCGATGTACCCAAATACAGTGTGACAGTACTCACTATGTGATCAGATACTGACAGTCTGTCTGTCTCTGAAAAACACACTGATGAGACTTGCATTAACAATTCTGCATTTTTAAGTATTAATAATAAGGGCTTGGGTTTTGGTTTTACTGAGGAAAAACCAACTCAGAATGTGTTTAGATCTGATCCTGATAAAATATGTGGAGCACAGTGCTATAATAAAATTATGGCTTGTATACCACTCCAGTCCTAACAATTTAAAATGTAAAATAAAATTACTGAAATTTCATATGCCAACATGAGATGAGAGTCTTGTTTGACAGATATCAGTAGTGCTATGGGTTTTGGCAGAGCAGGGTAATCCCACTCTTGAATGATCACATATCATCATTGATTTTTTATTATTAACATACAGGAAAACCACCATATGTCAAACTGAATTTTACAATGTAGGGCTGATGCAGCATCACAAGCCAACTGAAAAATTTGTTTGCCAGACTTCTTTTTTTTGAGGGTTGGGGGGAGTCCAGTTGTTTTTCTATGTACTCCTATTATTTTTCGAGTACAAATGCATACATAGACATACCTGAATTTATTAAAAAAATTATTCAAATGCTATGTTTTCCAACAGACCAGTAATAGTAGCAGCTCATAACTCTTGAGCCTGTCATTTTAACTGTGCAACTTAAATCACCGTCAAAGTAAGATTACTGGGCAAAACAGCATCTACCCAAAAGATGACTGTTATTATTATGCAAACTCAGCAGAACAGAGAATAGTGCTATTAGTCACTATCTGCTTACCAGTCCATGTATGGACTTCCTACTTTTAGTGGAAAGAGATCGTTTTGCCTTCGTCTACTGTTCATGAGCACTGTCTACATGTTTTAAAACGCCACCACACTCAGTAACATAAATGTAACAGACTTTACTAGAACATTCTTTTTTTTACCCCAAAACATTGCTTTAATATAAAAAAAAATCCATGTGTGTACAGTGGACTGGCAGACATTTTTTTTGGGGGGGGGAGGAATCAGGCAGATCAGTCTGTTGAGTCTTTCAAGATTAGCAGATGGAGGTTAGCGTGAGCCCTTCCTGTGATGTCATCACTCCAGGTTTGACGTCAGAAACTTTGTCTGCTGGAGTCAGCTCGGCTGCAATTAATAGAAAAACTTAATCAATTCAGACAGTGAGGACAACTACATATAGCAGGCTGTATGTTAAAAATAAACACCCAACACCTATGCATTCATTATAAGGACCACATTTTAGTACAACTATATCCACATAGACTGATATCTGTAACAAAAAATTATTACGCTTTTGCCTTTGATCTTAAAGCATAACAGAGATAGGCTAATGACAACCGAGAAATGATAAAAGGCAGAAAGAAAGGAAGAGAAGAAGATAGGAGTTCAGAACTGAGAACCAGTTAGTTTACAGATTTATTAACCATAATCCCAAATAACTGAAATGGGGAAACATAATCTAGAGGTAATAAGAAGTGACATGGAGTGGGAGAAAAGAGAATTGAAACAAAGAGTGAACTAAAAGTACAGGTTCATTGATTGCATTCATCCGCAAGAAAAAGAGCAAGGAAGAGCCAGCATAAAAGGAAAAGGAAAATCCGAAGTGTGACAGGATGAGGAGGGATCCCAAGCCTCACGGAGTAACTGAGATGTGATATATTTTAGCCGGATAATTCATGGCAGCTTATACAGTGGCATCTTACTAGCGGGGCAAACTTGGCCAGTAAGGCACTGCCTGACAAAAGGGGCACAGTACCTCATAGCCACAGAAAGAAAGAGCTTTACAGAGGCCACTTAAAGAAGAGGCCAAAGGATCCTAGCTGACCAACTCTTCGGGGGGAGGAGGGTTTACAAAATTCAGTTCACTTCAAAGGTCTCACGGAGCACTTTAAATTGTTTGCAATGTTTGATGTATATGGCATCAGCAAGGAGATAAAATCATTGGTATGACAGCTTGCAAAGAAAGGAAGTATAGATCAGAAAGGGAGAAAGATGAACATTTATTAAAACAACGAATATGCAAATAAATAATTCAAAAGTGATGGTATATAATGTGAATGGGATGAACAGTCCAATTAAAAGACGTCAAATAATGTCAAAACTTAAAAAAGAGAAGGTTGACATTCTACTGCAAGAGACCCATAAACTTAAATTAACACAAAACGTTATCAAAATTTGATTATAAAAAAAATCTGATTTAAAGTATTAACAAGGGAAAAAGAAAGAATGTCAACATTCAAAAAGAATGTCAACAAACAGATGCCATTTCAGGAGAAAGAAAGAAATTAAAAATAAACATCTATGGGCAGACTTGATGGGCCATCGGTCTCCTGCCATCAGATTCTATGTTCTTATGTTTCTATAAAGAAGGGAATACACGTTGGGGGAACGTGTGAGTTACAAGGTGATACAGATTGTGTTGTTCCATAAACCCCGAGACTGAACTGTTATCTTGTTACTCACACTTCCCCATCATTTTTTTTATATTAGATGGATAATCGCACAGATAAAGTAAGAAAGTGCCACTAAAACAAACAGCAGCAGGAGTTTTCCTGACACTGCTGCCGTTGCATTTCACTAGTCTTGCATTCACATCTAGTGAATATTGCATGCTGTGGCTCGAGCCCAGGAGGCCTTTTCTTTATTGCCAGATGGTGCGGCTACTATCCAAGCCCAGGGTTTTTTTCCAAAGTAGCTGCAAGGTGCAGATGTGTGGTTCGAGACTTTACTTTCTTGCCGCAATGTAAAACCTATGTTTCCCTCACTCAACCTACCACACCCTACTGCAGAAGATTCCTCATTCAGTTGGAGCCTTAAACTTTTAGTAAATTTGCTAAAAGATAAAAAAAAAAAAAAAGAATCAGTAGCCAACAATGTTATGTCAACAGAGGCGACTTCCTGGTTCCCCAATCGGCTTGTCTGCTGTCATGTTAGTATTTCCCCACACTCACTCGCCCTCATCCTTCTACTATCTTCCGTGCCCAGGCCTTTCTATTCCTGAGTCCACAGTATGGTCAGACTCACCCGATTGCTGACAACTGACTGGCAATCAAACTACAAACCGGGAAACTGCAAACACATTTAAGTAGAGAAAATTGATCTTTCATATGCTTCATATTCTACCTTCTCTCTCTTTCACCCCCAAAAAGCAGTGCAGATGAGGAATGAACCAGGATGCCATTTTCACTCAGCTGAAAGTGAAAGTGAGTGTAGTGCGACAGCAGTAGTGTGAGGGGAACTACTGCTGTTTATTTTAGTGGTGTGATTGCAGTTTTCCCTCACTTTGCGATAATCCACTGTTGGCGATTGGCAGGTGGTGATAATCCACACTTAGAAATTGCCTATCACCACCTGTCAATCAAAAAGTGTGGACTATCACATTTTTAAAAGTGTTTCTGTCAGGTTATTGGCATTACCCATGTAATATATACTACTAAAAGGGGAAATGAAAGAAGTAATTTCAAATGCAAAATGTGCTCTACCTAGGGCTGACTAACAAATCTTTGAAAAACTGTTTTAGACAGTGGCAGAGGTAAAAGAGAGAACTTTAATTTTCAAGTGGTGCCCTCAAAGAATCCTAAACTAGATTCTACTTCCCAAATAAGCCAACTGACTAACAGAATAGTAAAACTGGTACTAAATTATTACAGGAATTAGGTTGTCTTGATACTTGCAGACAGTTACACAGAAGCGCTAAAGATTATACTTTTTGCTCTGCCCCCACAAATGATATCCTCGCAATTTGATCTTTGGATTACATCCCAGAAAGACTTTCAAAGGATCAAATAAAGCTGGATGAGTGGCATAAATAATTTAAACCATGCTTCCAACTTTCTCTGAAAGGTCAACAAAAATTACACAGTGGCAAGCCGTGGTAAACAAAGAACTTGACAAACTTAAAGGTGAACTGAGGGAACTGCATCATTGTCAGATGTACATCATCACTATTTCTGATACAGAAATATTATAGCAACATAAAAATAGAGAATTTTGCAGGCAAGTAATGACCTGCTGTCCATCAAGTGTGCTTGGTCCCTTAGTTCCTCCAGTCTGGCACTGGCAGGGCCTTGGCAGTGATCCCTGCTGGCAGCTCTGCTTCTTTGTATGCTGTTTGAATCTTCCCAACTCTCCTCCCCCACCCATTGCTGTTTGCGCCAATCCTAAATTCTTTTCCCATCCTCTCTTGAAGCCTGTAATGATCTCCATGTTAGCCACATGTCTGGATAGGTAGTTCCATTTATCCACCATCCTCTCCATGAAGAAGTACTTCCCCACGTCCTTCCTGAAGCCCTCCCCCCCCCACACACACATATACTGATTTATAGTTGTGAGTTCTTGTTGCAGGCCTCTGGCATTGTCTGAACAGTTGTTTGCAAGCCACCCTGTTAGTTCCCTTCAGGTATGTGAATGTTTCTATTACTTCTGCCCTTTCCCTCCTGGCCACTAGGAAGTACATGTTCAGATCAGCCAGTCTCCTCATAGTCCTTCCCCTGCTGCCACTGCATCATTGTGGCTGCTCTCCTCTGCACAGAGCCTAAATGAACTTATTATGACAAGGGGTGTGAAGGTATCTAAACTGTTAGTACTGTACATAGACTGAGAAAATGAACAAAAGCAACACTAAAAAAGATTTCTGATCATAAGATACAAGAAACATATGTCAGAACAGAGAATAATAGGCACTTGCAGCATTTTACGTAGATTTACCCAATGTCATCCACTCTCTAACATCTCTCCTACTCCTCCTCCTCCT
The DNA here is from genome assembly GCA_016271365.2 of Neoceratodus forsteri. Taxonomy (NCBI): domain Eukaryota; kingdom Metazoa; phylum Chordata; order Ceratodontiformes; family Ceratodontidae; genus Neoceratodus; species Neoceratodus forsteri. Next base: position 116,487,667 of record JADMNL010000025.1, read on the forward strand.
CCTCCACCCCTTCCATTATCCAGTTCCTTCCCTCCAGTCCCTTAAAATTATCCCAGCTTTTCTTCAAGCTATTGATAGATCTAGCCTTAAAGAGCAGTCAGCACCAAGGGCTCCCACAATGTGCAGTTTGTGTGCAAAAATCATTTTGGTTTACTTACTGTTTACTATAGTACAGTAGATTAAATCAGACTCATTCTGTTTACATCTAGGCTGACATTTTCTGTTATTGCAAATCTCTGAATCCCCTGCAGCTAACATTATAGCAGTAGGTAGCAGCGGGAGATTCAAAAACCTGTAGTGCATGTTGGAGTTACATAAAGCTCTGATCTTCTGTTTGCTGGTCCTGCTGTCCTCCCTAGTCTAAGTACAGTCACAGAGGACTGTACTCAGCCTTTGGAGAAAGCAGAATTGGAAAACATCTGCTTGGAGATTATAAAATAGAGGATAATGTATGGTCATCAGTGGTTAACCGCTTTGTTAACCATCGAGAGGTTGCCAGGGCAACCATGTAAACCTTGAGAATGAAGCTCGAGAGGTTTCCATTGCCATGGCAACCTCGAGATGGGTTAAAAAAATGGTTAACCATCGATGTACCATACATTATATTTTATAGTGTTAGGTACCATTTATGTTTTTTAAAAAAGAAAGCAGTTTCTTACTGCAGTTTTTTTAATGTCACTGCCACTCAACTCTCACCGTCATGGCCATTTCAAAGCCGTCTGATCCAGTTGTGCACGTGCCCAGACTGTTCCTCATTGTTAACCCATTGATGTGGCATACCATCGATGGGTTAACAACATCGTGATGGTGCATCAATAGTAAAATGTTATTAAAAGGTAGATTTCTACCGATAACAGTGTTCTACCATACATTATATTTCAGGTGATGCCTAACCGGGGACCTGTATAAAGGCAATATCACCTCCCTTTTCTAGCTTTCAAACCCCTTCCTATACATCACAGCATCCTAGTTGCTTTACTTGTATACCTTGTTACATTGAATTGACATTTTAAGACTACTGCTTATGATAACACCAAATCCCTTAGCTTCATTGTCTTGGCTATCTGGACCACTCCCATCTTGTCATCTATACCTGTTTTTTTTTCACCAGTGTGCATCACCTCACACTTTTTGCCACTGAACTTCAACTGACAGACTTCAGACAATCTTTCCAGTATCTCCATTCCTTCCTCATTTCACTAATCCCTTCCTCATATCCCCCCTTCCACAGATCTTTGTGTCATCTACAAAGAGATATATTTTTCCGCATATTCCCTCCTCAATGTCACTAATGAAAATATTTAAAGGACTGGACCCAGAAACGACCCTTGTGGCACCCTGTTAGTAGCCACTCTCTCTCCTGTGATCTGACCCAGTTCACCACTACCCTCTGCTTTCTGTCCCTCAGCCAGGCATACCCAGACATTTTCTGCGTACAAGGCTACTATTTGTTCTCCTGAACCCAAATCTATACCCTTGATGGTCTGGTTCTACCTAAGGCATTGTGCCTAGTGTTCAATATACATTGCACACAGGACTTCAGCTTTGCCATATGTAAAGAATGGGACCTTGTTCCCTTGTGGAACCAGGCAGTAAATTTGGTGATACCAAAGGAAGGCAAGGGCCCTGTTCCTCTTACAGTCCAAAACTTTGACTAGTCAGGGTTAGTCACATTCATTCATTGAGATGTATTAGAGGGACTGGAAGAATCTGGCAGCCTATCAGGGTGCTCTCTAAAAAACAATCCCAAGTGTTGCTATTCAACCACAGAAAACCTTGGGTTAAAGGAAAAATATGTTTGAATCGGGACATGACAGCTATAACATGTTGTAAGTAGGAGTTAAACTAAGAATATAACAAACCTATCTTAGCATAACTAAAAACCATTGGTAAATGAGATCAGAAATGATATGCACAGGTGGGTCATGCTGACACTCCCTCTCTTAGTAGGGGTGGAGACAACCAAAATTAACATTCTCCCCAGATTTTATACATTTTCTGTAGTCTATTACATATATACATATATATATATATATATATATATATTTCACAAAGAAACAATGCTAATGTACAAGTTAGGGCTTCTTCTTCAAAGTGACAAAAGTAAAACAAAATGTGATATTAAGGTTTATAACCCTAACTCTGACACCGTCATGAACCCCTACCAAACTCAATGCCAAAAGACAATCCAGATTCCAAACATATGTTTTAACATCACAAACAAATAACTTAGTACAAGAATTTCAGTTACATGATGGACATTGAACTTGTCACAAAGCACCTGCATAACCATACACATTGCCCCAGACCTATAGCGGGTTTCACAAGTGGCTTACGGGCCACTCACAAAGCAGCTGCATGGTCGCCCAAACTGTACCAAACCTGCAGTGGACCTTCCGAGTGGCAACAAAACTGTGCTTCTGAGTAAGCTCCTGCTGTAGGAGCTTTTATTTCATTATTTTACAGAGAACTAGAGTTGAGAATGAGATATGATTTATTTTGTCAATATTTGGTGTAGCCTGGTATCTGGTCCTAGATTTGAAATGGGGGAGACTGAAGGGATCTACTGCATAGCTTCCAGTCACAGACTGCTTTCAACAAAAACAGCCAGCAGAAGGCCCTCTGCCTCCGGCTAATGAAAACCGACTAAAAATCCAGCATCATCCAGCGAGATTACAGATATAAAAAACTCTCTGAACACACTCTAAAGATCTATCCAAAATACAGAAAAGAAATTTGATGACTCTTCATCTAGATTGGTGATAGTGGCACAATCGATAACCAGACTTTCCTAGAAGGTAGGAGCAGCATAGGGACAAAGCAGATAGAGAAATGGGGACCACCGCCAAACTGGTGAGCAAAAATTCTAATTTAATAATGCAGTTTGAACATGCCGAAAATGCACTTAGGGACAAAAACATTCAAAAAGACTACCTGAGCAATCTGAATCTAACGACCTTATGCATTCGGCGACCTTATACAATTTATTTATGAAGGATTGGCTGCCATGTGTCTTGATATGGGAACCACTGTGCTATTAGGTTTTGGGGGTAGGGTATACAGGGTCAATCCTTGTCATGCTGCAGAAAATATGTACACTCCAAGAACTGTGCTGGTGGGCCAAAGGGACAAAATTCTACATCTGGCCAGGAGGCAGAGAACTGTTGACTGGTGATGCAGTTATCCACATGTTTCATGACTTTTTGTTTGCCACAAGGCAAGGATGAAGTGAAAGGAATTCAAGGGGGGCCAAGCACAGACTTCAGGCCATGAGTATACTGTTTGCACTGCTAATGCCAGCAAGGTTACGGCTAAAAGTGCATGGTAGAAGTTACATGTTCACAAAAAACACAAGATACTCACAAACTTTTAGACAAACTTGAGTGGGAGAAACAGAGGATGGAATAAATTGCCAATTGAGAACCAGATTCAGATGACTTGCAGACTGAAGCAGGGATGGACTGAATTTAATGTCCTAAGACTGCTGGTACGAGATGCAGCAGGTCCCCCGAAACTCCTTTCTATGGACTAATGACTGTGTGTTTCTCCTGGTTTTCTTACTTAAACATTACAGCAATGTACCGTTTGATAGATAACCCTCTGCATTTAATTCACAATACATTTTATATGCTGTGAAAGTGCATGTGGTTGGTAATGGCGCAGTGAGAAGACTGCTATCCTGTACAGCAGTAGAAAGTGCTTCTTAAGTATTTTATCCTCTATAATATATTCTTTAAACACAGCCACAGCTCACTGCATGTTTACTGTTTCTGTTTAAAGTAAGCAGGGGGCTATAATATGCTACTTTATTAAACTGGGCATATTGCCCATGTATTAATTGCACACTAGTTCATAGCGGGACATGCTTATGGGGGGATACCAGCGGTGTAGCAGTGGGCCTTTTTTCATCTTCGTACTGCCCTATCACACAGTCTAATGCATATAGTGCATATCTTGGTAACTTTATACTTAGAGGGCAAACAGTCTACTTATAATTGTTCGCTACTTTAACATCCTACAGTATTGGGGTACATTCCCTTTTTAATTTTCATCAGTTTTCTTATTTACACTGAATGGCCTGAATGGCCCAACACGTCTGTCCTACCAACTACTCCACTGATCTTTTGAATGTGTGGTAATGGTGACCTCTGATTGCATCCCACGTAAGAGTCGACTTTAACTCTTTGTTATTAATAATCGTTTTTTACTCTGAAATTGATGCTTGCTTGAGTACTTTTTTTCTTATATTGTAACTGATGCTTGTTGTTCTAACAACTGGGACTTCACTGAAAATGAGCTATGCTCAATTGAACGTTTTCCCTTAGTCTGATGAATAAAAAAAGATTTACTTATGTACTACTTTACATGCCACACTCCTTGACTGCATTAGCTCATACTGCAACTATGTTGTATACAAAATATTTCACCCTCCTAGTGTGTATCAAATCTAGGTGTTTCAGCTTCTTGAGTAATGACAATGTTCTATGTATGGAACATGTTTGTGCACATCTTGGAGGCAGATGTTTTTGTGCTTTGTGCAGAAGTTCATAAACAAAAAGTAGAGGAAAAAAATATAACAAATTTATACATTTAAAAGGTAGACCCAAGTAGGCTGTTACATGTTAAGGTAAAAAAAGAAAACAAGGGGACATCAGTTTATGACTGCAGAGTGGGGGAGGGTTAGGGTGATAAGACTGTGGGGTAGATTGCTACAGGAAGCAATCATATCAAATTCAAGTTGGTGCTTAACATACAAACTGGATAAGTCTGTAAAGGAATATTATCACTGGATACAACTGCTAGAACAGAAAATGAATGGGCTTCATGGACCTTCAGTCTTCTTCCACCCCACGAAAAGCTCTTATAAAACGGGCTCACAAGCTAGGCTCAAAAGCAGCAACCTAATTGGTTAAAATGTTACACATGACCGTTGATTAATGCTTGGTATACCAACACTTACCTTGCCGATCTAGATCGCATGGCATGCACAGCCAAATTTTTCTTGAACAAAAATCCATGTGTTCACATTTTCCCCACTCGGAAAGCTGCGATTTATAAAACCAGCTAAGTGAATAACATTTACAACAACAGAAAAATGTCTGAGGAAAAAGAGTACGATTTTAATATGCTTCATGGTCTCGGAAAGTCTTTTGAACACTTGCGCCTTGTTTTTGAACCCATTTTATAAAGGCTGACATTTCAAACATAAACGTTTTTTCATAGTTTTTGATTTTATGGCAATTTTACAGTTAAATGTGTAAACTTAGCTGATTTGTATACACTCTTGTCATCCACTTCCGTGGCTCACCAAGACATCAAACAGCACAGCTGTAAAAGCGCATTTTATTATCTCACAGTTTCTGTGTTTCACAACGTTTCATTTTATAAGTGCAATAACCCACTCCAGACTGTGGGTATACCAGGCATTAATGCACTTTCCAGTTGACTGGAGGTCACTCGAGCTGTGCCCTCACGCCTCACAATGCAACTGGTGCGTACACTGATGCCTGGTATACCCATGGCCTGAAGTGCGTTATAGCTTACACATACTGTACCTGTGCAAAATGTGATGTCTGAACTGCATCTTCAGAGCTGACACTGTACTGGCATGATGCACATTAGGGACCCTTGTTAAAACTGTATACAGCAATGTACAATCCTTACAAGTGTGCCATTCTAGTACTTAAAAAGGCCTTTAATGTAATAGTTCTGTGCAGAGGAATGTGTCCATAGCCTGTGGGCAGGCCGCCCACATGCTGTACAACTCATCAGAATGATTGGCACCTCCCCTTTGGGTGTGCTTGTTCTGGGTTTACAGTTCATGCAAAATCACCCTGAAGGTTGTTGTTAAGTAGAATGTCAAACAAATCTTGCATGTAAAGATCTCAAATATGACAACAACCTTGTATGTCCCATACTTAAAACTTTAAAAAGAAAGAAAATATATGTAACAAAAAATAAAGTGGACTCTATATTCCCTGGGTGAGCAGTACTTACTGTATATGGGGGCAGAACATGATGTACAAGTCAGAGGACTGTAAGAAGCAAGGAAGGGCCTTCTGAGGTACAAATTATTAAAATAAATAAGATGTTTCTGTCTGAAGCCAAACTGGAGGAGGTCCCTGGTCCTGAGCTTACTATACAGCTAATATACAGGCCCTGTGTTAATTGTCTTACTTAGAATGGAACTCACATAGTATGCTGATCTCTAAATGGCAAATCAGCTCAGTCTTATGCAACTCAGTTGGACTACCACAATCTGTTTTAAAGAACTACCTCCGTATTATTTATCTACTACAGGCTTCAGCATGTTCAAAATTCTGATGACTGTATTTTTTCATGTATGGAGAAGTAAGAACATATCACAGTCACTCATATTTCGGCATTGAACTTGAGCTCTCAAGGGTTGATTTTCAAAATGTAATGCTAGTTTACATGTATTTGCCTAAAGTGGCAATGTATCTGTCATAATCACTAACTGCATGGGAGCTCATTTGTTCATGCCTCCAAATGGGAGTCTAAGACAGTGGGACTCAGGCCATTTTGTGCTCATGACCCTCATCTCTGGAAACAGTACCAAGAACTCATACAAAATCACTTCTCTATACAATATATAAATCAAAATGTAATTATATCACTTAGATATTTTTATACGTAGTTTTTTATACAATGTAGGTGAAAATGAAACCTTACAGATAAGTGATTTATTTCTATGGCCTGAACACCTAAAATGATGATAAATCATTTATTACGCAATGGCAAGAAAGGAGCTCTTAACCAATGGGACATATACTTGAATGATTCCAGATGACATCACTATGACCGCTGCGCCACTCAAAACAAAGCACTGAAATCAAAGAGAAACAGTTAAATCTTCATTAAAAGAACTAACCTGGAAGTTCCACAATTTTTAAAACATTGCATAAATTAGACACACATTAATATGACATTCATCAGCACTTGTGAGGAGACAGGACTTCCATAATTCACTTGTGGCTCTGCCACTCATGAAGTATGGTCCTGTCCCCTCACTCAAGAAGATAAATGGCATATGTTAAGTTAGGCAATTGTGTATCCCACATGTGTCCTCCTTGACTGCCCTCCCAGTCCTCAGGCCAAGCTAGACCTAGCAACCTCCCAGCCCAGTGAGTCACTACCAACACTGATCACCCTGAGGGCTTGAGATTACCTTTGACAGTCATCCTATCGGCCACAAGGTTTTTGGTTTTTTTTATTTTCTACCCATACCCTGACCCTCCCTCCTCCAACACAGCATGGGCCATGCTTCTGATGGGCCTGCACATGCTCATCATGCCTACGCAGAGGAGCAAGCTCCCTGCCCACTGCAGGGGTCGCTGTGTTGGTGGAACTTGACACCACTCCTGCCAAGGCTGAAATGCTGCCCCATCCCTGGCCAACTAAGACTATCTCCCCCAGTCCATTCTCAGACCCGAGTCATCTGCAGGGCAGCGTGATGTGTTACAACTGGGCCATCAGTCAGCCACCTATCAAATGAAATACAAAATGACACATACCCCAATAATGCAGTGCATCATGGGAAGTATATGCAAATCATCATGAAAGAATTTAGACTGGTTTGGCTTTAAACAGAAGAAACAGACAGTATATAGTTTCTAGCAATTGTTTTTTATTGTGCGACACTTGCTCATGTGTTTTTTTTTCTTCTTTTTTTTCTGGGGTTAGACTTTCCCCCCCAAAATGTAACATGTTCCCTTATAAAGCTTCGATTAGGCTAAAAGGGCAGTACAACGCTGATCAGCATTCAGTGGAAAAAAGGGCAAAAAGTCACCAGGTGAAGTTGAAAATGCCTTTATTTAACAGCTTAGCATAGCAATTCTCAAAATGTCCATAACTATATGTGGCAATACACAGCAAAGATTGCTACCAAGTGCCCAACATTCACAGGCAGAGACATGACCCAAACTGCCCCGGCATGGTGTTCTACTGAGCTTCATCAGGGGGCCCCACTGAGTGCAGATCATTGTTGTACTGTTTGGTTGTTCAGTGGTGGCTGGCTTTGAATTTTTGCACCGGCCCTGTGTGGCTAGTATTGTGGCTTATGTCTAGCTGGATTTGTTTAGGCTAAAAGAGCTGCTGCTTGCTGGCCTAAGGGGGTCGGTACCAAGTGCTACTTCACTACATAGCTGGATCCGTGAGTGCAGACAGTTCAAATCCTGGAACTGTACTGTTTTTTTTCTAGGATAAAATGAAAACCAGTGGACTTGACAATCGCCCGACAGTAATAAAGTAGTATGATGCAATAAATAGTGGATAAGCCAAAAAGTACAGAATCAAAACACGCGCACACTGTGCCAGTGCATCAGGTACACAGTAGACTTTTACTAGTAGAAACAATTGTGGGGGGGTCAGGTGCAGGAGCAGACATGAGCAGTATGTGATGGAACAGTGTTTTCAGGGTGGGGGAGAGGAAGTAGCATGGTAGTAAATCAGATGTTACATCTCAGATGGGCTATCCTGGCAAAATTAATTGTAAAACAAGTAAAAAAAAAAAAAAGAGTCTGAGTCAGATATTGGCACTGTTGAACCTTTAAGAGCAGCCTGGATTGCAGTCATAAGTAATCTGAGAGTGAGCTCTGCTGAAAGATGTAACTATTTGCTGAAAATCATTTACAGTGATAATGATAATGTAGTTTGCCTAACCTGCCTTCTTTGCAGCAAGGACTGTTTTGTTTATCTCCACTATCTTGGTCTTGGACTGCGAATTGGACCAATCAATACTGCTGGGACCTAAAATGGAACTGGATTACAGGAGCTGTCTGGAGTCAAAATCTGTAGGAATTGTAGTTTTGGGCTTTTGACGCCTTTTTGCACCTGAAGGTGAGCCTTTTTTGTGACTGACAGGAGGATCAGCCAACCAAACCTTTTGGATCTTGGGGAATTTCCCAGGCTGCTGCAGCTAGTTTCAGTTTTGAGCTGAGACGTGAAGAAGTAACAGCTCAAGTGATTTTTGAGCAGCAGTTCTGTGTAGTTTTGCATGGAAGAACTGTGAAAGGGCTGAGTTTTGGCCTTCCTGTCTGCCTACTGTCCCTGAGAGAGAAAATAGAGTTTATTTGGACTGAATTCGAGTTGTGAGGACTATTTAAGCCACTGGACTGTTACCAGGCTTTAACCTGAAGAAGACTGAAGATTTGCTGAATGCGATCGGCCTGTCAGGATTTCCAGCTGTTTTTAAATCCCCGGTTTGTGCAGAGACTTTGCAATCATGACCGGAGAGCAGTTTGCCTGGTACAGTAGAATTTCCTTACATATAAATGTGCTGTGTATTGAAAGTGGGTTGTAATTTGGTTCCCCACTGTGTGAACTGTGTTCTGCTTGCTGGAAGCTTTATCCAGGTTAATCGGACTGAATCTGCGTTCATCTCCATTCGGCCTGGGCCATGCTATGCTGGCCCTGCCAGACTACCCCACTGCACAGAGAAAGCCACCGACGAGAGTCCTGCCTGGGGATCAGCCCCCTGCTCCATTCTTGAACAGGAATGACGCCTTTGCAAATCGTGTGGGCCCTGCTTCTCCTGGCACTCCAGATTAACCACCTGCTGCCTCGATTTTCATCCAGCATGTGTCCAGTCTTAGGTATCGTGAGTAATCATCAGGGTAGCTCCCTGTAATAACAGCCTAATCTAAAAGTGTGTCATCTGATTGTCTTGCTGTTTTCTTTTCACGAACTGAGCCCTCCGGCTCCGGATTACAAATACTGTGTGTTGTGCATGCTGTTTTCTTCCATCACAGGGCCCCAACCAGCTGCAACATTCCTGGCTAGCCCAGCATTCTCCATCTGGGTGCCCAGAGTGTGTGACTGTTTATGGACCCTGAAGTGCATGCATAACTGTTTGATTGATACAGCCTTTAAGCAAATTAATCTGATTACGCCCCTCCCTTGTTCAAGTCCCTTAAATAAATCAGATCTAACTCTTTTTTGCATTTACTCTGACTGTGATTCCTGTTTGTGCAAGAGTACTGTACTGCTGTTATTTGCTGTGTATAACCTTGTTTTACAGGGGGTCCCCAGGGTCGGGCCAGAGGAAAGCCCTGGTGGCAAGTGCAAACAGTGTGGGTACTTGTGTGGTGTATCAGTGGTATTGTGAAAGTGATTATTGTGTATTTTTCTGGCAATTAGTAAGGAAAGGGGGAGGTTACAGTGTCCCAGAGGGCTGTGCCCAGGTTAGCTTGACCATTACCAAACCTGACCTCCGGGTGGAGGCACCCACTTCAGAACTCAGGCCCCTTAACCTGCTACTAGCCAAGCAGGCAGGGGTAGTAGCCCTTGGGATAGCGCCACTTAGGGGTTACATTGGGAAAAGCAGGATCCCTCTGAAAACAAGATAGCATCTGAGCTGTGCTGTCCTGGGAGAATACAGTACAAGGATGTGTTAAAGCAGGACCCCACTGAAAATGAGGTACTACATCTCAGCTGGGATATCCTGGGTAAATATATTGCAAAACTGTGTAAAAACAGGACCCTACAGCAGAACCCCACTGAAAAGGAGATATTGCATTGAAAAATACATAGTAAGAATGTGTACAAGCCCAGTACATCAGCAATGCAAACGGTGAACATTCAGTATGGACAAATTCTTGTTTTTACCTGTGGTTTAGTGCATATAAAAAACATAGATAGAATTCTGTCTTAGCCAGTAAGGATTCAGAACTGTCCCAATCCATTATATAAAGGGCAATAAGTATTTTATGCTTGTTTGTGTTTTATTCTTGTGTGTGACTCCTTTTTCAGTTTTACAGATTAGTGTAAGGTGGTAGCCATTTTCATAACGTGTGCATGGGATAAGATTTAGCTCTTTCTGAATTGTTGCTGTAAGCTGTACTGTAAATACAGAACATAATATGTGAAAGATCTGAAGACACAAGTCTTAACAGGTAGTGGGAGGTTGGAGATGAAGTGGAGATACCTGTCTGTGTGGGTGGGTTTTTTACATACTGCTTGTTGAAATGCAGTTAAGATCTCATCTTCTGTGCCCTGTAACCTATGTGCAAAAGAACCTAATCTCTAGTATTATTTCTCCATTTTCTCATTCATGGGAAATCACATTAGAGCCATACATCAAGAAAATATTGCACTGATTAATAAAACTATAAGGTAGAGTAAGCTGTATAGGTCATGTTGTACTGCTGGGCACTACTTGAAAAAAAAAAACAGCAGTGACTCAAGTTTGATATGTAGGGAGGGTGGTTAAACATATTTTATTTAATTAAAATGTGCATCAAACAGATGGTAAGATAGCCCAATGGGATACAATATCTTGTTTTCATGGGAATTCCTTTATTACAGCAAGATACTTGTATGATGAAGAGGTTGTCTTGACAGGTCAGCTTTTTTCTTCTACTGGGCAGGTCCATCACCTTACAAACTGACCGTGGGCGGGTTCGGGGTAATTTTAAGTTGCGTTAAGAAAACTATAGGAAGCAGTCACATAACCTCTGAGGTCCAACAATCCTTCACCCCTCCCTCACATACACACGTACAGGCACACTCATAAAGATACAATACAATCACCCTGTACCTACCTTCAAACCAGAAACATAATTTCAGGCCAAAGAAAGTAAATACAGGAGTTTACGTCCCAGTTTCTGCCTATGTGCTCCAAAACTGTTTGCCTGCCTAAAAAAAAACATTTTCTTCGCCACCACAACTACCACATTCAGATTGCAAGACAGAGGAATGCATATCCTGAATACTCTGAAGAGGCTAAGAATTTCTCAATATTAAAGGCAAAAGCATAAAGCGAATGTATTGTAAAAGGACAGGCAATAAACTCAGCTTTGGCACAGCGTGCAGCAGCAACAAAATGACCTAAACAGTGACAATGCTTAACTGTTTGCTGTAGTCCCAACCTGTAAAGAAGTCACAAGGAATAGACAGGGAGGCTCTTGAGAGACAGAAATGAGCGAGACAGATTAGACAGCAGAGCACCAAGTTTGATTTTTGCACTTGGGTTAATACATAGGCTTTAGTCTCACATCTCAGTGACACCCAGGTACACTGGCCACAGCATGCATCTCATCTCCAGATCTACTCTGAGATCTGAAATCCCATCACACTCCCTACAGGGACACACTGTGACACAAAAAACAAGTTCTGTGTTTCTAGTATCTCAAGAGGTGCTGGAAACCCCCTCAGTTTTTTCACTACACATAAAGAAAACCTAAACCATTCTGCCTAAAATCCAGGCTGTAGACAGACTACCAATGAGTTAGTGGGGCTGGTTAGGCACATTTTTAATTTATTTGTATTTATTTAAAAGTTGATAACTGGAAAAGGCACACTGAGCCGGGGCTCATTTCCAGGTGCAACCCAGGGAAATAGGGTACAGGAGAATAAATAACAATCACATCATATAAGCACCAGAAGACAGTAAAGACATCACTATAACAGATAGCAGTAGTAAGGACTAATGCAACACTAACATACTAAGTTTGACCTGTATTACAATGAGGATCTAAGCATGGTTAAATCAATACAGCTATACAGTTATGTGCAAAGCAGCTGAACTGGCCAAAAACAGCTTCAGAATTTTGCTCAGGGGGGAGGCAAGTGCAGGGCAGGGGAGGGATGAGTATTATTTGTTGCTTGAGGGATGGGAATGAGCGGAAGTCTCGAGGGCTAGGGGGTAGTTTGTTCCAGAGGTAGAAGAGATGGGATGAGAAGGTAGAGAGGCCTGAAGAGGACCAGCTATGAGGGATGGAAAAGGTGCAGGGGTGAAAGGAGTGCAGGAACTAAGAAGGTAATGGGGCAGAAGTGAAGCTGGAGGTGAGGTAAGGGAGGTCGAAACAGTACTTAGCAATGAATATTAAGGACTGGATGTGTCTTCTGTGTGAGAGAGAGGGAGGGAAGGTTTAAGGAGGAGAGGAGAGAGCAATGATGAATCCGAAGTGGGGAGTTGGTAGCGAAGCATCAGAAAGAGTGGAAGAGGGTATCTAGGAGGGAGAGGATGGCGGTGGGGCCAAAGCATAGATAACGTCACCTAATGGAACAGGGGGAGGATGGTCTTGGAGAGCAGGATGTGGTGGAGGTGAAGGGGGATGCAATCCTTATTCCGATAGAGTACTCCAAGTTTGGGGTGAAGTTTTGCACACATGGAGTTGATATGGACAGAGTAGTCAAGGTGCTGATAGAGCCAAAGGCCCAGGTATTTATAGTGGGTTACAGAGTCAAGGGTGGATCCATCCAAGGTGGTGAAGGAGAGGCGGAGGTGCAGCTTAGCCAACTTGTGGGAGGTCCTGAAAACCATGGAGACAGTTTTCTTGGTGTTGACTTTTAGAGAGTTGCCTTGAAACCAACAGAGGAAATGGCTGAAGTAAGATTGTGAGTTAGGGTGGACGGAGTCAAGGGTAGGACCAGAGGTGTAAAGGACTGTGTCATCTGAATAGAGGTACCTGGGGGTAATGAGCCTGACAGGGTGTGCATCTGCAAAGGACTCTCACATGACAACTGTACAAGGGTTGTTGTTTAGGGGTTACTAGGGAGACAACAGGGGAATTTAAAACTGTGCAAGCTAGTGGTACTATAGTGTGCTGTTGGTGTGTTTCATTTCCTTCTCTCTTTATGTGAGTCTTGCAGATAAAATCTGTAGAAACTATGGACAACAGGAATATCGGAGAGGCAGTGTGCTGCCTCTCATGCATGATGTTCAAGTTCAGAGAAGGGGAGATTACATCGGACTAAACCTGCACCATGTGCTACAGAACAGAGTAGCTACAAGAGATCAGGAAGCTGGAAGGTTACATACAGAGCCTAAGGGAGTCTGGAAGTAGAGCAGTTTCTGGTCTGATCATCTAAGGAGGTAGCAGGTGCAACATAAGTAATATTACTCCCTGTACTAATGATGTTTCTTCTAGAGGATGTATTTGTATGTTATACAGTTTGCATCATGACAGCCCTGAGCTGTTGCCTTGGAGATAGAAATTTAGCATATTAAAGTTCAAACTCAGCATTATGGTCACACTCCACTATGACAGGGTTGAATAAGACCATATCCTGTATGTTACACAGAAAGAGTTAAAGCAAGGATATGTTCTACCCTCTCCTTTTCTGTCTCATCTGTCCGACTGCACAATCAAATTTTCTTCTGAGACCTAGGAACTGATCACTCTGACAGTTTCACAATTCTCCCCTTCCAACTCTCTCCCTGCCTTCACTTACTGTTTATTGCCGTTTCTATCTTTTCTTCCCCCTTGCTTATCTAAGGACTTTGTTTGTTTTTTTTGTTTTGTTTGAACTGCCTTCCAGAAAAGGTATCCTGTACAATTTCATTTTATTTTTTATTTTACTGTTACTGATAATAATAAAACGCTACTTATGAATTGTATAACTGTTCCTGGTTTCCTGACCCTTGTCTCAATGACATCCACTTGACCTCCCAATGGCAGATTTACAGCAGAGAAGAAGAGGGCAGCTACCGCTTAACAAATCTGTGCTATGTATAAAGAAATGTAAATGCAATAAGAATGGACCTATAACAAAATGGAAACTGTAAAAACTGCAAAATGTGAATGACAATCAAATAAATGTCATTTTTAAGGTCGTTAGGGGCCGGCCAGGTGGAGAAGGATTGAGCATCCCAGCAGACGCTATCCTCCTCCTCTGGGGAGGGAGGTGTTGCAAGCCTCACTAATACACTGCCACCTGGGAGATCAAAGGGGGCAGTGCAGTGGGCAGGTAATGTAGGAAGAGGGGGCACTGTCTGGCTCCAGTGTGCGGTCACACATGTATCTGCACACAGGCACGTTGGATCCCTTGCTGGTAGCATCTCAGGCCAGAGGGGGCAGCTAAATATGATAACCCCTGATGAAACTTCCACAGTGCAGGAAGAGGTCAGCCCCTTGAAGGGTTGGGAATGGGCAAGAGTTGCTGTGGGAAGATGGAGCCGCAGCAGTGCTAGGGAGAAAAAAAGATATTACAAAATGTAATTTTTAAATGCTTAAATAATTGGCACAGCAGTAGTGCTACTGCTCACGACGCTGGCAAACCAGGTTTGGAAGTGAGCCCAAGTCATCACTGAACGTCCCAGAGGATGCTCGCCTCCTCCAGGGATGAAGAGCAACATGCTCTGCCACAACATCACCATCTACCTGACCATAGGTGGTGATGTGAGCAGGAGTGGCAGATTAGGAGGGGGACGCCCCCTAACAGAAGATGTCATCACATCCAACATGCACACGTCAAGCCGTCAGCTCCATGGAGCATCCAAGGGTCAGGGAGATAAATGAAGGAAACACCACCAGCTGCAGCAGGATGACACCTATGGTTCCCATAGACTCCACACCACCTACTAGGCACTGGACCCACAAACCAAGTGAGGCATCTACATAGGGCTTGGGGTACCCCTGATAGCCCTGCCACAGGGGCAAACTGTGAAGGAATAGGTGGGCCCCAGGTAAGCCCCAGAAATAGAGGATGATGAGGTTGGGGGGCAGCAGGGCACGGGGGGCAGCATGTCGAAAGGGGGGGGGAATGCTCAAATTAATATAAAACATTTGATCTGTATTAGTCTGAGGAACCCATTTAATGCAGGTTCTAGAAGGGGAGGTAAGGACAGCTTATATGATTCACAAATACACCCTCTAGAAGAAACATCATTATTATGGTGAGTCATTTTTTTATTCTGCCAACAACAGTGCATTTGTGATTAATCTGCAGCATCCAAGCAGTACTAGTCAGGTAGGGCATAGAATCTAAGAAAAAAGTTCTGAATCACAGAAGTACCTAAATGCTTGCATTCATTCTAACTAGAATGTCCAGACAGGAGTGAGAAGAGAAGGTGTGTACTGTAGACCATTTATTACATGGGGTTAGCAAAGTCAGTGAGCTCATTGGCTCAAGGCTTCCACCTGACCATGCATTAATGCACGGTATACTTACAATTGCTGTGATCAGTTCAGCCCCTAAATCAGTGGGCATCACGGATCTTTGTTTTCAGCCCAACAGCAAAACGTCCTAAGTAGCCATTTGTATTTGGCAGCTTAGCAACAGGCACTGGCCTCCCCACCGACTCGCCCTGCAACAGTGTGCTGACTATGTAGACTTTGTCTCTCTGTGCCTCTCCAGGCAAGAGAAAGGACAGGTGATTGCTAATGGCAGCACCCTAAGCTGAAGCCATCTGTGAGAGCAACAGCGGTCAGAGAGAAACACACATGGGCCGGGAGCGAGCAGTGCAGTGAATAAATGGTAGTCTGTTCCAAATAGGTGCCCCCCCTGCTGCAATCACTATAAAAGGCATCTGTGACACTTGTGGCAGAGTCCCAGGGTCGTGTGTGCATCTTTCCATTCCACTGTCCCCATGCAGTTTCTTGTGTCACAGCAAGGGAGTGAGAGATGCACACTGGGACAAAGAAGTTACGGTCAGGGACATAGTTATTAACACAATCAATTTGATTTCTGCTTCTCCAACGTGTGTGCTGCCCCTTGATCAGCAACCCCCTCTCCAGGACCAAGTCCACAGTGCACCTCCACTGTTTTACTGACTGTATGTATCAGCACATCTGGGTGAGTGGCTGCTGCAGAAACAGTGCATTACTGGACCAAATCATAGCTGTTGTTTCTGTATACTCCCTGACCTCTGCTGTAGCATGCTAGCTCTTTTTCCACTGTAGTCCCATCCTGTGGCACCCCACAAGAGAAAGAGAGAGAGACCCCCCATCCTCAGAATCCCTTCATTAAGGTCCTGGAAACCACCCATGCAAGATCATGAAACACAGAGACAGGGAGCCTGAAGACACTGGATGCTTAAGCTGTAATTGCTGCTGTGCAGGCCGCGTATAGGGAGAGACAGCGAAGTTGTGAGGATAGCACACAGTGGGCAATATTTTGAAAGTTGTGGCTAAGCACCGTGCTGGCGAGACAGAGATACACAGTACACCCCACAGAGGAGCAGGACTGCTGATTAACAGCTTGTGTCCACTGTGCTGCAGAAGCTGTCCCGCACTCCCTGCTCTCTGCTGATAGAAGCCATCCCACGCTCCCTGTCCTGGCCAGTATGTCGAAAGTTATGGCTATGTGCCAGCCGTGTGTGCATCCCTCTTTCTCTGTCTGTCATCCCCTAAACAACACAGACCACAGAGCGATGCAGCAACTGTTGAATCAGTCAGGAGCGGAACAGAAAGGCAGGCATTCTTTCATCAGGGAAGAGAGAAAGAGAGAGAGTCATGCCAAGGCGAGAGGGTACTCGGGCAGTCAAAGAGGTAATTACTTAGTTGTAGTTAGAAAGACAGAAAGCTTACTTAGAGAGTGAGTGAGAGAAAGCCACAGACTGTGCCCTTCTGATGTCATATACCTGGCTGTGCAAATATGAAACAAGGAGCAGATGCTTGTACGAAGGTCAGCTCACACTGCCATTCGTTAATCCTTAATGTGTATATTCTGCTACCCGTGCCATAAGTGCGCTGAATGTGTGGCATTTTACTAACTGTGCATGAGCAAGATATGTTTGATGCTCTGGTCGGTATTTCTGTGTGCTTTCGTCTGCCAGCCTTTCTGATTTCCTTCATGTACCTGGCACTGCAAGTGTGAAACAAAGGGCATGCAGCCGTGGTTCTCTGATGAACCCGACCTGCCAGACTGCCAACCGCAGACCAGGTGTGAAGCCACCAGCCCCTCACAGAAGCACAGGTAGTCTGAGAGCCACAGCCGTGGCTCTCTGACGAACCCGACCTGCCAGACTGCCACCCGCAGTCCAGGAGTGAAGCCACCAGCCCCTCACAGAAGCGCAGGTATGGACTTGCCCTCAGGGACTGATTACCGCCAAGAAGGGAGCCCTAGCTGCCAATTTTGTTTTCTTTACATGAAGACAGTTGTCTCTGGATTTAAATCCAGAGTCTTTTACTGCTGTGGCCCACTGGCTGCAGTCAGCCCCAGGAGTACTCAGATTGGCTCCATACAGCTCTGCACTGTTAATGTTTGATTATATTGTGCTAGATTTTCTGTTAAAACTGTCTTGCTTGTATTTTCTAGCTGAAGTTTTCTGAGTTAATGTAAATGCCTGTATTGTGTTCCTCATAAGACCAGTAGCGATCTCAGCTCAGGCCTCTGAACCCCCCCCTTCACCTTTTTATGCTAGTATTGTGCTTTAAATAGCCCTGTTATTGCTCTCTCAGACTTGGAGCACCTTGCCTAACATTTTGGCCTGCAACCCCCCACTCGTTTAAGCCAGTCTGCATTTCTTTTAGCTCCACGAGCAGCCCCACCCACTCTGACTTTCTCATTTAATTCTCCTGTGCCTTCTCCTTTCAGGTAGTCTGAGAGCCACAGCCATGGTTCTCTGACGAACCTGACCTGCCAGACTGCCACCCGCAGTCCAGGTGTGAAGCCATCAGCCCCTCAAAGAAGCATAGGACTTGCCCTCAGGGACTGATTACCTCCAGGAAGGGAGCCCTAACTGCCAATTTTTCACCCACGCACCCAAGCCCCTCCCCAGTCCTGATTAAATACACATAAACCCTGCCCAGGCTTTCTAGCTCACTCATACTGGCTATTGCCAGCCACGCCTCATTGGTTATCTAGGCCTTAATTTTCACTGGTCCTCCATCCTCCCACAGGAAGCACTCATTTCCCTGGCCCTCTATGCCTGTCCCCTCTAAGCTGCCACAACAGTTTGGGGTTTTCTAACGCTAGATCCGTGCCATGGCCCAACTACTAGGCTTCCTGCCACTGCCCATCCATGTTCTCTTCTCCTCCCTCCTCCCCTCCTCTCCAACATGCCACCCACCTCTCCCATTCCCCCTCCTTTTCCTGCCCAACCTCACTGGGCTTCTCCACTTCTCCACTCCGGCATCCACTCTCCCTTTCACCCAAGCCTGGACTCACTCAGCCACACATCCCAGCCCTTTTCTCTTTGTCCCATCACTCTCCTGGTTTACTTTTCAACTACTACCCCCTTTCCCAGCTCCAAATAATCACCCAAGCCTTCTAACTAAGAGACGTCCGCTCACCATCAGTCACATACAGCTATTTGCCCACTACCTGTCTCTTGTGCTCCTGCTCCTTGCCACAGGTGACATCCACCTAAACCCCAGCCCCCAAACCACCCCCCCCCTTCAATCGCTGCAAGCCCCCCCTCCTATATTGGACACTTCCTCACTTTTCCCTGGTGACCCTCTCCCATGTGGCCTGCGCCTCCTGCACCTAAATATAAAAAGCCTAGTCCATAAACTTGACTCCCTCCAGGTACTTGCTGTCCACTATGCTCCAGATATCCTCACCTTGTCCAAAAACTGGCTCATAGAAAACATTAGCAACTCCTCTGTCACCATCCCATTCTACATTTTGGTCCACCAGAACAGAGCCACAAGAGACGGCGGAGTTGCCATCTACGTCAACTCGGACTTGTACTATTCGATTATCCTAGCCAAGTCTGAACCTAAAATTTATGAATTAATTTTACTCCAGCTGACACTCCCCTTCTCGCTACCAATCTACATTGCCGGAATATACTGCTGACCTGGCACACCATCCTCTGCTGTCACCAACCTTCTCAAGCAAATCTCCTGCCTAACCTCGACAGGGGAACTTTATATTATAGGTGATCTAAACCACAACTGGCTCGTTCCTGCACTCAACAAAACCAGAACTGAAATTGCTGCTCTAAACCTCTCTCAAATCATTACTGAGCCAACCCGGCTTAACCTAAAATCTGGTAACTACTCACTCCTCGATTGGGCTCTTACCACACACCCTCACCGGGTCATAAATGCCGGTATTCTTCCTGACTCCCTCAGTGACCACCACGTCACTTTCCTAGTGTGCAAAATCCACCGCTCAAAATCCCCCCCTTGAATTTCTAGTCCAACGCTCCTTCAAATCCCTCAATCTTGCACCAGTGTTAGACGACCTTGCATTAGCAAACTGGGCCCCGGCCCCTATTATGGACTCCATTGATGACACCTTTCTGCACTTTAAAGACATTTCATCAGCATCTGGGACAAACATGCCCCACTGTGACATACAAGGGTACGAGGCAACCATCTGCTATGGATCACCCAAGAACTGATTGCATGTCAAACCACCCGTGACAAAGCCTGGAAAATGCATAAATCCCCACACCTCCCACAACATCTCTCCGCATACTGCATGCTCCGAAACAAGTGTACCAGATCCACTCGCCTAGCTAAAGCAGAGTACTTCAGCAGCTCCCTGCAGTCCAACCTAAATAATCCCTCAAAGTTCTGGAAGGTCATTCACTCCCTCTTCACCCCACCAGCTACCAATCTCACTCCAGTTCTAAATATTAACAACTCCATTCTCGCTGAGCCAACAGCAGTCGCTACTGAGTTCAACATATATTTCTCCACTTGTGCTGCCACGCTCCTCTCTGCCCTGCCAAACCCTGCACGTATCACACCCTCTAAAGTCATAACAAACCTGACTAGGCCTCATTCTTTTTCCTTCAAAGTCATCTCTGCAGCGAATGTCCTAGATGCACTACCTTCTCTCAACTCTTCAAAAGGCAAATCCCCAGATGGCTTGGACCCTAAACTCCTCTAACTCTCCACCACCGCCATAGCAACTCCGCTTGCCAAACTCTTAAACCAATCCTTTGCTGCTGCTGCCGTCCCCCAAGCATGGAAGCATGCCACTGCCATCCCCCTCCCAAAAGGAGGTACCCCGACCTCCCCTTCCAACTACTGCCCTCTTTCCCTCCTCCCAGTTCTAGCAAAACTACAAGAGCACCTTGTGCTCACTCAACTTACTTCCTCACCGAATCTAATTTCTTCACACCCTACCAGTCAGGTTTCAGAAAAGGACACTCCACTGCATCCTCCCTGGTAAGACTTACTGACTCCATCCTGACTGGTATGGACAGTGGGCTGATCACCTCAGCCATCTTTGTCGACCTTGCGAAAGCCTTTGACACTGTCTCCCACCCCATATTGCTCTCTTGTTTCGCTGAATCAGGCCTCTCTGTTGCTGCCACCAACTGGTTCAGATCTTACCTCTCTGGCAGAAGCCAATCCGTTAGAGTCGCAAATGCTATCTCCTCCCCCCTTCCCTTAACTACCGGTGTCCCCCAGGGGTCGGTTCTGGGACCCATACTGTTCTCTATATTCCTAAATAACTTACCACTCATCTGCTCTACTACCTCAATCCACATGTATGCAGATGACGCTGCACTCTTCTCCTCAGGCTCAGACCCTGAAGCGGTACAAACTAACCTCCAAGTTGACTTCAACAAAGTACAGCAATGGTTCAACTCTCACCAGCTCTCCCTAAATGTAAAAAAAACTCTCACAATGACTTTTGGCACATGACAACGCCTGTCCAGACTTCCATCCCTTCCCTATTTCCACAACCTGGATGGTTAAAAACTCAAAAATTTCTCCTTATTCCGCTACTTGGGAGTATGGCTCGACTGCCATCTTTCCTTCTCAGACCACATTGATGCTATTTCAAAAAAACCTACGCCTCATGCTCGGTGCACTTTATAAGAACCAGCAGTTGCCTCCCTCCCCCTGTTCGACGTGAACTGGTCCAGAAGATGATACTTCCCTTCTTTGATTACTGTGACATGGTTTACGGTGCAGCCCCAAAGTCCACCCTATCTAAGCTGGACACACTTTTTAATGCCTTCTGCTGCTTGGCTCTCGATACCTCACCCCTTACCCACCGCTGTGACCTTTACCATTCCCTGGCACTGTCATCCCTCAAAAACCATCGCATTTCACACTGTGCTAAATATGTATCTAATCTATGGCTTGGCACCATCCCTTCCTATCTCTCCTCCATGCTCTCAGCTTCCCCCTTCCCTGCCCATTATCTTAGATCCTGCGACTACCGCCAACTATCAATCCCTAGGCGGTAGGCTACTGCCGGGCAAGCCGCCCTCTCACACCAGTTACCCAAGCTATGGAATGAACTCCCACCTCAAATTCAGCATTCCTCCTCTGCCCACTCTCATTCTACTGCCCTAACTAACTTCCTCACCATTAATTGCTCCTGTACCTGACTCGGCCATGCGCCAATTGCTCCCCTCCCCACTGTCCGACCAGTGGCCTTAGCTTTGTTATAAATGCTGACATATAGCCCCAACCTATGCACTTTTGTCCTGTGCCTTTTTATCCTGCACCATCATGTGTTCTATGTCTCCTGTTGCTTATACCTGCATATTACTGTGTGCCAAATTTTCCCTTGTATTGCTGCTATATGTCAAGTAATTGTTACATACTCCATACAATATCCAATGTACTCTATGTGTCGTTTCTTGTCGTTTAATGCAATTGCATCCATATGCTGCTACTTGCCTCTGTTATTTGCTCAGTTGATAACCTGCGTGTTATCCAACCCCCTTGTACCCGCTCCCCCCAGGTCGCACCGGGAGACGAGCATCTTTTTGCTCAGTGTGCCTTTCCTGGTGAAACTATTTCAATAAATAAATAAATAAATAAACATGCTCGTATGAAAGCCATCTCTAGTAACTGCATGAGCAAGATATGTTTAGCAAAGTGGAGTGCACACAGAGACCCTCTGCAGTATATAGGATAGCCTTCAAACAGTGGGACTACTTTGTGTTGAGGAAGGGTACTTCAGGAAAAGTGAAGGTTTTGATAATTTTATCAGACTTTCCTTATTTTTTTTTTTCGCTGTGTAAGAACCCCATGTTATAAGCGCAATAACCCACTCCAAAGTGTGTGGGTATTGGTGTAATCAACACCGGGTGCTGTGAGGCACTTAGGCTGCACCCTCATGCCTCACAAGGCACCCGGTGTTGATTAATTCCCAATACCCGCACACCCTGTTGTGTGTTATTGCTTACGTGACTGCTTTGCACACCACTAACAAGGCAAAGTTTACCCCTTATTATTGCCACTGGAAAACTTTGTTCTAGTGGAATGTGCCCTTAAAGAGCATGTGCTTAGTAAGGATGTATATTTTAAAGAATGAAGGTTTGGGGCGTTTAGATGCATGTAATCTTTTGTTTTGCTTTTTATTTGTTTCTTTACTTATCATTTAATCATTTTATTTTTATTTTTCCAACTACACTACTAGTAAAAATGAATTCAATGAAATCCTTATATTATGAAGCAGAAATCTTTACTGGAAAGGTTGGCAGCGTAAATGGGAAACTGCAAATCTATGTTCAGATTTTTACAGAGAAATAAAGCTCTTTCTACCACAAACATATTATAGATTTATTAGAAAAATGTGATTTTTCATAACCCTTGATCATATGATATAACACAGAAATAGACACATAGAATTTGACAGCAGATAAGGACTGCCTAGCCTACCCAGTCTGCCTATTTCTCCCTAACTACCTTATTACCACAGACTGTGCTTGATCTACAGGTGATGTTTTTTTCTAACCAGATTTTACTTGGGAAGAAGAAAAGAGAAGCCAATTACTGTTTTAAAAAATTGCAAAATTGCACAAATGGACCAGTGTTGGAACTACAGGGGGGCTTGCCTGGGCTTGGACCCCCTAGCTCTGAAATGAGCCCCAGTAGCTCACACATCACTGCCACTGACTTATAATGGGAAGGGGGGCTCAATTTAAAGCTAGGGCCCTTACGGGCCCCCTAGCTCCCAAGGCTCAGAAAGTGTAATTTCAACACTGAGATGGACCACAATAGTGCAAACATATAAACAGAAATGGTTATTGCTGAAAGAACTATATCTTTTGTATAAAACAGACAAATAATTTTAGTTTCTTACTGAAATGCATTGGGCTCCTAAGTAGTTGGCTGTTTCTGACATCACAATGCCAGAATCCAGTTGATTTCTTTTTACTAGCGATGTAAAAAGAAAGGTGAAAACTCACTTGTTTAGCTGCACAAATATGGTATTATAATTAAGTAAAAAGTAATTACATATCAAACTCAATAAATAAAGCAGTTGTCTATTAGAAGTGAACACATGCTCTTTAACCCTCTTGCTGGCTCTCTACCAGCCTTACCTTAGCAGAGTTCAATTCAAGAGATAATACAAGAAGAAACTGTCTTTTTCACAGTAAGCTTTTTTTTACCTAGCTTGCCATAAGCGATAAACAGCTGCTTGACTGTTTTCGGTTCTAGGCTGTTCAGTTTTTATAAATATATATATATATATATATATATATATATATATGTATATATACACACACACACACACACACATATATATATACATATATACATTTTGTCCTCCGGTCTCCCCCAGCTGCCCCCTTCAGATCGACTCCCCAGCCCCGTCACCCCGGCATCTCTAGGACTTACTTTCTGCTTGCACCCTCTGCCAGAGGGCTATGGTGGAGCCTAGTCGCAGAGTGTGAAGCCTGTGGAGAGTCAGTCATCACCCGCAGCCTGTTTTTTTTTCCCTCCATCTTCTACCATCCCTTGCTGGGGTACACACGCCAGGTGTGCATATGTGGAGGTACACGCACGCCTGCGGAAGTCCCGCAGCACCCTCCCTGTCTTGGGGCCCACAGTCCCATACCACCTGCAGGCCTGCACCTGGGGCAGTCATACAGCAGGAATGCTGATCCTCCCTCCCTCCCTGAGAGAGGAGAGCTGTCCTCTGGATGCTCAATCCTCTCCCTCCCTGGCCAACCCCCAGTAGACCACCCACATTGTGAACACAGGTTGCTGGTATGACAGGAGGTAAGGTATAGATGCCTCAGCCCTCCATGCCACTGGGCTGGCCAGCTGCTCAGTTCTTTACATGCAGAAATCTAAAAGCCCCTTTGATGACCAGGCTGTGAAGTTTCTCCTCTCCTGCACTGGAGTCAGGTTTGGAAACAACACAGGCAGTCTTACAGACTGATTCATGTAAGATGCAGAAACCACTTTTGGCACAAATTTTACAACTGTTCTGAGTACCACCTTATTACTATGAAACACCAAAAAATGAGGGTCTGCACAAAGTGCTTGCAACTCACTCATCCTCTTTACAGAAGTGATAGCTACCAGAAAAAGGGAAAACCCCAAAGTGAGACAGTTCTATGTTCTCAAAAGCCAGGTGTGAGGTTAAAGGGACTGAAGGTTCTGGTGCAACAGACTTCCCTGATCCTGTGACAGAACAAAAAACTGTTTACCATAGTAATGTTGTTTCTTCCAAGGCATCCCTGACTATGCTTACTATTGCAATCAGCCTGCAGGTCTGAGCTGTGCCAGAGAGTGGACTTTTATGCAAATTAGAGAATGATGGAATGAAATTCAAATCTTTGCTATGTGATCACTCTCCACTCTGCCCTCTAACATCAGATTTATTTTGATATCTAGGGGAGCAGTGATCAATCAACTAGCTAGACCCAAACAAAGAAATTAGAAAAAACCCCAAAATGACTGGTCCCTACTGGGATAAAATATGGCACACTAAAGGTATGCATCAAAAACACCCCAAAACTGATTGTAGGTAATGCAAAAGTAATGCTCAAGCAAAGTGAAGAAGGAAAAAAATAACTGATTCTTGGAGAACCTTTTCCAGGTTCTGGAAGGCGAGGTAGAGTGGGTGTGTCAAGCATTGTGAGGGATCCCTTGGAAGAAACAATATTACTATGGTAAGGAATATTTTCTTCACACCCCAGGAATCCATCACTATGCTTACTATTGCAGATGTCAAATCAGTACCTTGGGAGGCTGGGTACAGAACCTATTTAGGATAAAGGTTCTACAAGACAGCAGTGTCAGATCTGGCATCCCTTCTGGACTGCACGTCCAGACAATAGTGCCTTATGAAGGTGAGTACTGTTTTCCAGGTAGCCACTTTACACATTTTTAGCAAGGGGACATCCCTTGCAGCTGCCTCAGAGGCAGAAGTGTCACATGTGGAATGTGTCCTGAGGCCTTATGGTGGTAGTCTGCCAGCTTTGCTGTAACAGAACTGAATTCAGGAGACTATCCAGTGAGCAATAGTTCTCTTGAAGGTTGGTCTACCTTTGCCCACTTTACCATATGTGAGGAACAGCTGTGAACGTAAAGACCTGACTTTCTTAGTGCAGTCCTGATAGTAACTAAGTGCCCTTTTGACATTCAGACTGTTAAATCACTGTTCTCCATAGCTTGATTTTGCTGTAAAGAATGCTGGAATGGTGATGGACTAATTCAGGTGAAATTTGAACACTACCTTTGGAAGGAATATTGTATTTGTCCTTAGGAATATCTTGTCCTTGTGAAAGACGATGCAATTTGGGTTTGGGGAGAGGACCTGCAGCTTGCATACTCTTCTGGCAGAAGTTATGGCCACAACGAAAACTGTTTTCTAAGTGACACACTTCAAATCAGCAGTAGCCCTTGGGCTCAAAAAGGGAGTCCTTGAACTTCGCTATGTACAGGTTCAAGTCCCATGGGGGAACTGGATCCCTGACTGGGGGATCCAGCTGCAGAAGGCCTTTAAGCACCTCCTGGAAATGTGGTGTGAACCCACCATTTTCTCCTTACCTGCTGAAACATAAGTAGACACTGCTGCTAGGGGCACCTTAAGAGTTGAAGACCTGAGGCCCAGGGACTGAAGGTGGACTAGACAGTCAAGGATTGTGGACAGATCTGCTTGCAAAGGGCTGAACTGCTTAGTGGCATGTCATGGAGAGAACCTTTTCCACTTGGAAGCATAGGTTTTCCTGGTTGCTGGTTTTCTGGAGACCCTGAGGACTTTCAAGACTTCCTCAGAAAGGTTAAAGTCAAAGTACTCTAGCTCTTCAAGAACCATGTATTGAGGTGCAGACACCTGAGGTTTGGGAAGGTAATCCTGCCCTGACACATGGTCAGCAGGTTGGACCTCAGTGGGAGCCAGATGGGTTGCTTGATGGAGAGGGCCAGGAGGAGGGAATACCAGATATGCCTGGCCCAGCATGGGGCAGCTGCTGATTCTCCTGGAATGTAAACAGATCTATCTCTGGTGTACCCCACCTCCTGAACACTGTGGCCAAGACCTCATCTGTTTGTTCAGAGTCCATTCATGATGTACCTGGCTGATCCTGCTGAAGGAGTCCACCAAGATATTATCTTTTCCTGGCAGGTGAACTGTTGAAAGCTGCACCTCCAGGGAGTAAGCCAGATTCCAGATCTTCATTGCTTCCGTACATAGCTTTGAGGATCTTGTGCCCTCCCATTTGTTGACGAAGTATATGGTAGTGGTGTTGTTTCTCCTGACCTGGACTTACTACCCCTTGACGTGAGGAGAGTAAGACTACAGAGCCAGGAAAAATGCCCTGAGCTACAGCATGTTTATGTGCTCCTGGGATTCCTGGGGGAACCACACCCCAATTACTATTAGGTTGCCCAGGTGAGCTCCACAGCCTAGGAGGGGGGCATCTTTTGTCAGAAAAGCTGTGGGTGACCGCTGTAGGAAGGGCAAACCCCCCCTGTGGGTGCTCTGTTCTTTCCACCAGTCCAGTGTCCTTAAGACAGATTTTGTCACAGGTGCCAACCTTGAGAGAGAAGATTGTTTCTAGGACCAATGGGCCCTTAGGTGGTATTGGATGTCTCTCATTTGAAACCTGGTCCCTGCCACTACTGCTGTGGAGAAGACCATATGACCTAATAGCTAAAGGAAGTCTTTTGCTTACCTGGGCTGACCCAGGATGAAGGACTTCACCAGATTGATGAGATTTCTCACTCCCTCTTGTGGGGGGAAAGCACTCCCTTGGGTGGTATTCAGTTTTGCTACTATTAATTCCAGAACTTATACTGGTTCTGTCTGGGACTTTTGGGTGTTTATGAGAAAGTATCTCCAAAGTATGCTGAGTGAGGAAAAGAGAGGCCTTGGTCTTTAGGTGAGGCCTTAAAATGGGCACCTGAGTACTGTTGCTTGGGGGACAGCTACTCCAGTGGTAGACTGACTAGGAATCCGGGCATGGAGCAGCGGAAGCCTTTGTGAAAAGTTCCAGCGCCATACCTATGTAAGGGCTGGGGAACAGGAGACACAAAGGAGCAAAGAGTAATTTGTTTTATATTTCCAGCAAGCTTTATTTCAAGCCTGGTTCTGCTGATGCTGGCACATCCCCACCCCCAGCCCCGTCACTGACTTTTTACTGGGACGTACAGATTGGACAAGATTTTACATCATGTGCAAGTCCCAGGCAGCAAACACAAAGAGTTTGAGCATCATCTCTAATTTTCTTCACACCAATTATCTTCACATCACACTCAATCTTAGATCATGCTTTCCTTTTAAGGTCATATAGTGACATTTGGTAATTAACAAATGATCAATTATGATTAACCTTCAAAACACATGAAAGATTCACATGGACATCATCAAGCTGGCAGTGTATATGCCCAACTTTCTAATTATATTAAAAACTGAAAGCCAGATTTATGTTTCCTTTAACTCCCTACTTTGCCCACATAAATCTTCATTTCCTATACAAGGTATGAAGACTATGTAATATTCTTCTTCTTCAAAAGTGCAAAAATCCATGTTAGCATCTCCTCCTCTCAGACTTCCTTGATCCCTTCCCTCCTGTTCAATCTTCTTCTCCCTCCACCAACTCCGTTCTATTGCTTTGCCAAAGAAAAAAATAAACACCTCAGGACAGATTTTCAAAGCTTTAAGAATGCCACAAGCCACTGGTGCGCCAAACATATGGCACACGGGGCTTGTGGCATTCTCCAGATGGCAATCAGGATTTTACATCCCTTGCACCCTCACAGGTCCTTAGACCACAATTTTGTGGTCTAGCGTGCACCACTTCTGGGGGACTGACTACGGAGCTTGCACCAGATATTTGGCGCAAACTGCCATAAAACATGGAAACTGTCGCGACTATGCCTGGGATGGAAAACCGGGCACAGCTGCAGCAAAGGGGTTCAGCGCACCGGCAAAACCTAAGTCCTGTGGCACAGGGCTGCATGCAAGCCCTGCGTTAACTTTTGAAAATTCAGCCCTCCTTCTATAGACCCAGTCCCCTCCTCTCTTTTTTCTTTCTGTCACCCTACACGCAACCCATATATTACAGAAAATGCTGTGGTGGAAGAATCATAACATGGAGGAAGGACAGGCTCCAAATAGAGGCACGCAGAGTGTCCAGGTCCCCCCACCACCACCACATTGTTAACCTGGCCACCTTATACACTCTGAAATTCTTTGCATTTATCACCTTTTTTCTAATTAAATAGGTATTTGGGGCACTGTATGTAAATGTACGATGCAAAAACAGAGCTATAATATCAAACTTAAGTGGAACACTGATATGAATGTGTCACCCTGGGCCTCCCCCATTGATTTTCCAGGTGGTCCCCTGTATTCTAGTCCATCCCTGGAGGTATGAGGCACCTCCATTCATAAGATTCTGGGGAAACACTGTACCTCATCTCAGTACTGGTCATTAGAAAGGACATGGCAATCAAGGGGAATTTAAAGTTGAGGATGGGGAAGGGAGTGGGTGCAGAAGATTATCATGGGCAGGATGCAGAAGCAGGGAAACACAGAGGGAAGGACAGAATAACATGGGAGTATCAGAAGAGGAGACTGGGGTGGGGAAGGGGAAGAGGGGTAACTATCCTCACTCGTATGGAGGCCAATATGAGGAGCATACCCAGAAATATGGGCAAGCTTGAAGGTCTAATGCACGTTGGAGGCCAGGACATTGTGGCACTCAAAGATACCTGGTGGAGAAAGAATATAACTACAACACCAGGATAGGGGGATGCAGACTATTCTGAAGGGATGGGACTGATAGAAAAGGAAATGCGGTGGCTCTCTTTGTAAGGAAGGGAGTCACTGTGGAGGGCAAGGAGAACACCAGAGATCGATGTCACAGAGTCTATGTCAAGATAAAGGGAGAAAGGGAATCAAAGAGCCATCATTGGGGTGATGCCCAGCTGGTTGGCAAACTAACAAGAGCAGTCACATTGGATGCAGTAGTGATCCTGGGGGACATTAATCTCCCAAGCATCGACTGGCATACCCTGGGTAGTAGCGTGGGTTGGTAATCCCTATAAATTATTTGTCTGCGCATTATAAATTATATGTCTGCACAGTGTGCTTGCTGGTCCCTGCTTATAAAGCAAGAAGGTGGACTTGATGGGCCTAGAGTCCCTCTGACCTTAAATTACTACGTATGTAATATTAGAAAGAGATGGAAATATACTGAGTGGGAAAGAAGAGAAAATAATGCCACAGATAACTGCAATTTCTGTTGATAATTTACAACAAATGTCGTATAAATAAATTTGCTTTTAAACTGCAGCTGGCTTTTAAAAACTTTCACACTATGGGATTCAGTTGTTGCTCTAACATACTATCAGCAGCATATGCTGCAGAATTCATATGGATGTCTATGCTACTTCCAACAATTTATATTTTTTATAATGCCTGTTGTACTAAAACCAGTAACAACATTACTCTTCCCCTCATCAAAAAAATCAGGTCAGGACTGGATGAGTCCAGTAATATGATGACAATAGGTGCTAGGAATGCTTTGGAGCTAACAGTGTTGCCAAGGTGGGGAAGGGGACACGTCAGAATCAGGAACAAAACTGAAACATCATAAAGTGGGAGACTTATCTAGCCATACTTCATAACTTTCCCCAATATATTTATTAATTTATTTGAAAACTAGTGACGAGGAAAGGCACACTGAGTCAAGTCTCATTTCCAGGTACGACTCGGGGGAAGGGAACAGGGGAAGCAAATAAAACCATAAAACCTCCCTACTAAAATGGGACGTAACTTATAACAATATATGCCGATTTGCCTCTTCGTCGCCTCGACTCAAACATCACTGCCTTCTTTATAAGGATCTGAATTGGCTCTCACCCTCTGCAGTAGACAATACTACCTTGGATCACTAATGGACTCGATCAGCTGGGAAAAAACCCAACCCAGCTGGCTGCGTTGCTGGTCCCTCAACCATCCTCCCATAGCCTGGGAATCAGCTGACAAATCTTTGCTCTATGTTCCGAGATGTCGACGACTAAAGGCACAGGGGCCTTCCAATTCTCGGCTCCCAGGCTATGGAATGCTCTTCCACTCAACCTCCGGCTGTCTCAGTCTCACTTTGGATTTAAAAGTGAATATTGTCATTATCTGTCCTTAGCTGATGCTTGTACATGCTTTGACCCAACCTGAAGCTCCTGAGACTTACCAGTAATATCACCCCTGCTCTAATACAGCTCCAAGACTGTCTCCTCTTCCCCTCCCCATATTTTTCCTTCTCTTTGTAAATAACTTCTTGACTACTAGCTCTCTTCCTTCTCGAGCCTTGTTGCTGACCATCCACTGTTGTTTTGCCAATTACCACCCTTGACCTTCCTTCTGTCAGTCTTTCTTGTTATGTTTGAACATTCCATACATTTCTCTCTATATAACCTTACTATCTTATTAACCCTTTCACTCCATAGGTCGGGTCCATGGTTTCTGCACTTATTATATATCTTACTGCCATTATTTGTGTAATGCTTACCATTATTTTTTGTCGTTTCTACTCATTGCATTTTTGTAGCACTGCTGTACTGTTGCTCTATTTGTATTATTGTATCCATGTTGCTGTTGTTCAACTGTTCTCTTTTTGTTGTACTCTCTTGGGTCGTGCCTGAAAACAGTCATTTTATGGCTACTGCACCTACCCGGTTAACAAAAACTAAATAAATAAATGTAGCATAGACACAGTACACAATTAAATGCAATTACATAGCACTGATACAGTTACAGTAAAGTGGAATAGAGTACATGATTAAAACAAAAGTAAGTGCAATAGAAACAAGCAGCATAAATCTGGCAATTCAGCCACACCTACACCAGGGTAGGAGGCAAGTGTAAGGGGTCAGTCAGGTGAGGGAAAACAGAAGCAAGTGGGGAGGAGAGTTTCAGCTGGTATCTGAGGGAAACAGGGCAGCTAGTGAAACAGAAGGAGGATGGCAGTAGATTCCAGAGTGAAGGAAGACAAGAGGAAAAGGCTGATTGCCCAGCAGAGCAGTGGGGATGAGGAATGTGAAAGTATGAGGACCCCTGGAGCAGAGGGAATGGAGGAGAGGTAAGATGGAAGGGACCCAAACCAGTATTTGGATATATGACTGAGGTGCAGTGGTTCTAGTGAAGTGAAAGAAGAGGAAGAATGGGTAAGACGAAGTGGAGTGAGCAATGGTGGATACAAGAAAGGGAGTTTGTAGCAAAATGACAAAAGGCATTGCAGAGAGTGTCCAGTTTGGTCAGGGAGGTGGAGGGCGCAGTGTCATAGACGATTTCCGCATAGTCAAAGACTGGGAGTACCACTTTGGTGGCGGTCTTTATTACAGTACAAGGCACCAAATTTAGGGACAAGCTTGGTGTGGATGGCATCAACGTGGGCAGAGAAGTCAAGTCTGCTGTCTAGCCACACACTGAGGTATTTGAATGAATGAACCACTTCAAGATGGGTACCATCCAAGGTGGAGAAGATAGACAGAGTTGTGAATCTGACCAATTTTTGACTGGTGCCAAAAGTCATGGACACATTTTTTTTTTATATACTCCCCCAGGCCCGCAGCACTCCACTCTTTGGGAGACATCAACCTGCCTTATCAGTTCCCACTTTCCTACCAGTTCCCAGAGTGGTCCATCCCCCATGGAGTCTTGGTTCTACCCCCCAAGGTGGGGTCGAGGTGGGGCCCAAACACCCCGTACTTCCTTCATTTTGTCAGGATGCCAGTTCCGGGCCAGGCAGCAGGTACTGGGGATCGGGGCTGGCTGGTGCTCCGTCTACCATTTTTCCTAATTTTCCTCCCTATGTGGTGTGCGCCCTGACGTCAAGGCACTACACGACAACATCCACCACACAGCTCGCACCAGTCTCTCCTGCAAGCTGCAGGACTTGTTGTACCTCAGGCCTCCGCCCATTGTCAGGCAAACTGTGGACCTTGAACCCCACCCTCCCTCAGAGAAGGTGAGTCATCCTGGGACACTCAAGCCTTCTCCCCCAGCTGGCCCTCCAGCGACCCGAGTCCACTCCCGAACCTGGGTCGCTGGCATCGTGAGCAGAAATCCAACCACTACACTGATGGGCCGGCCCACACATTTTTTTGCGTTAACCCAGAGTTGGCTAGATTGAAACCAGTGCAGGACACTGCGGCAGTCTTACTAGAGCAGACCTTCTATGGCTGTACTGGAGGGACCAGAGGTGTAAATAACTGCGTACTCTGCATATATGGGGATATGCAAGTTGGCACAAGCCATGGGGCGGTCACTAAGGTTAATGGAGAACAGGATAGGCCCCAGGATGAATTTTCAGGGATGTCTCTAATCTTACCTCAAAAATTGTCTCCGTTTGTCCTCAGTTTTACATTTCTGTCACTGAAGAGTACAGATTTAAATAGCACACTGTCAACCACTAATGTTACAATTTAGTTCTCATTAAACGACATAGGAAATGATTTGTACATAGTTAACTGCCCTTCCATGCCAGTTATGTATTTCTGATATGCTTTGACAAATTTCTGATAAATAAATAATCTAGTTCTAGGGTGTCCTCAGATCTACACTGAGGTTAACTCTCTTTACCAGCTACTACTCTTTCTTTTCATTCTATGACACCAGTAACACCATTCCATGCTATTCATCTGTATGGCCTGGAATGGTGTTATTGATGTCATAGAATGTTCAAGCACTGAGAATTTTTATTGTTTTACATTTTTTATATGCTCCCTAAATTGTTGGGGGGTATTGTGTGTTATTCTTGTAGTACTCATTAAGACCTTTCTTCTGATATACTGATTGTCCCTTAACTCCAGATAGTGGGCCCTACACACAATAAGGTGGGAATTACGTGCCGGAGGCACATATCCCACCCACGTAGCTCTATATCTGCAGACAAGTGCACACCACTGGTATTCACCAATGGCCACCATCTGTCCATGGCACAGCCCCCCGCCGCGCGCAGTACTCCATAGGGCGGCCAAGATGCAGAGTCGTAGACCCAGTCGGGCATCCAATGGGATGCCCGGCATGGGTCCAGAAGTAGATCTCTGGTAAAGTGATGCTCGTGTCCAGTTGTGGGAACAGCAAACACAGGCACCTGGACCCACATGGCCATGTTGGCCACTGTCCCCCTGCCCAAGCTCCATGGTCCACACTGGGGCACTGCCACCTGACACACTGCATCCCCACCCCAGATGTGAGGGGGAAATCCCCCACCCCAACACAGTGCCACCCCATCCCTGACCCTGTCTGTGACCCCCCAACACACTGCAGCCTCCGTCCCAGAGCAGTACAGGATCCCCTCAACCATCACATCCCCATCCCCAATTGCAGTATGAACCCCCCAAACCACAGCAGGGCATTTATGCCCAGCACTGCTCAATACAGCACACCCCATCCACCCACTCCCTGGCCCTGAACCAGAATGCCCCACCCCCACAGTGGTGGTCTGAGGAGCCCCCCCAGCGGCACCGACACCACCATCCCCCATCCCCTGTCCCATCCTGTAGGTGCTACGGCTAGGAATGGCCAGTAGCACAGCCCTCCACACACTTCCTTGGCCACCAGCCGTCCAAAGTATGCTGGTAGCGTGCCCCTATAAATAGGCAGTGTGCTCCCAGCATCAGTTGGCTGGACGGTGGCCAAGGAGGTATGTGGAGGGCTGTGCCACTGGCCGTTCCTAGCCGGGCACCAACAGGATGGTGGGGGGGTTGCGGGGCAGTTGCCGCCACCAGACATCAAATGGGGGGGGGCTGCCACTGGACATCAATGGGGGCTGTGGTTCTGGGGTCAGGATCATGCTGGCTGGGATACGTGTGTGTGTGTGTGGTGGGGGAGTTTACTACAGATGCTGGGCCCTGCGGTAGCCAGTGTGCACAGTGAAGGGCGCATACGATACTTTTGGCAAGGTTCTCCCTGGTGTAGCCTGTGCCCTTCTCTGTACACCCGTGGATAGCACTACATGCCTTTGTGCATGGCGGGTAGTGCTGCCATGCCCTCCATCCACCCCAGCACGTTGCTGTCAAGATGGTGACTATACAAAAAGTATTTTTTGCTGATGAAAAAGGATTACCCCCATACAAAAAAAGGATCCTTTTTTATATGGACCAAATTCCTTTTTCGTTCCAAGCAGCTGTCCAAAAGACCATACTGAGCATGCTCAGAACTGAAATTTTAAAATTTAATAGCTTTGGAACGGATTAATATGTTTTCCCCAAACCAGAGAAAGGCACAACTGTGGCCCAAGCCCTTTCTACCCAGAAAATGTTAGCCCAAAATTCTAACCCATCTGGGTGCTGGGCGATGACAAAAGAAAATTAAAATTTCAGTTTTTTGCTATCCGCATCTCAGAATCCACACATCTGACTGGAACAAAACTTGACATGTCAAGAGATGTATGCCCCACGACCGCACATGCAAAACTGTGAGCAAATCTGTTGAATGATTGTGAAGCTATTAAAGTGCAAAGTTTGAGGTTTAACACAGAAACCCCTGCTCAACCCTAACTATAGCGGCGCTACCGCGCCACTGTAATATGTAAATGTATGAATGTAATGTTTACGTGCATGCCCAGCATTGTGGTTACATTTTCAGACTGTGATTTACCTAAATTTCAGTGCCTGTTTTAAAAAACTGAACACTGTCCTGGGTTCAGCTTTCTTTCTACTATTAGAAACTGTATTTAGCTAAACTCAGGTAGAATAATCCGTAAACAAGCCTTCTGGCGCTTCAGCGCCATTTACAAATGTGACCACACTTTGGCATCGGCTGCTAAAATTAAAAGTGGACTGAGAGAGTTTCGCTTTACAGCTAAATTCATAGACATAAATATTTTTGTGGGGAATACATTGCTTCTATGTCTTTTGAAGCATAAGACGGACTGCTGCAGGCAGCACAGGCATGTTTATGAATACCGGCAAACACAGTAGTAAAGGGCTGACAGTGTCCCTTTAAGACTGAAAATGTTATTAGGCTTTAGTACAGGTCGAGCAAATATGGCAGTACCCGATCTGCTGCACTACATCCTCAGGGAGCGGGAGCAGTGGTAGACAAATGACTATTCATTTCTGTGACAGAATGCAGCCCTGTCGTTAGTTAATGTATGATGTAATGTCATTGATAACATGATATGCTGAGCACAGATTGGTTTGGGATATAAAAGGTGGAGAAGGGAACCAGGTGCAATAGAAAAACTGTAAATATTAATAAAGAATCACCAAGAAAAGTGAATTCTGCAGCACTGCAGATACTCTGCAGTAGGTCGCAAGTTCTGCACAAAACTCTGTGACCACAGAATTCTAGGGGTCTTGCTCATGACTCCATCACACACCTGAGGATGAGGGTGAGCCCCTCTATTGAAGGGCTTTAAATGTCATAATTAAATACCCTTACTGCAGGCCCTTACTGCAGACCTGGAAAGGTGGCAGGCTTTGCCCCTGTCCTGGCTGGGCCAACTAAATTTAATCAAGATAACCGTACTACCTAAGATTCTATATCCGATGTAGATGCTCTCAGTCGGACTGTCCTGTGAGGACACAGGCAGATTAAAGGCAACCTGTATTAAATTTCTATGGGCTGGTAAAAGGCCTTGGGCCTGCTAACTGAAGCTCAAAAGAGGTAATGTGCCAGGGGGACTCAAATTACCCAATATCCCCCAATATTACCTAGCAGCCCAAACTAGATTTGACCAGGATTGGATGGCTCAGTCAGACAGGACGCAATGGTATGATTTAGAATATGAGTGGGCACCATACCCGCCACAGCTGTATCTATCCCCATGGGGATAAAATATAGACGCCTCTGTACGAAAAACACTCTGGAAGAAGACACGTTTGGTACATGGTAATCTTTGTGTAAGGATAGAAAAAGGGGGAGAGGTACAAAAACTGCTGGTGCCTCTGGCTAATAACCCAGACTTTCTACCCATGGTGGGTAATGAAGTATGCCTGGACTGGCAGAGAAGGGGAGGTGTAATGTCTAGGTGCCTTGATATCAGCAACAGGCCTAAAGTCCTTTGAAGAACTCCATGAACTAGGGAGATCCCTAGTACCCAATTCTATTTATTAATTTTATTTTGCAATTTCTGGCCAGGAAAGACACACTAAGCCAAGGCTTGTATCCAGGTACATTCTGGAAGCACAGAGAAGTTAAATGACTTGCTCATGGTCACAAAGTATGCAAGTCATGGCTGTGGGATTCAAACCCAGTCTTCAGGTTTGCAGTTCAGTGGTATTAACCGCTAATGCTATAGTGACTCCAACCTGCAACTGAGGTACCTGGTTGGTGGGGAGGTGAATAGAAATGATCCTCTGACTGTGGAGATTGGTCCTTATGAGCACATTATCCTGCAAATCTGAAGCAAATGATATCTACTGTAACCAGACAGAGCAGGGGGGCTGGGACAAGATACTTTTCTTTGTACTATTAGAATCTGTATTTAGCAACTTATAAAAGAGAAGAGAAGTTAGGGGGTGGAGAGTTTAGGAGCAGCTCTGACGCATGCTACGGCCCTATGATCTCTTATACCGTTGTCAAAGACACCCGGGTATGCAAATTTGTATGGTTTATTGACTGAGATTAGATCTATGCGGGAGCTGTTAGCAGGGATTTTTGTGTTAGGTCTCGTGAGTTCTAAGATGAGTTGTGAGAGACCGTAGATGTCACATAGGTCCCTAAGAGGTCTGGAGCATGGGGACAACCAACCAAGATTGAGGGTCCCCCAGAATTGTCATCTCAGAGTTGGAAGCCTCCAATATCTTGTGTAAATGGGGTAGAATGTCGAAGTTCCATGACGGTGGTCTGTAACAGCCTGTGATGAAGATAGCCTTGTCTGAAGGTAGAGACAGTTTTAGGGTCAAACTTTCAAACCCCTTTTGTCACTGCAGAACAGTTGATGATGGAGACGAAGAATTTATCCAATACATAAATGGCAAACCCCCCCCCCACCACCACCACTACTACTACCTCTATCGGATCTAAAAACATGATAAGATGGGATGTTGATAGCACAACTGGAGTCAAATGTTTAAACCAGGATTCTGAGATCACTAAAATATCAGGTTTTGCGTGACAGGCCCAGGCCTATATGAGGTCAAATGTTTTCAAGATGCTACAGGCACTGATGTGCAATAAGCATAACCCCTTTAGCTATGATAGGTCAGAAGGTGAAAGCTCAGGGGTTACTCTCGTGGGGAGAACTGAAACCTGGATTTAATTCAACGTTACCTGAAAATAATAGCAGCAACAACAGGGTTTCTGGAGGGCGCCTAACAGTAATCTAAGTATACGAGTGCAAATCCTTTTATGGTAGGGAGAGATGTCAGCTAAGGGAGGAGCAAGGCAAGGAGCAAGAGGGCATAGAGTCATATACAGGAGCACCCGGTCCGCAAAGCTCTTAGTCACCGCCAGAAAGTGTAGGGGCATGAGCTGAGAGAAGTGGAGCCTATGTTGGGCAGGAGAAGCACCATGGTGATAAGGAAAATGCATGCTCAAAGCAAGTAACCAAGAACCCATAGTGGTACCAGGGTGCTGAGAAGTTCCCAAGCGTGAGCCCAGACAGGTTGGTGTGAACAGATGGCCAAAGGAAATTGAATCATTAATGCATAAAGTTGGAGAGGATGCTTTAAGTGGCAAGTCACCACAAGGAACAAGGGCAGACAAGTGTGCTTGCTAAACAACATTAGGACAATATGGAGAACTATATTTTGAAACCCTAACACAGGGAG
This sequence comes from Neoceratodus forsteri, assembly GCA_016271365.2. NCBI lineage: Eukaryota > Metazoa > Chordata > Ceratodontiformes > Ceratodontidae > Neoceratodus > Neoceratodus forsteri. The sequence continues at coordinate 116,526,246 of JADMNL010000025.1, forward strand.
GGGCTCAGAAGCAAACTAAATGGGAGTAGCCCTTCAACCAGTAAAATAAGAATATCGGAGGTGAGTGCCCCTTAAGTAAAAGGTGGTAGACAATAATTGACCAAAGAGCAGTAGCCAGTATAAGAGGGTCAGGGAGAAAGTGTATTTAAGAAGGACAGGAAGGGGGTAGGTGGGCAGGAGAAAATACAGTTTGAAATACTAGCAGCTGAAATGTGCCAGAGCGTGGAGTACGGGAACAGTCACTAAGGAGAGCAAGAAGAAAAAAAATGTCCCCATGGCAGCCAGTGGAAGATTATAGCAGAGGAGCCGTGCCCAATCAAATTAGTTATTTTGGATCCCAGTCAAGCAGATAGCATACCTGGGGAGGATGCTTCGGTGGGCGGGTGGCAGGAGCAATGTTGCAGCCGGCTGGTATCTGTCTTCCAGCCACTGCTGCAAGAAGCTTCAAGTCCTGACAAGGGCAGCCTGAGGGGAAAGCAAAGAGGCAGATATTAAATTATAGCAAAGGAGGACAAAGGAAGTTGGCCAAGGGCTAATAATAGGGTGGGGCAGCGAGCAAGAGACAAAAGAAGAAAAAAAGGAGGGGAGGGGTGAGCAAAAGCTAAGTGGGAGGCTAAGTGGGGGGTTGTTAAGCAGGCGCCAACAACTCTGATCGCACAGGAGCAATTAAAACTGGTTCTGTGGGGAGGGTAGATGGGCAGGGAAATGGAGTAAAATTACAGAAATGGCAGGGACTGAATCCAGAAACAGGGGACGATTAAGTAGGCACCAGCAACTCCGGTCACCCAGGAGCAATTAAACTGGTTCTGCACGGGCCGGAAGATGGGCAGGGAAACAGTAAAATTACAGAAAGGGAAGGGACTGAATCAGGAAACAGGGGATGATTAAGCAGGTGCCATCAGCTCCAGTCACCCAGAGGCAATTAAACTGGTTCTGCAGGGGCAGCTAAATGGGGCAAAGGAGACAGAGAAGACAAGGATTAAGCAGGGCAGAAAAATCAAAGTAGAAGGAATGGAATGAGAAGGCAAAGTTTGCAGGATAGGGAAAAGATCTGAATCTCCACAGTAATGCAATAAAATGAAATTAATCAGCAGTCAAAGCAGTGCAACAAAATCAAATTAAGCAGTAGTCAATCACTTGTACTAACAGCAGTATACTGGCATTAGCAAAGAAAATACAGTTTTAAATACTAGCAGTTGAAAAGCGGCAGAGCGCTGAGTACAGGAAAAATCAAAGATGAACTGAATTACAACAATTGCAAACAGATCTGTTAAATAAGTAAGACTTAAGTAAACTCTTAAAAGTAGAAATTTTTGTACAGTCAGCAATAGGCTTTGCCAGGTTATTGTACAGATTAATAGCCCTTAAGGATAGGGAATTCTGACCAAAAGCTGTATTAAAAAAGATTTTAATTTGATCTGGCGTAGACTGAGGAGATGTCAGGGACAATAATTCCTATATGGAGACAGTCTCCCTAAACACAGAAAGGTGCTGCTGTGCTTGACTGATCAATATTGTTTTTTCTCATACATCATACCATATACATGATCTATGTTTGATGTTATAATGTGTTTACATGGAGCCCTGTTCGGCTCACGAGTACTCGTTACAATATGTTAATGAATTATGTTCAGGCATGTGCTAGACCATATGACCACATATAACGGATGAAGGAAATCTCACTGGTATGTGCATGTCTTGTCTATGTATGTCCAATTCTCTATGAAAATTCAATAAACTGAATTTCTAAAAGAAAGAATTAAAGATAAGGTAAATTACTAATTCTAAAATGGATGGTAATTTGAGTTAATCAAATAATCTGCTGACGTTTCTGGATCCACATGGATTTCATTTGTCTGGAGGGAGTAACATGAATCATGAGAGCGCTGCCCTGTGGTAACCAGGATTCCTATTTTCAGAGCAGATACTCATATTATCTGGCCTGTTGGGTAGAAGTGCCCCAGATAATGGATAATTTGGGCCTGACAGTCCAAGATAATCAGAATAAAGACTAGAATACTTACATATGCTGCCTTGGCAAAAAGCATAGTATCGTAGTCATGTGATGGCAGTAAAGGACCATCCTGGCCCATCCAGTCTGCCCATTTCCTTACTCCCCTACCTGTTTCCCTTTATTAGAGATTATTTTTGCTTCCCACCCTCCAACCCAATATACCTTTCCCAGGCTCTCTTAAATACTTCCACAGTTTCAGTGCTCACCACCTCCTCAGGTAAACTGTTCCATTGCTCCACCACCCTTTCAGTGAAAAATATCTCCTCACATTACTTTTAAATCTACATCCTTCCAGTCTCAAGTCTCCTTGCTTTTGCTTCATTTTCTTTTAAATATACTGCCCTCTCTTACTCTGTTCATCCCCTTTATGTACTTAAATGTCACGATCATATCCCCTTTCTCCGTTCTAATCTCCAGAGGGTACAAATTTAAGTCCTTTGATCTAGATTCATAGGTTTTATCCTTCATTCCTTGAACCATTTTAGCTGCCCTCCTCTGAACCCTTTCCAATCCATCAATATCCTTCTTTAAATGAGGTCTCCAAAACTGGATACCACACTCCAAATGTGATCTGACCATTGTCTTATATAAAGGCATCAATACCTCTCTTTTCCTACTTGTGATTCCCCTAGCAAAACATGCCAGCATCCTCTTTTTACCTGCAGCCTTACTACATTGGTCCCCTACCTTCTGATTGTCTGAGATTATAACTCCAAAGTCCTTTTCCTGCCCTGTTATTTTTTAACTGTTTCCCCACCCTGAGTGTACTTTGCTTTTAGATTTTTTTTCCCAACCCAAATGCATAACCTTACACTTCTTCACACTGAACTTCAGTTGCCAAGCTTCACTCCACCATTCCAAAGTATTCAGATCACCTCTCATAGCATCCACTCCTCCTTCTATATCAACCCTATTACATAATTTTGCATCATCTGCAAAAAGGCACACCACCCCTCCAATTCTGACCGCTATGTCTTCTGTATATATATATTAAAAAGAACTGGCCCCAGTACTGACCCCTGTGGCACACCGCTCATCACCCTCATTTCTCTAGACTATACCCCATTTACTATCACTGTTTGCCTTCTATTCCTCCACCAGTTTTCCACCCATCTAGTGATTTTCTGGTCAATTCCCAAACTCTCTGTCTTGTTTACTAACCTACGATGAGGAACAGAGTCAAAGGCCTTAATGAAATCCAGGTAGACCATATCTACTGCTCTTCCCTGATCAACTATCTTGGTTACCTCATCAAAAACGTCAATCAGGTTTGTCTGACAAGATCTTCCATAGTGAATCCCTGTTGTTTTTCATCTACCAGTTTATTTTCTACCAAGTAATTTACCACTCTTTCCTTTATCAACACCTCCATCACCTTACCCACTACCAAAGTGAGGCTAACTTGTCTATAATTCCCTGCTTCTTCTCTACAACCTCCCTTGTGTACTGGCACATCAGTCATTCTCCAGTCACTCAGAACCAGTTCTGCATCAAGCAATAGGTTAAATAACAACATCAGTGGGTTTGCAAGTTCCTCCTTCAATTGTACCAGAGGCAAGGGGAGGGGTAGGATTCAGAAGTCTGGACAATGTCAGAGAACGACAACAGGAGACATACAGGGGCAAATGGCCAATACAACACAGGAGGAATTTCAGGAGGAGGGGCTATTATTGGAAATAAATAATATTAGTACAGATAATCTAATTGTCAACATATCTAAATATGTTTTAAGTGAAGCTGAACGAAGTGTGTTAAATAGAGGACTTTCATTCATACCTACGAATGTTATTAATGAATTTGACACAGTAGTAGATCTACATGCTTATGCCAAAAGCTGAATCTAAGAATTCTATTCGATAAATCTCAAGATATTGAACCTTGCAACGCTCATATATTTGTAAAATCAGAAGTACAAGAAATGACACAAACCATAGAGAATACGGGAACAAGCACAAAATGGCATAGAAAATCTACATTCATACCACCAATGAATTCCACTGTGGGAATGTTTATCAAAGTGTGTGCGAAAGAGATTTGTGATTATATAAAGAAACAGAAATGTTTTTTTTTTAAATTTAGTTGTTGTTGACCGGGCAAGTGCACTAAACAAATTCTGCCTATTTTCAGGCACGACCCGGGGGAGGGGAATACAGATGAATGCCAACTGACCTTGAAACAGATTAAGCTGTTGGTGGTATTTTTAGTGAATGAGGGGAAATTTGACCAGGGCACCGGGGACATTCCCCTACTCGTCTGAAGGGGGACCCTTGGTTTGAGATGATGGACACTTCCAGCGTACCTGTGGAGGAGATGGACATCCCTAGGGTGGGGGAGAAAGCCTTCTCTCCTACCTGTGTGCATCTAGAGGCTCAGCACAATGAAGCATAAGATTTGGACTTTTCAGAAGCTGGAGCTGCAACTCCATAGGTTTTTTTGCCCACAGAGGATTTAAACCATACAGATGGTATAACTAAGATAAGAGGAGAGGAGTATATCCTGATTTCAGCATCCGCAGAATTAATCTTTCAGCAACTACTCGAAAAAGAAAGAAAATGGTACTCAGAGCTAGAGTGTGAGCTGAGGGATCAGATTGTGAAATTACAAGCTGGAACGCAGCCCATCTCACGTTTGACAGGAGCCAATGACAGCGTTCATGATGCAGCAACATCAAAAGTTTTGGCCCAGGCAGGGCCAGGTGAGTCAGTCTCCAATATTTCGCCTCAGTCAAGAGAACTAAATCTTGATTCGGCTGGCAATCTGTCCACTTCTTTAGGTGGGTGCCTACAGCCGAAAACAGAAATTCATTTTTTAATTAACATGCTCAAGATCTGATACCTTGTTCAGATCCTGCACCCCTTCCTCCCCTATCCCTCCCTATCCTACTCAATGGGTCCCCCCCTCCCCCAGCTCTCCCCCTAGTGAAAATTGCTCCCGCTCTCCCCTCCTTGCCACTCGCAGATCCCACTACTGATGCTTCTTTGGTTCCAGTTTGTTATCAGGATCCTATCATAGGGGAAGACTCTGCAGAGACTCCCATTCCCTTTCCTAGGCAATCCTGTAGGATTTCTAAAAATAGATCTGTTTCTCCTCATGAGTCAATAGAATCTATTAACCCCTTTGAGGTTTTGGCTTCTAAAGATGGAACCTCTGATATGTATCAAACTGAATCAGCTCATCTACCTTTGGCTGCTTTCCATACCCCTTCCACTCCTGAACTGGTGGGTTATAAGGGGAAAAAAAAGAAAAGATGGAAAAAACCCAGCTTAAGCTGCAATCCCATTAAAGGTGGGGTCAGTCAATAGTCATAGTTTATTAAACCCTGTAAAATGACAGGCAGTTCTGGATTTCATTCAAGCTTCAGATTCTGATATTTGTTATGTACAGGAAACTTAGATGTTTTCTGAGGATCAGATAAGATCTTTCCAGGGGGAATGGGCTTGGGGCCCCTCATATTGGTCCTTTGGGTTGGATACTGTGGATGGGGTGGGTATTTTATTTAAAGTATATACATTTTCCTTCTCCAAATTAATTGATCTGAGCCCTGGAAGGTGTTTAATTTTGGACAGACTATGGCAACACATGCATTTCCGCTTTATTAATATTTATGGGCCCCATTTAAAGTCAGAAAGGGTTGCTCTTTCACATGCAATACAACCATATCTGGTTACGTCATCCATTGTTATTTTTGGAGGAGATTTCAATTGCCCTTATGGGAAAGGAGGGGGATGTGCTTCAAAAAAAAGTTTATTGTGATGCTAATGCTTTGTTTCAGGTTATAAACCTTGCAGAATTGATAAACTGTAATATATTTCAAAAAACTGGGCCTAGTTTCAATTACATGGGACATAAGTACTATTCTACTATAGATCACATGTTTGTATCAAGGAACCTGCCACACTTTTCCTTCCATATTCAACCCACTGAATTTTCTGATCACTTAATATTGGTCATTGAAACAAATTGTCATCAGAAGAAACAAACTCAAACTAATCATTGTAAACTTAATTCTTCCATATTAAATGACATCAGGTTCAGTCAGGGATCCGTGGGTTAATAGCAGCCAGGTGTTCCGTTAAGTTTCTTTATTCAGATATATCAATCAGAATGGTGGATGGACACTAAGGCAGATTTCAAATCTTGGTTTCAGAAGTATTGCAAAAATTCTGTAAATAATAAATTCCTTAAATATCTGTCCTTAAGACAATAACTGTTTAAACTATTTACCTTGGCAAACACTTCCAAATTTGATTACTCTTCTCAAATTTATAATTTAAAAAAGGAAATGTTGCTCTACCAGTATGATAGGGCTAATTCAGTACAGGCTATGTTACAATTTGGTACCCAAAAATCCCCATTAGGGGACCCTTTTTTAGCTTGTAAAAATCTTAAACAAACTATTCAAATGGATTCTCTATTAAATTCTAAAGGTCAAACAGTTCATTCTGTGGGAGATATTCATGAGGCTATAGTCTCCTTTGTTAAATCTCATAGTCCCCTAAACCCTCCCTCAGAAGGAGCTATTCAAACATATTTGGAGTCCACAGATATTTGTAATATGTTAGTTGAAATACCTGCTATTCAAGGCAGTTTCAGTTCTGTTGAAATTGAACAAATAATAAAAGTTAAAAAAATGGCATCTCTCCAGGTGTGGACGGTTTGCCATTTGAATTCTATAAAACTTTTAGCACTGAGCTTTCTAAATGCTTAGTTGAGGTTTTTAACTATTTCTTTAAGGTAAATAAAATACACCCTGCCTTTCTGACAGGTCTTTTGATACTTTTGTTCAAAAATGGGAATAAGTCCTCTCTCCAAAACTGGAGACCAATCACAATTCTAAACTCCGATTATAAAATTTCAGTACAACTTTTAAATAATCGTTTAAAGCCTTATGCTTCATTAGTTATTTCCTCTTACCAGTTTTGCGGGATACCCTCAAGAAAAATTCAACAAGCCCTAATGATTGTAAGGGACTTGATTGAATTTTTATCATTAAATGGTAGGTCAGCCTTCCTGGTTTCTATGGACCAGGAGAAAGCGTTCGATCAAGTATACACCCCCTTTTTGTTTGCAGTTCTTAAAGCTTTTAGGATCCCAGATCCTTTGATAATACAAATTAAATTATCATATTCATCTACTATGGTTCACCCAGTTATTCAGGGACAAATGACTAAGGGCTTTTTGGTACCTACTGGTGTTCGGCAAGGGTGCCCTCTTAGTCCACTACTTTATGTTTTTGCCCTAGATCCTCTTTTTAGGAAATTAGCAGTGTCCCTTTTTGGTCAGGTATTGAAGAACCAGGTTCAGGGAGAGAATTACGGGTTCAAGCATACGCATATGATCTCTGTTGTTTTTTTCTGAAATTCAATGTTTAGCCCCTATATTACAAGAAATTCAGCAGTATTCTATCATGTCAAATTCAAAACTTAACATTGGGAAAAGAAGGGACTTATTTTTAGGAGCAGGTGCTCCCTCCCCTAATATTTTCAAAGGTATTCCTTTTTCTGCTGAACTATTAAAGATCCTCGGAATTGTTTTTGGTCCCCAAAATGTACCTTCTTTAAATTGGGATTTAGGGCTACAGAAAGCAGAAATCAAAGTGGGTCACTGGAAACACTGGAAAATGTCCAAAATTAAGAGGGTTAATGTAATAAAACAATTTTTAATTCCCATTTTGCTTTGTGTAGCTATGATTTTCCCCCCTCCTGGTCATTTAGAGGTTAAATTATATAGTCTGTTTTTTTCAGATTCTCTGAGGAAACAGGCTTAACCCCATAAAGTGGTATTTTACCTACTTACCCAGAGGGAAAGGGGGTCTCAGTATGGTGGACCCAATAGTATTTTTCCACACATTATTCATTTCCCAAACTGTGAAAAAGGGGTTGATTATATCTCCAGCCTCCCACAATCAGTGGACTCAGAATATATTATCACAATATCTGTCCATGTAGGGAACTGCCCCCGTTATCAATTTATCTTTATATACCTGAATTTTTTTGCCCAGTAGTGATTAAATTATATAAATGGGGGATTTCTAAGCAATGTATTATTCCAAGTTCTGGACGACAATTATATGATTTAGTTATGTCTTTGGTTTTTCCAACAGAACCCACCTTTAGGAACTATCTTCCTCAGAATAATAATCAGGTTTTAGCTCAACTGAGTAATCCTAGAATTCCCCCCTTTAATGTGGGAACACCTATGGCTTTCAGTTTATGGAAGAATAAATGTTTGGGGGAATGCCAAACATGAGGCATTAGATGACCAGAACTGTCCTTATATGGACTGCATTGATAAGGAGGAAACAACAAGGCACTTTTTATTAGACTGTTCATTTTCTAAACCTTTATGGACTTATTTAGCATCAGCATGGAATATTCAATGGTTAACAAATATGACTTATGAATTTCTAGTTTTAGGTCATTATGACAATTTAGGTGTTAATTATCACTCAGAAACATTAGCAGTATTCTTATATTGTTTAAAGTATTATTGTGGCAAAGTAGAAGCCAATGGGTTCTTTATCAAAGGATGATGCCCTATGATACTGTACGAATTTTGGTTTCACAGGCAATGACAAAGCAGTATGATTTGGATGTGGGGTTTCATTCTATTCAAAAAGTATTTCGGTGGTGGAAATGTTTTTATATTTTTATAAAACACAAATGAAGAAAGTATGAATTAAAATATAGTTTAAAATACAATGGTTATTTTATTTAAAGGAACATATTAAATAACCTTTAAACAAACAAGATAAAATGAGAAGCTAAATAAGGTATAAAAAGTTATTTATTTTCCCATTTCTTTTTCATAAAATTGTGTCTCTCTTGGTGTGATGTAACACTTTTGATTATTATGTACTTTTGATGTTATTTCAATAAAAAATCCCCCTGATCTTTTTGAGAAGTGCCATGGGATCTTTAACATCCACCTGAACTACCACCAGAACAGGCAGAAGGGACCTCGATTTATTGTCTCATCCGAAGGATGGCACCTCAGGAGTGCAGCACCCCCCTCATGCTACACTACAGTGTCAGTATTGAGATACTAACCCAAGTGCCTGGTGTGGGGATGGAACCAAGAGCCTTCTGATCTCCCGGCCTCAGAGGTGAGTGTGCTACCTGCTCAGCCACTGACACTGCATATATCAGGGAAATATCAGGGGAGACAAAATATCACAAAAGAGGAACATGAAGCATTAATACAGTTGGAAAGAAATACTACCATCACCACTAAACCCATCGACAAGGGTGGGGCTATAGTGGTGATAGACAAAGATAAGTATGATAATGCCATTTGTTTGCTTCTTTCTGATAAAAAATTCTATTGTAAATTATGTACAGATCTGACTATGCTTTACAAGAAACAGATAGACATATACATGCATAATTATGTGGCCAATGGAGTGATCAGTGGTAAAGTAGGGGAATTTTTATATGTACAAAATCCCCATAGAGCTGTATTATATGGTTTACCCAAAATACATAAAAAACCTCACTGATCCCCCCATGAGGCCAATTGTTTCGAGTAATGGCTCATTAACAGAATCATTGGCACAATTTGTTGATGACTATATTAAGGGCATGGCACAAGGACACAGAGCATATATACGAGATTCCATCCATGTTTTAGAAATTTTAAATAATGTGGAACTCAAACTAGGGTGAGTACTTGTTACTATGGATGTATCCTCTTTATATACTAATATACCCCATGATGAAGGATCAATACATTTGGGAGATGCTATGTATAAAAATACCACATATTCTACGGAATTAACAGCATTTATTTTAGAACTTACTGAACACGTTCTGACAAAAAATGTATTTTTATATGACACAGATATTTTCCACCAAATTAAAGGAACAGCAATGGGGGTGGCTATGGACCCCAATTATGCTAATATTTATTTAGCAGAATGGGAAAATCAGGTCATATTCAATTCAGACAAAACCCTTTTTATGAGAGTTTACACATATATGAAAGGTACATTGATGATATTTTTATTATCTGGAAAAACAGTAGGGCAGAATTGAATAATTTTGTTGCATATTTAGAAGACAGTAAACAGAATCTAAAATTTACAGTGACATCAAGTGAGAACATTATTGTGTTCCTTGATTTATGTATAAAGAAAGGGAAACAAGGAGAAATGGTTATTTCCCTTCATAGGAAAGTTACAGATTGTAATGCCATTTTGCACTATGAGACCTGTCATCCGAGGCACGTGGTCAAAAATATCCCCAAAGGTCAGCTCATGAGAGCTAAGCAGAATTGTAGCACATGTGAAAAATATGTGATGAGTTCTAAATGATGTTAGAGAGATTTGAAAGGAGAGAATATGCTTCCACGTGCCTGGAAACAGCTAGGAATATGGCGGATGAAATGGAAAGAGAAACTCTTCTAATTCCTAAAAGTAAAACTAATAACAAAGGAAAAAATACATTTTAGGGTATTTCAGGTAACTATGTAAAACAACATAGTCCTAATTTTGTCACTACGTTTACTCCCCAGAGTCGTGCTGTTTGTGAACGTCATTAAAGAACATCTGTATATGTTGAATTCTGAACCTGCCTTAAGGAATATAACCATAGCAGACTTTCATGCCACATGTAGGAGGGGTAGAAACCTTCAAGACAGAATTGTCCATAGCTCATCAGTGCCAAGTAAAGACAGAACATCATATTTTTAATCGGTTTGTTGAAAATGTGGTAACTGCAGTGCTTGTGACCATATTAAGGTTGGAAAAAATTTTTTTATTAATCAAAAGTAATATGACGTCAGAGATTTCATTACCTGTGGATCAGAGGCAATAATATATGTTGCAATGTGCAATTGTTCATGTTTTTATGTGGGTAAAACTAAGAGAAACTGAGAGTGCGTATTTTGGAACATACTAGACATATACGTATTGGTTCTGTAGGAAATGCTTTAGCACTGCATGTTAATAAACTGGGTAAAAAACATAAGTTTTGATTTTTTTGGACTTGAGAAGGTGTCTACTGGACCAAGAGGAGGAGGACAAATTGATTATGTGCACAGAGACATTTTGGAAGTACACATTAAAAACTTGCACCTATCCAGGCCTAAATGAACAATTTCAGTTGGTACCATTACTTAAAAAACAGAACAACTCTAAAAAATCTTAGATAGCTTTATGAATGTCTTGGCTTTGTTACCTAAAAAGCAGAACAATTCTAAAAAATCTTAGATAACCCTATAAATGTCTTAAAGTAGGCATCAGCTTTAAATTAAATTAAGAAGCATATTAAAAAGCATATTTTGATCTATGTATATCTACACTTGAGCTATTGGACAAAAGTTGTCTGATATTATCATGTAGAAATCCATTATATTGTGCTCTATTCATTATTCGGTCAGGCATAACTTTTATATTAGTAGAGTTTTTTATACTAGTGGTGGTATTTTTGTATGTGCGAGTTCAAATATATTATATGTGTATTTTTGGTGTCACTAAGAGTGTTTTTTATATTATAGGAAATATGGTACATACCTTCTATTATGCAATATATGACAGTGTATTTATAATGTCTATTTATTTTTTAGGAGGAATATGGTATGTTTCTCCTATTCAGTAATTTATGGTAATGCATTATTTAAGGGGTAGCACCTGGTGGCGCCATTTGTCTTGATAAAGCATCTTAGGATGTGAAACGTACATTGACGGGGGGGTGCTCTTTTGTATTTCAATAAATATTATTTTTAATGTGCCCTAGCATTGGACTTTCTCTATGTGGTAGAGCTGTAGACAGGTTTTTTTTTATTACCTCCTTCAGTTCCTTCAGAACCCTCGGATGCAACCCATCCGGTCCCATCGCCTTGTCTACTTTTAACTTACACAGTTCTTCCTTTACTCTGTCCTCTCTGAATGGATTTTGATCAAACTCAGATAAACCACCTAACTTCTTAATTAGCTCTGGTCCTTTATCCTCTCCCTCAACCGTGAATACAGTGCTAAAATACTCATTTAGTATCTCTGCCTTATCAAAATCTCCCTCGACCTTTATATCCCCTTCTCCTTTCAATCTGACAATCCCGTCTTGTTCTTCTCTTTTCCCCCACATACCTAAAAAAAGTCTTATCTCCTCTTTTAGCTTTTTCTTAACTATTCGTTCCTCTGTTTCTGCATTTGCTTTCTTATTAATTTTCCTGCCTCATTCAACTTCTGAATGAATATGTAATTTTATCTCCCATATAACATCACTGCTTAAAATTGCAATTATGCTGGGTATCTGAGCAGCCTGTGACAGATAATAACCTTAGCAAAATATAATTCATTTGATCTGATTTTTGTTTGATGACCGGGTTGGCCCATATGCAAAGCTGCCGGTGGGCGACCAGGGAACATAAAACTAATTTTAAACAAGATGAATCATAGCAAATGTACATACTGTACATTAATTAAAACAAGAGGACAGCAAATCATTAAGCTACTAAGAATTAATTCCTAATATGGCAAACATTACCTGTAAAGGCCGCTCGATGACACAGTGTGTAGCAGGTTGTGCTCCTATGCTGGTGACCTGAGTTCACGAGCAAACTCAGGAGCTGATCGGGCAGCTCAGGGGTGCTGGGAAGGTGCTGTCACGTGGCTGCACTCCCACTACAGGAGGGATGGCTCAAGGTTCAACAGCATAAGTGACCCCTGCAGCAGGCCAGGGAGCTTGCCTCCTCTACAATGGAATGCTACATGCTGGCATGGCCTGCAAGGGCACTGCCCTAAATTATGCTCATGGTGAGTGGGAAGGAAAACTAAGGTGGAAAACAGTGGCCATCGATATGATGGCAGCAGCCTGCTGGTCACTCCCTCACTGGACTTTGCTCATGTGAGGAGGGGTGGTGATGCTTACCCTCCTCTCGGGCCCCATCATGCAGGGGGTAATCCACTGGGGTCCAGGGAGATGGACAGTAGCAGGGCTGGGCACTGCAAGCCTAATACACATAGACAAGTGTGCCAACAACCAACCAAGAGAGAGAAACACAAGATGCAGAAAAGTTACCTATAACATTTGCTATGAAAAGAATCTACCTAGATAAGATAACTAAGCATTTTGGTAGAGTGTGAATGGTGTAGTCAATGCACAATCCAAGCAACTCTAATGGTAATAAAAGACATTCATTGCAAAATGCTAGTCTGCTAAAATCATAGAAACAGAAAACTGCCAGCAGAAGAAGGCCTTGTGGTCTATCCAGTCTGCCTGATGAGGTGAAACATGGCTCCTAGGGGATTATCAACGACCTTCTCCCCCCCAACCCTCCTGGATCCCCTGACCAAGCCTTTGTGCCTACCCCCCCTTAAAGTCCTTCACCATTTTTGCACTGACTATTGACTCAGGAAGCTTGTTCCTCCCCTGTGCCACCCTCTCTGTGAAAGTAGTAATTCATCACGTCCCTTTTAAATTTCCCTTCCACCAATCTCTTACTATTCCCTTTGGTAACAGCATTTAATTGTAATAATCAATCACTTCAGTTGTGTGACCAAACAATATGGAAACTGAGGGATGACCAAACAGGTCTGCTTCTGAGTCTCCCTCTGGAAATCTTTTAGAAATAGGACCCTTCATGTTGAAACAGTATTACCTTATGAATTATTCATTTACTTCTGGCTGTCACACCATTAACCGACTGAGTCCATGAGAGTTCATGGGCTGAGTTTTCTGAAATTTTATGGACCTTTACATTCATGAATGTTCATCAAAACAGTAATGCCATTTGATGCTCTTGAACAGTTCATGAACCTTCCTGAATAATTTGATGTACTTTAATGAATGTTCACGAACTGAATTCAGGCACTACTCATTACTAATTCATGAACAGTTCATGATAGTTTTGACTGGTAATAGCACTAGGTATGCCAGCTTTCAGATGGAGTACTGTTTGTCACATTACAACTATTTTATCAGGTTGAAAATCTTCTAATTAGGAAAAGAGAAAATGCTTTAGAAATAAAAAGTAACAGATGACCACTTTTAAAAATTAATGAAATTGTCTTTCTGATATATCTGGCAACATTAGATCCTTAAGTCACTGTTTTGTAATCGAAATACTCTGTGTGTGAAAGGTAATGTCACAGTAACATTCTATTGTGGTGACAGAAACAACTCAAGGACCATCTTGATCTCCCCTCCTGCCACATGGTACTGTACAGAATATACCCAGTTTAAGTATGGACACCCATCTAAGCTTCTTAGTCAGAATGTTTCCCATACTCATGCTCTGTAACCCTTAATTCTGTTCTCCCTCAGGAATCTGTCTAGTTCTGCTTTGAAAGACTGAACAGTGATAGCTTCCACAACCTCAACGGGCATGCTATTCCACATGTGTGAAGTAATGCTTTACAATGTCTCTCCATATTTAAATTCCAACTCTGTTCTGTTCTGCAAAGCTTGCTGATGTAATACTCTGCTAGAGTGCATTCCACTGATCAGAGTGCATTTCAAGGTTTATAAGTAAGTACAATTAAATTTTTATACGGGAACTACATACTCGAGCTGAAGCCTATCTTCAGATGATCCTATTTCGTACATACAAATACACTAATCCTTGCAAGCTGCACGTTAAAAAATAGTATAATATAACAGTATCCACTCTTTTTTTTTTTAATTATACTTTTTGCCGCTACTCTGTCACCAGTACCTTCAGCTTGGTCACGGACCCCTCCCACTTCCACTCCCAGTTCAGCCATGACTCCCCGATACCCCCTGACTTACCCCCCAGGGTGGGGTTGCGGCACTGGCCCTAAGTGTCGCAAGTGTCGGGATAGGTTGGGGAGCCGGCCCTGGGAGCTAACTGAAGCAGAGGGGCTGGCTTCATCCAGGCAGCAGCAACAGTATTTTTTCCCCTGTGTACAGAGGCGGGGACATCCAATGATGGCCAGCATCTGCCCTGCCCCTGAACTTGTCGGCGTTGACACTTGCAGTACACCCAGCCTCCGCTAGGTGTCCGTAAGGCACCGAACACTCTGCCACCCCCTCCCAGAGAAGGACAGCTGGCATTAGATGCTCAATCCTTCTCCCTCGGCCGGCCCTCTGACACCCCAGATCTGTACCTGAACCCAGGTCACCAGCGTCACAGGTCGTCACTTTGCCCCTGCACCAGTGGGCTAACAGTATCCACTCTTAATAAATCTGTATCAGTTTTTATATTTACACTTAATTAATATGCAGAAATCAGTTAACATTCGCATACAAGAGTAAATTCATCTTGCAAGCTTTTTTGGAACATGTGACTGTCGGTATCATCCTAGTGGCGACACACAGCCTATTTCAAAAACAAGCAGCATCACTACAGACCCCCTATTTCCCCCAAACCTAGTCCTATTTCTAGGTACCTTCAACCTCCTGGCATTTGAATATCTAGTATCGTAAGATCTGTTGTCTTGGTTCTCCAGAAATAGGTAGTGGGACAGTGGATAATCACCTTCACTTTTCAACATTTTAAAAATCATGGTTACCATTACAGTACATGTCTGTTCCCCAAGAAATTCTAACCCAATAGGAAATATAAATCATAATGATGAATACGATATTTAGCTTTTAAAATAAAATGTGCCACTTTGTTAAATACTCTATCCAATTTCACAAAGTTCTTTTTATTTACAGTTATGTAAGCATTATTTCCATATTCAATCACTGGTAACAAAAGAGCAAAAACAATTTGAAGGTGTGCTTCCCTCATAAAACAACCTGAGAGATGCCTCAAAGTCCCCAATTTTTTTGTTGCCATTTTAAGACACGTATTTTGGATACGACTCAAGAATGTGAGTTGATCATCAAACATCACGCCCACATGTTTATTCAGTTGAGCTTATACCAATTCTATGACTTCAAGATCTTTTATACATAGTTCAATTAGTTTTTTATCCACTGTCCCAAAACCCATACACTGGATCTTCTTTGTACTCATAACTAGCTTCAACCTGGTAAACCACTCCTGAGCTGCCACAAAGTCAGCTTCCAGTTTCTGCTAAAGTTCATCTATGTTATTACTACTTGCAACTAATACATTCTAACTGGCATACATACTGATCGCAGCGTGGTACAGGGCCTGTTGGAGGCTATTTGTGTAAATCAAAAATAATAAGAGGCCTAGTGTAGAACCTTCTGGCACTCCTCAATAGAGGTCCCTGGGACCCGACATACAGCTGGACACCTGTGTCCTCTGTTTTCTTTCTGTTCAATAGGTCCTGAACCACTCCGCAGAATCAGGATGCACAATGATCCCAGCCAACCTGTCCAGCAAAATGGAGTGGTTCACCAGGTCAACTGCCTCTGTCAAGTCTACATAAACTGCTCCAGCAATCTTCCTATTAACCTTATAATACTGTACATGAACAAATCAACTTGCGTGAACTTATTGGTCTTCTCATCAAAAAGAAATATGAAAATACTGTACATGGCCATGTATCAATCATGGACATAACTAGGTCATCATAAAAGTCACTTATATGTGTATGAATCCACCAGCTACTGTACACAGCATTTTGGTAACAAGTTGATGACATCTGAAGCCAAGACAGCTGTAACACTACTTGTGAACAAGAGACTACTTAGATGTATACAGAATATTTGGTACAAATATTTGAGGAAATCCTGTTCAGATCTAAAGGCAGTTAAAATGTTTTTCCCCATTGACTTTTTGTAGACTAATATGTTACTGTAGAAATTATTTCCACAATCCAGTTGACCTTTAACAGAAAAGGTGTAAATAATGTGATATACAGTTAGAATGGCAATTGAATTTTGTCGCCGCAATAAGGGCAACAATGACAGGAGCAATCTTAATTTTAGATCCCCCTTGGTCATACTGCTCTTTGCGCCCACACAATTTCTGCCCCACCGGGGCATGCCCACCCCGAAGGAGGTAATATTTAGTTGTGGGGGGTGCGGAGGGCTGAAGCTTCAGTGGGGCTTTGGCATTTTCCATCCCGGCAGCCACAATGCCTGGCACAGACATACCCAGCGGCATACTACTTGTGCCCATATCGGTGTCGAAAAAATCTCTGTCACACCGATATGGGTGAACCAAATAATGTCAAAGGTAACTAGCCTGGTGTGATTTCCACTGATGTTTTACAACCGGAAAGCACTGAAGCAGCGAAAAGGTCAAATAACTTGTCCAAGGTCACACAATGAGACAGTGAGTAGCTATGCCAGAACTTCACCAGGATCTCTGAAAGCACAGTACAGTACTATGAATTAAAGGGACATTGTCAATGTTGGACTTAAGATCTCCTCATGCCAGGTGGCATGTGAAGCAACCTTGCCTTGCACCAGGCCTGCAATCCCAATCCAGGTGGTGCCCATCATCCCAGCATCCCTCTCATTCTTCCTTAGACACGTTCCTTAATTTTCCTGTAGCCATTAATCTTCCAATCCAGCACTTGCCTAGTATTCCTTGTGAGAGATTGTCTTGTTATATGTTTTAGGTAGAGTATCTCTGCCTTCCAGTCATGTTGCTGAATGACCTCTTGCTTGACATACATAATACTGCAGTGCTTTGCACAATTGTGTCATCTAATTTGCATCATCTCTTCAAACATCATGTGTGGAAGCTATCTTGCCATCTGTATTCCTTCTTTCATAAATTGTCAGTTTTCACGAAAGGTGAATGCATAGTTGTGCCGCTTCATTCATAGTCTGAATGCTCATAAATGTCTCCAGATATCAGTGGGACTCAGCTCCCTACCCTCATACCTACGTCCCCTTACATACCCCCAGCTTGGAATATGTCCAACCTCATATAACAACACAAGGCTCTGCCAAAGCCTAGAGCTTCCCAGTTTGCAGTCAGCTATAAATATTGCAACAAGCAGTAGTTTTTTCCCCCATTGCTCAAGTGCCCAGCCCCTTCCTGCTGGCTTGAGTGGCCCCAGAAGCAATAAAAAAACTATTTTCCCAGCCCCCTTTACAGATCAGTTTAAAACAAGCAGTAGTTTTTCCCCCTGGTGCTCAAGTGATGAGCCCTTTCCTGCTAGCTTGAGCGACCCCAGAAGCAATAAAAAAAACTCTTTTCCCCAATCCCCTTTTCAGACCAGTTTCAAGTGATCCGCATATACTGACACCCCCCAATTACCCAACTAACAGGCGACCATAATTAATTCAACAAGAAGAAGTTGGTACCCCCTATTTCCCAATGGATCAGCCCCTAGAAGCAATAGAACTTTCCCAGTCCCCTTTTCTGGACAGTTTCGAGTGATCAGAACAGTTATAGGTGATCAGCCCTTTTCTGCTGTTTTAAGATTACCATGATTTCCTTCCTGGTCTTGCATAATTTTGAGTGATCCGCCCTTTTATGTCCTTCCTTCTGTCACTTGAGATTACCAACAAGTTCCCTCCTTTTCTTGATGACCCCGCTCCATTGTGCCCTGTTGTCGGCTTACATTAATGTGATCAGTTTAGTTAAATGTTACTATAGCTTGTGACCGTCAAGTGAGCTTATGAATCTAGTTAGGTAAACAGGTTTCTGTAAATATCAATTTATTCAACACACAAAATTCAAAAAAGTTCTCACCATGGTTATTAACATACATACCAACTTTATCCAGAATAGAACTTCAGCCAATGTCATCAGCAAGCATCTTGGAATATCCCCAAGTACTACCAGGTTATCATGACCAGGAACTATATTCACTAGGTCTTGCAGCAATTGCTAAAATGTGTTTTTCACATCTTCAGAAATACTGGATCAAGCATATCAGCTTATCACTGCCATTTCTGCATCCTTGATCTTAACCCTTGCAGCACTGTCATTATTATTCAATCTGTTTTTTATACCATTGATCAGCAAATCTCGACAAGAACCACTGCAGATCAACAAAGGAGCATGGTTACAGAGAACCCAATCCCTGTTTTTAGAATACAGTACGGTATACCTGTATATGTGTGAGTTGAACCCTAACTGTTACAATCAATAAAATATTATAAAAAATAGTACAGTACAGATATTCTGTTATTGTTACTCTTTTATGAGCCTATCTATTGAGTTTCACTCAAAGCCAGACTATTCAGTCAATAGTCCTTTGTAACCTGTATGAGCTGCTTCAATCTTAATGTTTCTTTTTTTTTTTAACAGTTTATCAGTTTTATGGTACAAACCATGCATCAACATACAGGAAAATGAACAGTTACGTAAGAACTAACCATAACAGTAGATCTTCAAGAGAATCTTCAGTAGGCCACACCTTAGAATTGTAAGCTGTCAGTGTCAGGACCACTCAAAACCTTTTTGCTAACCGGCGGCTGCCCACAATTTCATACATCGTAGCTGTAAATGTAATGTGGGCGGCCCTGACACTCCCCAGTTCCCTGCCAGAGATTAGCCCTGGAGGGCCACTAACCATGAGAGACCAGTACCAGGCAAACAAGGAGAAGCATGGGACTAGAAACAGGATGCATAGAATAAGGCCAAAGGCACAGCACCTGATGTAACTGTCAGAAACCAAAGGGGAAGGGAGGAAGGGTACATCATGGTCTAATGGAGGAGATTCTCTTTAAGATCTACTGTTACAGTAAGTTTTTACATAACTGTTCTGTCTTCATCAAGCATATCTCCTCCATTAGGTCACTGGGCACACCTCTGGAATAACTCCCAAGCGGAACAAAGTAACCTGGGAGGCTTGCATAATCTGATATGTGATTAGGATTGTAGGCCTTTTCCTCCTCAATGGCTTTAACACCTTTTAAGCCAGGAAGGTTTCTAGAATCTTCCAGCAGCATCGCCATGTAGCCTAGTTGAAACTCTGGCAAAATCTCTCAAGTAGAATTCAGAAACTCAGAAAGGCTGCTCCAAACCTAAGTTGTGCCTGTGTTAAAAAGCCAAACACTAGAATGCAAAAAACACAGCACCAACACTTCCTGGAAAAATGTACTGTATTGTGAGCATAACTTAAAACATAACAATACAGAAACGCCATGCAGGACAAACGATTTAAACAAACAAAAGGTCCAACCGGTTTCGGGCCAAAAGCAGCGCCTCCTCAGGGACACACATTGTGAGAAAGGTCCAAAACAACACAAATAAATGGAGTCCATGTCATCTTAGTAAATTTTATAACCACAGACATAATATCTGAATAAAGGTTCTTTAGACTTCAGTGGCATGCAGAGACAATGAGAAGTATGCTGAAAACAATAAGAGAATAACAGTAACGTTAACGGCTTTGTCAGCATTGCTTCCTTCAGCAGATCTGACAAGGATGATCAATGGCAGGAGAAGGAACTGAGGAGTGTTGGTGCTGCCTATATATATATATGTATGTATATATATATATATATATATATATATATATACACATACACGCGTGTGTGTGTGTGTGTGTGTGTGTGTGTGTGTCGATGCTGCATGTCATTGTGGGTAGCCCCCAACTAGTAAAACATTTCCATGTGGTCCAGATGCTGACGGCTTACAGTTCCAAAGGTGTGGCTTAATGGAGAAGATAGCCTTGATGAAGATCTGCCATACTTAGACATATGGTGCCAGATATTCAAAAGGGTTGCGCCTGCGCAAGTCCGAACTTGCTCCATTCTGCGATATTCAGCAGGAGGCAGTTGCGCCACAGAAAACATGCTGAGCAACAGCACAATGCAAATGAATGCATGCTGAACTGGAGGGGGAGGAACCATGCATAAACTGCACAGCCCGATATTCAGCCGGGCTGTGCAGAATTGTGCAGGCGCAACCCCCATCCTGCGCCTGCACAACTTTGAGCCAAAAAAGGCTCAAGTCGAGGGCCCACCCACAGGTGAGCTGCTGCATTGCAGGGCGCAACACAGCAGCTGCCACCTGTGGCTGGCCCCAACCCTCCCTGTGCCTCCCCTGCAGCCCGATCACAGGCAACAGCAGAAATGTCCCCCCACCAGCCGATCACAGGCAAAAGTGAAAATCCCCCACCCCCACTGGCCCGATCGCAGGCAACAGCAGAAATGTCCCCCACCAGCCGATCGCGGGCTGCATTAGTTAAAACAACCCCCATCTCCCAAATACATCCCTGGTGGTCAGTGGACCGAAACTCCCGATCGCGGGATGTGGCATTAAACACCCCGAACATAGCCCTGGTGGTCAGTGGACGAGAAACTCCTGATGGTGGGATGTAAGCAGTAAACACCCCCACCAACACATCCCTGGTGCCTAGTGTCCCCCACCCCACCCACCCACGAAGCCCCACCACCCCTCCCCCATGGCAGCGGTAGCGCAGCAGCACACCGCCTGCCGCCCGCTCACACCGCCGATTGACTACCAGTAGGGCTGCATGCCCATTGGTGCAGAGTAAGAGCTAATGGCGTGCAGCCCATACCGTACAAGACAGTCCAGATTTGTGAATGAATACATGTCTTATTGCACAATGAAAATTAATGTCACAATGTCCCATGGCCAACTTAAGGACCAGCCTTTAGTGGCCATGCTCAATCCATCATATTAGGTGTGCAATATACAAATAAACAGGAGAATTTCAGGGCATGGAAATAAGAAAATATAAGACCCACTAAGTAGGCATTTCTTTGCTCTGAAGCTCTGGAACTCACTTCCACCTAATCCTAGTCCATCACATCTGACTTTAAAGGGACACTGTCAACTCCCTTAGGCCTCAAAGTGACCATATTTAAAAAAAAACAGTTTATGATTGTTCACATTCTATAGAGACTGTTGATGCAGCTGGTAGTTTTATTTCAAGCCCTTTTTTCCTTTAAAAAGTAAAAAACTTACTGCCCACCATATTGGTGTTACCACACCAAAACATGTTTGTTTACATTTCTTGACCAGCTCCCACTGCATCTTTCCTGGACTAAGGAACATCCCCAACACAATCTAGCCACTTGGTATGCAGTAGGAGTAGAGGAGATTATTGAATCATGAATGACTGCACTGTTTGAGTGTGTTTCTAATGTTCAGGAAGTATGCATTAAGAGTGGTTCAGTAATATGAAGCAAAACAAAGCTAGGCATAGCTATACATTGCCATGCATTTCGGTTCTAATAAGCAAGGAGGCAGATAAAACAACAAGCAACATCAATGAATTTTAGAGGAAGTAAGAAATCATAAAATGTGGGTTTTTACCTAAAAATAATATGATTCAAACAACGTTGACAGTGTCCCTTTAAAAGAGTGTGCTTCGCAAGTTCCTGTGTTGCTCTGATAAATGCTCATGTACCTGACTACATTGTATTGTTACTATAATTTGGCTTTCTGCTGCATTTTCAGTTGATGTGTATTCTCAGCTGTTTTGCACTACTGAATTGTTTGACTTCTACTACTGATTTCTGTAAAATTATGCTCATTGTACCCTTTTTTGCCACTGTGCTAATGTTGTTTGATGTTGTACTTCTCCCGGGTCGCACCTGAGAATAGGCATTGTATTGCCTAGTGTCTCTACCTAGTAAACAAAAACTAACTAAATACATATGTAAAATGAAGTTTAAAATTGCCATCCAGAAAGAGATAGAGCTGGTCTATCTAGGTCAAGCTAGGAGAAAAAGGGAATAAAAGAATCATTCTGGGAGTGTGCTACAGGCCCCCAAACTGTTCAGTGGAGCGTGATGCCAAGCTGGAGGGGGAAATTATGAGAGCAGCCAAACTGGATGCAGTGATGATCTTAGGGCACTTCAATTTCCCGGGCACAGACTAGCATCTCGAGAGACAGAGTCCCTGTCTACTATTAAAGATTGCTTCTTACAGCAGCATGTCCAACAGGAGACTATGTTTGAAGCCACCATTAACCTTATTTTCAGCAGTGGGAATGAGGTCATCTCCAATGTGAACATCAAGGAACTGATAGGAGTCAGTGACCAAAACTGGGCAACCTTCTCCCTGGTGGTAGGAAGGCTACCTGGGCTTCAGCTACCATGACCCAAAACTTCAGAAAGATGGACCCTTTCAAAATGTAGGACCTATGTCAATGTGTCTGGAGAAGCTACATGAGGCTGGAAATGCAGAGCACATGTGGGATATGTGAAAGAGAGTGCTTGAAAAACATACAGAGATGTTGGAACTCTGATAAAATTAAATGAAGCCCTAAATGACTGATAGGGCCGTTAGGTACTAAGTCACATGAAATGTAATACTAAAAATAGCAAATGGCTATGACTGACCAATAGCACAAGAATGCATACGTACCAGTTATGAACACCCCCCTATTTCTTGTAACAACTGATACCGGACTCACAATTCCTAAGTATACTGCATGTGTATCTAAATTATTTAATGTTGAGTATCTGAGTATAAGATGTAATGGTTTGCATGAACTCTATAAATAAAAGGTTAAAAAAAGAGAAAGAGAGTGCTTGAGGCAGCCATAGAGGTCTGCAGCTATATAAGCAGAGAACCACAAAACATGTTGAGCGCTCGCCACCATATGAAAAGTCTGACGCCACTCCAAACCAAATTTAAATGCAAAATCTTGCAAACATTTATTAGGTAATCAAACAGGATGGTAGTACAATTCCTACCTGGCTTCTCTTTTGTTCTTTTCAGCTCTATTGACAATAAAGGGAAAAGGCCAAAAAGTAGCATCTATGGCTTAACAGGGACATAAGGTAATTGATCCCGAACAAAAAAAAACAAAAACAAACAAAAAACTCTGTGGCCAATCAGAAAGAGACAAGTTGCCTCTAGGCCAGAGAGGAGTACAGAGTACTACTGAGGAACTGCAAGACTGAAATTAAAAAAGTCACAGTGGGACTGTAAGCCAGGAAAGCAGAAGCTGTGGACAACACCAACGCCTTCTTCCAGTATATAAATGGAAGAGGGAAGTTGAAGGAGAGGGTTGGGCCTCTGAAAACAGGCACATGGGAACAAGCTAAGAAATAGCCGGGGGCATGCCTAAGATACTGAATGAACTCCTAGCTTTGGTGTTCCCCAAAGGCCCCTTGGGGGAGGAGGCTGCTCATCAGAACAGCCCAAGGCATCAAAAACAGCCATAATGCAGCCAGTGAACATCAATACCCCCCCTCCCGGTAACTGACTACCTGGCAAAGATCAATATGGGTAAACATCACAGGGCAAACATTATACACCCCTGGACTATAGCAGCACTAAGGGAACAGCTGGTGGAGCCACTTGCAGTAATCTTTTAGGAGTCTATCCAAGCAGGTGTGGTGCCAAGAGACTGGAAAGTAGCCAGTGAGGTCCCCGTCTTCAGAAAGGGGGCAAGGACAGATCCTGGCAACTACAGGCCAGTTAGTCTAAGATTAGTGCCAGGAAAATTACCTAGAAGCCATTATCAAGGACAGAATAATGAAGCACTTGGTTGAGGCCAAAGTTCTCCCCCATTTAGGATGGCTTTATCAGGGACAAATGTATGAAACTGTCAGCAGAAGGCCATACAATTACTGAGTCTGACCAATTCAACTCCACTGTGTAATTGTTTACAGTGAGTCCCATACCCCTCCCCTTTACTGCAACCCCCCCTCTTGAATCTCTCCTTACTCCTCTTGAATCCACAGACCGTCTTATGGCTGACAAGCTCTGCCAGCTGTTTATGCAACCTGGACGCCGCCCACTCAATAAAGCAGCATTTTCTAACCTCCTTGAACCTTCCTGCAGCCAGTTTGTAATGGTACTCCCTTGCATTTTTGTTCTCACTCAAACAAAAGATGTTTCCAAGATCTACTCTGTTTATACCCTTTAGATATTTCAAGGTTTCAGTTATGTCCCTCCTCTCCCTTCTATCTTCCAGTGAATACATACTAAGGCTCCTCAACCTGTCCTCATATGGTTTGTCCTTTGACCCTGAACAGTGGCGGATCTAGAGAGGAGCAAAGGGGAAGGCTGCACCCCCCCCTCCACTGTAACTTACTTGCTTGCTGCTACTGCATTTCATTTTGTTGAATAAGTCTAATACATTGATTGTAAGATATACATTCAAAACTAGATAACATTTGTATTTTCTGTCAAAAATGTAATCAAAAAGATAATAGCAGACACTATAAAGGATTTAAAAATTAAAAATTGCATATTAAGTATGCACTGCACTGCACCCCAACCCACAATTTTAAAATCCTGAATCTGACACTGACCCTGAATCCTTATCATGGCTCTTCTATGTATTGCATTTGAGATGATTTATGTCCATTTTTATGTAGGGACAGCAATACTGGGCACAGTACTCTCAGGTGTGGTCTCACCATGGATCCATAAAGTGGGAGGATTATCTCCTTCCTTCTGCTTGTGAACCTTGTCGCTATGCACCCAAGCATCCTGTTTGCTTTGGCTAGTGCCCTTTTACATTGTGCAGAAGGTTTAAGGTTGCTGGTTATAGCTATTCCCACATCTTTTTTCTCCTCAGTTACTGTAACCTTCACCCCACCCAGCATGTATTCGGCTCTCAGGGGGTTTTGTAGCCAGTGTGCATGACTCTGCACTTCTTTGCATTAAACCCCTGTTGCCAGATACGGGACCATTTTTCTTACCTTGCAAAGTCTCCCCTCAGTTCTCTTACTCCCTCCTCAGTGTCCAAACTCCCACAGAGTTTGATGTCCTCTGCATGGAGGCAGATCTTACCACTTGTTCCCACAACTTTGTCATTTATGACAACATTAAACAACACAGGTCCTGGTACTGATCCCTGCAGTACCCCACTGATTACTTCCCTTGATTCTGACAGCTCCCCTCCCTAAAGCGACCAACAGTCCCTATTTTCCCAGGACAGTCCCTATTTTAGGCAGCATGTCCCAGTGTCCCTACAAGTTTTGCAAAATATCACTTTTGTCCTGGTTTTTGCTTACATGTCCCAGTTTTGTCCCTTTTTTTTCTTGCTGACTGCTAATCCATGAGTGACAGTTATTTCAGCACCACTGTGGTGCTACTCAGGCTGGACATCAGTTTGCAACTTCAGCCCTTGTGCCTGTGTTGCACTGCAAGCATGTCAGTGGGAGCACAGTAAAGCATGTTCCTTTCTGTTAGATTAGAGTGGGTAGTAGTGCAAACAAGCGCATGTGGACATCTGCCTGCCAGCAGCTGAGAGGGACTCCAGACAGAGAAGAGACCTGCAGCAGTGAAGTAAGGTACCCGAACCTGATCAACTTTAGGGAAGTGTGTGAAAACAATCTGGTGTGGTGGTGGGGGTCACTGAAGAGAAGTTTGCTCAGCAAATGAGGTGAGTGTAAGTGGGTTGGATGGGACTGTCGAGACGCAACACATGCAGCTCGAATGTCTGATCACAATTGAATGTAGGTTTGCTTCTAATGAACTTTCTATACATCACAATTTGGAACTTGCTACAGCAGAATGATGTCTTGTTTTTATCTGAATGTTTGCTACTGATGTTACTGTGGGGCAGCACGGCCAGTGCAAGCAGCAAAATGTAATTGATTGTGTGCGGCGTTGTCAGCAGCGGTGCCCGTGGGATTGACACGGTGGTGGTGGGGTCATGGTCAGGATGGACCGTCCCAGTTTTAGGCCTTGGAAAGTTGGTAGATTTATCCCTCCCACTACCACCCTTCAAGTCCTTCTCCTGCGCCATCTAACCAGTTTACTACCTGCCCCTAAGTCCTTCAACTTTTTGATTACCCTCTTGTGTGGAATCAAGTCAAAGGCCTTACTGAAATCTGAATACAGTATGTCAACTTGCCTGCACCCTGTCAAGCGCCTTCATCACCCAGTCAAAGAAGTTAACCAAGTTGGTCTGACAGGATCTCCCAGCCATGAACCTGTCAACAATATATGATGAGCATTCAAACATACCCAATAGCCTTCTTTCAGGATGTGGCCTTTGATACTGTGGTGAATGGCAAGCTTCCTGGCATAGCATACATGTGAGGTATACATGAAGCGAAAAGGTGCATTGCTAAATGGCTTGAGAGCAGGGGGAAAAGGGGTTGTGGTTAACAGGTGCTACTCTGAATGAAAAAGGGTATTCAGCAGAGTCCCAAAGGAATTGTTGCAGGGACCACTGCTGTTCAACATGTTCATTAGTACATGTTTTCACAGCATGTTTATTATACCTGCTTATGAAGTGGGGGGTTGACATGATGAACCAAGAGTTCCTTTCTGACCTGAAATGACTGTGTTACAAATGAATGAATGAACTTTATTTTTCATCAAGAGTAGACAATTAGGTCAAGCCAATTCACAATGCAGTCCTGAGGTCCAATGTTACAGATACTCCTAAATATACAGTAACTAAAAATATACAAAAAACAAAAACAACAAAGTCAGATAAATTCATTAATCATTTATAACAATTACAAGTGCATGTAAATTCAAGCAATAACTGGGACACAAATTGTTTAACTGTAAGCAGATTTTTTTTTTAATTTTAGGCTGAAGTCTGTTCCAAGCTTGAGAAGCATCAAATTTAACTGTCATCTCACCATAACAGGCTGACGCTTTATGTCCCTTATGGGGGCCTGATCTCAGGTTGAACATTTGAAATACCACTAAAATTAATATCAACATTTCAGGTAGTAAAGTAACTATCTTTTCCTTTAACAATTTGTAAGATGTTAAAAGCCACTGTTTATCTTTGTGTGACTGCAGATGGACCTGTTTAACTGTGTTAATAAATAACACATATGGGTATCCATGGGAGAGGCTAGGACAAATCTCGTTATCCAAAAATATGTTCTCTCTAATTTTTACAGGGCACTCTTTGGAGCATGCTCATACTGTACTTACTGCTGCCAAAATCAATGACTGGTAATAAGAGCTGGTTTGCTATTTTGACATCTTTAGTAACACATCAAGCTATACGTCTAAGAGCCCTGTATAGAGTTTACCCCCTTGTTGCTAGAAATGCAATTTAACTCACTGTAAAGTATAGGTACCAGGTGAATATAGCATGGACAGAACCACGCATGGAATACCATGCTGTAAGAATCACATATGGTCTTACAGTGACATGTAAGCATGCAGTAAGAACCGCTACCCCTGTCACTGTAATCTCATGTTGGAGAAGGTGAAGGACGCTGTCGGGATGGTGCCTGGCTAAGCCACTCCTTGGTGGAGTGGTTAGAGCACCTGCCTCTGGCAGCGTCAGGGACCTGGGGCTGTAGTTTGATTCTCCCCATGTCCCAGTATGATGAGGCTTTTTTTTTGGTTGAGAAACAAAAAGATCCCGCGCAGATTTTTTTGTTTCTTGAAGTCCGCATGATTCCCTAGAGTTGATTATATTCAGTTCGGGGTGTGGGGAGGAGCCCCTGCAAAAACAAAGGTATTGCTCTGGTGTGTGCAGTGGTTCTTCTGGTTGGCGTCCTGTGCCGATGTTGTTATGCAGCATGCTGATTTGCGTGTGGCATCCTTGCTATGCGCGGTTTTAACCACAACATTATGACCCCATGCCTAATGTTTATCTGTGACATGTAAAGACATGCTTTTTGCTTTTTCCTTATTTCTCATTTGTATAGCTATGGTCAGGTGTTCTGTATTTCTGTGTAACTCTACATCACCTAGCTTAATTTGCTGTGTTTTTGTATATTATGTTCTCTACTTCACCTTACTATATTGTATTTATGCTAACATTTGCCATTGTAATGGCCTGGGTCATGCTCGAAAATGGTCCCTAGGACCAACATGCCTACCCGGTTAACAAATCAATAAATAAAAATAACATTCATTCTTCTGCATAGACTATTTATGTGTAAATCATGTGAATGTTTTATCAAAAGTTATTCTCAATTAGTTATAGAAATCTATTTGTTCAATAATCGAATCTTGTGATGACTAAATTTGTAAAACCGGATTGTGTTTACTATTTAAACTAGACCTAGGGGGAAATCCATTACCTGAGTTTTTTAATGTTCCTAACCAGTTTAGAATCTTCAGAGTAGTACTACATCGAAGCAAAGTCCTCTTGCAACTTATTTTGTATTTCACCAATTGCAATATCTCGGGTTTGAAGGACTGTGTCATCTGTGTAAAGTCTGATTTGAGAATTTCTTACGTACAATGGTAAAGAAGTAAAAAAAATTAAAAACAAAATAGGACCCAATATAGATCCTGAGGAACTACCCTAGGTATGCGTCTAATCTCTGATAGCGAGCTTACAGCCTGAGCTAGGTGCTCTCAGTTAAACAAATCTCAGTTAGACAAATAAGAAACAAACCATTTTAATGTTTCTTAAGAAAATTCAGTTTTTAAGTATGTTATACAGGGTTCCTTGGCCCACTAAGGTAAACCTTAGATAAGTCCACAAACAAGGCCCTCACTCTCTGTTTAGTTTTTAGAAATGTCAATATTATATATACAGTATATATATATATATATATATATATATACACACACACACACACACACACACACACACACACACACACACATATAGTGTACACTATATATATGTAATAGATATACCACTCTGAGGTGTGCGGTTGCGCTCTGATACTACGCACCTTGAGTATGCGTCAACACTTCAAAGAAGCGTGCGCACCTATCAGAGTGCGACCGCACACCTCAGAGTGTTTTATCTATCTTATAAAATGTCAAAATTGTTTTGGAGGGGGTAAAGGTGCAGGTGTGCAGTCGCGCTCTGATATACGCACGGTCATGTGATGCTCATCATCCAATAAAAGAACAACAATTTCCCTACCCATTTTATAAATATATATATATATATATGTGTACACTATCTACAAATTCCAAGAGGACTGTGTTAGTGCAATATCCAAGCCTAAAACCAAACTGGAATTAGTATGTAGTTTAAGTTTTCTTTTCCCCTTTTATCTTCTGTGTACTATGCTCGGATCCTCGGATCTTGTTATTTTAATGGTCACACTCCATCGGGGGTGAAACATTGGGGGGGAGGTGGGGGGTGGTAGTATGTATGTATGTCTTCCTTGTTTGTGTTTGTGTTATCTGTTTTACCATTTGCTCTTTTGACCGGTTCACATGTTTTGTTTTTATGCCTGTGTACAACTTTAATAATCAATAAAATCTTATTGAATTAAAAAAAATAAAATCAGACTAGAAGGGAGATCATTTAAAACCATCAAAGTAATGTAAAAATGGTAAATGAATTGATTTTTCCATCAATTTTGATAGAACTGATAACAATGCAATAGGTCACCCCCCCCCTTGCAATTAGGAATTATTGTTGCCAATTTCTGTGTGAATGGAAAAAAATCCTTAATAAACTCAAGTTAAATAAATATGCAATGGTGGGGTAGTATTATCAGCTACATCCTTCAAGAATCTGCTTTTCATACCATCAGTCACATCCACCACATTTATGTGGATTCAAGTTTTTTAGTGATTTAAACACTTGAAATAGTTTGGTTAATCTAAATCTAAAGGTCTACTGTAAAGAGTCTTGATTCTGTCCGTAATCTATGGCTGGGGCCTCGTTTTTACTAACAGGAATGTTTATATCAACTAGCAAAAGACTCAGGTGATTTAAGCAGTTATCGTACCGAGTCTTAATTCTATCCTTAATGTATGACTGGGGCCTCATTTTTACTAACAGGAGTGTTTGTATCAACTGCCAAAATACTCAGGTGACTTAAGCAGTTATTCATTCTGTTGGGTTCTTGTTATTCCTGTTGTTTTAGATGGTTGCTCTAACTTCTTAATTATCTTCCAGTATGCTCTATGATCTCTAGCATTAATAATGCCTCCCTGACTGTTTTCTTACAAGCATTTCCAAATTTTTGTATGTGTTCCAATCAATAGCATTTCCAGGTTTTTCAGCTCCCCCACCCTGTTTTTAACTCATATATATTTTAATATTTTCCAGTAATCCAAGGTAGAGGAACTTTCTTTGTTTAGAGTTGTCTAAATGGGACATGTTTATCACAAATTTTTATAAACTCTTCCGCAAAATCAATGATTGCTAAATTCAGGTCCTCTGTACACATCCCAAATTCTGCTTGGTGTAGAGGATCCCCTCCTCTGTCCTGTTTATCTCTATCCAATCTTTATAAAAGGTAGGCATCTAATTTATTTTCATTATCAGTAATTTTTCCACTCAGACAGG
Organism: Neoceratodus forsteri; assembly: GCA_016271365.2. NCBI lineage: Eukaryota > Metazoa > Chordata > Ceratodontiformes > Ceratodontidae > Neoceratodus > Neoceratodus forsteri. Next base: position 116,557,181 of record JADMNL010000025.1, read on the forward strand.
TTTCTGTCAATCCCTCAATGTCATAGTCCTCCTTATTTACCCAAAGAGAATACATTTTCTTTACAAGACTTCTGGCATTGTCACACACTATTTTTAGACCTCTTTCAGTCAAATTAAATGAACCTGGCTTTAGTTTTACATCACCATAAGTTATTACAATCATGCACAATGGGGCCTATGCGCTATGCCTATGTGACGCTATGCACAATGTGTAGGCTGGACACATAGCTGATTGCCACACATGAGGGGGCCATGGGAATGCCAACGTATTCATAATGCCATGCTTTGCAGGTCCCACAGGCCCCATCACCCTGGCTGGTGCCCATAGTTCCACTCACATTTAGGATGGGGCCAAGGATGCACAACGCCACTTATGTGTCGCGTAGGGCAGCAGGAATAGTGTATACTACAACTAGAAAACACCAGCTGTAAGTGTCTTCACACCCCACTGCCGACAGTCATGGGGACTGGAAGGCATCCAGTCACTCCCCCTGTAACAAGAGGTGCATGGCATGAGTCGGCTGGTTTGGTGCATAGGGCCCAATGAGCATATAATTCTTGAATTATTACTAAACTTACTACTGAGATCCATTTTGATTGATGTCAATTTACTAGCCCTAACAAGGCCATAAAATAAATTAGTAACCAAAATAAAAATTTCTTCGGTTATATTTTACTTTGCTGGCCTTGACTGGACTCAATGAAGACAATAGGTTTAGTAGAGTGACTTCATTTAAGTCACTTCCTGTGCATGCTGTCTTTTTCTTAATAGATTTATCCTGGGCATATATCATCTGCAGTGCTAAAAATACAATAAAAATGTGTGGTAGCACTGTTTAAAATTCCAGTTGACTTTAATTAATCAAAAACTAAACAATCTATAACATATTCAGTACACCATTCTGATCTTGAAGCAATTCAGTGTTTAAAATATTACCAAATGAATTCTAGAGAGGAACTTTCAAGACATTAATATAAGATCTGTTATGCAAAACAGAATGCCATGGCCCCCTGGTCCTCTCTGCTGAGATTCCCACCAATCCTGAGGAAGCCACTCACACAAAGTGGTACTCCCTGGAGTGCCATTTGGAGCAGCCTCACTTCCATATGGAAAGGACACACACACCTGACAATACCGGGGTGTTTGAAAGAAGGCAATTAATCTACCTCCAGTTGTCAATGGCACAGCTGGGTGGGGGGAGCAAGTGGCAACGAGATCAGGGCATGAATCAGTTTGCATAATGGGGCCCTTAGTTGTTCTGGTGGCAGGCAGCTGGAAGTGCAGAAAGTCAGGCATGCTGTAACTAGCCTGGAGCATATGTTACTTCACAAATCTCCGCTTTAAAGACACGAAAAAGTAAACCATTTCACTGAATTTTAATCAGTCTCTCTCAATTCCATCTTGATGTGAGGTGTCTCTGGACAAATCCATTTTAATTTTCTGGGCCCAACCACCCTTCAGTAGGCATTGGAAAAGATATACCGTACTTTATTTTGATAATTTAGTCTAAGTCTAGCATGGAAAGCAACATTTTTGGGAATTCCCAGGTTGCACAACTGCTCTAACACTGTCAAATGATTTGTGGCATAACTGAGATTCGGGTAAACAGCTATCAGTTGAGACTCAAATGTCACCTGCTTCTTGGGACAGACACATTTCAGAACCCAGTATGAGTCCTGGCACTGGCCAACACCAACAAGGGTCAACATTTAGTTGACGAAGATACTGCTTGATTAGAAGTTACTCAACATGCACGTTCATCTTTCAGCTGCTCAACGTTCAGCTCGAACTTCAACAATTTTGAAAGCCACTGGGTCATAAAATAAATGAGATTCTCAACTTCTGAGCCCTCAGAGAGACTGATGATGCTAAGGTTCTGAGGTCTTGAAGCATTTTTAAGCACATCTAAATACACCTGAAGATGACTGCTCCTCTTCACTAGTGGTCCAGGATATTTCCCTTCTACCCCCAAGATTTCCGTGACAATAGACAACTGCATCCCCTCTTCCAACTTACTGATGTAACTGAATATAGAATCCATCTTCTTATTAACTGACACATTCATGCCACAAAACTGCTAAAACTGAACACTGTCAACTTTCAAAAGTTTAGCAGGATCAGTCAATGAGTCAAAGCTTCTTTTTAAGTCTCTCAAGAAGTAACAATACACGCCTGTAGAAGATCATTTGCAGCAGTCTTGGGCTTAAAAACATCTCTAGTAGCTGTTGATCTGTTGGAGTTTCCCATTATCAAAAATCGAATACCAGACAGGAATAAACAAACCAGAAGACTGACTGTTTTAAAACACTAGCCATGTAATACTATTCCTATTATCTCAAACACTGAAGTGTTTGTTGTTCCCTGTATCTGTCAGGCATGGCTGAATATAGTTTACTAACCAAGCACGATTCCTGGTAAAACAAACAAATACAAGAAACAAATACATTTATTTTTCACTGCAAATAAAACGTAAATAAGGCATGGGACAAGGAAGTTAGAAAGAAACACACCCAGTCAGCTTGCTGCTTGACTGCATGACCATACCTCCCGTCCCGTTCCTCAAGTCCTAGTGACTTTTTTTTTTCCTATTGTGTTTCTCCTCTTCCCTTGGTGGCTTTCCTTCCCAGCTGCCCCCCCCCCCTCCAGCCCAGTCACCTGGCTTCCCTGGGTGGTCTTACCTTCTGCTGTCCCCGGCTTTGTTGGATCAGCTCCGGCCACTGGTGCGGAGCCTGCAAGGGGCCAGCCATTCATCCCGCTGCTGCCGGGCATTTTCCATTTTTCTCCCCTTCCTCCATATTGCCAGGGCGTGTACATCACTGCACAAGTGCGGAGGCGCTTGCATGCAGGTAGTCCCACTGCACCCTCCCTTACATTGGAGTCCTCACTGTACCACCCCTTAGCCTCCACATGGAGGCAGTCATTCGGCAGGACTTCCAAGCTGCCCTCCCCGGGAGAGGAGAGCTGTCCTCCAGACACTCACTCCTCTCCCACCCTGGCCAACCCCGACGACCCGCTCGCACTGGGAACACGGGTCGCCGGTGTGGCAGGAGGTAAAGCATCTACACCAGTTTCATTCAACTTCTGAACTTTCCACACTGCAATTATGAGTGTTGGTTTGGTCAACAGGAAAGGAACCATCCAAAACCTATCTCCTCAAAAGCTTTTACTGGTGCTCATCACAGATAGATGCGTCAACGTTTCTGAACCATCTGAGCTGTTTCCATAGCTAGGCAGGTTTTTATAGCATTGGGTAGCTAACCTTACACCCAACCGGTGTATCCCTAACTATAGGTGGAAAAACTGCACACAGGAAAGCTTGAGTGCAGGATATGCCAAACCAAATCTCTATACAATGTCAACCCCCACGCAGCTAATTTTGACATTTTTGAATGCAAGAAAAAACAATACTCACTCTAGCACAGAATATAAATGGTTGGGAAGGTGGAAAGATGCTTGCTGCACTATTCACAGCCTAACGAGATGCTCTCATATATGTCACCAAAACATGCCTTCAAATTATTTATTCATTTTTAATTTTTTGCTTTCTTTATTGCCTCTAGAAAAGCTTTCCTCCAGTCCAGGCATTATGCCTGCTGCCCACCACAAACACCTTTTTGGGTTAGGCCACCTCCATCTCCTATCGATCTGATGCACAAGATGACCAAGGTTTGTCCTCTGTGTTTGGTCTGCTGCCTCATTTTGACTTAGTCATGGTCTAATCAGGCAAGGGGCCAGCCTTTCAGAGTGCCAGGGAACCCAGGCGGTTATTGACTGGCCCATTTTACACTGCTCCAACCAGGGTGTTTGTTCCTCCTATACAGAGCACACCCCTCCTAATGCTCACCCCACCCCATTGAATTGTATGTGAGCTGATGACAGCCCTAAGGGAGGGGGTACCAAGCCACATGTAGTCACCTACACTACAAATGGCATATCCCTAGTGTCACTACAAGAGTGACAGCTATGTCCCTGCCCCCCCAGCAGAAAAGTGGCTATCTGACACTCTATAGCCCTCCCTGCCAGCCTCCACTCCTAAAATCCTTGGCCCAGGGAGCAAACCTGGGTTGCCAGCTTGCCAGAGTACTCCCCCACCACTCAATGCCTTGGAATTGATTCATAAATCTTCAGATTATGAAAAAGATACACGTCCACCTGAAACAAAATCCTGGAAGGAGAGAGAAATATAAAAGCATATTGTCCTCCATAAGTTCATCTTCAGTTGAGGAGTCTACATCAGTTATCATGGGTCTGAGAGATTTCTACATGGACAAGACTTGCTTGTAACCAGGGAATCATGTGGGGCCTAGCCAGGAGTAGCTGAAGAACAGCAGAGAGACACTAACCCTAGATCAAGTTTAAACCCAGTTGTTATTGCCAATGCCACTGAATTTCCACAAATACTGAAGGGAGACAAGAAGGCTGAGGTGATGCCAAGGAACATATATCTCATTCATATCAACAGCTTATGGTACTAACGTTAAATTTGACAAAAAGCTTGACAAGATCGGTCTCAAAACCAAAGCACTTCTAGAAGGCCACCCCAGGGTTACAGAGGGCTGAGGCACGGGTTCAGGAGCTGACCTGGGTCACTGGGGTTTGGCCGTGGGGGAGAAGGACTGAGCATTCTGTAGACTGCTCTCTTCTTTCTAAGTTGGGAGGCATGCTATCTCGGCCTTTGATTGCCACCATGTGGAGGCCTAGTGGTAGTGCAGTGCAAAGCAGCATAGGCATGAAGGGCCGTGGTTCTGTTCTGTTCTGCATGTCTCCACACGCACATACCTACGTGCCACTGCAGCTGGGGTCATACGCGGAAGAAAACATAAAAGGGGGATGTGCATGCTCCATGAAGCCCTGCCTACTCTCCCTGGCCTGTGCCGTTGCCCAGTCACCGGAAATCTAGATGACCGGTAAGTACTGGGAGAGTCAAGTGTCAATTGGGTGGGGGTGAATATGGGAAAAGTACTGATAGCCCCATGTGCAGAGCCACTCATTTCAGAGAAAAAGCTCCATGGGAGAAAAAAAGTATTAAAGGAGGACAGCATCAGTGTAAAATCTGAAATGAAAATGATTTTGAAAACACTTCTAAAATAGACAGTAAGTTAATGTTTGTTGAGGCTCTGGTCACCAACCAATCCAGACAGTAATGTTTAATGAATGTATGTGTAGTTCATATAGCGGATGAACGAATTTCAGATGACAATGGCCTGAAATAAGTCATGGAAGCCACCATGCTCAGAGGCATGCTCTATAACTATAACAGGAAGCTTTTTACTAGCTATCTACTAACCTAGTAAAATGCAGGAGGAAATCCACCTAGAGAAACATTACTTAGGTACCGGCTTGCCCAACAGATGCAGGGCACATGAAACAAACACCGACTGGGATTGCATGACGTTTCTGGTGTGATCCAGATAAAACCAGAGCTCCCAGTGGACGTCCTAGGAGTGCAGAGGCATCTCCACTGTAATTTGTAGATATAGGAAGAGCACAGCCAGGTTAATGGACTGATTCAAAGGAAACTCAGATGGACACTTAGGATGAGTCCTAAGGACCACCCTATCTGGATGAAAGGAAAGATGGGAGGATCAGCAACCAGAGCCTGAAGCTTGGACAACCAGTGTGCCGAGGTGATTGCCACCATAAACAAGATTTTGCAGGACAGAAGTATGAGGTGGCATGAGCCAGCTGGTTTGAATGTAGCCACAATCAGGAACTCCAGAACCTGGTTTATGTCCCATGCTGAGACAGCCTTATGGATCAAGGGATTTGTATGCAGAATACACTTCAAAAACCTGAAGAAACCTCCAATTAAGCCGCAGATTTCCCACAAATATGTGCATGATAGGACAAGAGGGCTGCCATACTGTTCCCTTCCCCCACGTCGCACTTGGAAATGAACCTTGGCTCAGTGTGCCTCCCCAGTTACTAATTTTCAAATAAATAAATACAGTATGCACTTTTACAGAGCAGTACAGAAGCTTTCAATGGAACGGGAAGAGCAGATATTTCAAAACACTCGGTATAGGCGAAAAGATCCAGGGAACTAGACTGAGACCAGATGCTAAAGGGCTTCCACTTACATGAATAGGTGTAATTGGTAGACAATTTCCAGGATTCTGGCAAGACAGCCAAAACCTCAGGCAACACACCAAACCATGTCAGCTCTACATCCACAGGAGCCAAGCATTCAGACGCAGTGGCCAAGTCCAGGTCCAGATCCAGCAGATAGCCTGGAACTGTGACAAAACACCTGTGCTGAGGGCAGCTGGGACAAAGGCTTCAATACCATGTCCCACAACATCAAGAACAAGATCTGTCAGGCCCACAGAGGGGCCACCAAAATTATGGTGGATAGCTCATCCTGGAGTTTTAGCAGGACCCACTGCATGAGAAGGATTAGAGGAATAGCATACAGGAACCACCCCTTCCCACAAAGGGACAATACCTCTTACAAGAAAACTCCAGGCCCTGGAGTAAGTGAACAAAATACACCAGGCCCAACTCTGGAAACCTCCGTGAACTGAACAGAAATTCTGCCACATCCACTCACAGCTCTCTCTCATGAGGCTGTGCCATGAAGCAGATGCCAGACAGAGTGCAGCACGGTACGTGTTATGCTCAACTACCCACTCCTGCAACTACATAGCTTCCTGACAGTGGAAAGGACTGTGTTTCCCCTCAGCTGTTATGTTAGTACATGACACACTGGTTGTCGATGTGCATTAGATGCGACTTCTCAGAAGGCCACACTGCACTTGTTCACTGTGAGAAGTGAAAGAAACAGGGCAGCTGAAAGGCTTTATTTGATTTTATGTAAGGTATGTCACCGTTGCCTTAGAACAAAGCATTATTTAATGCTTGTCTAATTTTGATAAAGGTGTAGCTGCCTTTCCAGACCAGCTTTGCTTGTGGCAGTTTTGTTGTTTCATTTCCCCTGTGTGCTGCTTTTTCTCCCGCAGGAGCTGGGAGTCCCGAGGTGGTCGTAGGAGCCCACCCTTGTGGCAGGCAGGCAGAAAGCTCTGCAGAGAACTTTTAACCAGGGTTAAGGAGCTGTAACTGCTCATCTCAACCTATCCATCCTTCCTACTCCTGTTCTCTCCCAATGTAAATCCGTCCACACCGCTCTCCTGTTAGATGCTAAAAATCTACATGTAGTATGTGCTTATAACATGCCCCAATGCAGTATCTCTGGTCTTGAAGAACTCCTCGACCAAACTGCCCTGACCGTAGGACATAACAAAGTAATCATTCTTGGTGACCTGAACCTGAACTGGACAGGTAAAGTGCAGGATAATTTATTCTCCTTAGTTCAAGGTTACAGCCTACACCAGCTTATCACGGATTCCACCAGGGTTGCATCCTCTTCTAAATCCAGTACCCTGATTAACTGGATATTGACAAACTGCATTGACAGAATCTCAGCCACTGGCACTCTAGCTGACACCATAAGCGATCACTCCCCCATCTTTTCTACCTGGAGTCCCATGTCTGCTTCTTCTCCCCCACCCAAATACATTACTTTTAGGAACTTTGCCAACCTCGATTGGACTATGTTTTCACACGATGTCTCTTTAGTAGACCATGCCCAGGATGCTCAGACTGCACTCAGCTGCTTCCTTACACAATTTGGGGCACTACAGGACAGGCACATCCCTTCAACTATGCACCGTATCAGGGGTAAGCAAACTAGATGGCTTCATAAAGACCTTCTTGCCCTACTCCAGGACAGAGAGAAAAACTGGAGACATTTTAAAAGCTCCGGGCTACCCTCAGACTACAGTGTTTATAGAACCCAGCGTAATGTCTGCAAGAAACAAATTCGACTAGCTAAAAGCTCCTTTTGCAAGGGTCTTTTGTCAGATGCTGCTGGTGACTCCAGAAAATTTTGGTCTCATATCAAAACATTCCTAGGTTCTAAGTTATCCCAGTCAAACAATGGTATGGTCCTAAATGGAGTACATTGTAATGATCTAGCCACCACTGCAAACTATTTCAACCTTCACTTCTCTGACCTATCAAAATACACTTCTTCCTTCGCTTTTGCACAAACATCCACCCCTTCAACCGACTCCATGCCTGACCACCCACCTTTTCGATTCAAAGCTATAACCAGGGCTGATGTCCTAAATCTCCTACATACGATCTCTGACAGCACTAGCATTGGCTCTGATGGCCTTGAGCCAAGGCTCCTGAAAATTGTTTCCCATTACATTGTCTCCCCTCTGGCAAAAATCTTTACCCTATCTCTATGCCACAGTCAAGTTTCTGCCATTTGGAAAATTGGTAGAATCACTCCGGTCTTCAAGAAAGGGGATCCTAAGGACATTTCTAACTATCGGCCTATAGCCATCCTTAGTCTTGAGCACAATCCTTGAAAAATTGGTAGCCTTACAAACTACTGACTTTCTCCTTAACCATAACCTCCTCTCTGCAAGCCAGCATGGTTTCCGTAAAGGACATAGTACTGCCACAGCCCTTCTCAAATTCACTAACAACACTCTCTCGGCCATGGATAATGGACTTCTGACAGGTGCAGTCTTCATAGACCTAATGAAAGCTTTTGATTTTGTTGACCACCCCATCCTTCTCTCCAATCTACTATTCTTGGGTTTCTCGGTACATGTGGTTGCCTGGTTCAAAAGCTATTTATCCAGTAGGAAGCAGGTCATTAAATTTAACTCTGCCATATCTGATTAAACTACTGTCAACATTGGTGTCCCCCAGGGCTCCGTCCTGGGCCCCCTTCTCTTCTCAATTTTTATTAATAATATTGCTCAGAACACTCCTTCTTGCTCATCCTTCCTTCATGCTGATGATCTGGTCCTGTATTGAAGCTCCAAACACATAACTGACATCAACCTCGCTCTCTCATCAACCTTCCTCAGCATCCAGTCATGGCTTTCTAAGCACACGCTTGTTTTAAATGCGGGTGAAACTCAGACTATGCTCTTTGATTCCGCTACCAAGCTCAGAACCTGCTAAAACCAGCTTATAATCTTTTGCTCGGATGGCTCCTCACTGGATATTGTGAACTTCTTTAAATATCTTGGTGTTCTGTTTGATGGATCCCTCGACTTCGACCAATATATCTCAGCTACTTGCAAATCAGTTAATGCAAAAATTGGTCTAGCTTATAAAACAAGTTACACACTAACCCCTACTGCTAGATTAGCTGTTGCCCAGGGCATCCTGCTTCCTTCACTCACCTACAGTGCTGTCACATTTGTAGGTGCATCTAAAACTGCTCTTCACAAATGGGACACATCATATAATAATATTTGTCGATATGCCTCAGCATCCCCACGTTGTAAACATCGTTGTCAGCTTTACGATGGCTCTCCCCCACCTCTTGTCAACTCCTCTCTCTAGGATCTCTGACTGATAGCATTATCAAATCAAACACTCCTACATCCCTTGCCTCCCTGCTGCTACCTCAGTCCTCCTCCTATGGCCTAAGACCTTCTGACCCTACTACCCTCCACATCCCACATTGTAAAACGTCCAAGGGCACCTGTGCTTTCTCTCATACTGCACCAAAATTCTGGAACTTCCTTCCCTTAACTATTAGACATGCACCGAGTTGTGCCCTCTTTAAAAAGGAACTTCAGACTCTCTTAACCAAATCTGCCCCTTGCCTGTGTTTTAATCCACCTTAGCCCACTCTCCACTTCTCCAACTGCCAAGTTCTTACTCCTACTTAGTCCTACCCTTTTTTAAATAAATTTTTTTAAATAAATTTGCCTTACCTTTACCCTGTTGTTACTCTTCAGTCCCTTCCCTACACCTTACTTTCACTGCTTTAACTTGTCTCTTGCCTGGCCTCCTCCCAGTCCTCCTCTCTGTTTCCCCTGGTGTTTCTCCATCCCTACCCCTCCACTGCCTTGTTCATGCCTTCACACCTATGCTTGTTAACTGGATGCCTACTGGCACCATTTGCCTATGATCCAGCATTAAATTGTCAGTATCTCCTGATATTGTTTTTCCCTGCTGCTGCTGCCTTACTTACTGGTTACTTATGGTATTGAAATTGCTCTTATTCCTCTGATCTTTACATTACTTCCTGTTGCTAAATCATGTTTTTGTCAGCTTATTTGTCATTTGGTCCTTGGAGGTATGGCACTTATCTTGCACACCTTGAATGTGGGGTATTTTTGTCCTGCTTACTGTGCACCTCTGCTACTGTGAAGCTCTCATTTATCTAATTTTAACTTATTCCTCATTGTTGAACCATGTTCCTCTCTATTTATGTAGGTGGCTCATGGAGTTATGGCACTTACCTTATACTTTGTACCACCTGCTAGACTGCTGTATTTTATCACAATATTGTATTACTATTTGCCATTATTTTTCTTCCTGTTTTTTCAACCACTATGTGTTGTATTTTGTTTCCTGTCCTGCAATTTTGTCTCGTAACCTCCCAGATCGTACCTGAAAATAGACATTCTTATGTCTAGTGTACTCACCCAGTCAACAAAAACTAACTAAATAAAATAAATAAATAAAACTGAAGAGTCGGACTGAACGGGTCAGAAGGATGGTGCCTGAGCATATACGAAGGTGTTTGGTAACCAAGGTGAAGACGAACCTGTAGTGTGAAATATAGTAGACACACAAGACATTGGTACTAACTCGGCTCAGTTTTATCTGGGAACGACAAAATATTAATTTGTGAAACACAGAAAACAAAAGGAAAATGTGCCTTCTGCTGATTTTTTTGCTTATTTTATCACTGTGTTTTATAGTGTACTATATTATAATGTTTTTGACACAGTGCATACTGCTCTGCTAAGGAATTTAAAATATCTTTCAAGTGTTGATTTTGATAAACTACATAAATTATATTCTCTATATATTGCATTTTCCACAGCTAAACGTTAACATTGGCACTTATTTTGTGGAAAGAGAGCTGAGTATTACACCGAATATTTCAGAGCTTTTGGAAACATCTGCTAGTGCCATGAGATCAGGGGAACATCAGGAGTTTGAGCATGTTAATAATTTGACTAATGGTATGATAAGTGACAAACAAGACATTACTCCATATGTGGTCAATTGGGCCTCAATAGAGAACAGTGAAAGGAATGCAACCATACAGAATTCATACTCACTTACCTCAAAAACTAAGGGACTTGGTGCAAGCCAAACTAAAAATGTCACTGGGAATAAAGCTCAGAATGAAATGAGAGAGCTGTTGTCTGAGTTACAAACTACAATGCAAAGACTAAAAGAATTAGATAAACTGCAAAAAGTAAAGGTTAGAAACTTAGAGAAAGTAAAAGTGATAAACTTAAATAACCATAATGGCATAAACAATGTATAATGGCCACCTACTGGAAAATACAATGGAAGGTAGCAATGAAGGATCAGTAATGTATTATCCTACAACTTTAAGCAATGATATTGTGGCAATCATGAAAAATCAACATGCAGCAAATCTGATCCTAATGGAACAGATGACAGTGATTAGAGATGAAATTGACACATTAAAATGAAACATTGCTATTGCTATTAATGGAGCTCGTATGGATGGTGCATTAAGAATTCTAAATTTGACACATCCACCCAGGGAGTCCTCTTCCATACCATACACAGCAGAACAGGAAGATGATCAGGAATACGTGGCAGTAAGGCCAGATTTTACAACTATCATAATTCCTGAAATGCCAATAGAGAAAATGACAAAGGGAGAACTCTCTAGGAAGAAAACAAAAACAAAAATAAAGAAGAAAAGACAAAAAAATCTAAGGTTAGTGACAGTAAAAGGGAAAAGAAGGAGAAACGTCAACAAATATACTAAATGAAACTGAAGCTAAGGTCCCACCAGAGAAAGGTGAGGAAACAGAGTATTATGTGAAGAGAGGTTCAATAAGTAAGAATACCAACCCAGAAATAAATGGAGGAAATCAGAACGTAGGAAAGTCAGTGGTACCTGATTGGCAGGAACTACAGACTAGTATGATTGAAAAGATGGAAAAACTGGGTAATGCACACAAGAAGCAAAAAGAGATAACTCGAAGTCAGGATAATATACTCCAGGAATCAATAGGAAATGGTAATAGAAGGGAACGGGAAAAATTGGACCAAGTGATAACAAATGCAGGAAATTACTTATACCTTAAACTATATGGTTTAAAAGGGGATAAGAATGAAACAGGAGATGTACTGAGAGGTATAGTACTCAAACATCTCAAAGAAAGTTTGGAACTCCAGTTGGAAGAACAAGACATTGTAAAAGTGGTTAGATCTAATGATGATGGGTAAGCAAAATGCATATTGATTTACTGTATACATGAGAGAGTCTTGAATTACTTATGGTGCAATGGCCACCTACTGAAAAAATGGAATTTGCACCTTGAATGGAGTGATAAACAAGAAGCTTAAGCCATTGTGAGTATGGAAACTTTAAGGGGAAAAAACAGCAGTACTGACATTATTTGGGTTCCCGAAAATAAACGATGAGACACAGAAAAAACTGACAGGTGCAATATGTAATTTCTTCAGTAATGTGTTACATTTTAGACTTGGTAGAATGGGCATAACAGACACATATAGGCATGAGAGTCTGAGAATTGGCAGTCAGGTAGATATTTTATGTAAGAATGAACAAATAGCACAAAATATATTAAAGGCTGTAGATAAATTGGATCAATTAGGTTTGCACCTGATCAATATGTATGAAATTTTTGATCAAAAACAAACACAAAGCCCCATTATCAACACAAGGGTAACTGACTATAAGAAAGATAAGCAGGTACAGGTAAATCTTAATCAGGATGTACTGTCACTTAGAAACAGATATCAGGTGCTAGATGTAATGAACTGACTTGATAGACCAGTTGGTTCCCCCAGTGCAACTTTTTCTGTTTCTGGGAATCAGGATGGGCAAAACAAGGGATCTGGCACAACTGATGATAAAGAACTGGGAAGTATTTTTCTAACATAGATTATAGTGGGGTTCAAAGCAAGGAAAAATGATGAAGAATGGTTGACTTTTATTAAAAAGGGCACTGTTGCATGTCACCAGGAAATCTAGCAAAACAAAACAAATAAAATTGATATTAATGGCTAGGTGGTATTTTAAAGCCCAAGCCAGAAGCTGTCAAAAGCTGGCAGAAAGACCAGTGGACTGCTAACATATATCAAAGTTGGGGTATTTGACAAAATAGAGCAACTTACCCAAGATGAATGTCACATTGCAATTAGACTAACCACTTCTGCAGTTAGAATGATGTTAATTTTGTGCTATATTCCTCCAGTTAAATCAAAATTTTATAAGAAGAATTTTTGGGCAACTCTAGACAAGTTAATCTATGACATCTCCTTAGATTATGTGGGAGATTTTGTACTGTTAATGGGAGATTTTAATGCCAGAGTGGGCATTTATGATGGTCTTGCAGATGATACAATAATGCAGTGGATATATCCGAATGCAAGACAGTACAGGCGCTCCACTAAGGACTTCACTGTGAATGTAAATGGGCAACACTTACTTGAGATATTCCAGAAAAATTGTATATTTCTCCTGAATAGACAAATTATGGGAGACAGAGATGGTGATATTACATTCTTATCAGCTAAAGGAGCTTCTGTCTTAGCCCTTGCAGGGCCGTGGACTGATATATCAGTCAAGAATTCCTATATGTTCTAATTCTGTTGGCAGTCTACGGGTTAGATTTGGCATGCTGGAGGGGTCCAGTTGAATTTTGGAGTCTGTTACATGTACCAATTAGGTCTGAGAGGGATCACTACCCAGTAGTACCTTCACACAAATGTAATTCATACCAGTCGAATGACCGATAATATACCATCTCCACAAGCATTTGAGATTAGGTATAGAAAAAGAGTAATATGGGGAGAATCTTTGGAAATGAAATTAAGAGATGTACTGGAAGTTTTTTGGATAAAGCAATTACAGTGGTAAACAATCTGGAGGCATGTAAGTTTTATAGCCTGTTAGACCAATTATTTAAAGACCTACAACCAAGCTTATATAAAGTATGGTTACAGAGGAATAAAACAGGTAGAAAGGTAGGGTGGTATGATAATGACTACAAGTGGAATAGGAAAAAATTAAGGAAGGCCATCAGATATTATAAAGATTGTCTAACAATACATGCAAAGGAAAATTTGAAAAAAATTAGAAAGGAATATAAAGTTCTAATAGTAGGCAAAAAGAAAATGTTTTATGCTGCACAATGATCGCAGATGATCAAAGTAATCAACAGTAATGACAGCAAAGGCTTTTGGACACTGGTTGCTAAGGGATGTAAATGCCAAATAGAGGAGATTGAAAATTATGTAGCCATGGAAGTATGGGTAAATTATTTTTCTATGGTAATGCTGGATAATTCTGAAGTGAGGTCTTGGCCATCATTGGAACCGAGTATAATTAAAATTAATTTTCAATCAGTAATACAAGATGAGGTCTTGGCTGCAATACTGAGATTAAAGGCCAATAAAGCACCAGGGATAGACATGATCCCTAAAGAACTGTTCAAATGTATGGGCCACAGCTGCGCCAAAGTCCTTGCCATCTTTTTTAATAAGTGTGTAAAGGAAAATTACATCCCAGAAACTTGAAGAGGAGCATTGATTGTCCCTATCCATAAGAAGGGAGACAAGAAGGATCCAAGCAATTATAACGCCATTAGCCTAATTGATGTAATAGGAAAAATATTTGTTAGAGTATTGCTAGCAAAGTTATTGGTAGAAATGAATAGAGCTGGAGGTCTCTTGCCACTCCAAGCGGGTTTCCGTCAAGAATTTTCAATGATAGATAACTGTTTTGCCCTTAACCATCTATGTGAGAAATATGTAAAACTGCCTCATCAGAAAATATACATGGCATACATAGATTTCACTGCTGTGTTTTGATAAAATAAATGGGAGTAAACTGTGGGAAACAATGTTGAAATGGAGTATTTCAATTATAACAATAAATGCAATAAGACTACTGTTTGTGATTTATATTAATAAGCTACTGCTGGCCGGCCCGGTGGTGCTGAGGGTTGGCGCTGGTGCATACACCGCCGGCGCCGTGCGGCAACCCGTCGGGAATGAGCCGCGGGTTTTCGAGAGTCGGCGGGGGAGGAGATGGATTGAGCATCCGGAGGCTGCTCTCCATCTCGAGGCGGGGATCGAGGGTGGCTGGTGCTTGCCTGGCCCTAGCGGAGGCTGGGGTCGACAACACGCAACCCCGCAGAGACAGGGGAGGCGGGACATGGCAAACGCTTGACTGGTGCCGTGCGCGCACACTCAGTCGCTGGTGTCATTGCACGCCATGCCGCTGGGAGAAAATTTCGAGGAAAAATGGAGCCTGGCAGCTAGCGTCGTTCCCCGTCGCCATTCCCGGAGGACACCTCCCTGGTATGGACCCATTCGGGTGGGTTGAGTCGCTCCCCACCACCCTGCCGCGAAGGGTAAGTCGCGGGGTGCTGAAGGGAGGGGGTCTCATGTCCGGGGATGGCGCCGGAGGAACGGCGGAGTGCGGGGGGGGGTAGCCGGAGCTCCTAAGAAATAACATCCAAAAATAAAAAATAAAAAATAAGCTACTGCTTGAACTTGGTACACCAGATTCAGATTTACCAAATTTAGGTGTGGATCATTGTCCAGCATTGGCATATAGGGTTGATGTCGTGATTTTATCCTTGAATGCATCTGGTTTACAGAAAAAAAATGAATGTCCTGCAGACATTCACAGTAAATAGGTCATTAAAGATAAACATGAGTAAATCGAAAATAATGACTTTTGGTAGTAGAAAAAATAGAACCAAATGGTTTCTTTATTCTAGCTAGATGCAGATAACTCAAAATGATCCATATTTGGGACTTAATTTTGCCCAGAATCTTTTATGGAAAGCACATGCTGATATGCTATCGAAAAAGGTGTCAAATACAATACTTGCATATAGAAGGTTTGACTTTTGCTATGGGGGATTTATCTATTAGACCTTTATTACAGGCAGTGGAAGCCAAATAAAATGCACAAATTTTGTATGTTGTGAAGTTATGGGATCTAAAGTATATTGAAATTTTGGAAAAAACAATTATACGTCTTTTCAGATCAACTTTGGGTTTTCCCAAAACAATACCAGCCCCCTTTGTAAGGGCTGAATTTGGGATATTTAATTTGATGGCATTGGCTGAATCCTGAATAATAAACTGTTGGGTAAGAGTCAGTAGATTATCAAAAGACAAAATGGTGCCAGCCCGGTGGTGCTGAGGGTTGAGGCGCTGGATGCCACACCTCACACCATGCTGGTGACCCAAGTTCGGGAACAAGCTCGGGCACCAGGGGTCGGTGGGGGGGAGGGAGGGAGAGGATCGAGCATCTGATGGACTGCTCTCCTCTCCCTGGGGAGGGATCCAGGGTGCTTCCGGCGCAGTGGTGATACCCAGTGGAGATTGGATGCACAAGGCACGGAGCAGTTAAAGGGAGGAGTGCAGCAGATGCCTACAGCTCAGCTGTGCTGGCGTCATTGCACACTCCCACTCCTGGGGGAAACCTTGCAATAAAATCCCCCGCTCCTGGATAGGTGATGGCTCCCCTCCATGTCACGCCACCACATGACCAAACTAGGTCCTTGTCTCTGCCCTTTCTGTCCTTCCACCACCACTGCAGCACACTTGATTATAGATAGAGTGCCAGAGTGGAGGCGGCCCTACCTCAGGGGGCTCAGAGCTGGGGGGTCTGCTAGCCATGGATGGTGGATGATGGCTATTTCTGAGGAGGCAGGACTTCAGATGGTTGGTAGAGTGGCACAGGGTGAGTAGGGGCAGCCTGAGAGAGTTCCAGGATGGTGGGAGCAAAAAACAGAAGGTACAAAAAAAAAAAAAGACAGAATGGTCAGAAACTGTTTAGAGAAAAAACACTACTGCCAGCAAAGTACATGTTGGAAATCTCCCTGGTTGGTCAAAGCAGAAAAGATTTTGACAAAAGTGTGCCTGGAATTCCTTCTCTTACTGACTCAGAAGAACATCCTAATAGCAAGCCAGTATAAGGGGTACATAAAGAATTCCCTCACAGAGAAATACAAAGGTACTGATTTGGAGAGAATCAGTATCTTCAGGTTTGCAATCTGGTATAGCGAGAATGATTTGCAACAAAAATATAGATTTATTAATTTATTTAGTTTTTGTTGACTGGGTAAGTGCACTAGACAAATCCTGCCTATTTTCAGGCACGACCCAGGGAAGGGGGATACAGATGAATGCCAACTGACCTCAAACCAGATTAAGCTGTTGGTGGTATTTGTTTTTTAATGAATGAGGGAAATTTGATTATGGTACATTGACCAGGACACCCAAATGATCCAGCAACTACCTTTTCCTGTTCACTGTGCGTACCATCAATTATGCAGAAGACCCCTTCAAGAACCAATCATCCAGACAGGAGAACATAAGCAGCTTCTCCCAATGAAGACCCATAGCTACTGCTGCAAAACCTGCTTGAGACAGCAGGGGAAGACATGACCCTGGGAAGAGCATGTGAAACTTTTTGTAAGCAACATGCTGTTCTGTGCTTAACAATTCAGGGTTGCGTGAAACCTCCTATCTGTTTCAGTACTAGGAAGTATCTGGCATAGAAACACAGATTCTGACCTTGTGGGGCTGGATTGCCTTCTTTTTCCAGTACAATCCTGCCTTCCTCCCGAAGGACAGTTAAGCGGTCCAGTGGATAAGTAACAGGCATTCCTCTCAGCTGTCCCTTATTATGAGGGATGTCTCTCAATTTTACCCCTCAGAAGTTATCCCTCTCACATTGAAAAGGAGTTGCTCACTTAGAGGAAATGCTGTAAACTCAAAACTTTAAAGCAGAGAGTCTAAACATTCGTTGATGCTGAAGCAACATAAACTGTGAGCAAATAAAACCATTGGTTCCCACAAAGGACTGAACTTGCATCTTCATGTCTGATGATGTGTCCTGATTCTGAGGGCCAGTGTCCCACATTGGCCCTCATTCTGAGTGTCAGTTTCCCTCATTTCAGTTACAAAACATTGAAAGGTATGGTAATAACACCTGAGGAGTATCTCTGGGGTTGAAAGATGGACTCCAGTGTAAACCCCGAATGCATTATTTCCAGGGCTCATTTGTCTTAAATGATGTTCAATGACTATGTCCAGTTTCCTGCAGGCAATCACATTAATACTGCATTTTTTTAGTGACGTATAACAAAGAATCAGAACCAACTGTCCAATGGTGGGCTGCTCCAAGGCAAAACAGGCTAGTATATGAAAGTCTTGTGTACTAATGCATTTATTTAATAAACATGACATTTCACCAGAATGGTTTCCTCCGAGGACACTAAAAAATTAATTTAAAAATATATACATATCAATTATTTACATAATATATTTGCATCACAACTTGTAATGCTAGAAGTACACTCAAATGCTATTACATACCACTACTCTTCTTGTAATTCACTCTTTCTAGCAAACTCTTAGATTTCATGTTAGCCGATCTGCATACAGAAAATATATTCTGTCGTTACCACTCTAAGGCTAACATCATGTGCTCCCTCCACCGAACTAGTGTACAACACTCCTTTGTTTATCCACCTCCTGTTTATCTGCCATCATCGCTTACTGTCATTGTGAGTTCCTGTCCCTTTTTCCAGCAATGTTATATCCCCCTTAACCACTACCCTCTGTTAGCTGCCACCCTCTTTTATTCACCAAACTTGAAGATGTACAGAGGTTGGTGGATAAAAGAGGAAGCACTGTACTTTACTCAGCTGTGCACATAATGCTACTACACTTTTTACCCACCAGTCAGCCTGCTTGCTGCTGAAGACCACCAGACTTTGTCTCTTAATTATTTTATTTCTATAACAATATTAAAAACAGTATGTAAATTGTGAAAAAGTATAACAGTCATACGGTGATAACTGAATATTTAAACATGCGTGACTTCAGTAACACTGTTTTAACCTCTCTTTGTTGTATTTTCTGTGAAACATAAAATGCGATTTTAATATCCTGGTTGTGTAGGAGTGCTATGCATTCCCACTAAAAGTGCAATAGCCTACAGTTATTTTTTAATGCTTATCATGTGCATTTTTATTAACTTTTTCATTTGAAAGTGTTGCCGTATTTTCAGTGTAAGAAACTTTTTAAATTATCAATTAGATCATGTATTGCATAATAAAAATAAATATAGAATGGATGCTTTTTTGTGACATTTAATGCATTTTTGTTAACCAATCATTCCTTACAGACTTTTCAAATCATTTAATAATCACTTCAGGCTTTTAGAAAGAAGTGTACAGAGTCAAGTGCCACATGACTCCCTTATTATAAAAAGCTTTTTCAGGTAGGCTTTTCTAGTCAGTGGCTACAGACTGAAGTTTTAAAATAAATTTTATTCTTGCTGGGCTATCTAGTTTGCAAGCTCAGAGTGCCCAATTTCATTGCTTAGGCTTCTAAAACATTTTTCTGTTTTTCGGTTAATTCTTTTAATCCTCAGGATGCCAACAGAATTAGAACGTATAGGAATTCTGGACTGATATATCAGCCTGCAGCCATGCAAGGGTTAAGTCTCTGCTAGAAAAGTGGTTTTAAACTATGCAGATACTCGATTCTAAGTCTTAGCGTAGTGTGCTCTAGTGTGCTGTACTTAACAATTTGTTAGCTGCTGAAGTGCTCTTACCTGCTCTGGGGCATCTTTTGGTTCATCTAGCAGCAAGAGCTACTGAAGAATGAGACCTCTTGTACCTGCAAGCACTATCGCATGCTGACATCATGGATGCAAGCAAAAGTCACATGCTGACACTGTTGGTAGGCTACCACAGCTGTACTGTGGGTACTTTCACTGGGCTGTCCTTTCAGGGCCAGGATTGCTATACAAATGTCAGAACTCTGAATGTATGACAACAGCAGAGGCATCATACAAACTCAAATTTTGGAGTGGCACAAATCCAAACCCCTTCTAGGGAGGTCCGGGGGCATCCTCACCCAACGTGAAAATGTTGAGAAAATGTAGCCAAGTGGTGCAATCTGGTGGCTTTTAACAAACCATGAAGCTGTCCCACAACATGTTAAATTTCAGCATAACGATACAGCAATTATGCATTTTTGATGACTTTTTTTCGTCTGTGGAGTTGTTGGAAAGTGACCATTTGTACTGTCAAAGACATTTCAGTGTAAAAGGGTGGAGGAAAAAGGATTGCCTAGAATCCACAAGAAATGAACACTTCTCATTTATTTCCAAGCTGCCTCTCCCAATGTGAAGTAAATATAGAGGGATCTCTGTTCCATAGCAGATAAGTGTGGGGGGGGGGGCGCTGAATAAATATTACTGCAGACAGTCTTATCCATTTCCAAACATCTTTTTATTTTGAATATGGCAAACCTGATTATTGCAGACAGTCTTATCCGTTTCCAAACGTCTTTATATTTTGAATATGGCAAACAGGTTTGCCATATTCAAAATAAAAAGACGTTTGGAAACGGAAAAGACTGTC
The DNA here is from genome assembly GCA_016271365.2 of Neoceratodus forsteri. Lineage (NCBI taxonomy): Eukaryota > Metazoa > Chordata > Ceratodontiformes > Ceratodontidae > Neoceratodus > Neoceratodus forsteri. The sequence goes on from JADMNL010000025.1 coordinate 116,577,647, forward strand.
TGCAGTAATATTTATTCAGTGCCCCCCACTTATCTGCTATGGAACAGAGATCCCTTAAAGAAATTTCAGTAAAAAAACAATAAAAACAGTGCTCTTCTGATGGCTTTTAGCAGATGGAGAATCATCTTCACTACTTTATAAAAGACAGCAGAATGAAGAGGCTGTCTCACAGTATTAAGTTAGTGTAGCATCAACTGGGTGATGATGCAGTACAAACCGTAAAACAAACACAGAAACACACACACACACACACACACACACACACTCCTAAGTCTATTACGTCCTGTGAGAACATTTTTAAAAAATATATCAAAAATATTTACTTGTTCTGCTCTCTCTCTCTTAGTAGGCTGCTAATTCAACATTCCAGATTACAGCAGAATCCCCCCTCCCTCTCCTCTTCACACACCTCATCAGGTGGCACAGGAAATGCAGGACGGCAGGTGGAGGGGAGACACTCAGTAGAGCTACACGTGGCTTCAAGCATGTCATAACACATTAATCCTGCATTTCAGTGAGGGGGTGAGAACCAGGAGGAAAACACTTATCCTGGCAGAATGCCACTAGAGTACGTTCGGGTCCTGGGCTGGCTGTCCACCCAGCATGACAGGGTCCTCTGCCACCAAGTTCATACTTAGAGGAAGGTGAAGGTACCCACCATGTGGGGGGGTGGGGTAAGCTGCAAAGCAGGAAAAGATATCCCTTGGGGTTCAGACTAGGTAACAAGGCTGAACAGTGACCAAGCAACTGAGGAGGGCTGAAGCCAGGTTGACAAGGGAGAAAAAGTAAATTTAAAAAATGGTAACAATTGAAGTTTCTTAACTACATAATAACTACATTGCAACTTATACAGTTAAATGCAACAAACATATAACTACAATGTAATCACCCCTGCTGCATGTAATTAATGATTACCTACCCACAGTTACATTGAACCTGACACAAAATAAAGTGTGACCAAAAAAATTAATTGTTGCATCCAGTTTTGGTTACATTTGAAAAATCTGTCTTAAACTTAAGATTATAACATTGGATTTAACAGGCTTTTATTGCTCAGTTTACATGTTGGTAAATATTATTTACTATGGTAATGATCTCACATCATTAAGTGAACTTTAGTCACTATCCTCATTTTTCTTACACACCTATTCAGGGTAACAGGCAAAACTGTTACCCACCTGATAATATTACACAATAGTATCGAGAAGGTTCAGCCTTATTTAACGTACTCCTGATATCTTTATGTCACCCTTTGCAAGGGTTATGCATGATGCATATTATGCACTACATTAAAGAAGAGTTATTTTCTATTTAGTTTTTGAACTTATGTGGACAGAGTTAATTCTTGCTATACTATATGGTCCTCTTTTTAGCAGAAAACTACTGTGATTAAAATTACATCATTATGCTCCTGCTTGCAGAATACTGTCACCATGAGAAATTAGTAAGCAATGAATAAAACACAACGGTATGGTGCAGTTCCACTTTATTTTCATTGACTAAGGAACATTTTATTACAACTACACTTGTTTTTGATGAGCTTTAAACTTCTTAGTGACAGTATTCGCATAGCCAAGACCGCACAGCCTCCTGCATCAGGGGATGCACTGATGCCAGTAAAAGGCAAGAGCATAGCTTGAACAGTTTGCAAATACCATCAATCCCCCAAAAATGCCAATATATGCCTAGTACTTATTAACAGGGCACTTGTTGTTCTACAGTATAGTTTGAGGGGATCAATATTAGTGCAGGTATACTGACTGAAATTAATTTATTACCATTTTAGGAATGTGATTGACTTTTTCTCCAGTGCACTAGAACTTTTCATTATGTCACAAGAGAGTGCCTATGTAAGTAAAATTAGACTGTAAATGGTTTTGAGATTCTGTTATTCTAATGGAGTTGTACAAAAGTAAATTGTAGTTTATAGATTATAAACCTCAGCTTGGCAGTGATCCAATCAGCCGCTATATGAGGTTGCGTCTGAAAAAAATCCCACTTATGAACACTGGAAACACTTTCTTGCCATGCTATCTGCCCCATTCTAGCTCAGCAAAGCACTGAATATGTATGATGTTTCCCTTTTCTTTTTGTGACTAGTAATCACAAATAATTCCTCACCAATGAATGCTCCCTAACTAGAATCCTAAGACGTGCCACTGCATGCACTGTGTGGTAAGGAAGCCTGATGTAAAGAGGATTATTTCACAGCTCCATGCAAGTGGTGAAGGATTTTCAGCAATGACGTTAATGGTTAAAGACAGGAAGAAACCTATTCACAGCAAATGACAAGGTACAAGTAATGATCTTGTACCTGTGGGATAGTGACCAATGTAGTGAGCAATGTCACTAGGTAAATGAGTGCTGTACAGTTACTTATTAAAGGTGAAAGCCATCTAAATAAGTTATGACCACTTTTGTAAGCAAAATTATAAGGTCCGTTTTCTTTTCTATTTTGTATGAGTGAATGTTAATCTCAAAACCCTAGTCTCTCTTTTTTTTTTTAATTCAGTGTTTATGTGCCTAACTCCAACCGGCAACCTTCTAGTCTGCCTCCCCAGCCCCATTACTCGCCTTCTCCAGTTAGTTGCCCCATTCTCCTTTCCCCATGGGGCCTTTGGGTCTCTCTCTCTCTCTCTCTCGGAACATCCTCAGAGGATCAGATGGAGGAAGGTGCTGTGGCCGGTGGTACAGAGCCTGCAGGGGGGGCAGCCCTTCATCCGACTACAGTTAGCCCCTCCCAATATTTTGTCCCTGTCCCCAGACAGCACATGCAGTATCAGTGGTGGGAGGGGGGTGCCTTGCATGCACACAGCATGCTCCTACAGCAAGCTCCTCAGCCCACCAATAAGAACTGCTGCAGCATCGTAAAATGTCACCTCCCATCACCTCTCTGGTACATGCTGCCACTGGCAGTGTGTTCTCCCAGCCTGGTCGCCTAAGCACTGGCTGCTGAGTTTGCTTCCAAACCCGGGTCACCAGCATGGAAGTGAGATGCACTATCATTGGGGCCATTAGGTAGCCCAGTTTCTCTTTTTCTACAATTTGGCAGTCTTCCTGCAATGGATCACCCCTAAAGCATTTCAGATTTGTAACCAAAGGCCCTTGAGGAAGCACCACTATTATTAACTGTTTGTTTGTTTGTTTTTAAACAAAAAAAATCTATGTCAGTTATTTGCTTTAAATAAAATGGTTTTCGAGTGTTACAAAGTTCATTCAAGGTGGAGCTTTTAGCCACACGTGGAAACTGCAGTTGTAGTGAGCTACTGCTGCGGAGCCACTTCTAACAAATGTTTTACATTTTTCCCTGGTCAGAATTTCAAACAACACTCGGTACTCGACAGTGAACTGTCTGCTGTGTATTTTGGGAACATTTTGGACCTTTTGATGGGGTTGGGGGGGGGACCACAAGCAATGCATTGTAAGCTCTCAGTGAACATAGTAGATCCAAAGGCAGGCCAACTTGGCATTTCTAAAAAGGGACCCCTGTGGCTCAGCCGACTATTGAAGTTAACAATGTCAAACACAGAAACATAGAAGGTGATGGGACAAGGGGACCTCAAGGCCCATCTAGTCTACCCATGGTGTATAGATTAGTGCCCCCCACCCTGTTATCCCCACGCATGCCATCACAGACATTAAAAAGTCAATCTCCGAAATGTGCTGAGCCATCCAAAGTCTTGAGCGCAACTGGATGCCTTTATGGAGCTAATTATTTCTATGGCAACTCAAGTCACCTCAATCCAAGACAAGATGGGAGACATGTCCTGGGTGATAAGTCAGATCTACATGGACAACAACCAGCTCACTGTAAAAAGAAAATGCTCATTTACAAGCCCCAATGGACAGCCTGGAAAATTTCTCTACAGAAAGAAATTTATGATTTGTAGGAGTCTGCAAGAACTTAGAGAGCTCATCCCCACTAAAGCTTGTAGAAAAGTTATCATCCAGTCCTAACTGGGTGGAAGAGGGGGACAGTCTGTTTTAAGTAGATGAGGAATATCAGACCTCTCCTCAAAGTGCTGTTCAATCCGTTGCACCCCCCAAACACTTTTGGTCTAATTTTTGACAGAATCAGGGACAGGATGTTCAGAGTAGCATAAAGTAGCCATTCACTGGAACTGCAGGATTTTTTTTTTTTCCTCAGATATACCCCGCCATTTTCAGACATACCCCGACATCAGATACAGCACTTGACAAAGTGTGGCTTGAATCTGATTGCCTAAAGCAATAACTTAAAGGCACCATGAATCCTGTTCATGCTTCTTTTTTCTGAAAGGCTCAGACACACAATAGGCAGTAACGCTTTTCTTTGTACCGATACCTGGAAAGCCACTAGACACATGGGGAAGCTTCAAAAGGACTAGGAACAGGAGGACATAGCAGCACTATCTGAGGGCAACGCACAGTGACTGGAGATTTTTTTTTCTCCATTGTAATGCAAGGTAAATTTCATAAAAAAAGCAACAAAATAGCATACCTATGTTTGAAAAGTCTGGGTGCCAACTCGAAACAAAGCACAGTATCAACAAAAGCAGTAACAGCTAAATACCAGTAAATTTATTACCTTATATGTTTTCCCTATTTATTAATGATTTGCCTCAGCATTGTGGAGGGGCCAAAGTTAACTTATATGCAGACCATGCCATGCTTTATAGATCCTCCCAAGACACTGTCCAACTAAACAACCTTCTTTGTCAAGGCCTTGGTCTACTTGAGAATTAGTTTCTTGCTAATAAACTAGTTCTAAATAGTAAAAAGACCAAAACCATGCTATTTGGCCCTAAAAGCCTGGGCCCAATGCGTTTACATTTATTGTCCCCAACTCTTTCCAATGGCTCAAAAATTGGAGTGATCAATTGTATCAAATACCCAGGTGTATACTTAGATGAAGACTGTTTCTTTAAGAGCCGCATCGACCATCTGACCAAGAAACTCAACCAAAAGTTAGATCTATTATATCGACTGAGCCCTTTCCTCAGTCATGAATCCAAACTCAAGGCTTCCACTGGTACACTCCTACCAACCTTGCTAAATGGGGCCCCTTTATTACATTCTGTAAGAAGTTCTGAAATGCAAAGGCTAAAAATACTGTCACAGGATAATGTACTTCGCTGCAGGGGTGCCACCATGGGAGCATCACTGCAAGGTACTATTATCGCTAAGGTAGCCTTCTCTAGATGGCAGATTATCATATCCATCACTGTGCCTTGCTTTTAAGCTCCAGCAAAATAGCGCCCCCTCCTAGACTTACTAACACATTAGCTCCCAAAAAAGAATGGGAGACCACTAAGGTCCTCTGGCTGCCAACTTCTCCATGCCCCAAATGTAAGGACTTCCCTAGGACTCCAGTCTTATGCTGCCTTCATCCCTCCTATCTGGAATGGGCTCCCTAGCAGTCTCCAGGAATGTACCTCCTTTGGGGGCTTCAAGAAGGGTCTTAAAGCCTACCTGTTGGAACTAAGCCTCTGCAACTGCTCCCGCTGAGTCTACCAACTCCCCTGCTACTGATCTAACCTTATCGGGACATCAATCCAACTGTGACTGTCCTGTGTATAATAGTACTTCTACTTTTGTTGATGTTGATTATAATTAACCTGCCACTGTATCCTTGACTGAGTCAGTATGTCTGTATTGACTGTTAATTTGTGAAATTACATGTATGTATTTTGTTATGTTTATAGATGTATGTAATTAATTCCGGGGTTGCCCCTGAAAAAGGGACCATTTCTGTCTCAGTGGGCCTTCCCAGTCACCAAAATTTAAATAAATAAATAATAAATACATAAATGTGAGCAGCAGATGGAAGCATCAGTGTACCCCTATGGGGCACTGCTTTTGTTGATAAGGTAAATATAACAGCTGGGACTCTGAGCCAGCCTTTTGGCACAGCAGCAGTGCTGCCACTCATGACACAAGCAACTCATGTTCGGGAGAGAGGCCAGCCACGATGGCTGGAGGGATGGATCACTGGGGGGGGGGGATTGAGCATACCAGATGATTCAATGTTCTCCTTCTCAGGGAAAGAGTAATGACATCCTCCATTGTAGCACTACCCCCACAGGCAGAAGTGCAGGCTGTACAGTTCAGGGAGGTAGGATTTTGGCTGGCTACCCACATAGCCTCGCAATTACATGTACTTTCACACATTGGAGACATCACCATTGCTGTCCTGGGGAGGAAGAAACAGGGGAAAATACCCAGCCTTTCAGGATGAAGTCCTTTACATTTATGCTATGCACAGCCATCTGCAACCTTCAATGCTCTAGAAGAAGAAGGGACCTGTCACTCTTGAGCCAACAAGCAAGGGTGCTGGCAGGTATATTCACTGTAGACATTTGTATATAGTTTGCAAGTCCCCTATCCCATATCATAGGGCTTATTCTGACCAATATCATTCTAATTTAGAGTGGAGGTGAATATACAGTACCACTGCTGCATTTAAAGTGACTATTGATTAGTGGCTGTGGTACTTTCAGTTAAAGTTCAAGTATATATGACATCACCTGGGACATCACCTAGATATACATATCTGCACTGTTTTGAGATTAGACATTGTTCTTTCATTTTTGTCATTTTAGAGAAATGGGGAAAATAATCTTCTGTACCAAACTGATTTGTTTTAAGCTTAAACCCTGTTCTTAAAGTTAAAATCCCCTATGCCTTTTATTCTGTTTACCTGTGTAGTTTGTAGGCATTAACAATGATTGCCTCTATCTCACCCTCTTAATTTCATCAGGATTTAAATGTAAATGAAGGTACTTAAAACCGGTGTGAAAACTTGCTTGACTCCACTGCAGAGGTCATAACCTAACTCATATAAGGCACCCTGGAATTGTATGATTTTTGGTGCTAAAGCCTGCAGTAGTTACACTGTGTCAGTGCTGTTGCTGTCCTCTGCAGTCCCTATGTTTTTGTCTTATGCTGGCCATGAAACTTTTCCAGACACAGTAAGTGCTCCGCTGTTTTCTGTAGTTTAAAGTGTGTCTGAGTTTAAAAAATGCTTTTAGGGAATGCAGGGACTTCACAAGACATGTCACAGAACTGCAAAGAGTATTTCTGCTAGGTTGTGCAAGTACGCATCATCATCATCAGCAGCTCACATGATGCCTTGCTTGAGTGCAGTCATGACTTTTGCAATGGAGAAAAACAGGTTTTCATGCTAAGGCAAAACAGAGTGAAGCGACCTCATGAATGAGCCCATGTTCCTGGTGTGGGACTAGAGCCAGTGACCTTTCGATCTTCCAGCCCCAGAAGAGAGCCTGCAACCTACTGACTCACTGTAAGATCACTAGGTCAATTTGTAGATATTTTTGGACTCTTAAACTGATGGGCCCAGGGTTTTTGCAGAGCTCACCTATTCTATATTCTATTACAAATAGGACTGTCACAATATACAATGTAACAATATATCATGACAATTCCCAGAGACAATAATTTATCATAGTAAGAAAACAATATTGCGATTGACATGCAGCATGATATACCTCAATATACTGTGATAAACCATCTGATATTGTGGCTCTGTCTGTGTGTGTTCCTCTTAAGAAGCATCCTATCTTCCCAAATTCCTCCATTTTCCCCAATCAGATTTTTGCGATTTTTAAGAAATGCTGCATATTTGTGTATTAATCAATATATTGTGATGCTTTTACACAAATACTGATTCTCAATATTTGACATACAAATTTTATATCCTAACATCCTAGACTACAATGTCTGTTTATATTTTCAAATCCACTGATACTGGAACTGAAATTCTTCAACCAGCAACTTTATGACAGAGCCCATGACCTGAAATCAGGGGGTTTTAATCACAAAATTTGACTTACATAGAAATTGTCAGCAGATAAGGACCGCTAGGCCCATTCAGCCTGCCCATAAGCCCTCCCCTTGTTTCCAGCCCCCTGACCCTACTTGATCAAGGGCTTTCTCTTCTCCTTCTCACTTCTAGCCTAGGGTTACCCTATGTCTGTACCATGCATGCTTAAATCCCTCCACTGTGCTTGCTCCCACGACTTCCTGTGGCAGACTATTCCATGCATCCACCACCCTCTCTGTGAAGAAAAACCTCCTACAGTTCCCCATAACCTGCCTCCTTCCAATTTCACATTATGCCCCCTTGTTCTTGTACTCCCCCTATATTAGAAAAAGCCCCCCTGCTGCACCTTTTCTATGCCTTTAAGGTACTTGAATGTCTCTATCATGTCACCCCAATTTGTCTTCTTCCCCAAGTACATATTGAGGTCTTTTAATCTCTCCTCATATGATTTCTGGTGCAAGCCCTGCACCATCTTAGTTGCCCTTCTCTGGACCGCCCCCAACCTGATAATGTCCTTGCGAAGATGAGGCCTCTAGAACTGCACACAATGCTCTAGGTGAGGCCTCACTAGCATTTTGTACAATGGCATCACCACCTCCCTCTTCCTGCCAGTGATACAGGGCTTTATTTAACTCTAAAAATTGATTACCGTTTTGCTCATAAAAGTTCAAATACATTGTGAAAATGCATAGCACTTGCCTCACTGTGTTTAATAAATGTAACACTTCTAGAAAACCTATATAAATGCTTTCTGTACAGTTAGCATTGTCCCAAGAAAAAAACTGCTAATCAATTATTTAAAACCCTGTGCCTATGCACCCCAGCATGCCATTGGCCCTCCCTGCAGTCTTTGTACTCTGCTTAGACACCTTTAGGTCATCTGAAATGATAACCCCCAAATCCCTACCCTCCTTGATGATCATCAGCAACCCCCACCAACACACACACACACATAGCTCTCTCCTGGGTTCCCTCATCCCAGGTGCATTATTTTGCACTTCTTTAAATTGAACCTCAGCTGCCACACCTCAGATCATTTCTCAAGCTTCCCCGGGTCCCTCCTCATTTTCTCCACCCCATCCAGATTATCTATCCTGTTGCAATCATTGGTGTCATCTGCAAATGGGCGGACATTTCCTTCCAGCCCTTCTGCTATGTCCCTAATGAAGACATTAAACAGGACTGTCCCAAGGACTGATTCCTGAGGTACCCCACTGGTCACCCCCTCTCCCCAGATTGGATCCCATTAACCACCACCCTCTGCCTCCTGTCCGTTAACCAGTTCTTAACCTAGTTTACTGACTTGAGGCCCACACCCAGACTACCCATTTTAATAATCAGCCTTCTATGTGAGATGGTGTCAAAGGCCTTGCTGAAATTGAGGTAGGGGATGTCCACCACTCCCCCCAATTAACTTCCTTCATTACCCAATCAAGAAAAAAATCTATCAGATTTGTTTGACACGATCTCCCCAATGTGAATCCATGTTGCCTTGGATCCTGGGCACCGTTTGCTTCCAAGTGTCCCGCTATTTTTTCCTTAAGCAGTGTCCACGAGCTTACCCACCACTGAGGTGGCACTAACTTGCCTATAGTTTCCAGCCTCCTCCCTGCCACCACTTTTGTGTAGAGGGACCACACATGCCCTCCTCTAATCCTATCCTCTGGAACCACTCCTGTGTGGAGTGACTTGGTGAACAGGGCTGCTAGAGGTGCTACTAGCTCCGTTTGCAGTTCCCTTAATATCTTTGGGTGTACTGTATGCCATCTGGCCCCATTGCTTTGTCCACCTTCAGTTTTGTGAGCTCCACCAGTACTCTTACCTCAGTGAAAGGGCCCATGTCCACCTTGTCAGCAACTTATATAACAAGTACAACAAGACTTGTACAACAATGTTACTTTCCTAGAAATATTTCACTATCTGTAACTGAATCTATTAGTATCTGGACAGAAAAATGTGTCTTGACACAGTTGGCCTTCAAAGTGAGGATCTTTGTTCTGTGTTTCAAATCTGCCATTGCCCAAGTTCCTGTACTCCTCGTCTACCACTTGCACCACTGCTAGCTAGGTGTGTACCTTAAAGACACTATTATAAAAGAAAACTAGAAATCTTCAAGAAATAAGTATTCATTTTACAATAATCATTTTGTTTATACTGAAAAAAAGATAAGTTCCCTAAAAACAACATTATGTTCTGCAACTGTATCAATGTGCAGAAATGTCAAATAGTGTTCACCCTGATGCCCAAATTACCTGGGGGAACCCATCTTCAAAGTTAATGTTATTACAAATATAGCTTGAAACTGCTGCATTCATTATATTTTTAATACACAAATTAAATGCATTTCTATAACTGTTTTATGCATTTGTAAATTCCTCATTTCAAATATTTCACCAGGTGGTACACAACACACTCTTATTTCATGAACGGTCATTGAAATCTTATCACCGTGTCCTAACTCCATAATCGCACTTCTTAACTATAAATTAGGAGGCATGAGACATTAAGACATTAGCTTCTTTGAAAAGGCTAATCCGATATTTGCAAATAGCCTTAACCTGTAATTAGCTTTATGTAGTTTCTCTCGATAAAACAAAAATAAACTAAACCCTTGTCCTTGTGAAAGGCAAACTTAACTCTATCTCTCCAGCTCCCTCTCTCCCTCTTTCCTTCTCTCTCTCTCTGTAAGTTCTTATTATGGCAAAAAAAATTATACCTATACCTATAAAATTCATTTTCGAGTACCCTTTCTTCTGTCTTGTAAGGTGCCTTTTCCTCCATGTTGAGTCAGCTTTAGCATTTTTTTAGATGTATAATAAAAAGTACTGAGCATCTGGTTCCTACAAGGCTTTTATTAATATTCTCATCTGTATTTGGACATCCTACCATTTAACCCTGCTTTTCTTCTGACTAAAATCAACTAGTAACCAACCAGAACATGGGAGAATCAGGGCTAACTCCAGACCATACCTGAGAATAAAATTAAATGTGGCACCTAAGAATAAAAGTCCTATAGATTTGTAACTGAATCAATGATAAACAAAGAACCTTAGAAGACTGTCGCCCCTTATAGATTTGCACCAGAGTAACCCTAGATGACACTTCCCCTAACAGATTTTTACCTGGACAACAAATTAACTCTAAGTATCAATTCCCCTAATAGAGTTTCACTAGAGTGACCCTAGGTGACAGTTCCCCTTATAGAGTTTCACTAAAATAATCTTAGGTCACAGTTTCTTTAATAGATACATAGAAACATAGAATCTGATAGCAGATAAGGACCACATGGCCCAACCAATCTGCTCAGATGTTCCCCAGAATAACCCCTGGTGACAGTTACCATAATAGAATTTCACCAGAATACCCCAGGTGACAGTAACCTAGTAAATTTTCACCAGAATACTCATAGGTGACAGTTTTCCCTAGTATATTTTTTACCAGAATACACCTGGTGACAGCTCACATGTAGATTTTCACCAAAATAACTAGGCAATAGTTCCCCCTTATCACCTGGAACATCAAATAACCCCAAACGACAGTTCCCCTGATAGATTTTCACCTGGACCACTGAATAACCCTGTCTGGGAGATCCCTCTTATAGATTTCCACCTTAGCCACCTCTCAGTCCTCCACCTTCACCATCCCTTAAACTTCCCTCTTTCGAAAGGCTGCTGTTTGAGCCGCTCAGTAATCCATGTAGATCCCTTCCAATCTGAACCCTCTTCTAATGTACCCCTCCAGTAGTCACTGATTTGTATGGAATATTAACACCGCTTTCCTTTCTCCTCTTCATAGTGCATGTGTGTAAAAAGGAGCAAGCCTTAACATCTGTAACTGTCATTGCCTTACATGATGTACAGTATGAATCATCTTCCACTGGTACCACGAACTTGCATGTGCATAAAACTTGCTTTTCTGTATCCTTTAGAGCTAGCTCCTGTATCTCCTATTATAACGTCTGGTTTGGGGTTGATGCAACCCTAAACCAGTGTGCTGAATTCTCTGTTACACACGAGTGTGACATCTAGGGATATAACGGCATACAGGTTTCATGGTATACCGCAGTATAAGAAGTCACAGTATGGAAAGAGTGGCCAATTTCTGATAAAATAAAAAATGTACTTCACAGTATGTAGCGTTTTTCAGGCCTTTTAACTAGTTTTTTGGGGGTGTTTTTAGGAACTGCCACTTCTGTGCCATTTCTTCCTGACACAAGAGTTTGAGACATTATTTTGTACAAATTACCTGTCATGACTATCATACTGTCAACTTCTGCTACAGTGACTTCTTTAGTGACCTTATACATGTGAGTAACAGAGATCAGGCACTCACACTCCTGACTTTGCTGTGAGAGAACAGTCCCTCACAAGAGGAACTAGTAATTATTAAAACAAAAAACACAAAACATATAATATGGGCAGCAGCATATTATTTTTTTTTACATGCTGTGTCTGATACCCAAAAAACACTTTTGCTTCATTCTCCAGAACTATGTGGTATCGCACACCTCAAGTGTATAAAAAAACACTGCTACCCATGCATTATTCTACATGCACTGCACTATAAACAAATCACTTTCGTGCACCTTGCTGTACCAAGAGCTCCAGTCTTATGCGAACATGAGATATTATATCTTATCTGTCCATCCTGCCTGATGGAAATTTCAAATGAATAATAAGGGGCTTTAATTATTTTCATCAGAATCACTGAATGAAGGCAGGGATGTCAGTTTCCTTACCCAAAAGGAGTATGAACTACAGTTTCACAGGAAAAAGTCATCACGCATTCAATCACCTATTCGTTCTACCTCTATTATAATGCGGGCTGAAAAGCTTACAACGGGGCGGATCTTGCATTTGGGTTGCAGCAGCTTCCCAGTAAACTTGCCTGTAACAGCATCCATCAGCTGGGGAAAGCTCGGCCCGTCATGATTTTGGTTGGGCGCAGCAATAGATCGTGGTCTCTCTCTCTCTCGCTACCGCTAGACAGCCGGCAGCAGCTCAGCCCTTCGGGAAGAATCACAGTCCCTTCTCCCTGCTAGTTCCATGGGAAACCACCGGACAACGGTGCTGCCTGAACCAAAAGTACGGTTCTTCCTGGAGACGGAGAAAACCTGGGGAACAGACCGGGGTATTATTATTATCACCGGCTTTATCCGAAAATGCCCCCCAGCTAAACGTTTTTGCCTTCACCACTGCCTGTAAAACACCACCAGTCGCCAGACCCCCTCCCGCCGACCGTTGCTGCCTGCAGCCCTGTACCGTATAACTAGCCCCGTCAAGCAGCTGCCTTCTCCTCTCCGCTTCAGCGCTTCATCAGCTCTGCTGCTGCTGCCGGCTGCCTCGAGCTCTCATGTTGCCGGCTGCCACAGCCTCCCAGAGCGAGCTGACAGCGTGACGTCACTCACTCCAGCAATGTCCCACCTGCATCTGCAGAGAGAGGTGCGAGCCGAGCGCTCGGAGAGGCACGCGCTGACCCGGGTTGACAGCTCCTGTCAGATAGCTGGCTAACGTCCAGCGGTTGACACGCCCATTGTCCAATCAAACGCGGCTCGAGGGGAGGAGGGCGAGAGGGGGAGGTTACTTCCTATGGACGACGGTATGCGCCCTCTAACGGTGTGACACGAGGTAATGCCAAGACAGGAGGGAATATTTAGAAAATATAAAATAAAACTGGGTACCTAGAGTCGATTATACTATACTTTAGGGCAACATAACATCTTACCACCCAGAACCAGTGGTGTGTAGCTAAGCAGTGTTTCCCAAATTTATTTGGCATTTTATATGAAACTCGAGGGCAATTTGCCCGTGTTTTCGTGTACAGTGCATAACAGATAAGGACCCCTTGGCCCGCCTAGTCTGCCCATGTCCCTACCTATTGGGAAAGCTGCAGATACTGGTTAACCAACAGCCTACTTCCTCCTACCCCCCACTAGAATTGTCTTATGTCTGTCCGATGCATTCTTGACTTCTCCTACTGGTTTTGACCCCACGACCCCTTCTGTAAGGCTGTTCTATGTGTTCACCACCCTCTCCCTGAAAAATACTTCCTCAGGTTGCCCCTGAGCCGTCTCCTACCACCACCATCTTCAAATTGTGCCTCCTTGTTTTTGCACATCTCTTTTTCTGAAAGATGCTACCCTCCTGGACTTTGTTGATTCCCTTGAGGTACTTAAACGTTTGTATTCTTACCCCAACAGTCATTTAGCATCAATAACTTTTTTGTACTTAGCTGGCTAGGTGCAACTGTCCAGAAGGTGTGCCTTTAAGTGATATTTAAATGATCTTAGGGCGAAGCCAATCAAAAGATAGGAGGGGGTGTGAGCTGACTGAGAGCTGTTGAAGGCTTCAGAATTTTTTCTCCACTGGACTGAGCAATATTGCCTTTGAGGTGTCTCCCAAGTTTCCTTGTTGGCAGTGCTTAGCTGGGTAAAGTTTCCTTATAAATTACTGTGAAAGTTTTACTTTTTCAGTAGCGCCACGCAATTTTTTTATTTTTAGCGGGACCGTGCTATTTTGACTTTATTTTTACTGTGACTATTTAGTTTAAAGCCTTATTTTATCACAGGTGATTATTTTCCATGGTTTCCTTCATTTTGGGGCAAATTCTTGTGGGAACCGGCAAATTTGGGACATTTGTCTTGTTTTTTACCTCAGACCTCACAGGGTTTATTGCAAGGCACCTGCAGTGGATTTCAAATTTAAACAGTGCCTGGGGGTTTCTCTCTAGATTGGCAATTATGAGGAAACCTTTTTTGTTATATTACTGGACCTTGGTATCATCTGTGTCAGGACTGTCTGTAAGGGTCCAGCAGCCACCTGTGCACAGTTGAGTATTACTGGGTTTGTATTAAGATTGGCACTGGTATAGATCCCAGTTATACAACCAAAAAAAAAGGCACTAGTAATAGACTGGTTTGCTTTGCTTAAATTGGCAAACATAGCAGACAAACCTTTGATTATTATGGCTGAGGATAAAGCAAAGGCTTCCAACGAGGGGCCATTCAAAAGTACTAATACAAGCAGAAGTGCTGAGGAACCCTCCAGATCCCAGCCAAAAAATAAAGCTTCCAAAGATGAAGTTCCTCACAAATTGAAAAAATAATAAGAGTGACGAAAAAAGGAAGCGTGATCAAGCCTCTGATGAAGTGGCTAAAAAGAAACTCTGTCAAGATAAACATGTTCCTGTTGCTCTTAGGAAAGCCAATAGCGAGACAACAGGCAGCTTAAAGCATACAGAAAAAACAAAACACAAACTGCATAGGTTCTTCTGTCAGTGCAAGATATGGAGAAAGCATGGCAACTGTTTCAGACCCTTCAAAAGATGGGGTCCTCAATTTACTGGGGCTGGCAAGCGCTCTTCCACAGTTCTCTCTTCGGGTGATGGAGATGATGATCAATTTTATGATACCCCTGACATGGATTTTGAGGGCCTTGAGCCCCAGGAGTCCCCGGACTCTCATCTTGTGGATCCTCCTGGTGACCACAAGGATCCTTCCTCTATGTTTACATTTATACAAAATGTGCTGGACACCCTGGACCTTCCTACACAGGAGCCCAACCAGGATGTCGATGAAAATGAAGATTATAGGGAGATGAAGGGTCTTTTATCCTCAAAGACTCTGGTCGTCCCTATCTGTAATGCATTTAGAAAAACCTACCATGAAGGTGCTTCAACACCCCACTTCAGTATCAGGGGTTGATAAGCGGCTTGAGAGAAAATATAAATTGTCTAAAAATGGTACCGAGTTCTTGTCTGCACACCCTAGCCATGAGAGTATAGTGCAGCAAGCAGCTTGTGAAAAAGCTGGAGTCTCCTTGTCCCCCTCTCCCCCTGACAAGGATTCCAAGAAAATTGACTTTATAGCAAAGAAAATGTATGCCACAGCTTCCCTGCTTCTCAGACTTTCTTCTTACATGGCATTAACAGCCAAATATCAGAAAGCCCTTTGGAAATCTGTCCAGGCTATCGCCTGCAACGGATCAGATTCTATGGTACAGGAGCTGGTGGATAGGTCAAAAACTACCCTGGAAGCTACTATGTACCAATTCCACATGGCAGACTGCAAGAATGATGCAGCCTCTAGGGTGATGGCCCACGCCATCTCTCTGAGACGCTTCGCCAGGCTTAGAACAACCAGTCTGACCACAGACACTCAGAACAAGGCCATGGATTTTCCCTGTGATCAAAATATGTTGTTTGATTACAGAACCACTGATCACATGAAAAAAGACGATCAGTACAAGGTCTCCTGGCAGAACCACTCATCCAAGCCTAAGTCCACCACCCTCAGAGATCCCATCCCAAGGGTGGTAGGAGCAGAAGTTTTGTTCTCAGGCCTTACAATCCCTGTCCCCAATCTGACTTTGACCAGTACAGGGGGTCTGTCAGAGGAAGGGGAAGAAGGGGCCAAAGAAGAGCCACCACTACCCAGCCATCTGCCTATCATTCTAAGTCCTGATGTGAGTGTCCAGGTTGCCTTCCTGCTTCCGGTTGGAGGCAGACTCTCCCACTATCTTCAGCACTGGTCCCTCATCACATAGGACAAGTGGGTGCTGGAGATAAGGGAGAATGGTCTGTCATTACAGTTTAAGCAGCTGCCAGACCTCAAGCATACCCAGGTATCAAGACCTCTGTCCCCAAAACAGATATCATTGTTGGAAATGGAAGTACAAAACCTTCTGGCTTTAAGAGCAGTGGAGAGGGTCCCCACCCATGAGAAGGGCAAGGGCCTCTACTCCAGGTATTTTCTGACACAAAAGAAAACTGTGGAGAGGCGACCTATTTTAGATCTCAGATATTTAAACAAACATCTGAAAAAAAACAAATTCAAAATGGTCACTCTGTCACTGGTCATACAGTCCTACAGCAGGGAAACTGGCTAGCCTCCCTAGACTTAAAGGATGCCTACTTCCACATACCCATAAGGAGATCTCACAGGAAGTTTCTCAGGTTCAAACTTCCTTTGGGTCACTATCAGTTCACTGGAATGCCCTTTGATCTGTCCTTGGCTCCAAGAGTCTTTACCAAGTGTCTCACAGTGGTAGCAGCACATCTCAGGAGACTGGGTGTTGCTCTCTGCCCCTATCTGGATGGCTGGCTCATAGCAGCAAAGTCTCCTTGCCAGGTCAAGGAATCTCTTTCCCTCTCAGAACACACTCTGGAGTCTCTGAGTTTCCTGGTAAATCTATAGAAATCTCACCTGGAACCCACCCATCTGCTCATCTTCATAGGGGCCCAGCTGGAGACTCAGAAGGGATATGCTTTCCTCCCACAGGAAAGAATTTAGAGTTTCCTTTCAGTGGCAGATTCTTTCACCTGGGGAGAGCCAAGACCAGCCAGACATTTCCTCAAACCTCTGGGACATATGGCCTCTATGACTGCAGCAGTCCCAGGGGTCATGTACAGGATGAGACTCCTGCAGGCCTACCTCAGTGCTCGCTGGTCTCAGAGAAGCAACACATTTTCGAAGTTGATAACTGTGTCAGAGCAGTTCCTCCAAAACTTGCTGTGGTGGAAGAACCCTGCAAATTTGCAGGCAGGGGTTCCCTTTCAAGCTCCTCTTCCCACAAAGGTGATCACCACAGATGCCTCCGTTTTGGGGTGGGAAGCTCATTTGGACACTGCCTCAGTAAGCAGCAACTGGATTCCCAAAGATTCACAGTTGCACATAAATCTTTTGGAACTCAGAGCAGTCTTACTAGCTCTCAAAGCTTTCACTCTCAGCATAGAAGGGCAGGCAGTTCAAATTCGAATGGACACCACTGCAATGTTCTACATAAACAAGCAGGGTGGTACCAGATCAGGAATACTCTGTTTGGAAGGTCTGAAGCTCTGGTCTCTAGCACTCTCCCTGGGAGTCAGCCTCTCGGCTATTCGCCTCCCAGGCAAACAATACTCTGGCAGATGCTGTAAGCTGCATCAGTCAAGGCCAGAGCGAATGGACGCTGAACAAACAAGTACTAGCCACAGTGTTCAGGTGGTGGGGCACACCAGATGTGGATCTGTTTGCCTCTCCTCTCAATTTTCAGCTTTCTCAGTACTGTTGCAAGCCCCCAGTTCCAGGAACACTTCCTCTGGATGTCCTGATCCTGGACTGGTCAGGGAGGTTCTTATACACATTTCCCCCCTCTCCCCTGATATTCAGGGTTTTGCTGAAACTCAGACAGTAGCCTGCATCGATGATCCTAGTGGCTCCGGACTGGCCCAGGCAAGCCTGGTACCCTCTCCTTCTTTCAATGTCCCGTCACAACAGGCCCATTCGCCTGCCTCCAACTCACTCTCTACTGACCCTTCCTCAGATGGGAGTGCAGTACCCAGACCTACACTCTCTTACCCTCAAGGCCTGGTTCTTGAGGAGTTAGAGTTTCCGTCCTCTCAGTACTCTGAACAGGTCCTTAGGATACTGAGGATGGCTTAAAAATGAACACTAAGAAGACTTATGCAGCCAAATGGAAAAGATTTTCCCTCTGGTGCAAGGGCAAAAAGGTCAAACCCCTGTCAGCTTCAGACCCTCAGCTGCTAGACTACCTGATACACCTACAGGTGTCAGGCTTGAAACCATCTTCACTCAAGCTACACCTGGCGGCAATTGCTGCCTACCTTTCAGTGGGAAAGAAGAAATTAGTTTCCCCCCCAACATTTTTAAACAGTTTTTCAAAGGCCTCTTGCACCTCCAGCCTCCAACCAGGGAGCCTGTTCCTCCCTGGAGCCTGAATCTTTGCATAGATGGGCTCATGAATCCACCCTTTGAGCCTACGTCCACAGCCCACATCAAGTTTATAACTTGGAAGACAGTCTTCCTGGTAGCTATTAAGTTTTCCAGGAGGATTTCAGAGCTACAGTCCCTGTGCTCTTATCTGAACTACATCATCCCTCGCAACAATAAAGTTGAGCTCAGGACAAATAGGAAATTTATGCCAAAGGTGGTTTCAGAGTTTCACTTGAACCAGTCCATTACTCTGCCTGTCTTCTTTGCTGAGCCATTCACTCCTGGTGAGCAAAAGCTCCACAGCTTGGATGTCAAAAAAGCCATTTTTCACTGCCTAGAGCATGCTAGACAGTTCAGAAGCTCTTCCACTCAGTTGGTCCTCACCTGTGGGAATGTAGGCAGAGGAAGACCAGCTACCAAGAGAATTATTTCTCATTGGTTGGTCCCTTGTGTTAGATTCTGCTATGAGAAAGCTAGTCAACAACCTCCAGTGGAGCTCAGGGCCCACTCTACCAGGGGCACTGTAGCTTCGCTTGCAGCAGCATGGGACATTCCCCTACTGGATGTCTGCAAAGCAGCTACCTGGAAATTTGTGCACGTCTTTGTGAAACACTACAGTTTGGATGTGCAGACCAGATCTGATGCCAAATTTGGCAGGGTAGTTCTGCAGAGCCTCTTTCCTAAGTAGGTTCTCTGCCCACCTTCCACTTGGTACTGCTCAGTAGTCTGCAAAAAAGTTACTGATGCTAAAGGACTCCTGGGGTAAGAAGAAAAAATTACTCGCCGCAGTAATCTTCTTTCTTCCAAGGGGTCCTTTAGCATCAATAAGCTCCCACCTTTCCTCCCCAGTTCACCTGTTGCAGAAGGGCTCATTATGTCACCCTTACCAAATTTGGAGTTTCTTATTGATGAATTTTTAGCTTGTGTTGCTGTTGTTTCTATTGCCACTTTTTTGAATCCTGTTGATTCTTTTTCGGGGCATTTGCCCTCGTTTTTCCTTGAAAAAATTCTGAAGCCTTCAACAGCTCTCACTCAATTCATACCCCCTCCTGTCTTTTGATTGGCCTGGCCCAAAGCTCCTTTAAATATCTCTTAAAGGCACACCTCCAGGGCAGTTGCACCTAGCCAGCTGAGTGCAAAAAAGTTATTGATGCTAAAGGATCCCTTGGAAGAAAGAAGATTACTGTGGTGAGTAATTTTTTCTCATGTCCCCCCTCTTCCTCCTTTACTCGAGGCTATACATGTTAAGCTCCTTCAGTCTCTCTTCTTATAGCTTCTGGTGCAGACCCTGCACCATTTTAGTTGCCCTCCTCTGGACTGCCTCCATTGTGTGTATGTCCTTGCGGAGATGGGGTCTCCAGAACTGCACACGATACTCCAGATGGGGCCTCACCAACTGTCTGAACAAATGGATAACAACTTCATGTTTTCTACTGGTGATGCCGCTCCCTATGCATCCCAGTATCCCCCCAGCCCTCCTTACTGCCTTCTCACATTGCTTGCCTACCTTTAGGTCATCTGATGTGACTACCCCCAGGTCCCTTCCATTTTTGTTGTTGTTAGTAACATCCCCCGTGTACTCTGTCCCTGGGTTTTTGTTTCCCAGGTGCATTATTTTGCACTTCTTTGCATTGAATCTAAGCTGCCATATTCTTGACCATTCCTCCAACCTTGCCAAGTCCCTTCTCATCCTTTCCACTCCCCCTTGTGTATCAACCCTGTTGCAGATCTTTGTGTCGTCTGGAAAGAGGCATACTTTTCCTTCCAGTCCCTCCACAATGTCACCTATAAAGACATTAAAGAGGACCGGTCCCAATATTGAATCCTACAGTACCCCACTAGTATCCCCCCTTTCTTCAAAGTGGACTCTGTTTACTATTACCATCTGCATCCTGTTGTCCAGCCAATATTTTACCCAGGTTACCACCCTGGTACCCACTCCTAGGCTGTCTAACTTGTTTACTAATCTTTTGTGTGGGGCTGTGTTAAATGCCTTGCTAAAGTCTAGGTAGGCCACATCAACAGCCCCTCCCTAGTCTATTACTTTGTTCACCCAGTCAAAAAAGTCTATTTGATTCGTCTGAAATGACCTTCCCGCTGTGAATCCATTTTGCTTTGGGTCCTGTGCCCCGTTGGCCTCTAGGTACTAAACAATTCAAATGTTTTTTATGGAAGCTGAATTGCTGAAGTTTATTATATAACCAATACAAGTATATAGGAAGAATTTCCCTGACAATGGCTCCATTCCCTGTAAAATACAGGAATCCCTGAACACCTGGATTGGGAGCAGTGAGCTAGGAAAATAAAATCTGCAAGCCAAAACCCTTTGGTGCCTTTTTAACACCCCATACCTCTCAACCTCTTGCCTCAGAAAATAGGGATAATGACCAAAATTAGGGACACATCAGGAAAAAAAAATATTTTCAGCCCAAGAATCAAGACTAGTTCTAGGCCTAATGGCACCCCAGGCAGTAATATTTATGGTGTCCCAGCTACCACTCTCACTGCCCCCTCTCCACCCTTCTTTCCCACTATGCATCCAAAAAGTGGGGTGAATCTTTCATGAATACAAGTGTAATGACAATAGGTTTGATTTTATATGAATACTGTATGTTTTGCATTTCAAGCTGACCTCTGCTTATACATTCTACTTAAATGCATCCCTTCCGTGCTGGCACCTCAAACAGCTGCTTGGTTCACCTGTGATTAACATTGCCTCTGCAAGAAGCTGTGTACAATAGATAGAATAATGCATGGAGTAGTGTGCATAACAAGAATTTTACATACACCTGAGCTGCTGGACACTACATAAACCTCGAGAGCGAAGCATCCAACATGAGGGGTGTGTGTAAAATTCAAGTTTTACATACTACCCCATGCCTTGTTTTACATAATTGCTGTGGAACGTTTTTTCACCACAGCAATAACATAAATAAAAATTGATCTCCTAGCCGGTAGCAGTGGTCGAGGTGAAGCAGGAAGACCAAACAAAAAAATTGCTCGCCAGTTATTGTATGTATTTAATGTAATATCATTGTCTAAATGAAAACTAGACTGTAACACCAATGCCCAGCATTGATGTCTGACATTACTTTATGATTCTATCACACTTCGTTTACAAAAATGTTAAATTTAGGGGAGAGATAGAAAATTTCTGAGATAAAATCAAACAGTTGAGAGGTATGTGCCATCTTCCCCCATCATAGACTGCCCGTATTTGTTACCCAGGCCCCTGGCACATGCCATATTGTACTTCAGTAGACAGTGCATAATAAGAGTGAAAAATGTGGCACTACTTAGTTTGATACATTTAATATTATTCTTAATTCATAAACAGAGATATTATAACACCAGTAGGAGTGGCTGTGAGGCAGTAGGACTAACCAAAATCAATGGCAAGGGCCCAAAATACTGTCCTCCTCTTCATTCAACTTGTAAGCTGTGTTTTATTTGGTGTATGAGTTCTTACACTCCTGCCCAGAATCTCTCTATCTCATGTGGAATAGATTCTGTTCCATACTGTGGCATTTGCATGAAGTTAGAGCTGAGCTGTCTGTCCCACATCAGACAAGGTCCTCATTTTACCAAATGGATCCCCCCCTCTGTCTTGTGCATTGTGATTCATTCTTACATCTCTGGACTGTCTCATAAGGAGCAATGGTGGAGCTTGGTTTGGGTGGGGTGTTAATCAACCAAGGGCTCCAAGATGGCAGTGAGTGCCAAATGAAAAATTTGACATGGTCTGCAGCATAATCAGTGCTTTGGTCTGCTATGGTTTAAGTCTATTTACTTTATTTGTTTAGTTTATTGGTAATGTTTTGACTATAGGAAAGGTACACTGATCTGTGACAGTTTATTTCCAGGTGTGGCCTGATGTGAAGGGGGGAGGGTTACATTGACCTGTTTTACTGACTGGGGGAATGTTGGCCAGAACACCATGAAAAATACCCTATTCTTATGATTAGTGCCAAAGGTGATGAAGTGGGACCTCCGTTTAATGTCTCATCTGAAGAGCAGAACCTCTATAGTGCAACCGCTATCTTCTCTGGCTCCCGCTGGGCTATGGAATACACTTATATGTAAGTCACCGTGGATACTTTAGGTACCTTTACAAAGTGATAGCCTGAATATTAACATGCAGAGCTGCTTTACTTGAGTACAGGCAGTACTGAGATTCTATTTAACCTACATATTTTGGCTTATTGTGCAGTGCATCGACCTGTGTCTGCCACTCATTTCATCCTTAAGTGCCCCTATATTGTTGCATGGGATCTAAGAAAGGTCATTAAGCTAGGTACTGTGTGGTTAGGTCCCAATTTACACTCATATAGCGACACCTGATTAACGCTGGCAACTGTGATCTTTTTCCCCTAGTCTTCCACTAGGACAAGGCCGACGGACAGGGAAAACAGCCACTAATATAAAACAAGGGGTTTCTCCCACAGGCACCTACCCCAAATTTCCAACTTAATAACTGATTCCACTAGGAGATATACTGGTCTTCCAACAAGGCCCCAGAATACTCTTTATACAACTATGACACCACTTGCCTTAAGACCTGCTGGACTAGTAACTCACTGGATTTTCTCCCAAATAGGGGTGTACTCCTGGCCCTCATATACCCTCTGTCTCTCCTCTGGGTGGAGATGTGCTTAGGGGAAGGACTTCTTGACCCCATGAGGCAAAATCTCTGTGACCCTGAGCCTTGTGGTCATTACTACTGGACCTCTCCCACAACTAAAAATGAAAGCTCACTGCTTTTACGAGTTGGTAAAGCGTGGCTCCTATTACGTGGTGATCCACGATGCATGCAGAAGGCTCCACAGCCTCTTGAAACCTTCAATTAGGCAAGTGTTAGCTTGACTACTTGCTCTTCTTCAGCTCCATGAAGGAGACATTCAGCCTAACCCGAGGCCCCCTATAGACAATTTTCTTGTATCTACCCCCCAGGATCCTCACTGGGCATCATCAAAAGGCTTAAGGATAGTGCACATGAACGTTTGCAGCCTTAGACCTAAAACCCACGAGGTCCAAACCTGTCTTAACCTTTACAAGCCAGACATCCTTGCAATCTCAGAGACCTGGCTCAAGGCCCATATTCATGACCACGAGATCATGATCCTTGGGTACAATACCTTCAGATAGGACAGGGCAGGAAAGAGAGGGGGAGGGGTCCTAATCTATATGAAAGACAATCTAAATGTGAGTCTACTAAAGCCCAACTTTGGTAGCTACTAGGACTATCTTCTTCCGTCTAACCCTTGGTAATGCTAAGCATCTCACCATCGGCTATGTCTGTAACCCTCCTAAGAATGCCCAACTTGCTCTTGAGGGTATCACCAAATTGGTTGGCAGCGAATTAACCAATGAACTCCTAATAATGGGAGATTTCAACCTGAACTGGGCCACCGGCCCCAACAAGGTCCTCAAGGGTGCGATCCAAGATACAAACCTGGAACAGGTCATCTCTCTACCTACCAGGCTTAATTATAAAACAGGGAACCATACTACTCTTGACTGGGCTCTGGTATCTAACTCCCTCAACATACAGAAAGCAGGTATATTGGCTGACACCATTAGTGATCACTCCCCAATATTCTGTATTTGGAAGAACAGAGCACCAAAGATTCCCCCCAGGATACTCACAGTGTGTGACTTCTCCAATTTCATGCCAGCAAAATTTAATGACTACCTAAGTAGCCTGGACTGGAGCCCGATTAGGCTCCTTCCGACATTGGACAAGGCCCTTACCTACTTCCAAAATTCACTCCTCAATGCAGCATTTCTATTTGCCCCTTTCAGAAAACTTCGTACAAAAGAGGCTGCCATAAATGAATCTCCCACTCCATCTCAGATGAAAAGAAGGGACAAGGCTTGGAAGAAATTCCCACCTTCCTGCAGACCTGGTTACTTACAAAACCTTAAATAAATGTAAGCTAGACATCAAACTTGCCAAAAAGGAGTATGTAACCTGCCTCCAGTGGTTCACACTGGGGAACCCTAAGCTTTTCTGGGCACAAATCAACGAACTGCTTAAGGGCAACTCCAAGGAGGCACAAGGTCAAATTGAGGTACAAGGACAGTGTATCAGTGATTGCCAGCTTAAAGCCTCAGCAATTAACCACCACTTCACCAACCTTGATGCATATAAGGTAGGGCTACCAACACCCATGCCTGTACAGACCTTTGATGAATCCCCCTGTCTGAACAGACCCCAATTTCACCTGAGAATGGTCAAGGTGAGCGAGGTCTATAAACTTCTGATAGCCCTCAAACACAAAGGCTCTGGTGGCCCAGATGAAATCAGCCAGAGGCTACTCCAGGAAGGTGCACTGTCCCTGGCCACACCTCTGACCTGGATCATCAACAGGTCTTTACTTGAAGGGTACATTCCATACCAGTGGAAGGCTGCCAACGTGGTCGCCATTTACAAGGGTGGCTCTCGTGAACAAATTGGCAATTACAGGCCCATCTTCCTGCTGTGTACCCTGGCCAATTTGCAAGAAAGACTAGTTTATGGGCAAATGAGAGACTGCCTGGAGCTCCACCAAATCCTAGCCCCTTCACAGCATGGCTTTCGGGCAAACCATGGAACAGACACGGCACTCATCAAACTCACAGTGGACCTATTCAGGGCAATGGATGAGGGCATATTGACGGGTGCTATCTTCATAGACCTGTCCAAGGTATTTGACCTTGTGGACCACAACCTTCTTCTTACTAAGCTTCAAGGCATTGGTCTTGATGCCCAGGCCCTAAACCGGTTCAAGAGCTACCTCTCAGGCTTCTCCCAGAGGGTCATTTGGAAGGGAGAGCTTTCCACCCCTTTACCCATCAAGGAGGGTGTGCCTCAGGGCTCAATTCTTGGCCCCCTCCTGTTCTCTCTCTCTTCACAAATGACCTAAACCAGCACTGTGGGGGTAGCTCAGTAGTTCAATATGCAGACGATACTGTCATCTTCCGAGCCAGGTCCACACCACATGATCTGGGCCCTCTCCTACAAGGGGACCGAAACACACTCGAGGCCTGGCTCACATCAAGCAGAATGATCCTCAACACAGCAAAAACAAAAGCCATGCTGTTTGGTCCTAGATCCCTTGGCCAGGATCGGACCAATTCCCTAAAACTTACTACCCTTGGGGATAAACAAATAGATGTAGTTGACAACATAAAATACCTAGGGATAACTATTGATCAGGGTCTCACCTTTAAGCCCCACATTGACCAGGTAACAAGGTCTATTCACGTCAAACTTGGCACCATGTACAGGATAAAAAAACAACTTATCCCAGAGGCTAGATGAGCAATCGCCCCCAGTGTCCTTCTACCCACATTAACCTATGCTGCCCCGGTAATACAGGGCATGGCAAAGGGCAAGGTTAGCAGGCTTCAGGTCCTGTACAACAAGGCCATGAGGTTTGTGATAATGTGCCAACCAAGAAGCCACCCCTGCATCTCACTAGCCCAGCTGCAATGGCCTTCTTTTGAGGCTCGTCTACAGTATCTCCTGCTCTGCTATGCATACAAATTGCAGAGCCCAGTGGCCCCACCAAGCCTAACAGGAATAATCATGGCTAAGCCTAACCCTCGAATGCTCAGGACCTCGGGTCGGTCCCTACTGGCAATCCCCAGAATCAAGGCTTACAAGGGAGGCAATTCCTTCGCTCTCACAGCCCCTAAACTGTAGAACACTCTCCCACCTCTAGTACAGGAAGCCCCCTCGCTACCAATCTTTTGCACTCGGCTTAAGTCCCATTTATGCCAGCCCACCAGCACAGCGGTTGGACTTCTGCTTGTGACACCGGCGACCCAGGTTCGGAAATGGACCCGAGTCACCGGAGGGCCAGCCGTGGGGAGAAGGATTGAGCATCCTACAGACAGCTCTCCTTCTCCGGGGGGGGGTGGGGAAGTGTCCGGTGCACGAAGGATCCCTAGTGGAGGTGGGGGGTCCCACAGCACCAGTGCTCACACTCAAGGGAGGCGGGGCAGATGCTGGATGTCATTGCACGTCCCCGCCTCAGAGGAAAAACTAGAAAATGGAGGGCAAGCCTCCATCTATATGAAGCCCTCCCCCAGGCTTCAATTAGCCACTGCTGCCACACTCCCTACCAGATACTAGTCACTCGGTGCCGGAATTGAGGGGACCGGCGCCAGGGCCCCGCCTTCTGGGGGGTAAGCTGGGGGTAACCAGGAGTAGTGACACTTGGCAGCTGGTGGGAGCTTTGGGGGGCCATGACCAGGGCAGAGACAAGATGGAGGCTCCCGGAAAAATGGTAAATAAAAAAAAATAAAAAAAAGTCCCATTTGCTCAGGACAAGCTCATGCCACTGTGAGGGTATATGATAATCACCCCCCGATCCTAATCACAACACCCATCCCCCCATCTTCTCACCTTAACCTACATTAAATCATGCCTTAAATCCTTAAATCCTTAAATCTTTCAAGTGTTGCACTTATGGTCTACAATTTGAATAATTGCCTGTACTGTTATCCTCATTATCTTGTCTACTTCTAGTAACCCTGTATCAACTGACTGTATATATTGTATTGCTTCTGGATCACCTGTATGTATTGTATTGCTTCTGTCCCCCAGGTCGCCCCTAAAAAGGGACCTCCGTGGGTCCAGTGGGCCAACCCAGTCATCAAAATTTAATTAATAAATAAATAAGTAAATTCCAGCTCCTGCCCTGACCTCTGCTTTGAATCTAGATAGTTTTGAGTTAGGTTTCTTCCATGTGAACTCTGTTTTTTCATCTCTGTAGAACATTGTATTTCCCATAGTCTTTAGTGTGTATTATCCTGTAACATACAGTGGCACCAGCAAAGATGCAATGCACCAATGCTGCAGTACACTGCAGGGAACAATGTAATTCAATGGCAATCAAGCCCTTTTGTCATGCACCATTTTGTGACATGTCATAATGCAAGTTACTGTATTGCATCGCGGCTGGCTCTGCTGTATATAAATATTGTGGCATATTAAATATTATTTTTATATAAAACACAACAAAAGAAATTGGGCACTCACCACCTCCATTTAAAAAGCACCACTCTTAACCACATTTATTAATAAAATAAATATATTTTATTTAGTGCCAAAAGGTAAACAACTATGCTGCCTAATATGTTTCTGATAAGCAGTCCTTCATCAAAGGCATATATTCCAGCATACAATGATGTCTTAAATACCCCCTCTGACATCATCTATCCACATCACAGATGATGTCATAGGGTTGGGGTATTTTAGACATCATTGTATGTTGGAATCTATGCCTTTGTTAAAGGACTGCTTGTGTAAAATGCATTAGGTTGCATAGTTTTTTATCATTCAGCACTATGTAAAACATACTTATTAATAAATGTGGTTAAGAGCGGTGCTTTTTAAACGAAGGTGGTGAGTGCCCGATTTCTTTTGTTGTGTTTTATGTTTTTTTATTATGGACACCCCATCCCAGTGCGATTCCTTTCTGTGAATGGTGTTGTTTTTATATACTTCAGCATTTCTGTGACTGACTCATTTCAGATATAGATAGCCAGTGGTAAACTGGCAAGTCTGTGATCATTTTGCAAAGAGACAGGCTACAAAGTTACCATATTTAAAGCAAAGTTTTCTCATCTATGACAGAAGGGGTGGGTCATTTACCCTTTGGTAAGGAGTACTGTACTGTGTATGAGTGGTGGCTCTAGTGGGATTCGGACCTAGAGATGCCCCAAGTGAGGTTGCAGTTGAGTGGTGGCAGCATACCAAGGGAACTCTTTCAGCCATCTGAAGGGTTGTGAAAACTAGTAGCAGTTGTAGGCTGAGTTCTGGGAAAGAAAAAGTCTGTGACGCACTGGTTGGCGGCAGTTGGGATCTGAAACAGATTGCCAATAATAAGTTTATCTGTTCAGTCACAAAACAGAATATACAAAAGGGGATCCTGTATATGCTACCATTTTTATTTTGTTGTAAATATGAGTAGATCACTTGAAGACACTGTGTTTGGGTCATGGTAGATGCACAGTGGCAGACCTTGAGGAGCTGTGCAACTGTAGAGGGCTTGTGTTGGAGGAGGATCAGCCCTGGGCAGACCTCATAGACCACCTTGAAAAAGTGACCAGGGAAGCAGTGCAAAAGTGATCACTGCTAGTGAAAGTCAAGAGACAGAGTCTAGGGAGAGTACAGATGAGCCAGAGCCTATAACTTGGGCAGCGCTGCAATCAGATCAGATACAAATGATGCAGCTGGAGCTCGCCCTGGTTAAGACAAAGGCAGATGCAGAGCTGCAGTGGACAAAGTTGGAAGCTGAGGAGTGGGAAAGGCAGTGCCAGCATGAGATCCAGCTAAGGACTTCCGGTTGCGTCATCAACCTGCATGGTGGCTCGAATCCCAAGCTCTGTGCCCAAGACGACCCTCACCCTCCCCCCCCCGTAAAACCACTTAAATGCTGGCAAAACAAACCAAAACACTAATGCCGAAGGGGAACAGACATAGAGGATGCTCACAGACTGAGAAACATGCGGAGATGGAGCCGGAGGGAGACAGATTGTGATCCAAGGCCTCTGACTCCGAACTATCACAGGCCTCAGCCGATATCAACCACCAGGATCCTGCATCCCAAAATCTAGGCAATTTCCAAGCTCCAAGAAAGCGGGTAAAACTGGACACCATATACACTGAGCTGTTAAGTTTTCGAGTGGAAAAGAAGAGCAACTATATGGGGAACTTAAGAAGAATGTAGAATTACTCAAACAACGGGTAGATGATTCAGAGAGACAAATAACTGTGGTAGAGAACAGATTAGACAACCTAGAACAAGCAATCCAAACCATACAAGAAACCCAACTCCAAATACAACATAGGCAGGAAGACTTAGAAAATCGTGCCCGTAGAAAAAATATAAGGGTATACGGAATACAAGAAGGGGCAGAGGGACTAAATATAACAGAGTTTTTGTCTATTGTGTTACATATGGCCCTTGAACTCCCTGATGACATGGAACTGGAATTGTGCCAGATGCACACCCACAATCCATCATAGCGCGTTTTCTCAAATATACAATTAAAGAACGTGTCCTATTTACAGTGTGGAGAAAACAGAAAATCTTTTATGGCCAAGATCGAATATATAATGACAACAATTATGCCCCTGACACTCCCCAGTCCGCAGAGAATACCAGCCTTTCTTTGCCATTCTCAAAGAAAACAAAATCAAGTTCACCACTTCCTTACCCTTCCAGGATGATTATACAATTCCCTGAGGGCAAAAAAGAATTTGATTCTCCAGAAGAAGCCAGAGCTGAAATCCTGCATCATGGCATACAAATACGAGACAGAACCCCAGACCCACCTAACTCCCAGAGAGTGGAGAGATGGCGAGAGGCGGCACAATCCAGAAACAAGACAGTGGAATCTAAAAGTCTCTCCAACACCGTGGTTAAAATGCTAGCTTTGTTTCGCCACACTGTAGTGGTCACCTGAAACCTTACTGGGGTTTGAGAGGTATTTCCTACAGAACTCTGTCCTGTAGCCAGGTTTGGTTTAGTTTTTGACTGTTCGGGCTATAGTATCATAAACTGCACAGCAAAATCTACGAGGTGTGGACTTTCCCTGAGAAGTCAGTCTATAATGGGGGAAGTTGCTACCAGTTTGCCCTCTTTCTTTCTGCAATAAAACACCTGAGAGCAGCGTTGCCTAGGAGGACTATATCTGTAAAACAAATGTGGGGATCCTCACCTAATAACATTGCCTCCAACAAATATGTCCCCTCCAGTGGCTTTTTAACTTTCTTCATGCAAGGTTTTACTAAGGGTCTAATGGTTTTATATGCTACCATATGGGTGAACCCAGGACAAAAATGGCTGATGCCAGAGAATGGACACTTAAAATTTCTTGAAGGACAAACCTATATGGTAGAGGGATGTATAATTTAGGAGCTATGTTGTACAAGTTTAATGGCCTAGGAGGGCCCCCCACTGGATAGCCTTGTATATTTAGTAGGGGCAAATTCTTAGTTAATCAAGATGTGTTTACTGTGTGGGGGTTCAATCTTGTAAATACCTGCTGGTTTCAAATGCCCCTCTATTCTATACCTGGGGAGAACTGAGAGACTAGATGATGGCCTTTACTAAGTGAACAACACCTGGTTAACAGAGCAGACGATCCTCTTTCCTGTTGTAACTACTGATCTTCACTTTCATCTTGGGCCCTGAAGCTATGCTTGAGACCATTCTGACACACTTACTACACCCTTTCCCACTGATTTGGTTCTTATATCAAAGTCTGCTTAGCTCTGTTTTTTTTTATGGTCCAATAGCGGACAGTTTATACCTGAACCAATTCCATTTTATTTGCCCTAATTATGGGGGCGATTGCAGCCACTGGGAGGCCCATCTGGTCAAGCTAGCTGGCTTACCTCCCCCTCTAGCAGCCATACACGATACTGCTCAGCATAGGAGAGAGTACATACTCTTCTCACTATCCGTGGAAGTCAAGACACATTTTGTAAATAGTTTACCTGCTGTACTGCAGGGTCTTATTTGGAAAGCCCAGTTGGTGAACAGATATCAGACTACATTTGATGCTCAGTTTGAGCGGATTGCTCCACCGTCCTTAACAAAAGTTATTTCTGATATCTTGAGGTGGACGTTTTAATTTTTTATTTATTTTACTTTCTGGTATAAAAAAGGACACAACACTAACTTTGTAAATAGACAGACAAATAAGTGGAGAACAACAGCTGTGATTTGTTGGAAACTAATCATGATTAATGAATGAAATGGGCATCTGACAAGGCACTTGGGGGCATCAGGGAGGGATACAGGGATGGGGCAACTGCTGCTGAAGGACATGAGGGTGCAAATACATACATGGACCCTTTTAAATTATTTTAAAAATGGATAAGACATCTTTAATACTTTCCCTGAATATCACCGGGATCCATTCTCCAATAAAGAGATATCGCCTGCATCAGTTCTTGAGGTGGGAAATAACGGAGATAATTGCCCTGCAGGGGACTCACTTGTCCCAAACAGAGCATTTGAAATTGCAAAACCAGAGTTATGTTCTCCTATCCTCGGCTTCGCACAGTTCGCGGAGGAAGAGGAGGGTCGCATTGCTCATTACTAAAACAGCGAATTGGGTGGAAATAGACAGACTTGAGGACACAGAGGGAAGATATGCCATAATATCTGGCCTCTTATATAGAGAGGTGACTCTTATCTCCACTTACTTCCCTCCTGGCTCCCCAAAGTCTGTTGCTCAGAGATTTTTATCAGATCTGCTGTCAATACATAAGGGGCAATTAATAATGGGGGGAGACCTGAATATTGCTTTAGACCCTACGCTTGATGTCTCCAGGTGCCTTGCTCATAGGGTTAATCCCCTACAAAAATATTTCAAATTTAACATGGCCAATCTGGGTTTCATAGATGTGTGGAGGCATACCTTTCCTTCCACTAAGAGTTTTGCACATATATCCCCCAGTATGGGGTTAGCCACCAGATTAGATTATATGTATACAACTGTGGAACATTATGACTCAGTTTCAGATATCTGGCATGGGCCTCCCCACTGTCGGATCACTCCCCAGTTTATCTGAAGGTACGCCTGGGTAATATACCTAAGTTCAATCATTGGCGTCTGAATGTCCAACACTTAAGGGACCCAGAATTTTGACAGGAGATACTAGACCTAATCCCAGATATCAATAGAGACATCCAGAACCAGGAAACCTCCCCCAGAATCCTCTGGGACACCCTTAAGGTGGTCCTGCGAGGACTAATAATTAAAACTACTGCTAAGAAGAAAAGGGAGATGGACAGAAGGTATACTGAGTTACAAAATGAGTTAGATACCCTACACATGATGCTGGAACAGGGAGACTACTCTGTCAAGCCTGCCCTCCTGCAAGTTAAGCAGCAAATTCAAAAGTGCTTAGATCAAAAGATAGAGCAACAGCTGTTTTATCTTAAACACTATCATTATGAGGGGGGGCCCGCAAGGAGCAAGGA
Organism: Neoceratodus forsteri; assembly: GCA_016271365.2. Classification (NCBI taxonomy): domain Eukaryota; kingdom Metazoa; phylum Chordata; order Ceratodontiformes; family Ceratodontidae; genus Neoceratodus; species Neoceratodus forsteri. Next base: position 116,610,171 of record JADMNL010000025.1, read on the forward strand.
AACTGGCCAGAAAACTCAGAGAACAAAAAGTCAGAACCGCAGTTTCCTCCCTTTATGACCCCAACACTAAGATTTTGCATACTCAACCTTCCAAGATTAGAAACATTTTTGCTGACTTTTACCAGCACTTATATGCATGGGATAGTTCCCTCTCTTCAGCTGAAATTACGGCCTACTTGAACCCCCTTAACCTCCCAAGTCTTACAACTTCTCAGGCCCAGCTGATTAATAGGCCTATCTCTAGAGCTGAGGTGGATCGGGTTGTCTCTGAAGCAAACACACTGAAGGCTCCTGGCCCAGATGGCTATCCAGCCAAATTTTATAAGGCCTATAAGGGCATTTTGGTCCCAATTTTACTCCCAGCCCTCCAAGCAACCCAACAGGGAGAGGACCCTCCCCCTTCCTGGTAGTATGCCACTATTGCTGTGGTCTGTAAACTCTTTAAAGATCCAAAGCAGGCTGCATCTTATAGGCCTATATCCATGCTAAATTTCGATTATAAGGTCTACATGGCCATATTAACACATAGTTTTGAGGCTTTAGTTCCCTACCTAGTAGACCCAGACCAGGTAGGTTTTATTAAGGGGTGCCAGGCTCACGATGCCATCAGATGTACTTTTTTACTACTTGAATATGCCACAACCCATCATATACCCTTTGTCACCTTGAGTCTTGACGCAGAGAAGGCGTTTGACAAGGTTGCCTGGACCTTCTTATGGGCGGCCCTGTCTCATTTCGGCTTTCCAGAGGCCCTGGTGTCCCAGCTTCAATAAATGTATCACTCCCCTAAGGCTTACATGCGCCTGAATGGTGCTCTTTCCGACCCTATTTCCCTTGCTAGGGGCACTAGACAGGGATGCCCCCTCTCTCTCCCTTGTTATTCGTATTGTATATAGAACCATTGGCTGTTGTGATTCGCCAGACTCAGGGGGTGGAGGGGGTCCCTATGGCAGGTAGAGAATTCAAACTGTCTCTGTTCACAGGTGACATATTGCTTACCCTTACAAACCCCAAACACTCAGTCCCAGAAGTCTGGACGCAACCTCGTAGGTTTGCGGCTCTGGCAGGATATAAAGTTAATGAACAGAAAACTGAAGTTCTACTATACAGCTTCCACCCCACTCCCCGACTAAAACTATCCTACCCTCTAAAATGGAACAAAGCCACAATGAGATATTTGGGGGTAAGACTGGCGACCAACCTAGAAGTTATTAACCTCATAAACTATGAACCTCTTACCTCCCAATTGGCCCTGGATATGACCAGATGGTCCCACTCCCCTTCTAAGCTTTTTTAATCAGATAGAATACATAAAGCAAAATGTCTTACCCTGGGTTCTGTTTTTCTTGCAAAACCTGCCTCAGCCCCCAACCAACACACATTTCACAGCCTGGGACCGGTTGATATCTAGATATATATGGGCTGGAAAGCCTCCTTGGGTTTGATTTTCAGTATTGCAGCTTCCAAGGGAGAAAGTGGGCTGTAATTCACCCTGTTTCCAAAACTATCATAGGGCTGCACAACTACGAGTACTTGCGGGATGGCTTAATCCACTGTGTAAAGCCTATTGGAAACAGATAGAGACAGTTTATAATGACTTGAGTCATTTTCCTGAATTGCTCTTTGCTAACCCTCTAGCATGTAATTTCTTAAGTAAATACTCCTCTTATGCAAGGGAACCCATGAGGATCTGGATCTGGTTGCACACCCGTTATTTCACCCAACAGGAAATGCTTTTTATGAGGGCAATTCCCTCAGATAGATCCTTTCCCCCCAACCTAGTAGGTGGTAGAACCCAGGCTTGGTGGACTAAGGGTTTAAAATATATACATCAAATGGTGGGGCCCACTGGCTTACTTCCGTTTACAGCCCTGCAAAAATCTTATGATCTTTTGCCCACTGAATTCCATGGGTACATGCAGTTAAGATCATACTTGTTGAGATATGAAAACTCGCTGGTGGACATAGCTGAAAAAGTCCCTATAATGGTCCAGTTACTAATACAATATACCAAAGGGACCCTTCCTTCTCATGAAATTAGTGGCATCTATAATGCATTAAGTGAAAGACTCCCTGACTCTACAGAACGTTTGAGGATAACTTGGACCAAGGAAATACAAATGGATATCTCAACTTCAGATTGGGAGAGGACAGCTGGTGCAGCCACCAGGGTGGTCCAGACTTCATATTGGAGGGAGTATATTTGGAAACCCAGGGCCCGATATTTTCGGACCCCCCCGGCTAACCTCCAAATATTCTGGGGACCCATCAGGGGCCTGCTAGAGAGGGTGTGGGACTGGTCTTGTGGGACAGACCCATGTGTTGTGGTCATGCCCCCTACTTCAGGGGTTTTAGAAAGAGGTGATAGATGAGTTACAGGAGGTTTATGATATGGGAGGCCTCGACCACCCAGTGTTCCTGTTAACATTTACCCTCCCCAAGGGAACAAAGGTTGATAAAACCACCTATAAACAAACAATTTTGTTAGTGGCTGCTACCCATAAAGCAATTACTTGTTGTTCTGCCAACTCAAACCAAGCAGCTATTTGCCATTCACACTCACATACACACAATAACAAAACAATAAGTACAGCAAGCCAAAGCTTTATTATAGCAAAATATAATACAAAAGGTTATACATCACCGATTCAATAAAGCATCATCCAAGCCCTCTTCCAATGGCTGGGAAGCCCCCTTGTCAGCCTGGCTAGGAGTCTCTCGAACCGGGAACTGGCCCCACAGCAATGCGTCCACCCTGCAAGAGAGGCTTCTAACCAGGCATTGAGAAAGCTACATTTATATCTTATTCTATGCTAAAAATAATTGTGCAGCCCTCATAGTGTTGTTTTCCCACATTCTAGAAGCTGGCCGGGCTCCCAGGATGCTAAATTCACACCATAAGGACTGCTCAGAATTCCCTACACCTGCTAGGTCACTGTGCTCCAAACACTGGCCGGGTGCCTAGAACACTATGAGCTAAGCAGGAGTTTAAACAAAACTACAAAAACAGGTTGCCTGATAATATGCGACCTTCAAGTCAGCAAAATACACTGTCTGAAGCAAAACATAATAATGAGGCTATCTAAAGAGCAAAACACCAATTAAATGAAGCAGCATGTAAAATGGATCACACAATACAAAATGGAGTATAAAATGACATACATTACATGAAATAGCATACAAAATGGAGTGACAATAATCAACATATTATACTATCACTACATTGGTCCTTTGATTATTGTGAATCGATTTGTATGATATTGGTACCATAGCAAAATTACTACGAATATAACATGATAAGTAACAAGTCCAAATAAGCAAGATAATTGTCACTACAGCAATGATTATGATAGGATGTATCAGAATATTAAACACTTTTGTAGCTGATGGAGACCATCCTGTAAAAATATCCCACCAATAATGAGTAGTCTCTTGTTGAATCTTGGAACTTAAATCAATCATTTTATTTTTAACTTTCGTAGTTTGCACCTGACTTTGCACTAATGATTTATTTCTTATTGCCAAATGAGCCTGCATTACATCTGTTTCCTGAATTATCTGTTTAATTTTATTTACAGATATTCAATCTTGATTGATCTAAAATACTGGGCTGCCAATACAAAATAAGCTTCTGCTCATTATCAGGGACCTGTGCATTTTACTGTGGTGGATGACATTACAATCCAATGATTACTAGGAATCCATGATTTGAACACGGTCCTCCACACATATTCATTATTACTCATCAAATCACTCTGGGCCTTATTTCTTTGCATTATAGAATACATATATGCATTGTGCATTCTGTCCAATCAATAAATCACGAAATATTTTCTGCTACTCCCATTCCCCATACCTGTGAAGCATTAAATAACTGCAAGAACTCAAAATCATAATTCAAAGTTAATCTTTGGGATAAGAAAACAGTTGGCATCCATTGAGCTTGTAAGTTAATTAAGCTAAATACATCAATTCCTACTGCCTGAAGCCTGTTAGTCAGTGTTTCTATATCAACACTATTTAAAATTCCCATGCCTGCCCCTGCTCCACCTAATAGCGTATCATACCAAGCTCTTTTATATTTGCATTTTCTACTAAACATAAACGTTATGTTAAAATGGATTACATTTTTCTGATACCGCTGCGCTACTGATGTACATGTGGATGGAACCTTAACTATACTATCATTGCTAATTACAGGATGATTTTTCAACACTGTAATATGATCTGCCAAGTAGTTCTATTAGTTATTGCAGTAGCATTCATGCAGAATAACGTGTCTATGTCAATCAAAGTAATACTTGCATTGAAAATGTCTGTTTGATTCATGCAGCAATCAAGTCTGTTGTACAGTCACCATGCAACTATTCGGTAAGTTGCAGCATTTAATAGCAGTCTTATTCTGCAAAGAGATTTCATCTGTTTTAGTAGGCATATTGTCCTGAGCCACCAGTTGTCATCCAGAGATTGACCCCTGGTGAAAATGTCATGTTCAATACCACACACTTCTGTCCGGATGGGCAGCTAAAGTTCCTGGGTTCTATCTTTGGTATCATTTTTCCAACTCCAGGTTCCTTTACAACCAGTGTCATTACAGTTAACCTTTGAATCCTTCCTCCAGGGGTAACTAGCTCTGCCACATGGACCATAAGACACACCAGCATTCCTTTTAAAATCCATTGCTGGACCTAGAAAGACACAAATTTCATTATTCTCAAGATAACATTTATGTGCAGGCACGTATTCCATTTTTCTTTCCCTGATCTGATAATTAACACTGTGTTGTCTCGTCCGTGGCAATCACCTCAGCTGGTTCAGGAGGGCCATTTGGGTTTGTAAACCATATTTTGGCACCATTGTCAAAACCTCCTGTAGATCTAAAACCTTTATCCCCCTTGCTGTTAAGAGTGTGGGGCTTGTCCTTTATAAGGGTCACTTTGTTAACTGGAATAATTAACAATTGAGCCACTCTGTCATACTGTTGAATTAACAGATTTTGTTCTCTACTATTCAACAAAATTACTTTCACTTCTCCTTGGTAATCACAATCAATCACCCCTCCCAAAATTTGTATTCCCTTGAGGGCTAGTTCTGATTTAGGTGCTATCCAACCAAAATGTCTCGGTGGAATTTGTATTCCAATACCAGTTTCTATCACTTGAATGTTTCTGCTGTTTATTCTGTATTCTTGAAGGGCATGTAAATCAAGTCCAGCAGCTTCTGGGGTTGCCCTGCAAAGACAAGAGCTCCTGGTGTAATTTCCCAATATAACACTGTTTCTGTAGTTGAGTAAGCCTGCACTTGCAAATTAGGAGTTATCATTCGCATTAAGGGGTCTCAGATTCTCCAATTGGTCTATTATTTAAAATCTGTAATGCTTCATGCAAATTCTCTTTCCATTTTAGTGGCTCTCCCCCAATTGTCCTTTCACAATATGAGGATTGGTCTTTGTTGCCCATGTTGGCATATAGGACACTGAGCAATAACAGTTTTAACCAAATCCAATGTTAGGGTACACCCCTACTATATGCCCACCTGTAAGTGGCTTTCTCTCCCAAATGTCCACATTTTTGATGTGCCCATTTTGCCAGCCCTGATAACTGCTGACTTTGAGTTTCTTCAATATCCACTGGAAGAATCTTAGCTTTTTCATCTGCAATAGAATTATACCATCATTCTAGTGTATCTGAAGCACAATGAGCATCAACATGAAATACAGTGGTCTGAGTATTTTGCACCATAGTCCATATTTCCTGCCACAGTTCTTTTCCCCATATTTCTTTCGAATAAATTTTCCACTCATCCTTAGCCCAAGTGGGCAGCCAGGTTGTTAAACCATTGGCTACAGACCATGAATCAGTATAAATATGACATGTACCTTGCAACCTTTGTGGGTATTACACTGGAAGGGAGGAAGGGTAGCTTACCCCTTCCCTCCAAGCTCCTACTGGTGGAAGACACAGCTCGAGGTGCAAGAGACAGCTCGAATACTGTAGCAATAAAAAGGTTAGCTGTGAAACACAGACAAACAACAAAAACAAACACACATCAGTTTAAAAATAAAACAAGATTATTTCCATAGGATGAAAGAAGCCAAGCGTCCCTGGGTTCCCTTATCCTAAGCATGACAAAATGTCCAGATTGATGGTAATACCGTACGTACGTATCTCTGTAGATGGTAAACTCTCAAAAACAGCTGTAATAGTCCTTTTTTCAAAATTGTAAAGTTTGTTCCTCTTCACTTAGAATACTAGTTTTGCAATAAAGTCAAATTACATGGTTCACTCTTGGTGGTGCTTTCATGAAAACATACATTTTGTGTGAAAAGTTGTGCTTTAGGCATGGAATACACATCAAGTTTGAACTGGTAGTAACATAAAATGTTGAAACACAAGAAGGTCAAAATAACGTGCAAAAGGTCACAGTGTGCATGCAAGGGTCATTCAAACCCAGCCATTCCTGTAGTGTCCTTGAACACCACCAATATTAAAATATTTTTAAATAACAATAGAGCACACGATGAAACTGCTGGCCAAGACAGTACACACACATACACATACACAAAGAAATACTTAACACAAAATAAGACTGACATTGTTTCACACCAATTTGCTGAGGTAATGCCCATAGTTCCATTAGAAAACTGTACGTGGTTTAGATATATGTGCTGCCTCCTGCCTGTCTTGTAACACTGACAATTTTAAACCAACACATTTATACATATTGTCATGCCAAATCTTTCCAGAACAAAACACTGTTTAAACACATCATCTGTAAGTGAACACATCTCATAACATGATTACACCTTTTGGCACATAACTAAAATATGGCACTCTGCCATTTTGCAAAAGTTTCTGGTTTTAACTAGAAGTATGATAAAGCCATTTATAGCTGTTAACACATTACTTTTCACCTAGCAGTGGCTTGGCACGTTGCTTGCAAACTACAACTCTTTCTGCACATTGCAATCTATATGACGTCATAATTCTTCACCATCAACACTACCTGCTCCACCAAACAAAAGTTCTTCACTGACCCTATCTAGGCAGCACAAATGTTCCATTAAAAATAAAGCCAATTAAAACAGTCAGCTATGAGGCAAAGAAGCTTCTTCTTTTTTTTTTTTTTTTCTGTAACATGTGCACTGAAGGCAGTCAATCCTATCTCGCAACTTGACAATAGAACATAATTACAGAACACAGATATAAGCTAGAAAATATGCATGAGAAAGACGGAACATTACCTTGTTTAGTATACTATTACAGAAATAAAACAGACAGACATAAAACAACTTTGAATAAAAAAATTCAGACTTACCGGTGCCAAGGTATTTTCTTCTTCTTTTCCGATATACTAGTCTAAGTAAGAAAACTGACTGCAGGACCTTCGTGATAATTTCAAATGCTGCAGCTATTAACTCTTTCAAAGGTTTAACCCTTTCAAAGGTTTTCTTTTGGCCATTTTAGTAATCTGCCAAAAGTCTTTCCAGAGCTCTGGTTTGCAGTTTAAAACAAAACAAACAAAATCTCTAACAGTACTAGGTTGAGATCCATCTGGTAGAGGTCCCCAGTACTGGGTTTAGGATCAAATGTTTCAGCCTCTATAGGAGGCAAGGGAACTTAAATTGATACAGAAAACTTGAAACTACACAGATAGGCAACATGGGGGGGAAGGATTTTCAAATCATCCGTCTGTAGTCACCTACTGTGCGTACATCCACAGTGGTTGTACCTTTTCTAGATGTTGCTTATTGCTTTACTTAACCAACCGCTGCTTTTCTCCTAAAAGCAGCCTGAACTGTGAAAGCCATCATTGGCTCTAACAGTATATACTTGCAGCAAGCACAAATTACAAGTACAAAGGGCAGTTGCCCTTGCTTGTTTGAGCCTTAATACACCTTTAAAAAAGAACTCATCCTTTTCCTAAAAATAGACATTTTATTTTTGAATCGCCGACCACGCCAAAAATGTTCTGCCAACTCAAACCAAGCAGCTATTTGCCATTCACACTCACATACACACAATAACAAAACAATAAGTACAGCAAGCCAAAGCTTTATTATAGCAAAATATAATACAAAGGTTATACATCACCGATTCAATAAAGCATCATCCAAGCCCTCTTCCAATGGCTGAAGCCCTTGTCAGCCTGGCTAGAGTCTCGAACCGGGAACTGGCCCCACAGTGATCGTCCACCCTGCAGGAGAGGCTTCTAACCAGGCATTAGGCTACATTTATATCTTATTCTATGCTAAAATAATCGTGCAGCCCTCATAGTGTTGTTTTCCCACATTCTAGAAGCTGGCCGGGCTCCCAGGATGCATAATTCACCCATAAGGACTGCTCAGAATTCCTACACCTGCTAGGTCACTGTGCTCCAAACACTGGCCGGTGCCTAGAACACTATGAGCTAAGCAGGAGTTTAAACAAAACTGCAAAAACAGGTTGCCTGATAATATCGACCTTCAAGTCAGCAAAATACACTGTCTGAAGCAAAACATAATAATGAGGCTATCTAAAGAGCAAAACACCAATTAAATGAAGCAGCATGTAAAATGGAGTCACACAATACAAAATGGAGTATAAATGACATACATTACATGAAATAGCATACAAAATGGAGTGACAATAATCAACATATTATACTATCACTACACATGTCTGTGGCTAACCACAACTATTCCCACCAAACTGTCCTGGGTGAGAATTGTCAAGGAAATCTATTACCTGGAGCGCCTCTCGGCCAGCCTTTTAGACCAAAAAGAAGTATTTGAAATCCACTGGCGGAAGTGGGTTATCCACCATTTAGCTCATTATCCAGAGTTTGTACCCTGATGCTCATTATGAAATCTAGAACTTATTTATGTAATGAGTGACATTTATGCCTGATATCCCTCTGAGTAATCCTTGTATTTTTACCCTTTCACTTTTTTTAATTTATTATGTACATTTACCTGTCTATAATCATGATGCATTGCTTAGAATTCTACTTGTCCATATATAAATTATGTACTAAGCCCTTGTTGGGCCAGGCTTTGGCCTATCTTTATTGGATATACATGTACTGTCTGAGTTTAAGTATGTTGTCGTGTCTATATGAATGAAGAATAAATAAAAAAAAAAAGAGATCCAGCTAAGAGAGAGAGAGAGAGAGAGAGAAAGAGAGAGGCATGAGAAAGGCAGTGCCAGCATGAGATCCAGATGAGAGGAGCAAGAAAAGCTGATAGAGGAGTGAGAGCGAGAGCATGCACACAAGAGGGCGATGGAGAGTCAGCACCAGAAGGCAGCACCACAAACCGTAAGCACTGCCATTAAGGGTTTGACCCAAGGAGACAAAATTAATTCCAGAATGTCTCCCCAAGTATCAGGAGGAGATTGGTCTTGTTTTGTTTTCAAATGTTTTGAGAGAATTTTTGGGCAATTTGAATTGGAGAGGACTGCCTGGTTAACTTACCGTTTGCCACTCCTTATGGGAAAGGCATTAAAAGCCTTCACCAAGATGGACAATGGGAACTGTATAGACTACAACAAAGTGAAAAATGTCTTGTTAAAACATTCTGAACTGACCCCCGATGCCTACAGACAAAGATTTAGAGGTTTAAGGAAGTCACTGAGAGACAGCTATTGTGAAAAGTGTGTACAACAAGTCAATCTGTTAGAGTGATGGTTAGCGGGTGTAAAGGCTAGCTAGCTCTGAGGAACAAAAGATCTGCCATCAAGTGACCAGGGAAGTGGTGCAAAGGTGGTCACCACTAGCCAAAGTCATGAGACAGAGACTAGGGAGAGTACAGAGGACCCAGAGACTATAACTGGGGCAGCTGTGCAAGCAGACCAGATACAAGTGATGCGGCTGGAAATTGCCCTGGTTAAGATGAAGACAGATGCAGAGCTGCAGAGGACAAAGCTGGATGCCAAGGAGTGAGAGGTAGTGCCAGCATAAGATCCAGCTGAGAGAGCACGAGAGAGAGAAAGAGAGAAAGGAGTGAGAAAGGCAGCACCAGCATGAGATCCAGATAAGAGAGAAAGAGTGAGAGGACCGAGAAAAACTGAGAGAGGAGCAAGAGCGAAAGTACTGGCATTAGGGGTTCGACCCAAGAAGCCAAAACTAATTCTAAAAGTATCAAGAATGGGATGGTCGTGATCTGTTTTTAAAATCTTTTGAGATAATTTGTGGGCAATTTGAATTGGACAGGATTACTTGGGTAACTCACCTTTTTACATTCTTTATGGGCAGGGCATTAAAAGCCTTCACCAGGATGAACAATGAGGGCTGTATGGACTATAACAAAGTGAAAAATGCCTTGTTAAAACATTTTGAATTGACTCCCAAGGCCTATAGACAAAAATGTACGGGGTTAAGGAAAGCATTGGGAGATAGCTATTCAGAAATATGTGTACAACTAGGTAATCTGTTCACGGTTAGAGGGTGTAAAAGCTAGCTCTGTGGAACAGATAAAAGATTTGTTCCTTGTGAGACAGCTCTTAAAGACTGTACCAGAGAAGTTGAGAATACAGTATGGTTGCTGGATAGGACTCCGAGCTCCATGAAGGGAGGCAGCCAAATGGCCTGATCGATTTACTATGAAAGACTGAAACATCTTTCCTGACATGCAAAAGCCCGATGCCAGAAGCCCGAGACTCAAAATCCTGACCGTGGAATTTTGATTTTTTCCCTGCACCCTCCTTTTTAGTTTAAAAACTCCGCCACAGGCAAATACCAAGTGGGATTTCGAGTTTCGGGATCCTGACACTCGGTATTGTGGGTTTCAGTACTACGTAATACTCCCACCTGATCAGTTTGTGTCCAGCCAACCATACATTCAGTGCAATAACAATGGGGATGGGGCATGAGGTAGTACCACATGGCATCGGAACCATCCATTGCTTAACTCAACCCAAAATGGCTGCACAAGATAAAATAGATAAACTGAGTTAAGGAAACCTTGGGGGGGGTGGCAACTGAAGGAAACTATCCTTTTCTTAAACAAAAAGGGAAGCCAAATGGTTTCAAAAGAAAGGAGTCAGTGAAATGCAGGTGCTATATCTGCAAAAATCTGGGACACCTGTCATATGAATGTGTAAAAGACATAGCAAAATGGACAAGTGCAGCTGGAGGGGGTAGCTCTGGAAGCTTCCAGCAGCTAGTGGCCTGTATCCAGAGTGCAGTTCCTACTAAATCCACTGCACACATGCACCCTCTGTTGGTAAATAGGATGGTAACCCAGGGATTGAGGGATACTGGGTCCTCCATTTCAATGGTAAAAAAAGGATTTGATTGACAAGAAACAGATCCTGCTGGGCCAGTTTTCCAGAGTTAGAGTGCTGGGTCCTGTGGTCTCAGTGCCAATTGCCCAGATCTTTCTAAACTGGGAAGGTGGCTCGGGTACACTGATAGGTGGGTGTTGTACTAGACCTGCCCATGGATGTAATTATGGGTTATGACTTAAACAATCAGGCCAACATTGTACGTGTTAGTACCCATAGTAAGGCTAGGGAACCAGCTCCTAAGGGCACAGAAAAAGCCCTTTATTTAGTGCAGCGGGAAGCAACCCCTCACACAGTAGCAGGGGAAAGTTGCAGCTGAAGAATGAGCTGGGAGCAGCAGTTCTGAGCCACAGCTACAGACTGGGGAGAGCCCAGCTGTGGGCGGCTCTCCCACCGAAGAGTGTGTTTTAAGGAAGTTCAGGTGTGCAGAGCTGGGGAGAGCTCAGCAAGCTGACCCCTCCCTACAAACATTAAGTGAGTTAGCCACCAGGGTGACAGGTGATTTTCCGGATTCAGAGAAAAGGGAGTTATACTGCGAAAATGGGCTGCTATATTGTGAGTGGATTCCGAAGGGGAGGTCCAGAGCAGGGGCACTCCAGTAAATAGTAGTTCCTAATGCATATAGTAAGAAGCTTTGGCCTTAGCTCATGATATACCCTTTTCCACACACTTAAGAGTGAGCCACTGAAAAGAAAATGCAGCTGGCTAACCATTTTTACTGGCCCAGTAAGGACAAGGCAAACTACTGCCAGACTTGTCCGCAGTGGCAGAGGGTGGGAAAGATTGAGGAAAAGGATAAGGCAGCTTTGATTCCCCTGCCTTTAAATGAGATGCTTTTTTGGCAAGTTGCTTAGGACATTGTAGGGTACAACTACCCAGAGAAGGAGGCAGAAACAGTCTTACGGTGGATCTCCTTGGAGTGGTTATGGGAGAATCCTCAGTGGATGATGTCACAGTCTTGGAGTGGCTGGCACTTGACCAAGCTGCCGAAATGTGTGGGGTACTGCAAACATTTGAGGAACTATTCATGAGGAAACCAGGGTATACCATGCTGGTGGAGCAACATGTGGATACAGGGTCCCAGGCAAGAAAAAATCCTGGACTCTGATTGCTCAGTCTTGGCTGGACCCGTGATGTTATCCCAGCACAACATCACGGCTCTACTCTCAGCCTCACTGTGAACCAATATGGATGACACTCTGGCTGCCATGCTCTCTTTTTTTGCATCTCCTCTTAAGAAACAAAAATATTTTTCCACACTAATAAAAACATTCTTTAAAATTATTTTTTTATTTTATATATAACAATGAGCCATTGTATAATAGCAATAATGCCCTCCAGGGTGTGTGTCGTTTGGGATAACGTCACACCTCAGTTGTTAGATGCACTTGGCCTGCGGCCTCGTGCACAACCACCTGAGGCGTGACGTTATCCCAGCATGACACACACCCTGTTGGGCATTATTGCTTAAATAATCGATGGGCTCCTGACCCCTCTATTCCCTTATCTGGTACCCTGAAGCAAGATTTAGTAACTACGTTAGACCGGACTACTGATGGTGAATAAGCTATTCTGATGGTCCCTTCAGAGGAGGTTAAGTCCCTGGCCGAACGCTGTGAAGCTGCGCTACATGGAACTGAGGCACCAGCAATAGTAGCTGCGCTGGACATGGCTACAGGAGATGTCTTGTTGCCTGGATTGACTCAGGATGGAACGCTTCCAAGAGAAATTTCACCTGTGGAGCCTACTTAGGTACTCGAGGAGCAGGGTTTGTAGGATGGTGAGCCCCTTACAGGTACTATGCAGGGGGAAATTAATGATGACATTTTAAACACGGAGGGGAGGGCCCATTTTGTGGAATCTAAAGAATCTAAACAAACACAGATCTTATGCAGGTTTGTTTCACAAACCTGCTGAAGCTGCTAAAAGAAGATCTGTGGTCTGCCTCAGGTACAAAGAGCAGGTGCCAATATCGCCGGATAAACTTTTGGTGGGCAAACATCTAATTAAAGACTCCCTGGGGTTTACTCTGATGGAGGTTTATGCATTTATACACACTCCAGGAGATCTCTGCTATATCAGCTTTTGTACAGTGTCTCTCTTGAATAAATTTTGGCATTTATATTACGAGTTGAAAGATTCAGGAAAATGGAAATAATTCCTAGCTATCCCTATCACAAAGCCTACTATTAAGACAGTGACATTGTTATTTAGGAACGAGGGGGTAGACATTAATGATATTACTTTTGGATGGAGAAGAGATGTATATTACTTGGTCACCCCAAACACATTACGAATGATAATGGATTCTGGAATGGGGACTGGACTTTTAGAATCCAATTGAAGCAAGATGAACAGGGTATCCGCCACCTTCCTAGTTCCTTTTTTCTGGGAAGGGACAGGGGTATATTGTTTTATGTGAGACAACCAAAGAGTTGTTACTGGTGTGGTTCCCTTTCACATTTAAACACCAACTCTGATCAGGTCAAGTGTTTTCACTGTGGGGTCCTTGGTCACACTGCAGCCCAGTGATTAGCTCCTCTGCTCTGTAATTTGTGTGGAGACGATGAATATGATTTTTCTGACTACCCATGGGCATCACATAATTCTGAGGGAGATTCTGATCAGGATTACCTATTATCTCAGGCAAGACGGCCCTTTCGGCAGCCCCTGGATATGGGTGCATATGTTGAACCCCTGTATCGCCACAGAGGCAGAGGCAGAAGATGGGGTATGTGGGATGGGGAGGTTCTAGATGATCTGAACCCAGATTCTCCTCAGCTACGACACCTTCTGATCCATATATATCTGGGAGGATTGTTTCATCTCCATCCAAGGCTCCATCTGGCCCAGTAGTAGATGGATCAGAGTCTGTTTTCCCAAATGACCCCACTCTTGTTCCTCCTATGGTTTCCCTTCCAGTTCGCCTCCTAGAACCCCCCATTTTAGTTCAGGAAGAATCTGGTGGTCCCGGCCCTCTGAGAGGCATGGATGTCACGAATGGAGTGGATATGGAACCCTTGGATAGTGGTATCCCTGACCCTGGGGTTATTAATATGGTCTCCTTTCTGGCAGAAGCACACTTGGCTGGACTTCCTCTCTCACCATTGCCCCTCTCTAATTGATTCTCTGCTTTTTCATTGCAGGGGGATAGAGTGGATTTTGACCAACCAATGAATACTGAGAATGTCCCTTCTTTATAATCTGTAGGAGTAATGGAGGCTGGTAACTTGCCATTGCAGTCTTCTACTATCCATTCGAAAAGGAGGACGATATCTAGTACTAGGCTTATAAAACATCCTCCCCGAGCCTACCCAAGTGAAGCTGGCTAGCCTCAATGTTAATAGTATCAAATCCACCTTTAACCTACTACTACTTTTTCTGTCTTGCAACATTTGGAGTTTGATGTATTTTTTTTACAAGATACCAGATTGCATTCTGTCAGTGAAGTTCAACAGGCTATCAAAGAATGGGGATGGGTGTCTTCCTACTGGTCAATTGGGCCTGATGTATGCTGTGGGGTGGGTATTTGTTTTTCTACTCCTTATGTTTCTGATCTCCGTATGGTGGACATTGATCCAGGGCGGGCAATGTTGCTGGATGTAGTTATGAATTCTACACCATGTCGGTTGCTTAATATTTATGGACCCTAAACAGAAGCCCTTCATATAGAATTATTGTCAAGCATACAACCATATCTTCACACTAGCAGACAGATTTTCTGGGAGGAAGGGATTTTAAACATCAGTTTTCAGACCCAGAATGTGGAGAGCAAACAGTACTGAGACAAAACTTTCCTTAAGATTGAAAGATGCCCGCAGTAATGGACCCCAAATGCCCCAACTGACATTTCACAAGGGGAAGCTTTCCTCACATGTAGACTTTATCCTTATAAAGAAAACAGTACCAATATTTAAAGTGTTTAATGTTCCGGTAGAAACTTTGGATCACACATTGGTGGGAGTGCACGTTTCCTAGCCACCACCATGCGAGGCTGGTCCAGGTTTCTGGAGGTTGAATACTGGTTTATTGGTTGATCCAGATATTAAAAAGGAATTGGCTTTTATCTTACAAGATAACATCTGGAGCTCGTGCTTTTTCATTTGCAGCACCGACCCTGTGGAATTCTCTACCTCGTTGGTTAAGAGAATGCCTAACCATCAGCAATTTTAAATCTATGCTGAAAACATATTTATTCTCCTTGGCCTTCCCAGGTTAATTGAATTGATTTTAAAAAGTTATTATATTCTCTGTTTTTATATTGTATTTTATAATTTGTACAGAGCCTTGGTTTTGAAAGGCGCTATAAAATAAAAGATTGATTGACTTGAAATTATGTCTGTTATGTTTTTTTTTCAGCCACAGGCAAAAACTAGGGCTTCATCCTCTTACTGCAGATATTTAGAATATAGGGAACAGCTTCAGTTTCTCCTTTCAAAACAGAGTATGGAGGGGGTGGATTATGGTGCAGATATCAAGTTGGTGAAAGAGATGTCCCATTTTCAATACAATAAACTCCGCTCCTTACAAAGGGAACAGTCCTTTGGAACACTGGGGAAAGCTGAGTGTACTGATCCCTTTTTTGGATAGTCAGAAACATAAGGAAAAGAAAGAAATAGAAAACCTGGTTTCCCCACAAGTGGTTGTGGTGACAGATAATGAGGGGATCATGAGACTACTAGAAGCTCATGTGATTAATACATTCAGTTATTCTGTTCCAGATTCTGATTTTACTCCCTAGTTGTTGCAGGCTGCCCACCTTCCAACTATTAGCCTGGCTCAGGCGGCCATCATGATAGTGCCATTTTCACATCTGGAAGTACTGAACATGATCAATGGCCTCCACAATGATGTCTCTCCGGGATAAGATGGTTTACCAGGAGAGCTGTATAAGGTCCTATGGGATCTTATGCCACTAGAGTTGGTGGCTGTATTCAATTCATTTCTTTCAGAATATTTTCTTCCTAAGCAAATGTATGAAGGACTGTTGATTTTTTAATATCAATCAGGCCTCCATTCTGATATCCAAAATTGGTGTTCCATAGCATTGTTAAATATGGACTTTAAAATTCTAGCTAAATTATTGGGGAATAGACTTGCTGCAGTTATGGGCGATATTTTAAGCCCAGTTCAATTTTGCTCTATCCCTGGAAGAAGGATAACTGAGGCTCCTATTTTATTGAGAGAACTGACATCATGGGAGGGAGAGGGGGTATAGGACAACAGGGGGAAGGCTTTGTGGTTAGCCTTGACCAGACGAAGGCTTTCGACGGAGTGTCGCATTCCTTTCGCTGGTAATGTTTGTGTGCATACAGGATAACAGACCTGTTCATTAAATGGTTAAAACTCTGTTATGATTTGGCATTTGTACGGCCTTTTGAGAATGATAGGCTGGGGTTGAAGTGTTGAATTCGCAGGGGGAGTTCAGCAGGACTGCCCTTTAAGTCCTTTGCTATATGTTTTTACTATCGATCCTTTGTTAAGGATCCTCCAGGCCTCCCCTCATTTGGTGGGTCTGGGGGTGCAGGTGGGACAGGATCTTAAAATTTTGCATACGCAGATGACTTGTGCTTATTGGCAAAGGACAGAAGCTCAATTCAGGTGGCATGTAATCTTATAGCAGTGATCAGTAAAATCACAGGAACACAGCTTAATACTGGAAAAACCCAATGTTTGCAGTTACAGGGCTTCCCTTTGACATCAACAGTGGTGGCAGGTATATCTGTGGCTAAGGCCCTCTGTAAAATTTTAGGGGTCTATTTTGGAGGGGAGGACCCAGGGGGTTATAACTGGGAAAGGAGGTTATGGATTAGATTGGAGAAGGTACAAAGGTGGAATGTTTGGAAGGCTTCAAAAAGAAAAAAGAGGATTTATTTAATCAAATCCTTTTTTATACCAAAACTTATAGGATGTTTTTTCTCCTGTTTTTGGGGGAGCCTGCTCAACCCCATTAAAAGGAATATTCCATATAAAGAAGTTAAAGAAGGGGGAGTGGGGATGGTGAACCCGGTTTTGTTTTTTTTCACTATCTTTTTATATAATAATTTGGTTCCACTGATGAAGGGCAGTGCCCACTTGTGGGGGATATGGGGTTTTCCGGTTCTTACAGGGGTATTAACTGATTGGGAAAGGGGTTGTTTTCTTCATAAAAACAAATGAAACCCCCGTTTACCGACTATGTGGGCAGGGGTTATTGATAATGTCAAAAAATGGCACATTGGTTATCAAACAGTTATTCATTTTCCTATGAGAATGTTGTATTAGGATGTTTTAGCAGAGTGTTTTATAGAGCACCCTTTTTCGGGGTTTTTGAAAGCTCAGCAGGACTATATATTTTCATATATTATGGATCCCAGGATTCTGGAGGGAATGTGGGATACAGCATGGTTAGTCATTTACAGGAAAGTAAATGTTAAGAGTAAACAGAAACATAAACCTTTGGAGGAGAGATATTGCCCGAGACCATTGTAGCATGAAAATCGAAACAATGGACCATTTATATTTTTTGTGTCCATTTATTATACAATTTTGGGATATCTTAAAGTCCAGATGGACACGTGGCTTTCCTATCCCTCCAGACCCTGATTTATCGTTTTATGGCATTATGCCTCAGTTGCCTGTACAGTTCCATTTTAGCACACTTTGGATAGTGTTCGTCCATTTTCTGTATTGGATTTGCCATTGCCGTTTAGTTCAACAACAACTGTTATCAGGGTTGGAATTATTTCATATTATCTGCACTGAGTTACGTCTCCTTAAAGTATCTGAATCTAAGGTTTATGCTAAGATACTGGAGGTACTTGGATCAGATTTGAGGCATGTGCTCTTGGTTGGTGTACCTTAGTCAAGAATTTTGAGGGGTTTTAGTTGTAGCGCTTGATAACTGAATTCTTGTATGATTCTCTCTGCTCTGTATTATGGTTTGTTTTTCAGTCTGGAGTTTACTGTATGAGGTAATACTGTTTTTGTTTTCCCCCTTTTTTTCCAGGTTTTTGTATGATTCAATACTAGCCTTGTGGGTACATCCTTTTAAGTTAAGACTGACATGTTTTCTTACGGTATATGGAGAGGGGGTGGGGCTCAGTTTTTAATAATTTTACTTAAGTCTGGGGATTACAGTATGCAGTAATACTGTTCTAGGGTTTTTTTTTCTTCCCCCCTTTTTTGGCCTTTGTAGAATGGAATGCTAGTAGCTGTTATGTCCTTTTATGTTTCGGTAATACAATTCCCCTACTCTTTAGTAAAGTTTTTTTTGGGAGGGATTTTTTTTCCTTTTTTGGTCATTTTTTTTCCTTTGGGATTTACTTTATGGAGATCTACAAGTTGTTTATATGCTTCATTGGCAAGCTTTTAAACTAGTCAAGGGGGGAGGCACTGATAAGCAGCAGGAAAATCCCAGCCTCTCCCTACAAAACAGGGTACTAAATGAGAAAAAGACCGAGGTAGAAAGGTCAGTGGGGGATGCTGCAACAGAAGGTAAAGCCATCTAGAAATGGAAAGCAATGAGTACCAATGCCTGTAGTCTGAGTAACAAGCTTCCTGAATTAGTGGCCTTGATGGAGGAGGAAGATCTGGATATCGTGGCAGTCACAGAAACATGGTTCACACAAAACCATGACTGGGACGTAAACATACCAGGATACATTATCTACAGGAGGGACAGAGAGGGTAAAAGAGGAGGAGGAGTAGCTCTTTACATAAGGAAAGGAATCAAAGCAACAGAACAAAAGGGAAAACAGGGAGGAGAAGAAGCACTATGGGTAAATTTGGAGACCGCAATGGCACCACAATCCGCACAGGGGTTGTATACAGACCCCCTTCTCAGGGGAGGAAATGGACAAGGAAATGATAGAATATACTTAGTATGGCAGAAAAGGGGAGATATTGCTGACGGCGATCTGAATATGCCAGATGTTAACTGGAGTGCAGTTGCAGCAGCCACTTGAAGAGTGGGGTTATTCTAGATGCCCTACAGGGGACATGCCTTAGACAACTAGTATTGGAGCCCACTGAGAGGGAGCAATCTTAGACCTGGTTCTCTCAAATGGAGATGAAGAGAGGATCACAGATGTAGAAGTGGGTAGCCATCTGGGAACTAGCGACCATCGAACAGCATGGTTCACAATAAACACAGCAATAGAGTCAAGCCATGCAAAGGTACTGGATTTTAGGAGGGCTGACTTTGCCAAAATGGGTGAGTGCCTAAGGAATGCACTAGCAAATGGGCAGGAAGGAGGGGTGGAAGAACAATGGGGAATAATAAAAACTGCCATCACAGAGGTAACAAGCCTTTGTGTGAAGCAAATAAACAAAACTAAACGATGTAAGAAACCACTATGGTTCTCAAAGGAAGTGGCAGTGAAGGTTCAAGAGAAAAAGAAAGCTTTCAGGAAGTACAAGGAATCACAGAAGGAGCAGGACAGAGAACTGTATCAGTTAAAGCAAAAGGAAGCTGGGAAGGCAGTCAGAACAGCAAAGGCCCAAACCGAGGAAAAGATAGCCAACTCAGTTAAGAAGGGGTATAAAACCTTTTATAGGTACATCAGGGAGCGAAGGAAGACCAAGGGAGGGATAGTGAGGCTTAATAAAAGGGGATGGGCAGAGGGTGACTGTGAAAAGGCAGAGATACTAAACAAATATTTTTGCTCAGTATTTACAAAGGAAGAGGGGGAGGTACCTAAAACAAACAGTAGAAACACTCTGGATACAGAAGTTGATACCAGCCCATTTACAGAAGAAAGGGTTCTGAAAGAACTCTTAAAACTGAAGGTGGACAAAGCAATGGGGCCTGATGGGATTCATCCCAGAATTCTAAAAGAACTAAAGGTAGAATTAGTGACACCACTGACTACCCTGTTTAACAAATCATGGGAGGATGGGGTGGTACCCGAGGACTGGAGGAGGGCAGATGTGATTCCCCTTCACAAAAAATGGGAGCAAGGCAGAAGCAGGAAACTACAGACCTGTTAGTTTAACCTCAGTGGTAGGGAAAATGATGGAATCACTTCTGAAGGAAAGAATTGTCAGTATCTAGAGGCCAGAGGGCACAGGACCCAAGGCAGAATGGATTCACAGCAGGAAGGTCATGCCAGACAAATATGATAGAATTTCTTTGACTGGGTGACCAAAGTAGTAGATCAGGGAGTGGCTGTGGACATGGCCTACCTAGACTTTAGCAAGGCATTGACACAGTCCCACACAAAGATTAATATACAAGTTAGCTAGCCTGGGAGTGGGTCTCAAGATGACAGCCTGGGTAAAAATTGGCTGGAGAATAGGACACAGAGGTAATAGTAAATGGAGTCCACTCTGAAGAAAGGGGGTTACTAGTGGGGTACCGCAGGAGTTCAGTATTAGGACCGGTCCTCTTCAATGTCTTTATAGCGACATTGCAGAGGACTGGAAGAAAAGTATTGTCTCTTTGGATGACACAAAGATCTACAACAGAGTTGATGCACAGGGTGGGGTGGAAAGGATGAAAGGGACTTGGCAAGGTTAGAGGAATGGTCAAATGTATGGCAGCTTAGATTCAATGCTAAGAAATGCAGGTAATGCACCTGGGAAACAAAACCCAGGGAAGAGTACACAATGGGGTGAGATACTAACAACAACAAAAATGGAAAGGGACCTGGGGGTAGTCATATCAGATGACCTAAAGGTGGGCAAGCAATGTGAGAGGGCAGCAAGGAGGGCTGGGGGGATACTGGGATGCATAGGGAGAGGCGTCACCAGTAGAAAACAGGAAGTTATTATCCCTCTGTACAGACAGCTGGTCAGACCCTATCTGGAGTACTGCGTGCAGTTCTGGAGACCCAGTCTTCGCAAAGACATAGACAGGATGGAAGCTGTCCAGAGGAGGGCAACTAAAATGGTGCAGGGTCTGCACCAGAAGACATATGAAGAGAAACTTAAGAAGCTTAATATGTATAGCCTCGAGGAAAGGGGGACATGATAGAAACTTTCAAGTACCTCAAGGAATCAACAAAGTCCAAGAGGTAGCATCTTTCAAAAAAGGTGTGCAGAAACAAGGGGGCACAATTTGAAGATGGAAATTGGCTCAGAGAGGTAATTTAAGGAAGTATTTTTCACAGAGAGGGTTGTGGATGCATGGAGCGGCCTTCTGGAGGAGGTCGTGGAGTCAAAAACAGTGGTGGAATTCAAGCATGCATGGGACAGTCATAAGGCAATTCTAGGGGGTGGGGGTAGGAAGAAGTAGGCTGCTGGTTAACTAGGATCTGCAGCTTATCCAGTAGGCAGGGAAATGGGCAGACTGGGTGGGCCAAGCGATCCTTATCTGCTGTCAAATTCTATGTTTCTATGTTTGGCAACAACCTGGACATTGTATGTATGACAGTTTTGTATTACCTTTTATAAGCTTTGTAATTTAATTTGTGTAAAGATCAACACAGTTAGTCCTCATTTGTTGTTGATGGATTAATAAAACTTCTCCAAATGGGGGGGTCCTTTTTAGTATTAAGATATTATTATTTTTATTAAATTATATGAGAACGTTTTTTAGAATAGCTATGAATGTAATACTTATTTTGGTATGGTTTGTTTTTATTTTTGTGTGTGTTAACACGGTTTTGTATTTATTTGTTTTTTTCTTATCTTGATGTGAATATTGTTTTGTGTGACTTAAGACAGTTTATAATTATTTGTTTTTGAAATTATAATAAAAAAATTCCCTTACTCTTTTCAAGAAGTGCCATGGGATCTTTAGCGTCCACCTGAACAACCACCAGAACAGGCAGATAAGACCTTGATTTATCGTCTCATCTATGCCTCTATAAAGTATTTCAGATGAGGTTAGAGGTCTGGTGGAAACTGAATATTACACTCCACTGTAGCTTATGCCTGGGGGCACTCAGGTAAGAGAGGACTTTGTGTAAGCAATAATTTTCCTGTTCTGTGAAAGGCTTTTGTTTTGGTTAAACATGAAAGAGCTGTATCCCTTTCATAAAGAAAGACATTAATTGAATATAAACAGGGCCAAGGCACAGTTAGAGAGCACACTATGGATTTAGCCAGCTGCAATAAGAAAAGGACCAGGCCTCAATCCACAAACCTAGTTTGGACCCATTCTGGAAATGGGTGGTCCCCAGGGATCAAAGAAATAGTCCAGGCTATGATATCAGAAAGATATGTGTGATGATACAAGTGTAGTGGGTTGGCCAGCCAAAGGCATTTCTGTTGTGTGTTTGCTCTTACAGTTTAGTTACTTACGTTTTGGGATTCTGAGTTAGTAATACTATGGGTTCAAGAGTGCCATGATTCACCAAGTTCCCAATCTGGGGTAAGCTTCTTCTACTCTATTCAGAATTTAGATATCGTTCCTTTGGCTGTTTTAGTACTTTTTTTTTATACTGATCTGAAGCAGCAAGATTATTATTTACTGTTACACCAAGGTCTCATTCCCTTTCAGTGGTTTGAACAGGTGTATTATTTAGGAGATATTGATAATTCACTTTTTGTTTTTCAAAGTGCATGACAAAACGCTTGTCAATGTTAAATGCCATTCCATTTACACTTGCCCATTTCTCAGTAGAATAGAGGTCCGTAGTGAGAGATTGGTGTTTCATAACTGTATCAACCTTATCTCCCAGCTTAGTGTCATCAGTGAATTTGGAAATAAAGTCCTTTAAGTTTGTGTTCATATCACTTATGCAGATGTTGAACAGGGTCAGGCCCAAAACTGAGCCCTGTGGAACACCACTGCTCAAGCATCCCTCCCCCGATAGATGCCCGTTGATCTTTACTTGTTGAACATGATTTAATAACCAGCTTTCAACCCATTTTACCAAACCTGGGTGAAATACCAAAGACAGTAATTTATTTATCGGTATCAAATGCCTTGCTTGATCCAGCAGAATAACATCAACAGGAGTACCAGTGTCAAGTCCATAGCTGACATGATCATAAAAGGACACCAGATTAGTGGTACAAGAGAAGCCTTTTCTAAAACCATGCATGGTTCACATCAATCAACCCTAAGGTGTATATTTCAGACTCAAGTTGATTTTTTACCAGTTTTTCCATAACCTTGCAGCATAATGATGTAAGGCTGACAGGCCTGTAGTGTTCCACTTTGTCCCTATTACCCTTTTAAAAAATGGGAATAACCACTGCCATACGCCAACCTGTGGATACTTCCCCTTGGTCCAATGATTTATTAAGTATGACCACCAGTGGTTGTGCCAGATATTCAGCCATGTCTTTCAGGGACCTAGGGTGAATACTGTTGAGTCCTGGGCTGGTACTACTTCTTCTAATTTTTCCTAATGCTGTCATGACTTTCTTGTCAGAAAAACAAAGGTTATTGGGCAGTGATCCCTTTAGAGCATCGTTAGCCTTGCTCTTCTCTGAGTAAACGGAGCAAAAATAAGAATTAAAAAGGTTTGCTGTTTAATCATCATCATTTATGATAATTCCCTTGTGTATTAAAGGCCCAGTATTCCTAGATACAGTATATTTGTTCTCATTATTAATATAGGCATACAGAGACTTACTGTTATCCTTAGAATGGGCTATCCTAAATTAATTGAGCAGGCAGGGTTGTCCCGGGTGTTTCAGGCCTCACGGGAGCCACAACTAGAGCCATTTCTTTTGTTTACTTCTGATCCTGATGATGTTGGCATGCTGGGGGGCAATGTGTGAGCACACCAAGTGTGCACAGAGCAGGTTTCCTGCCAACATCATTCTCTCACACTACTTCCTCTGCTGCACTACCACCTATGATCCACCAGGTGGCAGTAAAGCAATAGGGAATGCTTTCCTTCCTCCCCAGAGGAGGAAAAAGTCCTCTGGGACAATGGATCCTCCTCCCTCCATGCTGGACTCGATGACTCAGGCCTATTCTTGAACCCAGGTCACTAACGTTGCAACTGGTAGCGCTACCACTGCACTGAGAAGCTGGCCACTGTCATATGTTTTGCGTGGCCAAATGAGCAAAGCAGAACATTCCAGAGATCTTAGTGTTGTCCTTCTTTCTGTATTTTGGGACTAGGTCAATTTGAGCAACACACTCACTGAGGAAATTTCACACTTATTCTATATGTGGAACGTGGGTAAGCCTGGTGTCTCTTTTTAAAGCAATCTGTTTGTTTTTACTCAAAGATAGCCCAGCTGAGATGCAATATTTCATTTTCAGTGGGAGCCATTTTTAGAGCTGGGTGGAATCCTGAAATAACTAGGAAGAACCGCAAGGCTACCATAGAAATCAATAACAACAGCAAACAAAAAAGAAATCACAATCTTGCAGCAACTCTTGTGAGGATTGGCATTCTTCATGTGGGTGTGATGATAGCTGAGGAATGCATTTTCATGCCTCATTTAACTCCTACTACCAAAGATCTGAATGTCATGGAATGGGAAGGGTAAAATATAACAGAGAACACCCTACAACAAAGATAATACTTCAAAAAGTATTTTATAGTGCATGCAGTTTTATTAAAAATTTACTTTTTTGTTACTGAACGCATATCAAACAGGCAGGTTCAGAGGCTGCCTTTTTCAAAACCAAATAAAAATGCACAGTGAAACAGATTTTGTTTTGTCTTTGAGAAATAATTAATATTTACCAAATAAAGCAAGAATATTTACTCTTAAATATTTTTCTTTACATTTTTTTCCTATTACTTTTTCTATCTCCTGACGTCGCCCTTCCCAGCCCCACCACTGACCCATCTCATAGAAACACAAACTTTGATGGCAGATAAGGACCGCTAGGCCCACCTAGTCTGCCCATTTCTCTACCTACATGATAAGCTGCAGGTCCTAATTAATCAACAGCCTATTTCTTCCTACCCCCCAAAAAATTGCCTTACGTCTGTCCCATGTATTCTTGAATTCTCCCACAGTTTTAGACCCCACAACTTTGTCAGGAAGGCTGTTCCATGTGTCCACCACCCTCTCTATGAAAAAATACTTCCTCACATTGCCCTGGAACCACACCCCCATCTTCAAATTGTGTCCCCTTGTTCTTGCACATCTCTTTTTCTGAAAGATGCTACCCTCTTGGACTTTGTTGATTCCACTGAGGTACTTAAAAGTTTCTATCATGTCCCCCCTCTCCCTCCTTTCCTCAAGGGTATACATATTAAGCTCCTTTAGTCTCTCTTTGTATGACTTTGCTTGCAGACCCTGCACCATTTTAGTTGCCCTCCTCTGGACTACCTCTATCCTGTCTATGTCCTTGCGGAGATGGGGTCTCCAGAATTGGATGCAGTACTCCAGATGGGGTCTCACCAACTGTCTGTACAGAGGGATAACAACCTCCTGATTTCTGCTGGTGATGCCTCTCCCTATACATCCTAGTATCCCCCAGCCCTCCCTACTGCCTTCTTATATTGCTTGCTAACCTTAAGGTCATCTGATATGACTACCCTCCAGGTCCCTTTCCATTTCTGTTGTTGTTACTACCTCCCCCCACATTGTGTAATCTTCCCCTGGGTTAACCACCACTTACTCTGAGCCATGTTAGGTGATTAGGTAGTTACCCTGCCATGCAGCATCATGTGGGGCCTATGGGAGGGGCGAAGAGCAAGCTGGGGCAGTTTCCTCCATTTTGCCCAGGGAAACTGTGCATTTCGGTACTGTGCTCAAACATCTTGATGCACAGGTAGGTTGTGTCATTACACCTCTCAATCCACCTGTGATTGCTGGTCCCACCAGGCAAGTAGCGGGACTCAGTGTTTCCCTTCCTCAAAGAAATAGAGCTGTCCTTAGGATGCTCAATCCTCTCTACCTTGACCAGTCCCTGAGTGACCCTGGTCCATTCCTGAACACAGGTAGAGGGAAGGCACCCAGCACCTCAGCCATCCACACCACCAGTCCAGCTTGTTTAATTTTTTTTCCCCATACAGATTTTTATGGTATTTTTGTCTTTTTTCTCCCAAATCCCCTACCTTGAATGCACATGTGCAGGTGGAGGTATGCGCATGCCGTGTCTAAAGGTACCCTCCCTTCATATCACCCATGCCGCCTACGCCAACCACCAGACCTCAACCCGGTAGCAGCAGGACTACGGGGGTGCTGGTGGTGGTGGTGACCACCCCCAGGAGAGGAGAGCTGCCTTCCAGCTTGCTCAGTCCTGCTCTGACCGTCCCCCCCATGCCGGCACCCCAATGACCCGAATCCGATCCCAAACCTGGGCTGCCGGCGTAGCACGATGTAAGGCATCCAGTGCCTCAGCTCTTAGCGCCACCAGGCAGCTAGTCTGACATTTTTTTAACATACATTTGATACCAAACAACACCCAAGTGACTTAAAGGGGAGCACTAGTACCAAATAACCTTAGCTTCATTAAAGGAAAACTACACCCAAAACCTGAAAAAAATATATGTTGTGCAGAGTGTTTTAATTTGTATGTGAAGTTCTAGTGTTTCCTTCTCTCTCTGACTGGTATTAGGAGTTTTTCACAAATTAGCCTGCTAGCTTTATGTTAGTTTTACGACCCCTGGGGATCGCCATACCTGATAGTGTAACTGTATTTCTGGTTCCCACAGTGCATCTTGTCTCACGTGACTGTGATGTAAGAGAGACCCAACATTCAGCACACACATGCCAAACAAACTAGATATCTTGGAAGCTTTACAAGCTGCACAAAAATTACCAGCAGCAAAGTTTTTCAGGACAGTAAAACCTTTAGGATGAGAGTGGTCACCAAGCTGAATTCTACAGATTTTAAAATATAGCCATCTCTGTTGTTGTGAACTGATTGTAATGCAATGCTTTCTGCTGGATTTATGGTCTCTGCTACATCACCATTACATGAAACAAGGTGCATTGTAGGACAAAGAAATGCAATAAAACTATTTTGATATGGTGATCTCCAGGGGTCGTAAAACTACCCTAAAGCTAGCAGGCTAATTTAGGAAAAACTCCTAATACCAGTCAGAGGGAAGGAAACACTAGAACTTCATATACAAATTAAAACACTTTGCACAACATATATTTTTTCAAGTTTTGGATGTAGTTTTCCCTTTAATGAAATCTAAAACACAGACTTTCAACTCATTCAGTCATGGCTTATTAGAAACAAACTTATCCTAAATTCCAAAAATTATACTCAAGCCATTGCTTTTGGCTCCCCTGAAGGAATCAGGTCTTGCACTTGTAACTTAAAGAGCAGCTTCCTAGTAGCTGTCTGCCCCGCCCGTTCGATTCCTTACCTGATCGGAAGTGAACTGGTGAAGTTTGGCATAAAAAGTCCATTGGTGTAAAAAGTTGTATCCCTCACAATTTTGTAAATGTGAATGCTGGCCAAAACACGACTGACTTCCTGGTCCAAAATACACGTCTCCATATCAGCCCACGCAGCACTGTTTTGCGATGTCACAAGATGAAGGCTGCGTGAGCGTGCCCCATTCAGTTCTATGAGACTGGTATTTTCTAATACATTTATACCCTTTAGTGTTGGGATTTTATTATATCAAAGCGATCGATCAACTAATAGGGACCCTGTTAGTCAATTGATCACTTTGATATAATAAAATCCCAGCACTAATGGGTATAAATATATTAGAAAATACCAGCCCCATAGAACTGAATGGGGCACGCTCACGCAGCCTTCGTCTTGTGACATCGCAAAACAGTGCTGCATGGGCCAACATGGGAGCGTGTTTTCCAGACCGGGAAGTCAGTCTTTTCAGGCCAGCGTTCACATTTACAAAATTACCAGAGATATAACTTTTTACACCGATGGACTTTTTATGCCAAACTTCAGCAGCTTGCTTTCGGTCAGGTAAGGAATCGAACAGGCTGGGGAAGAGTAGCAACACTGACAGTAGGAACCTGCTCTTTAAGGCACTTTCACACTGTGGTTTCTGTAACAGAATGACCGTTACTGAAACAGTATACCGTTACCTTCCCTGGTGTGTAAAGTGCATCTGTTCCACTTCCTCAGTGAATGCTCGCCTGAACCGGGTTCCCTTCTTGGCATGGTTCATCCTGGTGTGTTCTGTTTCATCCTGCTATGTAAAAAGGCCATTCCAGATTATGGCCGTCTACCAGCAAGCTCCGTGGGGATGCTGGAATGAATATATACAAAATGGAGGAGGGGGGTTTGTTGACATACTTGCTGTGTGTAAAGTGAACACAGAACAGAACAGACTACAACGGCACCATACAGGTAATGATTATTTCGTTATCGAAACCTATGTGTAAAAGCACCTTTAATAGTAAACTGTTCTGATGTTTCCCCTCTGGAAGCAGTCTGCGCCTTCATATACACTGTGCAGAATTCTGCGGTAGAGTTACTGCAGCCAACAATACAGTTTTAATGGGAGTTAATCCCTTTTGTCATGCAGGAAACCTGTGACACTGCTCTTCATACCGGTGGGCTTCACTGTACCTTGGAGTCACCCTTTAGCCATCCTTTGACTTCTCAGTCCATATTACTGTTGCTTTAAGGCTGTCAATGCTAAATTGGGTCTAAGAGCCAGACACTGTCTCACTCCTGAAGCCCACCTTGTCATTGCTAGAGGTGTCCTTCTCCCCTGTCTCAGCTATGGTGTCATTGTTTTATGTGTTCCTCCAAAGCAGTGCTGTCCAGATGGGATGTGACTTAGAACAGTATGTGCTGTTTTGTCTCATCTGTTAAAAAATTTGATCACCACTGTAACCTATACAACCTTGGCTGTTTGTCCCCTTCTAGTATTTTTGTTGTTGGTGCTTGGTTGCTTCACAGAAAAGGACATTCAAACATCTGCACTACCCTTCATTGCCAATTTCTTTAAGTATTCACACCAGACTTGCTGAGGTCTAATGATGAACCCCTACTCATTGTACAAAACATTTCCATCTTAATGGGTGACCAGGCCTTTTCTTCTTCTGCCCCTTAGGCCTGGAACTCCCTTCCCATATCCGTTCGCTCAGCCCCTGCTAGTTCCTCTTCAACAGGGCTTTGAGGTGTTGCCAAGTTGTCCTGCTCAGCTTGCACTTGTCTGTAACTGCATGACCCTCCTCCCGACTTGCTGTTGCTTGTTGGGTGCACCTTTTTTTTTTTTACTTTTGTTGGGTCATTGTTTTGCCTATGCCTGCTGACTGCCACCTGCATATTCCTGTTTGCCGAAAACCAAAATAAAGCTGCGCTCCAAAAAATATATTCAAGGCAAGGGTTGCAGTAAATGGTGATTTATTGCTGAGATGTGTTGTATTGTACGGTCATTTCTTAATCTCACTAGCAATAAATCACAATTTACTGTAACCCTTGCCTTGGGTACGTTGGGACTGGTAGTACAGCCTAGAGGTTAAAGTAACAAGCTGTGAATGAAGTTGGTAGATTCAGCATACATCGATTTGATTCCCACAACCTCCACTTGCATATTGTGTGGTTCTGAGCAAATCACTTAACCATTCCAGTGCTCCTGGGTTGCCCCTGAAAACAGGCACTTGTGCCTATTGGGCCTAACCCAGTTACCAAAAAGAATGAAAAAAAATATGTTGTTTCAGAGTGTGGTTTCATTTTGGTGTTCAGCTCTCATTGTAGAAGCTGCAGCACTGGCTTTTGCAGAAGGGTTTCCAGCATTTTTTTTGTGTTTATCATTGTTTGCCATGTTATAAGTTTATACTATTTTCATATGACTGTTACTTTGTTTAGTTCTTTATATCCTCCGGGGTCATTTCTGAAAATAGACTGCTCTTTGTCTAGTGTTTTTACCTGGTTAACAAAAACTAAACAAATAAATAAGCGCCCCACACCCACATGTGGGACTGTTCCGAATGTGCACTTTGTGTGCAGAAACAGTTGTTTTTTTTTTACTTACTGTTTACTGCAGTATAATAGATTGTATCAGACTGATTCTGCTGCTTGCAAGCTACCATTTTCTGTAGCTACAAATCTCAGAATCCCTTGCAGCTTTTGTGTTGTGTTTTATGTAGTTGCAGTTTTATTTTGTATAAAATCAAATAAAATTTACTCTTTAAAAAAAAAATCCCTTGCAGCTGGCATCAGAGGAGGGCTGCAGCAATGGGAGATTCAATACCCTGCAGTGCATGTTAGAGTTTTTATATAAGCTCAGATTTTTTTGTTTGCTGGTCCCACTGTTCTCCCTGGCTAAGTATAGTCCCACAGGACTATAGATAGCCCTTGTAGAATAGCAGGACTGGCAAACATCTGATCACAGCTTATAAATACTCTAACACTAAAGTCTTAGTAATCCTGGACAAATCCAGGGCAGCTTCCTCTATAGTGACCATGCCTTTGCCACCTTGGCCAATATTGTTAAAGAAAATGTATT
Organism: Neoceratodus forsteri; assembly: GCA_016271365.2. Taxonomy (NCBI): domain Eukaryota; kingdom Metazoa; phylum Chordata; order Ceratodontiformes; family Ceratodontidae; genus Neoceratodus; species Neoceratodus forsteri. The sequence continues at coordinate 116,640,676 of JADMNL010000025.1, forward strand.
GCTTGGCTACCTGATGGCCCGGTGGGTGGCATTGTGCTCACCCATGCTGGCAGCCTGCATTCAGAAGTGAGCCCAGAATGCCAGTCAAATGGTCCTAGGGGCTGGGGAGACACTGTCACATTGCCACATGGTGGTGCTCCCAACTGGGGAGAGAGGGAGTCAGCTCCACTACTCTGATGACCCCTGCAGTGGGCCAGGGAGCTTGTCTCTCCAGCAGGGGTATGTTAGTACAGTGGATTCCACTTCAGTGCACATCGGATAAGTGCACATTCCTTATAAGTGCACACTTTCCCAGTTTCGCAATTTTTTTACTATTCACATAGTACAAAAAAAATCTGTTAAGTGCACATTTCAGCTAAATGCACAGTTTCACAGTTCACCAACACATTTCTCCCTAGATAGTTAGCACCTCTATAGTGCACAGGTGATTCTAAGCAGTTGTAAAGCAGCATTTAACACCCTGTGTCACTCAACTGGCACTGAAAAGTTGCAAACAGACTAAGATCATTTACTTTTTCAGGTCCACAAGCAATACAGATAATGCGGACAGTTTATCAGTCTTGATATTTTTCATAGCATTGTGCTTCATTAAGGTATTTGTCAATGCTGCACAGTTGCACATTTTAACATTTTTAGTATATTGCTATAATAAATAAATGTGGAATGCCATTACAGTGTCAGGCCTCAGTTATTTTCTTTATGTTGCATTGTAAACAAAGGAGTTTGGATAAATGCACATTTTGCTTAAATGCACATTTTGTTACTGCAAAACAGGTGTGCATTTAAGCAGATTCCACTGTAGTGTGGAAGGCTGCATCAGCGCATGGCTGGATGTCAGGGAGGTGGGCAGGACAGGGTCGAAACAGATGAACATTTCTGCCAGCAAGATGATGCCAGCCGGCCCGCAAGCCTCACACTCCTGGCCTGACCCTAAGCTTCTAGTCTGGATTTGGCTACTGGGAATGGGGAGGATGATCCTTCCTCCCCTGGCCCTGCAACAGGGGGTAATCCATGGGAGATCACCAGAGCCAGGTAAGACCAGGGGATGGTCAGTGACAGGGCTGGCCAGGCAGGGGCTAAAGGGGGGCTGGTGGCATAAGGGGGCATAAACACATGATAAAAAAAAAATGTTGCTGGGAATGTGCTTGGAAACTATAGAAAACTCCATTTGATCTGCAAATTTGTGGGTTGCTGTTTCTGACAGCAGCAATGCCAAAGTTTTCATGTGGGCCTTGCTCCCGGAAACTTTGCAAATGGGGGAGCTGACACATGTGCTTAAAGCTGATCGAGTTACACTAAGGAATAAGGAATATCCTCAGAATACAGATAAAGAAATAAGCAACTTTCCCTCCTATCCACATTCTGGATAAAGTTTGTAATACCAATAGTGGACATAAAAAAACTTTATCAGTTGCTGTTAGAAGCCAAACCTGACACAGTGGCACTTTTAATTGAAAAATGGCAACAAGAACTCCAAATACAGATACTTAACTCTGAATGGGAAAACATATGGGGCATGATGTTAAAGGCATGTAAAGAGGCCAAGGGAAGGCTTATCCAGTATAAAATAGTTCATAGGTGGTACTACACACCTTGTAAGATGGTCAGGCTAGGCCTGTGAACAGAAGATAAATGCTGGAGATATCTGACTGACAAAGGCACTTTATCTCATATTTTATGGTTTTGCCCTTTCCTATCACCATTTTGGGGGAGCATCATATCTTTTCCAAAGGCCCAACCGAGGAAAAGATAGCCAGCTCAGTTAAGAAGGGGGATAAAACCTTTTATAGGTACATCAGGGAGCGAAGGAAGACCAAGGGAGGGATAGTGAGGCTTAATAAAGGGAGGGAGGGTGGGCAGAGGGTGACTGTGAAAAGGCAGAGATACTAAACAAATATTTTTGCTCAGTATTTACAAATGAAGAGGGGGAGGTACCTAAAACAAACAGTGGAAACACTCTGGATACAGAAGTTGATAGCAGCCCATTTACAGAAGAAAGGGTTCTGAAAGAACTCTTAAAACTGAAGGTGGACAAAGCAATGGGGCCTGATGGGATTCATCTGAGAATTCTGAAAGAACTAAGGGTAGAACTAGTGACACCACTGACTACCCTCTTTAACAAATCATGGGAGGATGGGATGGTACCCGAGGACTGGAGGAGGGCAGATGTGATTTCCTTCACAAAGTGGGAGCAAGGCAGAAGCAGGAAACTACAGACCTGTTAGTTTAACCTCAGTGATAGGGAAAATGATGGAATCACTTCTGAAGGAAAGAACTGTCGAGTATCTAGAGGCCAGAGGGGCACAGGACCCAAGGCAGCCTGGATTCACAGCAGGAAGGTCATGCCAGACGAATCTGATAGATTTCTTTGACTGGGTGACCAAGTAGTAGATCAGGGAGGGCTGTGGACATGGCCTACCTAGACTTTAGCAAGGCATTTGACACAGTCCCACACAAAGATTAATATACAAGTTAGCCAGCCTGGGGTGGGTCCCAAGATGACAGCCTGGGTAAAGAATTGGCGGAGAATAGGACACAGCGGTAATAGTAATGGAGTCCACTCTATGAAGAAGGGGTTACTAATGGGGTACCGCAGGGTTCAGTATTAGGACCGGTCCTCTTCAATGTCTTTATAAGCGACATTGCAGAGGGACTGGAAGGAAAAGTATGTCTCTTTGCAGATGACACAAAGATCTGCAACAGAGTTGATGCACAAGGTGGGGTGGAAAGGATGAGAAGGGACTTGGCAAGGTTAGAGGAATGGTCAAATGTATGGCAGCTTAGAGTCAATGCTAAGAAGTGCAAGGTAATGCACCTGGGAAACAAAGACCCAGGGGAAGAGTACACAGTGGGGGGTGAGATACTAACAAAAAAAAATGGAAAGGGACCTGGGGGTAGTCATATCAGATGACCTAAAGGTGGGCAAGCAATGTGAGAGGGCAGCAAGGAGGGCTGGGGGGATACTGGGATGCATAGGGAGAGGCATCACCAGTAGAAAACAGGAAGTTATTATCCCTCTGTACAGACAGCTGGTGTGGCCCCATCTGGAGTACTGCGTGCAGTTCTGGAGACCCAGTCTCCGCAAAGACACAGACAGTATGGAAGCTGTCCAGAGGAGAACAAGGGGTACAATTTGAAGATGGGGGGCGGCTCAGAGGTAATTTAAAAGTATTTTTCACAGAGAGGGTTGTGGATGCATGGAACGGCCCTCCGGAGGAGGTTGTGGAGTCAAAAACAGTGGTGGAATTCAAGCATGCATGGGACAGTCATAAGGCAATTCTAGGGGTTGGGGGTAGGAAGAAGTAGGCTGCTGGTTAACTAGGATCTGCAGCTTATCCATTAGGTAGGGAAATGGGCAGACTGGGTGGGCCAAGTGGTCCTTATCTGCCGTCAAATTCTATGTTTCTATGTTGTGAAAAAATATTAGGCAGCACATTAAAATGGTCAGCTAAATTTGCAGCACTGGGAATTTGTTCTGATTTCACGAGCCTTTCAAATCCTCAAAAATTATGGTTATTAGCAGCCTTTATAACAGCCAAAAATTTAATTTTAAGACATTGGAAGGGTACTAACATCCCATTGGTAAAGGAGTGGCTACAAGATATGTTTACCAGAGCCAACTATGAGAGAGTTTCATATGTGAATTTAAATAGACTGGATACATTTCTGTCAATTTGGGAACCTTTTCTGATCTACTCCTATAAATAGTAATCTGTAGAGAATACTCATAAGTCAAATATATAGAGTTTATCCTTCTATCTTATCCTTCTCACAATAAATTTAGTCAATTCTTTAACATTACCAGTTTGAGTTTCAAAACTCATATGTTGGTACTGCAATATATGTGTTAGTAGATGCTGAGTAATGTTTCATAGCTTATCGCTAGCATTATACACAGTTATGTGTTATTAAGTATGGATTATGGTATTATTATCTTTATTATCTTTTGCAAAACCTGTGGTTATTTACATAAAAAATCTGAAATTCTCAATAAACTTTAAATTATAAAAATAAATAAGTTACACTAATGAAGGCCCAGGGAATGGATCTGTCAATGAGGACACCTGGTCATTTTGGTCACAACATCAGAATTGGATCTGGCTCTACAAATGGCAGAGAAACTGGATCAATTTTCGTGGCAAGAACAGTCTCTGAAGATTTTATCCAGCTCTTTACTTCTCTACAGGAATGCCCCATAAAAGCTTTGATGGTATCCAAAATCAGCTGTGGGAGATACAAGTACACCATGTGCTCATAATGGTGCCTATGCATGAAGTGGTGCTGGGTATGTGCAGGAGCCGCATACCTGGTCCCCAAAGCTCCACACCCATGCACAAGCATGTGGGGTGCAGTATGTATTAATACATGCCTCTGCAGGGTGCCTGTCTGCAGCTCTGCACCCCATTGTGCTGGTGCATGGTGACAGAGTGCAGTACACTCGATCTGGTATGTCAGTGACTCCCCTGTCCATGTAGAGCAGGGGATTCTGGGATGGTGCAGGAACCTAATTTGGGAAAGATGGACGAGTGCCCAAATGGCTGCCCCCAGCCCTCCCTGTCAGCCCAGAGGGCTGGGGCAGCACAGTGGGGTTATTTCATGTCACTCCGCAGCTGGTGGGTATAAACTGGTGGGGCATGCAAAAGATATGGACGGGTCCCCACTGCTGTATCCTGCAGTCCCCCTTGCCCAGCACTCCACACCTTCGTGAATGGAGTGCAGTGCGGGTATGCCCCCAGACATGCTCCCAGGCTGGCCGCACATGTAACTGCATGACCAGTCAAGAATCCAGTGTGGAAGGAACGTGCATCCCTTCTGTGCATGCCCTGGTGGGTCTGTGGGGCCCCGATGTGCAGCTATCTCATTTAGGCATGCCTTAGCTCTGTGGATCCGCTGCACATAGGCACAATGCCCCTTCGTGCATCGGGGCCATGACTGACTTAAAATTAGTTATTTATTTTCTGTTACCCAGAAAAGGAGGGCTAGACAATACTGCCTATTTTCAGCATTATTGGGGTGAGGGATACAGATGCAAAGCAACTGAAACTGAACCAGATTAAGCTGTAGGTAATATTTTTAGTGAATGAGGGAAATTTTGACAGTACACAGGGGAAAAAAATATTTTTGGAGGTATAGGGCACTCTTCACTTCTCTTTTTTTGTTAAATATATTTTAATTAGTTTTTTTTTACAACACATTGACAACACAACACTAAGCTGCAGGTATATAATATAACATATTACAGAAACATTTAAGAATTGGATAATTAGTTGTTACTATAAGTATACTGGGACAACAGCTCATGGGATGAAATCATTACATTTTGCCATTGTGTAGATAACCCATCTGTGCCATAAATACTCATATACAGATCATTTATGTTGTAGTTTGACTGTAAGCTTCTCCATGCCATTCAAGTCTATCATTAAATTCTTCCATTTCTGTATCGTAGGGGGAATATCAGTAAGCCACAGTTTTGTTATGTCTTTTTTTATCCAATGGTATGCAAACTGAAAGCAATTTTCTAATATGTGGTTGCCTATGCCCCTCTGTCATCTCTAGAAATAATATTCACTGTGGAGTCACCTGTTTTGCAGGAAAAAGTATATCCCTCAGTTACTGTTGAAGGGCTGCCCAGAAATCTCTATGTTTTGGACACAACCACATAATGTGGGTATGTGAAGCTCTGGGTTCACCACAATGCCACCAGCAGAGGGGAGGGGGGAAATCTAGGGGTCAAGTTTAGCCTGTTGGAGTGAAGTGCAAAAAAAAAGTTGGTGCCGCATTTCCAGACATATTCTTTCCATATATGTGTAACCCCCACGCCACTTTTGGCCAGTTGGCACCCACCATTTAAAGAATTAGTACTCACATATAGCATGCCATCAGGGCCCCATGTTCAGTGCGGCAAATTGGACCTACATTCTGCAGCAGAACCTCATGCTTGCTGCAGTCAGGCAATGAGCTATTCTGCAGCAAATGTCTGATGCACTTTACATTCTCTGGCAACTCAAATGAGCCCCAAAATAAAATTTAGTTACCCAGAAAGAATGCCCAGGAAAAGGCAGCCTGGGGCAGTTTGGCAGATGCACAGACAAAGCAATGCAAAGCAATTCTGGCATCACGATTTGGACTGGAAGTAGAGCATTGGGGAATTGAAGGGTTATTTTTTTTTACCACAGTCTGTTTTATTGTCCCATGGCTCCTTCCCACCTGCCCAGTGCTAGTTTACCACAGCTGTGCTCCTGAGAATTTCTTCTCCTGCCTACACAGTTATTTGAAGACCAGTATTGCCTGTTTACAAAACAATGCTATTCCGATGGTTCCCTCCCACCCACTTGCTTGAAGCCTTGTGGTGATGGTTTGTTCTGTAACGCTGCTCTAGTTGCTTCCTCCTGCTCACACAGTTCAACACCAGTGGTGTAGTTTGTGTTAATGCCACTTGGCTTCTGTATCTTTTCTCCCACTCTGTAAGGATTTACTGTGAGGCTAGAGAGTAGTCGGACCATTTTACATTAGACAAAGGTCCAGAAAGCCTCCCATTTTCTGTCTGCAATAGTTGCTGATATTTTTTCATTCCACGGTTCTGCAGTTGGCAAATAGAACCACAACACTTTCTCATGAAATAAATTTCCTGAAGTTCCCTCAGTGTTTGTAGGAAGCCAAAATGGCTGTAAGTGTCAGGGACTGAATGTCAGTGGACTGGAAAGGGGTGGTCCCACTGACTACTGTAACCCAAGGGGGGAGGTGGATCTATAATGGAGCTGCCAAAAACTTACACTAGTGCAATTTTAAGCTTCATCACAATAATTTTAGCCATTTAGTTGGGGTTTTCAGTGGGGGATGTGCATTTTTACTGCACCAAAAAATGTTGTTTCTGCAGCAGAGGCTTGTTTCTGCAGCAGGACCATGTTTCTGCTGCAGTTGCTGCAATCACAGAATTGCAGAAAATATGGGGCCCTGCATACCATTTACTTTTAGCAGAAATACTCAGATTGGTACCACCCCTAGCTTTAGAGTGTATGCCAGGCTCATTATCCAAAGGAAGGGGTGGGGGTACAATTACCAAAATATACCTTTGCATTTACAACCAGGTCCAGGGGAGAGGATGCTAGGTGTATGTTAGACCTAACTGCTGAGGGGGCCCCAATAACTCCACACAGAAAGCAATGATCAGAATGTCCAATGCAGCTGCTGGTATTGTGCAGTATGGCTTTATTCACAGATGTTACTAAAGCACACGTGGACACCCCAATGTTTGGTCATGGCAAAACAGGTATACTGTTTTTTTCCAGAAACTCTTTGCTAGGCAGTACAGTTTTCCACAGAACTTCTCTATCCATTTTTTCCAAAGTGCTCGTGGCCTCAACCACATACTTCAGCTACTTTCAAACACAGTTCCATTTACCAAACTGGATGCTCGTGGCCTGAACCACATTCTTCAGCCATTTCCAAAACATATTTCACAGTGTAAACTTGTGACCTGAGCCACATATTTAAGTTTCATCCTGGGCATTGACCTCTACCCAGGGGATCTTGGTGCCCATCAATGAACCAGTTAGTCTTGCCTTTTAGACTCCAGATGGCATCCTTCCACCCTTTGCCCCAACCGATAGCCTCTGCCATTCCTTCACAGTTACACCAAAAGAAGCATTCAATTCCCACTGAATTGCTAAAGACTCCAAACTCTAAACTTAAAATTTGACACCGAAGTATATGAGGGGTTCTGACAGGTGTGATCTAGCCTTATCTTGGGCACACACACCTCAGCCAACTCCCTAATAAGAACAGTTTCTGCATCTGTACTCACATATCTGTTGCTCCTTCCTTAAGGCATGGAGAACAAACCAGAAAACACCATGTTTCTTCATGGTATCTTTGTCAGAATTTCTCACACAATGTCCTTCTCAAAGGCAGCTGTAAACACTCTAGGACCTTCAGAGGATTGCCCCTTGGATCCATTGAACTGGCAGTTCCTCTCACTCCCCTTGGAGTGAAATCAAGCATTTCTGCTGCAAAAGGTCTCCACCACTTCACTGGCAAATGTAGATTTAATCCAAACTAGGGTGAGAAACACAGGGCTCCCTGTGACAGAGCCCCAGCTGGCAGACTTCTTGCCACTCTGATTCTCCAACTCAGACTAACTGAACATTCTAAATGTCCCCTGAGCAGCTGAATCAAAAGTGGTTATGCTGCTGCAAGAGTTCTAAATTACATAATCATTCCCACTCAGGCTAGCTGAGTAAACAATGATGTCATTATGTAAAAGGCCCCTTAAAGTTGATAGGAAACAGTTTTTACACCTCTAGATGCCTTCTGGTTGTTCTTTTATTGGCTACCCACTATTCTGATATGCGTTGACCTTTTTTGTTAAATTAATAATCTAATTTTGTTACCTTTGTAACTAGCCTGAAGCCCTCTGTGCTCAGCAGTTGCTGCTCTCTGTTTCCATACTGTCTGAACATTCTATGACATCAAAAACACCCATTCCAGGCCCTTCAGATGAACAGCATGGAACGGGAGTTTCTGATGTCATAGAATGCCTTAGAAATATGACAATCAAGAGTAGCAGCCGGTGATGAGAGTGGAACTCAATGTAGATCTACAGGCACCTCAAAGCTAGATTGTTTATTTATTAAAAAATCATCAAAGCATATCAGAATACATAACTGGCATGGACAAGATGATGGAAGGGCAAATAACTATGCAAAAATAATTTCCTATCTCCTTTAATAAGCTCCTTAACAGCTGCCTTTTCTACCTGTCTAAGACTAGTATTAATGGGATTTTAGTAACCCCAGGAGACTTGGTGGTTACATGGGAAGATACAGGTTTGTGTAAATATCTGAGGTACAATTTCCATTTATTAGTAAGGATCTCTAGGTCTAGGTCTGTGGGCCATCTTAGTCTCAGATAGTATGAATTTCCACCTTCTATTTCCATTAATGCCTTGCATAAATGAGAGATTAAGGAATCTAGGGGAGTGCCTTCCATTATTTCAAAAAACAAATGTTATAAGGGCGAAATCCCTGAATTGCCTTGCAGAGAGCTATATATACCATTTACTGTGTTTGTGTTCAGATCTCATTTTCTTTTAAAACGGATTTTGTGTTGTACCACTAACTTTTACTTGGAGCCCTGCTTTCTGTAATAAAAGGGCAGGAAGAGGAATCTGTAGTTTCTGGGGTTTCTCCCACGAACGTTGAGGAACTACAGACTCAGATAGGCTGCAAAGTCTTTGTTAAAAGACAACTTGGACTACTGCTTGAGCATTTTTAAATACTTGTGCACACTTTAAAGAAAGATCTGGGCTATATTTAATAACACTTTTGCTCCGTGACACTGAGAGCTCTTCCGGGTCACATGAGCACTATATCAGTAAGCTCGAGGTGTCTTTGACTATAAGGGTGAAATCCCTGAATTGCCTTGCAGAGAGCTATATATGCCATTTACTGTGTTTGTGTTCAAATCTCATGTTCTTTTAAAATGTATTTTGTATTGTACCACTAACTTTTACTTGGAGCCCTGCTTCCTGTAATAAAAGGGCAGGAAGAGGAATCTGTAGTTTCTGGGGTTTCTCCCATGAACGTTGAGGAACTACAGACTCAGATAGGCTGCAAAGTCTTTGTTAAAAGACAACTTGGAATACTGCTTGAGCATTTTTAAATACTTGTGCATACTTTAAAGAAAGATTTGGGCTATATTTAATAACACTTTTGCTCCGTGACACTGAGAGCTCTTCCGGTTCACATGAGCACTATATCAGTAAGCTCTGTGATGAGCAGGGTGAGCACGAGCAGGGCGTGCATGCATCGTCGGACGCAAAGACACGCGCGTCTGCGCATGTTTTAGTGTGTTTTGCAGTGGTTTGCAGGTTTCAGTAAATGCTAAGTTAAGTCTATAGAGCGGTAAGCCCAAGCATATTTTAAATTTAGAATATTGGTTGGTACTACACTGTTTTTCAACGTGTTTATGAATAGCATTACACATGAAGGTAGGGTAGGCATAAAATGCTTGACATGTCTAATGTTCTGTTTTAACTCTACAGTTCCAGATAATTCAGAATTTAAATGTTTAAAATGTCGACAAAATGAGGACTTAGTCCAAGAAATTGAATTATTTAGTTCTAGATTACATGCATTAGAACTAAGTCAAAAGGAAACATCTAAAAGACCTTCCATAACTGAAGCTAGTAACCTTTGTCTACCTGAACAGAGAACCTTAAGTTTTCATGATAAATTTGTCACAGATTCCATGGAGGCTTCAAGGTTACATTGTAAAAAAAAAAAAAAAGATCAAGAGAAGAATTAGATCAAACTAATGAAGAGAATGATAGGTACCAGGTTCAATCCAAGAAAGTAGCAAAAAAAGTCAGAAAGGCAACTCAATTTGACCTTAGATTATTTAATCATTTTGATCCATTAAGTGAGTAACATGAAGTCAGTAATGACACTGGTAACAAAACCAATAACACACCTTTGCCTGCTCCTAGTACTAGTTCCTTATTGAACTGTACAGGAACTGTTTATAATCTAATTCCATCAACTGAATCACAAGTGATTGCTGAAAATTTAATACAATTGGAAGGAAACTACTCCACTGACCCCAGGCAAATTTATGTATTAGGGGACTCTATCATAAAACAACTAGATAGAGTCATATGTAACCCAGATAATAGCAACTGTATGCTATCTTGTTTTAAAGGTGCAAAATTAGAGATATCACAAGGATTGCTGGGCAAATTCTCACAAACGCAGGCAAAAACACTTTGGTTATTATACATGTTAGAGTTAATAATATTCTGCATCAGAATATACAAAGTATTAAGCAGGAGTACGTTGACATGACTAATGTATTGTTAGATTTAAAACGTAAATTTGCTTTTTCTGAAATTTTTCCTGTACCCAGAGCTGACAGCTATCAGCACAGAAAAATTAAACATATTAATAACTGGTTGCGTACGTGGGCCCAGATATTCAAAGGGTTGCGCAATGCAACCCACTGATGCCTCGATGCGATATTCAAATGGGGATTGTGCCTGGCACCGTCCGATCTTCGGAGCATCAATAATGTATGCGAGGCGCGGGTAGGGGTGTGCCATGCATACTCCCACATCCCAATATTCAGCCGGGATGTGCTGAGTCCATGCATGCACAACCCCTACTTGCGCCGCACACAGGTGAGCCAAAAAAAAAAAAGGAATGGCTGGCCACCCACAGTTGAGCTGCCGTATTGCAGGGCGCAACACGGCAACTGCCACCTGTGGGTGGCCACCCGAGCTCTGGCTGCACCTCCATGGTGGCGCCCCCCCCATGCCCTATCACGGGCATCTGTTTAAAATAATAAGGTCCTACCTCCCTGGTGGTCCAGTGGACTGCTGTCAGCCCGATCATGGGCTTAAGTAAAAAGATATCATGTCCTATATCCCTGGTGGTCCAGTGGACTGCTGTCAGCCCGATCGCAGGCTTAAGTAAAAATAAATCACGTCCTATATCCCTGGTGGTCCATGGACCACTCGCAGCCCGATCACGGGCATTAGTAATAATAATATAAAGTCCAATATCCCTGGTGGTCCAGTGGACTGCTCGCAGCCCGATCGTGAGCATTTGTATTAAAAACATGAAGTCCAATATCCCTGGTGGTCCAGCGGTACCCCCCTCCCCACCAGCCCAGTGAGCCCCACTGCCCCACTCCACCCGGTCAGTGGCAGGTGGCAGCACCCCACCCACCCACCGCCCACTGACTGACACTATAGGCAGGGCTGTACACACATTGGTCCACAGCATGAGACAATGGGTGTGCAGCCCGTATCGTACTACACATTCCAGATATGTTCTTGGCCTAATAAATGTGGAAGGAGTTTATCCAGTTGCACCACTAATAAGGAAGCTAAGGTTTTATAGTCAGTGTTCAATATGGATATGGGTCTGTACGAGGCAGAGACTATCATCCTTATGCAGTTTTAATATGGGCAGAATTGTAGCCAGATTCCAAGAGGGAGGAGGGGAATTACCATCTGACACCCAGATACAGGTGTCTACCATCAGGGGTATCAGTTGTTACTTAAACTGTTTATAAAATTCACTTGTAGACCTGTCCGGTTCTGTGTTCTTATTGTTTTTTAATTGCTTTATAGCACTGTCTGACTCATCCATTGTTATAAGGGTCATAAGGGTCTCCAAATGTTTTTGTTGCGAGGATGGTAGATTTAGCAGAGCTAGGAAGAAATCAATAGCAGTAGCATTTGAAAGTTGTTCTGGGGTGTAGGGACATTCATAATATTGGCACAGAACATCTACGATGCCCTCCTGCATCCCATGTGTAATCTGGAACTTACAGTCTTGCATACCGGTAACTGCAGTAGTGGCCATTTGGCATTGCAAACTAAATGCAGAAAGTTTAGTAGCATGGGCTTCCCTTTCATGATATTTTTGGTGGAAGAAGCTCAAGGCTGCTTCTGTTTTGGTAGTTAGAATTTTTTTGGATTTCTATTTTAAGTTTAGTTAAAGTGGAGGTGGCCGACCCATCTCCTTGCATACGCGCTCTTCCCTTCCTGTTGGAGAATGGGTCCCTGGAGCATGGAAGTGGACGAAGTGGCCCAGAAGGTGATGCTAATCTCTCTCCCTGTTCCAAATAATGAGGGGGTTATTCCTGCTGAAGAAACGCAAAATACGGGGTTTGAAACTGTATCTGGTGAGCCAGATGAAAATTTGTTGGTAGGGGCATCTGCCCCATGTCCTCAGACAAGGTACTCTTGGAGAAAAAAATGAAAGAAAAGAGGGCTTGCCTACTTGCCCTCATGGTTGAGGAAAAACAGAAGTACAGTATGCCAAGAAAAAGGCTTTAGTATTACAACAAAGAAATGCTCGGCTAAATGTGACAGCTGTAGTCAAAGCTGTTAATGCAGTCCCTGACAAGTCTCTTCCTGTCCTGACACACAGCGCTGAGGTTTCCAGCCCACAGGTTTACCTGCTGAAGTTTGATTTATTTATTTATTTTTATTTATTGAAATTTCGGATAACACCTTTGAGAACAAGCTCATTTCATAGGTTCCACGTCAGATGAACAATACATATTGGAAAAATATGAGACGGAGAACAAACAAAACAAGGAATTAAAGAAGACATTAAAAGAGTGTATATCGAGAGAAGTTCCAATACATGTGGCATTGTACAATGCATGCCAAAGTGCATATCTGATTAAAACCTGGAATTCAAAGGGTCATATTAGAGGGGGTGGGGTCTCATGAAATGACCCTTTACAGGAAAATGAGAACAGACTCAGCCTAATATCTAATAATCAACAAGGTAAGGGATGGCATCAGCTCAGGGGCCTCATCAGAGGTGAGAAGGTATGGGACAAAGCATTTTAAAGTGAGCAAGGGAGCTCAGGAGATATAACGGGGGAGAGGGATGGGGGAAGCCATAGAGGGGTGAGGGGAAAGAGTGGAAGGGATCAAGAGAAAATGTGAAAGGAGAATGATTAGCAACTTAAACAGTTATTTACATGCTGAGAACAGTTATGTGTAAGGTCATGATAGAATAAGGTTAGAATAAGTGCAGGTCACAAGAAAGAAGGTTATTGGAAGCAGTCACAACTGGTATCAGAAACTAGCTGTTGCTTAAGTTTAACCTTGAAGGAGCCCAAAGTGGATGCTGAAGTGATGTCATGGTGCAGCGAATTCATCCATTGCAGGGCACAGTAGGGCAAAGAACCTTTGTCCCAGAGAAGTGCAACAGTGGGGTATATTAAAAATCTGGCTAGTAGAGCTTCTGGTGCAACTATGGTTGATAGTGGGGGTAATAAGCTTTTGCACTCTCTGGGGCATTTTGCCTAAGCTTACTTTTTCGGACAGTAAACATGTTTGGTACACGAGTCTACCGTTGAACTGGAGCCAGTTAGCCTGAGCGTACATGTCGCAGGTATGGGACAGACAGGCTGAGCCAGTAAGGAACCAGCATGCTTTGTTGAGTGCAACTATGATGCAGTGAAGAGTTCTTTCAGTAGCTGATCCATACATTGGTAAGCTGTAATCAATAAGTGAGACAAGAGAGCGTTGCATGGCCAAGTTAAGAGCCTCTGGGGTCACACATTGCTTATGCCTATAAAGTAGCCCAATGTGGGTCTTAACAGCCTTAGCAATGTTGTCAACGTGATAGGCATAGGTCATCGTACTGTCAGTAGTAACCCCCAGATATTTAAAGAGCTGAACTAGCTCAAGGGGAGAGCCCTCTTCATTGGTGATAGAAAGAGGGCAAGTTCTGTGTCTATTTTAGGAGCTGGAGAACAGCAGTTTTAGTCTTGTTGTAATTCATAACTAACTTGTGCTTATGGAACCATCTTTCTACGACTACGAAATTACGCAGTAGCCTGGATTCAAGAACCTTAGGGTCTAGATCACTTGGCAAGTTGGCAGAGAAAGGATAAAACAGAGCAATCTGGGCAGTCTCAGCTCAGCTCTGGTGGTCGGAATGTTGGTAGCCAGACCAGCACAGTTTACAAATGATACTTCAGAGACTTGGTCACTGCTGGTAATGGTCGCAACTGTACAGACACCTTGCTCAGATGAAATACAATGGGAGTAAGAAAAAGCCAGCAACCTGTGGCAAAACAAGTGCTTGCTGCAGTACTGCACTCTTCTTCATGGTGTCCGGAATGTGCACTACAAAATACAGGTTGGAGGCAGCTGGAGGACGGAAAGTGGGTCCCAAATGAGTTGGACCTAAAAATAAAACACTGTAGGAGGGACTTCCTGCAATTAAGAGCACTACCCCACAGGCAGCTGAGCTACTGGAGATCAAGTCTGCTATACAGGTCCCAGTGGTGAGTTTTATCACTAGTGAAGTGGCATTATGGGGTGATAAGGGGAATGAGTGTGCATCTGAAACTCTGACTGTGCTACAGGGTCCTGAAGTAGGGGAACTTTCTGAGGAAATTACACTAACTGCCAGCACTCAAAACACAGAGAGTGTATCTGCAGCTGCTGCTGCACCTGTGACACTGTTTCTACCCCCCCCCGGCACCGGCCCCAGGGTGATACTGCTCCCACTGAACTGAATGATGCCCCTGTTACAGCTCCCTCCGAGTCTCCTGTAGCTGGGCCTTCTGGGGTTCAGCAGCCTGAAGGAACTCAGAGCCCAATTTGAATGGGGCCAGTGCTATCAGACTTGCTGGAAGCTGCCTCGCCTGGCCTCCTCAACCCTTTGTTTAAGCTGTCTGACTTATTTCAAAATAAAGGGTAATCTACACCAAGAAAGAATGCTACATGACTGCTGTACAATGTTGGTTTGGATATTCCAGGGGACAGAATATATGTAGCAAGAACATTGATTAAGAATTTTCTTAAATTTTTTGCTTCTGAGATTTATGCACTTATCCATACTGGTGACTCTGACATAAATTTTAAGAATGTTGCGGGGTTAGATTGTTTCTAGGCACAGTATAACTTGTTAATGAATACTACTTGATGGACACCATTCATGGCCATCCCCAGACCCTACAACCTGGGTCGCCCCTGAAAAAGGGACCTTCAGGGCCCAGTGGGCCTACCCGGTCATCAAAATTAATAAATAAAAATAAATAAATAAATAACTGTGCTGTTCAAAAACGAAGGTGTTAACATATCTGATATACTGTTTTGGCTAAAGCAATGGTGTGAAGTGCTTGATAACCAATGCCTATCACTGACACTGAACAAATATGGATGAGGGAATGAGGGATTAAAGTAAAATTGCATTTGTCTAATGCTGAGGTTGTGCATTTGCCCAGCACTTTCTTCCTGAGTTGTGACAGAGGCACCTGGATCTATCTGGGGCAGCCATAATCCTGTCATAAATGTGGATCCTGAATGTATTTAAGCAACACTTGTGACATCTCTAAATGCAGCCACTGTCTTGCGTATGGGCAGTTTGCAGAGGCCTGCATCAACACATTTTGCTGCAATTTCTAAGAGGGGAAGGGCAACTCTTATGTGCGCTGTCCCTGGGCTTCGCATAACAGTGATGATGGCTGTTGCAGGAAATCTTGGTTACTAGGGTGCAACAACAAAAGGGCAGCAAACGCCTCAGAGAAATGCCTTGCTGGTATTCAAAAAGAACAGTCTGATCCTAGTGCTGAAGTTCCAGGTGAGGCCCCCCCCACCCCCGACAAAGGTGATGAATGCACCTGCTGACACAACCCCAGTTTTAGAGGTTGCTACCCCCTCAAAGCACATACTGAGGCACATGATAATGATGTTTCAATGGAAGTTCAGGAAGCCTCAGAAGAAAGGCACGTTTCTTCCTCTTTTCACTGGGGTTTCTGTGTGCCCAAGCAGGGATCCAGACTGTGTATCTACAGAAAGAGAGATTAAGGTAACAAAGCTAGTGGATAGTGAGGTAAGAAGACTCTGTAACTTGTAGGAAAGATAGAAGCATTTACCTGCAAAAGTGTGCAAGCTTTCTTTTATAATCCCATGTGTACTGTTGTTTCACTATATGTAAATAATATACCTGATTATTACTGTTGTATTTACACAACCAGTGTTTATTAATAAATAAGTTGTTTTTCTAAAGACTGGACTAACTGGTTGAGTGCATCTCTGAGGGAAGGGTACATGGCAGGATTAACCTGTATGCTAATTACGCAATGGCGTAGGGCCCCTACTGTTAACTTGTTTACAGCTACTTTCTTTAATTCTGGAATTTCTGGCTGTACTGGACAACCGCTGACAGGCTGAATTGCCCAAAAAGCAGCTCCCTCCTTGGAGTCAGTCAGCCCCCCCACCTCACTGAGTCAGCCTGGTGAATGATGACCCTTCCCCGCAGCTGAGCAAGTGAGCCTCTCAGTTTCTCTGATGGCTGTTCCAACTTCACCTCTGATCCACCCTGACTCCAGCATACACAACCAATCATGTCCATCAGAGGTCCTCTGGAGGTGTGGCTACGGGGGAGCAGGAATCAGTGTGTGCATGTGCATGGTGTCAGGACATGTGGCCGGGCAGTAAGGAGGAGTAGAGGAGGAGAACGAGAGAGAGCTGTGGCGGTCAGTCATCGGTGCCGGTGGTTGGTCTTGTCTATTAAAGAAGAAGAATCTCTGTCTAAAGACACAAACGTAGGCCACGGGGGGGGTCACCCGGAGTCAGATTTGGCTTCAGTGCAGCATCACGTGCTGCTGGTGTTTTCAGTGTAGCCACTAGCCAGGGTCAGTCAGTGCTGCTGCTAGTTTAGCCTTTGGTCCTGTTGTGACTATGAGGAGTCCTCCCATGCCGGGCCATGCTGCAAGGTTGAGTCATGTCACCACCACCTGTATGATCTTGAGAAAACAATCAAGAAGACAGACTGGACTCATCAAAGTCACATTCACATCAGTCAGGCCACACCAGGTATGTTGTGTTGACTGGTTTTCTGCGTGCTGCAGTGTCTAAGTCATTTGTGCTGCAGAAATAAATAGTTTTATTGCATTGGAGAAACAAACTAAGCTGTGGTTGCCTCTGGTCATAGTTTGTCTGTGAGTGTTCAGTAACCTGAGTAGTGTACTGAGTTTGGCACTGAGTGGACCATGGGATGCTAATAAGTCACCTGGGGAACTAACCATGGAGCTTGCTCTTGCTGGCCTTGTTTTATCTTAGTTTGATTTGAGTCATATACATGACTGGGAAGTTGCACAGGTTGCTCTAGGAAACTTAATTTCTGAAGTGACTACAGTCAACACCTGCAGGTCCTGCAGGTTTCTTAAGGCTCAGTCTTTTTGGCACAACTCTGTTTAGCTGCTTTGGCATCAATGACGTGGAGTAGGGGCAAGGATGTGGCAACTCAGCATTGGCAGCAAAGCAACTTTTAGGTTGACAACAAAACTATAAATGACAATGGAGATGGAGGAGAGGAGACAGTGGGAGAAGACACAAAATTGAGGACAAAGATAGCTGCATAGAAGGTGATTGTGGCAGATGCATTGCGGAGGCAAGGAGCTTGAGCATGTCTCAGGTTTGGAGCTCGAAGGAGTCTTGAGCGAGGAAATAATGGGAGGGAGCTGTGCGCCCCACTAACTGCTTCAATACATTCTTCAGTTTTTTGGTTTTGGCAGAGAGAATAGGTGTTCAAGGAGGCATGTGCAGGGAGATCGTGGCAGCTTCATTCCCAATTTTTATTAATTTATTTATGTGGAATTTGAATTTGATATCTGGTCAGGCAGGGCACACAAATTGAAGTCTAATGTCCAGGTGTGTCTCAGGGAGGAAAAAAAGAGAAAAGCGAGGATCCATAATTAATAATAACAAAAATAGTTACAAGGTACAGTAGTGGCAGGGAAAAACAAGACGAGTTAAAGGTAACAAAAAGTGAAAATTTACAAAATGTTAGTATTGTATGAGATAAAATGCTTCTTTGTGCAGTAATTGGTCATTCTGAATTGTGTTGTTTATAATCAAGGGCATGTGACCTGTCAAGTCATGTGGCATAACACACAGCATTATAAACCACATCCTGCTTGAGTACCCTGGTCGTTACTGCAGAAGAGTGGAATGTTGGCATTTAGGGGCCCACCCCCGGGCCACAAAATATGACTTGGAGTAGGGCCCCCACGTCCATTAATCTGGCCATGGAAGGGTACCCGGATAAAAGTGGTGCATAGTAAAAGGTCTCTAAGCAAGTAGAGTGCAATCTACCCAGAGCAGAGACCCTCACTACGGGGAGTCTAAAGGGTAGAAGGTGTCAGAAAAGGGCCATCAAAGCACCGGAATCTAGGCTCTTGCTAAAGAGGGGACCTTGACAGCAGTGACATCAGTCCAGTCTCAGTGGCAAAGGCCTGAGAGAGAGACAGAGAGAGGCTCACTGGTGACTGCATGGTGCTCTGACCATCACACCTTCCTACAGCTTCTTGAATCTAACAGTGTAGAAAGACTCTTACTACACAGGACCTCTTAGTGAGCCATGACAGGCTCCAACTCCTACATGTTGCAGGTCTAGAGTTCCAACACTGACTGACTTGCTAGGACCTGGCAAGACCGCAAAAGCCTTCAGCTGCCAGCCTCCCATGCTGCAGCATCAAATATGTCACTCTTACATCATGGATTTGACATTTTCGTTGTCTCCTGGGTGTCCCGCCTCTCTGGAAAGCTGGTCTAAACTGGAACCTTGGATTTTGTGGACTCTGACCCCCCCCCTTCTTTTGTTCTGAGCCATGTCTGCCTCTACAGGGGGTGCCTTCATTGCCAGGACAGTTTCCTGACATAAAAGATCTTGGACTCTGAAACTCCTCATTAACTGATCGGGGGTCCTGTCGTTACAAGACAGAGAGACTGCAGTTAACTACCTGGGCCAGCCATTTTGCCTCTCACAGCCATTCTGCCTCTTAGCTGCCTAGATTCTACCATTATCAATGCAGATAGCATTGAATTAATAAAAATACAAAATTAAATAGCAAGTTGTTACAACCTCCACCAAAATGAAAAATGCATTCCTTTAGCACCCCCAAAGGATGTTGCTTTTTCATGTGAGCTAGCTTGCTCTACTTGCTTTGCCCTCAGTTCACTGTGTGTGTGAGCTCCACACTAATTCCTCACAGCACCTCTCCCCCTTCTTTCTTCTAGGTCCTAGCTATTGTCTAGATGACTCATCAGTATTTCTGCACTGCAATCCTTTGCGGTGCCTAATGTCCAAATTATAGGACTACACATTAAGCTCCACCTTAGCAATTTGGGGTTTTGCCCACTGGTCCTATGCAGCCATGTGAGGGGGTTGTGGTCAGTGACCAGGGTGAACTCTCTCTCCCATACAGATAAGGCTGCAGCTTCTGCAAAGCCCAGACAATACCAAGACACTCCTTTTTGACTGTGGTGTAGGCCTCCTCCCTAGGCAACAGCTTCCTGCTCAGATACACAACTGTGTGTTCCTCTCCTGAGTACATACCCTGACTCAGAATTGCGCCTAACCCATGATAAGATACATTTACATGCACAATGAACCTTACATAATAGCCCAGGCTGGTGTGCACAGGTGCCCGACATACTGCCTCCTTCAGCTGACAGAACGCGATATCATAGGTTTCTGTCCACTGAACCTTGTCCAGCATTTTCTTCCTTGTGAGATCAGATAGGAGTTTAGCCATGCTGCTGAAATTCAGCACAGACTTACACCTTTCTCTTAGTTGTGGGTGTGGTTTATCCCTGGATGGCCTCAATTTTCATTTTCTCAGGCTGCAGGTACCCATTTCCACCCTGTGTCCAAGGTATGACACAACCTCCACCATTCCTATCTGGCACTTCTCCAACTTGACTGTCAGTCCCATGGCCTGCAGTGGGCGGAACACCTCAGCCATGTGCCTGGCGTGATTCTCCCAGGTCTGTCCATGAATGGTGATACCACCCATGTATGCCAGTACAAAAGATCCTGCCCCATTCAAGATGTGGTTCACAAGTCATTGAAAGGTGGCTGGTGCATTCTTTATCCCAAATGGCATTACTCCCTGCTTGAATGATCCAAACGGGGTGACAAATGCCAACCTCTCTCTGGCTACATGGGTCAGAGCACCTGTGCTTCAACATATTCACATGGTAGATCTGCTGCTTGTGCCTCCTGTCAGGCAGCACCACTACATAGTTAACATCATTCAAGCATCCTGATCAATGAGTTGGACCATCCCAAGCCACCTGCAATATATTCCACCAGACAGGTTGAGCACCATCACCCATTGCCCGACTCCGTACTCCCAGGCTCTGGCCCCATTGTCATACCATGTCTTCTGTCTCTGTTGTGTAGAGGCTAGGTGCTCTTGGGTGAACCCCATGAGCTCCTTGAGCCTAGACTTGAAATTCAGGACATACTGTACTCCACAACAGATTCACATTGGGAAGCAAACTCTCTCTCCCATTCATCCCTTACCAAATCAAGGGGGCCCCTCACCCTATGGCCAAATAGGAGTTTGAAGAGCAGAACCCTCTGGACTCCTTGGGGACTTCCCTGTATGCAAATAGAGGATTGGGTAAGTACTTGTCCCACTCCCTTGCATGCTGGTCAGCAAATGCTCTCAACATGACCTTGAGAGATGCATTAAATTGCTTGCCCAGACCATTAGTCTAGATGGTATGCGTGGCCCTGAGTTGCCTAGCTCCACACTTCTCCCAAAGACTAGTCATCAAATCAGATTTTCAGCTCCAGTTGAAGTGTTCAGTAAGGGTTCACAAGGTGGGTCTGCAGCCATCATCCCCCCCCCCCCCCCACCGATTGTCATGTACAGATGTAGGTCACGCATCGGGTCTCCAGCCAGCTGCAGTGAGAGGGCCAATCAGCTTCGAGGAAGGCAGAGCAAACCGCCCCCAAAATGTAGAGCCTACCACCATAAGTGGGCCTCCAAGTAGCAGGCCGACATGCTAAAAGCCATGGAATAAGGGTGTCTACCGTGAGCATCAGCCATGGTGATGGCCATTGGCCGTAGACTCTGCACGAAGACACCCAGACGGAATAAAGGATGACTAACCTGAAAAACAGTGCTGTGCACTGACACGCCATAGGTATCACTGAGAGCTTACATGAAAGGCACACTGTTACATACAGAACATAATTAAGATGAAAGTGGACAGTAAGTGAGATGCACACACCCAAAAATCCTTTTGACTGAGTACATGACTATATAATCTCAGTGTTCCCTCTGAACAATGCTTGTCTCCTTTTAAAAACATTCCTAGGTACAATAAGCAGATTAACTGCTACGCTGTGCCAGAGAACATACAACAGCTCTCTTACAACCATCTGTTTTAGCCAGTGTCACCTAGCCCTGTACAGTGGATATACTGTATTTTACTGAGGTTGATTCAAACTGCTATCTGTCTTATTACACCAGTATAGCTGATGATAATTTCTCTGCTGTCCTGCCTGCCTGCCTAGTATCTGTAGTCTTGAGATAAGCTGATGCTACTTGTTCTCCTGATTTTCTTTGTTGTGCCTAATATTAGTATATTGAGTGAACATACTAGACACTAGCACAGTTTCTAAGTATGGCATTAGCCTTATATGCTCCTCTGTGATGTGGCTGCTAGGCATTTTAACCCCTTTTGGGCTACCTTTTGATACCAACACCCTATAACTACTCCAACCTAAAGCCCATCACTTCATCTTATCAGAATCTTACAGATGTGCCCTTGTCTCTAGCTGGAAACATAGAAACATAGAAGTTGACGGCAGATAAGGACCGCAAGGCCCATCCAGTCTGCCCATTTCTTTTTCTACCTTACAAATGTGCCATCGGCCTTTGCTCTGTCAGTGACCTATCTATTCATAGTCATTTGTATTGCTCCCTTATGCCTATCCCATGCCTGTTTGAAGCCCTGCACTGTATTCATAGCCACCACTTCTTGTGGTAAGCCATTCCATGCATCTACCACCTTTCTGTGAAAAAGAATTTCTCACATTCCCCTTAATCGGCCTCCTCTAATCTCATGCTGTGTACTCTTGTCCTGCTATTTTCTTATATTTAAACATGTTAGACTCTTTCACCTTGTTTATGCCCTTAAGGTGTTTAAATGTCTCGATCATATCACCTCTCTCCCTCCTTTGCTCAAGGGTATACATATTGAGCTCCGTTAATCTGTCCTCATATGTCTTCTGATGCAGTCCTCACCATTTTGGTTGCCCTTCTCTGGACTGCCTCAATTTGGTTAATGTCCTTGTGAGGTGTGGCCTCCAATACTGCACACAGTACTCCAGATGGGGCCTAACCAATGTCTTGTACAGAGGATTATTACCTCCCTCTTACGACTTGTGATACCCCTACTAATACACCCTAACACCCCCTAGCCTTACCTACTGCTTTGGGGTCTGCTTGGATGATTTTAGGTCATCAGTGATGATGATGCCCAAGTCTCTTTCTTCCTTTGTGACTGCTAGCAACTCCCTCCAGCCTATAAGTGGCTTCAGGGTTTCTCTTCCCTATGTGCATGATTTTGCACTTCTTTGCATTAAATCCCAGTTGCCACTCTTCTGACCATTCTGCTAGTTTATCCAGATCTCTTCTCATTCTGCCCACCCATCTGGATCATCTACTCTGTTGCAGATCTTGGTGTCATCTGCAAACAGACAAGCTTTACCCTCTAGTCCATCTGCGAGGTCACTAATGAAGATGTTGAATAGGACTGGCCCCAGGACTGATCCCTGAGGTACCCACTTGTGACTTGCATCTCTTCTGACTGTATACCATTTACCACCACTCTCTGTTTTCTGCCAGTCAACCAGTTTGCCACCCAGTTGACCAACTTCTGACCCACCCGAGCCTACCTAGCTTATTTATCAATCTTCTATGTGGAACAGTGTCGAAAGCTTTGCTGAAGTCAAGGTAGGCGACATCAACTGCTCCCCTTGGTCCACCACTCTGGTTACCCAGTCAAAGAAATCTATGAGATTAGTTTGACAGGACCTTCCTTTTGTAAACCCATGCTGTCTTGGATCCTGTGCCCTATGGATTCCAGGTGTTGCACTATCCTTTCCATAAGGAGTGCCTCCATAATCTTGCCCACTACTGAGGTAAGACTGACCCGGTCTGTAGTTCCCGCCTCCTCCCTGCTACCACTCTTGTGGAGTGGGATCACATGAACCTTCTCCAGTCTTCTGGGACCTCTCCTGTGCTCAGAGACTCACTAAACAATTCTGCTAATGGCTCTGCTAGTTCCTCCTTTAGCTCCTTAAGTACCCTGGGATGTATGCCATCAGGTCCCATTGCCTTATCCACCCTGAGCTTAAGCTCTTGTAGGACCCTTTCTTTTGTGAAGGGAGTAGTGCTCACCTCCCTCCCACTGTGTCCATGATGCTGAGCTGTGGGCCCTGCCCTACCTTCTCTTCAGTAAATACTGAGCAAAGTATCTATTTAGGATAGATGCCTTACAGGGTCCTTCTCCTCACATGCTCCCTTTTCTCCATTAAGCTAGCAATATCCCCTCTGGACTTTCTCCTTTCACTAATGTATCTATAGAAAGTCTTGTCACCTTCTTTACTGTTCGTATAGTGTTTCCTCAGTTTGGGACTTTGCCTGCCTTACTGCCTTACCTGCTTCCCTTAGGGCAGTTTGGTATGCCTCCCTATCTTCATCCTGCTGTGTTCCCTTATATTTTCTGAAGGCCAGCCTTTTGGCTCTGACCTTTTCTGCTACTGTATTTGAGAACCAAAGTGGTTTCCTTCTTCTTTTGCACTTCCTTTTCTGTCTAACACAATGGGATGTTGCTTCAAGTATTGTATCCTTAATGCTAGCCCACTTTGCCTGTACCTCCTCACCTGTGTTTCTTTTTGCCAGGGCTAGCTTAACTCTGTTGGCCATCTTATCAAAGTCAGCTCCTCTGAAGTCCCATATTTTTGCTTTGGAATGGGATGATTTAGATGTAGTGGCCAAATTGAACCATACCATGTGATGGTCACTGGCCCCCAGGTGACCTTCTACCTGGAGATCTGTGATCCCTTCTTTGTTAGTCAGTACTAGATCTAGGATAGCCCTGTCTCTTGTGGGTTGTTGTAC
This sequence comes from Neoceratodus forsteri, assembly GCA_016271365.2. NCBI lineage: Eukaryota > Metazoa > Chordata > Ceratodontiformes > Ceratodontidae > Neoceratodus > Neoceratodus forsteri. Next base: position 116,665,147 of record JADMNL010000025.1, read on the forward strand.
CAGTTGTTTGAGGCCCTCCCCTGCAGGAATCCACTATGAGTCTAGTTCTGGCAGATGTTCCTGCTGGTATTGACCAATCTGTATCTGGCATGTTGAAGTCTCCATTATCAGAACCTCCCTTTAGCTGTCATGTTTTGTATATCTTCTAACAGTAATGTGTCTATGTCCTCCCTCTGGTCTGGGGCCTGTAGACAACCCCAGTTCTTATGGCTGTCCCATTTCCTGTTTCCAGGGTGACCCACAGTTCTTCTGGCTCCTTATGTGTATTCTGAATTTCTGTAGCTTTGATATTTTCATTAACATACAGGGCCACCTCCCCCCTTTTGCACCTCGGTCTCTTCTGAACAATACATAGCCAGGTACTGAAGTCTCCCAAGTGTGGTTACTGGTAAACCACGTCTCACTAATTGCTACTATGTCCAGTTTAGCCTCTGACATTATTGCCTGCAGGTCTGGGATCTTATTTCCCAGGCTGTGAGCATTGTGTACATGATTTTCCATTGGCCAGATTTTGGTGTGTTAGTTGTTGGGTGAAGTTTGGCATTACCCTGTGCATCGTGTGGAGACAAACCTTTTTCTTACCTGGTGATGCAAATGAGCGGCAAACACGCTGAATTCTGTTTGACCACTAGCTGAGGGGAGGTGTTCTTCCCATTCGGCGTATGGGGTGCTGCACCCCTCTCCCCATTTGCTAGTTTAAATATTCTGCAAAGACGTCAAACTTCTGCCCCAATGCACTGACTCCCTCTTTAGTCAGATGCAGTCCATCAAATGTAAAGAACTTTCGCTCCCAGAACTGTTGCCAGTTCCCTACAAATCTGTGTAGCCCAGAGGGTGTGTTTAACTAATACACACCCAACTAAGGTGAGGGTAATTTTCATATTATTAGACTCCAATCTAAAAAAAAGTCTCCCTCAAATGCACCTGCCACCATTAAAAGCAATGTGGTTAGGACAAAATCATCCCGCCATGTGTCAATGTATCATTCTTTATCTTATTATGCTCAGGCACTATGGAGGTAAATCAAAGTCCCCTCTTTCATGTACCCTTCTCCTACAGAATTTGCCTCCCTTAAGGGGCTAAAGATAATGACATTAAACATGTATTGTCTTCTAAATAAATTGAAGTTAGTAAAAATGTGGGTCCTACACACAAAACCTGATATTTTCCTAATTACAGAAACCTGGTTAAAAAAACTCCATACGCTCACAAATGATAACCATCCCCTCTTACATAGAAGTTGACGGCAGATAAGGACTGCAAGGCCCATCTAGTCTGCCTTTTCTTTTTCTACCTTATGAATGTGCCATCGGCCTTTGCTCTGTCAATGGCCCATCTATGCATACTCATCTGTATTGCTCCCTTATGCCTATCCCATGCCTGTTTGAAGCACTGCACTGTATTCATATCCACCACTTCCTGAGGTAGGCTGTTCCATGCATCCACCACCCTTTCTGTTAAAAAGAACTTCCTCACATTACCCCTTAACTGGCCTCCCTCTAATCTCATGCTGTGTCCTCTTGTCCTGCTATTTTTCTTATATTGAAGCATGTTAGACTCTTTCAACTTGTTAATGCCCTTAAGGTGTTTGAATGTTTCAATCATATCACCTCTCTCCCTCCTTTGCTCTAGGGTATACATATTGAGCTCGGTTAATCTGTCCTCATATGCTTTCTGATGCAGTCCCTGCACCATTTTGGGTGTCCTTCTCTGGACTGCCTCAATCTGGTTAATGTCCTTGTGAAGGTGTGGCCTCCAGTACTGCATGCAGTACTCCAGATGGGGCCTAACCAGTGTCTTGTAAAGAGGGATTATTACCTCCTTCTTCCGACTTGTGATACCCCTACTAATACACCCCAACATCCCTCTAGCCTTACCTACTGCTTTAGTGGTCTGCTTGGATGATCTCGGGTCATCGGCGATGATGATGCCCAAGTCTCTTTCTTCCCTTCTGATTGCCAGCAACTCCCCTCCCAGCCTATAGATGGCTTCAGGGTTTCTCTTCCCTATGTGCATGATCTTGCACTTCTTTGCATTAAACCCCAGTTGATACTCTTTCGACCATTTTGCTAGTTTATCCAGATCTCTTCTCATTCTGCCCACCCCATCTGGACCCTCTACTCTGTTGCAGATCTTGGTGTCATCTGCAAACAGACAAACCTTACCCTCCAGTCCATCTGCAATGTCACTGATGAAGATATCGTAGAGAACTGGCCCCAGGACTGATCCCTGAGGTACCCCACTTGTGACTTGCATCTCTTCCGACTGTATACCGTTTACCACCACTCTGTTTTCTTCCCGTCAACCAGTTTGCCACCCAGCTCATCAACTTCTGACCCACCTTGAGCCTACCCAGCTGATTAATCAATCTTCTATGTGGAACAGTATCGAAAGCTTTGCTGAAGTCAAGGTAGGTGAGATCAACTGCTCCCCCTTGGTCTACCACTCTGGTTAACCAGTCAAAGAAATCTATGAGATTAGTTTGACAGGACCTTCCTTTTGTAAACCTGTGCCGTCTTGGATTCTTTGCTCCTATGGATTCCAGGTGTTGCACTATCCTTTCCTTAAGGAGTGCCTCCATAATCTTGTCCACTACTGAGGTAAGACTGACTGGTCTTTAGTTCTCCGCCTCCTCCCTGCTACCACTCTTGTGGAGCGGGATCATATGAGCCCTTCTCCAGTCTTCTGGGACCTCTCCTGTGCTAGGAGACTCACTAAACAGTTCTGATAATGGCTCTGCTAGTTCCACCCTTAGCTCCTTTAGTACCTTGAGATGTATGCTATCAGGTCCCTTGCCTTGCCCACCCTGAGCTTATAGAGCTCTTGTAGGACCCTTTCTTTTGTGAAGGGACTATTGCACACCTCCCTCCCCCGTGTGTCCATGGTGCTGAGCTGTGGGCCCTGCCCTACCTTCTCTTCAGTAAACACTGAGCAGAAGTATCTATTTAGGATAGATGCTTTTACATGGTCCTCCTCCTCCTCCTCCTCCTCACACGCCCCCTTATCCCTTTTGATCTTAGCAATACCCCCGCTGGACTTTCTCCTTTCACTAATGTATCTATAGAAAGTCTTGTCACCTTCTTTTACTGTTTGTGCTAGTGTTTCCTCGGTTTGGGCAGCATGAAACTGAACTTTCGATGCCTCAATCCCATCTGCAGCCACCTCCTCCTCCTCCTTGGCAAGCTGGGGGGAAGCCTGTTTAGCCAGTGTCAGTACAGTGTCCCACCTGGACTTCTGGTACCTGGCTGCATAGGCCATATAATTAGCCTGCCTGAGTCCCAAGGATGATGCCATGTACTGCTTCTTTGCTATGGCATCAATCTTCCTGGAGTCCTTGTCTGGGGGGGGGTGATGCCAAGGGAATGCTTGCCTTATCACAGGCAGCAGCCTGTACAACTCCAACATGGCTGCATTGCTGATAAAGGAACTCCATTATCTAAGCCTGAAAGAGTATACCTCTTGTCCATTCTTCTGTCCACAGAAGGTATGGAATTAGTGAGACTTAAGAATTTTTGTGTCTGTTTCCCAAAAGATTTGTGGAGAGGAACAGACCGTCTCTCTGGACTCTGGGATGTCCATCATCTCTACATAGTCAGGCTCTTCCTGATCCTCCACTGCCTCCTCCACAGGAAGCTGGAGGGTATCAGCCACCTTTCTGTAAAACATGAAGTGTGAGGGACTCAGAAAGCCTAGGGAGAAACACCTGAAGGTCTGTCTGGGGAGATGTCCGGGTCAATAGGCACATCCAGACTTTCACCATCACCATAATCATTTTCCAACTCTCCTTCCTCCTCAAACTCCGGTTCATAAAATTCTTCCAGGGTATAATATGGAACAGGGGGAACCGACCGAACCAAGCCCCTGGCTAAAGGTGCCAGATCAGTTGGAACCTATCAAAGCGATTCCACAATACGAATCACTTTGGCTATTTCATCGGCAGTTGGAGTATGAGATTCTGGATCCGAACCGGTCGACTTGTCTTTTCGTTTTCTTTTTGTCGGAACCGATTCCTCAGAATCGGCTCTCCTTTTGCCTGAAGAAGTATCACCCTGGTCAGAGGGCACTCCTTCTGGTTCGGTCGGAACCAAACCGGGCTGGCCATCTGGGTCAGCGGACTTCTCGGCCTCCCTTTCCCTCAGTCTACCTAATCTCTTTTCCAGGGTAGATTTTGGAAAATTTTTGCAAATTTGGCAGTCTGAATCGAGGTGGTCAAACCCCGGACAATAAACACAGGTGGTATGGGGATCGGCCTTAACAAACACCTCCCCACACACACTGCAGTGCTGAAACCCAGTGGGCCCGTTTTTTTTCTTGGGTTTCTCAGACATGGCCAACCTAACCAAACTTACCCTTTTTTCAGCAACTGCCAGGCAAGACTCCCCTATCGGTTCCTGACCGTGTCACGGGTCTTGGAAAAAATCGTACTAACACCCAGTTTTTTTAGAACCGATACGGATCAGTAACCACACACTAAAGTAAAGTACAAATTTTACCTGAAAATGATCGGTTCAGCCGAACCGATCCACACAGAAAACAGAACAAAACCTATCTAGTACTCACGGGACCACAGACAGAGACTTGAACTGACTATGCGGAAACAACAATTTGGGTAGAAAAACCGACACTTCAACCGACTTTGAACCGAGCAGCAGGAGAACTCTCCGGAGCGACTGTTCAGTGAGGAGGAGTAAAGAATCTGACGATTGCAGTTCGAATAACAACAGGCAGAGGCTTCAACCGAGCTCGAGATGAACATTCTATGCCATGCACAGAAAAGTTAACCCTTTGTTCTCCGGGGCAGTTTAAAGGCTAGGGCTAACTGCAATTGTCAGAATACAGCAAGACTTCATGTTGTTTGAAAAGTTTCCCAGGATCGATTTCTGTGGTCTGGAGAGAAAGGGTAGAATCTAAATTCTTGAGCAGAGACTTAAAGGAAAGGTCTTCAATAACAGGCTCTGCAGGAGGACTGATCCCTGCCCCCAGGGCAGTGTCAGCATCAATATCATCACCCAGTCTAAGATCTGGATTGGGCTCAAAATCATCTCCTGACAGTCCAGGGGGAACTGTATACACAGGAATGGAGTGAAAACCAGGAGGAAGAAGAGAAGGAAAAAGAATCGGAGTCGAAAACCTCTGGAAACCAGATGGCGTCCCACCCATCCACGACGCCAAGAAGAAAGAAGGAGCTGTCATAGAAAATGGGTGTACTGCGGCGTCGAAAAGAAGCGCATAACACCACAACTGATGCCACCTCTGGCACTGCGAATGCACCGAGTGCCACGCCCGGCACTGCTGACAGAGGCTGCAGCCACAGAGGGCGCCGACAGCACCTGTGGTGCCGCAAGGGACCTTGGCACCGGAGAAGTCAGCACCGCAGATGACGGCAACGTCACAGAAGTCTGCGAACTGCGATTTGAAGTTACAGGATGAAAAATGGCAGGAGATAAGGGCATCGGTGTAGACCCCTGCGCTGCAGCCATATGACTGGTATAGACACCAGAGCATGGAGTCGACGGCACCGAAGAAGGCGCCGTGTGACTAGAAAGACCTAACTGCCCCACCTGCCATCCTGGAACTGAAGGGCCTGAAGGCCCCGGTGTCGGACTGGCCAGTTCGGGCAATCGGGCCAACCTCTAAGCCCACTGCTCCATAACAGCAGCCCACTGGTGAAACTGCTCATCAGAAGCTCCTCATATAGGTGGAGAGGGGCTCTGGTGTCAAAGATGTCGGCCATCAGAGACAGAAACCGGCGACTCCGACAGAGGTGGAAGCTGGCGTCTGCCTAAAAGACCGTCTACAGGCGTACCAGAGGCGACCTCAAGGTAATGCCATTTCTTCTTGACCTGTGTGCGAAGAAGAACTCGAAGCCAAGCGGTGCAGAGAATGGGACTGTTTCTTTTTATACTTTCGGGGAGACCGTTCATCTCCCTGTGCATTGGACCATCCGTTGTCAGAGCCCCACTTTGGGGAGGCCGGCGGACCAGACCCGGCCCCGCTGACTGAACAGCTTTCACATGAAGTCTCCCTACTGTCACCTGCCCTACTCATGGTCAACTCCGTCAATGGAGGGCTGAAAACTTCTCCCTTGTAAGTAGAATTTATTAAATATAATCGGTACTTATCGAAGATAAAATACAAAACAATAAACGGAAAACTAAGCTGCTAGTTTGAAGTTTGACTCCCGGCAGGCAAAGCGTCGTCACTGAAGCGCACTTGACAGTGGGAAAAAAGGAACTGAGGCAGTTGGAGGGTTGATGACGAGAAAGTCATTACCGCACGTGCCGGGCTCGTGGTGCAGCTTCCTCACGGCTCCATCTCAGACGCCGGCCCTCCTGAAAAAAGTTTGCTCCTACTGAGTACTAGCGCCTCCAGTGTACTCCCATTAGTGTGAATGAGTGGTGGAGACTTTATGTCCGGGTAGATTCGTGACACTGCACTGTATGTCAAGTAAGAATGGTGTCTCTGATTGTGAGCATTTGTCCCTGATTTTATTGGGCAGTGTCCCTCATTTTGGTCCTGGCAGGGTGAGAGGATACAAAGCCACAAGTTCCCAATTCCACTAACAGTTAGTTAGATCCTGAAAATTTTAACATAAACTATTCCTTCAGAGAAGATAAATCATACACACACTCGCGCGCGCACACATGTCTGGGAGTGACAGGAATTTGAAACTCCTTGAATTTCATCTAAATAGCTTGCTGCCTCTGTTGTAAATAATGAAACTGGACAGCTGTCTCCTTCCCTCCCTCTCTTGTCTGTCTTTCTCTCTCAGCAGCTGGCTATTATATCAAGGCTTTTTTGACACTAGCATGCAAAAAAAGTTTCTACTTGCACTGTTGCAGACAGTTAAACTGCTTCAAGAAGTAATGTACATAACTTGCCTTTGTGCCTACTCTGACTTGGAGACACTAGCTTTCAGGTCACCTAAACTAGACATGAAGAGAATGGTTAACAAGCTGAAACTCCTGCAGTGATAACAACACTTCATTCTGTGTTGATCTGAATGAAACGTGAACCTCATTCTTCACTGGGGAACACTAACAGAAAAAACAGTGCGGTATACAGACTGAGGAGTGGAGGAATTGCTATAAAAAGTACAGTTACGCAAGAACTTACCATAACAGTAGCTTTTCAAGAGGAGCTCTTGCACCAGGTAAAGCTGGTAGGACTGAAGCCGGCAGGTTGGAGGACCCCATGGAAAATTTCTAGCTAGCAGTATACAGTAGGGGACAGCCCCCAACATTGTCCCGCCCGTGACATCACATGCGGTATAAAAGGGGTGGTCCCCCAGCGTCCCTTAGTTCTCCAACCGGAGACTCCGGCATAGATGTATAAATGGATAGAGAAACCAAGGATACACCTCTAACCTAGAAGGTCAGATGGTCTTGCTGCGAATGCAGTAGGAACCACTGGTGGGGAAGGTGGTTGGGAAACAGCACCTGCTGCAAGAGCTCCCCTCGAAGATCTACTGTTATGGTAAGTTCTTACTTAACTGTACTATCTTACTTCAAGATGGAGCTCTCGGAGCAGGTAACACTGGTAGGACTGAGTTCCAAGCAGTACATAGTTCCCTACATTCAGGGTGGAGGAAATGGAGAGATAAAGACGGAGTCCTTCATGAAAGGAGTCTCTGCAGGGCTGCAAGGCGGAAGCTAGTCCTGTGCTTCGAAGCAATGTCCAAACTGTAATGCTTAATGAACGTATGGACTGAACTCCAGGTGGCAGATGCGCATTTATCAGCAGCAGACATATTCCTCAAGAAAGCAAAGGAAGCCGTGACTCCTCTGGTGGAGTGGCCCTTTACCAGTCCTGGCAAGGGCTTATTGTACTTCTGGTAACAGAACACTATACAACTAACCAACCATTCAGATAGAGTTTTGTTTTGTAACAGGTGCTCCTAACATTTGGGGGCTAAGGAGATGGATAATTGATCAGATTGTCTGGATCCTCAGGTTCAGGTCAGATAATACCAGAGAACCCGGTGAACGTCTAGGGTATGCAACAGAGCATCTCCTCGATTCAAGTGGTCTGGATGATAAACAGGCAGGTTGATATCTTGATTAAGGGTAAACTCAGACATCACCTTTGCAAAAACTTAGGATTTATTTGCAGAGACACCCTGTCCCTGTAGAAAACTAAATACGGCTCTTTACACATCTTAGCCTGAAGCTCAGAAATCCTCAGAGCAGAGGTAACTGCAACTAAAAAATGAAAATTACGTACCTACCGTAATTCTTGATCTTCTTGGACGAGTCTCCACCACTCATTCACACTATTGGGATCTGCGCCGGAGGCACTAGGACCCATCGGGAGCAAACTTTTTGCTGGAGGGTCAGCGCCAGAGATGGCGCCGTGAGGAATGGCGCCGCAAGCCCTAGCTTGTGCGGTAATGACTATCTCGGCATCGACCCTCCAACCGCCTCAGTACCTTTTTTACCAAGGAGGTGCAGCGTAACTAACCTAGAAGGGTAGCCTAACCTAAAAACCGGACATAAGATAGTCCGGGCGACCTGTGTAAGAAGGGTCAATAAAGAAGTCTTCACAGCCTAAAGATTTGAGAGAGTGAAGACCAACAAGAAAGGTGAGCTCGGGGATGAGTAAGGGATGAGTGGTGGAGACTCGCCCAAGAAGATCAAGAATTACAGGAATGCACTTTTCATATCTTCCTGACATAAGTCTCCACCACTCATTCACACTATTGGGAGTACTGAGCTAATAATCCCGAGAGGGCGGCAGGAGACCAAGAGCTCACGTTTTAGGACAGAAGTCCATTGAGGATGGCTCTGTCAAAGGAAGAATGTCGTCTGGCATGGACATCTAGTGCATAATGTTTAGCGAAAGTATGCACTGAGCTCTAGGTGGCCGCACTGCAGATGTCTGCAATGGGCACGTTGCGGATTTCCGCTAGGGATGCCGCGACCGCTCTGGTAGAGTGAGCGTAAACTCTACCCTCCATCTTAATCTGCGCCATGGAATAGCAGTGACGAAGACACGCCACTAGCCATGATGAGATACATCTGATAGCGACAGGTTGACCCAGCCGGGTCTCACTGAAGGAAACGAACAGTTGCTGAGCCTTGCGAAAATCCTTGGTTCTATCTAGATAGAAACGCAAGGCCCTCTTAACATCCAAAGAATGAAGAGAACGTTCCCCTTCATTTTGGAAGTCCGCAAAATAAGAGGGAAGGACCAAAGGTTGGTTTAGATGAAATTCTGACACAACCTTAGGAAGAAATTTAGGATGAGTACGAAGAACTACTTTGTCCTTATGGAACACAGTATACGGAGGGTCTGTAACCAGGGCATGTATCTCAGAGACCCTGCGGACTGAGGTAATGGCCACTAGGAAGGCAGTCTTCCAAGTGAGAAATTTTAGCTCACAGGTAGCCAGAGGTTCGAAAGATTTCCGAGTGAGCATGTCTAGCACAAGATTAATGTCCCAGGCTGCAACTGGACGTCTTGTAGGAGGTCTGGTATGCAGAATCCTTAAGAAACCTCTTAACCATAGGTAACTGAGCTAGAGTTAAGAAATAATGGGCTCATGATACGCTGAAATGGCACTAAGATGAACTTTGACTGTAGAGTACTACAGACCCAATTTGAGAGGTCAAAAGGTACTCAAAATCTTATCTGGTGGACAGGAAAAAGGATTCAAAGAGGACTTTGCACCCAGAGCGGCAGCTTCCACTTGGCTGTGTAAGTTTTCGAGTGGCTGGCTTCCGTGCAGCCAGAAGAATATCTGAAACTCTTCGAGAGACATTGAACCAGTTTACTTCGACCTCTTCAGGAGCCAAGCGTGAAGGTGAAGTGATCTGAGATTGGGATGGACCACCGGTCCCCGAGTCAAAAGGTTCATCTGCAGAGGAAGTGGTCTAGGAGGAACTGCCAACATATTGTTGAGCAGTTGAAACCACAGCTGCCGAGGCCAAAAGGGAGCAATGAGAATCATTTTGTCCCCCTGGGATTCAAACTTGAGGAGTACCCTCTGAATTAGAGGAAGAGGTGTAAAGGCGTAAAGAAAGCGTTTTGTCCACCGCAGCCTGAACGCATCCTGACAGAAAATGCCAGGCCCTGGATTTCTGGAGCAGAAGAGAGGCAGTTTTGCGTTGAGTGGGGATGCAAAAAGGTCCAGGTCTGGAGTTCCCCACTCTTCGAATAGTGACTGAACTATGGTTGAGTCGAGAGACCACTCGTGAGGTCTGTCTCTGTTCTGCTGAGGCGGTCTGCCAGTTCGTTCTGAACACCTGGCAGATACACCGCTGAATTAGAGCCTCGTGCTCAAGCACCAGTCCCATACCCTCATTGCTTCTCTGCATAAGGGGTAAGAGTGAGCCCAGCCCTGCTTGTTGATGTAATACATCACTGCTTTGTTATCTGTTTGAAGGAGAATGTTCTTGTGACACAGAATGTCCTTCAAAGCTCAGACCCATATAAGGCGGCTCTCATTTCTAGGACTTTATGTGGAGCTGGGATGACTTGAGTCCACGCACCTTGAGTGTGGAGAGCCTGACAGTGAGCTCCCCACCCCATTAGGGATGTCCGTGGTAATGGAGATCTGATGGTCCAGAGGAGCAAGAGATACCCCTCCAGGAGATTGCTCTCTTGAGATCACCAGGTGAGTGACCTCCTTAAAGGTTCTGTCACCTTGATGAAATAGGATCTGCGGGTGAGTGGTGGGGACCACTGAGTACTGAGCATCCACTGGGTGGTTCTCATGTGCAGGCGTGCTAGAGGGTACAGTGAACACTGAGGGATGCCATGAGGCCTAGCATCCGTTGCATCGAAGCTGTGACTGAGCTGTTTTCCTGATGTGACGGGCCATCTGAAGGATATTGTTCCTCCTGTCTTCTGGAAGAAAAGCCTTCACACAGGAGGTGTCCAGAACAGTCCCTATAAAAAGGAGCCTCTGGGAGGGCTGCAGTTGCGATTTCTTGAGGTTGAGCAGAACTCCCACGGATGTAAGGAAGCGCGAGGCCGTCTCCACGGCGTCCAGAGTCCCTTGCCTAGAAGGACTTGCTAGAAGTCAATCGTCCAGATAAGGAAACACCTGAATTCCAACCTTTCTGAGGTGCGCTGCGAGAACTGCACAACATTTTGTAAAAACTCGCGGCGCCGAGGATAGCCCAAAGGGCAGGACTCTGAACTGATAGTGCTGTCCCAGAGCCACAAACCTCAGGAATTTGTGATGCCTCGGTGAACAGGAATGCTGGTAAGCGTCCTGCATATCTAGGAGGCTAACCAGTCGTGTTGGTGGAGCAGAGGAACAGGGTTCCCAGAGAAATCATTTTGAATTTCTCCTTGGGAGAAATTTGTTTAGCTCTGAGATCTAGAATGGGCGCATTCCGCACGGACTTCTTTGGAACCAGAAAGTAATGGGAGTAGAACCCGTGTTTCGTTGGTGCAGTGGCACCACTTCTACTACCCTGTTGTTCAGAAGGCCCGAATCTCGTGGCGAGGTCTGACTGAAGGTTGACAGCCTGGGCTGTCGTTTGGGGGGACGATCCGGAGGGGTCTCCACAAGATTGAGTGAATACCCCTCGCGAATTATCCGAAGGACCCATTTGTCTGAGGTTATGGACTTCCACTGGTTGTAGAAGTGCATCAGACGACCTCCCACGGAGAGAAAAGTCCACCTCGGGCAGCTGAGATGGAACTTGGGCGGCAATTCATAAGGTGCGCTGGGCGCTTTGGGCCCTTACGCTTTCTGTTACGCCTTCTTTTGAGGTTGGGCAGGTTGGTTCTTATGGAAACTTCCTCTGCCTCGAAAGGACTGGCGATTATGAAACTGTCGTTTACTGGCATGCCCTCGAGAGGGGGCAGGAGGGGCCGAGCAAATAATGGCTGACCTAGTCTTTTGTGTAGCTTCTAGAGCTTGCTCTACCTGAGGACCAAAAGATATGCACCGTCAAAGAGCAATGCCATCACCTGCTGCTGGCTCATTCAGTAAAGCCCGGCGCGCAGCCAGGAATGACGCTGGTGCAAATACCAGCAGCAGCTGAACGGAAGCAGTGTAAAAGCATCCTTGGCTGCTTTAACTTGCTGGTTATTAGATTCAATACCTCTGGTAATGGTTTGAAGAAGCTCTGGCTTTGAATCCGACTCGGTAGGGCTTCAACCATCTGCTTAATAGAATGCCACAGGATATACTCATACTGAGTAAAATAGCCTTGGTAACTGACATCTGTATACTTAAGTAGAAGCAGCAAAGACTCTCTTACCTAAGGTGTCTATCTTACGAGATTCTTTGTTAATAGGTCGAGCTGTAGTAGCTTGAGGAAGAACGACCTTATCATTCTCTGCCAGGACTACAATAGGATCCGCAAAGGCTTGAGATGCCAAAATGGGACGATCCTTGGGGGCTGAATGTTTCCTATCAATGGATTTAGCCACTGAAGGGGTAGAGCAGGATTATTCCATACCATTTGAGACAGCGTCTCGAATGAAGGCTGAATCGGAGGAGTCAAATCCGTAGGGATCTCCGAGGCATGAAGATATTGGAGTCTCAACAATTTCCCAGGATCGATGTCTGTAGTCTGGAGAGAAAGTGTGGAACTCAAGATTTTTCAACAGAGACTTAAAGGATAGGTCCTCGACCACAGGCTCTGTAGCAGTAATAGATCCTGCTTCGTCCACTTCATCACCCAACCGAAGGTCTGGGTCAGGCTCAACGTCATCTCCTGACAGTCCAGGAGGGACTGTATGGACAGGAAAGGAATGAAATTCAGAAGAGAAGGAAACAAGTGAAAAGAGCAGTCCCCGAGAGCCGCTGGCGCCGAGGAGGCACACGGCACTGAAAACGGCCCGCTGAGCCAGCGGTGCCTAAAATGGCACCGAGCAGCCGGCGCCTAAACCAACGGCACCGAGCACATCGGCGCCGAGGACGGCGCGAGGCCACCGATGCCGAGGCGCCGAAACACTCCAGACTCCGAAAAACAGGTTTTGAAGGAAGAAGAGCAGGAGATAAGGCATCGGTGTGGCCCCCTGCACCGCAGCCATGTGGGGGGCAAAACACCTAAACACGGAGTCGACGGCACTGAAGAGGGTGCCGCGCGACCAGGACGGTCCAACCACCCTACCTGGTCGCCCAGAGGGCCCGAAGGCCCACGAGCGACTGAGCCAGGTAGCCGAACCAACCTCCGAGCCCATTGCTCCATAAGAGCGGCCCACTGATGAAACTGCTCATCTGAAGACCTACCTGCGGGTGGGGTAGGGCTCCAATGTCGAAGCCGTCGGCTACCAGGAGCAGAGGTTGGCGACTCCGAAGGAGGAGACCGGCAACTAGCCCCGATAACTGAGCGTCTACGCACAGACATATCAGAGGGCGACCTCGCGTGATGCCTTCTCTTTTTAGACCTGCGGGCCGAAGAAGAGCTTGAGCCGAATGGTGCCGAGAGTGCGACCGTTTATTTTTATGCTTCCGGGGGGACCGCCCATCCCCCCGGGCATTGGACTGACCGTTGTCAAACCTCCCTTCCGGAGAAGGTGGCGGACCGGACCCAGCCGACTGACTGAACAGCTTTCATCGAAGTCTCCTACGTCACCTGACCTGCTCATGGTCGACTCCGTCAAGGTAGGCTGAGACTTCTTTATTATGTTATTTTAAAATAAGAATACATTTAAGCGATACTGTATCGAGATAATACTACAAAATAATAAAAACAGAAACTATGCTGCTAGTTTGAAGTTTGACTCCCAAAATGACGCGTCGTCACTGAAGTGCACTCGACGGCGGGAAAAAAGAACTGAAGAGGCGGTTGGAGGGTCGGCCGAGATAGTCGTTACCGCCTCTGGCGCCAACCCTCCAGCAAAAAGTTTGCTCCTGATGGGTCCTAGTGCCTCCAGCGCAGATCCCAATAGTGTGAATGAGTGGTGGAGACTTATGTCCAGGAAGATTAATGCTTTCCAGGGGAGAAAGCGTAGCTCGCAATCTGCAGCTGGCTTGAAAGGAGGTAATGGAAATTATGTACTTACCATAATTCTTGACCTTCTTGGGTGGAGTCTCCACCACTCATTCACACTAATGGGAGCACGCTGGAGGCGCTAGGACCCTGTGGGAGCCAAAAATCTTCAGGAGGGCTGGCACTGGGATAGGACCGCACATGCGCAGTGCCGCGAGGCTAGCTCGCACCATATAGGCTATCTCAGCATCGACCCTCCAACCACCTCAGTACCTTTTCGACCGAGAAGGTGCAGCGTAACTACCGAAAGAAAACCTTACCCTAACCTCCGGGCACATGAAGGCCCGGATGACCCACGCAAGAAGGGTCAATTCAACAATGTCTTCACAGCCCGAACAATAAGGTCGTGAAGACCAAAAACAGAACAAGTGAGCATGGGGGATGGTGGGTGGGCATGTGAATGAGTGGTGGAGACTCCATCCAAGAAGATCAAAAATTGCAGTAAGTACATAATTTCCATATCTTCCTGGACTCAAGTTTCCACCACTCATTCACACTAATGGGAGAATACCGAGCTAAAAAAATCAATCCACCCCGAGTAGGGTGGTCGGAGACAGAGCTCACGCAGAACAGAATTCCCAAGGACTGTCCTGCCAAAGAAAGAGAGCTGTCTGGTACGGTCATCCAGAACATAATGCTTTATAAAGGTATGCACTGAGCTCCAACTCACCGCCTTGCAGATGACTGCAATGGGTAGATTACGAATCTCTGCCAGGAAGCCACAACCACTCCGATAGAGTGGTGTGAACCTGGCTTTTCAATTTGGCCTATGACGTGGATTAGTAGTGTTGAAGACATGCTACTAACCAAGTTGAAAACATCTCATGGTAAGAGGCTGACCCTGCTGAGGCATGCTGAAAATACAATAGTTGTTTGGAAGTGTATCTCTTCTTTCTGTCGATGAAGAATGGCAGAACCGTCCTAACATCCAGTGAGTGAAGGGAGCGCTCCCCTTCCTTCTGGAGTTAACAAAGCAAAACTTGACTAATGGTAATTGAGCCAGTGACAAGATGTCTACTGGCTCAAGACAGACTGGAAATGCACAGAGGTGTACCTTCACTGTCGAATATGGCTGACCTGTGATTGACAGGTCCAAGAGGCACTCCAACACCTTACTTGGTGGACAACCGAAGTAAGCAGTTAGGACTTGCACACAAGATGGAGAAGGGTTTCCACTTAGCCATGCAGGCCTTCCTGGTGGAAGGCCTATGCATGACTTAGAAGACATCTGCGATGGTCTGGGGAAAACCCAGAGCTTACCCACTTCTATTTCCTCCGGGCCCGGCATGGAGATGATGGCAGCGCAGGCTAGTATGGGCTAAAGTCCCTGTGTCAGAGGGTCCGCTCATAGTGGTAGTCACCTTGGGGGAACTTCTGACAGACTTTAGATCAATGCAAATCAATCTGCCGAGGCAGTCTAAGATGATGAGAATCATTCTGCATCCCTGTGCATACAACTTGATCAGCACACTCTGCATTAAGGGAAGAGGAGGAAAACGTACAGAGTATCTTGAATATTGCAGTGAACACAACCTGATAGAAAACACCAGGGTCAGGATTTCTGAAGCAGGATAGAGGCAATTTTGCATTGAGAGGGGATGCAAAAGGACCAGGTCCGAACTTCTCCATTCGTCAAAATACGACTGCATGAAACTGAACTGACGCATCATACTTGAGGTACCACTCTCACAACCACACGGCTCTACTGCAGAGAGGGTAAGGGGACAGCCCACCCTGTCTGTTGATGTAATACATCACAGCTTTGTCATCCTTCTGATACAGGAACACTTTGTGGTAGGGGGCACACTCCAGGACTTTGCTTATAAGATAACTCTCATTTGTAAGAAACTTACGACAAGATGAGGATCCTTCTGCCTCCACACCTGAGTGTGGAGGCCTAGGCAGTGAGTCCCCCAGGGATTCTGACTGAGGCACTGTCATCTTGTACAGAGGATACAAATGTGCGGTCGGAGACCACTGCTTGCTGCGGAGGATGACCCGAGTCCCAGCATCCACTTAACCAAAAAGCAGGCTGAATAGTCTCATTTTCCGTATTGTAATGCACCATCTAAAGATGCAATTTCTCCAGTCCTCTGGAACTAAGCTGACGTCTTGGAGGTATCCAGGAGGGTTCCTAAGAAGAGGAGCTGTTGAGAAGATGAACTGGCACCTTCCCTGAACCTGGAGAGAAATGGAAATTACGTACCTACCGTAATTCTTGATCTTCTTGGACGAAGTCTCCACCACTCATTCACACTGATGGGACCTACGCTGGAGGCGCCAGGACCCAGCGGGAGCAAACGTTTTGCAAGAAGGTCGGCGCCAGAGATGGAGCCACGTGCCTCGGCTCGTGCGGCAATGACTATCTTGGCGTCAACCCTCCAACCGCCTCAGTACCTTTTTTTCCAAGGAGGCGCAGCGTAACTAACCTAGAAGGATAGCCTAACAAAAACTGGACATAAGATAGTTTGGACGACCTGCATAAGAAGGGTCAACAAAGAAGTCTTCACAGCCTAAATATTGAGGGAGTGAAGACCAACAACAGAGATGAGCTCGGGGGATGGTGGGAGGGCATGTGAATGAGTGGTGAAGACTTCGTCCAAGAAGATCAAGAATTACGGTAGGTAAGTAATTTCCATATCTTCCTGAACATAAAGTCTCCACCACTCATTCACACTGATGGGAGAGTACCGAGCTAATAATCCCCCGAGAGGGCGGCAGGAAAGACCAAGAGCTCACAACTTTAGGACAGAAGTCCGTTAAGGATGGTCCTGCCAAACAAAAGATGTCGCCTGGCATGGACATCCAGGGCATAGTGCTTGACGAAAGTATGCACCGAGCTCCAGGTAGCCGCATTGCAAATGTCTGCAATGGGCACGCTGCAGATTTCTGCCAGGGATGCCGCGACTGCTCTAGTAGAGTGAGTGTACACTCTGCCCTCCAGCTTAACCTGTGCCATGGAGTAGCAGTGGCAAAAGCATACCACCAGCCATGCTGAAATGCATCTGATAGCAACAGGCTGACACAGTCGGGTCTCGCTGAAGGAAACAGTTGTTGAGCCTTGTGAATTTGTTTTGTTCTATCTAAACAGAAATGCAGAGCTCTTTTGACGTCTAAAGAATGAAGGTTGCGATCTCCTTCATTTTGGAAGTTCGCAAAGTAAGTAGGTAGGACCAAAGGTTGGTTTAGATGGAATTCTGAAACAACCTTAGGGAGAAACTTAGGATGGGTCCTAAGAACTACTTTGTCCTTATGAAACACAGTATATGGAGGGTCTGTGACCAAGGCATGTATTTCAGAGACCCTGCGGGCCAAGGTAATGGCCACCAGGAAGACCGTTTTCCAAGTGAGAAATTTCAGCTCACAGGTAGCTAGATGCTGGAAAGGCTTTCGAGTGAGCATGTCTAGCACAAGAGTAATGTCCCAGGCTGCGACTGGACATCTGATAGAAGGTCTGGTATGCAGAATTCCCTTAAGAAACCTCTTAACCACAGGTAATTGAGCCAGTGACAAGGAAAGTACTGGCTCGTGATAAGCTGAAATGGCACAAAGGTGAACTTTGACTGTAGAGCATTGTAGACTTGAATTTGAGAGGTCTAAAAGGTACTCTAGAACTTTATTGGGTGGCAGGAAAAAGAATTCAAAGAGTATTCTGCACACCAGAGAGAAAAACGCTTCCATTTGGCTGTGTAAGTTTTTCTAGTGGCTGGCTTGTACGCAGCCAGAAGAATATCTGAAACTCTGCGAGAGACATTGAACCTGTTCACTTCCATCTCTTCAAGAGCCAAGCGTGAAGGTAAGCGATCTCAGATTGGGATGGACCACAGGGCCCTGAGTCAGAAGGTTCGTATGAAGGGGAAGCGGTTTCGGAGGGGTTTTCGACATACTGTTGAGTAACAGAAACCATATCTATCAAGGCCAGAAGGGAGTAATGAGGATCATTTTGTCCCTCTGGGACTCGAACTTGAGAAGTACCCTCTGAATTAGAGAAAGAGGAGGAAAGGCGAGAGAAAGCATTTTGTCCTGCAGCCTGAAGCATCCTGACAGAAAATGCCAGGCCCTGGATTTCTGGAGCAGAAGAGAGGCAGTTTTGTGTTGAGTGGGGATGCAAAAAGGTCCAGGTCTGGAGTTCCCCACTCTGCGAATAGTGACTGAACTACGGTTGAGTCGAGATACCATTCATGAGGATCTGTTCTGTTCTGCTGAGATGGTCTGCCAGTTCGTTCTGCACTCCCGGCAGGTAGACCGCCTGGATTAGAGCCTTGTGCTCCAAGCAACATTCCCACACTCTAATTGCTTCCCTACATAAAGGGTAAGAGTGTGCACCTGCTTGTTGATGTAATACATCACTGCTTTGTTCTCCGTTTGAAGGAGAATGTTCTTGTGACAGAGTGTGTCCTTCAAAGCCCAGACTGCATAAAGGATGGCTCTCATTTCTAGGACATTTATATGAAGCTGGGACTCGTCTTGAGTCCACGTACCTTGGGTGTGGAGATCTTGACAGTGGGCTCCCCACCCCATCAGGGATTTGTCCGTGGTAATGGAGATTCGGTGATCCAGGGGAGCAAATGGATACCCTTCCAGAAGGTTGTCCTCTTGCGACTACCAGGTAAGTGACCTCTTCAGAGGTTCTGTCACCTTGATGAGAAAGGACTGAGGGTGAGTGGTTGGGGACCACTGAGTACTGAGCATCCATTGAGAGGTTCTCATGTGGAGACGAGCTAGGGGTACAGTGAACACCGAGGATGCCATGAGACCCAGCATCCATTGCATCGAGATAGCTCAAACCGAGCTGTTCTCCCTGATGTATCGGGTCATCTGTAGGATATCGCTCCTTCTGTCTTCTGGAAGAAAGGCTTTCACACAAGAGGTGTCCAGAAGAGTTCCTATAAAAAGGAGCTTCTGGGAGGGCTGCAACTGTAGTTTCTTGAGATTGTAGAGCTCCATGGAGCGTGAAAGTCTGAGGCCATGGATAGGCGTCGGGGTTCACTTGCCTGGAAGGACTTGCACTAGAAGCCAGTGGTCAGATACGGAACACTTGTATTCCGAGCTTTCTGTGGTGCTACAAGTGCACAACACTTTGCAAAAACTTGCGGCGCCGAGGATAACCCAAAGGGCAGGACTCTGAACTGATAATGTTGGCCCAAAGCCACGAACATTAGGTATTTGTGATCTCTTGGGTGAATAGAAATATGTTGGTAAGCATCCTGCATGTCAAGGGAGGCTAACCAGTCGTGCTGATGAAGCATAGGTAACAGGGTTCCTAGCGATATCATTTTGAACTTCTCCTTGGGAAGAAATTTGTTCAATTTTCTGAGGTCCAAAATGGGGCACATGCCCCCAGTTTTCTTTGGAACTAGAAAGTAATGAGAGTAGAACCCCGTATTCCGTTGATCCAGCAGAACCATTTCTACTGCTCTGTTGTTCAGAAGGCCTTGTATCTCGCAGGCGAGAAGTTCTGACTGAAGTACTGACAGCCTCAGCTGCTGTTTGGGGGGACAATCTGGAAGGGCCTCTGAAAGATTGAGGGAATATCCCACGTGGATTATCTGGGGGACCCATTTGTTCAATGTTATGGACTTCCACTGGCTGTAGAACTGAGTCAGATGACCTCCCACCGCTAAAGAGGAGTCCCCCTTAGGCAGCTGAGGTGGGACTTGGGCCAGAAACTCAGAAGATGGTATTGGGTGCTTTGGGCCCTTGTGCTTTCTGTTGTGTTTTCTTTTGAGGCTGAGGGGCTTGGTTTTTATTAAAACCTCCCCTGCCTTTGCCTCGAAAGGACTGATGGTTGTGAAACTGGCGCTTATTAACACCCCCCCCCCAAGAAGGGGCGGGAGCAGGTCGAGCCAATTTAATGGCCCATCTGGTCTTTTGTGTGGCCTCTAGAGCTTGTTCTACTTGAGGACCGAAGAGATGCATACTGTCGAAGGGCAATGCCATGACCTGTTGCTGGGCATCATTTGTGAAGCCTGAAGTGCGCAGCCAGGAATGACGGCAGGTACAAATACCCGCCGCCACCACTCGAGAGGCAGTATCAGAAAGTCCATAGCTGCTTTAACATGTTGGTTGTTGGACTCGATACCCTGAGTTATGGTTTGAAAAAGCTCTGAATTAGTGTCCGACTCCGGTAGAGCTTCAACCATTTGTTTGAGTGAATGCCAAAGAATATACTCGTATTGAGAGAAATAGCCCTGGTAGCTGGTGATACGCATACCCAGGGTGGATGCAGCAAAGACTCTCTTACCTAAAGTATCTATCTTACGAGATTCTTTGTTTATAGGTCGAGCTATAGTAGTCTGAGGAAGGACGATATTATCATTCTCTGCCAAGACTAAAATAGGGTCTGCAAAGGCTTCAGAGGCTAAAATTGATCGATCCTTGGGAGCAGCATACTTCCTATCTATGGATTTAGCCACAGAAGGAATGAGATCAGGATTATTCCATACCATTTGAGAAAGTGTCTTAAAGGAGGGCTGTACTGGAGGAGTTAAATCCATAGGGATGTCCGGAACATGAAGGTACTGGAGTCTTAAAAGCTTCTCAGGATCGATAGCTATAGTCTAGAGAGAAACAGTGGAATTCAAATTTTTCAGCAGAGACTTAAATGACTGGTCCTCGACCACAGGCTCTGCAGCAGGATTAGATCCTGTTCCTTCCACATCATCACCCAGCCTAAGGTCTGGGGCAGGCTCAATATCATCTCCTGACAGCCCAGGAGGGACTGTATGGACAGGAAAGGAGTGAAAATCAGAAGGAAAATAGGAGGGAAAAGGGTTCGGAGTCGAGGAGCCCTGAAGATGACACACCAAGCCTCGGTGCCGAAGAGCACGGCGCCGCCTGGCCCAGCACATTTCACTGACAGAGCCCTTGGTGCCGAAGAGCTGCACGGCGCCAAGGGTGGCGCCAACAAGCCCAACGGCAGCACCAACAATCCTAATGGCGCCAACAGATGCACTGATGCCGAGGACAGTGCCGAGCGACCCACTGACGCCGACGGCGATGAAACCAACGCAGGGCCCTGAAAATTAAGATTTGAGGATAAAGAAGGAAAAATATCAGGAGATAGAGGCATCGGTGTGGCCCCCTGTGCCGCAGCCATGTGATGGGGGAAAACACCTGAGAGCGGAGTTGATGGCACTGAAGAATGCACCACGTGACTAGGGAGGCCCAACCGCCCTACCCGTTCCCCTGAAGGGTCCGTGGGCCCCAGAGAGACCGGGCCAGGCAACTGGACCAACCTCCGAGCCCACTGCTCCATTAGAGTGGCTCACTGATGAAACTGCTCATCTGAAGCCCTACCAGAAGGCGGGGAAGAGCTCCAATGTTGAAGAGGTTGGAGACCGGAAACAGAAACCGGCGACTCCGGAGAAGATTGGCAACTGACCCCAATGACCGACTGTCGATGCACAGACATACCAGAAGATGACCTTGAGTGATGCCTTCTCTTCCTCGACCTGTGGGTTGAAGAAAAGCTCAAGGCCGAACGATGCCGAGAGTGCAACGGTTTTCTTTTATGCTTCCGGGGGGACCACCTCTCCCCTCGGGCACTGGACAGTCCATTGTCAGACCCCCCCTCCAGAGAGGGCGGCGGACCAGACCCAGCCCGGCTGACTGAACAGCTTTCATACGAAGTCTCCCTACCGTCACCTAACCCACTCATGGTCAACTCTGTCAATGTAGGCTGAGACTTCTTTCTTGTAATAAAAATAAATTATAGTAAGCAGTACTTGTTCAAGAAATACTACAAAATAAGAAACTGAAAACTATGCTACTAGTTTGAAGTCTGACTCCCGATGGCCGAGCGACGTCGTCACTGTAGTGCACTCGATGGCGGGAAAAAAGGAACTGAGGCGGCCGGAGGGTTGATGCAGAAATAATCATTGATGCATGAGCCGAGGCTCGCAGCGCAGCTCCATCTCTGGCGCCGACCATCTTGCAAAAAATTTGCTCCCGCGGGGTCCTAGCGCCTCCAGCATAGATCCCATCAGTGTGAATGAGTGGTGGAGACTTTATGTCCAGGAAGATCTGAGAAGCTCCGGCGACTGCTTCCTGTGTCTCTAAACTGAAAGGGCTGGCTAGGAGCCAAATGTCCAGTACGTGAAGACTTGAACGCCGAGATTTAGGGAACTGTTCCCTGAACAGGAACTTATTTGACCTTCCAAGGTCGACAAATGGGCGCATGCTATCTGCTGACTTGGAACCAGAAGCAATGGAAACAAGAACCTGTGCTTCATTCCACTGTGGATGATTGTTACTGCCCAGTACCCTCAGAGGTCCCGTATCTCAGAAGCAGTGTGTGTGAGACTGACAAGCCGACAGACTGGCTGCCATCTGAATGGAAGGTCTAGGGAAAGCTGCGAAATTGGGAGACTATCCCTCTTGGACAATCCTTATGACCTATAGGTCCGCTGTAATGGCCTTCCACTGGCTGTAAAACCGAATTAAGACGCCCCTCCTACCGCAGAGAGGCACCCCCCTCAGACAGCTGGGATGGGGTCTGGGATGGATCCACAGAGGTTAATATAGGGCGCTTTTGGATCCTGTGCCCTCTACTGCATTCTCTCAGTGGCTGAGGGGTTGGTTCCTGAAAAAGGCACCTAGGCCACTCCATTGACAGGACTGCTTGTCACAAGGATGTCGTGTGGTTTAAATGGCAGCCCTATTGTTCTGAGTGGACTTTAGCTGAACAGATAACCACAGTCAAGGAGACGTTAACCACCTGCTGCCAGCGACAGCTGCCCTAAAGGCAGAGACGTAGGTGTCCATAAAAGCTTTAACTGATTATTGAGCTATATGCCCCTAGCAATAGAGCGTTTAATTTCGGGAGGCTCTTGACCATTGCATTAAGTGAGTTCCACAGGGCGTGCTCGTATGGAGGAATGTAGGAACTCATGATGCAGGAGTCTGCTTTGGTCCACAGATGAATACTGAAATGTTATGGTGGACCCCATATCCCTGAGGAAAAGGAACTGGAAAGAAGACCTTCCATCACACTGATACAGAGAGTTTGCATTCCAGCCCATAAAATGAGTCATCCACTGCGTCTTTGACAAGCAGAAGAGGGAGAGACTCATCCAGATCCACTTCTACCCCAAAATAGCCTCCTAGGGCAGGACAGGACCAGGGAGATGCCCATCACCTGGATCGGGGAGGAGTTCAGCGCCATCCGCAGTGCCAGCACCACACATGGAGCCACACCCAGCGCTGCTGAAGCTGGTGCTGCCTGGTGCCAACCGGTGTGGACGCCTTCCGGCACTGACACACGGTGCCATCACTGCAGACACCACTGCATGGCACTGCCGACGGCAGCGCATGGCGCAGCGGATGGCACAGGTGCCACAAGGTGACACCTCACCACACGGTGCCGCCAAAGGTGGCAGCACCTAAGCACCAGTGCCTGGCACAGCACCACATGGAAAATCGCTACTGGACCTAGACCTGAAGAAAGGGTAAGAAGGAAGCGGTATCCGTGTTGGCCCCTGCAGAGAAAAAGGAGAGGGGGGTAGGCACGAGGGGTTGGTGTCGAAGGCGTTAGTACCAAAGAGGGCACCATGCACATTCTGGCCCAGTAGACCACGCCGTGGCCCAGCAGCCCGAAGGTCTAAAGGCCCTGGACACAGGACCACTAGCCAGACGCCATACCCCATGCTCTAAAAGAGCGGCCCAGAGGTGAAACTGCTCACCGGAACCCCATCGAGGACAGAGATGGGAACCGGTGTTGAAAATCATGGCTGTTAAGAACGGAGCCACAGGGGAACCCACAAGAGTCAGTTCAGGCTTACCGCACTCAACTAGTGACGATCAACACGCAGACATACTAGAGGGTGACCTCGAGAGGTACCGAGTCTTCTTCCACTGACAGGGGGAAGAAGAGCTCGAGGTCAAGTGGAGCCGAGTCCCAGAACCGCTACATTTGCGCTATGGGCAGACTGCCCTTCCCCGGAGCACTGGACTGTCCATGGTCAGACCCCCCCTCCGAAAAGTGCGGCGGACAGGACACAGCCCCACTGCCATCACAGCTTTCAAACAAAGCCTACTGTCACCGCTACCATCAAAGGTCAACTCCGTTGATAACAGGCTGAGAATAACTTCTTCTCCATTTTTTTCCTTTTTTAAAGAAAAGAACACTAAAACTGGCAAGTTAAGCGAATACTGAATGGCTATATAGCTGCTGTCGTATAGACAAAGACTAGACTCCCGGCGGGCGAGCATCGTCATCGAAGTGCACTCGACGGTGGGAGAAAAGGAACTGAAGTGGTTGGAGGGTTGATGCCAAGATAGCCTATACGGTCCTATATCAGTGCCGGCCCTCCTTAAGGTTTTTCGCTCCCGCAGGATCCTAGCACCTCCAGCGTACTCCCATTAGTGTGAATGAGTGGTGGAGACTTGAGTCCAGGAAGATCATAAGTTTCTTAAAAATAAAAAGAAGGTCCCATGGAGGGATGGGATCCCTGATGGGCGGTTTCATGTGTAGGATGCCATGCAGGGATGTGCATGCTAGGCCCATCTGTGCCAGGGTTTTTCCCTGCACAGGTGCGTGATAGGCTGACACTGCAGATAGGTGCACCTTTATGGATGAATAACGAAGACCTGAGTCTGAAAGGGAAAGGAGGTACTCAAGGACTGAATTCACCGGACAAACAAAGGGGTCTATGCGACGGGCACTGGCCCAGAGACATAACTTCAACTTCATGGTGTAGGTGGCCCTAGTGGAGGGTTTCCTAGCAGCCACCAAAGCGTCGGCTACTCTGGCTGAGACCCCAAACTGGAAAAAGGCTAGGTCCACAGCAACCACGCATGTAGGTTTAAGGATCTCAGGTCTGGGTGAACTAAGGTACTGTTGTCCTGTGAGAGCAAACATGAGGTCAATGTCAGTGGCAGTTTCCATGTCAGCTGTTGAAGCAGAGGGAACCAAATCTATCGAGGCAAGAACAGGGCCACAAGGATCATGTCTGCCCCTTTAGACTGCAATTTGTGTAAAACCCTCTGTATCAATGGAAAGGGAGGAAAAGTGTAGAGGAATCTCACTGTCCAACAGAGGGACAACATGTCTCACCAGAAAACACCAGGCCCTGGGTCTAGCGAGCAAAAACGGGGCAGTTTTGCATTGTGTGGGGTTGCAAAGAGGTCCAATTCTGGTCGGCCCTTGTCAAACAGCTCTTGTATGACAGATTGCTAGAGTTCCCACTCATGTGCCCTGGACCTTGAATGGCTTAGAACGTCTGCCAAGGCGTTTTGCACCCCTGGGAGGTGAACTGCTGAGATCACCAGATGGTGATCTATGGCCCAATTCCAAACTCTCATGGCCTTGCGGCAAAGTTGGTACAAGTGGGTTCCTCCCTGTTTGTTGATGTAGAACACCACTGACTTGTTGTCTGTCTGTACCAGGAAGTGTCCCGGGAGCAGGTCTGTTTGCAAGGCTTGCAAAGCATACAGGATGGCCCTCATTTCCAATACGTTGATATGTAGGGCTTCCTCTAGCTGGGACCATGACCCCGGAGTCCTGCGATCATTCAGATGAGCTCCCCAGCCTGTGCCAGAGGCATTTTTTTTAAATTCTATTTCTAGCACCGGTGGCCTATGGCATCTGTCAGGAATACCCTCTCGACTAACGGCTCTACTCCTGGCCTGAAACCACTTTCCCTGGCTCCCCAGCCCGGACCCATGGATCTGCTGAGCCCCCGACAACTCCCTGGGGGCCGCCCGCCCCATCTTCCTGGCAGCCTATGTGAAATTAGAGGAGCAGTCCTGGGTCAGGACCAGTGAAGGGTCAGTCCAGCGGTGGGATGTGGGCGCAGTCACTGGGGTCTCCATCATCTTCCTGGTCCACCGGGAATTTTTACTTGTTTGGTTCCCCCTCAGAGCGTGGACATCCAATGATGTCAGCGCACCCCATGTGCAGATGTCTACCACCACTCCATCCCCAACACTGTCATGGCTTCACTCTCTAGAGAGTCCCCGATTTCCAACAGGGGCCGCTGGGGAGCGAGGCATGCCCCAATACCCACCTTGGGAGGGGACAGCAGTCCTCCGGATGCTCAATACCCTCCCTCCCCTGCCAACCCTTGATGACCCGAGTCCGTTCTCAAACCCAGGTCGCTGGCATGGCCCAAGGTGTGGCGTCCAGCGCCTCAACCCTCAGCACCACCAGGCCGGCCTGTGCCGGAGCCATCTGTTGTAAGGATCTGTGTAGGCAGTATCCTCTGGAAGGACATCCCTGCCAAGAGGTGGGATAGTATGAGCCACCACTGAATGGCTTGCTGGACTTGGACTGGGATGGAGACAGGTTGGTCGAGGTCATCCCAATGTTGATCCCAACTGGACTCTCAGTATCCACTGGATCATCTCATGTGCAGTCGGGCCAATGGCAGTCGCCATTTGGCCAAAAAGTCTGAGAACCATCCTGGCCAGGACCTGCTGTGAAGACTGGATGTGGTGAGGGAGACCCTTCAGGTGGTCTGCTCTGTCCTCTGGAAGGAAGGCCTTTCCCTGAGAGGTGTCGAGAAGTGCTCCAATAAATTGGAGCCTCTGGCTTGGCCAGGGTGAGGATTTTGGCATGTTTATGGTGATTCCCAGTTCTGCAAAGAGGGAAAAGGTGTCTTCCATGGTACGTGGAAGTGCTGTCCTGGACGGGGCTGTGAGTAACAAGTCATCCAGGTAGGGGAAGATGTAACTGCCTCTCTTTCGGTGGGATGCTGCCACAACTGCCAGGCACTTGGTAAAGACCCTTGGTACCAAGGACAGACCGAAGGGCAGAGCCCTGAAATGGTAATGCGGACCCTGAAATTTGAACCTCAGGAATCTCCCATAGTGTCTGGCTATGAGGAAGTGTAAGTATGCGTCCTACATGTCCAGGGATGAGAGCCAATCTCCTGGATGTATCATGGGGAGTAGACCCTGAAAAGTGACCATCCAAAAGCACCTGTATTCCATGTAGTTGTTGAAAGGGCCTTTTGATTTTTGGCTTATACATGGAATGTACGGACCGAATGGCCTTGCTGGAATCCTGCAACTTAGTGATGATCCTCTCGGAATCGTCACCGAGGAAGACGAAACCATTAAAAGGTGCATCCAAGATGTTTGTTTGGACATCTTGGGCAAAGCCTGAGACCCAGAGCCACGAATGGCATCAGACGCACCCTCCAGTGGCCGCGGCCAGTGCAGCCATGACTGTAGTCATAGGCCGACCGGAGGACATGCGTGCCCACGTCCGAGTCCATTTGCAGCAGCTTTTCCAGCTCAGCCTTCTGCGGGCAATCTGGGATCTCCTTCACAATGTCGATGCCATGTTCCCAATGGGCATCCTGAAATTGAACCAGATGTGTCAAAAAATTAGGACACAGATTCTCTATCCAGAGGCTGAGTGCTGAGATGCCTCAGCCTCTGGGATCTGTCATGGGCAGCCAAGATGACTACAGAGTCTGCCAGAGGCTGCTCGGCCAGAAAGGGTACCACGGAAGAGGTGTGAGGGCATTTCCAAGCTGCCTTGATGATGTCCGTGAACGTATCCACCAAGGGCGGGATGACCACCAGCTTTGTTTTTTTTTGGCACAAGTACTTGGCCAAGCAGAATCTCTCTGGGTCAAGGTCCTCCGTCTCCCAGCCCATGTTGGCCTGAATGTAGCGCATAATCTCCATGAAGGAGGGATCATCTGGCGGTGACTTGGGAGTGTCCCTTGGGTCTAAGGAGAGCAGGTCCCTGACAGATGAGGGTACCAAGGAGGACAAGTCCAAGGAACGGTCTGAGTCCACAAAGCAGGAGGACCGAGACCTCGTGCGCCAGCGTTTGTGCCTGTGGTGCCCAGAGGAACTGGAGGACCTGTGGTTCCTGGACCTGGAGTGGCATTTGCAGCAAGCCTTGCTCTGGGCTGGGACAGATTCCACCTGATGGGGGAGGGCCCTGTATCAACGGGGGAAGGGGGTCTCTGTCCGAGGAAGTTTAAGTGGCAGGAGGACTGTCCTTATGATTTCTCACCAATAACCAAGAAGGTCTTTAACCTGAGACAGGTGGAGCTTAGGCTCCATATCAGTCATTGTGCCTGATGCCAGCCTAGATCCATGATCTGGCGACAGTGGGCGACCTGGAGGCAACGTCGGGGCTGTAGTGGGAGGTCCGACGTTGGTGGCCGATGCCTGGTTCAATGCCATCATCCGGTGGTCCCCAGCGTTCGTCAGCCAGTGGCGGGGGGACTGGTGACGTTGGGACGTGGACCAGTGGTGCTGATGGTGGGGCCACCGAAGCAGCGACGTCTGTCAAGTGCCGCTGGTGGGTGTCGTCACCAGATGAATGATGTGTTGCGGACGCTTGTCCGATGGCAGCTTAGATGGTCTGGGTGGCTGCGAGGCAGATCTCCCACAGTGCCCGGAAGCCTTATGTTTATCTCGGGAGTCGGCACCAGAGACAGAGGCCGACTGTGAGTGAACTGATGTCGGTCCTGAGGCGAGCCTTCCGAGGTCAGAGTGCCGGCCTGAGGCCTGGTTAGGCATTCGGATATTAAGTGGCTGAAGGATGGGGCCTGAGGATCCAGAACTGCGTTCCTTAGCTCCTGATGCCCAGACCAGGGTGGGGGGTTTGACAGCCGTCAACTGGGAAGGAGAATGGGTTACCTGGGAGGCAGAGTCTGAGCTGCCCCGGGAGGCAGAATGGGAGCCTGAGGATCTAGATGTGGAGGAAGATCTCTCCTTTTCTCTCTTTGGTCTTCTCCTTCTGGTGCTTTCCTGAAGATATCTGATTGGAAATACCCCCCTCAAAAAGGAATCTTTCTGCATGGCAGCTAAACGTTGCTCTGTGAGAAAAGCCTGAAGACCCTTCTGTCAGAGGATCCTTGGTCCTGCTGTTCAGCTTTTGACAGTGCGGATAGGCCTGGGTATCGTGGTCAGGGCCCAGGCACAGCAGGCAGGCCGAGTGTCCATCCTTGGGACAGGATTTGTTTGCCGCAGGCTCACTTGGAAGGGTGCAGTTTGATGGAGGACGTCGGAGAAGACAACATGTAGAACTATCAAGGCAGAAAAAGCAAACTTTTCGAAGAAAAAACAAGAAATCTGGCCAAGAAATGTTAGCAAAATGGCAGCTGAACTATCGAAAGGCGATCCGTGCATCCGATGAATGCGAGTCGATGGCGATAAAATAACTGAGGGGCGCCAGGGACCGCCCTCCCTTCATACCACGCATGATGTAGGGAGTGGGCTGACATCGGGGCAGTCCCCACCACAGACTGCTAGCTAGAAGTTTTCTGTGGGGTCCTGCCACCTGCTGGCTTCAGTCCTACCTGTGCTACTTGCTACAAGGGCTGACTCTTGAAGTAAGATCTTAAGTATTTTGTGTCAAATTATTTAAACTGACACAAAAATACCAAACTCTGTATAGATGATGAAGTTCTGACTCCAGGCATGTGAGCGACATAACTGATGCACACTCAATGGCAAGGAAAGAGGAACTGAGGCAGTTGGGGGATGGTGTTGCGATATTCCAGCAGGTACATACATTGTCATGCGATGTTGCATGTGTTGCCTACTGCATCACTAGCCCTCTGAAATGTTCTGGCTCCCTTGTGATTCTAGTGCCTCTGGCTCAGATCCACTAGTGAGAATCAATGGTGAAAATGAATTCTTGGAAGATCAGTATTTACTGTTAGGGGTTGACCACAAATGGCTATGGTGATATCTGGGTCAATGCGTTGCCCCATTTGCTTAACTGTGGCCATTTCTAGTCTATGCACGCTTGAAGCTTTATAACTCAGGAAGTACTGGTAACCAGCACCACTCGACAGAAACCACTTTAAATGGTTCTGAAGCTTATAGGACAGACTCTCTCAGATGGGAGGCAGAATAGCCTAGAGGGTTAAAGCACCAGGCTGTGAATCTGGAGACCCAGCAAAATTGGATTTGAAACTGCCACTTCCACAGTGTGCGTGACCCTGAGCAACTCAGTTAACCTTCCTGTGCTCCAGGGAAGCATATGGAAATGAGCTTCAGCTCAGTGTGCCTTTCCTGGCTAGATACTTCTAAAATAAAGGGAGTTCAGGTTCTACGCACACACACACACATATACACATACACCCATTGGTCCATGTTAAGGCCTAAAGATAGTATTCAAATAACGTTGTTGCAACTTATTTAGTATATAGTACAAATATATCCCCAAACTGACCCATAATTTTTATGTTTTTTGTTAACTAATTGCATGTTTGACAACTGCATCTCAAGCCAACTCAGCTACTTTCCCTGCGATTTACCCCCCCCCCCCACACACACACTTTGTGTCTGGGCCATTGTGGAATTCCTCAGCAGCATTCAGGCAACTGAATGGTTGGTAGCACATGGTCCGAGAGTACCTTTCAGTCATCCTCTATGCTCCGGGGCATTTCCACTTGTTTTTCTCCCTGGATGGTGGTGCAAGGGCACAGGTGCAAGCACATAAGGTGTGGAACACTAGCTCCTACGACCCCCAGGTGGAGCCGAAGTCCAAGCTCATCCAGGTGGTGGTAGAGCAGTGGGTGCTGGAACCCTCCCTTCCCATCAGAGCAGTGCGTCCTTTCTGATGCTGAATCCTCCACTCCTGGCCTGCCCTCTGACCTCAGGGCACAAACTAGGGTTGTCAGTGTGGCAAATGGCAGCCCTGGCACAGAGCTTGTGGTCTGGCATCCCAATGCATTTTAACGCGACAAGTGATATGACTTATATTTTTAAGGTACTGTATGAAAAGCTAAATAAAGATTGCATGAAAAAAATCTTGAAAAATCAACATTTTATTTTTTAATGACAAACAATAAAAAAAAAAAAACAATACTTCTTCAGAGTAGCCATGCAAATGATGTATTTGTTTAATTCCCTGGTATTACACAAAGGTTCCCATTTACATGACAAGATGATACTGTTCTATTACAGATGTGCACAAATATCTGGTCCATTTGTACTGAAAATTAGCACAACAGCATATACAAAAACAAGAACTCCCCATGTGACAGTCCAGAAACCAAAATTAATATCTACTGTACATCCGTTACTCTGTTGCAGCAGCCCTCATGTTACAGCACAGTTCGCTCTCATGAGTGAATAAACTGTACCCACTTGTTCCAGTTTAGTTCAGTTGGAAACACTTTGCCAAGCCTCAGAGTGCAGTCTATAGTGGGTTCATAGAAAGCAAACAAACTCTCAGACAGTTCTGGACCCTTTATTTCCTCTCCAAAAGTGGCTGGGGAAAACAAAGATACCTTCACTGGCTTATTGATGTAACGTTTTCTAATGCTGCCAAGTCCTTCAAGGGCCTGTTAAAGTGGAAAGAAGAAAGAAGTGAATTTTCCATCAATGAAAAGTAATGCATAAAAAAGTCATGGTAATCAATTGTCTGCTGCCTACAAAGTGGCTGCTTTACATTTCCTAAAGGAGACAGTTCACTTACTTTCCTCTCTGCAGTGAAAATGATACTGTTCTCAGAGTAAAATTAAAAAAAAACTAGAATCTGAAATCCAGTCTCTTAACTGACTGGGACCCGTGTATATTCCACACAATATTTACATAGGTTTAGTATTTGCCTGCTGTCGTAAAAAGCAGGGTGCACGCATGGAGGCATGAGTTGTTTTTTTTTTTAATGTTGCTTATGCCCCAGTCCTATACAGTCCTCCTCTTCCTAGCAATCTCCCAGCTTCATCTGCTCCCATCTTTGTCTCTTACCTGGTCCCCAAGGAGCACATGGAGGGCGTTTCCTCCTGAAGTGCACTTTATCCATGTTGGGCTCCCTCGGGACTGTTGACAGTGATGACCACCCCCCACCTGTCTTGTGTAGTGGACCTGTGGACAGTCAGGAGCTTTGGGGCCCAAGAATACTGGCTTCATGTGGCTGTGTGCCAGTGATTTACCACACTTTTTTGTTACTCCCTTCCCCCAAGGCACTGGTAGCAAGGGATGCTAGTGTACATGTGCATGCTGATATGTGGCTTCTTGCACAGCCCCAGCCAGTGCTGCCCCTCCCACTCACTGTTCCAACTGCACTGTCACCTGTGGTCACTCAGGTGGCAGTATAGTGGTCAAACCAGCATCCCTCCCTCCCTCCAAGGAGAAGAGTGTCATCTGGGACGCACACTCAACCCCCCCCTCAAGCTGGCCCATGAGGACCCACGCTTGTCCCTGAACCTGGGTCGCCGGTGCTACTGGTGGTAGCCCTTCTGCTGCACTGACAGGCTTGAGTGGAGTGAGCTTTTGAAGAGAGAAAAAAAACTAGCAAAAACCCAGAGCTGTTTCACTGTACTGGCAGAATCAGTTCAGGACGACTGCACTGGCAAGGACACAGCCCTTGCCAATGCAGTCTTCTCCTTGTAGGGATGGCAGGACATACCCTTGTGGGGATGCCTTTGTCCAGCATGAATGTGTCCATGGTAAGGAAGCCAACTGAGACACTAGTCAGAATATCTAGTGTAATACATGGAGTAAAACAGACTTCAGGATAGTAAGTAGCATGGATTCGTGAAAGGGAGGTTTTGTCAGACCACCGGATAGTTCTCAGACTGGGTAACCAAGACAGTTGATAAGGGCCATGCTTTTTTCCACTAAGAAGTTTCTATGTTTAAAAAAAAAAAAAAATCAACATTACAGTACATTCATAATTTCAACAAGCATCACACAGTATTATACTACAGTAAGTTCACCAATCATTACAGATTCTGAATCCACTAAAACCATCAGAATACCTTCTAAATGGACACATCAGAGGTTCACAACCAACAACTTCAGATCGTTAACGCTCTTACATTGACTTATATCCCCTGTGACTACCATTTGTGTCATCAAGCTGTACTTGTTGGTAATGATTAAAATGCAGATCAGGTTTGATTAAATACATCTTGTTCATGGCCAGATAGCTCATCCTCTCATTATCTGCCATTCCCCTTAGACTTTTAAACCACTGATCAAGGTTTAGTACTTCAGGTGTTTTCCAATTAGCTGCTGGATTGTTTGGGAGGGGGGTTAAATGGGACACAACATCACAGGAAACTGGTACCTAGGAGTTATTAGTGACTCCCTTAAAGAAATCCAGCCAACGTAACAAGGCCGTCTGCAAGGCTAATATGATCTTGGGGAACATCAGGACAGTGTTCAACAGTAGAAGGCAGGTGGTACTACCACTGTATAGATCGCTGGTGAGTACGCACCTGGAGAACTGTGCCCAGTTCTGGAGTCCCCACCTAAAAAAAGGACAGGGACAGGCTAGAGAAGGTACAATGTATGATGACTGAGATGATTCAGGGCCAGGCGTGCAGATTTTATGAGGTACTAAACATGTATTCACTTGACACCAGAAAAGAAAGAGGGGTCATGACAGAGACCTTCAAGTACCTGAAAGGAATTAACAAGGTGGACTGCAAGTTGCTATTTACCAAGAACAGAGGACAGGACAAGGGGTCACAAGTGAAGATTATATTAATGGGGAAGGTTTAAAAAGGATGCGAGGAAGAACAGGTTACTCACCTGTAACAGTAGTTCTAGGGGTGGTATATGTTGTTCATCCACCCTGTTTGGCACACCCCCTTCCAATTTAAATCTTGCTGGAAGTCTTCAAGCTGTCTCCTCCCACCCACCCAGGTGGTATATACCTCGGCTCCGCTCCATGACACCAGATCTTCGATCACTGGAAGCAAGGTTGTGCGCCTGAAGCCGGGGAGGTCGAGTGGGTGTGTGTGGATAAACAACATATACCACTCCTAGAACTACTGTTACAAGTGAGTAATCTGTTCTTCTAGGAGTGTGGATATGTTGTTCATCCACACTGTTTGGCAGACTCCAAGCAGTTCTCCGGGAGGAGGGAGGCAAGGTGCACACCCCCTACTTAGGAAACAGAGAATGGAGAACCGAGGCCCCAAAACCAGTATCCCGGCATGACTCAAGGTTGATGTGGTAGTGGGTGATAAAGGTGTTTGCTGACTTGCAGGTAGCAGCCCGACAGATTTCTTGGAGAGGGATGTCCCTGGAAGCAGCCACTGATGCAGCAGTATGGCGGGCAGAATGAGCTCTTATCCCTCTGGGAGGCTCCTTGCCCACCAACTCATAGCACAGACCTATGCATGATGTGATGTTGGGAGGCAGTATAGCACAGTGGTTTAAGGCTCTGAGTTGCAAATCTGGAGACCTGGGTTTGAATCCCACAGCCCCCACTTGCATACTGTGTGACCCTGAGCAAGTCACTTAACTTCCCTGTGCTCCCAGGTTGCACCTGTAAACAAGCTTTTAGCTTAGTGTGCCACTCCTGGTTAAACAATTAAAAAAAAAAATCCATCGTGCTATGGTCAGTTTGGCTGGAGGTCTGCCAGAAGTGGCTTCAGCATAGGTGACAAACAGCTGGTGAATTTCTCCACGAATTTCTGCCATCCTCTCCTTGCAGTAGGAGACAGCACATCTCAGATCCAAAGTATGGAGCATGTACTCTGCATCCGAGGTGTTATTGGGGCAGTAAACCGGCAGAGTCAACACCTGGTTAAGGTGAAACTCTGACACCACCTTCAGAAGGAATTTCACGTGGGGGCGCTGGACAACTTTGTTCCTGTGAAAGACCAGATAGGGGAGTACACCAAAAGCGCCTGGAGCTCCCCTGTCCTTCTGGCTGACATGATAGAGACCAGGAAGGCCATCTTCCACAACAAGTGTGACAGCTCACACTTGTGCATGGGTTCGAATGGCTTGCCCATGAGCATCGCCAAAACCAGCAACAGATCGCATGGAGGTGGAGGTTCAAGCACTGGAGGGGAAATGTGTTCCAGGCCTTTGAAAAAGCGCCCGACCACTATCTCCTGCACCAATGTCAGCTGACCGGCCTGCGCCCAGCAAGCAGAAATGGCTGCCAAGTGCACCCTAAGGGTCGATGACCAGAGACCCCTTTTGGAGACAGACCAAAAGTAGCAGAGAATGTTAGCCACAGAGTAGGATAAGGGGGCCAGACTCTTACCCTGACACCAAATGGAAAACCTTTTCCATTTGAAGGCGTAACATTTCCTGGTCGATTCCTTTCCAGATGCCTCCACTACGGTGTAGACATCTTCGGAAAGACCCAAAGCCTGGAACTCTAGCCGTTCAGGTACCAGCCTGTGAGGTGCAGGGATTGAAGGTCTGGATGGAATACCTTCCCCTCGTTCAGAGATATCAGGTCCGGGCATGTACAAAGCCGTTCCTGGGTCCTGCAGCTGAGGCTGAGGAGATCTGGGTACCAGAACTAGCGCGGCCAATCTGAGGCCACCAGAATCACCTTCACCTTGTCCCTCCTCACCTTCAGTAACACCTTGTGGATGAAGGGAAATAGAGGGAAGGCGCAGAGGAGGCCTGGGGTCCCCATCTTAGAGAAGGCATCCCCGTCCTGCAGCGAGCCCTGCTGAGGGGGCAGGCATTATACAGCCTCAGCTTGTTGTTTTCCCTTGAGGCAAACAGATCCACCATCGGTTTGCCCCAATGGAAGAACAGGCTGTAAGCTACTCCTGGATGGAGAGACCGCTCGTGGGATGCCTGGCCTATGCGGCTGAGAGCATCGGCCAGCTGGTTCGAGGCTTCTGTCACATGAATGGCTAGGAGATCTGCCTTCAACCGGCTTATGAGGGTCCAGATGCGGAGAGACTCCTTGCACAGCAGACGGGAGTGCATGCCGCCCTGCTTGTTGAGGTAGTACATGGTTGTGGTATTGTCCGTCTGGACTTCAGCCACTTGACCCTGGAGCTGAGGAGCGAAAGCTGACGGTGCCAGTCTGATTGCTCTGAGCTCCAACAGGTTGATGTGGCATCGGGACTCCTCGGGGGTCCAGAACCCGTGGGCATTGTTATTCCCCATGTGGGCTCCCCAACCCATGAGAGAGGCATCGGTCGTGAGGACGACTGTTGACTCGGGGCGGACAAATGGGATCCCTTCCTGCAACCGGTCTGGGGTGGTCCACCACTGGAGAGCGTCCCACATCTTCTGGGTTACAGTGATCAGCTGGTCAAAGTGACTGTATCGCTGAGTCCACTGGGTGGCCAGCTCCCATTGAAGGGGACGCAGGTGCCACCGGGTCCAACGGACCACCGAGGTGCACGCTGCCATGTACCTAGAAGGTACAGATAGTCCCGGGCAGAGCGCAAATGCACAACCAGAAATGATCGGGCAAAGGAGGAGAGAACCTCCGCCCTGTCCACCGGAGGCTGAGCTCTGGCTTAACAAAGAGTCAAGCTCTGCCCAATGAAGCCCATCACCTGAGAAGGCACGAGTTCCGACTTGGCCTCGTTGATCAGGAGGCTGAGTTGGGAGCAGGTTTTGAGGGCCAGATCCCTAGACCTCTCCGCCTCCTGCTGGCTGGAACCTGCCAAGAGCCAATTGTTGAGATAAGGGTAGATTCTGACTCCTCGATGCCGAAGGTGGGCCGCCACCACTGCAATGCATTTGGTGAAGACCTGAGGGGCCGATGACAGGCCGAACGGCATGGCTCGGAACTTGTACAAGGTCCCCTCGACCCTGAAGTGGAGGAACCGCTGATGGGATGGACGGATTGGGACGTGAAAGAATGCGTCCTGTAGATCCAGTGAACAGAACTAAATGTTTCGCTCCAGGGATGGTATGATCTGGTTCAGAATGACCATCCGAAAGGTGCAGGACCGGAGATATTGATTCAGGTTGTGGTGATCTAGGATGGGCGCCAATCTCCTGTCCGCTTGGGCACCAGGAAGTAACTGGAAACAAAGCTTGGGTCTGTCAGAGGATCTGGCACTGGAGCTAGTGCCTCCTTGTGGAGGAGCTGGGCTACGTTGTCTAGAAGGGCCGACTCGGTGCATGCAGAAATCCATTCCTCCCGAGGGGCACGGGCTCGGCTGGGAGGGTACTGCTCGAATTCTAGAGGCAGACACTGACCGACCACTTTGGGAACCCACCTGTCTGAAGTGATAGCGGACCAGTCGGAAAGGAAGTGGCGGAGCCAATCCCCCACGGGAGGACCCAGAGCCGGCGTGATGGGTGTAGGGGTGGCCACCTCCAACCCGTCACTGAGCAGGCTTAGAAGAGGAGGAGGAGGCTCCAGGACCTGAGCCTCGGCCTCCTTTATGGGGCTGCTGAGGACCCTACTTGGGCTGAGGGCGCTAAGCTTGAGCCTGCTGTTGCTGTCCTCCTTGATAGGAGGGCTGCCGGATCGCAGGGGAAGACTGCCGATATGGTTTCTTCTTTCTCTTCTGCTAGTTCTTGCCTGAAGAACCCTTGGCAGATGTAGCATCCAAGGGGGCACTGGACTGCTCTATACGCTGAAGGTGACCGGCCACTCCCAGACTGAACAAGTTGGTACCCAGGAAGGGGATGTCAGCAAGCTTATGCTGAGTATCCACCGGGAAGGAGGAAAGCCTCAGCCAAGCCCTGCGGCGAGAGGCCACTGTGGCTGCCAGTGAGCGGGCACAAGAATCCCCGATATCGAAGGCCATCTGGAGCTGCTGTTTAGCAACAGCACGGTCCTGGTCACGGACCTGCTTGACTGTGGTCTGCATGTCCAGTGGGAGATGAGAGAGGACCTCATCTAATGACCCAAGAAGTACATGAAAGAAGTGTGCCATAATAACAGCCGAGCTAGCCTGATGAAGGCCCAGAGAAGAGGCCGCATAGATCTTATGGGCACAGTGGTCCATATTCTTGGAATCATTGTCTGGGAGTCGGTCAGTGTCGGCCGAACTACCAGTACACCTGAACACAGAGGTGGTCACCAGGCTCTCAGCCGAAGGGTGCTCTGTGAATGCCACAAGGGACCCCATGGGCACCACATACTTGTGGGCCATGCAGGCAGATGGTGCTGGGCAGGAGACAGGACACTGCCAAAGTTCAAGGGCTGGGCCAACAATGGCCTCTTCCACTGGAAAGGCCTCCGTCGGGGTATCCCCTCTCTTAGGAATGTCGGTGAGAGGGTACTCTGCCTTTTTCTGGATAGGCTCCAGGGGCATTCCAGTGGAATTGGAGATGAGGCGGAGAATGTCCTGGAAAGAGGAAGGGCCTTCCTCCATTCCTGCGTCAACCGACGATTTATCATCCCCGGGATGTGAATGCAAGCCGGTGACGTCAGAGTCCGAAGAGTCGTGATACAGCGGTCTACCGCTTAAGTCACCCTCGATCTGCTGAGGGCGGTCCAGGGTGACTTATCAACAGACGTCAGGGAAGCCCGGTGTCCTGTCGGTCATCTTCCGAGGGCGCCCCTCCCTCAGGCTGTTTAGGCGGTTGTTCCACCCGAATCAGTGGAGAGACTGAGTAGAGCCTAACGGGAGATGGCCTGCCTCGACGGGCGGAGGAACCGAGGGCTTCAGTTCCAGAGGAGTCGGTCGCCTGAGAGGCGCAGAGCCAAGTGACGGCTGGGTAGGTGGTGGAGCAGGCTACTTCCGGTCCAAAATCAGCTGCTGCCACATAAGGTCTTCATAGCACGGCGGAGTTTCCGCGGAGCCTCTCCGTCTGAGGAAGATGAGGACCAGAGGCGTCGCCTCTTTTTTGAGCGCTTATGGCTCTTCCTCAGTCATTCGTCCGAGGGGGTCCTGGACTGAGACCTGGGAGGCCAACTCGGTCGATCTGGAGACACCGGGATCGGTGAGACCTGAGGTTCCGGGTACTTGATGGGGACACCAGCCAGCTGGGTCTCCTCATCTGGAAAGACCAGGACTGTAGTCCATTCCAACGAGTCGTCGGACACAGCCGGCGACAAGGGGTTGATTGGGTTGAGGATATATTCGACCTCGTTGGCCACTTCCTCAGTCCCTTGGCCAGGCGGAAGGTCCAAAAAGCCAGCGGCTAAGGATGCGATCTCGACCGAGGTCGAGATCGCATGCTCTTGGGACTCGGACCTCTCCCGGTCCCAAGAGCGTCTCCGTCCGAGATGAAGACAACGGGTCCAGTCTCCTCTTCTGAAAGTGGAAGAGTGCGAGTCTCGGCGTTTCACCCAGAGTGGGAGAGACTGGCATCTCCCTGAAGGAGACCATAAAAGTAGAGCTTAGCTCAGTGGATGAAGAAGCTTCATTGTCCGAAGCGTGAGCTGCTTCCTCCTTGAATGCCTTCATCTGTTCCAGCTGTTTGGCGTAGCCCGTGGCTGTGGAAACCACCCACCTAGCCTCCTTCAATTTCACTGGCGGGTTTCTTTTTTCTGGTCTCCCCAGCTTCAAGTGTGCTTTGCGGTCGTCCAGGACATTGGGATGGAAGGCCAAGCAAAAACCGCACAACGAGGTATCATGCCTGACACCTAGGCAGTAAACACATGTGAGGTGGGGATCGGTGCGTGACATCTTCTGGTCGTAGGGGCACCGGGGAAATCCTGGGGAAGATTTCTCCTCCATAGTTGATGCGACAAAAGCGCAATCGCTAACTCGAATGAGTTTGATTTTCAGTAAAACCAACAATTTGAAAGCCAGGGCCTACAAAATGCTGAGAGCATGAGGGAACCTCCATCTTCCAGCAGAAAGGAAGATCTGGCGTCATGGGGTGGAGCCAAGGTACATACCACCCAGGTGGGTGGGAGGAGCCAACTTGAAGACTTCCGGCAAGATTCAAAGTGGAAGGAGACATGCCAAACAGTGTGGATGAACAACATATCCATGCTCCTAGAAGCAGTATTTTACAGAAAGAGTGGAATCATCTGCGGGCAGAGGTTGTGGGTGACAAAACCATAAATTGCTTCAAACATGGCTGGTATAGAGAGTCAAAGGGATATTAGCAACTGTACTCAGCAGGAAGTGGGAGCAGAAACACGAATACCAAAAGGCGGAATAGTGAAGAGTGTAAGCAAAGACCCCACAGGTTCAGAACTCCACCCAGGCTGCACACAAGGGTCCAGGTGCGGGGGGCCTCCCAACACAAGGAAAAGGAGTCTGTGCTGTCCTGCCTGTTCGGGTAGAACATGGTTGTGGTGTTGTCTATCAGGACTTGCACGACCTGACCCCTGACTAGAGAAGCAAACTCTGTCAGAGTTAGCCTTACTGCACACAGCTCCAGCAGATTTATGCAGTGACAGGACTTTTTGGGAGATCAGAACCAGTGAATGCTGCAGTTCCCACAGGTGTGCACTTCACCCAACTATTGTGTGCATGACTGTCAATTTTGTGCAGACAAATGGGACTCCTTTCTCTAGTTGTTCCAGGATTAGCTGGGACCGCTGATGGCCCAATTCCCACTAAAGGTGGCACATTTGCCAGTGGAGCCACTGGACCATGCTGGTGCAGGATGCCATGTACCTCAGCAGCCGCACAAAGTCCCAAGCAGGGCGTGAGCAACAAGCTAAAATGATTGGGCAAAGGAGGTAAGATCCAGCACCTGGTCCGCAGGGAGAGTCTAGCTCTGTCTGTCCCAATTAAATGAATCACCTGCAAGGGGATCAGATTGAACTTGGTCAGGTTAACCAACAGGTACAAGTTTCTTTGGGTCTGGAGGGCTAGATCCCTGGACCACTCCATGGCCTCCTTGAATGGCGTGGCTATCAGCCAGTCGTCCAGGCAGGGATACACCCTGATGTCTTTGTGCCTCAGAAGAGCTGCCACCAGAGCCATGCATTTGGTGAAGACCCTAGGCATGGATGCAAAGCAGAAGAGCATGACCTGGAACTGATACAGGACACCTACGTGAAACTGAAGGTACTGCCAATGGGACAGATGGACTGGGATATAGAAGAATGTGTTCTGGGGGTCCAGAGAGCAGAACCACATGCCCTGCTCCAAGGATGGTATGATCTGGTGAAAGGTAACTATCCAGAACTTGTGCTTCCTCATATACTGATTAAGATCACACAGCTCCAATATGGGGTGCCAGCCTCCTGTCTGTTTCGGGACCAGGAAGTACCTGGACATGAACCCCTGACTTGCCAGGGCGTCTGGGACATGGGCTATAGCCCCCTTCACAAAGAGGTGAGTGATGTCCTCCCTTAGGGGTGGACAGTGTGTCCTGCGACACTAAGGACTCCCGAGGAGCATGGGATCATTAAGGCAGGAGAACCTCAAAACCTACGGTGGAGGCAGCTCTACCCGTAAGGGTGGCAAGGCAGATACTGGAGATACCTGAAGAGGATGGACCAGTGTGGGCATGACTGGCATCTGCTAGTCAACTACAGGAGTTGGGGTAGAGCCCGATCCTGCCCTGCAATGGTCCACTGCAACCAGAGACCTCCTCGTAGTGCTGCTGCATCTGGCGGGGGTGCCTCTCCTCACCAGAGGACAAGGAGTTCGAGGAATGTTGATGGCAATGCAGCAATGCCGACCGGTCGAGCAGGGTCGAAAGTGTGACTAGCATCTCGACCAACAGCTTGACCACAACCAGAGGGCCAGCGCTGAAAAAAAGCACCTGAAGGGTCGGTGTATACCATGTGTCAAGGTGCACAAAGGAGCACTGGCTTCGGCTGCATGACTGCTGGTGGAGGCTGATTCAGAGTGGAGCTGTTCAGGAAACTGACTGGTCCATGTCCTCATGATAGAAGACCAGAAAAAAACAGGGTTTTGAACAGCAACTTCTCGTCAATCTCCTCCAACACATGGTCAATGCGGGAGAAAGATCTTGACCGCCTGATTGGCTGGTGTCGAGGCTGACAAGCCCAGTGAGGTCACTGGAGCGTTCGACCTGGCCCTCGACCACAGAAAACTCAATCAGAGTCAAATGCTCAACATGTGTTGAGCAGCCAGGGGAGTCGAGGAAGTGGGAGGACTTCAATCTCTCCTGGTCACACGACCGGTGCTGGTGGCGCCTGTGTTTCTTACCATAGTAGGCAGTGTTTTCCCCAAAGGCCCGGAGGGCCTGACACATCTCCTGGAAATCTCTGGTGAAGGATGCTCTGATGCTGGATTCAGCTGGAGGCAATGCCAAGGCCGATGAGGTGCCTGCCACAGCAGCAGCCATCGTCTTTTCCATGGCAGACGTGATAGCCACCAGGAAGGCGTTCTTCCATGACAAGTGTGACATCTCACACTTGGGCATCGGTTTGAATGGCTTACCCATGAGCTTTGCCAAGACCAGCAGTAAATCCCATGGAGGTGGAGATTCACGCACCAGAGCAGATATGTGATCGAGGCATTTGAAAAAGCACCAGGCCACCTTCTCCTGTGCCACCATCTGCTGACCGGCCCACACCCGATAAGCAGAGATGGCTGCCAGGTGCACCTTAAGGGTTGAAAACCGAAGACCTCTTTTGGACAGAGGCCAAAGGTAGGCTAAAATGCTAGCCACAGTACAGGACAGAGGGTCTAGGCCCTTGCCCTGACACCAAATGGAAAATCTTTTCCATTTGAAGGCATAGCACTTTTTGGTTGACTCCTTCCTGGATGCTTCCACTACTGTGAGTACATCCTCAGAGAGACCCAAAGCCTGGAACTCTAGCTGCTCAGGTACCAGGCTGTCAGGTGCAGGGATTGAAGGTCTGGATGAAGGACCTTCTCCTGATTGACAGATATCCGGTCCAGGCATGCTGGAAGATGCCTCGGGAGCCTGCTACGAAGGCTGAGGAGATCTGGATACCAGAACTGGCGTGGCCAGTCTGGGGCTACCAGGATCACCTGCTCCTTGTCCCTCATCACCTTGAGGAGCACCCTATGAATCAAGGGAAATGGAGGGAAGGCACAGAAGAGGCCAGGGTTCCACGGCCTCTAGAAGGCATCCCCCTGCAGCGATCCTCGCTGAAGAAGGCGGGCATGAAACAGCTTCAACTTGGTGTTTTCCCTGGAGGCAAACAAGTCCACCATCTGTTTGCCCCAGTGGGAGAACAGGCTGTAAGCTACCTCTGGATGGAGCGACCACTCATGGAATGTCTCGCCTATGCGGCTGAGGGCATCCACCAGTTGATTTGAGGCTCCTGCCACATGGATGGCTAGGAGATCTGCCTCCAGTCGGCTCACGAGTGTTCAGATGCGGAGCACTTCCCTGCACAGCAGACGGGAGTGCATGCCGCCCTGCTTGTTGAGGTAGTACAAGGTCATGGTATTGTCCATCTGGACTTGAACCACTTGACCCCGAAGCTGCTGAGTGAATGCTGTCAGTGCCAGTCTGACTGCTCTGAGCTCCAACAGGCTGATGTGGTAATGGGACTCCTCGGGGGGTCTAGAACCCATGAATCCTGTTGTCCCCCATGTGGGCTCCCCAGCCCATAAGAGAGGCATGGGTTGTGGGGACGACCGTCGGCTAGGGGGAACAAACGGGATCCCTTCCTGAAACCTGTCTAGGACAGTCCACCACTGGAGAGCGTCCCACATCTTCTGAGTCACAGTGATCAGCTGGTTGAAATGACCTAGGCACTGAGTCCACAGGGCGACCAGCTCCCACTGAAGGGGGCGCATATGCCACCTGGCCCAACGGATCATGGTGGTGCAGGCCGCCATGTAATCCAGAAGGCGCAGAAAGTCCCGGGCAGGGCGCAAT
Organism: Neoceratodus forsteri; assembly: GCA_016271365.2. Taxonomy (NCBI): domain Eukaryota; kingdom Metazoa; phylum Chordata; order Ceratodontiformes; family Ceratodontidae; genus Neoceratodus; species Neoceratodus forsteri. The sequence goes on from JADMNL010000025.1 coordinate 116,708,451, forward strand.
TACCCAATCAAAATGATTTGGCAAAGGAGGAAAGAACCTCCGCCCTGTCTGCCAGGAGCAGAGCTTTGGCTTGGTGAGAGTCAAGCTCTGCCTCAATGAAGCACATCACCTGAGAAGCATGAGCTCAGACTTGGTCTTGTTGATCGGGAGGCCAAGCTGAGAGCAGGTCTGGAGGGCCAGGTCCCTGGACCTCTCCACCTCTTGCTGGGTGGAACTTGCCAAGAACCAACTGTCAAGGTAAGGGTATACCCTGACCCCTCGACGCCACCACTGTCATGCATTTGATGAAGACCCGAGGGGCCAATGACATGCCAAAGAGCATGGCTTGGAACTTGTAAAGGGTTCCCTCTGCTCTGAAGTGGAGGAACTGCTGGTGAGACGGATGGACTGGGACGTGAAAGAACGTGTCCTGAAGATCCAGTGAGCAGAACCACATGTTTTACTCCAGGGATGGTATGATCTGGGACAGAGTTACCATCTGAAAGGTACTGAGATACTGATTCAGGTTGTGCAGATCTAGAATGGGGCGCCAGCCCCCCGTCCTCTTCAGGACCAGGAAGTACCTGGAAATTAACCCTGGGTTGACTGGAGGATCTGCCACTCGGACCACTGCCTCCTTGAGGAGGAGCTGGGCTATGTTGTCTCTCAGAGCTGAATGAGTGTTGGCTGATACCCTCTCCTTCCATGGGGAGCGGGCTCCGCTGGGTGGGTACTGTTCAAATTCTAGAGGCAGACCCTGGCTGACCACTTCTATGACCCACCTGTCCATGGCAACAGCGGACCAGGCGGAAAGGATGTGGCGGAGCAGACCCCCAACGGGAGGACCCAGAGCTGGCATGACGGGAATAGGGATGGCCACCCATATCCTGTTACAGGGCAGGCTTGGAGGAAGAGGGTCCAGAGCTTGAATCCTGACCTCCACTGTGGGCCTGGGGAGGTCTGGGCTTGGGACGGGGGCGCCAAGCCTGTGCCTGCTGATGCTGTGCTCCCTGAAAGGAGGACAGCTGGGCCGTAGAAGCAGAGTGCCAAAAAGACTTCTTTTTCTTCTGCTGCTGCTTCTTAGGGCCAGAAGTGCTTTGAGCAGAAATAGCCAAGTCCAAGGTGGCGGCACTGGACTGTTCGATTCGCTGAAGGTGACCATCCACACCTGGACCGAAGAGATCAGTGCCCAGGAAAGGAACATCATCAAGTTTGTGCAGGTGGAAGGTGGAAAGCCTCAGCCAAGCCCTGTGGCGTGAGGCAACCGCGGCTGCCACCGAACGGGCGCACGAGTCCCCAATGTCCAGAGCCGTCTGAAGCTGCTGCTTGGTAATGGCACGGCCTTGGTCCCGGACCTGCTTGACCATAGTCTGAAGGTCCACGGGGAGATGTGGGAGAACTTCATCCAAGGACCCTAGAAGGGCATGGGAGAAGTGCGCCATGATGACGGCTGAGCTTCCCCTGATGGAGGCCTAAAGAGGAGGCTGCACAGACCTTCCTGGCAGAGTGGTCCAGTTTCTTGGACTCCTTGTCCGGGGATCTATTGGTGCTGGCAGAACTGCCTGTATGTCTGAACACAGAGGCGATCATGAGGCTCCTGGTTGAGGGATGCTCTGTAAATCCCAAGAGGTACCCCATGGGCACCGTGTACTTGCAGGCAATCCAGGCCGACAGTGCTGGGCAGGAGGCAGGATGCTACCAAAGCTCCAAGGCCAGACCTGCAATGGCTTCGGCCACAGGAAAGGCTTCCATCGGGGTATCTCCTCTCTTGAGAATGTCAGTGACAGTGTACTCCATCCGTTTCTGGATTGGTTCCAGGGGCGACCCCGTGGATTCAGAGATAAGGCGGAGAATCCCTTGAAAGGATGATGGGCCTTCCTCCGTCGACAGATCACCTGCTGACTCGTCATCCCGCGGGTGAGAGTAAAGGAAGGTGTTGTCTGAATCCGAGGTTTCCGGATATAACGGTCGGCCGCCAAGGTTGCCCTCAATGTACCTGGGGTGTTCAGGCATGAGGGTGACCGGGATCCTGTGAAGAAGACCTGGGGTTGACCGAGCTTCCTTCGTAGGAGCCACTCCCAAAGGTTGTTTAGGCAGTGTCTCCACCACAATCGGTGGAGAGACCGATATTAGCTGAACGGGCAGAGTTTAGCTGGCTCAGGCGAGGAACAGATTTCACCGGTTTCAAGGTGACCGGCCTAGGGTTAAAAGCCAAGTAATGGCTGGAGTAGAGGCCGTGGTCTGCTTCTGCCCAGACAGAATCAGCTGCTGCCACATCAGATCCTCGTAGTGTCAGTGGAGCTTCCGTCGAAGCCTCTCCTCATCTGAGGAGGATGAGAATGACCAATGGCGTCGCCTCTTTTTGGAGTGCTTTTGCGCCTTCCTTGGCCTGTCAGTCGAGGGGATCTGAGATCTCAACCTGTATCGGAGTGGCTGAGTCGGTCGCTCAGGAAACACGGTGGGAACCGGTGACTTCCTAGGATCAGGGACCAGTTCCTCGACGGGATCCCCAGCTTGCTGGGTCTCCTCGTCGGGAAAAGAGAGGACCGGAGTCCTATTGAGAGTGTTGTCGACTGGAATGGGCGACAACGGATCGATGGGATCGAGGATGATCGCAACCTCGTCGATCGAGACCTTGGTCGACTGGCCAGACGACAAGGCCGAGAAGCCAGCGGCCGAGGAGGCAATTTTGACTGAAGTTGATACTACTGGCTCCTGGGACTGAGATCATTCACAATCCCAAGAGCGTCTTCACCGAGATGAAGACTGATTTGGATCCTTATCTCTCTTACGGGACCGAGAGGAGTGAGCCCGCAAGTCCCTCACCCTTAGTGGGGAGAGACTGGCACAACTCTTGGAAGGAACCCGAAAAGGTAGAACCCAAGTTGAGAGGAACAAAAAATGACTGAGAGGAAGACTCTGCAGCCCGTGCCACTTCTTCGAAGGCCTGCATTCGCTCCAGCTGTTCGGTGGATCCCGCAGCCATGGAGACCGCTCATCGGGCCTCTTCAGATTTCACAGGAGGATTCCATTTTTCGGGCCTGCCCAATTTGAGACAATCGTCAAGGATGTTCAGGTGAAAAGTAAGACACATCTCGCAAGTTTTGGTGTCATGGCCAACACCCAGACAGTAAATGCACGCGGTATGCGGATCAGTGCGTGACATTTTTTGTCCGCACATGCACCGGCAAAATCTGGGGGAAGATTTATCTTCCATGATGGAACGATGAGAATCACCATCGCTAACTTGAACAAGTCGAAGTTTCAGAATAACCGAAGGTTTTGAAGCCCAGGCCTACAAAAAGTGAGAGCAAAGAGGAGGCAACCCGAATCTTCCAGCGGAAAGGAAGATCTGGTGTCATGAGGCGGAGCCGAGGGCTATACCACCCAGATGGGAGGGAGGAGCCAGCTTAAAGACCTTCCGGCGATCCTTAAAGGGGAAAGGGACATACCAAGAAGTGTGGATGAACCACATATCCACAATCCTAGAAATAGTCCCTTCGTAGTCACAGAGAAACTGTTCCAGCCCCATTCACACTCTGCCTCTGTTTCCAGGGACTGTTCGACCTCTGCCTCATCCTTGCATAAAAAAACGTAAAGAGAAGTGACAGAATGGGTCCAGATCATGATCTCAGCACTCTGCCCCAAGACAGCCATCTCCCTTGGATGCAGGAGTCCTGGTGTCTTCTCCTTCATCGCCATCAACAAGGGTTGGCACTACACTAGACTCTTCTTCACACTCTTGGATCAACTCCTCTGCCTCCTTCATCTCCTCTGACTTTTGGGGATGTTTTGGAAGAGTAAACTAGTTGACAGAAAACTCTCACAGAGTGGTGGATCCTCCATACCTTTTTGGTTCAGCCCATCATGTGGACAGGTTGGTTTTATCTAAGTCTTCCTACCACTTCCCTTCATTCAGAGGGTACTCCTCAAGCTGGAGGCACTCGGACAAAAGCATACTGATAGCTCCATGCTGGTGGAGACAGATCTGGCACTCACTGCTGAGCCAACTGGCAAGTCAACAGCCATGGATGTTAACACTGACATTGAGTCTCCAGACACAGATTTAAAGTCAACTAGTGCATCCAAACCTCCAATCCCTACATCTCCAGGCATGTCTCCTGAAGAGATGGAATTATGCAGACTTCAACTGTTTTAACAGTTTTCCCAAGTTCTTCTGGCAGCCTGTAAGCCTTCAACCAGAAGAGCTTATTATGCAAAGTAAAAGCTGTTTTTTATTTGGTACTCTAAGGATTTAAAAGTTCCCCTCTGCTTTCCTCCAGTGAGAATTTTTAAAGGACACCTAAACCCACACATTTAACATATAAAGTTTATATAATCTGGCTTCATATCCCTTTAAAGGAAAGGTTGCTGATTATATGAATGCTAAAACTGCATTTATTTAGTTAGGATAAATGCAGTTTTACAGTATTTAAAAAATGTAAACAGTCTCTCCTGATTCAAATCTCCCTCCTTCAAAAACTTCTGGTTTAAAGTGCAAAATGTCACCGAAAATTAACAGGTCAGCCTCACTAGAAGTTTTTGCAAGACTTATAGCAGTGCCATCTACTTCTGGGTGTTAGAGTGCTCTATTTTGTGGAGTGGTTTATATTTTGAGCAAGGCAGGCTCCTTCAGTAGCACAACCATGCCAAATCGATGTGTGCTGTGTCGTTTTTGGACTGTGCCTCATGGGAAGGCTGCACTGCCTCTGAAGACAGCCTCAGTGTCAAAACAGGAGATGGTACCAACAGTAGAGCTAGTACCAAGGATGGCACCAACCCTAAGGAAGTCCCCAGCACCACAAATGGGACTGCAAGCTGAGCTGAAGGAGTGAGAAGGATTTACTGCTCCGTGACAGCTGTCCATTGACCAAACTGCTCATCCAATACATCTCCAGAAGGAAAAAAGGGTACTAGAGATGGAGAAGTAACTCCTCAGGACGTGAAGAAGTCCAGTGTGATATCATCCCTTGTCAAAGGCAATGAAATAGGGGACACCAGGACTCCTGAACCCAAGGGAGACAGCTGTCACAGGGTAGAGTGGTGAGAACTAGAACTGTGCTATAATGTCTCTACACTCTTTATGCAAGGACAAGGTAGCCGTACAGCAGTCCCTGAAATGTGATCCCGAGCGTGAATGAGGTTGGAACAGTTTCTCTTTGTGACAACAAGAGGACTACCTATCCTCTCAGGTAAAGAGAGGAGTGGTGGTCAGACATAAAGTACAGTTATGTAAGAACTTACCGTAACAGTAGATCTTCGAGAACAGCTCTTGCAGCAGGTTACACCATTAGGACTGAAGATGGCAGGTGCCAGAACCCCACGGAAATTTTCTAGCTAGCAGGATTCAGCAGGGACCGCCCCTGACGTCGGTCCCGCCCCCCACGTCAGTACATAAGGGGGTGGTCCCCCAGAATCCCCAGTTCTCTCTCCGGAGACTCCCGGCCGCTGGATGACATCAGAAGAGGACACTAAGGATCCATCATCAAATGGCAATCAGAATAGTGTACAGAACACCTGATCCTAGGAGAAGGATATCTGAACAACAAAATCTACCTCCAGCGGGGATGGTGGAAGGGAAGAAAAAATTTCTTACCATAGTAATCTTCTTTCTTCCCAGTGATGCTCAGACATTCATAACTTTGTGCAGTCATCCTGATGGGTTGGACTGCCCGGAGAGATGGAACACATGCAAATGATGGAATTCTTTCCACGTGAGCATCTTTCAAATACTGCCTCTACCAACTGTAGTGTTCTAAACCCTTCAGATTTGTAAGAAGCCTGGAAGTCAGGCAACATGGAAAAATCCAACAACTAATTAATAAAACATTTTTTAGGATTAGCCTAATAAAAAACTTGCTACAAAAAACCTCCAAGGGAGGAACTATATCTATATATAATAATGGTGTTCACCATACAGTGAGAAAAACTATTAAGAAAGACAGAAAACTGTTAAAATCTGTCTAGCATAGAGAAAATGTATCCAGAAGGAATGGCCATGTGGCACTAGCATGCGGAATGCAGAGGCTGAAGTTCTGGAAGGGGAGGATGGGAGGGAATTATGAATGTCTGAGCATCACTGGGAAGAAAGAAGATTACTATGGTAAGTAATTTTTTCTTCTAACCCCAGTAATGCTCAGACCATTCATAACTTTGTGCAGACTACCTAGCAGTACCCCATGGTGGTAGGCACAGAACTTATTTTGGAAACAGACTTTGCAGAACTGCTGTGCCAAATTTGGCGTCACTTCTGGACATAATATCTAAATTATAATGCTTTGTAAGAAAAAATGACTCACCTTAGTAATGTTGTTTCTTCTAATGAAGTCTTGCTGTATTCTGAATATTGCAGTGATATCCAACCTTTGAACTGCCCCGGAGAGGAAAGAGTTAACTTTCCATGCAAGGCATGGAAAGCTATGCTCGAGCTCGGTTGACACTCTGTCTGTTGTTGTTTCAACCCAAACCGCCAGATCTTTATGAGCTATACTCACTGGGCGCCCTGTGTGGAAACTGTAAACTCACACTAGCCAACTGGCAACTAAATTTAATAAAAAGATTTTTTGGTTCCAAGGCAAAGACTCAAGTCAGGAAACTCAAAAAACAAAACACAACACACACCCAAAAATAAGAGGGTGAGAAAAAGGGGGCACCTCTAGGGTGCCAACACAGTTCCTGCCCACCCACATCCCAAAACCCAGGTTCTGAGAGGGGAGGCAGGTGGGAGGTTAGAATACAGCAAGACTCCATTAGAAGAAACAACATTACTAAGGTGAGTAATTTTTTCTTCAAACATGAAGTCTTGCAGTATTCCGACTATTGCAGACTACCAAGCAGCACCTCCATGGAGGAGGAACAGAACATACTTTGGGAATAGGTTCTGAAGTACTGCTGTGCCAAACCGAGCATCACTCCTAGCCTGGATATCCAGAGAGTAATGCTTGGTGAAAGTATGTACTGTTTTCCAGGTGGCTGCTTGACAAATCTCTAAGATAGGAATATCCCTGGCAGCAGCAGTACCTCTAGTAGAGTGAGCCCTCAGGCCTGAGGGTGGGATTCTACCTAATTTTTCATAGCAGAATTGTATACAAGAGACGATCCACCTGGCAATAGATCTCTTAGTGGCAGGTTTTCCCTTACCAACCTCACCATAAGTGAAGAACAATTGGAGAGAGTCAAACCTGTGACCCTTGGTGCGCTCTATGTAGTAGCTAAGGGCCCTTTTCACATCCAGGCTGTGTAGCCTCCTCTCCCCAGAGGAGGAATGGTCAGTGAAGAAAACAGGAAGAGACATAGACTGATTAAGGTGGAAAGCTGAAACCACCTTAGGCAAAAACTTCCTATTAGTCCTGAGGACCACCTTATCTCTATGGAAAGAGATAAAATCAGGCTCCACTGACAGGGCCTGTAACTCACTTAAGCGTCTGGCAGAAGTAATGGCTACCAAGAACAGTTTTCCAAGTCAAGTACTTAAGTTCTGCTGAGGACAAAGGCTCAAAGGGGTTGCATAAGCTGAGCAATGCAAACATTAAGGTCCCAAGCAGGGGCAGGGTCCCTGAAGTGAGGATTGGTATGCAGCAATCCCTTGAAGAATTTACAGAATACAGGATGAGCTGAAAGGGAAGAGGCTTGCCTGCTGACAAGAAGGCAGAGACAGCTGCCAGATGCACTCTAAGTGTAGCTGGTCTGAGTCCCAAGCTATTGAGATGAACCATATAGTCCAGGACTATAGGCAACCCAGCAGACTCTGGAGAAACATGCTTACCAGAGCACCAAATAGTAAACCTTTTCCATTTGGAGTTGTAAGTCTTTCTGGTGGAAGGCTTACTAGAAGCCTTTAGAATATCCAGAACACCTTGAGAGAGATGCAAATCAGCAAACTCTAACTCTTCAAGAGCCAGGCCTTGAGATTGAGAGAGTTGAGATTCAGATACCAAACCGTCCCCTGAGAACATGTTAACAGGTTGTAATTCCTGGGAAGAGACAGGGGAAGGTGGACTGCTAAGGACAGCAAGAGAGGGTACCAGGGCTGTCTGGTCCAGTCTGGAGCAATCAGAATCACTTTGCAGGGTTGAGACCTGATTTTGACTAGTACCTTGAACAGGAGAGGGAAGGGGGGAAAGGCATACAGGAATTTCCCTTCCCAATTGAGAACTAGAGCCTCAGGGGACTGAGCCCAACATGGGGTCTGCAGCAAAAGAGGAGGTTGGTGATTGTCTGGGGCTGCAAAAGATCTATCTGTGGAGTGCCCCATCTGGAGAAGATCACCTTCAAAATTAGGATCCAGGGACCATGCGTGATGGCCCTGAGATATCCTACTGAGAGCATCTCGAGGACATTGTCCTTCCTGGGAGGTGCACTGCTATCAGAGAGGTATTCAGGGAATAGGCCAGAGACCACAACTTCATTGCTTCTGTGCACAAGGTCATGAGACCGAGTGCCCCTTGCTTGTTGATGTACCACATTGTGGTGGTATTGTCTGTCCTGATCTGAACTACTTTGTTCTGAACAGACTTGGAAAAACTTGAAGTGCTAGAAACACTGCTCTGAGTTCTAAGAGACTGATGTGAAGCAGAGATTCTTGAGGTGACCACAACCCTTGGGTGGTCAGATCCCCCAAGTGGGCTCCCCAGCCCAAGAGGGAGGCATCTGTGGTAAGGATTAGAGAATGAGATTGAGTGACAAAGGGAACTCCTTGCCTTAGGTTGTCCTGATCCTGCCATCATTGTAAAGCCTGGATCAGGGTTCGAGTCACTGGGATTAGCTTGGTCAGAGGATCCTTTCTCTGGGACCAGAAGGCTCTTAAGTGGAGCTGAATGTCCCTCATCTGAAATCCTGCTCCTTGGACCACTGCTGTAGAGGCAGCCATGTGACCCAGGAGCTACAGAAAATGCCTTGCTGGTCGAGACACCTGAAGGGTGAATGAAGAGGCCAGTGTCACAAGGGTCCTTGCCCAGTCCAGGGGAAGGAAGGCTCTTGCCCTTATTGTATCCAGCTCCGCCCCGATGAAGGTGAGGAGCTGCACTGGCTCTAGAACTGACTTTGAAAGATTTAGGAGGAATCCTAGAGAAGTGAGCAGTTGCTGAGTTATCTGTAGGTGTGACTTGACTTGGTCTGGAGACTGACCCACTATGAGCCAGTCGTCCAGGTATGGAAAGATGGAGATCTTTTTTCTCCTTAGGAAAGCAACCACTACTGCCAGGCATTTTGTGAACACCCTTGGAGCTGATGTTAGGCCAAAGGGCATTGCTCTGAATTGATAGTGGCCTGAGGGCAACTCGAACCTGAGGTACTTTCTGTGGGAGGATCTGATGAGAATGTGGAAATAGGCATCCTTGAGGTCCAGGGAGACTAGCCAGTCCCCTGGCTTTAGAGAGGGTTGAATTATTCCCAGAGTCACCATTTTGAACTTTGGCTTTAAAAGGTGCTTGTTTAAATATCTGAGAACCAGGATGGGCCACCATTCTCCTGTCTTTTTGGAGGTTAGGAAGTACCTGGAGTACAATCATTTTCTCCTGTGTAGGGGTGGAACCCTTTCTATGGCTCTGAGAGCCAAGAGGGAAGAGACCTCTGCCTCTAGGGCAAGGGCCTCTGAAGGATTTGCAGGTGGAAAAGATCTGGTTCTCATCTTGGGAAATTGTTTGAAGCTGAGAACCAGTCCCTGGCTTACTACTTCCAGGACCCACTTGTCTGCTGTCAGAGACTTCCAGTCCTGGACAAAGTAAGCCAGCCGGCCCCCTACAGGAATTGGAGAATCGGCCCGGGCAGACCCATCAGGGTGTCTGTTTGGCAGGGGCTTTAGGCTGAGGGGTGGAAGCAGGCCTGCTCATTCCCCGTCTGCCTCTCCCTCTGAAGAACCCTCTCTGAGCATAAGCAGAAGAGGAGGCCTGGGCTTGGTAAAAAGGCCTTTGAAAGGGCCTGACCCTGCCCCTGGAGTGCTGTCTTTGAGGAGTGGCTTGCCTTTCTTTGGCCTGAGCACTCCTGTAGGTGGTCCTGTACTTGTCCATCTTTTTCATGTAGTTCTCTGTCTGCTCCTCAAACAGAGAATAACCAATGACAGGGAAATCCATGGCCTTAGCATGGGTATCCTGTGATAGGCTAGTACATCTGAGCCAAGCTATCCTCCGAAGGGCCACAGATGTAGCCATTACTCTAGATGAAACATCACTGGAGTACACAGCAGCATGAAATTGCACCTTGGATGCCTCAATCCCATCGTAGCCACCTGTTCCAGCTCCTTTGCAAGTTGGTCAGGGGCCTGTTTAGCCAGAGCCAGCACAGTGTCCCACCTGGACTTCTGGTATCTAACTGTGTAGGCCATATAGTTAGCCTGCCTGAGTCCCAAAGATGCTGCCATGTACTGCTTCTTTGCCATGGCATCAATCCTCCTGGAGTCCTTATCTGGGGGGTGTGATGCCAAGGGAATATTTGCCTTATCACAGAAGCAGCCTGCACTACCCCAACATGCCTGCATTGCTGAGAAAGGAACTCTGTGTCCGAGCCTGAAAGGGTATACCTCTTGTCCATTCGTCTGTCCACAGGAGGTATGGAGTTAGGAGTCTTTAGAATTTTAAATGTCTGTTTCCGAAAAGATTTATGGAGGGGAATAGACAGCCTCCTAGATTCTGGAATGTCCATCATTTCAACAAAATCAGGCTCCTGATCCTCTACTGCTTCTTCCATTGGAAGCTGGAGGGTTCCAGCCACTTTCTTGTAAAACATAAAGTGGGAAGGGGACTCAGAAAGCCTAGGAGGAGAAACACCTGAAGGTCTGTCTGGGGAGATGTCTGGGTCAATAGGCACATCCAGACTTTCATAATCACCATCATCATCATCCTCATACTCTTCCCTCCTCCTCCTCCTCCTCCTCCGGTTCATAAAATTCTTCTAAAGTATAATCCCGGAACCGGGGGAACCAACCGAACTGAACCCCTGCCAGATGGTGCTGGTTCGTCCGGAACCGAAGTTAGTGATTGCACTATCCTTATCGCTTTGGCTATTTCATCAGCAGTCGGAGAAAAAAAGTACAGTTACGTAAGAACTTACCATAACAGTAGATCTTCAAGAACAGCTCTTGCAGCAGGTTACACCATTAGGACTGAAGCCGGCAGGCATCAGGACCCCACGGAAAAATTCTAGCTAGCTATCTTCAGCGAGGACCGCCCCCGACATCGGTCCCACCTCCGACGTCAGGCGTAGTACATAAGGGGGCGGTCCCGCCAGATTCCCCAGTTCTCCCGCCGGAGACTTCCGGCCCGCAGGCTGACATCGAAATGGGAGACCGAGGATCCACCGTCAGAAGACAAACGGGAAAAAATCCCTGCTAACAAAGGCTTAAGCCATGCCTCCTCCAAGGGGGAAGGTGGGCGGGAAGGTACCTGCTGCAGAGTTGTTCTCGAAGATCTACTGTTACGGTGAGTTCTTACGTAACTGTACTATCTTACTTCGAGACACAGCTCTTGCAGCAGGTTACACCATTAGGACTGATTCCCAAGCAGTAGCGCTTGCAAACATTCTGGGAGGAGGAAATTAGAAAGAACGTTCCAGGTCCTGAATCTAGGACAGAAGACCCTGTAGCACCAAGGCGAAGCCTGCTCTTCACCGTGAGCGATGCCCAGGCTATAATGCCTGATAAAGGTATGAACAGAGCTCCAAATGGCTGCAGCACAAATGGCTGAGGTGGAGGCGTTTCAGAAGTGCTGCAAGGAGGGTAGCCACACACTAGTGGAATGGCCCCGGACTGATCCTGGAGGGCTTTCGTTTGATATCATAACAGTATGAGATGCACTGGACAAGCCAGCGAGACAGGGACTGTTTGGATACTGGTTGGCCCATCATCCTTTCAGTAAAGGAAACGAAAAGTTGCTCCGAAGTACGAAGCTGCTTAGTTCTGCTCAGGTAGTACCTTAAGCTGCGGTGAACATCCAGGGTGTGAAGCAGCGCCTCTCCTCTATTAGAATAATTAGGGAAGTAGACCGGCAGGTCAATATCCTGATTGAGAGTGAGTGTGGAAACCACCTTGGGCAAGAATTTAGGATTCGTCCTCAGGGATACTCTGTCCCAGTGGAAAATTAAATAAGGCTCTTTGCACATGAGAGCCTGAAGCCCAGAAACTCTTCTCGCTGACGTAACAGCAACCAAAAACAACGTTTTCCTCAACAGAAAACACAGCTCGCAATCCGCGGCAGGCTCAAGGGGGAGCATGAGTTGTTCCAGGACAAAGAGCAAGTCCCATGGATGCACTGGGTCCTTAATGGGCTGCCTAAGATGTAACACCCCTCTCAAGAATTCTCGACAGGCATCTAATTGTGCCACTGTCGCTGTCCACGGTGATAAGCTGAAATGGCACAGAGGTGCACTTTAATAGAGGGTAGGCGAAACCCGAGCGGAAAGGGGAGCAGGTACTCTAACACCGCTTTCACCGGACAACCTAAAGGGGAAAGGCCGCGTGCTTGCGACCATAGACAAAAACGGCGCCATTTCATGGCGTATGTTGCATGCGTTGCCGGCTTTCTGGCTGCAGACAGAACTTCCGCAACCTCTTGCGAGACCCCATGACGCAAGATGGCTATGTCTCTAGGAGCCATGCATGCAGGTTCAGTGAGTGCAAGTCCGGGTGGACCAGTGAACCCTTCTCCTGAGACAAGAGATGGGAGCTGAATGGCAATGGGAGCGGAGGTTCCCGGGATAGCTGAATTAGCAAAGGGAACCAGATCTGTCTGGGCCAGAAAGGGGCCACCAGGATCATTGTTGCATGCTCCTCGCGGTTGAGAAGAACTCTCTGGATCAGCGGGAAGGGAGGGAAAGCGTAGAGGAATCTGTCCGCCCAGGAGAGGGACAACGCGTCTCGCCAGAAAACACCAGGCCCTGGATCTAGCGAGCAAAAACTGGGCAGTTTTGCGTTGGATGGGGAAGCGAACAAGTCCAATTCTGGAGTTCCCCATCGAAGAAACAGATCCTCTGCTACCTCCTGAAGAAGTTCCCACTCGTGGACTCTGGCCTGGGAGTGACTCAGGCCATCTGCAATTGTGTTGTCCACCCCGGGAACATGTACTGTGATCAGGTTCGCGCCGTGTCGGATTACCCAATCCCACACCCTCATGGCCTCCCTGCAAAGGGTGTAAGAGTGTGCGCCTCCTTGTTTGTTGAGGTAATACATCACCGCCGTGTTGTCTGTCTGAAGCAGGAGAGTACTCGTCGGGATCTCTGACTGAAATGCCTGCAGGGCAAAGGACCGCCCTCATCTCTAGGGCGTTGATATGGAGGTGGGCCTCCAGAGGTTCCGTTCCTGGGACTTCACCCCATCCAGGTGTGCTCCCACCCTAGACCTGAGGCGTCTGTGTGAGGATTACCTCGGGGGCGCGCTATAAATGGGGCGCCCAAAGGTGTCCCTGGGTCTAGCCACCACTGCCAGTCTCGAATCGCGGTGTTTGTGATTCTGACCGGATGCTGCATGTGGTCTTGCCTTTGGTCCCATTGCACCTTGAGCATCCACTGAGTTACCCGCATGTGGAGCCTTGCGAAAGGGACAGTAGGAATGGCCGTAGCCATGTGTCCGAGCAGGCGAAGGACCGACCTGGCTGGGACGGTCTTGTTCGACGAAAGCTCCCTGATGAGGGATCTGATGCGCTCCGCTCTGTCGTCTGGAAGAAATGCTCTTCCCGGAACGGTGTCCAGTACTGTGCCTATGAACTGCAGCTTCTGCGACGGTACCAGGAGAGACTTCTCGTGGTTGATTAGGATACCCAGAGATTGAAACAGGTCCTGGGTGCTCTGGATCGCCTGTAACAACGCCTCTCTGGAGCCGGCCATGAGAAGCCAATCGTCCAGGTACGGGAACACATAATGGCCCTGTCTCCTTAGAGACACTGCCACGACTGCCATGCATTTGGTAAAGACTCTGGGTGCTGATGACAGCCCGAATGGAAGGGCTCGGAACTGAAGATGATGGCCGAGAAACTCGAAGCGCAGGAACCTCTTGTGCGCTTGAGCTATGGGGATGTGCAGGTGAGCGTCCTGCATATCTAGAGACTCTAAAAAGGCGTCCTGCTTCAGCATGGGAATAAGACCCGGAAGAGTTACCATGCGGAATCTTTTGTAGGCGACCGACAAATTGAGGTCGCTGAGGTCCAGAATCGGACGGAGGTCTCCTGTCTTCTTTGGAACCAGGAAGAAGTGGGAATAGTATCTGTGTCCTCTCTGGTTCTCTGGGACGTACTCTATCGCTCCCTTTTGCAGGAGTGCGAGTACTTCTTGTCTGATCAATGACTTGTGCTGACCCGTGCAGGAGAGAAAAGGAGGCCTCGGGGTGGCTTTTCCACAAATTTATAAAGTGGCCTCTTCCGACCAACTGTAGAACCCACCTGTCGGGTTATAGTCTGCCATCCTGGCAGGAAATTCCTGTCACGACCCCGACCATGACGTCCCGTTGATCCTGAGGGGCAGGGGCCGGGAAGGAGTCAGGCTGTGGCGGCTGAGGGTCCTGCTGGCTGGACCAGCTTAGGATGCGCTGGCGATCTGCAGGTTGTTTCCTGGGCTCTGCAAGACGGAGCCCCTCTGTTGTAGAGCAGGGCCGGGACTGTTGTCTCTGCGTCCATCCACGAAATCGACTTTGGTTCCTACGAAATGAACTAAGCTTGGGTCGGTATATGGCCTGAACCGACCTCACCGCCTTCCCGGCCTCTTGGAGTTTGGTAATTATCTTCTCTGAGGGTTTACCAAACAAAACTTCTCCCTCGAATGGGGCGTCCATGATGTTTTTCTGGACGTCCGGGTTAAAACCGGAGACACGGAGCCAAGAGTGCCTCCGGAGGCATACGCCTGAAGCTGCTGCTCGGGCCGAGGAGTCCGCGGAGTCGTACGCGGCTTGTAGCACTTGGGTTCACGTCCGAACCCGACGGAGGAGCTGCAACATCTCCTCCTCTGCTCACCTTCCGAAATTTCTCAGCCGCATCCAGACCCTGCTCCAACAGGGCATTTTGGAACTGCACCATGTGGGTCAAATAATTCAGGGATCTGATGGCGCAGGTAGCGGAAGCATACATGCGCCTACCCATGGCGTCCAGCTGCTTGGACTCTGGGTCCGGTGGCAGGGTGCTCAAATGTTGCGGTCTCTGGGACCGGTCATGAGAGGCTGTTATGACCAGAGAGTCGGCCTGAGGATGCTGAGTCAAGTACTGGTCTTCTCTTGGAGCCTTGTACAAGCGGTCAGCTTTCTTCAGCATCGCCGGGAGTGAATGTGGACGCTTCCACGCTGCCTTGGTGACATCCACAAAAGTGTCTACCAAGGGTGGCACCACCACAAGCTTGGGGTCCTTCTGCCGAAGATACTTCGCAAGGCGTAGCCTTTCGGGGTCTAACTCTTCTGCATCCCATCCCATGTTCTCTTGGATGTGTCTCATAATATCCGAGAACGAAGGGTCATCCGGAGGAGACTCTGGCAGCTCATGTGGGTCCGGAGAAGGGATGGAGAGGGGAGATGGGGATCTGGATGTTGAAAACTCTGATCCCGTGTCCTCCGTCGAAGGCGAACGGCAGCGTCTTCTGGGTCTCTTGGGGCTGGGTGACCTAGAAGAGGATCTGGACAGAGGTCTCCTTTTATCTAGTCTCACCCTTGGAGGGGTCCTGGGCTCCCAGGGAGGAGGTAACCGGCCTGCAGACCCAGACGGAGAAGGGGGCACAGGAACCGGAGGAGCAACCGGTGTAGGAGGAGGAGGAGGAAGTGGAGGTGGAGTGGGGACCATGTGCCTTTGATGGTATCCCACCAGTAAGTGAAAGCTCCTTCACCTCTGAAAAAGAAAGGCCAGCTGACCCAGGCGCCAGTGGGCGGTAGTCAGGTCAGCGTCGGCCCACAGGGGCTCGGGTTGTGGTCGAGGTTTCCTGGGAGTCTCAACAGGACGGGGTCGCCCGCTGGTCCCGGGCTGAGTTAACTCCTCCTCAGTGATGGTCTCCTGACCGGCGTCGATTCGGGCGTGAGGTCTCTTCTCAATTGGAGGCGGCGCGGTCCCCTACCGGCGATCGGTGATGAGTTTACCTGGCGACGGTCTTCTGATAGATGATGGCTCTGGGGACCTGTGGCGAGAAGGCGGCGTCAGACGAACCGGCGTCGGGTCCAGCGGCCTCTTAAGTGAGGTGAGCTCCTTGGTTTTCCGGTGGAGAGGAGGCGGCAAGGAAGCAGACCTGACGTCGGGTTCAGGATGGCGGGAACCCGACTTGTGGTGATGGTGGCGATCCCCAGACTTAGCCAGGGCCTTGGAAGATGAGGAAGGCCTGGGAGTCTTGGTCTGAGAAGAGGAGCCTGAAGACTTTCTCACCGCAGCAGGGGAGGCTGAGAGCTGGCCGGGAAGGAGGCGGTCGGACCTGGAGCAGAGCTGCCATGTCGGAGACCCTAGAAGGGACCTGGAAGGGCCTTCTCCCTATCTTCTCAGCATGCTTGCGGGCCTTCTGAAGAATCCCTGGAAGCCATGGTCTTGAGTTGTTCTTCTAGCAGGAATGCCTGTAGGGCCTTCCTGACGGATCCGGGTTCTGCTGTTGAACCCTGGCAAAAGGTGCAGGACCAGGTGTCGTGGTCTGGGCCTAGGCACCGGACACAGGCCGAGTGCGGATCCTTGAATGGGATCTGCTTCCCACAGGCGCACTTCGAGGAGTGACCGGAGGTCGGAGAGGACATCAGAGAAAAAACTGAACGCAGAGAACGAATTTCCCATAGGAAAACACTTTACCACGCGTCGCGCGCTAGAAACTGAACCGAAGGGTCGAGACATGCAAGTCGACGGCGGGAAAGAACTGGGGAATCTGGCGGGACCGCCCCCTTATGTACTACGCCTGACGTCGGAGGCGGGACCGACGTCGGGGGTGGTCCCCGCTGAAGATAGCTAGCTAGAATTTTTCCGTGGGGTCCTGATGCCTGCTGGCTTCAGTCCTAATGGTGTAACCTGCTGCAAGAGCTGTGTCTCAAGTAAGATCTTGTGGATCCGAACCGGATGATTTTTCTCTTCTCTTTCTTTTAACCAGAACCGACTCCTCAGAATCGGCTCTCCTTTTTCCTGAAAAGGTTTTGCCCTGGTCAGAGGGCACTCCTTCTGGTTCGGTCGGAACCGAACCGGGCTGGCCATCTGGGTCAGCGGACTTCTCGGCCTCCCTTTCCCTCAGTCTACCTACTCTCTTATCCAGGGTAGCTTTGGGAAAACTCTTACAAGTTTGGCAGTCTGAATCGAGGTGGTCAAACCCCAGACAATAAACACAGGTGGTGTGGGGATCAGCCTTAGCAAAGGCCTCCCCACACACACTGCAGTGTTGAAACCCAGTGGGCCCGGTTTTTTTCTTGGGTTTCTCAGACATGGGCAATCCTATCCAAAACTTACCCTTTTATCGGCAGTCCGCCAGGCAAGACTCCCCTATCGGTTCCTGACCGTGTTACGGGTCTTGGAAAAAACTGTAATTACATCCGTTTTTTTTTTTTAGAACCAATACGGACCGGTTACCACACTCTAAACAAATTCAAAACTTTTTAAGACTAAACTGATCGGTTCAAACCGAACCGATCCGAAATTTACAAGTTCCACACAGAAACTAAATGTAAAACCTATCTAGTACTCATGGTACCACAGACAGAGACTTAAACCGACAGATTCGGTAGCAGAAATTCGGTAGAAACCAAGTGAAAAACGACACTTTAACTGACTTTTTTGAACCGAGCAAAGGAGAAATCTCCGGAGCAACTGTTCAGTGAGGTGGAGTAAAGAATCTGACGGTTGGAGTTTAAGCAACAGCAGACAGGGGCTTCAACCAAGCTTGCTCTGAATGTTCCATGCTGGCCATGGAAAGTTAACTCTTTGTTTTCCGGGGCAGTTGAAAGGCAGGACCTAACTGCAATAGTCAGAATACAGCAAGACTTCGTGTTGTTTGAAGCGCCCTGCTTGAGCATGGGAATGAGACCTGGGAGGGTCACCATGCGGAAGCGTTTGTAAAGGACCGAAGCGTTGAGGTCGCTGAGGTCCAGTATCGGATGGAGGTCCCCTATTTTCTTGGGAACCAAGAAGAAGTGAGAATAATAACCTGCACCTCTCTGGTTCCATGGTACGTGCGCTATAGCTTCTTTTCCAAGAAATGTGAGCACCTCCTGCTGTATGAGCAGGGTATGCTGACCTGAGTAACGGGAAAGCAGGGGAGGTCTTGATGGTGGGTGGTTGAGAAATTCTATGAAATGGCCTTTCTTGACCAATTGGAGAACCCACCAGTTGGCGGTAATTGACTGCCACCCTAAAAAGTGGCAAGTAATGCGACCCCCGACCTTTTGTGCCCATTGATCCAGAGGAGGGCCGGGGGCTGGGAAGAAGTCATGCTAAGGCAGCACTGGTCCCTGCAGGCTGGGCTGGTTTAGTGTAGCACTGACCTCTGCCTGGGGATGACTTAGCCTGGGCATTACGTTGAAAAGTGCCCCTTTGTTGCTGGCTGGAACGTGGCTGCTGCCTTTGCTGCCGGCTCCGAAAACGGCTCTGGTTCCTATGAAAGGAACCCAGTCTTGATCTGTACATGGCTTGTACAGACCTGACTGCCTTCCCAGCATCCTGGAGTTTGGTGATAACCTTCTCCGAGGATTCACCAAAAAGTACTTCGCCATTGTAGTCTTCTGTACGTCTGGGGTAAAACCAGAGACACGGAGCCAAGAGTGTCTCCAGAGACAGATGCCTGAAGCTGCAGCTCTGGCAGATGAGTCCGTAGAATCATATGCAGCTCATAGCACTTGGGTACCCACATTAGACCCTGTGCGGAGGAGGTTTAGGAGCTCTGCCTTCTGATCGTCATCCGGTAGTTTATCGACCAGGTCCTGGCCCTGTTCCCACAGGGCATTCTGAAACTGTACCATGCGAGATAGGTAGTTCAGGGACCTGATGCAGCATGTAGCAGCTGCCTCCCCAGGGCATCCAGCTGTTTGGATTCCTGATCTGGTGGCTATGTGTTCATATGCTGCGGTCTTTGGGACCGGTCATGTGAGGCCGTAATGACCAGGGAGTCAGCCAGAGGTTGTTGAGCCAAGTACTGGTCCTCTTTCGGGGCCTTGTACAGGTGGTCAGCTTTCTTCGGCACAGTGGGAGTGGAGTGCGGACGCTTCCATGCAGCCTTGGTGATGTCCGCGAAGTTGTCCACCAAGGGTGGCACTACCACAGGCTTTGGATCCTTCTGCCGAAGATAATGGGCAAGGCACTGTCTTTCAGGATCAAGGTCTTCTGCATCCCATCCCATGTTGTCCTGGATGTGCCTCATGATCTCAAAGAAAGAGGGATCATCCGGAGGAGACCTGGGCAGGTCATGTGGGTCAGGTGATGGAATGCTGAGTGGAGAAGAAGATCTGGAGTAATCCGAGGTATCCGATCTAGAGTCCTCCCCTGACGGAGTGTACCGACGATGTCTGGGTAGCTTGGGGCTGGGAGATCTCGAGTGAGGCCTTCTCCGATCCTTAGATTTACCCCTGGGAGGCGAAGTCTGCTCCTTAGGGGTTGGTGGTCGTCCTGCTGGCCCCTGTGGTGGAAGAGGGGGCACAGGAGGTGAAGGAGGAGGAGGAGATTTTACTGGGACCACGTCTTTACAGATGGTGTCCTACCAGAAAGTAAAGAGCTCCTTTACCTCTTGTATATTCATGCCAGCCGACGGGCCTGGCGCTCGTGGTCTGTCGCCAGGGTCGGGCGTCTGGTCCGTGGGTGTCTCCGGGGTGGGCGAAGGATCCCTCGGAAGCCCGGCATCCTCTGTGTCGCCCGCCTGGTCTTCAGGCAATGTGGTGTCCTCCTCTATAGAATCCCTGTGACTGGTGTCCACCGGTGACTGGGCGGCAGGTCTTCGGCTCCGGTGAAGCCGACATCGGTTGCTTGGCCGATGACGGGTCCAGTGAACGCCCGGCTGGCGTCTGGTGCTTGGCCAGTATCCTCGGCTCCGGCGAACGCCTGGCTGACTTCAGGTGCTTGACCGACTTCAGGTGCAACGTCCGCTTTAGGGATGTCAGGTCTTTCGTCTTCCTGGGTAGTGGATCCGGACCCATGGGAGATCGATCTGGAGTCGGGGTCCCGACGTTGGGTCGATGAGGAAGACTTGTGGCATTCGGAAGACATGCAAGAGGCCCGAGAGGGAGAGGAAGCCGAGGGCCTGGAAGTCTTGATGGGCTGGAGAGTTGAAGAAAGCCTGAAGCCCAGACTTTGACCGGAGGGGGCTCAGAGCAAGCCCTGGAGAGACAGCGGTCAGACCTGGTAGAGCCCAAGCTATGCGAGTCCGAGGCCTGGTACGGGGATCTGGACCTTGCTTCTCCCAGTGCTTTTCCCGGTGTTTATGGGTCTTGGAAGAAGAATCACCCCTGGAGGCAGGTTCTTTGTCCATCCTGATAAGTTTCTCTTCTAACAGGTTTGCCTGAAGTGCCTTCTGACGGCGGATCCTGGTGCGGCTATTGAACCCTTGACAAAAGGTGCAGGCCTTGGTGTCATAGTCCGGGACTAAGCACCACATGCAGGAAGAATGATGATCCTTGAAAGGGATCTGTTTTCCGCAGGCACACTTTGAAAAGTGTCCCTCAGAAGGAGGAGTTGGAGAGGACATTAGTTTTGTAGAAACTCTTAAGTTCTAAGTCATCGTGCGCTAGGTAGAAACCGAGAGGCGATGCTGGCCGAGTCGAGCGGCCGGAAAACAACTGATTATGGGGACTGCCCCTTATGTACTATGCCTGACGTCAGGTCCCCGCTGAATACTGCTAGCTAGAAAATTACCGTGGCGTCCTGGCGCCTGCCGGCTTCAGTCCTAATGGTGTAACCTGCTGCAAGAGCTGTTTCTTGAAGTAAGATCTTTGTTGCTGCAGCTGGTCCACACACCAGTTTTCAATTTTTTATCATTTTCCTTCATAGTTTTAATTTACTTTTAAAATTTTGTACAGATATCACAATGTTCTGGTTCCTAGCCTACTGTTTCATTAAACCCACTACTTTTTATCTCAACAGACCTTTAAAAGTATTACAAAATTAGGCAGATAGTCTCAGTTCCACTATTACTATCTGGAAATGTCCATCTATATCCAGGACACACTATTCTTAATCCCTACAAATCAGACAATCCTTTAGAATGTACTAAAAGTTCTCATCTTAGCAATGTTCCTCTTAACATTAGGAGCATTCTGCCTAAAAATTGCCAATTCGAAGCATGGTTATATGAGAACAACTTTTAAATTATTCGACTAAATGAATCATGGCTCAACCCAAAAAATTCCAGATAGTGATCTCCATGCTGAAGGTATAGGACTTTTCAAAACTATAAACAAAAAGGGTGGTGGGTACCTACTTTATATTTCCAATAAACTTACCTGTTACTAAATCTCATCCCCCCCTCCCCCACCGCTGAAGGGTACAGGACCTTTCAAAAGTACAGAGTAAACAAAAGGGGTGGTGGGTACTTATTTTATATTTCCAATAAACTTACTGTTACTAAATCCCCACCCCCAAACTCATTTGTGACCGCCACTATGATTCTGTTTTTGTAAACATTATCCTGGGACAATATAAAGTTCACACTATTGGTTTCATTTATATTCCACTGGGTTCCAAAAATGAAGGGAAAGAGGTTGCTGTCTCCCTTGGTAACCATTTTCCTAAATATAGGGAATGGTTGCTTATGGGAGACTTCAACTCAGACTGGAGCAGTAAACAATCAGATTCTTGTAAAGAGATTTTTTCACAATTTTGGTCTCCATCAGTTGATCATGTCTCTCACTAGAGTCCAATAAAACACTGGGTACTAGTCGACATTAGACTGGGTAGTGGTCTCTCATCTAGAAAAAGTGCTTAGTCTTAGATATGGAATATTGTTGAATGGGATGAGTGACCACTGCCCAGTCTACTGCGATTTGTTGGCAAAAACGAGTAAGTCAGAACTGGTCTTTATTAAGTTTAGAAATCTCAAGAAATGAATATTGAAATGTTTAGAAAAGCACCATCTACACCGATTGGTCTTTTTTAGATTCGGTTGTTAACAATGATGTTGTGTATGATGAATTTTGTATGGTTCTCATTGAGGTCTGCAACAATCTTGCTCCAGTTAAGAAATTATATGTCAGATGGTAGGAAAATGAGTATGAAAATGAGTTGATTTTCATCAGATTTGCCTGCATTAATTAGGAATCAAACAATGGTCCCTTCTTTTCCCTGCAGAATTTCAAAAGGGCAAGGAATCTCTGTAAGATCAAAATCAGAAAGGCCAAGATCAATTTCTTCGGGGTAGACAGTCTTCAGCCATTAGCAATTCTCATAACTTTTGGAGTGTTTTGAATCACTCACTGGTAAAAACAGTAAATGTGAGTCTACAGTCATTGAGCTCAACAACAAACTCAAAACTGACCCCTCTTGTAAGGCCAAACTCTTTAATGAGTTCTTTGGTGACGTCTCCAAATATCGTATTGCCTCACAAACATCAAATCTTCTTCACACCCCTCAGATATTTCTTTGGATTTTTCTCATCCAAACTATTACATCTTTCCACTGATTAAGTACTATCATATCTACAGAACAGTAATCCAAGGTCCCTGGTTTGAACAGATGGCCTGGATTTCAGGTTACTTAGGATCACTGGCAAGTCAATGGTTTACCCATTACTCAAGATTTTCAACTTTTCCTTCTTTTCCTACCATCTGGAAAAATGCAACCATGCACCCAATTCATAAATCTGGATCTGAATCACTCCTTTTATGCCATCCATGCTTGAAACTGAACCAGAGACAGAAACCCTGGTGGTCGAAGCAACTCTGCCACCTGGCTGAAAAGGCTCTGGGACACTTGCTCTGTGGGACCTGGCATTAACTCAGGATGTCCAGATGAGCATGAAGGATACACAGTTATGGGATGTCCAACTATACTTACAGCTCCTCTACTCTTTCTCAGCCCAAAACCTAAGTCATAGTGGTGGTGGTGTCTGGCAAGGCCTAATCGATTAATTAGAGCCAGAATTCTAATGTGTGGAGGGGCAGGTTGACCCCAGTCAGTGGTATGGACGGTGCAAAGGGCCATGTACCTGGAGGAAGCAGGAGTTGTGCCAGTTGTCAGTACCCATGCTGGCACTTATGACACTACTGACACTGACTGCTCTGATGGCACAAAGTACAGTATTAATGCTATAACTGACGTTGTGGTTTGAACCAGTGAAGACCCGCAAGACCCTGGAGTGTCCGACCGTGACTGCCTGGAGGGCACTGAGGTTACATTACATGATGCCAGTGAAGAAATCTCTGTCATCTGCCTGGACTGGTGAAGGGATGTCTCTGAACATCAGCAAACTTTATGTCTAAGACGCTGACATGAGGAGACCATGGAAACTAGTCCAGTGAACCTGCCTGCATCAGCTCTAAGCAGTAACGCTAACAGCCCCAAGAACACAGATCCTTTATTCCCCCACTTCATGTCCAGGTGCAAAGGGTACATGAGGAAAGATAGTGGCAATAACGGAAGCGAGCTATATGTGGCAGGGCCTACACAGGTGAAGTATCGCAGGTGCAAATCCGACTTAGTGCTATTTCTACTGCACAGACATAACAAAAATAAAGTAGTACTAGGCATAGTTGCAACAGATGACAGAAAGAAGAAAGATGTTCCTGGAGAGGCGTGCTCGAGCAGAACTCAAAGCTCTGATTTCCTAAGATGCGCTGTATGGCAGGAGAAAAGGAACAAAGGCAGTGGGGACATACTGCGCCATTTACAGGGTAAAGGCATGTGGCAATGTCACGTGCTAGAGCCATCAGTGCAGTTAGCCCCAGAGGTTTTGATTCCTGTGGGGTCCTAGTGCCTCCAGTACAATGGCCAAAAAGTGTGGTCCTATGGAGGATATTTACTCTATAATAACTAATACTGGACTGCATCTGGAACTAGACTGTTGTAAAGTTACAAAAAAGTGGAACCTCTGAGCTTCCTCCTTACTGAGGCCTTGATTTATCATTTTGGCTAGGATCTCTGTTGTTTTTGACTAATATCAGATTCACTTAAAGTATACGTTACATACAAACATACAATGTAGCCAGCAGAATTAGGCCTTCTGATCTATCAAGTCTGCTCGTTGTGCAGTGTCATCAGCTCAGCTCAGTTCAGATGTTGCTATACTGTACAGGTTATGTACAGTATGTTTATTTAATTTTTCACCAGGCAGGCATTCTGAGCTGAGAACTGCTTTTTTTCCAGAAGCATACTGGGGGAAAGGATACAGGGGAACACAATAATTATAATGGTAAAAAAGTGCACAAAATGGAAGGTAAAAACAGTGGATAAGTATCAAACACATAAGCATTTGCAGAAAAAAGGCAGAGTGCAAAACAAATAGACGTGCAACTACAGCATCAAGGGAACATTGTGGTTTATTCAACCATCTTTGTGAAGACATTAGACAGTTTAAAAGAGATCCAAAAGGTCTAGTTATTAGTTTTCTGTTTGCATTTTGTTTTGGAGAGGTTAGAATACACAGAACATCTAAAAAGGTCAAATACACGCATTGTTCACCCAACAAGCAGAAAATGATTTACCTCTAATATTTCCAGGACAGCGACAGGCTGGAGTACACCACTATAATGCTGTATCAAATTCTGCTCTGTGATGCCTGGTTTGGTCATAATGTGGTAGAGCATGGCTTCCATCATTCCTTTACATACTGGGTTATTCAGCTGACCATCCACAATTCGCCACGGTCGACTAATGAAGAACATTGTTTCAGAGATGGTTCTTATTTTTAAGGAAGAGAAAAGAAATGATGTAAAAACTATAAATATCAACTTACATAGCAAAAAGTGCAGAATTCGACAAAATTAAAAAAGATGCGGCATTTATTTTTGTTTTTACTGCTCTACAGTCAGACAAGAATAAATTACTTGTAAACCTAGTTCTTCTCCTAGTATTCAGTTCACATCCACACTTTGGCAGTTTTCACTGAGTATGCTCAGTCACAGAAAAAGTCTTCCAGCTCGACTATCTGCTATCATATAATCGTGTTCTTCGGCTCCACTCCCAATGCTCTCAAATCGGAGCACCGGAACACAGAAACTGAAAGCAAACCTTGACAGGGGAGGCCGGGTGGGTCCTGTGGATGTAAACTGAATACTAGTAGTAGAAAGTTACTTACTTACTGTAAATGTTGATCTTCTAACCTAGCATCACCACTGATTAGCACTTATGGGTATGGGTCATAGGCACTAGGACCCCATAGAAGCAAAGGTTTGGCCAGGGAGCCGGGGCAGTTGCTACTGGGCATGGCACTTGCGTGCCTCCCATGTGGTGCCGCACACTAGCCAATAACTGTTGCCAGCTCCCTCACTAACCTCAGCTCTGTTCGCTGTGACAGAGAAACAAAAGTAGGAAAAAATAAGACAGGGCTTATGAGATTACCTAACCTCTCTTCACCCGAGAATAAGGAGTACAAGAAGCGCTGATGGCAGCATCTCCTGGTCGAGTGGGACTGAGAGTGCTAATACCTCTACCATGACCTTGACAGCTGACCGCCTGGTCGACGGCGAGATGCGTCTTCCTTCGGCTGGCCGTAGATTACATGTTTTACATGTACATTACACTGAGTTATAGGGGCATAGAAGTTTCGACCCTTGGTGGAGGATGGTCCCAAGGATCGACCAGGGTCACTGATCAGTCCATGTCCTCCTGAATGAGGACCAGGAGCACAGAGGTCAGCAAGACCAACTCCTCAGCCTCATCAAACAACCGGTCGACAAGATTAAGAAAAATCTTGATAGTCTGATTGACCGGAGCTGAGGCTGACTGGCTCAATGGCAGAACCGAAGAACCTTTGACTTGCACAACCTACCACTCGGCCAAGGGGTGCTTGACAGCCATCGAACGAGTTGAGGAACTGGAAGGATCTTGACCTCTCCCCATCCCATGACTGGTGCCGGTGGTGCTTAGATTTAGAACCACGGCGCCGGCCCGGTGGCACTAAGGGTTGAGGCGCTGGACGTCACACCTCGCACCACGATGGCGACCCAGGTTCGGGAACGAGCTTGATTCGGCAGGGGGAAGGAGGATTGAGCATCCCAATGGATGCTCTCCTCCTTCGTGGTGAGATTCCAGGGGTGCTTGTTGCACCCGACGTCCCTGAGGGTCGGTGGGAGCATCGACTTTTGGGGCTGTGGAGGCTCCATGGCGATGGAGTCGGGGAGGGAAGGACGCTGTTGGGCACTTGGTAGCATCGTGTGTCAGCATGTCGTCTACCCGAGCCGGTGTCCTTAGGGGGTGGAAGGGAACAGAAAAAACGGAAATACTCACCTCTCGGTCCTAGAAGAAGACCGATCGTGCCTCGCAGCCTTCAACTTCACGGGCAGACCCGCTGTGGCGGCTCTCCTCAAGTAAGGTCGAGGAAGAGGGGTCCTTCCCTGCCACCCGGGGGAGACATCTGGAAATCAAGGACGTACAGTGGAGAGACCAGGTACTCTAGGGGCAGACTCAGTGTCAGTGGTCTGTGGGGTTCAATGGTCCGAAGGAGAGGACAGGGAGGGTAGTACAGGCGGGATAATCAGAAAGTAAAAAAAAATAAAAAATATTTAGAACCACGGAGGGCACAGCTCTCCCCCAAGGTATGGAGGGACAAGCACACATCACAGAACTGGCCTGTGAAAAACCCTCTGATGCTGGCCCCAGGTGAGAGCAGTGCCGAGACTGAGGAGGTGCCGCCCAGCAGCTGCAGCTTCTGCCTCAAGGACCACAAGCTGTGCAGCAGACCTGGCTGCAGCGGCCCTTACGGCGATCCTGCGGATCCTATTCAGAAGGCCGACCCAGTGAGAGCCAGAACGTCCTACCCTTGAGGGATTTAAGAAGCATGGATAAGCACAGGCTGCACCCGGTCACATCGCGTTGTCTGTCCAGGCAGTACACGCATGTGTCATGTAGATCGGTGACTGACATTTTCAGGCAGCACCAAACACAAAATTTGATTCCCAGTTTATGTTCTGCTGTTGTGCCAAAGATGGAGTCAGAAGAACCGCAAAACTACAAACAATTTAAAAACTTCAAAGGAAAGGTTTGCCTATGGCGCAGAAACTTCCTAAGCAGAGCGCAAGGGAGGTGACCTATTCTTCTAGCAGAAAGAAAGATCTGATTTCGAAGGACAGAGATATACTGCCCAGGTGGTGGGAGAAGCTTAGCTTGGAAATGTTTTGGCCAGTGGCAGCATTCCAGGGGAACTACCGGAGGGTGGATAAGTGAACCATATCCACACCCCTAAAAGAACAGGTTACTCACCTGTAAAGTACAGTTACGTAAGAACTTACCGTAACAGTAGATCTTCGAGAACAGCTCTTGCAGCAGGTTACACCATTAGGACTGAAGCCGGCAGGCGTCAAGACCTCACGGAAAAATTCTAGCTAGCTATCTTCAGCGGGGACCGCCCCCGACGTCGGTCCCGCCTCCGACGTCAGGCGTGGTACAAAAGGGGGCGGTCCCGCCAGACTCCCCAGTTCTCCCGCCGGAGACTTCTGGCCGCAGGCTGACATCGAAATGGGAGACCGAGGATTCGCCGTCAGAAGACAGAAAGATATAAATCCCTGCTCAGCAAGACTAAGCCATGCCTCCTCCAAGGGGGAAGGTGGGCGGGAAGGTACCTGCTGCAAGAGCTGTTCTCGAAGATCTACTGTTACGGTAAGTTCTTACGTAACTGTACTATCTTACTTCGAGACACAGCTCTTGCAGCAGGTTACACCATTAGGACCGATTCCCAAGCAGTAACGCTGCCAGAAATTCTGGGAGGAGGAAAATAGGAAGTACATTCCAGGTCCTGAACCTAGGACAGGAGACCCTGTAGCACTGCAAGGCCGAAACCAGCCCTTCGCCTAGAGGCGGTGTCCAGGCTATAATGCCTGATAAAGGTATGCACAGAGCTCCAAGTGGCTGCAGCACAAATAGCAGAGGTGGAGACGTTTCTGAGTGCTGCGAAAGATGTGGCCACACCCCTAGTAGAATGACCCGGACCCGAGCCGGGAGGGGATTTTGTTTTATATCATAACAGTAGGAAATACACTGGACATGCCAGCGAGACAGAGACTGTTTGGATACTGATTGGCCCATCATTCTCTCAGAGAAGGAAACAAAAAGCTGATCAGAACTACGAGAGGGTTTAGTTCTGTTGAGGTAATACCTCAGGCAGCGGTGAACATCCAGAGTGTGGAGCAAAGCCTCTCCTCTATTTGAATAACCCGGGAAGTAGACCGGAAGGTCAATGTCCTGGTTTAGAGACAGTGAAGAGACCACCTTAGGTAAAAACTTAGGATTCGTCCTCAGGGATACTCTGTCCCGGTAGAAAACTAAATAAGGCTCTTTGCACATAAGAGCGTGAAGCTCAGAAATTCTTCTCGCTGAAGTAACAGCAACTAAAAATAACGTTTTCCACGACAGAAAACGTAGCTCGCAATCCGTGGCAGGTTCAAAAGGAGGGAGTGTGAGCTGTTCCAGGACAAAACGGGTCCCATGGGGCACAGGGTCCCTAATGGGAGGCCCTAAGGTGTAACACTCCCTAAGAAATTCCGAGGAGGTCCAATTGAGCTACTGTCGATGACCCACTGGGAGGTGATAGGCGAAATGGCACAGAGGTGCACCTTAATAGAGGAGTAGGCTAGGCCTGAATGAAAAAGAGAGAGGGTAATCAAAACTACTCCACAGGACAACCTAAAGAGGAAAGATCACGAGCCGCTAACCATAAGCAAAAGCAGGCGCCATTTCATGGCGTCGTCATGAGTTGATCTTTCTGGCTGCAGAAAGAACCTCTGCAACCTCTTGCGAGACCCTGTGGACGCAAGATGGCTTCGTCGAGGAGCCAAGCATGCAGGTTCAGAGAGGTAGAGTCCGGATGGACTAATGAACCTTTCTCCTGAGACAGGAGGTGGGAGCTGAGCGGCAACGGGAGCGGGGGTTCCCGAGATAGTTGCACCAACAAAGGGAACCAGATCTGTCTGGGCCAGAACGGGGCCACCAAGATCATGAGTGCGTGCTCCCTGCGCAGTTTGAGAAGAACTCTCTGGATCAACGGGAAGGGAGGGAAAGCGTAGAGGAATCTGTTCGCCCAGGAGAGGGATAACGCGTCTCGCCAGAAAACACCAGGCCCTGGATCTAGCGAGCAAAAATTGGGCAGTTTTGCGTTGGATGGGGATGCGAACAAGTCTAGTTCTGGAACTCCCCAACGAAGAAACAGATCCTCTGCTACCTCTTGAAGAAGTTCCCACTCGTGGACTCTGGCCTGGGATCGACTCCAGGCCGTCTGCAAGTGTGTTGTCACCGGGAACATGCACAGTGATCAGATTTGCGCCCGTGTCGATTACCCAATCCCACACCCTCATGGCCTCCCTGCAAAGAGGTAGGAGTCGCGCCTCCTTGTTTATTGAGGTAATACATCACCGCCGTGTTGTCTGTCTGCAGCAGGAGTACAGTGGGATTACTGACTGAAAAGCCTGTGGGGCATAGGAACCGCCCTCATCTCTAGGACATTGATATGGAGATGAGCTTCCATGAGTCCACGTGCCTGGGACTTTACCCGTCCAGGTGAAGCCCCACCCAAGACCTGAGGCGTCCGTGTTGAGGGTCACCTCCGGAGACAGCGCTACAAGCAGGGCGCCCTTGAAGCGACAGGGACTAGCCACCACTGCTAGTCTCGGATGACCGAGTTCGTGATCCTGACCGGATGCTGCAAGTGGTCTTGCCTTTGGTCCCATTGTACCTTGAGCATCCACTGGGTTACCCGCATGTGGAGCCTTGCGAAAGGGACAGTAGGAATGGCCGCAGCCATGTGTCCGAGCAAGCGAAGGACCGACCTGGCAGGTACGATCTTGTTTGACGACAAATCCCTTATGAGGGATCTGATGCGCTCCGCTCTGTCGTCCGGAAGAAAAGCTCTTCCCTGAACAGTGTCCAGGACTGCGCCTATAAACTGCAGTTTCTGCGACGGTACCAGGAGAGACTTCTCGTAATTTATGAGAATGCTCAGAGACTGGAACAAGTCCTGGGTGCTCTGAACCGCGAGTAACAACGCCTCTCTGGAGGCGGCCATGAGAAGCCAATCGTCGAGTGTGGGAACACATGGTGGCCCTGTCTCCTCAGAGATGCTGCCACGACTGCCATGCACTGGTAAAGACCATCAGTGGGATGACAGTCCGAGCGGAAGAGCTCGAACTGAAAGTGGTGGTCGAGAACTCGAGCGCAGGAACCTCTGGTGCACGTGAGCTATGGGGATATGCAGGTATCGTCCTGCATGTCTAGAGCAGCTAAAAAGGCGTCTTGTTTCAGCATAGGAATAAGTCCGGAAGAGTCACCATACGGAATCTTTTGTATCTGCGACCGACACATTGAGGTCGCTGAGATCAGAAATGGGACGAGAGGTCCCCAGATTTCTTAGGAACCAGGAAGAAGTGGAATAATATCCTTGTCCTCTCTGGTTCTCAGGATGTACTCTATCGCTCCCTTTTCTTAGGAGCCAGAGCACCTCTTGCCAGATCAAATTTTTGTGCTGACCCGGATACCGGGAGAGCAAAGGAGGCCTCGAGGTGGCTTTTCTCGCGAATTCTATAAGTGGCCTAGACTGACCAACTGCAGAACCCACCTGTCGGTGGTAATGGCCTGCCATCCCAGCAGGAAGTTCCATGACGACCCCCGACCATGATTTCCGTTGATCCTGAGGCGCGGGGCTGGAAGGAGTCAGGCTGTGGCGGCAGATGGGCCCGCTGGCTGGGTCGGCCTGAGGGGAGCGTGACCTCGGCTCGCGGGCTGTTTTCCCCTGGGTTCTCGCGGAAGCGGAGCCCCTCTGATGTGTGGTGGGCCGGGGCTGCTGCCTCTGTGTCCATACGAAAGCAACTTTGGTTCCTACGAAAGGAACCAAGCTTGAGTCGATACATGGCTTGAACCGACCCACGCCCGGCCTCTTGAAGTTTGGTAATGATCTTCTCGGAAGGATTACCAAATAAAACTTCTCCCTCGAGCGGGCGTCCGCAATGTTTTCTGGACATCCGGGTAAACGAGACAAGCCAGGAGTGTCTCCGGAGGCCTGCTCTCAAGAAGCTGCTATAGGGCCGATGAGTCAGCCGTCGTCTGGCGGCTCGAAGCACTTAGGTCCCACGTCTGAACCCGTGCGGAGGCTGGAGCATCTCCTCCTTCTGCTCACCTTCAGGGCAGCTTTTCAGCCGCCTCCAGACCCTGTTCCCACAAAGCGTTCTGGAATTGAACCATGTGGGTCAGGTAGTTCAAGGATCTGACGGTGCAGGTAGCGGAAGCGTACGTGCACCTGCCCAGTGCATCCAACTGTTTGGACTCTGGGTCCGGTGGCAGGGTGCTCAAAAGTTGCAGCCTCTGTGACCGGTCATGTGAGGCTGTGATGACCAGAGAGTCGGCCTGAGGCTGCTGTGACAGGTACTGGTCGTCCTTAGGGCCTTGGCCAGAGCGATCAGCTTTCTTGACACCCGCCGGGAAGCGAATAATGACGCTTCCATGCCTTGAGCAGCGTCCACAAGTGTCCACCAAGAATGGTACCACCACAGGCTTGGGGTCCTTTTTGCCGAAGATATTTGGCAAGGCGTAACCTTTCGGGGTCCTAGTTCTTCTGCATCCCATCCCATGTTCTCCTGGATATGCGGATAATATCCATGAGCAGGGTCATCGGAGGAATCGGTGTCTCACGTGGGTCGGAGAAGGGATGGAGAGGAGATGGGGATCTAGAGGAAGAGTAGACTGATCGTGTCCTCCGTCGGCAGGCGAGCGTCGGTGTCTCCTGGATCTCTTGGGGCTGGGTGATCCAGAAGGATTTCGATGGAGGTCTCCGTTTTCTGATCTTCGCCTGGGAAGGATCCAGGCTCCCGGGGGAGAGTGGCCTGCCAACCCGAGGCGAAGGGGCCGGTACGGAGGAGGGAGTGGGGAGGAGGGAGGCGGTGGGGCCATGTCGCACTTAATGGTGTCCCACCAGTAGAGTGAAGATCCTTCACTTCCGCTATAGAAAGTCCCAACGACAGCCCAGGCGCCGGTGGGCGGTCGTCGGGTCACGGCGTCGGCTCCACAGGGGCCTCGGGTAAGGGCGAGGGGGCCCTGGGAGTTTCGGCAGGCCGGGTCGCCCGTCTGGTCCTCGGGCTGCGTTAAGTCCTCCTCAGTCAGCATCTCTGACTGATGTCGGTCGGGCGTGGGAGCCCTCTTCTCCAGGCGGAATGGGCGCGGTCCCCAACGGAGTACACTGGGATGGTTTGGCGCTCGACGGCCGTCCGGCGGCCGGCGGCTCCAGGAGGAGCCAGCGTCTGCGGCCGGCGAAGGAACCAGCGTCGGGTCCCTGGTCTCTCTTCAGCAGGTGGCTCCAAAGTTTTCGTGGAGGCACAGAAGGCGACCGGACGTCAGGAGCCAAAGAGGCGGGAACCCGACTTATGATGATGGTGGTGGCGCTCCGGACTCGCCAAGGCCTGGAAGAGGAGGGCGGCGATGGCCTGGCGGACTTGGCCTGAGAAGAAGAAGGCTTTCTTACTGCAGCCGGGGGAGGCTGAGAGCTGGCCCTGGAAGGGGAGCGGTCGGACAGAGAACCGGAGCTGCGGGACTCCGAAGCCCTGGATGGGGACCTGGAAGGGGCCTTCTCCCTTCTTTTCTCCACATGCTTGTGGGATTTAGATGAAGATTCCCTCTTGGAGGACATGGTCTTCAGTTTTTCCTCCAACAAAAAAGCCTGGAGGGCCTTCTGACGTCGGATCCTTGTTCGGCTGTTAAAGCCCTGGCAAAACGAACAGGCCTGGGTATCGTGGTCTGGGCCCAGGCACCTAACACAGGCCGTGTGGGGGTCCTTGAAGGGGATCTGTTTCCCTCAAGCACACTTGGAGGGATGACCGGAGGTGGGAGAGGACATCAACAACAATCTTGCTTGAAGAAAAGAATTTCCGGAGAGCTCTGAACCACGTGTCGCTAGACTGGAACGAAGGGTTGAGAGACATGCAAATCGGCGGGGAAAAACTAGAAATCTGGCGGGACCGCCCCTTTGTCTCACGCCTGACATCGGGAGGTGGGACCGGCGATGGGGGCGGTTCCCGCTGAAGATAGCCAGCTAGAATTTTTCCGTGGGGTCCTGACGCCTGCCGGCTTCAGTCCTAATGGTGTAACCTGCTGCAAGAGCTGTGTCTCGAAGTAAGATCAGTAGTTCTAGGAGTGGCATATGTTGTTCATCCACACTTATTGGCATTGTCCCTTTCCCCTTAAAATCTGCCGGAAAACTTCAAGCTGGCTCTTACCATCCACCCAGGTGGTATATGCCTCGGCTCCGCCCCATGATGCCAGATCTTAGCCCGCTGGAAGCCAGGTTGTGTGCGTCCGCAGCCGGGAAGGTCAGGTGGGTCCATGTGGATGAACAACATATACCACTCCAAGAAAGTACAGTTACGTAAGAACTTACTGTAACAGTAGATCTTCGAGAGAGGCTCTTGCAGTAGGCAGTTACATATAGGACTGATGCCGGCAGGCATCAGGACCCAACAGAAAAATTTCTAGCTAGCAGTCTCTGGCAGGGGACTGCCTCCATAATCAGGTGACCGGCGTCAGTATAAAGGCGATCCCCATGCCGCCTTCAGTTCTTTCCGCCAAAGGCCAGGAGGCGAGGCGAGAGAAGGCGGATATTTCCCATCCCAGAAAGGAGCTGAAAAGCTAGGGGGATGGAGGATGGGAAGGTATTACCTGCAGCTTCTCTCGAAGATCTACTGTTCGCAGTGAGTTCTTACGTAACTGTACTATCTTACTGAGAGGGCTCTTGCAGTAGGTATTTACATATAGGACTGAGTCCCAAGCAGTCTGGAACAAGGAGAGAGCAAACAGGAGGAGGAAAACTACTCAAGAGTAGACCCTCTGGCTGTGAAGGCCTTAGGAAAGAAGGCCTTGCAGGACAGCCAACCCAAAGCCTGCTCTGCGGCAAGAGGCAATGTCCAAACTGTAATGTTTCGTAAAGGTATGGACAGAAGTCCAAGCTGCGGCTGCACAAATGTCAGCCGCTGACACATTCCTGAAACAAGCAGCAGAGGCAGCAACCCCTCTGGTGGAGTGGCCTCTGACTTGACCTGGCAGAGTCTTGTTGTACTTGTCATAACAGAAAGTGATACAATGAGCCAACCATTTAGACAGGCATTGCTTAGAAACAGCATTGCCTTCTCTTTCATGAGCAAGAGAGACAAACAATTGATCAGTCTTTCTGAGATCCTTAGTCCTGTTGGTGTAGTATCTCAGAATCCGGTGAACATCCAGAGTATGTAGGAGGTACTCTCCTTGATTGGAGTGCTGTGTAAAGAAAGCAGGTAACTCTATGGATTGATTCAGCGTATATTCCGTCACAACCTTGGGGAGAAACTTAGGGATGGTATGCAGAGCCACATGTTCCTTGAGAAAAATCAAGTATGGGATTTTGCACATGAGGGCCTGGAGCTCGGAAATTCTTTAAACAGAAGTAATGGCCACGAGGAAGAGAGTCTTCCACGAGACGAACTTCAGGTCTGCTGATGCTGCCGGCTCGAAAGGAGGCAGAGTAAGCTTCTTGAGAATAAAATTCAGATCCCGAGGAGGGGCAGGAACCCGGATAGGGGGTCACAAATGGAGGATCCCTCTAAGAAAGGTTTTAGAAACCTCCAGCTATCTGCAAAAGGGGCATGGTAGGCCGAAACGGCTGCCATGTGAACCTTCAAGGATGAATGCCTGAGACCCAGGTCAAAGAGGTGTCGCAAGTAGTCCAGAAGCGGCCCCACAGAGTTCGAGAAAGGCTCGAGATCATTAGAAGCGGCCCAGATAGAGAAACATTTCCATTTCATGGCATAGGTAGACCTAGTGGAGGGTTTTCTGGCCTCCACCAGGACCTCAGTCACTCAGGGGGGAAACCCCGAACCAGGCTTGAGCTACATATGCCGGCGCCACACGTGCAACTGAAGGGACTTTAGGCCTGGGTGGATCAAGGTCCCCTGATCCTGGGTCAGCAAAAGTTGCGACAGAGGAAGAGAAAGAGGAGGTTCCTCTGAGTACTGTTGCAGAAGAGAGAACCAAACTTGCCTGGGCCAGAAAGGGACGACCAGAATCATGCGAGCTCCTTCTGAGCTGAGTTTCTGTAAGACCCACGGAATCAAGGGAATCGGGGGTTGGGGTGGGGGGAAGCATAGACGAATCTGCCCTTCCAGTCTAGAGACAGAGCATCTCTCCAAAAAATGCCTCGCCCTGGAGTGAGTGAGCAGAAGTTGGGAAGTTTTGCGTTTTGAGGGGATGCGAACAGGTCTACCTGTGGTGTTCCCCAACGTAGGAAGATATCGTCTGCTACCCCCGATCCAGTTCTCACTCGTGAGCATGAGAAGACGACTGGCTGAGGCGGTCTGCCAACGTGTTCTCGACCCCGGGACGTGAATAGCCATGAGGAGAAGGTTGTGCTGCACAGCCCAATCCCAGACTCGCATCGCCTCCCTACAAAGAGGGTAAGAACGAGTTCCTCCCTGTTTGTTGATGTACCAGACCACACACATGCTGTCCGTCTGGACAGCCAGATGCAGATGCAGGGCCTGAAGAGCGTACAGCACAGCCCGAAGCTTGAGCACATTGATGTGGAGAGATTTCTCGAGCTTGGACCAGAAGCCTTGGGTCCTGTGTGGCCCGAGATGGGCTCCCCAACCCTTGCCCGAGGCGTCCGTAGTCAGCGTCTGGGGTGGGTGGAGGGGGAGGAGAGACAAAAGGGAACTCCCCGGCAAAGGTTCTCTTGAACCATCCACCATTGCAAGTTCCGAGCCATAGGAGTGGAGACCAGGACAAGTTGATCTAGGTCGTCCACCAGTTGATCCCACTGAGACCGAAACATCCACTGAGAAATTCTCATGTGGAGTCGAGTGCAAGGGACTGTTGGAATCACAGCTGCCATAAGCCCGAGGAGGCGAAGGACTGAACTTGCGGAGACCCGCCTGCGGCTGGACAACAGGCTGACCTGAGCCTGGAGTGTGGCCACACTGTCCAGTGGCAGGAAAGTCATGCCGGAGGTTGTGCCCAGGATCGCCCCAATAAACTGGAGCCTCTTGGATGGGATCAAGTGGGACTTGGTCTGGTTGACGGTAATACCCAGGCAGGCAAAAACCTGTAGGGTAAGGGAGAGGGAGTGTAGGAGTTCCTCCCTGGATGGGGCTGCCAGAAGCCAATTGTCCAGGTATGGGAAAACCTGCACCCCCTGGGTACGCAGATAGGCCGCTACCACCGATAGACATCTGGTGAACACTCGGGGCACTGAGGAAAGACCAAATGGGAGGGCCTTGAACTGGTAGCGGTCCCCCGGAACGCAAAACGAAGGTATTTGCAGTGGGAAGGGTGAATAGGGGTATGCAGGTAAGCATCCTGCCTATCCAGAGCGCACAGCCACTGTCCTGGCCGAAGGAAAGGCAGGAGACTCTGCAGAGAGAGCATCCTAAACCTTTTGTACTCCACAAACAAGTTCAGGGAGCCGAGGTCGAGAATTGGCCTCACATCTCCTGACTTCCTCGGGACCAGGAAGAAATGGGAATAGTATTCCATCCCCTGAAGAGTAAGGGGGACGGGCTCTATTGCCTCCTTCAAGAGAAGGGAGGAAATCTCTTCCTGAACCAGAAGATGATATTCTGTTGAGTACAACGACCTGGGGGGTGGTTTTCAAGGAGGCTTCCGAAGAAACTCTATTGAGTGTCTTTCTGCGATCAGCTGGAGCACTCAAGTGTCTGAAGTTATCCTCTCCCAGCCCGGAAGATGGAGGGAGAACGTCCCTCCAACCGGTTCCTCTGGAAACCCTAGAGTCTGTGGGAGAGGAAAGGAGTCAGGTGGTGTGAGGCAGCGTTGCCACTGAAACCCCGCTGCTTTTTGGTGGGGAGGCTTGGCAGTCAGAGGGCCTGACATTTATTTGCCTGCTTTCCCTGAGGTTTCGCCTTCTGCCGATTATGTCTGCGAAAGGGACAACACTGAGTCTGACGGGGTTTGTACATGGAGTCCACAGACTTCAGTGCAGTCCCCTTCTCCTGCAGATCGGTAATGATGTCCTTGACATCACCACCGAACAGCACCGAACCCCTGAAAGGCATGTCCTGGATAGCGGACTGCACTTCCGGGACCAATCCTGACACATGGAGCCAGGCATGACGCCGTAAACCCATGGCAAAAGCCGAGCTCCTATCAGCCGTGTCCACTGCATCGTATGTGGCACGAAGAATATACCGACTGGCCGAACATGCACAGCAGGCAAGACCAGCCACTTCCTGATTCACCTCAGGTTCAGGAAGGGAGTCCAACTTGGATTCCACCTCACTAAGAATTGCCTTCTGGTAATCCCCCATATGACCGACATAATTTAGGGCCCTGATACCCAGCGTGGAAGAAGCATAGACCTTCTTCCCATACTGGTCCAGAAGGCGGGATTCCTTGTCAGGTGGCAACGAGCTCAAGTGTTTTGGGTTAGCTGACCGGCAGTGAGCAGCGCAAATCACGACCGAATCGGCTCGAGGGTGAGAATTAAGGGAGCCAACACCCTCGGGAGCCTGGTATAGCCTGTCCGACTTCCTAGGAAGAGGGGCTATCGCCGACGGTTGCTTCCAAATAGTGGAAACAAGGTCGGCGTGAGGCTCAATCCAGGGTGGCACCAAGGTCGGAGCGGTCTCGGGCAGATCCAGGTGTGCAGCGAGATTTTTACGCTGTGGATCTGGCTCCAAGGAGCGCCACTGATGAACCTCCTGTATTTTGCATAGCAACTCCGTGAAAGTATCATCCTCCAGAGGAGACTTCAGAGGAGTCCTCGGCCTAGGATTATCCGGAGAGCAAGGCTCGTCATCCGGGTCGGAACAACCATCGGAGTCGTCCGAGGAGGAAGAAGACTCCACCTCCTGGTGCAGGGGAGAAATGGACCCCTTAGGAAGCCCTCGGGGAAGCGTATCCTGCCCCATCCTGGAACCAGAGGGCTCGCCTCTGGTATCCGGAGTTGGGGAGGGAGTCTCATGTCTCAGATGTACGGGGACCGGAACAAGTACCATTGTCAGGAGATGACTCTCCACCTCCCTGGTGAGCTGAGCCTTGGCCTCAGCCCTTAAGGAGGCTAGTCTCCTTCAAATCCACCAGTGGCTGAGGGGGCGGTGGAGGAGGGGGATACGGATATTGGGTGTATCCGTACTACGCGTATCCATAACCCAACAATGGGAAACCCGGCATCGGGTAATGAGGCACTCACGTGACTGCAGCGTTGGATAGGCCGAAGGCCGGTACTGGGGCACTGGATACTGCGAACCTGGGTACGATAGTGTCGGATAGCCAGGATCTGGGGGGGGTCTGCCGGGGCCGATGTCCCTGAAGGGCGCCCAGCAGGCGGGCCGGGAAGCGGAGGCCCGGAGTGGGGGTGGCATCCGGGAGAGGAAGAGGGATGCCGCCCGGTGACGGGAGGACCGGCGTCGGAGCCAGCATCCGGGGAACCGACATCAGGTCGTCCGGCCCAGCGGGAGGAAGACCTGACAGTAGCGGCAGGAAGATCCCCGCACGCCCGGGAAGGAGGGAAAAATCCCCAGGGTAGGGCTGAGACGACGCTGGGTCCCGGGCAGCGAAGGCTGCGGGGAGCCGGGAACGGCGGACAGGTTGGGGTCCATCATCGGCTCTGATGCCGCGCAAGCACCGGAAGGTCCAACGTCTGGCTTACTGGCGCAGTCCAGGCAGGCATCGGAGGAGCCGACATCCACGGAACCATCGCCCGAGGCAGGCCGCAATGGGGGAGCGGTCTGGTCAGGTGGAACAGGAGCCGTGCGTTGCCTCGAAGGGTCGAGCGACTTAGCGGCCTTCTCCAGGTGGATGTCAGAGGAGGTAACGTCCGGTTTACCAGAGCCACTCGCACCAGTAGGCCGTGCGGCGGCAGTCTTACTGGGAGCGGAGGCCTCCTTTAGCCCAGAGGCACCCAAAGAGCCCGAGCATGAGCCAGACGGGTGGGCAGATGCCGTCGCGGAAGCCTCCAAGACGGCCGTCGCAGAGCGGTCCCATGGGGGGAGGGACGTTACCTTCAAAGCGGCGACTCCAGCCGAAGTCGCGGTGGACGAGGAGTCCCGGTCCCAGTGCATCTCCTTATCTTTCTTCTTATGATGGCCCTCGGGGGAAGTTGAAGCCTGATGGAGCTTTTTTTAACTCCTTCTCCAGGGAGGTCATTTTATTTTTCAGGATGTGGGCCTCCAGGGACTGCTGCCTCCGTCTGCGGGTGGCAGCGTTAAACTTCAGGCAATGCTGACACTTCTCCACGGGGTGATCCAGGCCCAGACAGAAGAGGCACTGGGAGTGACCTTCCTTGTGCAGGAGTTGGGCGCCGCACGAGTCGCACTTATTCTTGTGCTCGGAGGGTGTAGGGGACGACATACACCACCGAAAAAATGACTAAAAGTCTAATTAAATCGAAAAAAAAAAACGATGGTAGAACTACTGATGACAGGCTGACGGGCAGTGAACTGTATCGCGAGGCGCTTCCATGAGCTAACGGTGGGAAAGAACTGGAAGGTGGGCATGGGGGACCAGCCCTTTATACTGACATCGCATGACGTTGGTCACCTGACGTGGGGGCGGTCCCTCGCCAGAGACTGCTAGCTCGAAATTTTTCCGTGGAGTCCTGACGCCTGCCGGCATCAGTCCTATATGTAATTACCTACTGCAAGAGCCCTTTCGAAGTAAAATCTACTGTTACAGGTGAGTAACCTGTTCTTCTAGAATCGTGGATATGTTGTTCATCCACACTTACTGGCAGACTCCTAGCAGTTCTCCGGGAGGAGGGAGGCAAGCTGCACACACCCTACTTAGGGAACAGAGATTGGAGAACTGAGATCCCAAAATCAGCATCCCGGCGTGACTCAAGGTCGATGTGGTAGTGGGCAATGAAGGTGTTTGCTGACTTCCGGGTAGCAGCCTGACAAATTTCCTGGATAGGGATGTCCCTGGAAGCAGTCACTGATGCAGCAGTATGGCGGTGGAGTGAACTCTTATCCCTCTGGGAGGTTGCTTGCCCGCCAACTCGTAGCACAGACCTAAGCATGATGTAATCCATCTCGCTATGGTCCGTTTGGCTGCAGGTCTGCCAGAAGTGGCTTCAGCGTAGGTGACAAAAAGCTGACGAACCTCTCCACGGATTTCCGCCATCCTCTCCTTGTAGTAGGAGAGGGCATGTCTCAGGTCCAAAGTATGGAGCCTGTACTCGACGTCCGAGGTGTAATTAGGGTAGTATACCGGAAGAATCAACATCTGGTTTAAGTGAAACGCTGACACGACCTCCGAAAGGTATTTCGAGTGGGGGCGCAGGACAACTTTGTCCCCGTGGAAGACAAGATAAGGGGAGTCCACCGAAAGCTCCTGGAGCTCCCCTGTCCTTCTGGCTGACGTGATAGCCACCAGGAAGGATGTCTTCCACGACAAGTGTGACAGCTCACACTTGTGCATGGGTTCGAATGGCTTGCCCATGAGCTTTGCCAAAACCAGCAGGAGATCCCACGGAGGTGGAGGTTCACGCACCGGAGGGGACATGTGATTCAGGCATTTGAAAAAGCACCCTACCACTGTCTCCTGTGCCAATGTCGGCTGACCGGCCCGGGCCCGGTAAGCAGAAATGGCTGCCAGGTGCACCCTAAGGGTCGATGACCGCAAACCCCCTTTGGAGAGAGACCAAAGGTAGTCGAGAATGTTAGCCACAGAACAGGATAAGGGGTCCAGACCCTTACCCTGACACCAAATGTAAAATCTTTTCCATCTGAAGGCATATCATTTCCTGGTCGATTCCTTTCTAGATGCCTCCACCACGGTGTAGACAACTTCGGAAAGACCCAGAGCCCGTAACTCTAGCCGCTCAGGTACCAGGCTGTGAGGTGTAGGGAATGAAGGTCCGAATGGAAGACCTTCCCCTGGTTGAGAGATATCAGGTCTGGGCATGTACAAAACCGCTCCGGGGGCCTGCAGCTGAGGCTGAGGAGATCTGGATACCAGAACTGGCGTGGACAGTCTGGGACTACCAGAATCACTTTCGCCTTGCCCCCCTCACCTTGAGTAACACCTTGTAGATCAAGGGAAATGGAGGGAAGGCATAGAGGAGGCCTGGGGTCCACGGCCTCGAGAAGGCATCCCCCTGCAGCGAGCCTTGCTGAGGGGCGGGCATGATACAGCCTCAGCTTCGTATTTTCCCTGGAGGCAAACAGGTCCACCATTGGTTTGCCCCAATGAGAGAACAGGCTGTAAGCTACCTCTGGATGGAGAGACCACTTGTGGGATGTCTGGCCTATGCGGCTGAGAGCATCAGCCAGCTGGTTCGAGACTCCTGCCACATGGATGGCTAGGAGATCCACCTCCAACCGGCTCACGAGGGTCCAGATGCAGATCGCTTCCTTGCACAGCAGACGGGAGTGTGTACTGCCCTGTTTGTTGAGGTAGTACATGGTCGTGGTATTGTACGTCTGGACTTGGACCACTTTACCCCGGAGCTGAGGAGGGAAAGCTGACAGTGCTAGTCTGACTGCTCTGAGCTCCAACAAGTTGATGTAGCATTGGGACTCCTCATGGATCCAGAACTAGTGGGCCCTGTTGTCCCCCATGTGGG
This sequence comes from Neoceratodus forsteri, assembly GCA_016271365.2. Classification (NCBI taxonomy): domain Eukaryota; kingdom Metazoa; phylum Chordata; order Ceratodontiformes; family Ceratodontidae; genus Neoceratodus; species Neoceratodus forsteri. Next base: position 116,749,998 of record JADMNL010000025.1, read on the forward strand.
CTCCCCAGCCCATGAGAGAGGCATTGGTCGTGAGGACGACTGTCGGCTTGGGGCGAACAAATGGGATCCTTCCTACAACCGGTCTGGGGCGGTCCACCATTGGAAAGCGTCCCACATCTTCTGGGTTACAGTGATCAGCTGGTCGAAATGCCCATATTGCTGAGTCCACTAGGCGGCCAGCTCCCATTGGAGGGGGCGCATGTGCAGCTGGGCCCAACGGATCACTGAGGTGCATGCCACCATATAACCCAGAAGGCACAGAAAGTCCCGGGCAGGGCATAAGTGCCCAACCAGAAATGATTGGGCAAAGGAGGAGAGAACCTCCACCCTGTCCACTGGGAGCCGAGCTCTGGCTTGACAAGAGTCGAGCTCTGCCCTGATGAAACCCATCACCTGGGAAGGCACGAGTTCCGACTCGGCCTCGTTGATCAGGAGGCTGAGTTGGGAACAGGTCTGGAGGGCCAGATCCCTGGACTTCTCCACCTCTTGTTGGGCGGAACCTGCTAGGAACCAATTGTCGAGGTAGGGGTAGATTCTGACCCCGACGCCAGAGGTGGGCCGCCACCACTGCAATGCATTTGGTGAAGACCCGTGGGGCCGATGACAGGCCGAACAGCATGGCTCAGAACTCGTACAGGGTACCCTCGACACTGAAGCGGAGGAACCACTGATGGGACGGATGGATTGGGACGTGAAAGAACGCGTCCTGCAGATCCAGTGAACAGAACCATATGTTTCACTCCAAGGATGGTATGATCTGGGACAGAGTGACTATCCAAAAGGTGCGAGACCTGAGAAACTGATTCAGGTCATGGACATCTAGAATGGGGCACCAACCCCCGTCTGCTTGGGCACCAAGAAGTACCTGGAGACAAAGCCTGGGTCTGCAGACGGATCTGCTATGAGAGCTACTGTCTCCTTGGGGAGGAGCTAAGCAATGTCGTCTCGAAGAGCCGACTGGGCGCCTGCAGAAATCCGTAATTCCCAAGGGGCGCGGGCTCAGCTGGGAGGGTACAGCTCGAACTCTAGAGGCAGTCCCTGACCGACCACTTTGAGAACCTACCTGTCCGAAGTGATAGCGGACCAGGCGGAAAGAAAGTGGCAGAGCCAACCCCCCAAGGGAGGGCCCAGAGCCGGTGTGTTGGAGATAGGGGTGGCAATCCCCATCCCGTCACTGGGCAGGCTTAGAGGAGGAGGAGAAGGCTCCTCCAGGACCTGAGCCTAGGCCTCCTTTGCGGGCCTGTTGGGATCCAGGCTTGTGCCGAGGGTGCCAAGCTTGAGCCTGCTGCTGATGCTGATGTTACTGTTCTCCTTGGTAGGACTGCTTGCACTGCAGGGGAAGAATGCCAAAAAGGCTTCTTTTTCTTCTGCTGGTTCTTGCCCGAAGAACCCCTGGGAGAAGTGTCGTCCAAGGTGGCACTGAACTGCTCTATGCGCTGTAGGCGATTGGCCATGCCTGGGCCAAACAAGTCGGTCCCAAGGAAAGGCACATCAGCTAACTTCTGCTGAGTATCTGCCCGGAAGGAGGAGAGCCTCAGCCAAGCCCTGCGGTGAGAGGCAACTGTGGCGGCCATCAAGCGGGCACAAGAATCCCTGATGTCTAGGGCTGTCTGGAGCTGCTGTTTGGCAACAGCACAGCCCTGGTCCCGGACCTGCTTAACCGTGGTCTGCATGTCCGCGGGGAGATGAGGGAGGACTTCATCTAATGGCCCGAGATGGGCATGAGAGAAGTGTGCCATGATGACAGCCGAACTGGCCTGACGAAGGCCCAAGGAGGAAGCCGCATAGACCTTCCGAGCTGAGCGGTCCAAATTCTTGGACTCTTTGTCGGGAGGTTGGTCAGTGTGGGCTGAACTGCCAGCATGCCTGAACACAGAGGCGGTCACCAGGCTCATGACCGAAGGGTGCTCTGTGAACCCCGCTAGGGACCCCATGGGCACAGCATACATGCGGGCCATGTGGGCAGACGGTGCTGGGCATGAGGCAGGGTGCTGCCATAGTTCGAGGGCTGGGCCAACAATGGCTTCGGCCAAAGATAAGGCCTCCATCTGGGTATCCCCTCTCTTGAGGATATCTGTGAGAGGGTACTCCGCCTTTTTCTGGATAGGTTCCAGGGGCATTCCTGTAGAGTTGGAGATGAGACAGAGAATCCCTTGGAAGGAGGAAGGGCCTTCCTCCATCCCTGTGCCAGCGGACGACTCGTTATCCCTAAGATGAGAGTGGAGCTCGGTGACATCCGAGTCCGAGGAATCGGGATACAGTGGCCTGCCGCCTACATCACCCTCGACCCACCGGTGGCGATCCGGAGTGACCGTGACCAACAGGCGTCGGGGAGTCCGGTGGCTTGTCATCCTCGCCCGAGGAGCCCTCCCATCACGCTGTTTGGCGGCGGTTCCACCAGAATCGATGGAGAGACCGCATAGGTCAGACTGGGGGACGGGACGGCTCCCGCGAGCGAGGAACAAAAGAGCTTTGGTTCGGTCGGCTTGGTCTGGGAGGCAAGACAAGTAATGGCCAAGGTGGGTGGCGGAGCGAGATTCTGCCTGGTCAAAATCAGCTGTTGCCACATAATGTCCTCATAGTGCCAACGGAGTTTCCACCGGTGCCTCTCCTCATCCGAGGACGACATGTGGCGTCGCCTCTTCTTACAGCGCTTATGGCTCTTCCTCGATCTTTCGGCCAAGGGGATTCTGGACCTTGACCAAGATCGGGCAGGCCAACTCTGTCGATCAGGAGACACTGGGGGAATTGGTGAAACCCAAGGGTCCGGAACCGGGTCCTTAATGAGGACACCAGTGGGCTGGGTCTCCTCATCAGGGAACACAAGGACTGGAGTCCTTTCTAAAGAGTCGTAGACCATGGCCGGTGACAGAGGGTCGATTGGGTCAAAAATAATCTCTACTTCATCGGCCATTTCCTCGGTCGTCTGGCCAGGCGAAAGATCCGTGAAGCCTGCGGCCGAGGAGGCGATCTTGACCGAGGTGAAGACCGCATGCTCCTGGGACTGAGACCTCTCTCGATCCCAAGAGCGCCTTCATTTAGCTGAAGACAAACTGGGTTCTTTGTCCCTCTTCCGAGAGCGGGAGGAGTGCGAGCCCATGGGTGCCTCACCCCAGGTGGGGAGAGACTGGCACAGCTCCTTGAAAGAACCTGTAAAGATGGAGCCTAGGTTGAGTGGAATGAAGAAGCTTTGATTAGCGTGGACAGCTTCTTCTTCGAATGCCTGCCTGCGTTCCAGCTGCTTGGCAGAGCCCGCGGCCATGGAAACTGCCCACCTAGCCACCCTGGACTTCACCAGAGGATTCCTTTTCTCTGGTCTCCCCAATTTCAGACATGCCATGTGGTCGTCCAGGATGTTGGGATGGAAGGCCAAGCAGTAACTGCAGGACGAGGTGTCATGGCCGACACCAAGGCAGTAGACACATGTGAGATGGGAATCGGTGCGTGACATCTTATGGCTGCAAGGACACTAGCGAAATCCCAGAGAAGATTTCTCTTCCATGATCGGAGACGCAAAGGCGCGATTGCTAACTCGAATGAGTTTTAATTTCGGTAAAACTGAAGTTTTGAAAGCCAGGGCCTATGAAATGCGAGAGCATGAGGGAGGCAACCTGTATCTTCTAGCGGAAAGGAAGATCTGGCATCATGGGGCGGAGCCAAGGCATATACCACCCGGGTGGGTGGGAAGAGCCAGCTTGAAGACTTCCGGCAGATTTAAAGGGGAAAGGGACAATGCCAATAAGTGTGGATGAACAACATATCCACGATCCTAAAACACGTAACTACATGAAGGATATAAAAAGGTGGACTCGTCAGAATTATTTAAGACGAAGAACAGCACAACCAAGAAGGCAGCCCTTCCCATGAGGGGTCATTCGTGGGAGAACTATGAGGAGAAGGTAAATCCCAGAGATGGCAGGTAAGGGGGTTGGGCAGGACGGCTGGACTGATGGGGGCTGGTAGGGCAGCAAGGAGTACAAAGTACAGTAAATACCAAAGAATAAAAATAAAAAAGCACAGAAAGCACTTTTTTTGCAGTTAGTGCTATTTCTCCACCGTCCCTCAAGCAGTCCACTGGATGCCAACCACACCAGCCCCATTACCCTGAGTTTCCTCCATGGCTTTCCTTCACAAAAAGCAGCATGGCCTGTGTGTCCATTGAGTGCAGGGCTACCAAGTGGCTGGATGTCAGTGGCTGCTCAGATCTCCATTTATCCGTTTTTCCTGGCCCGAGGAGTGAGAATGGCATGATGCCCAGAAGCATCAACGCACATTTCTGTATGCAGGATGTTGGCAGCCACCGCTTCCCCTGTCTGGGACAGTCCTGGATGTCTTGCACCCAGCTGATGCTAGGGTCCTAGGCAAGCACCGTGCACTGTAACCCTCTCTCCCCAGGGAAAGAAGAGCAGTCCTACAAACACTCAATCCTTTCCCGCCCTGTTGACCCCTGGCAACTCGGGTTCACATCCGAACACAGGTCACCAGTGTGTTCCGAAGTGTGGCATCCAGCGCCACCACCTCTTAGGCTACTGGTCCAGCCTTCAGAAAGCACTTCGTCATGGAGCAGGTGGTGGACAGGTGGAACAGTCTACCCACTAATGTCATCAATGCTAGGACTATCTTGAGGTTCAAAATCCAATGGGACATCTTCAGAGGGGGCAATCAGGAATAAAATGGAGGCAGGTGGTGGGGAGAGCTCTGTAAGAGCAGAGCAGAGGAACACAGGAATATCAGGGCAGACCTGATGGGACCTTTTTCTGCACTAAACCTTCTACTGTATCAGTCGAGCTTGAGACACCATACACTGGTACCATGCCTACCCTACAGGTCTGTGGTTCCTGTGGGGTCCTAGTTTCTCAGTCTCCAAAACCAGAGACAGTTGTTACATGGAGGAGACGGACTCTTAGAAGATGGCAGAGTTTGCATGCAAGGAAAATACAGTTACGCAAGAACTTACTGTAACAGCAGATCTTTGAGAACAGCTCTTGCAGCAGGTTACACTATTAGGACTGAAGCCGTCAGGCAGCAGGACCCCACGGAAAACTTCTAGCTAGCTACATACAGTGGAGGACCACCCCTGACACTGGCCCCACCCCTGACATCCCTTACATCATAAAAGGGGCAGTCCCCCAGCATTCCTCAGTTCTCCCGCCAGAGACTCCAGCATAGCGATATAGATCCTGAAGTGAGACCGAGGATTCGCTTCCAAAGAAAGACAATACAATTTTGTCAATGCAAATGCAGATGACCTCCTGAGGGGAAGGTGGGTGGGAAAGTACCTGCTGCAAGAGCTGTTCTCAAAGATCTACTGTTACGGTATGTGCTTACGTAACTGTACTACATACTTCGAGATACAGCTCTTGCAGCAGGTTACATCATGATCATACCCCCCATCTCTCCTCTCTTCCAGTGAATACATATTCAACTCTCCCAGCCTGTCCTCATAGGGCTTGCTCACTAATCCCTGGATCATCTTTGTGGCTCTTCGCTGCACCCCCCCCCCCAAACAATCTGATGACCTTCCTCAGGAATGGGTGACAGTACTGCATGCAGTACAACAGGTGGGGCCTGACCAGTGACCTATACAGGGGCAGGATAACCTTTCTCCTTCTGAAGGAGATCCCTCTTGCAATATACCCCAGCATTTTGTTGGCTTTTGCTGCCGCCTCCCTGCACTGAGCAAAGTTGTTTATGCTCCATGTAATGATCACTCTTAGGTCGTTCTCCTCTGTGGAGCGCCCCAACTGTATCCCGTTCAAGTGATAATTCCTCACCTGGTTCCTGGCTCCAAGTGCAGAACCTTGCACTTATTGGCACTGAACCACAACTGTTATGTTTCTGCCCACACTCCTGCAGCTTAGTCATGTCCTCCTGCAACCCCTTTCACCCCTCCGCATCCTCAACCACAGCTCCCATCTTGGTATTGTCTGCGAACAGACTGATCTTGCTCAGGATCCCGTGTGAGATATCTGCAATACAAATCCCAAACAGCACCAGTCCCCGTACCGATCCCTGTGGTACCCCGCTCGTCGCTGAGCGATCCCCCCACCACCTGCCTTCCCTTTAGTCAGTTTGTGATCCATTTCACCATTTTTGGTCCCACCCCACATGTTCCAGTTCCCCCCCAACCTGCCATGTGGTACTGAATCAAAGGCCTTGCTGAAGTCTAAGTACAGGACATCCACTGCAAGGTCCTTGTCCAGTTCCCGTGTCACCCAGTCATAGTACTCTGCAAGGTCAGGATCTGCCAGCTACAAACCCATGCTGTTGACCATCCTGGAGACCGTTTTCCTCCAAGAAGCTCACTAGCCTCTCTTTTAGGATGGTCTCCATGAGCTTTCCCACAATCGATGAGAGGCTCACTGGCCTATAGTTTCCTGGTTCATCCTTTGGGCCACTTTTGTGAGGTATAAAAGCTGCAAGATGGCGGCCACGCTGGGCTAGCCGTTTGTTTCGTTTCGTTCGTTCCGTTTGTTTTGTAAAATTTTACTGCAACTGATGTTTATTTTATTGTTTAGTTGACGTTTTTTGGATGTTCGCATTTTAGCGCTAGCCTGGTGAGGTGGTCCACGGTCCTGGTTTTCAGTTTCGGTTCAGTCATTTATCGGGACCAAGCTCTCTGTGTATCGGGACCAAGCTCTCTGTTCTCAGCTGGCTGTTTTACATTGGGAACAAGAGATGTGTGCATTTGCTAAAGGAGGTGGAGGGCGAAGTAATTTCTGTGTTTGGATCTGTGCAAGTCAAGCCGTGCGGAGCAGGGCTGAGCCGAGGCATTCAGGTTGTGTTTGCCATCATCTGCGTAGGAGCTGAGTCGCACTGGGTGGTCGCTGTGTTCCCGGCTCCTGTCTATGAGTCTGGATGTGGATACTGGTTTATTAATGGCTGGCTATCCGTTCTTGGTTTGGGTGCCTACAACTCGGGTCCAAGTTTTTGCTACTGGTGGATTATTCAGTATAACTTCCAGATGAAAGGTGCTTGAGTCAGTGAAAGAGGGAGGAGGTCGAGATTTCAGTTTGCCAGTGGTGGAATTTGGAGGTTGAGATTGGGATGAGTTTCTGGATGGAAGATAACTTTCCAGGTGTTTGTTTCATCGGACAGATCCGAGAGGTTTATTGGGGTGGAAGCCTTTCCTAGCCCTGACCTCGAGCCAACGGTGTGCTGCGGTTCTGTTGCTGTAGGGCGGCGGTATCCGCAGCTCTTCCGTTTTCCCTGCTCGGTAGCTGGTGGGTGACCGTTGCAGGGAGGCGGGTTGAAAAGAGGTATCAGGAGTTGGGCGAGACTCTCCTAAAAGTCATTGTTGGAATTCTGGATCTTACTGCCTGATAAGCGGAGTCGGAGGGTTGACATTTGGCCTTGGTTTCGGATTAATCTTGGTTCTACCTGGATTACCCTGGATTTTGCCTCACTCCGGTCTCTTGATCTGACTGTGAGTTTGACTTGCTAGTTTATTCTAGCTAGCTCACTTTGGACCTGTTGGTTTTATTGTTATATTTGAGTTGGACATTTTATAGTGTTAATCTGACTGAACTATCTCTTTATAGGATGATTTCTTCACTGGATGATAGTTGATTCAATTGTCTGTTTGGACATATTTATTTAATTTTAAAGTTTATTATTAGCTTAGTTTATTAATTTAGGTATATTTTATTTCTCCCAATGGTGAGAGGACTGGGTGGGAAGTAATGTAGAGTTTTGTTTTATGTTAGTGTTTTATATAGATTTGGAGGGTGAGAGGTTTGTGGAATTATTATGTAGGATTGATTTTATTTGGAATTAAGGGGTGGGTTATATAATCTTAAAATCTAGGATTCTTTATTTGATATATATTAAATTTTAAAAATGATGTTGGGATAATTCGAGGACAGTCAGGACATTATTCCCCTCGAACTCAGAGACCTTCGATCCTTTTCTGCCCCCTTACCAATAGAAGTTTATAGGCGATGTTAGGGCCTTAGGGATTGTTAGAAGAAGGAAGAGGACTGGGCCTGGGTTTGGAGAGGAATGGAAAGGAGTGGGCGGATAGGGATAGTAGGGACTAGGAGGCCCCTGGGGCGAAATGGGTCAGGAAGGGGTTCCCCATGCCTGGTTCCCATACCAAGGAGTTCTGACTATGGTCAGCAGGTGTCTGATCATCCTCGGTTGTCTCATCCTACTTGGGCGGTGTTATGCAATGCCAGGTCTATTAGGAACAAAGCGGCTATTATAGCTGATTTTGTTGGGACATCAGACCTGGCGTGCATCACTGAGACCTGGCTGGATAAATGCTGGACCAGTTTGGAGGCAGCAGTTCCAGCGGATACTCAGTGATACACGCCCGAGGTTGGATTGTAGGGGCGGGGTGTTGCCATCTGTTTTAGATCAGAACTGGGCCTAGTGGAGTACAGTGGAACTACCAAATCCTTTGAATGTATCCTGGCCGGGGTGTGGGGTGCAGGATACTTCTCGTGCTCACCGATCCACCAGGTGATGGGAATGTTTTCCTCTGGAAGTGGCGGACCTCGTTGTCGACTTGACATTGGGGTCACCCAGATGGTTGGTGTTGGGGTCTTCAATGCCTGGGTTGTGATGAGGTTTCCCAGTTTAGTCAAGACTTCCTCCAGTTAATGATGTCCACTGGGCTTCACACAGGTTATTTCCTCCTCGACCCATATTGGTGGTCATTCATTGGATTTGGTGTTCCTTCTGGGGATGGAGATATCCGATTTGGTGGTGGAACTGGTCGGATGGTCTGACCATCACTCCATTGGGTTCAGTTTTGGGGCCACCCCTTGTAGGCCGGCCCCTACGGAGATGGTCCGGTATCGCCCTTTAAGGTGTCTCCTGATGGTCTGATGGCGGTGCTAGACCTATCGAGTTTACGAGAGATTGCATGGATCCAGGTGAGCTGGTACTTGCCTATAATGAGGTGGTGGCAGGGGCCCTGGATTCCATTGCTCCTGTTTGTGTTAGGTCCTCTCACCCTTCGACCTAAGTCTCCTTGGTTTGATGAGACTTTGAGGGAGTTGAGGAAGTTGGACGAAGGCTGGAAGGTGCTGGCGGAGGTCGGGCCAGGATTGTGACAAACTTAGATTGATGGATCACTACATGTCCTATCAATCAGCAATCTCTAAATGAAGGCAGAATTCCTGTCCAGAGAGATTGCTGCTGCAGAATAGACCAGCTCAGCTCTTCAGGACTGTGGACAGATTGTGCAATCAATCTGTCTGCAGTCAAAATATTTTCTCAAGAGCGGTGTGAGGAGTTTGCTCTATTCTTTTCAGATGAGGTTGCCACAATTAGATCAGACATCCATCAAACTCTCTCAATAGAATTAGTGATGGTTGGCAGGAGATGTCGGACACCCAGTTTGGTGGTCTGACTTCAGCCTTCCTACAGTTGAGGAAATTGTGATGATCATACAATTGTTGCGTCCGACCAACTTTAGTTTGGATCCAGGCCCACCGTCTCTTAGTGGGGTGTGTGGATAAAATTAGGCCCCATCCTAGCTGAGATAGTCTGTAGGTCCTTGGAGATGGGGATTTTTCCAAATCCTCTAAAGGAGGCGGTGGTTCAGCCTATCCTTAAGAAATCCTCCTTGGACCCGGACTGTCTGGCAAACTACAGGCCTGTCTCTAACTTACCCTTTGTTGGTAAAGTTATTGAGAAGGTGGCTGCTCTGCAGTTGAATGATCATTTGACCAGCCACAATCTCTACGACTCTCTCCAGTCCGGATTCTGGAAAAGACATAGTACCGAGACAGTGTTGATTCGGGTGCTAAATGACCTCCTAATAGCGAGAGATCGAAGATCACGTTCCATTCTGGTCCTTCTTGATCTCTCTGCAGCATTTGATACTGTAGACCATGGCGTGTACTGGAGCGCCTACGGTCTATCTGTGGACTATCTGGTACAGTCCTCAGTTGGTTCGATCTTACCTCGAGGTAGGGCCAGAGAGTGGTGTCTGGGATTTTTCCTCAGCATCAGTCTCCCTATCCTGTGAGGTACCGCGGGTTCCATTTTGGCACCCATGTTGTTTGCAATGTATATATGTTGCCTTTAGGAAGCGATTATTAGGCAGTATGGTCTGAGTTTTCACTGCTATGCAGATGATACTCAGCTGTACATGTCCTTTGCGCTTGTCATGATACTGCCTTGTCGGTTTTAATAACTGTCTTGCTGAAATCCAGGACTGGATGAATGTGATTGGCTGAGGTTGAATCCTGTTAAAACTGAGGTGTTGGTTGTGGGCCAGGATGGCGGGAAGGTTTATTAGTTGGATCACCCTCGGGTTTATGGCTCGGGATACTCCGCTAAATACCTCAGACGAGTGCGGAATCTGGGCGTTGTATTTGTGACCGCTTGACATTTAAATTCCAGGTGTCAGCGGTTGTCAAAACCTCTTTACATCACATCTGAAACACCTGGTTCCCCCGCGATCTGCCAACTTTGGTTCCACGCTTTCGTTACCTCCCGCCTTGACTATTGCAACTCGGCTCTACCTAGGGCTTCCTGGGGTTGAGATTAGCGTCTGCAGCTGGTGCAGAATCGGCAGCCAGGCTGTTGACTGGCTCTTCCAGGGCCAGTCATATAGCGCCTGTGCTCCGTGGTCTGCACTGGTTGCAGATTACTGGCGAATCACCTTTAAAATCGGTTTGCTGACCTATAAGGCCCCTCGTGATCAGGGACGGTTTACCTGAAAGATCTCCTTCATCCCTATTGTCCCCCAGCTCTCTCGATCCACTGGCGAGGATTGCTACAGATTCCCAGGGTTGGTTTAAAACCTCAGGAGCTAGATCTTTTAGTTTTAATGGCTCCAACCCTGTGAATTCTCTACCTCGTCAGGTGCGGGAAAGCCCTACTGTCCATAGTTTTAAAGAATCTTTGAAGACTCACCTTTTTAAGAAAGCATACAATGATTTTTAAATTGGTGTTTGTTGTACTTGTAATTGTTTGTTTAGTATTGTATTTTATTGAAATTGTTTTATCTAGTATTGTACAGGCGCCTTGGTTTTAGAAAGGCGCCTTACACAAATAAATAAAGATTGAGATTTGTGGATGGGCACTGCATGGGCCATTCTCCAGTCCTGTGGTACACATCCAGTGTCCAGGGAGGTATTGAACAGGTCAGTCAGTGGCCCCGCCAGGACCTCTGCCAACTCTCTCAGTACCCTAGGGTGAATGCCATCAGGTCCAGGTGCTCTGACCACCCTTAATGCCCTCAATTCATCTAGTACCCTGTTCTCTGTAATCCCTAAATCTGTCATCTCCCCCCAGCCCACTCACCTGAGGTATCTGGCCCCCTTCTCCTGCATGAATACAGAGCAGAAGTATTCATTCAATGCCTCTGCCTGCTCCACCCCTTTCTCTACCCACCCTCCGTCCTTCTTAATCCTCACCAGCTGATCCTTGCTCCTTCTTCTCTCTCCCATGTAGCGGAAGAAGAACAGGTTACTCACCTGTAGCAGTAGTTCTACGAGTGGTATATGTTGTTCATCCACACTGTCTGGCATTGTCCCTTTCCCTTTAAATCTTGCGGAAGTCTTCAAGCTGGCTCCTCCCACCCACCGGGTGGTAAATACCTCGGCTCCACCCCATGACGCCAGATCTAGCCCGCTGGAAGCCAGGTTGTGCGCCTAAAGCCGGGGAGGTCGGGTGGGTGCGTGTGGATGAACAACATATACCACTCCTAGAACTACTGTTACAGGTGAGTAACCTGTTCTTCTAGGAGCGTGGATATGTTGTTCATCCACACTGTCTGGCAGACTCCAAGCAGTTCTCCGGGAGGAGGGAGGCAAAGCGCACACCCCCTACTTAGGAATAGAGATTGGAGAACCGAGGCCCCAAAACCAGCATCCCGGCGTGACTCTAGGTCAATGTGGTAATGGGTAATAAAGGTGCTTGCTGACTTCCAGGTAGCGGCCGACAGATTTCCTGGATGAGGATGTCCTGGAAGCAGCCCACGAGAAGCAGCCGTATGCCGGGTAGAATGAGCCCTTAGCCCTTTGGGAGGCTCCTTACCCGCCAATTCATAGCACAGACCTATGCATGATGTGATCCATCTCGCAATAGTCCGCTTGGCTGCAGGTCTGCCAGAAGCGGCTTCAGCGTAGGTGACAAACAGCTGGCGAACCTCTCCCCGAATTTCCGCCGTCCTCTCCTTATAATAGGAGAGAGCACGTCTGAGGTCCAGAGTATGGAGCCTATACTCGGCGTCCAAGGTGTAATTAGGGTAATATACTGGCAGGGTCAACACCTGGTTGAGGTGAAACTCTGACAGCACCTTGGAAGGAATTTCGGGTGGGGCAGGACAACTTTGTCCCTGTAAAGACCAGATAAGGGAGTCCACGAGCCTGGGCTCCCTGTCCTTCTGGCTGACGTGATAGCCACCAGGAAGGCAGTCTTCCATGACAGTCACGAGAGCTCACACTTGTGCATGGGTTTGAATAGCTTGCCCATGAGCTGCCAAAACCAGCAAAAGATCACGGAGGTGGAGATTCACGCACGGAGGATATGATCAGGCCTTTGAGCGCCGGCTGACCGGCCCGCGCCTGTGAGCAGAGATGGCTGCAAGGTGCACCCTAAGGGTTCGATGACGAAGACCCCCTTTGGAGAGACCAAAGGTAGTCCAGAATGTTAGCCACCGAGCAGGATAAGGGGTCCAGACTCTTTACCCTGACACCAAATGGAACATCTCTTCCATTTAAGGCATAACATTTCTGGTCGATTCTTTTGAGATGCCTCCACCACGGTGTGACATCCTCAGAAGACCCAAAACCTGGAACTCTGGCGCCAGGAACCAGGCTGTGAGGGTTGCAGGGATTGAAGGTCGGATGAAGGACCTTCCCTGGTTCAGAAAATCAGGTCGGGCGTACTGAGCGCTCGGGTTCCTGCAGCTGAGGTGAGGAGATCTAGATACCAGAACTGGCGTGGCCAATCTGGGGCTACCAGGATCACCTTCGCCTTGTCCTTCCTCACCTTGAGTAACTGCTTTGTGGATCAAGGAAATGGAGTGAAAGCGTAAAGAGGCCTGGGGTCCCCGGCCTCGAGAAGGCTCCTGCAGGCCCTGCTGGGAGGGGCAGGCATGGAACAGCCTCAGCAGTGTTCTCCTGGGTAAAACAGGTCCTGTAGTTTGCCCCAATGAGAGAACAGGTAGTAAGCTACACTCTGGATGGAGAGACCACTGCGTGGATGTCTGGCCTAAGCGGCTGAGAGCATCACACACACCGCCAGTTGGTTACGACTCCTGCCACGTGGATGGCTAGGAGATCTGCCTCAGTCGGCTGACTAGGTCCAGATCCGAGCGCCTCCTTGCATAGCAGGCAGGGGTGTGTGCCGCCCTGTTTGTTGAGGTTGCACATGGTGCGTGGTATTGTCCGTCTGGACTTGAACCCACTTGACCCGGGCTGAGGAGGCAGCTGACAGAGCCAGTCTGACTGCCCTGAGCTCCAACAGTTGGCCGATGGCATCAGAGGTCTAGGGGTCCACAGCCCTTGAGCTCTGTGGTTCCCCATGTGAGCTCCCCAGCCCATGAGAGAGGCATGTCGATGCGTGCGACCGTGCGGTCTGCTCGGGGCAGACAAACGGATCCTTCCTGCAGATGATCGGGACGGTCCACCACCGAGAGCGTCCACATCCTCTGCGACCGTGACCAGCTGGTCGAAAAAGACTCTGACACTGAGACCACTGGGCGAGCTCCCCACTGGAGGGGCATGTGCAGTCTGGCCCAGTGGACCACCGCGATGCCGCCGCCATGTGGCCGAGGGCGCAGGAAGTCGGGCAGGGGGCGTGAGTGCCCAAGCAAAAATGATTGGGCAAGGAGGAGAACCTCCGCCCTGTCCGCCGGGAGCGAGCTTTGGCTTGATGAGTCGAGGCTCTGCTTACGATGAAGCTCATCACCTGAGAAGATCTGAGTTTCCGATTTGGCCTCGTTGATCAGAAGGCCCAAGTGTGAGCAGGTTGGGAGGGTCAGGTCCTGGACCTCTCCACCTCCTGAAGGGAGGATCTGCCAGGCCAATCGTCCAGGTGAGGTCATCTGAACCCCCTGGCGCGAAGATGGGCTGCCACCACTGCAATGCATTTGGTGAAAACCCTTGGGGCCGATGACAGGCTGAGCGGCATGGCTCTGAACTGTACAGGGTCGCCTTCGACCCTGGCCGGAGGAACCGCTGATGAGGCGGATGGATAGGGACGTGGAAAAAGCGTCCTGAAGGTCCGTGTGCAGAACCACATGTTTTTGCTCAGGGATGGTATGATCTGATTTGGGTTACCATCCGAAAGGTGCGAGACCTGAGATACCGATTCAGGTCGTGCAGATCTAGACTGGGGCGCCAACCCCCCGTCCGTTTTGGCACCAGAAAATACCTGGAGACAAAGCCTGGGTCTGAAGGAGGATCCGTCACTTGGGCCACCACCTCTTTGAGGAGGAGTAGCGCAATGTCGTCTCGGAGGACAGACTGGGCGACTGAGATCCGCTCCTCTCGTGAGGCATGGGCTCGGCTGGGCGGGTGCTGCTCGAATTCTAAGGGCAGACCCTGCCTGACCACTGTAGACCCATCTGTCCGTGGTGATGCGGACCAGGGCGGAAGCGAAGTGGTCGGGCCGGGCCCCATGGGAGGACCCAGAGCTGAGGTGATGGAGTGCGGGAGGACACCCGGCCCGTCACTGGGCAGGCTTAGAGGAGGAGAGGCACCTGGACCAGCGCCTCGGCCTCCCTTTGCGTGGCTGCTGGGGACCTTTCTTGGGCCTAGGGGCGCCAGGCCTGGAGCCTGTGCTGTTGTTGACCCCCTGGAAGGTGGTTGTCTGACCGCAGGAAGGACTGGTGAAAAGCTTCTTCCTGCGCTTCTGCTGGTTCTTGCTTGAAGACCCTTAGCAGATGTAGCATCTAAGGTGGCATTAGATTGCTCGATGCATTGCAGGTGACCTGCCACTCCTGGCGAAGAGGTGGGGTGCCAAGAAGGGCACATCAGCCAGCTTGCTGGTATCCCGGGAAGGCGGATAACCTCCAGCCAAGCCCTGCGGCAGTGGATACGCTGCAGCTAGTGAGCGGGCACAGGAATCGTCACCCGTCCAGAGCAGTCTGGGTTGTTGTTTAGACAGCCCTGCCCTGGTCTGACCTGCTTGACCGTGGTCTGCATGTCAGCTGGGAGGTGGGGAAGAACTCGTCCAGCGGCCCCAAGAGGCGTGGGAAAGTGTGCCATAATGCCTTCCAGCTTGCCACAGCGAAGGCCCAAAGATGATGCAGCATAGACGCACCGGGCTGAGTGGTCAAGTTTGGACTCTTTGTCTGAGGCGGTCAGTATCGGCTGAGCTGCCAGTCCGCCTGAAATACTGAGGCAGTCACAAGGCTTTCACCGAGGGGTGCCTCAGTAAACCTACAAAGACCCTGTGGGCACCGTGTGCTTGCGTGGCATGCGGGCAGATGGAGCTGGGCTGGAGGCTGGGCGCTGCCAGGTTCAAGGCCGGACCCATAATGGCTTGGCGACTGGAAAGAGCCTCCGTGGTATCCCCCTCTAGGATATCCGTGAGGGATATTCTGCCTTTCTGGACAGGCTGTAGGGCCATCCCGTCAGATTGAAATGGGCCGGATGCCCTGGAAGGAGGAAGGCCCTTCTTCAAGCCTGATGCTGGCTCATCCAAGGAGTGAGGCCAGTGTTAGCCGGATTGGAGGTCCCGATATAAAGGCTGCCCACCTAGTCCCCTTACGATATACCTAGGGCGATCCCAGGGGTAACCGTAATTGACAGTCTGTGGGAGGACCCGAAGACTGCGAGCCTCTTTGGAGGAATCCTCCGAGGGGCAACTTAGGTGGAGGTTCCACCAAAATAGGTGGGAACCTGGGAAACCCGGTTTTGTGGAGGCACACACCACAGCCCCGAAGAGCCCGGCACGGAGCAATGCGGTGTCTGAGGCGGCCGAAGAGGTTGAGGCCAGGAATAGCCGGGACCCCGAGGGGCCGACTTCTGACCTGCTGCTTGGGAATTGCTGCCACATGAGATCCTCGCAGCATCGGCAGTTTTATTGAAGCCTCTCCTAAATCGGGGAGGAAGAGGAGCAGTGGCCCGGTGCCTCTTCTAAGGGACTGCTTGTGTCCTTTTTGGGTTGATCGGGCCGAGGGACTTACTCCTGATCGAGACCGACAGCGTCGCTTTGTCGATCGGGAAGACTGGCTGCGGTGAAAGCTTGAGGCTCCGGTTCTTTCCTCGATCGGAGGCCCATGAAGCGGGTCTCCCGTCGAGAAAGAGAGAGAATCGGTGTTCTCTCCGAGGAATCATCGACAGGAGTCGGTGACAACGGCTCGATCGGGTCGAGGATAATCTCGGCCGGATCAGCCGACTCCTCTGCTTCTACACCCGGTACAGACGGGAGGTCTGAAAACCCAGCGGCCGAGGAGGCAATTTGGGCGAGTGAAACTTGGACCCGCTCTGATCCCAGGGCGTCTTCTTCGACTCGAAGAAGATTTGGGATCCTTTTTCTCTGAGCAGAAGAGTGCGAGGCCAAGTGGGCCTCACCCTTGGTAGGAGAGAGACTGGCACAATCCGAAAGGATCCTGAAAAGGAAGAGCCCAGGTTGAGCACCGCGAAGAAACCTCGGTTAGCGAGCTTGGCGGCTTCTTCTCGAAAGCTCGCCATGCGCCGAGCTGCTCGGGCGGATCCCGCAGCCACGGAAACCGCCCACCTGGCCTCCTTGGATTTTACCGGTGGGTTGTGGAGCTCCGGTCTACCCAGCTTCAGGCGCGCCTGACGATCTTCCAGGACGTTGGGTTGGAAGGAAGCGCAAATGGAGCACTGCGAGGTATCGTGAATCGAACTGAGGCAGTAAACGCACGAGAGGTGGGGATCGGTGCGCGACATTTTCTGTCTGCAAGGACACCGGCGAAACCCGGGGGATGACTTGTCATCCATGTCCGAATCAGAGCCGTAAACTCTAACGAGTTTAGGCGAAGATGCGGTGAAAACGTCGAAACGAATCCAGGGCCTCAACACTGCAGAAAGCACGAGGGAACCTGAATCTTCCAGCGGAAAGGAAGATCTGGCGTCATGGGGCGCAGCCGAGGTATTTACCACCCGGGTGGGTGGGAGGAGCCAGCTTGAAGACTTCCGGCAAGATTTAAAGGGGAAAGGGACAATGCCAGACAGTGTGGATGAACAACATATCCACGCTCCTAGAAGTCTTTTTCTTCACTTTTGGTTCCCTGCACCAGTCTCAGCTCCTTGGATGCCTCCACCACCCCATCCAGTCTGGTAACCTCCCTAGACTTCTCCATGCACGTATCCTTATCTTCACCTCTAACCAATTTACTGTACTTTTAAAATGCTGCCTTCTTGGCCCTCACCCCTTCCATAACCTCCTGTGTTAACCAACTGGGTTTCTTTGTCCTCTCCTTCTTGCTTTTCTTCCTAGTGCAAGACTCCGTAGCCTCTGCCAGCCCTTTCTTTATGATGTCCCATTTCTGGTCTACATCCATGTGTGGTTGCATACCTGCTAGGTGCCTGCCCCAAATTTCCCTTATCTTCTTAAAGTCTGCCCCCTTAAACTCAATCACCCTTGTACCCATGCCCCATTTCCCTCCCAATGTTGAGCGTGAACTACACTGAATAATGGTCACTCCCAGATTCCTTACAGCTTTCTCCATTATGCAGTACAAGGTTCAGAGTCCTTTCGGCCCCTGGGCCAGCTGTGACAGGAAACTGTCTTGAAATGCTTCTAACAGGACCCCCTCCTTTACGCTCGTGGTGGATGGGGTGCCCCACTCCACCCCTGGTAGGTTGAAGTCCCCCACCACCACTGTGCTCCCCCTCCTGCAGACCCTCCTTATTTGTTCAACTAATTCCCTATCCAGGTCACTTCCCTGAGCTGGTGGCCTGTACACCACCCCCATCCTCAGTGTACTGTTCTTTGCATCTTGGAACTGAATCCATAGTGCTTCTGTCCTCCCCTCCCCACCTTCCTCCCATATGCAGTTTATCCCCTCCCTTACACAGATCGACACTCCCTCCTCCATTCCCCTTATCCCTATCTTTTCTGAATAACCTGAACCCTGAGATCATCATATCCCAGTCCTGGTACTGGGTGGCCCACGTTTCCGTGATGGCTGCAATGTCCGCCCCTTCCCCTGTCAGGAAAGCCTGTAACTCCGCTGTTCTATTCCTTAGGCTTCTTGCATTCGGTGAGACCACCCTCCAGCCTGTCCCCTCCCTTTTCCTACTTCTGTTCTTCCCCTCCTTTATCCCTCCATGTGCTGCTTCACCACTGCCTTTACCCATAACTAGGGGTGGGGAGTTCACTAGGCTCTCCTTTCTGGACTATTTTCTTATCAGTGGTCCCCTAGCCACCCCCACCCCCCAATTTAAATCCACCTTTGTTGATATATAACCCTCTATTCCATGTTTTAGTACTCCCTTCCCTTCCCTGCTCAAATATAACCTGTCCCCTGCATATAGGTCACTATTGCCCCAGGTCCTGCCCCAGTCTGACACTGATCCATA
This sequence comes from Neoceratodus forsteri, assembly GCA_016271365.2. Lineage (NCBI taxonomy): Eukaryota > Metazoa > Chordata > Ceratodontiformes > Ceratodontidae > Neoceratodus > Neoceratodus forsteri. Next base: position 116,768,462 of record JADMNL010000025.1, read on the forward strand.
CTCCCTGGTACGGCACCAATCCCATAGCCACTCACTGACTTCCTCTATCCTTTTTTTCCTCACTGTACTTGCACATGGTACCGGGAGTACTTCAGAGAATGCCACCAACCCCCCCATATCCTCACACTGCCTACCCAAATCCTTGAACCTCCACTTTACCATCTCTACTGTCTCCCCCGCCAAGTCATTTGTACCTATGTGCATCACTATGTGAGGTTTCTTCCTCCCCTTCCGTACGCACTTGAGAAGTGCCTGCCCCGCTCTTCCTGTGGTCAATCCCGCAATAGCCTCGACCCAGATATGACTGTCTTTCTTCCCTTCTGCCCCATCTTACCCCTTTCAGTTTAGAATCCCCCTTCTTCGTGTCCTGTACCCCCCTCCTCCTGTTTTCCCATGTCCACGTTTCCAGAGTCCACACTACCCTGCTCTTTATTACCTCTATCTGCACCATTTGTGGCTCCTACATCTTCCCCCCTGTTTCCGCCTCTCCCTCCGGCTCTACTCTGCTCTTCCCCTTCCCCTTCTTTTTTTCCCAGCATGACTCCTGGGCCTTCATTACCCTTCTCCTCTCCTCACCAATTTCCGACAACTCCACAACCACCTCCGATGCCAACACTGAAAACCTATTACTTGCTACCCCTGCAGTGGTGCCCATCTCCTCCTTCCCCCTGCCCTGAGCCTTCCCTCCACTTACTGCCCCTCTGCTCTCCTTACCCCATCCCACCTCCTTATATCCTCACAGGATTTAGCCCTGCTGTTTCTTCTCTGCTTCTCCCAGCTACTCCTCTCCAAGGTCCCTCCTGCCCCAGTCCCCCCTCACCAGCTCCCTCCAGAGCCCCTGTACCTCCTCTTCCAGTCTGCTCAGCCTGTAACAAATTGGACAACCCCCAGTTTCCATAGTATATTCATCCGAACAGCCGCCCCACAACCATTGCACCCCACTATCCTCCCTGTAGCTGACACCCTTACTCCATGGTGCCTCCCATTCCATCCCCTATTCCGATGTCTCCAGCCACCCTTATTCAAGCCACTCCACCCCCCAGTGCAATCCCCCCATAATGCCCCATTTTCCTTCCCTCCATTATTCACACTTAACTTAAACGTAGCCTCAATTTCTTATCACACAGTCTGTATAGCAATAGCTGGATACCATACATGACCCTACTAGCTTGTTTCCGAGTCCTTTTTAACCCCGTTGGTCCCTAGCTTGCTAGCTTAGTAACTCTAGTTAACATATTTATACATGTCCTTGTCAGTCTGAACTTTAAACTTTTAATTTTAAATATGCAGTTACCCTTCCCCTTAACCCAAACCTGTCAGTATGACTTTCAAACTTGCAACTTTAAAACATTTAAACCTTAAAATTCAACTAGTAAAAGCTTGAGTGTCTGAACTTTTCACCACCTATTAGCTTTAAAACCCTTAGAAGACTGTGGACGTATATATATGTCTAGAATCTACATACGTTCACAAATGTTCAGTTCTCAAAGGGTTAAGAGTTAGCTCATATGGGAAGTTTGCAGCTCCCCAAGCTCCTCCCTCACAGCCTTCAAACCCACGCCCCAGTGACTTTTCAGTATTTAAGAAAGCCTGGTGAAGGGGTGGGTGGGGCTTTTTTCAATCCCTCCAACTACAGGAAGATTTCAGCTAAATTCAAAAACTTCCAGCAAAACTTACAAAAAAATCTCAGAGATAAATACTCTCTCAAAGACAAACTCACAACATATTGAAACTCCACTATTACCTCTACCCACAGCGTGTAGAATTAACAGACAAACTGCCTCAGTGAGCATTTAAAGAGATATTAAACTAAAATGCAAACAACTTAATTGGCTACTGTTACTGGACAAAGAACTCCCCCAGCAACAGTTCCCAGACAATCCAGCCATAGGAAGATTTCAGCTAAATTCAAAAACCTCCAACAAAACTTAAAAAAATCTCAGAGATAAATACACTCTCAAAGACAAACTCACAACATATTGAAAAACCACTATTACCTCTACCCACAGCATGTAGAATTAACTGACAAATTACTTCAGTGAACATTTAAAAAGAGATTAAACTAAAATGCAAACAAACTTGATTGGCTGCTCTGTTACTGGACAAAGAACCCTTCCCCCAGCAACAGTCCTCAGACAATCCAGCCACAGGAAGATTTCAGCTAAATTCAAAAACCTCCAGCAAAACTTACAAAAAATCTCAGAGATAAACTCTCAAAGACAAACTCACCACATATTCAAACTCCACTATTACCTCTACCCACAGCAAGTAGAATTAACAGACAAACTGCCTCAGTGAGTATTTAAAGAGAGATTAAACTAAAATCCAGGGAAGGAATGCTAAAAGGGGAGTCAGATTTCGAGGAAGAATCCGATGAAGAGTATGACTCTTCTGAGGAGGAGGAGGAGGAATCTGACCTCCTATGGTGCTTCTTCTTCTTCTTCTTATGCACACTTGGTGAGCGGGAAGGAGTCTTGGAAGGAGACCTCGGCTGCCTTTCTTTGGACCGCCCCCTATGTGGGGCAGGGCTTTTCTCCTTAGATGGAGGACTAGGAGCCTGCGGTGGAGGTTGGTCTGTGGGAGGCACCTTAGTGGGGACTACATCCTTCTGGATTGTCTCCCACAATAGGAGAACAGATCCTTGACTTCGGATATCCGCAGACCCGAGGTTTGGCCCGTCACTGGCTGAGATGCTTGGGCATCTCCTGTGTTTTTTGGACTGTGATCTGATGCACCCGTCATCTGGTCCTCAGGTGTTGTCCACTCATGTATGAGGTCTGCATCCTCTAGACCGTCTGACATTGGGTCGTCGCTCAGATGTCTGACCTTGGTGTCAGTGTCTTCTTCGTACGTCCGTCGGGATGGACCGACCTCCGGTATGGTGGCATTGTCGTTGGGTGTGGACCTTGCCGTTGGTCTGTGGTCCTCTTAACAGATGTTTGGTCTGATGTCCATTTGGGATCTGTGGTCCTCTTAATGGACGTCTGGTTTGTGGTCCATTTAGCAGACATCTTCAAGGATGTAAGACTTCTGGGGGGGGCAGAGAGGCCAATCTAGACTAGTTGGAGCCCCGGCGCCGGTCCAGGGAGTCAAAGCCTGCTACTAAGGTTGACTTGGAGAGTGCTTTGACTGGGTGGTTTGTAGAGGAAAATCAGCCTACATAGCTCAAGACCGCTAGGGGTGGAGTGAACTTCTAAATGGATCTTCGAGGTTAGAGTGTGGTCTCTAAAACTGGAACCACCCGATGTCTGGACCGCGGCTGGAGGTTTTGGGGCCTTAGAATGAGACAGAGATCTGGTAGAGCAGCTGGCCGAGTCCGAACTCCCCCTGGAGTTGGATATTCTAGACTTGGATGGACAGCGCTCTTTCTCCTCTTCCCTGGAGGAGGTACTTTTCTGCATAGCTGCTAATTTTTGTTCGAGGAGGAAGGTCTCCAAAACTTTCTGGCAGTGGCTCCTCGTTCTACTATTGAAATTTCAACAAACAGGACAGGCCTTAGTGTTGTGCTCTGGGCCCAGGCACTGCACAAAGGCTGTGTGGCAGCCCCTAAATGGGATCTGTCTGCTGCAGGCACACTTGGACGAGTGCCTTTCACGGAGGGACGTTGGGGAAGACGTATATGCAGAAAGAAATAAATGGGAAAAATTAACGACTATCGAAAAATAAAAAAGAAATACTTAAGTGATGCCATTGATCAGTTGCTGAAAGCGTCTGTGGAGCCGATGCTTCAATTCGATGGGGAGGAAAAGAACTGAGGGATGTTGGGGAACCGCTCCTTTTATGATGTAAGAGATGTCAGGGGCGGGGGCCGGCGTCGGGGGGGGGGGGAGGTGGTCTCCCGCTGTATGTAGCTAGCTAGAAGTTTTCTGTGGGGTACTGCTGCCTGATGGCTTCAGTCCTAATGGTGTAGCCTGCTGCAAGAGCTGTATCTCGAAGTAAGATCATTACTTCTAATGACTTTTATGTCTGATTTAAAAGAAAAATGTATTATCAATAGTTTAACACTAGTGGTTTGTTTTAATTTTTTTTTCGAACTTTGTTTATGTTCCCCTGGTGCAGGCCGGAACTTCCTTCCACCCTATGCCAAGCGCACTTGTGTTGTCCTGCCTGAAGTCCTGCCACTCAGCCTACCGGAGCCATTGGCCTGCCCACCGCTGTGCTGCTCCCCTGGCTTACCCCACAGGGCTGGGTATACCTACCTCTTGGCATTTCTTCCCTGCAGACATCTGGCCACCTGTGGCTGGGGGGGTTGAAGACTGATGGCATCTCAAGAGGTTGGCGGCTTGGATCCGGTGTCAGACGTGGTGCGCAGGCTGGGGCTTTATCCTCCCAGACCCCCACCTCAATTTTCCTGTTTTCTTCCCAAGACCCTACCCCAAGGATGCCGGTGTGAAGGATGGAAGTTCTGGCTGTAGATGTGTCGAAGTATGTCTTAGTCAAGCGCCTAGCGGCATCCTCCCCTCCCCACACATTGCTGATATCATATTGCTGCCCATGCATCCACCGGCAGTGAGAATGGGGCAATGTAACAGTTCTCCTTCCTCTGAGGAGAGAGTCCTATGGGATGTTCGAACCCCCGGCCGGCCCAGACAACCCAGGTCTGTTCCTGAACCCGGATTGCCAGTGTCGTGGGTGGCAGCGCTACTGCCAAGCTGACGCGCTGGCTCCAACATGAGTGGTTTGTTAATGGACAGTTGTAAATGAATCCAGGAATCCAAATTATGTAGTATCTTTATTAATTCTCACTAAAATATGTAGTCAGACTCGTCACTTCTTGCTAAACTGGGGATAAAGTGTGCACACAACAGAAAGGTCAGCCACCTTGAACTGGTAGGTAGACTGTGCCTAGACCTGTTTCAGCATTCGGTTAAACTGACAGCTGACACAGGCCAAGCCTCACTGGAGGTCAGAAATACCAAAGTATTAACTCGGTTACTGAGCCGTCTCAAACAGAAGCCTGCCTGTTACTGTGAACTGCATGCAGTGCATCATTATTTTAGCAGTAGCTTTGTTAAAATGTAAGCTCACCTGTCACTTGACATTAGCAACTTTTCCCCTTCCTGATGTGACGACTTCCTAGTGGCAATATTTTCTGAAAGGAATTAAACTGTTTAGTTAAAAAAAATACAAAAACAAAGAAATGTTTAATGACTGTTCGTTAGAACTGCAAATATATTGTCACAGTTTATTTATTTATTAAGATTTCGGATAACACCTTTGAGCCAGGGCTCATTTACAAAGGTTCCACATCAGGAAAACAGGACAAATAGAGAACAAAAATATAACATACAGTAAATAACAAGGAGCCGTCATTGACATTATCAAGTAATTGCTTGTGACTAGTTAAACAGCAGGACAAGACACCAGGCAGTTGTATATCATGTACCTAGTGAAACTGCTAGAGAGGTAGCGGTAGAGGCATCGTTGGTTAAAGAAAAGTAGAGGAGTGGGGTGAAGGCAGCTCAGGAAGCATTGCCAATAAAAGAGGGGGAAGATAGGGAGTAGAGGGGTGGTTGTGGGAAGAGAGAGGTGGGCAAGGCGGGAAGGACACCAGGGAAGGTAGCGGAGGAAGTGGGAGGATTGTGGTGGATGGGGCAAGGTGAGGAAGGGGTGGTGGTGGTGTGATGCAAGAAGCTTGGTATAGGACTAGCGGGAAAGATGTGGGGAGGGTAAGGTAATAAGTGAAAAGCACGGTAGGAAAAGGATAGATAGTGGGGCAGGATAAGACTGGGGTCACACAAAACAGGGGCTGTGGGATAGTGCAGGCAGGGAGGGGGAGAGGAAGAAGTCTTAGTGGTGGAGACAAGGGGAGAATACATCTGGAATCAAGTTAAGTCAAGCAGTCGCATGAGGCACTGGCCACCAGGTGCTGGCAGAGTACGCGCTTAAAAGTGCTAAGTGAAGCAATGTTTGTGATTTCTGATTGAAGGGAGCTGAACCAGTGAGAGACTCTAACCTTGTATGATTGTTGACCTTGGGACGTCCGGCAGCGGGGTACAGTAAACATAAAACACTCTGAACTTCTGGTTTGGCGGGAGACACAGTAGGGGGTCAGTATGGACTGGATCCCAGGGGGCATGAGACCTACTGCAGTCTTCTTTGCTAAGATACAGGTCTGGTACCTTAGTCTGCTTGTTAGCTGGAGCCAATTTGTCTGCTCGTAAATATCACATGTGTGGGAAAAGCAGGAGGATGTGGTGAGGAGACAGCAGGCCTTGTTAAGGGCTAGGGTTATGCGTCGGAGTGCAGTGTTGGTAGCTGATCCATAGATCACCAGACCATAGTCAATAACTGCGATAACAGAGCTCTGTATAGCAAGATTTAGGGCTTCATCAGTAAGGCAGTGCTTATGCTTATAAAGGAGCCCAGTGCATGTATTCACAGCTTTGGCAATGTTATCAATATGTTTGGTGTATGCGAGAGTGCAGTCAAGGTTCACACCCACATATTTAAAAAGATACACCTGTTCAAGTGTTATGCCGACACTGTTGTTGATTGTTAGTTCTCTGTCTTTATGTTTGCTGTGGGATCCATGGAACAACATTGTTTTAGTTTTTTTATAGTTTAGGATGAGTTTGTATGATTTCAACCAAGTCTCATCTTCCTCGAAACTAGTCTGCAGCTGAAACTGTAGGTGGAAGGGATCAGAGTTGCTGGTGTAGATTACTGCGTCATCCGCGTACAGTAGGATTCTTTCATGGCAGGAGGCTGGAAAGCTTGTTTAAAAATATGCTGAAAAGCAATGGACCAGAGATAGATCCTTGAGGGACTCCAGAGCGGACCAGTAGGGAGGTAAATAAAGACTCACCAATTCTGACTTGGGTGTGGTCACTGAGGTAGCTTTGAAACCAGTGGGTGGTATCTGTTGACAGCCCTAGTAGAGATAGTTGTTCGATCAGCAGGGTGCGGTTTACAGTGTCAAATGCCTTTGTCAGGTCTATGAATATGGCACTGACCGGTTGTCCGAGATCAAGAGCGTTGTGGATGTAGGAGGTGAAATCAAGGAGAGCAGAGGTGGTGCTGTGCCCATTCCGAAAACCGTGCTGGTGGGGACATAGCAGGCTGTATTGTTCCAGGTGCTCAACAAGCTGGTCAGCTACTATCCGTTCCAAAGGTTTGGGAAGGGGAGAGAGGAAGGATGGAGATTGGCCTGTAGTTGCTGGGAAGAGTCAGTGCCAAAGTAAGTCAGGTTACCTCGGCACACGCTAGCTATCTAGCACTCAGATCATGTAAAGTAAAAGTAATTATCATACACGCATGTACATACATGTGTACACACACACACACACACACACACGCATACTGACTGGCATGTGGCATAAAAGTTCTTAAAGCATTCTGGTTCTGACATGGCGGAAGGGTACAAAATACTGAAAACATCCAAGGCTTGCTCAGAGTAATGGAACACACCAGGAAATAAAAACTACGTACTTACCATTGATTCACACTACCAGGTCTGAATTAGAGGTACTAGAACCCCATGGGAGCCAGAACATTTCAGAGGTCTGGTGCCGAGGTAACCTGGCTTACTTTGGCACCGGCTGTCAACTGCCTCAGTACCTTTAGCATAACCTAATAAACAGCTATGCACTTAACCTATGGGCATAAGATAGCCCTGGTGGCCCGCATAAGAAAGGGCACCAAATCCAGCAACACAGTGTCTTCACAGCCCAAGTCAAACAAAAAGGGGTGAAGCTCAACACAACATACTGGAGTGAATCCCAGGGAATGACGAAGATATTCCTAGAAGATCAGAGTACATAATTTTCGTATCTTCCAGGAATTAGTCTTCAGCATCGATTCTCACTAGTGGGTGAGAGTACCAAGCTCAGAAAAAGTCCCCTGGACTAAGGTGGTAGGAGTGGAGGGCTCACTCAGGATAGTAATCCATTGAAGACTGTCCTGCCAAAGGTGGCATACTGCCTGGCATGGACAGCCAGGGCACGGTGCTTCGTAAAAGTGTGCACTGTGCTCCAAGTTGCAGCCCTACAAATACTTCTGCCAGGGACATGGCAACCGCTCTGATTGAGTGGACATGTACACTTGCCCTCCAATTTAACTTGAGCCATGGCACAGCAGTGGCAAAGGCAATTAACAAACCAAGCAGAAATACACTTGACTGTAAGAAAAAATTACTCACCTTAGTAATTATGTTTCTTCTATTGGAGTCTTGCTATATTCTGACTAATGCAATTAGCCCCAGCCTTTAAACTGCCCCGGAGAACAAAGGGTTAAACTTTCTATGCGGAGCATAGAATGCTGAGCTCGAGCTCAGTTGATGTCTCTGTTTCCCTTTGAAATCTAACAGTCAGATTCTTACGCGCAAAAACTCACTAGCTATCCTATGTGGAAATTGTAAAATTTTTACTGGCCAACTGGCAACAAAAAGTTTTGGATTCCCAAAGGAAGACTCAAGTCAGGAAACCCAAAACAGAAAACCAATTCAAATAAGAATAACAACAAAATAAACACCCAAACAAAAAAGCAAAGGTTGTAAAGGAGCACCCCTGAGGTGCAACACTGCGCCTGCCCACCCACTTCCCAAAAATCAGGTTCTGAGAGGGGAGGCAGGGGAAGGTCAGAATACAGCAAAACTCCAATAGAAGAAACATAATTACTAAGGTGAGTAATTTTTTCTTCAAACAACATGAAGTCTTGCTGTATTCTGACTAATGCAGATTACCAAGCAGTGCCTCCATGGAGGAGGGACAGAACCTACTTTGGGAAAAGGCTCTGAAGTACTGCTGTGCCAAACCGAGCATCACTCCTAGCCTGGATATTCAGAGAGTAATGCTTGGTAAAGGTATGGACTGTTTTCCAGGAGGCTGCTTGACAAATTTCTGAGAGAGGAATATCCCTGGCAGCAGCCAGGGAAGCAGGTGTACCTCTTATAGAGTGAGCCCTCAGGCCTGAGGGTGGAATCTTTCCCAGTTTCTCATAGCAGAATTGTATACAAGATACAATCCATCTGGCAATAGTTCTCTTGGTGGCAGGTTTGCCCTTTCCCACTTCTCCATAAGTGAGGAACAACTGGAGGGACTCAAACCTGTGACCCTTGGTACGCTCTATGTAGTAGCTAAGGGCTCTTTCAACATCTAAACTGTGTAGCCTCCTCTCTGCTGAGGAAGAATGATCAGTGAAGAAAACAGGAAGAGACATAGACTGATTCAAGTGGAAATCTGAAACCACTTTGGGCAAGAACCTTCTATTGGTTCTAAGGACCACTTAATCCCTGTGAAAGGAGATAAAATCAGGTTCCACTGACAGGGCTTGCAATTCACTGATATGTCTGGCAGAGGTAATGGCAACCAAAAACACAGTTTTCCAAGTCAAGTACTTAAGCTCTGCTGAGGACATAGGCTCAAAAGGAGGTTGCATAAGTTGAGCAATGCAAACATTTAAATCCCAGGCAGAGGCAGGGTCTCTAAAGAGAGGATTGGTATGAAGCAATCCTTTAAAAAATTTACAGAATACAGGATGAGATGATAGTGAGGAAGCCTTCCCCACTGACAGAAAAGCAGAAACAGCTGACAAGTGTACCTTGAGAGTAGCTGGTCTGAGGCCCAGGCCATTAAGATGGACCATATAATCCAGAACTGTAGGCAATTCAGCAGTATCTGGAGAAATATGCTTCTTGGAACACCAAATGCTGAATCTCTTTCATTTAGAATTATAAGTCTTTCTGGTGGAGGGCTTTTGAAAAGCTTTGAGAATATCCAGAACCCTCTGAGATAGATGCAAATCTGCAAACTTTACAAGAGCCATGCCTTGAGATTGAGAGACTGAAGATTGGGGTACCAAATCCTCCCCTGAGAAGAGGTTAACAGGTTGTAATTCCTGGGAAGAGACAGGGGAAGATGGACTGCTAGGGACAGCAACAGGGGGTACCAGGGCTATCTGGCCCAGTCTAGAGCAATCAGAATCACTTTGCAAGGTTGTGACCTTATCTTGACTACAACTTTGAACCGAAGAGGGAAGAGAGGGAAGGCATACAGAAATTTCCCTTCCCAGTTCAGAATCAGAGCATCCAGGGGGACTAAGCCCAAGACTGGGGGTCTGCAACAAAAGAGAGGAAGTTGGTGATTGTCTGGGGCTGCAAAAAGATCTATCTCTGGAGTGCCCCACCTTGAAAAAATCACCTTCAATACCAGAGGGTCCAGGGACCATTCGTGATGGCCCTGTGAGATCCTGCTCAGTGCATCTGCTAGCACATTGTCCTTCCCTGGAAGGTGAACTGCTATCAGAGAGGTTTGCAGGGAATAAGCCAGGACCACAACTTCATAGCTTCTGTGCACAAGGCCATAGACCGAGTGCCTCCCTGCTTGTTGATATACCACATGGTGATGGTGTTGTCTGTTTTGACCTGAACCACCGTGTTCTGTACTGACTAAGAGAAAGCTTGCAGGGCCAGAAAAACTGCCCTGAGTTCTAGGAGATTGATATGGAGAAGGGATTCCTGAGGGGACCACAATCCCTGGGCAGTGAGGGCCCCAAGATGGGCTCCAGAGCCCAGAAGGGAAGCATCCGTGGTAAGGACCACTGAATGAGACTGAGTGGCAAATGGGACCCCTTGCCTTAAATTGTCCTGATCCTGCCACCACTGAAGGGCTTGGATCAAGGTCAGAGTCACTGGGATCAGTTTGGTGAGGGAATCTTTCCTCTGAGACCAAAAAGCCCACAGATGGAACTGACTATCCCTCATTTGGAACCTTGCTCCTTGGACCGCTGCCATGTGGTCCAAGAGCTGAAGGAAATGTCTTGCTGGTCGAGATACCAGAAGGCTGAAGAAAGAGGCTAGTTCTATAAGAACTCTTGCCCTTTCCAGGGGAAGAAAGGCTCTTGCTTTGACCGTATCCAACTCTGCCCCATAAAGGTAAGAAGCTGGACTGGCTCGAGAACTGACTTGGAAAGGTTGAGAACAAATCTTAGAGAAGTGAGCACTTGCTGGGTCACTTGCAGCTCTGACATGACTTGGTCTGGAGACTGGCCCACTATTAGCCAGTCATCCAGATATGGAAAATTGGAAATCTTTTGCCTCCTTAGAAAGGCAACTACTACTGCCAGGCACTTTGTGAAGACCCTTGGGGCTCAAGTTAGGCCAAAGGGCATTGCTCTGAACTGACAGTGGCCTCAGGGCAACTCGAACCTGAGGTACTTTCTGTGGGAGCACCCGATGGGAATGTAAAAATAGGCATCTTTGAGGTCCAGGGAGGCTAGCCAGATCCCTGGCCTTAGAGAGGGAAGAATTATTCCCAGAGTTACCATCTTGAACTTTGGTTTTAAAAGATGTTTGTTTAGGTATCTTAGGTCTAGGATGGGTTGCCACTCCCCTTTCTTTTTTCGGGTAAAGAAGTACCTGGAGTACAGACTTTTGCCCCAGTGTAGGGTAGGTACTCTCTCTCTATGGCCCTTAAAGCCAGCAGAGATGAAACCTCTGCCTCTAGTGCAAGGGTTTCTGAGAGACCTGCAAGTGGAAAAGATCTGGCTCTCATCTTCGGAAACTTTTTGAAGCTGAGAACCAGTCCCTGGCTTACTACTTCCAGGACCCACTTGTCTCATGTAACAGACATCCAGTCCTGGACGAAGTAAGTCAGCCTGCCCCCTACTGGAATACGAGAGTCGACCCGGGCAGACCCATCAGGGTGTCTGCTTGGCAGGGGCCTTAGGCTGAGGAGTGGATGCAGCCCTGCTCATCCCCCTTCTGCCTCTCCTTCTGAAGAACCCCCTCTGTGAAAAGGGAGAAGAGGCCTGCGCTTGGTAAAAAGGCCTATGAAAAGGCCTGCCCCTGCCCCTAGACTGCTGCCTTTGAGGAGTTGCCTGCCTCTCTTTGGCCTGAGCACTCCTGTAAGTGGTCCTGTACTCATCCATTTTCTTCATGTAATTCTCTGTCTGCTCCCCAAACAGAGAATTACCCACTACAGGAAAATCCATGGCCTTAACCTGGGTATCTTGCGAGAGGCTAGTACATCTGAGCCAAGCCATTCTCCGAAGAGCCACAGATGTAGCCATGACTCTTGACGACACATCATTGGAGTCCACAGCAGCATGATGCCTCAATCCCATCTGCAGCCACTCCTCCAGCTCCTTGGCTAGCTGGGGGGAAGCCTTTTAGCCAGTGCCAGTACAGTGTCCCACCTAGACTTCTGGTACCTGGCTGTATAGGCCATAAAATACGCCTGCCTGAGTCCCAAGGAAGATGCCATGTACTGTTTTTTTGCCATGGCATCAAACTTCCTGGAGTCTTTGTCTGGCGGGTGCGAAGTCAGGGGAATGTCTGCCTTATCACAGGCAGCAGCCTGCACAACCCCAACATTGCTGCATTGCTGATATAAAAACTCCATATCTGAGCCTGAAAGTGTATACCTCTTGTCCATTCTTCTATCAACAGGAGGTATAGAACTGGGAGACGTCAGGATTTTTTGTGTCTGCTTCCCAAAAGATTTGTGGAGGGGAATAGACAGTTTCCTGGACTCTGGGATATCCATCATTTCCACAAAATCAGGCTCCTCTTGATCCTCCATTGCCTCCTTCATAGGAAGCTGGAGGGTCTCAGCCACCTTTCTGCAGAACATAAAGTGGGAAGGGGACTCAGAAAGCCTAGGAGGGGATACACCTGAAGGTCTGTCTGGGGAGATGTCCAGTTCCACAGGCACATCCAGACTTTCACCATCACCATAATCATCTTCAAACTCCCCCTCCTCCTCAAACTCCGGTTCATAAAATTCTTCAGGGGTATAATCGTGAACCGGGGGAACCGACTGAACCCAGCCCCTACCAAAAGGCGCCGGATCGGTCAGAACCAGGCGAAGCGATTCTACAATCCGAATCGCTCTGGCTAGTTCCTCGGCGGTTGGAACATGGGCTTCTGGATGCAAACTGGACAATTTCTCTTTGCATTTTCTTTTTGTCGGAACCGAACCCTTGGGATTGGCTCTCCTTTTGCCTGAAGAAGTATCGCCCTGGTCAGAGGGCGCTCCTTCTGGTTCGGTCGGAACCGAACCGGGCTGGCCATCCGGGTCAGCGGACTTCTCGGCCTCCTTTTCCCTCAGTCTACCTAATCTCTTTTCAAGGGTAGATTTGGGAAAGTTTTTACAAATTTGGCAGTCTGACTCGAGGTGTTCAAACCCTTGACAATAAACACAGGTGGTGTGGGGATCGGCCTTAGCAAAGACCTCCCCACACTTACTGCAGTGTTGAAACCCAGTGGGCCCGTTTTTTTTCTTTTGTTTCTCAGACATGGCCAACCTAACCAACTTACCCTTTTTTTGGCAACCGCCAGGCAAGACTCCCTTATCGGTTCCTAACAGTGTCACGGGTCTTGGAAAATAATGTACCAAACACTTTTTTTTTTTAGAACTGATAAGGACCGGTAACCACACACTAAAGAAAGATTCAAGATCAACAAATGATCGGTTCAGCCAAACTGATCCACACTTTTACAAGTTCCACACAGAAAAACAGTACAAAACCTATCTAGTACTCACGGTACCACAGACAGAGACTGAACCGACTATGCGGAAATAAATTTCGGTTAAAAACCGATGGTAAACCGACACTTCAACCGACTTTCGAACTGAGCTGAAGGAGAAATCTCCGGAGCGACTGTTCAGTGAGGCGGAGTAAAGAATCTGACGGTTAGATTTCAAAGGGAAACAAACAGAGACATCAACCGAGCTCGAGCTCAGCATTCTATGCTCTGCATAGAAAGTTTAACCCTTTGTTCTCCGGGGCAGTTTAAAGGCTGAGGCTAACTGCATTAGTCAGAATACAGCAAGACTTCATGTTGTTTGAACAGGCTTTTCCTTCTGATGAAGATCAAAGGAGACAAAGAGCTGCCTGAACTGTCTGAAGTCCTTAGTTCCGTTCAGATAAAGCCTTAGGGCCCTCTTAATATCCAGCAAGTGAAGAGTACATTCTCCCTCATTTTGGAAGTTAGCAAAGTAGGCAGGCTGGCAGCACTAGTGGACACCACTTTCGGTAGAAACTTGGGGTGTGTATGGAGAACTACCCTGTTCTAATGCAAAACAGTACATGGAGGATGTGAACAGGGCAGAAAAGGAAGAGGAGGCCTGCGCCTGGTAGAAAGGCCTGTGAAAAGGCCTGCCCCTAGCTTGCTGCCTCTGAGGAGTTGCCTGCCTCTCCTTGGCCTGGGCACTCCTATAAGTGATCCTGTACTCATCCATTTTCTTCATGTAATTCTCTGTCTGCTCCCCAAACAGAGAACTACCCACCACAGGGAAATCCATGGCCTTAGCCTGGGTGTCCTTCGAAAGGCTAGTACATCTGAGCCAGGCCATTCTCCGAAGAGCCACAGATGTAGCCATGACTCTTGATGACGCATCACTGGAGTCCACAGCAACAAGAAATTGCACCTTTGATGCCTCAATCCCATCAGCCTGTTTAGCCAGTGAAAGTACAGTGTCCCACCTGGACTTCTGGTACCTGGCTGTACAGGCCACATAATTAGCCTGCCTGAGTCCCAAGGATGATGCCAAGTACTGTTTCTTTGCCATGGCATCTATCTTCCTGGAATCTTTGTCTGGGGGTGTGAAGCCAAGCAGATGTTTGCCTTGTCATAGGCAGCAGCCTGCACTACCCCAACATGGCTGCATTGTTGGTAAAGAAATTCTGTTCCAAGCCTGACAAGGTGTACCACTTGTCCATTCTCTTGTCAACAGTAGGTACAGAGTTGGGAGACCTAAGAATGTGTTGTGTCTGTTTCCCAAATGACCTATGAAGGGGAACAGACAGTCTCTTAGACTCTCGGATGTCCATCATCTCTATGAAGTCAGGCTCCTCTTGATCCTCTACAGCCTCCTCAATAGGAAGCTGGAGGGTTTGAGCCACTTTTCTGTAGAACAGAAAGTGGGGAGTGGACTCAGAAAGCCTAGGAGGGGAAACACCAGAAGGTCTGTCTGGGGAGATGTCCGGTTCCACAGGCACATCCAGACTTTCACCGTCGTAATCATCCTCTTCAAAATCCCCCTCCTCATCAAACTCCGGTTTGTAAAAATCGTCAGGGGAATAATCCTGAACCGGGGGAACCGACCGAACTGAACCCCTGCCAAAAGGCGCCAGATCGGTCGGAACCGGACGAAGCGATTCCACAATCCGAATCGCTTTGGCTATTTCTTCGGCGGTCGGAACATGCAGCTCTGGATCTGAACCAGACGATTCAACCTTTCATTTTCTTTTTGTAGGAACCAATCCCTCAGGATTGGCTCTCCTCTCACCCGAAGAAGTATCGCCCTGGTCAGAGGGTACTCCTTCTGGTTCGGTAGGAACCGAACCGGGCTGGCCTTACGGGTCAGCGGATTTCTCGGCCTCCTCATCCCTAAGTCTACCTAACCTTTTCTCCAGGGTAGACTTAGGGAAATTCTTGCAAATTTGGCAGTCTGAATCGAGGTGGTCAAACCCCAGACAGTAAACACAGGTGGTGTGGGGATCGGCCTTAACAAAGACCTCCCCACACACACTCTGCAGTGTTGAAACCCAGTGGGCCCAGTTTTTTTCTTGGGTTTCTCAGACATGGCCAACCTAACCAACTTACCCTTTATATGGCAACCTCCAGGCAAGACTCCCCTATTGGTTTCTCACCGTGTCATAGGTGATGGAAAAAAAACACTAAAATTACCTTTTTTTTTTTTTAAACCGATACGGACCGGTAACCACATACTAACCTTCACTTTTTCAAGATCTTACTACAAGATCGTTTCACCCGAACTGATCGGAAAAATTTCACAATTTCAACACAACAGCTACTAATCTAAGTACTTACCGTACCACAGACAGAGTCTCGAACTGAAAAGCGGAACGAAAATCGGACTAAAACCAAAACTTTAACTGCCATAGAACCGAGCAGAAGGAGAAATCTCCGGAGCGACTGTTCAGTGAGACGAAGTAAAGAATCTGATGGTTTGGTTTCAAAAGGACACAGAGTTTTCAACCAAGCTCGAGCCCAACGTTCTATGCCTGGCATATAATTTAACCCATCACTCTCCGGGGCAGTTCAAGAGCTGAAGTTAACTGCAAATTGTCAGAATACAGCAAGACTTCATGTTGTTTGAAAAAGGATTCAAAGAGGATTTTGCACACCAGAGAGAAAAATGCTTCCATTTGGCTGTGTACGTTTTTCCAATGGCTGGCTTGCGAGCAGCCAGAAGAATATCTGAAATTCTGCGAGAGACACTGAGCCTGTTCACTTCTATCTCTTCAGGAGCCAAGCATGAAGGTGAAGCGATCTCAGATTGGGATGGACCACAGGCCCCTGAGTCAGAAGGCTCGTCTGAAGGGAAAGCGCTTTCGGAGGGGTTTTCGACACACTGTTGAGTAACGGAAACCATATCTGTCGAGGCCAGAAGGGAGCAATGAGAATCTTTTTGTCCCCCTGGGACTTGAACTTGAGAAGTACCCGCTGAATTTGAGGGAGAGGAGGAAAGGCGTGTAGAAAGTGTTTTGTCTGGCCCGGTGGCACTGAGGGTTGAGGTGCTGGGCGCCACACCTCGTGTCACGCCCGGCGACCTGGGTTGAGAGCGAGCCTGGGTCGTCGGGGTTAACGAGGGAGGGAAGGATTGAGCGTCCGTGGGACAGCTCTCCTCTCCCGGGAGAGAGAGGTGGCATTTGCCCGGTGCTTGGCTGACCTCTGGTGGAGGCCAGAGGAACAGCAAGCACAGGTGTACGTACAAGAGGGCTGGAAGTGGCGGTCGTCAGCGTAACGCCTTGATGTCAGGGCGCCGGCCACTTCCTCAGAAAGAGGTGGAAAAAAAAAACACCACCAGAGCACGGGTAGACGGAGCACCGAGTACCGACCCTAATGGCGACTGCCTGCCTGACCACTGGGGAACCCGACAAGACATTAAAGCAACGGGACGTAGGGGTCCCGTCCCGTACCCGCCTGGGGAGTATAGCCACGGCTCTACGGGGGAACTCCTGGGGCATCAGGTAAGGCAGGTCACGGGGTGGTATCTGGTGTCTCCCGAAGAAGCGTAGCTCTGGGGTGAGAAAGGTGGATAAATAGAAAGTAAAAAAAAAAAAAAAAGTGTTTTGTCCACTGCAGCCTGAACGCATCCTGACAGAAAATGCCAGGCCCTGGATTTCTGGAGCAGAAGAGAGGCATTTTTGTGTTGAGTGGGGATGCAAAAAGGTCCAGGTCTGGAGTTCCCCACTCTGCGAACAGTGAATGAACTACGGTTGAGTCGAGAGACCATTCGTGAGGATCTGTCTCTGTTCTGCTGAGACGGTCTGCCAGTTCATTCTGCAGGTAGACCGCCTGGATCAGAGCTTTGTGCTCCAAGCACCACTCCCACGCTCTCGTAATTTCCCTGCATAAAGGGTAAGAGTGCGCACCGCCCTGCTTGTTGATGTAATACATCACTGCTTTGTTGTCCGTTTGAAGGAGAATGTTCTTGTGACAGAGAATGTCCTTCAAAGCCCAGACTGCATAAAGGACGACTCTCAATTCTAGGACATTTATATGAAGCTGGGACTCATCTAGAGTCCACATACCTTGGGTGTGGAGATCTTGACAGTGGGCTCACCACCCCATCAGTGACGCGTCTGTGGTAATGGAGATCTGGTGATCCAGGGGAGCAAATGGATACCCTTCCAGAAGGTTGTCCTCTTGCGACCACCAGGTGAGCGACCTCTTCAGAGGTTCTGTCACCTTGATGAGAAAGGACTGAAGGTGAGTGGTTGGGGACCACTGAGTACTGAGCATCCATTGAGAGGTTCTCATGTGGAGATGAGCTAGGGGTACAGTGAACACCGAGGATGCCATGAGATCCAGCATCTGTTGCATCGAGATAGTTCGAACCGAGCTGTTCTCTCTGATGTACTGGGCCATCTGTAGGATATCGCTTCTTCTGTCTTCTGGAAGAAAGGCTTTTGCACAAGAGGTGTCCAGAAGAGTTCCTATAAAAAGGAGCTTCTGGGACGGCTGCAACTGCGATTTCTTGAGATTTAGCAGAACTCCCATGGACGTGAGAAAGTCTGAGGCCATGGATACGGCGTCGAGAGTTCCTTGCCTGGAAGGACTTGCTAGAAGCCAGTCGTTCAGATATGGGAACACCTGTATTCCGATCTTTCTGAGGTGCGCTACGAGAATTGCACAACACTTTGTAAAAACTCACGGCGCCGACGATAGCTCCAAGGCACAGGATTCTGAACTGATAATGTTGGCCCAAACCCAGGAACCTTAGGTATTTGTGATATCTTGGGTGAACAGAAATATGCTGGTAAGCATCCTGCATGTCCAGGGAGGCTAACCAGTCGTGCTGATGAAGCAAAGGTAACAGGGTTCCTTGCGATATCATTCTGAACTTCTCCTTGGGAAGAAATCTGTTCAATTTTCTGAGGTCCAAAATGGGGCACATGCCCCGGGTTTTCTTTGGAACTAGAAAGTAATGGGAATAGAACCCCGTGTCCGTTGATCCAGCGGAACTATTTCTACTGCCCTGTTGTTCAGAAGGCCTTGTATCTCGGAGGCGAGAAGTTCTGACTGAAGTACTGACAGCCTGGGCTGTCATTTGGGGGGACAATCCGGAAGGGTCTCTGAAAGATTGAGGGAATACCCCCCCCCCCGGGATTATCCGGAGGACTCATTTGTCTGAAGTTGTGGACTTCCACTGGCTGTAGAATTGAGTCAGATGACCTCCCACCGCTAAAGAGGAGTCCCCCTCGGGCAGCTGAGGTGGGACTTGGGTCAGAAACTCAGAAGGTGGCACTGGGCACTTTGGGCCCTTGTGCTTTCTGTTATGTTTTCTTTTGAGGCTGAGGGGCTTGGTTTTTATTAAAACCTCCCCTGCCTTTGCCTCGAGAGAACTGACGGTTGTGAAACTGGTGCTTATTAACATCCCTCCCCCCAGAAGGGGCGGGAGCAGGTCGAGCCAATTTAATGGCCGATCTGGTCTTTTGTGTGGCCTCTAGAGCTTGTTCTACTTGAGGACCAAACAGATACACACCATCGAAGGGCAGCGCCATGACCTGTTGCTGGGCATCATTTGCGAAGCCTGACGTGTGCAGCCAGGAGTGACAGTGGGTACAAATGCCTGCCGCTGCTCGGGAGGCAGTATTGAAAGTGTCCACTCGAGAGGCAGTATCGAAAGCGTCCATAGCTGCTTTAACCTGTTGGTTGTTGGACTCGATACCCCTGGTTATGGTTTGAAGAAACTCTGAATTAGTGTCCGACTCCGGTGGTGCTTCAATCATTTGTTTGAGTTAATGCCAAAGAATATACTCATATTGAGAGAAATAGCCCTGGTAACTGGTGATACGCATACCAAGGGTGGATGCAACAAAGACTCTCTTACCTAAAGTATCTGTCTTACGAGATTCTTTGTTTATAGGTCGAGTGGTAGTAGTCTGAGGAAGGATGACCTTATCACTCTCTGCCAAGACTACAACAGGGTCCGCAAAGGCTTGAGAGGCCAACATGGGTCGATCCTTGGGAGCAGCATACTTCCCATCTATGGACTTGGCCACAGAAGGAATGAGAGCAGGATTATTCCATACCATTTGAGAAAGCGTCTCAAAGGAGGGCTGTACCGGGGGAGTTAAATCCATAGGGATGTCCGGAACATGAAGGTATTGGAGTCTTAAAAGCTTCCCAGGATCGATATCCATAGTCTGGAGAGAAAGAGTAGAATTCAAATTTTTCAGCAGAGACTTCATAGACAGGTCCTCAACCATAGGCTCTGCAGCAGGATTAGATCCTGTTCCTTCCACATCATCACCCAGCCTAAGGTCTGGGTCGCGCTCAATATCATCTCCTGACAGCCCTGAAGGGACTGTGTGGACAGGAAAGTAGTGAAAATCAGAAGGAAAATAGGAGGGAAAAGGGTTTGGAGTTGAGGAGCCCTGAAGACGTCACACCAAGTCTCAGTGTGGAGGAAGAGCACGGCGCTGCCTGGCCCAGCACAGCACACGGCGCCGACAGAGCCCTCAGCACCGAGGATGGCACCGAAAAGCTGCACGGCACTGAGGGCGGCGCCGACAAGCCCAACGGCGCCAAAAGGCTGCACGGCACCGAGGGCGGTGCCGACAATCCCGATGGCGCAGAGGACGGCACCAACAGACGCATCGACGCTGAGGATGGTGCCAAGTGACCCCTCGATGCCGAAACCAATGCAGGGCCCCAAAAACTAAGATTTGAGGATAAAGAAGGAAAAATACCAGGAGATAGAGGCCTCGGTGTGGCCCCCTGCGCCGCAGCCGTGTGAGGGGGGAAAACACCTGAGCTCGGAGTCGACGGCATCGAAGAAGGCGCTGCACGACTGGGGAGGCCCAACCGCCGTACCGGATCTCCCGAAGGGTCTGAGGGCCCCTGAGAGACCAGACAAAGGCAGCTGGACCAACCTCCGAGCCCACTGCTCCATCAGAGCGGCCCACTGATGAAACTGCTCATCTGAAACCCTACCAGAAGCGGGGAAGGGCTCCGATGTCAAAGAGGTCGGAGACTAGAAACAGAAACCGCTGACTCCGGAGGAGACTGGCAACTGACCCCAATGTCCGACAGTCGACACGCAGACATACTAGAAGGTGACCTCGAGTGATGCCTTCTCTTTCTTGACCTGTGGGTCGAAGAAGAGCTCGAGGTCAAACGGTGCCGAGAGTGCGACGCTTTTTTATGCTTCGGGGACCGCCTCCCTCAGGCACTGGATTGTCCACATCAGACCCCCGGAGAGGGCGGTGGACCAGAACCAGCCTGGCTGACTAAACAGCTTTCATATGAAGTCTCCCTACCATCACCTGACCAGCACAAGGTTGACTCAGTCAATGTAGGCTGAGGCTTCTTTCTTGTAATATAAATAAATTATAGTAAGCAGTACTTGTTCAAGAAATACTACAAAATAAGAAACTGAAAACTATGCTGCTAGTTGGAAGTTTGACTCCTGGCGGGCGAGTGATGTAGTCACTGCAGCGCACTTGATGGCAGGAAAAAAGGAACTGAGGTGGTTGGAGGTTTATAATTGAAATAGTCATTGCAGCAGGAGCCGAGGTTTGTATGCCGCTCCTCGCGGCTCCATTTCTGTCACCAACCCTCTTGCAAAAAAGTTTGCTCCCACTGGGTCCTAGTGCCTCTGGCGTAGCTCCCATCAGTGTGAATGAGTGGTGGAGACTTTATGTCCAGGAAGATCAGTATCAGTTTGGTCTGGCATGACCTCCCTGACACAAGCTCATGCTGCCTGCTGTTCTGCACTATATTATCCTCCCAGTAGGCCACCAAGCTATCTTTAACTATGGACTCCATCAAAGGCAGCCCACCAGAGCAGCAGTAGGGTCTCCGCTCGTGATGCCAATGTCTCAGGTTTGGGAACAGACCCGAGGAGTCATGAGGGTTGGCCAAGACGAGGAGGGTCGAGTGTTCGACGGACTGCTCTCCTCTTCTAGGGGGAGGGTGGGTGAGCATCCGGCGCATGACTGACCTCTGGCAGAGGCTGGAGAGCATCTGCCGAAGCAGCGGGGAGGTGTGCTGGATGGTTGGCACTTTGGCGTAGCCACGCCTCCCATAGGGGCCAAGCATTCAAAAATACTGGCCCTATGAATGACACCCTGCTCCACCGGTCCCGCTCCACCTGCCTGTGGCACTCAGCTGTTGACCAAATTTAGTGTTATGTTGGGTGGCTTGACCCTGCGGCCCTGCACTAGGGGGCAAGCCAGGGAGACATCCCAGTAACGCGGGTAAACCTGGTTCCGAATTACATCGGGGGACACGCCAGCTCAGCGGCCCCGCCCTGGGGGGCAAACCCAGGAGAATTGCCACCCAAGGTAAGTCCTGGGGAGCCAAATGTAGGACCAGAGGTGTGGGGGCTGAGACTACTGGGGGTCCAGCACAAAAAAAAAAAAAAAGCTTACCGAAATGGCGGTAAAACTGGCCTGTAGTTGCCCAGATTCCCCTCCACCGTGGAGTGGTACTATGCTAGCAGGTCTCCAATCTGCTGGCACCATTTCTTACTTCAGTGAGTCATCAAATAATTGGGTGAAGGGTACTGCCAATTATCTTAATACTTGTGGTTGCAGGCCTTCTGCACTTGGTGCCTTATCTACCCCAAGGTTTTCCAGTCCCTTCCTCACCCAGTCTTCCATTATCTCTACCCTGCCCATTTCCTGACCCCCCCCCCCCATGTGGCAGCCTAGATACCACTCTTCAGTATAGGTCTGTCATCCTCTACCGTGCATACTGAGCACAAATAACTGTTCAGTACACTTGCCTTCTGCTCATCATTTTCAACTACCCTCCCATCTCTGCTAGCCTAACTGTCCCTCTCGTTTTCCTTTCTCACCAAAATGTATCTAAATATTCTTTCTTCAATTTTTTATACCCATGGCAATCTAGAGACACTACCTTAGTAAACCGGCACCTGGTGAAGGCCTGGGAATGCGAACTCCTACTTCCGCATGAACAGCACCATAGAACAGACACTCCTGGAAGTCTCCAATAAATGTTCCTTTATTCACATAGAATAAAATCAGAGGTAAACATGAAACACACTCCAATAAAGTGCAGTGCTGCATAAAAGGCTCCCTCATGACAAACTATGCCTATCCCTGGCAATCTGCAGCTTCCTGTCTGCCTTTGCCCTCCTAACTGCCACCCTTGTCTTTTTGAGTCTCATCTGACATTTGTCCATTCTTCCTCCTCCTTGTTCTTCTTGTACCTAGTGAAGGTCCTTCTTTTTGCCTTCACTACATCCCCCCACACCTTTAAAAACCAGATTGGCTTTTTGTGCTCGTCTCTTTTGGCGACCTTCCTTGTACAAGATTCAGTCACCTCCAGATGTGCCCTCTTAATAATCCTACCAAACTGTTCTTCTGCCACCTCACTCTGGTCTACATCTGCCAGTCACTGTCTAACCTGTTCCCGCATCTAGCCGAGATCTGCTTGTTTGAGGTCCAAAACCACTGTCTTCGAGGGGGACCATGGTACCCACTGTCAGTTTAAACCACACAGTGTTGTGGTCAGTGGACACTAAAGGTTCCCTGACTGCCATCTCCACACGATCTCTGAATTGGTGAGTACCAAGTCAAGTATTGGGTCCTGCGGTGTGGGATCCCTGACCAGCTGCACCACCAAACAGTACTGCAACTTATTTAGCAGTGCCTGACTCCTGGTCTCTTTGCTCCAGAAATATCCCAGTAAATATCTGTCCGGTTCAGGTCCACACTAACACTAGATCCCCTTTTGCTACTCCCCTCTTGATTTCCTCCCAAACTCCCTGTCCTCATCTTTCTACACCAGTGGTCTGCAGATCACCCTTACCTAAACGTCTTTCCAACAGCTGATGTCCGCTGCCCCCAGATAGACTCCACTCCCTCTCTCCTTTTTGATGGTCCCATCTTTTGTCACCTCAGTTCCTTCCTTAATATATAGGGCTACTCTCTTTCCTTTACCCTATGCCCCATCTCTCCTAAGCAGGTTGTACCCTGGACATGCCAGATCCCAATCAAGTTTCCCCAATAGCCCATGTCTCAGTGATGGCCACCAAGTCTAACTTGGCCTCTGTCACCACTGCCTGCAGTTCACATTTCTTATTGGCTACATTTCTGGTATTTAGGCAAACCATCCTCTAAGGGTTTTATGTGATAACGGTGACTCCTAATGAACGCTGATCACAAAGAGTGAAACAAAAAACGCCCAACATAAGCAGGGCAACGGACCCCAGGATGACCATCGCAAATGGTGTCGGTCACTTACTGCACCGAAGAAAAAAACACTGTGTCTGTTTTTATGCAGGGGAGGGGAGCCCCCCACACCCCCAAGATAAATATAATCAACTCCGCAGGGGGCGTGGACTTAGAACAAAGGAAAGGAAGAAAAAAACCTTGAAGTGCTATTATTGAGTCGCTCATATAGGGTGCTACCTCCTCCAGGCACCCACCTCTCTCCTTCCTTATGTGAATCCCTTCTAGTGCCATTCTCTCTCTTCTCTGCCCCTCCATTACCCTCTCTGCTTGCTGAAGTATTACTGCCCACTCCTGCTCTCCTTTCTTTCACCTGTCCCCGCCTCCACCACATCGGCTTTCCCCGATACTGGTTTTTTTGTTTTTTTTTTCAGGACAGCCTCTGCTAGGTTCACCATGCACCTACCTCCTACTAAGGGGTTCCCAGCATCAGCCTCCCCTCCTTTAGTTAAAAAGACTTTTTATGTTGATATCAAGTTTCTGCTACAGTGCACTAGTCCACTTCCTCATGAGATGAAGACCATCCCACTTGAATAACCTTCTGTCCCAGAAATTTCCCTAGTTACCCACAGATTCATCTCTCTCTCTCTCTCTCTTCCCAACACCATTTCTTCAACCAGGCATTGAATGCCACGTTTTCCTCCTGCCTCACCCATGCCCCTTTCCTGTCCTATGCAGGCAGCATCTCTGAAAAGGCCAACATGGCTACCTTCCCTTTCAGTTCCCTCCCTTGACTTCGGAAGTTGGATTTTTAACTGAGATCCATTTTATAATTGCAATAAGACACTCCAGGGCATCAGATACTATGGGATTTACCCACTTCCTGAGTGGTTTAATTTACTCAACTTTGCTTCATGCCCCATCACCCAAGGCGTAGGCAAATCCTACAAGGACCTGCAAAACACAAACACAACTCTGCATATTTGGTTACTGAGATCTGGTGCATGCCAGGATGGCTAGCCCCACAGAATACAGTACAGCAAAGTGTATCCACCCATAGCACTTTAAAGCAGCCTAGATCCAGTTCAAATAACATAATGCAAAACTGGCTAACAGTGCATAAATGATTTACATAAAGCTATATAATTATTTGGTGCATTTTGTTAAGTTTGAAATATGTGCACAAAATGTGCCAAATAAGTCTAGACTGCTAATCAACAGAGTAATGGACTTAAAGGTCACCACCCTACAGATCAAGCACTTCACTTGGTGCAGCTTCATCAGGGGTTGGAGCATCTGACCCACACCATGTTGTGCTTGATTATTTATTTGTTTAAGTCTTTGTTTACCACCAGGCAAGTACGCTGATCCAAGGGCCGTTTTCAGGCACGACCCAGCCCACAAACAATGGTACAATTACTATGAGTATTATTCCATGTTACATGGAGAAGGTGAATCTTCTGATTAAAAACTGGGTGAGGCAAGCTAGTCCATTGGTGCAGCAGTATCGCTACTGCTCCTGCCGCCAGCAACCCTAGTTTGGGAACACGCTTCAAGTTGTTGGAGGGCTGGAAGTGGGGGGAGAGCACTGTGGCTCCTACTAACACACTGCCACCTGGAAGACCAAAGGTGGTAGTGCGGTGGGAATGAGAGGGAGGAGCAGTTGCTGGCTGAGTGTTGTGCAGAGACATACAGCAGTGTGTGCAAGGGTGCTTCACACTCCTAGAGTGCCAGTTTCCATGTTGGAGGGGATCAAGGTCAGCTAGAAAATCAAAAACAGAGGAAAAACCTCAGATGACACGATGATGGCAAACCTGGGCCTTGGCTCCAGTAACTCGCCATTACCTCCCCCCACCTGGAGGTCCCTAAATACAGGGGCAAACTGCTTCTTCATGCCCACTCCAATTTGGGAGGGGAAGGGGGCTAAACTGAGTGGTTTAAATTAAGGAAGGGTTGTCAGTACCAGAAGTGCCATAGTGGTGTGCTAGGTAGTAGTTCGGATGGGGTCGACTGGAGATGGGTGTATAAAATATAAATGAAAAAACAAACAAACTGAGGGAGGCATAAAAGTTCATTTATCAGAGAGAAGAGAAAGGGAATAGTAGCATATAAAAATCTTACCTTTAAGGCCTTGTTCTGAAGTGCTCTCAACTTCACTCATGTGATCTTGCCGCTTTTTAGTTAAAGGCTGACTGTCTCGAGTCTTGCTGTCCTGAACACTATCGGAGGACTTTGCTTCCTTTTGACCTAGAGTTGTTTTTTCTTTAGGAGCAGATTCCATGGCACTGTCTGTGGAGTGGTGGCCTATTAGAGTTGCTGCACAGGCAGGCAAGGCACTGTCCAGTAAGGCCTTCTTCCTAGGAGGCCCAACGGCCTCATACTCAGAATCCCCTTCTTCACAAGTTCTTTTTGTACTCTGCTCAGTGTCTGTAAAATTTTGATCACTCTTTAACTGTTCAGTCCCTTCAGCCTGTGAACTGTCTTTGTTTGTTTCAGCTGTACTTGAAAAGGGAGCTTCCCTTCTCGACGCAACAGATTTACCAGCAAGATCTTGAACTCGTTTCGACTCTTGATCCAGACGCAAAGATGCATCCTGTCCCTCTGTGGGTTTTAACAAGCGCTGCTTAAGAAAGTGTTTCTTACTGTGCCGTAAATGCACAGAGTGCAGCAGCCATGGTTTTGCATACATTAGTGCAACATACCGCACAGTGTTGCCCCCAACTCTCAGCACCTGCTCCAGCTCTATCAGGTCCTGCAATAAATAAATAAGTAAAGTGTTTTACTTTCTCTCACACTTGTTTAGAGAACTCAAAATCACTTTGTAAAGTGCCTCTTTATTTCCAGAGAACAAAAGCAAACTACAGGTATGCTAACTACTGTCCTGGTACCTGGCTGGGACACTGACTGTACTGCACTGATGATTTCAAACAGCACAAAATGCATGCCTATCTCTTGTTTGTCCTTCTTAGTCTATACTGGTTCAGATGTAAAAGCCCATCTAGAAGACAATTTCTTTCCTTCTGAAGCCACATCAGACTCATAGACATCCTATATATAAAAACTAGAAGAGACATCACATGGAGTACTAGGGATTTTCATGCTTCCATAACTGAGTGGCCTATACTATACTTATGGGGATAATATGCACACGAGTGGAAGGTCGCGTGATGATCCCTCTAGTTTTCATATATACAATCTCTATTGTCAGCCTGCCCAGCACAAGGATTAGCATACCCATGATGCCTTGTACTGGGTTTGAGGCTTTACAGTGTTTACATGTTGTTTGGAGAGGTGCACAGAAACCAAGCAAATTGGATATTTATTCTCTCCTAGCATCCATTTCTGGATTCTACATATCGCTTTTCTTGTATGCTGCCTCTTTGGAATGTTAACTCTGAGTGTACCTAATGCCTGAAAAGCAAACTATAAGATTAGCAATGTAAAAGATCCCTAAGAATTTCCTCTGAAATAGAAAAAAAATTAAAAATACTTACTTACTGTAATTCTTTTTTTTTTTTTTTTTTTTCCATTCATAGTTTTTGCTCCTTGAGCTCTGGCAGGCGGCTTCAGCCCTTCTGACGGAGGGACTCTCTCTCTGGTCCCGCCGCTCCCCGCACTCGCCGACCCCAGTAGTTCCCTTCGCAGATTGTCCCCCATGGTGGGGCCAGGAAGGAGGCGGCCAACCCCACTCTCCATAGACCCAATCCGGAAGTCGGAATTGGACCTCAGAATGCGTCGGATCATCACTGAGTGCTGCCAGGCTCAGTTGTTCTCTGTGCTTCTCCCATCCTCCCCCTTCCTACCGGTGTAAGCATGTCGAAGTGCGACTCCCGACACATACTGTCCTCCGGCTACCGCCAGAGGGCAGTCAACGAGTGGGACGACAGGTCTCCCTCCCCCCGAAAGAGGAGAGCAGTTCTCCAGATGCTCAATCCTCTCTCCCCCTGCTGACCCCCAGCGTACTGGGCTCAGTTCCTGAACCCGGGTCACTGGCATGGCGCGAGGTGTAGCAACCGGCGCTTCAACCTCCAGCGACTTACCATAATTCTTAATCTTCAAGAATATCTGCTCCATTGATTACCACTTATAGGTCTGCGCCAGAGGCGCTAGGACCTCGTGGGAGCCAGATATTTTCTGGTGGCCACCAAAGCATGCACCCACTGGTATACAGCGGCACCAACATCCAACTGCCTGAGTACCTTTTTTACTGAGGAGGTGAGCATCATGAGCCTTATAAGTAACGTATGCACTATAACCTAAAGGCATAAGACAGCCCTGATGGCCTGTGTAAGCAGGGCCACCAAATCCAGTAACAGTATCTTCACAGACCAAACGAAGCACGAAGGAATGAAGAACACAACATTACTGGAGTGAGTCTGGGGATGGTGGGTAGGTATTGTAATCAATGGTGAAGATATTCTCGAAGATCTAGGATTATGGCAAGTACGTCATTTTAATATCTTCCTAGAATCAGTCTTCACCACGGATTCCCACTCGTGGGTCAGAGTACCAAATTTAGAAAAATCCAGCAGATTAGGGAGGCTGGAGCTCAAGGCTCACTCAAAACAGTAATCCATTAAGGGCTGCCTGCCAGAAGTGGCATGCTGCCTGGTACGGACATCAAGAGCATAGAAGTCCAAGTTGCAGTTCTGCAAACTTCTCCACCAGGCACAGACTGTATCTCTGCCAGGGAAGTGGCAACTGCTCTGGTGGAGTGGGTGCGTATACTGCCTTCCAGTTTAACCTGAACTATAGCACAGCAGTAGTGAATGCAATTTACAATCCAGGCAGAAATGCACTTGATTGCAACAGGCTGTCTCTTACGATTAGGGTCGAAAGAGACAAAGAGCTGTTTAGACTGTCTGAAGTCCTTAGTCCTGTGTAGGTAAATTCCCTCTTTACATCAAGTGAGTATTTTCTATGTTAGCAGTAAATCGCTTTAGGTCTTATGTTCTGTTTAATGGGCATTTTTGTATGGAGATCTAAATGGTCAGAACATTATACTGAAATTGCTGTTCATGCATCAGAGATACTTTTTTTTATTTGCAAATTGTTATTAAGCTCACAGCAGGAGTACTCTGCTGATTGTTTTATATTTGCTTGACCAAAACACAAGTTAGCTTGGCTATTATTTATCATTTCTATTATCACATTTTGTCTATATTAGCTATTTT
Organism: Neoceratodus forsteri; assembly: GCA_016271365.2. NCBI lineage: Eukaryota > Metazoa > Chordata > Ceratodontiformes > Ceratodontidae > Neoceratodus > Neoceratodus forsteri. The sequence goes on from JADMNL010000025.1 coordinate 116,797,255, forward strand.
TTCTCTCTTTACAACCAATCTATTTTTTTGGGAACTCCACCCCTTCCTCAAATGTGCAGTAACAACTGGGTTGTATTTATTTTAATTCTGTAATTTACACTGCGATCCTATGTGACTTCTCAGTATTGATTTATGCAATAAAAGGGAGTTTTAAAAAAAGATGTATTTTATTTACTGAAGTCTTGGATGACACCTATGAGCGAATGCTCTTTGAGAGATTCCACGTCAGATACATTAACACAAGAAGACACAATATAGTTACAGTAAATTATACATACATAGTACAAAAAATTCAACAGTACATGGGTTGCAATGACAAGCAGTTCGCAAATTGTGCTAAGGCATTGTACATGGTATGCCAGCATCCTGTGGAAGAGAGAGAGGCAGAGGCAGACTGTTAGGGTGAGGTAGGAAGGGTCAGGGGAAAAAGATAGCATTATTGCCCCTACAGAGGCCTTCCCAGTTCATACACTGTGATGAATAAAGGGCAGATAGACAATACACATTTAGTAAATGCCTTTGGGTCTATGGAACAGTGGGAGGGCGAGTGCTGCTTTATGGAGAAGACATGCTAGAAGATTAAAAGTTACAAGTTTCCCATCTTCTAAGAGTCAAACTCCTCCACAGAGCCCCACTACTTGGTTGAATGGCAAGCAGTAAAGATTATTCAGAAAAGGCAGTATAGCGCAGTGGTGTAAGGCTCTGAGCTGCAAATCTGGAGACCTGGGTTTGAATCCCACAGCCCCCACTTGCATACTGTGTGACCCTGAGCCAGTCACTTAACTTCCCTGTGCTCCCAGACTGCACCTGTAAACAAGCTTTCAGCTTAGTGTCTCTCACCTAGTTAAACAACTGGAAATAAAGGGTGGTTGGAAAGATCGCATGACTTATAAGGAGAAGAAAAAACACACTGTAGTACAGTACCACCAACTGAGAACCGACATATTTTCTAGACTGAAGTCCAAGGCATAGTGCTGCTCAGTGAAAGCGTGAACATTACTCCATATTGCAGCTCTGACACTTCTGTAACGGAAGTCACTTTTACTGAAGCCACAGATGTAACTACTGATCACGGAGAACATGCTCCAATGAGCTATTCTAATGCTTCCCTGTGAGAGAGAAGCAATTCTGACTGCAGCTAACAATCCAGTTTGGCAGGAATAGCCTGGAGACGGGTATTCTTCAGTAAGATAACAGGATACAAACAACTGAGATGATTGCTCATGGTTCTTTGTGCTAGCGATGCAGAAAAGAGAAGTTACAGTACTTACTGTAACTGTAGATCTTTTATCTTCTCCCAAGTTCTACTTATGTGTTACACCTGGAGGTGCTAGGCCCCGCAGGAGACAGACTTTTGAGGGGCTTGTGATGCAAGTATACCCTTGCGTGCATGCCTCCTGGGCATGTCCACTGGTATACGGCAGTGCCTGCATCCAACCACCTCAGTACCTTTTTTTTACCTAGGAGGAGTGCTAGCGAGTGAAACTAAAACTCAGGAGCAACCTAGCCACTGTCTTAGGGAATAAAGTAACCCTGTTGGCTCCTATAAAAAGGGACACCTCCAAAATAAAATACTGTCTTCACTGACTGTACCTTTTCGAGGTCCCTCCTCCAGAGAAAAGCTTAAAGCTATAAGCTCCCGCAAGGTATGGCGCCTCCAGCTGACACCCAACAGTAATGAATGGTGAAGACTGATCTGGGGAAGATTCTCGACTTGCCGGAGAATGGATGACCCCTGAGCCATATGGTTTATTTCTCTGCACCCCTGGTTGCTGCCCCCAGTGAGGAGGAGGAGGACCTCCAAAGCAGGAACAGAAACAGACTCAGGATCATGCTGCAGCCCTCTAGGGGATCCAAGGGGAAGGGGGGAGTCAGGAATTAGCAGTCCCGAAAGTGTATGGGGAAAGCCAAAGCGGAACCAAAAAAAAAAAATCATCTTCTGCTGTAAGCTCCTGCAACTTTTTTTTTTTTTTTAAGTACATTTTTATTAAACTGATATGCATTGTACGGTAAGAAGGAATTTAAGGTGCACACATTACATGTCTCTGCAGCAAGATACAAACTCTGAAATCAATATAAATACAATTTTGTCCAAGGTAGCTCTCTGAAAATATTCAAATCAGCATTAGACAAACAAACAAATGGGTGACTAAACTATTTTCCATACTCTTTAGTCTGGGCGAGTCATAAAGGCCTATGGCTATAGGACTCATATCCTATGATTCTTTGCTTTTGTGGCAGCTGGCAAGGAACTACGGCCAGGCCCAGAGAGTAGGGTCAGACAGTACAGAATTTTAGGGAAAGGGTGGGGACAGCCCTCCAACGTCCCAGTTTCAGCCGGTCAAAAGTTTCTCTTTTTTTTTTTTTTTTTACCATGAGAGGCACACTAAGCTGAAGCTTGTTTACAGGTGCGACCTGGTAGCACAAGGAAGTTAAGTGACTTGCTCAGGGTCTTTCACAGTACGCAAGTGGGAGCTGTAGGATTCAAACCCAGGTCTCCAGGTTTGCAGCTCAGAGCCTTAAACCACTGCGCTATACTGCCATAGTTTCTACTATGTTCTGGGCTCACGTCACCTACAGAAGACCTGAAGTCTATTAAGGCAAGAAATCTGGATCGAGGTTAATAATCAGCTCCTGCATCCTAAAACACCTGGTTTGCAAGAACAAAAAATAAATTCAAGATCATGAAGATTCACTGTATATGAAAAAAATGTTTTGTCTTGTTAGATATGCAATGCATACAGTATGTTTACCTCCAGGTTTAACCCCTCTCACAGTGTTCAGGCTGAATTTCTGGAGTGCCTGGAGGAAGCAATATTGTAGCTGGATCACATTATTTTTTTATGTTGTGACCTCATTTTGTGTCTCTCTTCTCCAATTCCCCCCCAAGTTGCTTCTCAATGCTAGGAGTCAGCAGCACACCTGCATCTTTCCTCCTGACTGGAAAATGGGCAAGTGACTGGATGGTATCACAGCAGATGTCAACAACATTCATGCGTTGATTGCCATGGGTAGCACAAATGCTGGATAGCCTATGCCCCCACCCCCAAAAAAACAAACTTAGTGCTTCACCTTTCTGATGCGCTCACTAGTCACCCTCAGCATGGCTCACACATGAACCCTGGACTGCCATACAGTGATGCAACACCTCCTGCCTCTGGCTGAGTGGGCCACATGTGCTTTAATACTAACCTGCAGGTACTGCTTTAAAGTCTTTTTTCTTGCACTGTCTGTTTCCTTGTAGCAGCAGAATTTGCTTTCTAACTCGATCTCCTCCATGCCAAAATGAGAACACTGCTCAATGGCATCACGGATTTCCAGCACCACAGACAGATCATGAGAGCCGTACATATAATGCTCGACACACTGGGTTGTGAAGCTCTTCAAGCTGTAGACCTCCGCATTGATCTTGATGAGCCTGGTGAAGCTGCGAGGCAGGCAGGCATCCTGAAGCGCTGGGGGACCTAAGGAGTAGGAAACAACTTGGTTTGTTAGAAGTATCCACAATCATGACATCAAAACCATCCCAATCACATTTTTACAGCTCGATATACATTTTTAAAAATACATATAGTCACTGTAGAATCCTGTCTCCATTTGTGAGAGAAAAGTACAGTTATGTAAAAACTTACCGTAACAGTAGATCTTCGAGAACAGCTCTTGCAGCAGGTTACACCATTAGGACTGAAGCCAGCAGGCACCAGGACCCCACAGAAATTTTCTAGCTAGCAGTATTCAGCGGGGACCGCACCTGACATCAGGCACAGTACATAAGGGGGCGGTCCCCCAGAATCCACAGTTCTCCCACCGGAGACGCCCGGCCGCTGGATGACATCAGAAGAGGGGACTGAGGATCCACCATCAAATGGCAATCAGAAGAGTGTAGAGAACACCTGATCCTACGAGAAGGATATCTGAACAACAAAATCTACCTCCAGCGGCGATGGTGGGAGGGAAAGTACCTGCTGCAAGAGCTGTTCTCGAAGATCTACTGTAATGGTAAGTTCTTACGTAACTGTACTATCTTACTTCGAGAAACAGCTCTTGCAGCAGGTTACACCATTAGGACTGATTCTCGAGCAATGGTGGAAATCCCACACCATTGGGAGGAGGGAAGGTAGAAATCCTTAGTAAAACCTAAGCCTAGGACAGAAGTCCTTGAATGACTGCTAGGCTAAAACCTGCTCCTCGCCTCGATGCAACATCCAGGCTATAATGCCTGATAAAGGCGTGCACAGTGCTCCAAGTTGCTGCTGCACAGATAACTGAAGTGGACACGTTCTTTAAGGCCACAAAGGAGGTAGCCACCTCCCTTGTGGAATGACCCTTAACTGCACCCGGTAAGGGTTTGTTGCACTTCTGGTAGCAGAACGTGATACAACGTATAAGCCACCTGGACAGCGACTGTTTGGAAACGGGAGCTCTCAGCATCCTGTGGGCGAAGGAGACAAAAAGCTGATCAGATTTTCGGTGGTGTTTGGTCCTGTTCAGGTAGTATCGAAGACACCTATGCACATCTAAAGTCTGCAACAGTACACTGGTAGATCGATATCCTGATTAAGGGTAAGAGCTGAGACCACCTTAAGCAGAAACTTCAGATTGGTCCATAAGGATACCCTGTCCTGATGGAAAACCAAATAAGATTCTTTGCACATCAGTGCATGAAGTTCTGAAATTCTTCTGGCAGAAGTAAAGGCAACAAAAAACAACGTCTTCCATGTAAGGAGACGTAGCTCGCAGTCCACGGCTCTTTCAAAAGGTAGCAGCGTAAGCTGCACCAGGACAAAGGGTAAGTCCCAAGGCGGAATAGGATCCTTAATCAGAGGTCTAAGGTGGAGGACACCCCTCAGGAAGGCTCGTGCTGTGTCCAACTGGGATATGGGACATTGGCCTATAGGACTGTGATAGGCTGAGATGGCACAAAGGTGTACTTTTATCAAGAAGTAGGCCAAGCCCATCTGAAAAAGAGACAGGAGGTAGTCCAAGACAGACCTTTCTGGACAATCTAGTGGCGAAAACCCCCGCGCTTGAGCCCATAGGCAAAATCTGCGCCATTTCATGGCGTACGTTGCATGAGTGGCCAGTTTTCTAGCGGCCACTAGAACGTCATCTACTTCTTGCGAGACCCCGTGTCGCATAATTTCTATGTCTCTAGGAGCCAATCGTGCAGGTTCAGCGAATGAAGGTCCGGATGAACCAAGGAGCCCGCCTCCTGAGACAGCAAGTGACAGCTGATTGGCAGAGGCACCAGAGGTTCCCGGGACAGCTGATGTAGTAGAGGGAACCAGATCTGCCTGAGCCAGAATGGTGCGATAAGTATCAGCATCGCTTGCTCTCTGCGAAGTTTCAAAAGGACCCTCTGCATCAACGGAAAGGGGGGAAAGGCCTAGAGGAATCTGCCCACCCAGGAGAAGGACAACGCGTCTCGCCAGAAAACACCAGGCCCTGGATCTAGCGAGCAAAAATTGGGCAGTTTTGCATTGGATGGGGACACGAAAAGGTCTAACTCTGGTGTACCCCATCTGCGAAACAGATCCTCTACTACTTCCTGGAGTAGTTCTCACTCGTGGACTCTGGGCTGAGAGCGACTCAGGCAGTCTGCGATGACAATGTCCACTCCTGGTACATGAACAGCAATGAGGTTTGCGCCGTGTTGTAAAACCCAATCCCACACCCTCATGGCCTCCCTGCAAAGAGGGTAGGAATGGGTGCCTCCTTGTTTGAGGTAATACATCACCACGGAATTGTCAGTTTGTAAGAGAAGAGCACCTGGTGGAATCTCTGACTGGAAAGCCTGCAGGGCGTACAGAACTGCTTTCATTTCCAGGATATTTATGTGGAGATGAGTCTCTTGGGCTGTCTAGAGGCCCTGAGACCGGACACTGTCTAGGTGTGCTCCCCATCCGAACCCTGAGGCGTCTGTGGAGAGCATCACAATCGGAGAAGGCACAGTGAAGGGGATTCCCACCGAAAGGTTTTTCGGATCTAGCCACCATTGCCAATCCCAGATTACGGCCTTCGTGATCCGAACTGGGAGCTGCAGATGGTCTTGCTTTTGATCCCACTGGACCTGTAACATCCACTGGGTCACCCGCATGTGGAGACGGGCTAACGGGACCATCACAATGGTTGCAGCCATGTGTCCGAGCAGGCAAAGGACCAGTCTGGCTGGGATGGTCTTCTTTGCCAAAATGTCCCTGATGAGGGATCTGATGTGTTCCACTCGGTCCTGGGGTAGAACAGCTTTCCCCTGGACGGTGTCCAGAACTGTGCCTATGAACTGCAGAATCTGAGATGGAACCAAGCATGACTTCTCTTGATTGATGATGGTGCCCAGCGTCTTGAACAGAGACTGAGTACGGTGAATGGTGGACATCAGGGCCTCCCGGGAGGGCGCCATGAGAAACCAGTTGTCCAGGCAGGGGAACACGTAGTGGCCTTGTCTCCTCAGAGATGCCGCTATGACCGCCATGCACTTCGTGAATACCCAAGGTGCCGATGACAGCTTGGAGGGAAGGGCTTGGAACTGATAACGGCGACCCCGAAACTCAAAGCGCAAAAACTTCCTGTGCGCTTGAGCAATAGGTATGTGCAGGTAAGCCTTCTGCATGTCCAGGGACGCTAGAAAATCGTCCTGCTTGAGCATGGGAATCAGACCTGGGAAGGTCACTATGCAGAAGCGTTTGTACAGGACCGATTTGTTGAGGTCGCTGAGGTCCAGTATCGGACGGAGGTCCCCTGTTTTCTTTGGAACCAGAAAGAAGGGAGAATAATATCCTAGACTTCTCTGGTTCCGTGGTACGTGCTCCATAGCTTCTTTTTCCAGAAGTGCGAGCATCTCCTGCTCTATGAGCAGGGCATGCTGACCCAAGTAACGGGAGAGCAGGGGAGGTCTGGCTGGTGGGTGGTCGAGAAACTCTAAGAAATGGCCTTTCTTGACCAACTGAAGGACCCACCGGTCAGCGGTAATCGACTACCACCCTGAAAAGTAGCGAGCGATGCGAACCCCGACCTTTTGCGCCCGTTGATCCAGAGATGGGCCGGGGGCTGGGAAGGAGTCATGCTGTGGCAGCACTGGTCCCTGCGGGCTGGGCCGATTTCGTGTAACGTTGGCCTCTGCCTGGAGATGACTTCACTTGGGCTTTACACTGAAAAGTGCCCCTTTGCTGCTGGCCAGAACGTGGCTGCTGCCTTTGGTGCCGGCTGCGAAAACTGCTCTGGTTCCTGCGAAAGGAACCCGGCCTGGATCCGTACATGACCTGCACAGACTGGACTGCCTTCCCAGTGTCCTGGAGTCTGATGATCACCTTCTCCGAGGGTTCACCAAAGAGTACTTCGCCATTATACGGGACGTCAAGAATGTTCTTCTGTACGTCCGGGGTGAAGCCGGAGACGCGGAGCCAAGAGTGTCTCCGGAGACAAACGCCTGAAGCTGCAGCTCTGGCAGATGAGTCCACAGAATCGTATGTGGCTCATAGCACTTGGGTACCCACATCTGACCCTGTGCAGAGAAGACTGAGGAGCTCTGCCTTTTGATCGCCATCTGGAAGCTTATCGACCAGGTCCTGGCCCTGTTCCCACAGGGCGTTCTGAAACTGTACCATGTGGGTGAGGTAGTTCAGAGACCTGATGGCGCATGTAGCAGCCGCCATACATGCGTCTCCCCAGGGCATCCAGTTGCTTGGATTCCTGGTCCGGTGGCTGTGTGCTCATATGTTGTGGTCTTTGAGACCGTCATGCGAGGCAGTGATGACCAGGGAGTCTGCCAGAGGTTGTTGAGCCAAGTACTGGTCCTCTCTCGGGGCCTTGTGCAGGCGGTCAGCCTTCTTTGGCACTGCGGGAGTGGAGTGCGGACGCTTCCATGCAGCCTTGGTGACGTCCGCAAAAGCGTCTACCAAGGGTGGTACTACCACGGGCTTTGGGTCTTTCTGCCGAAGATAGCGGGCAAGGCGTTGGGCGTTTGGAGTCAAGGTCTTCAGCATCCCACCCCATGTTGTTCTGGATGTGCCTCATGATCTCAGCGAAAGAGGGATCATCCGGAGGAGACCTGGGGAGGTCATGTGGGTCAGGAGAGGAGATGCTGAGTGGAGAAGGAGATCTGGAGTAGTTCAAGGTGTCCAATCTGGAGTCCTCCCCTGACAGAGTGTACCGACGCCGTCTGGGTCACTTGGGGCTGAGAGACCCTGATGGAGATCTTGAGGGAGGCCTTCTCCTGTCTTTGGATCTGCCCCTAGAAGGTGGAGACTGCTTCTTAGGGTTGGTGGTCGTCCTGCTGGCCCCTGTGGTGGAGGAGGGAGCGGAGGAGGTGAAGGAGTAGGAGGAGGAGGAGGTTTTACTGGGACTACGTCTTTACGGATGGTGTCCCACCAGAAAGTAAAGAGCTCCTTTACCTCTTGTATATTCATGCCCGACGGGCCTGGCGCCAGTGGTCTGTCGCCGGGGTCGGGTCCGCGGGTGTCTCCGGGGTGGGCGAAGGTTCCCTCAGAAGCCCGGCATCCTCTGTGTCCCCGCCTGGTCTTCAGGCAATGTGGTGTCCTCCTCCATAGAATCCCTGTGACCGGTGTCCACCGGTGACTGGGGGGCGGTCTTTGGCTCCGGTGAAGCCGACGTCGGTCGCTAGGCCGATGACTTCAGGTCCGTTGAATGCCCGGCTGCTGTCTGCTGCTTGGCTGATGTCCTCTGCTCCGACGAACACCTGGCAGACTTCAGGTGCTTGGCCGACGTCAGGTGCTTGACCGACGTCGGGTCCGACATCTGCTTTAGGGACGTCAGGTCTTTCGTCTTCCTGGGTGGTGGATCCAGACCCCTGGGAGGCTGGGAGACCGATCTGGAGTCGGGGTCCCCGGCGTCGGGTCGATGAGGAAGACTTGTGGCGTTCAGAAGACTTGGAAGAGGCCCAAGATGGAGTGGAGGAAGCCGAGGGCCTCGAAGTCTTGATGGGCGGGAGAGTCGAAGAACTGCCTGAAGCCTGGATTTTGACCAGAGGGGGCCGAGAATGAGCCCTGGAGGGAGAGCGGTCAGACCTGGTGGAGCCCAAGCTACATGAGTCCGAGGCCCGGTACGGGGATCTGGACCTTGCTTTCTCCCGGTGTTTTTCCTGGTGTTTATGGGTCTTGGAAGAAGAATCACCCCTGGAGGCAGGTTCTCTGTCCATCCTAATAAGTTTCTCTTCTAACAAGTATGCCTGAAGTGCTTTCTGACGACGGATCCTGGTGTGGCTATTGAACCCTTGGCAAAAGGTGCAGGCCTTGGTGTTGTGGTCCGGGCCTAAGCACCGCACGCAGGAAGAACGAGGATCCTTGAAAGGGATCTGTTTTCCACAGGAACACTTTGAAAGGTGTCCCTCAGATGAAGGAGTTGGAAAGGACATTAGTTCTGTAGAAACGTTTGAAGTTCTAAGTCGTCGTGCACTAGGCAGAGATCGAGAGGCCAATGCTGGTGAGTCGACGGCGGGAAAAGAACTGGAGATTCTGGGGGACCGCCCCCTTATGTACTGTGCCTGACGTCGGAGGCGAGACCGACATCAAGGGCGGTCCCCGCTGAATACTGCTAGCTAGAAAATTTCCACGGGGTCCTGGCGCCTGCTGGCTTCAGTCCTAATGGTGTAACCTGCTGCAAGAGCTGTTTCTCGAAGTAAGATCTACCAAGTATTAGGAGGCAAAGTACAAGACACTTTATTTGGTTCTGTATAACCTGATACAAAAGTTTCATTTGTAGAAAACATAACTACTTGAAAGTCTTGCAATTTCTTTTTTTCTTTAAATTTTGCTGCTGCTGGAATGACTTTGGCTTTAACTGCTGGTAGAGGCCTCATTGGGCAGGTTTGCTACGAAAAGGCTATTGCCATTGAAAGGAGTCACATCTCTACATCTTTGAAGTTGAAGCGTGGATGTTCTGAATATTTTTTTATATTTCTTTTATTAAAAATCAAACTAGTTGTATCCTTTAAAAACATTGCACCAAGCTCAAAGGGTTTGCATTAAAACCGTTTAAGAAAGATTTCCATAGTCAAAAATACAATAAATCTAATTGTTAAGAAAGATAAGCTTTAACTTAAACCAACAAAGCGTCACCCCCACCCCATCCAGACCACAATAAGTTTATTTCTCAAATATATCTATGTCCAAGTAAATATCACCCTCTCGGTCCAGCAGAGAGTATTAAATCTACAGCGTATTATAAACATACATTAAATTTTTTGGTCGGGGGAAAAAAGGAACAAATATATCCCTTCATACATCAGATACCTGATCTTTCCTAAGAGAGAAAACATTTTACATAGGAAAAATACAGTAATATATATAAATTAAGGGTACTAGGGAGTGGTCCCATCATTATAAAAGAAATTCAGAGTAGAACCCTCAAGGAAACTTGCCTGCTACATATATTTCCGTGTCTACCTGTTTATTTATGCATTCTGTCTACGTTGTAAAGAGTAGTTCAACGTTCCATTTCTTGTATTTGTGACACTATATCAAACCAATCTTTCTCTTCAGGCGGTGTGGGTTGCAACCAACGTCTAGTGACTGCTTTTAGGGTGTCGGCTATTAAAACATTCCACAAATATTTAGTTTCTCTTCCCTTTAATGCAGCTGGCATAATTCCTAAGAATATATTTTCAGGACCCAACATACCCTCCACCGCAAATAGCATTTTAATATGATTCACCACAACTTCTCAATATGTAACTAGCTGGGGGCACAACCTAAAAATGTGGGCATGTGTAGCATGAGCCTCTCCAGTGCGCCTCCAACAGCTTGTGGGTTTAGACGGGTCTAGCTTAGATTGTAGCACTGGGACCAAGAAACACCTCTTCTGCACCCTCCATAGGAACTCTTGCCAATCCAGGGAAGAAGAGGTTGCCCATACAGCAACCCATATCCTTTCCCAATCACGCTGCAGAAGCTGAATTTCCAGCTCCCCTTCCCATTTTACCTTAACGTGTTGTTGCGACACCTTGATCTGCGATACAATTTGCGTATAGCAATGTAATGGCATCTCTGGGTGTAGGCGTTGCCCAGATGGCTTCAAAGGGGAGCAAGGCTGCATCCATTCCCTGTATGCTGGTGGGGTTATTGAGGTGTAAGTTAACACAATTTCTAAGTTGGTAAAAATGAAATCTGTCCACTGGGTTATAGTTGTACCTATGGGGCACCTCGTTAAAAGATAAGAGCGTAGAGCCCTGCATTATCAGCCAAGGTGAATGAAAGCCCAGGTGTGCCTGGCGCTTAAACCATGGGGTCTAAACTAGCAGGTAAAAACTGTTCATCTCAGGCCCACCATTTATATCTCCATAGAGAGTGGGATGTTCGTCCTAATTTAGTACCCCATCTCCAACCCCCCAATGCCACATCAACCCTGAGTCGCTCCTCCCTCTTCCGAGGTGCCAGATCTAAATGAAAAGGTAAAGCTTGAAGGGGAAGATCTCTAGTTGAGACCAATTTTATTGTTTTCCAATGTGAGATATATTGAGGGTTTTGCCACAGAAGCACTATCTTCATTTGAGATGCCACCCAGTAGCCAGGTAAACAAGGCACAGCAAGGCCTCCCTGCTTCTTCAGAAGATAAAGAATCTGCTGCTTTACTCGTGGCCTTTTAGAATTCCAAAGGAAAGATAACAATTGTCTTTGCCAGTTCCTGCTGTGGCAGGAGACAGGGGACACTTTGGAAAAGGTATAAAAACCTCAGCAGAATATTCATTTTTCCCATTTGTGCCCTAACATGTAGCTGCAACGGGAGAAGGGCCCAGCATTTATAGTCATTTTTAATAATGTCCACTAATGTAGGGTAGTTGTCCTGGAATAAGGAGGAAGTAGACTGCCCCAAGTGGATTCCTAAGTACTTCATTTTAATAAGTTCTCACCGCACAGGATACACGGCTTTTAGTTGGGGACAGGCAGTGTACGAAAAAAGTTAAAACCTCCGTTTTGGAGGTATTTAGGAGGTAACTGGAGATCACAGAGAATTTCTGGATTTGACAGAACACCTCCGCCAGTGATGCATCCAGGTCTCGTGTTCAGTTCCCCCCACACATATACCCTGAACCCCAGGGTTTAAATAAATAGCTTGAGCTAAGGACTCAATATACAGAGCAAAAGAAGAGGAAGAGAGAGGGCAGCCTTGCCTGGTCCTCCTCTCCAACCTAAAAGGCACGGCTTGACAAATTTTAAAATTAGGTACATGTCCACGGACAAGTGGCTTGTCAAAATGTAGTTGTCCCAGTGCTTGAGTTGATAGTACAGGTATAAAATGGCATATTTTTAGTGGAAAGTATAAAAATACAGAAAACCTAAACGGATTTATTATAGCATCAGTTATTTAGTGTTGTAATAGACAATAAGGAGAATACTATGAATTGTTGTATTTATTTTTTGGTCAGGATGGAGAGGATTGTGACAGAATCAGCACATGGTGCCAGCAGCACAGTCAGTGAGAACATCATGCAGCAGACACTACAGCATCAGCATCAGGAAAAGTTATAGCAGGAGGTCTGAACATGCACCAGCCAGAGAATCATATTCACTGTCATCATCATCAGCACTAGTGACAGCCTCAGTGACATTTTCAAGTGAATCAGCATCAGCAGAACTAGTAGTCGAACTAGCATGATCATGACCATGAATGTGGCATGTGCCAGGACCAGGTAGTAGCCAGTGGTTGATAGCTTGATCCAGATCAAAGCCGTCTAATGCAGGACCTTCAACTGCTATATGCAGAAGTGACTGGAGTGTGTCATCAGTCAAACTTGTTCTTATTTTTGTTTTTATAAGATTCTAAATGGAGAATACTCTCTCACATTTAGCTGTAGACACACTCATAGCCAGTAACATTTCTATTAGATCAAGGATCAGAGCAAGCTGGGCCGGTCTCTCTCACAGTAGCTGTGAATATACTTGCAGATATGGCTTATCAACTGCAGACTTAAGCATTGCTTTGAGTGCAGAACACTCCCTTTGTATACTGGTTATGCGATCTTCAGGAAAAATGTTGCATAAGTAGTCTAACAAATTACTTAAATCAGTTGTGCCAAACTGCACAAGTTCTTCTCGTGATAGATCAAAATTTTTGAAATCGAAACAACGGAACCATTTCAGAGATTCCTCCAAGAAATTCCTAGAACGCTGGTCAATGTAAGCTTGGCAGAAGACACCAGGAGAAAGGACTGCTGTGTGACTGAACTTCTCTGCTGGGACTAAAGTAGAAGAACTTTTGTATTTGGACCTTTAATTTAGGGTAAAAAAACTAACATACAAAACAAACAAAAAAAAAAGTGTTTGGGTTAACTGAACTGAATGGGTAACTGAAAAGTCATCTAGGTGTAAATCTCAGGTGACTGAAAGAACTTAACTGCTGTGAGGTTTAAATTACTTGTAGAAAGATCTGTAAGTAGGGGGGTTATAGCTAGAAGGAAGCTACATTTAAAGACTGCCTTAGAAAGATTCTGCTAATAGCTTGGCAGAAGACACCAGGACAAAGGACTGCTGTGTGACTGAACTTCTCTACTGGGACTATATTGCCTCCTTCCCTCCCAAAGCTAGTTCTATTTTTATAGGCACAGGATTTGACTGACAACAGGAACTTCCTGTTTAGGGGCAGGAAGTGAGTGATCACAGAACCACCAAGGACCCACCATCCTAGAAGGGCAAGAGTAGCTCCGCCCCTCTAGCTGCTGGAGGTCTGCCCTGAACAAGTAAGTGGTCTACTGAGAAATATAGGATATTCTTGTCTCAGAACAGGACAATCAGGAGCTTAAAGGGCACACAGGCAGAAAGTAAGGAGAGAGAGAAAAAACAGAGGAAAGAGTAAGGATTGCAAACAGTTAAGGGGCCAGAAATAAGACATGATTGGAGTGGTGCAGTGCAGTGGCTGTGGAGCAGCAGTCTTCCGGGAGATGTTCTGGAGGATGCGGTGTTGTCCCATCTGCAGGCACACCTCTGGGCTGAGGGAGGAGGTTGCTCATCTCCAGGCTGAGTTGGCCAGGATTTGTGGGACCTCCTCTTCCATCCAGGGACCACCAGTGCCACTGCCGTTGCCTCAGAGGTTGCCAAGAAAGAGGAGTGGTTGGACCACAGTGGGCTCAGGGAGGGTGAGGGTGGTGGAACAGAGGCACATCCCTCCAGTTGTACCCTCCACAATTCCTATGCCATTCTGGCAAAAGTGTGGTTCCTCTCGGAGGCACCTACAGTGGAGACCAAGGAGGATGCTGGAACCTCCACAAAGGAGACCCACAGGAGGGTGGCAGGGACCCTGCAGGAAGGAAACAACTCCTGGTGGGGACTCCATTGTTAGGAAGGTAGAACTGGGCAAGGAAGGGAGAGGAGGTAAGGTGCCTGCCTGCGCCATGGCTTGGAGGGACAGGGAGCGAATCCTCAGGATTGCCGGAGCAGCTGCACAGGGAGGGAGCTGGATGTCATTGTCCACCCAGGGACAAATGACCTGGCCAAGAAAGGGATTAGAGGTGCAGGAAGAGTTGTGGAATTGGGGAGGGCCTTGGTCAAATGTACATGCAGTGGCAACCTTCTCGGAGGTGCTACCTATCTATGGCATAGGAGAGGCTAGAGTGCTCCGTGCCATGGGATTCAATCAGTGGTTGAAAAACTGGTGTGGAGCTCAGGGATTTGGCTTCATTGGGGACTGGGGGTCCACCTGGAGTGATGCAAGCCTATACTGGCATGATGGGCTGCATCTGTCCGGGAGGGGAACCAGGATCCTAGGTGATAGGTTTAAATGCTTCATTAGCAAGTGTTAAACTAGCCAAGGGGTGAGGCACTGGAAAGGAGCAGGAAAATCCTAGCCCCCAAACAATCACGGTAGTAAGTGTGGCAAACACCAACATGGAGGTGTCGATAGGGAGAAGGGCAGGGGTAAATGGAGAAAGTGACAAAGGCAAGAAGGACAGGGATGGGCAAAAGGGGTAAGTCCATCAGGAAATGGAGGGTAATGAGTACCAATGCCGTAGTCTGGGCAACAAGCCCTGAGCTGGTGGCCTTAATGGAAGAGGGATGCCTGAGATATCGTAGTGCAGTCACAGAAACATGGTACACAGAGAACCATGACTGGGATGTTAACATACCAGGGTACACAACCACAGGAGAGACAGGCAGGGAGAAGAGGGGAGGGGAGGAGTAGCTCTCATGTAAAGGAAGGGATAAAAGCAACTGAACAAAAGAGTAAACAGGGAGGAGAGGAGGCACTGTGGGTCACCTTGGAGACTGGAAAGGCACCACAATCCGCACAGGGTTGTGTACAGACCCCATGTCAGGGGAAGGAATGGACAAGGATATGATGGAAGGCATTCTTAGAATGGCAGAGAAAGGGAGATACTGTTGATGGGAGACCTGAATATGCCAGATGTTAACTGGAGCACATTTGCTGCAGCCACATCCAAGAGCAGAGACATTCTTGACGCCAGGTGGCAGGCATTAGACAGCTAGTTTCGGAACCCACTGTGAGGGAGCAATCTTAGACCTCAGACTCTCAAACGGGGCAGGAGAGGATCTCAGATCTACAAGTGGGTTGCCATCTGGGGACAAGTGACCATCAAACAGTGTGGTTCACGCTAACCCAGCTACAGAGTCAAGCCATACAAAAGTGAGGGTACTGGACTTTAGGAGGGCTGACTTTGGCAGGATGGGAGAGTGCCTCAGAAAAGCACTAGCAAACAGGCTAGAAGGAGGTGTGGAGCAACAATGAGGAATTATCAAAACTGCCATCACAGAGGCAACAAGCCTTTGTGTGAAGCAAATAAACAAATCAAAACGAAAGAAAAAGCCACTATGGTTCTCAAGAGAGGTGGCTGTGAAAGTCAGGAAGAAAGATAGTATCCGAAGTATAAGGAAACACAGAAGGAGCAGGACAGAGAGCTGTACCAGTTAAGGCAGAAAGAAGCAGGGAGGGAAGTCAGAATAGCAAAGGCCCAAACTGAGGAAAAGATAGCCAACTCAGTTAAGAAGGGGATAAAACCTTTATAGGTACATCAGCGAGCGAGAAAGACAAAGGAGGGATAGTGAGGCTGAATAGAATGAGCGGTGGGTGGGCAGAGGGGACAGTGAAAAGCAGTAATACTGAACAGAATATTTCTGCTCAGTATTCACAAAAGAGGAGGGGAAGTGCCTAATCCAATTAACAAAGCACTCTGATAGGGGGTCGATCCCAGTCCTTTTACAGAAGAAAGAGTTCTGCAAGAACTCCTAAAACTGAAGGTGGACAAAGCAATGGGTCCTGATGGAATTCACCCCAGAATTCTAAAAGAATTAAGGAAGGAACTAGTGAAACCACTGGCTACTCTTTTAATAAATCATGGAGGATGGTGTGGTACCCGAGGACTGGAGGAAGGCGGATGTGATTCCCTCTTCACAAAGTGGGACCAAGACAGAGGCAGGAAACTACAGACCTGTCAGTCTGACCTCTGTGGTAGGGAAAGTGATGGAGTCACTGAGGAAAGAATAGTTGAGTACCTAGAGGTCAGTGGAGCACAGGATCCAAGGTAGCATGGGTTCACAGCGGGAAGGTCATGTCAGACAAATCTAATAGATTTCTTTGACTGGGTGACCAAGTAGTAGAGACAGGAGGGCTGTGAACATGGCCTACCAGACTTTAGCAAGGCATTTGACACAGTCCCACACAAAGATTATTAGTCAAATTAACCAGCCTGGGAGGGTCCCAGGGTGGTAGCCTGAGTAAAACATTGGCTGGACAACAGGACACAGAAGGTAATTGTAAATGGAGTCCACTCTGAAGAAAGGCGGTTACTAGTGGGGTACCCAGGGGTTCAGTATTGGGTCCAGTCCTTTTAATGTCTTTATCAGTGACATTGCAGAGGGACTGGAAGGAAGAAAATACTCACCTTAGTAATGTTGTTTCTTCTAATGAGTCTTACTATATTATGACAGTAGCAGTTTGTCCCACCACTAGAACTGTTCGGAGGTGAAATGGTTAATACCATTCCAAAATAGAACTTTGAGCACGAGCTCTAAGAAGAAGCTCTATCTGTGTAATTTCAAACCTGAACTGTCAGATCTTTACGAGCAAAAACTCACTAAGGTCTGTGTGGAAGCTGTAACTCACTCAGCCAAATGGCTACCTAAATATTAACAACCATTGCTGGTCCCAACACCCAAGACTCAAGTCAGGGACCAGAACTACTAACACAATTCTAACAACATGAGAATAAAACAACAGTATAATAAAACACACACACCCAAACTCCCAAAAGGGAGAAACACTAAAAGGGCATAAAAATAGTCACACTAAGTTGCCCACCCACCCAAGTAGAGAGGTTCTGAGAGGGGCAGGTTGGGGAGGTCATAATATAGCAGACTCCATTAGAAGAAACAACATTACTAAGGTGAGTAATTTTTCTTCAAACAACATGAAGTCTTGCTATATTATGACAGTAGCAGACTACAGAGCAGTACCTCCATGGAGGAGGGCAGAACCTACTTAGGAATAGGCTCTGAATAACAGCTGTGCCAAACCAGCATCTCTCCTGGCCTGGACATCAGGGACTTAATGCTTGGTAAAGTGTGCTGCTTTCCAAGTAGCAGCCTGGCATATCTCTAATATAGGATGTCTCTGGCAGCAGCTAGAGACGCAGCTGTACCCCTGGTAGAATGAGCCCTCAAGCCAGAGGGGATCTCTGCCCAGTTTCTGATAACAAAATTGGATACAAGAGACAATCACCTGGCAATTGATCTCTTAGTGGCAGGTTTGCCTTTCCCAACTTCACCATAGGTAAGGAAAAGTTGGAGGATTCAACCTGTAGACCTTTGTACGCTTATATAGTAACTCCAAGAGCTCTCTTAACATTCAGGCTGTGCAACCTCCTCTCACCAGAAGAGGAGAGTGCAGTGTACTGGAAGGGAGATAGATTGGTTAAGATGGAAATCTGAAACCACCTTGGGTAAAAACTTCCTATTAGTCCTAAGGACTACCTTATCCCTGTGGAAAGAAATAAAAGTCTGCTTCCACTGACAAGGCTTGCAACTCACTTATGCGCCTAGCAGAAGTGATAGCCACCAGAAAAACAGTTTTCCAGTTAGATACTTAAGCCTGGCAGAAAACAGAGGGTTCAAAAGGGGTTGCATTAACTGGGCAATACAAACATTAAGGTCCCAGGCTGGGGCGGTTCCAAAGGTGGATTAGTATGGAGTAATCCTTAAAAAAACTTGGAAAACACAGGGTGAGTGGAAAGAGGGATGACTTTCCTGCTGACACAAAAGCAGATACAGCTGCCAAATGGACTCTCAGGGTAGTGGTCTGAGACCCAAGGAATTAAGATGGACCATGTAATCTAATACAATGGGCAAATCAGCAGATTCTGGGGAAATATTTTTCCCAGCACACCAAATGGAAAACCTTTTCCATTTAGAACTATAAGTAGCTCCTAGTGGAAGGCTTTCTTGGAAGCCTTTAGGATTTCAAGAACACCTTGAGAGAGGTGTAAATCAGCAAACTCTAACCTCAAGAACCAGGACTTGAGGTTGAGGGATTTGAGGTCCGGATACAAACCCTTCCCTGGGCACAAGTTAACAGGTTGTGAATCCTGGGAGGCAAAGGGAAGATGGATTGTCAGTGACAGAAGGAGTGGGTACCAGGGCTGCCTGGCCCAATCCAGGGCAATCAGAATCACCCTGCAAGGCTGAGACCTGATTTTGACTAATACTTTGAATAGGAGAGGAAGGAGGGAAAGCATAAAGAAACTTCCCTCCCAATCCAGGGAGAAGGGCATCCAGGGGACTGAGCCCAACACTGGAGGCCTGCAACAGAACAGAGGAAGTTTGTGATTGTCTGGGGCTGCAAAAGATCTATCTGGGGGTGCCCCATCTGGCAAAGACTATCCCAGCACTTGAGGATCCAGGGACCATTCGTGATGGCCCTGGGAAATCCTGCTGAGAGCATCCGCTAGGACATTGTCCCTCCCTGGAAGATGAACTGCTATGAGGAAGTGTTCAGGAATAGGCCAGACCACAACTTCATTGCCTCGGTGCACAAGGTCGAGACCGAGTGCCCCCTGTTTGTTGATTTACCACATTGTTGTGGTGTTGTCTATTCTGACTTGTATCACCTTGTTGTGAACAGATGCAGAAAATGCTTGAAGAGCTAAAAAGACAGCTCTGAGTTCCAGCAAATTGATGTGGAGCAGAGATTCCGGGGGACCACACTCCCTGGAGGGAAAGGTCGCCCATGTGGCTCCCAACCCAGAAGGGAAGCATCTGTAGTGAGAGTCAAATTGTGAGCAGGGGGAATGAAGGGACCCCAATCTTAATTGCTCTGATCCTGCCACCACTGGAGGCCTGGATCAAGGTTCGAGTCACTGGGACCAACTTGAAAGGGTCTCTTCTCTGAGACCAATAGGTTCTCAGGTGAAACTGAATGTCTCTCATCTGAAATCTTGCTCCCTGAACAGCAGCTGTGGATGCAGCCATGTGTCCCAGGAGCTGCAGAAAGTGTCTTGCTGGTCGAGAGACCTGCAGGGTGAAGGAGGAGGCCAGAGTCACTAAATTTGTCACCCTTTCTAAGGCAAGAAAAAGCTCTGGCTAGCTTTATGTCCAACTCTGCCCCTATAAGGTGAGTACCTGGACTGGTTCCAGAACCGACTTTAGTAGATTTAGCAGAAAGCCCAGGGAGGGTGAGGCTGCTGGGTAACTTGCAGGTGAGATTTTACCTGTTCTGGGACTGGCCTACAATGAGCCAATCGTCTAGATAGGGAAAACAGCAATCCTTGCCTCCTTAAGTGAGCCACTGCCACTGCTAGACACTTGAATACCCTTGGGGCAGAGGTAAGGCCGAAGGGCATTGCTCTGAACTGGTAATGATCTGAGGGTAGTTTGAATCTGAGGATATCTTTGATGGGAGCTTCTGATTGGGGCGTGGACATAGGCATCCTTGAGGTCCAGGGAGGCTAACCAGTTCCCTGGCCTTAGGGAGGTAAAATCATTGCCAGAGTTACCATTTTGAACTTTGGTTTCAAAGATGCTTGTTCAGATATCTGAGGTCTAATATGGGCCGCCATTCTCCTGTCTTTTTGGGGTAAGGAAGTATCTGAATACAGACCCCTGCCCTGGTGCAGGGAGGAACCCTTTCCACTGCTCTGAGAGCCAACAGGGTTGAGACCTCTGCTTCAGAGCAAGGGTCTCTGAAGCACTTGCAGGTAGAAAAGTCTGGTTCTCAACTTGGAAACTTTTTGAAGCTGAGAACCAGACCCTGACTTACTTCCAGAACCCACTTGTCTGAGGTTAAAGAAGCCCAGTTCTGACTGAAGTAAGCCAGCCTGCCCCCTACACGGTAAAGGAGAATCGGCCCTGGGCACCCATCAGGGTGCCTGCTTAGCAGGAGCTTTAGGCTGAGGGTGGGAGCAGGCCTGCCCACCCTGTCTGCCTCTGCCTCTGAAGAAGCCCTCTGAGCACAGGCAGAGGAGGCCCGAGTCTGGTAAAAAGGCCTGTGAAAAGGCCTACCCCTACCCCTGGGGGTACGCCTCTGAGGACTGACTTGCCGCTCCTTAGCTTGGGCACTTTTGTAAGTAGTCCTATATTCATCCATCTTTTCATGTAATTCTCTGTCTGCTCCCAAACAGAGAATTTCCCACCAAGGAAAATCCATAGCCTTAGTCTGGTATCCTGTGACAGACTAGTACACCTGAGCCAGGCCAACCTACGAAAAGCTACAGATGTGGCCATGACCCTAGAGGAAACATCATTAACATCCACAGCAGCATGAAACTGTACCTTAGAAGCCTCAATGCCATCAGCAGCCACCTGTTCTGGTTTGCTAGCCAGCTGGCCATGGGCTTGCTTGGCTAATTCCATAACAGTATCCCATCTAGATTTCTGATACCTAGCTACATAAGTATCATAATTTGCTTGCCTGAGTCCCAGAGAGCTGCCATATACTGTTTTTTCATGGCCTCAATCTTCCTGGAATCCTTGTCAGGAGGATGTGAAGCCAGGGGATATTAACTTTATCTGAGCTGCAGCCTGAACTACTAACATGACTGCATTGCTGAGAAAGGAATTCTGTATCAGGACCTGACAATGTGTACCTTCTGTCCATCTTTTATCTACAGGAGGCACAGAATTAGGAGCTTTTAAAATTTTTATTGTTTGCTTCCTAAAGACTTATGCAAAGAATAGACAATGTCCTAGACTCTGGAATATCCATCATTTCTACAAAATCAGACCCTCTTGCTCATCCACAGCTTCTTCCAAGGGAAGCTGGAGGGTTTCAACAACTTTTATAAAACATAAAATGAGATGGGGACTCAGATAGCATGGGGAGATTCTAGAGGTCTGTCTGGGAAATTTCCGGTTCAATGGGCACACAGAACTTCCCAGCCACATTCATACTATTCATAATCATCCCCTCTCCTGGTTCATAAAATTCCTCAACACCATATTCCTGAACCACTGGAACCCGACTGAACACGACCTTTTGCAGATAGTGCGGTTGGACGGATTCCTGAGACAGTGACTGGACAATTTGTATGTATTTTGCTATCTCTGCAGCAGTTGGAGAAGGGTTTGGACTCCAAACCTGCTGACTTTCTTGTTTTCTTTACTGGAATTGGTTCTCAGAACCAGCTTTTTTTTCCTTGAGGAAGTCTGCTCCTGGTCAGAGGCACTCCTCCAGTTCGGTTGTCACCGAACGGGCTAACTCATCGGGTCAGCAGACTTTTTCTCCTCGTTCCTGAGCCTGCCCAATCTCTTTTCCAGGGTGGCTGCAGGAAATTCTTACATATCTGGCAGTCTGACTGAGGTGGTCAAACCCCAGACAGACACATGTGGTGTGTGGTCAGCCTGGCAAAGACTTCCCACAGACATCACAGTGTTGAAACCCAGTGGTCCCGGTTTTCCTTTTGGGTTTCTCAGACATAATGCCAGCCTAACCAGAAAAACGTGCCCTTTAAACGGCAGTGCCAGGCAAGGCACTCTTATTGGTTCCTAACCGTGTCATGGGTATTGGAAAAAAACGTAATAAAATCCGTTTTTTTTAGAACCGATAAGAACTGGGAACCGCACTCTAAAATGTTAAACTTTAAAGTTAATAAGTTTTAAATCCAGCTGATCGGTTCAAAACCGAACCGATAAACTTACAAGTTCCACACAGACAAAACCTTTAATTTACTTACGATTACCACAGACAGAGCTTGAACCGAACGGTTTTGCGGTTAAAATAAAACTATTCTCGGTTGAATCGAACCGAGAAAACACTGTTTAAACCGAGAAATGAACGAGCAGTAGGAGAAATCTCGAGGGACTGTTCACTGAGGCGAGTAAAGAATCTGACAGTTCAGGTTTGAAATTAACAGATAGAGCTGCTTCTTAGAGCTCGTGCTCAAAGTTCTATTTTGGAATGGTATTAACCATTTCACCTCCGGAGCAGTTCTAGTGGTGGGACAAACTGCTACTGTCATAATACAGCAAGACTTCATGTTGTTTGAAAAGTATGCCTTTTTGCAGATGACACAAAGATCTGCAACAGGGTTGACACACAAGGAGGCGTGGAAAGGATGAAAAGGGACTTGGCAAGGTTGGAGGAATGGTCAGACGTATGGCAGCTAGATTCAATGCAAAAAGTGCAAAATGATGCACCTGGAAACAAGAACCCAGGGAAGAATACACAATGGTGGGGAGGTAGTAACAACAACAAACAGGAAAGGGACCTGGGGGTAATCATATCAGATGACCTTAAGGTTAGCAAGAAATGTGAGAAGGCAGTAGGAGGGCCGGGGTATACTGGGATGTATAGGAGAGGCATCAGCAGCAGAAAACAGGAAGTTGTTATCCCTCTGTACAGACAGTTGGTGAGACCCCATCTGGAATACTGTGTCAGTTCTGGAGACCCCCTCTTCGCAAGGACATAGACAGGATAGAGGCAGTCCAGAGGAGGGCAACCAAATGGTGCAGGGTCTGCAAGAGAAGCTGTGATGAGGAGAGACTAAAGGAGCTTAATATGTATACCCTTGAGGAAAGAAGGAGAGGGGGGACATGATAGAAACCAAGTACCCTCAAGGAATCAACAAAGTCCAAGAGGGTAGCATCTTTCAGAAAAGAGACTTGCAGAACAAGGGACACAATTTAAAGATAGAAGGAGGCGTTCTAGGGCAATGTGAGGAAGTATTATTTCACAGAGAGGGTAGTGGATGCATGGAACAGCCTTCCTGAGGAAGTTGTGGGGTCTAAAACTGGGGGAGAATTCAAGAATGCATGGGACAGACATAAGGCAATTCTTGTGGGGGGCAGGAAGATATAGGCTATTGGTTAACTAGGATCTGCGGCCTATCCTGTAGATAGGGAAATGGGCAGACTAGATGGGCCTAGCGGTCCTTATCTGCCGTCAAAGTCTATGTTTCTATGTTTCTATAATGCTACATCTATTAAATTGTTAACAGAAAAAAAGGCGCTCCACGTCACTGTTCAAATAGACGGGTGCTCACAATATCGATTTAACATAAAACCACACTGCAATGGAGCACCCAGTCAGAACAGTCATACAGCCCCAATTTTTAGAAATAAATACAGGTTACTCACCTGTAACAGGAGTTCTAGGAATGGTATATGTTGTTCATCCACACTTATTCGCAGGTTCCTTGCCGCTTTAAATCTTGCCGCAAGGTCTTCAAGCTAGCTCCTCCCACCCACCCGGGTGGTAAAACTCTCGGCTCCGCCCCATGATGCCAGATCTAGCCTGCTGGAAAGGGTTGTGCAAGGCCGGGGCGAGGTGGAATGTAGGGATGAACAACATACCACTTCTAGAACTCCTGTTACAGGTGAGTAACCTGTATTTCTAGGGACATGGATATGTTGTTCATCCACACTTATTGGCAGACTCTAGCGGTTCTCCGGGAGGAGGGAGGCAAGGCACACACCCCCTACTTAGATATAAAGACTGGAGAACTGAGGCCCCGACCAACATCCTGGCGTGACCCAAGGTCGATGTGGAAGGGGAAACGGAAAAGCCTGCTTCCAGGCAGAAGCCCTGCGGATATCCTGAACAGGAGTATCCTTGGAAGCAGCCACCGATGCAGCGGAAGGGTGGGTAAAATGAGCACTTATCCCTCTGGGAGGCTCCATGCCCGCCCACCTATAGCGGAGACCTACGCAGGAGGTGACCCCACCCACTCGTCGTCCGCTTGGCTGCAGGTCTGCCAGGTGCGGCTTTAGCATAGATGACAAACAGCTGGCGAACCTCTCCTGAACTTCAGCCCTATGCTCCCTGGGTAGGCGAGCATTTAAATAGGGTCCCAAAGGAACCTATATACGGCCTCCGAGGTGTGAATGGGGATGAACCTCGGCAGAGGCAATACCCAGATAGGGAAAAAAAAACTCCGCCACCACCAACGGAAGGAACTTCGGGTGGGGCACAGGACAACCTTGTCCCTGTTGAAGACCAGATAGGGGGATTCAAAGGAGTGCTTGGAACTCTCCCCTCCTTCTGGATGGCAGAGTAGCCCCAAGAAGGTGTTCTTCCACAACAGGTGGAGAAACTCGCACCTGTGCAAAGGTTCGAACGGCTGCCTGTGAGCTAAGCCCATACCAGCAAGATCCCACAGGTTGGGGATACTCTTCCCGAAGGGGAGGTGTGACGAGGCCATGAAAAGCGCCAGACCACCTTTTTCATCACGACGCTGCCTTCCGGCCCGCGCCCCAGAAGACAGAGGTGACCAACAGAAGCACCCAGAGGGTTGTCGGCCGAAGCCCTGGTTCAAAAGAACGGACCACAGATGGTCCGGAATGCTCGCTGAGGGACGGGAGAGGGGCCCCAGGCCCTGTCCCAACATCAAATGGAGAAGTCTACCATTTGAAGATGAGAATGTTAGGTCGACTCCCGGCCGGATGCCTCGAAAACATCGAGGACCATGCCGAAAGACCCCAGGCCTGGCCCCTAGCCGCACAGGGACTAGGCCTTTAGGTGCAGGGATCGAAGGTCCAGAAGGAAAACCTTCCCCTGAAAACAGAGATCTGGAGCGGGCAGGCTGGAAGCCGCCTCGGGAGCCTGGGGCTGAGACTGAGGAGAGCTGGATACCAGAGCTGGCCAACCAGTCTGGGACTACCAGCATCGCCTGCGCCTAGTCCCTCCTCGCCTTGTCCGTGGGTCAAGGGAAATGGGGGAGAGGCGTAGAAGATGCCCGGGGTCCGCGGCCTCAACGGCATCCCCTACAGCAAACCTTGCTGAGGGGGCGGGCATGAGACAGTCTCGGCCTCGTATTCTCCCTAGAGGGAAGGAGGGAGAAGATCCTGTGCTACCTCCGGCAGGAGAGACCACTTGTGAGGCGCAGCCTATGCGCGGCTCAGGGCATCAGCCAGGGTGCTGGAGGCTCCTGCCATCGAATGGCTAGGAAACCACCTCCAAGCTGCGCGAAAGACCCAATGCGGAGAACCTCCTTACGAGATGCAAGGGGCTCGTCCGAGCCTGGAGGGGTAGGTAGCACATGGTCATGGTGTTGTCCGCCTGGACTTAAACCACTAGACCCTGCACAAACGGAGCGAGCGGTGCAAGCAAGCGGACCGCCAAGAGCTCCAGAGGGTAGGAAAGACCTCGGGACTCCCGAGAGGACTAGAGGCGGAGCACTCTGTATTCCCCTTGATGGGCACCCCAACCCATCCGAGAAGCATCGGTTGGAGCAGACCGTCGACTCGGGTGGACGAACAGGATGTACTCCTGCAAGAGTTGGAACGGTCCGAAGGGGAGCGTTCCCTAACTCCCGGGCCGTAGTCACGAACTGGTCCGAAGGAACGCAGCACTGTGACCACTGGCTGGTCAGTCCCCGCAAGGGGAACGCATGAAACTGACCACGCTGGGCCGGCTGCCATGAGGCCCAGGAGGAGTAGGAGGTCCCGGCAGGGCGGAATTGCCAAGTCAAACCTGCCCAGGTAAGGGAGGAAGAACCTCAGCCCTGTCCGCCCGGAGCCGAGCTTGGACTCAAGACTCGAGCCTGGTCCCGAAGAAGGAACACCCGCTAAGGCACGAGTTCCAATGTGGCTCCGATAACAGGAGACCCGCCTGAGACCCAAAACTCTGGATCGACCCCTTCCGCCTGGAAAGGGTTTTTGAAGTCAGGCCGCCAACCGGGTGGGGTTACGCCCGGGTCCCTCGATGCCGCAGAAGCAGCTGGGTCGAGACCGAAGGGCCTGGCCTGGAACTCATAAGGAGATCCCCCGCTAGGAAAAGGAGGAGTCTCCTTGGAAACGGACGGAACGAGGAGTAAGTGCGTCCTGGAGGCCCAGGAGCGAAGCCACACGCCCATTCTAAGGATGGGATATCTAAGCCAGAGAGACCATCCAGGCGTGAAGAAGAATGGGGCGCAAGCCCCCCATCCGTAAGAGACCAGGGATACCTGGACACAAACCCAGAGTCAGAAGGAGGATCCGCAGCCTTCCTGATTACCTCTATTTAGAGGGCCAGGCCAGTCGACTCAGCGGGCCGACAAAGAGGCTGTGGACCCCAAGATCCCCGTGGGGCAATGGCTCGAGAGGGTGGGACCTGCACGCAAATCCGAGACAGGGCCTTCCCATAGCGCCTCCGACCCTGAGAGGTCTGGGAAGCGGACCAGGTGCGGAGCCGTCCCCCCACAGGGGAACCTGGGTAGAGGCAATGGGGCCGGAGACAGTGCCCCTAGCCCATCACTAAGCAGGCTTGGGGGAGGAAGGGGCCGAGGGAGCTCTCGGGCCTTTACCTCCCTGCTTCCTTTTAGAGGAAGACGCTGGTTTGGAGTCAGGCCGACCAGCGCATGCCTGCTGGCCCTCGTGCTGGGCCGATCGAGCCGCAGGAACCGGGGGGCAAAGGGGCTTACGCAAAGGCTGTCGGCTGCCCTTGTCCCTCCTGGCAGGAGTGACAGAGTCTGGAGTGGCATCGGACTTCTCGGACCCCTGGAGGTGTCCCTCCACTCCAGGGCCGAAATGGTCAGTCCCCAAGAAGGGGATGTCCGCCAACTCGTGCTGGGTTTCCAAAGAGAAGGAGGATAACCTCAGCCACGCCCTGCGGCGCATGGCCACTGCGGCCACCACCGATCTGGCACAGGAGCAGCCTAGATCCAGAGCCGTCTGGAGCTGCTGCTTCGCCACCGCCCTACCCTGGTCCCGCACCCGTCGGACCGTGGTCTGCAGGTCGGCTGGGAGATGAGGGAGGACCTCATCCAGGGAGCCCAAGAGGGCGTGGGAGAAATGTGCCAACAGTGCAGCCGAGCTGGCCTGACAGAGGCCTTGGAAGGATGCAGCGTAAACCTTGTGCCCGACATAGTCCATCCTTTTGGACTCCTTGTCAGGGGGCCTATCCACATCCCTAGCGTTTCCAGAACAACAGAAAACATTGTCGGTAACTAACCCCTCAGCCGAGGGGGTGTTCCGAGAAACCGGAAAGAGAACCGACAGGGACAGAGTACTTCCTGTCCATCCTGGCCGATGGCGCAGAGCAGGACGTAGGCCGCCGCCAGAGCTCCAAGGCCGGGCCCACAATTGCCTCAGCCACCGGGAAGGCCTCCGAGGGTGAACCCCTTCGGTCTAGAATCTCCGTAAGGGGGCAAGGGGCCCATTTGGAAACGGGCTCGAGCTGCATCACGGTGAATTCCGAGATGAGCTGGAGCAGACCCATAAAGGACGATGGGCCGTCGTCCGCGGAATGTTCCGGAGAAGACCCTGGGTCCTCCCCACTAGGAAACATAAAGGAGTCGATTTCGGGCTCTGAGGGGTCTGCAAAAAGCTGCCTCAGGCCTGAGTCACTCTTCGTCCACCGAGGGCGGGCGGGAGTGAGGGGAACAGATAACCTGCGGGACAGGTCATGACCCAGCCTGGGTTCCACCGAGGATGGTGGGGCAGCAGGGATCGGACGAGCAACCGGCCCCGGAGAGGGCACCTCGACTGCCTCGAGCGGTTGCGTTGGCTGATCGGGCGGCAGCTGCTTACTAGCCAAAGAATGAATCAAGGTCGATTGATTCCCGGACAACAACAGCTGCTGCCACATAAACTCCTCATAACGTCGATGCCATCGGCATCAAAGCCACTCCTCATCCGAGGAGGGGGACGAGGAAGAACGGCAATGCCACTTGACTCGGTGCCTCGACCGAGAACGCCGAGGTCGGCGTGAGCGGCTAGACCGAGAGGAGGACCAAGACCGAGACCCGAATCCTCGGGGGAACCGAGGGCGGGCCTGGGAAGGAGTGGAGCGCGCCCGCTCCTCCCTCGGCTCGGAAGAAAGGGCTGAGGTCTGTGACCCGAAGATACAGGCAGAACCTCAGCCTCCGCTGGGGGAACCGGCGAAGGGAAGGCGGCTCCTGCAGAAGACAACCCAGATGACGGGTCGAGAGACTAGACAACGTCGACGGGAGTCCTGGCCGGCTGACCTGACGGGGACACCGTGAGGCCAGCGGCCAGTGCCGCATCCTCGACCAAAGTCGAACGTCAGCCGGCAGGGGAGGGGGAACTCTCCCACTCCCTCCAGCGCCGATGAAGGGACTTAGCCTGTGACTCCTTGGACTTGGGCCGAGAGGCAGGTCCCGAAGGTCCCTCTCCCTTCGAGGAAAGGGACTGGCGAAGCTCCTTGAACGAAGCTGCATGAGGAGAACTCAAGGAGAGCGGGATGAGTGCTGCGACCGAGGAAGAGGGAGGGGCGGCCGCCCCCATCCAGGAAGAAAGAAGATCGGGCTGCTCAGCCGAGACAGCTGACGCGGACACTGTCCAACGAGTCTCCGAGGAATTTTCCGGAGCGGGAAAAATTCCCGGTCGCCCAAGCCCCGAACAGGTCATGCGATCCTCCAGAGAGTTGGCCGAAAGGGCACAACAAAAATCGCAAAGTTGAGGATCATGATCCAAGTCAAGGCAGTAAACGCATGTGGAGTGCGGGTCTTTCCTGAAGGAATTTGCCGGGCGCCTCCGAGAGCCGGAAAATGAATGAGCCATCGCCGCAGTGAAAGAGAAGAAGATCGAAGTTTCAGAAAACTTCCAATTGGTTTCGAAGACCGAAATTTCCAGGAACCAGTCGAAAACGCAGAGCGCTAAGGAGGGATCCTGCGGTAAGGAAGATCTGGCGTCATGGGGCGGAGCCGAGAGTTTTACCACCCGGGTGGGTGGGAGGAGCTAGCTTGAAGACCTTCCGGCAAGATTTAAAGCGGCAAGGAACCTGCCAGTAAGTGTGGATGAACAACATATCCATGTCCCTAGAACTATTATTTACAGATTAGAGGAACTGCCATGGGTGCAACTTTTCCTCAATGGGATAACCAGCTGGCTGGGTCTCCTCATTGGGAAGAGGCAGGACTGGAGTCCTAGTAAGAGAGCTCTAGGCCTCGTTGGGCGACAACAGATCAACTAGGTCGAGAGAAATCTTCACCACGTCATCAATCGAGACTTTGACTGGCTGACCAGATGGCAAAGCTGAGAAACCAGCAGCCAAAGAATCATTCTCAACCGAAGATTCCTGGGACCAAGATCGCTCTCGATCCCAAGAACGTCTTCACCAAGATGAAGAATCTCTCAGTTCCTTGACCTTTTTACGGGACTGGGAGACATGCATGCCTGAAGGTCCCTCGCCCTTAGTGCGGAGAGACTGGCACATCTCCTGAAAGGAGCCCGAGAAGGTGGAGCCAGATTGAGTGGAACAAAATCAGGCTGAGAGGAGAGCTCAGAGAGTCTACGCTGCGTCCTCCTTGAAGGCCTGCATTTGCTCTAACTGCTCGGCGGAACCCGCAGCTGTGGAAACTGCCCACTGGGCCACCTTTGATTTCACCGGAGGATTGTTTTCCGGGCCTGCCCAACTTGAGATGTGCGAGACGATCGTCGAGAACGTTAAGGTGAAACACGAGACAAATCTCGCAGGCCTGATTGTCATGGCTGACACCCAAATAGTAAACATACGCGGTATGCAGGTCTGTGCGCGACATTTTCTGTCTGCATGGTCACCGACAAAAACTGGGTGAAGACTGATCTTCCATGATCGAATAGCAATATTTGCAATCGCTAGCTCTAACGAGCTTAATCTTCAGAGTCTCCGAAGGAAATAAAGCCAGGGCCTGTAGAATGTGGGAGCAGTGAGGAGGCAACCTGAATCTTCCAGCGGAAAGGAAGATCTCGCGTCATGGGGCGGAGCCGAGGGTTATACCACCCGAGTGGGTGGGAGGAACAGCTTTAAGATCTTCCAGCAAGAATTAAAGGGGAAAGGGACATGCCAAGAAGTGTGGATGAACAACATATCCACGTCCCTAGAAATATTTTTTCACTTTAATAATAATAATACTTCTAGTAAGTCCTCAGTTGTTCCCAATGTCTGCTACCCTCTCAGGGCAAGCGCACTAGACTAGAGTAGGGCAGGCAGGTTCGGTTTCACAGACACCACACACCCCTTCACCAATATACGTTTATTACTATGTATGTAGATTTATTTTTATTTTTACAACAATGCTTTTTCCCTTTCTATAGAGTTTAAGTTGTCAGTTGTGCCCAGTTAGGGAGGGTACTCTGTCTATAACCCTTGCCTTTTACGTTTAGGGCAGGCTCTGTCTGGTCTCAAAGCCACACACACCCCAGGATGAAGTTGCTTCCATCACACTGTAGCAAACCTAGGTTAGGTGGTGAGGTTTAAACTTTATACTTTTCTTTCTGTGTAATATTAAAAAGAAAAATCCTTCTGTTTCCAAGAATCGTTTGATTTAGTCAGTTGTTGTTCCCAAATTACTGTACGTCAGTTCAGCCTGGTTCTCTTTAGTGGTCTCAACTCACATAGCCAGACCCCCCCCACACACACACGGCTTCCATCACTAGTAGACTAGTGTGTGTGTGTTTATTTTTAAGGTAAAAAAAAATGTTTCATTTTATATACGTACATATATTATGTCTTTAACAGAAGTTGTCGGGTCCTCTGCCCTCTCAGTCCAAGAGCAGGCTTGGTTTCACACCCACAAGTCACCCCCTTCCCCAACACTTTACTGAGAGTATCTAATTCTTAATAAAAGAAACGCTTTATGCTTGGGTTTTCTTTATCTTCAGTTTCTCTGCCCTTTCTCTTTGTTCCTATGCCCTGACCTCCCCAGTTGGCTAGTCGAGTCCAGACAATCTTAGCCAGTCACATACACATACACACAAATAGCCACTTCATTTTTTTTGTTATAGTTTTTAAGTTTTTGGCAGATTAGATTGAGAGTTACAGTACCCAACAGACAGTCAGCAGACCAGACGCCTTTCAGTAATATCTCCTCCACTCGACCTACATCACATCTTCCCCTCCCCAGACTTGATTTCCGGCCCCCTCGGTCCCGATGTCTTTACGTTTATATTTTTATAGCAAATTCCAAAACGGGTATTAGTAGTATATTATGGATTCTGTAGCTGTATGATGATGACTGATGGCCCCAAAACACAAAGTGCGAGCTGAGGCACCGCCACCAAATGCTGCTGCAAGTGCAAAGACAACGGAGCAAAATATAACAGCTCTCTCCTCTAGCAGCGTCAGTAGTGAAATGGTGCATCTTCAAATGTGCGCCGAGCTACTGACACTGGCAGCTCCACCCCCAAATGCAATGGCCAACAGCCAGGACTGACAGGCAGTCTTCCCTCACCAATACACTGCCTAGCATGTCAGTCTGGCTGTGTTGGGGCAGTCGCAATCGCGTTTCCAACAGAGGTCCCTCCCTCCCCTTGCTGTCTCCTTGCGCCCGTCCCCGATCAGAGTGCTTGAATCATGCACTGTCTGCTCCTTGCTGTTACAGTCGGGGCTGTGGGTACGCATTCCACCAAGTGCCAGGGCAGTCTCATGTGAGTACAACTAAGACCATCAGGTGATTGCCCTGGCAATGCAAACATAGGTGACATCTAGTGCCAGTGATGTACCCTGCAGGAAAAGATAAACTGGTCCACACACAAAACACAAAAACAAACCACGGAACTTTTTGGTAGTCCGTGGGACAAGCAGTAAATATCAGACTGCTTGTCCTCACTTAAAAAATGGCTGTCCCGGACGTTGGCTATGGGATTTGTCAAGCCCTGCTAAAAGTGTTTATATGACAATTTACATGTATATAACCTACCGCTTGGGTGGATGATCTGGAGGGGTTTCCGACTCAGTGAGAGAGTACCCTTCCCGGATTATCCTGAGGACCCATTTGTCTGATGTTATAGATTTCCACTGGTCTCAGAACTGAGTCAGACGTCCTTGCACTGTCGAGGAAGAGTCCCCCTCGGGCAGCTGAGGTGGGACCTGGGCCAGAAACTCAGAAGGTAGCACTGGGCATTTTTGGACCTTGTGCCTTCTGCTGCGTTTCCTTTTGCGGCTGAGGGGTTTGGTTTCTGTTAAAGTCTTCTCTGCCTCTGCCACGAAAGAACTGACGTTTGAGAAACTGACGCTTGTTCCCACCTCCTCGAGAGGGAGTGGGCGGAGGTCTAGCTGTCTTAATGGCAGACCTAGTCTTCTGTGCGTCCTCTAGTGCTTGTTCCACCTGAGGCCCAAACAGATACATACCGTCGAAAGGTAAGGCCATGACTTTCTGTTGGGTGTCATTCGTAAAGCCCAAAATACGTAGCCAGGAATGGCGATGGGTGCAAATGCCAGCTGCCGCTGCCCAGGAAACAGTATCGAAAGCGTCCATTGCAGCTTTAATTTGTTGATTATTGGACTCGATACCTCTAGTTATGGTTTGTAGTAGTTCTGAGTTAACCTCCAACTCAGGCAGAGCTTCTACCGTTGCTTTGAGTGAATGCCAAAGAACATACTCGTATTGAGAAAAATAGCCCTGGTAGTTGGCAATGCGCATAACCGGGGTTGAGGCAGCAAAGACTCTCTTACCCAAGTTGTCTATCTTGTGAGATTCTTTGTTTATAGGACGGGCTGTAGATTCCTGAGGGAGGACAGCCTTATCATTTTCTGCCAGGATCACTATGGCATCAGCAAAGGCTTGTGAGGCTAAGATGGGGGCGATCCTTGGGAGGGGCATATTTCCTATCTATGGACTTGGCCACAGAAGGAATAAAAGCCAGATTCTTCCACACCATCTGAGAAAGAGTCTCGAAAGAGGGCTGTACCGGAGGGGTTAAATCCATAGGGATTTCCGAAACATGTAGATATTGGAGACACAGAAGCTTCCCAGGATCGATTTCCATGGTCTAGAGAGAAAGAGTAGAATTTAAATTCTTTAGCAGAGACTTAAAGGAAAAGTCTTCAACAACAGGCTCTGCAGGAAGACTGATTCCTGCTCCCAGGGCAGAATCGGCATCAACATCATCACCCAGCCAAAGATTCGGATCTGGCTCAAAATCATCTCCCGACAGTCCAGGGGTGACTGTATAGACAGGAACGGGATGAAAACCAGGAGGCAGAAGAGAAGGAGAAAGAATCGGACTTGAAAACCTCTGGAAACTAGATGGTGCCGTACACATCCTCGATGCTGTCAAAGAGAACGGTGCCGAGTACAGAAACGGTGCCAACACAGAAAACGGCGTAGCGCATGGCACCATTAGGAAGCATGACACCACTCACAGCGCTGACGCCACCCTGGCATCGAAGAGGGTGCCGACGGGTAGCATGGCACCACACACAGTGCCGACACCAACCCTGCCGCAGAAGATGGTGCCTGACACCACCCGTGGCACCAAAAAGGACCTTGGCGCCAGAGAAGTCAGCACTGCAGTCAACGGCACTGTGGCAGAAGTCTGAGAACTGCGATTTGAAGGTAAAGGATGAAAAATGGCAGGAGATAAAGGCATTGGTGTGGACCCCTGTGCCTCAGCCATGTGAGGGGGATAGACACCGGAGCGCGGAGTCAACGGCACCAAAGAAGGTGCCGCGCGACTAGGACATCGTAAGCACCCTGCTTACTGATCCGAAACTGAACGTCCCGAAGGCCCTGGCGACAGACTAGTCAGTTCGGGCAGTCGGAACAACCTCCGAGTCCACTGCTCCATAAGAGTGGCCCAATGGTTAAACTGCTCATTGGAAGCCCCTCCAATAGGTGGAGAGGAGCTCCGGTGTTGAAGAGGCTGGCTACCAGAGACAGAAACTGGCGACTCCGAAAGAAGCGGAGACCAGCTCCTGACCCTAACAACCTACCGTCTACGCGCAGACATACCAGAGGGTGACCTCGAGTGATGCCGTTTCTTCTTCAACCAGTGGGCCGAAGAAGAACTCGAGGTTGAATGGTGCCGTGAATGGGAACATTTCTTTTTATGCTTTTGAGGGGACCGCCCATCCCCCCGAGCACTGGACTGTCCGTTGTCAGACCCCCCCCCCTCCGCAGAGGGTGGCAGAGCAGACCCGGCCGGCTGACTGAACAGCTTTCATACGAAGTCTCCCTACCATCACCTGCCCCACTCATGGTTGACTCTGTCAATGGAGGGCTGAAGACTTCTTTCTTGTACAAGTAAGAATTATTAAACTATAAGACGTACTTTTCGTGATAAAATACAAAATAATAAAACTGAAAACTAAGCTGCTGTTTGAAGTTTGACTCCCGGTGGGCGAGCAACTTCATCACTGAAGCGAACTCGACGGTGGGGAAAAAAGGAACTGAGATGGTTGGAGGGTTGACGCCGACACAGTCTATACCGCACAAGCCTGGCTCGCAGTGTCGCTCCTCGCGGCTCCATCGTGGCGTCGGCCCTCCTAAAAAAGTTTGGCTCCCACTGGGTCCTAGCACCTCTGGCGTACTCCCATTAGTGTGACTGAGTGGTGGAGACTTTATGTCCAGCAAGATCAATGCTTTCCAAGAGAGAAAGCGAAGCTCGCAACTTGCAGCTGGCTCAAAGGGAGGCAAAGTAAGTTTTTCTAATACAAAAAGAAGGTCCCAAGGAGGAACAGGGTCCCTCCTAGAGGGTTTGATATGCAAGATGCCTCTTAATAAGGTCTTGCACAAGTCCAGTTGTGCCTGAGCTTTCCCTTCGTGTGGAGCATGATAAGCTGAAAGCGCACAGAGATGCACCTTAATGGATGAGTAGCTGAGACCCATGTCCGACAGGGAAAGAAGGTACTCTAGCACAGATTCCACTGGACAGCAGAAGGGATATAAGGAACGGGGGATGCCCACAAGCAGAACTGCTTCCACTTCATGGCATATGTTGTCCTGGTAGATGGTTTTCTCACTGCCATGAGAACCTCTGCCACTCTGGAAGATACTCCGAATCTGTCCCTGACTAAGTCTGCAGGAGCCATGCATGCAGGTGCAGAGATAGAAGATCTGGATGTACTAGGGCTCCCTACTCCTAGAAGAGCAAGTGAGTGGACAGGGGTAATGGAACTGGTGGTTCCGATGCCACTTGTTGCAACAGCAGGAACCAGATTTGTCGAGGCCAGAAGGGCGCTACCAAGATCATGCGAGCACCTTGTCTGCAACTTGACCAGTACCCTCTGAAGACGTGGAAAGGGAGGGAAGGCATACAGAAACCTCCCTGTCCAGGAAAGGGATAAAACGTAGTGCCAGAAAACACCAGGCCCTGAATCTAGCGAGCAGAAATTGTGCAGTTTGGCATT
This sequence comes from Neoceratodus forsteri, assembly GCA_016271365.2. NCBI lineage: Eukaryota > Metazoa > Chordata > Ceratodontiformes > Ceratodontidae > Neoceratodus > Neoceratodus forsteri. The sequence continues at coordinate 116,832,697 of JADMNL010000025.1, forward strand.
GAGTGCGGATGCAAAAAGGTCCAGTTCTGGTTGGCTCCATCTTTCGAATAGGTCATCTGCGACCTCCTGCAGTAGCTCCCACTCGTCACTCTGAGAGACAGAGAGTGGCTTAGGCTGTCTGTGAGAACATTGTGAATCCCTGGTTTATGCACTGCTGTGATTTCCAAGTTGTGATCTACTGCCCAATACCAAACCTTCATAGCCTCTCTGCAAAGGGGGTAAGAATGAGTGTCCCCTTGCTTGTTGAGACAGAAGACTACCAGAGTGTTGTCCAACTGGATCAGCAGGGGACAAGGCGAAAGTGCCCCTTGGAAGGCCTCCAAATCGTTCAGAACGGCTCTCATCTCCAGGACATTTATATGGAGAGCCTGTTCTGCTCAGGTTCAAGAGCCCCTCAGCAGATGGGATGCCAGATGCACTCCCCAGCCCATCCTTGAGGCATCTGTAATCAGAATTTGCTGAGGACTTAAGGAAACCCCTGTTTCTAGTCGAGCTGGGGTGACCCACCACTCCAGAGACCGGAAGCACAGAACTGGAGATTCTGATCGGGTGATCAAGGTCATCCGTGCTTTGGTCCCATTGCACACTGAGGTTCAACTGCAAGACCCTCATGTGCACATGAATGAGGGGAACTGTTGCGAAGGCTGCGGCCATGTGGCCCAAGAGTTGAAGCACCACCCTGACAGGGACTGGACTGGAGGTCATTATTCTTTGAGTGACCACTATCAGTCTGTCTGCTCAGTTGTCGGGAAGGAAAGCCTTTCCCTGGATGGTATCCAGGACCACTCCAATGTACTGCAGGCTCTGGATAGGCCAGGGGCACAACTTGGGGAGATTCAGAGTTATGCCCAGGACTAGAAAAAGGCTGAAAGTTTCCCTTAGTGACTGATGCGGCTGGACCTCTGTTGATGCTGTGAGCAGCTAGTCATCCAGGTAGGGGTAAACATAAAGGCCCCTTCTCCTGAGGGTTGCCACCACTATAGCCAGGCACTTGGTAAAGACTCTCGGTGCCGATAAGAGGCCCGAATGGCAGCGCCCTGAACTGGTAGTGCTCTCCTTGGAAGGTGAAGCAAAGGTACTTCCTGTGGGACGGCAGGATTTTTATATGCATATAAGCATCCTGCATGTCCAAGGAGCAGAGCCAGTCCCCTTACTGAATCATGGGCAACAGGCCAGGTAATGTCACCATCCTGAACCTTTTGTACTTGATGTAAGTGTTCGGCTGGCTCAGATCTAGGATGGAACGAAGATTCCCAGTCTTCTTCAGGACTAGGAGGAAGTGGAAGTAGTATTCCCTGCCTTTTTGTCTGGGGGTACCACCTGAATTGCCTTCATCTCTAGCAGGGCCTGGATTTCTGCCCTCAGGAGAGTGGCACGGGGTGGGGAGCAGTGGGAGGGGAGGGGATGGGTGGTCTGTCCTGTGGGAGCTAAGTGAACTCCAGAGAGTACCCCTTTTGGATAACCTAGAGGATCCACTGATCTGTGGTGCTACTGGACCATCCTGACAGGTAAAGGGAGAACCTCTCTCCTACAGCCTCCCCTTGGGCCTCCACTGGACGAGGGAGGGCTTGCAGGGAGTCATGCCAAGGCAGAGGGGTTAGGCAAGGGGGGGGGTCTGATCGTCTTGGCACTTTGACGCCCTGGGTATTTGAAGGAAGGGGAGGGCCTCTTCTTCTGAATCTCCCTTTTGGTTGCTGGTATCTTCCCTGCTGATCCTGGTTTTTAGGAAAGGGGAAGCGCCAAGCAGTGGCTGGTTCAGACTTGTACATTCTATGTACATCAGAGACCACTTTTCTTGAATCTTGAAGTCCTGTAATCAACTTCTCAGTATCCAGGCCAAAGAGAACAGACTCTTGGAAGGGTGCATCTAGTATGGCATCTTGTAGGTCCTGATGGAACCCAGAGACCCGCAGTCAGGGGTGTCTCCTCATGCACACCCCTGTGGCAGCTGCCCTGACAGCTGTGTCTGCTGAGTCATAACAGCTCCACAGAGCATGTTTGTCAACATCTATCCCTAACTGGATGACAGCCATGAGTTTCGACTTGCCGTTCGAGTCAGGTTGGGCCTTGACTATATCTAAAGCCTTGCTCCATAAGGACTTTTGGCACATGACAATATGTGCCAAAACGCTTAGCGACCTGACAGTGCAGGTGGCTGAGGAGTAGACCTTACAGCCTATCTGGTCCAACCTTTTCCAGTCTGGGTCTGGAGGCTGAGAGCTCATATGTCTGGGCTGCTGCACCCTGCCATGTGCTGCAGTGTGCACCATGGAGTCTGCCTTCAGCTGTTCACTCAGATGGGGTTCCCCTTTTGGGGTTTTGTACAGCTGGTCCACTTTTTTGGGCATGGCTGAAGTAGTGGACAGATGCTTCCCGGCCAGTTTTGTTACATCCTGGAAGGGTTCAACTAGCGGGGGGATGACCAGAGGTTTGGGGTCGGTCGTCACATCCAGGAAGCATGGATCATGGGGAGGGCACCTTGGGGAGTCCCTCTTGTGATCCAGACAAGGTAAGGGTAGCTCGTCCTCTGATGAGTAGTAAGAAGAGAAGTACCCTGGGTCTTCCCTTGAGGAAGAGTGTGAACATCCCTTGGAAGAGGGAACAGATGATGGGTGCCTTCTGCAATCACTGGGAGCTGGTGACCCTTGGTTGTCATCCCGTGACGATGGGCAATCTGGCATCGGGGGGGGGGGAGGTCGTCTTGGCCTCTAAGGCGAGGACTCCTTTAGTGGAGCTGGAGGTGGGAGACCTCTAGGGGTAGACGATGGCTCCCTTGGTCTGGGTAGCAAGTCCCCTTTGATGGTGTTCCACCAAGAATTAAATAAGGCCACTACTTTCGCCAGCAGGACAGGTGGTTGGGACGATGGGGTAGGGACGTTTGAGGGTCCTGTCGGTGGCCCTTGCAGTGCTGTCACCTGGTCCTTGGGCCGTTTGTCTTTGGGCATCATAGCCAAAGGGGCCTTGTCCTGGGGTCTGACGTCTGGCTCCTTGGGGAGAGGTGGAGGAGTTGTTCGACTATCTATGGGCCTGGACGTCCGATCCGTAGGCTTGTTAGACGCCTGTTCAGACGGCCTCTCTTTCATAGCAAATGACTGCTTCAGTGGGGGTGCCTGGTCCATCTCCGACGCCGGATCGTAGAGTCCCATGGTCTGTCGACCCTCCAAGGTGGATGTCGCCCTATCTTCGGGTGGAGGAGGGGTCAGATGTTTGATGGCCTCTTGGCATCTGAAGGAGTCGTCTGACACCTTATGCTGGTCGGATGACCCTGAGGACTTTTGGGTGGGAGCATCAGCTTTGCTGCTTGAAGAGGATGCATGTTCCTCTGGCTTTGACCCAAATGATGGCCTGTGAGGCCAAGAGACAGGGGCCCATGGCTGGCAGCCTCTTTGCCCTGTGAGCGAAAAGGGGTGGAGGTCTTCTTGGAAGCAACCCTGGTAGCAGCCACGGAACTGGAAGGAAAGGATTCCGACCTCCCGCCAGAGGTGGAAGAAGCAGAGGTCTTGTGAGGGGAACTAAGGCAGGATTCTGACCTGGCTCTCTCTTTCTCTTTATGGTAGTGTTTCCCACCTGATCTTTTCTCTTTGAGGGAGGAGTCCCTGACTGAAGATGAAGAGCTATGTCCTGAATGGGTCCTCTGCATGGCGGCCACTTGTTGCTCCAATAAGTAGGCCTTGAGAGTCCTGAGGCGGTGGATGCGCATTTTGCTGTTAAATGTTTGGCAATGTGGGCAGTCATCCGGCTTGTGGTTCAGGCACAAGCAGATCAGGCAGGCTGAGTGGCCGTCTCTTGTTGGGATCTGCTTGCCACATGCGCATTTTGACTTCCGCCACTGTAAGGATGAAGAAGACATGCACTAACACTGAAAAGACGGAAGAAAAAGTGAAAATGAATGGTAACTGTGCGAGGTGCAAAATTGCAGTTGACTGCGATAGAGGCATCCGTGGAGCCAATACTAGCAGGTTGATGGTGGGAAAAGAGTTGAGGTGGTGCTGGAGGACCACCCCTTTTATACCATAGGGGACGTCGGGGCAGGGCCGATGCCAGGGGGTGGTCCCCCGCATGGACTGCTAGCTAGAAGTTTTCCGTGGGGTCCTAGTGTCTGGCGGCATAGTCCTAATGGTGTTACCTGCTGCAAGAGCTCCCCCTCAAAGTAAGATAGTTAGCTTCCTAGGGTAAGCAGGTAAGCTAAGTGCATTGGTACTGCTATTTCTGACAAACTGCGACAGGAAAATAGTAAAAATAACATTAAGCCATGCTGTAGCAGAGCTGCTCTGAATATCTGATGCCACTGTCGTAAGCACCCCCCTGTATTTTTTTTTAAGAAGTGGCAGTGTTTCTGGGCATTATTTTAGCAGTCTGTAAGTTATGTGGAGCTGTGTATCCAGCATCCACGCTGCTCGGGTTCCATAGCGCCCTCCCTCGAAAAGGACTCTTTCTGTTTGTTCCTATGAGAAGACTGCCCATTATCTTGATCATGAGATTGCCTGGTACCAGACCACTTGCCCACAGAGGACTGGTGGTCAGACAGAACCTCACTGCCAGAGCAACTAGCCTTTTCAGGCACCCTACCTGCCATAACTATTTTTGAATGTCGTTGAACGAGGTAGGGCTGTGAGGCAAGCTGACAATTTAAACTACTAAAAGTTGATATAAAAACAAATGAGTAGCTGAATATAATGATAGAAACGCCAACGAGTGCCACTAAATGCCATTTGTATTCAAAACTAGTGCTCTGGTTCCTGATGAGCAAAGCACTGTGCTTTGACAGAAGGGGAAAAACCTGAGCTGGTTGGAGCAGGTGCCACTATATACCTTGCAGGCATGCAGATGATGCAGTGTGTCTATGCTATGCACTGATGCCGCCGGCCCTCAAACTTTTGGTTCTTACAGGGTCCTGCTACCTCTGGCTCTAAGAACAAAGAGTGGAACTCTAGGGAGAAGACTGATTCTTGGAAAGTCTTGTAATACTCAGAGTAGAAAGTTAAGAAAGAGAACAAACAAGACAAAACAGCAATCAAAAGACTGACAAATTACTGGTCCCCAATCCGGCAGATTGTTCTCTGGGATGGCAGATATAAAGGAACTGAAACAGTTGTGGCTGGTGATGCTATATATATGTAACTCCCCTGCAAATGGGGGTTCCCAAAAGTCTTCCAGGAGCTTGCCTGAATGCTTCAAGTCTGGGCAGTATTCGGTGTCTGAGCTGTTTAAATGTGGTTCCAAGTGAGTGCTATTTGAGCCACCATGTGCTGTCTCTTTAAGAGCTGTCTGCTTGCAGACTTAATTAGTTTGTATGGGGGGTCTGTGTATTTAATGCTCGAATCCCACCCGAGCTGCTGCCAATTCGCTCAGTTTCTGCTGTCGCTACATGTGCAGATGGAGCCTTGTTGAAAGATATAACTGTTTGCTAGAAATCATTTAAAGTGACTGAGAAAATGTAGTTTGTCTAACCTGTCTTTATTTCAGTATAAACTGTTTCAGTGTAGCTCTTTCATTTTGGTCCTGATTTGCTGACTTGGACCAATCAGGATGATAGGGAGGCCTTAAAATGGAGCCTGTGGACAAATTGGAACTTGGACTCTCAATTTTGAGCCAGCCACAAGGGGATTGTATGAGCAGTGACTCTGGGAAATGTAGTTTTGACCTTGGCCCCTTTTTTCACCAACAGAGGGAGTCTTATTGTGAGTGACAGCCGAACCAGCCAACAGAATGGTGTGGAGCTAAAGGAAATGCCCTGCTCCGTGACTGGAAAGATCACATCAGTTGTGACAGTGAAGAGAGAAGGAGCTCTGTGCTTCTGAGGTGTATAGTTTTTCGCGGGAAGCGCGTGTGAGGCCCTGAGGTTCAGCCTGCAACCGTTGTAAGCGCTAGTTCGGACTGAATCCGACTTGTGAGGAGAAAGAAGGAAGTCTGAATGGTAGAAACCAGGCTAACCCTGTAGAAGACTGGAGAAACTGCTGAATCGCACTTGGTCTGTCAGGAACTGAAGCTGCTGTGTGTGCTCCCGGGTATTTTGCAGTAATTGCGATCGGGATCTAGGAGCAGCCTGCTTGGTATAGTACTTTCCTTTTACATATGAATGTGCATACTGCTTGTGAGGAATCGCTATTTCCAATCCCCTGTGTTGTGTTCTGTGTGTTGAAGCTGGAAGCAAACCCCAGCTTGTCTCGGACTAAATCCGTTTGCTATCTACTGCAGTGGGGTCCAGTCACAAGGACCTTGTCTTCTGCCCTGTTGTCCTGGCAACCCAGAAGAACATCCATCATCCGGTTCTCTGCTTGGGTATTGTTGAGTACAAATCAGGGTATTCCCCTGCAGCCTGTTTTCAATTACAAGTGTGTCATCTAATTATTTTCGTTTCACTTCTTCATGGACTGAGCCATCCAGCTCCGGATTACAATTGGGTGTTGTGCATATATTATCTCTTACAGGGCCCTGTCCATCTGCACCTGCCGGCCAACCCTGGGCAACGGACCTGGCTAGCCCCACCCCCCCAACCTGGGTACCCAGAGTGTGGCTTTTCAGACCCTGTATGTGTGCACAGTACTGTGATTTAATTCTGCCAATTAACCTGATCTCCCCCTCCCATGTTTTATTCCCCCTAAATAAACCCGATTTGATGCTGTTAAACTTTAAACTGTCTGAAGTGTCAGTACCTACATATCAAGCATTGTATTGATTTGTGTATGTTGATTAACCTTATTTTACAGGGGGTCCCCAGAGGCGAACCTCAGAATCAGTCTCGAGGGTAAGTGGTACTTTATGAATGAACAGTGTGTACATGTGGGGTATTGGGACTGTAACGTCTGTGCATTATGTGAGGCATAGAGGGAATAAAAGGGGGTCTCAGTGTCCCAGAAGGCTGTGACCAAGCTAGTCTAACCACCACAAAGCCTGACCTCTGGGTGGAGGCACCTGCCATAGAACCTAGGCCCCTCAACCTGTCAGTAGTCAAGCAGGCTGGGGTAGTAGCCCTTGGGATAGCGCCACCTGGGGGTTACATCTTGGAGGCTCACTGCAGGGATTCTGTGTCCTCCAGTGGCCACATTTACGAACCACTGTTACAAAAATAAATGGGTACCCCAACAGAAGTGGCTGTGCACCCAAAAGTGGTGGAGTGGTGTACTGGGGAGGAGATGGACCCCCAAAATACTATGCCTATCCTGGACATCCCCTTGGGTATCAATACGGACACTGTACAGTGAATACTTTCCAAGGTGGAAGGTTTATAAAACCCTGTGGTGGTGGGTTGACATGCTGTTCTGCTCACCCACACTTTCATGGCCCTAGTAGAGTATAAGGACCCCATAGATAGCTCCAAAGTGCCACAGACTATTACCCCAGAGGGAGTCCTCACTGCCTGGAGAGTGATAACTAAGGACAGTAAAGACCCAAGGGGAATGAGCCCCACCCCCACTATCTGAAACTTTTGAGGAGAAATTTGCTAAATTGTTGCTGGAGGAAGGAAAACTGTGGAGAATTTAAAAACTATTATTGCCACCTGAGAGCGTTCCTCCACCAACACCCCCCCTCAGCACCCGTTACTGCCCTATGTCTGTACCTGCCAATAGTCACGACTCTTACGCGGGTTGAAAATTTTCTCCGGCACCCTCCCCACCTCACAAGGGGAGGATGACTGGGAGACCTGAATAGACTATGTTGCACCTCAAGTGCTAGAATGGCAATGCTCAGAAGCAGAAAAGTGAAAGAGGTTAAGTGAGAGCCTCCGAGGTCCTGCCCTGGCTACCATCCGTTCCAAACGGGCCAGTAACCCTGAAGCGACTGCACAAGACTATCTTGAGGCCTTGGAGAATGTGTATGGGAGTCCAGATTCCGATGAGGACCTGTGGTGGAGAGTAAGAAATGCACAACAGTACCAAGGGGAGTTGTTGTCTGTGTATGTATGTATCTCAGCTGGAAAAATTGTTGCAAGAATGCCTCAGAAAGGGTAGTTTGCCAGCGACTGAATTGGACTGAACCAGGCTGGACAAGATCCTTAAGTTGGCCCCCTTCTCAGAACTGCTGTTGCTTCAGTTATGCCTGGCCAATCGACTGGAATCCCCACCTTCCTATGATGAGCTAATGAGGGAAATTCGAGGGGTTGAGAAAAGGCGACCCCAGGAGGGACTTCCACCAATAGCTGCTGCTACCGTCTCTCCAGACTGGTCCAGAATAGTTGGTACCTCCATGGAGACCACTGTAAAGGTGAATGGAGTATCTACAAGAGCTGTATTAGACAGTGGCTCCCAAGTGACAATTATGTTCCAAGACTGGCATCAGAAGCATTTGTCTGATGTGCCCTTACAACCGTTGGAGGGGCTGCAAGTCTGGGGGTTAAGTGAGAAGGCCTACCCATACTCTGGGTATATCCGAATTTGGCTGTCTTTTCCCACCTCCATGGCTGGAGTGGCAGAGCAAGTAGAGACCCTGGCCTTAGTGTGTCCCCCTACTGGACTGCATGATAGGGTTCCTCTACTAATTGGGACGAATGCGCATATGTTTGGAAGGTTGGCACAGTTGTGTTATGAAAAACAGGGGTCAAGGACTAGTAGAGCTTTAAGAATTCCGGCCTTGGTCAAGGCCTATGAGGCACAGAGAGATGTTGAAAAAGTGGAACCAGAGGAACTGGTTGGAATTGTCTGGAAGAAGGATCCTGAGTCTCTGATCTTGGTGCCAAATGCCCAGTGTACCCTCACGGGGGAAGTCCGTATCAGAAAGGAAGTCAAGAATAAAATCCTCATGCTGGATGCACCAGGCAATGGGAAATTGTTGGAAGAACTGCTGGTCAAGCCAAGTATTTTGCCTGCCAGGGCCCATGCTTATGCCAGAAGGGTAATAGTCCAAGTTCATAATGTGTCTGATAGAGAGATTTGAGTAAACAGAGGTTGCACCCTGGCTAATGTACATTGTGCAGATACTGCAGTGCTAATTAGTAACAAGTGTTCGGGGGAAAATGACAGTGTGACGCCTGACTTGTTTGATTTTGGGGACTCCTCACTGCCAGCTGAATGGAAGATGAGAATCAGTAGAAAGCTTGCCCAGAGAGACCAGGTGTTTTCTTTAAAGGAATGGGACGGAGGATATGTGCAAGGAGCTGAGCACCACATCCAGCTGCATGATGAAAGGCCATTTCGTGAGAGGTCTCGACGCCTGGCCCCTGCTGACACAGATGATGTGAGACAGCATCTGCAAGAGATGCTAGCTGCTGGTGTAATACAAGAATCCAGAAGCCCCTATGCTTCCCCCATCGTGGTAGTGAGAAAAAAGAATGGGACAGTAAGGATGTGCGTGGATTATCGCACTTTAAACCGGCGGACTATCCCTGATCAGTATACAATGCCCCGCATTCAGGATGCTTTGGACTGCCTGAATGGTAGCAAGTGGTTCTCTATGCTGGATCTTCACAGTGGGTACTACCAGATCCCGATAGCCCCAGAAGACCGTGAGAAGACAGCCTTTATCTGTCCACTTGGCTTCTATGAATTCATGAGGATGCCTCAAGGGATTTCAGGCACCCCAGCCACTTTTCAATGACTGATGGAGTGTGCAGTGGGGGACATGAACTTATTAGAGTGCCTGATATACCTAGATGATGTTACTGTGTTTGGCAGCTCACTGGAGGAACATGAGAGCAGATTATTCAAGGTGTTGGACCGACTGGAAGACTTTGGCCTGAAACTGTCCATCGATAAATGTCAGTTCTTCCAAACCTCTGTAAAGTATGTGGGGCATATAGTCTCCGCCGAGGAAATAGAGACAGACTCAAGTAAAGTTGAGGCCTTGACCACCTGGCCACAGCCCCACAATCTAAAAGAACTGCAAAGATTCCTGGGATTCTGTGGCTACTATTGCCGTTTCATCAAGGCTGTTCAAGAGTGATCCATCTTTTACTTAATCTTACTCAAGGTTACCCTCCTACCCACAAAAAATACAAGAGATCAACTCCCCCTGAGACTGAGAGAGTGTATTTCCATCCTAATGAAGTTTTTGGGGCACAATGGACACCTGATTGTGAAGCTGCGTTTCATGAGATTATATATCAACTTACCCACGCTCCTGTCCTGGCCTATGCAGATCCAGTAAAACCCTATGTCCTACACACTGATACTAGCTTGCAAGGTTTGGGGGCTGTGTTGTACTAGGAGCATGAGAATGGCCTGAGACCAGTGGCCTTTGCCAGCAGAAGCCTGACCCATTCCGAAAATAACTATCCTGTACATAAGTCAGAGTTCTTAGCTTTGAAGTGGGCCATTGTTGACCAACTCCACGAGTACTTGTATGGGGCTAAGATACTAGTAAAAACTGACAATAATCCTTTGACCTATGTGCAGACTTCAGCTAAGTTGGATGCTACTGGCCATAGGTGGCTCTCTGCATTATCTACATACGACTGTGCTGTTGAATACAGAGCAGGCCTGAACCACATAGATGCTGATGCTCTCCCCTGGAGGCCTGTTTCTCGAAATGACTGGGTCAGACTGTCAGAACCTGATATTCGAGCACTCTGCCAGAAGTTTAACCTCGAGGAGCAAGTGGTCCCAGACCCAGTGAACTGTATGGTGGATTGTTTGGGACCCTCTGAGAATTGCATACCTGCTGCTTATTGGCACTTTTTCGCAACAGACATTGGTGCTCTGCCTCAGCTGGACAATGACAGTATTCAGCGGGCTCAATCCCGAGATCCCATGATCAAATCAGCTCTAGAAGCCCTTTACGCAGGGAAAGATGTATCCAAGCTACGCTCCACTGATTTGAGAACTGCATTGTTATACAAGGAAGGTCCTAAGTTGAAACTGACTAATAGATTGTTATACAGAGAAACAGTAGACAGAGGGGGACAAACAACAGCTAGTTTTGCCTACTGCCTTTCCAGACTTGGTGCCGAGGTCCCTACACAACCACAAGGGGCACCATGGCATAGACAGAACACTTGACTTGGTAAGAGCCAGATTCTATTGGCCTAAGATGGGGGCTGATGTTGAACAACATATCCGAACTTGTAGTCGCTGTCTACAGAGGAAAGCTTTGCCCCAGAGGGCTGACCCCCTAGTTAACATCACCACCAGCGCCCCCATGGAGCTGGTCTGTATTGACTTTCTGAGTCTGGAGCCAGATCAAAGAAATATCAGTAATGTGCTGGTGGTCACTGACCATTTTACGAGATATGCCTAAGCTTTCCCCACCAAGGACCAGAAGGCATCCACTGTGGCCAAAGTACTTATAAAACTTTTTGTTCCTATGGGCATACAAAGAATCCACTGTGATCAAGGGAGGGACTTTGAGAGTCATCTGAACAAAGAGATGCTTTCTCTGTGGGGAGTGCGAAAGTCCAGAACCACCCCTTACCACCCCCAGGGGGACCCACAGCCTGAACGGTTCAACCGCACTTTGCTAGATATGCTAGGCATCCTTCACCCAAAGGACAAGCCTAGATGGAGACAACAAATTAGCACCTTGGTACATGCCTACAATTGCACAAAATGTGATGCCACTGGGTTCTCCCCCTATCGCCTGATGTTTGGAAGACAAGCCCGACTACCGGTAGATGTTTGTTTTGGAGTTTCTCCTGATGGGGTTCGAGCTGATAACAATTTACAGTATGTGCAAAAGTTAAAGGCCCAACTAAATCATGCGTACCAACTGGCTCAAACCATGGCTGCCAAAATAAATCTGGCCAACAAAGAAAGGTATGATAAAAAAGTGAAAGCACTGGAACTCCAGGAGGGAGATCGGGTGTTGCTAAGAAATCTGGGAATGCATGGCAAACACAAGATTGCTGATAGGTGGCACCATCTCCCCCACATTGTGGTAGGCAAACTAAATGATCGGCCTGTGTACAAAGTAAGGCCAGAGAATAACTCAAAAGATGTGAAAACAATGCATAGAAATCATTTACTGCCCATTGGACAAATCGTGATAGAGTCTGAGCCCCCAAAAAATGCCCCCTCTGGACCACTGACTAGAGCTGCTGCTAAGCAAAAATCAAGAGAGCCTACACCTACAGAAGCCGAGTTAAAGTGTTCCCCTTCACAAGTCGCAGTTGAACATGACTGTCAGTCCATGTCAGAGGAAAGTGAGTGTGGCTTTGAATACTATCCTTCTTACAAACTGAGTCAATTGTTTTGGGGCAATCCCCTAGTCAATCTTGGAGATGAAGCTGGGGCTTCAGGACTGTCTAAGCCCCCAGCTTTGTCCCTGGAGCCAATGCTCCCAGAAAGTGAAGTGCAAAGCATCAAGTCAGATGATATGAAATCACTGTGTATGGTTGAACTGGTTGAGCTTTCACAGGAGGAAAATGATGGACTGGGACAAACTGGTGATATACCAGAACAAGAACAGTGTGTTGAGTGCCCTGATAGTTCACGGCCAGTGTCAGAAAACTCCCCATGTGAGCCAAGTGTTGTGGACTCTGAGATTGCAAATCATGGAGAAACACAGAAACATAGAATTTGACGGCAGATAAGGACCGCTTGGCCCACCTAGTCTGCCCATCTTCCTACCTAACAGATAAGCTGCAGATCCTAGTTAACCAACAGCTTACTTCCTCCTACCCCCCACTAGGACTGCCTTATGCCTATCCCATGCATTCTTGAAGTCCCCCACTGTTCTTGACTCCATGACCTCCTCAGGGTGGCTGTTCCATGCATCCATAACCCTCTCAGTGAAAAAATACTTCCTCACATTACCTCTGAGCCGTCCCCCCTCTATCTTCAAATTGTGCCCCCTTGTTCTTGCACATCTCTTTTTCTGGAAGATGCTACCCTCTTGGACTTTGTTAATTCCCTTGAGGTACTTGAAAGTTTCTATCATGTTCTCTCTCTCTCTTCTTTCCTCAAGGGTATACATATTAAGCTCCTTTAGTCTTTCTTCGTATGTCTTCTGGTGCAGACCCTGCACCATTTTGGTTGCCCTCCTCTGGACAGGCTCCACTCTGTCTATGTCTTTGCGGAGATGGGGTCTCCAGAACTGCACACAGTACGCCAGATGGAGTCTCACCAACTGTCTGTACAGAGGGATAACAACTTCCTGTTTTCTACTATTGATGCCTCTTCCTATGCATCCCAGTATCCCCAGCCTTCCTTACTGCCTTCTCACATTGCTTGCCCACCTTTAGGTCATCTGATATAATTACCCCCAGGTCCCTTTCTATTTTTACTGTTGTCAGTATCTCACCCCCCATTGTGTACGCTTCCCCTGGGTTTTTGTTTCCCAGGTGCATTACCATGCACTTCTTTGCATTGAATCTGAGCTGCCATACATTTGACCATATCTCCAACCTTGCCAAGTCCCTTCTCATCCGTTCCACTCCATCTTGTGTATCAACCCTGTTGCAGATCTTTGTGTCATCTGCAAAGAAACATACTTTTCCTTCCAGTTCCTCTGCAATGTCACTTATAAAGACATTAAAAAGTACCAGTTCCAGTACTGAACCCTGCGGTACCCGGCTAGTAACCCTCCTTTCTTCACTGTGTACTCCATTTACTACTACCCTTTGCGTCCTGTTGTCTAGCCAATTTTTTATCCAGGCTACCACCTTGGGACCCACTCCAAGGCTGGCTATCTTGTGTATTAGTCTTTTGTGTGGGACTGTATCAAATGCCTTGCTAAAATCTAGATAGGCCATGTCCACAGCCCCTCCCTGGTCTACTACTTTGATCACCCAGTCAAAGAAATCTATTAGATTCGTCTGACATGACCTTCCCATCGTGAATCCATGCTGCTTTGGGTCCTGTGCCCCACTGGCCTCTAGGTACTCAACAATTCTTTCCTTCAGAAGTGATTCCATCATTTTCCCTACCACTGAGGTCAAACTAACTGGTCTGTAGTTTCCTGCCTCTGTCCTGCTCCCACTTTTGTGAAGAGGAATCACATCTGCCCTCCTCCAGTCCTCGGGTACCACCCCATCCTCCCATGATTTGTTAAAGAGGGTAGTCAGCGGTGTCACTAGTTCTACCCTTAGTTCTTTTAGAATTCTTGGTTGAATCCCATCAGCCCCATTGCTTTGTCCACCTTCAATTTTATTAGTTCTTTCAGAACCCTTTCTTCTGTAAATGGACTGGTATCGACCCCCGTCTTCAGAGTGTTTCTCTTGTTTGGTTTAGGTAACTCCCCCTCCTCTTCCTTTGTGACTACTGAGCAGAAATATTTGTTCAGTATCCTGCTTTTCACTGTCACCCTCTACCACATTCCTCCCTTTATTAAGCTTCAGTATCCCTCCTTTGGTCTTTCTTGCTCCTAATGTACCTATAAAGGTCTTATCCCCTTCTTAACAGAATTGGCTATCCTTTCTCGGTTTGGGCCTTTGCTAGTCTGACTGCCTTCCCAGCCTCTTTCTGCTTTAACTGATAAAGTTCTCTGTCCTGCTCCTTCTGTGTTTCCTTATATTTCCTGAATGCTGTCCTTTTCTCCTTAACCTTCCCTGCCACTTCTTTTGAGAACCATAGCGTTTTCCTTCGTTGTGTTTTACTGATTTGCTTTACACAAAGGCTTGTTGCCTCTCGCGACTGTTTTGATCCTCCCCATTGTTCCTCCACCCCTCCTTTTTGCCTGTTTGCTAGTGCTTTTCTGAGGCACTCTCTCATTTTCCCAAAGTCAGCCCTCCTAAAATCCCGTACTCTTGCTTTTGTATGGCTTGACTGTATGGCTGTGTTTATCATGAACCACACTGTTTGGTGGTCGCTTGTTCCCAGATGGCTGCCCACTTCTAAATCTGAGATTCTTTCTCCATCCCCATTTGAGAGTACCAGGTCTAAGATTGCTCCCTCCCGAGTAGGTTCCAATACTATCTGTCTGAGGCATGCCCCCGTAGGGCATCAAGAATGACCCTGCTCTTGGATGTGCCTGCAGCAAAGGTGCTCCAGTTAACAACTGGCATATTCAGATCCCCCATCAACAATATCTCCCTTTTCTGTCATTCTAAGAAAGCCTTCTATTATTTCCTTGTCCATTCCCTCCCCCTGAGATGGGGGTCTGTATACAACCCCATGCGGATTGTGGTGCCATTTCCTGTCTCCAGGGTGACCCAAAAGTGCCTCATCTGCTCCCTGTTTACTCTTTAGTTCTGTTGCTTTGATCCCTTCCTTTACATAGAGAGCTACTCCTCCTCCTCTTTTACCCTCCCTGTCCCTCCTGTAGATTGTGTACCCTGGTATGTTGACATCCCAGTCATGGTTCTCTGTGTACCATGTTTCTGTGACTGCCACAATATCCAGGCAACCCTCTTCCATCAAGGCCACTAGTTCAGGGAGCTTGTTACACAGACTACAGGCATTGGTACTCATCACCCTCCACTTTTTGATAGCCTTAGCCCTTTTAGCCCCATTTTTGTCCTTACTGCCTTTGCCTTTTTTTACATTTAAATCTGTTCTGCTCCCTAATAACTTCGGTACCTTGGTGTTTACCTCACTAATCACCATGTTTTGTGGGGAAGGCTTGGATTTCCCTGCTCCTTTTCAGTGCCTCCCCCCTTGGCTAGTTTAAATGCTTGCTAATGAAGCATTTAAACCTCTCACCTAGGATCCTGGTTCCCCCCGGATAGATGCAGACCATCGCACCAGTATAGGTCTGCATCCCTCCAAGTGGCTCCCCAGTCCCCAATGAAGCCAAAACCCTGAGATCCACACCAGTTTTTCAACCACTCATTGAATTCCCTGGTGAGAAGTGCCCTAGCACCTCCCTTGCCATAGACAGGCAGCACCTCCGAGAAGGTTACCGCATGCACCACTTGTCTAAGGCCCCTTCCCAACTCTACAAACTCCTCTTGCACTGCTCTGATCCCATTCCTAGCCAGGTCATTTGTCCCTAGGTGGACAATGACATCCAGCTCCCTCCCTCGTGCAGCTCCTCCCACGATCCTGAGGATTCACTTCCTGTTCCTCACGCCCGTGGCGCCAGGAAGGCACCTTACCCTCCCTCTCCCTTCCTCCCCATTTCTACCCCTAATGATTGAGTCCCCACCAGGTTGTTTCCTTCCTGTGGGTCCCATGCCACCCTCCAGTGGGTCTCCTTTGTGAAGGTTCCCAGCATCCTCCTTGGTCTCCACTGCAGGTGCCTCCATAGAGGAACCACTATCCACCAGAAGAGCGAATGAATTGTGGAGAGGTACAGCTGGAGGGATGCAACTCTGTTCCACCACCCTATCCCTCCTTGAGCCCACCCTGGTCCAGCCTCTCCTCTTTCTTGGCAACCTCTGAGGTAGTGACATTGGCCCTGGTGGTCCCTGGGTGGGGGAGGAGGTTTCAGGAATCCTAGCCAGGTCAGCCTGGAGACGGGCAACCTCCTCTCTCAGACCAGAGAGGTGCCTGCAAATAGGGCAGCATTGCAGCCTCCAGAATGTCTCCCGGAACACTGCCGCCCCACAGCCATTGCACTGCACCACTCCTATCATGTCTTATTTTGTGTCCTCTCTACTGTTTCTCTGGATGCTTATTCTCTCCTCTTCTTACAACTCTCACCCTTCCTGTTCTGGGACAGCAACTTCCTATCTTCTTCAGTAGCCTCCTTCTTCCTTGCTCAATATCAGACCACCAGCAGCTGGGGGGTGGGAGGGAGAGTGAGCTACTTTTTCCCTTTGGGTTGACAAAACCAATGTTTCTCTATGATCCTTTCCTTCCTACTGCCAAACAGGAAGTTCCTGTTGACAGTCAAATCCAGTGGCTATAAAAGTAGAACTGGCTTTGGGTGGGTGGGTGGAGGAGTGGATGGAGGGCAATTAGTAAGAAAAAAGGCTAGCAACAGGAAGTTGTAATTTGACTCACCTGCTTTTATAGTGGAGCTTAAAGTGCCCCAGGTTCTATCCTCTCTACCCCAAGGGAGACTACCCTGGCAAGTAAAGACAGTGCTGAAAGTGAGTTTAAAAGTGCAGAGACTGTAACAGTTCCCCCTAGAAAGACTGGTCGAGCTGTAAAGCCTGTAATGCGCTTAAGCTATGATTCCCCTGGGAGGCCTGTGGACTTACCTCTCAATGTTGTCCATAAAGGAGTGTATGTGTCCCCAAGCTCATTGCCCAAACTAAGCATAAGTGCTACCTCCAAGTTAATTGCGTTGCCCTCTAGGTAGCTGATAGGGAAGGGCCCCCCCTCTCTTCAGGTTTCATGTACAGGAGGTAATAACCTGAGTTACGGTATAATGTGTGTATAATACTGTGTAAAAAGTGATGTACTGAAAAGTTTCAGAACTGTGTTTCTGGTAAGGTGATATGTTGACTGATGATTACATGTATAAGCCTAATGTGATATTGATGTAAATGTATATGGTTGTGTTGAAATTTATGGTGGTACTTACTTGACGTGGACGCCAAGTTTTTCCAGGCCAGGAAGGGGTGTAACCCCCCTTCAAATGGGGGTTCCCAAAAGTCTTCCAGGAGCTTGTCTGAATGCTCCAAGTCTGGGCGGTGTTCGGTGCCTGAGTTGTTTAAATGTGGTTCCAAGTGAGTGCTATTTGAGCCTCCACGTACTGTCTCTTTAAGAGCTGTCTGCTTGCAGACAATTAGTTTGTATGAGGGGACTGTGTATTTAATGCTCGAATCTCGCCCGAGCTGCTGCCAATTCGCTCCATTTCTGCTGTTGCTACATGTGCAGAGGGAGCCTTGTTGAAAGATATAACTGTTTCTAGAAATCATTTAGAGTGACTGAGAAAATGTAGTTTGTCTAACCTGTCTTTATTTCAGCATGAACTGTTTCAGTGTAGCTCTTTCATTTTGCTCCTGAATTGCTGACTTGGACCAATCAGGATGATAGGGAGGCCTTAAAATGGAGCCTGTGGACAAACTGGAACTTGGACTCTCAATTTTGAGCCAGCCACAAGGGGATTGTGGATTGTATGAGCAGTGACTCTGGGAAATGTAGTTTTGACCTTGGCGCCTTTTTTCACCAACAGAGGGAGTCTTATTGTGAGTGACAGCTGAACCAGCCAACAGAATGGTGTGGAGCTAAAGGAAATGCCCTGCTCTGTGACTGGAAAGATCACATCAGTTGTGACAGTGAAGAGAGAAGGAGCCCTGTGCTTCTGCAGTGTATAGTTTTGCGCAGGAAGCGCATCCGAGGCCCTGAGGTTTGGCCTGCAGCCACCGTAAGCGCTAGTTCCGACTTGTGAGGAGAAAGAAGGAAGTCTGAAAGGTAGAAACCAGGCTAACCCTGTAGAAGACTGGAGAAACTGCTGAATCGCGCTCGGTCTGTCAGGAACTAAAGCTGCTGTGTGTGCTCCCGGGTATTTAGCAGTAATTGCGATTGGGATCTAGGAGCAACCTACCTGGTATAGTACTTTCCTTTTACATATGAATGTGCATATTGCTTGTGGGGAATCGCTATTTCCAATCCCTGTGCTGTGTGATGTGTGTTGAAGCTGGAAGCAAACCCCCAGCTTGTCTCGGACTAAATCCGTTTGCTATCTACTGCAGTGGGGTCCAGTCACAAGGACCTTGTCTCCATGCCCTGTTGTTCAGGCAACCCAGAAGAACAGCCACCATCCGGTTCTCAGCTTGGGTACTGTGAGTATACATCAAGGTATTCCCCTGCAGCCTGTTTTCAATTACAAGTGTGTCATCTAATTATTGTTTCACTTCTTCATGGACTGAGCCATCCGGCTCCGGATTACAATTGGGTGTTGTGCATATATTTTCTTCTACAGGGCCCTATCCATCTGCACCTGCCGGCCAACGGACCTAGCCCCCCCCCCCCAAACCTGGGTACCCAGAGTGTGACTTTTCAGACCCTATATGTGTGCACAGTACTGTGATTTAATTCTGCCAATTAACCTGATCTCTGCCTTCCGTGTTTTATTCCCACTAAATAAACCTGATTTGATGTTGTTAAACTTTAAACTGTCTGAAGTGTCAGTACCTACATATCAAGCATTGTATTGGTTTGTGTATGCTGATTAACCTTATTTTACAGAGGGTCCCCAGAGGCGAACCTCAGAATCAGTCTCGAGGCTAAGTGGTACTTTATGAATGAACAGTGTGTACATGGGGGTATTGGGACTGTAACTTCTGTGCATTGTGTGAGCCACTAGAGGGAATAAAAGGGGTGTCTCAGTGTCCCCGAGGGCTGTGACCAAGCTAGTCTAACCACTACAAACCCTGACCTCTGGGTGGAAGCACCTGCCATAGAACGTAGGCCCCTCAACCTGTCAGTAGTCAAGCAGGCAGGGGTAGTAGCCCTTGGGATAGCGCCACCTGGGGGTTACATATAGTACTGATATGTGTGTGACGCTGTACATTTCGGCTACTAAGCTCGAAGGTTCTGGCTCACGTAGGGTCCTAGTGTCTCCATCTTAAAACCAAACAGTGGGGCCCTATGGAGTAGATAACCTCTTGGAAGACATGATCATTAACTACATACGAACATATGAAACTGACGGCAGAAAAAGGCCCACAGTTCTATCAAGTCTGCCTGATTGTGCAGCTCTTAGTTTCATATTACTACAGCTGTCCCAGCCCCACCCAAACCCCCAGTTCCCTCTTAGTGGGGCTAGGAGCTTCAATACGTAGCACAGCTACATGTGTAGTTGCCGGCTGCCTCACTCAAAAGATCTCTGCTTATAACCCTTGTATGCCTATGGTTGACTGTACATCTGCTGACTTCTTCAATTGTAAAATAATGCTGTTTTTTTTTTTTTATTTAGTTCAACCTTGTATTGTATTATATATACTTTTTCTTCCTTGTATATTATTGCTTTTTGTATACCTGCTTCTGTACTGTACGTTGATGTATTTATGACCAGGTCCACCTTGCAAATGAGCCTTGCTCAATGGTGCCCGTCTAGATAAATAAAGATTTTGATTGATCCTTTGATTTGGGCTGTTTATTTGTTCTCCTGTAATTGATAACTAGGAGGAATGAGAACACTCAAAGATCTAAAGAAGTTTAGGTGAACCACGTTCTCTTATTTCAACAGGCCTTGCACCTGCCTACAATCCTGGCTAATAGACAGCAGCATTACCTATCCTTACATACTTACCACTGGCTTCATTTGCTTCTTTCAGGCTTTAACCAAAGTTCAACCATAGTATTAGCATAATGTAAAGTTCAGATTCAGCAGTAATGTAGCTTCACAGTTTATAACTGTAGTAGTTTGAGATGTTTTAAACAGCTAATAGAACCAACAATAGCAGACAGGAAAATGCTGCAAATTTTAAGGAGTCAGTTATAACTTTTTATTTCAAAGTATTTTTCCTTTTGATCATTAGAACATTTTCTGTGTGATTGTTCATGCTGGATGTGTGCAACAGCACTCTACCTGGCAGCTGGCATATCTAGTTCTATTCCACTACCTTATCAGCACTGTGACTTCATGGACATCACAGGTTGACTGACCTGGCAGCTACTGAGTGGCTCTTTCTGAGCAGATGCGATGCCACAGTCAGCAAGGTCACACTGCTGCTGATGATGTAATGGGAGGAACAGAGCCTGATATGTCAACTGTCAGGTAGAGCACTGTTCCACACATGACAAATAACAACATCAGGTAAAAAAATATCTAATTAACCAAAAGAGAAGAGAAAAAGCACTTTTTTCTTTTTATATAGAGTAGTTTGGCCCCAGCCACTACCTACTGCTGCCAGAGGCCCACCTGCCAGTCTCCAGCCCCACTGTCGCTTCCGCGTCATCAAGCCGGTGGGGATTCACACAGTGCGGGACCCAAGGACCATGGGGGCTATCACTCATGGCGCCCACGCACATGGGTTTTTTCCTTGTATTTTCTCCCTTAGTCTTGCCCTCCACCCCAGACGTCCAGCGTAACTTCTAGTGATCTCGGTCGCAGTAGCGCACAATGGGCATGCGCCATCCTTCGCGAAGGAGCAAGCTACCTGGCTCACCATGAGGGGCTGCTACTGCATCGGATCCAGGCTGTCTCCCTCCCTGGATGGCTTGTGCTCCCACTGGGAGCACTCCCCAGCCTGGCAGCCTGAATTATGCAGACCCGAGCTCGCTCCTGAACCCGGGTCACCAGTATGGAAGTGCGCAGCGTTACCACTGAGCCATTGGGCGGCTCAAAAAAAGAAAAAGTACTTCAGATGTAAAAGGTAATAGTTGACTGCTTTTAAAACCTAATATTAGTTTTGGTGATACACTAGCGCTTTATGGTTGACGCATCTCACCTGGCTTGGCAAGCTGGCTTTCAGCAGGTGTGCAACGCAGTTTAATTTTAACCTGGCAGGAGTTGACAACAATGCTGTCGTTGGAGCTGAGGTTGCGGTTGCTTACAATCCCGGGCACATAGTATCCTTTCATCAGCAAGTAGTTGGTATGGGATGCCTGGTGTGCTTTCACCTCTATCTTTCTTTTACTGCTGGAACCTTCCTCAGCATCTTCATCATC
Organism: Neoceratodus forsteri; assembly: GCA_016271365.2. NCBI lineage: Eukaryota > Metazoa > Chordata > Ceratodontiformes > Ceratodontidae > Neoceratodus > Neoceratodus forsteri. Next base: position 116,854,017 of record JADMNL010000025.1, read on the forward strand.
CTCATCGTCATCCTCATCCAAACCTTCCTTTGCTAAACTGAAACAAGAAATGTAGCAATCTGGTTAATCTAGTGAAAGGTGCAAAAAACGGATGGTCTAGTGGGAGACGGTGGTCTTGTGAAATACTATACTGGGGCCAGCTGGTTGTTGGGCAACAACAGAGGAGGTGCTCAGCTCCCAGGGAGGGATGCACGAGCCACCTGGCATTTGCACGTTGTTACTGGCCAGCTAAGGAGTGGCACTGGGGCTGACCGTGAAGACCACCACTTGTCCGCTTTTCTGGCTAAAGGAAGGATAGAGTCATGGCAGTCCCATGAAGTGGGCCAGGGGACTGGGGAAAACATGAGGGAGAAATAAAACATAGATCATGACGGTAGAAAAAGACCAGAGCTCCATCCAGTATGCCCATATTCCCTATAATCCCTGGAACCTTCCATGGAACCGACTGTTTCTACCGGGTACTAAACCTCCACATGCTAGCCCCATTTTCCTCCCTGGGTCTTGTCATGCCAGGTAACCACTATTCCCTTCATTTAATCCCATGCCTACCTGAATCCCCTGACTTTGTTTGCACCCACCACCTTGGCCGACAGACTGTTCCAAGGTTCCATCACCCTTTCCATAAAGTAGTTACTTCCTCACAACCCTCCTTAACCTCATTCCTGTTACTTTTCACTTGTGACCAAGTGACCTTGAGTTGGTATTCAGGGTAAATAATTCCCCACAGTTTACCTTGTCAATTTCTTTAAGGAACTTCAAAGTCTCTATCATATCTCCCCCCTCTCCCTTCTGGTTTCCAGTGAATACATATTTAGTGCCTTGAGGTGCTCCTCATAGGATCTGCTCTGCTGGCCCTGAACCATTTCTGTCACTCTGCGCTGCACTTTCTCCAAACTACCCCTGTCCTTTCTGAGATGAGGGCTCCAGAACTGGATGCAGTACCCCAGGTGAGGCCTCACCAGGGATCTGTATAGGGGAAGTATTATCTTTCTTCTGCTATCAATACCCCTCCCGATACATCCCGGCATCCTGTTAGCCTTGCTACAGGCCTTGTTTCACTCGCTTGTTTGTTAAAGGGAGTTACTGATGATAACTCCTAGATCCCAGTCCTCTTCTGTAGTGCTAAATCTCACCCCACCCATTCAGTATTCTGTTTTGGGGTTCCTTTAGCCTAGGTACATTACCTTGCACTTTCTGGCACTGAATTTTAAATTCCAGACCTTTGACCACCCCTCTAGTTTACGTAGGTCCCTCTGTTTATCCTTTATTCCCTCATCACTATCCACCCTCCCACATAATTTTGTGTCATCTTCGAAGAGACACAGCCTACCCTGGATTCCTTCACCAATGTCACAAATGAACATGCTGAAGAGGACCGGACCCAGGACAGATCTCTGTGGAATCTCATTCATACCTACCTTTCCTCTGATTTAACCTCACTGACCATCACCCTCTGATGCCTCCCTTCTAGCCAATTACCCACCCAGTTCACTACAGTTTTAGATGCACCAAAATCTTCCATCTGTTTGAGCAACCTTTTGTGTAGTACCGAATCAAAATCCTCGCTGATGTCAAAGTACAGCAGATCCACAGTGTGGCCCTTGTCTATGTCCTTGGTCACCCAATCAAAGAAAAAAATCAGGTTAGTCTGACAAGACCTTCCTGCCACAAAACCATGTTGTTTATTATCCTGGAGCCCGTTATTCTCTACGTAGTCCACAATGTCCTCTTTGATTAGTGATTCCATCAGCTTCCTCATGATTGAGGTCAGAATGACAGCCCTGTAGTTCCCTAGTTTGCTCCTCGCCCCCCATGAAATGGTACAATGTCTGCCGTTCTCAATCCTTGGAATTTCTCAGACCTAACTGAGCTGTTGAACAGCCCAGACAGTGGTTCAGCCAGTTCTGCTGCTAATTCCCTAAGTCTACTTGTATTCTTTTGTGATTTGTTGTATTACTTATGCTGTCCTTCCCAGGACCTCCTTGTAAATGAGCTTGCTTAATGAAGCCTTATCCTGGTAAAACAATAAACTATTTCCCCAAGTATCCCTGGATGCAACCCATCTGGCATGGGGCCTTATCTATGTTAAAGGCTGCCAGCCTTTTCAGGACCCTCTCACTAGTAAGTATTGGCTGCCTCATTTCCAGGACTCCTTTAGCAGTTGCTTTGATGCCACTTTCTGGCATGAACCCACAGTCCTTCTTAGTGAATACTGAGCAAAAGTAGTAATTCAGGACTGCAGCCTTTTGCTTATCCTTCTCTATCAACCTACCATCCTCATATTGCCGTGTTATGCCCCTCCCTTTTTCCTTTTTTCACTAATATATATCTAAAAAACTGTTAATCTCCATTCTTGACCACCTCCGTGATACGCAGCTCTGTGTCTGCTTTCACCTCCCCAATGACCCTCTTTGCCTCCATATTTTTCTATAGATAATCCTCCCTTTCAGCCTCCCCCGCTTTTCCTTGTATCTATAGAAGGCCTTCTTTTTGTCCCTAATCACTTCCCTGACCCTAGCTGAGAACCAAAGTGGACTCTTAAACCTGTTATTTTTAGATACTGTTCTTATGCTTGCCTTTGGTGCTTCGAGGATGGCTCCGTTTATTGCCCCCATCTCTCCTCTACTCCCTTATATCATCCACCCTTACTAACTTATCCCTGACCAATTCCCTCAACCTATTGAAGTGCACCCTTTTAAAGTCAAGGTCTTCGGTTCTTGATTATGGGTTGCTGGCCCCGAGAGCCAATTCAAATCACACAGAGTTGTGGTCGCTGTTCCCTAGTGGCTCCCCTACTCCCACAGCACCCACCATCTCTGAGCTGTTAAGCACCACATCAAGGATTGCATTCTGCCTGGTAGATTCCATAAACAAGACGTACACAAAAGCATAAACAATAAATACAATATTTAGTCAACTACTGAGCCCTTTGAACAAATCTCAACTATCTTCAGGGCTGAGAATCTTTTAGAAACCTCATTAGGCTGTAGAATTCCATACATAACTAGGAAGAGGAAGTGGTCCTCCTTTACACAAAACCAGCATTTATTCACCCCTCCTGAGCCCAAATTCAAGAGAGGGAGGGAAGAGAACTAAAAGTTACATACTGTACCTTTACTATAGTTCTTCTAACTGATGTTTTCATTTGATTTCCACTTTAAGCAGATAGCTCTTGTGTGCTCTTTGCTCCAAAAGGTCAGAGCAGTTTGAACCAATTTAAGCACCGATCAAGCAACCCATTAGCCTCAACTGCCAAATCATTTAGCAATACCGACCAGAAAATCTGAAATAAATTACTAAGGCCCCCATATTCAATTGGTTGGGGCAGCACTAATCGGGTTAGTGCTGTACTAAACATGAACGGTGCCAGCAGATGGGGCCATATTTAAAGGCCCCCAGTACACCACTCTGACACAAATGCATGTCTGCACAAAATATACTACTGTGCCCATGCAAATGGAGGAATCACCCATGCAAACTGAGATCAGCAATACATTCAGCAGGCGCTAAACTGTCTCCATCACATTGCTATTTAATGATGCTGAAACCCTGCTTTTATCAGCAAGGAATGGTGCCCCCCCACCCCTATCGCTCATCTGGCAATGTTCTTCCCTATCTCTGGTGCTCTAGTGGTCCCCACATCCCCCCAGTGCCTATCTGATCATGTTAATTATTTCAAGCCTAGTCGTCTAGTGGTCCCCCAACCCTTCAATCACCCACATGGTCATGTTACCTATCGCCCGCCTGCTCATGTTACTTATCCCAAGCCTGGTGGTCTACTGTTCCTCCCACTCCCAATCATTCATGTTATTTATAATCATCTCAGTACTGGTAACCTAGTGGCCCTTGACCCTCGAAAGGACAACTGCGCTCCTCCCAACCTGCCTGCTCAGGACCCTCCTCTCCACTTCCTGCGCCCCGACTGCTGATGCTGTACTACAGCGTTTAAGATGGCAAGTGGCACAGCCCTCTGCTCACCACCTTGACCAACAGCCGTCTGACTATCATTATAAGATTGCGTGCACTGTAGAAACTGTTTCTGCAGTATGCATGATCGCATAATGATAGTCAGCTGGCTGAGGTGGTGAGTGGAGGGCTATGCAGTCACTGTCTCAAATGTCACAGTGTGGCATCAGTGACTGAGGCTGGGGAGGGGGCTGAAGGCCATTATAAATAATGTGAATGATCAGGAGATCATGAGGGGTGGGAGAACTGCCATAGGTACAGTTTGTATGGCCTGCTTTTGGAGCAGAGTCTGTACTTCCTCCACCAACAGGGACATGCGCCCTGCTGGGTATGTTGTCACCACAGATGGATGATCTGAAGGGATGTCCAGAAGCTCCAGAGCATGACCCTCTTCTATGATCTCCAGAACCCATGCATCTGTAGACACCTCAGGGATAGGCGCCCCCCCTTACAAACACCTCGGAGGTAAAGGTGGTTGGGGTGTGAGTAGTCTTGCTGAGCCGGTGAAGGCAGAACCACTGGGTCCACAAACTGAGGACTGGCAAGTCTCCTGCACCTTGGCCCCTTTCTGGCTGTCTGAAAGGGAAGTGCTGCCCCCTGACACCAGCTGGACGAAAAATACCCCTACTCCTACCAGGGGCTGGGTATGGTACAGGGAGTGTACTAACTTTCTGGGTCCTGCCAGAGGACTGAAGATCTTTTAAAACTTCTTCTACCTCATGACCAAATAATTTCCACCCTCTGAATGGGGCACTGAGAGCTGTCTGTTGCACATCAATGATGAAGCTTCCTACTCTTAGCCAAGAGTAGTGCCTGCGAAAAATGCCAAAGGCTGCAGCCCTGGCTATAGCATCAGAAATGTCATAGGCTGTGCAGAGCAAATGCTTTCTCACATCAGCACCTTTAATAAGAGTTTTCATTAACTCCTGCTCGGTAGGTCCCTCAGGCAAGGCCTGTGCAGCAGCCTTGGTCTTCCTCCAGGTGGTGTTCTGAAGCTTCATCATATAGGCCTGATAGTTAGCTCTACATAATGCCCAAGGAGGCAGAGGCTTATGTACACTTGCCTAGAATGTCCAACCTCTCGGATTCTTCATCAGTAGCGAGGGAGCTGAGATGCTTAGGTGACCTGGACCTGTCATAGGCAGCTGTGATACCCACCACGTCAGTCTCAGGCTGGGTAGCATAAAAAGGCTTCCAAAAGGGGGCAGAATACATTTTGTCTGCCTTTCTGGGCACAGATGGTATATTGTTTCAACTATACCAGGTAGCATAAGTGGCATTCTCCAAGGCTGGGAACAGGGAAGGGGCCACAGCTGAGGAAGTTTCCAGTATCTCCAAAAACTTCAACATGTTCTTATTAGTAGAATCCTGTTATTCTAAAGTGAATCCCATGGCAGCCTGCATATTTGCTGCATCATGGTAAAAATGAGAGATCCTCTGGAGGTGATCTAAAAGTGTTCACTCCAGAGTCCTCACTACTGGAGGAGATTGTGGAACTGGTGGCATGTTCACATTGGCTCTCAGCATAGTTTTCCTTCTCCTCATCTTCCTACATCATAAGATCAGGACTGTATTCATACTCATCATCGACTGTAACATCGATGGGAGGTAAGGACTGTACCGGCGATGGCAGTGGAGGAGGTCTATGTGGCAAGGGTGTACCTTACGGTGCGGATGAAGTAGTTATCGAAGTCCCCATCAGCAGGTCCCCTCGAACAGGGAAGCCAGGCAGTAGACCCTTATCATAAGGACTTCCCGAACATCGGTGCCACTTTGGTTGGCAGATGGACTGACGTGGTCGATTGTAATAGTTGAGTCCCCATCAATGATGGTGACATACCGGCTGTAACAGGCCCAGTCGTGTCTACGCCAAGCCCCAACCTTGGTGTCTGGTCGATAGTTAAGAGGGTGGTTGGTGTCGCCGCCGGAGTGGATGACATTGTAGCAGAAGTCATACCTGTAGTTCACAGGGACAACCTGGATCTGGCCGTGAAAGTCTTGTCCTTGTCCCAGTGCTTATGCTTATGACTCTCTGAAGATTTCTCCTGGGACTTCGACAACTGCATATCGGTTGATGGGCCAGCAATAGGGATTTTTCTTGGAGCTACTTCTCCAATAAACCTACAGTCTTTTGGAGTAATAATTTCTCCAAAGTCCCCTTCCTCTGTCACCTAGTTGCAGAACTGAACCCCCGGCAAATCTCGCAAGCCTTTACACTGTGGTCAAGGCCTAAGCAGCAGACACAGACATTGTGGGAGTCTCCCGTGTAGATTTTCCCTCTGCACTCACAGTACTGGAAGAGTTTAGAGGATTCTTTCGATGACCTACAGGTCACTGAAAATCACTATAAAAGTGATTACTTAAGATATATAAAAAAATAAAAATAAAAAAATAAAACAGCAGTTATGAGCAGGAAAGTTTCCAATGAGGGTCCTACAAGTCTGACTGATGGCGGGGAAAGAACTAAGAGGAGGGGCAGCCCATGTTTTACGTATACGCTGACGCCAGATATCATAGTGGGCAGCCCGTGGCCGACTGCTTGCAAAAGTTTCCATGTGGTCTTAGTGTCTAACGGCTATATGTTCTGAAGGTGTGACTTGATGAAAGAGATACCGTCAAAGATGATCTAGCTTGATGCAGACCAATGGACGAGGCGGCATACACCTTTTTAGCCCCAGACTCCTTGTCTGGAGGTTTGGCCACATACCCTTAGCCTGATGATTTATGGAGGACAGAATCTGTAACCAGATCCTCCATAGAAGGGGGGTTGCAGAACACAGAAAGGGTGCCCCTGGGGGCTGCATACTTGTGGACCATACAGGAAGCGCATGCCAGTGAGGATGCTGCCAAAGCTCCAGGGCTGGTCCGAGATGACTTTCACCAAGGGAAAGGCAACACCAGGAATTTGCCCCTATTCAGAATATCAGTAAACCAGTATTTAGCTCATTTCTGGACTGGTTCTAAGGGCACATTCATGGACTCTGGCATCAGCTGGACAACGGCTCCAAAAGACACCAGCCCATGAACCACAGTCAGCTCTGCAACTGATTCCTGGTTGAAGGTGTTGAGTCCTGGTTGAAGCCATCAATGACTTGACTTCTGAGTCCAAGATTTTTTCAGAGATGGCCTTAGACCATTTACCACCATGGACAAAGCCTGATATCCCAATCCTTGGTAGGAGCTCCAAATAGTGGCTGAGGTGAAGGTGGTTCTACTGAATGTGGAGGCAAAGCACACACAGGGAAATGCTGAACTGGATGGAGTGGCATGGGAAAGACTGGCAAAAGCCCCTGGACTAAAGGTCCGGTGGGCACAGCTCTGCTCCTCCCAGCAATGGTAAACTACTTGCAAACGAGCTCCTTGTGGTGTTAATGCATCCTGTGTTGATGTATTTTCTCAACAGAAGATGAGGAGATTGTGAAGCATCAACAGTGCCATCTCCTGGTCAAGCAGGATCAAGACTGCTAATGGTGCCATGATCGTGACTGTTGACCCAAAAGCTGATGTCAATGGGAGAAAGGTTGGTATAGACCACATGCTTCAGCAGGGTAACCACAATGGGTTTCGGATGCATGACCACCAATGAAGGCAGCTCCTGAGGTAACTCAACCAGTGGTTACAACTGGGCCTTGTTCTCCTGAATGGGGACAAGGAGCACCGGGGTCTGGGAGATTTGACTTCTTTCTCAATCTCCTCTAACACCCAATCGACTGGCTTGAGAAATATCCAGACCACTTGTTCGAATGGAGTAAAGGTTGACAGGCCCGGTGAGGTTACAGTGAAGCCTTTACCAACTCCTCGAATGAAAGAAGCTTGCCCAAGGTCAAGCAGTCAGGGGACTCAAAGTAGCAGAAACAGTGTGATCTTTACCAGCTCCATGATTAAACTACTTGCTGCGTTGACAAGGGCTCTCCCTGAAGGACCGGACAGCCATGCACATTTTCCTGACATTGTCAGAGAATGACCTTCCGATGCTGGCCCCACCAGGAACAGCACATCACAGCTGCCACCTCATGTTCCATGACTGCCAGCTGTGCAGCTGACCCAGCAGTCACAAAGGCTGTTTGTGGTCTTCGAGCCTTTCCAAGGTAAGCCTGGCCTTCTGTTCTTCAGTGGATGCTGGCAGCATGACTCAGCACTTACTGCATCCTGAGATGTTTAAGAGAACCTGCCTGAAGGCAATTTTTCCCAGTAGAAGCTGTTTTTTTTTTTTTTAAACTAGTTCAAATTATGTTATTGTTCCATCTTGCCTATTACTGACATTGGCAGTTATTCCTGATTGACACTCTGGTGCTGAGTGCCATTTTAGAATTTTGTGATGTAGTTTGTTTCTCTACAACCACGGAGTTCTATAGTAGAACTTGGATGCCTTGTTCCAACAATGGAACAGCTGAGCAAGGGACATAAACTGTATCACACAGTTCTAGAATGGCACTTACTGTCCGTGTGTAAATCAGAAACACCCACAAGGACAACAAAACAGCCTGTACAGATGGAACAGTAAAACATTTGAACTAGTACATAAAAATAAACTTCTACAAGGATAAATGACTTACAGGTTCAGTGCAGTTCTCCTTTAATGCTGAGCACTCAAACAGTAAACGCAAATGTTGTGTGGGGCTACGGCCCACATTTTCTGCCTGCACTGGCAGTAGAGTTTAAACACCAGTTTCCTGCCTTCCACTGTCAATATCAATTGTGAAGCAGAGCCAGAAGATGCAGGAACAACTGTAGTTTAATGCTGAATAAGGACTGAAACACTTGAAAAGCCTGCCTACATAAAGCAGTTGAAAACTCAAAATCCTTCAATGCTGTGGAGCTGCAAAGGAGGCCTGTCCCCTCCCAGTGGAAAAAAACACCCAACGTTATGGGATGGAGCTGGAGGATGTGCCACCCAGGGGGGTGAAAGGAGCTCAGCTTGAAGAAACTCAGATGACTCAGCTGTCTCCAGGAAGACTGCCTGAGTGTGGTTAGTGAACTGCATTCACACCATTAGAGCCCCAAGTTCTGTCAGTCCTCCAACTAGGCGTACTCTTGATGGCAGGACAAAATAACCTGCAGCAGTTGGGACAAGTATCATTATTTACTGGTGCATGACATTATGCTTGGTGCCATGCACATGGCCCCAAAAGGAAAAATACTCATTTTGGTAATATTGTTTCTTCCAAGGTGTCCTTTAGCATCAACAACAGTATGCAGTAAGCCGTCTAGGTTGAGCTGCCTTGGAGGTGAAGTTTATGATAATGAATAAAATGAATGAGCCAATGAGAAGAGAGAGGGTGTGCTGAGTGGAGCTTGCCCAGAGGGCACCAGAACTTTTTCGAAGCTAGAATGGGAACATGCATATGCAAAGTGTGAACCAACAGGGTTTAAAAATCATGCAACAGCATGAACAATGAACAACTGAAAAAACATGTAAACTTTGCTTTAAACGCAATTAAAAAAAAAAAAAAATCAGGAAAAAAATTGGCATCAACAAGGAAGCAGAATCCTCTTCAGTTAAGTTACCTGGAGAGGAAGGTGGGCGCTTACGGATGCTAAAGGACACCTTGGAAGAAACAATATTACCACGGTGAGTAATTTTTTCTTTTCACCCCAGGGTCCTTTAGCATCAGTAACAGTATGCAGACTACAAAACGGTGCAGTTGGGAGGCAGGTACAGAACCTACTTAGGAAAGAGGCTCTGCAGGACCATCCTACCAAATGTTGCATCAGATCTGGTCTGTAAATCCAGGCAATAGTGTTTTGTGAATGTGTGTACAGTCTTCCATGTGGTTGCTTTGCAGACATCTAGTAGGGGAATATCCCTTGCAGCTACCACTGTGGCAACAATGCCCCTGGTAGAATGGGCCCTGAGGCCCTCAGGGGGGCTGTTTACCAGCCCTGTCATAACAGAACTGAATGCAAGAGACTATACAGCGAGAGATAGTTCTCTTAGTGGCTGGCCTTCCTCTGCCTACTTCCCCATAAGTGAGGAAAAGCTGAGTAGCAGAGCCCATAAACTGCTTTGTGTGGTCCAAGTAGTAGAGTAGGGCTCTCTTCACATCTAAACTGTGAAGCCTTTGTTCTCCTGGAGTGGATTTTTCTGTGAAGAATACAGGAAGGGTAATAGGTTGGTTAAGGTGAAATTCCGAGACCACCTTAGGCAAAAACTTCCTGTTTGTTCTAAGCTCTACCTTATTCTCGTGAGGGATAATGTAGTTTGGCTTGGTACAGAGAGCCTGCAACTCTGAAATACTTGTTGCAGAGGTGATGGCAACTAGAAAGACTGTCTTCCAGGTGACATATTTCAAATAAGCCACAGCCATGGGCTCAAAAGGTGGCTCCATGAGCTTGGCAATGAAGAGGTTAAGGTCCTAAGTGGGAAAGGTTCCCTATTTGAGGGCTGAAGATGGAGGAGGCCTTTAAAGAATTTTTTAAAAACAGACAATGAAATGATTGACTTGTCCTTGCCTATGGACAGATAAGCAGAAATTGCAGCCAGATGAAGTTTCAAGGATGAGGCCTTTAGGCCTGTAAGTGTACTAAGCAGTCTAGAAAACTGGGTTTTTGAGGCTCTGAAAGGATTACTGTACTTCCTCTTGCACCAGAGAGAAAATATTTTCCACTTAGCTGCATAAGTTTTTTTGGTACTAGGTTTTTTAGCCATCCTCAGGATTTCAAGGACTTGCTCTGAATACTGGGAATCTGGTTACTCTAACTTCTCAACAGCCAAGCTTTGAGGTGAAGAGAATGTAGATTTAGATAGGCCACTCCTAGCTGTGGTAGGGTCAGGACAGAGCGAGTGAGAGGGAGCCGAATAGGCTTGGTGTGGGACAGGGCTACTAGGAGAGGATAACAAGGTTGCCTTTGCCAATACGGTGCCACCAAGATCATTATTGCTGGTTGGGCTCTTAGCTTCAGCAACACCATGTGAACCAGAGGGAATGTAGGGAAAGCATAAAGAAACTTGCCTGCCCAGTCCAGAGTCAAGGCATCTACTTGTAGAATCTCTAGTGCTGGGGGCCTGCAGCAGTTGATGGTTGAAGTGGGAAGCAAACAAATCTATTTCTGGTTTGCACCACCTTCTGAAGACTGTGGCAAGGACCTGCTTGTTTAGAGTCCACTCATTGTGCCCTTGGCTGATGTGACTCAGGGCATCTACTAGAGTGTTGTCCTTGCCTGGGAGGTGTATGGCTGAGAGGTTTACATCGAGGGAGTAAGCCAGAGACCATATCTTCATTGCCTCCGTGCAAAGCACTGATGACTTTGTGCCACCCTGCTTGCTTATGTAAAACATGGCAGTGGTGTTGTCTGTCCTGATTTGCAATGACTGACCTTTCACCTGTGGGACAAAAGTCTTTAGGGCCAGGTAAATAGCCCTGAGCTCCAGCAGGTTGATGTGGCTTGTGGACTCTTTAGGGAGTCCAAGTGCCACTCATAGAGTGGTTTTCCAGATGAGCTCCCCAGCCCAAAAGAGAAGCATCTGAAGGGATGATATCTATTGGAGAGGGGAGCTGGAAAAGAACACCCACTGATAGGTTGGCTGTGTCCTTCCACCAGTCCCTGAGCAAAGTCTTTGTGACTGGAACCAGCTTGAACAGGGAGTGTGTTTTTTGGGACCAGTGAGCTCACAGATAATACTGTATGTCTCTCTTCTGGAATCTGACCATGGGACCACAGCCGTCATAGATGCCATGTTGACCAGAGTCAGGAAGTTGTGGATTCTGTCTGCTGGCAAAAAGGCCCTGCTCTTTTGTGTATCCAGCTCCGCTCCTATGAAACTCAGGATTTGGGTTGGATCCAGATGTGACTTTTTCTTATTGATAAGAAACCTCAGAGATTGCAGAGTTCGCCTTGTGTGGGAAAGATCCTCCTTGAGCTGTTGCGGTGTCTTACCCAACAGGAGTCAGTCATCCAGATATAGGTAGACTGCAATTTCTTGCTTTCTGAGTGAGCTGAAACTATAGCCAGGTACTTGGTGAACACTCTTGGTGCTGATGTCAGGCCGGATGGCATGGCTGTGAACTGGTAATGCCCTGATGGCAGCCTGAATCTGCGGAACTTTCTGTGGGACTGCCTTACTGGGATGTGAAAATAGGCATCCTTGAGATCCAGGGAGGCTAACCAGTCTACCTGCTATAGGGACTGAATTACCATTGTAAGAGTGACCATTTTGATTTTAGCAGGTGCCTGTTTAGGAATATGAGGTCTAGTATAGGCCACCACTCCCCATTTTTCTTCTCTGTTAGGAAGTATCTGGAGTAGAGACCCCTTCCCCACTGGGAGGGAAGGAGGCACTCTCTCTCTCTCCAACAGTTCCTGCTAACAGATTCTTTACCTCCAGTTCCATTAGGCGTCTTTCTGTTGGAGTTTTGACAGCAAGGGACCCCTGAGAGTTGGACATTTTTTGAACTGGAGGGACAGGCCCTTCTCCACTACCTCTAGGACCCACTTGTCTGAAGTAATGTGATTCCAAGATTGACGGAAGTGAGAGAGCCTGTCCCCTACTGGGGAAGGGGAGGAGATCTGGACACTGGAGTCAGGGCTTGAACTGGGTAGACGGACCAGGAGTGGTGGCAGCTCTCCTCTGGCCCCTACTGCCCCTTCCTCTGTAGAACCCTCTGACTTGGGAGTAATCAAAGGGCATTGGCATGGGGTAGAATGCCCTGGGACAAACCCCCCTGCCCATATTACCTCTGTGCTGAGACTTCTGTGAAGTAGAGGCTTTCTGTTTCATTGCATTGCTTTCAAAAGTGGACTTATACTCCTCCATGTTTTTCATATATGCCTCAGTCCTGTACCCAAACAAGGAATTGTTTTCACAGGGAAAGTCCATAGCTTTGAACTGTGTATCCTGCGATGAGTTTGTGGTTTTGAGCCGGGCTTGGCATCTAAGGGAAATAGCCTGAGCGATAACTCTGGTGGTTATGTCATTGTTGTCAACAGCCATGTGAAACTGGTATTTGGTGGCGTCAAAGCCTGTCTTGACAGTTTCTACAATGTCTTGAAGCATTCTGTCAAATTAAATTTCTGGTTTAATATTGCCAGGAGTGAGCTCCACAAGGCCTTCTGATACTTGGTCGAGTATGCCAGGTAAGTTGAAAGGGGTAAAACAAGTGAGGCTGTGGTGTAGGTTTTCTTTGTCATAGCATCCAGTTTTCTGGACTCCTTTTCTAGGGGGTGTGAAGTGAGTGGGACCTTAGCTTTGTCACAAGCTGCGGCCAGCACTACCCCTTCACGGCTGGGATGCACGTATAAGAATTCTGCAACATTTTTAGCCTGCTGACATTTTCTGTCCACCTTTTTGTTGACTCCAGGCAGAGAGGTAGCAAGCAAGCAAGTCTTTATTTATATAGTGCCTTTCAATATCAAGGCGCTGTACAGGATATAAAAACATAAGTATACAGGCAGACAGCAATATAAATTTAAAATCTAAAATCAGTCTGGGAAGGCCAGTGAAAATAAATAAGTTTTTAAGAGAGATTTAAAACTACTGATGGTCAGGCATTCTCTTAACCGATGAGGTAGAGAATTCCACACGGTTGGTGCCACAAATGAAAAGGCACGAGCTCCAGATGTTTTAAGACGAACTCTGGGAATCTCTAGCAATCCCTCGTCGGCAGATCGGAGAGGGCGATTTGGGGAGTCAGAAGATCTTTCAGGTAGTTGAGTCCCTGTTCGTGTAGGTCTTTAAAGGTAAGCAAGCCTACCTAATAGGTGATCCGCCACTGAACTAGTAGCTAGTGCAGTCCGCGCAGCACAGGCATTATGTGACTGGACCTAGAGGTACCAATCAGCAGCCTGGCCACAGCGTTCTGCGCCAGCTGCAAGTGGCGAATATCAACACCAGATAGCCCTAGGTAAAGGGCATTGCAGTAGTCAAGACGGGTAGTAATGAAGGCATGGACCAAAGTTCGAAGGTCGCCCGGCAGAACCAGGTGTTTCACCTAGGCGATATTCCTCAGATGGTAAAATGAGGATTTAACTACAGCTGACACTTGAGAGTTCATGGTCAAGCCGTCGTCAAAGATAACGCCCAGGTTCTGCACCTGATCTGAGGCACTGAGCTGGACACCGTCAAGCCACAGCCTTGACACCTGTCCAGCCCTCAAACCAGCCCCGGGCGACCTGGGTCCACAACCAACACCTCAGTCTTATCCAGATTCAGTCTCAGCCAACTGGAGCTCATCCAGTCTTTGATTTCGGAGAGGCAATTATTTAGCACAGAGAGCGCATCAACCTGTCTGGGCACAAAGGACATATACAGCTGAGTGTCATCTGCATAGTAGCGAAAACTCAAGCCTTATTGCCTGATGATATCTCCCAATGGCAGCATATACACTGCTAACAACATGGGAGCCAATATGGAGCCCTGTGGCACCCCGCAGGACAGGGGTAGGGCATCAGAAGAATAAATTCCAGTGATCACCCTCTGAACCCTGCCTACAAGGAATGATCGAAACCATTCGAGGACTGTGCCCGACAGTCCACAAAGAAACCGCAGGGTCTCCAAAAGCACTCCATGGTCCACAGTGTCAAAAACTGCTGAGAGACCAAGAAGGACCAAGATGGTACGAGCCTTTCGATCTCTCACCATTAGGAGATCAATTATTACCCGAACAAGGGCAGTCTCCGTGCTATGCCTCTTCCTGAAACCAGACTGAAGGGCTTCATAGACATTGTGAGTTACAAGGTGATTGTCCAGTTGCAGCGCAACCGCCTTCTCAATAACCTTCCCCACAAAGGGAAGGTTAGAGACAGGTCAGTAGTTAGCTAGATCGTTGGGATCCAAGGACGGTTTTTAAAGCCTCCTTAAGGGGATCTGGAAAGACACCCCTCTCCAAGGATCTCTATACAATTTCAGCTAGGATTGGGCAGATAACATCTACACACCCCACTAAAAGGGAGGCAGGGCCCGGATCCAAACTACAACAGGTTGGGTGCAGAGTCTGGACAATCTTCACAATGTCCATGAATTCCGGTCGGCTGAAATCCGTCCAGACAGACCAGGTGCTCACCACCTCCCGTCGACCTCCGCAACCCCACACAGACAGAACCGGGCCAATTCTGGATCTGATGCTGGCAACTTATCTGCGAAGAACCAAGCTAGCTCATCACACTTAATTTGTGAAAAAGCTCTTCTGGACTGGAGGCAGACTGGACTGCACAATCTGTCAACAGTTCAGAAAAGCTGAGCCAGTCAATTCTTCGCAGTAGGAATCTTCCTGGAAAGGAACTCTGCCTTCTTATGGGTGGTTTCTGATTGATAGCCCTTATAATGTTCTATCAATCTAAGCCTGTCAGCATCCAGGACGGACTTCCGCCATGCTCTTTCCAGCCTTCGGCTAACACGCCTCAACTCCTTCAAGGACCCATCATACCAAGGAGACCTTGGGCGAAGAGTGAGTGGTCGAACTCGAACAGGAGCAATCAAATCCAGGGCATCTCCCACTGCCTTATTAAAGGCTAAGACGAGATCCCCTGGACTTGTGCTTTCACTCAGCAATCCCGATAGGTCCAGGACCGCCGACAGACCATCTGGGGTAACTCCCCTTAAAGGGCGGTACCGGACCATCTCTGAAGGGGTAGGTCTATTTGGGCAAGCCCCAAAACTGAACCCTATGGTGTGATGGTCAGATCAACTGACTGGTTCCACCCCCCAAGTCAGAGATCTCCAACCCCATGAGGAAAAGCAGATCCAATGAGTGACCCCCTATATGGGTAGAGGAGGTAATCACCTGTGTAAGGCCCAGTACTGTCATTAGCTGGAGGAGATTTTGACCAAATGGCGAAAGTTCATCATCGACCCATGCATTGAAGTCCCCCAGAATTATCCATCTGGGAGACTCCAATACCTTGTTGACGAAGTCCGCGAATCTGAAAAAGGACATACCGCGCGAGGGGTGGCTCAAGAAAGTCAGAGACTACCTCATCTCAGTTCTGGTAGTCGGAGAGCGAAAATAAAGGGTAAGAAAAAAGGAAAGCGAGGCAAGAGAGCCGAGGGACAGAAAAAGGAAAGGATATAAACGGAAAAGGAATAAGCCGGTAGAGAATAGACAGAGGAGAGAGAATTCCTACCCTAAGGGACCTCAGGGCCTCCTTTCCGGGGTGGCTCTAGGGGAGGAATAGAGAGAAGGAAGAGAAAGTAGAAAAAGAAGAAGAAAAAGAGGCATGTTGAGAGGGAGAACAGTGCCCATCGAGCATTGGTTGAGAGGCTTATAATCTCGAAAGTAACAAGGGAGCAAGAATCCCAGTTGCTAGGACTGAGGGGAGGTTCAACTGAACCACCTGAACAGATCCGAATGAGGGCAGATTCTCTGAACTCTCAACATGCCAAGTCCCTTCATCCTAGCTGAGGGCTCCTAGACTGCCTGGGCAGAACCTGTTCCGGGTAGAGCACCCACCCAGGAAGGGGACTAAGTCCCTTAGCACCTTGTTAAGTGCTAACACAGCGGTGTATGGGAAAGCCTATGCCTTCTCGAAGGCAGTTTTATATGAAAGATAGAGTGGAACTCAATCAGACTGCCTAAGGCAAGGCAAGCAGACGCTCAGAGCTGACACGTTCAATCAGCAGCTAGAGAGCTCAAATAATACCTGCCAGGAGGATTCTAGACTTTGCCGAGGCCAAGTCAGAGCATGGCCTCTTGGGCTATGAAACTGCAGAACCTGAAGAAGGTATTTAGGAATCGCACCCTAACGGCAGTCAGAAAGAGTTCCCTCAGAATTAGAGAAAAGTACAATCGTACTCGTTCCTCTTTACCTTGAGGAAAAAAGGAACCACTCAAAAGAATGGAAAACAAAGTTTTTATGGGGGCATAAAGGCCAAGGGAAGGAAGAGGAACGAGACGGGAGGGGGAGACGCCACAGAAGGAGGCCACTGAGGGGAAGGTGGGAGGGTATCAGTAATGAATGGTGAAGATACAAGAGAAGATCAAGAATTACGGTAGGTACGTAATTTTCATATCTTCCTTGTCAATCTTCACTATTCATTACTATGAGTGTACCAAGCCCCCTTAGAAAAAGAAGGGTAGAACCTGAGAGAACAAGACCCCAGCCTCCTGCTGGTGAGAAACAGAAGGGAAGACCTGGGCTAATCAAAGAAAGCCTATGGGAGAAAGAGCTAGGAGGTGCCCCCGAGGGCGGGAGATGGAGAAGCCCCTGCAGTAATCTCCTAGCTCTGGAGGAAAGAGGCAGGTCCCCAGGCGGGCAATCACCCTCTGTCAGGCCAGGGTGACAACCTTGCTAGACGAAGCCATGCCGTCCGCCTAATGCAGATCGCTGTCCCCGCAAGCCTGGAAGCCACCTCATTGGCGTCATAAGATGCTCTTGCTTGATGTCTTGCCAGCTCCAGGCCTATAGCAGAGAGGGCAAAAGCTTGTCTGGTTTGCTCCGTATCAGGCATTGATGCTAACAGCTGAGAGAGCATCGACCACAAATGCCTACTGTAGGCAGCGTGATGAGCCTCATGTGACGCTGTGCAAGCCATCGCACGAGAGAGAACACTCTTCGCCCCACGGTCAGGTGTAGGGAATCCGAATCCGGTGGGCGGTCGCCAGGTGAGTGGCGCCGGAGGAGAGTCTCGAGTATACCAAACCGAGGGGCGGGTTGCGGGGAGAGTACCCAGGGATTCCGAAGGGGCACAATACCTTCGTCGACAGTCTGCCGGGGCTGGAGAAGGGGCGGCTGGCGACTGCCAGGAACGGATAGACGCCTCCTGGAAGGGGATAGGCCAGGAAGGTACCACCAGGTGCTGGGCACTGAATCTCTGAACTGCTCCCAAGATAACGGGCCCGTAGGACCGACATGGCCTGGAAGAGCGGGGGGTGGCTGCAGAGGAACGGGAGATGGGCACCTACGAAAAAGCAACTGTCCTCTGCTAGGGCTCTGAAATCCGGAGAACGGAGCCCGAGCTGGCGGGATTCCGGACAACAGACCAGGTCGCAAAACGGAACCCTGGGAAAGCAAAACCTGGAAGAGCCCAGAAGGATCCTCCCTGTGACGAACCTGGGACTGCATGGATCCAGAAGGGCAATCTGCAGCAAGCATACGGAGGACCCGGGTCAAGAGAGGAAAGGCGGGGCCCAGCTCACGGCTCCTAGCCACCACCCGAGGTGGCGGCAGGGACTGTGACGACTGCACCCGCCTCCCCGACCCTCGGACTCGAGGCGCCCTCCTCCTCAACCCCAGCGTTCTCCCACCCTGAGTGGCTGCAACAGCACCAGTGAGGGTAGCTGTCACAAGCCCCCCAGGACGGACAGCCCCTCCCTCCGCCCCCATTCCATTGCCCCCAGGGACCCAGGACCACCCCTAGCACGAGGGCCCTCAGGGGAGGACAGCAGCGGGGACAGCGGGAGAGGCCCGCTGTGCCGCCTAGCACCACATGCCACCGGGGACCCCGACTCCGAAGAGTCAGGTTGCCAGGATGGGTCACGTCTGAGTCATCGACCTCCGAGAGAAAAGACCAGCTGGACCACGACCTGACCAGCCAACGGTCCCGGAGAAAGCGTGGCCCAAGAGCGGTGCCGGACGACCTTGCCCCCACCTGCACTCCGCTAGATCTCGCCCTGGCTCCCCAGCGCCCGCGGTTAGGCCACGGCACCGCCCGGCCGAACCCAACCCGGCGGTGCAGAAGGCGACGAAGGCCAGGCGGTGCCGCCAATGGCGCCGTCTCGATCACGGCGCCCGGGATCGAGCGGTACCGAGGCGGCATCAAGGGTCCACCGATGCCAGGCCCAGCAGGCGTGAGCCTCAACATTGAGAGGCCTGCACCTCCGAGAGAGTGACTGCCGAGGCGGTGTCCCCATCGCGGCCCCGGGAGGGACCACGACGTTCCTCCAACACTGTAAAAGAAGCTTCCTCTTCGGCAAGAGAAGAGGAGGAAGCCTCCTCCTCCACGGACCGTATAGGCCTGGGAGGGGACCTGGAGGAAGGGCCTTGAGACCTTACCTTGGAATCCCTGGAGCGACCACATCCCCGAAGGTCGGGCGGGGCCTTGCCGATCTTGAGCGCCACCGGACCGAGAATCTGACGGTCCATGGAGAAACATCGTCGCCGCATCCATATCGTGGTTGGGTCCCAGGCAACGGAGACAGACATCATGATGGTCGAGGCGGAGAAATGACGGCCACAGGAGCACCGGCCTGTAGGGGCATGGCCCGCCTTCGACTTACGTTTGGCCCCCGAACCTGACATGATGCGAACTAAATAAGGCAAAAAACAGCAATAAAGCACTCGGCGCCGTTGACAGAAAATAAAAGAACGGTCTTACCGGGAGATGGCGTCGAGCGAGAGTCACTGGAGAGAAACGAGGAGTCTTGACGCAGAAACACTGGAACTACCGTGCAGCAGGTGCAGGCTCGACGGCGGGAGAAACAGAACTGAGATAGAGGAGGAGTCTACAGCACCTAACGGCCGCCCCTTGCGCATGACACAGTACGTCGCGCTCGAGGCGGCGCCGTTGGAGCCGACTCCAAAAAAAAAAAACCTCCCGTAGCGGGTGCGCGCCTCCGGCACTAACCCAAGCAGTAATGAATGGTGAAGATTGACAAGAGAAGATTCACCATTTCAACAAGATTGGCTATAATAGCAGTTTTGTTTTTGATGGACCTGGCATTACATAACACCGCCCGGGTTGGATGAGATGCTGAGGAAGACCTCGACTCCGGACCAGCATTAATTGCTGGTCCCTTGGGTATAGGGACAAGGCAGGGATTACCCCTGTCCTGGTGCCATTTCACTCCAGGGTGTTGCCTGGTCCCCACCACCCCAATACATCCTCCCCTTTCCATTCCCCCATCAGGCCCAGTTCTCGCCCCTTTCCTGCACCTTCTAGCAATCCCGAAGGATTGACAATGTTTGTAAGTCTCCACTGACAATAAAGGGCAGTCAAAAGGGCGCAATTCCCTGAGCCTGGTGGGGGAATACTGCCTGACCGTTGTTTGGCCTCCCCAACACATTCTTAAAACACCCAACAACTTAATCCCAACCAAATCAAATAACAATCAATTCCAAATTATAATTAAAGGAAGGCTATGGTTTGCAGGGGCTCTCCGCCTCTGCAAACCTTACCCTCTGGTTTAGGCACAGTCGAAAAAGCGACTTTTTTCTGCCACGGGAAAGTGGTTTAATTTAATTTCTAAAAGTCCGCAATCTGGAAGTGCTGCGGACGCTTAGGAGGCTCCATTTATTGTAAAGGTGCAGCGCTGCACGTGCACTTGCAGTACAGCGCGAGTGCAGTCCCGCACCTTTACAATAAATGAACCTCTATCTCACGATGCTTCCGGTGGCGGACTTTAAAAACAAAATTAAACCACTTTCCCAGGCAGAACAGCTTTCCGCTAACTAAACTAAACCTGAGGGAGATTTGCGAAGGGAGCCCCTGCAAACTACAGCTTTCCTTTAAAATAACCCAAAATAAAAATATGCTATCCAAAAACTACATGAAACTCGAAATACATATTCAACAATACAATACAATACTCCAACCCCATCCCCCCCAATTATATGCAATAAAACAATTATTTAAAATGAGTACAGTGTCACAGTCATTGAGTCCAGAGCAGCGGATTGGATGAAGCAAGAGGCCAAACACAAAAATAAATCCTTAAAACTGCAACTAATAATACAATACAAATATAAATCAAAAACACAGGAGAGATCAGGTTTTTCCAGTCCCCAGTGGACCTCTCACCACCAGAGGAGACCTCTCACTTCCTGGGTCAAACAGATGGTAATGTAGGGGCCTAGAGAAGCTTCATATTGGTTTTCTATAAGAATTTATAGATAGGCAAGACTATTTTCTTAGTAGGGGGAAGACTCATCATATCTCTGTAGTCTTAATCCTCCTCTGTGGGCTCCTGGGTAGGAAGGTCCAGGGTGTCCACCATATGTTGAAGAAAAGTCAGGAGGGAGGAAAGATCCTCCTGGCCATCAGGAGAAATGCCAAAACCCTGATCCGGTCAAACATCTGGTTCTAAGGGCTGGCCTTCTGACTCATCTTCATCACAATCTCCTGTACCATAAAAACAGCCTGGGCCAAAGGCTGGAACAGAACTGCCTTGGTGATCAGGAGAAGAAGGGTCAGAGAATAAAATTGCCCATTGTCTGCAAGGTTTGATAAAGGTGCCAAACCTTTGCCATCTCTTCTACAGGGGGTAAATCGTTGTCTTAGTCAAGAGAGTTTTTCCTTAAATGACTTATTTTCTTTATGTTTTTCTTTTTCTTTATGTTTTTGAGCCACTGGCGTCTCCCCTTGCCTTGACGTGGGAGGGGCAGTGGTATGTTTTTCTTTGAACTTCTTTTTATCAGGCACAGGCTCTGTAACCTGCTTCCCATGTCTCCTTTTTTTTTTTTTAAAGTTGTTTTTAACCAGTTGTTTCTAGGCTGGTCACCAGAACTGTGATTGTCATTTTTACCAGACTTATTTTCTGAGGGGTCCTTTATCTGTGGACTTAGAGGTAGAGGATCCCTCCTTAACAAGAGAAGCAGACTGAGAGGCCATCTCTTCCAATCTTTTGGCCCCCTTTTTTAAAGTTTTTTAACTGAATTTAGAGCAAAGAGAACAGCAATGGTCTGGACCTAAGCACTGCAGGCACAAGTCGTGGCTGTCTGCTTTAGCCACAGTTTTATTACACTTGATATAATTCTTAAATCCTGTAGGTCCAATTCTCTTCTTTGGCTTTTCTGACATGCCAATTGTCAGAAAAACCCTTTATTTTTCAGTTCCCAAACAGGAAAAGGTAGCTTTGCAGTTGGTTCTTTCGCGGTAAGAACCACGATTAAAATATATCAAAGTTAGTAGAAAAACAGAGAAAATAATGGTTCCTGTTAAGAAATGGGAACTGTCAACAAAATAACTGAATAAACCGTGGTGAAAAGAAAACCCGCCGTTTCCTGGAACCGATAGGGAACCACTAAAACACACTAGAAACAAGTAAATTCAAAGAAAATACTAATTCAGCACAAAAACTAAAGGCTTTGTTGAAACATTTTCTCTAGTGACTAGAGAGAGAGAGTACCTCAGAAGCAGTGCTTCTCAGTCAGGCGGAGGAAAAATTCTGGTGCCCTTTGGGCATGCTCCACTCAGTACACCCTCTAACTCTCTTCTGATTGGCTAATTCATTTTATTCATTAGCATACACTCCACCTCTGAGACAGCTCAACCTAGCCAGCCTACTGCATACCATTACTGATGCTAAAGGACCCCTGGGGTGACAAGCTCTAGCTCCAGAGGAATACCTAATTCCTCCAGTCTTAAGACCGAAGAGTAGGGCTCTGTGTTGAAGATTTCTTCTCCAACTGGGCACAAGACAAAGTTTCTGTTACAGCCCACTGGCCACAACACAAAGCTTCTGTTACAGCCCAAGGCTGGAATATAACACTTCTTGGGTACACTCTAGAACGGTAACTAGACTACGTGGCTCCAGGAACTGCCTACATCCCAGTACCTAGACTGCCCCCACTCTCATAAATCGGCTCCCCTACACCGTCCTGGACAGACTTAAAACAACCCTCCTCTGAGTGTTTCTGCCACTTCTTGCCTTACCTTCTTTTGTCGCTCTTTCCCTCCTTTCAAAGGCATAATGTGACCACAATCACACCAAAATGCACACAAGTCTGATAATCATTATGCTGGCCTAAATGACCACCCTGCTACTGGCAACCGATGCCTGTACAACAATACTGGCTGCTGACCAGCAATACCCATGCTCCTCTCAAACCCCCATCAAAATCTCAGACACGTCAATCCTCATGGACGGACATAAACTCACCCTGAAGAGTGAAATCCTCCTGACAATGCTGTCAAATTATGAACGCCAACTGCTTGGCCTATTTGTGCAATGCCTCACCCTCCAGTCCCCCCACTGGCTCCTGCCAATCTGCCCTGTCTTAGAATTTATTCTCCTCTCTGGTTACGTACAGAGAAACCCTGGCCACACAAACATTCACACGATCACACAGATACCGCCTGGACAAAACACCTCGGTCTAAAAATTGGCCACATGAACATCTGCAGTCTCTCGTCAAAGTTCCCTTAACTCAAGGCGTGGGTATACCTATACAAGCCGCAGGTGTTAGGGCTCTCCGAGACCTGGTTAAAACCCTACCACCCAAACTCCTCGTTTCAGCTACATGGTTACTCACTCCTGCGCCTGGACAGACCAGGAAGGAAAAAGGGCATGGGCATGGCACCGTATGCGCAACAGCACATAACTGCCACTACCATAAGTTGCTCAACCCCTTCCTCTGCGAGCGAGTGGCTCCTTGCTGAGATAACCCTAGGTGAATCCAAGAAATTATATCTAGGCTACTGCTATACCCCCCCCCCCCCCAACCAGGAGGCATCCCAGGCCTGTCAAACTTCTTTAATGGCACTGGAAACACAGCACCCTACAGAGATATGATTGTGCTTGGAGAGTTCAATCTCAATTGGCTGGATGCCTCTGCACCCCCACCAGGCACAATGCCCGCTCACAAAAACACTTTCTTGTTGACTGGGTCGCCACATCCAGGGCTGACTTGATCCTCCAGGCAGGCACAATGTCTGATTCTATTAGCAACCACGCCCCAACCTATGCTATACTATCCACCAAATCAAGCCACCCCCCCCCCCCGACAAACTTCTGTCCTTCAGAAAGTTCACTGGCAAAGATCCAATACCTGTACTTAGAGATGCCGGAGCCTGATGACTACTCCCTCCCTTCCACCGCACTATGCCACTTTCACTAATTTTGCTAACCTGGATGCAGAGGCCTTTTTACTTGACGTCTCCAGAATAAACTGGTCTGACATCTATCATGCTAGCAATGTTGAGACAGCACTGGGTATTTTCCTTGACAAATTCTTGGCTGTCCAGCATATACATGCTCCCAAGGTAACGTGGAGGGTAAAGGGTAAACCCATTACATGGCTTCACAAAGAACTGCTGGCTAATCTGTGTGAGCGTGACTAGTGCTGGAAAAAGTACAAGCTGTCGGGGCTCCAGGCTGATTATAACATCTACCGAGTGCTGCAGAACTCCTGCAAAAAGCAAATTCATACCGCAGAGTACTTACTGCAAAGATCTGCTTCTAAGCTCTGCAGGAGACCATAGAAAATTCTGGGCCCACATAAAGACTTTCCTTGATGTGTCTCAAACAAATACCCCTGGTGACATGATACTGAATGGGGTACACTGTAACGACTCGAATACCATAGCTAACTCCTTCAATCGTATGTTCACGGATCTATCTCAGTACACCTCTTCCTTCACATCACCTCAAGTAGGTGGAAAAGTCCTCCTCTATACCTATATCGTCTGCCCCTGACTCTCCTTCCTACAAACAGCACCCCCCTCCCCCCCACGTTTCTCTTCAAGGAAATCTCAAGGTCTGAGGTCCTAAAGCTACTTCTGACCATCTCTGACAATACAAGCTCTGGCTCGGATATTCTAGAATCGGGGCTCCTGAAACCAGCAGCATCGTTTATCCCCTACCCGCTTGCAAAACATTTCATGATGCCTCTCTCCTTCAGTGTGGTTCCTGACCTATGGAAAATTGCTTGCGTCACGCCAGTCTATAAAAAAGGGGACTCTACAGAGATCCCCAACTACAGGCCCATAGCCATCCTCTCGGGTTTTATGCAAAATTCTCAGGAAACTAGTCGCTAACCAAACCACAGATTACCTGTCTAAGTACAACCTTCTCTCTGGCACTCAGCATGGTTTTAGAAATGGTCATAATACCTTGACGGCTCTCCTCAAATTTACAGCTGATGCGCTTTCCAATATGGATGCTAGCTTACTTACAGGGGCAGTGTTAACTGTGATCTTGTCGATCATCCCCTGCTTCTCTCTGCTCTCAGTAATCTAAATTTCTCCACCTCTGTAGTGGATTGGTTCACCAGCTACCTGTCAAACAGGTCCCAAGTTGTGAAGTTTAACTTTTCCCTATCCGATAGAGCTGTCATAAATATTGGGGTTCCCAAGGGCTCTAGTCTGGGTCCCCTTCTTTTCTTGCTCTTTATTAATAATATAGCCGACATTCTTCGCTCATGTTCATCCATCCTATATGCGTATGATCTTGTCCTTTATTCCAGCTCTGATAATGTCTCTAACATAAACACTTCCCTCTCTTCTGAGTTCAATAATGTACAAACCTGGCTAATTGCCCATAAACTTGAACTAAATGCAAAGAAAACGCAAGCCATGTTATTTGGCTCAGTCCCCAAGCTCAGTGCCTGTCAAACGTCCCTGATAAGTGACTCGGGCGGGGCACAAATTGAGAGCGTAACGTCTTTTAAGTATCTGAGAGTTTCCTTGGATCAATCATTGGATTTCAATCTGCATATTCAGTCCAGCAGTAAAGTAGTTAATGCTAAGCTAGGTGTTGCACACAAAACAAGCTATATGCGAACCCCTTCTGTCAAGCTGGCTGTTGCCAAAGGTATCCTTCTCCCTGCCCTCGTGTATGGTGTTCCAACTTTTACTACAGCAAATAAAACTACCCTTCACAAATGGGACATAGCTTATAATAACACATGCAGATACACCTCCTTGTCGCCCCAGCTCAAGCACCACTGTAAACTTTACAGTGACTTGGGCTGGCTCTCCCTTCTCCCTGCCGTTAATACTCCCTAG
This sequence comes from Neoceratodus forsteri, assembly GCA_016271365.2. Lineage (NCBI taxonomy): Eukaryota > Metazoa > Chordata > Ceratodontiformes > Ceratodontidae > Neoceratodus > Neoceratodus forsteri. Next base: position 116,879,581 of record JADMNL010000025.1, read on the forward strand.
GCTTGGCCAGCCCGGTGGTGCTGAGGGTTGAGTCGCTGGACACCACACCTTGTGCGATGCTGGCGATCCAGGTTCGGGAATGAGCCCAGGGAGCCAGGGGTTGGCAGGGAAGGGAAGAGATCGAGCATCCAGGGGGTGCTAGGGTCTCACTGCACTGCAAAAGCACCTGGCGGTGGCCGGGATAGCGCCAGTTCATGGTGGCAGCGTATGCTAGAGGGGTGGAGTTCGGCAGGCGGCAGCACGTTGTGCCTAGCCACCATTGCACGTCCGAACTCCAGGGACTGAAAAGCACAAAAAATCCTCCTTCCAGGGGACAGGCGATGGCGCTGCTGTCCAGGGTCCACACTCCCAACGCTGGTGGTTTGCAACTCTGAGTTCTCCCACTTTGGCCCGGCACTCTACACTTGCAGCTAGAGCACCCTGGGTGGATAGGGTGGCCCTTCCCAGTGGGGATTTAGATCCAGGGTGATGCCGGGTCGGGCTGCGGAGTTGTGAGCCTCACAGTGGGAAGTAGAGACCTTGGAGCTGGCAGTCGTCGGAGAGAGGTCCCTTGGGCAGGAAGTCAGAAATAAAGTTATATAAAAGAAAAAATTACTCCCTAAACTCTCTTATTGACTTGGTAATTAGAAATAAAACACCGTCCTCACTTGCTGTGCTGCTAACACCCCAAACTTCCTCCTTTGAGCTATACTTGGCTGATAAGTCTCTACTCAATGTGCCAAGATGTCAGACATCCAAAATCTACGGAGCTTTCTACAACGCCGCCCATAAGCTCTGGGACTCCTTTACACTAGCTCCTTGAAAGGCTACAGCCCATCTCAGCTTTAAAAGAGTGCTACAGTGGCATCTATCTTTAGCAGACCCATGCACTTGTTTTGACCCCACTTAGCTCTGCTCTTCCTCCACAGACTTCCTTTGGAAGACCACAGCACTTATCTTACCCCACCCAATTCCCCTCTGCCCACATATACCTTCTCATCATGTCTTCTGATCGAGACATTCAAACACCTTAAGGGCATTAACAAGGTGAAAGAGTCTAACATGTTTAAATATAAGAAAAATAGCAGGACAAGAGGACACAGCATGAGATTAGAGGGAGGCCGATTAAGGGGGAATGTGAGGAAATTATTTTTCACAGAAAGGGTGGTGGATGCATGGAATGGCCTACCTCAGGAAGTGGTGGCTATGTATACAGTGCAGGGCTTCAAACAGGCATGGGATAGGCATAAGGGAGCAATACAGATGAGTATGAATAGATAGGCCACTGACAGAGCAAAGGCCGATTGCACATTTATAAGGTAGAAAAAGAAATGGGCAGACTGGATGGGCCTTGCGGTCCTTATCTGCCGTCAACTTCTATGTTGCTATGTTCTATGTCTCTATGTTTCATTATACTTCTTCCACTTCCCTCCCTTTCTCTTTCCTACCCTATCATCCCTTTCTCCTCTTGTAAATCTAAGTTAATCTACCTCCCAAATTGCTTCCCTTGATGTACCTTACTCTACTCAGATCTTGCTATGGAACCTCGCTGGCCAGTTTCTCTTTCACAGTTTCTTCTACACTGTTATGATGCTATTCTCACTATGCCAGTCGCAATGGTATGCATTCCAACCGTTTGCTTGATTTTTGCTTCACTATAGCTAACCCCATATGAAATGTGCAATGTTTTCCCCTGCAATATGCTGCTTTTATTATGTAATTCACTATGTCATGTATTCCAATTGTTTGTTTCTTTGCTGACTGTTGCCCACCCAATATGGACTGTACAATGTTTTAACCTTTCATATTATGTTGTTTTCTGAATGCGTTATTTTCACTATCAGATATACCTGTAATTAGGTAATGTTCCTGCACTGATGAAATGCAGTTGTCTCACCTATCTGTTGTACTCTCCTGGGTCATGCCTGAAAATAGTAATTTTATGGGTAGAGCACTTACCCGGTAAACAAAAACTAAATAAATAAATAAAATAAACTGGTCAGCCCTCTACCACCTCACCAATATCTCTGATGCAGTCACTTTCTTCAGCTCCGCCCTATCTCGCCTACAAGACTTACACTCCCCCTCACAACCAGAAGGGTAAGAGGGGGCAGCACCAAGTGGCTATCCAGTGAACTACTGACACAAATGAGAGACCGAGATAGCAAATGGAAAGCGTACAAGGCGTCCCCCTCTCCCCAACTGTGGAATGCCTATAGACAGCTGCGCAACACCTGCAAACAGGCAGCTAAATCACCCAAGTGCAAATATTACATGAACCAGCAGAGCAAAAACCTTGGCAATCCACTCAATTTCTGGGCCTCCATCGGATCACTCCTAAATCCCAGGACAAATAGGCAAACAACTCAGCTTACACCCCACCCCGTCCCATCTCTGACCCTAGTGAAATTGCCAACATCTTAAATGCTAAATTCACAGACTTATCCCCTTATCTGAGCAAACTTACCCCCCAGAACTCCCCAGCCTCGATCCCCCTGCTAACCAACCACACCCCATCAACTACCACCAACTTTCCTCCACCTTTCCATTTCAAGGCCATTGGGCAAAATGAAACAATCAAGCTCCTGAAGTCTCTCCAGTCCTGGAAGCAATGGCCTATACCCCGGCCTTGCTGAAAATTATCTCCCCTGCAACTGTTAAACCCCTCACCTTCATTTTCAACCTCGCCCTTATTACATTTGTTGTTCCTGACTCCTGGAAACATTCAAAGGTGGTACCAATCTTTAAGGCTGGCGATCCACTCTCCCCAGACAACTATAGGCCCATCTCCCTCCTCCCCACCTAAGTAAACTACTAGAAAAAATTGTTCACTCTCAGCTGTCTGAGCATCTACAAAAATTCCTTCTTTTTGCCTCCTCCAGCGTGGCTTCCACAAGCATCACAGTACCTCCTCTGCCTTGTCCCTTTTTTCAGATCATGTTCTCAGAAACATGGATCAGGGCAAAGCCACAGGTGCTGTCTTTATAGACCTGTCAAAAGCGTTTGACCTCGTTGACCACCAACTCCTCCTCTCCACCCTTAGTCTGTTTGGCTGTTCCGCTGGTACTACTGCCTGGTTCCACAGCTATCTCACCAACAGGTCCCAATCTGTTATCTTTGGTAAAGCAGCCTTGACTGCACTCCCTGTACACACTGGAGTCCCCCAGGGCTCCATACTCGGACCCCTGTTTTTCTCCATGTTCATTAATGCTCTGCCCAGGGAGAGCATCAGCTGTAAAGCTCTGCTCTATGCAGACAATCTGGTCATTTATCACAGCAATAAATTTATTGGATCCATCTCCTCCACTCCCACTCGAAACTTCGGCTCTGCCCACCAGTGGTTCCTCTCAAATAAGCTCCTGGTCAATACAAAAAAAAAAAAAGACCAAAGCCATGTTCTTTGGCTCTAAGCCCTTCCTCGCTAAAGCTGCCAAAAACAACTCTTCCCTTCTAGTACTCACCCTAGTGGGCCCTCCCCTTGAGAATGTCCACTCCTTTAAATATCTAGGTGTTACCCTCGACTCCTCCCTCTCCTTCACTGAGCATATTAGCAACACTGTGCGGAGAATCCACCAGAAACTAGGCACTGCATACCAGTGCAAGAACTTCCTGTTGGCTGAAGCATGCCTTGCTATTGCTCGGGGTAATCTACTGCACCTCCTAGATTACTGCTCCCCACTCTACTCCCAATTAACCTCCACCATTCATGCACAACTAAGCTCCACATACAATGCTGTCTGTCGGTTCATTCTACAAGCCCCACACCGTACCCACCACTACACTCTATACCAGTCCTTAGAGTGGCTCCCGCTACAAGGTCGCTTCGACTACTCAATGGGATGCTTGGTGAACACCTCGCTAAGAAACCGGCTCCTGTCCCCCTACTCAAGTCTCCTGCCGAACAGAGTGATTTCAAGGGCCCTTAGGGTATCCTCAGTACCCCCGCTAGAGGTTCCCTGCATCTCCACTGCCATGGGATTTCGTGCCTTCTCTATATCAGCACCCTCCCTATGAAACAAGCTCCTGCTCTCTATCTGCTCATCCCCCACCAACCTGGCATTTAAACAGAATATAAAAGACTGGCTCCTAGATGCTGCAAATTGTCACTGCACCTGACACTAACATGTAGGGCCCCTGATATAAAGCACTTACAGCACTTCTTGCCCAAGCCTAGCTAGCCCTTTCTCTTCTCATGACCTACACCCTCCCCCCCTTCAACCTTTAAGTCCTAGTAACAGCGGAAATGTTCTGACTGTCTTGTATCTGCATAACATTAGTGACTAGTGTCTGTATGAAATTTACCCATGATATCATATGCTGCTGGTGTATGTACTTGTGGCTCTTTGTTCTCTGGCACACTTGTACCTTGTCTATCATTTACAATTATTGTATACTCTCCAATGCAATTGTATAATCCAGTGTAGTCTCAACAGCACATTTATTTCTTATTTTCCATACCACCCCATGCTTGTGATGTGCATTTTTTTCCTTGCCATGTATGTATTGTTGCTTCTGGTAATGTTGCCATCCTGTGGCCCGGGTCATGCCTGAAAATGGTCCTTTGGATCAGTGCACTTACCCAGTTACCAAAGACATAAATAAATAAATAAGACTGGTTCTTGAAAGAGGAACAGTAATACAGCTGCCCTTAGTTTTATGCGTTTAGCATCATGTTTAATTCAGTAAGGGTGGGGGATCAGGGGTATGAGCAACCAAACAATGACCAGGGTCCAAGAGGACCCTCCCCCCCAAATTAACTTGAAAGCCAAAGCATATACATTCCTACAGCCATAAGCTGGTTCTATGAGGGTGGTGACCCTGTCAACAGATATAAATTTTTTACAGAACAAACTGAAAACATACAGCAGCTGATGCTGTGTAAATGCTTTAGCCAGATATAGACTCCTTTAGAAAAAAAAAACAAATCTTACAGCAAACCCGTTAAACAATTCAGTGTCTTTCCTGAGAAGATCAATCGTATGGCATCCATTTACCTTTTTACTATATCGTTGTCGATCAAGGTGCTGTCCACCACCACAATCTGCTCAGGGATCCGTACATCCACCGAGACAAGGCCTAGCATTAGCAGCGAGAGGGTCGCCACACAGTTGCCACCAGGTCCATCTACTGGATAAGTAACCATGTCAGAGTTGGTCATAGGTTCCTGGTTCTGGAATGAGAAGGTGCTGTCACGGTCTTCCCTGCCGACCTCTTCAAGCTTGTTCAAGAACTGGAATGATTCATAACAAGTTGTAGTAGGAAAACGCCAAGTGAACAACCTACAAAAAAAGAAAGAAAAAGTGTCATTAATATTCTGTGGCACACAGGTATGACAGGAGAAAGAAGTTTGCCAAACCCACCATGAGCTTCTGAACTGAAAATGTGTTGAAATAGGAGACCTGCTTCCAGCAGGAATAGACAATCAATAGCACACTAGCCCTGAAGATGCCATCCATACATCACAGTTAGCTTTACTGGGGCCTGACACCAGGCAACCCATTTATTCTTCGCTACCAGCACCAATAGAGCATGGTGGGACACCAAACCTGCAGCAGTGGTCACAGGTAGTGGTTGCCACTCACACATCAGCTTCAGCAAGTGCTGGAGAGTGACATGCTCTTAAAAATTTAAATAATTTATTTTTTACAGTTTTTACTTCAATTTCCCCCAAAGCATTTATGCATAAGGAGGAGCCCCCATGTTTCTGAAACACCCAAATGCCACTCTCCTCCTCGTTCAAGCAGAGCCCTTGTCCTTAATATTGTTACTGTTGCAATGTTTGTCGAGCCAGAGGGGGGAAAGAAGACAGAAAGAAAAAGAGAAGTGCAGAAGGAAAAAGTGTAAGGATTCAGGAAAAATATTAGTATGAAAGAAAAGGGCAGAAAAAAGACGCATTAAGGACTGAGGAAAATATTTTAAGAAAAATGAAAAAAAAAGTAAAGAAGACTGTATATATATTTAAACTAATTTATTTTATCGGTGTAACCCCCCTGCAAATGGGGGTTCCCAAAAGACTTCCAGGAGCTTGCTTGAATGCTCCAAGCCTGAATGGTGTTTGGCATTTAAGCCATTTATCAGTGAGTGTTTTTAGAGCCTCTGGTACTGTCTCTTTAAGAGCTGTCTGCTTGCAGACATAATTAGTTTGTATGGGGGGACTGTGTGCTTCTCTGAGTACCACTCGAGCTGCTGCCAATTCACTTCATTTTTGCAGTCACTAGGAGTGCAAAGGGAACCTATCTGAAAGATGTAACTGTTTGCCAGAAATTATTTAGAGTAATAATGAAATTACAGTTTGTCTAACCTGCTTTCTTTGCAGTCAGAACTGTGTCTGCTAGTTCCCCATTCTAGTTTTGAACTGTTGAACTGGACCAATCAGTGTGGGATAAGCTAGCTCTAAAATGGTGCCTTGGACGAATCAGAACTTGGACTCATAATCTGAGCCAGCCACAAGAGGATTGTATGGGCAGTGACTCTGGGAGATGTAGTTTAGACTTCAGTGCCTTTTTGGACCAACAGCAGCAGTCTATTGTGAGTGACAGCCAATCCAGTCAAGAACTGGGAGGAACTCAAAGGAAGTGCCGGTTTTGTCGGTTGGAGTTTCAGTTGAGCTTTGGCAGTGAAGAAGGAAGGAGCCCTGTGCTTTTCAGTGTGCAGTTTTAGTCAAAAACGTAAGGCCCAGAGTTCCGGTCTGCAGCTTGTTAGGACTGAATCCGCCCCAGAAAAGAATCAAAGGATCTCTGAAGAGTAGAAACCAGGCTCACCCTGTAGAAGACTGGAGGAATTGCTGAAAATTGCACTCCGGTCTGTCAGGAACTGAATCTGCTGTGTGTTCTCCCGGTATTGTGCAGTAATTGCGATCGGGATACAGATGCAGCCTGCCTGGTATAGTGCTTTCTTTTATATGGATGTGTGAAGAGGTTTGTGTACCTCAAGTGAGCCCTGCTGACATTGAAGGACCCTATCTTATTTGGAGGTCGTGAGTACTAATTCAGGGTCGCTCCTGTTGAATTGCCACATTAAATCCAAATGGAATTACTGTACTGCTGACTGTTTAATTCTCCTTTTCTCTGTATGAAAGGGCCCCTACCAGCTGCCACGGTTTGGACTAGCCACTAGGGCTTGGGTACCCAGGGACAGTAACTGATAGGGATAGGCCTGTGCACAGAGCCATAGGTAGATTATTAGAGTGATAAGCTAATTAACCTGATTTCCCCCTGTCCTTGTTATATCCCCCCTAAATAAATCAGAGCTGCTTGTTTCAGCAAAGTTATACTGCCTGAGGTATTTGTCTATGTTAAAGTACTGTACTGTGATTGTTGCACTGTATCTCATTTCACAGGAGGTCCCAGTGCCGAACCAGACCTGGGGTAAGTGTATACTGTGAAGGTAATTCTGATATATTGTGTGGGCCACTAGTGGGAAGAAAGGGGTTGCAGTGTCCCAGAGGGCTGTGACCAAGTTAGTTTAATCTATTGCAAACCCTGACCTCTGGGTGGAGGCACCCGCCATTGGATCCAGGCCCCTCAATCTGTTAGTGGCAAATCAGGCAGGGGTAGTAGCCCCTGGGATAGCGCCATCTAGGGGTTACACCAGGAAACGTCTTAATTGAGCACGCTCATTCACAAGGAGATCCTGGGTAGGACAGGTGTAAATACAAATAAGTACAGTGAACAGGAATAGAGATAAAATACAGTGAAATACTGCATGTATTAAATGCACGATAGGCATCCACAATCTAAAATAGCACAGCAGAGATTCACTTGCACTAGGAATACAGCAAGTAGTTTAGAAAAGTATATCATACCTATGCTGCTCAACAGAGGTTATTTGAAACCAAAATTTTGCTGCTAGTGTTTATTTCACAACCACACTAGGCAGTCTTCCACAGAGCAGGCTAAGTCACCTGAACAGAATTCAAGCTTGACTCCTCCTACCACCCAACCATGCAGTCCTCCTGCATCATCCTTACTGCAATCAAAACTACATGCTGGAACAGAAACCTAAAGTAAACCATGCCAGGGGAATTCAGGTGGGTTGTGTGGATGTGAACTGAACAACAGCAGTGGAAAGCACAGTTACGTACTTACCGTAACTGCAGATCTTCAAGAGAATTTCTTCCATTAGGCAGCACCTTTGGAACTATACCCACATCAGCACTAGGACCACCCAGAAACCTTTGCTAGCTGGGGGCCACCCATGACAACGTCATGCATCAGTGTCTACATAAATGTGGGAGGCCCCATCTCTTCTCAGTTTCCCACCAGAGATTAGACTCTGTGGAATTCCATTTTTGGGGAACCAGGAGACCAAACCAGCAGCAAGCATAATAGGTGAGAAACTGGTGCTGGACAATAACAGTCATGGATTAGACCAATACAGAAATCTATTATGCCACCTAAGGGGACGGAGGGAGGGATGGCATGGCCTAATAGAAGAGATTCTCTTGAAGGTCTACCGTTATAGTAAGTATGTGACTGTTCTATCTTCTTTGAGGATATCTTCCATTAGGCAACACCTCTAGAATGAGTCCAAAGCAGTCCCAAATAGCCATGTGGGAGGGTGGTACAGTCTGATTCAAGATAGCAAACCCTGTAGTATAGCCAGGCCAAAACCCGTTTGTCTATGAGAAACAATGTCCAGACTGTAATGCTTAGTGAAGGTGTGGACAGTGCTCCATGCGGCCGCAGCACAAATAGCAGCAGCAGGAACAATTTTGAAAAAAGCAACGGAAGTGTCAATTCACCTTGTAGAGTGACCACAAACCGTGCCAAGAAGTTCCTCACCATACCTCCTACAACAGAAACATAATACAATCTGCCATCCATTTGGACAGGCACTGTTTAGACACAGGGGCGGGCAACCTCTTTCCCCGAGTGTGAAGGAAACAAAAAGCTGAGAAGACTTTCTGCAGTCCTTGGTGTGATTCACATAGTATCTCAGTACCCTATGAACATCCAAAGTATGGGGCAATGCCTCACCCTGAATGGCATGCTCAGGTTATAAACAGGAAGGTGTAACATTTGATTCAATGTAAACTCAGATACCATCTTGGTAAGAACTTAGGATTGGTATGCAAAGAAAAAAGCAGGTTTCTCACCTGTAACAGTAGTTCTCGGAGTGATATATGTTGTTCATCCACACTGTTTGGCATGTCCTTTCTCTTTAAGAATATTGCTGGAAGGTCTTCAAGTGGGCTCCTCACACTCACCCGGGTGGTATAACCCTTGGCTCCACCCCATGATGCCAGATATCTGACCGCTGGAAGCTCAGGTTGTGCATCGAAGCTGGGGAGGTCGAGTGGGTTCGTGTGGATGAACAACATATACCACTCCTAAAACTACTGTTACAGGTGAGTAACCTGTTTTTCTGGGATCATGGATATGTTGTTCTATCCACACTGCTTGGCAGACTCCAAGCAGTTCTCTGGAAGGAGGGAGGCAAGGCCCCTCTGATATACTTACTTGGGGATCAGAGATTGGAGAACTGAGGCCCCAAAACCAGCATCCTGGCATGACTCCAGGTCGATGTGGTAGTGGGTAATAAAGGTGTTTGCTGTCTTCCAGGTGGCAGCCCTGCAGATTTCCTGGATAGGGATGTCCCTGGAAGCAGCTACTGATGCAGCAGTATGGCGGGTAGAATGAGCTCTTATCCCTCTGGGAGGCTCCTTGCCCGCCAACCAGTAGCAGAGATTAATGCAGGATGTAATCCATCTGCCAATCATCCGCTTTGCTGCGGGTCTGCCAGGTGCGGCCTCGGCGTAGGTGACAAACAGCTGCGAACCTCTCCCCGAACTTCCGCTGTCCGTTCCTTATAATAAGAAAGCACTCGTCTCAGGTCCAGAGTATGGAGCCTGTACTCTGCCTCCAAGGTGTAATTCAGGTAGAACACAGGCAGAGTCAACACCTAGTTAAGATGGAACTCCGACAACCACCTTTGGAAGGAATTTCAGGTGGGGGCGAAGGATAACCTTGTCCCTGTGGAAGACCAGGTAAGGAGACTCCACCGAGAGCGTCTGGAGCTCCCCAGTCCTTCTGGCTGACATGACAGCCACCAGGAAAGCGGTCTTCCATGACAAATGCGACATCTCACACTTGTGCATCGGTTCGAATGGCTTGCCCATGAGCTTTGCCAGTACCAGCAGTAGATCCCACGGAGGTGGAGGTTTATGAACTGGACGGGATATGTGGTTGAGACCTTTAAAGAAACACCAGACCACCTTTTCCTGTATCACCATCTGCTGACCGCCCATGCCCGGTAAGCAGAGATGGCTGCCAGGTGCACCTTAAGAGTCGTAGACCCCCCTTTGGACAGAGACCAAAGGTAGTCTATGATGCTAGCCACTGGACAGGACAAAGGGTCCAGGCCATCTCCTGACACCAAATGGAAAACAGTTTCCATTTGAAAGCATAGCACCTCCTGGTAGACTCCTTCCTGGATGCTTCCACTACTGTGAGTACATCCTCAGAGAGACACAAAGCCTGGAACTCAAGTCAATCAGGAACCAGGCTGTCAGGTGCAGGGACTGAAGGTCCAGATGGAATACCTTCCCCTGACTAACAGATAACAGGTCCGGGCGTACTGGAAGACACCTCGGAGGCCTGGAGCTGAGGTTAGGGAGATCGGAATACCAGAACTGGCGCGGCCAGTCTGGGGCTACCAGGATCACCTGTGCCTTGTCCCTCCTGACCTTGAAGATCACCTTGTGAACCGAGGGAAGAAAAAATTACTCACCTTAGTAATTGTGTTTCTTCTAATGGAGTCTTGCTGTATTCTGACAATATGCAGTTAGCCCCAGCATTTGAACTGCTCCGGAGAGGAAAGAGTTAATTCTATGCCAGAGCATAGAATGTTGAGCTCGAGTTTGGTTCAAATCTCTGTCTGCTGTGAGGCGATGGATGCCACACCTCGCTCCATGCCGGCAACCCGGGTTCGAGAGCGGACACAGGTTTGTCGGTGGGTCGGCTGAAGAGAGACAGGCTTGAGCATCCAACGCCAGCTCGCCATCTCCAGGGAGGAACTTGGCCAATGCCTGACACTTGCATGACCCCGAGTAGAGGCTCAAGGAAATTCAAGTTCCAACTCAGGAGAAGATGGGTGGCCATTGAGCAGCAAGGACGTTGGCATTAGCGCCTTGACGTCAGGGAGCCACTCACTGCTCGGGAAGGGAGAAAATCATGAAAATGCCTGCCACAGCCAGGAAGATGGGGGAACCGAGGCCATGTCCACAATGTGCCAGAGCCCACCCAGCAGCCCTTGACTGAGAATGTAGTGGCATTGGGGCGTTAGGGGCCTCAATTGCCCGCCATAGGGGAAACCAACGGGCCTCGAGGGTCTTTCTGGGTAGGGTTCTAGGTAGTGGGATGTCCACTTGTCTCCCCTGAAGGGTTGGAAGTGGCAGGCAAGGGGGACAGATAAAGAATAATAAAAAAAAAAAAACTGCCTGCTGCACTCTGATGTGTAACCGTCAGATTCTTACAAGCTAATACTAACTAACTACACCTGCTAGGTGGAAATTGTAAATTTACTAGCCAAAAAGACAACCAAATGTTTTGGGTCCCAAAAGACTCAAGTCAAGAACTCCAAAACAAAAACTTGGTAGTGAACAACATAACTATCAGAACAACATAAACACAATCCACTCCTCCTCTCTATACAGAGGGGAGTGCTAGATGCACCCAAGGTGCAGCACTGTACCAGCCAGCCCACTTCCCAAAAAAACAGGTTCTGAGAGGGGAGGCAGGGAGGGAGGTCAGAATACAGCAAGACTCCATTAGAAGAAACACAATTACTAAGGTGAGTAATTTTTTCTTCAAACAACATGAAGTCTTGCTGTATTCTGACAATATGCAGACTACCAAGCAGTAACTCCATGGAGGAGGGACCGAACCTATTTTGGGAATAGGCTCTGCAGTACTGCTGTACCAGACTTAGCATCACTCCTAGCCTGGATATACAGGGAGTAATGCTTGGTGAATGTATGGACTGTTTTCCAGGTGGCTGCTTTGCATAGTTCCAATAATGGTATATCTCTAGTAGCAGCCAGAGAAGCAGCTGTACCTCTAATCAAATAAGCCCTCAGGCCTGAAGGGGTATTTTGCCTAGCTTCTCATAGCAGAATTGTATACAAGAGACAATCCACCTGGTAATAGTCCTCTTAGTAGCAGGTTTGCCCTTTCCCACTTCACCATAAGTGAGAAACAACTGATCACAGTCAAACCTGAGCGCCTTAGTGCGCTCAACGTAGTAAGTAAGTGCCCTCTTAATATCCAAGCTGTGTAATCTCCTTTCCCCTGAAGGAGAATGATCAGTGAAGAAGACAGGAAGAGACATGAACTGGTTCAGATGAAAATCTGAAACCACTTTGGGTAAGAACCTCTTGTTAGTTCTAAGGACCACCTTATTTCTATGGAATGAGATAAAATCAGGTTCCATTGACAGAGCTTGTAACTCACTGATACGCCTGGCAGAGGTAATAGCTACCAAGAACACAGCTTTCCAAGTCAAGTACTTAAGTTCTACTAAGGCCAAAGGCTCAAAAGGTGGTTGCATAAGCTGAGCACTGCAAACATTAAGGTCCCAAGCAGGAGTAGGAACAATTCTTTAAACAATTTACAGAAAACAGGATGAGATGCCAGTGAGAAAGTCTTCCCCACTGACAGAAATGCAGAAACAGCTGCCAAGTGTACTTTCAGAGTAGCTGGTCTGAGGCCTAAGCCATTAAAATGAACCATATAATCCAGAACTGTAGCCAAATCAGCAGTATCTGGATAAATCTGCTTATTGGAACACCAAATGCTTAATCTTTTCCATTTGGAATTGTTTTTCTGGTGGCATGTTTTTGAGAGGCTTTGAGAATATCCAGTACCCCCCGGAGACAGATGCAGACTTGCATATTCTAACTCTTCAAGAGCTATGCCTTGAGGTTGAGACCCTGAAGGTTGGGGTACCAAATCCTCCCCTGAGAGGAGGTTAGCAGATTGTGATTCTTGGGAAGAGACAGGGGAAGATGGACTGCTAGGGACAGCAAGAGAGGATACCAACGCTGCCTGGCCCAGTCCACAGCAATCAGGATCACTTCGCAAGATTGTGACCTTATCTTGACCAGAACTTTGAATAGAAGGAAGGAAATGAGGGAAAGGCATACAGAAATTTCCCCTCCCAATACAGAAGTAGAGCATCCAGGGGGACTGAGCCCAAGACTGGGGGTCTGCAACAGAAGAGAGGAAGTTGATGATTGTCTGGGGCTGCAAAGAGATCTATCTCTGGTGCGCCCCACCTTGAGAAAATCACTTTTAACACCAGGGTATCCAGGGACCATTCGTGATGGCCCTGAGAAAACCTACTCAGGGCATCTGCTAGAACATTGTCCTTCCCTGGAAGGTGGACTGCTACCAGAAATGTCTGAAGGGAATAAGCTAGGGACCATAGTTTCATGGCTTCTGTGCACGAGGCCGTAGACCGAGTGCCTCTCTGCTTGTTGTTGTACCACATGGTGGTGGTGTTGTCTGTCCTGACCTGAACCACCTTGTTCTGTACCAAGTCCGAGAAAGCTTGTAGAGCCAGGTACACTGCCCTAAAAGATTGATATGAAGTAGAGACTCCTGAGGGGACCACACTCCCTGTGCTGTGAGGACTCCCAAGTGAGCTCCCCACCCCAGGAGAGAAGCATCTGTGCTTAGTACCACAGAATGAGACTGGGTGATGAATGGGACTCCTTGTCTGAGGTTGTCCTGATCCAACCACCATTGGAGAGCCTGGATCAGAGTCTGAGTCACTGGAATTAGTTTGGTTAGAGGATCATTTTTCTGAGACCAAAGAGCCCTCAAATGGAACTAGATGTCCCTCATCTAAAATATGGCCCCCTGTACCACTGCAGTGGAAGCTGCCATGTGGCCCAGGAGTTGAAGAAAATGCCTTGCTGGTTGAGACACCAGAAGGCGAAAGGAGGAAGCCAGGTCTGTAAGGGCCTTTACCCTTGCCAGAGGAAGAAAGGCTCTTGCTTGGACAGTGTCCAGCTCTACTCCTATGAAGGTCAGGAGTTGCACTAGTTCGAGAACTGACTTTGGAAGACTGAGGAGGAATCCTAGAGAAGTGAGCAATTGCTGGGTCACCTGCAGATTTGACTTGGCTTGGTCTGGAGACTGCCCCACAATGAGCCAGTTGTCCAGGTATGGGAATATGGAAATGTTTTATCTCCTTAGAAAGGTCATTACTACTGCTAGGCATTTTGTGAACACCCTTAGTGCTGATGTTAGTCCGAAGGGCATTGCTCTGAACTGATAATGACCTGAAGGCAGTTCGAACCTGAGGTACTTTCTGTGGGAGCACCGGATGGGAATGTGAAAGTAGGGATCCTTGAGGTCCAGGGAAGCTAACCAATCCCCTGGCCTTAGAGAGAGAAGAATTATTTGCAGAGTCACCATTTTGAATTTTGGCTTGACTAGGTGCTTGTTTAAGTATCTTAGAACTAGGATGGGCCGCCACTCCCCTGTCTCTTTTGCAGTAAGGAATTCTCTGGAATACAGACCTTTGCCCCTGTGTGTAGTAGGAACTCTCTCTCTCTCTCTCTCTCTCTCTCTGGCTCTGAGAGCCAGCAGAGAGGAAACCTCTGCCTCTAGGGTAATGGTTTCGGAGATGTTTGCAGGTGGAAAAGACCTGACCCTCAGCTTTGGAAATTTTTTGAAGCTGAGAGCCAGTTCCTGGCTTACTACCTCCAGGACCCACTTGTCTGAGGTAACAGACTTCCAGGCCTGGAAGTAGTAAGCCAGCCTGCCTCCTACTGGAAAGGGAGAGTCGACCCGAGCTGACACATCAGGGTGTCTGCTTGGCAGGAGCCTTGGACTGAGAAGAGGATGCAGCCCTGCTCATTCCCTTTCTGCCTCTCCCTCTGAAGAACCCCCGCTGAGGAAAAGGAGAGTAGGCCTGTGCCTGGTAGAAAGGCCTGTGAAAAGGCCTGCCCCTGCCCCTAGATTGCTGCTTCTGAAGAGTTGCCTGCCTTTCTTTGGCCTGTGCACTCCTGTAGGTGGTCCTATGCTCGTCCATCTTTTTCATGTAATTCTCTGTCTGTTCCCCAGAGAATTACCAACCACAGGGAAATCCATGGCCTTAGCCTGGGTGTCCTGTGTGAGGCTAGTACATCTGAGCCAAGCAAATATCCTAAGAGACACAGATGTAGCCATAACTCGTGATGAAACATCATTAGAGTCCACAGCAGCATGAAACTGGACTTTGGATGCCCTAGTCCCATCAGTAGCCACCTCCTCCAGCTCGTTGGCTAGCTGGGGGGAAGCCTGTTTAGCCAGCTCCAGAACAGTATCCCACCTGGACTTCTGGTATCTGGCTGTGTAGGCAATGTAGTTCGCCTGCCTGAGTCCTAAGGAGGATGCCAAGTACTGTTTCTTGGCCATAGCATCCACCTTCCTAGAGTCTTTATCTGGGGGGTGTGAAGCCAAAGGTATATTAGTCTTCTCACAGGCTGCAGCCTTCATGACCCCAACATGGCTGCATTGTTGGAACAAGTACTCTGTACCTGAGCCTGACAGCATATACCTTCTGTCCATTCTCTAGTCCACAGGAGGTAATGAGTTTGGTGTCTGAAGTATTTTTTGTGTCCGTTTCCCAAAATATTTATGGAGGGGAATAGACAGCCTTTTGGACTCTGGGATGTCCATCATCTCTACATAGTCAGGCTCTTACTGTTCCTCAACAGCTTCAACCAGAGGGAGCTGGAGGGTCTCTGCCACTTTTTTGTAAAACAAATAGTGGGAAGTGGACTCAGAAAGCCTAGGAGGGGAAACATTGGAAAGCCTGTCTGGGGAGATGTCCGGTTCAATGGGCTCATCCAGACTTTCCACACCATCATCATCAAAACCTTCTTCCCCCTCCAAATCCGGTTCAAAGTAATCATCCGGACAATATTCCGGAACCAGAGGAACTGACCGCCTACCCAGCGGCGCCGGATCGGCCGGGACCGAATGGAGCGATTCTACTATACTAATCGCCCTGGCAATTTCTTCGGCGGTTGGTCGTGATGGTTCTGGATCCAAACCGGCCGATTTCTTTTTCCTTTTTGACAGAACCGAACCCTCAGGATCGGCTCTCCTTTTGCCCGAGGGAGTATCGCCCAGGTCAGTGGGCACTCCCTCAGGTTCGGTTGGAACCGAACCAGGCTGACCATCCAGATCAACTGACTTCTCAGCCTCCTTTTTCCTGTGCCTACCCAATCTCTTGTCCAAGGTGGCCTTCAGGAAATTCTTACAAATTTGGCAGTCTGAATCGAGGTGGTCAACCCCCCAGACAATACACACAGGTGGTATGAGGGTCTGCCTTGGCAGAGGCATCCCCACACTCACTACAGTGCCGAAACCCAGTGGGCCCGGTTTTTCTTTTGGGTTTCTCAGACATAGCCATCCTATCCACTTACCCTTTAGCAGCTTTAAAGCTAGGCAAGACCCCCTTATCGGTTACCAACCGTGTTACTGGCTGCGGAAAAAAACGTTTAAATTCATGTCTTTTTGAAACCGATAAGGACCAGTACTTCACACTACACTAATAACCAAAGAATTCACAACTAAAACTGAAAATCAGTTGGTTCCAGCCGGACCAAAAGAAAAGTTCTACAATTTCCACACGCAGAAAAATAAACTAATGTCCACTACCTACAACACTTACTGTACCACAGACAGAGATCTGAACCAAAAAATAATAAACTTTACGGTTTAAAACTGACGTTTTACTGAGACCGAACCGACAAGTGAAGGAGATTTCTCCGGCGCGACTTTTCAGTTAGGCAGAGTAAAGAATCTGACGGTTACACTTCAAAGTGCGCCAGACAGAGGTCTGAACAGAGCTTGAGCTCAATGTTCTTTCTATGCTCTGGCATAGAGTTAACTCTTTCCTCTCCGGAACAGTTCAAGTGCTGGGGCTAACTGCATATTGTCAGAATACAGCAAGACCTCATGTTGTTTGAAAGCAAAGAAGAGGCCTGCAGTCCATGGCCTTGAGAAGGCATCCCCCCTGCAGTAAGCCCTGCTAAGGGGGTCGGACATGAAACAGCCTCAGCTTAGTGTTCTCCCTGGAGGCAAACAGATCCACCTGAGGTTTGCCCCAGTGGGAGAACAGGCTGTGTACTACCTCTGGATGAAGAGACCACTCATGGGGCATCTCGCCCACACGGCTGAGAGCGTCCGCCAGTTGATTTGAGGCTCTTGACACATTGATGGCTAAGAGATCTGCCTCCAGTCGGCTCACGAGGGTCCAGATGTGGAGCGCTTTCCTGCACAGCAGCCGGAAGTGCATGCCGCCCTGTTTGTTGAGGGAGTACATGGTCGTGGTATTGTCCCTCTGGCCTTGCACTACACGACCCCGAAGGAGCGGAAACGAATGCTGACAGTGCCAGTCTGACTGCTCTGAGCTCCAACAGGTTGATATGATATCGGGATTCCTCGGGGGTCCAGAACCCGTGGGCTCTGTGGTTCCCCATGTGGGCTCCCCAGCCCATGAGAGCTGCATCGGTTATAAGAAAGACCATCGGCTCAGGATGGAAAAATGGGATCCCTTCCTACAAGTGATCCAGGAGGGTCCACCACTGGAGAGTGTCCCACATCTTCTGGGTCACAGTGACCAGCTGGTCAAAGTGATTGTGAAGCTGAGTCCACTGGCTGGCCAGCTCCCACTGGAGGGGGCGCATATGCCACTGGGCCCATTGGAGCATGGTGGTGCAGGCCGCCATGTACCCCAGAAGGCGCATAAAGTCCCAGGCAGGGCACAAATGCCCAACCAGAAATTATTGGGCAAAGGAGGAGAGAACCTAAACCTTGTCCGTTGGGAGCCGGACTCTGGCTTGGCAGGAGTCGAGCTCTGCCCCAAAGAAACATATCACCTGTGAAGGTACGAGTTCCGACTTGGCCTCATTGATCAAGAGACCAAGATTGGTGCAGATCTGGAGGGCCAGGTCCCTGGACCTCTCCACCTCTTGCTTGGTGGAACCCACCAAGAGCCAGTCATTGAGATATGGGTAAACTCTGACCCCTCAATGCCGAAGATGGGCCGCCACCACTGCAATGCATTTGGTGAAGACCCGTGGGGCCAATGACAGGCTGAACGGCATGGCTTGGAACTCGAACAGGGCTTCTTCTGCTCGGAAGTGAAGGAACCACTGGTGAGATGGACGGATCGGGACGTGAAAGAATGCATCCTGGAGATCCAGAGAGCAAAACCACATGTTCTGCTCAAGAGATGGTATGATCTGGGACAGAGTTACCATCCTGAAGGTGTAGGACCTGAGGAACTGGTTCAGGTCATGCAGATCTAGAATGGGGTGCCAGCCCCCCGTCTGCTTTGGAACCAGGAAGTACCTAGACACGAACCCTGGGTTGACCGGGGTCCATGACTCTAGCCACCACCTCCTTGCAGAGGAGTTGGGCAATGTCATCTTGAAGAGCTGACTGAGTGTGTGTGGACACCATATCCTCCTGTAGGGCTCGGGCTCGGCTTGGAGGGTACTGCTCAAATTCCAGAGGCAGTCCCTGGCCCACCACTTCTAGAACCCACCTGTCCGTGGTAACAGCGGACCAGGTGGAAAGGAAGTGGCGGAGCCAGCCCACCACAGGAGGACCCAGAGCTTGCGTGACAGGTATGAGGGTGGCCAATCCCATCTCGTCACTGAGCAGGCTTAGAGAACGAGTCAAGATTGGAGATCCGAAGGTCCAGAGCCATCTGGAGTTGCTGCTTTGCAACAGCTTGACCCTGGTCCCAGACTTGCTTGACCGTGGTCTGGAGATCTGCAGAGCGGTGACGTAGAACCTCATCAAGGGAACCCAGAAGGGCGTGAGAGAAATGCGCCAAGAAGATGGCTGAGCTTGCCTGATGGAGGCCCAGTGTAGAGGAGGCACAAACTTTATGGTCCAGTTTTTTATACTCTTTGTCCAGAGGTCTATCTGTATCTGCCAAACTACCCAAGCATCTGAACACAGATTCAGTCACCAGACCCTCCGCAGAGAAGTGCTCTGTGAACCCTGCAAGGGACCTAATGGGCACTGCGTATTTGCGGGCCATACGGGCAGAAGGTGCAGGGCAGGAGGCAGGATGCTGCCATAGCTCCAAAGCCGGGCCAACAATGGCCTCGGCCACTGGAAAGGCTTCTGTCGGTGAATCCCCCCTTTTGAGGATATCCGTAAGGGGATAGTCAGCCCGTTTCTGGATGGGTTCGAGAGGCATCTCCGTGGATTTGGAGATAAGACGGAGGATGCCCATAAAGGAAGAGGGGCCTTCCTCCGTCAAGAGACTACTGACCGATTCCTTGTCCAAGGGATGGGAGTGAAGGTCCAAGTCCTCGGATTCCAAAGAGTCCAGATAAATCGGACAGCCACCTGAGTCTCCCTCCACCCGCCTAGGATGGTCAGGCGTGAGGATAACAGAAAGCCTATGTGGGAGGCCCGGAACAGGCCGAGACTCTTTGGCAGGCACCCCCACCAGGTGCTGTTTAGGTGGCGGTTCCACCAAGATCGGTGGAGAGGTCGATTTTAGCCAAACTGGAACGGTTTTGACAGCTCAGTGGGAGGAGGAACAGTGTGGGCTGGCTCCGGAGGAGTCGGCTTCGGCCTGGGAGGCGACAGCCAAGTAATGGCTGGGGTGGAAGCCAGAATCGGCTTTTGACCAGACAAGATCAGCTGTTGCCACATTAGATCTTAATAGCGTCAACGGACTTTCCGCCGAAGCCTCTCCTCATCTGAGGAGGACGAAGAAGAATGTCAGCGACGCCTCTTCTTACAGCACTTGTGCACCTTCTTTGGCCTATCGGTTGAAGGAGTCCACGACCTCGACTTCAATCACTGGGGTGACCAACAGGGTCGATCAGAAGGCACTGGGGAGACCGGTGGTTCTACTCGGTAGGGGACCAGTTCTCCAATGGGGTTCCCAGCAGGCTGGGTCTCCTCATCGGGGAGAGTCAGGACCGGGGTAATGAATAAGGAGCTGTCGGCCTTGTCGGGAATAACAGGTCGACTGGGTTGAGAATGATCTCAACCGGATCGTCGTCCAGTGTCTGGGCCGGCTGGCCTGATTGTGGAACCGTGAAACCAGAGGCCAAGGCTGCAACCATGACCAAAGTCGAGACAGGTAATTCCTGGGACAGAGATCTCTCATGCTTCCAGGAATGTTGTTGGTGAGACGAAGATTCTCTCGGTTCCTTGTCCTTTTTATGGGACCGAGAGACATGCGTTCCCGAAGGCCCCTCGCCCTTGGTGGGAAAGGATTGGCACATCTCCCGAAAGGATCCAGAGAAAGTGGAGCCCAAGTTGAGCTGAATGAAAAAGGACTTTGAGGACCAATCTGCGGCCTGAGCCTCCTCTTCCTCAAAGGCCTTCATTTGTTCGAGTTGCTCAGCGGACCCCGCAGCTGCGGAGACCGCCCATCGGGCTTCTTTATATTTGACCAGTGGGTTCAGTTTCTCCAGTCTGCCCAATTTCAGCCATGTGAGACGATCGTCCAAGACGTTTGGGTGAAATGCGTGACACATTTCACAGGCCTGACTGTCATGGCCGACACCCAGCCAATACACACACATGGCATGCAGATTGGTGCAAGACATCTTTAGCCCGCACGGGCAGCAGCAGAAACCAGGAGAGGATTTATCCTCCATAGCGTTTGAGATCACAAAGCGATTTTTAGTAACTCTAATGAGTTTGAATTTAAGCAAATCCAAGGATTTGAAAGCCAGGGCCTACAGAACGTGAGAGCGGTAAGGAGGGAATATGTATCTTTCAGCGGAAAGAAAGATCTGGCATCATGGGGCAGAGCCGAGGGTTATACCACCCGGGTGGGTGGGAGGAGCCAGCCTCAAGACCGTCCAGCAAGATTCTTAAAGGGAAAGGACATGCCAAACAGTGTGGATAGAACAACATATCCATAATCCTAGAAAAACAGGTCACTTGCCTGTAACAGTAGTTCTAGGACTGGTATATGATGTTCATCCACACTATCTGGCAGTGGCCCTTCCCCTTAAGAGGGACAGGAATTGATTACTTATGTGCAGCTGTTTGAAATATCTCTGTTTTCATAAATTATATCCATACCTCTGAAGTATTCTTATTTAACTATGCCTGAAGAAAAACTGAAGCTGTCAGCTGTGTTTTGCTTTGTTTTCTTTGTATGTACAACATTCCACGCAGTTTCTTTCATGGAAACAAAAATTTTGGAGTTTTGCCTATGTCACTTCATGGTTTCAGAACCTTGGACACTGTACTAAGAAGTTCATGCTCACATTTCTGAACCATGAAGTGACATAATCAAAACTCTGAATTATTGATTCCATGAAAGGAACTGCACAGAATGTTGTCCATACAAAGAAAACAATACAAAACACAACTGACAGCTTCAGCTTTTATTCAGACACAGTTAAATAGGGATCCTTTAGAGGTACCAATGTAATTAATGAAAATAGACACATTTCAAACAACTGCACGTAAGTAATCAATTCCTGTCCCTTTAAGACTGGCTGGAATGTCTTTAAGCTGGTTCCTCCCACCCACCAGGGTGCTAACTACCTCAGCACCACCCTGTGACGTCGGATCATGCCTGCTGGAAGCCAGACCAGTGTGCCACTTGCCATGGGAGGGCGTGGGTCCGTGTGGATGAGAACGCCATATACCACTCCTAGAATTACTGTTACAGGTGAATAACCTGTTTTTCTAGGGACGTGGATATGATGTTCTATCCACACTATCTGGCAGACTCCTAGCAGTTCTCTGGGAGGAGGAAGCAAGGCGCACACCCCCTATTCGGGATATACAGATTGGAGAACTGAGGCCCCAAAACTAGCATCCTGGCACGACTCAAGGTCAGTGTAGTAATGGGAAATGAAGGTGTGTTCTGACCTCCAGGTAGCAGCCCTGCAGATTTCCTGGATCAGGATGTCCCTGAAAGCAGCCACCGAGGCAGCAGTATGGCAGGTAGAATGAGCCCTAAGCCCTACGGGAGGCTCCCTTCCTGCCAACCTGTAGCTAAGGTCAATGCACCTGCCAATCGTCTGCATATCTGCTGGTCTGCCAGGTGCGGCTTCAGTGGAGGTGCCAAATACTGGCGAACCACTCCCCGAACTCCAGTCGTGCACTCCTTGTAATAGTCGAGCACTTGCCGCAGGTCCAAAGTATGGAACCTGTGCTCGGTCTCCGATGTGTGGTTGGTGAAGTATACTGGGAGATTAATCACCTGGTTAAGGTGAAAATCAGACACAACTTTTGGGAGGAACTTCAGGTTTGGGCAAAGGACAACCTTGTCCCTGTGGAAGACTAGGTACGGAGACTTCACTGAAAGCACTTGGAGCACACTGATCCTTCTGGCTGACGCTGACAGCCACTAGGTAGGTGGTCTTCCACAACAGGTGAGACATTTCACACCTGTGCATCAGTTCAAATGGCTTGCCCATGAGCTTTGCCAACACCAGCAACAAGTCCCAAGGTGGTGAAGGTTCATGCACCGTAGGGGAAATGTGGCCAAGGCCTTTAAAGAAGTGCCAGACCACATTCTCCTGTGCCACGAACTGCTGACCGGTCCGCACCCAATAAGCAGAGATGGCTGCCAGGTGCACCTTGATGGTCATCGACCAAAGGCCCGACTGAGGGACCACAAACAGTCAAGGATGCTAGTCACTGCACAGGACAGGGGGTCCAGCCCCTTACCCCGACACCAAATGGAGAACCTCTTCCATTTGAAGGCATAGCACTTGCTGGTCGACTCCTTCCGAGATGCCTCGACAACACTGAGGACATCTTTGGACAGACCCAAAGCCTGGAACTCTAGTCACTCAGGAACCAGGCTGTCAGGTGCAGGGATCAAGGTTCCAGATGGAGTACCTTCCCCTGATGGATGAAGAGCAGGTCCGGGCACAGAGGAAGACGCTTCTGAAGCTTGCTGCGGAGGCTGAGGAGATCGGGGCATCAGAACTGGTGTGGCCAGTCCGGAGCCACCAGGATCACCTGTGCCTTGTCCCTCCTTTCCTTGAGCAACACTTTGTGGAGCAAGAGAAATGGAGGGAAGGCATAGAGGAGGCCTGGGGTCCAGGGCCTCAAGAAAGCATCCCCCCGCAGCGTTCCCTGCTGAGGGGGGGGCTGGCCCAGAACAGCCCCAGCTTTGCGTTCTCCTTGGAGGCAAACAGGTCCACCAGAGGGGTGCCCCACTGGGAGAACAGATTGTGCGCTACCTCTGGGTGGAGAGACCACTTGTGAGATGTCTCACCCACATGGCTGAGAATGTCCACCAGCTGGTTGGAGACACCGGCCATGTGGATGGCCAGGAGATTGGACTCTACGCTGCGCACGAGTGTTCACACACAGAGAGCTTCCTTGCACAGAGGCAGAGAGTGCGTCCCACCCTGCTTGTTGAGGTCGTATATGGTTGTGATGTTGTCCATCTGGGCCTGGACAACCTGACCCTGAATGTGAGGAGCAAAGGCAGTCAGCACCAGCTGAACTGCTAAGAGCTCCATCATGTTGATATGGCACCAGGACTCCTGAGGGATCCAGAGGTCGTGGATTCTGTGTTCCTCCAGGTGGGCACCCCAGCCCACAAGAGAGGCATCATCCACAGGATGACCACTGGCTCTGGGTGGACAAACGAGATACCTTCCTGCAGATGTGCCAGGACTAACCACAACTGGAGGGCATCCCACATCAGCTGGGTCACAGTGACCAGCTGGTCGAAGTGACCCTTGCACTGGGACCATTGGCGGGTCAGCTCCCACTGCAGAAAGCACGATCTCCAGTGGGCCCAATGGATCATGCTGGTGCAGGCTGCCATGTAATCCAGTAGGCGCAGGAAGTCCCGGGCGGGGTGCAATTGCCTAACCTGAAATGATCGGACAAAGCAGGAGACAGCCTCGCCCTACCCGCCGGAAGCCGAGCCCTGGCTCTGCAAGAGTCGAGCTCTGCCCCCGTGAAGCTGATCACCTGCGAGAGTACGAGTTCCGACTTGGCCTCGTTGACCAAGAGGCCAAGGGAGATGCAGATCTGGAGGGAAAGGTCCACCTCCTGCCTAAAGGGACACATGATGAGCCAGTCATCCAGGTAGGGGTAAACCAGGACCCCCAGCATCTAAGGTAAGCTGCCACCACTGTAATGCACTTGATGAAGACCCTGGGGGCCAAGGACCGGCCAAATGGCATGGCTTGGAACTTGTAGAGGGTTCCCTTCGCTCGGAAGTGGAGGAATCGCCAGTGTGATGGCCAGACTGGGAAGTGAAGGAACACATCCTGTAGCTCCAGAATGCATAACCACATGTTTTGCTCGAGAGATGGTATGATCTGAGACAAAGTTACCATCCTGAAGGATCGCCCTAATAAACTTGTTCAGGTCGTGCAGATCTAAGATGGGGCCCCAACCCCCTGCCCGCTTTGGCACCAGGAGGTACCTGGGGACAAACTCTGGGTGTTCTGGAGGGTCCACAATAGGAGCCATGGCCTCCTTGCAGAGGAGTTGGGCGATGTCTTCCTGAAATGCAGACAGAATATCTGCGGATACCATGTCCTCCTGTGGAGCATGGGCTCAGCAAGGCAGGTACTGCTCGAATTCCAGAGGCAGACTGACCACTTTTAGGACCCACCTGTCTGTGGTGACAATGGACCAGGCTGAAAGGAAGTGGTGGAGCAGGCCCCCCACCAGAGGACCCAGGGGAGGAGTGATGTGCATGAGGGAGGCACCCCTCACCCCATCACTGGGCAGGCTTGGAGGCGGAGGGCCTGGCTGAGGAGTCACCGGGGCCTCGTCCTCCAGGCTTACAGATGATCGAGGCCACAGACTTTGGCCGAGGTCGCCAGGCCTGTGCCTGCTGCCCAGCTGGGACCTGGGCAGGTTTGGCTGCAGGGGTGAAGGTGGACTGAAAGGGCTTCTTTTTCTGCTATTTGGAGCCCTTGCTATCCCTCTGGGAGGATGTCACCGAGTCCAAGGTGGCACTGGACTTTTCAATGTGCGTGAGGTACCACTCTACCCCTGGGCTCGAACAGGTCGGTGCCCAAGAAGGTGACATCTGCCAGCTTGTGCTGGGTGTCTGTCATGAAGGTCAAGATCCGCAGCCAAGCCCTGCAGTGCATGGCCACTGTGGCCACCACAGAACGGGTGCAGGAGTCCTCAATGTCCAAGGCTGTCTAGAGCTTCTGTTTTGCCACAGCCTGACCCTGGTCCCGGACCTGCTTGACCGTAGTCTGGAGGTCCGCTAGAAGATGAGGGAGCACCTCATCCGGAGTGCACAACAGGCATGAGAAATGTGGGCTATCAGGAGGGCCGAGCTCTCCTGATGAAGGCCAAGCAAATAGGCAACGTAAACCTTTTTCACTGAATGGTCCAGTTTTTTGGACTACTTGTTAGGTGGTTTATCAACATCTCCTACATTGCCTGCGCACCGAAACATGGAATCTGCCACAAAGCCCTCTGCTGAGGGATATTCCATGAACCCAGAGTGGGAAACGCATACTTGCGGGCCATCCGAGCCGAGGGCACTGGGGAGGAGGCGAGGTGCTGCCAGAGCTCCAAAACAGGGCCAAGGATGCCTCTGCCACCAGGAAGGCATCCCCAGGGGAGTCACCCCAGTCCAAAATCTTGGTACATGGGTACCAAGCCAGCTTCTGAATAGGCTCCATCTTGAGACCCGTGGACTCCAAGGTAAGATGGAGAAGGCCCATGAAAGAGGTAGGGCCTTTATCTGTCGAGAGACCCCCTGCTGACTCCATGTCCACCGGATAAGAGTGCAAGGAGGAACCCTCCGACTCTCAGGAGTCGTCAAAGAGGGGACAACCTCCCGAATCTCCGCTGACCCTCCACGGTCAGTCAGGGGTGGTGATGATGACTGACAGCTGATGGGGAAGACCCAAGGATGGCCGAGACTCCTTAGTCAGAGTGCCGGACATCAACTGTTTGGGTGGCAGCTCCACCTGAATTGGCGGAGATGCCGGGGAAGGCCAAGCTGGGACTGTTTTTCGGGTCCACTTTTGCAGGGGTGGAGAAGGTGTTGGCCGGGGTAGAAGCCAAAATGGGTTTCATACCGGCGAACACCAGCTGCTGCCAACATCAAGTCATTGAAGCGTTGATGCAACTGGCACTGAAGCCTCTCCTCACCAGAGGAGGATGAGGAAGAAGAAGAATAGCAGCGGTGCCACTTTTCCAAGCATCATGAGCGCTGATGTCAACTTGAGCAGCTAGACTAGTGGGAATAAGACCGGGATCTCGACCACTGGGGGGCAGACAGCAGACCTCAGAGGGGGATGGCAAGAGCCGAGGCATCTCTGGTTCCTGGTCGATAAGGAGGGGTGGCAGGTGAGCGGACTGATCCGGCTCTCCCTTGTCTGAATCAGGACTGGGGTCCTGGACAGAGAAGTACTGGCCTCTACAGGTGACAACGGGTTGACCAGAAGATCGACCTGCATCTGGGCCAACTGGCCTGATGCGAGTACCATGGAGCCAGTAGCCTGGGCCGAGGATTCAACTGAAGTCAGATCTGGAGAAGCATGGCAATCGGAAGCCTGAGAGCATTCGCAATCTCATGATCTACGATGAGGCTGCTTTTTGACCTTTTTTTTTTTTAAATTTAGGTTTGTGTGCTGATGAGAGGCCACACCATGAATCCTTAAACACCCCCGTAAAGGAGGCGCCCAAAAAGAGCAGAAAAAGGCCAAAGCCAAGGATGACTGGGCCACAGCCTGGACCGCCGCCTCCTTGAAAGCTGCGAGTTGGTTCAATGGATTTTGCAGCTGCCAAAACCACCCAACGAGTGTCGTTCGCTCAGATGCTCCAAAAGTAAGCGGGCATGGCGGTCCTCTAAAATTGACAGGTGTAAGGTATAACAAACATCGCAAGCCAGGGGATTGTGCTCGTAGCCCAGGCAGTACACGCAGGTGGTGTGCAAATCTGGCCGGGACATCTTCTACCTGCAGCCGCACCTCTGGAACCCCGAAGCAGACTTTTCATCGTCCATGTTGGTTGGCGGGAAGAAAAAGCTGAAGACAAAGCATTTTGTATTAAACTGGAAGTAAATCCAAAGATTTGGGCAAAGGGCCTTTTCAGTGTGAGAGCGGTAAGGACTGAACCTGCTTCTTCCAGTGGAAAGGAAGATCTGGCATCATGGGGTGGAGCCGAGTGAGTTACCACCTGAGTGGGTGGGAGGAGCCAGCTTGAAGACGATCCGGCTAGTCTTAAGGGGAAAGGTAACTGCCAGCTAGTGTGGATGGAACATCATATCCACGTCCCTAGAGCTCTGTCTTTGTGGAAAATCAAATAAGGATGTTCACACATAACAGCCTGCGGCTGTGAAATCCCTTAAGAAGAAGTGATGGCAACCAAAAATAATGCTTTTCACGACAGGTAGCATAAGCCACAACTCGCAGCTGGCTCAAAAGTAGCCAAAGTCAGTTTCTCCAGGACATAATTCAGGTCCCAAGGAGGAACTGGATGATGGACAGGAGATTTCATATGTAAAATACCTTTTAGAGAAGTATGGGAAACCTCCAATTGGGCAACTATATGCCCAACAATAGGGACATGGAAAGCTGACATAGTGGCCAAATGCACCTTTAGTGAGGAATACTGTAGACCAAAGTCTGACAGTGACAGCAAGTATTCCAATACTACATTTACCGGACAGGTGAATGGGTCCAAATTCCTGAAAGCAGCAAAAGAAGTGAACTGCTTCAATTTCAAGGAAAAAGTATGTCTGGCAGAAAGCTTTGTGGCTGCAACCAGCAGATCAGCAACTTTAGGGGATACACCAAAACATGCTATGGCTATGTCTTCAGAAGCCATGCATGCAGATGCAGGGATTTCAGGTCCAGATGGACCAGAAGCCCCTTGTCCTGTGACAAAAGACCCTTGTACAGAGGTGGAACTGAAGGGAATGTGTACAGAAATTTCACCTTCCAGGAGAGGGATGTGTCTAGCCAGAAAACTCCAGTCCCTAGAACGAGCCAGCAGAAACGCGGCAGTTTTGCATTGTGTGGGGACACAAAAAGGTCCAACGCTGGACAACCCCATCTTGTGAAGAGGTCGCCTACCACCATGGTCAGTAGTTCCCATTCATGCATCTTGGACTGTGACTTGCTTAGCTTGTCTGCCAAGACATTTTGGACACCTGGGATATACACAGCTGACAGTTATAGCTTGTATTCCAGCACCCAGTACTATACTCATGTTGCTTCCCTGCAATGGAGATAAGAATGAGTGCCACCCGTTTGTTGATATAATGCTTCATACTGACACTATCAACAGAGGACCTGGAGTCAGATGCTCCTGAAATGCCTGGAGACTGTATAAGACAGCCCTCATCTCCAGGACATTTATAAGCAACTTGACTTCAACCTGGGACCATGAACCTTATGTCTGATAAGGTCCCAGGGTGCACCCCCCACCTGGAGCCGGTGGCATCCGTGGTGAGGATCTGCACTGGGAGTTGGAAAAAGCAATGGAACACCCTATAATAAGTTGTTGCGGTCCATCCACCATGTCGGTGCTCTGCAGAACCTGAGCCATGACAAGTCCATTTGATCCGACTTGTCAAATGATCCCACTGGACATTAATGTCCACTGTGGGATCCTCATGTGGAAGCAAGCCAGTGACACACTGACAATGGCTGCTGCCATGAGTCCCGGAAGATGCAGAAAGTTCTGGCTTGGACTTGATGACTGCTGTGTAGCAATGTGGCTTGCATAATCAGATTTTCCACCCTGTTCAGGGGCCGGAGAGCACAGCACTTTTCTGTATCCAAGACTAGCCCTATATACTGCAGTCTCAGACCAGAAGTCAGTACAGACTTTGGCACGTTCACTGTTACTCCTAATTCGTCAAACATGTCATGTCTGAGACAAGGTGTGTCTACAGGGAGGCAGTATAGCGCAGTGGTTTAAGGCTCTGAGCTGCAAATCTGGAGACCTGAGTTTGAATCCCACAGCCCCCACTTGCATACTGTGTGACCCTGAGCAAGTCACAACATCCCTGTGCTCCTGGGTTGCACCTGTAAATGAGTTTTCAGCTTAGTGTCTCTCACCTGATTAAACAATTGGGGGGAAAAAAAGATGTCCCCTGGAGCAGACCTTCAAGAGCCAGTCATCCAGATATGGGAAGACCTACAGGCCTTCCCTGCGAAGGGCTGCTGACACAACTGCCAAACATTTGGTAAAGACCAGTGGCACAGAAGGCAAGCCAAGGGCCAATACCCTGAACTAGTAATGATGCCCCTCCAGCATAAAGCAGAGATATTGTCTGTGAGCTTTCTGATTTATGGGAGGTGAAAGTATAATCCTTCATATATAGACAGCACAGCCAGTGCCCTGTTTGCAACATAGGGATTAGAGCTTGCAGTGAGACCATGCAAAACTTTTTGCATTCTATGTGGAAGTTTAGGCCTCTTAGGTTCAGAACACGCTGCAGATCTACTGTCCATTTGGGAACCAGGAAGTATCTGAAATAGATTGCTTTGTTCTGCTGACCACGAGGAACAGGTTCTATAGCAAGTTTGTGTATCAAAGCCTGCACTACTTCTTTCAGAAAGGACAACTATCCCAGAGGAAAACTGTCAGAAGGTGGAGGATGCTCTAATAGCTTCCTAGCATGCCCCCTTGCAATTATCTCAAGCACGCATTTGTCTGTTGTTACCTCCTTTCATTGCTTGAGATTTAGGGAGAATCTGCCCCTACCACCATACCTGGAGGCAACAGAGATGTAGGGGGAATCTGAATTGAGTCAGGTTGAACCGGTGGGGGCAGCTCCAGCGACTCCAATGGCCTTGGATGCCTTAGAATGTGCACCAGGAGGGAGCAGGCCTGGCAAGGGCCCACTACCCTTGCCTCCACCTTGCTGACAGTAGACTTGGTGACCGTCTCTGGCAGCAGGCTGGCAAAACCATCCCCTTCCATGACCCCTACCTGGTGTGGGATATAGGGATTTGACAGACCTTAGTGTCATTTTAGATGTTTGGAGGCCTCTAAACACCTCTTCAACATCAAATCCAAATAGTTTGCTATATCTAAAAGAGACATTTAAAACTGTTTGCTATATATCATTTGCACATTCAGCAACCCTTAGCCAAGAACAAAGCCTCATGCAAATGCCAGAGGCAACTGCCCTGGCAGAAGCATCAGTGACATCATAAGCTGAGTGGAGCAAATGTTCGCCAACTTCAGCACCAGAATTCAAAGTTTTGAGCAATTCATTCTTGGCAGAGACTTTTGTCAAAGCCTGGGCTGCAGCTCTGCAGCCTTCCACAGGCTATTCTGATATTTTATCACATGGGCCTAGTAATTTGCAATTCTGAGGCCTAGTGAAGTAGAGGCATATGTGTGCTTGCCGGGTCCCTGAATCGGACACGGCCCCGCTGCCAGAGCAGCTTGCCTGAAGAGGCTTGCTACCATCACCATTGTCATCCATGGTCATAGACCATTGTTCAGTAGGGCTGGACAAAACTTTTTTCTTTTAAATAAACACTAAACTAAACTAAAAGTGATACAAACCTGAATGCTGCGTCATACACATGTGAAGATCCGACTCCTGGCAGGCGAGCATCGTTGTTACTGAAGTGCTCTCCATGGCGGGGAAAAAAAACAGAGGCAGTTGTGGACCGATGCTGAATTAGGTCACGTAGCGCTAGACTAGCTCTTGTGATGCTGCGCATGCATGCAGCTTACCTTGGAGAAGGCCCTCCTGAAGATTTCTGGCTCCTGTAGGGTCCTTGTGCCTCCAGCTCAGAACCCATCAGTGTGAATCAATGGTGAAGATACAGTCCAGGAAGATCACTGCCTTACTGGAAAGAGGTTGCCAAGATGTGTTCAGAAGCTCTTGACTGTAATATTCAGTTGATCCCTGAAAATCTCATTATGGAAATCCTACCCCAGGGGGCTTGTTACCCCATGAAATAAAAACATGTACACATTTTGCTGGTGGCAGCACTGAAATCAATAACCAATCAATAACTGTCTCTCCTTCCCCCTCTAAACCTGAATGAATACTTTTTTTTGTATAATATGTTTATTGAGAGACAGTATACATACTACAATACCTAGATATAGACATATAGACATCTGTCTTTACAATCAATTATACCGTAGGACAAAACATAACCATACATTTCTTTTGTTTTTCCTTTTGTCCCTTATAATAGATCAGTATTACAGAAAGTACTCATCTACTAGAGTGTCTTGACATTGACTGTCAGGTTTATATTTTGTAAAAGGTAAACAAACTTGAACAACAATAGAAACCTAAAAAATGAAAAAAAAAAAAACTAAACTTTGCTGATGAGTTTCAGCGGAACAAAATGGTCTGTGACTGTATTGCCAGTAGTACGAATCTGATTTTAAATAAATATGTTCTGCCGCTTTTCCCTGTTATATCTTACCATACAACTCTCATGTTATAACCTTTTAGCCCAGTGTTACCCAAAGGGCCCTTTCTCCTACTTCAAGGGAACCTATGTAGCCCACCCAAACTCTCTCAAATCGTTCCTCTATTCCTTTCAGGCTATATGTAAGCCTATCTACCATTAACACTTGTGTAACTAGACCCTTCCACTGTTCTACTGTGGGTCCCAACTTTGTAGTCCATACATTTTGAATCCCCTGTCGTACTACCACCAGGAGTACTCTAATCCACCTAGGGTGGAAAACCCAGTCCCCATTATCTGCTCCTTCAATTCCGAGCAGCACTGATTTCTTAGAACATTCAACAGGGTGGCCTTTCATCCTTGATATTTCTTTAGCTATTTCTCTCCAATATATCTCAATACGTGGGCAGCTCCAGTAGTAGTGGAGGTATGTACCTTGTGCAGCATTACATTTACTACATATTGGTGCCATCTCAGGGGAAAATGTGTGTACCATGTATGGTGGGTAGTATAGCCTTTGTATAAACTTATACTGCGCCTCTTTGTATTTATTACAAACTAAAATCCCTACATGGGATTCCAACAGTAAAGTCCAGTTACTTTCACTTATCTCTTCCACTATATCTCTTTCCCACCATTTCTTGGCTATTTGTATAGGTTCCTGGAAGTTTCTCCTATCCAATTTGACTGCCCTGTCTATTGATCCTTTTTCTTGTCTGGCTGCCCCAGGATCTCTCTTTCTATGCCCCTCAGTCGGTGTTGCGGCTCGAGTGCCTGTTATTTTTTTTAAATAATTTCTTATCTGAAAATATTTACATAAATGTGTAGACGGGAGATCCAGTGTCTCTTGCATTTCTTGAAAGAAAAGTAATCCATCTTTTGTGACTAAATTAGCTACACATTTGACCCCTCGTTTTTGTCACATCTGGAAGCCTTCATCCTCCAATCCAGGGAGGAAGTTGGGGTTGCCTGCAATTGGAACTAACAATGTGTCTAGTGTTCCAATATTTTGCCTTTTACAGATATGTGCTCAGGCCCTAAGGCTGACCCTAACCAAAGGGTTTGCTGTCTTAAGTCTAGTATACACCTTTAAACCCTCATCCGCCAGATAGTTTGCCACTCTACCTGGTTCCCTCTTCTTCTAATTCTAACCAGCTGGCTACCTCATTACCATTCACCCAGTTTTGTATATATCTATACTGAGTTGCAACTAGTATCCCCTGATATCCGGGAAATTGAGGCCTCCTTGTGCTGTAGGAGCTTTTAGTCTCTTAAGACTTATACATGCTCTTTTGCCTTTCCAAATGAAGGAGGTGAAGCCCTTTTCTAACCTCTTAATATCCTTTGCCGTGGGGCCATAGGGCAGCATTTGCATAATATATAATATGCGGGGTAGGACACTCATTTTTAATAAATTAATCCTACCCATCCATGATATGGGTAGCGCTTGCCAGCGATTAAGGTCCCTTAAAATATTTTTAATGAGAGGTCCATAATTGAACTCATACAAGGTGCCCAGATCTCCACCAATTTCTATCCCAAGGTATGTGAACGTGCGATGTACTACTTTTAATCCCCAAGCCTCTATTCCCTTTTTGCCTTGCCCTCCCCCTAGAAACATTATTTCGGATTTACCAAGGTTAATCTTATACCCTGAGAAGCTAGCAAATTGTTTCACTACTGACAGCAACTGTGGGACTGACTGCTCTGGGTTTGTAAAAAATAGGGATGGGCGGATATCCAATCCGATAAAACAATCCGGTCGGATTTTGGCCATTTTAGATATATCCGATCCGATCGGATATCTTTCTTTGTAGCAGTTGGATTAGTGCTTTCACATTCAGCACCTGTGAAGCGGGTTGATCCACGGTAATTCACAGCATTTTACTCCATTTCTATTTTATTTTAAACTATACCATTGGTGGGGCTTACCTAAGTTGCCCTCCTGGCCACTCCCACTGGCAGTGCCGTCCCGAGTGCCTGCCTGATGCTCCTGCCAGCCACCAGGTGTAATCCTCTGGTGGGGGACTGGAGGAGCGTGGTATTCAAAAGTTAAACATTAGATGAAGCAGTGGAACGCACTGACGCGCAGCTTGCATCGGGATTGTGCATGCTCAGCGACAAAGCTTAATATAAAGCCACTGCAGCAGCTCTGACATAGTCCGCTTCTGTTCTCCTGCCCCGGGGACATAAGAGACAGTAAAGGTGGTCCAGAGGCATTTGGGGAAAAATAAATAAAAGTATTTTAAACACGCTGATAGGTACCATTGGTAAAAGGGAATGTTATGCAGCTGAGGCTGCTATACAAATGAACAGTAGCACCTGGCACCTAGGGGGATAGTGAATCGGAGGACGCGACAGGCAGGGGGAGTTTCCTCCAGAATCAACTCTCCCACCAGAAGCCAGGGCAGAGGGGCAAATATGGGATCGGGGGGCTGTAAAAATTAAGGCATAAATGGTGGACTGAATTAAATAAAGCTGAGACTGCTATCTGCACATGAAAAAAGGCTGTTCCCAGCGAGCTGTGATCTGAATGGACTGACTGCTTTTTAATTAGTGGTTTGAGTCACATTACTTTTAAATTTTTTTTTTTCATTTTATTTAACCTTTTGGTATGGCTAGCAAGGCTTACTGTACACTCATGCCTCCTCAGTTATCCGTTCCGATAAATACCCGATCCGGTCGGATACTGCCTTGTAATTATCCGGATCCAATATC
Organism: Neoceratodus forsteri; assembly: GCA_016271365.2. Lineage (NCBI taxonomy): Eukaryota > Metazoa > Chordata > Ceratodontiformes > Ceratodontidae > Neoceratodus > Neoceratodus forsteri. The sequence goes on from JADMNL010000025.1 coordinate 116,913,632, forward strand.
CGGCAACTTTTAGCAGTCCACCCACCCCTAGTAAAAAACAATAATATATTGCCTGCATAGAGAGCAATAATGTGTCTCCCCCCTGCTTTCCCTCTTAGTCCATCTATTCTGGGATCGTCTCGAATTTTGATTGCTAGAGGCTCTATTGCCAAGGTGAACAACAGTGGAGACAAAGGGCAGCCCTGTCTTGTTCCTCGTTGGAGGGGAAATTCTTGAGATGGGATGCCATTCAGCAAAACTCTGGCCGTTGGGGTGCTATAAAAAACACTCACTAGTTTAATAAATTCGTCTCCCAGCCCAAGCCTCCCCAATATATTTAACATGTATCCCCATTCAATTCTATCAAATGCTTTTTCAGCATCCACAGACAGGACACATGCTCTCCCAGGGTGTCGAGCACTCCACCAAATAACATTCAGCAGTCTTCTCATGTTATGGTATGATTGTCTACCTTGGACAAATCCAGTTTGATCGGGATTGACCAGAAGGGGCAGAACCTTCTCTAACCTTTTGGCCAAAATTTTGGTCATTATCTTATAGTCTTGATTCAAAAGGGAGATGGGTCTATAAGATCCACAGTCCTCCACATCCCTCCCAATTTTGGGAATTACTGTAATCAGGGCCTGACTACAAGTCTGGGGGAGACTCTGGGTCTCTCTTGCTTCTTCCAAGACTTTACACATGGTACCAGCTAGTTCCTCTTTCAGCAATTTATAATATTCCGCTCCAAAAATGTCTGGGCCTGTAGCTTTACCAATCTTTTGCTGGCTAATAATGTTTTTCACTTCATCTGCCGTTATTTTAGCACCTACTCTTTGCTGCTGTTCCTTACTCTGCTTTGGAATTTTCATTCCCTAAAGAAATTCTTCCCTATTTGCGCAAGTGCCTTGGCATTCGGCCTGATACAGCGTTTCATAGTACTCCTTAAATCTTTGTCTAATATCCCCCTCTTCCTTTAGTAGTTTTCCCTGTTTACCTTTAATCTGTATTATTCGTTTGGTGACTCTCCTTCCCTTCAAAAGATGCACTAGAAGCGGGCCAGGCTTGTTACCCCATTCGTAAATCTTTTGTTTTGCAAAGAGGATCTTGGTCTTAATTTCAGTCTCCAGACATGAGTTCAGCAATTCCCTAGCCAACTTCAGTTCTCTAGCTGTATCTGCCCCTCCTCCTCCTCTCTGCAATTCTTTCTCTAGCACGCCTATCAATCTCTATTTCCTTTTGCTTTTGTTTTTTCTCCCTTTTCATTTTGGCTACATATCCAATTATAACCCCTCACATATACGGCTTACTAGCTTCCCAATAGGTTCCCTCTCTCTCTACTGTGCCCCGGTTATTCGCCTCAAAAACCTTCCATTGTTCCTTAACAAAATCTTTAAAACTTTCCTTAGTTAGGAGATACGTAGGAAATCTCCATTCCCCCTCTGACTATCTGGGGGAGCTAAATACATCTCCAGTTCCACCATGGCATGGTCTGATAAGAAAATCGAATTGTGTCCCAGAGCCCCAATGTTCGTATATAATTATCTTGGGATATATATACATAGTCTAACCTAGACCATGATCCGTGTGGACTTGAAAAAAGGTATATTCTTTGAGTCCAGGGTTAGCTGTTCTCCAGCCGTCGATAAGACCCAAGTCATTCTGCCCCAGCATCCACTGTTGGGTCACCCTGACTTCCCTATTTCTGGTGCTCTTATAATCTAAGTTGGGGTCCGCCACGCAGTTAAAATCCCCGCCAAGAATAAGATTCGGAAATTGTTTCCTGATAAGTATATCTAATATGTTTTGGTAGAAGGATTTATCATAGACCGCCAGGGCATACAAATTCCCAAATGTAATCTTCTTGCCATACACCTCCCCAACAACAAAAATATATCTGCCCTCCCCGGATCTTTTATTATTCTCTCTACTGTAAATGGAAATTGCTTGTTCATTAAAATGGCTACTCCCCACTTGTGGGAGTTGTATGCCGCTGCGTGGCAAGCCCGAATCCATCCTCCCACTAGTTTCTTATGATCTGCGGTGGACAGATGCGTTTCTTGTAAAAGGACTACTGTTGTATCTTTTCTCTTTAATGCAACCAGGACCTTAGCTCGTTTTGCAGGTGAAGTAAATCCCTTCACATTCCATGAAATAACTTTACAGAGCGAAGGTTCTTTATTAAGTACCTTAGCCATTTCTCTTTGTCGTACAATCCATTATGCCCCCCCCAATTATCAGAGTAGCGTCAGACATCGAAGAACTTAGGACACAGACCATATAGAAGAACATTAAACAGTAATGCAAAACATCAACAGAACATTTCTTTCCCACCCACCTCCCCAACCTCAACTGTAACTGTATCACACTCACTTTTTTCCATCTTGAATATCTGCTCCAAAATATGTCACAAACAATGCTATATAGCATTACAATAAGTAAAAATTACCCAACTACGCCATAGTCCCGCTCCGCATGTTCATTATTCCCTGTCTGTCGGCATGCTGTATGTGTTTATTTTTCCCCCCTCCCATCCTTATAAACATGCCCATTACCAGCTGCCTACTTCATTTACTTGCAAGTACTCTTCCCTTCATATTATTTCACCCTCCAAAATACTCTAGAGAACGCCCTGTTAATCCAACGTTAGTATCATAATTTTAAACTAAAAGAATGTCTTTAACAGTCCACTGTCTCAAAACATTATAGGAGGAACCAATGCAGTTTCCCAGTCTCCTTCCTCCTCCCCACGCCTGCCTTTGAAATAAACCACTAAAGAATCTATAACAATTTTTCTGCTAAATATATTTTTCACCAATACAGGCCTTCAAAACGCTAGGCCAAATCAGTCCGTTCTGCTTCTCTTTGTCATTTGTGCTCCGCCAAGCTTCTTCTCAGTTGCCGGTTTGAGGCTGAATTATAGGCCACAACTCCTCATGCTCAGCAGTGCGCGCACTCCACAAGCTCCAGGTTCAAATTTGGATGCCACCCCTCCCGGTGCCAAACCCACATATATGGGATACAGTTCTGTCTCTAGTTCACACCCCGGGGTGGGGTTGGGGGGGGCGGCATTTACCAAGCTGAAGGGAAAAGAAAAGGGAAACAAACATACATCCGCTGCTATGCATGTCTGCTTAATCTCACATTCACTCCTGGGCCTGTTGTTGTAATAGAGTTCCTGGGGGTGGGCCTTCAAAAGACAGTCTCACCTTTCCAAGCGCTTCGCTCTCCCTAGAAAAGCACAGAAAACCCAGAGAGCACAGAGAATATGATAAAGGCTTACATTTCCTTCAACTATTTACAGATTATTGATTTAAATAAGTAGATCCGCCAATTCACAAGAGCCAGTGCCTCGCTGCTCCTCGCCAAAGCATGGTGCATCCCAATGTATATAGCTGTACTAATCAAGTTGTTCGATTCTTGCGATCCCATTCCTCAATAAAAGTTTGCAATTTCTCCGGTTCCCAAAAAGAGAAAGTAGCCCCTTCCAACTTTACCTTTACAGTCGCTGGATAAACCATGAAGAACTCTATCCCTCGTTTCCTTAATCCATCCATTTGAGTGTTAAATTGCTGTCTTTTCCGCTAATTCTCATAGACATATCTTGATGTAAGGATATCTTATGACCTTCATAGTCAGCTCTCTTTTATTTCTAAATGCTGTTAAGAGTGCCTGTCTATCTTGGTAATCATGCAGTCGGAATATTACTTGCCTCGGGGGCTGATCAGCAGGAGGTCTCGGGGCTAGGGCGTGATGCGCCCTCTCGATCTTAAGCTTCTTTTTTGTCAAATCCAGCTCCAGAAGTTTGGGCAGTATCTCAGCACAAAATTTCATCAAATTCCCATTTTCTGCTCCCTCCAGTAGCCCTCGAATACATAAATTATTACACCTGCTATGATTTTCCTGGTAGTCCAGGGCCTCTTTAAGTTCTTCCAGTTCCTTTTCCAGGTGCTGTATCTTTGTGGGAACCTCTCTATTTTTGTCTTCCATATCTGATATCCTTTGTTCTACTTCGTTAATTTGCTTGGCATGCTGCTTTAGCTCTTGACTCATTCCTTTCAGGGTTTGTTCCATATTGTCCCAGCGAGGTTTCAAGTCAGCTAGGATCTGTTCAGATACCGCCTGACTTATGGCTGTAACCTCTGCGACAGATAGCGCAATTAGGCCTGGTCTCTCTTTTGCAGCTCTGTCTTGCTGCAATGTTTTTTTTTTTTATTTTCCAGCCTGGCGGGCGGATTTGCCAGAGGTAACGTAATCATCCATTTCTGTGGTGAGGAAACAATCCACCTATATCAAAACGGATTTAACTAATTGCCGTTTTAGCACTTTTATTTAGTTATTTATGCGGAGCTCAGGAGTAGTGCGACCGTTAGCTTAGCTGCTCATTAGCACCCCCCCCCCCCGGAATGAATACTTTTGATAAAATAAACAAGAACCACTGAAGAAATGTTTACCTGAATCTATCTGAAATATGATCAGGAGAACCTCAATATATTAATGAGGAGGGAAAAATTAAATTCTTACATTGACCAGGTGTAACTAGACATGCTTCTTCCAAAACCCACTGCATTATCTTGGGGCTTATGGGTGCAACTGTATTTTAAATCCAATACTAATCTCTTTCAATATCAGTTGTGAAGCTATTATGTACAACAGGTCTGTATGCTGTAACATCTGATGTAATACCAATGTATTATACCGGTATCGTTAATGTGCTGTACAAAATGTAATTTTACAATAAAATATGTTTAAAAAAAAAAAAAAAAAAGAAAAGAGAGATCCTCCTGGGGCACTAAAACTGGAACCGGGTTAGGGTATGCAGTGCCACAGACATTGCTGTTATCATCCTAGTCAGTTAAATGAGGTCTGGATCTGACTCGTTTCATTCTATGTGAGAAGAGCAGAAGGGGACCCTACTGGGCGTCACCATGGCTAAGGCCTCGGCAACATCATCAACCCAAGACCTCTCCCTCACAAAGGATCTTGGGAATTTCACTGTCTCGCTGTCAGCAGCACTGAGTTGAACCCGGCATACAAAGCCTATAATGGCACCAACGATGGCATCAAGGCGGACCCCGAAGGATCTGACCCGGACGCGAGCCCTTCTGCCAAAGGATGGTTGGAGAACACAGCACATTCCTGACAGTAACCATGTACTTGCGAGCCTCGCAAGAGGGTGGAGCTGGGCAGGATGAGGTGTGTTGCTGAAGGTCCAGAGCCAGCCCAAGAACTCCTACAGCCATGGACAAAGCCACTCCCGGGGAAATTATCCTTTCCAGGATGTCCATGAAGGGGTATTTGTCCTGCTTTTGGACTGGTTCTAAGGGTACCTTCACAGATTTTGACATGTGTTAAAGTAAAGTGGAAAATAGGTCAACCTGGACTGAGAGGATTGACCATCCAAGGAGTCAGGTCAATCGGTTGAGTTTGTTCCGTGGAGGCCATTAAGGAGTCTGCATCTGAATAGGATTCCTTGTTGAAAACTGGCTAAGGCCACTTCTCCAGGGTATAAACGATTCAGGCATTCAAAGTGACCAATACTATCAGGTGGTGTGGTACGCCAGAAGTCACTTGAGCCTCTTCATGGGGCCCCACTCGCACAGCAGCTCCCCTATGATACACAGTGCAGGGGGGGGGGGGTCCATCAGCGGTGGACTGGAACCTATGGTGGAGCAGAGGGTAAGAAAGCAGAAGTCTGACCCTCCCTGCACCTGTGAGAGACCATCTCTGCCATAGGAAGTCCTCGTAAGTCCTATGGAATTGATGCCACTGATGGACCTCTGAGGGAAGAAGGAGCCTAATGGGTGTCAAGGCTGGTGTTGATCGCTAGAACAAGAACAGTGTCTTGACCTTGACCCCCATGGGGTTCATGGAATTCCCCCTGTAGTGCCACACACCTCACCTGCCAATGCAGCATAACTATAACAGGCTTCATGGTAGACATCTATGGGGAGGACCACAGGAGGATGTTCAACTCGAACAGGCTCAACCAAGGTCACTGGTTGAGCCATCTCCCTAATCTGGGAGGGTCCAGAAAAAACAGGGTTCTGGAGTTGGATGAATCCCTGATCTCCCTATCCTATGCCTGGATGAATGGTTTGAGAAATATCTCAAAAACCAATCATCGAACGGAGCTGAGGTAAACTGATCCATGGTGGTCACTGCGATAGACTTGACCTACTATCCCCCCCACCCCAACCCCCGGTAGAAGACAGACTGACAAGAAGCCCTCCCTGCCCACCACCTCCTCCTTCATGGCAGCCAGCTGGGGTGCCAACCCAGTGGTAGCTGAGGCCTTCCAACATTCCCAAGGCCTACCTTGGCGGAAACAAGTTTTCCTTTCCTCAAGCGATGATGTATCCATAGCCTGGCAATAGGGGGAACCTACTGATGTCATGGTCAGCCCCCAGGCAAAACAGGCACGTGTTGTACGGGTCTGTAGCTGACATCTTCTGCCTAATCTGAACGCATCTCTTAAAAATGTGTTTCAGTCGGTCCCTCCTGAAATTGGTGACGGAGTGGGAACTGGAATATGAGATACACTTTGTAAGTCGAATATCAATCACAAAAGTAAAAAATTCACCAAGATAAAGTGTTATGAAAACTGGTTCCTTACAAGCTGCAGCTATGCTAAAAAGCAGGAGACCTCTCCCTTCCAGCGAAAAACAAGATCTGAGGAAAGTGGGGTAGAGTCGGGGGAAGTACACCACCGTGGTGGGAGGGGCCAAGCTTGAAGACTTCCAGTGAACCTAGTTACGCTCAGCAACTACCAGAGTGTGGCTAGTGCACTGTAACCACAGCTTTACAAGTATGAATTAATAAAAAATAAAATAAAGAACAAATCCAGGGATGCAACCTATGGCCCATTCTTCAAAAAGGACTCACCTGTAGTAGCTTTGAGATAACTGGAAAGACATAGGAGCAAAGGGAAAAGCCCGGTTTTTTTTCGGCCCCATGGAGTCGTTGACTCTTCGGCGGTTTACCAGGCTACGCCTCTGCCATTCCACGAAAGCCTTGATTAGTATGTCTTCCCTAAACTCTCTGTACAAGCGAAATGTCTGCAGGAAAAATGGATATGATAAAAGTTGATATAATAAATACAGTATGTGTTCTATTCCAGGGGCAGACATACACATCTATCAGGATGTGCACAAGAGTGGAGGAAATCACATGCATCATAGTCAAGACATCTGTACTGTTTGAATGACACTGGAGTCTAGTTATAGTTACTCAAATCATTTACCAGTTTTCAACAAAACACTGACAATTGGCAATTGCAGTGCACAGGACTCGTAACATTCCAAAATTCAGTGTCAGTGGCTCAAGTAGGTATAACACTTGTCTCTGGGAACGGATGATCAGATGGTTGTGGGTTCTAGCCCCACACTAGGCACTTGGGATAATACCCATAACTGTCACTGTAGTGCAGTACGAGGGGGGGTGCTGCACAGGTAAGATACTATCTTTCTGATAAGACATTAAATTGAGGTCTCTTCTGCCCAGCTCTGGTCACCATCCAGGTGGACATAAAGGATCCCATGGCACTAATCAAAGGGGGAAGTTTCCTTAGTGTCATAGCCAACATTTCCCTGTCAATAGGACAGGTTTATGAACCCACCTCCAAGGAGGCACCCAGAAACATGCAATCATAACTTAATGTCTTTCCCGATAAAAAAAATTAAAAATAAAATAAAAAAAAACTCTTGTCAAGGAAATTATTCTGCTGTTACAAGCATAGAATTATGACTCTGAAGCAGTAGAGATTTAAATTTTTTATTTTTTCAACCTAAAGAGCTAAGAACCTGTTTTCTTGCGTAATGCTTTCCGTATTAAAAAATGGAATGCCCAGGTATTCAGATTTGGGGAATTGTGTACAATTAAGTTATGCTGAAGCCAACTGTACATGTTTGGGCTGGAGATCAAAAAAATGGTTTTAAAGAAAGTAGCCGTGAACCTGGAGACCCAAATTTCATCCTACCAATGTGCCTTGATCACTGTGTGACCCTGGGAAAACGTCATGTAACCTCTCTGTACTTTACCACCTCTATCTTTCTTACAGAAATAACCTACCTGACTTTTTCCTCAACATCCCCTTAATCTTGCTATGCTTGCCTAATGGCAGATGCAACCATTTATAGTTTGTAAAGCACTTTGGAATACAATGCATGTGAAAGGCACTAAACCAAATGCAATTCATTTCCTCTTAAAGTGCTTTGGGATACAGTACATGAAACAAGATATATAAAACTGCATGGCCCCTAGCTCTCATATCCCATTATGTATGATGCACTTGATTCTGGGGTGGGGGCGGGGTGTAGGATGCACTCTCAAGTTCTACTTTTAAGCTGACGGGGAAAGGGCTGAAGAAACATGTACCACCCCCCCTCCCAGGAGTGCACTTATTATCTTGATAATGCATCCTGCTCTCCACTGGACTGGGGAAACAAAGACAACAATTTGTTTACGAACCCAGGCAGCCACACAAAGTGTTCTACAAAACTTTGTTCCATGTTAACAAACACTAAGCTGCAGCGATAAAGAATGAGATGGTGTGGTTTACAAAGAGGCAGTGTTAAACCCGAGGGGGTAGTGAGCGATGAGAGCAGAGATTAAAGGCCACTGCAGGCCCGGTGTAAGCTCAACCCAGCAGAGCATCCCACCTGGGTGCTGCTCAGTGCTACTACAGAATGGGGTTCACATGTGAATACATGAGCTGAGAATTTAGGTAAGTCAGGCTATGCTGGTGCAGTTTATTTTTAATTGTACAATTTATTTACCCAGGCTAGCTGAGCAGAGATGCAACATCTGATTTTCAGCAGACATCATGGTTCCAACCCAATGAGTGAACAGAAGCGCAGTGAGGCCAAAGAATCTGCACAGTCAGTTACAGTGACTCTGTGTATTTGTCATTTAAAAGGTATCTGTCAGCCCTAATATCCTCTTATTCAAATAGGCTGGAAAGTCAGGGTATTTAAAAGTGTCCCAAATCATGCACATGTCCTTCCTGAAGCACTGACACTGAAGATTTATATACAGTGTAAATGTACGTATAGAATAAAAAATATTGTTTGATCTTGCCATTTAATTGGGGAACTAGCTGGATCAGTGGCTTGGTAGCAGGTTACGTAGCCTCTCACCTTTAGAACACTAGTTCAAATACAGCCCAGGCCGGTAGTGGCCGACAGTCATTATTACTTGAGGGCTGTTCAGTGGCCTATGTGAAATGAGTTATGGTGGTCTCAGTCCAGTTCCCAGAGGGCAGGTTTTCACATCACAAAACCACCAACACAACTGGCACTAACTGGCACCCTTGAGAGGCCAAAGATTGAATGGACAGGGAATCTAAACTACCCTCTCACCTACTGTACGTGGTGATCCCTCCATGGCAGGGTTGAGTCACACTGGCTGGGCACTGTGAGGAAGCATGCAATGTGATCACCCGTGCTGTATCCATCATGTGGATAAGCAAAGGACTTCAGGTTCCAGTGCTGTCAAATTCAGCACCTTTCACGAGCTCTACAACTCACAAAGAGAAGGCCACCCGATGGCTCTTGGAAGGGCCTTGTGCTTCCATGTTAGCAACCCAGGTTTGGTAGCGAGCCAGGGGCTACCAGGATCGTGCAACAAAGCTAGGATGTGCTCCTGAAGGGAGCATGAGCCAGCCAGAGGAGAGAGACAACCAGGCTCCAGTACAGCTGCAGCACTGCACAGAGCCAGGGAGCTAGCTCCCTCATAAAGGATGGTGTCAACCCAGTGCAGGCTGCTGCCACTGAGGTCACCAGTAGACTGCGCCTGACGTCACAGGGTGGTGGGAGGGAAAGGGAGAAACCCTCTCGGTCCTCGGGTCTTACTCCATGTGGATTCCTGCCAGACACAACAGTTTGGGAAGGGGGGGAGTAGCTGACAGGACTGGGGGCCAACTGGGGGACCTGAAGAAAGAGCAGGAGACGATCGAGGGCCAAACAGCACTACAACCCCCCAGAGAAAACAAGAAAAGAAAATAACACACTCAGAAAAAAAAATATTTTTTTAAAAACAAATCTTGCCTCTTCCTTTACTTTTATAGGAATACTCATTTTCATTATTGTCCTTTTCTTTAGTTTTTCTGCACCCCAACAATTTGGGCTGCACTGGCTGCTCCCTTCCTCCAGTCACAGGGGTGATGATCAACTGCCATTACAACTGATGCCAAAGTTACTCAGTGATCTGCCAGGAGTGAGTATACCTCCATGACATGCTCCACCCCTAAGGAATGTTTGTGTATGGAATGGTACATGAAACTAAAAATGAGAAGCTCCTGCCAAGGTGAAGATTTTGTGGGCACCTTGTACATCACTGTAACCAGGGCCTACTCTGTGGTTAAAATGGAAAAGTATAGATTGAGGGAACTCTCATATCTAGATTTTTAGGTTGGTGAGCTGTCATTTCTATGTGGTGGAACTCTCCTACAATACAGTATTCAATGAAGAAAAATGACAAGTGCAGGAAATGCGGGTTACTCACCTGTAACCATAGTTCTAGGAGTGGTATATGGTGCACATCCATATTTAGGCAGTCTTTCTTCCCCTTTATTTCCAGCCGGAGTATCTTCAAGCTAAACTCCTACCACCCACCCGGGTGGTATCTTCCTCTGCACCACCCTCTGACATCAGATATTGCACGCTGGAAGCAGGGATCTGTGTGCCACTTGCCAGGGGAGGTCAGGTGGGTTGCGTGGATATGCACCATATACCATTCCTAGAAAGAACAGTTACGCAAGAACTTACTGTAACAGTAGCTCTTCAAGGAGATCTCAGTCATCAGGTCACACCGCAGGAACTTCGCCGTCGGTGAAGAAGGATCCACATGGAAGATTTTCAGCAGTACAACTTGGGCCACCCACACCGTCGACGTCACCTACCCTATAAGGTTGTGAGTGGCCACTCTCCCTCCTCAGTTCTTTCTCCGAAGACACAAGGAGCAGAGCTCGAGCCATGGGGGACTGAGGGGAGAGGGAGAGAGAGAGAGAGAGACCCAGGCCTATATGAAAGGCTGGATACACCAGACAGATGGTTCCAGTACAAGAGCCCTAAGAAGTGGATGGTGGGAGGGAAAACAGACCTGATGACTGTGATCCCCTCGAAGATCTACTGTTATGGTAAGTTCTTACGTAATTGTTCTATCTTCTTCAGGGGTATCTCAGTCATCGGGTCGCACCACAGGAATAAGTCCCAAGCAGTTACAGGTGCAAACAGACAGTCTGGGAGGAAGGCCAACCATAAACTTAAGATAGGAGGCCCTGCAGCACAGCCTTGCCAAAACCTGCACAGGCTCTTGAGGCAATGTCCAGACTGCAGTGCTTGGCAAAAGTATGGGTGGTATTCTACGTGGCAGCCACACAGATGTCAGCGGCTGAGACCCCTCGGAAACAAGCCACAGAGGTAGCCATGACTCTTGTGGAATGATCTTTAACAGCTACAGGCAATTCTTTGCTGTACTTGTAGTAGCAGAACACAATGCAGTTTGCAAACCATTTGGATAAATGTTGCTTGCAAACCGAAGTGCCCCCTCTACCTGGTGGGAAGGAAACAAACTGTTTCAACTTTCTAACTTCCTTGGTATGAAGCAAGTAGTACTTCAAGGCTCTGCGCACACTTAACGTATTGAGCAGAGCTTTCCCTGGATTGGCACGCTCAGGAAAATAAACAGGAAGGTGGATAGACTGGGAGAGTGTAAACTGAGAGACCACCTTAGGAAGAAACTTACGATTTGTGCATAAAGACACCCTGTCTTTATGAAAAATCAAATAAGGCTGGTGTCAGTCCAAAGGGTATGGGCTGGTAGGGGGTGGAGAAGGACCTGGGAGGGGCAGTGATCTCTAAGCCAAGGATAGACTACATTTAAGTGAGGAGGGAAGGAGGGTACTGAAACAGAAACTGAGGGAACACTTAAGCACACAATGAGAATTTAAACTAGAAGAGGGGGTGACAAGTGGGCAGGAGTCAGGCAGGATCCACAGGTGTGGAAGCCGAACGAGCTTACCACCCCATACCAGCAGCAAGGGCCTTAGGGGGAGGTCAGGAGGGGATGCTAGAAAGGGAGAACAAGTAGGGAAGGGGGAAGGAAGTGGTGTGGAGGGTGGTAACTTTGAATGCTAGGAGTCTAGGGAAGAAAAAAGGCAGAGTTACAGGCTCTCATGGCAGATGGGGAGGTGGACATGGTGGCCATCACCGAGACATGGGCCACCCAGTACCATGACTGGGACCTGGCAGTACCAGGCTATAGGATATTTCAGAGGGGCAGCGTAAAAGGAAAAGGAGAGAGGTAGCGCTGTATGTGAGGGAAGGACTTAAGTATGTCAGGGAGTAAGGAGAGAAGGGCAGCATGGAGTCATTATGGGTGCAGCTCCAGGACTCCAAATATAGGACTCTCAGGATAGGAATGGTGTACAGGCTACCCTCAAAGACTGAGGGGTTAGACAGGGAACTAGCAGGACAGATCAGAAAGACCTGTGGGAGGGGCAGCACAATGATTGTGGGGGACTTCACCCTTCTGGGAGTGGACTGGGTTACCCCAGCCACCACAAATAGGAGGGAGCAGGTACTTCTGGATGCATTCCAGGACAGCTTCCTATTGCAGATGGTCAACGAGCCAACCAGGTTAGGGAACACCCTAGACCTTGTGTTGGCAAATGGTGAGTCTGTGAGGAAGCTGGAAGCTGGGAGTGAAGGAACCGCTGGCGGGGAGTGACCACTACTTGGTGTGGTTCACGATAAACATGGGGAAAGGGGGAGTAGGAACGGGCACAAGAATGTTCGACTTCAGGAGGACGAGGGAAATAGTACAGGGGTACCTGGCCAGGATCCATCCAAACATGGACACTAACCAGAAGTGGGAGGTCATTAAACTGGGAATTGAGGAGGCAACTGTAACATGTAAAAGTGACCAGAGTAAGAGGGCTATGGCCATGAAGCCTAGCTGGGTAAGCAGGGGGGTCATGGAAAAAGTAAAGAAGAAAAGAGCCACCTTTAGAAGGTAAGAAAAAACAGGCAGAGGAGCGGACAGAGAGGAATACCTGAAGGAGTCGAGGGAGGTGACAAGGGCAGTTAGGTCAGCCAAGATGTCCACGGAACTCAGGCCAGCACAGAGCATCAAAGATGGGGAGAAGGACTTCTTCAGGTACATCAGGGAGAAAAGGACCAAATAGTAAGGATGAGGGGTGGGTGGAAACAGGCGCAGAACAGGCAGAAGCATTAAACAAGCACTTCTGCTCAGTATTTACTAAAAGAAAGGGGGAGATGTACTCAAGGGGTGGGAGGGTGAGCATGGGGGGAGGTGACAGATGGAAATCCCAGTGGGCAGAGAACTGGAAGGCACTGAGGGTGGACAAGACACCAGGGCCAGCTGGCATACACCCCAGGATACTGAAGGAGCTAGCAGAAGTCCTGGCAGAACCCTTGACAGACCTGTTCAGTGCCTCCCTGGACTCAGCAAGTGTACCTCAGGACTGAAGGATGGCGCACATGGTACCCCTCCACAAGAGTGGACCCAAGGATGAGCCAGGGAACTACAGACCAGAAAGCCTCATATCCATTGTGGGAAAGCTGATGGAGATAATCCTGAAGGAGAGGCTGGTATCCCTCCTAAAGGGAATGGGCTGCAAGAAAGCAGACAGCATGGGTTTGTTTCAGGCAGATCCTGTCAGACCAACCTGGTGGAGTACTATGACTGGGTAACCAGGCAATCAGACAGGGGCCATGCAGTGGATGTCCTGTACATGAATTTCAGTAAGGCATTCAATTCGGAGCTGCATGGGAGGCTAGGAAGTAAAGTGGAAGGCATGGGGCGGGAGCGAAGATGCTGGGATGCGTAGTGAACTGGCTGCAAGGCAGACGGAAGAGGGTGGTGGTGGGAGGTGAGCTCTCATCTCCTAGGGCGGTGACAAGCAGGGTGCCACAGGGCTCTGTACTGGGGCCGGTGTTGTTTGGGATCTTCATAGCAGACATCTCAATAGGCATCAAGAGCAAGATCAGTCTGTTTGCAGACTACACCAAGATGGGAGCAGTAGTGGATGACTTAGAAGGGTGGCAGGGGTTGCAAGATGATCTGGCAAAACTGGAGGCCTGGTCAGACACTTGGCAGCTGGGGTTCAATGCCAAGAATTGCAAGGTGCTACATTTCGGCACAAAAAAAAAACAAGGAGGAGCTACCAGCTATGGGGGATTCAACTAGCCAAGATGGAGGAGAAGAATTTGGGGGTGATCATAATGGGAGCAATGAACAACTCAGCACAGTGTAGAAAGGCAGCTGCAAAGGTCAACAGGATGCTGGGTTGTACTGTCGGAGGCATATCCTCCAGGAGGGGAAGGTGATCCTGCTGCTATACAGGTCACTGGTTAGACCACACCTAGAGTACTGCGTGCAGGTCTGGCGACTGTACCTGAAGGAGGACATTAGGTTACTGGAGGGGGTGCAGCACAGGGCTAGGGAACTTACCCTATGAGAGCAGGCTGAGGGAGTTAAACATACACTCCCTGGAGGAGAGGAGGGATAGGGGGTAACATGATTAAAACCTTCAAGCACATGAAGGGAATAAATAAGACGGCATGGAGGGGCTTTATAAATTAAGAGGGGAAAGGGACACTCGAGGGCACGATCTGAAACTGGAAGGGGGAAGTGTCATCGATGCACAGGTCAGGAAGCATAGGGAAAACCAGGAGCAGTTATAGAATTCACCAAAAATATTTATTTACAGTAGCAGTAATATAAAAAATAAACTTGTTCAGTATAACTATGTACAAAGGAGAAAAACAATAGTTTTCCTTGAGTCTCTGTGTCCCTTTTTCTTCTAATCTTTCTTGCAGTTGCAGCTTAGCTCTTATAAGTCCTTTTAACCCCCATCCTTAGCAAGTATCCTGTTTTTGTATATTTCAGGGCAGGAGCTGCTAGCTGAGCTGACAGGCCCCATTTGCACAGCTTTTGCAAAAGGTTTAAACGTTTGCACTCAAGTAACCTCTTGAGTTTTCCATTAGCTTTTTCCAATCATCTTAAATTATAATTATATACATTTCAACAGTAACACTAATATTTTCTAAACAAAAGAGATCCCAACATCAGACACATTTTCACACAATGATTTTCACATATTTTTTTATCAGCAGATATGCAAGGGAGTAAAAAGAAAGAAAGAGAGGACTAAGAGACAGCGAGAGGCAGAGAACTGCGAGACTGTCGAGTTGATCAAGTCCGAAGTCTCACAGGAAAATTTGGTTGCACAACCAAAGAAGAGAGAAAAGGAAAGATCCTTGTATTTAAACACTTTCTCCATAACAAATGGGACAGGGTCCTATTCTACCCTGTCACATGAAGGTTCAGGAGGGAAATGAGGAGACACTTTTTCTGCGGAGAGGGTGGTGTCTGGGTGGAATGCATTGCCAGAGGAAGTAGTGTCCTGTAGAATGGTGGGCTGCTTCAAAAGGGGATGGGACAGGGGAAGGTCACTGGATGGGGGAGGCAGGGGCAGCTGCAGTATAAGGGCTGCTAGCTGCACAATCGAGCAGACTTGATAGACCATAAGGCCTTTATCTGTTGGCAATTTTGTATGTTCGTATGTAGGCTCCTCGCACTAGAGGGCCTGAAGCTCTGAAATTCTTCAAGCAGAAGTAATGGCAACTAAAAATAACACTTTCCAAGAGAGAAAGCATAACTCGCAAGTCGCAATTGGCTCATACAGAGACAGGGTCAACTTTTCCAAAACAAAATGTAAACCCAAGCCGGGACAGGAGAATGGATTGGGGGTTTCAAATGCAGGATGCTTCCTAAAAAGGTATGGAAGATGTCCAGCTGAGCAATCGTGCGGTCACCCACGGGCTCATAAAAGTCCAAAATAGCCAAAGGGTGCACCTTGAGGGAGGAGTACTGGAGACCTGAGTCAGACAGAGAGATCAGGTAGTCCAGGATCTGGTTCATCAGACAGATGAAAGGGTCCAGATTATGTTTGGCAGCCCAAATGGCAAACCTCTTCCACTTCATGGCATATATAGCTCGAGTAGAAGGTTTCTGGGCGGCCACCAGGATACCCACCACTCTATTAGAGACCCAAAATCTGGCGATGGCAATGTCCTCAGGAGCCAAGCATGCAGATGAAGGGGCCAGAGATTGGGATGGACCAGGGTCCCCTGATCCTGGGTTAACAGGTTCCTGCAGAGGGGGAGGGTGACTGGAGGTTCCTCTGCCAACTGCTGTAATTGAGTAAACCATATCTGCCAAGGCCAGAATGGAGCTACCAGAATCATGCTGGCCTCCTCCATTTACAGCTTGATTAGCACCCTCTGAATTACAGGAAAGGCACAGAGGAATCTCCTGCTCCAGGAGAGGGACACAGACTCTCACCAGAAAACTCCAGGCTCTGGATCTAGTGAGCAAAAATTGGGCAGTTTTGCACTGAGTGGGGATGCAAAAAGGTCCAACTCTGGATGACCCCATCTGTTGAACAACTCTTCTGCGATGGATGAGAGAAGCTCCCACTTGTGCCTGCTGGACTGAGTCCGGCTGAGGCTGTCCGCCAGCATGTTTAACATGCCTGGTATATAGTAGCAGTAGTAGTAAATCATTTTTTATTCATAAGAATAATAGAATACATTTAATTGAGTAAAACTCATTTTCAATGACGTTCCAGGCATAGTAAAGTGCACAAGTTACACACAAACACTTAAACAATCAAACTAAATATATAACAATAAAATAACATGACAGAAAACCGTCACAATAAATACAAAACAGACTTAAATCTCACAACTATTTTAAGGTGCTTTACAACGATTACAAATAGTAAATCTGTTCGACCAAGTCGTACACCAGATATTAAACTTCAATATGTAGACCTCCGAGAGTGTCAGACAGTGATCCAACACCCAGTACCACACTCTCATGGCCTCCCGGCACAGGGGTTACAAATGTCTCCCTCCCTCCATGCTTGTTGATGTAGTACACTACACTGAGATTGTCTGACTGCACCAGCAGCTGACCTGGAGCAAGTTGTTCCTGAAGGGCCTGCATGGCATAGAGCACCGCTCTCATCTCCAAGACACTTATATGCAGGGAGGTTTCCATCTGGGATCAAGAGCCCTGGGTTTGGAAGAGACCCAGGAGCACTCCCCAACCCTGACTGGAAGCATCCGTGGTGAGGATCTGCTGTGGGGAGGACATCTGGAATGGGACACCTTGAAGCAGATTCAGGGGTCTTTCCACCACTGCAGTACCTTACCAACCAGGGAAGAGACCAGGAATGGGTGATCTAACTCATCTGTGCACTGGTCCCACTTCACCCAGATGGTCCACTGGAGGATGTGCATATGGAGTCTGGCTAGTGGAACAGTGATTATGGCAGATGCCATGAGACCCAGCACTCTCAGGTACACCCTGGCAGAAAAGTAGCGGCTTCGAGCGACTTCCAGAACTTGGGCTGTTTAGGGGCAGGAAAGCCTTCCCCTACACCAAGTCTAGAACCACCCCTATATACTGCGGCCTTTGGGATGGCACTAGAACCGACTTGGGAAGATTGAAAGTGATGCCCAGGGAGAGAACTAGCTGGGGAGTTCTCTCCAGAGTTAACAGGATCTAGTCCTTAAATGAGGCCTTTAGAAGCCAATCGTCCAGATAAGTGAAAATGTACAATCCTTCCCTTCTGAGAGCTGCTGCTGATACTGCTGCTAAGCACTTGATAAAGACCGGCGGCGCAGAGGACAGGCCAACAGGCAGCACTCTGCACTGATGGTGCTCGCCCTGGAACGCAAAACGGCGAAACTTCCTGTGAGGAGGAAAGACCAATATGTGCAGGTAAACATCCTGCATGACCAGCGAACAGAGCCAACCTCCAGTCTTGAGGAGAGGCATCAGGCCTAGCAAAGTTACCATCCACAGCTTTTTGCACTGGACATACAGATTGAGGTCCTTTAGATCCAGAATGGGCCTCAAATCTCCAGTCTTCTTGGGGACCAGGAAAAACCAAAAATAAAATCCCTTGTTTCTCTGGCACTTGGGTACTGGCTTGAGCGCCTGCCTGCGCAGAAGGGACTGTACTTCCTCCCAGAGAACAGACAAGTGAGTCGGGGGGGGGGGGTAACTGGAAGGTGAAGGAGTGGTGTCTGGAGGTTACTTGATGAGCTCCAGGGTGTGACCCCGTTCTATGATCTGCAAAATCCAAGTTATGGTTCTGCACTGATTTAGATGGCGGGAGAACTGACCTCCGAGCACCACCTCTTGGTCAGGGACCCGAAGGGGGGGGTCTGGCAAGGAGTCAAGCTGAGGTAGATCCAGCCGAAGGTGCTGGTCCCTCACTTCTGGGATGCCTGGCCTTGGCTCCAGCATTGGAGGGGGCAGGCAAGGCTACGGGGGCTCTGCGTTTCCCTTGGGGGCGAGAGGCTGCACTGGGCCTACTGGCTGACCTATGAAGGGGGGGGGGATGTCTACCTCTCAGCTAAGCATGGTAGAGAAAGTGGACAGATTTGATGGCCCTGCCCAAGGCCTGCAGGTCACTGATGATATCCTGAATTTCAGTACCAGACAGTTTAGTGCCATTAAAAGGGGCATTAAGCACCTTCTGCTGGACATCAGTGGTGAAACCTGAGACCCTCAACCAGGAGTGCTTATGTAGGTACAGTATACTGCTGCGGCAGCAGCCCTGGCAGTAGTGTCGGCCATATCGCAGAGGGCCCTGAAGAGGTGCTTGTTAACGTCCTCTGCCATCAGCATGCTTTTTAAAAGTTCCTGCTTCTGTGTGCCATCTGGCAGGGCCTGGGCAGCTGTCTTGCCCTTCTTCCAGTTAGAATTCTGGTATTTAACTATATGAGACAGGTAATTTGAAATCCTTAACCCAAGGGTGGAGAAGGCACGAACCCTCTTACTGCAGAGGTCGGTTCTGTGGAATTCTTTGTCCTGGGGCAGGGAGCTAAGGTGGTTGTGCACCTTAGACCTGTCGTGGGCTGCCTTGTTGACCACTGAGTCGGTCTTGGGTTGGGCAGCATAGCAGGGGTACCTCTGGGGGGCATGGTAAAGTTTATCTGCCCTGGGGGACATAGCTGGCACCATGTCTGGTCTGTGACAGGCTGCCATGGCCGCATTCCTCAAATCAGGCAAGACTGGAGGAATGATTTTGGGGAAGGGGGGGGCTCTGGGATCTCCAGGAAGTCCACCATCTCTTTCCTGGTGGCATCCTCTTCATCAGTGTGGAAGCCCATGGCTGAGGACAACTGCTTCATCACACTGAAAAATGTGGGGTCCTCAGGAGGAGACCTATGGGTAAGCTTAACAGAATCCTCACTGACAGAGGAGGCTGTGGACCTGTCAGAGACCAGGATCTCTTTCTCTTCTTCCTCCTCATCATCAGGAAGAATGAGGTCTGGATGGTACTCCTCCTTGACGTCAACCTCTTCCAGATCTAGGTCTGGTGTCAGATGGGCTGCCCCCAACCTGCGGAGAGCCTTCCGTGGCCAACGAGTAGGTGTTGTCGTCGAAGCCACCGTCAATGGTGTCAGCGATGTGGGCCTGTATGCACCCAATTGTTGTACATTCACTGAAGTGAATTTAGTTAGAATTTTGTTTAGGTCGACGACCGTAGAGGGTTGCGTTGATTGGGGGGGGGTCGACTATACAGGAATTGATGACCCGCCTGAGGGGCCCGAGAACCCTAAGAGCACCCTCCCATCGTTCTGCTCCTGCCTATTTCACCCCAATCTCCCATCCCTCTAATATTATTCCCATTGACTCTTTCCCCCCTCTACTGCTTTCTACCTTCTCTCCCTACCACCTCTACTGCCCCCTCCTTCTCATTAATCTTCTCACCCCCTCCTCTATCTTTCCCTTGCCCAGCCCCCTGGCAGGGTTCCAGCATCCTGCAGGGGTCAGTTCCTGACATGTGCCCCTCTCTACCCCTTCCATCTCCTCCCCCCCATTGCCCTCCTCAGCACTAATGCCCATACCTCCCTCCCTCCCACCGCCTAACCTATCCATCTTCTCTCCCTCCCCTCTATCTTCGCCTTGTTTTAATTGCCGCCTGATAGGGTTCTCAGTACTTGTAAGGGTCCGCTCTTGCCAAGTTTTCTGCCTTCCTTATTCGCCTTGATTCTGCCCCCTGGCAGGGTTCTCAACATCCTGAAGGGGTCCATTCATGGCATGTTTCCCACCTCCCTTCCCCACCCCTTCTTGTTCATTTTGCTTCTGCCCCCTGGCAGGGTTCCCAGCATCCTGCTGGGGTCAGTCCCTGGTATGTCTCTCTCTCCCCTACTACACCCTCACCTCGTTGCTCCTTGGCTGCTCTCCTCTGCTAACTGCTAGCCCCGAACCTAAAATACCTTGAATTTAACTGTGCACTTCTGTTTGTATAAATGCTTATTGTCCTGTTTATGAATTACACACCAGCTCACCTCAGACCAAACTGTTTGTGTTATTTGTATAATAACTGTCTACTTGTTTATTAATTGTATGCCATTTCAATTGTGTAAACAGCGGCTCTGTATCATCTATATGTTTATCCCCACGTAACCCCAACCCCACAGGTCGCACCATTAGACGAGCACCTTGTTGTTCAGCGTGCCCTCTTGGTAAAACATTTCAATCAATAAATAAATAAAGCAAGCATGTAGCCCTGGAAGGACAGCGGTCAGACCTCGATGAGGGGGGCTCGAGGGCCTGATGACCCAGAGGTCGACGGATGGACGCCCTGGGAGCTGGGTGGGGGCACTGTCGGAATGGGTCTGGAGGCCACAGCAACCTGGACAGCGACACTGCCAGTCGATGCAGCTGCAGCCCACGAGGATCCACTGGATGAAGGAGAGGAGGCCGTCAGGGAGCGAGATCACTGCCAGGGGGGGCAATCGTGATCTCAGTCTTTATGACTTTTCACCTGAGGACTTGTCTTAAGACTTGGAGGCCTGGGAGCTCAACGACCCTGTCGGCGACTGAGAGGTTGGGACCATGGAGGACCCCTGCCCAGAAGTGGCTACCTGTTGATACATCAGAACATTTTTAAGTGCCTTCTTGCGTCGCCTGAGGGTAGTTTGGTTAAACTTCCGGCAGAGCTCACAGTTAGCAACTTCATGGTCAGGCCCAAGACAGCAGACACTGAGAAAATGTTCATCTGTGGAGGCAATCCACAGCGGCAGGGATGGAAGAGAGAAGTCGAAGGATTAACACGTGACATAAACAAAATGAAGGAATCTCTTTAATAAAAGAGCTTCTGAAAATTTGCTGAGAAAATGTTCGTAGGCAAAAAATGGTGCCAACCCCCAACCCCAAACCGCTCAGAAGGCGGCGGTATGTACAAGATATAAATATCAAGCCGAATAACAAATCTCCGCACCACACAAGCATAAATATCATAAAGCAGCTTTAATATTAAAACTACAAGCCAAAAGGCATCCGCTCACCAAACCTCTACTGGTTTCACAAAACTTGCGTCATCAGGAGGTCTCCTGATAATGCAAGTTTTGTGAGCTCAATAAGACTGATCAGTGGATGCCTTTTTAGCGTGTAGTTTAATATTAAGCTATATAATGTTATCTTGTGTCAGTATTTTATAAAAATGGTGCAAGACTGCATCACAGCTTCCACAGAAACCCATGTAATTGAGTCGATGGCAGGAAAGAACTGAGGAGGGAGTGGGGCCACTCACACCTTTATAGGGTAGGTGATGTCGATGGTGTGGGTGGCCCCAGCTGCACTACTGAAAATCTTCCACGTGGATCGTGCTTCACCAATGGTGAAGCTCCTATGGTGTGATCTGATGACTAAGATACCCCTGAAAAATATCTGTGTTACAGGTGAGTAACCCACATTTCTAAGGATGTGGACATGGTGCACTATTTACACTTACGCAGCCTCCTAACAGTTCTCCAGAAGGAGAGAACATGGCGCACACTCCTACTTGGGGAAAAAAGGGATTGGAGAACTAAGGTTCCAAAAAAAAGCATCCCGATGCGACTCAAGGTCGATGTGATAATGGGAAATGAAAGTGTGTGCCGACTTCCAGGTAGCTGCCCTACAGATCTGATGGATAGGGATGTCCCTGGAAGCAGCCACTGAGGCAGCGGTATGTCTGGTGGATGAGACCTAAGCCCTATGGGAGGCTTCCTGCCAGTCAACCTTTTCTAGAGATTGACGCAGGAAACAATCCACCTGCCAATCGTCAGATCAGCTGTCAGGAGCGGCTTCAGCTTAGGTGACAAAGAGCTGGCAAACCTGTCCCCGAACTCCAGCCATGCGCTTAGTGTAATAAGTAAGCACTCACCTCAGGTCCAATGTACGAAGCCTGTGCTCAGCCTCTGAGGTTGGACCAGTGAAGTACACCGGGAGATGGAATACCTGGTTAATGTTAAACTCCGAAACAACCTCCGGGAGGAACTTTGGGTTACAACGGAGGACAACCTTGTCCTTGTGGAAAACCAAGTACAGAGATTCCACCGAGAGTGCCTGGAGCTCACTGATCTTTCTGGCAGAGGTGACAGCCACCAAGAAGGTGGTCTTCCATGACAAGTGAGAGATGTCACACCTGTGCACTGGTTCGAATGGCTTGCCCACGAGTACTGCCAAGACCAGCAACAAGCCCCATGGTGGTGGTGGGTCACACACCTGGGAGAACAGGTGGTCAAGGCCCTTAAAGAAGCACACAACCACCTTTTCCTGCACCACCACTGGCATACCAGCCCAGACCTGGCATGCCCAGATGGCTGCCAGGTGCACCGCGAGGGCTGTTGACCTCGGGTCCGATTGGAAGAGGGACCACATGTAGTCCAGAATGCTAGCCAAGGGGGCAGGATGGGGGGGGGTTTAGTTCCCTGTCCTGGCAGCAAATGGAAAACGCCATTTAAAGGCATCGCACTGGCAGTTCACCCCTTCTGGAGGGGCTTACACAACCTGCAGAACATCCTTGGAAAGACCCAAAGCCTGAACTCTAGCCACTTAGGAACCAAGCTGTCTGGTGCAGGGACTGAAGGTCTGGGTGTAAGACCTTCCACTTGAGACAGGACAGCAAGTGCGGATGTAGAGGTTAAGTGCCACGAAGGCCTATTGCTGAGGAGGTTGAGCAGATCTGGATATCAGAACTGGTGTGGCCAGTTTGGGGCTACCAGGATCACCTGTGTCTTATGCCTCTGTGCCTTGACCAGCAGATGGTGGATCAGGGGAAAGGCGTAAAAGTGGCTCGGGGTAGAGGGCCTTGCAAAAGCATACCCATCAGTGTCCTGCACTGGGGGGAAGGAGGTGGGCACAGAAGAAAAAATGACAGTAATCTTATTTCTTCCAGATCACTCAGTATGCTCAAACTAATGCAGTCTGCTGCCTGTGTTGAACTGCCATGGAGAGAATGGAATGTATGTACTGTAAATGATGGAATTCATTTTCTTTTTTTTGTATTATTTCTTTTTACCTCCTCTGATGCGCCCGCTTGTTGTCCTTTCCTTTGGGCGGCCAAGTCCTGCCGTTGCCTCCTCAG
Organism: Neoceratodus forsteri; assembly: GCA_016271365.2. Taxonomy (NCBI): domain Eukaryota; kingdom Metazoa; phylum Chordata; order Ceratodontiformes; family Ceratodontidae; genus Neoceratodus; species Neoceratodus forsteri. The sequence continues at coordinate 116,937,078 of JADMNL010000025.1, forward strand.
CCGATCCACCACCCAGCTGCTCCGATGCCCCAGTTGTCCCAGGCGTATCCCTTCCGCCCGGGGGCTCTCCATCCGCGGGGGCCTGCCGGGAGGAGGGCCGAGGCGCACGTGGCGGCTCCCTTGCATCTTACTGGGCCCGGAAATGCAGCCTGGAGGTTTCTTGGCTGGAGACGCAGGGAGGCCGGCCGCCGTCATCAGATGGCAGCGTGCATTTTAACATTTTCTGGTCCTTCTTGTGTGCCTGCTGCTTGCAGTACCCCCAGTCTCCACTGGGGGTCACTAACAAAGTGGGGCTACCCACCCAGCCCACCCAGGAGAGGAGAGCAGTCCTCAGGATGCTCAATCCTCTCCTCCCCTGCCAGCCCCTGGTGACCTGAGTCCGTTACTGAACCCGGGTTGCCAGCGTGGTTCGAGGTGTGGCATCCAGCGCCTCAATCCTCTGCACCACTGGGTCAGCTATGATGGAATTCTTATTGGCTCGTGCCAGTTTCAAACTGCTGCCTCCTAGTAACTGCTGCGCTTTGATCAATGCTCAGATTCATTATGAAGCCTAACACGGTAAAGACCCTCTTACTAACTATAGTATTTAACCTTAACTCCACCTTAATAATACCCGAAAGACACAGTCCCTGAAGGAAGGGACAACAATAAGTACCAACTGGTTTAAAACTCAACCATTAACTGGAACAAATATAAAATAGCCAGTGACCAGCAGGGATGCAGAAGCAAGACATCCCTTTTCCTGGTTCTGGTAGAGAAGGCAAGTGGGAGCTTTAAGCATACTGAGTGACCCCTTGGGAAAAACAAGATTACTATGGTAAGTAATTTTTTTCCTTCAAACCCCAGGAGTCACTCAGTATGCTTAAATTAATGCAGACTACTAAGCAGTACCTTTGGAGGTTTGGTACAGAACCTATTTTGGAAAAAGGTTCTGCAGAACTGCTGTGCCAAATCTGGCATCACATCTGGACTGTATGTCCAAGCAGTAGTGCTTAGTGAAAGTGTGGACAGTTTTCCATGTAACTGCTTTGCAAATTTCCAGTAAGGGATATCCCTTGCTGCAGCTGTGCTCTGGTGGAATGTGCCGAGGGACCGGGGCTGCTCACCAATCTTAGTATAGCAGAACTGTTACAAGCTACTATCCAGCATGCAATGGTTCTTCTGAAGCTGACGTTCCCTTACCCATGTCCCCAAAGTGAGGAACAACTGGGCATACTCCGGCCTGGAGGCCTTGGTTCTGTCAGGGTAGTGGCTGTGTGCTCTTCTGACATCAAGGCAGGGTGGGACAAATAGGGTAGCCAGGTGGCCAATGACTACTTAAAAAACAGGTTTGGCTACAAGATTTTGAAAGTTATTGGCCAACTTAGCAACATGCCTACAAAGTAATATTTGAGCCCTTAAAAAGAATGGCTACTACAAATATTGGTTTGGCTATCAGATTCTAAAACCTAGTGGCCAAACTGACCACAAACTCACAAACTGATTTGTCCCACCTGCATCCAGGCTATGCAATTTTCGCTCACCTGAGCTGCAGCTGCAAGTGAAGAAGACAGGCAATGTGATGGACTGATTCAGATGGAAATCTGAAACCACCTTAGGAAGGAATTTCCTATTTGTCCTGAGCACAACTTTATCCCTGTAGAAGGAGATGTAATTCAGATCTGTGCACAGGGCCTGTAGTTCACTTACTCACCTAGCTGAAGTAATGGCTATCAGGAAAACAGCCTTCCAGGTGACATACTTCAAGCCTGCAGTTGCCATAGGTTCAAAGTGGGGGTCCATGAGCCTGGCAATACAAATGTTAAGGTGTCAAGCAGGAACTGGTTCCCAAAGGGAAGGGTGAAGGTGGATAAGACCTTTAAAAAACTTCCTGAAGACAGGATGAGATGCAATGGACCTGTCTTTACCAGATGAAATATATGCTGAAGTTGCAGCCAAGTGCACCTTCAGGGTAGCGAGCCTAAGGCCCAGAGAATGCAGATGGGTTAGGTAGTCCAAAAGGACAGGCAGCCCAGCCCCAGAGGGACTGATACTTCTGTTTCCACGCCAGATAGAAAACCTCTTCCATTTGGCAGCATAAGTCTTCTTGGTTGAGAGTTTCCAAGAACCAGTACACTCAGAACCTCCTCAGACAGGTGCAGGCTGGCAAATTCCAAGTCTTCAAGAGCCAAGCCTTCAGGCAGAGGGACTTGAGGTTGGGGTACAGAATCCTGCCCTGAGAGGATGTCAGGAAATTGTGCCTCTGAGGAAAGTGAATTGGCTGTGACACGGATAGGGCTAGCAGGAGGGAATACTAAGATTGCCTTGCCCAATCTGGTGCCATTAGAATCATTGTTGCTGATTGTGACCTGAGTTTCATCAGAGTTCTGAGCAACACGGAAAAAGGAGGAAAGGTGTAAAGGAATCTGCCTGACCAATCCAGTGTCAGGGCATCCACTGGCACAGTTCCCTTGGCTGGAGGTCTGCAACAGAACTGTGGCAGCTGGTGGTTGTCTGTGGCAGCAAAGAGATCCATCTCTGGTGTGTGCCATCTTTTGAATACTGACAAAAGTACCTGTGCATTCAGGGATCACTCGTGGTGGTTCAGGGTGATTCTGCTGAGGGAGTCCACCAGAATGTTGTCCTTTCCTGGTAGGTGGATGGCAGACAGCGACATCTGCAGGGAGTAGGCCAGGCTCCATACCTTCATGGCCTCTGTGCACAGTAAGGTGGACCTGGTGCCTCCTTGCTTGTTGATGTACTATATGGTGGTAGTGTGGTCTGTTCTGACCTGCACTACCTTGTCCTTGAGCTCAGGAGCGAAAGACTGAAGAGCCAGGTAAACTGCCCTAAGCTCTAACAGACTGATGTGCAGAAGTGATTCTTGGAGGGACCATGTACCACTGGCAGTGAGGTTGAGCATGTGTGCCCCCCATCCCAAGAGAGAGGCATCTGTGGTAAGCACTACTGATAGATCTTCCTTTGGAAAGGGAGTTCCTTCCTTGAGGTTCACCCTTTCTAGCCACCATTGCAAAGCATGTAGCAGGGTTTTTTGACAGGCACCAATTTGTCTAGAGGATCCCTCCTTTGGTACCAGTAAGCTCTTAGGTGGAACTGGATGTCTCTCATTTGGAACCTTGAGCCTGGAAACACGGCCGTGGCTGATGCCAGGTGGCCCAGTAGTTGCAGAAAGTGTTCTGCTGGCCTGGATCTGCTCAGCTGGAAGGATCCTGCCAGCTGCAGGATACTGTTTACCCTGTCCTGGGGAAGGAATGCTCTTCCTTGCATGGTGTTCAGCTCTGCCCCTATGATGTCTAGGACCTGCATCAGTTCCAGTTGAGACTTCTGGGCATTTATCAGGAATCGTAGAGATTCCAATGTGCTCCAGGCGAAAGCAAGCGTCTCTCTGGTGTGTTGAGGGGACTATCCTACGACTAGCCAGTCATCCAGGTAAGGAAATACCGTGACCCCTTGTCTTCTCCAGTGGGCCACCACTACAGCTAGGCACTTGGTGAATGAGGTTAGGCCGAAGGGCATGGCTGCAAACTGGCCTAAGGGCAATCTGAACCTCAGGTACTTTCTGTGGGTGGGTCGGATTGAGATGTGAAAATAGGCATCCTTGAGATCCAAGGATGCCAGTCAGTCCACTACTGTAGAGTCGGGATAATCATAGCCAAAGTGACAACTTTGGCTTTAACAAATGCTTGTTCAAGAGTCTGAGGTTCAGTATGGTTGGCCAGTCCCCATTTTTTCTTCTGGGTGAGGAAATACCTGGAATAGAAGCCCTTGCCCCTCTGAGATAGGGGACAGGTTCCAGTGCTCTGATGAGCAGGAGGTTGGCCACTTCCGACTCCAGAAGAGTCCTTTCTGCTGGGGTTGCAGGAGAAATATTTCTGTTTCGCAGCTTGGAGAGTGATGTGAAACTTCGAGACAGCCCCAGGCTCATTACCTTCAAGACCCACTTGTCTGTGGTGATGGTATGCCATGCTTGGAGGAAGTGAGTCAGCCTGCCTCCTACTGGTAGGGGGAGGTGATCTGTACGAGCACGTCAGGGGTTCTGCTTGGGCTGAACCTTGACTTGAGGTGCTGGTTCCTACCTTGTCATGGTCCTTCTGCCTCCACCTCTAAAGTACCCCCTGGTCTGCTGGTTGTCTGGCATAGCTTGGGCCTGGAAAAAAGGCTTCGAGTAGGATCCCCTGCCTCTACCTTCCCTGTAATGGGACCTGTAAGAAGTGGAAGGTCTACCCCTTACAGAATTGCTTCTCTAAGTGGTTTATTGCTCTTCCACTTTCTTCATATAGGCCTCTGCTTTGTCCCCAAAAAGTGAGTTGTTCTCACAGGGGGAAATCCATGGCCTTAGTCTGGGTGTCATGCAACAGGTTTGTAGCCCTGAGCCATGCAAACCACATCATAGAGACAGTAAGGGCCATAAGCCTGGCTGCAGTATCACTAGTGTCCACAGCCATATGAAACTGGTATTTAGTGGTATCCAGTACTGTTCTGGCCATTTCAACTAGGTCCACTGCCATGTCCCCAGATATCCTATCCGTCATGGATAGCACAGTAGACCACAGGGCTTTCTGGTACTGAGTCGCATAAGCCATATAACTGACTTGTCTCACTAGGAGGGAGTCTGCTAAGTACCCCTTTTTTTCCCATGGCATCAATCTTCCTGGAATCCTTGTCAGGATGGTGGAATGCCAAGGGTACTCTGGCTTTGTCACATGCGGTAGCCTGTACCACCCCCTCATGGTCAGGATGGGTAAAAAAGGAAATCAGCATTAGATCTGTCTAGCTAATACTTTTTGTCAGCTTTTCTGTCTACCCTGGGCACAGAGGTGGAGGTTTGCATAATTTTTAGTGTAACCCCCCTGCAAATGGGGGTTCCCAAAAGACTTCCAGGAGCTTGCTTGAATGCTCCAAGCCTGAATGGTGTTTGGCGTTTAAGCCATTTATCAGTGAGTGTTTTTAGAACCTCTGGTACTGTCTCTTTAAGAGCTGTCTGCTTGCAGACATAATTAGTTTGTATGGGGGACTGTGTGCTTCTCTGAGTACCACTAGAGCTGCTGCCAATTCACTTCATTTTTGCAGTCACTAGGAGTGCAAAGGGAACCTATCTGAAAGATGTAACTGTTTGCCAGAAATTATTTAGAGTAATAATGAAATTACAGTTTGTCTAACCTGCTTTCTTTGCAGTCAGAACTGTGTCTGCTAGTTCCCCATTCTAGTTTTGAACTGCTGAACTGGACCAATCAGTGTGGGGTAAGCTAGCTCTAAAATGGTGCCTTGGGCGAATCAGAACTTGGACTCATAATCTGAGCCAGCCACAAGAGGATTGTATGGGCAGTGACTCTGGGAGATGTAGTTTAGACTTCAGTGCCTTTTGGACCAACAGCAGCAGTCTATTGTGAGTGACAGCCAATCCAGTCAAGAACTGGGAGGAACTCAAAGGAAGTGCCCGGTTTTGTCGGTTGGAGTTTCAGTTGAGCTTTGGCAATGAAGAAGGAAGAGCCCTGTGCTTTTTCAGTGTGCAGTTTTAGTCAAAAGCGTGTGTAAGGCCCAGAGTTCCGGTCTGCAGCTTGTGCTAACAGCTTGTTAGGACTGAATCCGTCCTGTGAAAAGAATCAAAGGATCTCTGAAGAGTAGAAACCAGGCTCACCCTGTAGAAGACTGGAGGAATTGCTGAAAATTGCACTCGGTCTGTCAGAACTGAATCTGCTGTGTGTTCTCCCGGTATTGTGCAGTAATTGCGATCGGGATACAGATGCAGCCTGCCTGGTATAGTGCTTTCTTTATATGGATGTGTGAAGAGGTTTGTGTACCTCAAGTGAGCCCTGCTGACATTGAAGGACCCTATCTTATTTGGAGTCGTGAGTACTAATTCAGGGTAGCTCCCTGTTGAATTGCCACATTAAATCCAAATGGAATTACTGTACTGCTGACTGTTTAATTCTCCTTTTCTCTGTATGAAAGGGCCCCTACCAGCTGCCGCAGTTTGGACTAGCCACTGGGGCTTGGGTACCCAGGGACAGTAACTGATAGGGATAGGCCTGTGCACAGAGCCATAGGTAGATTATTAGAGTGATAAGCTAATTAACCTGATTTCCCCTGTCCTTGTTATATCCCCTAAATAAATCAGAGCTGCTTGTTTCAGCAAAGTTATACTGCCTGAGGTATTTGTCTATGTTAAAAGTACTGTACTGTGATTGTTGCACTGTATCTCATTTCACAGGAGGTCCCAGTGCGGAACCAGACCTGGGGGTAAGTGTATACTGTGAAGTAATTCTGATATATTGTGTGGGCCACTAGTGGGAAGAAAGGGGTTGCAGTGTCCCAGAGGGCTGTGACCAAGTTAGTTTAACTATTGCAAACCCTGACCTCTGGGTGGAGGCACCCGCCATTGGATCCAGGCCCCTCAACCTGTTAGTGGTAAATCAGGCAGGGGTAGTAGCCCCTGGGATAGCGCCATCTAGGGGTTACATTAGTACAGCCTTTCTCAGGGACTTGTGTATAAGTAATAGGAGTCTCTTAGTGTGGGGGGGGGGTGAGACCCATCATGTCTAGAAAATCTGCTTCTTCCTCATCCTCCACCATTTCATGGATGGAGAGATTAAGGGTATCCACAATTTGTCTCAGAAAGGAATAATGAGACGAATAATCCTCCGGTCCCCGGGAGGAGAACTGGAGTCCTGTTCTGGGGAGACTTCAGGCTCGATGGGCTCTCTCCCTCCTCTTCCTTCACTGGTTCCTCATATAGGTATGCCAGTTCCTGGGTGGAAGGAACCAAGGCAGGAACTGATGAAGGCGCCAAAGGACCGACAGCCTGGAGGGCCTGTAACATTTGCAAGGCCTTGGCAATGTCTTCAGCCAAGGGCACTGTTGGTTTGTCTGCTGACAGCTCCTTTGCTTTTTCAGCAGGAGGTGCAGTGACATGTTTTTCTTCATGTTTTCTTTTAGCTGGAACCGGTTCAGCAGCCAGTTCCACTGGTCTCTTAGCCTTAGAAGAATCAGGTTTACTGGTGGGTTTTGGCTCTACTGGCTCTGTTGTTTTTTCTTTTCTTGAGGAGGAAGCCCCATCTGTAGATTTCGAGGGAGAGGTAGGAGTGGCCATCTCCTCCAGCTTTTTAGCCCACTTTTTAAAGTTTTAGGGCAAAAAGTTTAACAGATTTCACAGTTAGCAAAAATATGACTGGGCCCCAAACATAAAATGCACAAATCGTGACTATCGGCTTTAGCTACAATTTGCCCAAAGCTAATACAGTTTTTAAACCCAGTAGGTCCTGTCTTTTTCTTTTGTTTAGCTGCCTCTGAAAAGGATGTCATACACTACAGAACTACTCCATGGGAAAACGGTCAGTTCCTAGACCAAACACAATTTAGGGCAGAAATATCCAAAAAACGATCGTTTCTCCCACAGGATTAAATACATAGGGAACCGAAAGAACGCTCGGTTCCTGACAGGAAAGGAACCACGATCAAACCCCAAAATATATAAAGAATTAAATAATGTTATGGAACCTAGCAAGGAACTGGAACGCTGCCAACAAAAGCAATTTTTGTGGTAAAAACCACTGGAAACCATACTTCTCCTCAGTTCCGCGGAACTGCTGAAGATCATTAAAATAAAACTAAAATCCACTAAAATGAAACTAACCTGCGAAGGGGCAGCAATTGACACATAAATGAATAAAAATGTAAATTTACAAAAAAGAAAGTTGTTTTAAGAAAGTTGAGGAGAGCTCTCCAAGGTGTCTAAACTGGCAGGCGGAGAAATGAATCTGAGCGTTGATCAGAACGCAACAGTTACTAGGGGACAGCAGTCTGAAATTGGCACCAGCCAATGAGAGTTCTATCATTTATATACATTACATTCTCTCCATGGCAGTTCAACACAGGAGACTGACTGCATTAGTTTTAAGCATACTGAGTGATTCCTGGGGTTTGAATACCTACTTCCTTTTGCTGTCAGTACCCCTTCCTATACACACCAGCATACTGTTTTCCTTACTGTAGGCCTTGTTACACTGGCTTGATTGTTTTAATGAGTCACTGATGATGGCCCCTAGGTCCCTTTTCTCAGAGGACATGCCCAGCTTTAGAGCATCACCTTGCACTTTCTGGCATTGAATTTCAACTCTTGGGATATTTCCAGTTCAGCCAACCTCGGTATAAAAACTGAATTATATTGAATTTCAACTGCCAAACCTCTGAACACCTCTCTAGCTTTTGCAAGTGTTTCTGCATCTCCCTAACCCCCTTTTCGCTGTCTACCCTGCCATAGAGCTTAGTGACATCTACGAAGAGACGCATCTTGCCCTGGATTCCTTCTCCTATGTCACTGATGAACATACCAAGGACCATCCTTGTGGCACCCGATTTGTGACCTCCCTCTCTTCTGATCTGATTCTGTTACTCACAACCCTCTGCTGTCTCCATTCCAATCAGTTTCTCGCTCATCTGTGTTCTTCGCTGCACCTAGATTCTTAGCTTCTTCAGCAACCTTCTGGGAAGCACAGAGTCAAAAGCCTTGCTAATGTCAAAGTAGAGTAAATTCACAGCATGGCTCTTATCTACTAACCTCATTGCCCAGTCAAAGAATACTATCAGGTTGGTCTGACAAGACCGCCCAGCCACGAACCTAAGCAGTTTACTATCCTAGAATTCACTGCTCTCCAAGTAGTCCACAAGGTTCTCTTTGACTAGTGTCTCCATCAGGTTACCCACAATAGATGTAAGACTGACAGGTGTCTAGTTACCCGATTGCTCCATGTCCCCCCTCCATGAAGTAGGACTATGTCCGTTACCCTCCAACTGTTTGGAACTACCCCAGTCTGATCTGAGCTACTGAACAGCCCCAACAGAGGTTCAGTTAGTTCTGTTGCCAGCATGAACAGTATGCTGGAATCGGTGTCTTTTGCTTGTGTGGTTGACATTCAAGTAACCTGACTGGAAAGGTGAAGGTGATGGTTAGAAAGTGAATTACCTGAAAGGACTGGCAGGCCTTCATTTGTATATCAGAAAGGGCCAAGGTGCTCTGAATCAGGTTGTGCAATACTAGAATGTGAATATCGTCCACGCTGCAGAAATCAGAGACAGAGGAGACATGTGAGACACAAGAGGATGAGTAAAACAACACCTGCTGTCATTTATGTGCATCGCTTACATGAAGCATCTTTTGAAATCCAGAAGGTAGTTCATTTCAGTTTCTGCACAAACACATTTGTGGGGTTTACTGCAGAGGCCATGCCTTTCACACTTATCACTTGCTTCTGAATTTCTAAACAGCACAGTTAGAATGAACTCTCTGTTCAACTCTAACCTTGCCACTGCATACAGCATAGAATAAAAACATAATTTTCATGGCAACAGAAACAGATGCTGAATGCAAACTGCTAACATTTCTGGAGATAATTTATTCACGTTTTGACTTTTCCCACATTAGATACTTTGGTGTTCAGGTGACATATATTTTTTTAGTTTGTTTTCCCCAACATAATTACTGTCTCCAGTAAATAGTATACAGTATATGAAGAGAGAAGACTTAAAGCAATAAAATGTTGGAAATCTTATCTCTTCATACACTGTATATTAACTACTGGAGACAATAAATAGTATACAGTACGTGAAGAGATAAAATTTCCAACAATAAAATGCTACATATTCCCTATAAATGAAGGGAGCTAAAGTTCATGGTTTGTTCCCTTTCTGCTCCCTGTTTTACCATTCGGCCTCCTCCTGTAATTTACCGACCCACTGGCTTTAATCCTGGTGGTACAGTGGCACCTCCCTCCACCCACCCACATGATGCTAGCGTAACAAATTCCTGGCATTCAGTGGTTGTCTCCTTTGCTAGCCCATCCCACCATCAACATCTGGCCTGGCTGGTCATGTCTGTTTAACTCAGTTCCTGGTGGTCCTCTGGGTCTTGCCACAGTACTGCAATCCCCTCACCACCTTGGCCTGCAATATTCTATGGGGGGGTTGCAGAGACAGGCAGTGGGATAGTCACATACATGGTGGCCCTCACCCTCTTTCCTGCACAGCTGTAAACCATTTAGTGACTGTGCATGGAAGGCTGCCACCGCTGTTGTGCAAATGTAACAGGCACAGCGACTGAGAATGGGTCCCCATAGCTCTACAAACAACATAAAGAACAGTTACCCAAAAATTTACTGTAACAGTAGATCTTCGAGAGAATCTCCTCCATTAGGCCACACTTTTGGAACTATAGCCATCAGTGCTAGGACAACACAGAAACATTTACTAGCTGGAGGCTGCCCACGATGACGTACCATGTCTGCATTTATATAAGCGTGAGCGATGCCATCACTCCTCAGTTCCTCACAGATCAGCCTCGGAGGACCTCCAACTGTGGGGAACCAGGAGATAAGACCAGGCATACAAGGAGAGGCATGGGGCTAGATATAGGATGCATGGAGTAAGTTTGAGGCACAGTATGTGATGTATCCCTCACTGAAACAGAAGGAGGGAGGGACAGCATGGCTGAATGGAGGAGAGAGTCTCTCGAAGATCTACTGTTATGACAAGTTCTTATGTAATTGTTCTATCTTCTTCAAGGATATCTCCTCCATTAGGCCACACCTTTGGAATGATACCCAAGCAGACCCAAGAAAAAACTGGAAGTATGGTACAGTCTGATATATATTCAGGACAGAAGGTCTTGCAGTACAGCAAGCCCAAAGCCAGAATGTCTACAAGACATTAATGTCCAGGTGTGGAAAGAGTGCTCCATGTGGCTCTAGCACAAATGTCAGCAGCGGAAACATTTTTTGAAACAGGCAACAGAACTGGCAATACTAAAACAAAAAGGTGGCCACTAGAACCATACCTGGAGCCACAACGAAGGACCAATAGCAAGTACACAAGAAACTTGGCTAATACCTCTTAACTATAGAAAACGGAAGACCAACTGTTTGGTGTGGTTTAAAATGTTTAATTACTCCATAGTTAAAAGTATAACAGCACTCACCCAACTTCATACCCCTTGTGGAGTGACCACGAACATGACCAGGAAGTTCCTTACCATACTTCCTATAACACAATTCCTATAACACAACATAATACCACGTGACACCCATTTGGATTGGCACTATTTAGACACAGGAGCAACCTCTTTCCCAAGGTAAAATGAAACAAAAAGCTGACAGGAGTTTCTGCTGTCCTTGATGTGAATAACATAGTATCTGAGTATTCTATGTGCATACAAAGTACGTTGCAATGCCTCACCCTGACTGGTATGCTCAGGGTAATAAACAGGAAGGTGTATTTGATTTAGAGTAAGTTCAGATCCCACCTTCGTGGCAGTAGAAAACACAGGTTACTCACCTGTAACAGGAGTTCTAGGAGTGGTATATGTTGTTCATCCACACTATCTGGCATTATCCTTTTCCCTTTAAATCTTGCCGGAACGTCTTCAAGCTGGCTCCTCCCACCCACCCAGGTGGTATACCCCTTGGCTCCACCCCATGATGCCCAGATCTTGCCCACTGGAAGCAGAGGTTGTGCGCCTGAGCCTGGGGAGGTCAGGTGGGTCCGTGGGGATAAACTCATAAACCATTCCTAGATCTACTGTTACAGGTGAGCAACCTGTGTTTCTAGGGACATGGATATGTTGTTCTGTCCAGACTATCTGGCAGACTCTTAGCTGTTCTCTGGGAAAAGGGAGGCGAGGCACACACACCCTACCTAGGAAATAAGGACTGGAGAACTAAGGCCCCAAAACCAGCATCCTGGCATTACTGTAAGTCAATGTGGTAATGGGAAATGAAGGTGTGTGCTGACTTCCAGGAAGCAACCCTGCAGATTTCCTGGATGGGGACGTCCCTGGAAGCAGCCACTATCGCAGCAGTATGGTGGGTGGAATGAGCCCTTAGCCCTCTGGGAGGCTCCCTACCTGCCAACCTATAGCAGAGATCAATGCAGAAAGTGATCCACCTGCCAATCGTCCACTTGGCTGCAGGTTTGCCAGGTGAGGCTTCAGCATAGGTGACAAACAGCTGGGAAACCTTTACCCGAGCTCCAGCTGTGCGCTCTTTGTAGTAAGAGAGTGCTCGCCTCAGGTCCAGAGCATGGTGCCTGTGTTTGGTCTCCGAGGTGTGACTCGGGCAGAACACCGATAGAGTCATCACCTGATTCAGCTGAAACTCCGACACAACCTTCAGGGGGAACTTCGGGTTGGGGCACAGGACAATCTTGTCCCTGTGGAAGAACCGGTAAGGAGACTCCACCGAAAGCACGTGGAGCTCACTGATCCTTCTGGCTGACGTGACAGCCACCAGGAGGGTGGTCTTCCACGACAGGTGAGGCATCTCACACCGGTGCGTCGGTTCGTATGGCTTGCCCATGAGCGCTGCTAAAACCAGCAACAAGTCCCATGGTGGTGGTGGTTCACGCATGGGAGGGGAAATATGATCTAAGCCTTTGAAAAAGAGCCAGACCACTGTCTCCTGCACCACCGATCGCTGACCGGCCCACACCCAGTAAGCAGAGATGGCTGCCAGGTGCACCTTAAGGTTCGTTGACCAAAGTCCCCCTTTGCAGAGAGGTCACTGGAGAGGACAAGGAGGTCCAGCCCCTTGCCCTGAAACCAAATGGAGAATCTCTTCCACTGGAAGGCATAGCATTTTCTGGTCAATTCCTTTCTAGATGCCTCCAGAACAGTGAGGACATGTTCGGAAAGACTCAAAGCCTGCAACTCTAGCTGCTCAGGAACCAGGCAGTCAAGTGCAGGGATTGAAGGTCCGGGTGGAGTACCTTCCCCTGACTGGAGAGCAGGTCTGTACGTATGGGAAGATGCCTCAGGAGCCTGATGCTGAGGAGATCGGGATACCAAAACTGGCGAGGCCAGTCCGGAGCCACCAGGATCACCTGTGCCTTGTCCCTCCCAACCCTGAGCAGCACTTTGTGGGTCAAGGGAAGTGGAGGGAAGGCATAGAAGAGGCCTGGAGTCCATGGCCTCGAGAAGGCATCCCCCTGCAGCGAGCTCTGCTGAGGGGGGTGGGCACAAAACAGCCTCAGCTTTGCATTCTTTTCTGGAGGCGAACAGGTCCACCTGAGGGGTGCCCCACTGGGTGAACAGACTGTGAACTAGCTCCAGATGGAGAGACCACTCGTGAGATGCCTTGCCCACCCGGCTGAGGGCATCCACCAACTGACTGGAGGCTCCTGCCACATGGATGACTAGGAGATCCACCTCCAGGTTGCGCAAGAGAGTCCAGACACGGAGAACTTCCTTGTACAGGGGCAGGGAGTGTGTCCGGCCTTGCTTGTTGGACACCAGATCTCAGCCCGCTGGAAGCCAGGTTGTGTGCGTCCGCAGCCGGGGAGGTCGGGTGGGTTCGTGTGGATGAACAACATATACCACTCCTAGAACTACTGTTACAGGTGAGTAACCTGTTTTTCTAAGATCATAGATATGTTGTTCATCCACACTTATTGGCAGACTCCTAGCAGTTCTCCAGGAAGAGGGAGGCAAGGCGCACACCCTCTACTTAGGGAACAGAGACTGAAGAACTGAGGCCCCAAAACTAGCATCCCGGAGTGTCTCGAGGTCGATGTGATAAAGGGTAATGAAGGTGTCTGCTGACTTCCAGGTAGCAGCCCGGCAGATTTCCTGGATAGGGATGTACCTGGAAACAGCCACCAATGCAGCAGTATGGCAGGCAGAATGAGCTCTCATCCCTCTGGGAGGCTCCTTGCCTGTCAACTCGTAGCACAGACCTATGCATGATGTCATCCACCTTGCAATGGTCCATTTTGCTGCAGGTCTGCCAGAAGCTACTTCAGCGTAGGTGACAAACAGCTGGCAAACCTCTCCCCGAATTCCCACCGTCCTCTCCTTATAGTAGGAGAGAGTACGTCTCAGTTCCAAGGTATGGAGCCTGTACTCAGCCTCCAAGGTGTAATTAGGAAAGTATACCGGCAGAGTTAACACCTGGTTAAGGTGAAACTCAGGCACCGGCTTCGTAAAGAATTTCAAGTTGGGGCATAGGACAACCTTGTCCCTGTGGAAGACCAGATAAGGGGAGTCCACCAAAAGCACCTGGAGCTCCGCTGTCCTTCTGGCAGACATGACAGCCACCAGGAAAGTCATCTTCCACGACAAGTGTGACAAGGCACACTTGTGCATTGGTTCGCATGGCTTGCCCATGAGCTTTGCCAGTACCAGCAGTAGATCCCACGGAGGTGAAGGTTCACGCACCGGAGGGCATATGTGATCCAGGCCTTTGAAAAAGCGCTCGACCACTGTCTCCTGCACCACCACTGGCTGACCAGCCCGCGCCTGGTAAGCAGAGATGGCTGCCAGGTGCACCCTAAGGGTTGATGACCGAAGACCCCCTTTGGAGAGGGACCAAAGGTAGTCGAGGATGCTAGCCACTGGACAGGACACAGGGTCCAGGCCCTTGCCCTAACACCAAATGGAAAACCTTTTTCATCTGAAGGCATAACATTTCCTGGTCAATTCCTTTCTGGATGCCTCCACCACAGTGAAGACATCTTCGGAAAGACCCAAAGCCTGGAACTCTAGCCGCTCAGGTACTAGGCTGTGAGGTGCAGGGACTGAAGGTCCGGATGGAAGACCTTCCCCTGATTGAGTGATACCAGGTCCAGGCGTGTGCAAAGCCGCTCCGGGTGCCTGCAGCTGAGGCTGAGGAGATCTGGATATCAGAACTGGCGCAGCCAATCTGGCGCTACTAGGATCACCTTCTCCTTGTCCCTCCTCACCCTGACGAGCACCTTGTGGATCAAGGGAAATGGAGGGAAGGCGTAGAGGAGGCCTGGGGTCCACGGCCTTGAGAAGGCATCCCCCTGCAGTGAGCCCTGCTGAGGGGGGTGGGCATGAGACAGCCTCAGCTTGGTGTTTTCCCTGGAGGCAAACAGGTCCACCATCGGCTTGCCCCAATGGAAGAACAGGCTGTAAGCTACCTCTGGATGGAGAGACCACTCGTAGGATGTCTGACCTAAGCGGCTGAGAGCATCCGCCAGGTGGTTTGAGGCTCCTGCCACATGGATGGCTAGGAGATCTGCCTCCAACCGGCTCACGAGGGTACAGATGTCGAGCGCCTCCTTGCGCAACAAACGGGAGTGCTTGCCGTTCTGTTTGTTGAGGTAGTACATGGTCGTGGTATTGTCCGTCTGGACTTGAACCACTTGACTGAGGAGCAAAAGCTGACAGTGCCAGTCTGACTGCTCTGAGCTCCAACAGGTTGATGTGGCATCGGGACTCCTCGGGGGTCCAGAGCCCGTGGACCCTTTTGTCGCACATGTGGCCTCCCCAGCCCATGAGAGAGGCATCGGTCATGAGGACAACCGTCGGCTCAGGGAAGACAAACGGGATCCCTTCCTGCAAGCGGTCTGGGGCGGTCCACCACTGCAGAGCATCCCATATCTTTTGGGTTACAGTGACCAGCTGGTCGAAATGACCGAGGCGCTGAGTCCACAGGGTGGCCAGCTCCCATTGAAGGGGGAACATGTGCAACCAGGCCCAAAGGACCACAAAGGTGCACGCCACCATGTAACCCAGAAGGCGTAGAAAGTCCTGGGCAGGGTGCAGGTGCCCAACTAGAAATGACTGGTCAAAGGAGGAAAGAGCCTCTGCCCTGTCCACCGGGAGCTGAGCTCTGGCTTGACAAGAGTCGAGCTCTGCCCCGATGAAGCCCATCACCTGAGACGGCACGAATTCTGACTTGGCCTTGTTGATCAGGAGGCCGAGTTGGAAGCAGGTCTGTAGGGCCAGGTCCCTGGACCTTTCCACCTCCTATTAGATGGATCCTGCTAGAAGCCAACTGTCGAGGTAAGGATAAATCCTGACACCCCACCCCCCAATGCCTGAAATGGGCTGCCACCACTGCAATGCATTTGGTGAAGACCCAAGAGGCTGATGACAGGCCGAACAGCGTGTCTTGGAACTCGTACAGGGTCTCTTTGACCTTGAAGTGGAGGAACCGCTGATGGGCGAACGGATTGGGACGTGAAAGAACACGTCCTGCAGATCCAGTGAACAGAACCACATGTTTTGCTCCAAGGATGGTATGATCTGGGACAGAGTGACTATCTGAAAGGTGTGTGACCTGAGATATTGATTCAGGTCATGCAGATCTAGAATGGTGCGCCAGCCCCCCCCTTGGGCACCAGGAAGTACCTGGAGACAAAGCCTGGGTCTGCTGGAGGATCCACCACCAGAGCTACTGCCTCAAGGAGGAGCTGAGCGATATTGTCTCTGAGAGCCGACTGGGTCTGAGCGGATACTCATTCCTCCCGGGGGGCATGCGCTTGGCTTGGAGGGTACTGCTTGAATTCCAGAGGCAGTCCCTGACCGACCACTTCCAGAACCGACCTGTCCTTGGTGATAATGGACCAGGTGGAGCCGGCCCCCAAGGGGAGGACCCAGAAATGGCGTGATGAGAGCGGGGTTGTCAGCCCCCACCCCATCACTGAGCAGGTTTGGAGGAGGAGGATCCAGGGCCTGAACCTCAGCCTCCTTTACAGGCCTGCTGGGGACCCTGCTTGGGCCGAGGGCGTCAAGCTTGAGCCTGCTGCTGTTGCTGGTGCTGCTGTCCGCTTTGAATTGAGGACTGCTGAGTCGCGGGGCAGAGTGCCGAAAGGGCTTTTTCTTTTTCCTCTGCTGGTTCTTGCCCGAAGAACTTTTAGCAGAGGTAGCATCCAAGGTGGCATTGGACTGCTCAATACGCTGGAGGTGACAGTCCACTCCCGGGCTGAACAAGTCGGTCCCAAGGAAGTCTGTTAATTTATGCTGGGTATCCGCCAGGAAGGAGGCGAGCCTCAGCCAAGCCCTGTGACGAGAGGCAACTGCAGCAGCCATCGAACGGGCATAAGAATCCCCAAGGTCCAGGGCCGTCTGGAGCTGCTATTGGCAACAGCTCGGCCCTGATCCCAGACCTGCTTGATCGTGATTTGCATGTCTGTGGGGAGGTGTGGGAGGACTTCGTCCAGCAACCCCAGAAGGACGTGAGAGAAGTGTGCCATGATGACGGCCGAACTTGCCTGACGAAGGCTCAAGAATGAAGCCACATAGACCTTCTTGGCTGAATGGTCCAAAAGAAAAAATGACTCACCTTAGTAATGTTGTTTCTTCTAATGGAGTCTTGCTATATTATGACAATTGCAGTTTGTCCCAGCCCTAGAACTGCTCCGGGTGAAAGAGTTAACTTCCATGCCAGGCATGGAATCCTGGCCTTGAGCTTCGGTTGTAAAAACTCTGTCTGGTGATATTCAAGCGAAACTGTCAGATCTTCTGAGCAAAAACTCACTAAGGTTCTGTGTGGAAGCTGTAAACCTACACTAGCCAACTGGCTACTAAAATATTAACACATTTTTCTGGTCCCAAAACCAACACTCAAGTCAGGGGACCCAGAAAATAAAATGAAATACAACACCCAAACACCCCAAAAAGGAGGGGTGAAAAACACCAGGTGGGCATCATTAGGTGCCAACACTGCACTGTCCACCCACATCCCAAGAGCAGAGGTTCTGAGAGGGGCAGGCAGGTGGGGAGGTCATATTATAGCAAGACTCCATTAGAAGAAACAACATTACTAAGGTGAGTAATTTTTTCTTCAAACAACATGAAGTCTTGCTATATTATGACAATTGCAGACTACACAGCAGTACCTCCATGGAGGAGGGACAGAACCTACTTAGGAAATAGGCTCTGAAGCACAGCTGTGCCAAACCGAGCATCCCTCCCTAGCCTGGATGTCCAGGGAGTAATGCTTGGTGAAAGTGTGTACTGTTTTCCAGGTAGCTGCTTGACATATCTCTAAGATAGGGATGTCCCTGGCTGCAGCTAGGGACACAGCTGTACCTCTAGTAGAGTGAGCCCTCAGGCCTGAAGGGGGAACCTTACCCAGTTTTTGATAGCAAAATTGGATACAAGAGACAATCCACCTGGCAATGGATCTTTTAGTAGCAGGTTTCCCTTTCCCAACCTCACCATAAGTGACGAACAGTTGGAGGGAGTCAAACTTGTGACCCTTGGTACGCTCTCTGTAGTAACTAAGGGCTCTCTTTACATCTAAACTGTGCAACCTCCTCTCGCCAGAGGAGGAATGGTCAGTGAAGTACACTGGAAGAGATACAGATTGATTAAGGTGGAAATCTGAAACCACCTTAGGCAAGAACTTCCTGTTAGTCCTGAGGACTACCTTATCTCTGTGAAAGGAGATAAAATCAGGCTCCACAGACAAAGCTTGTAATTCACTTATGCACCTGGCAGAAGTGATGGCTACTAGAAACACAGTTTTCCAAGTCAAGTACTTAAGCTCTGCTGAAGACAAAGGTTCAAAGGGGGGTTGCATCAGCTGAGCAATGCAAACATTAAGATCCAAGGCAGGAGCAGGGTCCCTGAATGGAGGGTTGGTGTGAAGCAATCCCTTGAAAAACTTGGAGAATACAGGGTGAGCAGAAAGAGAAGAGGTCTTTCCTGCTGAAATAAAAGCAGAGACAGCTGCCAAATGGACTTTCAGGGTAGCTGGCCTCAGCCCCAAAGTATTTAGGTGGACCATATAGTCCAAGACTGTGGGCAAATCAGCAGATTCTGGGGAAATATGCTTCCCAGAGCACCATATGGAAAACCTTTTCCATATAGAATTATAAGTAGCCCTGGTGGAAGGCTGCCTAGAAGCTTTCAGGATTTCGAGTACACCTTGAGAAAGGTGTAGGTCAGCAAACTCTAGCTCCTCAAGAGCCAGGCCTTGAGGTTGAGGGATTTGAGATTCGGATACCAAACTCTCCCCTGGGCACAGGTTAACAGATTGTGATTCCTGGGGAGACACAGGGGAAGATGGACTGCTAAGGACAGAAGGAGAGGATACCAGGGCTGTCTGGCCCAATCTGGAGCAATCAGAATCATCTTGCAAGGTTGAGATCTGATTTTGACTAGCACCTTGAACAAGAGAGGAAGGGGGAAGGCATAGAGGAACTTCCCTTCCCAATCGAGAAGGAAGGCATCCAGAGGGACTGAGCCCAACACTGGGGCCTGCAACAAAAAGCAGAAGTTGGTGGTTGTCTGGGGCTGCAAAAGATCTATCTGAGGGTGCCCACCTGGCAAATACTAACCCTAGTACTAGGGAGCCAGTGACCATTCATGATGCCCTGGGAAATCTTACTGAGAGCATCTGCCAGGACATTGTCCTTGCCTGGGAGGTGAACTGCTATGAGGGAGGTGTTCGGGGAATAAGCCAGAGACCACAACTTCATTGCCTCGGTGCACAAGGCCGAGGACGAGTGCCCATTGCGTTGATGTACCACATTGTAGTGGTGTTGTCTGTTCTGACCTGTACCACTTTGTTCTGAACAGATGCAGAAAAAACCTGAAGTGCTAGAAAAACAGCTTTGAGTTCCAACAGACTGATGTGGAACAGAGATTCCTGAGGGGACCACAATCCCTGGGTGGTGAGGTCGCCCATGTGAGCTCCCCATCCCAAGAGGGACACATCTGTAGTAAGGGTCAAGGAGTGAGATTGAGGGATGAAAGGAACCCCCTGTCTCAGATTGCTCTGGTTCTGCCACCACTGCAGGGCCTGGACCAGGGTTCGAGTTACTGGGATCAATTGGGTTAGGGGATCTCTCCTTTGAGACCAGAAGGCTCTCAAATGGAACTGAATGTCCCTCATCTGAAATCTGGCTCCTTGCACTACAGCTGTGGAAGCAGCCATGTGCCCTAGTTGCTGAAGAAAGTGCCTTGCTGGTCGAGAGACCTGCAGAGTGAAGGAGGAGGCCAGAGCCACTAGGGTCTACCCTTTCTAGAGGAAGGAAAGCTCTGGCCTGCTTTGTGTCCAGTTCTGCGCCAATGAAGGTGAGTAGCTGAACAGGCTCTAGAACTGACTTTGAGAGATTGAGAAGAAAACCTAGAGATGTAAGCAGCTGCTGGGTAACCTGAAGGTGTGATTTGACTTGGTCTGAAGACTGACCCACTATGAGCCAGTCGTCCAGGTAAGGAAAGATGGCAATCTTTTGCCTTCTTAAGTGAGCAACTGCTATTGCCAGGCATTTTGTGAATACCCTTGGGGCAGAGGTAAGTCCGAAGGGCATTGCTCTGAACTGGTAATGGCCTGGGGGCAGTTCGAATCTGAGGTACTTTGGGTGGGAGCTTCTGATGAGAACATGGAAGTAGGCATCCTTGAGGTCCAGGGACGCTAGCCAGTCCCCTGGCCTTAGGGAGGGTAAAATAATTCCCAGAGTCACCATTTTGAATTTTGGTTTTAAAAGGTGCTTGTTTAGATATCTTAGATCCAGGATGGGCCGCCATTCTCCTGTCTTTTTTGGCGTAAGGAAGTACCTGGAGTATAGTCTTTGCCCTGGTGTAGAGGAGGAACCCTTTCCACAGCTCTGAGAGCCAGGAGGGTTGAGACTTCTGATTCCAAAGCGAGAGCCTCTAATGGATTTGCAGGTGGAAAAGATCTGGCTCTCATCTTCGGAAATTTTTTGAAGCTGAGAACCAGTCCCTGGCTTACTACTTCCAGGACCCACTTGTCTGATGTTAAAGACTCCCAGTCCTGGACGAAGTAAGCTAGCCTGCCCCCTACAGGTAATGGAGAAATCGGCCCTGGGCATCCCATCAGGGTGCCTGCTTGGCAGGGGCTTTAGGGTGAGGGGTGGGAGCAGGCCTGCTCATACCCCGTCTGCCTCTCCCTGTGAAGAACCCCCTCTGGGTATAAGATGAAGAGGAGGCCTGGGCTTGGTAAAAAGGCCTCTGAAAAGGCCTGCCCCTGCCCCTGGAAGGCTGCCTCTGAGGAGTGGCTTGCCTCTCCTTGGCCTGTTCACTGCCTATAAAGTGGTCCTATACTCATCCATTTTCTTCATGTAATTCTATGTCTGCTCCCAAACAGAGAATTACCCACAAAGAAAAATCCATGGCCTTAGCCTGGGTATCCTGTGACAGGCTAGTACACCTGAGCCAAGCCATTCTCACTAAAAGCCACAGATGTAGCCATGACTCTTGAAGACACATCATTAGAGTCCACTGCAGCATGGAGTTGCACCTTGGATGCCTCAATACCATCAGCAGCCACCTGTTCCAGCTCCTTGGCAAGCTGGCCAGGGACCTGTTTCGCTAAAGCCATAACAGTATCCCATCTGGATTTCTGGTATCTTGCAACATAGGCCATATAATTTGCCTGTCTGAGTCCCGAGGATGCTGCCATGTATTGTTTCTTTGCCATGGCATCAATCCTCCTGGAGTCCTTATCAGGAGGGTGTGAAGCCAAAGGAATATTTGCCTTATCACAGGCTGCAGCCTGCACTGCTCCAACATGGCTGCATTGTTGTGAAAGGAACTCCGTATCAGGGCCTGACAATGTGTACCTCCTGTCCATCTTTTTATCCACAGGAGGTAAAGAATTAGGAGCTTTTAAAATTTTTATTGTCTGTTTCCTAAAGGATTTATGTAAAGGAATAGACAATCTCCTGGACTCTGGGATATCCATCATTTCCACAGAGTCAGGCTCCTCCTGTTCATCCACAGCTTCTTCCAAAGGGAGCTGGAGGGTTTCAGCAACTTTTTTATAAAACAGAAAATGAGAAGGAGACTCAGAAAGCCTAGGGGGAGACACTCCTGAAGGTCTGTCTGGGGAGATGTCCGCTTCAATGGGCACATCAAGACTTTCAAAATCACATTCATACTCTTCATAATCCTCCTCCCCCTCCTCCGATTCATAAAATTCCTCTATATCATATTCTTGAACCGGTGGAACCGACCGTTTACCTGATAGTGGCGGTTCGGATGGGACCGGGGAAAGCGACTGGACAATTTGGATCGCTTTGGCTATCTCTGCAGCGGTTGGAGAAGGAAATTTTGGCTCCACACCTGCTGATTTTTTAGTCCTCTTTGCTGAAACTGGCTCCTCCGAGTCAGCTCTTCGTTGGCCCAAGGAAGTCTTGCCCTGGTCAGAGGGCACTCCCTCCGGTTCGGTTGGCACCGAACCGGGCTGGCCATCTAGGTCAGCGGACTTTTTGGCCTCTGGTTCCCTGAGTCTACCAACTCTCTTATCCAGGGTAGCTGCAGGGAAATTCTTGCAAATCTGGCAGTCTACATTGAGGTGGTCAAACCCCAGACAATAAACACATGTGGTGTGTGGGTCAGCCTTGGCAAAGGCTTCCCTACAGACACCACAGTGCTGAAACCCAGTGGGCCCGGTTTATCTTTTGGGTTTCTCAGACATAATGCCAGCCTATCCAAAAACTTGCCCTTTTCCGGCAAATCGCCAGGCAAGACACCCTTATCGGTTCCCAACCGTGTCACGGGTCGTGGAAAAAACCGTAATGAAATCCGTTTTTTTTAGAACTGATAAGAACCAGGAACTGCACTCTAAATGTAATTTAACAAGTTTTAACAACAACATGATCGGTTCAAACCGAACCGATAACAATGTTTGCAAGTTCCACACAGAGAAAGAAAACCTATCTATTACTTACGATACCACAGACAGAGCTTGAACTGACCGGTTTGCGATTAAAACAAATATAATTGCGGTTTAAAATAAACCGAGAATAACACTTTTTAACCGAGAAATGAACTGCGCAGAAGGAGAAATCTCCGGAGCGACTGTTCAGTGAGGCGGAGTAAAGAATCTGACAGTTTCGGTTTGAATATCACCAGACAGAGTTTTTACAACCAAGCTCGCGCTCAGGATTCCATGCCTGGCATGGAAGTTAACTCTTTCACCTCCGGAACAGTTCTAGGGCTGGGACAAACTGCAATTGTCATAATATATCAAGACTTCATGTTGTTTGAAGCTTGGATTCTTTATCAGGAGGTCAGTCAGTGTCGGCAGAACTGCCAGTACGCCTGAACACAGAGGCGGTCACCAGGCCCTCGGCCAAAGGGTGCTCTGTGAACCCTGCTAGGGACCCCATGGGCACCGCGTATTTGCATGACATGCGGGCAGATGGAGCTGGACAAAAGGCAGGACGTTGCCAAAGTTCTAGGGCCGACCCAACAATGGCCTCGGCCACAGGAAAGGCCTCCGTCGGTGTATCCCCTCTCTTAAGGATATCCGTAAGAGGGTACTCTGCCTTTTTCTGAATTGGCTCCAGGTGCATCCCTGCAGACTCAGAGATGAGGCAGTGGATCCCTTGAAAGGATGAGGGACCTTCCTCCGTCTCTAGGCCATCGGTCGATTCATCATCCCACGGATGTGAATGTAGACTGGTGATGTACGAATCCGAGGAATCGGATATGACCTACTATGTCACTTTGACTCGCTGGAGGTGGTCTGGGGTGACCGTGACCGATAAATGCCGGGGAGTCCGTGTCTGGTCTATTCTTGGAAGGAACCCCTCCCACAGGCTACTTGGGCGGTGGTTCCACCACAATAGTTGGAGAGACTGTTTTGGGCCAAACAGGGGGTCTTGCCAGCTCCGTGGGCTGGGAAACCAATTTGGTTGACTCCGAAGGAGTCGGCTTCGGCCTGGGAGGCGAAAGCCAAGTAATGACCAGGGTGGAAGCCATGGTAGGCTTATGCCCAGACAGAATTAGCCTGCTGCCACATGAGGTCCCCGTAGCGCCGGAGTTTACGCCAGAGCCTCTCCTCATCCAAGGAGCACGAGGACAACCGATGGCGTCACCTCTTCTTAGAATGCTTATGGCTCTTCCTCAGCCTATCAGTCGAGGGGGCCCTAGACCTCAAGCAAGATCAGGCAGGCCAATTCAGTCGGTCAGGAGATACCGGCAAGGTAGGTGACTTCCCGGTGTCCGGGACCGATTCCTCAATAGGGACTCCAGCAGGCTGGGTCTTCTCATTGGGGAAAACAAGGACCAGGGTCCTCTCTAAAGAGTCGTCGACCAGAGTCGACGACAAAGGGTCAAAAGGGTCGAGGACGATTTCCACGTTGTCGACCAAACCCTAGGTCGGCTGGCTGGATGGCAAATACAAAAAGCCTACGGCCGAGGAAGCGATCTTGACCGAAACTGAGACTCCATGCTCCTGGGACTGAGACCTCTCCTGATCCCAGGACCATCTTCGTCGAGACAAAGACACACTCGGATCCTTCTCCCACTTACGGGATTGAGAGGAGTCTGAGCCCACTGGCCCCTCTCCCTTAGTAGGGAAGAGACTGGCACAGCTCCCTGAAGGAACCCAAGAAGGTGGAGCCCAGGTTCAGCGGAACGAAAAAGCTCCGAGAAGACTCCGCATGGCCAGCGGCTTCCTGCTCCTCAAACACTTGCATAGATTCCAACTACTACGGCAGATCCAGAGCTGTGAAACGCCCACCAGACCTCCTTGGATTTCAACAGGGGGTTCCTCTTCTCTGGCCGCCCCAGTTTCAGGCGTGTGAAATGGTTGTCGAGGATGTTGGGATGAAAAGCCAAACAGATACTGCACAGTGAGGTGTCATAGCCAACACCGAGGCAGTACACGTACGCAGTGTGGGGATCGGTACGTGACATCTTCTGGCTGCACAGACACCAATGAAATCCGGGGGAAGATCTGTCTTCCATGATCGAAGCTGCAGACTTGCGATCGTGTCGCCTAATAAAATTTTGGCAAAACCAAAGGTTTGAGACCCAGGGCCTACGAAATGTGACAGCAAGGAGGCAACCTGAATCTTCCAGCAGAAAGGAAGATCTGGCATCATGGGGCGGAGCTGAGGTATATACCACCCAGGTGGGTGGGAGGAGCCAGCTTGAAGACTTCCACTGATCTTAAAGGGGAAAGGGACATGCCAATAAGTGTGGATGAACAACATATTCACAATCCTAGGACCAGCTGGTCACAGTGGCCTTTGCGCTGAGACAATTAGCTGGCCAGCTCCCACTGCAGGAACCGCATATGCCAATGTGCCCATCGGACCACAATGGTGTAGGCTGCCATGTAACCCAGAAGGTGCAGGAAGTCCTGGGCAGGGCGCAAGTGTCCAACCAGAAATGATCAGGCAAAGGAGAAGAGAACCTCCACCCTGTCCGTCGGAAGCCAGGCTCTGGCTTGGCAAGAGTCAAGCTCCGTCCCGATGAAGCTGATCACCTGCGAAGGCATGAGTTCCGAGTTGGCCTCATTGACCAGGAGGCCAAGGTCGATGCAGTTGTGGAGGGCCAGGTCCCTGGAGTGCTCCACCTCCCGCCTGGAGGGACCTGCTATCAGTCATATATATCGAGAGTGACCAGCTGCGTCAATCCTGACTGAGGATGAGGCATACGACCTGGAAACTTCAGGGGGGCACAATATCTCTGGCTCAGATCCCTAGGGGTTGGGACTCTGAAAAAGGGTCTTTGCCAGAAACGCAACGATGCCTCCTGAAAAGGAGCAGGCCAGGCAGGCACCACAAGGGGTCAGCACTGAAATTGCCTAGGAAGGCACACGTCGAGTGCTCCAGATTGTGCTGCGTGGGTGGGGGTGACATGCAGATCCTCCATCATCCTCACGAGGAAACGCTGATACTCCGCGAGATCAGCAGCAGTAGAGATGTGGACAGAGGGCTCCTCTCCCCCTGAAAAGGGGGATGAAGAAGCGGAGGACCTTGGAGATCCAGGGGTTGGCTGCTCAGGGTGATGGTAAAACACCTGTCTGTCCACGGACCTGACATACAAAGGGGAAGTGAGCAGCCACACGTCTGAATTGTTCCCAGGAGAGAGGTCCCCTAGGACCAAGAATGCCTGGAAGTGCAGGAGAAGGTGACAGAGGAGTGGGGACAAGGCCAATGGCAGAAGGCGACAGTCCTCTGTCTGGGCAAGAGAACATACCAGGGTCCCCAAGGGTAGAAGGGACCTCGGGAAACCCTACAGCCGATAGCTGATCAACCATTCCACAGCTGCCTAGGCTGTGCCCTGAAGATTTCCCCCTGTGAGGTGACCGGGACCGTGGAACTTCAAAAGGACGGTCCCTACCCTCCAAAGACCAAGGCCCTCTCAAGGAGATCGAGAGAGAAGGACGAGGGTCCGCGCTACGACTCCTTCCCGAACCCAGGTGGGTCCTGGAAAAGGGTTGCCGCATCAAACCCCGACCCCTTGACCCCTCTGAGTCTGAAAGAACCCTCTTCCTCGCACAGACCTGCCTAGGTAGCTGACAACCCTGGTCAGTCCCCGAAGGGACCACCCAGGGAGCAGCACCCTCCCCTCCTGTGGGAGCTCTGATCGGCCCTAAAGTTGGGTGATCTAGGCACACCACCTGAGGGGGTACCAAAGAAAACCCTCTGAGCCCAGGCTGCAGAGCAATAGTGGCCTGCATCATTGCCTGCTGGTCAGCACCCCTGGCCCTGGACACGGGAGTAACTGCCCCCCCGAGGGGTCTGGCTCCGGGTCAGTCGAGGAAACTACCAGGGTGTCCACATGGGCCGCCAACTCCAAAGAGTCAGACACCTGTCCAAATCAGACTCCGAGGAGGTAGAGACTGAAGTCCGATGCCAGATAGCAGATGCCCGCTGCCATCCCGACCGAAGGGGGTAACAGTCCGGAGGCCTGCACCAGAGCCGGTGCCGAAGTCTCCAACTACACCGTGAACAGCACCTGAAGAAGACACGGCACCGAGGGCGGTAGAAGAAGTGGAGTCAATGTCTGTGACAGCGCCATCCTGACCCATGGCGCAGTGAGCGGCATCAAAGTCAGGGACAGCACCAACAGCTCTCTCGGTGCCACTTGTGGTGCCAAGGATGACACCCCCCATGGCGCTGTGTCCTCGCTCAGCGCCACAAGCGTCACCAGAGCTAGACACAGCACCGTTCTTAACCTTGGCGCGAGAAGCGGTTGAAGACGGCGCCATAGAACCTCCAACGACACCGTTCAACACCATCGGTGCCACGTATGGCGTCCACAGCGGAGACGGCACTGAGCGACGGACTGGCGCTGACCACGGCGCCATCAGGGCCCACAGCACCACGAATGGCGCCGAGGCCCAAGACGGCACAGACAGACGGTGTCGAGGATGGTGCTGACCCAGGCTTCCTAGATTGAGGAAATGATACCAGGGGGGAGCCTTCGCCCCCAAAGGGGCAACTGCCAGTGTGGTGCCTCACGCCCACCCCCTGGCGGGGATGGACTGGGCCTCCTGCATCGCGGAAGGGGCTTCTGCAATGGCAAGGCTACTAGGAGCAGAAGCCCCCTGCTCCACGGTTTGTAAAGAACCGGGAGGGGACCCAGAGGAAAGGCCGAGAGCTTGGCCCAACGAGTGCGCACCTGTCCCCTGAAAGTTGTCGGAGCTCGTACAACTTTCCACGCGCATTGCTCAATGACACGATGGTACTTGGAGAAGAAGGTGTCACACGAATCCGTGTTGTGAAGTGGGCCAAGACACACAAGGCAACGGTCACACTGGTCGGTGACTGAGTACTTGCGGCTGCACGGGCACCATCGCATAGGGGGCCGCCCCGTCTTCAATGATTTTTTTGCCCCCCCGACCATGACATGATCTACGGCAATACAAGCTAAACAAAAGACTCAATGTCACTGACAAAATAAAGAAAGGAACAGTCTTACCACAGCGGCATTGAGTGGTGGCGAAAATGGAGCCGGCTGGATAAACACACTGCATAGAGAGCCTTTCGGCGTCGATACAGCAGAAAACTAGGCCTCTTGCAGAGTAGCTCCTCACGAGGTGCGACCTCTACGGCGGGAGATGAACTGGTGGGAGGGCGGAGTCGACGACACCTAACGGCCAACCCGCGAGCGCCACGCAGTGCGTCGACTCCGCCCATCAAAAAAAAAAAATCTCCCGCAGGGTCGTGACCTCCAGCCAGAACTCACAGGCGATGAATGGTGAAGATTGACACAGATAAGATCTTAGGATTTGTATGCAGATAGACTCTGTCTTTGTGAAAAATCAAATAAGAAGGCTCACACATTACAGCCTGAAGCTCAGGAATCCTTCGAACAGAAGTGACTGCAACTGAAAAATGTCTTCCATGACAGGAAATATAAGCCACAACTTGTGGCCCGGCTCAAAAGAATCCAATGTCAGTTTCTCAAGCACAACATGCAAGTCCCACGGCAGGACTGGATTACGCATAGGAGGTTTCATAAGGAAAATACCTCTCAGAAACGCATGGGACACCTCTAACTGGGCAACCGTATGACCATCAATAGAGGCATGGAAAGCTGTTATAACAGCCAAATGCACCTTAAAGGAGAACTGCGCTGAACCTGAAGGTAATTTTTTCCAGCTGAAGCATTTTATTTTTATTTTTTTTAGAAACTGGTTCAAATTCTGTTATTGTTCCATCTATACTTGCCTATTAATGACCTTGGTGGTTGTTTCTGATTGACAGTCTGGTGCTGAGTGCCATTTTAGAATTTTATGATGTAGTTTATGTCCCTCTCCAACCACAGAGGTCTATAGCAGAATATGAATGCATTGTTCAAACAATGGAAGAGCTGAGCAAGGGACATAAACTGCATCATACAGTTCTAAATGGCACTTACTATTTGTGTGTAAATCAGAAACACCCAATAGGATAACTAAAAAGCCTGTAGAAATGCAACAATGACAAAATTTGAACTAGTTCTTAAAAAAACAACTTCCACAGAGAAAAATGACTTGCAGGTTCAATGCAGTTCTCCTTTAAGTGAAGAGTACTGTAGGCCAGAGTCTGACAAGGACAGCAAGTATTCCAACACAACATTTACAGGACATGTAAATGGGTCCAGATTCCCGGAAGCAGCCCACAAAGTGAACCACTTCCATTTCAAGGAATAAATATGTCTGGTAAAAGGCTTTCTAGCCATGATCGATACATCAGTAACCTTAGGGGCTACCCCGAAAATGTGCAATAGCTATGTCTTGAGGAGCCATGCATTCAAATGTAGGGACTTCAGGTATAACTGGACCAGGAACTCCTTGTCCTGTCAAGAGACCCTGACACAGAGGTAGATGGACAGGAGGCTCCACTGCTATCTGTTGCAGAAGTGGAAACCATATGTGGTAAGGCCATCATGGAGCAATGAGGATGAGAGCAGCACTCCCCATCTGCAACTTGAGCAGAACCCTCTGAATTAGGGGAACTGAGGGAAATGTGTATTAGAGTTTCCCTTTCCAAACGAGGGAAAACACATCTCACCAAAACACTCCAGGTCCTGGAGCAAGCAGATATGCAGCACTTATGCACTGTGTCGGGATGCAAAAAGGTTCAATTCTGGATGACCCCATCTTGAGAAGAGGTAATTTACCACAGAGGTCAGCAGTTTCCATCCGGGAATCCTGGACTGCGACCTGCTTAGCCTTTCTGCCAAGATGTTTTGGAAACCTGGGCGATGCATGGCTGATAGTTGTAGGCCATGGGACAGAGGCCAGTACCATACTCTCGCTGCTTCCCTGCATAGGGGACAGAAGTCAATGCTCCCTTGTTTGTTGATGCAATGCATCATGCTGGCGTTGTCTGTCTGGATTAACAGAGGACTGGGTCAAAGATGCTCCTGAAATGCCTGGGGGCTGTACAGGACATCCCTTACCAACTGGTCCCACTGGACCTTAAGTATGCACTGACGGAGTCTCATATGGAGATGTGCCAGTGGCGCAGTCACTACAGCCCCAGCTATCACACCCAGGAAATGTAACACTGTCCTCACAGAGACACAGTGATTCCTGTATACCAACTGTGCATGGGTAGTCAGACTGTCTGCTCTGTCCTGTGGCAGGAAAGCACATCCCTTCTCTGCGCCCAAGACCGCCCCTATATACTGCAGTCTTTTCAGTGAGTCAAGACGGACTTTGGCGCATTCAGTGTGTGACCCCCAAGTCTTCAAACTGCCTTGTCTCTTTTTTGTTGGTTCCCCCTATCCTCGGACCCGCTCTGCCCACCGCCCCCATGCCCAGGCTTGTCCCCACTTGGGCAGGGCTGCCAGGGGGGCTCCCCCTCCTAACGGACACTGTTGGCAAGCCCCGGCTTACCATCAGTGTCGGGGCTCAGAATGGGACTCCCAAAGGCCCTCCGAGGCAGTGGATGGCAAGGTACAACGAGTTGTCATGCCGGAGGGATGTTTTAATTTTTTTCATGCTTGCACCCTGGGGGTGGGGATGTGCTATGACGTCCAGCGTCTCCCCCCCCCCAACCTGATGGCACTGGTCACGGTGGTGCCCCCAGCCTCCGCCAGAGGTCCATAAAACACCGGACACTCTTCCCCTCCCTATCTCGTAGAAGGAGAGCAGTCCCCAGGATGCTCGATCCTTCTCCCCTGTCCGGTCCTCAGATTCCTGGGTTCGTTCTTGAACCCGGGTCATTAGCATCGCAAGCAGAAATACAACCGCTGCGCTGGCAGGCTGGCTGAACAACTGCCATGTCTAAGACAGGGTATGTAGCAGAGCTTCCCTGGAGCTGACCTTCAGAAGCCAGTCATCCAGACAGGGGAATACATGCAGGCCTTCCCTGCAAAGGGCTCCTGCCACTACTGCCAAGCATGTGGTGGAGACCTGTGGTGCAGAAAACAAGACGAAGGGCAATACTCTAAACTGGCAGTGTTCTCCCAAAGCAGAGGTATTGTCTGTGGAATATCCTGATCTTGACATGAAGGTATGCATCCTTCAAGTTCAGAGAACAAACCCAGCACAGTTTGCAGAAGGGGAATCCCAGCTTGCAGGCATACCCTTTGAAAACGTTTGTATTCGATGCAGATGTAGGGATCCCTGAGATCCACAAAGGACACAGATCATCTGTCCATTTTGAGACCAGGAAGTATCTACCGGCTACCTCTGGCAGCAGACTGACAAAAGAAGCCCTTCCCACTGTCTCTAGCATGAGTGGGATACAGGGACTTTACAGACCTTAGAGTCACTTCTGAGGTCTGAAGGCCCTGTACAGTCTCTTCAACAAGCCGAACAGTTTTGTCCCCTGAAAAGGGCATTCAAAATTGATTGCTGTACATCATTGGCACAGCTGGCAACTCTGAGCCAAAGGTATCTCCTCATGCAAATGCCTGAAGCAACAGCTCTAGAAGAAGCATCAGAAACATTACAAGCTGAACGGAGCAAACTTTTGCCAACCTCAGCACCAGATAATAATGTTTTAAGGTACTAATTTTTGGCAGAGCCATCACGCGAAGCCTGAGCTGCAGAACAAGCAGCTTTTCACAGGCTGTTCTTATATTTGACCATGTGGGCCTGGTAGTTTGCAATCCTAAGGACCAGTGAGGCAGAGACATAAATACACTTGCCCATCACATCCAGCCTCTTGGATTCTTTATCAGGATGCAAAGTACTCATGTGTTTAAGTGCGTTACACCTATCAAAAGTAGACATGATGACAACAACGTCAGTTTCTGGCTGGTTAGTATAATAAGGCTTAGCATATGGTGCAGGACACTGCTTATCAGTCTTTTCTTAAGCAGCAGGCAGTGAGTTTAGTTTTTATCAAGCAACAAAGGTGGCATCTTCTAATGCAGGGCATATAGGTGGAATTATTGGAGGGCCTACATCTCAAAAAATTCCATTAAATTTATTTTTGTGGAATCTTCCTCTTCCACAGCAAAGTCCATGGCAGACTGGATTTACTGCATCATGGCATGAAAAGTTGGATCAAGAGGAGATCTCGAGGTATATACCACTGAGTCCTCACTGCACGATGACAGCGTAGAACTAGAGCGAAGTGGCAAATTTTGTTCTCCCTCATATTCCTCCTCTACATCCTCCTCTAAAACCACAAGGTCAGGACTATATTCTACTTCATCACTGATGTCTCTATTGATGACAGGAGCCATAGAATGCACCGGTGACACTGGTGGAGGCTGAGAGGGAAGGAGGAATCTGCGGCATGCCAGTAGAAGCTGTTGATGAGGGCCGAGTACTATTTATTTATTTATTATTTATTTATTTAGTTGTTTAACCAGGTATAGCACACTAAGCTGAAAGCTTTTTTACAGGAGCGACCTGGGAGCACAAGGAGGTTAAGTGACTAAGAGTGGAGTAACTGCTTATATTGGTAATCCAGACAGAATGTGTCTGATCATTTCTGAGAATGATGCCAGCACAGCCTGAAAGTTGATAGCGCCCTGTAAAGAGACCAAGACTACTTGTGGAGACAGGCCTTGGTCCGACAATGATGGTGTCCTACTGTCTATAGTAGCTATGGCAGCGCCTAAGCAAAGTCCCAACCCTGGTGTCTGATTGACGGTCGAGGGGACTGTTGTTAATGTCGCCGGAGATGGCAATGACACGGTAGATTTACCTTGTCTCAAAGTGACCAGGATCTTGCCAGCAAAGCAGATCTTTTTTTTTCCTCTTATGTTTGTGCTTGTGGCCAGACGACTGTTCCCTGACCCAGACCTTGGACTTCGGTGGCCACTTCTCGGCCAGTGGTGAAGGAGACAGACTTTGGGCCTTGTTCCTTCTCCATGGCTTTCAACATTTTGAGGACGACATTTTCTAGAATTTTTTTTCGGCATCGCCTTGTAGCCTGGTTGAAGTTCTGCCAGATCTCATAAGTCCTCACATTGTAAGACGGGCAAAGACAGCACACACAGACCACATGTGTGTCTTCCTTGTGGATTTTACCTCCACGCTTACAATACTGAAATAAAGGCTCTTTTTCGATTTTGGCGGTATGCAAAGGCAACAAAAAAAAAACACTTCAGTAAAGTAAAAAAATACACAGCTAGGTTGACGGCATTTCCTTCAGCAGGTGTGATGAGGATGATCGACAGTGGGAAAAGAACTAAGGAGTGTTGGGGCCACCCACTCTTATATAGATGCAGACGTGGCACATCATCGTGGGCGGCCCCCCACTAAATACAGGTTACTCACCTGTAACAGGAGTTATAGGAATTGTATATGTTGTTCATCCACACTTATTGGCAGGTTCCTTGCTGCTTTAAATCTTGCCGGAAGGTCTTCAAGCTGGCTCCTCCCACCCACCCAGGTGGTAAAACTCTCGGCTCCGCCCCATGACGCCAGATCTGGCCCGCTGGAAGCTCAGGTTGTGCGTTGAAGCCGGGAAGGTCGGGTGGGTCGTGTGGATGAACAACATATACCATTCCTAGAACTCCTGTTACAGGTGAGGAACCTGTATTTCTAGGAACATGGATATGTTGTTCATCCACACTGTCTGGCAGACTCCTAGCAGTTCTCCGGGAGGAGGGAGGCAAGGCGCACACCCCCTACTTAGGGAATAAAGACTGGAGAACCGAGGCCCCAAAACCAGCATCCCGGCGTGACTCAAGGTCGATGTGGTAATGGGTAATGAAGGTGTGTGCTGACTTCCAGGTAGCAGCCCTGCAGACTTCCTGGATAGGGACGTCACTGGAAGCAGCCACCGATGCAGCAGTAGGCGCGGGTAGAATGAGCTCTTATCCTCTGGGAGGCTCCATGCCTGCCAACTTGTAGCAGAGATCTATGCAGGAGGTGACCCACCTGCTTATCGTCCGCTTGGCTGCAGGTCTGCCACGTGCGGCTTCAACGTGGGTGACAAACAGATGGCGAACCTCTCCCGAATTTCAGCGTGCGCTTCTTATAAAGCGGCCTCTTCTAGGGTCCAAAGTATGAGCCTGTATTCGGCCTCCGAGTGTGATTGGGTAGGACACCGGCAGAGTCAACACCTGGTTAAGGTGAAACTCTGACACCACCTTGGAAGGAATTTGGTGGGCAGGACAACCTGTCCCTATGGAAGACAACAAGGAGACCTCGATGCAGAGCGCCTGGAGTTCTCCCATCCTTCTGGCTGACGGATAGCCACCAAGAAGGCGGTCTTCCACGACAGGTGAGAGAGTTCACACCTGTGCATTGGTTCGAATGGCTTGCCCATGAGCTTTACCTCAATACCAGCAGTAAATCACGGAGGTAGGTTCTCGCACTGGAGGAAATGTGATCAAGGCCTTTGAAAAGCATGAGCCACCTTCCTCCCTCATACCGACTGCTCCCCGGCCCACGCCAGTAAGCAGAGATGGCTGCCAGGTGCACCCTTAGGGTCGTCGACCTAAGCCCTTGACTAGAAAGGGACCATAAATAGTCCAAGATGCTTGCCAAAGGACAGGAGGAAGGGTCCAAGCCCTTGCCCTGACACCAAACGGAAAATCTCTTCCATTTGAAGGCATAGCATTTCCTGGTCGACTCCTTACGGGACGCCTCAACAACATTGAGGACCTCGTCGGAAAGACCCAAGGCCTGGAACTCTAGCCGCTCAGGAACCAGGCTGTCAGGTGCAGGGGATTGAAGGTCCGGATGGAACACCTTCCCTGATTGACTGAGAGCAGGTCCAGGGCGAGCTGGAAGCTGCCTCGGAAGCCTGGAACTGAGGCTGAGGAGATCTGGTACCAGAAATCAAGGGCCAGTCTGGGGCTATCAGAATCACCTGGCCTTGTCCTCCTTGCTTTAGAAGCACCTTGTGAATCAAGGAAATGGGGAAAGGCGTAGAAGCAGGAGGGTCCACAGCCTCGAGAAGCATCCCCTGCAGCGAGCCCTGCGCACAGGGGTGGGCATGAAACAACCTCAGCTTCGCGTTCTCCTTGGAGGCAAACAGGTCCACCTGAGAGTGTACCCCAGTGGGAAGACAGATCTTGTACTACCTCCGGCAGGAGAGAGACTCGTGAGATGCAGCCCCTATCCGGCTCAGGGCATCGGCCAGGGTGTTGGAGGCTCCTGCCACATGAATAGCTAGGAGATCCGCCTCCAGGCTGCGCACGAGTGACCAAATGCGGAGAGCTTCCTGCATAGAAGCATGGAGCGTGTCCCGCCCTGGCGGTTTAGGTAGTACATGGTCGTGGTATTGTCCATCTGGACTCGCACCACTTGACCCCGGAGAAATGGAGCAAAGGCGGTGAGAGCTAGGCGGACCGCTCGGAGCTCCAGCAGGTTGATGTGGCATCGGGACTCCCGCGGGACCAGAGGCCGTGCCCGGTGTTCCCCAGATGGGCACCCCAACCCATCAGAGAGGCATCGGTCGAAGAGAGACCGTCGGCTCGGGCGGACAAGCGGATGCCCTCCTGCAGATGAGATGGAACGGTCCACCACCGGAGAGCGTTCCACATCTCCTGGGTCACCATCACTAGCTGGTCCAATGGATCGCAGCGTTGTGACCACTGGCTGGCCAGTCCCCACTGAAGGGGGCGCATGTGCCAGCGTGCCCAACGGACCACGCTGGTACAGGCCG
This sequence comes from Neoceratodus forsteri, assembly GCA_016271365.2. Lineage (NCBI taxonomy): Eukaryota > Metazoa > Chordata > Ceratodontiformes > Ceratodontidae > Neoceratodus > Neoceratodus forsteri. Next base: position 116,972,097 of record JADMNL010000025.1, read on the forward strand.
GATGAGACCCAGGAGGCGCAGGAAGTCCCGGGCAGGGCGCGATTGCCCAACCAGAAATGATTGGGCAAAGGAGGTAAGAACCTCGGCCCTGTCCGCCGGGAGCTGTGCTCTGGCTCGAAGAGAGTCGAGCTCTGCCCCGATAAACAGAATCACCTGCTTTGGCTCGAGTTCCGACTTGGCCTTGTTGATGAGAAGGCCGATTGAGAGCAAACCTGGAGGGCCAGATCTCTGGACCGCTCCACCTCCTGTCTGGAGGGGGCTGCTATCAGCCAATCATCCAGGTAAGGGTACACCTGGAGCCCTCGGCGCCGCAGGAAAGCTGTCACCACTACAATGCATTTGGTGAAGACCCTGGGAGCTGGAGACAGGCCAAAGGGCATGGCCTGGAACTCGAAGGGATCCCTCCGTCCGAAACGAAGGAATCTCGCGATGTGACGGACTTGGATAGGGACATGAAAGAACGCGCTCTGCAGGTCCAGAGAGCAGAACCACACGCCCGTGTTCCAGGGATGGTATTATCTGAGCCAGAGTGACCATCCTGAAGGTTCGAGACCTTAGGAACTTGTTCAGGTCGTGTGGGTCGAGAATGGGCGCCAGCCCCGTCGTTCGGAACCAGGAAGTACCTGGACACAAACCCCAGGTCTGAGGGAGGTCCGTGACCTCCCTGATCACCTCCTTTGGAGGAGGAAGCGATGTCGGCGACGAGCCGACAGTGGAGCTGGGCGGACCCCGAGGCCCCCCGAGGTCGAGCGTGCTCTGAAGGGCGGGGCCTGCTCGAATTCTAAAGGCAGACTTTCCCACCACTCTCCAGCACCCACCTGTCCGTGGTAATAACGGACCAGGCGGAAAGGAGTGCGGAGCCTTTCCCAAGGGGGAACCTGAGTGAGGTGACGGGGTTGGGGCCACCCCTCAGCCCGTCACTGGGCAGGTTGGAGAAGGGACCGCCGAGGGACCTCCTGGGCCTTACCTCCTGCTTCCTGCTGGAGGAAGCCCTGGGCTTGGGTTTGGGATGCCAAGCCCGAGCCTGCTGGCCTTGACGTTGCTGGGCCGGACGCGCCGCGGGCGCAGAAGGACAAAAGGGCTTAGGCTGTGGTATGTGGCCTTTGTCCTTCTGAGCGGAAGAGACCGAGTCCAAGGTAGCATTGGACTTCTCGATTCTCTGCAGGTGACCTTACACCCCAGGGCCGAAGAGGTCAGTGCCCAAAAAGGGAACATCTGCCAACTTGTGCTGGGTATCCGAAGTAAAGGTGGATATCCTCAGCCAAGCCCGACGACGCATAGCCATTGCGGCCACCACAGACCTCAGCATGGTCCCCAAAGTCTAAAGCAGTCTGGGGCTGCTGTTTGGCCACTACCCTGCCCTGGTCCCACTACCTGCTGACCGTGGTCTGCAGATCAGCGGGAAGATGAGGGCGACCTCATCCAGGGAGCCCAACAGGGCATGAGAAAAATGTGCCATAGAGGACAGGCCGAACTGGCCTGGCGAAGGCCGAGGGAGGACGCAGCATAGACTTTTCGCCTGGCATAGTCCAATTTCTTGGACTCCTTGTCGGAAGGTTTGTCCACATCCCTAGCGTTCCCAGCACGCCGGAAAACGCTGTCGGTAACCAACCCCTCGGCCGAGGGGTGTTCCTGAAAACCGGACAGGGAACCGGTAGGGACCGCATACTTCCTGGCCGAAGGCGCAGGACAGGAAGCAGGGCACTGCCAGAGCTCCAAGGCCGGACCCACTATGGCCTCGGCCACCGGAAAGGCCTCCGTAGGGGAATCCCCTCGGTCCAGAATCTCCGTGAGGGGATACCTGGCCCGTTTAGAAAGCAGGTTGAGCTTCATCCGGTGGACTCCAAGATGAGCCGAAGCAATCCCAGGAAGGACGAAGCTCGTCCACCGACTGTCCTCCTGAGGACTCCAAGTCCATTCAGCTGGAGAAAAGGAGGAATCGTCTTGGGACTCGGAAGAGTCCTCAAAAAGCTGCCTCAGGCCTGAGCCACCCTCCACCTGCCGAGGTTGATCGGGAGTGAGGTGACAGACAGCCTATGGGGCAGTCCTGAGCCGACCGAAGACACTGGTCGGAGCCCCAACTTCATGGCTGTGGGCGGAGTTCCACGAATCGGTCAGGTGGCTGGTTTGGCGAACAACCGCCTGGGCACAGGCTCCCCGGATAAAGCGAGGGGTTGTTTCGCCGCTCCCGTGACAACCGCTTAATGGCGGGGAAAGCGGCGCGTCTGCTTATTCCAGTCAGAAGGAGCTGTTGCCACATGAGTTCCTCATATCTTTGCGCAACTTGCGCCGATGCCTCCCCTCGTCCGAGGAGGAGAAGAGAGATAATGAGCGGCGCGCTTGTCCAGTGCCGAGACCGCCCTGACGGCAGGATCGGCTGGAACGCTAAGACGCCCGAGACCGAGAACCTCGGTATTGCCGAGACGGGCGGGAGGTGCGCGGAACCGCACTCCCCTCAGTTCGGAAGATTCAACCAAGGCTCCGGAACCGAGGCATGACGAGCCGACAGGATCCTCAACTCCCACCGGGGAACTGGGAGAGGGATTCTCGGCCTCAGCCGACAACCCGTCCAGTCCGAGAAAATCTCGACCGCGTCGGCGGAGTCTCGATCAACTGGCCTGGCGAGGACACGTGAGACCAATGTGAAGACAGCAGAAAGTCGACCAAAGTCGATGGCCGGCGCTCGGAGAGAGGGATCTTTCCGCTCCCAAAAGCGTCGACAGTGAACTACCCTTGTCTCTCTTTTGGACCGAAAGAACGGTCCAGAAGAAATTGGACCCTCACCTTTAGTTGAGAGGTGATGACAAAGCTCACAAAGAAGCTGAATAAGAGGCACCGAGAGAAGCGGACAAATGCTGCAGCCGAGGTGAAGTGGCCCGCGCCTCCTCTTCAAGGGCGATCATCTGCTCGAGCTGATCCTTGAGCCGCCACCGCAGACACCGCCAACTGGGCCTCTTTGACTTTACGGATAAACTACTAGGGCGCCCCAGTTGTAAGCGGGCAGCACGGTCTTCGAGGCGTGGGCGAAAAGGAAGAGCACAGGTCAGCGAGCCTGCGAGTGGGTACTCAAGGCCCAAGCAGTGAGCATGCGTGGAGTGCGGATCAGTCCGAGACATCTTCTGCCTGCAAGGGCATCTCCGGAAACGAGTCGATTTGTCCATGCCAGCGAGGAGAGAAGACGAAGTCTTTTAGCAAAAACTTTTAATTTCAAAATTCGGAATTAGGAACCAGTCTATATGCAGAGCGTTAAGGAGGGAACCTGAGCTTCCAAGCGGTAAGGAAGATCTAGCGTCATGGGGCGGAGCCGAGAGTTTTACCACCCGGGTGGGTGGGAGGAGCCAGCTTGAAGACCTTCCGGCAAGATTTAAAGTGGCAAGGAACCTGCCAATAAGTGTGGATGAACAACATATCCATGTCCCTAGAACAAAAGTTTCTGAGTGCTCCTAGCACTGACAGGTATAGTTCCAAAGGTGTGGCCTAATGTAGGAGATATCCTCAGAGAAGATAATGTTATCCCAAATGAAGCTGAGAACAGTTGACTGTGCATAAGAAAACTAGTTAAAACTATGCTTATAACCATGTCCTCTGGATCCTGAAAATTACAGAGAACAGCATCTGCTAGCAAGAAGCACCTGTAATATGAGTGCCCTCATTTAGTACTACCTTACCGACTACCCTCCGCTTCCTCCCACTCCCTGGTTCCCCCAAGTGGAACTATGAGACCATTGGCCTTGTGTCACCCATGTCTGAACCCATTAAGGGCCCTTACTCCCACAACCTCTGCTGGCAATCTGTTCCATGACTCCACCACCCCTTCAGTGAAGATAAACTTCCTCAGATCCATCTAGACTTTTCTAATCATGCCTCCTTATGACTGCATTTCTATTTATAACATGCAGGTCCTTGCAATTTACTCTAGTTATACGCCTTAGTAACTTATAAGTCTCTATCATATCCCCTCTCTCTCGGTTGACCTTCAGTGAGTACATGATGTTCAGGGCTTTCTGCTGTTCCTCAGAGGTTCTGCCTTGCTGGCCCCGAATAATTTTTGTGACCCTCTGCTGCACTATCTCCAGCCTGTCGATATCCTTTCTCAGGTGCAGACTCCAAAACCGGGCACAGTACTCCAGGTAGGGTCTCACCATCCACCTGCATAGAGGCAGTATCACCTCCCCCCTCCTACTGTCAAAACCCCTCCCTACACACCCCAGCATCCTAAATGCCTTACTGTGAACCTTAATGCACTGGCTGGTTTGCTTGAGTGAGTCACTGATGAGGACTCCCAGATCCTTTTCTTCTTCTGAAGTCACCAGCTTAACTCTACCCATCAAGTAGTCTGTGCGTGGGTTCTTATTTCCTAAGAGCACCACACATCTTGGCATTGAATCTTAATGCCAGACCTCTGACTACCTCTCAAGACTTTCTAGGTCCCTTTGAAGTTCGCTCACCCCTTCCTCACTGTCCACTCTGCTGCAAAGCTTTGTGTCATTAGCAAAGGGAAAGACTGTATTTTTCCTTGGATACCTTCCCTTATGTCACTATGAACATAACAAATTGGACAAGTCCCAAGAATGACTCTTGCAGCACCCCACTTGTGAACCCCAACCCTAGATTTGACCCCCTTTACTACTATCCTCTGCCACCTCCCCCAAACCAGCTCCCCACCTATATGACCAATCATTTCGATACTCCTAAATCTTCCAGCTTTTTAGCAGCCTCCCGTGTAGCACAGAATCAAAGGCTTTGCTGAAGTCTCAGGCAGTGACACTGCCTTTTCTCTGTCCAACACCCTAGTGACCCAGTCGCTGAAATAAGCAACATTTCCTCATGTGCTTGCCCAAACTGAGTAGTGATGTTTTTTTGCAATGTAAGCTATTTTATACTTCGTCAGTTGAATTTTAATGTTAACTCCTGTTTGAATTGTAGTTATTACAGTTCTGTTGTTACTGTTCTTATTTTGTTTTATACCAGTCTTTCTCCCCCAGGTTGCATCTGTAAACCAGACTGCTATTCTCTGTATCATTTAACTGATAAAACAATTTCAAGTAAATAGATGAATAAGTATCAAATCAAATCATTCTTTATTTCTAAAAAGCACTTTTCCAGAAACCAAAGCGCTTGCACATAAAACCATATAAATAGAAGATTTAAAACAATCAATTTCCAACCAGAACATATATAAATAAATAGTAAATGGAAAATCATACAATGTAAGATCATGCAACAGAGTCCAGGAATGCCTGGCTAAACAAATATGTTTGTAATGCTCTGGACGGTCATGCACTCTTGAACCCTATGAGGGAGAATTCCACAGGGAAGGGGGTTGCAAAAGACCGAGCCTAGATGTCTTCAAATGCACCTAGGAATCTCTAGCAATTCCTTATCAGCGCCGCGGAGCGGAGTGGGCAGTGAGGGCAGTAAGGACGGAGGAGATCTTGCAGGTAGCGGGGTCCCTGTTCGTGTAGGGCTTTATAGGTCAGTAACCCGACCTTGAAGGTACTCTGCACTGGCAGCTAGAGCACTCCACGTAGCACAAGCGTAATATGACTGGTCCTAGAGGTACCAGTCAAAAGCCTGGCTGCTGCATTCTGGACCAGCTGCATTCGGTGGATATCAACCCCCGGCAGCCCTAGGTAAAGGGCATTGCAGTAGTCAAGGCGGGAGATCATGAAGGCATGGAGCAATGTTAGAAGATCATCAGGAAGGGCCAGATGCTTCACCCGGGTGATATTCCTCAGATGGAAGAATGAGGTCTTAACGATGGCCGACACCTGAGATTTAAGGGTCAGGCCATTGTCAAAAATAAAGCCCAGGTTCCACACCTGGTCTGAGGTAGTCAGCTGAACACATCTGAGCCAAAGCCCAGAGGGCTGCTCTGCCAAAAGACCCACCTCCCAACAACCTGGGTCCACAATCAACACCTCAGTCTTAGCCGGGTTCAACCGCAGCCAGCTGGCACTCATCCAGTCCTGGATCTCGGAGAGACAGTTGTTAAAAGCCAAGAGGAAACCATCTTGCCTGGGCACAAAGCACATGCACAGCTGAGTATCATCTGCATAGCAGTGAGAAGAAAAAATTACTCACCTTAGTAATTGCTTTTCTTCTCATGGAGTCTTGCTATATTAGGACTTAATGCAGTATGCCCTTGGCTTTGAACTGCCCCGGAGATGAAATAGTTAACTCCAGTGTAATCTGGAGTTCCACAGCGCGAGGGCGCTATCCAAAGCTCTATCTGGGGAGTCTGAACCTAAACTGTCAGGTTTTTTACGAAGCTAAACTAACATAGCAAGTCTGTGTGGAAAACCCTACACTAGCCATTGGCTACCTACAAGTAGTAGAACAACAGAACACAACAACAAACACATAATGAGAACAATATTACCTATTATTGTTAGGATAACCCTGACAAGCACTAATAGGCCCCCTCTCCCCAAAAGACTCAAGTCCAGAGAGGGGCCCATCTACCACTCAACAAAAAACAGAATTATCTAGTTCCTTAACCCAAAAGAAGAAAAGGGGAGGGAATTAGAAAGCTAAAATGGCATGACACAGTGCTTAGCCAAATTGTCAACCCTATACCCAAGTAGGAATTCTGAGAGGGGTAGGAGGGGTTGTCCTAATATAGAAGACTCCATGAGAAGAAAAGCAATTACTAAGGTGAGTAATTTTTCTTCAAACACCATGAAGTCTTGCTTATATTAGGACTTAATGCAGATATACAGCAGTACCTCCATGGAGGAGGGTCAGAACCTACTTAGGGAATAGGCTCTGAAGCACAGCTGTGCCAAACGAGCATCTCTCCTGGACTGGACGTCCAGAGAATAATGCTTAGTGAAAGTGTGGACTGTCTTCCAGGTAGCAGCTTGACAGATTTCCAAGATAGAATATCTCTAGCAGCCGCTAGAGATGCAGCTTACCCTGGTGGAATGAGCCCTCAGGCCTGAGGAGGTTCCTTACCTAGTTTTGGTAACAGAACTGGATACAAGAGACAATCCACCTAGCGACTGTCCTCCTAGTAGCAGGTCTCCTTACCCACTTCTCCATAGGTAAGGAAGAGCTGGAGGATTGAACCTATGACCCTTGAGTACGTTCCAAATACTAGCTAAGAGCTCTTTTAACGTCCAAACTGTGCAGCCTCCTCTCACCAGAGGAAGAGTGCTCGGTAAAAAATACTGGAGAGAGATGGATTGGTTAAGATGAAAATCTGAAACCACTTTAGGTAAAACTTTCTGTTAGTTCTGAGGACCACTTTATCTCTGTGGAAGGAAATAAAATCCTTTTCCACTGACAAGGCTTGTAATTACTTATCGCCTAGCAGAAGTGATAGCCACTAGAAAACAGTTTTCCAAGTTAAAAACTTGAGGTCTGCTGAAACCAGAGGCTCAAGGGGTTGCATTAGCTGGGCAATGCAAACATTCAGGTCCCATGCAGAGCTGGTTCCCGAAAGGAGGGTTAGTATGAAGTAACCCTTTGAAAACTTGGAAAACACAGGGTGAGAGGAAAGGGAGACTGGTTTCCTGCAGAAACAAAAACAGAAACAGCTGCCAAATGAACCTTCAAGGTAGCTGGTTTGAGGCCTAAAGAATTTAAGTGGACCAAATAGTCCAACAAAATAGACAGGTCAGCAGATTCTGGAGCAATCTGCCTCTCAGAACACCAAAATGAAAATCCCTTCCACTTAGAATTATAAGTGGCTCTAGTGGAAGAGCTTCCTAGAAGCCTTCAAAATATCCAAAACACCTTGAGAAAGGTGTAAATCAGCAAATTCTAACTCCTCAAGAACCAGGCCTTGAGGTGGAGGGAATTGAGGTCGGATACCACTCTTCCTGTGCACAGGTCAGCAGATCGTGGGTCCTGGGCAAGGTCAGGGGAGGGGCGAAATGAGAGGGACAGGAGAAGAGGGTACCAGGGCTGCCTGGCCCAGTCTGGAGCAATCAGAATCACTCTGCAGGGCTGAGTTCTGATTTTACCAGTACCCTGAAGATGAGGGAGCGGAGGGAAAGCATGAGGAACTTTCCTCCCAATTCAGCTGAAAGGCATCCAGGAGAACTGATCCCAGAACTGAGGCCTGCAACAAAACAGGGAAGTTGGTGGTTGTCTGGGGCTGCGAAGAGATCTATCTTAGGGGTGCCCCAACTGGCAAAGACGCACCCCAGCACTTGAGGATTCAGAGCCCATTCTGATGGCCCCTGAGAAACCTGCTGAGGGCGTCCGCTAGGACATTGTCCTTCCTGGAGGTGAACCGCTATCAGAGAGGTGTTCAGGAGTAGGCCAGAGACCACAACTTCATTGCTTCGCACAAAGCTGAAGAGCGAGTGCCCCTGCTTGTTGGATGTACCACATTGTTGTGGTATTGTCTGTCCTGACTTGGACTACCTTGTTCTGGACAGCCTCCGAAAAACTGGAGAGCTAAGAAGACAGCTCTGAGCTCCAGTAGGTTGATGTGAAGCAGAGATTCCTGAGGGGACCACACCCCTGAGTGGAAAGGTCGCCAGGTGAGCCCCCAACCCAGCAGGGAGGCGTCCGTGGTGAGGGTGAGAGAATGAAGAACAGGTAAAATGGGACCCCTATAGACAGGTTGCTTTGATCCAGCCACCATTGTAGAGCTAGGATCAAGGTCTTGGTCACTGGGACCAATTTGGTAAGGGGTCCCTCCTTTGAGACCAATAGGACCTCAAGTGGAACTGAATGTCCTCATCTGAAATCTTGCTCCTGGCACGACAGCTGTAGAAGCAGCCATGTGCCCTAGGAGTTGTAGAAAATGCCTTGCTGGTCGGGAGACCCGCAGGGTGAAGGAAGATGCCAGGGCAATGATTCTGTCCACTCTTTCAGAGGGGAGAAATGCCCTGGCTAACTTTGTGTTCAACTCTGCCCCTATAAAAGTTAGTACCTGAACTGGTTCGAGAACTGACTTTGGAACATTCAATTGGAACATTCAATTGGAACCCCAGAAAGGTGAGAAGTTCCTGGGTGATTTGCAAGTGGTATTTTACCTGCTCTGGTGACTGACCCACAATGAGCCAGTCGTCCAAGTAGGGAAACACAGCTACCCCTTGCCTTCTTAGATGGGCCACTACTACAGCTAGGCATTGCCCTGAACTGGTAGTGGCCAGAGGGCAGTTCGAACCTGAGGTACTTTCGGTGAGAGGCCCTGATTAGGATATGGAAATAGGCGTCCTTGAGGTCCAGGGAAGCTAACCAGTCCCCTGGTCTCAAGGATGGCAAAATCATTGCCAAAGTTAGCATTTTGAACTTTGGTTTTACAAGATGTTTGTTCAGAAATCTTAAATCCAAGATGGGCACAATCTCCTGTCTTTTTGGGGCCAGGAAATACCTTGAGTACAGACCCTTGCCCTGATGGCAAGGAGGACCCTTTCTACTGCTTTGCAGTCCAAAGAGAAGAAACCTCTGCTTCTAGCGCAAGGGTTTCTGAAAGACTTGAAGGAGGAAAGTGTCTGGCTCTCATCTTGGGAAATTGTTTGAAGCTGAGAACCAGGCCTTACCACTTCAGAACCCATTTGTCCGAGGTTAGGACAACCAGTTCTGGCCGAAACAAGCCAGTCTGCCCCCACCGGTACAGGAGAGTCGGCCCCCAGACACCTGGCCAGGGTGCCTGCTGGCAGGAGCAGCTTTAGGCTGGGGAGAGGGAGAGGGCCTGTGCCCGCCTTCCTCTGCCTCTGAAAACCCCTCTGCGCAAAAAGCAGAGGATGCTTGAAATTGGTAAAAGGCCTATGGTAAGGCCTGCCCCTACCCCTGGGGGATGCCTTTGAGGAGTGGCATGCCTCTCCTTAGCTTGGCACTTTGTAAGTAGTTCTGTATTCATCCATTTTTTCATGTAATTTTCTGTTTGTTCCCAAACAGAGAATTTCTATGACAGGAAAATCTATAGTCTTTGACTGGGTATCTTGGGACAGATTAGTGCATCTGAGCCATGCCAACCTACGGAGAGCTACAGAAGTGGCCATGACCCTAGAGGAAACATCATTAACGTCAACAGCAGCATGAAATTGAACTTTAGAGGCTTCAATGCCATCAGCAGCCACCTGTTCCAACTCACTAGCCAGCTGGCCCTGAGCCTGCTTGGCCAACTGCAATATAGTGTCCCATCTAGACTTCTGATATCTAGCTTGTCTGAGTCCCAAAGAAGCTGCCACATACTGTTTTTTCGCCATGGCATCAATCTTCCTGGAATCTTTATCAGGAGGATGTGAGACCAGGGAATAGCCTTGTCACAGGCTGCAGCTTGAACAACACCTACATGACTACACTGCTCAGTAAGGAAGTCTGTATTGGGACCTGACAGAATATACCTTCTGTCCATTTTTTATCTACAGGAGGGACAGAAAAGGATTTTTTAAATCTTAATGGTTTGCCTCTAAATGACTTATGCAAGGAATAGACAACCTCCTAGACTCTGGAATATCCATCATTTCACATAGTCAGGCTCCTCTTGCTGGAGTCCACAGCCTCTTCTAAAGGGCTAGAGTTTCAGCTACCTTCTTATAAAACCTGAAATGTGAAGGGACTCAGACAACAGGGGAGACTCAAAGGGTCTGTCTGGAGAAATGTCCGGTTCTATGAGCACTTCAGACCTTCCCAATCACAATTACAATCATCAAAATCTTCCTCCCCCTCCTGTGGTTCATAAAAATCCTCAACATCATAATCCTGAACCACTGGACCTGAACGAGACCCTCTTTTACCAACCACAGGGGTTTCGACAAGTCCCTGAGACAAAGACTGGACAATCTGAATGGTTTTAGCTATTTCTGCAGCAGAAGGAGAGACAAAACTGGACTCCACACTAACTGATTTCTTTGTCTTTTTTACTTTGACTGGTTCCTCAGGACCAGCCTTTCTTTTGACCGAGGAAGTCTCGCCTGGTCAGAGGGCACTCCCTGTGGTCCAGCCGGAGCTGGACCGGGCTGGCCATCCGGGTCAGCGGACTTTTTGGCCTCTCGCCCCGGAGCCGCCCAATCTCTTTTCCAGGGTGGCTGCAGGAAATTTCACACACCTGGCAGTCTGACAGGAGGTGGTCAACCCCAGACAATAGACACAAGTGGTGTGTGGGTCAGCCTTCAGCAAAAGCTTCCCCTACAGACATCTGATGTTGAAACCAGTAAGCGGTTTTTCTTTTGGGTTTCTCAGACATAATGCCAACCTATCCAAACTTGCTCCTTTTTTCCGGCCTTGCCAGGACAAGACACCCTTATCGGTCCCTAACCATATCACAGGTATTGGAAAAACCCCCAGAAAATAAAAGTTTTTTTTAGGACCGATAAGAACCGGGTACCTCACTCTAAATGCAAAGAAAATGAGTTTTTAAGCAAACCGATCGGTTCAGAGTGAACCGATAATGAGTTTCCACACAGACTTAATTTTCTTGTACTTACGGTTACCAGATAGAGCTTCAGACCGAAACCATGGTAATTTTAAAAATACTTGCCGGTTCAATGAACGATAAAACTTAATAAAACCATAAAGCGAACCGGAGGCTGAAGGGCTGGTCTCGAACAACTGTTCGAGTAATGAATTAAGAATCTGACAGTTTGGGTTCAAACTCCCAGATAGAGCTTTGGATAGCGCCCTCGCTGGAACTCAGATTACACTGGAGTTAACTATTTCATCTCGGGGCAGTTCAAAGCCAAGGGCATACTGCATTAAGTCCTAATATAAGCAAGACTTCATAGTGTTTGAAAACAGCCCGTACAGCCTAATGAGATCTCCCAATGGCACCACGTACACTGCAAACAACATGGGTGACAAAATGGAGTCTGTGGTATCAGCAGAATAGGGGAGAGGGGCTGAAGAATAAATCCCAGACATCACTCTGAATCCTACCATCAACTTAAATATCAGAACCATCTGAGGACCAGTACCAGACAGTCCACAGATGAACACACAGGCGCTCCAATAGCACACCATGATCCACAGTGTCAAACGCTGTAGAGAGATCAAGGAGGACCAAGATGGATCGAGTCCTCTGATCTCTTGCTATCAAACCACCATTTAGCACCCATACAAGGGCCATCTCAGTACTATGTCTCTTCCTAAAACCCGACTGGAGAGAATGACAGACACTGTGGATGGATAAATGATCATCCAGCTGCAGCGCAACTACCTTCTCAATAACCTTACCCACAAAGGGCAGGTTAGACATGGGTCTGTAGCTAGCCAGACAGTCCGGGTCAAGGGAGGATTTCTTAAGGAGAGGTCATACAACCACATCCTTTAGGGGGTCTGGAAAGACCCCCTCTCCAATGAACTTCAGACTATCTTGGCTAGGACAGGACCAATCTCATCAACGCACCCTACAAGAAGGCGCGTTGGGCCTGTGTCCAAACTACAGAAGGTTGGTCGCAAGTCTGGATGATCCTCATGATGTCTATGCATTCCAGTTGGCTGAAGTCAGACCAAGCAAGCCAGGTGTCCGCAGCCCCCAGCCGACCTCCACAATACCCAATAGAGGGGGTTAAATAGATCCCAGATCTGATGGTGGCAACCTGATCTACAAAGAACTGAGCAAACTCGTCACATCTCTCTTGTGAAAAAGCTCCACCAGGTTGAAGACAGATTGGATTGCACAATCTGTTGACACTCTGGAAGAGCTAAGCTGGTCAGTTCTGTGCAGCTGCAACCTCCCTGGACAGGAACTCCGCCTTCTTATGGGTGATTGCCGATTGATAGACTACATAATGGTCCATCAATCTAAGTCTGCCACAATCCAGGCCCGATTTCTGCCAGTAGCTCTCTAGCCTTCGTCCCACTCTCCTCATCTCCTTCAAGGTCCCATCAAACCATGGGAACCTTGGGCGAAGAGTGAGGGGACGAACCAGAACAGGAGCTACACTGCCTTATTTTTATTTATTTTTATTTTATTTTATTCTTTGGTAACTGGGTAAGGCCCACTAGGCACAAGTGCCTGTTTTCAGGGGCGACCTGGGAGCACTGGGCGGTTAAGTGACTTGCTCAGAGTCACACAGTATGCAAGTGGAGGTTGTGAGAATCAAACTCAGGTCTGGTCTGTTGGATGTATCACGCGCATTCACACCTCGTTCTCCTAATCTCCAGGCAATACTGCCAGCCCAAATTATTATTTAGCCCCTTATTATAGGCTAGTACTATATTCCCTGGATCCATGCATTCACTCAATATGCCCGATAAGTCCAGCACTGCAATTAGAGCATCTGGGGTCAAGCCCCTCAAAGGGCAGTAGTGGACCATCTCTGTAGGGGCAGGCCCATTGGGGGGAGCCACAAAACTGAACCCTATGGTGTGATGGTCAGACCAACCGACTGGCTCCACCACCACGTTGGAGATCTCCATCCCCAGGAGGAACACCAAGTCCAAGGAGTGACCACAAATGTGGGTTGCAGAGGTAATAACCTGTGTAAGGCCCAACGAAGTCATCAGTTGGAGGAAGTCCTGTCCAAATTGTGAGAGTTCATAGTCAACCCAGGCATTGAAATCCCCCCCAATTAATCATCTGGGGATCCTAAAACCTTGTCGATGATGAAGTCTGCGACTTCCTGCAGGAAAACTTTCCCATCTTCAGGTGGACAGTAAATGAGAAGTATCCTGCACCCTACACCCACGCCCACCATATACTCGAAGGAGTTGGTGGTCCCCAATGGTACATCCACAAGGCCCAGTTCTGATCTAAAACAGATGACTACATCCCTGCCCCTCCAATCCATCCTCGGGCGTTGTATCACCGAGTACCCAGCTGGAACTGCTGAAGCCAAAACAGGGCCAGTATTTTCATCCAGCCAGGTCTCGGTGATGCAAGCCAGATCCACTGGCCCAACAAGATCCACTATTAAAGCAGTCTTGTTCGTGATTGATCTGGCATTGAATAACACTGCCTGAGTAGGATGAGCAACCGAGGAAGACCGCGTCACCTGCCTGCATGAAGCAGAACCCTTGGGTATGGGAATAAGGCAAGGAGGACCCCTTTCCTGGACCCATTTCACCCCAAGGTGTCTCCTTGTTCCCACTACCCCAATCTGCCCATCTCTCTCCATTCCCCCACCAAGCCCAACCTCCCTTCTCCTCCTAGTTATCCCCAGAGCCCTGCACACCCACATGCTTCTGGAGGACAGCCAAAAGGCAAGGTCCCTGAACCTGGAGGGGGAAAAGCGCCTGGCCGTCTTCACACCTCCCCAGCACATTCCCACAAGCAAACAGCAAGCAACACCACCCAAGACTTACACCAACACTCACACACTCCACTCTTACAGAAACAATACAATATCCACACACTAAAGCACCATACACTCCATCAACTGATGAACACACCGAAAACTCCTCCCACGAATCACCCCAAACACTAACTTAACAGAATAAAATGAAAATGTAACCAAACTAATATGGCAATTTGAAAAGCAGCAGGTAAAAAAGAGCAGTCCCTGCAAGTCTCTTAATTTAAAGAAGTTCTTACTGGAGTCCATAGAGCTTCCATACTATGTATTACCTGTCCTATTCTATACCAAGCCCACTCAAGTCAACTTCCTTTGTTATTCATGCAACCCTTGTCTATCAGCAATAATAAAAGGGTGTACTTCAATGCCTACAGACACAAAAGCACCAAAAACAAAAGTGACTATCAGGTGACTCTTGTATGGATCTACTCACCTTTGCAGCGTGTCTGACTTCATGTTTTCAATGGCATCTTCTCCAATAGCCAAAACTCTAAATCTGATTAGCAGATAAAGAAACATGGTCTTAGAAATCAAAGGCAAATTATGCATTACCTTTAAGTGAACTACATACTGTAGCTGAAATACTGTACGCTCAACTTTTGATGGTGTCAAGGGACATCATTTCTGAGGTCAGGGGGGCCTACATAGACATATTAATAAAGAATTCTAAGTCAAGTAAAAATGGAGTTTAATATTCAAAAGCAGGTGGCAGTTTCTCACCTACTTTATTCTGTTTTGTAGGTAACAGTCCTAAATGGCAAGAGGCTGGATTGTTTAGTCTGATCACCAACTAGAAAATAAGTGTTTTAATGCTGTTTTTCAAACAGGTTGTGGATGCACGATCACGCTGTGGCTATAAGCGTGGTTCCTGCTTGCACAGCATTGTGACATAATATGAGGAAACCCTCTAGTGAGCGGGACCCAGTGCATAATGTGGCTAAGTTCAGTTCTCAATAAATCAATGTTGCAGTTTTATTACTAAAAGACTAACAACTACATTGTTTTACTCAATGCGTCTGCTACTTTTCTGCGTTCAAAGTCCTCTTTATAAATAAAAGATTAACCTAATTTTCCTCGTTGTTGACACACTGGCTGGGAGCATGACTATCAGCACTGTTGCCCCCAGAGACGTCAATATGTTTCTAAAGGGCTGATGGGAGGATCAACATAGATGCCCCATGTCTGCCATTCCAAATAAATAAGATTGTAAAGAGTGTGGAACTGGGTGCTCAGCCACGATGCACCACATCCATCAAAAAGGATATAAGGGGGGGTCTTAATACACTGAGATCTGATGCCATGCGTAGGTCATTATCCATACAATGGGGGGGGGGGGGGGATGGCTACATGATAGTATTAGACAATCACCAGGGAAACACCACATCATCACTACATATATAAAAGGTTAAGTGGGGCTACATGAACAAAACAATACTGAACCATGTCAGCAATAATGTCTGAAAAGGGGGAGGGCAGTAAAGTCAGACACCAATATGTAAATTGGCCAGTAACTGTAAAACTATGTGGTAAAGGCTTGATCAAAGGATACATGGAGAAAAAAAAACAGGTTACTCACCTGTAACAGTAGTTCTAGGAATGGTATATGTCGTTCATCCACACTATTTGGCATGTCCCTTTCTCTTTAAGGATTGCCGGAAAGTCTTCAAGCTGGCTCCTCCCACCCACCCAGGTGGTATATCCCTCGGCTCCGCCCCATTATGCCAGATCTTAGCCCGCTAGAAGCCAGGTTTTGTGCTTCTGCAGCCTGGGAGATCGGGTGGGTCTGTGTGGATGAACAACATATACCACTCCTAGAACTACTGTTACAGGTGAGTAGCCTGTTTTTCTAGGATCGTGGATATATTGTTCATCAACACTATTTGGCAGACTCCTACCAGTTCTCTGGGAGAAGGGAGGCAAGGCGCACACCCCCACTGAAACTCACTTGGGAAAAAGAGATTGGAGAACTGAGGCCCCAAAACCAGTATTTCAGTGTGACTCAAGGTCGATGTGGTAATCGGTAATGAAGGTGTTTGCTGACTTCCAGGTAGCAGTCCAACAGATTTCCTGGATAGGGATGTCCCTGGAAGCAGCCACTGATGCAGCGGTATGGCGGGTAGAATAAGCTCTTATCCCTCTGGAAGGCTCCATGCCCGCCAACTCATAGCACAGACTTATGCAAGATGTACTCCACCTTGTAATAGTCCGTTTTGCTGAAGGTCTGCCAGAAGCGGCTTTAGCGTAGGTGACAAACAGTTGGCGAACCTCTCCCCAAATTTCCGCCATCCTCTCCTTATAAAAGGAGAGGGCTTGTCTCAGGTCCAGGGTATGGACCCTGTATTCGGCCTCCAAGGTGTAATTAGGGTAGCATACTGGCAGAGTTAACACCTGGTTAAGGTGAAACTCTTGACACCACCTTCAGAAGGAATTTGGGGTGGAGGCATAGGACAACCTTGTCCCTGTGGGAGACCAGATAAGGGGAGTCCACCAAAAGCGCCTGGAGCTCCCCTGTCCTTCTGGCAGACGTGATAGCCACCAGGAAAGCCGTCTTCCACAAGTGTGACAAAGCACACTTGTGCACTGGTTCGAATGGCTTGCCCATCAGCTTTGCCAGTACCAGCAGTAGATCCCACGGAGGTGGAGGTTCATGCACCAGAGGGGATATGTGATCCAGGCCTTTGAAAAAGCGCCCGACCACTGTCTCCTGCGTCAACATCGGCTGACCGGCCTGCACCTGGTAAGTAGAGATGGCTGCCAGGTGCACCCTACGGGTTGATGACCAAAGACCCCCTTTGGACAGAGACCAAAGGCAGTCGAGAATGTTAGCCACTGGACAGGACAAAGGGTCCAGGCCCTTGCCCTGACACCAAATGGAAAACCTTTTCCATTTGAAGGCATAACATTTCCTGGTCAATTCCCTTCTGGATGCCTCCACCACATTGAGGACATCCTCAGAAAGACCCAAAGCCTGGAGCTCTAGCCGCTCAGGTACCAGATTGTGAGGTGCAGGGATTGAAGGTCCGGATGGTATAACTTCTCCTGATTGAGAGAGATCAGGTCCAGGCATGCTGGAAGCTGCTCTGGGAGCCTGCAGCTGAGACTGATGAGATCTGGATACCAGAACCGGCATGGCCAGTCTGTGGCTACCAGAATCGCCTTCTTCGCCTTGTCCCTCTGCACCTTGAGGAGCACCTTGTGGATCAAGAGAAATGGAGGAAAGGCATAGAAGAGGCCTGGGGTCCATGGCCTCGAGAAGGCATCCCCTTGCAGCGAGCCCTGCTTGAGAAGGAGGGCAGGCATGAAACAGTCTCAGCTTGGTGTTGTCCCTGGAGACAAACAGGTCCACCATCTGTTTGCCCCAGTGGGAGAACAGGCTGTAAGCTACTTCTGGATGGAGAAACCACATATGGGATGTCTCGTCTAAGCGGCTGAGAGTATCCGCCAGATGGTTTGAGGCTCCTGCCACATGAAGGGCTAGGAGATCTGCCTCCAGACAGCTGACAAGGGTCCAGATGTGGAGCACCTCCCTGCAAAGGAGATGGGAATGCGTGCCACCCTGTTTGTTGAGGGAGTACATGGTCATGGTACTGTCCGTCTGGACTTGAACCACTTGACCCTGGAGCTGAGGAGCAAAAATCGACAGTGCCAGTCTGACTGCTCTGAGCTCCAACAGGTTGATGTGGTATCAGGACTCCTCGGGGGCCCAGAATCCGTGAGCCCTTTTGTCCCCCATGTAGGCTCCCCCACCCATGACAGAGGCATCGGTCGTGAGGACGACCATTGGCTCGAGGCGGACGAATGGGATCCCTTCCTGCAACCGGTCTGGGGCGGTCCACCATTGGAGAGTGTCCCACATTTTCTGAATTACAGTGATCAGCTGGTTGAAATGATTGTGGCGCTGAGTCCACTGGGCGGCCAGCTCCCACTGGAGGGGGCGCATGAGCTACAGGGCCCAACAGACCACGGAGGTGCATACTGCCATGAAACCCAGAAGGCACAGAAAGTCCCGGGCAGGGTACAATCGTCCAACCAGAAATGACTGGGCAAAGGAGGAGAGAACCTCCGCTCTGTCTGCCGGGAGCCGAGCTCTGGCTTGACAACAGTCGAGCTCTGCCCCGATGAAGAACATCACCTGGGAAGGCACGAGTTCTGACTTGGCCTCGTTGATCAGGAGACTGAGTTGGGAGCAGATCTGGAGGGCCAGGTCCATGGACCTCTCCACTTCCTGCTGGGTGGGACTTGATAAGAGCAAATCGTCGAAGCAGGGGTAAATTCTGACTCCCGATGCCTGAGATGGGCTGCCACCACTGCAATGCATTTGGTGAAGACCGGTGGGGCTGATGACAGGCCAAACGTCATGGCTCAGAACTTGTATAGGGTCCCTTTGGCTCTGAAGCAGAGGAACTGCCAACGAGATGGATGGATTGGGACGTGAAAGAACACGTCCTGCAGATCCAGTGAACAGAACCACACGTTTTGCTCCAAGGATGGTATGATCTGGAACAGACTGACCATCTCAAAGGTGTGTGACCTGAGATACTGACTCAGGTCATGGAAATCCAGAATGGGGCACCCGTTCCCATCCGCTTGGGCACTAGGAAGTACCTGGAGACAAAGCCTGGGTCTGTTGGAGAATCAGCGACTGGAGCTACTGCCTCCTTGAGGAGGAGCTGAGCAATGTCATCTCGGAGAGCCGACTGCGAGTGGGTAGATATTCTTTCCTACCGTGGGGCGCAGGATCGGCTTGGAGGGTACTGCTCGAATTCTAGAGGCAGTCCCTGATCGACCACCTCCAAGACCCACCTAACCATGGTGATAGCGAACCAGGCAGAAAGGAAGTGGCAGAACCACACTGGAGAACCCAGAGCTGTTGTGATGGGAGAGGTGGTGGCAGCCCCTGCCCCATCACTGAGCAGGCTAGGAGGAGGAAGATCCAGGACCTGAACCTCGGCATCCTTTACAGACCTGGGAGGGCCTGGGCTTGAGCCGGGGGCACCAAGCTTGAGCCTACTGCTGCTGCTGCCCTCCTTTCGAAGGACCTTTAGCAGAAGTGGCATCCAAGGTGGCACTGGACTGCTGAATACGCTGAAGGTGACCAGCCACGCCTGGGCCGAAGAGATCAGTGCCCAGGAAAGGCACATCAGCTAGTTTGTGCTGAGTATCTGCCAGGAAAGAGGACAGTCTTAGCTAGGCCCTGTAGCGAGAGGCAACTGTGGCTGCCAACGAGGTGACACAAGAGTCCCCAGTGTACAGGGCCATCTGAAGCTGTTGTTTGGCAACAGCCTGGCCCTGTTCCTTGACTTGCTTGACTGTGGTCTGCACGTCCATGGGGAGATGTGGGAGGACTTCATCCAGAGACCCCAAGTGTGCAAGGGAGAAGTGTGCCATGACGACGGCCGAACCTGCCTGACGGAGGCCTACAGACGAGGCCGCATAGACCTTCTGAGCCAAATGATCCAAGTTTTTGGATTCCTTCTCTGGAGGTCAATCAGTGTCGGCAGAAAGTACAGTTACGTAATAACGTACTGTAACAGTAGATCTTCAAGAGAGGCTCTTGCAGTAGGTATTTGCATATAGGACAGACCCGCCAGGCGTCAGGACCCCACGGAAAAATTTCTACCTAGCAGTCTCTGGCAGGGACTGCCCCCCCACATAAGGTGACTGACATCATGCGACATCGGTGTAAAAGGACAGTCCCCCACGCCTGCCTTCCAGTTCTTTCCCACCAAGGGCCAAAGGAAGCATGACGAGAGAGAAGAGAATATTTCCCCCCAATGGAAATGGAGCCAAAGAAGCTTAGGGGGAATGGAGGGTGGGAAGGCAATACCTACTGCAAGAGCCTCTCTCGAAGATCTACTGTTACGGTAAGTTCTTATGTAACTACTACCTTACTTCGAGAGGGCTCTTGCAGAAGGTATTCACATATAGGACCGAGTCCCAAGCAGTCTGGAACAAGGAAAAACACTCCGGAGGAGGAGAAGAACTATCCAAGAACATGGAACCTCCGGCTGAACAGGTCTTACAAAAGAAGACCTTGAAGCACAGCCAACCCGAAGCCTGCCCTACAGCGAGAGGCAATGTCCAAACTGTAGTGTTTCGTAAAGGTATGGATGGAAGTCCAAGTTGCAGCTGCACAGATGTCTGCCGTTGACACATTCTTGAAACAAGCCGCAGAGGTAGCTACTCCTCTCTAGTGGAGTGACCTCTGACTTGACCCGGCAGGGTCTTGTTGTACTTGTCATAACAGAAAGTGATACAATGAGCCAACCATTTCGATAGGCACTGTTTAGAAACAGCGTTGCCTTCCTTTTTGTAAGCAAAAGAGACAAAAAGCTGATCAGTTTTCCTGAGATCCTTAGTCCGAGTGTTGTAGTATCTCAGTATTCTGTGAACATCCAAAGTATGCAAGAGGTATTCCCCTTGATTGAAGTGTTGCGTAAAGAAAGTGGGTAGCTCCATGGACTGATTCAGCGTAGATTCAGCCACCACCTTAGGGAGAAACTTAGGGTTGGTGCGTAAAGCCACACGTTCCTTGTGGAAAATCAAGTATGGGATTTTGCACATCAATGCCTGGAGCTCGGAAATGTGCCAAGTCGAAGTACTGGCCACTAGCAAGAGAGTCTTCCAAGAAAGGAACTTTAAATCTGCTGTGTCTGCCAGCTCGAAGGGAGGCAGGGTAAGCTTCTCTAGAATAAAATTCAAGTCCCATGAAGGAGCAGGAATGCCGATGGGGGGGGTCTCAAATGGAGGACCCCTTTGAGGAAAGTCTTAGAGACTTTCAACTGAGCGAAAGTGCCGTCTCCGAAGGGAATATGGTAGGCTGAAATCGCTGCCATGTGGACCATTAAAGAGGAATGGCTGAGACTCAGATCGAAGAGGTGATGCATGTAATCCAGGACTTTACTGACTGAGCATGAGAAAGGTTTGAAACCCTTCGAAATGGGCCAAATTGAAAAGCCTTTCCACTTCATGGCGTAGGTGGACCTGGTGGAAGGCTTTCTGGCCTCTACCAAGATGTCCGCTACAAGCGGAGAAACTCCAAAGCGGCCCTTTGCTATCTCTGCCGGAGCCACACATGCACATGAAGGGGTTTGAGACCTAGGTGAACAAGGGTCCCCTGATCCTGGGTCAATAACTGTTGTGACAGAGGAAGAGGAAGTGGAGGTTCCTCTGAAAAGTGTTGCAGAAGAGAGAACCAGACTTGCCTGGGCCAGAAGGGAGCGATGAGAATCATTTGAGTTCCCTCCGATCTGAGTTTGTTCAGGACCCTTGGAATTAAGGGAATCAGAGGGAAGGCATAAACAAATCTGTCCTTCCAAGCGAGAGACAGAGTGTCCTGCCAAAAAATGCCTCGCCCTGGAGCGAGCAGAAGGCGGGAAGTTCTGCGTTTTGGGGAGACACGAAGAGGTCTATCTGAGGCTTTCCCCATTGCTGAAAAATGTTGTTTATGACTTCTTGGTCCAGTTCCTATTTGTGTGCCCTGGCTGAGGACCGAGTGAGTTGGTCCGCCAGCGTGTTTTCCACTCCCGGAACGTGGATTGCAGTCGGGTGAAGGTGATGCTGGGTTGGCCAAAGCCAGACCCTCACTGCTTCCTGGCATAGAGGGTAGGAACGTGTTCCTCCCTGCTTGCTGAGATACCAGAATATGCATATATTGTCTGTTTGAATGAGGAGATGGGAGTGAAGAGCCTGAAGGGCATAAAGAACTGCCCTTAGTTCGAGCACATTTATGTGCAGCTTTGGTTCAGACTTTGACCAGCTGCCCCGAGTCCTGTGAGATCCAAGATGGGCTCCCCAGCCTTCCCCTGACGCATCTGTCAACGACGTCTGGGAAGGAGGTTCAATACTGAAATGAACTCCCAGGCCTAGGTTCTTCTGCACCATTCCCCCTTCCCCTCCTCACTGGATTCTACCCTCACATCTTGGTATACCCAATGCTGCACTTTTCACCCCCTCCCCACCCTTCCTACATTCCCCAATGACTCTGGCACTTCTTATCTGTTGTCTATTTTCTCTGACAAATGCTGCTGGCTGCCTTGTTACAATGCTAACCTTGAATTGTATTAATCTGTATTCTGTTTGCAATGTCCACATTGTTGTAATGTCTGTCATGATGTTCCCCATAATTTGTATTTCTCTGACGTGGAACCTTTGTAAAAGAGCCAAAGCTCAAAGGTATTTCTAATCCTAGACTTGATAAATAAATAAAATAAAATCCACCATTGTAAGTCCCCGATTATGGGCTCAGAAACTAGCACTAATTGGTCTAGATCATCCAGGGTTTGGTCCCCATGAGACCTAAGCGTCCATTGAGAGGTCCTCATATGGAGCCGAGCGCGTAGGACTGTCGGAATGGCAGCCGCCATTAGCCCGAGAAGGCGAAGGACTGACCTGACTCAGACCGTCCTGTGACCGGATAGAAGACGGGCCTGCATCTGAAGGGGGTCAACCCTGTCCAGAGGCAAAAAGGCTTTGCCGAGGGTCATGTCTGGAATCGCCCTTATAAACTGGAGGCATTGGTGAGGGACCAAATGGGACTTTGCCTGGTTGATGGTGATACCCAGGCTGGTAAAAACCTGCAGGGTAAGGGAAAGGGAGTGCAGGAGTTCTTCTCTGGACGGGGCCACCAGGAGCCAATCGTCCAGGTACGGGAATACCTGAACCCCCGGGTATTCAGGTGGGCCGCTACCACAGACAGGCATTTGGTAAACACTTGGGGGCCGAGGAAAGACCAAATGGGAGGGCCTTGAATTGATAGTGGTCCCCCTGAAAGCAAAAACAGAGGAGTTTGCAGTGGGAAGGGCATATGGGGATATGTAGGTAGGCATTATGCATGTCCAAAGTGCACAGCCACGGTCCCTGCCGAAGAAGAGGTAGAAGACTCTGCAAAGAGAGCATTCTGAAACACTTGTAATCCATGAACATATTCAGGGAACCGAGGTCTAGAATAGGCCTCACATCTCCCGTCTTCTTTGGAACTAGGAAGAAATGGGAATAGTAACCTGTCCCCCAAAGGAGGTTGGGGACTGGTTCTATCGCTGCCTTTGAAAGAAGGGAGCTGATTTCTTCTAGGAACAGAGGAAGATGTTGCGGGAAGTAAGATGACTGAAGGGGTGGTCTTCAGGGTGGTTTCTGCAGAAACTCTATTGAGTGTCCTGCTGATATCAACTGGAGCACCCAAGCATCTGACATTATCCTCTCCCAACCTGGCAGATGGAGAGCAAATCTCCCTCCTACTGGTTCCTATGAGAGATCCAGAGGCAGTAGGAGAGGCGGGGAGTCAGGAGGTGTGGGGCAGCGCAGCAGCCAAGACTCCTGCGTGTTTCTTGCTAGGGGGAGTTTTGGTTGCTGGAAGGCCTGCCGTTTGTTGGCCTATTTGCCCTGCGGCTTTGGTTTTTGATGGTTCCTTCTATGAAAAGGATGCCGCTGCCCTTGAGGGGGCCTGTACATAGAGTCAACAGACTTGAGTGCAGTGCTCTTCTCCTGCAGGTCGGTAATGATGTCCTTGACATCACCACTGAACAGCACCGAACCCCTGAAAGGAGCATCCTGGATAGCGGATTGCACTTCAGGGATCAGTCCTGACACATGGAGCCAGGCATGACGCCGTAAACCTACAGCGAAGGCCGAGCTCCTGCCGGTGGTGTCCACTGTGTCGTAGGTGGCACAAAGCATGTGCCGACTGGCCGAACAAGCAGAACGGACGAGATCTGCCACTTCCTGCTTAGTCTGAGACTCAGGAAGGGAGTCCAGTTTTGATTCCACCTGACTGAAGATGGTCTTCTGATAATTCTCCATATGTACCACACAGTTCAGGGCCCTAACACCTAGGGTAGAAGAGGAATATATCTTCTTCCCGTATTAATCCAGCAGTCGTGATTCCTTGTCAGGTGGGGACGAGCTGAGGTGTTTTGGGTTAGCGGAACGGCAGTGAGTGGCGCTAATGACGACCGAATTCACCTTGGGGTGTATGTTCAAGAACTCTACACCCTCAGGAGCCTGGTATAGCCACTGCAAAGCTGAACTGAATGAAACTTTACTGTTAAATAACTTGTGTACCGATGTGCTTTTTACTTCTGTTTTTAGTAAAGATACAGCTGCTATATTGAGCCATGCTCCCGATTCAGGAAGCAGGAAGAGGGGTGCTGTCGTTTTTAAGAGCTGTAATAGCGAACTACACACTAAGCTAAGGGCACAGTCATTTACTTCTTTTAGCATCTGGAGACTTTAACAAGCTAAATAGCGTTGTGAAACAGACCAGGAGTGTTTTTTAACACTTAAAACGAGCAGTTTGTTTGCGTGGGCTCTGTGACCCCCAGCACTGCTTCTGAGTCATTCTGAGACACTTAAGCTGCCCTGCTGTGAGTATGGTGTTGCAGCAGGCATGTGTGGTCACGCATGGAGATGCAGAGACACATGCATCTGCACATGTTATGTGTGTGTGAGAGGGTAGAGGAGAGGCCCAGAAAGTGCAACAGGTCTAACTAGCAAGAGACATACCATAGTAAGTACATCTAGCCTTAAGAGTACTTGTGTAGACTGGAAATTGAAGGTATTATAGAACTAAAACAAATCCTTAAAAACTACAATGGGGTACTATGTGTAGGATGTGATATGTATCTACTTTCTGATATACCAATAGTTGATTCTCCCTTCATTTGTTTAAAATGCAACCAAGATGAGGATATGCAAAAAGAAATCTCCCTTTTTAACACAAGACCAAAGGCACTGGAAATTAGTCAGCAAGTGTTAATTAAGAAAATAGAGAGTGCAGAACTAAGTCCAAGCCAGAGTACTTTAAATAAGGATGAATCTTCTGAAATTCAAAGTCAGGTTCCAAAAATATGCACAAACCCATCCCTCTGTATTCAAACTGACCAGGAAGCAGAATTAAATAGCAATACATGTCTAAATGAGCTAAGCAAAGTAGCTGATTTGAACACCAACTTATATCCAAATGTATCAATGAATAGGAAAAGAGTAAGGGACAATGACACACAGGAGACATTAGACGCTGACTGGTATGATGTTCAATCCAAAAGACCAATAAAAAAAAAAAAGGGGGGGGGAGCAGAGGCATTTAATTTAAACCTCTAACAGTTTCGACCTCTTAAATGCAATAATGGAAGAAGATACTACTGCTCCCCCGGTCCTATCCCCACAACTTCATTAAACAAAGCCATCGAAATACAACAAAATAGCAAGATCATTAATGATAGTATAGCAACTCCCAACCCCCATCATACCGCTGATAGAACCGGACTATGTAAACTTAGGGCAAGGAAACAGAACTGACCAACCAGTACAAACTAATATAAACCATGCACAGGATGAACATCATACTAACATCACAAATCCTCTGTTACAAAATAAAAGCTGTATTAGAACAAATCTTTATAATCGGGGATTCCATCACTAGATTCACGGACAGATATACTACTAGGGGAGACAAAGAGAACGTAATTAGCTGCAGCAATAGTGGGGCAACAATCAAGGATATGATGCAACTACTTCCAGGAATATTACAAAATATTACAGAACCAAAATCTGTTCTGCTACATGTTGGTACGAATAACTTTGGATGAAAAGAAGTGGGAGAAATAATTCAGGAAATGGAAATAGCGATAAAAACACTTCAAGACCTCAGTGCTACTCCAATATTATCTGAAGTTCTGCCTGTGCCTAGGGCAAGCCACAAAAGAAATGAAAATTACGTAGCTACTGTAATTGTTGATCTTTCTGTGTATCTTCACCATTCATCACTACTTGGGTATAGCTCACCGGAGCTAGGACCCTGCGGGAGACTTTTTTCCCATGGGTGGAGCTGACATCGGGCTGGCGCCAGCCTCGAGGCCGACGTTCTACGTGGCGCTTGAGGGTTGGTAGTTAGCCGTTGTCGACTCCGCCCCAGTTCTGACATGCTGGACAGTGTACGGAAGGGAGGGTGGGATGAGGCAAGAGAGCCTAAGGGATAGATAAAAGGAAAGGAAGAATAAATCAAAAGGAGAAATAAATGACAAAGGTGACAGAGGGAGGAGACTTAGAAACGGAAACTGGGGAGAGGGGGGCCCCAATCTCTGGAAGGAGGAGAAGGGTGAGGAAGGAAAAATAACGGGGGGGGGGGAGAGAAGAGTAGCACACCCTCAGAAGCGGAGATGCACCATAAGATTTCAGGGAACAAGGTCCAGACCTAGAGCATAAAGGATGACTGGTGGACGAAAGTCGCAGCGTGGGTCAGAAGACCACACAAAAAGAGTGCAGGCTGAGAGTGTGTCTCAGTTTTCCCCTCCCCTCCCACCAAAATAAAGGAGGGAAAAAGGTTTTTTAATAGACAGAGGCTTCAAAGAAGCAATGTGGCCTCAAACTGAGGTCACTGATAATCAAAATACAGAACAGGGAGAAGAAAGAGAATGCCCTTCCCCCCATTCCGAGACCCCTTTGGAAGGGTTGGAGAGGTGGGGGGAGGCCCTTCAAAAACTCAAAAAAGCTAAAGGGTTTACCCTGTGTGTCTCCACAGTCCCCTCCTGCCTAAACACAAGGGAGAGGAGAGCGAGGAAAAGAAGACACACAGGGAGGGGAGGAGTCCAGAGTGAGGCCCAGGGGGAAGGAGGGTGGGATTTAGTGATGAATGGTGAAGATACACAGAAAGATCAACAATTATGGTAGGTACATAATTTCCATATCTTATGTGTTTCAATCTTCACCATTCATCACTACCTGGGCGAGTACCGAGCCCCACCCCACCCAAAAGGGGGGGGGGTACCCAGGACACACTAAGGGATGAGGTCCCTTAGCCTCCACTGGGTGAGACACTGAAGGAGAGAACCCTTACAGGCCTGGGGAGTCCTGAGACTGGTCTGGGGGAGACAGGGATCCCCCCATGGGAGAAGGAAGGCACCCCGAAAGTCGCCGTCTCACCCGTCAGGAGAAGAGATGGATTCTCTGGTAGGCGAAGTAAATCACCCTACGCCAGCTCAGGGATGACAACCTGAATAGGCGATACCATGCTGTCTGCCGAAGGCAGATTGCTGTCCCTACTACTCTGGAAGCTACCTCATTGGCATCATAAGATTCCCTTGCTTGGTGCCCTGCTAGCTCCAGGCACCACACAAAGAGGGCGATGGCTTGCCTGGTTTCCTCCGAATCAGGCATTGAAGCTAGTAGTTGTCCTAGCCTGGACCACAAGAACCTGTCATAGGCTGCAAAGTGGGCCTGATGTACTGCAATTGACAGGGAGATCCCTGCTGAGTAGAACACTCGTCTCTCCCAGAAGTCGAAGTCCGCAGAGTCCGAATCTGGAGGGTGGTCACAGTAGGGGGCACGAGACCCTGAGTGGGTGTCCAGGGAGGTCAAACCTGAACAGGGATAAGGCAAATAACCTGGAGACCCCGGGGGAGCGCAATACCACTGGTGTAAGTCCCTTGGGGCTGGAACAGTGGAGAAGGGAAGAAGCCAGAGTCGATGTGACGGTTCCTGAAATGGAATCGGCCAGGCAGGCGCCACAAAGTGGGCCGCACTGAATTCACCCAAGAAGGCGCGCATCACATGCTCGGGATTGCTGATAGGTATGGGGGTCAGGTGGAGCTTGTCCAACATCCTCACAAGGAAGCGCTGATAGGAGGAAAGATCAGACGCTAGGGATATATGGACCGAGGGTTCCTCTCCTTCAGTAGAGGGAGAAGAGGAGGAAGAAGAGCTCCCCAGTTCAGGGGCCGGCTGCATGGGGGCATGGTGAAACACCTACTGGTCCAGGGCATGGAGGTAGGTGAGAAAAAAATGCAGCTGATCCTCTGAATTGTTCCCAAGTAAGAGGGCCGTGAGGACCAAGAATACCTGGGACTACTGGGGATGGAGACAGAGGCTCGGAGGGCAGGCTCCTGGACACAGGAGAACGGTCTCTGTTGGGACAGGGAGGCCAATAGGAAACCCTTTGCAAGGAGGGGGAACCCAAAGCTGCTGCAACTAACAGCCGTTCACCTGGGTCGGAATGGTCAGAGCTGTGCCCCAAAGAAGAAATCCCCCCATGAGGTGACAGGGACCGTACGAGTCCAGGACGGCCCCTGACCTCAGAAGTAGAAGTCCCCCTCGCGGACTCCATCAGGGAAAGGCGAGGGTCTGCACTATGGCTCCTACCAGGACCCAGCTGGGACCTAGGAAGGGCCCTCTGCGCCACACCTCACTCTCTCTCAACCCTTCGGAGTCAGAG
Organism: Neoceratodus forsteri; assembly: GCA_016271365.2. NCBI lineage: Eukaryota > Metazoa > Chordata > Ceratodontiformes > Ceratodontidae > Neoceratodus > Neoceratodus forsteri. The sequence continues at coordinate 117,000,504 of JADMNL010000025.1, forward strand.
AGAGACCTCGTCCTCCTAGCCACTAACCTAGGCAGCTGGCATCCTGAGTAGACTCCGAGAAGTCCACCCAGGGAACTGGACCCTCTCCCTCCTGATGTGCCCTGGGCTACCCTAAACTTGGACTGTTCAACATATCAAGGATGGGGGTATCTCAACTGAAGAAACAGCCTCACTAGTGACCTCAGGCTGCTCAGCAGTAGCCACAGGGGCCACCGCAGGCTGGTCAGACCCCCTGACCCTGAGGTCTACTGGTGAGAGCTGAATTCCAGAAGGGGGAGAGTACGGGCCGAGGTGCTGGAGACAGAAGGATCCAAAGATCCTGAAGAATCCGGAAGCCAGTCCGGATCAGATCCGGAATCCGCCTCTGAAAAGGTAGACACCGAGGTCCGATGCCAGACCACCCTACGGGCTCCTCCAGTTCCCGGGCCCCGAGGTCGTGCACCCTGAGATTCAAAGCCCCCAGTAGCAGCAGAGGAAAGCACAGCCCCATGCCCAGCACTGACATCCTCCTCAATGCTGCGAACAACGCTAGAGTCGGGCGCGACCCCGAGCACGGCTCCACACTCCTCCCCTGCGCCGCTGAGAGCCAAATCCAAAAAGGCTCGGTGCCAACATCCACGCCGATGCCACAAGTGACACCGAAAGAAGACCCAGCGCTGAGTCCGACGCTGCACACCACTCCGGCGCTGCGAGCGATGCCAAAGGCAGGATCGCAGCCGACCCCAGCACCGACAGAGACGGCGCTGGCTCCTGCCCCGGCATCGCGAACGGCGCCAGGACCAGAACCAGGCCCAGAAAGCTCCAAACTACCAACCCCATGCCGCCGGCAGCCCCGACACTGCAAGCAGAATCAGAGGCGACAACAGCGCCGAGGACAGGCCCGACGCTGGCCCCGGCATCGCCCTCTGAGTCCATGGATCCGCAAATGGAGTCAGGACCGAAAGCAACACCGGGGGACGACGCTGAGGATGGTGCCAGCCCGGTCCCGAAGTAGCAACTGCCAGGACGGTGCCTCCTCAGCCTGGGCCTCCTGCACCGTGGAAGAATCTCCCGCCGTGGCAAGGTTAGAAGAGGCAGAGGTTCCCTCCTCCGAAGGCTGAATAGGACCGGGAGGGGACCCCGAGGAAGGGCCAAGAGTCTTGACCTTGACGTGACGACTGCGAATCCGTCCTCTGAAAGTCGGCAGCGTAGTAAGGACGGATTTGTAGGCATCGGAAAAAATCTGATGGCCGTAAGTTAAATTCTTGTCGGATCTCATTGAACATCTTAAAGTGCGCTCCTTTAAGAAACTGTATAAGATTTGTAAGGTGTAAATGCTTCCAGTTTCTAAACATGAGGTCAGTCCGCCCAAGGGGGAAACCCTCCAATAGATCTATTGGGCATAACAGAACCAGGTATGGGATGAGTTGTAGGGATTTACGGATAGTGTGCCAGGTGCAGATTTGGTGGATAATCCAGGGGTTTGAGGAGCACTACCCCAGAAAGGGGGGTTGCGATAGAACAATGCCTTTTCCCACTCAGAGGTAGGTAGTATGTCCTCCTCTATTTTTCTCCAATGGGCTGAGGTTTTAGCTGAACAGCGTCGGGTCAGGAACATTATATGGGAGGTCCAGTTATACAGTTTGAGGTTAGGAAGTGCTAGTCCTCCCTGAGACCTAGGTAGGGTTAGAGTGCTGAATCTAATTCTAGGACGCTTGCCTGCCCAGATAAATTGAGAAATGGCAGCGTTTCAAGTTTGGAATAGTTTCATTGGCAGGTTGAGAGGTATATTTTGAAAGAGATATAAAGCTCTTGGGAGAACCACCATCCTTATCACCTCTACCCTCTGTATAAGGTTCAGAGGAAGGAGGCCCCATCTCTCAAGGTCCTGTTTCATTTGAGTAAAAAAGGGGTCGTAGTTATAACTCATAGCATCCTCCGATTTATGTGACAGGAAGATGCCTAAGTACTTTAGTCTGTCTAGGCTCCACCTGAAGGGGTATCTTACCTTAAGCCACCCCAGTGGATCATAGTGGAAGACAAGGGCATCAGTTTTGGCAGTATTAAGCTTATATCCCAAGCAGGCTCCATACTCTTCTAGAATTCGGAATACCACCGGGACAGATTCCTCAGGGTTGGAGAAGAAAAGAAGGGCATCATCTGCGTACAGTGCTATATGGTGTTCAGTGTCCTCTATCCTCACACTTGACACCCCCGGCGCCATTCCTATTGCTTGCACCAATGGTTCAATAAAAATAGCAAAGAGACCTGGTGATAAGGTGCAGCCCTGTCTTGTTCTTCTATTCAGGGGAAAATAGGCTGGACGGTGCCTCGAGACCTTTACGCTCGCCTGCGGGGAGGAATATATAGCTCGAGTAATGGCTATAAAGAAAGGGGAGGGAACCCATTTTGGTCATGGTGGTGAAAAGGACACTTGATCGAATGCCTTCTCAGCATCTAGGCTGAGAAGGGCACTCGGGGTCCCGCAGGATTGCATCTCCTGGACCAAATGTAGGGCTCTACAGGTGTTGTCTATCGTGGATCTGGCACTCACAAAGCCTGTTTGATCCAGGTTTATTGGGGTTGGCAGAACTACGTCCAGCCTCCTGGCTAAAATGGATGTAAGGTATTTATAGTCTGTGTTAAGAACCGACATAGGCCTATAGGAGCTGCACTGGAGAGGGTCCTTATCTGGTTTAAGGATGAGGGAAATTGTTGCATAAGACCAGCTGGGGGGGGATCTTCCCTCTGCGCAACCTCATTTAAGGCGCTAAGCAATAGGGGGCTGATAGACTGGGCCATGCTTTTATAAAACTCTGCTCCATATCCATCAGGCCCAGGGGCCTTCTGTGTTTTTGACCTGGCTATAGCTGCGCCCAATTCCACTGAGGCAATGGGAGCCAATAGGGAATTCTGTTGATCTTCAGTGAGCCTGGGCAGGTCGAGAGTGGCCAAAAAGGTGTTAATCTGGTTGGGGACCAGTTGTTCTGGAGTGTATTGTTCTTTATAATATTGTGTAAAGGTCTGGGTGATATCTTTAAGTTTGGTTAGGTGGTTACCTGTGTTTGGGTCTCTTATAACCGCAGTTGTGGACAGCATGCGTTGCTTACGTAGCCGATAGGGTCTAGGGCTTCTCGCCTGCTGGCCTATCTCCCCATATTTTTCTCTTAAAAATGCCAGGGCTACCTCAGCCTGCTGGGTGCATAGTGATTGGGCAGTTTTGAAATATTTTTACATCCAATTCAGGTTTTTTCTTCCCCATATAGCTTTTTTACAGTCGGAGCTCCAGGGCAGGCAAGCTGCAGTCCTCCCTCAGAGGATCTCAATCTGCCCCATTCTCAGGGCTTCATTAAGCCTGTCCTGGTGTCCCATTTTCTCCCCCTTTATCCCAGGACCCTAGAACACAGTCATGCCTGCGCATGGAGGCATGCTTGTGCTCCGTGGCTCTGGTGACAGTCCCTTCCTCCTACCTGGCCTAATGTCTGGCTCTCTTATCGGCTTGGTGCTGCCACCAAGCCTCCACCTGGTGGCAACCAAGAGCCAGTGAAGCATACATCCCTCCCCAGGAGAGGGGAGCTGCTTTGCGACCGCTCAATCCAGCTCCTCACCCCCCCCCGGCCAATATCCGGCAACTCAGGCTTGTTCCTGAATCCGGATCACCAGCGTGGGAGGAGGTAAGGCATCTAACACCTCAACCCTCCATGCCACTGGGCCAGCTAATCCAATTCAGTCTTTTTTAACTGTCTGTCGGTTTGCTGCTCATTTAAAATTGCAATTAGCTGGTTTTGAAAAAACAGCAGAAGCCACTGCCAATCGCTTGTTTTTCTCCTTATAACTGACAGAAGAAACCAAAGAGGAAAAAAAAAAAAGAGTGATTGTCGTAGCTGTCAGGGGAACAGGAGCGTGAGGACATTCTATTTTGTACCATCGTAGTGACATACTCAAAATGTTACAACAGCAGTCTGACATCACTACAATGATACAACAAGCCTAGGAATTCATCAAATTCCATTAATAATCACACTCTTCCATACACTATATCACTGGTGCACTGTAAGATATTCTGGTAATTCAGTTAACAATACCAGGAGCAATGCAATTCCAAGGACTAATCCCTCTGGCAAATATCTTGATTTGGGACTACACCAACTGCAACAGTTGTGCGGTACTTATTTCTTATCACCAAGACTGGAGTGCCCCACAGGAAGAACAGGTGGCTCACCACCTCCTGATGCAGAGACCACTCATGTGACACCTCGTCCACCCGGCTGAGGGCGTCTGCTAGCTGGTTGGAGACTCCTGTTACATGGATCGCCAGGAGATCTGCATCCAGACTGCACATGAGGGTCCATGTGCTGAGAGACTCCCAACACAGATGAAGAGAGTGCGTGCCGCCCTGCCTGTTCAGGGAAAGCATGGCTGAGGTGTTGTCTATCTAGACCTGCACAGCTTGACCCTGTACAAAAGGAGTGAATTCCATCGGAGCTAGATGCACTGCATGGAGCATCAGCATGTTGATTTAGTATTGGGACTCCCTTGGGGGTCCAGAACCTGTGGGTCCTGTGGTCCCCCAGGTGCACTCCCCATCCCACCAGAGACGCATCGGTTGTCAGTGTGATGGTCATCTCTGGGTGGATAAATGGGACTCCTTCCTCCAAATGTTCCAGGATGAGCCACCAATGGATGGCATCCTGCATCAGCTGGTTCACTGTGACCGGCTGGTCCAAGTAACCTAGGCACCAAGACCACTGGTGGCCTTGCTCCCACTACAGGTGGTGTATCTGCCAGCAGGCCCATCTGACCACGGTGGTGCATGATGCCATGTACCCCAGCAGACGCAGGAAGTTCCTGGCAGGGCGGTAAGGCCCACTGCTGCCACAGCATCTCCCTGTAGCACTGCCACATCCTGCGACAGTGCTTCTCTTTGTCGGACGAGGAACGCCTGTGGCGGTGCCTTTCAGGTGACTGAGATCTGGAATATGAGGAGTCTCACAACCGAGATCTCGACTCAGACTGGGACCTTGATGAAGACTTGGACATCAATGGAGAGGAAACGTGGGGGCATGTAGATTACATGAGCTGGTTCCTGCTGCACAACACCGGAGGGAGGCAGTTTCTGGGAGGAGACAGCCAGGTCCTCCGTCTGCTCCTGACACTGCTCAGTGAGGGTTGGAAGGACCGGGTTCCAAGAGATCGAGTTGTCCTCCATCAGTTCCGACAATGTGTTGACCTGGTTGAGAAACATCTTGACCTCCTGGTCAGCCCACTTCGAGGCCAGCAAGCCCAATGGAGGTACTGTGGAGCTAGCAGCCTGACCGTTGACCAGGGTGAGCTAAGCTGAAGCCTGGCACTCGACAGTCGTCCAGCAGTTGAGGAAATTGTGGGAGCAGGAAGAGCATGCTCCTTTCTGGTCCCATGACCAAAGTACTTGGTCTCTGACTACCCCTACCAGACTGGTAAATGGAGTGCATGTAGTGTAGGATGTGTTTTGCATTTGTCACAATACACTACAGTAACCCTCAGCTATAATATTATTACCTAATTGGAATATCTTCCCAACTATTTCCTTAGCTCCTGAATGGTAGTGGCCTCAGTATCATTTAAGTTTTTGGTCACTTTGAGGTGAGCGTTGTACACGTACTGTGAGTTATCACTTGATCAGTTTCATACATTAATTATCCTTTTAAACATTTTTGTAAAGATATGGTAATTTTATTCTATGAAATCTATTTTCTGCATATGTATGAGCTATGCTCTTTTGTTCAACCGGATGTAGTATGTGTTCCCATAATGAAATACTCAAAAGAGAAAGTTAAAACACACACACTGCTGTTTTCAGGGGCAAAGATGCAGCACTCGTTAACCACTCAGCTCAATGTTATGAGGTCAGCACAGTTAAGTAAATATTTTATTATACATTGAGTACAAAAATTCAGACAGTGGCCACTTTAATTCCCCAGGTTGGCAGTTCAGGAGTTGCCAGTCTAAAGGATGTCAGCAGTTCTTTTTTTTTTGTAGAATGTTTCTACTCCGCACCACCGGGGAACTCTCACTGGCATCCGCCACACACCACAAGCTCTACCTCCCACCTGAAGCTCTCTCCTCACCCTGCACCAGCCTGGCAGATCCCTTAGCTCTGCACATCTCTCCCCCTGCCCCGAGGTGGGGACGCCCTATGTGCCCCGCAGTTCTTTAATTAAACAAGCACTCAGTCAATTGTACAGCAAAAAAGTACAAAAAACAAACAATAAACAAACCTGCGAAACAGTTCTTGCAGTGTATCAGGGATTTCAAGATTTGGATCTCCAAGCGTTGAGCTGAACTTCTCTCGGAGTCTTTCAACAAACTCTCTATACTCGTCGGCACAAACCTGTTTCAGAAGGCAAGAGGCAGCAGCACAAATATTCATAAGACATGTTCCCCAGCTCCATATTACTGTGGGTGTACCACCTAGCCATAATTTATTGCTTGCACCCTTGATTTTAAAAAACCCACAACAGTCCTGCATTCTACAGCGCTGTTTATATCCTGTAACTGTTTCCCACTGTACAAGGAGATTCATACTTATCAACTGTCTTGCATTGTACAGTGGAATTCTTATCTCTCAACTGTCCAACACTGTACAGCAGGATTCATACCGGTCAACTGTGTCATACTGTACAGCATAACTTGTACATGAACTGTCCCACAGTGTGCAATGGGATTCATACATCTCAACTGTCCTATAGTGTGCAGAGGGAGTCCTAAACAAAAACTAAATAAAAATAAATAAATAAATAAACTGCCCCACAGTGTACAGTGGGACAAATACAGCTCAACTGTTCCAGAGTGTACAGTGGGGTTCATAACTCTCAACTGTCCCATTGTACAGCTGGATTCATACCTCCCAAATGTTACACATTGTGCAGTGTGATTCGTAATTCTCAAATGTCCCACAGTGTACAGGGGGATTTACACCTCTCAACTATGCTTCATTGTACAGCTGGATTCATACCACCCAAATGTTCCACACTGTGTATGTGATTCATAACTCTCAGCTGTCTCATACTGTACAGTGGACTCAAACCTCTCAACTGTCCCACAATATACAGTGGAATTTCTACATCTTAACTGTCCCACAGTGTACAGTGAGATTCTTACATCTCAATTGTCCCACAGTGTACAGTGAGATTCATATCTCGTAACTGCCCTACATAGAACAGTGGCATGCATAACTCTCAACTGCCTTTAACTGTCTCACAGTGTACAGAGGGATTCATAACCCTCAACTTCCCCATAGTGTATAGTGGGATTCTTACCACCATAATTCCACATTTAACAGGGGGATTCGTGCTTCTCAACTGTCCACATACTGTACTGTACCATGGGACACACCTCTCCAATCTCCCACACTGTACCACGGGATTCATACCTCTCAACTGTCTCAAACTGCACAGGGGGATTCCTCTCGACTACTCCACAGTATATAATGGGATTCATACCTCTCGAGTGCCCCCGCAATGTACAATGGGATTCTTATCTCCATTGTTCCACATTTAACAGGGGATTCATACCTTTAAACTGTCTCCCGTTATATCATAGGACACATTTCTCCACTGTCCCACACTGTACCAAGGGATTCATATCTTTCAGCTGTCTTACGCTGCACAGAGGGGTTCATACCTCTCAAATGTCCCACAGTACACAGGGGGATTCATTCGTCTCAACTGTTCTTAACTGTACATGGGGATTAATATCCCTTCATTGTCCCACACTTTTAAGTATGACTAATGAGGGCCAGCATTCTACATTTTAGTTAAAAATGTTGAGAAATAACTGTGCAGCAATGTTTGGAGAACGTAAAGTTTTGTTTTGAAAAAGTTCTGCATTGTACCTTAGGATCCTGGTAGTTATTCTTCCTGCTCATGAATTTTTCTATGAGAGGTTTATCTTGATAGACTTCAGCAAGGCAGACCCTACAACAGGCAAATAAAAAATGTATTTAATAGCCTATGGGGAAAATACCTCTTTTTTCCCCGTTACTTTTTCCTTAAAACAATTTTTCACAAATAAATTTTGGGCATATTACGGACCATGTAAAGTTTTCTCCTCTCAAGTGAGGACCAGGGTTAATGTCTAAGCTCTGGTCACAACAGTGATGAGTCTGCCAGTCTTAGGGGTAGACCACAACACAAATTCATATCAGGAAAGAGATATACTACTGGCTTAAATGAAACAGTCATGAACAGAAAGGGCATCCCAAAGAACCATTAGAAAATGAAAATCTAAACCACGATGAAAGACTCACCATAAGAAGGTCTTGGGTTGACAACATTGTGGGTTATGCCTCACCCTACTATGTGAGAGACTCGGGTTCGCATCCCAAATCCAACTCCAGACTCTGAGCCAATGGAATCTGGGGAGCACTATAGAGGCTGCATGCTCTGACCTGGAAAATAATGCTGTCCATCCCACTACATAAGCACCTTCCCTGGCTGGGCCAGGAATGGCACTGACATTGTAGATGATCACGCAGTTGCAGCCCTTCTCAACACAATAGTCAGGTGTGGTGAGGTATCCCTCATGTGCTGGGATTATCAAAGGGGAAGGAACAAGTTTGCTGAAGGCAAGAAGGATGATGCCCCCCACCTCCATTTACCCACACATTGATGACCTACTGTCAAACCCTTGCAAGTACTCCCGCTGCACTGCTATTGGATCCTGAGTGAAGACAGGAGCCTAGCCAACAAAGTCAGTACTGACCCACCCTAACCTTCTGCACCATAACTGCTGCAAAGTATTACTTTTTGTCTGTATTAATAAAATTAATAAAAACTTAATAGAAAAAAATATTGGCCCACCCTAATGACCCAGTCACCAGAGTACATACTGACAAGCCATAATGACCCAGTCACCAGAATCAGTACTGACGCACCATGATGACCAAGTCACCAGAGTCAGTATTAGCATACCAAAACAACCAAGTCACCAGAGTCAGTACTAGCACACCATAAAGACCCAGTCATCAGAGTTAGTAAGAGTCAGTACTAGCATACCATAATGACCCAGTACCAGAGTCAGTACTAGCATACCAAAATGACTGTCACCAGAGTCAGTACTGGCACACCATAAAGACCCAGTCATCAGAGTTAGTAAGAGTCAGTACTAGCATACCATAATGACTGTCACCAGAGTCAGTACTGGCACACCATAAAGACCCAGCCATCAGAGTTAGTAAGAGTCAGTACTAGCATACCATAATGACTGTCACCAGAGTCAGTACTGGCACACCATAAAGATCCAGTCATCAGAGTTAGTAAGAGTCAGTACTAGCATACCATAATGACTGTCACCAGAGTCAGTACTGGCACACCATAAAGACCCAGCCATCAGAGTTAGTAAGAGTCAGTACTAGCCTACCATAATGACCCAGTCACCAGAGTCAGTACTACCATACCATAATGACTCCATCACCAGAGACAGTACTAGCATGCCATAATGACACAATCAGGAGCATTAGCATGCCATAATGCCCCAGACTAGAGTGCTGTCTTGGTTCAACCCTCAATCCTAAAAAGAAAGATTTCTCATTAAAAGCTGAAGTTGTCTTACTTATAGTTGAGGTAAGTCTGGGGGTTCTTCATGATGTAGCGAGATCTGCGTCCCACAGAGTGTGAGGTTTTGTCCAAGGACTCTTCAAAGTTACTATGCATGATGTCTCGCACAACTTGCCATGGGATGAAAGGCCCTTTAACCTAGCCAAACAAAAGTGAGAAAAAAAAAAAAGTTTAAGAAAGGCAAGCCACTTACTGTAACTCTTGATCTTCTAGGGTATCTCTTCCACAGTCACACACTTTTTTCTTCTTCTAAGGACTAGAGGCAATAGGACCCTGCAAAAAGGAGTACAGCGGAAAGGTACCAGTCATCCAGTTATACAAACATACCAAAAAGAACCAGCAGAAGAAGACCACCCAGTCTATTGAGTCTGCTCAGTAAGTGATGCAGGGTCTGGCCTTACATATTACGCCACTGCCCCTGCCCCCCAACTGTCCCTCCATCCCTCTCCCCCCTTCTCCCCTTCCTTGGTCCCAAGGGTTCCCTTTGTGCTTGTCCCAGGTTCTCTTGAATGCTTCCACTGCCCTTGCTGATCTCATCTCCTCCGGCAGCTCATTCCAGGCGGACACCACCCTTTCCATATAGAAATACTGCTATCAGCTGGGTAAAATATGTGGATTTAGACTTGTGGGCCATGTATTTCCTGTCTGCATGGGGACAGAGACCACAGTAGCTGGCCTCCTCCAGGCACTCTCGGAGAGGGTTTCCAGAGCAGGTTAAATGCAAGATATCAAAGAGACTGGCATATTGGACACATTAAGACTTCCAACTGGAGGTGCTTAACCAAATCTATAGTGGCTTTCTCAAACTGCAAGATACTATGCAAATTTCTGAGCAGAGCTTGGAAGGAGAGATCCTCCTGGAAAGACTGGAACTGGTTCAGGGCTCAGGGTCTAGGGTGCCAGTATCATTGTCTGTTTCAGCAATGAGGTCAGCACGGGGGGGGTGTGGCTAGCTGGACAGTATGACGGACATGCTTTAGCTTAACTCCTCTGGGCTCATCCTCCCAAGTCAAAATAGCAGACTTTTATTTGGGCAGAGCAGCAACATCATCACTTTTCGATCTGTAGGAGTAAATGGTAAGAGGCAAGCAAAAAAGCAAACAGTTAAAACGCACCTCTGACGCCACTGAATTCCTGAGGGAGCAGCGTGCAGGGTCAGAAGCCCGAACATGTTTACAGGCCCAAACAGCCATGTGGCAGGAGTGCAGTATGACGGAGTTGCAGCGGTCAGTGGCAGGAGTCCCTGCTACTCTAGCCAACATGTAGGCGAAAGTAAAAGCAGGGTTCACAAACATTACTAATCAAATTAATCATCTCCAGTCAGTGGTAACTGGTCTCTCAGAAACCTCCCCTTCACATACCACTCACACAGATGAACTGGAAAGATGGGTTAATGAATTAGAGGATACCGTATCCTTTGCATCCCGGGACCACAACAGCCTGAAGGAGACACTGGAGGAGCTGGAATACTGAGTGGACAACCAGAACCGCTCTTGCAGATTAAATCTATGAACTGTTGGGCTCCCCGAAGGTACAGAGGGTCTGTAAAAATGGCTACTTCAGCATCTAAAATTAAACTTGGAGGCTCTGCAGTTTGAAACTGAAAATTCAAAATGGAAAGAGCACATCATGTTGGCCCCCTGCACAAGCTGGGGGCATGTCTTCTCAACTGCTTGATTAAATATTTAAGATATACAAACAAGGAATGCATGCTGTGGGCTGCCAAGACCCAGGGACCCATCCCGGTGGACAATGGCCGTGTGCTTATTTTCCAGGAATACAGTAGAGTTCTTCAGTCCCGGAGGAAAAAGTTCAACCACGTAAAGTCCAAGCTCCACTCCATGGGCTGGTCCTTTCATTTTCTTTATCCTGTTAAACTGAGGATCAGTCAACCTGTTAAACCCGCCCGATACTTCACTAACTACCTGAAGGCTGAACGCTTTGTGGAGGAAGAACTAGCTGCAACGGAGGCCCAAACGTAGACACGGTCTACAGCACCTGCCAAAAGATAAGTAGTTTTTTTGTTTGTTTGTTTCATTCATTGCCCTTCTAGACTGATTCCACTGGTCAGAACGGGGTTCTTCCTGTACCATCCCAGCATTTACTTTTCCTGCAACCTGTTACTGTCAGCTGACGAGGCCCCTAATGCAAATAATGGGGAGACTGCTGCAGGAAAAAAGGGGATTCCCCCCCTAGGGAGTTACTGCCGTTCCACCTGAGCTGTGCAGTGAGCCATACATGTTTTAACTACTGTACCTCTGTGCAGCCCTTACCAACTGTCCACACAGCTCATGTTAAGTCTGCCTAGCGGGGTTCACAAGACCCCACTTCATCTATGTGATCACCCCAACTGTGGGGACTCTGCTGCACCCTTTACCAGCATGGCCTTTCGAAGTCTCCTGGTAGCCACACCAGTGGACTGGTGCAATTATCCAGCTGCCCTCAGGACCACCTATATGGGCACTCTTCACCCCCAGTCACCAATGTGCCTATGCAGCCAAACATTTTTACAACAGCCCTCCCAACCATGTCTAGGGACATGGGTAACAACGCTACCATGGCACATACTTGACTATTTATTTATTTATTTATTTAAAATTGATGACCAGAAAAGGCACACTGAGCCAAGGCCCATTTCCAGGTGCGACCCGGGTACAAGTAGTACAAGGTGGGAGACAGAGAAATACAGCACGTTATCACATAACAGACTTATAAGACAGTATAGTACATTACATGGAGTTTGGTGGAGAGGTTACACTTTTTTTTTGAACAGCAGAGTGGAAAAAAACATTGATTCGTTTCTTTTCTAGACAATTTATTACCTTAAATTCTAAGTGCGTGTCTTTACATATTTACATTAGTGGATTTACCGAAAAATTTGAGTTTTCGGGGAGAGGGTACGGTGGGGGGGGGTGGTTTAGCAGTAAGAGCTGGTGTGTGGGTTTAATTTTTACCTGGCGAGGCTACTGAGGGTAGTACTAGGTCCGACTAAGTGCTGTCATAGACTGATTCATGGAGACCGGAGCCTTGTGACTCTTTTTCCTACTGAGACCTTAAATATGGATTTTCCACTGCACTGTGATCCAGGGCTCAATCGTAAAGTCTGTTTGCCATACTTACACGAAGGTTGCTATGGCACCTGTTATACCCCATATACACAGTTCCTCATCTGTGTTTTGAAATGGGTTGCAGACACCCATAAGAAGAGGTTACTCACCTGTAACAGTAGTTCTAGGAGTGGTATATGTTGTTCATCCACACTCTCTGGCATGTCTCTTTCCCCTTTAAATCTAGCCGGGAAGTCTTCAAGCTGGCTCCTCTCAACCACCCGGGTGGTAAATACCTCGGTTCTGCCCCATGACGGCAGATCTTAGCCCGCTGGAAGCAAGGTGGTGCGTCTAAAGCCGGGGAGGTCGGGTGGGTGCGTGTGGATGAACAACATATACCACTCCTAGAACCACTGTCTCCTACTGTTACAGGTGAGTAACCTGTTCTTCTAGGAGCGTGGATATGTTGTTCATCCATACACTCTGGCAGACTCCAAGCAGTTCTCCGGGAGGAAGGAGGCAAGGCGCACACGCCCTACTTAGGAAACAGAGATTGGAGAACCGAGGCCCCAAAACCAGCATCCTGGCATGACTCAAGGTCGATCTGGTAGTGGGTAATGAAGGTGTTTGCTGACTTCCAGGTAGCAGCCTGACAGATCTTCTGGATAGGGATGTCCCTGGAAGCAGCCACTGATGCAGCCATATGGCAGGTAGAATGAGCTCTTATCTCTCTGGAAGGCTCCTTGCCTGCCAACTCATAGCACCACTTGATCCCGGAGCTGAGCTCCAACAGGTTGATAAGGTCCCTGGACCTCTCCACCTCCTGCACAACTTTTGGCACAACTTTCGGAAGGAACCCGAGAAGATGGAGCCCAGGTTGAGCAGAACGAAGAAGCTCCAAGAGGAAGATTCCCCGGCATGAGCCGTTTCCTCCTTGAGGGTTTGCATGAGTTTCAATTGCTCAGTGGATCCCGTGACCATGGAAACCGCCCACCGAGCCTCCTTTGATTTCACCAGAGGGTTCAGCTTTTCCGGCCTCCTCAACTTCAGGCGTGCGAGACGGTCGTCAAGGACGTAAGATTGAAATGCAAGACAAAAATCACACTTCAAGTTGTCATGGTCGACGCCCAGGCAATAGAGGCTCATGGTGTGAGGATCGGTGCGCGACATTTTCTGGCCGCACGAACACCGGCAGAAGACTTGTTTTCCATAATCAATGATAAGTGGTTGCAATCGCTAATACGAACTAGATGAATTTTCGGAATAACCGAAGGTTTTGAAGACAGGGCCTACAAAATGCAGGAGCATGAAGGAGGCAACCTGAATCTTCTAGTGGAAAGGAAGATCTGGCATCATGGGGTGGAGCCAAGGGTTATACCACCTGGGTGGGTGGGAGGAGCCAGCATGAAGACTTCCGGCGATTCTTAAAGGGGAAAGGGACATGCCAATAAGTGTGGATGAACAACATATCCACGATCCTAGAATAGATTATTTCTGAGCAGGGTTATCTTCCCAAGTTTCTTTTATTACATCTAGTGGCCCTCTAGGTTGTCTACCATACAACTTTTCAAAGGGTGAAAACCCTGTTGCTGCTTGTGGCACTTCTCTGTAAGCAAAAAGCACGTAAGTTAAGTAGTGGTCCCAATCTTTCCCTTCACCTTTAACAAATGTCTGTAACATGCATTTTAGGGGTTGTCTAGACCACTCAACAGGAACATCTGTATGAGAGTGATAAGGGAAGGTTATGGCAGTGATACCTAGTTATGCTCATCCTGCTGAAAATGTTGGCAAGCTGCTACTTTTCGAACTGTGACAGCACACACTGGATCTGCTTCTGGGTATTGAGTAGCACAGTCATACTACCAAAATGAATCAATTACCCTTTTCACTTTTGTCTAAGGGGCCAATCACATCCATTGCAATCTTCTCAAAAGGCACATCTATCAAGGGTAGGGGCACCAGGGCACCTTGTCTTTTTTAGTCACTGAGGCCACTTTCTGACATTTAGCACAAGAACTGCAAAAGGCAGCAATATCTTCATGAATCCCAGGCCAGTAAAATCTGTACAACAATCCAAAACGAGTGTGGTCCCTCCCCAAGTGTCCAGTCATAGGACTACACAGAAACATAGAAGTTGATGGCAGATAAGGACCGCAAGGCCCATCCAGTCTGCCCATTTCTTTTTCTGCCTTATGAATGTGCCATCAGCCTTTGCTCAGTCAATAGCCTATCTATTCATACTCTCTGTATTGCTCCCTTAGGCCTATCCCACGCCTGTTTGAAGCCCTGCACTGTATTCATATCCACCACTTCCTGAGGTAGGCCATTCCATGCATCCACCACCCTTTCTGTGAAAAAGACCTTCTTCACATTACCCCTGAATTGGCCTCTATCTAATCTCATGCTGTGTCCTCTTGTCCTGCTATTTTTCTTCTATTGAAACATGTTAGAATCTTTCACCTTGTTAATGCTCTTAAGGTGTTTGAATGTTTCGATCATATCACCTCTCTCCCTCCTTTGCTCTAGGGTATACATATTGAGCTCCGTTAATCTGTCCTCATATGTTTTCTGATGCAGTCCCTGCACCATTTTGGTTGCCCTTCTCTGGACTGCCTCAATTTGGTTAATGTCCTTGTGAAGGTGTGGCCTCCAGTACTGCACGCAGTACTCCAGATGGGGCCTAACCAGTGTCTTGTAAAGAGGGATTATTACCTCCCTCTTACGACTTGTGATACCCCTACTAATACACCCCAACATCCCTCTAGCCTTACCTACTGCTTTAGCGGTCTGCTTGGATGATTTCAGGTAATCGGTGATGATGACGCCCAAGTCTCTTTCTTCCCTTGTGACTGCCAGAAACTCCCCTCCCAGCCTATAGGTGGTTTCTGGGTTTCTATTCCCTATGTGCACGGTCTTGCACTTCTTTACGTTAAACTGCAGTTGCCACTCTTCTGACCATTTTGCTAGTTTATCCAGATCTCTTCTCATTCTGCCCACCCCATCTGGATCATCTACTCTGTTGCAGATCTTGGTGTCATCTGCAAACAGACATACCTTACCCTCCAGTCCATCTGCAATGTCACTGATGAAGATATTGAAGAGGACTGGCCCGATGACTGATCCCTGAGGTACCCCACTTGTGACTTGCATCTCTTCTGAATGTATACCATTTACCGCCACTCTCTGTTTTCTGCCTGTCAACCAGTTTGCCACCCAGCTGACCACCTTCTGACCCACCCAGAGACTACCCAGCTTATTAATCGATCTTCTATGTGGAATAGTATCGAAAGCTTTTCTGAAGTTAAGGTAGGCGACATCAACTGCTCCCCCTTGGTCCACCACTCTAGTTACCCAGTCAAAGAAATCTATGAGATTAGTTTGACAGGACCTTGATTTTGTAAACCCACGCTGTCTTGGATCCTGTGCTCCTATGGATTCCAGGTGTTGCACTATCATTTCCTTAAGGAGTGCCTCCATAATCTTGCCCACTACTGAGGTAAGACTGACTGGTCTGTTGTTCCCTGCCTCCTCCCTGCTACCACTCTTGTGGAGCGGGATCACATGAGCCCTTCTCCAGTCTACTGGGACCTCTCCTGTGCTCAGAGACTCACTAAAAAGTTCTGATAATGGCTCTGCTAGTTCCACCCTTAGGTCCTTTAGTACCCTGGGATGTATGCCATCAGGCCTCATTGCCTTGTCCACCCTGAGCTTATCGAGCTCTTGTAGGACCCTTTCTTTTGTGAGGGGACTACTGTACACCTCCCTCCCCCGTGTCCATGGTGCTGAGCTGTGGGCCCTGCTCTATCTTCTCTTCAGTAAATACTGAGCAGAAGTATCTATCACTATAATGTGCTATTTGTGACAACTCAGTTCTGTACACTTCTTTTGTATGACCAATTGTTCTGTCGGGTTCCTTCATCTGAGGATTAACACAAACTTTGTACAGTAGCTCATTAAATGTTTTTTAAACATTGGTTCACCCTGTTTTTGTTTCACCACCAGCTGCTTAAAATAACATTGGAGAGAAACATTATTAATTTATTCCGAAACAAAATCACAATCAGTTATTAGTTTAATTTCAACATGTTCGTATATATCAGCCCATTATGTCCATCAGTCTTCTTTTGCCACTGTTTTTTCAGGCATTTTCTTTCTTTCCTGGACTTCTGGATCTTGGAGCTGGGCTCAAGCAAGTCTGAATCAAAGTCACCAAAAGGAAGAGTCCCCAACATCTGAAATTTTCTTTGCCTATGCTCTTATCACAGCTGCTGAAGCAGCAGGATTTACTTCCTCTGTGAGTAATTTAGCAAATCCTAGAAAGCCATTTCTAAAGCTACCAACAGTTCCTATTTTCCCAGGACAGTCTCTAATTTAGGCAGCATGTGCCAGTGTCCCAAGTTTTGCAAAATGTCACTTTTGTCCCTTTTTTTGCTTACTTGTCCCAGTTTTGTCCCTTTGTTTTTTGCTGACTGCTAATCCATGAGTGACAGTTATTTCAGCACCACTGTGGCGTTGCTCTGGCTGGACAGCAGATTGCAACTTCAACCCCTGTGCCTGTGTTGCACTGCAAGCATATCAGTGGGAGCACAGTAAAGCATGTTCCTTCCTGTTAGATTAGACTGGGTAGTAGTGCAAACAAGCACATGTGGATGTCTGCCTGCCAGCAGCTGAGAGGGACTCCAGTCAGAGAAGAGACTGACAGCGGGGAACTAAGGTACCCGGACCTGATCAGCTACAGGGAAGTGTGCGAAAACAATATGGTGTGGCGGTGGGAGTCACTGAAGTGAAGTTTGCTTAACAAATGAGGTGAGAGTAAGTGGGTTGGATGGGACTGTCAGGAGGAGCAATACATGCAGCTCGAATGCCTGATCACAATTTAACACAGGTTTGCTTCTAATGAACTTTTTGTACATTATGATTTGGAACTTGCTGCAGCAGAATGATGTATTGTTTTAATCTGGGTGTTTGCTGCTGGTGTTACTGTGGGACAGCATGGCCACAGCAAGCTGCAAAATGTAACTGTGCGAAGTGTTGTCTGCGGCGGTGCCCATGGGAGTGACACGGGGGGGGGGGTCATGGTCGCAGTTCTAGGCCTCGGAAAGTTGGTAGCTTTAGCCATTTCCAATAATCACAAGTACAGGTAAGTTTGGTACTACCCCTGCTTTCATTTGGTGCAACAACCCATTAATGTCCCGAGTCACTTGGGAGGTGGAATAGTATCGAGTGTCCCCATGGATAGAAATGACCCCAATACCTGGTCCTTTTGCACAGTCTTTTCGCAGAACTTCAACATGCACCACGGTCTGTCTACTTCCCGAATCTATTAAGTCTCTTGACGGTCTTATCTCACACCTTGACATCTGTTAAATACTTGCCACAATTTGAGAAGGCCAAATTTGCTCCAGTGCAATCCTCTTTATTTTTATGTCAGTTTCTTGCAATATGGCCTGGCTTATTACAGTTATAGCAAATAAAGTCTTTGGGTGCAGATCTGTTACCCCCATCAGAGTTCTTAACAGATCTGGAATTAAATTGGGTGAAAGAGGGTCTTTCTGTTGCTTGGCTGTTACTTCACTGCTGAGGTGTCTGTTTGGCCATTTAATAGTCCTCAGCCACAGAAAAGGCCCTTTTCCCACTTTCTGGTTGGCATTCTTTGTCCAAAGCTGCACGTCAGTAGGAAGGATGTTGATTAACTGCTCCATTACAAATACATTGATGATCTGTGGGAGTTTTGCGGCCTCTGGTTGGAGCCATTTAGTGAGGAGTTTTCATAGTTGGGTGAAGGATTCTCAAGGACTGTCGACTGAGTGGTGCTTCAGGGACTGGAATCTCTGCCCATAGACCTCTCCTGAGATGTCGTATCTTTTAAGGATTTCTCTTTTCACAAGCTCAGGTCATTTTCTGACTGTGAAGTGTCCATACTGCTGCAGGCAAGTTGGGCTTTACCTGTCAGATAAGGTACCAGCCTGATTGTCCATTGCTATTTTGGCCACTGGCAGGCTCCAGTGATCCTTTCAAAAATTGTCAGGTATGCTTCAATATTATCCGAGGGATGCAGCTTTGTAAGTGTGATTTTTTTTTTTTTTTTTTAAGTTTGTGTTTTGTTGATCTGCTGGACCTGTACCAGATCCTCCAGCTTTGACAGCTTGCTAAGCATTCAGCCATCACTGCTCCTGTCGCTGCTTCTCTCCTCTCCAACTCTCTTTCTCAGTCTCTCTTTGTTGTACAGCCCACCATTTGAAGAAGGCAGACATGCTTTCATGTTCTGTCCCTGCCTGTTACACTTCTTTCATCACTGGTACCAGCGTACTGTCTCAGTTTGGGCTTTTGTTTCTACTTCTACTTCTAGTTTGGCTGCCATTCTGCTAGGAATCACTCCTGGGCTAGCTGCTGCAGGATCTATACCATTCTTCTATGCTTCCCTGGTACAAGTCCTAGTACCCACGCACAAAACTCTTGGCGTACAGTGTGCACGACGTAAAACCCACTTGTGACACCAACTGTGGTCGAGGCATAGGTCAGGAAGCATAGACAGACCAGAAGAAGTAATACAATTTTCAAATAGTGTCATATTAATATCAATAAAATAAAAAATAGAATTGTACAGGACAGACTTTCAAAAAGGTAGTACAAACAAAAAAATCCTACCTCTGAGTGGCTCTCTCAATTCAGATCTCAATCTTTATCTCCCTAAATAACACTGTTCTCTTTATACAAGATGTCTTTTCCTAGCAGTTTAAACTCTGCATCCTGTTCTTGTAAGTTACATCTCCTGTCTTTCACAAAACATACCAAAACTTTGTCACTTTCTTCCGATGACCAGCCTGAAGAGTACCTGTAGTCTTAACAGGTATAGCAAAATAGAATAGCTGGTCTCATGTTGATAATTCTGTAAACAAACTTGTGTTCCAGATTGGTATCTTTTCTAATAAACCCAAATAGCTTTCTACAATCATTTTAACAATACAGTTATACACATTTGCAAAGCAAGGGATCCCATTTTCATGTTTTTTTTTTTTTTGCAACCAGAGAAGCAAGGGGAGAAAAAAGAATAGAAGCAGCAAGTGAAGGCAGATAACATGGAAACTGTGGGACCATCGGAGTGGCCAAATCTTGGGTGCAACAAGAAAATCTGACAGCGCAATCAGACAGGCAAGAGACACAACAGGAGAGGACAAAACTGATCCTTGCTTTTAACTTTCTGTGCATAACTACAGGGTCTTCCCCAACCCTGTCACAGGCCCCACTTGTTAGGGAATCATCAGGGCTGGGGTTGGCACCAATGGTGTCATCGAACTTACACACTGAAACCACTGCTCCATAACAGCTGCCCAACAGCCTAACTGCTCACCGGAGAGCTCATCACTGGACAGTGGGTGACTATGATGGGAGACACTGGGCGTGTCTGTCTCAGGGAGTCTGGTGTCATCAGGGATGATGATGGAGACCCCACGCCAATAGACACTGAATGCCTCTGTGCAGAATGCCTAGAGTGTGACCTTTTCTTCTCTCTATGTTTTTTGTGAAAGGAGGTTGAGGTCAAATGGTAAACATGACCTGGCGTGGAGCATAAGCAGGAGCTGGACTGTTTCTTTTCGTGACTCCGGGAGGATTGTCCTTTCTCCCAGGCACAAGACTGCCTAGTATCTGATTATTCACCCAGAAAGTACTGGTGGTCAGTCACAACCTTGTGCATGAGCAACTAGCCTGTTCAGGCTCCCTATCTTCCATGTCGACCATACTTTCGGGGGCAGCATCCATGTAGAGTGCAACCTCTTAGGCGCCGGGATGGTGGGCGAGGATGGAAGAGCGGATGCCTAATGGGCGACCACCCAGGAAGACAGAACTGCAGTACATGAGCGACTGCAGTCACAGCCCTGTAAGGGCAATGCACAATCTTCGACCACAACTGAGCAGGTGAATCCCATGGCCATGCACCTGGGAGCGGCTCTCGGCTGCCAGCTGCAGAAAGTGCTCACTACTGCTTGGCGCACCAAGGAAGGTGAGAGCCTGGCAGGAAGGGGCCGGAGAGTGAGGGCCTCAGGCGGCAGGACGACTGCAGCATCAAGGATGCGTCCCACACACAGTTCTACAGCTGAGTCCATGGTGCCACCCCCCCCAAAAGGACTGTGTAGCACAGAGCACCACGCCCACCGCCAAATGACAGTACTGCACAGAGGATGGACAGTATGGCACAGCGGCTGCCTCCCCCTGCAACACAATGGCAGAGTGTGCACACACACATATGGTAGTGCTGAGTACCCCGCCACCCACAGCAGACCCCAGTGGACACACAGACAGCAACACACTCACCCGTGGCAGGGAACTACCCCGATGGCGTTCCATGGAGGGTGCGTGTCAACAGTATGGACATCTGGTTGATGGAATGGTGTCAACTGAAACAACAGGGAGGGTTGGGGGCCACAGGTCAGGCCACAGGTGTACTGTAAATGGCACTCAGTGCCATGACACACCATGTCCCATGCATATCCCCTGCGTGATTTACAGTGCCCCACGCACACTTCGCCTGTATTTTTTTATTTATTTATTTAGTTAGTTTTTGTTGACCGGGTAAGTGCGCTAGACAAATCCTGCCTATTTTCAGGCACGACCCGGGGAGGGGGATACAGATGAATGCCAACTGACCTTGAACCAAATTAAGCTGTACTGCCATTTTAACATTGCACCATGCGTCACACTACACCATACACCTCCGTTTGTGTGGCCATCACCCTGTGGCACAGTGCATGTTGGGCATGGCGGTGTGCAGTGAGTCGTGCCTGCCCACCCTCACAGGGGTGTTGGGGTGTGTGGCTGGTGTGTACCATTGTGCGGGTGTCGCAGGTGCACCATGGCTGTTTGGGGCTTGTGCTGTGCGTGGTGGGGATGCAAGGGGGGTGTCAGTGCGTCTGTGGTATGGCCCTTGATGGGGGCATGCTGGGGAGGGGGTTATTTGTCCTTGGTGCTGTGGGTCTGGGGTGTGCACTGTAGGGCGTGCAGTGGAACAGTGCCGGTCGCCCTAGGGATGTCACTGTGCGCCCCTTGCTACTGTACCATCGCCCACAGTCAGTTGCTCATCACACACTGCTCTGTGGCACTCGCCACTTTCCCATGTCCCTTGCCCTGTTGCCAGTGTACCGTTGCCATTTCCCAGTCATCCATGCTTCCTCTACTTGCTCCCAGCGCTCACCCCGCTGGTCGCCTTTCTTCCCGGTCGCCCTTTGCTGTGTTCTTTCATTTGTGTCGCTCACTGTGGATTCGCAATTCAGGAGACACTATTATCACATAAAACCCTTTCGGGAAGTAGGGCTGTGAGGAAACTTGTCTTTTTTTAATACTCTAAACTGCCATAAAAACAACAAACTGTAACTAATACTAACAATAACGAAATAACTAAACAAAGACATTATTCCAATGACACCAACCCCACCAGAAAAGTTCTGGCTGCTGCAGAGTCCTAGCATCTCCAACCATATCACTCATCAGTTGGAATCTATGGAGAATACTGATTCTTGAAAGATCATACATATCTGATGAATCATATGGCACTGAAAAGCTATGACAAACAACAACAAAAAGACAAAATGCATGACAAACTAGACCAGAATATCATCAGATGAAGAATGAAGTTCTGAATCCCATCAAGGTGAGCTGTGCACAAGGACAGTGGGGGAAAAAGGAAATGAGGCAGTTGGTGTTGGCAATGTTTTCTATCTCTCAGCAGCAAAGTAGCAGTATTGAGACCTTCGTAGGACCCCACATGCAGCTCCTGCAACATCCTCATCAGGAACCGCTGGTACAGAGAGTACTCGGCATCAGAGGAGAGGTGGACAGAAAAATCCTCTTCCTCAGAGAACAAAGGAGAGGAGGAGCTAGATTCAGAAAACAGAGGTGCCAGGGCACAGGTCTGAATTGAACTTGGTCAGACTTCAAGTGGTATTGTGAAAATACACCCGATGTATTCTGGAACTGTTGCCTGGTCATGGGACCAAGAGGACCCACAATACCTGGCAAAGCATGGGAGGCGAGGAGAGTCATGGATAAAACACACAGAGAAACCAGTAGGAATGCACAATGAAACACCTGAGCTCATGCAAGATACTGATTACATACTGAATGAAATTGAACATGACAATATCAGGTCTTCTGGTTTGAATCCCCCCTGATGTGAGTAAATCAGATATTGATTTTCAGAGAAAATTACTAATTTCCCCTATCTCTGACTTTTCACCACATTTATCTAACCCTGCTATAACAACTTTTGAAAATATAGTGTTGAAAGAGGTTAATGCTGTACTTAAAAGGACTGTGCAACCAAAAAAAAATAGTCTAACACAGAATTAGTTAGGAGCTTTGAAATCACTGGAAAATGATGCCGCCATAATAACTAAGCCTGCTGATAAAGGTGGAAATGTGGTGATTTTGGATAAAAATCACTACATTTCTATAGTTTCAGAAATGCTGAAAGATACCTCCAGTTACATAAAATTGAATAATAACCCTATGTATCAGTACAGGATAGAATACAATCATCTACTGGAGGAAGCTGCTCACAATGGTGACATCAGTGAAAAAGAATTGAAATTGCTACGGTGTGAAAACCCTTTGGTCCCTAGCTTTAATATCTTACCTAAAGTACATGAAAATGTACGGGACCCTCCAGGGAGACCAATCATTTCCTCAATAGGATCGGTGACAGAAAAATTAGGTCAATTTGTGGACTTTTTTTTTTTTACAGAGGGAGGTGAGAAAACTTACGGCATACACTACGGACACTACTGATGTTATTTCTAAATTGGAAAAACTAAAATGGAAGGATGGTATGACATGGGTCACAATAGATGCTGAGTCACTGAACACTTGAATCCATCACACTGAGGGGATTAATGCTTGTAAACGCTTCCTGGAAAAGGGAATAAACATAGACAATATACCTGTGGACTTTATTCTAAAGGCTTTACAGTTTATCCTGGCACATAATCACGTCGAATTCCTGGGAAATAATTACCTACAAACATGTGGCACAGCAATGGCACCTTCATATGCCAATTTATTTCTAGGTAAATGGGAGGAACTGAAAGTATTTCAAGAGGGAAACCCATTTCTAAAAAATATTGTATTCTGGAGACGCTTTATAGATGATTTCTTATGTGTATGGGATGGTGCAGTGTCGGAAATACAAGAATTTGTTGATTGGTTGAATAACAATGAAATAAACATGAGATTTATTCCTAAATGGGACCCGAACAAGATAGAATTTTTGGATTTAGAAATTGTGAGACCTTTTGAACCTGGTGGTAAAACTGTAACAAAATGTTACAGAAAACAAACTGCTACCAACAGTTTACTAAAAGCTGACAGTGCACATCCCAAGAATCTTAAGGAATCTATTCCCTATGGGCAGTTTCTTTGCTTGAGAAGGAACTGTACGGAAGAAAGAGATTTCCTAAAACAAGCAGAAAAACTACGAGTACACTTCAGAAACAGGGGATATGAGGAAAATCTACTGACAGCAGCATTTAACAAAGCACTGATGAAAAACAAGCAAGAACTAATAAATAATTCAATGGATAACCCATGTTCTATCCCCCCATCACCACATGAGAAATCCCCAGTGACTTTTGTAACTGAATTTAACAATTGGGCAAGTCAACTTGGCAACATTATATACAGAAATTGGTATTTACGTCATTCTGACCCTAAACTGGGAAGGGTAGTGGGGAAGAAACCTAGAATTACTTTTTCTAGAGGGCCAAATCTGAAAGACAAATTCGTCCAAATAGAATTGAGAAACCGTTGAAAGAAATGTGGCTGGGCACCAAACCAAAGCGAAACCACAAATGTCAGAGATATAATATATGTAAATATTACGTCGTTGGTTCTAGATTTGAACATCCACATGATGGTAGAATGCATGAAATCAGTGATTTCATTAATTGTGATACTACATTTGTGGTTTATGCCCTTTGGTGTGATTGTAAACAAGTGTATGTTGGTCGCACTACAAGAGCCTTAAAGGTGAGGATATAGGAGCATGTGCGGAATATAATAAATGGCAAGATAGATACCCCAATTGGAGAACATTTTCTGAAGGAATATGGCAGTGACCCAAGAAATTTAAATTTCATGGGTTTAGAGTGGCAACCGCCTCAGAGGTTTGGTGGTGATAGAGTGAATGAGTTACTCAAGAAAGAAAGTAAATGGATATATAAAGTTAAGACAGTAAAACGTGAGAGACTAAATAAACAGTGGGATTTGAAACCCTTTCTTAGGGATAGGAGAAAATAAACTGAATATTAAATAATAATAAAAATGTTTGAAATTTTGTGAAAACTATATATGAACATTCACGTCTTTTGTTTTTGTTCCAGATTCGGATGTTGTTCAAATTGATTCCTGCCCTAATGGTATCCCTTTTCCCTATCAGGCCTGAAGTGGACTTGTGTGATCATTAAAAATGACATCTATCATCTCACCCTCATATCATAATGTGTAAGCGTCTCTTTGTTATGTTTCATTTCATGCGTACTTCGCTCCATTGAACTGTGTCATTTGTCTGCCATCTAGCAGACGTTTTAGATATTTCATGTTACATTTCTTTCTGTATACAAAGGCATAACACTTATTCCATCTTATGTGCCTCTTTATCCTGAATTCTTCTTTGAAAAATAGAAATAAAAATGAAAACTAAAGAAAGAAAAGTTACCTAAAATAGGATATTTAAATTTAGAGTTACACATTAGGTTGTTAAGACTAAGCATGAAAGATTTTTTTAGCTGCCCATTGAGTCTGTGAAATTGTTATCTGGTTAACTAAAAAAATTACAGTATATGGTTAGGGGTTATTGTTAACAGAAAATGGTGGCTCTCAAAATGCTGTTGTAGGACAGTTCAAAGGTCAAAAGTTGTTGTACTATCGTTCTGACATCACATCGATAGTACAACAACTTTTTTTCCTTGAGCTGCCATCCGATTGGTGGAAACTCCGCTCCTCACAAAAAATTCAAACAATAATGGCGGTGCCGCCTAGCGAGCTGTCCAGCGAAGGGTTAAAATCAAGTTTGTACACGGACTGCCATAGTTGGCTGCATGTATTCATGCTTTCAATTTGTCCGTTTTTTTAAATTTAAATTAAATTTGAATTTTAATTCATGGTTGGGCTTGTGAACAGAGGGAACGTCAGCAAGGACCATGATCTTCGGGTCGTGCCGAGAGAGGAGTACGTCTGTAATGAGTGTATCGAGGACCGGGACGAAGCAGTGCTGTAAATACACAAAGTATGAAACCTTGTGAAATGAATGTTGTAAAAATTAGGGGGACCATATACTATAAAAAATAGTGGATGGTTGACCATCCACAACTAAGGCACCGTTTCCCATCTTGGGAGTTGATGACATCACAGAGACCTCTCGAGCTTTGCTCTCGAGGTCTCTCTGATGTCATCAACACCCTCAATGGAAACGCAGCCTTGTTGTGGATGGTCATCCATCCACTATTCTATATATTTTCTGTTTACTATATGTATAATAAGAATTACCCCCCTTGTCTACAGAAAGTAATACTTGGATTGTAACCAATTTAAATAGGTGGATAAATGAAGAAACAAACAATGGGGATTTAAAAGAGTAAGTTATGAATACATTTAGTGGGAAAAGTTGATAAGATGATTTATATACCTTTTGGCTGTACAATGTGTGTGTATATACATATATATGTATTGCTTGAATGCACAGAGATCTTTTTTAGTATAAATATATTTTTGTACTGACTTGCATGCTTTCTGATGGGACAGAATTTGCTGGATACGTGTGTGCCTTTCTCAGGATTTGCCCTGTTGAATTGTCCCATCAAGATGATGTCACTATCCAGTATTTAAGCACCTTGTAAGAATAGTCCTGCCATACCCTGTTTGAAGGCATGAGCTGAAGCGCAGGGGTCTTGGATTTGTCTTTTTGGAATAAATGAGCATACTACATCCCACTTCCGAGTGCTCATTTCATGTGCATGTATTTAACTTTTGAGGCTTGCACCTCATGCAGTGAGCACCCGCTAGTGCAGTCTGCGCGGTCTTCACCTTGTTTTCCTCAAGGATAATCAGGCCAGGTCCTCTGCCAGGACTGTGAGAGTGCTCACTTGACCTCTCCCAAAAGAGGCCGTGGAAAACTCACCTGTCTAGAACCGGGCAATCTCTGAGAACTGATCCAGATGTGTTCTTGGGGACTGGGGAGAGTGGAGCCATGCAGGTCCCACAGGTGGCCCTGATCCCCACCAGTGACAGACTCAGCCAGCTGCAGGGGAGAAACATGCAAACACAGAACTTGACGGCAGATAAGGACCGCAAGGCCCATCCAGTCTGCCCATTTCTTTCTCTACCTTACAAATGTGCCATCGGCCTTTGCTCTGTCAATGGCCTATCTATTCATACTCATCTGTATTGTTTGTTTGTTTATTCACTTAACGGGTAAGCACGCTGGAAACAAGTTCCTTTTACAGGTGCGACCCACATATATTGCATACAGACAATACATAATCAAACATACATATACAATGCAGCAAATTGCAGACAAAAATGTCTTTGTTACGTGGAAAATTCATAAAAAAAATTCATAAAAAACAGTTACAATTAAATTGAGATTAAATACATCTTAATGCATCGGCAAACTTTTGACAGAACACAACCACCTAATATCTTGAGGAATTTCATTCCAAATAAATGGAGCAATATAGCAAAGGATCTTTGTCCACTTTTAGATTTCATAAAAGGAATCTCGAGAAACCTACTGTCTGACCTATGCCTAGAATAATGACCATCAATATATGGTCTCAAAACTTTGAAATACTATGTGGAATTCCAGAGTCCATAACTTTATATATGAACTTGGCCACACAGTATTGGAAATTTAATGAAACCGTAACAGCCCATTTCTTTCAAAATCACACAATGATGAGATGACTTAGAACAATTTAAAGCAAACTTAGCTATCAAGTGAAGTAAAGTGGATTTCTTTGAAATCACTGTCGAGAAGCATGTGTCAGTAATCATAGCTGCATAGTTCACAATAGGAAGTAAGCAGCAATTTGAAATAACCAGCCTAGACTCAGGAATAAGAAATGAATGGATTCTGTACAAAGAACCTAATCTACAATGTATTCTTGAGGTAACCTTCAAAATGAGATTCATAACTTAGATGAGAATCTAGTTAATACCCCAAGATACTGAAATGTATCAACATAGTCAAACAGTAATCCATCAAGAGATTTAACTTCCAAAGTACCAACCTCAGATCTCAGTCTAGGTGGGGTACCAAAACCATCACCTTTGTCTTAGATTTGTTTAAGAGTAATTTACAGGCCATAAGTGAAGACTGAAAATTGCACATTTCCTCTGTTAAAGAAACACCTAGATCTCCAACTGACAAACCCTGCTTATAAATTACTGCATCGTCAGCGTAAAGTGTTAGAGAAGCATTATTAATCACACTTACTAGTTGATCAAAAAACAAAGAAAACAAAAGTGGCCCCAAAATAGAACCTTGTGGAACCCCACACTTAACCATTACAGAGTCTGATACAGCACCCCCTATATTTAACCCTTTGAAACCTATTTATTAAATAATCCCTCGTCCAGTCCAAGAAAGACTCACCAACTCCCAATGACTCAAATCTATAAATCAACAATTGGTGATCAACTGAGTCGAATGCCTTGGTCAAGTCCACGAACACGGCACCCATCAGACACCCTTTATCCATGCCATTAAGTACCGCGTTCGTGAACTCGACCAAGGCAGTCTCAGTACTCCTTCCCTTTCTAAAACCATGTTAGTTCTGAGACAATAATCCAAAGCGATCCACATACCCAATCAACTGATTATAAACTATTCTTTCCTGAACTTTAGCTAAAGCAGACAAGATAGAAATAGGTCTGTAGTTACAAAACTCATGTTGTGAACCAGATTTAAATATAGGAGTGACCAAAGTATGTTTCCATATATTAGGTATAGTACCTGTAACAAAAGACAAGTTGAAAATAATACTAACTGGAAGTGCTATAACTGAGGCAGCATCCGCAATAAACTAGGACATAAGCCATCAGAACCAGCTGAGCTGTCCCTCTTAATACAACATAACAACTTCTCTACCTCCTTCGAGTAGTAGTCCTAATACAGTTTAGGATTAACTGTAAAATCTTCAGTCAATCCCAAGTAGTTCACCTTGGACTGGTCACTAAAGGAATCAGGCAATGCAGTAAATTTCAAATTAAACTCATTAGCTATCTTCAGTGGACAAGACAACAAGTCACCGTTCAACCTCATTGAACCTGGTTGACAAACATTAGGCCTTATGAAATTGTTAATTGTTTTCCAAAAAGTAGTAGCGTTAGATAACCCTTCACATTGTTTATAGTGAATATAGTCTGTTTTAGCCTTCCTTATCTTAGCCTTACATTGGTTCCTTAAAGTCCTATACGCATGATAACCAGAAGCAGAATGGTTCATTTTATACGTTTTCTTCCATTTTATACGTATTGCTTCCTTATGCCTATCCCATGCCTGTTTGAAGCCCTGCACTGTATTCATATCCACCACTTCCTGAGGTAGGCCATTCCATTCATCCACCACCCTTTCTGTGAAAAATAATTTCTTCACATTACCCCTTAATCGGCCTCCTGCTAATCTCATGCTGTGTCCTCTTGTCCTGCTTATATTGAAACATGTTAAGACTCACCTTGTTAATGCCCTTAAAATGTTTGAATGTTTTGATCATATCACCTCTCTCCCTCCTTTGCTCTACGGTATACATATTGAGCTCCATTATCTGTCCCCTTATGTTTTCTGATGCAGTCCCTGCACCATTTTGGTTGCCCTTCTCTGGACTGCCTCAATTTGGTTAATGTCCTTGTGAAGGTGTGGCCTCCAGTACTGCAAGCAGTACTCCAGATGGGGCCTAACCAGTGTCTTGTAAAGAGGGATTATTACCTCCCTCTTACAACTTGTGATACCTCTACTAATACACACCAACATCCCCCTGTCCTTACCTACTGCTTTAGTGGTCTGCTTGGATGATTTCAGGTAATCTATGATGATGATGCCCAAGTCTCTTTCTTCCCTTGTGACAGCCAGCAACTCCCCTCCCAGCCTATAGGTGGCTTCAGGATTTCTCTTCCCTATGTGCATGATCTTGCACTTCTTTGCGTTAAACTGTAGTTGCCACTCTTAAGAACATTTGGCCGGTTTATCCAGATCTCCTCTCATTCTGCCCACCCCATCTGGATCATCCACTCTGTTGCAGATCTTGGTGTCATCTGCAAACAGACAAACCTTGCCCGCCAGTCCATCTGCAATGTCACTGATGAAGATATAGAAGACGACTGGCCCCAGGACTGATCCCTAAGGTACCCCACTTGTGACTTGTATCTCTTCTGACTGCATACCATTTACCACCACTCTCAGTTTTCTGCCTGTCAACCAGTTTGCCACCCAGTTGACCAACTTCTGATTCACCCAGAGCCTACCCAGCTTATTAATCAATCTTCTATGTGGAACAGTATGAACAGGTTACTCACCTGTAACAGTAGTTCTAGGAGTGGTATATGTTGTTCATCCACACTCATTGGCATGTCCCTTTCCTCTTTAAATCTTGTTGGATGTCTTCAAGCTGGCTCCTCCCACTCACCCAGTGGAATATACCTCGGCTCCACCCCGTGACGACAGATTTGGAAATTATGTACCTACCGTAATTCTTGATCTTCTTGGACGAGTCTCCACCACTCATTCACACTAATGGGATCTGCGCCGGAGGCACTAGGACCCAGTGGGAGCAAACATTTTTGCTAGAGGTTCGGTGCTGGAGATGGCACCACGTGGAGCGCACCGTGAGCCTCCGCTTGTGCAGTAATGACTATCCCGGCGTCGACCCTCCAACCACCCCAGTACCTTTTTTTCCGAAGAGCAGCATAACTAACCTTGAAAGATAGCCTAACAAAAAACGGACATAAGATAGTCCGGACGACCCGTATAAGAAGGGTCAACAAAGAAGTCTTCACAGCCTAAAGATTGAGGGAGTGAAGACCAATAACAGAGGTGAGCTTGGGGGATGGTGGGTGGGTATGTGAATGAGTGGTGGAGACTCATCCAAAAAGATCAAGAATTACGGTAGGTACGTAATTTCCATATCTTCCTGGACATAAGTCTCCACCACTCATTCACACTAATGGGAGAGTACCAAGCTAATAATCCCCCGAGAGGGCAGCAGGAGAGACCAAGAGTTCCCAATTTTAGGACAGAAGTCCACTAAGGATGGTCCTACCAAATGAAAGATTTTGTCTGGCATGGACATCCAGGGCACAGTGTTTGACGAAAGTATGCACTGAGCTCCAGGTGGCCGCATTGCAAATATCTGCGATGGGCATGTTGCGGATTTCCGCTAAGGATGCCGCGACAGCTCTAGTAGAGTGAGTGTACACTCTGCCCTCCAGCTTAACCTGCGCCATGGAATAACAAAGGCAAAGGCATGCAACCAGCCATGCAGAAATACATCTGATAGCGACAGGATGACCCAGCCGGGTCTCACTGAAGGAAACAAACAGTTGTTAAGCTTTACGAAAGTCATTTGTTCTGTCTAAATAGAAATGTAAAGCTCTTTTGACATCCAAGCAATGAAGAGAACGCTCTCCTTCATTTTGGAAGTTCGCAAAGTAAGATGGAAGGATCAGAGGCTGGTTTAGATGGAATTCTGAAACAACCTTAGGAAGAAACTTAGGATGGGTCCTAAGAACTACTTTGTCTTTATGAAACACAGTATACGGAAGGCCTGTGACCAAGGCATGTATCTCAGAGACCCTTCGGGCTGAGGTAATGGCCACTAGGAAGGCCGTCTTCCAAGTGAGAAATTTTAACTCACAGGTAGCTAGAGGCTCGAAAGGATTTCGAGTGAGCATGTCTAGCACCAGATTAATGTCCCAGGCTGCGACTGGACATCTTATAGGAGGTCTGGTATGCAGAATTCCCTTAAGAAACCTCTTAACCACAGGTAACTGAGCCAATGACAAGGAAAATACTGGTTCATGATAAGCTGAAATGGCACAAAGGTGAACCTTAACTGTAGAGTGTTGCAGACCTGAATTTGAGAGGTCTAAAAGGTACTCTAGAACTTTATCTGGTGGGCAGGAAAAGGGATTCAAAGAGGATTTTGCACACCAGAGCAGAAACGCTTCCATTTGGCTGTGTAAGTTTTCCTAGTGACTGGTTTGCGTGCAGCCAGAAGAATATCTGAAACCCTGCAAGAGACATTGAACCTGTTCACTTCTATCTCTGCAGGAGCCAAGCGTGAAGGTGAAGCGACCTCAGATTGGGATGGACCACAGGCCTGAGTCTGAAGGGGAAGCGGTTTCGGAGGAGTTTCCTACATACTGTTGAATAGTGGAAACCATATCTGTCGCAGCCAGAAGGGAGCAATGAGGATCATTTTGTCCCCTTGGGACTTGAACTTGAGAAGCACTCTTTGAATTAGAGGAAGAGGCGGAAAGGCGTATAGAAAGAGTTGTGTCCACCGCAGCCTGAATGCACCCTGACAGAAAATGCCAGACCCTGGATTTCTCGAGCAGAAGAGAGGCAGTTTTGTGTTGAGTGGGGACACAAAAAGGTCCAGGTCTGGAGTTCCCCACTCTGCAAATAGTGACTGAGCTATGGCTGAATTGCGAGACCATTTGTGAAGATTTGTCTCTGTTCTGCAGAGACGGTCTGCCAGTTCGTTCTGCACCCCCGGCAGGTAGAACGCATAAATTAGAGCTTTGTGCTCTAAGCACCATTCCCACACCCTCATTGCTTCCCTGCATAAGGGGTAAGAGTGTGCACCGCCTTGCTTGTTGATGTAATACATCACAGCTTTGTTGTCTGTTTGAAGGAGAATGTTCTTGTGACAGAGAATGTCCTTCAAAGCCCAGACTGCATAAAGAATGGCTCTCATTTCTATGACATTTATGTGAAGCTGGAACTCGTGCCGAGTCCGTGTACCTTGAGTGTGGAGAGTCTGACAGTGAGCTCCCCACCCCATCAGGGACGCGTCTGTGGTAATGGAAATCTGATGACACAGAGGAGCAAAGGGGTATCCTTCCAGAAGATTGTCTTCTTGCGACCACCAGGTGAGTGATCTCTTCAGAGGTTCTGTCACCTTGATGAGAAAGGACTGAGGGTGAGTGGTCGGGGACCACTGAGTACTGAGCATCCATTGAGAGGTTCTCATGTGGAGGCGTGCTAATGGTACAGTGAACACCGAGGATGCCATGAGACATAGCATCTACTGCATCAAGAGAGCTGTCACCAAGCTGCTTTTTCCGATGTATCAGGCCATCTGAAGGAGATCGCTCCTCCTGTCCTCTGGAAGAAATGCTTTTGCACATGCGGTGTCCAGGAGAGTTCCTATGAAAGGAGCCTCTGGGAGGGCAGCAGCTCCGATTTTTTGAGGTTTAGCAGGA
Source organism: Neoceratodus forsteri (assembly GCA_016271365.2). NCBI lineage: Eukaryota > Metazoa > Chordata > Ceratodontiformes > Ceratodontidae > Neoceratodus > Neoceratodus forsteri. Next base: position 117,033,598 of record JADMNL010000025.1, read on the forward strand.
CTCCCATGGATGTGAGAAAGTGTGAAGCCATGGCTATGGCATCTAGAGTTCCCTGCCTGGAAGGACTTGCTAGAAGCCAATCATCCAGATATGGGAACACTTGTATTCCGATTCTTCTGAGATAAGATGCGAGAATTGCACAACACTTCGTAAAAACTTGCGGCACCGAGGATAGCCCAAAGGGCAGGACTCTGAACTGATAATGCTGTTCCAAAGCCACGAACCTGAGGTATTTGTGATGCTTTGGGTGAATAGGAATATGCTGGTAAGCATTCTGCAAGTCCAGGGAGGCTAACCAGTAATGCTGATGAAGCAAAGATAACATGGTTCCTAGTGATGTCATTTTGAATTTCTCTTTGGGAAGGAATTTGTTTAATTTTCTGAGGTCCAAAATGGGGCACATGCCCCCGGTTTTCTTTGGAACCAGAAAGCAATGGAAGTAGAACCCTGTGTTCCGTTGATCCAGCAGAACTACTTCCACTGCCCTGTTGTTCAGAAGGCCTTATATCTCAGAGGCAAGAAGTTCTGACTGAAGAACTGACAGCCTGGGCTGTCGTCTAGGGGGACGATCCGGAGGGGTATCCAAAAGATTGAGGGAACAGCCCTCACGGATTATCCGGAGGACCCATTTGTCCAAGGCTATGGACTTCCATTGACTGTAGAAGTGAGTCAGACGACCTCCCACCGCTGTGGAAGAGTCCCCCTTGGGCAGCTGAGGTGGGACTTGGGCCAACAACTCAGAAGGCGGCACTAGGCGCTTTGGGTCCTTGTGCCTTCTGTTGCATTTTTTTCTGAGGCTGGGGGGTTTGGTTTTTATAAAAACCTCCCCTGCCTTTGCCTTGAAAGGACTGACGGTTATGAAACTGGCATTTGTTAACACCCTCTCGAGAGGGGACGGGAGGAGGTCGAGCCAATTTAATGGCTGACCTAGTCTTTTGTGTGGCCTCTAGAGCCTTTTCTACTTGAGGGCCAAAGAGATACGCACCATTGAAAGGCACTGCCATTACCTGTTGCCGGGCATCGTTCGTGAAACCTGAAGTGCGTAGCCAGGAATGATGGTGGCTACAAATGCCCGCCGCCACTGCTCGAGAGGCAGTATCGAAGGCATCCATAGCTGCTTTAACCTGCTGGTTGTTGGACTCGATACTCCTGGTTATGGCTTAAAGAAGCTCTGAATTAGTGTTCGACTCCGGTAGAGCTTCAACCATATGTCTGAGCGAATGCCAAAGGATATATTCATATTGAGAGAAATAGCCTTGGTAGCTGGCAATACGCATACCTAGGGTGGAAGCAGCAAAGACTCTCTTACCTTAAGTGTCTATCTTACGAGATTCTTTGTTAATAGGTTGAGCTATAGTAGTCTGAGGAAGGATGACCTTATCATTCTCTGCCAAGACTACAATAGGATCCGCAAAGGCTTGGGATGCCAAAATGGGTCGATCCTTGGGAGCAGCATATTTTCTATCTATGGACTTAGCCACAGAAGGAATAACAGCAGGATTATTCCATAACATTTGAGAAAGCGTCTCTAAGGAGGGCTGTACCGGAGGAGTCAAATCCATAGGGATCTCTGGAACATGGAGGTATTGGAGTCTTAACAGTTTTCCAGGATCAATATCTGTAGTTTGGAGAGAAAGAGTGGAATTCAAGTTTTTCAGCAGAGACTTAAATGACAGGTCCTCGACCACAGGCTCTGCAGCAGGAATAGATCCTGCTCCTTCCACCTCATCACCCAGCCTAAGGTCTGGATCAGGCTCAGTGTCATCTCCTGACAGCCTAGGAGGGACAGTATGAACAGGAAAGGAGTGAAAATCAGAAGGAAATGAGGAAGGAAAAGGATTCAAAGAAGAGGAGCCCTGAAGACTGGATGATGCCCTAACAGGTCTCGGTGCCGAAGAAGAGCATGGTGCTGAGGACGGTGCCAAGAGGCAGCACAGCACCGAGGATGGACCGATGAGGGCTCCGAGAAGCCGCAAGGTGCCAAGGATGGCGCCAAGGCACATGGTGCTGAGAAAGTCAACGGTGTCGAGGACGGCATTGACAGACACATCAGCGCTGAAGACGGCGCTGAGTGTGGCGTCGACGCCGAGGGCGTTGAAAACATCCCAAGACTCTGAACAACAGGATTTGAGGAGAAGGAAGGATGAATACCAGGAGATAGAGGCATCGATGTGGCCCCCTGCGCCGCAGCCGTGTGAGGGGGGAAACACTTAAGCACAGAGTTGACGGTGACGCGTGACTAGGGAGGCCCAACCGCCCTATCTGATCTCCCAAAAAGCCCAAAGGACCCTGAGTGACCGGACCAGGCAGCTGGACCAACCAGCCCACTGATGAAACTGCTCATCTGAAGACCTACCAGAGGGCAGGGTAGGGCTCCGATGTCGAAGACGTCGGCTACCAGAAACAGAAACTGGCGACTCCGAAGGAGGAGACTGGCAACTAGTCCCAATAACTGACCGTCTACGCACAGACATATCACAGGGCGACCTCGAGTGATGCCTTCTCTTTTTTGACCTGTGGGCCGAGGAAGATCTCGAGGCCGAACGGTGCAGAGAATGCGACCGTTTACTTTTATGCTTTCGAGGGGACCGCCCACCCCCTCAGGCATTGGACTGTCCATTATCAGATCCCCCCTCCGTAGAAGGCGGCAGATCGGACCCAGCCTGGCTGACTGAACAGCTTTCATTCGAAGTCTCCCTACCCTCACCTGACCCGCTCATGGTTGACTCCGTCAATGTAGGCTGAGACGTCTTCATTAAATAAGAATAAATAAACTAAGCGATACTTTATTTGAGATATTACTACAAAATAATAAAACTGAAAAACTAAGCTGCTAGTTTGAACTTTGACTCCCAGAGGGCGAGCGACATCGTCACTGAAGTGCACTCGACTGCGAGAGAAAAGGAACTGAGGCGGTTGGCGGGTCAATGCCGAGACAGTCATTACCGCACGAGCTGGGGCTCGCGGTACTGCTCCCCGCGGCTCCATCTCTGGCACCGACCCTCCAGTGAAAAAGTTTGCTCCGGCTGGATCCTAGTGCCTCCGGCGCAGATCCAATTAGTGTGAATGAGTGGTGGAGACTTTATGTCCAGGAAGATCTACTGTTACAGGTGAGTAACCCGTTCTTCTAGGAGCGTGGATATGTTGTTCATCCACACTCATTGGCAGACTCCTAGCAGTTCTCCGGGAGGAGGGAGGCAAGGCACACACCCCCTACATAGAGAACAGAGATTGGAGAACCGAGGCCCCAAAACCGGTATCCCAGCGTGACTCAGGGTCGATGTGGTAGTGGGTAATGAAGGTGTTTGCTGACTTCCAGGTAGCAGCCATACAGATTTCCTGGATAGGAATGTCCCTGGAAGCAGCCACCGATGCAGCAGTATGGCGGGTAGAATGAGCTCTTATCCCTCTGGGAGGTTCCTTGCCTGCCAACTCGTAGCACAGACCTATGCATGATGTAATCCACCTTGCTATGGTTCGTTTGGCTGCAGGTCTGCCAGAAGCGGCTTCAGCATAGGTGACAAACAGCTGGCGAACCTCTCCCCGAATTTCCGCTGTCTTCTCCTTATACCAGAAGAGAGCACATCTCAGGTCCAAAGTATGGAGCCTGTACTCGGCATCCGAGGTATAATTAGGGTAGTATACTGGCAGAGTCAACACCTGGTTAAGGTGTAACTCTGACACCACCTTTGGAAGGAATTTCGGGTGGGGGCACAGGACAACTTTGTCCCTGTGGAAGACCAGATAAGGGGAGTCCACCGAAAGCACCTGGAACTCCCTTGTCCTGGCAGACATGATAGCAACCAGGAAGGTCATCTTCCACAACAAGTGTGACAGCTCACACTTGTGCACTGGTTCGAATGGCTTGCCTATGAGCTTTGCCAGTACCAGCACTAGATCCCACGGAGGTGGAGGTTCACGCACCGGAGGGGATATGTGATCCAGGCCTTTGAAAAAGCACCCGACCACTGTCTCCTGCGCCAATGTCGGCTGACTAACCCGCGCCCGGTAAGCAGAAATGGCTGCCAGGTGCACCCTAAGGGTGGATGACCGCAGACCCCCTTTGAAGAGAGACCAAAAGTAGTCGAGAATGTCAGCCACAAAACAGGATAAGAGGTCCAGACCCTTACCCTGACACCAAATGGAAAATCTTTTCCATCTGAAGGCATAACATTTCCTGGTCAATCCCTTTTGAGATGCCTCCACCACAGTGTAGACATCTTCGTAAAGACCCAGAGCCTGGAACTCAAGCCGCTCAGGTAACAGGCTGTGAGGTGCAAGGATTGAAGGTTCGGATGGAAGACCTTCCCCTGGTTCAGAGATATCAGGTCCGGGCATGTATGAAGCCGCTCCAGGGGCCTGCAGCTGAGGCTGAGGAGATCTGGATACCAGTACTGGCGCGGCCAGTCTGGGGCTACCAGAATCACCTTTGCCTTGTCCCTCCACACCTTGAGTAACACCTTGTGGATCAAGTGAAATGGAGGAAAGACGTAGAGGAGGCCTGGGGTCCATGGTCTTGAGAAGGCATCCCCCTGCAGTAAGCCCTGCTAAAGGGGGCGGGCATGATACAGCCTGAGCTTGGTGTTTTCCCTGGAGGCAAACAGGTCCACCGTTGGTTTGCCCCAATGGGAGAACAGGCTGTAAGCTACCTCTGGATGGAGAGACCACTTGTGGAATGTCTGGCCTACGGCTGAAAGCATCCGCCAGCTGGTTCAAGGCTCCGGCCACATGGATGACTAGAAGATCCACTTCCAACCGGCTTATGAGGGTCCAGATGAGGAGCGCTTCCTTGCACAGCAGACAGGAGTGCATGCCGCCCTGTTTGTTGAGATAGTACATGATCGTGTTATTGTCTGTCTGGACTTGAACCACTTGACCCCAGAGCTGAGGAGCGAAAGCTGACAGTTCCAGTCCGACTGCCCTGAGCGCCATCAGGATGATGTGGCATCAGGATTCCTTGGAGTCCAGAACCCGTGGGCCCTGTTGTCCCCCATGTAGGCTCCCCAGCCCACGAGAGAGGCATCGGTCATAAGGACGACTGTTGACTCAAGGCGAACAAACGGGATCCCTTCCTGCAACTGTTCTAGGGCGGGACACCATTAGAGAGCATCCCACATGCTCTAGATTACAGTATTCAGTTGGTCGAAATGACTGTGGCGCTGAGTCCACTGGGCAGTCAACTCCCATTGGAGAGGGCACATGTGCAACCGGCCCAATGGACCACTGAGGTGCACGCCGCCATGTAACCCAGAAGGCGCAGAAAGTCCCGGGCAGGACGCAAGTGCCCAACCAGAAATGATTGGGCAAAGGAGGAGAGAACCTCTGCCCTGTCTGCCGGGAGCCGAGCTCTGGCTTGGCAAGAGTCAAGCTCTGCCCCGATGAAGCACATCACCTGAGAAGGCACGAGTTCCGACTTTGGCCTCGTTGATCAGGAGGCCGAGTTGGGAGCAGGTTTGGAGGGCCAGTTCCCTGGACCTCTCCACCTCCTGTTGGGTGGAACCTGTCAGGAGCCAATCATTGAGATAGGTGTAGATTCAGACCCCCCCCCCCCGACTCCGGAGATGGGCCGCCACCACTGCAATGCATTTGCTGAAGACTCATGGGGCTGAAGACAGGCTGAACGGCATTGCTCAGAATTCGTATAGGGTCCCCTCAACCCTGAAGCGGAGGAACCGCTGATGGGACGGATTGGGACATGAAAGAATGCGTCCTGCAGATCCAGTGAACAGAACCACATGTTTTGCTCCCAGGATGTTATGATCTGGGACACAGTGACCATCCGAAAGGTGCGTGAGCTGAGATATTGATTCAGGTCATGGAGATCTAGAATAGGGCGCCAGCCCCCTGTCCGCTTGGACACCACGAAGTACCTGGAGACAAAGCCTGGGTCTGCAGACAGTTCTGCCCTGAGAGCTACTGCCTCCTTGAGGAGGAGCTGAGTGATGTTGTCTCAAAGAGTCGACTGGGTGCAAGTGGAGATCCGTTCTTCCCGAGGAGTGTGGGCTCGGCTGGGAGGGTACTGCTCAAATCTGACAGGCAGTCCCTGACCAACCACTTTGAGAACCCATCTGTCTGACGTGATAGTGGACCAGGCATAAAGGAAGTGGCAGAAATGGCCCCCCATGGGAAGACCCAGAGCTGGCGTGACGGGGAGGGGTGGCGCACCCCTACTCCCGTCACTGAGCAAGCTTGGAGGAGGAGGAGGCTCCAGGACCTGAGCCTCGACCTCCTTTGCGGGCCTGCTGGGGTCCCGGCTTGGGCCTAGGGTGCCAAGCTTGAGCCTGCTGCTGATGCTGCTGTCCTCCCTGGAAGAAGGACTGCTGTACCACAAGGGAAGAGTGCCAAAAGGGCTTCTTCTTCTGCTGGCTCTTGCCCGAAGAGCTCTTGGCAGAAGTGGCATCCAAGGTGGCACTGGACTGCTCTATACACTGTAGTTGACCAATCACTCCTGAGCCGAACAGGTCGGTCCCAAGGAAGGGCACATCAGCTAACTTGTGCTGAGTACCTGCTGGGAAGGAGGACAGCCTCAGCCAAGCCCTGCAGCAAGAGGCCACTGCGGCAGCCATCAAGCGAGCACAAGAATCCCCAATGTCCAGGGTCATCTAGAGCTGCTGTTTGGCAACAGTCCAGCACTGGTCCCGGACCTGCTTAACCACAGTTTGCATGTCCGTGGGAAGATGTGGGAGGACTTCATCTAATGACCCTAGAAGGGCATGAGAGAAGTGTGCCATGATGATGGCCGAACTGGCCTGACGAAGGCCCAAGGAGGAAGCCGCATACACTTTCCACACCGAATGGTCCAAACGCTTGGACTCCTTATTGGGAGGATGGTCAGTGTTGGCAGAACTGTCAATACGCCTGAACATAGAGGCAGTCACCAGACTCTCGGCCGAAGGATGCTCTGTGAACCCTGCAAGGAACGCCATGGGCACCGTGTACTTGCGGGCCATGCCGGCAGACGGTGCTGGACATGAGGCAGGACGCTGCCATAGTTCGAGTGCTGCGCCAACAATGGCCTCTGCCACAGGAAAGGCCTCCGTCGGGCTATCACCTCTGTTGAGGATGTCCGTGAGAGGGTATGTCGCCTTTTTTTGGATGGGTTCCAGGGACATCCCCGTGGAGTCAGAGATGAGATGGAGGATCCCTTGGAAGGAAGAAGGACCTTCCTCCATTCCTGTGTTCCTGTGCCAACAGACGAATCATCATCCCCAGGATGAGAGTGCAGCCCGGTGACATCAGAGTCCGAAGAGTTAGAGTACAGCGGTCTGCCACCCAAATCATCCTTGACCAGCCAAGGAAGGTCTGGGGTGAACGTGACCAACAGACGCCACGGTAACCCTGTGTCTGGTCAGTCCTCTCTGGAAGGAGCCCCTCCCACAGGCTGCTTAGGCGGTGGTTCCACCACAGTCATGGAGAGACTGGTATGGGCCGAATTGGAGGATGGGCTGGCTCCACGGGCGGGGAAACCAAAGGTTTCAGTTCCGAGGGGGTTGGCTTCGGCCTGGGAGGCGAAAGTCAAGTAATGGCCGGGGTAGGTGGCAGAGCCGGCTTCTGCCCAGTCAAACTCAGCTGTTGCCACATAAGGTCCTCGTAGCGCCAGAGTTTCCTTTGGCGCCTCCCCTCATCCGAGGAGGATGAGGATGAGGACAACCTGTGGCGACGCCTCTTTTTGGAGCACTTATGGCTCTTCCTCGGCCGTTCAGTTAAGGGGTTCTAGACGCCTACTGAGATCAGACAGGCTTACCTGGGTCGCTCAGGAGACACTGGAGGGATCGGTGAAACCTGGGGGTCCGGAACAGGGACCTCAATGGAGACACCAGCAGGCTGGGTCTCCTCATCGGGGAACACTAGGACCGGAGTCCATTCCAAGGAGTCGTCGGCCACGGCCGGCAAAAAAGGGTAGATCGGGTCAAGAATAATCTCGTGGCCGGCCTGTCGCACAGTGGTTGGATTTCCGCTTGCGACTCCAGCGACCCAGGTTCTAGAACGAGCTTGGGCCGCTGGAGGGCTGGCCAGGGGGAAGGCAGCTTGAGCGTCCCACGACTGTTCGCTGTCTCTAGGAAGGGGAGGGATCGCGACCTGGTGCTGAAGCAACTGCTGGCGGAGGCCGGTGGTAGAGCAGCACGTCAGGGTCATTAGGGGTGGTGCATGACAGATGTTGGCTCTCGCCTTGACGTCTGGACGTCACGCACCTCAAAGAAAGCCAGGAAAAATCGCTCGCTGGCCTCCAGATGACGGCTCTCTGTTCCTGAGGGCCTCCAGTGCCTTCCCGGCACCTCCTGTTCCCCAGCAGCATTCCCAGGCCCTAGAAGTGCGCGCTGGTGCTATCCTCCCCCCGGTGCCTTCCCCCTCGGAGGAGAGGGACCCGCCTGGTGAAGGGATACATCGGGATATGCCGGAGGTCGGCTGCGATCTGGGGAATCAGAGGAGGGCCAGGCAAGGGCAGAAGAGGTCAGGGGGAACTTGGCAAGAGCCCGAAGGAGTGGAGGACCAGCAAGCACGGGGCGGAAAAATAGATCATACAGAAGAAAAAAAAAAAAAAAAAGAATAATCTCAACCTCATCAGCCACTTCCTCAGTCGTCTGGCCAGACGGGAGGTCGGTGAAGCCTGCGGCTGAGGAAGCGATCTCGACCGAGGTCGAGACCGCATGCTCCTGGGACTGAGACCTCTCTCGGTCCCAAGAGTGTCTCCATCGAGATGAAGACGAGCCAGGTTCTTTATCCCTCTTTCGAGAGTGGGAGGAGTGCAAGCCTGCAGGCGCTTCACCCCTGGTGGGGAGAGTGGCACAACTCCTTAAAAGAACCTGTGAAGGTGGAGCCTAGGTTGAGAGGAGCAAAAAAGCTTCAATTTGCCGAAGAGCAGGCGGCTTCTTCTTCGAATGCCTTCATTTTTTTTTTTTCCAGCTGCTTGGTGGAGCCCATGGCCACAGAAACCACCCACCTAGCTGCCTTAGACTTCACTGGAGGATTCCTTTTCTCCAGTCTCCCCAACTTCAAGTGTGCCATGTGGTTGTCCAGGATGTTGGGATGGAAGGCCAAGCAAAAACTGCAGGACAAGGTGTCTGTGGCCGACACCTAGGCAGTAGACATACATAAGATGGGGATCAGTGCGCAACATCCTCTGGCCGCAAGGACACCCGTGAAATCCAGGAGAAGATTTCTCTTCCATGATCGAAGACGCAAACGCGCGATCGCTAACTCGGACAAGTTTTAATTTCGATAAAACCAATGTACTAAAAGCCAGGGCCTATGAAATGCGACAGCATGAGGGAGGCAACCTGTATCTTCCAGCGGAAAGGAACAGCTGGCATCACGGGGCAGAACCGAGGTACATACCACCCAGGTGGGTGGGAGGAGCCAGCTAGAAGACTTCTGGCAAAATTTAATGAGGAAAGAGACATGCCAATGAGTGTGAATAAACAACATATCCACGTTCCTAGAATGAAAGCTTTGCTGAAGTCAAGGTAGGCGACATCAACTGCTCTCCCTTGGTCCACCACTCTGGTTACCCAGTTAAAGAAATCTATGAGATTAGCTTGACAGGACCGTCCTGTTGTAAACCCATGTTGTCTTGGATCCTGTGCTCCTATGGATTCCAGGTGTTGCACTGTCCTTTCCTTACACAGTGCCTCCATAATCGTGCCCACTACTGAGGTAAGACTGACTGGTCTGTAGTTCCCTGCCTCCTCCCTGCTACCACTCTTGTGAAGCGGGGCCCTTCTCCAGTCTTTTGGGACCACTCCTGTGCTCAGAGACTCACTAAACAGTTCTGATAATGGCACTGCTAGTTACACCCTTAGCTCCTTTAGTACCCTGGGATGTATGCCATCAGGTCCCATTGCCTTATCCACCCTGAGCTTATTGAGCTCTTGTAGGGCCCTTTCTTTTGGGAAGAGACTAGTGCACACCTCCCTCCCCCGTGTCCATGGTGCTGAGCTGTGGGCCCTGCCCTACCTTCTCTTCAGTAAATACTGAGAAGTATCTATTTAGGATAGATGCTTTTACATGGTCCTCCTCCTCACACGCCCCCTTATCCCCTTTGATCTTAGCAATACCCTCTCTGGACTTTCTCCTTTCACTAATGTATCTATAGAAAGTCTTGTCACTTTCTTTTACTGTTTGTGCTAGTGTTTCCTCGGTTTGGGCCTTTGCCTGCCTTACTGCCTTCCCTGCTTCCCTTAGGGAAGTTTGGTGTGCCTCCCGATCATCCCGCTGTGTTCCCTTGTATTTCCTGATGGCCAGCCTTTTGGCTCTAACCTTTTCTGCTACTGTTTTTGAGAACCAAAGTGGTTTCTTTCTTCTTTTGCACTTCCTTTTCTCTCTAACACAGTGGGATGTTGCTTCAAGTACTGTATCCTTAATGCCTGTCCACTTTGCCTGTACCCCTTTGTCTGTATTTCTTTTTGCCAATGCAAGCTTAACTCTGTTGGCCATCTTATCGAAGTCAGCTCCTCTGAAGTCCCATATTTTTGCCTTGGAATGGGTTGATTTAGTTCTAGTGACCAAATTGAACCATACCATGTGATGGTCACTGGTCCCCAGGTGACCTTCTACCTAGAGATCTGTGATCCCTTCCCTGTTAGTCAGTACTAGACCTAGGAAAGCCACGTCGCTTGTGGGTTGTTGTACCAGTTGTTCAGAGTCCCTCCCCCTGTAGGGAATCCACTATGTGTCTAGTTCTGGCAAATGTTCCTGCTGGTACTGACCAATCTGTATTCGGCATGTTGAAGTCTCCCATTATCAGAACCTCCCCATTTAGCTGTCATGTTTTGTATCTCTTCTAACAGTAATGTGTCTATGTCCTCCCCCTGGTCTGGAGACCTGTAGACAACCCCAGTTCATATGGCTGTCCCATTTCCTGTTTCCAGGGTGACCCACAGTTCTTCTGATTCCTTATGTGTATTCTGAATTTCTGTAGCTTTGATATTTTCATTGACATATAGGGCCACTCATGCTGGAACCCCAGCCTGTGGTACCTCCAGCACCAGCCACAGGGTCAGTTGCAAGCCCAGTACCCCATCACATCCTCTCACCAGGGCTGGCACTACCCCTCAGGCCAAGCCCAATATCCAGACCAGAGGTACTCCTGGAGTCTGCTTCAGACACGACACTGCAAGCAGCACCAGAATGAGACCCGGCGCTGTGAATGGCACCGGGCCAGGAATCATCACTAGAACCCACCCTGGTGCCACCAGGCCCAAGGGCAACCCCAATAGAGACATATGGTCTGATGCCAGCCTCAGAACCGAATCCAGGATGGCTTCCCTCATCACCAGCCCTGTCCCCAGGCCAAGGGTCGGCATTATCATCTTCCCCCAGGCTGCCAGAGCACTCAGGAGAGGAGACAACCAGTATCTCAGACTCTGAGACAGGTTCAACTCTGGAAACTACCCATCCTCTAGTACCACAAGCAGTACCAGAAGGGGCCCTGGTCTCATGGTTGGCACTGCCCAGTTTACCAGTACCAGCCTTCATACCAGGAGCCAGGGTGGCACCAGGCCATGACACCGAGGTGCCTACTGCTGTAGATTGAGTATATAGTTTTGGCCTCACCCCAAGGGGATTCTACTGCTCTAAAGGGCCGATGACTGAGGGGGTGGTGGTGTTCAGTCAGCCCCTGGAAGAACCCGACTATCCACCATATCACTCCTAGGACCTCTGACGTCTCGTGAGGAGAGTGCAGGGAGGATCCTGGCCTTCCCCAGTACCTCAGGTGAAAGGCCCAGGGACCTTACTCATCCCTGGTGCAATGTCTGCCTCCAAATGTGGGGAGTGAACGACCCCACTTCCACACGCACTTTTCGGGATTGCAGTAGAGAAGCAGGCACTGCACCTTTCCATTTCACGGTCAATACCAATGCAGGTCCAACATTCTTCATGCCGATCCTGGACAGTAATTGGGCCCTGCAGGAGCACCAATGCGTGGGTCCACTGTCTTGTCCTCCTTCTTAGACGACTTCTTTGCCTCCTTATGAATCAGCATGGTGATGATAAACAAAAATAATGAAAAAGAGAGAAAAGAATTCTGGCCCTGAAATTAACGAAAGTGGGGAACAGTACTGGTTAAAAAAAAAACGGTGCCAGAGAAGACGTCTACCTGAGGTGGTGATGAACTGAGTAAAAGAAAATGACACATCAAGTCAACAGAGCTGCTTCGGGGGGGGGCCAGAACTGAGGAATGGAGGGGGCCAATCTCGGTTACCGACCAACTAACGTATGTGATGTCACTATGTTGGCCTTATGGGTGGAACTGACACCGATATCAGTCCCCTCCCTAAGCTGCAAAAGACTTTGCTCTCCTGTGGGATCCCAGGCACGTCTGGCTTAAACCCATTAGTGTAACTTGAATGATGAAGACTGATTCTTGGATGATCCCCTGTTCCAGGCACCATTCCTACACTCTTATCGCCCCCATGTAGAGAGGGTAAGAGTGCGTTACTCCTTGTTTATTGATGTAGTACATGACAGACTTGTCTGTCTGCAGTAAGACTGTTTAGTGGTTGACTAGGTTCACTAGGGCTCTCAGACTGTACAAAATAGTTTGCATCTCCAACACATGGATGAGAAGATGAGACTCTGATGGGTCCCAGACACCTTGTGTTTGGAGGGCTTGACAGTGCCCCCCAAACAGGGAGATATCTGTGGTGAGGATTGCCTGAGGCTCCATGGGGAGAAGGGAAAGCCCCGGAGGAGGTTGTCCTCCACTGACCACCATGTGACAGACCAGACCAGGGGTTTGGTCACATGGGTGGTGTACATCTGAGGGTGTGATGCCTGTGACCATAGTGCACTGTGCATCCACTAAATTGCCCTCATGTGCAGCAATGCCAGAATAACTATGAACACTGAGAAGGCTATTAGATCCAGCATGCAATGCGTGAAATGGGCTTGCACAGTCTTGCTTTCCATGATGTAGCACGCCATCTGCAGAATCACTTGCAGTCTGGTCTCTGGACAGAAAGCTCAAGTATAGGTTGTATCCAGAAGAGCTCTGATGAAAAGCAGCTGCTATGAGGGTTGAAGCCAAGACTTCTCGAGGTTCAGTAAGACCCCTACTGAAGTGAGGAACTGAGAGGTGATGGTAACTGCCGGTTCCAGTTCTTGTCTGAACGGGCTGTAGAACAGCCAGTTGTTCAAGTACACAAAAACTTGGGATTCCTAATTTCCACAGGTGCATAGCAAGCACTGAGAAGCACTCTGTAAAGACTTGTGGCCCTGAAGAAAGCCTAAACTGCAGATCTCTGAACTAGTAGTGCTGCCCAAACACTACAAAACGGAGGTATCTGTGGTGGCCGGGGTGCAGCAGTCTGTGCTGGTATGCATCTTGCATATCCAGGGATGCTAACCAATTTTGAGGTTTCAGGAAAGAAAGCATATAGTCCAGAGAAATCATTCTGAATTTTTCTCGATCCATGAATTTGTTCAGATTTCTGTGGTGAGACTAAGGTCTCCCCCCCCCCGGCATGGAGCCACAAATAGAGAGAGCAGGAACCTGTATTTCAATCGGACTCTGGCACTTTTTCCACTGCCCTGTTGCTCAGGTGGTCTGCAATGTCCTGTGCCAAAAGCTCTTATCATATGAGCTGACAAAGGAGTTTGCCTTCTGGATGGATAGCCCAGAGGGAGCGCCATAAAATCCAGGGATTATCCCTCTCTAATGATCCTTACAACCAGTTTGTTAGCTGCGATGGAGTCTTACTTATGGTAAAAGTGGGATAGGCTCCCTTCCCCCCAGAAGGAGGGGGTCTGCCTTGGGCAGTTAAGGCAAACCCACAGCTGGAGCTTGATAGTGGCAGTAGGTGCTTCTGACACCTGTGCTTTTGACTGCGCTGTTTTCTGAGGCTGGGGAGGCTGACTTTTGTTCTGGGCTCCCCTTCCTATGCTACGAAATAACTGCTTGTTTTAGAAAAAAAACCATCCACTGCACCTCTGAAGGTTAAAGGGAGCTGATCAGGAAGTCATAAGGGTTGTTCAAGTTTCAAATGATGCCTCAAGAGATTGCCCCTCCTGCTGTCCAAACAGAAAAAATGTCATCAAAGGGAATATTCATAACCTGTTGCTGGATGTTATGGGTAAAGCCAGAAGTCTGCAGCCAGGAGTGCTGTCTGATACAAATGCCTGTAGCAGCAGAGCAAGATGCACTATCAAAGGTATTTACAGAGGCTTTAAAGCTGGTGACTATTAGATTCAATGCCCTGCTTGATAGTCAGAAGAATATCCTATTTAACCTCTCACTCTGGCAGAGACGCTACCAGAGACTTAAGCCATGCCAAAGGGAATACTCAGAAAAATGCGCTTGGTGGCTGGCAATCCTCATGCCCAGGGCAGCTGAAGCATAAGCCTGCTTGTCCATGGTGTCTATCTTGTGTGACTCCCAGTTAATGAGGTGCACAGAGACCTCCTTAGGGATAATAGCTTTGTCATTCTCAGTGAGAATGACAGAAGCACCAGCTACGGGTTGAGTAACATACACTGATTTGTCATTAGGGGCAGTGTACTTCTTATTGTCCTGCTTGGGGACAGCTGCCACTGAAGCCGGTCTGCTCCAGACTGCATGAGACAGGGTCCTGAATGAGGAAGGAATAGGAGGAACTAAAATGACCAGTATTATTGGATACATTTAAGAATTCCAACCAGAGACGCTTAGCTTGGTCAATGGCTGTGGGCTCGAAATTTAATGCTGAATGCATATTTCTGAGCACAGTCTGGAAACAGAGCTCTTCCTGAGGCAAAGACACAGGAACTGGATCTGATGTTGAAAGAGTCATTATCACTGCCTTCAGGAATGATGAGGTCGGGGACAGCCTCATCCCCCGTCTATACCCTCCTCATCAGGGGAATAAGAGAGAGGCTGGGTTCCCAAGCCTGACAATTGAGAACGTCGCTGTGGCAACACCAGAGACACTGGCCCTGATTCTGAAGGGCAAGGAAGCGGTGCCAAAGGAGGTTCTAGAACCAGAACCAGATCTGGCACTGCAGAGACCCCACGACACCAATGGCACAGTCGGAACTGGTACTGAATCCACCACTGGGCCAGACCCCAAAAGGCCAAAGCCCAGTGCCGAAGCCAGCATCGAAACAGGCGTAGATGACCCAGCTGGCACCAAGGTGACTGGTAATGGCATTGTGGTAGGCCCCATCCATGCCCAGGACAGGGGAGCAGCCCGTGGGACAGAAGCCAGCAGTACTGCCCCCGGCAAGGACCACAAGGCTGTTGCTAGACACAAACGCACTACCTGGCCTGATGGCACCACCTGCAGAACCAATCTGGCTAGCCCCAATGGGCCATGGACTGGCTCCCCTAGCGGTGCCACCCAGGCCAGATGCTGTACCCACTGCTTCAAAGAACTGCCCACTGGAATCCACTTACAAACAGTGGGGAACTCCAGGCCCAGGACTCTTATCTCCCAGAACCAGAGGTTCTCGTTGACACCAAAAGTGATGGAGAAGGCCTCCATCTCTGAGAATCTGAATGTCCTGTGGCAGACCTCACAGAGGGTGACCTCATTAGGTGCTGTTCCTTTCTCTTCTGGCAGGAAGAGGAAGAAGTTAAGGCTGAGTGGTGCCAAGAGCTCAATACAGAGCATGTGCGGGATCAGGACCACTTCTTTTTGTGCTTGCGCAAGGACTGTCCTTACTCCCAGGCAATGGACAGACCATACTCAGAATCCTTTCCCGAAGAGGAAAGTGGACCAACACAGCCTTGCTGCCGGAGCAGCCTACTTCTTCAAGCTCCTTACTGTTCTCCATGGCCTTCAACAGTTGACATTCAGTAGGGCTGAGAAGACTCTGAAAACATTTTTTGTCAAAATATTCTAAACTGACCCCAAAATAACAAACTCTTTTTAAACACTAAAACTGAAAGAACTAAACCCTGTTGTCATACAGACATGAAGTTCTGACTCCCGGTGGATGAGCAATGCAACTCTGATGCGCAATCGATAGTGGGAAAAAAGGAACTGAGGCAACTGGGGGCTGGTGCCCATGTAAGCATGCACCTATGTGATCTGCTCATGGTGCCAAGCATACAAGCTGCTTATCTCTGCGCCAGCCTTCTGAAAAGTTCCGGCTCCTGCTGGATCCTGGACTCTCCAACTGAGACCCACTAGTGGGAATCCATGGTGAAGACTGATTCCTGGAAGGTCATCCAGTACTGCTTGCTTTATATCAGGGATGTTTCAGAAAAGGTTACCAGCAGCTGGCCCCTCAGCGCAGTGGGAGGGCTGTCGATCATGACACCAGAGACCTCGGTTTGGACTGAGCCCAGATTACTGCAGGCTGTCCAGGAGATGGGAAGGGGAAGAACCAAGCATCTCGGAGGACACCCACCTTCTTAGGGAAGGGAGTGTGCAGCCACACCAGTGGCACCTACATGATCACAGGTGAGGCAGCAGGTAGGCAAGCCCTTTGGGAAGGGGTGATACTGATTGCTGATGTGTAGTAGCATACTCTAGTGTGCACGCTTGTGTATGATGTCATGGAGCCAGTGTCTGGGGGGAGTGGAAAATGGCTTTCACAGCTGTAGATGACAGGCTGTGGTACATCTGGGTCCTGGCCCTGTCACAAACAACTGCTGTTGGGGCACATCCCTGACTTCAACGCCACATGGACAGCAAACCAAAGCCTCTAGGAGGGCCAGTTGCATTAGTGACAGGGGTGTACGATCCATGGAGTACACTGGGGACTCCTGAAGGAGTTGGCAACCAAGGACAGAAGGACGGAACAAAGTACAGATTTAAAAAAAAAAAAAAAAAGAGGTTACTAGCTTAGTAAACCATGGATGGATACTTTTTCATCTTATTTATATCAGTGTTCATCTCCCATGTTCCCTTCTGCATCCCACACAAATTTTTAGGCACACTTTGTCCTCTGGCAAGTAGACCGGATGAGCAGCTGCCTTTGTAAATTATCGCAATTACTTCATAGTCAGTAGGTAGGGGTGCCCAAGAGCTGGGTGTTCCACATCCTTGCAAGGTACTAAGACCCTTGCTTCTGCTTCATGCTGGTCCCCCCTCCCCAGTTGGTCCTAAGGTTGGAAACCCATGTCTGTTTGTAAACCTGGACCAGCACCTTTAAGACCTAACATATACAATAAATCCTAGTAAGTGGGAGGATGTATGTCATTTCTACATGAGCTGGTTTAAAACAGCTGCCTGGTCTATTGCCATGATGGCCATCTTTTGATGCAGTTACCTTCTTGTTGAGCACATAGCTGGCTATACGGGACAGCATCAGCAGCCCGTCCTCCTGGGTAGTCCACATCACTCGCCGGCGGGTCATCCTCTGCAACGCACTTTTGTCAGTTTCATCATGGAACCGCGGCTTCCTCATTTTTGGATCCTGTGTTTTCTCCCCTGATGAAACAAAACATAATAGCACATAGTAAGACAACCAGAAGCCAGACAGAAGACATACTGTAGTTTTTAGAGAGGCTAATGCAGGAGAAGCAGGAGTACACTGGGCAAAAAAAGGCGAGCAAGTTTGCCAAATAAACTGTTTCTTGGAGCAGCATTATCCCCTTTACAACATTTTCTCTTGCATAAGTTGGTGTCATATAAAGTCAACACCCCTTTAACCTTGTCAATTTTAGAAATATTATCAAAGTAAGAATTTCACAGCTCAAATTGGATTCCAAAATCTTTCTGTTAACATGGGATAAAAAAACTTTTTGGTGGTACACTTTTTGCAGTTGCAAAAATGGTTCACACTTGCAAACTGCAGCAAGGGACTGGCCGAACTTGCATATAAAAATAGAGTCCTCTTTTTGGGTAACTGTTTTCAGCAGCAAAACTAAGATTTATATGGGAGTATATACAAGAAAACAAAAGTAAATAAATCAAGGTTACTAACCTGTAATCATAGTTCTATTAGTGGTGCAGATGAAGCTACTTAATCGTGATGTGGCTAATGGTGACGTTCAGTTAACTGGGACATTTCCCTAGTAACCAGTTCATTCCCCATTGTGTCCTACTAGTGCTGGAAATGCTTAATAGGGACACCTGGTCTGGTTAACTGGGACATTTTTGAAGCTATCCAAGAATATTTTCACTCTGTCACCAGAACTACTGAATACTTGAACCACAATAACCAGTAAATGCAATGAATTTTCTCACTGTTAGAAAACGTAGGCTAACAAACTAAAGTCACTTGGGGTTTTACAGTAAGATCTGCTCTGAAGCCCGTCAGAGCACAATTCTGTCCTGTTTTTTTTAAAGTGTTCAAACTAGTCTAAAGTATAATGTAATCCTGAGTATCGTGAAATGGCAGGAAAGATATTTTCTTCAGCACTGTGCAATGAGATACAAGATGATTTTTCCCTATTTCAGTAAGGGAATTTTTTCAGTAGAGGTAGTTGTTTCTGAATGTTGTTGATTATACCATGTATTGCTCTTTGATGGACAAAAATAATAGGCTACTCAAATGTAACTGTAGTTCTAGGAGTGGTATACGGCTTCACATTCACACTCTGGCAGTTCCACTGGAACGATGTTATTGGTCGTAACGTCTTTAGGCTAAGTTTCTCCCACTACCCCAGCAGTATATCCCTCGACTCTACCCCATGTTATCGGCTGAACGTAAATATGGCACAGGAAAGACTGGAACAGGAAAGTTCGGCACAGGTAAATGAAACAGCTGGAAATTTGGCCCATGCTGCCATGGATCACCACTCTAGTGAAATCTGAGGTGTAAGCATAGATTTACTATTACAACGCCATGCCGCCATGGATCACCACTCCAGTGAAATGTGTGACCAAATTTCCAGCCTTTTAATTTTCCCTGTGGCAAACTTTCCTGTGCCGTATTTGCTGTGCCCCGTGATATCAGATCTCACATGCTGGAAGCAGGATCAGGTGCTACTTGCCAGGGGAGACCAGATGGGTTGTATGGATGTAACAATATAACACTAACAGAACTATGGTTACAGGTGAGTAACCTATACTTCTTGGGGTGTGGATATGGTTCACTTATCCATATTCTGGCAGACTTATAGCAGTTCTCCAGGAGAAGGGGCAAGATGAAAAAAATACTCACCATAGTAATCTTGTTTCTTCAAAGGGATCACTCATTATGAATAAACGGATGCAGTAAACCTCCTGTGTTGAACTGCCCGGAGAGATGGAATGCTATGCAAATGATGGAACTCTCAACTGGCCCGTGGCAATTTCAAACTGCTGCCCTAGTACCCGCTGAGTGCTTCAGATTCTTACGTAGCCTAACTGGGTATAAGACCCACTAGTTAAAACTAACATATTATAATTTCTTCCCCCTCAGGTCAAAACATCCCTAAGAAGCAAGCCTAAAAAAGTTGAGACCACAAGGCAACCAACTGGTTAAAAGACTGAGTCTCTAACCTGACCCATATAGAAAACCTTAAGACAGGGTTGCAGAACTTTTTTTTATGCTTTGGTAGGGGAGGCAGGGTGGGTGCTTTAATCATAATGAGTGATCTCTTTGAAGAAACAAGATTACTATGGTGAGAATTTTTTTCTTCTAACCCCCAGGAATCGCTCATTATGATTAAATTGATGCAGACTACCAAGCAATACCTTTGGAGGTTGGGCAGAGAATCTGTTTGGGAAACAGGTTCTGCAGAATTGCTATGCCAAACCTGGCATCACTTCTGGACTGAAGATCCAGGCTGTAGTGCTTTGTGAACGTGTGCACTGTTTTCCATGTAGTTGCTTTGCAGATTTCTAGTAATGGAATCTCTCTTGAAGCTGCCACTGAAGCAGCTGTGCCCCTGGCGGTGTGTGTCCTCAGGCCCAGGGGTGCCTGTTTACCCACTTTACTGTAACAAAACTGTATACATGCCACTATTCAGTGAGTAACTGTATGTTCTGTGGCAGCTCTGCCCTTACCTACTTCACCATAGGTGAGGAAGACCTGTGTTTGACTTGATCTGTAAGACTTGGTTCTGTCAATACAGTGGTTAAGTGTCTTTTGACATCAAGGGAGTGAAGTCTCTTTTTCTGGAGAACTGGAATTCTCTGTAAAGAAAACAGGTAGAGTGATTGACTGATTTAAATGGAAATAAGATACCACTTTGGGAAGGAATTGTCTTTTGATCCTGAGGACCACTTTGTCCCTGTGAAATGAGACGTAGTCCACATCTGTGCACAGGGCTTGTAACTCGCTGATCCTTCTGGCTGAAGTAATAGCAACCAGAAACACAGTTTTCCAAGTAATGTACTTCATAGCAGTTGCCATGGGTTTGAATGGTGAATCCATTAGCTTGGCAATGCAGATATTCAGATTCCAGGCTGGGACCAGTTCCCTCAGGGGAGGGTGCAGGAAGTTGAGGCCTTTAAAGTATTTCCTGAAGACTGGATGAGAGGCCATGGACCTCTCTTTACCAGCCGACAGGTAAGCTGAGACTAAAGCCAAGTGGACCTTGAGGGTCGAGGGCTTCAGACCTAATGAATGTAGGTGTGTCAGGTAATTCAGAAGAATAGCCAAGTCAGCCCTGGAGGGGTCAGTACCCTTACCTGAACACCACACGGAGAACCTCTTCCACGTAGAAGAATATGTCTTCTTAGTGGAAGGTTTCCTGGAACCCCTAAGTACTGTCAGCACCTGTTCTGACAGTTTAAGGTTAGCAAATTCTAAGTCCTCAAGAGCCAGGAATTGAGTCTCAGTGATTTGAGGTTGGGATACAGGATCCTGCACTGTGATGAGGTCAGCAGGTTGTGCCTCCTGGGCAAGTGAATTGGGGAGACTACCGATAAGAGTCAGCAAAAGTGAGTACCAGTGTTGCCTTGCCCAATCTGGTGCCACTAGTATCACTGTTGCTAGCTGGGTCCTCAATTTCAGCAGGATTCTGAATATCACTGGAAAAGGAGGGAAGGCATACAGAAACTTCCCTGACCAGTCCAGGGCCATCGCACCTAGGGGAAGCATATCCCTGACAGGAGGCCTGCAACAGTACATCAGTAACTGATGATTTTCTACAGAGGCAAAAAGATCCACCTCTGGAGTGCCCCACCTCCTGAAAACTACTCGGTATCTGGGGATTCAAACACCACTCATGGTGGTCTTGACTTATCCTGCTGAGGGAATCTGCCAGCACACTGTCCTTCCCTGGAAGGTGTATGGCTGATAGGGATACTTTCATGGAGTATGCCAGGGACCACAGACTCATTGCCTCCATGCACAGTGGGGCTGACATGGTTCCTCCCTGTTTGTTGATACAATACATAGTTGTGGTGTTGTCTGTTCTTACCTGCACCACCTTGTTTTGAAGATGTAGGGCAAATGCCTGCAGAGCTAGGTACACTGCTCTGAGCTCCAGAAGATTAATGTGCAACAGGGACTCTTGGGGAGACCATGTACCACTTGCTGTGTGGTCCAGCATGTGTGCTCCACAACCTAGAAGGGAGGCATCTGTTGTGAGAATTAGGGAAGGCTGTTCCCTTAGAAAAGGCATGCCTACCTGAAGGTTGTGCTCGTCCAGCCACCACTGTAGTGTCTGTAATAGGCTGTGGGTGACTGGAACCAGTTTGGACAGTGGGTCTGTCCTTTGTGACCAGTAGTACTTCAGGTGAAACTGGATGTCTCTCATTTGGAATCTGGAGCCTGGCACCACTGTGGTGGCAGCTGCCATGTGACCCAACAGCCTGAGGAATTCTCTGGCTGGCTTGGGTTTTCCTGTTATGAATGAGTTTTCAATCTGCAGAATGCTGTTTACCCTGTCCTGGGGCAGAAAAGCTCTGCCTAGGCTGGTGTCCAGTTCTGCTCCGATGAACTCCAGTATTTGTACTGGTATTTGCTGAGACTTCTGCTCGTTTATGAGGAAACCTAAGGACTCCAGAGCAGATTTTGTTAGTGCTAGGGAGTGCTCTGCATGTTGCAGAGACTGACCCACTACTAACCAGTTGTCCAGGTAGGGAAAGACTGTCACCCCCTATTTTCACAAAAACTCTACCACTACGGCCAGGCACTTTGTGAAGGCCCTTGGTACAGACGTTAGGCCAAATGGGAGTGCTGCAAACCGATAATGGCCTGAGGCCAGCCTGAATCTCAGGTACTTTCTGTGAGATGGTCTGATACGGATGTGGAAGTAAGCATCCCTTAGGTCTAGGGAGGCTTGCCAGTCTCCCTTCTATAATGTGGGAATGATTATTGAAAGAGTGACCATTTTGAATTCTGGCTTCAGAATGTGTCTGTTCAGAAGTCTTAGATCCAGGATAGGTTGCCATTCCCCATTTTTCTTTCTTATGAGGAAGTATCTGGAATAGAAGCCTTTGCCCCTCTGGTTTAGGGGCACTGGCTCCACTGCTTTGATTGCCAGAAGGTGTTTTACCTCTGTTTCCAGTAAGATTCTGTTTGCAGATGTAACTGGTGCAAAGGTTCTTGTTCTCAGCTTGGGGAATAATTTGAAGCTGAGTGCCAGCCTCTGGCTCACTACCTCCAGGACCCTCTTGTCTGTGGTGATGGTATGCCAAGCCTGGAGGTGGTGAGCCAATCTGCCACCCACTGGTGGTTCTACGATAGGGGATGGGACCTGTACCAGCCCGTCATGGGTTCTGTGTGGGCTGTGTCAGAGTCTGAGGGAAGGGAGAAGCTCTTCTCATAGCTCTCCTGCCCCTTCCTCTAAAATAGCCTCTAGGCTGCTGTTGTGGCTGAGAGGCCTGTGCTTGGTAAAAGGGTTTGGGATAGGATCCCCTACTCCTGCCTCCCCTAGTTTGGGTTCTACAGGATGTGGAAGGCCTATCCTTATAGTTACTTCTATAGGTAGCCTTGTATTCCTCTACCTTTTTCATGTAGGCCTCTATTTTGTCACCAAACAATGAATTCTTCTCAAATGGGAAATCCATTGCTGGTGTCCCCAAAGTCAGGTTGGTGGCTCTGAGCCATGCAAATCTCCTGATAGAGACAGCTAAAGCCACTAGTCTGGCTGCAGAGTCATTAGCATCCACAGCCACGTGGAACTGGTATTTGGTGGCATCCAGTGCAGTTCTTGCTGTATCCTGCAAGTTGACTGCCACTTCGCCTGGCATCCTGTCAGTCAGGGCTGGAACTATATTCCAGAGTGCCTTCTGGTATTACACTGCATAAGCCATATAATTGGATTGTCTGACTATCAGGAAGGCAGCCATGTACCCCCTTCTTTCCCATGACATCCATCTTCCGAGAATCTTTGTCAGGATGGGTAGCCAGAGGTATCCTGGCCTTCTCGCAGGCAGCAGCCTGAACCACCCCTTCAGGGTCAGGGTGACTGAAAAACAAATCAGCTGTGGTCCTATCCAGCTGATATTTCTTATCAACCTTTTTATCCACTCCAATTGAAGTTGGAGTCTGAAATATTTGCAATGCTGACTTTTTTAAGGACTAATGTATAGGTAGTAACAGGCATTTTGTTGGAGCTAGCCCCATCATGTCAAGGAACTCTGCTTCCTCCAAATCCTCCTCTGTCTCCTGCAGAGGGAGGCTGAGGGTCTCTACCATATTTTTTACAAAAGCATAGTGGGAGGTATAAACCTCTGGTCCCCTAGGAGGGGATCCAAACTCTTGTTCTGGGGAAACCTCCGGGTCTAGCGGTTCCTCATCAAAATCATCCTCATCCTCCACACCAAAGGTAGCCTGCAGTTCCTGAGGAGCTGGCACTGGCTCAAGAACTGGTGCAGTCCATGTGGGAACCGGGATTGCAGCCTCCAGGGCTTGTGAGACCTGTAAAGCCTTAGCAATGTTCTCAGCCAAGGGCATACTGTGTTTGTCTGCTGGGAGCTCCTAGCCTTCTCAGCTGGAGGCACAGCGACATGTTTTTCCTTTCATTTTTTCTTAAGTGGGACAGGTTCAGACCCTATCTCCACAGCCCTTTATGACTTACCCTGCTCAGTCCTGTCTGACCCCTTGCCAGGGTCTTTAGCTTTACCTCCATCCTTTTTAGTGGCTGAGGTAGAGGAACTACTTTCACCAGTAGTAGCAGAAGCAGCGGCCATTTCTTCTAACTTCTTGGACCTTTTTCTCAAAGTTTTAGGACAAAAGGTTTTACAAATATCACAATTGTCAAAAATAAGGCTAGTAGCCAGACAAAAAGACACAGAGGGAATGTCTGTCTGCTTTTGCTCACAATACTTAAAACCAGTGGGTCCTGTGCGTTTTTTAGGTTTGTCAACAGGGACCTCTGACATTGAGCAGGAAGCGCCAAAATAAATCTAAAGAAATTTATTGGTTCCTTGGAACTGGAGATTTCAAATATAAACCACTGCTAATGGTTCGGGGGGCCGAGCGCTACTCGGATCCTGAAAGAAAAAGGGAACAAAAAATAATTATAAATATAAATATAGTAAAGCGGTCAAAAGAACCGATCACAAAAACACTAAATATAAAAAAGAATGAGGACAAACCCACATCTAAAACAGCGGAACCCTCGGTTCCAAGGAACCGTGAGGGAACCGTTAGCAGCTTAAAATTTTAATACAAACTACAAAAATTAACTAAAACTAAGGCAGCAATCTGAAAATTAAACTTAAAACGTTAATTATCGCCAAGATAAACAAACTTGAAGAAGCTGAAGGAGAGCTCTCTGGGACATCTTCACTACGCAGGCGGAATAAAGAATCTAAGCATTTAGAGTGCAGCAATTCGAAAGTGGCACAGGCCAATTGAGAGTTCCATCATTTGCATAGCATTCCATGTCTCCGGGCAGTTCAACACAGGAGGCAGACTGCATCAGTTTAATCATAATGAGTGATTCCTGGGGTTAGAAATGCATTCCTACTTGGTGAACAGAGGCTGGAGAACCAAGGTCCCAAAACCCACATCCCAGTGTGACTCAAAGTCAATGAGGTAATGGGAAATGAAGGTGTGTGCTGACTTACATGTAGCAGCAAAACAGATCTCCTCTATGGGCACATCCCTGGAAACAGCCACCAAGGCAGCAGTATGTCTGGTGGAATGAGCCCTGATCCCTACAGGAGGCTCCCAACTAGACAACCTATAGCAAAGGTTGCAAGATGTGATCCACCTTGCAGTTGTCCGCTTTGCTGCTATTATGCCAGGCATGGCTTCAGCATAGGTAACAAACATCTGATGAGCCTGCCCTGAACTCCAACTGTGAGCTCTACATAGGATGACAGTGCTCTCTGCAGGTCCAGAATATGGATCCTGCAGTCAGCCTCCAAAGATGGGTTGGTAAAATATACCAGCAAGTTACTCACTCGGTTAAAGTGAAACGTCAATGTCACCTTCGGGAGGAACATCGGGTTGGGGCAAAGAACAACTTTGTCCCTGTGGAAGACCAGAAAGAGAAAGTCCACCAGGAGCGTGTGGAGTTCCCCATCCTTCTGGCAGACGTAATGGCCATCAGGAAAGCTGTCTTCAGCAATAGGTGCCACATTTCATATAAGTGCATCTTCTCACAAGGCTTGCCCATGAGCATAGCCAAGACCAATAATAAGTCCCACAGTGGAAGTGGTTCATGCATCGCAGGGGACAACTGATCAAGGCCCTTGAAAAAGTACCCAACCACCTTCTTCTGGGCCACTGTCTGCATACCGGCCCCGGCCAGGTAAGCAGAGATGGCTGCCAGGTGCACCTTTAGGGTTGCTGCTCCCAGTACCAGTTGGGAAAGGGATCAGAGGTAGTCCACGATGCTTGCCAAAGGGCAGGAAAGGGGGATCAAGCTCCTTGACCTGACACCATATGGAAACTCTCTTCCATTTAAAGGCACAGCACCTATGAGTCAGCTCTTTCTTGGAGGCCTTCACCATGTGGAGGACATCCTCGGAGAGACCCAAGGCCTGGAACTCTAGTTGCTCAGGAACCAGGTCTTCCTTCAGATGTTACAGGACAAGCCACCACTAAAAGGCATCCCACATTGGCTGAGTCACTGTGACGTGCTGGTCCAAGTGGCCTAGGGGCTGGGCCCACTGACGGCCCAGCTCCCAGGAAAGGTGGCGCATCTGGCAACAGACCCAGTGTACCATGCTGGTGCACAATGTCATATACCCCAGCAGTCATAGGAAATCCCAGGCAGGGAGCAAGAGCCCAACTTGAAATGATCGAGCAAAGGAGGTGGAATCCTGTGCCCAGTGTGCCGGGAGGCGGGCCTTGGCCTGCAGGGAGTCTAGTTCTGCCCCAATGAACCTGATCACCTACTTGGGTACCAGTTTGGACTAGTCCAGGCTGACCAACAGGCCCAAGTTTCGTCAGATCTGGATCTCTCCATGGCCTCTCTGGATGGACTGGCTATCCGTCACTTGTCCAGGCAGGGGTACACTCAGACGCCCAGACACGGCAGGTGGGCACCCCCACTGTCATGCATTTGATGAAGACACTGGGTGCAGAGGAGAGGCCAAAGTGCATGACCTGGAAGTTGTACAGAACCCCTCTGAAGGTACTGGCGTTGAGAGCCATGGACGCGAATGTGGAAGAAAGCATCCTGGTGGTCGGAGGGACCCACGGACGGGAATGTGAAAGAACGCATCCTGGAGGTCCGCAGAGCAAAATAAAATATTACTCACCATAGTAATCTTGTTTCTTCAAAGGGATCACTCATTATGATTAAACTGATGCAGTTGGCCTCCTGTGTTGAACTGCCCACAGAGAAAAAACACATTTTGTTCCAGGGATGGTATAATCGGGCTCTAAGTTACCATCTGAAATGTGTGCCTCTGTGCATACCAGTTGAGATCGTTTAGATCCAGTACCGAGCACCAGGCCCCCCATCCGTTTTAGGACCAGGAAGTACTGGATACATAACCCTGACGGCCAGGGCAACTGGGACACAAGTTTTGGTCTTTTCGCAAGGAGCTGAGCTATGTCATCCCTGAGGGCGGACAGTGTGTCTTGAGACACCCAGACTCTCGAGGTGCACGGAGGCAGCAGGGCGGGTGAGCCTTGAAGTCTACAGACAATCCTCTGCCCACTATGTCCAACATCCACTTGTCCACTGTGATAGCAGACCAACGTGGCCAGAAGTGATATAGCTGGTCTCTAACTGGGAGAGCAGTTGGAGACAGGACAGTTGAAGGGATGACACCCCCAACCCATAGTTAGGCAGCTTTAACGGGCACCAGCGGCGGCTGCTGTTGTAGGGGCACCACTACCCCCCTCTCTTGGACCTTGGATCTCAGACTATGGATTGGGGTGCCAGGCCTGAAACTGTCCCTGCTGGGGCTGCTGCCAAGGAAGCTGTGACTGAAAGGACCGGTACTGAAAAGTCTGTTTCAGCTTTTTTTTCTGGTCTTTCTAGGACAAGGTCACAGAGTCAAGGGTGGCACTGAACTTCTCAATCCGGCTGAGAAGCCCTACCACCCAGGGTCAAAGAAGTCAATACTCAGGAAAGGGAAATTTATTGTTTTTTCTTGGATGTCCACAGTAAAGGTGGACAAACACAGCCAGACCCTGCAGTGCATTGAAGCAGCCACTGTGTCTGCACAGGAGCAAGAACTGCATCAAAAATTTCCATCAGGAGCCGACCCGGTGGCACTGAGGGTTGAGGCGTGGACACCACACCTTGCGCTACGCTGACAACCCGGGTTCAGGAGCGGACTCGGGTCTTGAGATCGGACTGGGGAAGGTACTGAGCATCCCTGAGACTGCTCTCCTCCTCTGGGGAGAGTTGAAGGACTTCCGTGAAGGTGCTGGCTTCTGGTGGTGGCTAGGGGGTAGTGCAACTCGCGGCGCAATAGTGGGGTCAGCGTAGGCAGATGTCCGATGTGGGGAGCATGGGGGTGCATGCCATAGCGTCCCTTGCATCACTGCACGCCCGTGCTGTGGGGGGCACTCAGGGGACAAAAACATGGCTGAATCCTCCGGCGCATATGAGGATCTGGATGCAGTGCTGCACCAGATGCTCCAGGAGCTCCCTACAGCCCTGACCCTTTGGCCTTCTGTGGAGGGGGTCCATGACATGGCCTGGGAGAAGGAAGGAGGTAGTAGCTCAGGCATGGCGCCTGATGCGAGTGCTGCCAGTGGACCGGAAAAATGGGGAACCATAGGAACACCATAGCCGAGGAGGAAGGCAAATAAATAAAGAAACTGAAAAGAAAAAAAACTTTCCATCAGGGAATAACCATAGTTAGCCATCACGATGGCACAGTTAGCCTGTCTGAGACACAAAGAGGCCACACTGTACACCTTTTTAGTGGCATGGTCAATCTCACAGGACTCCTTGTCCAGAGGCTTGTCCACGTGCCCCTGGTGTCTGGATTTACGGAACACTGAATCAATCTGTAATCAGACCTTCGGCCGAAGGGTGGTCTGAAAACCCTGAAAAAGAGCCTGTAGGAACTGTGTACTTGCAGACCGTGCAAGCTGAGGGTGCCAGGCAGGATGCTGGATGCTGACAAAGCTCCAGGGCCTGTCCCAAGATGGCTTCGGACACCAGAAAGGCAACCCCTGGTGATTCATCCTAGTACAAAATGTCTGTGAGAGGGTACTTAGCCCTCTTCTGGACAGGCTCAAGTGGGATTGACATGGACTCAAATAAGTTGGAACAGCGCACCAAAGGAAACCGGGCCATGCTCAGCGGAATGCTCCTTGACCGAGCTACAGTTGAACACCTGAATTCCTGAGGAGGCCATGCACTCCTGATCCAAGTCATCCAATGACTCCTTGAAGAATGACGTCTGCCATTGTTCGCCACAGACCTCCAGGAAATCCTCGCTCAGAGTATTCCTAACCGACAACTGGCCTGGCAACCTGGTGGCTGAACGGCCAGCCTCCTTGGTCACAGTGCCGACTGGCGGTTGTCAGGGTTGGAGCTCCACCCAAATCAGCGAAGAAGGAGGTGTAGGGAGCACCTGCGGCACACAGACTGGTGAAGCAACCACTGGCGGCTGTCAGGCGACCGAAGGACCTTGGATACAGCCCTGCCCTGCGATGGCCCACTGCTGCCAGAGGAATACCTTGCTGCACCAGTGCATCTTACGCCAGTGCCTCTCCTCACTTAAGGATGAGGAATGCTGACGGTGGTGCCTCCTGGTTATGCGGGATCGAGAGTGTAAGCACCTAGGCTGTGACCTCTACCTCGACCACTGACCAGCCAGCCAACAGCGTGAAAGGTCTTCCTGTAACTGGCCGTATATGATGGGCCTACCGACACTAAGCAATACGGACGAAGACCCGACCACACATGGAGACAGCACCAAGGTTTGCGAGACCAACTCCTTGGCCTCGTCCACCAACTGGTTGACAGGCTCAAGAAAAATCTCAATGGCCTGGTCGACTGGAGCCAATGTCACCTAGCTCAATGGCAGAATGGATGAGCCCTTGACCTGCCCCTCGGCCAAGAGGCGCGTGACAGACATCAAGTGGTTGGGCGAGTCAAGCGACCAGGAGGACCTTGATTTCTCCCCATCCCACCACTGGCACTAGTGGTGCTGGATTTTGCACCATGGAAGGTAGGGCTCTCCCTTAACATCTGGAGGGACAGGCACATGTCATGGAACTGGCCCTGAAATCCCCTCCGATGCTGGCCCAAGGGAACAGTGCCAAAACCAAGAAGGTGCCTGCCGTGGCAGCCACCACATCCGCCTCAAGGGCCCCAAGCTGCTCAACAGACCCAGCCATAGCTGAGGCCTTCTTGCAGCTCTTAGGGTGGTCCTTCAGATCCCTTTCTGAAGGCCAACCCAACGAGAACTGGAGCTTCCTGTCCTTGATGGACTAAGAATGCATGGTTAAGCACAAGCCACATCCAGCCACATTGTGCTGCCTGCCCAGGCAGTACACACATGTGTCATGAGGATCAGTGACCGACATCCTCTGCTGGCACCTGACACAGAATTTGAATCCTGGTTTCTTGTGTTCCATCGTTGGTCCAGAGATGGAGTTGAAAGAACCACAAAACTAGAAGAAAAAAACAAACATCTTATTGAAAAGAAGTTCACCTATGGCAAAGAAAGTCCTAATTGGGAGCGTGGCGCAGCAGAAAGAAAGAAAGATCTGATGTCAGGGGGCAGAGTCGGGGGGATAAACTGCCTGAGTAGTGGGTGGATCTTAGCTCAAAGACCATTTGGTCAATAACATTGTTCCAGTGGAACTGCCAGAGTATGGATACGTGAACCATATCCACACCCCTAGAACAGGTCTTTAGCTTGCTTCTGAACTGTCTGAGAAGATTTGGTTGAACAAATGAGTTCTGCTCCAGGTCATCAAAATCTCTCGAGTCAGATGTCTCCTTGAACACCACCCTGGTCTGTTTCTTAGGCTCATGGACCACCCTAGAGTCCCGGGTGATCTCGACGGACAATTAGGCCAGTAACCGGGTAGGACTCCTTGGTGGGGACCTCAAACAGTGGCAAAGGAGGCTCCACCTCCAATGGAGAAGCATTCACCATGGTCTGATGGGTCAGTGGCATGGGGACATCTAGAGAAGGTCAAGGGACCATCAGTCCCAGGAACAGAGCCCTGCTCCTCCTTACAGGAGACTGCTGCTGCCACAGATAGTCTTTGTAATTCCATCGAAGACAGCATCAACGTTGATCCTCCCGGGAGGAAGACAAATTCGACAAACAGGATGAGCAGTGCCTTGACCTTTGACTGAAGGTTGAGGGTGATGCATGTCCACTACAGGCTTCATGTACAGCACATGCTTAGACAACGAAACCAGCAGGGGCCTCGAGATGCCTGGAGGCATTACCACCAGGGCAAGCACTTCTCGAGTTGGACGGGCCAAGGCCACCAACTGAGACCTCATGCATGAGGACCAGAAGAACTGGTATCTGAGAGATCAAAGACTCCTTGTCGACTCTTCTGAGAGCTGGTCAACTGGCTAGAGAAAAATCACAACCAGCTGATCGACCCAAGTCAAAATCGAGTGCTCCAACAGGGTTACAGTGGACACCTCGACCAAAAGCAGCATGACCAAGGCTGAGTGGTTGTGGGAATTGAGACTGTGGAAAGAACACAATCGTTCCCAGTCCTACGATCAATGGTGATGGTGCTTCTTGTGCCATATGTGGTAGGGCGGCTCTCCCCATCAGTCTGGAATGCCAAGTACATGTCATGGAACTCATCACTAAAAGGCCATCTGACACTGGGCCGAGCCAGGACCAACACCACCAAGGATAAGCCTGCATTGGCCCCGTCACCTCCTCTTCAAAGGCTGTAAGCTGAGCTCCCTACCAGGCCACCACTGAGGGTGGTTTGCTATCTTTAGGCCAACCGAGGAGCAAACAAGCCTTCTGTTCCTCCAGTGACAATGGAAACACTGTACACTGGACAGTCGAATGCCATTGTGTTCTCCCAGGCAGTAGACACAAGTGTCATGTGTGTCTGTGAGTAACTTTTTCTGGTCGCAGTGCATGCAATGCTTGAATCTAGGTTTCTGTTGTTCTATCTTTGAAGATCGATGACAAGAGGGATACCACAAGACACTATCACTAATACAAATGTAGTAGCCAAACCTTTTTTTAAATAAGTTGAAGTTCGTAGAAAAAAACAGCACTTAAATGAAAATCCTCTATGCATGCGGAGTTGCAAAGGAGAAGACCTGTCCCTTCCAATGGAAAGAAAGATTTGACATCACGGTGTGGAGCTGGAGGACATACCACGCAGCTGGTGGTCCTACACAAAAGATTAATAAACAAGTTAGCCAGCCTGGGAGTGGGTCCCAGATTGGTAGCCTGGGTAACAAGCTGGCTGGACAACAGGACCCAGAGGGTAATAGTAAACGGAGTACATTCTGACGAAAGGGGGGGTTACTAGTGGAGAACCACAGGGTTCAGTATTGGGACCAGTCCTCTTTAATGTCTTTATAAGTGAAGCTGCAGAGGGACTGGAAGGAAATGTATGCCTCTTTGCAGATGACACAAAGACCTACAACAGGGTTGATACACAAGAAGGTGTGCAAAGGATGAGAAGGGACTTGGAAAGATTGGAGGAATGGTCAAAAATATGGCAGCTTAGAGTCAATGCAAAAAAGTGCAAAGTAATGCACCTGGGAAACAAAACCCAGGGAAGAATACACAAGTGAGGGCGGAGGTACTAACAACAACACAAATGGAAAGGGACCTGGGGTATATCATATCATATCAGATGACCTTAAGGTAGGTAAGTAATGTGAGAAAGCAGTAAGGAGGGCTGGAGGGATACTAGCATGTATAGGGAGAGGCATCACCAGTCAAAAATGGGAAGTTGTTACCCCTCTGTACAGACAGCTGGTGAAACCCCATCTGGAGTAATGTGTACAGTTCTGGAGACCCCATCTTCACAGGGACATAGACAGGATGGAGGCAGTCCAGAGGAGGGCAACTAAAATGGTGCAGGGTCTGCAAAAGAAGCCATAAGAAGAGAAACTAAAAGTGCTTAATATGTATACCCTTAAGGAAAGGAGGGAGATGAGAGGACATGATAGAAACTTTCAAGTACCTCTAGGGAATCAACCAAGTCCAAGACAGGAGCATCTTTAAGAAAAAGAGATGTACAAGAACAAGGGGGCACAATTTGAAGATAGAGGGGCGGAAACGGCTCAGGGACAACGTGAGGAAGTACTTTTTCACAGAGAGAGTGGTGGACGCATGGGACTGCCTTCCTGAGGAGGTTGTGGGGTCAAAAACAGTGGGGGAATTCAAGAATCCATGAGACAGACATAAGGCAATTATAGTGAGGGGTAGGAGGAAGTAGGGTTTTGGGTAACTGGAATCTGCAGTTTATCCAATACGTAGGAAATGGGCAGACTAGGTGGGCCAAGCGGTCCTTATCTGCGGTCAAAGTCTATGTTTCTATGGTGTCAAGGGGCCAGGATGGAACTGGACCCAGTCAGCATTCTTGTGGCACTGGTAAAACATACCAGCCACACTTACATGCTGGCTCCAGGTGACTGGCCCCAGAGGGCCCATGATCTTTGTAAACTCAGACAGAGGAGATATTGACCAGGGAGATAAACAGGAGCCAGAGACTTTAGGGCCTACACCTGGACTGCGGGAATGCTCAGTGAAAGTAGCCAGAGGGGAGGGCCTAGCAAAACTGCCCGAACAAGGTTGACCTATGAAAGAAGAATGATCAGGTCAGTGCCCATGGGGACAGACTCCTAGGTGAGAAGAGCAGGGCCACTCAATCCCCTTGGGGCAGCTCCGATCCTCACCAGTGGCAGACTCAACCTGTAGGTCCGAAGAGAACTCCATGTCCCAGCTGTCCTCCAGCTCTGCGAAGGTACCACCTCCAGACCCAGACACAGGATCAGGAACTGGCCTAGACACAGGTTCCAGTGTTCAGCTTCACAGCCGGCACCGTTCACCGTGACTGTTCTGAAGCCAACTCCAGGTCCGTCCCCACCCCTGATACTGCGAGCAGCATTGAGAGTCAGTCCAGTGCTGCTTAGGGCACTGGAACTAGGGACAAACCTAGAAATGGTGACACCACTGCTGGCCCCACAGCCGGTGTCCAGCCCAGAACCAACACCAGGACCAGTGCCATGTCCGTTGCCAGGGGTGGCGTTGACCTCCTCCCCAGAGCCACAAGGGCACTCAGGGCAGAGACCACCACCACCACCTCCTCAGTGACTGGATGCTGTACAGCCCTGGTGCCAGTCCCTCTCCTGGTACTGCAAACGGTACCGGGGGGGGGGACATCACAGCCAGCATCACCCCACTCACTGACACCGTGGATGTTGTCAGGAGTCAGGGCAGCGGCAGTTCACGATACTGAGGTGTTCAATGGTGCAGACTGAGCACACAGCTTTGGCTTCTGCACTGGGGATGTCTGCCCAGGGCAGACAGATTGGGGGGGGGGTACTCAACTGGATGCCCAGATGGAGCCAGCTGTCCACCAGACCCACCCCACAAGGGACTCCGATGCTCTGGTGAAGCGAGGTTGTGGAGGACCACATACTTCCACAGTATCAGAGGCACTGGGAAGGGGCCCAGAGGAAAGGCCCAGAGACCTGGCCTTGGCCTCACGCAAGCATCCCTTGCCTCCAAAGGTGGGCATCGGGTGATCCAAGTTCAACATGCAGACTTCTAGGGTGCAGCAGTCCATGAAAAAGCAGGCGTCAAATGAATTCATGTCATGAGTCAGGCCAAGGGAGGTCCAGCAGACTTTTTTTTATTTTTTTATATTCACTGTTTATTGCCCCCTTCTCTCCGTCGCGGTGGTTCCCTTCTGGGTATCCTAGGCTGTGGAAATCCTAGTCCCTCCCCGGGTACCTCTCATATGAAGCCACAGGACCTTCCTCCATCGTGCCTCAGCCTGCCCCCCCAGACGGGGAGGAGGGGTTCCCCACTCCCCCCAAATCCATTCTTGTGTGCATCAGGGGGTCCTTGGTGATCTTTGCCAAGAGCCCAGTTATATAATATGGAGCAGCTGGAACCTATCTATGACCGCTGCGATGGGGTATTTTTCCTGTTTTTCTGGTGCTGCCCCTCAGGCCATTGGCACGCTGGGGGAGCCAAGGGGTGGTGCACGTCGCAACATGCAGGCACTCCAGCTCCCAGCCGACATCCTTCCTCCCTCCCTCTTTTTTCCTGTCTCGCTGCACCTCTACCCATGGTCACCCAGGTGGCGGCAAAGTGGCGGGACCTGCATCTCTCCTTCCCTGGAGGAGGACAGCGGCCTATGGGTGCTCAATCATCCTCCTCCCCCCCCCCGGCCCTCCAGCAGCTCAAGTCCATTCCTGAATCCGGGTGGCTGGCGCCACGAGCAGAAGCCCTACCACTGACCCCACTGGTCCAGAAGACTCAATGTCAATTCATCAGCATGATTTGTTTCCAATGAGGCAACGATATAAAAGGGGTGCATGGACGGTCATTTTTTGCACCCTTTTTCTTAGACCTGCAAGTGACACTATGGACAGAAAGAGTTTTCAGTGATGACTTGGAAGAAATTCGTCTGACGATGGTGGAACGAAGGTGCTGTCACTCCCACAGTGTGCGCTCGACAGAGGGAAGATCAGAAATGTAAATTATGTACCTACTGTAATTCTTGATCTTCCTGGAAGAAGTCTCCACCACTCATTCACACTAATGGGACTATGCCGGAGGCGCTAGGACCCAGTGGGGGCCAACAATCTTTAGGAGGGGTGGCGCCTAGGCAGGGCCGCGAGGAAGTTGGCACTGTGAGCTCGGCTCATGCCGTATAGGCTACCTTGACGTCGACCATCCAACCGCCTCAGTACCTCTTTTACCGAGGAGGTAAAGCGTAAACTAACCTAGTGAAACTAACCTATGTCAGAACTAAGACAGTCCAAATGACCCATGTAAGAAAGGTCAACCCAACAGAGTCTTCACAGCCTAAACAACGAGGGGGTGAAGACCAGAACAGGATGAGTGAGCTTGGGGGATGGTGGGTGGGCGTGTGAATGAGTGGTGGAGACTTCATCCAAGAAGATCAAGAATTACGGTAGCTAAGTAATTTACATATCTTCCTGGACATAAAGTCTCCACCACTCATTCACACTAATGGGAGAGTACTGAGCTAAATAATCCCGAGACGGGCAGCACGAGAGAGAAGCTCACTTAGGACAGAAGTCCATTAAGGATTGTCCTGTCAAAGGACTGATGCTGCCTGGCATGGACATCCAAAGCGTAGTGCTTTTCGAAACTGTGAATGGAGCTCCAAGTGGCCGTATTGCTGAGATGCATCCGATAGCAACAGGCTGACCAAGCTGGGCCATGCTGAAGGACACAAATACCTGTTTTGATGTGCGTATTTCTTTAGTTCTGTCTAAATAGAACCGCAAGGCTCTCGCCACATCCAGAGAATGTAGGGTATGTTCTCCCCCATTCTGGAAGTTCATGAAGTAGGTTGGAAGGACCAACGACTGATTCAGATGGAATTCTGAGACAACTTTGGGTAGAAGCTTAGGGTGGGTCCTAAGAACCATTTTGTCTTTGTGAAATACAGTATACGGAGGGTCTGTGACCAAAGCATGTATTTCAGACACTCTGTGAGCAGAAGTGATGGCTACAAGGAAGGCAGTCTTCCAAGCCAGAAATTTCAGCTCACAAGTAGTTAGGGGCTCGAAAGGTTTATGGATGAGCATGTCTAGCACATGGTTAATGTCCCAGGCTGCCGGTCATCTGACTGGTGGCCTGGCATACAGAATGCCCTTAAGAAACCTCTTGACCACAGGTAGTTGAGCCAGAGACATGGAGTGTACAGGCCCATGGTAAGGTGAGATCGTGCAGAAGTGAACCTTGACGGGTGAGTATTGCAGGCCTGTGTTTGAGAGATCTAGAAGATACTCTACAACCTTGTTTGGTGGGCAGGAAAAAGGATTCCAGGAGGATTTTGCACACCAGATGGAGAACCGTTTCCATTTAGCCATGTAAGTTTTCCGAGTAGATGGCTTGCGAGCAGCTAACAGGATATCTGAGTCCCTACACAAAACGTTAAACCTGTTCACCTCTACCTCTTCAGAAGCCAGGCATAGAGGTGAAAGGACTTCAGGTTGGAATGGACCACAGGGCTCTGGGTCAGTAGGTATGTATGAAGTGGAAGCTGTTTCGGAGAAGTTTCCGATAATCTGTTGATTAATGGAAACCAGATCTGATGAGGCCAGAATGGGGCAATGAGGATCATTCTGCCCCCCTGCGCCTCCAGTTTGAGCAGCACCCTGTGAACTAGGGGAAGAGGAGGCAATGCATACAGAAAGCGTCTTGTTCACTGCAGTCTGAATGCATGCTGACAAAAGACGCCAGGTCCTGGATTTCTGAAGCAGAAGAGAGGCAGTTTGGCCTTGAGTGGGGAAGCAAAAAGGTCCAGGTCTGGAGCTCCCCACTTTTCAAAGAGTGATTGCACGACGTTTGTATCGAGAGACCATTCATGAGGGTCTGTCTCCGTTCTGCTGAGACAATCTGCCAGATCATTCTGTACTCCTGCCAGGTAGACAGTCTGGATCAGAGCTTTGTGCTCTAGGCACCATTCCCACACTGTCATCGCTTCCCTGCATAATAATAATAATATTTTTATTTATATAGCGCAATTCAAATATCAAAGCACTTTAAATACAGATCATCAACAGACAATCCATTAAGATCACATAAAAACAACTTCAATTAAAAGCCTCAGAATTCCTAAAACTTCAAATATTAAAAGCCCGTTTGAATAAATAAGGGATAAGTGTGTGCTCTGCCCTGCTTGTTGATGTAGTACATTACTGTCTTGTTGTCCATTTGAAGGAAGATGATCTTGTGACAGAGTACATCCTTCAAGGCTCGGACTGCGTAGAGTACGGTTCTCATTTCTAGAACATTTATGCGAAGTTGAGATTCGTCCCGACTCCCAACGACCCTGGGTGTGGAGATCCTGGCAGTAAGCTTCCCTATCCCAGCAGGGATGCATCCGTGGTGATGGTGACCTGGGGATTTAGAGAGGCGAAGGGATAACCTTCCGGAAGGTTGTCCTCCTGAGTCCACCAGATGAGTGACCGTTTCAGCGGTTCTGTCACCTTGATGTGAAAGGACTGTGGGTGCGTGGTCAGTGACCACTGAGTGCTGAGTATCCACTGAGTAGTTCTCATGTGAAGGGGGAGCCAGAGGCACAGTGAACACTG
This sequence comes from Neoceratodus forsteri, assembly GCA_016271365.2. Lineage (NCBI taxonomy): Eukaryota > Metazoa > Chordata > Ceratodontiformes > Ceratodontidae > Neoceratodus > Neoceratodus forsteri. The sequence continues at coordinate 117,071,036 of JADMNL010000025.1, forward strand.
AAGATGCCATGAGACCCAGAATCCGCTGCATCGACAGAGCTCAGACCGAGCTGTTTTCTCTGATGAAGTGGACCATCTGGAGGATGTCATTCCTTCTGTCCGCCGGAAGAAAGGCTTTCATGCTGGCGGTATTCAGAAGGGCTCCTATGAAAAGGAGCTGTTGAGAGGGCTGTAGCTACAACTTTCCCAAATTTAGCAGGACTACCATGGATGGGAGGCATTTCGAAGCCGTAGCCACGGCTTCCTGAGTTTCTTGTCTGGAGGGACTTGCGAGAAGCCAATCATCCAGATATGGGAACACCTGAATTCCGAGCTTCCGCAGATGCACTGCGAGAACTGCAAAGCACTCTGTAAAAACTCGAGATGCCGAGGATAGTCCAAAGGGCAGGACTCTGAATTGGTAGTGCTGACCCAACACCACGAATCTGAGGTATATGTGGTGGTTTGGGTGAATGGGAACGTGTTGACAGGCGTCCAGCATGCCCAGGGAGGATAGCCAATCGTTTTGATGAATCAGACATAAAAGTGTACCGAGTGATATCATCTTCAACTTTTCCTTGAAAAGGAATTTGTTTAACTTCCTGAGGTCGAGAATAGGGTGCATGCTGCCTGTTTTCTTTGGAACTAGGAAGTACTGGGAGTAGAAACCTGTGTTCCGCTGATCCAGTGGGACTACCTCTACTGCCCTGTTGTTTAGAAGGCCTTGAATCTCAGAAGCAAGAAGGTCTGACTGAGAGACAGACAGCTTGGTCTGTCATTTGGGTGGATGATCAGGAGAAGTTTCCGAAAGATTCAGAGAGTACCCCTCGCAGATTATTCTGAGCACCCATTTGTCTGATTTGATTGACTTCCACTGGTCGTGAAACTGAGTCAGACGCCCTCCTACTGCCGAGGAAGAGTGCCCCTTGGACAGCTGAGATGGGACTTGGGATCTTACAGGGTGGCACTAGGCACTTTGGGACCCTGTGCCTTCTGCTGCATTTTCTTTTACGGCTGAGGAGTTTGGTTTCTGTTAATGCCCCCCCCCCGCCTTTACCACGAAAGGACTGACGGTTATGAAACTGACGCCAGTTCCCACCCCTTTGAGGGGCTGCAGATGGCGGTCTGACCATCTTGATGGCCGTTCTAGTCTTCTGTGTGGCCTCTAGTGCATGCTCAACCTGAGGAACAAACAGGTACGTACCATCAAAAGGCAAAGCCATAGCCCTCTGTTGGGCATCATCTGTGAACCCCAAGGTGCGCAACCGAGAGTAGTGGCAGGTGCATACAGTATACCAGCTGCTGCTGCTCTGGAGGCAGTGTCAAAGGCATCCATGGCAGCTTTGAGATGTTGATTATTGGATTCAGTGCCTCTAGTAATGGTTTGAAGGAGCTCTGTGTTAACTTCGAATCTGGGAGAGCTTCTACTGTGGCCTTGAGCGAATGCCAGAGTGTATACTCATATTGAGAGAAGTAACCCTGGTAGCTAGCAACGCACATGCCCAGGGTAGAAGCGCCAAAGACCGGCTTTCCCAAAGTGTCAATTTTGCGAGATTCCTTGTTTATCAAACGTGCCGTAGATTCTTACAGAAGAACAGTCTTGTTATCCTCTGCCAGGACAACAATGGCATCAGCAAAGGCTTACGAGGCCAGGATAGGTCGTTCCTTGGGAGGGGCATATTTCCTGTCTATGGACTTAGCCACAGAGGGAATAAGCGCCGGATTCTCCCACACCATTTGCGCAACTGTCTCAAAAGAGGGTTGCAGGGGGGAGGAATCAATTCTACCGAAATGTCCGGAACGTACAGGTACAGCAGACGCAGCAACTTCCCAGGATCGATTTCCAAAGTCTGAAAAGAGAGAGAGAGAGAGGTATTCATGTTTCTAGGCAGAGACTTAAAAGAAAGGTCCTCAACCAAAGGCTCTGCCGTGAGAGTAGGTTTATTCGCTATCCCTATGGAGGAATCATCATCAAAGTCGTCCTCCAATCGAAGATCAGGATCAGGCTCAACATCATCTCCTATTAGTCCCGAAGGGACTGTATAGATAGGAGAAGAAGGAGCAGTACGAATTGGAGTTGAAAACCCCTGCACCGCAGGTGCTCCTGGTGCCGGCACAGGACGGAGGCGGAGTCGGCGCCAGGCGCTGGGCCGCAGTCACGGCACTGAACCAGAGGTCCTCAACCCTCGACTCACTGAGGAAAGGCAAAGAAATTCAGCAGGAGATGAAGGCACCAGTGTAGACCTCGTGCCACAGCCGTATGAGGGGGATAAACACCAGACTGCGGCATCGACAGTACTGAAAAAGGCACTACGTGACTAGAAAACCCCAACCACCCTGCCCACAGGTCCAAAGCCGAAAGGCCCAAAGGCCCCGGTGATGGACTCGCCAGCTCGGGCAGACAGGACAACCACCGCATCCACTGCTCCATAAGAGCGGCGCAATGGTGAAACTGCTCAATAGAGAACCCCCCCTCAGTGGGCGGGTAGGGGCTCTGGAGTCGAGGATGCCTGCCACCAGAAACAGAAGCCGGAGGGGACCCCAGAAGAGATGGAGTCTGGCCCCTTGGCGCTGGCAACCAATGATCAGCATGAGCGTACAGAAGGTGACCTCAGTAGTACCATTTCTTTTCGACGGGGCGGCAAGAACTCGAGGCTGAGCGGTGCCGAATCCTCAACGAGGTTTGAACCGCTTTTTGTGCTTTCTGGAAGACTGCCCATCCCCCGAGCACTGGACTGCCTGTAATAAGACCCCCATAGAAGGTGGCAGACCAGACCCAGCCCTGTTGACAGAACAGCTTTCATGCGAAGTCTCCCTACCGTAACCTGCCCCGTTCATGGTTGACTCTGTCGAAGGAGGCCTGAAGACGACTTCTGATGAAAAATGTATTTAATAAATTTTACTTAATTATTTTAAATTGAAAAGAAAATAATTAATCAAAACTGAAAGACTATAGCTGCTGTCGTACAGACGTGAATTCTGACTCCCGACAGGCGAGCGATGTCGTCACTGAAGTGCACTCGACGGCGGGAAAAAAGGAACTGAGGCGGCTGGAGGGTCGACGCCAAGGTAGCCTATACAGCGTGAGCTGAGCTCACGGAGCTGCTTCCTTGTGGCCTTACCTAGGCGCTGGCCCTCCTGAAGATTTCTTTTTGGCTCCCACTGGGTCCTAGCTCCTCTGGTGTAGTCCCATTAGTGTGAATGAGTAGTGGAGTCTTTATGTCCAGGAAGATCTGAGGTGTGTGAAGGAGCTGATGACAGCTACTGGCTAGTGTGCAGCACCACAAGAGGTGCGCAGGTGATGTCAGTAGCCAACGTCAGCTATTTCTCTGTAAAAGAAAAAGATAAAGAGAAAAAAAAAGCTCCTAGCTGGCCTGGTGGTGCAGAGGGCTGAGGCACTGAGCGTTTCACCTTAGTGACGCATGGCGACCTGGGTTGGGAGTGAGCCTGGGTGCTCGGAGGCTGGCATGGGGTGGGGGCGGCGGAACTGGATGGAGCGGCTGTTAAGGCAGCTCTCTCTCCGGGAGGTGGTGGCATCCTCGCTCACGGCTACCCCTAGTAGAGGCCAAGGGGCTGTGCAAGCAAAGGGTGCCGGCGACAGGCCAATGGGGCAGGTGGAGGAGGGCCATTACCGGGGCTGTAAGGCGCATGCGTGCCTCCACACACATCGTCCCTTCTCCTGGGGTCCTCGGGAACAAAACGGGGAGAAAATGGAAAAAGGCATGGGTGGCAGGATGGTGACCGACTCTCATGAGCATCGCCCTCGGACTGGGCGTAAGGTAAGCCCTGCACCTGGAGGACGGAGCTGGGGGAGTCGTCAGATAAATGTAATTCAGAGACAAGGAGAAATAGAGATACTAAAAAAAAAAAATGAATCAATGGTGAAGATTGATTCTTGGAAGAGCTGAACATTCCAAACCTCTGCCTACTGATATAACGGATATGTTGGCAGGCAGGCACTGGTACTTTTTCATACCTAGGCAGTATTCTCAGACACCATTTGAGATCCTTACACAAGCTGGAGGGCACATACAACAACACAATACAGAACAAGGGGACCACACTCCCAACTATGTCTCTGACTGGTCCTTCAGGAATCAAAGTCATATGACATGGTTTGGCAGTTTCACAAAGGGTACAAAATCACCTCTCACTGCATTTGTAACAGTGACAGATGGTAATACATGTATAAAGGAGGAGGAAAACTTTTTAAAAGTCTCCAGGGATCCAGTCCCCCAGTCAGCCTCTGCACACTCAAATGGTCCTGGCCCCACAGCAATCAATGGCTTGTGCTTCATGGGTGGGGCAGGGATAACTAACTCCCCAGGGGCATACTTAATTTAACAATGGAGCCTGAGAGGAAAGAGTCAGAGAGCAGGAGGCTGAGCTTGTTGAGCCCTCTTTGTGAGTGCTAGGTGGTGGGTTACTTTACATGTCCTTAGTCTACCAGCCTGTTTGCCATGAACCCAACCCTTAGGTGCCCCCCACCCCCTCATGGCACTGTTTGTAGGGAGACAATTAAGCAATAAGGCATGACAGGGTGTGTGTTATAGTGTAATAACATGACTCCTGGGGTAGGCTGAAGCATGAGGCAAAGCCAAGTGCTTCCACCACCCCAGGAGTGACATTATTACACAATAACATAAACACTGAAGTGCCTTATTGCTATTATACAATGGCTCGTTGTTGTACAAAATAGAAAACATTTAAAAAAATGTTTTTAGTAGATTTTAATGTGGCAGCATATCTTTGTTTCTTAAGAAAAGATGACATCAAGTATATGCTCATCCATACAGTAATATTATTGTGTAATAACATCACTGTCTCAGGCATACACTGACCAATCAGAGTCCAGGATTCTTTCTTGCCATTGTATAATGGGATGAGAACCAACTGGGGACACTGGAGAGTGGGAGGAAAAAAAAAACACACCTCCCCTACAAGTACCATTCTAGATGTACAACAGTGCTAAGTTGGTGCTACGTAAGCTAGAAAAAGCACAGGCCATTTGACCTTTGCCTAGACTGAGCCTATCTGAGCTGTGAAAACTGGTACTGGGGAAACACATTCCCAGTATAAAGAAAACATTTTGGAGACTCGGAGATGTACATTCTTAGCTCCTTAAAACAGTAATAAATGGCATACCTTTGCTGTCATTTTTGATTAAAAAAGACAAAAAAAAAAAAAACAGGAGCACTCATGCCCTTAATTTCTTCTCTTGTTGTTCTTTTCAGCTGCATTAACAAATGGTCGCAGATCATACTGTTGATCTGTTTGGTATGTCACCAGATGTCTTTTGCCCAACACCATCTGGTCTAAAGAATACCACCATTACCTTTAATTAGCACCATAGTAATTTAGGTTGTAATGAACTCTGGGTCCATCAGGTCAGCCCTCCTGCTTCATTAGCAGGGTCCTACAAGTATGCTGTTCAAACAAGTACTAATTTATAGTGATTCGCCACCTACCCTACTACACAGGTTACCGTGTGCTTCCCTTCATAAGCAAAATTTGTCCATGCTTACTCTGAAGGGCTGTACTGTCCATACGACCACTGTCTCTGCTGGTAGGCTGTTCCTAAGGTTCACCACCCTCTTGAAGAAGTACCGTCTAATGCTACTCCTAAATCTACCACCTACGAGTTTCAGGCCATATACCTGTGTCCTGGTGGAGAACACCAGATCAAACAGCTCCATCTGTTCAGCCATGCTTATACCCTTCAGTATGCAGAAGGCTGAAATCATATCCCCCTCAGCCTCCTTTTCTCCATGGCCTGCAGCCGGTCCTCAAACCTTTTGCTCTCCATTCCCGATCTTCTTCTTGTGCCTACATGGTACACTTTTGACTGCCTCAATGTTCTTTTCGTATTGTGAAGCCAAGAACTGCCAGCAGTACTACAGATGGTACTGACCAGTTCCTTGTAAAGTGTCAGGATTACTTCTCCTGCTCCGCAAGTTATCCCAGTTCTGATGCACCCAGTGTTCTTCCATGCTCCAGCCCCTTGTCTAGTATGAATCACAAGTCATGTTCCTCCTCCACTGCACTGAACAGAGCCCCACACAGTGGGCAGGTCCTATCTCTGCTCTTCCCATCTAAGTAAAGCATCTTGCTTTTGGCTACACTGAAGTTACTAGATGTTATAAATTATTTCCCCCAAACAGTTCAGAATAGCACCACTAAGACTCAAGTCACAGATGCCCAAGAGAAAAACATACCCACAGGTCTGCAACATCATTAGCATAGCTGGAGCACAGTGACCTACAGGTTCTTCGTAGGGAAGGAAGGGAGCTCAGAATACAGTAAGATTCCCTTGGAAGAAACAAGATTACTACAGTAAGTAACTTTTTCTTTAAACCATAGGAAATCTTACTGTATTCTGACTTATTTTGACTACCCAAGCAGTACCTTTGGAGGTTGGTATAGAACCTACTTAGGAAACAGGCTCTGCAGGATTGTTGTGCCAAATCTGGCATCCCCTTTGGCCTGAATATCCAAGCAATAATGCCTGGTGAATGTGTGGATTGTTTTCCAGGTAGCTGCCTTGCAGATATCTGCCAGGGAAATATTCCTAGCAGCTGCCAGAGAAGCAGCTGTACCCCTGGTCGAATGTGCCCTGAGGCCTGTGAGCAACTGATTAACCACCTTATTTTAACAGAATTGAATGCAATCCAAAATCCATCTTGCAATGGATCTTTTAGTAGCTGGTTTCCCTTTCCTCACCTCTCCATACGTGAGAAACAGCTGAGTTTGATCCTGCCTAAGACTTTTTGTGTAGTCAAGGTAGTAGCTGATTGCCCTTTTTACATCCAGGCCATGCAGCCTACATTCACCTGAGGTGGAATAATCAGTGAAAAAGACAGGCAGTGTAATGGACTGATTAAGGTGGAACTTGGATACCACCTTGAGCAAGAATTTTCTATCAGTCCTCAGGACAACTTTGTCTCTATGGATAGCAATGTAACCAGGCTCTGTAGACAAGGCCTGAAGCTCGTTAATACTTCTAGCAGAAGTCATCGCCACCAGGAATACTGTTTTCCAAGTCATATACTTGAGGTCTGCCGAAGACATGGGTTCGAAGGGGGGTGCATGAGCTGTGCAATACAGATGTTCAGGTCCTACGTAAATGTTGGTTCCCTATGTGGAGGATACAAATGTAGCAATCCTTTGAAGAACTTTTTGAACACTGGATTTGATGCCAGGAAAACCTCCTGCCCACAGATAAGTAAGCTGAGACAGCTGCCAGGTGCACCTTCAGAGTAGAGGCCCTTAAGCCAGTAGAATGGAGGTGAGTCAGGTACTCTAAGACCACTGGCAAACTAGCATGGTTGTGGTCCATGTCCCTTCCATGGCACCAGATGGAAAATCTCTTCCATTTGGAAGAACAGGTTTTCCTAGTGGCTGGTTTTCTGGATACCCTAAGTATCTCCATAACTCCTTTTGGCAAATGCAAGTCTGCATATTCTAAGTCCTCAAGAGCCAGGCTTTGAGCCTGAGGGACTGAAGGCTGGGGTACGTGATCCTGCCCTGAGTGGATGACAGTGGGCTGTGCCTCCTAGGGAGGTTGATTGGTTTGACTACCGACATTGATAGAATGATGAAGTTCCAGGGTTGCTTGGCCCAATCTGGGGCAATGAGCATCACTGTTGCTGGCTGGGATCTTAGTTTGTTCAGCACCCATAGCAGTAAGGGAAACTGAAAGAAGGCATACAGAAACCTCCCTGTCCAATCCAGCAGGAGTGCATCCAGGGGGATTGTGCCCCTGATAGGGGGGCCTGCAGTAGAACTGTGGCAGCTGGTGATTACCTGAAGTTGAAAATAAGTCCACTTCTGGAATACCCCATATCTCCTGAAGAAAACCTCCAAGACCTGCTTATTCAGTGACCACTCGTGGTGGTTCTGATTGATTTTGCGGAGCGCATATGCCAAAACACTGTTCTTCCCTGGGAGATGGACAGCTGAGAGGGAGACTCCCAGGGAATATGCCAAGGTCCAGATTTTCATTGCCTCCATGCACAGTGGAGTTGACCTTGTGCCCCCATTTATATAATACATGATGGTTGTACTGTCGGTCCTGACCTGCACCACCTTGACCCTTTATCAGACTGGCGAATGACTGGATACCCAGAAGGACTGCTCTGAGCTCCAACAGGTTGATATGCAGGAGAGATTCTTGTTTTGCCCATGTGCTGTGTGATCCCCCAGATATGCCCCCCCAACCCAGAAGGGAAGCATCTGAGGTAAGAACTAGTGAGGGGGGCTTGCTGCAAGAATGGCACTCCTTGCCTGAGGTTGGCCTTGTCTTGTCACCACTGTAGAGCTTGGAGAAATGTAACTGTGACAGGCACCAACTTTGACAGTGAATCCCTTTTTTGAAGCCAGTGTGCTCTGAGGTGGAAATGAATGCCCCTCATTTGGAATCTGGCTCCTGACACGGTTGCTGTGGACGCTGCCATGTGGTCTAGCAGTTGCAGGAAATGCCCTGCTGGCCTTGGTACATGGAGCTTGAAGGAGCTGGCTACTTGCAACAGGCTGTCTACTCTGTCCTGAGGGAGGAAAGCCCTTGCCCTTTGTGCGTCCAACTCTGCTCCTATAAATTTGAGAAGTTGTACTGGTTCCAGAACAGACTTTTTTTGATTCACCAGGAACCCCAGTGAGCATAGGGTATCCTGTGTGAGTGCTAAAGCCTCTTGCGCTTGCTGATGTGACTGGCCTACTATCAGCCAGTCATCCAGGTAGGGGAACACTGTTGCTCCTTGTCTTCTCAGGTGTGCCACGATCACAGCCAGGCATTTTGCGAACACCCTTGGAGCTGAGATTAGTCCGAAGGGCATTGCCCAGAACTGATAATGGCCGGATGGCAGTCTAAACCTTAGGTACTTTCTGTGCGACTGCTGGATAGGAATGTGAAAACAGGCATCCTTCAGGTCTAGGGATGCTAGCCAGTCTCCCTGCCTTAAAGTTGGTAGAATAGTATTCAGAGTTACCATCTTCAATTTTGGTTTTGACAAACATTTGTTTTGGTGTCTGAGATTCAGAATGGGTCGCCACTCCCCTGTTCTCTTTATTGTAAGGACATACCTTGAGAACAACCCTTTTCCCTTCTGGGCTGAAGGGACTGGTTCTACTGCCCTTTGTAACAGAAGGCTGGAAACCTCTTCCTCTAGTAAGGCTGTTTCTGATGGGGAAGAGGGTATGAAGACTCTTGACCTCAGCTTTGGCAGGAGTTTGAAGCGGAGGACAAGACCCTGGCCCACTACCTCCAGGACCCACTTGTCTGTGGTTATGTTTTCCCACTCCTGAATGTAGTGGGCCAGCCTGCTCCCTACTGGGATTGGGAAAGTGACCCAAGCAGACACCTCAGGGTGTCTGTTTTGCCTGGACTGCTGGCTGAGTGCTGGGGCCAGTAAGGCCTCTGCCCCTAAAGTACCCCCTTTGTTGCCAATACTGTGGGAATGCTTGGGGCTGGAAAAAAGGCCTGTAGTGAGCTCTACGCTTCCACCTCTTCCCTGGTGTTTTTGGGGTGTAGATGCTCTTTCTTTTGCTGCAGCACTCTTCTAGGCTGCCTTGTATTTGCCCATTTTCTTCATGTATGCCTCTGTTTGTTCTCCAAACAGAGACATGGGGTTATGAGGGCAGTCCATGGGCTTAGTTTGTGCATCCTGTATCAGATTAGTAGTTCTGAGCCAGACACACATCCTGAGGTACACTGATGCCATCTATCTGGACGCAGTATCACTGGCATCCACGGCCATCCTAAATTGTGTTCTGCAAGCCTCAATTCCCCTTTTTGCAGCTTCCTCCAGGTCAGATGCCATGGGAGATGGGACTGCCTTTTCAATCTCTAGGACAGTAGTCCACAGATTCTTTTGATACCTGGCCACATATGACATGTATGAGACCTGTCTGATGGCAAGGGATGACCCCAGGTGCACCTTTTTTGCCACTGAATTCACTCTCCCAGAGTCTTTATCCGGAGGATGAGAGGCCAGGGGGATACCAGCTTTGTCATAAGCTGCAGCCTGCACTACCACCTCATGACTAGGGTGTCCAAAAAGGAATTCAGCTCCACGTTTGGCTACCTAGTACTTCTTGTCCACCTTTTTTATGTAGGAGGTACGGAGGTGGGTGTCTGCAAGAGCTTAAGTGTTTGCTTTTTAAGGGATTTGTGGACAGGCAGCAACAATCTTTTTGATGCTGGCACATCCATCATTTCTCTATAATCCTTTTCCTCCTCATTTTCAGTTGACTCCTGAGTGGGGAGGTCGAGGGTCTGTGCCACTTGCTTCAGAAAAATGAAAAGAAAGAGATGAAATCCTCAGTTCCCTTGTCAGGGGAATCAGGGCGGTGAGGATCAGGAGATATGTCCGGTTCAATGGGCTCTCCGTAATCCTCCTCCTCCTCCTCTTCTTCTTCTTCAAACCGGTCACCACCGAGGTCTAATGAACCAGAGACCAGGGTTCTGAACCGCTGTAGACAACGGCTGTTTCTCAACTAGAACTGGAGTTCCAGTTTGAAGAGACTGAATTATCCTGATCGCATTAGCGATCTCTTCTGCACTAGGAGCTGTGGTTTTCTTCGGCTGTGGTTCTTGATGCTTTTCTTTTCTCTTCTTTTTAACCACAGTGGCTGGTTCAGCAGCTATATCTGTGGTCCGTTTCTTACTAGAAGAGCTATCGCCCTTTTCAGAGGGCAGCTGTTCTGGTTCTTTTTGAAAAGGAACCGGTTTTTCAACGGCTGGGTCAGCAGTCTTTTCAGCCATCCTTTCCTGCAGTCTTTTCAATCACCTCTCCACTGTAGACTGAGGAAAGTTTTTGCAGATCTCACAGTCTATATTTAGGTGGTTAAACCACAGACAAAAAAACCCCACAAATTAAGTGTGGATCAGCCTTGGCAAAAGGTTCCCCGCACTGAGTGCAGTGCTGGAAACCTGTAGGTCTTGTTCTCTCAGGGTTGGACTGGCCCACCTAGATACCTGGAAATTTCCAGGTAGGCCCCATCAGTTAGGTAAGTGGTTACCTTCTGAACTATGAAAATTTTTGCATTTATCTTCTTTTTTCCTAATTAAATGGGGTATCTGGGACACTGTTGATAAATGTAAGATGCAAACACAGAGCTAGTGTATCAGACTGAAGTGGAATATCGATATGAGTATGTCAACCTGGGCCCTCCTCTATTGATTTTCCAGGTGGGCCCTTGTATCTTCTTTCCAGGTGGGACCCTCTGTATCCCAGTCCGACCCTGTGTTCTCTTCTTGGCTTTCTGTGACATAACCCAGAAGAAAACTGCCTATAAAAACTCTTGTATAAACTCTAAATCTTTTTTTTTTTCATTTGCGCTAACCGACAAATGAACTAGGATTTACCCCAATAGGAATTTCAACCAAAATACGACTTACACCCGAGTTGGAACAATTTTAAGTAAAACAAGACTAAAATTTAAGCAAGAATAAAAAAATTGTCGGTTCCTTCTTGGTTAAACAACCGAAAAAGGAGACCGATACATTTACCCACGGAACACTACATCTAAATTAATTCTACCTGAAAACCAAGCACAGTGCTTCAAATACCAATTAAATTAAAACAGTACTAAATAAAACCAAGAAAAATAAAGTTTTTCAAGCATTGAAGCCGAGCTCGCCAGAGATGTCTTACTGAGGCAAGAGGAATAAAGAATCTGACAGTTTAGAACTGTTTACCAGGGACAGTGGTTTGAAAACCGAGCTCAAGCCTAGTATTCCATCATTTACATAGGTTCTATCAACCATTTTGGCTCTGGGCAGTCCTATGGTGAGACCATACTGTATCAGTCAGAATACAGTAAGATTTCCTGGGGTTTAAGACATATATATATATATATATATATATATATTTTTACCATTTCTAAAGCTTTATAGCCTCTTTACGTACTGCACCAAAACTTCTGGTAGAGTAAGATGCCCTCAACCATTTCACACACAGCAGCCTGCTTCCTGAGCTCTCACTATGTTAATTAATGCTGCCAACTAATGACTGAGGTCAGAAGCACTAATTAGCACACTGAGTGCACAGGGAGTGGGCTACAGTGCACGACATGGCTGCAGGCATCTCATTCAATCGGAGGTTTCGCCACTGAGACTGTAAAACATTAAAAACAGTAAGAACAGGTTACTCACCTGTAACAACAGTTCTAGGAGTGTTATATCTTGTTCATCCACACTTACTGGCATGTCCCCTTCCACTTTAAATCTTGCCGGAAGTCTTCAAGCTGGCTCCTCCCACCCACCCGGTGGTATATACTCAGCCCGCCCTGTGACGCCAGATCTTAGCCCACTGGAAGCAGGTGTTGCGCCCACAGACGGGAGGTCGGGAGAATTGTGGATGAACAACATATACCACTCCTAGAACTACTGTTACAGGTGAGTACCCTGTTCTTCTAGGATCGTGGATATGTTGTTCATCCACACTTATTGGCAGACTCCTAGCAGTTCTCCGGGAGGAGGGAAGCAAGGTGCACACCCCCTACTTAGGGAACAGAGATTGGAGAACTGAGGTCCCAAAACCAGCATCCCGGTGTGACTCAAGGTCGATGTGGTAGTGGGTGATGAAGGTGTTTGCTGACTTCCAGGTAGCAGCCCGGCAGATTTCCTGGATAGGGATGTTCCTGGAAGCAGCCACCGATGCAGCAGTATGGCAGGTAGAATAAGCTCTTATCCCTCTGGGAGGCTCCTTGCCCGCCAACTCATAGCGCAGACCTATGCATGATGTAATCCATCTTGCAATGATCTGTTTGGCTGCAGGTCTGCCAGAAGCGGCTTCAGCGTAGGTGACAAACAGCTGGCGAACCTCTCCACGAATTTCCCTCGTCCTCTCCTTGTAATAGGAAAGATCACGAGTCAGGTCCAAGGTATGGAGCCTGTACTCGGCCTCCGAGGTGTAATTAGGGTAGTATACTGGCAGAGTCAACACCTGGTTAAGTTGAAACTCTGACACCACCTGCGGAAAGAATTTAGGGTGGGGCACAGGACAACTTTGTCCCTGTGGAAAGCCAGATAAGAGGAATCCACCAAAAGCACCTGGAGCTCCCCTGTCCTGCTGGCAGACGTGATAGCCACCAGGAAGACAGTCTTCCACGACAAGTGTGACAGCTCCTACTTGTGCACTGGTTCGAATCTCTTGCCCATGAGCTTTGCCAGTACCAGCAGTAGATCCCACGGAGGTGGAGATTCACGAACTGGAGGGGATATACGATCCAGGCCTTTGAAAAAGCGCCCGACCACTGTCTCCTGCGCCAAAGTCAGCTGACTGGCCTGCCCACAGTAAGGAGAAATGGCTGCCAGGTGCACCCTAAGGGTCGATCACCGCAGACCTCCTTTGGAGAGAGAGATCAAAGGTAGTCAAGAATGTCAGCCACTAAACAGGATAAAGGGCCCAGGCCCTTACCCTGACACAAAATGGAAAACCTTTTCCATTTGAAGACATAACATTTCCTAGTCAAGTCCTTTCTAGATGTGTAGACATCTTCGGAAAGACCCAAAGCCTGGAACTCTAGCCGCTCAGGTACCAGGCTGTGAGGTGCAGGGATTGAAGGTCCGGATGGAAAACCTTCCCCTGATTTAAAGATATCAGGTCTGGGCATGTACAAAGGCGCTCCGGGGACCTGCAGCTGAGGCTGAGGAAATCTGGATACCAGAACTGGCGTGGCCAGTTTGGGGCTACCAGAATCACCTTTGCCTTGTCTCTCCTCACCTTGGGGATCAAGGGAAATGGAGGGAAGGAATAGAGGAAGCCTGGGGTCCACGGCCTCGAGAAGGCATCCCCCTGCTGAGGGGGGAGGGGCGGGCATGAAACAGCCTCAGCTTGGGTGTTTTCCCTGGAGGCAAACAGGTCCACCATCAGTTTGCCCCAACGGGAGAACAGGCTGTAAGCTACCTCTGGATGGAGAGACACTCGTGGGATGTCCGGCCTAGGTGGCTGACAGCATCCGCCAGCTGGTTCGAGGCTCCTGCCACATGGATGGCTAGGAGATCCACCTCCAACCGGCTCATGAGGGTCCAGATGCGGAGCGCCTCCTTGCAAAGCAGACGGGAGTGTGTGCCGCCTAGTTTGTTGAGGTAGTACATGGTCATGGTATTGTCCGTCTGGACTTGAACCACTTGACCTCGGAGCTGAGAAGCGAAAGTGGAAAGTGCTAGTCTGACTGCTCTGAGCTCCAACAGTTTGATGTGGCATCAGGATTCCTCAGGGGTCTAGAGCCCACGGGCCTTTTGTCCCCCATGTGGGCTCCCCAGCCCATGAGAGAGGCATCGGTCGTGAGGACGACCGTTGGCTCGGGGCAGACAAACGGGATCCCTTCCTGCAACCAGTCTGGGGCGGTCCACCATTGGAGAGCGTCCCACATCTTCTGGGTTACAGTGACCAGCTGGTCGAATTGACAATGGGGCTGAGTCCACTGGGCGGCCAGCTCCCACTGAAGGGGGCGCATGTGCCACCGGGCCCAATGGACCACTGAGGTGCATGCCACCATGTAACCCAGAAGGCACAGAAAGTCCCGGGCAGGGCGCAAGTGCCCAACCAGAAATGACTGGGCAAAGGAGGAGAGAACCTCTGCCCTGTCTGCCGAAGGCTGAGCTCTGGCTTGACGAGAGCCGAGCTCGAGCTTTGCCCCGATGAAGCCCATCACCTGAGAAGGCATAAGTTCCGACTTGGCCTCGTTGATCAGGAGGCCGAGCTGGAAGCAGGTTTGGAGGGCCAGATCCCTGGAACTCTCCACCTCCTGTAGGGCGGAACCTGCAAGGAGCCAATCGTCGAGGTATGGGTAAATTCTGCCCCCCCCCCCAACGCCGAAGATGGGCCGCCACCACTGCAATGCATTTATTGAAGACACGTGGGGCCGAAGACAGGCCAAACAGCATGGCTCGAAACTCGTACAGGGTCCCTTCGACCCTGAAGAGGAGGAAGCACTGATGGGACGGACGGATTGGGACGTGAAAGAATGTGTCCTGCACATCCAGTGAACAAAACTACATGTTTTGCTCCAGGGATGGTATGATCTGGGACAGAGTGACCATCTGAAAGATGCGTGACCTGAGATATTGATTCAGGTCATGGAGATCTAGAATGGGGCGCCAGCCCCCATCCGCTTGGGCACCAGGAAGTACCTGGAGACAAAGCATGGGTCTGCTGAAGGATCCGCCACTGGAGCTACTGTCTCCTTGAGGAAGAGCTGAGCGATGTCATCTCGAACAGCCGACTGGGTGTGCACAGAAATCCCTTCTTCCCGAGGGGTGCGGGCTCAGCTGGGAGTGTACTGCTTGAATTCTAGAGGCAGTCCCTGACCGACCACTTCGAGAACCCACCTGTCCATGGTAATAACGGACCAGGCAAAAAGAAAGTGGCAGAGCAGACCCCGCCATGGGAAGACCCAGAGCTGATGTGATGGGAATAGGTGTGACAACCCCAACCCCATCACTGAGCAGGCTTGAAGAAGGAGGAGGAAGCTCCAGGACCTGAGCCTCGGCCTCCTCTACGGGCCTGCTGGGGTCCAGGCTTGGGCCGAGGGTGCCAAGCTTGAGCCTGCTGCTGATGTTGATGCTGCTGTCCCCCCTGAAAGAAGGACTGCAGAACCGCAGGGGAAGAGTGCCGAAACGGCTTCTTCTTCTTCTGCTGGTTCTTGCCCAAAGAACTCTTAGCAGAAGTAACGTCCAAGGTGGCACTGGACTGCTCTATGCGCCGGAGGTGACCAGCCACACCGGGCCGCATAAGTCGGTGCCAAGGAAGGGCACATCAGCTAACTTGTGCTGAGTATCCGCCAGGAAGGAGGAAAGCCTCCGCCAAGCCCTGCGGTGAGAGGCAACCGTGGCAGCCATCGAGCGGGCACAAGAATCCCTGATGTCCAAGGCCATCTGGAGCTGCTGTTTGGCAACGGCTCGGCCTTGGTCTCAGACCTGCCTGACTGTGGTCTGCATGTCCGCAGGGAGATGTGGGAGAACTTCATCTAATGACCCGAGAAGGGCATGGGAGAAGTGTGCCATGATGACGGCCAAACTTGCCTGACGAAGGCCCAAGGAGGAAGCGGCATAGACCTTCCTCGACGAATGGTCCAAGTGCTTGGACTCTTTGTCGGGAGGTCGGTCAGTGTCGGCATAACTGCCAGTACGCCTAAACACAGAGGCGGTCACCAGGCTCTCGGCCAAAGGGTGCTCTGTGAATCCCGCAAGGTACCCCATGGGAACCGCATACTTGCGGGCCACGCGGGAAGACGGTGCTGGGCAAGAGGCAGAATGCTGCCACAGTTCAAGTGCCAGACCAACAAAGGTCTCGGCCACAAGAAAGTCCTCTGTTGGGGTATCCCCTCTCTTGAGGGTGTCCGTGAGAGGGTACTCAGTCTTTTTCTGGATGGGTTCCAGGGGCATCCCTGTAGAATTAGAGATGAGGCGAAGGATCTCTTGGAAGGAGGAAGGACCTTCCTCCTTCCCTGTGCCAATGGACAACTCATCATCTCCGGGATGAGAGTGAAGCCCGGTGACATCCAAGTCCGAAGAGTCGGGGTACAGCGGCCTGCCACCCAAACCACTCTCTACCCGCCGAGGGCAGTCCGGGGTGACCGTGACCAAAAGACATCGGGGAAGCCCGGTATCTGGCCGGTCCTCTTGGGAAGGAGCCCCTCTTACAGGCTGCTTAGGCAGCGGTTCCACCACTATCGGTGGAGAGAGGCGGTACAGGCAGACAGGCGGTCGCTGGCCCAGACAGGAGAACGAAGGCTTTGGTTCCGAGGGGGTCGGCTTTGGCGTAGGAGGCGAAAGCCAAGTAATGGCCGGAGCAGGAGTCGAAGTCGGCTTATGCCCGGACAACATCAGCTGTTGCCAGATGAGGTCCTCGTACTGCCGGAGTTTCCATCGGAGCCTCTCCTCATCCGAGGAGGACGAGGACGACTGGTGGCGTCACCTCTTTTTGGAGCACCTATGGCTCTTCCTCAGCTTTCCGGACGAGGGGGTTCTAGACCTCGACCAAAATCAGGCAGGCCAACTCGGTCGCTTGGGAGACACTGGCGGGACCGGTGAAACTTGGGGGTCCAGAACCGGGTCCTTGATGGGGATACCAGGGGGCTGGGTCTCCTCATCAGGGAAGACAAGGACCGGAGTTCTTTCAAAAGAGTCGTCGACCGGGGACTGCGACAGTGGGTCGATCAGATAGAGAACAATCTCAGCCTCATCGGCCGCATCCTCGGTCAGCTGGCCCCACGGAAGGTCCGTGAAGCCTGAGGCTGAGGAAGCAATCTCGACTGAGTTCGAGACAGTATGCTCCTGGGACTGAGACCTCTCTTGGTCCCAAGAGCGCATTCGCCGAGATGAAGACGTGCTCGGTTTCTTATCTCGTTTGCGAGATCGGGAGAAGTGTGAGCCCGCGGGCACCTCTCCCCAGGCAGGGAGAGACTTGCACAACTCCTTGAAGGAGCCCGAGAATGGGGAGCCCAGGTTGAGCGGAACGAAGAAGCTTCGAGTGTCCGAAACGCACGTGGCTTCTTCCTCGAATGCCTTTATGCATTCCAGCTGTTTGGCGGAACCCGCAGTCGCGGAAAACACCCACTTAGCCTCCTTGGACTTCACCAGAGGGTTTCTCTTCTCCAGTTTCCCCAGTTTATGACGTGCAAGGCAGTCGTCCAGGACGTTGGGATGGCAGGTGGGACAAAAACTGTAGGACAAGGTGTCATGGCCGACACCGAGGCAGTAGACGCACATGAGGTGGGGATCGGTGCATGACATTTTTTGGCTGCAAGGACACTGGCGAAATCCAGGGGAAGATTTCTCCTCCATGATCGATGACGCGAAGAGGCGATCGCTAACTCGAACAATTTTTAATCTCGGTAAAACCGAAGTTTTGAAAGCCAGGGCCTATGAAATGCGTGAGCACGAGGGAGGCAACCTGTACCTTCCAGGGGAAAGGAAGATCTGGTGTCACAGGGCAGAGCGAGGTATATACCATCCGGGTGGGTGGGAAGAGCCAGCTTGAAGACTTCCGGCAAGATTTAAAGTGGAAGGGGACATGCCAATAAATGTGGATGAACAACATATCCACAATCATAGAAAAAATGTTTTAGTTCATATATATATATATAGAACCTCTACTCTAGCATTATTACATTATAGGGTTAAATAACGCCCTTGTGTGCCTTTTCTTTTTAAGAAGCCTACGGGAGGTTCCAGGTTCTAGATCACTGATGAAAAACTTAATAGTAGTGACCCTAATACTGATCTCTCTGAGATCTCGATGACTAACCCTCTCCACATGGAGTTGTGCTCATCAACTACAGACAGCCCTCTGCTTCCTGCCCCCAAGCCAGTAAGCAATCCACCTTGTGCATACAGCAGCTAACAAAAAAAAAAAAAAAAAAAATCGCCTTTTCCCACCAGGTGAAAGTCTACGTATTTCATAATCTTTGGACACCATAGGTTATGTACATGGTTTCCCTGGATTCTGTCACTGTTGGGTAATGTGACTGGCACGCTATGACAATATGTTTTCTGTTGCATTTCACTGAGAGGATCAATGCTTAGTCTGCTTATTTTCAAACTTTAAAAATCCCCAGAATTCGCAGTGAAAACTTTGAAAAAAATATAGGCAACTTGTCTGTAACCATAGTTCTGGTATACAGTTCACATCCACATTCTGGCAGTTCTGATGGATACAACGGAGTCACGGGACATCTTTAAGCAAATCTCCTCCCACTACCCGTGATGGCATCCTACAGCTGAGCCCCCTGAATGTCAGATTTTGCATCTTGGAAGCAGGGATCCGTGCATCACTTGCTAAGAGAGGCTGGGTGGGTTATGTGGATGTGAACTGTATACCACTAGTAAAACCAAGGTTACAGGTGAGTAACCTGTACTTTTACCACTGTGGTTACAGTTCACAATCCACACTCTGGCAGACTCCTAGCAGTCCTCTGCAAGGAGGGGGCAAAGCATGCACCCCTATTTGTCAAACACAGACTGGAGGACTGAGATGCCAAAAGAAGCATTGAGACGACTCAACGCATTGATGCTATGGCGGGAGATGAATGTATATGTGCTTTTGCCCAGGCTGCAGACCTGCATCTCTCTTCAATAGGGATACCCCTGAAAACATTCACAGAGGAAGCAGTAAATCTGGTTAAAAGAGGCCCAAGACCTTTGGATGACTGCTTACCAGCCAACCTATAGCAATGTGATCTACCTGGCAATCATCTACTCTGCTGCTGGTCTGCCAGGAGCAGCTTCAATGTATGTGTAAAACATCTAGCAAGTCTCGCCCCAAATTTCCGCTGTGCGTTCCTTATACCGTAATAGGATAGTGCCCTCTGCAGGTCCAGTTTCTGAAGTCTGTGGAGTCCGATGTCACGTTATTAAATTAAACCGGTAAGTTAAACACCTGGTTATGGTGCAACTCTGACATAGTTTAGTGGTGGGACTAAGGATGACCATGTCCTTGTGGAAAACCAGGCATGGAGATCGCCCGGAGCTCACTTGCCTTTCTGGCAGATGTGAGTGCCCGAGCTGATGCATAAAGGACAAGAGTATCCATGCCTCTGACAGCCCTGCCTCCCCCCACCAACATAAGCTAAAGCAATTCACCTGCTTTTACCTTAGTGCCCTCAGAACTATTACCAGACAACTAGGTGAAGGAAGCAGTGGTTCAAAACATCAACACAAAGACACAAAAAAGTATGTCATTTATTATTTTCAGCAGCTTTTCCCCAGAGTAGCCTACTCTTCCCTTTTTCCCCACACCACAGGCACTGCTATGGTAGCACTGCACTTGGATCATCAGGTCATGCTGGAGGGCAGAGCACAGCATTGGCCATCACCACCCCCCCCCGGCCTGTAGACAGGTAGCTGATGCACCATTTCCCCAACCTGCTATGCAGACATTGCTAAATATAAGGCAGGCCATGCTATACCATGCTTATGTACTGATAGTTCTGCAGTATGTGGCTGTGAGATAAAATCATGGCACCACCTTCGACTCAGAAATCATATCACAGCTCTACTGGGGGACATTACGAATGAAAGTGTGTCACAATACTCCTTCCTGTGCCACCAGCAAAGGACAGTTACATACTTACTGCAACAGTAGATCTTCGAGAAAATCTCTTTCATCAGGCTACACTTATGGAACTATAGCTGCCAGGCACAAGGACCATACAGAAATATTTTGCAAGCAGTATTCTAGGGTTCACCCACAATGACATCCAATGTCGGCACTCCCATATAAACGTGTGTGGCCCACCAGAGATCATGCTTAGAGGACCTCCCTCTAGGGAAGCAGAAGAAAAATGAGGTTTACTCACCTGTAACGATAGTTGTAGGAGTGGTATATGGTGTACATCCACACTTTTGGCAGGATCCTTTCCCTTTAAAAGCTGGACGGAACATCTTCAAGCCGGTTCCTCCCACCCACCCAGATGGTATCCTCCTCAGCACTGCCCTGTGACGTCAGATCTTGAAGCAAGAAGGTGTGCCACTTGCCAGGGGAGGTTGGGTGGGTTGTGTGGATGTACACCATATACCACTCCTACAACTATGGTTACAGGTGAGTAACCCTCATTTGTAAGGATGTGGATATGGTATGCTAGCCACACTTTTGACAGGCTCCTAGCAGTCCTCTGGGAGGAGGGGGCAAGGCGCATACCACCTACTTAGGAAATAGAGATTGGAGAACCAAGGCCCCAAAACCAGCATCCCAGTGTGATTCAAGGTCAATGTGGTAATGAGAGAGGAAGGTGTGTGATGACTTCCAGGTAGCAGCCCTGCAGGTATCCTGGATAGGGACGTCCCTGAAAGCAGCCACCGAGGCAGCAGTATATTTGGTGGAATGATCCCTAAGCCCAGTGGGAGGCTCCCTATCAGTCAACCTATAGCAGAGATCAATGCAGGAGACAATCCACTTGCCAATCATTTGTTTAGCTGCCAGTCTGCCAGGCGTGGCTTCAGTGTAGGTGACAAAGAGCTGGCGAACCTCACCCCAAACTCCAGCTGTACACGCCTTATAATAAGCGAGTGTTCGCCTCGGGTCCAATGAATGGAGCCTGTGCCCGGCCTCCAAGGTTGGAGTGGTGAAATACACTGGGAGGTACAACACCTAGTAAAGGTGAAACTCCGAAACAACCTTCGGGAGGAACTTCGGGTTGGGGCAGATGACAACCTTGCCCTTGTGGAAGACCAGATAGGGAGACTCCACCGAAAGCGCCTGCTGCTCACTGATTCTTCTCACGGAGGTCATGGCTACCAGGAAGGCGGTCTTCCATGACAGGTGTGACACCACATACCTGTGCATGGGCTTGACTGACTTGCTCATGAGCATCACCAACACCAGGTCCCAAGGTGGTGGTAGTTCATGCTCCAGTGGGGAAATGTGGTCAAGGCCCTTGAAGATGCGCCCGACCACCTTCTCCTGTACCACCGTTGTCATACCAGCCTGCACCTGGTATGCAGAGATGGCTATAAGTGTACCTTGTGGGTTGTCAACCGAAGGTCCAACTGAGAGAGGGACCATAGGTAATTCAGGATGCTAGCCACTGGGCAAGACAAGGGGTCGAGCTCCTTGTCCTGGCACCAAATGGAAAACCTTTTCCACTTATGCATAGCATCTTTGAGTTGACTCCTTTTCAGAGACCTCAATCACATAAAAGGATCTTGTCTGAAAGACTCTAAGCCTGGAAATCTAGCCGCTCAAGAACCAGGCTATCAGGTGCAGGAGATTGAAGGTCCGGGTGAAGAATCTTCCCCTGAGAACAAGAAAGTGGGTCCAGGCGGAGAGGCAACTTCCATGGGGGCCTACTGCTGAGGCTGAGGAATTCGGGTTACCAGAACTGGCGAGGCCAGTCTGGTGCCACTAGGGTCATCCATGCCTTGTCCCCATGTGCCTTGAGTAACACCATGTGGATCAGGGGAAAGGAAGGGAAGGCATACAGGAGAAAAGGGAACACCTGGATCCTCCCTAAGCATAAAAGAAACTCAAATGAGGGAGTAGTCAGTTCCCATACAGGCCGTATGACAAGTCAAGGAATTTACAGGAACATATGACCACTAACCAAATGATTCAAGGTTTAAAAAATATTTTCTTTTATTATGTGCACCACACAAAGCACCCTAATCCACCAACATTTTGGGGTGTCCATGTACCCCTTCCTTAGGGTGGAGATAGTTTCTAATGGTTAAACGTCATACACACAATTCATTCCTTTGAGACGATCTACATTTGTGTCACCTTAAAGTAAAACATGCTTTCACTCCACTAATTTTCTTTATTAGTTAGCTATCTTCAGTTAAGTTTAAGTTTCTTGTTCCTTTCTGGCTCCTTCTCAATGGTGTAGAGCACTTTGCATGCGTCTTTGGATTTGACCAGGGGTTGTGTTTTTCCGGGCAGCCTAACATGAGTCAGGTGTAATGGTCCTCCAAGGCTGAAGGCTGGAGGATTTGGCACATACTACAAACCCGCAGGTCGTGCTGAGGCCCTAGGCAGTAAATACATGTGGAGTGCGGGCCAGTGCGCAACATTTTCTGGTAGCACATGGAGCACCATTTGAAGCCGGGAATGGCTTTAGCAATGCCGCGTTCCATACGTTGGGGAATGGCGTCAAAATAATTAGAAGACTAAATGAAAACAGAAAGCAGAAAACTGCTACAAATTTGGGCCTACACCTAGCATGGAGCTGCGAAGGAGGGAACCAGAAGCTTCCAGAAGAAAGGAAGATCTGATGTCACAGGGCGGTGCCGAGGAGGATACCACCCTGGTGGGTGGGAGGAGCCAGCTTAAAGATGTGCCAACCAGCGCTTAAAGGGAAAGGATCCTGCCAAAAATGTGAAAAGTACACCATGTCCATGTCCTTACAACTAATGGTTCTGTCTACCATGCAAGGCTGGAAACAGCAGATAGACCATCCTGGAGAAAGAGACAGGAATTACAGAGCTATGAATCCAAGTGGGACGGAGGGTGGGATGGCATGGCCTGAAGAAAGATTCTCTTGAAGATCTACTGATACGCTAAGTACATAATTGTTCTATCTTCTTTGAAGATATCTCTTTCATCAGTCCACAGCTATGGAACAAGTATCAAGGAGAACTGACAATTAAACAGTCTGGGTGTCCGGAGCCTGCAGACCTATGAAAGGAGGCCCTGAAGCACAGCCAAGCCAAAATCTGCCCTTTTTCGAGAGGCAATGTCCAGGCAGTAGTGTTTATTGAAGGTTTGGACAGTACTCCAAGTGGCAGCTGCACAGATTTCTGCAGCCAACACATTTTCAAAACAAGCAACAGAAGTGGCCATGCCTCTGGTGGAATGACCACGAACAACACAAGGAAGCTCCTTACCGTACTTCCTATAACAAAAAGTAATACAATTGACCAACCATTTGGGCAGGCACTGTTTAGAAACAGGTGTGTCCTCTTTCCCAGGGGTGAGAGAAAAAAAAAGTTGTGAGGACTTCCTGCAGTCCTTCATGCAGTGCATATAGTACCCAAGTAGTCTATGTACATCTAAAGTATGGAGCAATGCTTCTCTTGGACTGACAAGCTCAGGAAAATAAATTGGCAGGTGGATGGTTTGATTTAAAGTAAACTCAGACACCACCTTAGGAAGAAACTTAGGGTTCCTGCTGAAAAATCAGATAAGGAGGCTCACACACATTAGAGCCTGAAGCTTTGCAATCCTTTGCACAGAAGTAATAGCAACTGAAAATAACACTTTTCAAGAAAGGAATCGTTGGCCACAAGTCACGGCTGGCTCAAAAGGAGCCAAAGTAAGTTTTCAAACACAAAATTCAGGCCCCAAGACGGGAGTAGATTGCAGATAACAGGCTTAAAATGCAGTATGCCTCTCAAAAATGTACTGGCCACCTCCCAACTGAGGAACTGTACAACCATCAATAGGAACATGAAAGCCTGAAATGGCCACCAAGTGCACTCTGATAGAAGAGTCCAGCAAGCCTGCAACTGACAAAGATGGCAAGCACTCCAGAATCTGATTTACCAGACAGGTAAAGGGATCCAGTTGATGAGAAGCAGCCCACAAAGCAAACTGATTCCACTTCATGGTGGAAGATTTTCTGGCAGCCACCAAGGCAGCACCCAATTTTTGAGGCACCCCAAACCGAGCAATGGCTATTTCTTCAGGAGCCATCCATGTAGATGGAGTGGCTAGAGGTCTGGATGGACCAGGGTTCCCTGTTCCTGCGACAGCAGACCCTTGCAGAGGGGCAAAGGCACTGGTGGTTCCACCGCTAACTGCTGCAGTAAGGGGAACCGGATATGATGAAACCCAAAAGGAGCAACGAGTATCAGCATTGCCCCCACCATTTGGAGCTTGATTAGCACCCTCTGGATTAGAGGGAAGGGAGGAAAGGCATAAAGGAACTTCCCTTTCCAAGACAGGGACAATGCGTCTCACCAGAAAACTCCAGGCACTGGAACAAGCGAGCAAAAAAGCTGAGGTTTTGCATTGTGTGGGGATGCAGAAAGGTCCAACTATGGACGATCTCACCTGTCAAACAGGTCTTCTGCGACCAAGGTCAGCAGCTCCCACTCGTGTATTCAGGACTGCGCCCTGCTTAGCCTGTCTGCTAAGATGTTCTGGATGCCTGGAACATGAACTGCCAACAGTTCTAGAGCCCAATACCAAAACGTCATTGCTTCCCTGCATAGGGGTAGGAGCGAGTTCCCCCCTGCTTACTGACGTAGTGCATCACACTGGTGCTGTCTGTTTGCACCAGCAGAGGTCCCAGGGACAGTTGTGTCTGGAAGGTTTGTACACCATACAGAACAGCTTGCATTTTAGGATGTTTATATGGTAGGTGCTCTCCGCTCTAATCCATGTTTCCTGTGTCTGATGGGGCCCCAAATGTGCCTCCCAGCCCATCTCCAAGGCATCCGTAATGAGAACCGGATGAAGGGAGGGGAGCAGGAAAGGAACCCCCTTCAACAAATGGCTGGGTTTCATCAACCACAGAAGCACCTTCTGGACAGGAGAGGTTACTTGAACCTTCTGTTCTAAGTTGTCTGTGCATTGATCCCACTGAACTCTTAAGGTTCACTGTGGAATTGTCATGTGCAGCCTGGCCAGTGGTACTGGAGACAATGGTTGCTACCATCAGGCATGTCTCAGGAATGCCCCGACTGTGACATACCTGTTGTACATCATCTGGGCATGTGCAATCAGACATTTGGCCCTGTCCTGGGGCAGGAAGATTAAGCCTTGGGCTGTGTCCAAGACTGTTCCTATGTACTGTAGACCCTGACATGGGGTCAAGACCGACTTTGGCACATTGACCATAATCTCAAGAGCATCAAACAGTTGCCTGTTGCATGCTAGAGTCTGATAAAGCTGCTCTATGGAGTGAGCTTTGAGAAGTCAATCGTCCAGGCAGGGTAAGACATATAGTCCTTCTTTCTCGGGGGCTGCTGCCACTACTGCTAAACATTTGATAAAGACCCATGGTGAAGATGATAAGCCAAAGGGCAATACCCTGAACTGGCAGTATTTCCCCTGGAAAAGGAGCCCAAGATATGGGAGGTGCAAATCCTTATATGCAGGTAAGCGTCCAGCATATCCAGGCAACAAATCCACTCCTCTACTTACAGTAGTGGGAGCAGGCCTTGTAGAGTTACCATTCTGAACTTCTTGTATTGGATGAAAAAGTTCAGATCTCTTGAGTCTAGAATGGGCCTCAGACCTCCTGTTCACTTTGGGACCAGAAGTAGCGTGAACAGAACCCCATGTTCCTTTGTTCCCAAAGAACAGTTTCTATGGCCCTTTTCTGAATCAAGGTATGAACTTTCTTTAGCAGCACAGGTTTGTTTTCTGGAGGGTAGAAAGAAGGTAATGGTAGCTGGTCTGGAGGTGATTCCAAAAGCTCTAGAGCCTGGCCTTGTTGCAGGACTCAAGCATCTGATGTGACCTTCCCCTACTGGTCCAGGTGGAGGGAAAGGCAACCCCCTAAAACCACCCCTAAAGGCACTAGTGGTTGGGAGTTGAGGAAAGAGTCATGCAGATCCAGATCCTGTGGCTGTAGCTGCATCCCCACCTCTAGAGGTTTTTGAGTGAGCGCTTGGGGTGGGGGCCTGTGGCAGATAAAGCTGGTGCTCCTCTACCTTTATTCTGCTGTCTGGCTGCATGAATGGAGCTTGCTGCTGGCCAGATGAGGGCATCTTCTGCCTACTCCTTGGTATAGGGAATGCACCAATTTTAGGGTTCTGCCTGAGGTCTACAGTTTTGAAAGGATATCTTGACATTTTGCCCCAAACAATTTATATCCTCTAAGTAGGGCATTAAGGATGGACTGCTGATCATCATTGGAAAATCCTGCCATCCTCAACCAGGAATGTCTCCCAAAACAAACCAGAGAAGCTGCTGCCCTGGCAAAGGTATCAGAAATGCCACAGACATAATGCAGGAGATGCCTGCCTACGTCTGCCCCAGCTCCTGTTTAGAAGTACCCTCTGGTAGGGCTTGGGCCACTGCCTTGACCTTTCTCCAAAGGGTATTTTGGTATTTTATCATGAGGGCCTGAAAATGTGCAATTTTCAGGCCTGAAGTAACAGAAGCAAAAGTCCTCTTCCCCAAAATATCTAGCCTCCTGGACTCCTTGACAGGAGGGAGGGAACTAAGGTGCTTAGGTACCTAAGATCTATCACAGGCAGCATTTATTACTACCGAATCAGCCTCAAGTAGGCCTGCAAAAAAAAGCCTACCCAAGGGGGCCTGATACATTTTATCTGCCTTACTAGGTATGGCAGGTACCATATTTGTCCTGTGCCAGGCAGCCAGGGTGGTATCCTCCAAGGCAGGCAGTAGGGGAGGAACAATGTTGGGTGGGGAGTTGGGCAGTTCTAGGAACTGCACTAAATTTCTATTGGTGATGTCCTTCTCTTCTGATTCAAACCCCATGGCAGTCTGGAGTTGCTGCATCATGGAGATGAATGAAGGGTCTTAAGGAGGGAACCTACGTGTGTACACTATACAGTCCTCACTCCCTGCAGAGATGATGGAGTTGGACCTCTCATAAGAGTGCTCCACATACTCTTCCTCCTCCTCTTGCATGATGAGGTCAAGGTTATACTCCTGATCCTCGCTGATGTGATTAGTAGGCCTCAATGAGGGAGAAGGAGAAGACGTCGATGCCCGGGACGGTAACTGGTGCATCGACCTGATAGGCATCAGCGCTGGGGTTTGCTGAAGGTGCCCAGTCTATGCAGCTCCTGTTACAGGAGGAGGAGGTAGCAGGCGTTGCAACATGTCTGCGACGGACGAAAGTACCACCGGAACATTGGCATTTGCATGAACTGCAGGTGCACCACGTGATGTCCACAGGGGAGGAACCATCCCCAACATCGATGGCAACTACCTGCCATATTAAGCCTGATGGTGCTCACAGCCTGCCCTGACCTGGAAGGGTCAACAGTCTGGGTGGATGACGGTGTCACCGCTGGGGCGGTCGACGGTGCAGAATTGGTTGTGCTGGGGTGAAGGGGCGACAGAGAGCATACCGGGGAGGTTTTCTCCTTGGTGCCTTCCCTCTCCTGGTGCTTATGCTTGTGCTGTCTGGAAGCTTACTCCTAGGACTTCGATGAGTGAGAACCTGAGGAGTGGGCCGACGACATGGTGGAGCTCTTTTCTTGGAGCTCTTTCTCCATTTTGACTACTTGCTGTTTGAGTAGGTGGGTCTCCAAGGCATTCTTTCTGCATCACCGGGTAGCAGTGTTAAATTTAAGGCAAATCTGGCAGACCTTCACGTTATGGGCCAAGCTGTGGCAGCACATGCAGACATCGTGCGAGTCACCCAAATAAATCTTTTCACAACATTCACAGTACTTGAAAAGATTAGCTGGCTTTTTAGACAACATACACGATGTCGAGTATCACTTATGAAAAGTGATAGCGAGCTAAGGAAATAACTAACAGCGGTTGACTATAGCAGCCAGTTCTCCGTACAGGGTCCGGTGAGTATGGCAGACAGTGTGAAAAGAACTGGGGAGGGAAGGGGTTGCCCATGTTTAAATGGGAGTGCCGAAGTAGGACGTCGTCATGGGCAGCCCCTAGCGGACCGCTTACAAAAAGTTTCCATGTAGTCCTAGTGCCTGGTGGCTGTAGTTCCACACGTGTGACATAATGGAAGAGATATCCTCAAAGAAGATTTCACTTTTTTTGCCTGCAGTCCAACCCTTGCTTTCAAGGTCAGGATGACTTGGGTCAATTTGAAGACAAGTTTTTGCTGGGCTTGAAAAAATAAATGCTATGCTGTGTAACAAACTGCCTCTTAAAGGCTTTGGGTAATAAACTCAGTGCTGTGCCGATGAAAAGTTAAAACAACTCCTAAAATAACTTGCAGTGCCCTTTTCCAATGTGACTAAATGTAGTTTAAGAAAACCATGAAATCTGCCTATCTTACTGAGCCAACCTGTGAAATTTTCCAGTTATGCCTGTGAACTTCGTGGAACATTATTAACAAGGCATTCAAAATAGCAAAAGTTTTCTTTTGTACATTCCACCACGTGTTTTCCATGTAAAGTAGTGAATAACACCAAAATTCCACAGCTGGTCTCCTTCCTTTTTTAGGAAACACCTTCAAAATGCTTCTAAGAGCACACAGAACCTAAATTAGAGAATGTTTACCTTTCTTCTTTCTCTTAGACTTCTTTGCAGTGTCCTTCTTAGGCCGCTTTCTCTTCTGGTTTTTCCCACCACTGACCCGCTTGTTCCTCTCATATGATGTTTCTTGTTGTATTTGAACCTCCTCCTCCTTCCCAGGTGCTGACTGACCAGCTAGATTTGAGTCTTCCACAAAGTTAAACCTACTGCCTACAGAATAATGTTAGCGGAAACAAGGTTACAACACAGTAGCAGTATTCATTTGTTGCTCAACTGAACGAGGTACACAATGCCAATATTCTGAGTCATTTCAGTGTGACTGATGCTATGGATCACTACCCTAGGAGATAGGAAAGGGTGGCACTAAATATTGCAAAAACACTGGTAAAAAAATGTCCCATGTTATGCACCACTTTATCATAAAGAAAAAAAACTTGCTTTCTGGGCAAACCCCTCCATTCTGACACAATTTTTTGGCAAACCCCTCCATTTTGAGACAACATTTTGTTAAAAACATATTGGTTTGCAATCAATTTTTTTGGGGACCCTGGAAAAAAAATGAGTTTATTAAACAGAACTGACCAGTTTTGAAAACAGAAAATCACTGTCTCTATACTGCTCATATCACTCCCATTCCAATTCAATCCAAAGACCTTAATTTACACACTGTGGTAGCCAATAGTGGGATCTTGCTCCATGAGAAATCCAGCGGGTGACCTTGAAACAAGAGTGGAACAAAACAAATAATGTGGGGAACTCAAATTTCTCCAGTGCATCATTTCAAATATCTACAGGGTAAACTACTATTGCTTACAATGACCAGTGTGAGTCCAAAGACTTAAGTATTTCAAGTTTTTGTGGATGAACACTATCATCTGAAGAAGGGACCTGTGTAACCCCACAGTTAGGTATACTACAAGTTACAGTATGGTACCCAGCACTATTGTTATAAAACATGAACCAATGTGTGCTTGAAGAATTACGTATTGCACGTTAAGGTAGCTCAACATGATCACTAGAAGAAGGGACCTATCTGGACTTGTATATACATTATGTTATATCTGAATATCTGCATTGGAGGAGGAGAAGGACCTGGGAGTGATGATCACTAGTGACCTGAAGCACTCCACGCAGTGTAAGAAAACAGCAAGAAAGACAAACAAGATGCTGGGATGCATATCTAGGTGGATCAGTGGTAGGAGAGAGAAGGTTATACTGCCCTTGTACAGGTTCCTGTTAAGGCTTTATCCAGAGTATGGGGTTCAGTACTGGTGCCCATACCTCAGAGGTTGAGGGCACTGAACATGTACTCCCTCAAAGACAGGATAAAGAGAGAGAGAGAGAGGACATGATTGGGACCTTCAAGTACCTGAAAGGGATAAATAAAGTGGAGAAGGAGAGTCTCTTTAAGCTGAGTGGCAACCATAACATGAGGGGGCACAGTCTTAAGCTGGAGGATGGGATATTTAGGAGGGAGGTCAGGAAGCACTTCTTCACAGAGAGGGTGGTGGACACTTGGAATGCGCTGCCAGAAGAGGTGATCTGGTTGAAGACAGTGGGCAGTTTTAAGAGAGGCTGGGACGGGCATGGGGGAAGGTAAGGATCATGGGTAGGAAGGATGGGAGGTGTGGGGAGGGCAGGCAGTGGTGTACCCTGCAATTCAAGCAGACTAGACAGACCAAATGGCCTTCTTCTGCTGGCTTCTTCATATGTTCGCATGTATGTTCATATGTTGGTCTAACACTATAGCTTGAAGAAGGGACCTTTGTGGGCCTGATGACTTGCATGCTGTAAAACATGTTGGCCCAATACTATTTCTAAAAGTGTTCGCCTGGGGGTGCATGTTGGATCGACACTACTGCTTGAAGAACAGGCCTGTGTAAGCCTGAAGACTTGTGTACTGCACGTTATGCAGGCCCAACACTACTACATGAAGAAGGAACTTCTGTGGTAGCCCAGCGGTAACGCATGTCTCCCCCATGGAGGCGACCCCAGTTTGGCAGTACGCTCGCGGATCCAGCTGGATGGCCCAGGGGCTAAGGAGGCGCAGCCACTTGGTAGCACTCCTAGCCCGGGGAGGGATAGCACTGGTACTCCCCTGCGGTGGACCAGGGAGCCTGCTCCTCTACAGGGACACCAGTGACGTGTCAAGCCTGTAATGACTATGCTCAATGCCATAAATTGGGCAAAAATTCTGAAAACAGCTTAACTGTGTCTTCAAAGGCTACAGACAACAAATGTGTTTTTAGTGCCTTTTAAAGATCTCCACAGATATGTGACATAGCTGCAACACTGATTTAGTGGGGAGAGTAGAGGAGAAGTTGGGGAATTGTGCAAAGAGATGGCAGATAAACTTCATTGTGGATAAATGTGCAAAGTCATGCACTTTAGAAAGAAGAACTTAAAAGCAAAAGACTACTTAACAGTTTTAGAGGTGACCAAAAGTGAACAGGAGAAAAGCCTGAGGTAGCCATCAGCTACAAGCTCATACAGGAGCAACAGTGTTAAATGACCACTAGCATGGCACACAGAATCATGGGATGCATCAAAAGGAACTTCATAAACAAATCCAAATATATTATAATGACCCAGTACTGCGGACTGATCTGGCCCAATCTCAAGTGCAGGTTGTGATTGTGGTCACCATATCTGAGAAAGGAAAATTACATACAGTGACTGAAAAAGCCCACAAAGGTGGTCCAAGGACTTGCAGAACATGAACTATGAGGACTGACTGGTTTCTTATTGTAAAAATCACTCAGGATGGCCAAGATCATGGTTTTAAATACCTGAAAGGAATAACATCATCAGATCAAACACACAGCTCCTCAGAATATCCAAGAACAAAAGAACAAGGAGGAACACAATGGCACTAACAGGCAGAAAAGCCAAGTGAAACATCAGAAGAACTATTTTGTGGAATAATTGTGGTTGCTGTGTGGAACAGACTAGTATAGCAGATAGTATCCCCTAGTATCACCTGATGTTGTATCTACATTTGAACTCAAGACTTGATAGGTACTTTGAAGAAATGGGGTGACAAGAGTATTCCCACTGAACTGATGGGGAAGGAACTCTATAGGCCAACAGTCATCTTTCTTTCCTAAGATGGTATATTTGAAGAGTGATTGTTAACCTACCAGGAAATTCCATCCTTGGAAGATATTAATGGTATTTCAAGCTAATAAAAAGTTAGTCAGCCCCTCGATGCAGCTGTAGAGCTACCACTTGTGACACTGGCAACCTGGATTCAGGAACGAGCTTGGGTTGTATGGGGTTGTCGGGGGACTGAGCATCCCAGGGGATGCTCTCCCTTCCTGGGGAGGGTGGGTTCTTACCCTCTGCCACAATACTGCCACCTGGATGACCACAAGTGGTAGTGCAGAGGGAGGGTCGATGGGGACAGGAGTCTGCAGGCATCGGATGTCACCACGCTAAAAGTGAGTGAATGTCCCTTTATAACACTGCATGACAGAGTCCCTAGGGGGAGGACTGAAAAGGTGAAAATGGCCCCAGCCCCAGTAAGTGAACAGACCCTCAGTGCTCCCGGGGTTGTGCTACACCAGCTGGTTGCGAACCTCCTGACAAGCAAAAAGTGGGCTCGGAGGTCCTTCATTCTGATCCTGCCTGGGTTGGGACGGTGGCAGAGACTTAAAGGTAGCATGGAAGAGGCAGCACACCAGCTAGGTAGGAGCACTCCAGGACAGCACTAGGGGGTTCTGGACTGAGTTTGTGGCTGGAGAAGGGAGCATAAATAAAGAATAAAAAAAAAAAGTTGGTAAAAAAGTTGTAATCTTCACACACAGAGTCAGTCAGTTTGAGCTGCACTTGCAAACTTTCCTTAGAGGAGATTATACATAAAAAAATGACCTCTGACCTGAGCAAGTCACTGAACCGCCCAGTGCTCCCAGGTCGCCCCTGAAAACAGGCACTTGTGCCTAGTGGGCCTTACCTGGTTACCAAAAAGACATACTGACATACAAAATCCTGTAACCTGATTGGTCAGCTAAGATCTTTACCCATGGAGAAATCCTGCAATGACCCAAGGCTGAGGAAGGGCATTTATAAAAAAAAAATAAGTGAACAAATTTATTAATTTACTTTACACATGGGTCCATTGTATAATTATAATAAGGTACTCCAGGATGTAGGTAAGATTACCCACTTACTCGGCAGCACCTTGTGACAAACCCACAAGATATGTGTAAGGCATACAGTTTTTAGGATCTGTCGTTCTTTTATATAACACTGCATTGTTTCATATTATTTCATACTACCCATAAAAAATGCATAGGCTTGGTTCTGAGAGCAGCAGCAGTAGAACTCCACCAGGATTGCAACATTGCTGACCATGAGAAAATAAGTTGTTCTGCTGAGGCAGCCAAAAGAAGTATATGCCTTAGTTTCAGGAGGGACCGTGTGTTGTGTCACATAGCTATACCCAAAGCTGGGTATAATTATGAGTCCAAGAGGGCTGGCTATACGAGATGCAGATACCATCCTAAAATGACCTCTGATCTGCTGCTGCTCTCCCAGGGAAAGGTAATCTAGCTAATTACTCTATTCTCTGTAATGCTAACTGCTACATAGTCTTAGTCCATGAGATTATGACATGCTTTTGTATTGCTATGAGCTACACTGCCTAACAAGGAAACTCGCACCATCAGTGTTCGTGTGATTATTTTACCAAACACCACCCAGTTTCCTTACACATAGGTAAATCCCCCAGTAAACCATGCCCTGTTATGTCTTCTTGCTTAAATAACCATCAAAGTACTCAATCAGACGATCTGCTCAGGAAGGGCATGGTGGGATGAAAAGGAAGTGCTGTGATGCTTTATGTGAGGGAAAGCATAAAAGCAACAGAGATACCAGGGATTGGGGGGTGGAGAGTGCAATGGAGCCACTATTCACGTTGGTGTGATCTACAGACCTCCAGCACAGGGGAAGAGTTAGATAAGGTACTGGTGGAAGCCACTGGTATAAAGGCAAAAAAGAGGGAGGTGCTGCTAATGGGAGAGTTCAATCTGCCAGGTGTATAATGGAGCTTCCCAGCTGCAGCTTCAGCCAGAAGCAGGGATGTCCTGGACTTCCTGCAGGAGGTGTTCCCTAGGCAACTAGTTAAAGAACCCACTCATGGGGAAATACTGGACCTGGTACTCACTAACAGGGACAGTATTGCAGACGTCAAGGTGGGAGTCCACCTGGAGACTAGTGATCACCATACAGTGTGGTTTAACATAAAGACAGCTGTGGACTCAAACCACACAAGGGCAAAGGTCCTGGACTTCAGAAGGACAGATTTTATA
The DNA here is from genome assembly GCA_016271365.2 of Neoceratodus forsteri. Classification (NCBI taxonomy): domain Eukaryota; kingdom Metazoa; phylum Chordata; order Ceratodontiformes; family Ceratodontidae; genus Neoceratodus; species Neoceratodus forsteri. The sequence continues at coordinate 117,104,922 of JADMNL010000025.1, forward strand.
AACATGGGTGAATGTCAGAGATGACTTGGCAGGGGTGGATTACCAGGGTGGGGTGGGAGAACAGTGGGTGAAGCTAAAAGGGGGCGCTGAGAAGGCAACAAGCCTGTACATAAAACAAGTGCATAAAAGTAAGAGGAAAAGGAGACTGCTATGGTTCTCGAAAGGGGTGGATGAAAAAGTAACAGCTAAAAGGTTGGCATTCAGAAGATATAAGAAGATGCAGAGGGAGCAGGACAGGGAGGTGCATCAGGAGAAGCAGGGAAAGCAGTAAGGAAAACAAAGGCACAAATTGAAGAGAGAATAGTTGAAGAGGTAACGAAAGGGGACCAGACATTTTTTAGGTATGTAGCGAAAAGCAGAAGATCATGGGAGGGATTGTAAGGTTAAAAAGAAATGGGGGGAGGGGTGCAGAAGGGGATCATGACAAGGCAGACATCCTGAACAAATACTTTTGTTCAGTGTTCACAGTGGAAGGGGTAATGTGAGGAAGTTCTTTTTCACAGAAAGGGTGGTGGATGCATGGAACGGCCTACCTCAGGAAGTGGAGGATATGCATACAGTGCGGGTCTTCAAACAGGCATGGGATAGGCATAAGGGAGCAATACAGATGAGTATGAATACATAGGCCATTGACAGAGTACAGGCCTATGGCACATTCATAAGGTAGAAAAAATGGGCAGACTGGATGGGTCTTGCGGTCCTTATCTGCCGTCAACTTCTATATTTCTTTGTTAAGGGGAGGAGCCACAAAAAAGTAACAGGAGCTCTGAAGGGAGGGAGGGAGGAGGAAAAAAAAAGACCAGATTACTCACCTGTAACAGTAGTTCTAGAAGTGGTATATGTTGTTCATCCACACTTATTGGCGTGTCCTTTTCCCCTTTTAATCTTGCCGGAAGTCTTCAAGCTGGCTCCTCCCACCCACCCGGGTGGTATATACCACGACTCCGCCCCACAACGCCAGATCTTAGCCTGCTGGAAGCCAGGCTGTGTGCATCCGCAGCCGGGGAGGTCGGGTGGGTCCGTGTGGATGAACAACATATACCACTCCTAGAAAAACGGGTTACTCACCTGTAACAGTAGTTCTAGGAGTGGTATATGTTGTTCATCCACACTTATTGGCATGTCCCTTTACCCTTTAAATCTTGCCGAAAGTCTTCAAGCTGGCTCCTCCCACCCACCCAGGTGGTATAAACCTCTGTTCCATCCCATGACACCAGATCTTAGCCGCTGGAAGCCAGGCTGTGTGCGTCCGCAGCTGGGGAGGTCAGGTGGGTCCGTGTGGATGAACAACATATACCACTCCTAGAACTCCTTTTACAGGTGAGTAACTTATTTTTCTAGGATCGTGGATATGTTGTTCATCCACACTTATTGGCAGACTCCTAGCAGTTCTCCGGGAGGAGGGAGGCAAGGCGCACACCCCCTACTTACGGAACAGAGATTGGAGAACTGAGGGGTTCCAAAACCAGCATCCCGGCATGACTCAAGGTCGATGAAGTAGTGGGTAATGAAGGTGTTTGCTGACTTCCAGGTAGCAGCCTGACAGATTTCCTGTATTGGGATGTCCCTGGAAGCAGCCACCGATGCAGCAGTATGGCAGACTGAATGAGCTCTTATCCCTCTGGGAGGCTCCATGCCCACCAACTCATAGCATAGACCTATGTATGATGTAATCAATCTTGTTATGATCCGTTTGGCTGCAGGTCTGCCAGAAGAGGCTTCAGTGTAGGTGACAAACAGCTGGCGAACCTCTCCATGAATTTCCACCATCCTCTCCTTGTAAGAGGAGAGAGCACGTCTCAGGTCCAAAGTATGGAGCATGTACTCGGTCTCCGAGCTGTAATTAGGGTAGTATACCAGCAGAGTCAATACCTGGTTAAGATGAAACTCTGACACCACCTTCGGAAGGAATTTCGGGTGGGAACGCAGGACAACTTTGTCCCTGTGGAAGACCAGATAAGGGGAGTCCACCAAAAGTGCCTGGAGCTCCCCTGTCCTTCTGGCAGATGTGATAGCCACCAGGAAGGCTTTCTTCCACAAGTGTGACAGCTCACACTTGTGCATTGGTTCGAATGGCTCACCCATGAGCTTTGCCAGTACCAGCAGTAGATTCCATTGAGGTGGAGGTTCACGCACCGGAGGGGATATGTGATCCAGGCCTTTGAAAAAGCACCCGACCACTGTCTCCTGCACCAATGTTGGCTGACCGGCCCGTGACCGGTAATCAGAAATGGCTGCCAGGTGCACGCTAAGGGTTGATGACCGTAGAACCCCTTTGGAGAGAGACGAAAGGTAGTCGAGAATGTCAGCCATAGAACAGGATAAAGGGCCCAGACCCTTACCCTGACACCAAATGGAAAATCTTTCCCATTTGAAGGCGTAACATTTCCTGGTCGATTCCTTCCTAGATGCCTCCACCATGGTGTTGACATCTTCGGAGAGATCCAAAGCCTGGAACTCTAGCCGCTCGGGTACCAGGCTGTGAGGTGCAGGGATTGAAGGTCCAGATGGAAGACCTTTCCCTGGTTCAGAGATATCAGGTTCGGGCATGTACAAAGCCACTCCAGGGGCCTGCAGCGGGGGCTGAGGAGATCTGGATACCAAAACTGGCGCGGCCAGTCTGGGGCTACAAGAATCACCTTCGCCTTGTCCTCCTCACTTTGAGTAACACCTTGTGGATCAAGGGAAATGGAGGGAAGGCGTAGAGGAGGCCTGGGGTCCACAGTATCGAGAAGGCATCCCCTTGCAGTGAGCCCTGCTGAGGGGGGTGGGCATGAAACAGCCTCAGCTTGGTGTCTTCCCTGGAGGCAAACAGATCCACCATCGGTTTACCCCAACGGGAGAACAGGCTGTAAGCTACCTCTGGATGGAGAGACCACTCGTGGGATGTCTGGCCTATGCGGCTGAGGGTATCCGCCAGCTGGTTTGAGACTCCTGCCACATGGATGGCTAGGAGATCCGCCTCCAAACAGCTCACGAGGGTCCAGATGTGGAGCGCCTCCTTGCATAGCAGACAGGAGTGCATGCCGCCCTGTTTGCTGAGGTAGTACATGGTTGTGGTATTATCCATCTGGACTTGAACCACTTGACCCTGGAGCTGAGGAGGGAAAGCTGACAGTGCCAGTCTGACTGCTTTGAGCTCCAACAGGTTGATGTGGCATCGGGACTCCTCAGGGGGTCCAGAGCCCATGGGCCCTGTTGACCCTCATGTGGGCTCCCCAGCCCATGAGAGAGGCATCGGTCGTGAGGACGACCGTCGGGTCGGGCGGACAAACGGGATCCCTTTCTGCAACCGGTTTGGGGCAGTCCACCATTGGAGAGCATCCCACATCTTCTGGGTTACAGTGATCAGCTGGTTGAAATAACCGTGGCGCTGAGTCCATTGGGCGGCCAGCTCCCATTGGAAGGGGCACATGTGCAACCGGGCCTAACGGACCACTGAGGTACATGCCACCATGTAACCCAGAAGGCGTAGAAAGTCCCAAGCAGGGCGCAAGTGCCCAACCAGAAATGATTGGGCAAAGGAGGAGAGAACCTCCGCCCTGTCCACTGGGAGCCAAGCTCTGGCTTGACAAGAGTCGAACTCTGTCCCAATGAAGCCCATCACCTGAGAAGACACGAGTTCCGACTTGGCCTCATTGATTAGGAGGCCGAGTTGGTAGCAGGTTTGGAGGGCCAGATTCCTGGACCTCTCCACCTCCTGTTGGGTGGAACCTGCAAGGAGCCAATCGTCGAGGTAGGGGTAAATTCTGACCCACCCCTGATGCCAGAGATGGGCCACCACCACTGCAATGCATTTGGTAAAGACCCATGGGGCCAATGACAGGCCGAACGGCATGGCTTGGAACTCGTACGGGGTCCTTTCGACCTTGAAGTGGAGGAACCGCTGATGGGATGGACTGGGATGTGAAAGAACGCGTCCTGCAGATCCAGTGACCAGAACCACATGTTTCGCTCCAAGGATGGTATGATCTGGGACAGAGTGACCATCTGAAACGTGCGTGACCTCAGATATTGATTCAGGTCGTGGAGATCTAAAATGGGGCGCCAGCCCCCCGTCCGCTTGGGCACCAGGAAGTACCTGGAGACAAAGCCTGGGTCTGCAGATGGATCCGTCACAAGAGCTACTGCTTCCTTTAGGAGGAGCTGAGCGTTGTCGTCTCGAAGAGCCGACTGGGTGCAAGTGGAGATCTGTTCTTCCCGAGGGGTGCGGGCTCAGCTGGGAGGGTACTGCTCGAATTCTAGAGGCAGTCCCTGACCGACTAGTTCAAGAATCCAGCTGTCTATAGTAATAGTGGACCAGGCGGAAAGGAAGTGGTGGAGCGGGCCCCCCACAGGAAGACCCAGAGCTGGTGTGACAGGAATAGGGGTGGCAACCCCCACACTGTCACTGAGCAGGCTTGGAGGAGGAGGAAGCTCCAGGACCTGAGCCTCGGCCTCCTCTGTGGGCCTGTTGGGGTCCAGGCTTGGGCCGAGGGCGCCAAACTTCAGCCTGCTGCTGATGCTGGTGCTGTTGTCCTCCCTGGAAGGAGGACTGCTGAACCGCAGGGGAAGAGTGCCGAAAGGGCTTCTTCTTTTTCTTCTGCTGGTTCTTGACCGAAGAACTCTTGGTAGAAGTGGCGTCCATGGCACTGGACTGCTCTATGCGCTGTAGGTGACCGGCCACTCCTGGGCTGAACAAGTCGGTCCCAAGGAAAGGCACATCAGCTAACTTATGCTGAGTATCCGCCGGGAAGGAGGACAGCCTCAGCCAAGCCTTGCGGCAAGAGGCGACTGCGGCTTCCACCGAACGGGTACAAGAGAGCCCGATGTCCAAGGCCATCTGGAACTGCTGTCTGGCGACAACACGGCCCTGATCTCGGACCTGCTTGACTGTGGTCTGCATGTCCGTGGGGAGATGTGGGAGGACTTCATCCAATGACCGAGAAGGGTATGGGAGAAGTGTGCCATGATGACGGACGAACTTGCCTGATGAAGGCCCAAAGAGGATGCCACATAAACCTTCCGCCTCGAATGGTCCAGATACTTGGACTCCTTGTCGGGAGGTCGGTCAGTGTCAGCAGAACTGCCAGTATGCCTGAACACAGAGGCAGTCACCAGGCTCTCGGACGAAAGGTGCTCTGTGAACCCCGCAAGGGACCCCATGGGCACCGCGTACTTGCAGGCCATGCAGGCAGACGGTGCTGGACATGAGGCAGGGCGCTGCCACACTTCGAGTGCCGGACCAACAATGGACTCAGCCACAGGAAAGGCCTCCGTTGGGGTATCCCCTCTTTTGAGGATGTCCGTGAGAGGGTACTCTGCCTTTTTCTGGATGGGTTCCAGGGGCATCCCTGTGTAATGAGAGATAAGACGAAGGATCCCTTGGAAGGAGGAAGGACCTTTCTCCATCCCTGTGCCAACGGACGTCTCATCATCCCCAGGATGAGAGTGAAGGCCAGTGACATCATAGTCCGAAGAGTCGGGGTACAGCGGCATGCCGCCCAAATCACCCTTGACCCGCCAAGGGCGGTCCGAGATAACCGTAACCGACAGACGTCGGGGTAGCCCGGTATCTGGTCGGTCCTCTTTGGAAGGAGCCCCTCCCACAGGCTGCTTAGGCGGTGGCTCCACCACTATCAGTGGAGAGACCGGTATAGGCCGAACCGGAGGACGGGCCGGCCCCGCGGGCGGAGGAACCAAAGGCTTCGGTTCCGAGGGGGGGCGCTTAGGCTTAGAAGGCGAAAGTCAAGTAATGGCTGGGATAGGCGGCGGAGCTAGCTTATGCCCAGACAAAAGAAAAAAATTACTCGCCTAGTAATGTTGTTTCTTCTAATGGAGTCTTGCTGTATTCTGACAATTGCAGTATGCCCCAGCATTAGAACTGCCCCAGAGATGAAAGAGTTAACTCTATGCAGACAGCATAGAACGTTGAGCTCATGCTCGGTTCAAACCACTGTCTGCTGCACTTTTAAGTGTAACCGTCAGATTCTTATGAGCCAAGACTAACTAAGTACACTGATAGTGTCGAAATTGTAAAAAGACACTAGCCATAAGGGCAACCAAAAGTTTTGGAATCCCAAAGACTCAAGTCGAGAATCCCAAAACAAAAAACTCAGGTAGTGAACTTAATATACTTTAAACGACAATAAATAAAGATGCACTGTTCTCAGCTATTTCAGAAGAAAGGAGCCAATACACCTCTGGGGTGCAGCACTGCACCTGCCAGCCCACTTCCCAAAAAACAGGTTTTGAGAGGGGAGGTGGGGGGAGTTCAGAATACAGCAAGACTCCATTACAAGAAACAATATTACTAAGGTGAGTAATTTTTTCTTCAAACAACATGAAGTCTTGCTGTATTCCGACAATTGCAGACTACCAAGCAGTACCTCCCAGGAGGAGGGTACAGAGCCTACTTAGGAAATAGGCTCTGCACCACTGCTGTACCAAACCTAGCATCACTCCTAGCCTGGATGTCCAGAGAGTAATGCTTGGTAAAAGTATTAACTGTTTTCCAGGTGGCTGCTTTGCAGATCTCTAACAGTGGAATATCTCTGGCAGCAGCCAGAGAAGCAGCTGTACCTCTAGTCAAATGAGCCCTCAGGCCTGAGGGGGGTACCTTGCCTAGCTTTTCATAGCAGAATTGTATGCAAGAGACAATCCATCTAGCAATAGTCCTTTTAGTAGCAGGTTTTCCCTTCCCCACCTCACCATAAGTGAGAAATAACTGGGAACAGTCAAACCTGAGTGCCTTAGTGTGTTCAATGTAGTAGCTAAGAGACCTCTTAACATCCAAACTGTGTAATCTTCTCTCCCCTGAAGAAGAATGATCAGTGAAAAATATAGGAAGGGACATGGATTGGTTCAGATGAAAGTCTGAAACCACTTTGGGTAAGAACTTCCTGTTAGTTCTAAGGACCACCTTATCTCTATGAAAATAAATAAAATCAGGCTCCACTGACAGAGCTTGCAATTCACTAATACACCTGGCAGATGTGATAGCTACCAGGAACATAGTTTTCCAAGTCAAATATTTAAGTTCTGCTGAGGCCAAAGGTTCAAAGGGTGGTTGCATGAGCTGAGCAATGCAAACACTGAGATCCCAAACAGGGGTAGGATCTCTGAAAGGGGGATTAGTGTGAAGTAGTCCCTTAAAAAATTTACAGAACACAGCATGGGAAGCTAGAGAAGAAGGCTTCCCTACTGATAAAAATGCAGAAACAGCAGATAGATGCACCTTAAGGGTAGCCGGTCTGAGGCCTACTGAGAGGAACCATATAGTCCAGAACTGCAGACAAGTCAGCATAGTCTGGGGAAATATGTTTACTAGAACACCAAATGCCAAACCTTTTCCATTTGGAGTTGTAGGTTTTTCTAGTGGCAGGTTTACGAGAAGCCTTGAGAATGTCCAGAACCCCCTGAGACAGATTCATATTTGCATATTCTAGCTCTTCAAGAGCCAAGCTTTGAGATTAAGAGACCGGAGATTGAGATACCAAATTCTCCCCCGAGAGGAAGTCAACAGATTGTGTTTTCTGGGGAGAGCCAGTGGAAGGTGGACTGCCAGAGACAGCAAGAGAGGATACCAAGGCTGCCTGGCCCAGTCTGGTACAATCAGGATCACCTTGCAAGATTCTGAACTTATCTTGACCAGCACTCTGAACAATAGAGGAAAGGGGGGGGGGCATACAGAAATTTCCCCAACCAATTCAACAGTAGAGTATCCAGGAGGACTGAGCCCAATACTGGGGATCTGCAACAAAAGAGAGGAAGTTGGTGATTGCCTGGGGCTGCAAAGAGGTCTATCTGAGGAGTGCCCAATCTTAAAAACATCACTTTTAGTACTAGAGAATCCAGGGACCATTCATTATGGCCCCGAGAAATCCTGCTCAAAGCATCTGCTAACACATTGTCCTTCCCTGGAAGATGGACTGCCACCAGGGATGTCTGTACAGAACAGGCCAGAGACCAAAGTTTCATGGCTTCCGTGCACAAGGCCATCGACTGAGTGCCTCTCTGCTTGTTGATGTACCACATGGTGGTAGTGTTGTCTGTCCTCACCTGAACCACCTTGTTCTGTACTGCCTTTGCAAAAGCTTGTAATGCCAAATAAACTGCCCTGAGTTCCAGAAGGTTGATATGAAGGAGAGACTCCTGAGGGGACCACACTCCTTGTGCTGTGAGAGCTCCCAAATGGGCCCCCCACCCCAGGAGAGAAGCATCTGTGGTCAGAACCACAGAATGAATCTGAGATACAAATGGCACTCCTCGTTTGAGGTTGTTCTGGATCCAACCACAACTGCAGGGCATGGAACAAGGTCTGACTCACTGGAATCAGCTTGGTAAGAGGGTCTTTTTTCTGGGACCAAAAAGCCCTCAAGTGAAACTGGATATCCCTCATCTGACACCTGGCCCCTGGAACCACTGCAGTGGTAGCTGCCATGTGGCCCAGAAGCTGAAGGAAATGTCTTGCTGGACGATACACCAGTAGACAAAATGAGGAAGCTAGGTCTGTAAGGGCCTTTACCCTTGATAAGGGAAGAAAAGCTTTTGCCTGGACAGTGTCCAACTCCACCCCTATGAAGGTGAGGAGCTGCACTGGTTCGAGAAGTGACTTTGGAAGATTGAGTAGGAATCCCAAGGAAGTGAGCACTTGTTGGATCACTTGAAGATTTGACTTGACTTGGTCTGGAGACTGCCCTATAATGAGTCAGTCGTTGAGATATGGGAAAATAGAGATGTTCTGCCTCCTTAAAAAGGCTACTACCACTGCTAGACATTTTGTAAAGACCCTTGGTGCTGATGTTAGCCCTAAAGGCATTGCCCTGAACTGACAGTGGTCTGAGGGCAGTTCAAATCTGAGATACTTTCTGTGGGAGCACCCGATAGGAATGTGAAAGTAGGCATCCTTGAGGTCTAGGGAAGCTAACTAGTCCCCTGGCCTTAGAGAGGGAAGAATTATTCCCAGAGTCACCATTTTGAACTTTGGCTTCAGTAAATGCTTGTTTAAGTATCTTAGGTCTAGGATGGGTCGCCACTTCCCTGTCTTTTTTCAGGTAAGGAAGTATCTGGAGTACAGACCTTTGCCCCTGAGAGATGTAGGAACTCTCTCTCTATGGCTCTGAGAGCCAACAGAGAGGAAACCTCTGCCTCTAGGGCAATGGTTTCGGAGATGTTTGCAGGTGGAAAAGACCTGACCCTCAGCTTTGGAAACTTTCTGAAGGTGAGGGCCAGTCACTGGCTTACTACCTCCAGGACCCACTTGTCTGAGGTTACAGACTTCCAGGCCTGGAAGTAGTAAGCCACCCTGCCTCCTACAGGGATTGGGGAGTCGACCCGGGCTGACATATCAGGGTGTCTGCTTGGCAGGAGCCTTAGACTGAGAGGTGGATGCAGCCCTGCTCATCCCCTCCTACCTCTTCCTCTAAAGAACCCCCTCTGGGAAAAAGGAGAGGAGGCCTGTGCCTGGTAAAAAGGCATGTGAAAAGGCCTGCCCCTGCCCCTAGCCTGCTGCCTCTGAGGAGTTGATTGCCTTTCCTTAGCTTGAGCACTTCTATAGGTGGTCCTGTACTCATCCATCTTTTTCATGTAGTTCTCTGTCTGCTCCCCAAACAGAGAATTACCTACAACAGGAAAATCCATGGCCTTAGCCTGGGTATCCTGTGAGAGGCTAGTACACCTGAGTCAAGCCATCCTCCGAAGAGTCACAGATGTAGCCATGACTCGTGATGAAACATCACTGGAGTCCACAGCAGCATGAAACTAAATCTTAGATGCCTCTATCCCATCAGCAGCCACCTCCTCCAGTTCCCTGGCTAGCTGGGGGGAGGCCTGCTTAGCCAGATCCAAAACAGACTCCCACCTGAACTTTTGGTATCTAGCAGCATAGGCCATATAGTTAGCCTGTCTGAGTCCCAAAGAAGATGCTAGGTACTGCTTCTTAGCCATAGCATCTATCTTCCTGGAGTCGTAGCCAAGAGTATGCTAGCCTTGTCACCTGGTACACCTTTCAGCACTACATCTGCTGTTTAAATATCTGGGGAAAAGCTGCAGGGACTGTGTTACCCTGTTAAGCTAGAATTGTGCCGTTGCTCTACCAGTGCTTGCCTGACATAATTCCAGCAGTCTACCAAAGCTGAATCAGCTGTGTGGGGGCGGCAGACAGAATCCACGTCGCACTAGGAGGAGGGGCAGAACAACTATTTAAACTTTGCGCTGCTACTGCGCGAGCACCACTCGGGTATAGAAAAATACGTACCAAAGTGTTTTACTAATAGTTTTAAATTGATTTATTTACTTAGGTTGAATTAGTCCTTGTAGCTGAAAATTTATCTCTGTTATTTTACCAGCTCTACAGCAGGTATGTACGCTATTATGCGTGACGTACAGATAATTTTATTATTAGCAATACTGTGTACTAATGGAAGGGGTAATTCTAGTGGGGGAAATCTTGCAAATATAAATTCTACACAATTACTTGTAGGAAATGAGATTTTTCTTCCTAATGTATTTGTAGAGAATTTTGATTTAACTGAGAGCTTTGTATTAAAATCAGTCAAGGGTTATGGGATTTCACACGTGCGTACACCCGAGTTACATTACAGGCATACTAAAGGTTTACAAAAACCTAAAACATATTTAAAAAAGAAGTTTGTATGGGTGAGGAAGTTGATACTAATGAGTTTATTGATCTCTGGTGATGTACATGTGAACCCTGGTCCCCACCTGAGAAATGAATACTCCTTGGCTGATTTTGGTGAACGGAAAAATTTGGGCTTCTTACATTTAAATATTAAAAGCTTGTTGCCCAAATTGGATATAATAAGAACTCAAGTTGAAACAGTTAAACCAGATGTGTTAGCAATAACTGAAACTTGGCTCTCATCTAAAATTTAAAATACTGATGTATCCATAGAGAATTATAATATTTTTAGACAAGACAGACAAAAAAAGGGGGGGTCATGTTATATCTTAATAACACGTATAAGGGTCAATTGAAATATGCAAAAACATTCCCAGATCAACTGGATTTACTAATAGTACAAATCCAAGGGAAGTCAGGTCTTCATTTAAATATCATGGTTTGTTATAGGCCCCCATCTGCTAAAAATGCTGCATTACAAACTTTATGTGAACATATTGCCCCTTTCATAAACTGTGAAACAATATTACTTGGAGACTTTAACTGGAATATGCTAATTCCTCAGCTTGTGATTTTAAATCAGTTTGCAGCTCTTAACTTACAACAATTGATAAATATACCTACTCGATTGCATAAATCAAATAATGAAAAACATACCTTATTGAATTTAATATTTACTAATAGACCTGAAAGATATATATCTGCAGTTCATAAAAATGGTGTGAGTGATCATTGCTACACTTCATGTATTAGAGACACTCTGGTGGAAAAACCTCAATCACAATTTATTTACACGAGGATGTTTAATCAATTTAAGGAACAGATATATTTGAAAGATGTGGCTGAAATCCAATGGAAATTATTGTATACATGTCCAGATGTACATACAGCATGGCTTTTCTTCAAAATGTCTCTTTTGAGTGTTATAAATAAACATGCCCCACTCAAACTAAAAAATGTACGTAAAAAAAAAAAGAAGAGTGCCCTGGATAACACAAGAACTGAAGGATTTAACAGATAGAAAATCAAAATTATGGCATTTAGTAAAAAAGACCAAAGCAGTAAAGGATATCCTAGCTTACAGGGTTGCTCGAAATAATTGTACTAAAAACATTAGGGAAATAAAAAGGAAATATTACGAAAATTATTTTTCCTCAGTAGAAAAAAACTCAAAAGCTTTATGGAAAGGTATCGATTTGATGAAAGGGAAGCAATGTTCAGGCACGTTACCAACATTTTTGCCATCTGAAGGGAAAGTTTTTACCACAGATAATGATAAAGTCTACGTGTTGAATTCTTTTTTTTTGTTTCTGTTGGTAATGTATTTAACAAGATGCATCCTGAATTGCCACTTCCTGTTTTGAATACTGACTTTAATAATAAATTTAAAAGACCTGTGTTTTCTTTTAGCCCAACTGAAATATATGATGTTAAAAAACAGTTGAGTCGACCCTGGTTCGTTCCCTTATGAGCAGATCTATCTCAACCCTCGTAGCTCTGGGGGGGGGGGGAGGGGGGGTATGGGAGGTTAGGTAGGGCAGTCAAATCGGGTGGGGTTAGCACCAGAAAATTGTTGTGTTCATTTTCTAATGGTACATTGTAAGTGGCACTGTGCTGTCACAGATTATCTTCTGTAAGGCTTTGTCTTTCATCTGAGTGCCGACAGTATGTCAATAAACTTGAATTTAAAAAAAAAAAAAAAAAAGTTGCAGAGCTTAGATATTCGAAAAGGTCCTGGAAGTGATGAGATCACCCCTTTCTTTTTGAAATTGGCAGTTGAAATATTGGCACCTCATTTAACATATATTTTTAATTTCTCCTTGGACAGTTGTGAATTACCAATTGATTTGAAAACAGCTTTTGTCACTTCTATATTCAAAGGGGGTGACCCATCAAATCCAGGTTCTTATAGACCTATTTCAGTATTACCAATATGTGCAAAATACTTGAAAAACGTGTGTGTATCCAGTTAAATTATCTTATCAAATATAATAACACATTTACAGTCAGGTTTCAGAAAAGGGCATAATACAACGTATACAATATTAAAAGTAGTTGATGACATGTTGAATGCCTTCGACAAAAAACAGGAAGTTCCATCATTATTCCTGGATCTGTCGAAGGCATTCGACACTGTACATCATACTATATTATTAAATCAATTAAAAAAGGTTGGCTTAGGTATTCCAGCATTAGGCTGGTTTTACACTTACTTGAACGGGAGGTTACAATCTGTTAGGGTAGGAGGTGTTTGTTCTACGCCAACCACTCTGTTAAATGGGATGCCTCAAGGGTCTGTGCTTGGTCCTCTTCTTTTTTTGTTGTACATAAATGATCTACCAAATTATTGTTCATCTAAAACTTATATACAACTTTATGCTGACGATACTATTTTGTACACCAGATGTGATGATGTGGACACAGCAATGATGATCTTGCAACAAGATTTTAATAAAATATAAAGGGAACTTGTCAATTTGAGATCGCTTTTGAATGAACAAAAAATACAGTGGATGTTATTTGGAAAGAAAGATCTTAAAGAATCAACTAACAAAGAACTTAGATTTTTATCAGCAATCATCATAGAATGAGTAGACTCCTACAAATATTTAGGGGTTATACTAGATAAAAACTTAACTTTTGAAATGCATATAACATCTATATCTATAAGACTAAAAAGACTTCTGAGTTTCTTTTATAGGAATAGATCTCTTTTTAGTTTTAAGATTAGGAAACTATTGGTTTCTACTTTGTTCTTACCTATACTGGATTACGATGATACAATTTATAAAAATGCAAAAAAATCACTACTGTATTCTTTGGACGTTCTATTTAATAGTGCATTAAGATTTGTAACAAATCTTCCATTTAGAACTCACTGCTGTGTTCTATATCAAAACTCAGGTCTTTTTTCATTGTTTGATAGGACAGATTTCCATTGGAATTTATTGGAGTATAAGTTTGTGCTGCAATTATTGCCGGCTTTTTTATTAAATTTGTTACAAATAAGGATACAAAAACAACATTACTTAAGCTCTTCTGCTCGAATAAGTTTTCACATGTCTAAATCTAGGACAATATCTGGTGATAAAACAATATCAAATTTAGTGGCCAAAACATGGGAACGATTGTCTAAACAGTTAAATAGTATAGTATTGCTACCATTTATATGTTTTAGGTCTTTTTTAATGATCTTGTACAGTAAACACTGTAATTGTTATGGATAATTTACTTTTATGTTTATATTATAATGTAAACTAATTCTGTACTGAAATTGAAATTGTGTATGTATGTCTGTCTTGTCTTGTGATGTTATATGTTGGATTCAATTGCAAAAGAGATAATATTATCTCAACTTGATATCCAATAAAAAGTTTGAAAGTTTGTCACAGGCTGCAGCCTGTACTACCCCAACATGGCTGCAATGCTGGTAAAGGAACTCTGTAGCTGAGCCTGACAATATGTACCTCCTGTCCATTCGTTTGTCCACTGGAGGCAAAGAATTTGGAGTCTTTAGATGCTTAATGGTCTGTTTCCCAAAAGATCTGTGTAAGGGAATAGACAGTCTTGTGGACTCTGGGATGTCCATCACCTCCACAAAATCAGGCTCCTCTTGCTCCTCAACAGCTTCATCCACAGGGAGCTGGAGGATGTCAGCCACTTTTTTGAAAAACATAAAGTGGGAAGGGGACTCAAAACCTGGGAGGGGAAACTCCTGAAGGTCTGTCTGTGGAGATGTCCGGTTCACTGGGCTCATCCAGACCTTCCCCGCCGTCCTCTTCCCCATTATGATCAAACTCTTCCTCCCCCTCCCATTCCGGCTCATAGTATTCTTCCAAAGAATACTTGGGAACCGACCACACCGAGTGCCTACCAGGAGGTGCCGGATCGGTCGGAACACGATTCCACAATACTAATTGCCCTGGCAATTTCCTTGGCGGTTGAGTGGTGAGGATCTGGATCAGAACCAGCCAATTTTTCCTTCCTTCCTTCTCTTTTTTGCAGGAACCAACCCCTCAGGATCGGCTCTCCTCTTGCCAGAGGAAGTCTGGCCCTGGTCAGAGGGCACTTCCTCAGGTTTGGTCGGAACCGAACCAGGCTGGTCATTCGGGTCAGCGGACTTCTCGGCCTCTTTTTCCCTAAGCCTGCCCAACCTCTTATCTAGGGTGGTCTTAGGGAAATTCTTGCATATTTGGCAGTCTGAATCGAGATGGTCAAACCCCAGACAATAAACACAGGTGGTGTGGGGATCAGCCTTAGCAAAGGCCTCCACACACACACTACAGTGCTGAAATCCAGTGGGCCCATTTTTTTTCTTGGGTTTCTCAGACATGGCCACAGTAAAGAAAAACTTACCTTTTACACGGCTTCAGGCCAGGTAAGACAAACTTAACAGTTCCTAATCGTGTCACGGGTATTGGGGAAAAAAACACTAAACACAGCTTTTTTCAGAACTGATAAGCACCGGAATCACCACAGCTAAAGAGTGATAGGTTCAGCCGAACTGACTGGACAATGCAAAGTTTTTTACAATTTCCACAGTATTTAATATAATTTGAACACAGTCCACTACCCTACTACTTACTGTACCACAGACAGGGATCTGAACTAAGAAAAAAATATATAAAGTTTGTGGATTTAACTGATGGATTTACAACGTGAACCGAAAGCGACGGAAGAAACTCCGGAGCGACTGTTCAGTTAGGTGGAGTAAAGAATCTGACAGTTACACTTAAAATTGCAGCAGACATAGGTTTGAACCGAGCACAAGCTCAGCATTCTATGCTATCTGCATAGAGTTAACTCTTTCATTTCCGGGGCAGTTCTAATGCTGGGGCATACTGTAATTGTCAGAATACAGCAAGACTTCATGTTGTTTGAATCAACTGTTGCAACATAAGGTCCCCATAGCGCCAACGGAGTTTCCGTCAGAGCCTCTCCTCATCCGAGGAGGACAAGTATGACCTGTGGCATCGCCTCTTTCTGGAGCGCTTGTGGCTCTTCCTTGGCCATTCGGCCGAGGGGGTTCTAGACCTCGACCAAGATCAGGCTGCCAACTCAGTCACTTGGGAGACACCGGAGGGATCAGTGAAACCTGAGGGTCCGGAACTGGGACCTCAATGGGGACATCAGTGGGCTGGGTCTCTTCATCGGGGAATACAAGGATCGGAGTCCTCTCCAAGGAGTCTTCGGCCACGGCCAGTGAAAGCGGGTCAATTGGATCGAGAACAATCACGACCTCACTGGCCACATCCTCAGTCGTCTGGCCAGACGGAAGATCCGTGAAGCCTGTGGCTGAGGAAGCGATCTCGACAGAGGCCGAGATCACATGTTCCTGGGACTGAGACCTCTCTCGGTCCCAAGAGCACCTTCACCGAGATGAAGAAGTGCTCGGTTCCTTATATCTTTTACGAGATCGGGAGGAGTGCGAGCCCACGGGCACCTCTCCCGGGTGGGGAGAGAGTGGCACAACTCCTTGAAGGAACCTGTGAAGGTGGAGCCCAGGTTGAGTGGAACATAAGAGCTTTGATTGTCCGAAGCACGGGCGGCTTCTTCTTCGGACACCTTCATGCGTTCCAGCTGCTCAGAAGAACCTGTGGCCACAGAAACTGCCCACCTAGCCTCCTTGGACTTCACAGGAGGATTCCTTTCCTCCGGTCTCCCCAACTTTAAACGTGCCAGGTGGTCGTCCAGGACGTTGGGATGGAAGGCCAAGCAATAGCTGCAGGATGAGGTGTCATGGCTGACACATAGGCAGTAAACGTACATGAGATGGGGATCGGTGCGCGACATCATCTGTCTGCAAGGACACTGGTGAAATCCTGGAGAAGATTTCTCTTCCATGATTGAGGATGCAAAAGTGCGATCGCTATCTCGAACGAGTTTTAATTTCGGTAAAGCCGAAGTTTTAAAAGCCAGGGCCTACTAAATGTGTGAGCATGAGGGAGGCAACCTGTATCTTCCAGCGGAAAGGAAGACCTGGCGTCATGGGGCAGAGCCGAGGTATATACCACCCGGGTGGGTGGAAGGAGCCAGCTTGAAGACTTCCGGCAAGATTTAAAGGGGAAAGGGACATGCCAGTAAGTGTGAATGAACAACATATCCACGATCCTAGAACTAGTCCTTTTTCAGAGGACAGAATCTTTTATTTATTTATTTACTAAACTCTAGGATTACAAATACTTTTGAGCAGGAACTGCTCATTTACAAAGGTTCCACATCAAAGGATGTAGGGTAACATACATACAAAGGTAAACAACAGTTACATTCTTAACACACATAGATGACTAAACATTATATATACAGTCAATAGTGGAGAGAGAGACAACATAAGCCATCTTGAAACAGTTTTTAGGGTGAACTGTATATGGGATAGGAGGGAGTCTTAAAGGGACTTGATAATCTGAAAGTGGACAAAGCAACGGAATCAGAGAGGGCACATCCTAGGATATTGATGGAGCTAAGGGAGGTACTGGCTGCCCTTCTGACAGTCCTGTTTAACAACTCACTGAAAACAGGAGTATTTCCAGGGGACTGGAAGAGGGCAGATGTAGTCCCACTTCACTAAAGTGGTAGCAGGGAGGAAACTGGCATTTATAGACCAGTCAGCCTGATATCACTGGTAGGGAAGTTAATGGTAAGTAAGGTACAGGACAAAAGCATTTTTTCAGGAAAAGAGGTGCACAAGAACAAGGGGTCATGCTATGAAGTTGGAGGGGGTAGATACAGGAGAGATGTGAGGAAGTACTTTCTTCACAGAAAGAGTGGTGAATTCCTGGAACAGCCTACCAGCCAATGCGGTAGGGGCGAAAACAGTGGTGAGGTTCAAAAATGCATGGGATAGGCATAAGAAACTTACTAGAAAGGAACTGGGGGAGGGAGAATGAACCGGAGATCAGGTAGGGTCTACAGAGATTCTGCAGGTAGGGAAAAAGAATCAGCCTAGGTGGGTCAAGCAGTCCCTATCTGCTGACCAGATTATATGTTTCTATGCAATTCATGATTCAATATTCTAAGAAGCTTTGAATACTGGAGGGGACCCTATTTCTGTGCTGACTAGTGATTATATTATTGTACATTGTTGGTAACATTTTTCCATGCATTACTTGTATGATTAAAATTATAAAAGGGACTGTCTCAACTTGCTTACCATTTTTAAATAAATAAATGAAAAATAACCTGACTTCACAAATGTAGTCATAAATACCTAAAGGAGTCTGATCATTCCCTTGTAAACAAGTTAAAGATGTGTACAAGTTAATCTGGCTTGAGAGAGACTTCTCTCAGAGTCTCGTCTCCTGCCATTTGAGGCAAATACGGAAGCAAAGTGGATGGAGGCTTACCTGATGAGGACAAGGGCAGAGGGTGCTTATTCAGGAAGGTCTGGAGTCTCAGTGTCGGTCCCTGCTCAGATGCTGCATTTCCCTGCCAAAAAGAGTGCAGACCAAGGTCATTCCAAGCAATGTTAAACCACTGAGGTACCTAATGGGCAGGTGCAGCAGAGAGTACACTTTTACATATTCCAAATGGGCCTACTTTAAGAAGGAGAAATAGTATTCAGAAAACAAAAGTCATTCAATCTCCTGGGACTAGACCCTGACCTCCACCTGCACCACAGAGTTCTGGGCTCCTTCTGGCAACACTGGTGGCTAATACTATGGCTGTGAGCCAAAAAAAAAAAAAAAAAAAAACAAGACAGTGGCAGACCATACACAATGTAGGCCCCCCATCCCCCATAAAATACAGCTGCTGCATTTTTGTAGACGGGCATGTGAAAATAAACAGTAATCCTATTCACACCTGTTTATGGAGTGTGGACGGGCATCATGGAGAAAGAGTTCTTTCTGTCCCTAAATTACTAGGTAAAGATTTTGTACCAGAACAAGCCTAGGCCAGTGTGGTATCCTATGAGTCCAGAGCATAAAGAAAACAGCTATGAGGAGTCTGCCCTTCCAAGGACAAATTCACAACACACCACTGGAGAAAGATGATTCAGCCACAAAATTAATTTTTTTAAACAGAATATCTGTTTTTAAGAACCAAGTCCATTTTATCCTGCACCACAAGCCTTACGAAAATAGGTTCAGCCAATTGAATCTATTTTCCCTTGAGCACAGAAGAAATAGAGGGGACATGATAGAAATGTTTAAGTATGTCAAAGGGACAAATGCAGTACAAACCGAAAACCTCTTCTATGAATATAGGACTGCGCGCACAAAGGGGCACAACTTAACTTATGCCTGGTAGGCGGAAAGTTCAGAACCAATGTTAGAAAGTACTTTTTTTTTTTTTTTTTACAGAGAGGGTCACTGTCCCATGGAACAGTCTGCCATTGGAGATGGTGGCAGCTAAGTCAGTCAGGGAATTAAAACGAGCATGGGACAGTAACTGTGGTCATCTCCACAAATGCAGTAGATTGTGGGGGGGTTTAGACATCTCAGGCAGACTAGATGGACTGCATGGTCTCCATCTGCTGGCAGATTCTTGTGTTCTTATGTTCTAACAATTCCACTGAAGTTTTGTGGATGCTAGCCTCCTCTTTATTTATTTATTTTTTTATTTATCTATTAAACTCTAGGATTACAAGTACCTTTGAGCAGGATCTGCTCATTTACAATGGTTCGAGTCAAAGGATGGGGGGAAACATACATACAGAGGTTGGAAATGGTATACAATCAAAACACAGGCATGGTTGACATTGTTTTGCAAGCAATAACACACGACGAGGTGTGGGTTACGTGTTGATAAGGGCACGCCTAGGTGTGTACTAAGGCACGAGGCGCTTTCGCAGAGTGCCTTATGTACCTAGGCGTGCTTTTATCAGCATGTAACCCACACCTTGGAGTGTTATTGCACTTATAAAATGGGCTAAATGAAAGTGAGGAGGCATTTTCATAGTTTAAAATTTTTTTTATTGAATTGTGAATAAAGTTGATAAATTAAAAGGTTTTTTGAGTTTAGATAAAAAAATAGTCCCATATAACTTTGTCTTTTTTATACTGTAAGTGAGCAGTTAATACTTTAAAATGGTAGGAAAGAAACTGTTGAACTATGATTAAAACATGTCAGTGAAAAAGTAAACGTTTAAGTAGATACACACATGCTTTTAAACAGTTTGGTAAGTCGAACTGAACATTTTTGTAAATGTAAACGTATTAATTTTATTTGCACAAGTTTATGAATTTTATGTTTTGCATAACACAGTGTTGAATGGTAAAGGGAGAGTTTTTTGTTATCGCTTTAAATTCTTGGATGATGCTGCTCGGTGGGAGGGTTCCTGATTCTGATTGCTTCATTTCGGTGGAGAAAGTGATGGTGTTTCCGTTTTCGGCATGCATGGAGGAGCTGCAGGATGGCTGGATATTTTCTTGATCCGGTGGAGCTTGACTGTTTTCAAGATGTTCAGAGGTATTTTCCGCTGTTCTGTGCTGTAGTTTGGTTTTGCAAGTTAATATGTGACTCCAGCGCTGACGGTCCTCGGGAGTGGCAGCCCAGTATGAACGGAGGCTTGATTCCGCCTTATGCCCGGTGATCGACATGATTTCTCATGCTTGTAGGCCAGCGCTTGAAAGAAGCTGTACAGCTGTGGTTCGAACCGAATGGCTTGTGTATCTGCGAGCTAGACCAACTTCTTCACCAATTTTAGGCATAAGGTTTGCTAAGTAATTTATGCCTAAAGGCTCATGTATGTACCATGTTTCTGCATTTGGAAAGAAGGTTTCTGGGATTTTTCGAGGGTGACAGTAGAAATCTGGAGGACTTGGAGGAAGTTTGGACAAGTACTTTTTGAACGCTTCTACAGGGCAGAGAGGGTTTCCTAGCAAGCTATAAATATAGCCACGATATTGCTGTTTGGATGAATCATTTTTCTTGTGATTTTTGGTGAATTCGTTGAAGCTGAGAGTTATGTGTTCGTCTACTTTTATTTCAAAATGCTCTGGTTTTAATTGTCTTAGTCCCTCTCTGCCCCTATGAGCCATGCAGAGTTGTATATAGAGCCACACTTTTAATAGTAAGCCACAAGGGGTATTAGGAGACAGAGCTGCAGAGGTTTTCAGGGTGGCTAAGTCCTGTTCACTGATGGCAGGGTGGTGGCCTGCTCGGTCTTTGCCCTCATGCCTATATTTTTTTTAGTATAGCAGAAAAAATGTTATTTGCTGGGTTTAGCTCTGGGTGGCTGTGGAAGTTTATGTTCCTGCTGAGTGGAGGGTTGTTAATGTGGCGATTGAGACCTGCAGGAAAGCTATTAAGCTTGCAAGGCTGTATTGTTTCCCATCTCCCTGCCGAATTTCAGCATAGAATTTTCGTAACATTGTACACAGTTCTGATGGTGGTATTGTGTCCAGGCTTACTTGTATGCTTTTGGCTTGACTCCATGTCTGGAGCAGTCACTGCCCATTGAGTTGTTCGAATATTTTGTTCATCTTTCTGTCTTTCTAGCTGCTCAAGTTGTTCTGCTGTCAGATGTGGGAATTATGTTGTGTTATTTTGTTTTTTCTCTTTTTACAGGCTGATTGTTGGTGTGCTGTGCCACTGTCCCTTGATCGTTTTGTCCTGCTTCAACGGGATCTGTGGAGGTTTCCAGGATAGGAGGAGCTGCCGTGCTATCGGACTGAGGCGCTGTGAGACTGCTCGAGGTGGATGGCTGGATGACAGGACTGTCGGGTGCTACGATCTGCGAACTGCTGTTGTCTTCATTTGGTGCCAGGTTGGTGAGTATTTCATTCATACTGAACTGGAAGTTGGTACTGGCAAATTCTGACTTTTCTTGAAGCTACTTCTGGTAGTTCGTGCTGAGCGGCCGACTATGTGATTTAGGCGGTTTGTTTAGACGCGCTAAACTGTTATTTTAGAAAAAAAAAATAACTCGCAAGTAGTATGTGTGGTACAACCGTTTGCCAGTGCTCAGGATTTTGCTGTTTCAGTCTTTTTTTGAAATGCTGTGGTGAGGTGAAGGCTGATACCATTAAGTTCAGTCAGAATGTGTGCTTCCCACGTCCGCTTGAGTAAGTTCTGCCAGTGAGGGTTTTGTTTACTGATGACAGTGGTCTCTGATTTGTTGTTGTGAGGTGGCTTTGCTGTGGGCAGTAATGCCGGTTGGCTACTATATCATCTGATAAAGACATGCCTCAGATGATGTAGTAGCCAATCAGATTACTTGACTTTATGCCCATTTTATAAACAGTTGTAACACACTTTAGAAATAAAAGACATTACTAGAGAGCAACTTAAATTGGCAGCTAGATGAGGTAACAGAGAAAGGGAGTTAAGAAGCAGATGGACTATATGTGTGAGCTAGTGTAGAAGAAGGACAGAAAGAAGTAGGCCAGCCGAGGGGCCGTTGTCATAGGGAGGGAGGGGGTCTAGAACAGGGGCATATGGTAATGAGGTATGTGGAGTGGCATAGGTGTGTGGGGGGGAGGGGAGGGAGAAGGAAAAGGGTCATGTAGAAAAGCAGGAGTCAGAGAGAGTAATGCTCAGGTCGGAGGCGGGTTACATGTCTTGAGCAACTAGGCGGTGGTTGGAGCAGACCTTTAGGAGAAGCAATCACACTGAGTGGTAGAGGTAAGGTAAAGTCAGAGATTCCGTTTAAAGGGTCCAAGCGTTGTAGAGGATAGTGCTTCTTTGTTGAGGGTATTGAACCACTGTGGAGCCCTGTGGGTGAAGGACCGCTGACCCATGGAGGTACGACATCTAGGAACCTGGAAAGTTTGGTATTGGGCACTACATATATGCTGAATACCACTGAAGGCAGTGAGGAGCTTACTAACACCAGGAGGCATGAGACCAAGGAGAACCTTTTTGGTTAGCAGGCAGGTCTGGTATTGTATTCTGTTGAGGAGTGGTAGCCAGCCAGCCTGTGTGTAGAGGTCACAGGTATGTGTAAGATGGGCAGCGTCCATTTAAAGCCTGCAGGTTTTGTTGAGTGAGACACATCCTGCGGAGGGCAGTTGTAGAAGCGGAGCTGTAGATGGCCAGACCATAGTCAATGATAGAGGTGACAGAGCTGTAGATGACCAGCCTAAAGGCATTCGCAGACATACAGTGCTTGTGCAACAGACCAATCCGTATGTTGGTGGCCTCAGCAACAGAGTCAATATGCCGAGTGTAAGAGAGGCCAGCATGATACCAAGGTACTTGAACTCCAGGACATGTTCAAGTGAGTACCCAGTGTTGTTCTTGATAGTGAGGGAGAGATTTGTGCCTGCTCCGTGGATTACAGAAGGTCATGACTTTGGTCTTACTGTAGTTCAGGATGAGCTTATGCGTGTTAAACCAATCTTCAACACGCTGGAAGTCAAGCTGCAGCTGGGTTTCGAGGATTTTGGAGTCATGATGGCTACAGAACAGGACAGCGTCATCCACGTAGAGTAGTATTTTTTGCTGGCAGACAGTAGGGAGACTGTTGAGGAAGAGGGAGAAGAGTAATAGGCCCAGAATGAACCCCTGGGGACTCCGGAGAGGAGTGGCTTTACATCAGACATAGCACCTGCTATCCTGACACGTTGGACCTGATTCCTGCGGTAACTAGCAAAACATGGTAGGGCATCATTGGACAGCCTGATGGAGGACAGTTGCCTAAGAAGTAGAGGGTATTAATGGTGTCGAAGGCCTTCGTCAGGTCTATGACTACTGCTCCCCCACAGTTTCCTTTGTCGAGCGCGTCGTGGATGAAACTTGTAAATTCCAGAAGGGCCGTGGTGGTGCTGTGCCCTTTTCTGAACCAATGTTGTTCTGGACATTAGACTTCGTACTTATCCAGGTATTCAACTAATTGGTCTGAAACTATTCGTTCCAAATGCCTTAGATAATGGGGGCAGGAGTGAGACAGGACTGTAGTTGGTGTGAAGAGACCTATCGCCATTTTTGTGCACCGGTGTGACAGTTGCCTGTTTCCAGAGAGAGGGGAATTGGCCCAGTCTTAGTGAGAGGTTAAAGATCTTTGTCAGGGGTTCAATAATTTCATCCAGAACTTGCGACAACAGTTTTAGGTCAAGGGAGTTCTCCACTGTACCCAGACTTGCGGATATAGTTATAGGCCACTTGTGGAGGAACCTCTCTGAAGAAGAATTGTGGACCTGTGTGAACATGTTGGGGGGGTCATGTGGGGGGCATTGGAGGGAGAGTCGTTGAAGAAATCAGGAGGAAGGACACTATCCAGGTTAGAGAATGCATTTTTAAAGGTATTGGTAATGGTGCCAAGATCGAGCGTTGGAGCACCAAGAATATTGAGCATGGTGGAAGGGTAAGGTAAGCATACAAGAACTGTCCAGGGTTTGCAATCTATACCTTAAGGACCTGGTTTGGGGGAAAAACTCTCTCCACTGCTCAAACATGCCACCAGAGTTATATGAGGGGACCTGTCCCATATGAAGGTTCATGAGGGGCCCAGCGGGGTGGGGCAGTCTCATGCTGCTAGCCGCGTAAGGGAGAGGGAACCTGGTAGTGGGACCTGTTGGTGCTCAACTCCTTTGTCCCAACCCTTCAGACCCAGTCCATGAATCCCACAGCCCAAGCACCATAAGGTGTCAAATCAGTGATCCCAGGGTTTAAGTGACTGAGAGACTATGCTGAGACTTCTCCAGAGTCTCCTTGATTGCGGTATGTAGGCAGAGGTTGTGTGCTTGGGTACTGTTATAATGAGTAAGAGGAGGGTTCCTTATTCTGCAGAACTGATGCAGTATTGTTCTTTTTAGTAATTCTCACCATCAGTGAATTCCTTTGTTCTACATTGATACCAAGCTTTTGGCATCTTGCAAGGGGGAAGGAAGCGGCAACTGCATCCGGCAGAAAGACATCAAGTTTGAGTAGGTGGATCAGGAGGTGTATTCCTAAATCGGCTGGAAAGGGACACAGATACATTTTGCCTTATCCAGTTGCAAAGCAGCAAGTTCCATAGATGGTGTCATGTGTGTGAATCCACCAGGCTCATCCAGTCGGTATTGAAACAAGAGACCCAGTACGACCCCCCAAAACTGGCAAATCATTAAATAATTACAATGTGTATTGTGCCTCAAATGGCGCCTCACATATTTCATTCCAACGGGGAATGGGGGTCTCTTAGTTTTTCATAACAGAGCTTTGGTGTGAAAGTAAGCTCAGCCACCAGTCGACAAGGTGAAACAGAGAAAAAAAAATGACAGACAAGGACCGCTTGGCCCACTTAGTCAGCTCATTTACCCTACCTACTGTAACACTGCAGACCCTACTTGATCTCCGGCTTTTCCCCCTCTTTCCTTACCACAAAGGTTCCCTTATGCATATCCCATGCCTTCTTGAATCCCCCTACAGTTTTTTCCCCCACCAACTCCGCTTCACTAGGAATTCACTGAGAAATTTAGGAGCAAAAAAAGGCAGAGGCCCAATAGCAGCTCCTTAGGACATGATATAATAATTTATATTTCTCCCATCTGCTATATATCTTTCTAGATTTCTTTTGAAGGGTTCCTTATTTGTACTTATTATCACTTCTTCAGGTAGTCTGTTCCATAAATTTGCTGATCACACTGTATAGAAGAATTTTCTTTTGTTTCATTTATACTTGTTTAATTTCACCTGTAAGGGATGTCCTCTTTCATCAAAGTGGTCAGGTTTATTTTCAAGGTTAAGTTCACTCATCAATGAGGGTTCATTCATTATGTTGTAATAAAACGACGACGCCTCTTTTCCTTCTTAATTTCAGACTATGTAGATCCAGATTATTTAATCTTTTTTCATAGGTATTGTCCTTCATGGTTATAAAAGATTTTGTAAATCTACGCTGTACCTCATGCATCTTGCAGTCTCCTCCTCAATCATCTCCCTAGTTGACTACAGGATAGTGATATATGGCTCAGCAGAACCCACCACACTACGTAACATTAACAATGCCTTGAATAAAGCCTGCCACCTAGTCACCGGCAGTGACAGACTAACTCATACCTGTGAGCTCTATGCTTTGGCTTGTTGGCTAAACTTCCAACAAAGACTAAAGTATCACACCTGCACCCTCGCAAAAAAGATACATCTCCAGCTAGCCCCCATCGGCCTTCTCCCCATAATCAGCGCAGCCCCCCTCAGGCGCAATACAAGGCTCACAGCAAACTCCTCATTTCTGGTCCCCCATTGTAGAACATCCCTTGGGCAAAGATCCTTCCGCTATCATGCCCCTCTTTGGCTCAATACGTTACCACCCCCGCTCTCTCAGACCCTTAGCATCTCCCTATTCAAAACAGGCCTCAAAGCTCGACTACTTGAGTCTGCTAAATGTGACTGTGGCTAACACTGCCCACCTCTTGTGCTCCCAAACCCTCCAAATACCTGACACAGGGTCTCTCTAGATCCCATGAATCAGCATCCTACACGTCTCTGTCAAGTGATATCCAGAATGCTGCCTACTACTGTCACCGGTTAACTAAGTTAAAGCCTGGCCTGCACTACCAGTACTGTTACGTGAATACTGCTTGTTGATGTACGTTTCTTCTGTATTTGTTTACTCTCCACCCCTTGTAACCGACGTGGAGCCTTTGCATAAGAGTCTGTGACTCAAAGGATTGTAATTCCAATTATATTCAATAAACAAATAAATAAATAATCTATTAATTTCAGTTTTTGCATAGGGATTCCATAAATGGCTATCATAGTCCAGTTGCGGCCTGACACAGGATAGGTAGATTCAAGGGTAATAATACTTTGGGTGATTTACTTTTGATATTTCTTTTAATAGCCAATATTGTTCTATTTGCCTTTGCAATGATGTTGGTACATTGCTGTTTAAACTGTAACCTATCAACTATGATACCTAAATCTTTTTGAATTGTTTTATGCTGAATAATGTTGTCATTTAACGTATAATTATTTAGCTGATTCCGCCTTCCCAGATGTAGAACACAACATTTTTCGATATTTAACTTCATACCCCACTGTGATGTCCAAGTTGCGACAATGTCTATATCTTTCTGTAATGATGCAATTTCTTCAATGGTGTCATGTGGTACACTTAACTTGGTATCATCTGCATACTTAATGGTGTTATTATTTACACGTTCTTCTAGGTTAGCTATAAAAATCTGAAAGATTACTGGGCCTATCATCGATCCCTGGGGTACCTCACTACTCATTTTTCCCTCAGATGACAGGTGACCTCTTATGGACACTTTTTGTGTTCTACCCCTCTGCCAGTTGTTGACCCATCTAATTTTATATATTTATTTAGTTTTTGTTTACCAGGTAGGTGCGCTAGCCATAGAAATTATTATTTTCAGGCATGACCCGGGAGGTTACAAAGCGGAATTACATAAAACACAGAAACAAAACAGGGTTTTACAGTAAAAATACAAGCAAGGTACAAAACTGTGCAATTCATGACAAAACATGCGATAAGGTAATTTGTTGGCAGGTGCAGGACACAGCTCACATATTTGCAAGGAATTATCTTGATGCAAAGTTTGGCAAGAGGTTCACTGAAAACAAACAACCACACACTTGCAAGGAAAGTACAGTTACGTAAGAACTTATCGTAACAGTAGATCTTCGAGAAACAGCTCTTGCAGCAGGTTACACCATTAGGACTGAAGCCAGCAGGCGCCAGGACCCCACGGAAATTTTCTAGCTAGCAGTATCCAGCGGGGACCGCCTCTGACGTCAGGCATCATATAAAAGGGGGCGGTCCCCCAGAATCCCCAGTTCTCCCGCCGGAAACTCCCGGCCGCTAGATGACATCAGAAGTGGAGACTGAGGACCGCCTTCAAGAAGGTATTCAGAGCAGTGTTACAAACACCTAATCCTAGGTAGTGAGATAACGGAACAACTCTACCTCCAGAGGGGATAGTGGGAGGGAAACTACCTGCTGCCAGAGCTGTTCTCGAAGATCTACTGTTACGGTAAGTTCTTACATAACTGTACTATCTTACTTTGAGAAACAGCTCTTGCAGTAGGTTACACCATTAAGACTGATTACCAAGCAATACTGGAAATCCCTCGCATGTGGGAGGAGGCTAGGTAGAGATCGCGAGTTGGACGGAAGCCTAGGATAGGAGTCCCTGAAGGACTGCTAGACCAAAACCAGCTCTTCGCCGTGATGCAATGTCCAGACTATAATGCCTGATAAAGGTGTGCACGGTGTTCCAAGTAGCTGCTGTGCAGGTGGCTAAAGTGGACACGTTCTTCATAGCCGCAAAAGAGGTAGCCACCCCCCTTGTGGAATGTCCCTTAACCGAGCCTGGAAGGGGTTTGTTACGTTTCTGGTAACAGAACGTGATACAATGGATGAGCCACCTGGACAGCGATTGTTTTGAAACCGGAGCTCCCAGCATCCTATGGGCAAAGGAGATGAAAAGCTGATCAGATTTACGGTGGTGCCTGGTTCTGGTCAGGTAATATCTTAGACACCTATGCACATCTAGAGTGTGCAGCAGGGCCTCTCCTCTATTCGAGTATTTAGGAAAATACACTGGCAGGTTGATGTCCTGATTGAGGGTGAGGGCTGAGACCACCTTAGGTAGAAACTTTGGATTTGTCCTTAGGGACACCCTGTCCTGGTGATAAACCAAATAAGGTTCTTTGCACATTAGTGAGTGAAGCTCAGAAATCCTTCTGACCGAAGTAACAGCAACTAAAAATAACGTCTTCCATGTCAGAAGACGTAGCTCACAATCCGCGGCAGGTTCAAAAGGTGGCAGTGTAAGCTGCTCCAGGACAAAGGGTAAATCCCATGGAGAAATAGGATCCTTAATTGGAGGTCTAAGGTGGAGAATGCCTATCAGGAAGGCTCGTGTGGTGTCCAACTGAGCTATGGACCGTAGGCCTATAGGAGTATGATAGGCCGAGATGGCACAAAGGTGTACTTTAATTGAGAAGTAGGCCAAGCCTGCCTGGAAAAGAGACAGAAGGTAGTCTAGAACAGAACCTTCTGGACAATCCATCGGGGAAAGCCCTTGTGCTTGAGCCCAGAGGCAAAATATGTGCCATTTCATGGCATATGTGGGATGAGTGGCCAGTTTTCTAGCAGCCGCTAGACCATCTGCTACCCCTTGCGAGACCCCGTATCGCATGATAGCTATGTCCCTAGGAGCCAGGCGTGCAGGTTCAGAGAGCGAAGGTCCGGATGGACCAAAGATCATGGCTCCTGGGACAATAAGTGAGAACTGATTGGCAGAGGCACTGGAGGTTCCTGAGACAGCTGGTGTAGCAGTGGGAACCAAATCTGTCTGCGCCAAAAGGGTGCGATTAGTATCAGCATTGCCTGCTCTCTGCAAAGTTTCAAAAGAACCCTCTGGATCAACGGGAAGGGAGGAAATGCATAGAGGAATCTGCCCATCCAGGAGAGGGACAACGCATCTTGCCAGAAAACACTAGGCCCTGGATCTAGCGAGCAAAAATTGGGCAGTTTTGCGTTGGATGGGGACACGAAAAGATCTAACTCTGGTGTGCCCTATCTGCGAAACAGATCCTCTACCACCTCCTGGAGTAGTTCCCATTCGTGGACTCTGGCCTGAGACCGACTCAAACTGTCTCCGATAATGTTGTCCACTCCTGGGACATGTACAGCAATAAGGTTTGCGCCATGTTGCAGAACCCAATCCCACACCCTCATGGCCTCCCTGCAAAGTGGGTAGGAATGGGTACCTCCTTGTTTGTTGAGGTAATAATCACCGTGGTATAGTCTGCTGCAGCAGAGTACACGGTGGAATCTCCGACTGGAAGGCCTGCAAGGCATAAAGGACTGCTCTCATCTCCAAAATATTTATGTGGAGATGACCTTCCTGGGACGTCCATGAGCCCTGAGACCTGACCCCGTCGAGGTGTGCTCCCCAACCAAACCCTGAAGCGTCCATGGAGTGTCACAATTGGAGACGGCATGATGAAAGGGACTCCCACCGACAGATGTTGTGGTTTGAGCCACCATTGCCAATCCCGGATGACGGCATTCGTGATCCGAATTGGCAGCTGCAGATGGTCTTGCTTCTGATCCCATTGTACGCAGAACATCCACTGGGTCACCCGCATATGGAGAATGGCTAGAGGGACTGTCGCAATGGCCACAGCCATATGTCCGAGCAGGCAAAGGATCAGTCTTGCTGGGACTGTCTTCTTTGCCAAGATGTCCCTTATGAGGGATCTGATGTGTTCCGTTCTGTCGTGGGGCAAAAAAGCTTTCCCCTGGATGGTGTCCAGGACTGCACCTATGAACTGCAGTCTCTGCGACAGAACCAGGTGTGACTTCTCGTGATTGATGATGATGCCCAACGACCTGAAGAGGGAACGAGTACAGTGGATTGCGGATATCAGAGCCTCCTGAGAGGGGGCCATGAGGAGCCAGTCATCCAGTTATGGGAACACGTAGTGGCCTTGTCTCCTGAGAGCCACTGCTACGACTGCCATGCACTTCGTAAATACCCGAGGTGCCAAGGACAGTCCGAAGGGAAGGGCTTGGAACTGATAATGGCGACCTAGAAACTCGAAGTGCAAGAATTTCTTGTGCGCTCGAGCTATAGGTATGTGCAGGTAAGCATCCTGCATATCCAGAGAGGCTAAGAAGGCGCCCTGCTTGAGCATGGGAATCAAACCGGGAAGGGCCACCATGCGGAAGCATTTGTAAAGGACAGAAACGTTGAGGTCGCTAAGGTCCAGAATCGGGCAGAGGTCCCCTTTCTTTTTGGGCACCAGAAAGAAGTGGGAATAGTAACCTGCACCTCTCTGGTTCCACGGTACGTGCTCTACAGCCTCCTTTCCCAGAAGCGCGAGCACTTCCTGCTGTATGAGCAGTGCATGCTGACCCGAGTAATGGGAAAGCAGGGGAGGTCTTGATGGTGGGTGGTCGAGGAATTCGATAGAGTGTCCTCTCTCGACCAGTTGGAGGACCCACTGGTCAGCGGTTATCGCCTGCCATCCTGAAAGGTGGCGAGCAATGCGGCCCCCGACCTTTTGTTCCTGTTGATCCAGAGGAGGGGTGGGGGCCAGGAAGGAGTCATGCTGTGGCTGCATTACCCCCGTAGGCTGGGTCAGTTTGGTATACCTCTGACCTTGGCCTGGGGAGGACTTAGGCTGGGCCTTACGGTTGAAGTTGCCCCTTGGCTGCTGGATGGAATGAGGTTGCTGCCGTTGTTGTCGGCCGTGAAAACAATTCTGGTTCCTATGAAAGGAACCAGATTTGGGTCTGTACATGGCCTGTACAGTCCTTACTGCCTTCCCGGCATCCTGTAATTTGGTGATCACCTTTTCGAAGTCTTCACCAAATAGAACTTCACCATTATATGGAATGTCCAGGATGTTTTTCTGGACGTACGGGGTAAATCCGGAGCCGAGAAGCCATGAGTGTCTCCGGAGACAGACGCCTGAGGCTGCTCCCCTTGCTGCGTAGTCCACTGAATCGTAGGCGGCTCTCAAAACTTGGGTCCCCACGTCTGACCCAGTGTGAAGGAGGTTCAGAAGTTCCTCCTTCTGTTCGCCATGCGGAAGTGCTTTCACCAGGTCTTGACCCTGTTCCCATAGGGCATTCTGAAACTGAACCATGTGTGTCAGATAGTTCAGTGACCTAATGGAGCATGTAGCAGCCGCGTACATGCGCCTACCCAGTGAGTCCAAGTGCTTGGACTCCTGGTCCGGAGGCTGTGTACTCAAATGCTGTGGCCGGTGAGACCTATCATGGGAGGCCGTAATGACCAGGGAGTCAGCTAGGGGTTGCTGCGCCAAGTACAGGCCCTCTGCAGGGGCCCTGTACAGGCGGTCAGCCTTCTTCAGCACCGCAGGGGTGGAGTGCGGACATTTCTATGCAGCCTTGGTGACGTCCGCGAAGGTGTCCACCAAGGGTGGCACCACCACAGGCTTAGGGTCCTTCTGCCGAAGATAACGAGCTAGGCGCTGTCGTTTGGGGTCTAGGTCTTCCGTATCCCATCTCATGTTCTCCTGGATGTGCCTCATGATTTCGTAAAAAGAAGGATCATCCAGAGCTGACCTGGGGAGGTCTCGTGGGTCAGGTGATGGGATGCTGATTGGAGAAGGAGACCTGGAGGTATCTGAGGTGTCAGGTCTAGAGCCATCCCCCTGCGGAGTGGACCGTCTACATCTGGGTCGCTTGGGACTGGGGGACCCTGAGGGAGATCTTGAAGGGTGACTTCTCCTTTCTTTGAATCTACCCCTAGGAGGTGGAGTAGGCTCCTTGGGGGTCGGTGGTCTTCCTACTGGCCCCGGTGGAGGAGGAGGAGGAGTAGGCGGAGGAGGTTTTACTGGGACCACATCTCTCTTGATTGTGTCCCACCAAAAGGTGAAGAGGTCTTTAACCTCCTGAATGTTCATACCGGACGACGGACCTGGCGTCAGGGTTGGTCTGTCGCCATTATCGGGTGTCGGATCCCCGGGCGTCACCAGATCAGGAAAAGGCTCCTGCGGAAGCCTGGTGTCCTGTCACCTACCTGGCTGTCAGGCAACATCGGATCCTCCCCTGTAGACTCCTGGTGACCGGTGTCCACCGGTGACGGAGAGGCAGTCGTCGGCTCCTTAGAACGTGAGGCCAACATCGGGTGTCTGCCCGACGGGCGCTTAACCGGGTACAGGTCGGCAGCCAGTTTTGTGTCAGACGTCCACTTAAGGGACGTAAGGTCCTTACTGTTCCTGGGAGGGGGAGTCTGGTCCCCTAGGAGGCTGGAAGGCCGATCTGGCGTCGGGTTCCTGGCGTTTATCAGAGGAAGATGATTTGGACCAGTGACGGTCAGTAGACTTCGCGGAAGCCCGAGAGGGGGCTGGAGAAGGGTCTGATGTCCTGGAAGTCTTAATAGGATGTAAAGAAGCCGAAGAACTGCCAGAAGCCCTAACCTTCACGGGAGGGGGCTGAGAGCGAGCCCTGGAGGGAGAGCGGTCTGAGCGCATAGAGCCAGAGCTAGTGCACAAATCCGAGGCCCGGTTCGGGGATCTAGACCTGGCCTTCTCCCGGTGCTTGTCCCAGTGCTTATGGGTCTTAGAGGTGGACTCACCTCTGGAGGCAGGGTCTTTATCCATATTTTTTAACTGTTCTTCCAAGAGAAACCCTTGAAGTGCCTTTGGGCGGCAGATCCTGGTGCGACTATTGAACCACTCTCAAAACGAGCAGGCCTTGGAGTCATGTTCTGGGCCTAGGCACCGCAAACAGGACGAGTCCAGATCCTTAAAAGGTATCCGTTTGCTGCAGGCACACTTAGAGGGGTGTCCTTCTGAGGAAGGAGTTGGAGATGCCGACATTTAGAGTCAAAAGCTGGAAGTTATAGTCGTCGTTCGCTGGAGCGGGACCATGAAGCCGATGCTGGCGAGGTGACGGTGGCAAAAGAACTGGGGATTCTGGGGGACTTCCCCCTTTTATATGATGCCTGACGTCGGGGCAGTCCCCACTGGATACTGCTAGCTAGAAAATTTCCATGGGGTCCTGGCGCCTGCTGGCTTCAGTTCTAATGGTGTAACCTGCTACAAGAGCTGTTTCTCGAAGTAAGATCTATCAGGTATAATGAGTGAGGAAAATTACAAAATAACATAAGGTAGGCAGATCCTTAGGGGAGAAACATTCACATGGTTTGGGAGATAGGGCACACAGTATTGCAAGTAGGAGCTTTTCGGCAATGATTGCAAAGATCAAAGGAGTTGAGAATTAGTTATAGTAGGACAGGGCAAGGGGTTTGAGAGAACAAGCCAAAGAGAAGAAGCAGATCAAGTTGGGAGGGGAGACAAGTAGACAGGCAAGGGAAGGATTTAGTACAAGGCATTAGGCAGAAAGCAAATCAAGTGCATAGTGGTGAGAGCAGGACTGGTGGTAAGCGGGGCTGAAGCAAGGGCATTGATTAGAGGAGATGAGGTAGCTACAGAGCTCCTTTTTAAAGGCGTTATGGGAGGGTGCTTGGCAGATCGCTAAAGGGAGGGAGTCCCACAGCTGAGGAACATGGTGGGCGAAAGCACCGGTGCCTTTGGTGGTGTTACTTTTCGGAACACATAGAAGGGATTTTCCAGTCGAGCGTAGGCCAAAGCCAGACATCTGTGGAATAAGCAGATCAGCTAAGGTTTTCGGAGTTTGAGACTGCATAATACTGTCGACAGTTGATCCAAGAGAGTAAAGTCTATTAGCATTTGGTGACAGCCAGCTTAGATCTGAGTAGAGGAGGCAGTGGTGTTTCCGACGATGGGAGAAGGAGGCATAGCGACATATAGTATTATAGGTGACGTCCCATCTATGGAGACCGGATTTAGGTAAGGCAGTATAGGTCGCAACTCTGTATGTAAGGGTGGGCAGAAGAATACCACAAGCAACGGCAAGCCTCGCTACAGGGGTCAGTACAGATCTGGTCCGCTACGCTATACCTAATTTAGAGTTGACAGATTTACATGAGTTCTGGATGTGAAGATCAAAGTTTAGGGATAATAATTATTAATTCCTATTTGTTTAATTTCTCACTGGTTGCCCAATGTGGGACTAGATCAAAGGCCTTACTTACTTAAGTCAAACAGTACAATGCCCACAGATATCCCTTATCCAGTTGTTTGCTTATTTTATCATAAAAACAAATTGTGTTAGTTGAACAAGACTGGCTTTTTCTGAAACTATGTTGATTAGGATCAAACATGGAGATGGAAGAAAACATTACTCACCTTAGTAATCTTGTTTCTTTTAAGGGAATCTTACTGTATTCTGACTTATGCAGTATGGTCTCACCACAGGACTGCCGCAGAGCCGAAATGGTTAATAGAACCTATGCAAATTATGGAATATGCATAGCAGTCGATATCCTGGCAGAGTGTTACAGCCGAGACCACTTTGGGAAGAAAATACAGGTTACTCACCTGTAACAGGAGTTCTAGGAATGGCATATGTTGTTCATCCACACTGTCTGGCAGGTATCCTTGCCAGAAGTTCTTCAAGCTGGCTCCTCCCACCCACCCGGGTGGTAAAACTCGCCTCCGCCCCATGACGCCAGATCTGGCCGCTGGAAGATCACTGTACAGCGTCAAGCCGGGAGAAACAGGAATGTAGATGAACAACATATACCATTCCTAGAACTCCTGTTACAGTGAGTAACCTGTATTTCTAGGACATGGATATGTTGTTCATCCACACTGTCTGGCAGACCCTAGCAGTTCTCCGGGAGGAGGGAGGCAGCGCACACCCCCAATACTTACTTGGGAAAGAGAGATTGGAGAACTGAGGCCCCAAAACCAGCATCCCCGCGTGACTTGAGGTTGATGTGGTAGTGGGTAATGAAGGTATGTGCCGACTTCCAGGTAGCAGCCCTGTAGATATCCTGGATAGGGACGTCCCTGAAAGCAGCTACCGATGCAGCAGTATGGCGGGTAGAATGAGCTCTTATCTCTCTGGGAGGCTCCACGCCCACCAACCTGTAGCAGAGCTCTATGCAGGAGGTGATCCACCTGCCTATCGTCCGCTTTGCTGCAGGTCTGCCAGGTGCGGCTTCAGAGTAGGTGACAAACAGTTGGCGAACCTCTCCCCGAACTTCAGCCGTCCGCTCCTTATAATAAGCGAGCGCTCGTCTAGGGTCCAAAGTATGAAGCCTATACTCGGCCTCCGAGGTGTGATTGGGGTAGAACACCAGCAGAGTCAACACCTGGTTAAGGTGAAACTCCGACACCTCCTTCGGGAGGCACTTCGGGTGGGGGCACAGGACAACCTTGTCCCTGTGGAAGACCAGGTAGGGAGGCTCGATGGAAAGCACCTGGAGCTCTCCCATCCTTCTGGCTGACGCAGTAGCCACCAAGAAGGCGGTCTTCCACGACAGGTGTGAAAGATCACACCTGTGCATTGGTTCGAATAAACGCCCATGAGCTTGGCCATACCACAGTAGATCCGGAGGTGGAGGTTCTCGCACGGAGGAAATGTGGTCAAGGCCTTGAAAAGCGCCCGACCACCTTCTCCTGTGCCACCGACTGCTTGCCGGCCCGCGCCCGGTAAGCAGAGATGGCTGCCAGATGCACCTTAAGGGTCATCGACCGAAGCCCTCGCTGAGAAAGGGACCACAGGTAGTCCAGAATGCTTGCCAAGGGGCAGTCGGAAGGGTCCAAGCCCTTCCCCTGACACCAAATGAAAAACCTCTTCCATTTGAAGGCATAGCATTTTCTGGTTAACTCCTTACGGGATGCCTCAACGACGTTTAGGACCTCATCGGAAAGACCCAAGGCCTGGAACTCTAGCCGCTCAGGAACCAGGCCGTCAGTCGCAGGGATTGAAGGTCCGGATGGAATATCTTCCTCTGACTGACCAAGATCAGGTCCGGGCGGACTGGAAGCCGCCTCGGGAGCCTGGAGCTGAGGCTGAGGAGATCTGGATACCAGAACTGGTGGGGCCAGTCTGGGGCTACCAGAATCACCTGCGCCTTGTCCCTCCTCGCCTTGAGAAGCACCTTGTGGATCAAGGAAAATGGGGGAAAGGCGTTGAAGAAGCCCGGGGTCCACGGCCTCGAGAAGGCATCCTCCTGCAGCGAGCCCTGCTGAGGGGTGGGCATGGAACAGACTCAACCGCATTCTCCCTGAGGCAAACAGGTCCACCTGAGGCGTGCCCAGTGGGAGAAGAGATCTTGTACTACCTCCGGCAGCAGAGACCACTCGTGAGACGCAGCCCCTATCCGGCTTAGGGCATCGGCCAGGGTGTTGGAGGCTCCTGCCACGTGAATGGCGAGGAGATCCGCCTCCAGGCTGTGCACTAGGGACCAAATGCGGAGAGCTTCCTTGCATAACAGCAAGGAGCACGTCCCGCCCTGGCGGTTCAGATAGTACATGGTCATGGTGTTGTCTGTCTAGACCTGAACCACTTGACCCCGTAGAAATGGAGCGAAGGCGGTGAGAGCTAGACGGACCGCTCGGAGCTCCAGCAGGTTGATGTGGCATCGGGACTCCCGAGGGGACCAGAGGCCGTGCGCTCGGTGTTCCCCCAGATGGGCACTCCAACCCATCAGAGATGCATCGGTCGAGAGAGAGACCGTCGGCTCGGGCAGACGAACAGGATACCCTCCTGCAGATGAGCTGGAACGATCCACCACTGGAGAGCGTTTCACACCTCCTGGGTCACTGTCACGGGCCGGTCCAACGGATCGCAGCGTCATGACCACTGGCTGGCCAGTCCCCATTGAAGGGGACGCATGTACCAATGGGCCCAACGGACCACGCTAGTGCAGGCTGCCATGAGGCCCAGGAGGCGCAGCAAGTCCCGGGCAGGGCGCAATTGCCCAACCAGAAATGACTGGGCAAAGGAGGAAAGAACCTCGGCCCTGTCCGCCGGGAGCCGTGCTCTGGCTCGCAGAGAGTCGAGCTCTGCCCCGATGAACAGAATCACCTGCTTTGGCATGAGTTCCGACTTGGCCTCGTTGATGAGCAGGCCAACCTGAGAGCAAACCTGGAGGGCCAAATCTCTGGACCGCTCCACCTCCTGTCTGGAGGGGGCTGCTATCAGCCAATCGTCCAGGTAAGGGTACACCCGGACCCCTCGGCGCCGCAGGAATGCTGTCACCACTGCCATGCATTTGGTGAAGACCCTGGGAGCTAGGGAGAGGCCGAAGGGCATGGCTCGGAACTCGTAAAGGGATCCCTCCACTCTGAAGCGGAGGAATCTCTGATGGGACGGATGGATTGGGACGTGAAAGAACGCGTCCTGGAGGTCCAGGGAGCAGAACCACATGCCTCGTTGCAAGGATGGGATTATCTGAGCCAGAGTGACCATCCTGAAGGTCCGAGACCTTAGGAACTTGTTCGGAGGTCGCGCGTCGAGAATGGGCGCAGCCCGTCGATTTGGGACCAGGAAGTACCTGGACCAGAGCCGGGTCCTGAAGGAGGATCCGCCACCTTCCTGATTACTTCTTTTCGAGGGCAGGGCAATGTCGGCCCGGCGGGCCAACAATGAAGCTCGGACCCCGTGGCCCCGAGGCGACAGCTGAAAGGCGGAACCTGCTCGAACTCCAGTGAGGCCTTTCTCTGCCTCCAACACCCAGGGGTCCATTGGTGATAGTGGACCAAGGCGGAAAGGAAGTGGCGGAGTCGTACAGGGGGAACCCAGGGGGAGTGCAGAGGTTGGGCACCCCTCAACCCGTCACTAGGCAGGCTTGGAGGAAGAACTGGCCGAGGACCTCTTGGGCCTTTACCTCCTTGCTTCCTGTTGGAGGAAGCCGCCGGCTTGGGTTTGGGACGCCAAGCACGAGCCTGCTGGCCCTGTTGCTGGTGCTGCTGGGCCAGTCGAGAAGCAGGGACTGAAGGACGAAAGGACTTCTGCTGCTGACGGCGGCCTTTGTCCCTCTGGGTGGAGGTGACCGAGTCCAGAGTGGCATTGGACTTTTCGATCCGCTGGAGGTGTCCCTCCACTCCAGGGCCGAAGAGGTCAGTCCCCAAGAAAGGGACATCCGCCAACTTGTGCTGGGTATCCGCCATGAAAGTGGATATCCTCAGCCACGCCCTGCGTCGCATGGCCAACGGGCCGCTACTGACCTGGCACAGGAATCACCTATGTCCAGAGCAGTCTGGAGCTGCTGCTTCGCCACCGCCCTGCCCTGGTCCCACACCTGGCAGACAGTAGTCTGCAGGTCAGGCAGGAGATGAGGAATGACCTCATCCAGGGAGCCCATGAGGCGTGGGAGGCGTGTGCCATTGCGGCCGGGCTGGCCTGTCGGAGGCCGGGGAGGACGCAGTGTACACTGCACCCGGCAAGTCAACTTTTGGACTCCTTGCGGAGGCTTGTCCACATCCGAGCCGTTACCGGCGCGGAAAGCGCTGTCGGTGACTAACCCCTCAGCAGAGGGGTGTTCCGAGAAACCGGGCAAAGAGCCGGTAGGGACCGCATACTTCCTGGCCATCCTGGCTGAGGGCGCTGGACAGGAAGCAGGCCGCTGCCAAAGCTCTAAGGCTGGGCCGACAATGGCCTCAGCCACCGGAAAGGCCTCCGTAGGAGAATCCCCTCGGTCCAGAATCTCCGTCAGGGGATACTTGGCCCGTTTGGACACGGGCTCGAGCTGCATCCCAGCAGACTCCGAGATAAGTCAAAGCAGACCCAAGAAGGACGATGGGCTATCGTCCACTGACTGGCCCCCGGAGGAGTCCAGATTGCACTTCCTGGAGAACAGGGAGGAATCGTCGTCGGATTCCGAAGAGTCTGCGAAGAGCTGCCTCGGCCCTGAGCCACCCTCCACCTGCCGAGGACAGTCGGGAGTGAGGGTGACCGACAACCTGTGGGGCAGGCCATGACCCGACCGAGGACTCTTGGTCGGGGCCCCCGACTGAGGTTGTGGAGGCGGAGGTTCCACCATAATCGGTGGACCAGCTGGTTTCGGTTTAGCAACCCGGCCTGGGGCGCAACTCGATTGAGCAGTGGTTGCTCGACCGTTCCGGCGACAGCCACTTGATGGCGGGGTCTCTTAGCAAGGGTCGGCCAAGCCCAGATAACAGCAACTGCTGTCACATCAAATCCTCGTAGCGCCCGGTGCAACTTGCGTGAAGCCTCTCCTCACCTGAGGGCGAGAAACAGCGGTGTCCGCTTACTTGATAACGAGACTGAGATCGCCGATGGCCGGTGCGGAGCAGCTGGACCGAGAAGAAGTCCGAGACCGAGACCCCGGGGACCGAGGTGGGTCTGGAAGGGGCGGGATACCGCCCTTCCTCGCTCAGGAACTTTAACCGGGGACTGCGGTCCCGAAGGAGTAAGCAGATCCTCGGTATCCACCGAGGAACGGTGAAGTAGGGTTGTCGGCTTCTCCAGTCGACAGCCCGTCTATGAATCGAGAAAAATCTCGGCTTAGTCGGCCAGGAGTCTTGGCAGGCTGGCCTGGCGGGGTACCGTGAAGCCATGGCCTCAACCGCAACCTTGACCAAAGTCGACGGTCGGCTGCCCGGAGGGGACCTCCCGCTCCCAGGAAACGCCGGACGGTGGGACTTACTTCGACTCCCTTTCTTGGGCCGAGAAGAATGTCCGAGCCCCTCTCCTTCGTGGAAAGGGACTGGCAAAGCTCCTTGAGCGAAGCTGTATCGAGGAACTCAGAGAAGCGGGATAAATGCATGGCCGAGAAGAAAGAAGATGCGGCCTGGGCGTTCCTCCTCGAGGGATCATCTGCTCCGAGCTGCTGAGCCAACCAAGCCAGCCGCCGCAGACACTGCCCAACGAGCCTCTTTGAGTTTCTCTAGCGGAAAACGTTTCTAGGGGCGCCCAGCTTCAAACAGGCAGCGCAATCATCCAGAACATTGGTGGGAAGGAATGGCTGGCTCACTGCAAGCCTTGCGGGTCGTGATCTAGGCCTAACAGTAGACGACATGGAGGCGGATCCGTCCTGACATTTTTCTCCACACAGGGCACCTCGAAAGCCAGGAACAGATTTGTCCATCGCAGCTGCGAGGGAAAAAGAAGACCGAAGTTTGGAAAACTTCAAAATCAATTTCGGGCGAACCGAAGAATTAAGATCCAGTCTCAAACGCAGAGCGCTAAGGAGGGAACCTGAGCTTCCAAGCTGTAAGGAAGATCTGGCGTCATGGGGCGAAGCTGAGAGTTTTACCACCCGGGTGGGTGGGAGGAACCAGCTTGAAGACCTTCCGGCAAGGATACCTGCCAGACAGTGTGGATGAACAACATATCCATGTCCCTAGAACTTAGGATTTGTCCTTAAGGACACTCTGTCCTTATGAAAAACCAAATAAATATCTTTGCACATCGGTGCATGAAGCTCAGAAATTCTTCTGGCGGAAGTAACAGCAACTAAAAATATCATCTTCCAGGCCAGGAGACACAGCTAGCAGTCCATGGCTGGTTCAAAAGGGGGCAGTGTAAGCTGCTCTAGGACAAAGGGGCGATCCCAAGGTGGAACTGGATCTTTGATGGCAGGTCTCAAGTGGAGAATACCGCGTAAGAAAGCTCGGGAAGCCTCTAGCTGTGCTAGGGACCTGTGACCTACCGGTGAATGGTATGCCGAAATGGCACAGAGGTGTACCTTAATAGAGGAGTAGGCTAGCCTTGCTTCATAGAGGGATAGGAGGTAATCCAAGACTGACCTCTCCGAGCAGTCTAATGGGGTCAGTCCATGAACCCGAGCCCAAATGCAAAATCTGCGCCATTTCATGGTGTAGGTGGCGTGAGTGGATGGCTTTCTTGCCACTACCAAAACGTCAGCAACGTTTTGCGAGACCCCGTATCGCATGACAGCTATGTCCTTAGGAGCCAGGCATGCAGGTTCAGCGACCGAAGATCTGGATGGACCAAGGACCCTGCCTCCTAGGACAGTAGGTGAGAGCTGAATGGAAGAGGCACTGGAGGTTCCTGAGCCAGATGGAATAGGAGAGGGAACCATTTCTGCCTGGACCAAAAAGGCGCTACTAGTATGAGAGATGCCCACTCTTGCTGGAGCTTCAAGAGAACCCTCTGGATCAAAGGGAAGGGCGGAAAAGCGTAGAGGAACCTGCCCGTCCAGAAGAGGGACAACGCGTCTTGCCAGAAAACACCAAGCCATGGATCTAGCAAGCAGAAATTGAAGAGGTCTCATTCTGGTGTCCCCCATCTGCGAAACAGGTCCTCTGCGACTTCCTGTAGCAGTTCCCATTCGTGAACTCTGGCCTGCGATCGGCTCAGACTGTCCGCGATGGTGTTGTCCACTCCGGGAATACGCACTGCAATGATTTCTGCACCATGCTGTAATACCCAATCCCATCTTTCTTTGCCTCCCTGCAAAGGGGGTAGGAATGAGTGCCTCCTTGTTTGTTGAGATAGTACATCACCGCGGTGTTGTCTGTTTGTAACAGGAGGGTACCCGAAGGAATCTCTGACTGAAAAGCCTGTAAGGCGTACAGGACAGCCCACATCTCTAGAATATTTATGTGGAGATGAGATTCCAGAGGCGACCAGGAGCCTTGGGTCCTGACACTGCTCAGGTGAGCTCCCCATCCGGACCCCGAGGCGTCCGTGGAGAGAGTCATAGTTGGAGGCGGCGCTACGAAGGGGACTCCCGTAGAAAGGCGCTCTGTGACGAGCCACCATTGCCAGTCTCGGATCACTGCACTCATAATCCGGACCAGATGCTGCAGTTGGTCTCGCCTTTAGTCCCATTAGGCTTGTAACATCCATTGAGTGACCCGCATATGGAGTCGAGCTAGGGGAACCGTCGCGATGGCAGCCACTATGTGTCCGAGCAGGCAAAGAAAGGTCCTGGCTGGGACCGCTTTCTTTCCCATTATGGCCCTTATGAAGGACCCGATGCATTCCACCCTGTCCTGAGGCAGGAATGCCCTCCCTTGAATGGTGTCTAGAATTGCACCTGAGAATTGCAAATTCTGAGATGGAAGAAGACACGGTTTCTCCTGATTGATGGTGATGCCCAGCGATTCGAAGAGGGAACAGGTATCCTGAATCGCGGCCATCAGAGCCTCCCGAGAGGGGGCCATGAGGAGCCAGTCATCTAAGTATGGAAACACGTAGTGGCCCTGTCTCCTGAGAGCTGCTGCCATGACCGCCACACACTTCGTAAAAACTCGAGGTGCCGAGGACAGTCCAAAGGGGAGAGCTCGGAACTGCTAGTGGCGTCCCAGAAACTCGAAGCGCAAAAACTTTTGGTGCGCTCAAGCGATCGGGAGATGGAAGTAAGCATCCTGCATGTCCAGCAACGCGAGCCATGCGCCCTCTTTGAGCATGGTAATGAGATCCGGAAGGGTAACCATGCAAAAGCGTTTGTACAACACAAAGGTGTTGAGATCGCGGAGGTCTAAGATCGGGCGCAAGTCCCTTGTCTTCTTTGGAACCAGGAAGAAGTGAGAATAATACCCTTTTTCTCTCTGATTCTGTGGCACTGACTCTATGGCCCTCTTGTCCAGGAGTGCCAAGATCTTCTGCCGAATGAGCAGGGCATGCTGACTCGAATACTGGGAAAGCAGGGGAGGCCGTGAAGGTGGGTGGTCAAGGAACTCGATTAGAGTGCCCTTGATGAACTAGCTGAAGCACCCACCGGTCAGAGGTTATCCTCTGCCATCCCGTAAGGTGGTGAGAGATGTGACCCCCGACCTTCTCTTCCCTTAGATCCAGAGGAGGGGCGGGGGCCGGGAAAGAGTCATGCTGTGGTGGTATTTGTCCCTGCGGGCTGGGAGGACTTTTGGTGTTTCTGGCCCTGGCCCGAGGGGAACCTAGCTTGACCTTTTCTGCTGAAGTTGCCCCTCGGTTGCTGGCCAGAATGTGGCTGCTGCCTTTGTTGCCGTCCGCAAAAGCGATTCTGGTTCCTATGAAAGGAACCAGATTTGGGCCTGTACATAGCCTGTACAGTCGTGACTGCCTTCCCGGCATCCTGTAGCCTGGTGATCACGCTTTCCGATTCCTCACCAACCAGGACAGCTCCATTATAGGGGACGTCCAGGATGTTCTTCTGGACGTCCAGAGTAAAACCGGAGACTCTCAACCAGGAGTGTCTCCGGAGACAAATGCCTGTGGCTGCGCCCCTGGCCGCCGTGTCCGCTGAGTCGTAAGTGTCTCAGAGTATCTGGGTCCCCATGTCTGACCCAGTTTGAAGGAGATCAAAAAGTTCATCCTTCTTTTCATCATCTGGGAAATCTTTCATAAGGTCTTTGCCCTATTCCCATAGGGCGTTCAGAAACTGCACCATGTGCATTAAGTAGTTCAAAGACCTTATAGAGCATGTAGCAACCACGTACATACATCTTCCCAGTGAATCTAATTGCTTAGATTCCTGGTCCGGTGGCTGGGTACTCAGATGTTGAGGCCGTTGAGGCTGTTATGACCAAGAAATCGGCCAGGGGTTGTGGCGCCTAGTACGAGTCCTCCAGTGGAGCCTTGTAGAGGTGGTCAGCATTCTTTGGAACTGCCAGAGTAGAATGCGGATGTTTCCAAGCAGCCTTGGTGACGTCCGTAAAGGTGTCCACCAATGGCGGGACCACCACAGGCTTCGGGTCTTTTTGCCTGAGATATCTGGCAAGGCACTGTCTCTCTGGGTCTAAGTCCTCTGTGTCCCACCCCATGTT
Organism: Neoceratodus forsteri; assembly: GCA_016271365.2. Lineage (NCBI taxonomy): Eukaryota > Metazoa > Chordata > Ceratodontiformes > Ceratodontidae > Neoceratodus > Neoceratodus forsteri. The sequence goes on from JADMNL010000025.1 coordinate 117,148,471, forward strand.
TTCTTGGACGTGCCTCATAATTTCCAAGAATAAGGGATCATCTGGTGGTGACCTGAGGAGGTCTTGTGGGTCTGGCAATGGGAGACTGATGGGAGAAGCAGACCTGGAAGTGTCAGATATATCTGGCCTTGAGTCATCCTCCGGAGAGGATCATCTTCTTCTGGGCCGTTTAGGGCTGGAAGACCCTGAGGGAGACTTTGATGTGGTCTTCTCTGTTCATGGGATCTGCCCCTCAGAGGTGGTGTAGGCTCCTTAGGGATCGGGGGGGTCTTTCATCAGCAAAGCCTAGAGGAGGTGGTGTCTGGTGACGGTTCCCTAGGCAATCCGGCGTCCTCTGTGTCGCTTGTCTGGTCATCAGGCAAAACAGTGACCCCCTCTTCAGAAGACCCCTGATGACCGGTGTCAGCCAGCGTCGGTGGTGCAGGTGTTGGTTCCTTGGTCTGTTCGGCGGGCGTCAGGTTGGACTCTGAGGTACTTTTAAGGGACGTCAGCTCCATCGTCTTCTTGAAGGCCATCGGTCCTTTGAGGTTGGGAGACCGATCAGTGGGGAGTCCCAGAAGTCGATCGGTGCCAGTGCTCTGCTTGAAGCGACTTCAACTTATGCGGTCTGAAGTCCCAGGCCTGGTAGCGCATTCGGGCATCTGGGAATCCTTACTCTTCAATGGGTGCAGAGAGGCTGAGGAGTCTCCTGAAGATCTTACCTTCACTGGGGGAGCTGACAGTGGGCCCGGGAAAGCGATCTGTTCGATCGTGTGGAGCTGGAACTGGCTATAGACTCAGAGGCCCGGCTTGGGGATCTAGACCTACCCATGTCCCAGTGCTTGTCCCGGTGCTTCCCCAATTTATGAGAGGATTCCCCCCGGGAGGTAGGGCCTTTCTCCATCTGTTAAACTGCTGGCAGATAGGACAGGCCTGAGTATCGTGCTCTGGGCCGAGGCACCACATGCAGGCCGTATGACGGTCTGTAAACGGGATCTGCTTGCCACAGGCGCACTTGGAGGGGTGTCCTTCGGTGGAAGGAGTACAAGTAGACATGGATTTTCGAAAAAGTAATAATTTTAAAGATTTCATGCGTCATTCGTCTGGTCGCGGCATCTGTGAGCCCGATGCTGGTGAGTCGACGGCGGGAAAAGAACTGGGGATGCTGGGGGACCACCCCTTTTATATGATGCCTGATGTAGGGGCGGGGCCATCATCGGGGCGGCCTTCCCATGGATACTGCTAGCTAGAATTTTTCCGTGGGGTCCTGGCGCCTGCCGGCTTCAGTCCTAATAGTGTAACCTGCTGCAAGAGCTGTTTCTCGAAGTAAGATCTGATAGGTTTCTTTGACTGGGTGACGAAGGAAGTAAACCGGAAGGGGGGTGGACATTGCATACCTCAATTTCAGCAAAGCCTTTGACACTGTCTCACATAAGAGGCTAGTTAACAAGATGGGTAGTCTGTTCATGGGGTACAAGATGGTAAACTGGGGTAGGAACTGGCTAACCAACAGGAGGCAGAGGATGGTGGTAAATGGGGTACAATCTGGGGAGAAGGAGGTGACTAGCAGGGTACATCAGAGATCAGTCCTGTTCAATGTCTTCATTGGTGACATTGTAGAGGGGTTCGAAGGGAAGGTCTGCCTGTTCACAGATGACACCAAGATCTGTAACAGAGTGGATACTCCAGAAGGGGTGAAGAAAATAAGGAAGGACCTGGGGAAGCTTGAAAAATGGTCTGTGGAGTGGCAACTGAGGTTTAATTCAAAGAAGTGCAAAATTATATACCTGGGCCATAGAAACCCTGGTGAGAGCTACAGGTGGGGGAGTGGGGGTTACTGACAGTCACCAAGGAAGAAAGGGACCTGGGGGCTATTATTTCAGATGACCTGAAAATGTCAAAGCAGAGTACAAAGGCAGCAGGAAGGGCCAGCGGCATGCTGGGGTGCACTGGCAGGGATATCACCAGCAGAAGGCGGGAGGTAGTGATGCCATTATAAAAAACCCTGGTCAGGCCTCACATGGAGTATTGTATGCAGTTCTGGAGGCCGCACCTTTGAAAGGACATTAACAAGCTGGAAACGGTCCAGAGAAGGGTAACTAAGACGGTACAGGGCTTGCACCACAAAACTTACAAGATGAGATTAAGGTACCTCAATATGTACTCACTGGAGAAGAGCAGGGCAAAAGGGGACATAAGAGAAACATTCAAGTATCTCAAGGGCATAAACGAGGTGCGGGGAGGGACATGTTCCAATACAGGAAGAGTAGAAGAATGAGGGGGCATGACATGAAATTGGAAGGCGGCAGGCTTCACAGCAAGGGTGGTGGACGCATGGAATGGTCTGCCACAGGAGGTGGTCGGAGCAAGTACTGTGGTTGGATTTAAACATGCATGGGACAGGCACAGGGGAACCACAGAGGTAAAGCAGAGGGAGGGTCAGAAGCCGTAATCAAATACAGAACATACAGGCAGACTAGATGGGCTTAGCAGCCCTTATCTGCGACAATTTCTCTGTTTCTATGTTACGGGGAATGGCAAGGGTTTGCCCTCATCATCACCTCTGGGCATGTTGGACATCATGACGTGAACATGAGCATCTGCTATCACCACGCCTGGGCGTAACCCCCAAAGGGCATAAATAAGCAAACATCAGGCAACCAGATTCAGTGTTCTCTCATCTAGTTACACAAGGAGCCACGAAGCAGATAAACGCACTGAAGGTAAGAACTACTCTAGCAGTTTAGAGCATTTTGAGAAGCATTATAGGAAGTGGCACACTGGAACAGAATTAACAGACCTACATTTCATACCTAGCTATGTTAAGAGAGATTAAAAAATGGAAAGGACAAATCCCTTGCTGTGACTGGTTGTTACCTGTGCAATAAATCTATCTAATGCACAGGTAAAAACAAGTACAGTCCAGTACTGGGTAATGAGTTCCTTTTGCTACAAATGCCTATTTGGAATGTTGGCATTTCACATGGCAGCATTTTTTCTCCTCAGCTTACTTGTGCCAGTTAGGTACCAACTGCAGCTCATTTGCCATGAACACCAATCCTGCAGTTAACTGTGAATTACATTTCACAATTGAGATGGAAATCAGCTTTACAACAGAACAGGAATCTGAAAATCAGCCATCAACAACAGCCCTGACAGAAATTACTAATACAGTGAATACAGGATATGCAAATGTTTCTGCCACAGAAATAGTATAGAAGAGGGCATAAACGAGAGCTAGTGTACTGCCTAAAACTATTACATTTTAAAAGCAGCCAACCATTACCTTTTATATCTGAGGTACTTTCTCTTTCCCCTTTATTTAATTAGAAGATTGTTTACTAGATGTTAGTAGGTGTGATGTGTGGAACAGCGCTTAGCCTGGCAGCTGATGTGTCTTGCTCTACTGCCCCACACTATATCATCATCAGCATTGTGACCTCACTGACTATGACATCACTGCTACTTAGGAACAGCAAGTGAGTGACTGCCATATCATTCACCTGCGATGTCACTGTCTGTGAGATCATAATACTGATAATGTAGTGTGGGGCAGTAGAGTTAGATATGTCAGCTGCCAGGCTAAGAGCTGTTCCACACATCCAGCACAATATTATCACAGAGAATACTTTCTGATGAGCAAAAGGAAAGAGAAAAACACTTTGGAAATAAAAAGTTACAACTGACTACTACTTAAAATTTGTATTATTTTCCTGTCTCCCTGTTTTCGCTCCACTAGCTCTTTTAAGATGACTGCTTGGGCTCAAAATAGTTTTCAGTTATTGGAAATCAGCCAGACACATCACACTAGATCGGAAAACAACCCCTGTAGAAGAGATTAACTCAATATTCAGGCATTTTTATGCAGAAGTCCGTACTTTTAGTGGGTCAGAATATGCCCTCAACAGCTTCTCGGGGCTGCACGCAGCTTTAAACTGTCACCTGAACTCTCTTTCAGTTGGCAGAAATGTAAACCTCATTAGCGACCCCTCGTTCAAATCCAGCAACACAGTTTTTATCTCAGTAATGAAGAGGTATCGGAAAATCAGAAGAACAGGTCCAAACACCATGGCCCCATAACAAAAATGGACCTTGAACTTTTACACAATTCCTTAGTCCTCTCACTGGACACCATGCCTGGCCTGGACCATAAAGTGTGGCTGGATAACCAGCTCTACATGGCCAGGCGCAGCAGAGAGGGGCTCAGAGAAATGAAAGTGGACAGCATAGTAATCAAAAAAAGATCAGTCAGGACTCGAGTATGCCACGTTGTCCTACAATGAGCATACTAAAAATCACAGTAACCCAAGTGAAATCAATAAAGGGATCCTACCATGGCTGCATGTATGAAATTCCTGGGTCTGCTCTGTGCCCCGTCTCCAGCCTGAGAAAATATCTGTCCAAGCTGCCTCCTGATGCGCTGTCTTTCTATTGTCACCCAAAATGGCTGCCCCAACATTTTCTTGGCACAACAACCACCTGGTATTCTAAAGAGCCTACGGTTTCTTTCCACGATGATGGCCCGAATCTGCAAGGAAGCCACACTGTCGCACCGCAATACAACTCATAGTGTTCAAGCCACGGCAGTGCAAATAATGTCTGATGCCAGGCTCAAAAACAGGGAAATTATGTACATTACTGGCCACAGAAGTGAGGCCAGCCTAAGGTCCTACTGGGTAGCATCAACGGAAGATAGACGACAATGAAGCAGGATTCTTTATTTATTTATTGAAATTTCGGATAACACCTTTGAGAACATGCTCATTTCATAGGTTCCACGTCAGACGAACAATACATATTGGGAAAGTATGAGACGGAGAACAAAAAAAACATGGAATTATACAAGACATTACAAGAGTGTATAACTAGAGAAGTTCCAATACATGTGGCATTGTACAATGTATGCCATGGTGCATATTTGATTAAAACCTGGAATTCAAAGTGTCATATTAGAGGGGGTGGGGTCTTATGAAATTACCCTTTACAGGAAAATGAGAACAGACTCAGCCTAATATCTAACAATCAACAAGGTAAGGGATGGCATCAGCCCAGGGGCCTCGTCAGAGGTGAGAAGGTATGGGACAAAGCATTTTAAAGTGAGCAAGGGAGCTCAGGAGATATAATGGGTGGGGATAGAGGGGTGAGGGGAAAGAGTGGAAGGGATCAAGAGGAAATGTGAAGGAGAATGATTAGCAACTTAGAACAGTTATTTACATGCTGAGAACAGTTATGCATAAGGTCAGGTAGCATAAGGTTAGGATTCTTGCACCAAGAATTGAAACAACCAAAAACAAGCATTTGTCAATGCCGAATGTTTGCTTGCTGGCATTGGTAGTGTAGGAGTTAAGAGAGATGCATAATAGGAATGGCAGTGAAGAATTTAACTGAAGCCAACCCCACCACCACCCTGCAGAAAGTGACAGGCATTGGGGTGTGCCTTTGGGTCATCAGGCATAACGGCCATGCCATTTCACTACACCCTACCCTGCAGACACTGACAAGTGTCACGGTGTGCCTTGGGGTCTTTGGGCCTTATGCTCACCCCATTCCATAAGGAAATATGGTGAGATGGGTGCAGCATAGGAGAATGGGGTGAACTTTGGGGCAGAAGAGTCCAAGGCACACCTCGATGCCTGTCACTGACTGCAGGGTGTGGGTCGGGTTGGAATGGCATGAGCATTACATGCGACAATCCTAAGTCACACCCCGCTGATGCCTGTCAGTCTCTACAGGGTGGGGCGTTATGGTCGGAAACCCTAATGCCTCAGGCGTTCATGTGTATTTTCACTCCAAATTTTAAACATGAGTTTTTTGTGCCCCCCACCTCATGAACAGTGGCAATATCAGTTTGTTAGCCGAAAGGTGATTTTGCACAGCGACTATGCCATTTAGCACCACAGATGCAAAAACACATTTCGAACAAGATGTGAAAAATTACAGCTGTACTGTTCATGGGGAGGTGTAAAAAATGGCAATGTTGAAAATCTGGAGTGGAAATATAAAAAACTGGTGAAGTCACAAGCGTGCGTAGAAACTGCGCAACGCACACCCGTAATGTAATTAGTTTGGGGATTTTTTTACAGCAGATTGTCAACACAGGCATTCTGGGACCTCCGCTCGTGAACAGTGTCACTGTAATTTTCTTAATCAGTCCCGAACACTGATTTCCCACAGCAACCACACATTTCTGCGCCGGAAGTGCGAAAATACATTTCGGCCAGGGTTTGAAAAAAGACAGCTGTACTGTTCATAAGGAGGTGTGGAAAAATGCCAGTGTTCAAAATCTGGACTGAAAATATTACAAATTCGTGAACTTACAAGGGTGCGTGGAAACTGCGCAATGCACGCTCGTAACACAGTCATTTTATGGACTTTTGTCACCAAATTTTCAACATAGCCATTTTAAGACCTCTGCTCATGAACAGTGTCGCTGTGATTTTCCTACTCTGTCCCGAACATTGATTATGCACACCAACTGCGCCATTGTGTGCTACATGCGTGAAAACGTATTTTGGGCAAGATGTGAAAAATGACAGCTATACTGCTCATAAGGAGGTGTGGTAAAGAGGCAATGTTGAAAATCTGAAGTGAATATATTAAACATTTGCGAAGTTACGAGCGTACGTAGGAACTGTGCAACGCACGCTAGTAAAACAGTCATTTTTGGGAATTTTTTCACCAAATTTTCATAATGGGTTTTGGGGGCCTACCTCATGAACTGTGACACTGTTGTTTCATTACTCGGTCCCGAAAGGTGGTTCCATGCAGTGACCGCGAAATCACCTTTCGGGACCAAATGACAGTGACTGAGTTCATGAGGTGAGACCCCAAGAACCCATGTTAATAAGTGGCGTCTCCAAATGGCCAAGATATGCACCAAAGTTGAAAAAAAAAACATTTATGCCATTATACAGCTTACTGGCATTTCTTCAGTTCGCGATTGGCTTTGAAGAGTGCAGACGTGTTCCCGGTCCACCGAAGATCATCGCGCTGGGCTCCGTAAGTAAGTATGGGGTCAGAGGTGTCGCGGGTTGGAGGAGGGCAAGACAGTCAACGAGGGACCTTTTTTTTATTAAGGAAGACAACGCCAGGTCTTTTGCCATGTTGGGTGGGCTCCCAGCGTGGCAGCTGGAATGTTATTTTTTGTGGGGGGTCAGTGGGCCGACGAGGGTTGGGCACCCCGTCGAAACCACCGACTGTTGCCACGCTGGGGTGGGCTCCCAGCGTCGCACCTAGAAGTCTGTTTGGGGAGGGCACTGGAGCCGACAGAGTTGGGCACCCTGTTGGCCGCTACAATGCGGGGGTGGAGGGGCGCGTAGAGTAAGCTGGGGTGGGCTCCCAGCGTGCTACGTGGAGTGTTCGCCGGAGGCGACTAATTGTCTATGACAGTTCAGATGCAGTGCTCACGTCGTGTAGTATGCAAATTGCCTACACGTTACCACTGCTGATTGTGGGCGCATTTTCCTCAGAACTGTATGCCACTGCATCTGAGCGGCTGTCATAGACAGCTTGGACATTCATTTGCGTGGTGCAGCCACGCCTGCAAAAGGGGGCAGGGCATTGGAAGTGGGGGAGACACACCTACGAAAACTCATATGGTGGAAGTATGTTTCTTGCACATGCGTGCAAGCAAACATAAAAAGACGTCTGCTACTGCAGGAAATGATGTTCTCACAACAGAGCCTGCATTCACAGTGCCATCTACAGCTCACTCTACATGCAGTGCACAGGGACCATTCAACCTTGCGAACTGCACATTCAACGGCACCATAAACTTTATCAATAATGAAGCAGGCAAGTGATTTTCTTCATTCCTTTAGGAAGTCATTACTGAAAGAACTGTTGCTGTCATTTAAAGTACTTGTTTCTAAACGTTAATTTTTTTCCCTCCTACAGCACCTATTCAGTCCAGCAAAGTTAACGTCCAACTGAACCAGCAAGCTCATCAGTAATGACTGATGCAACCCATTTGTACTGCTCACTGAAGCCATAAGGCTGACAATACCAAATGATTTTTACTGTTCACTGCATCTGAATTCTTTAGCAAAGTAAAAGTATTTAAACCAAGTTTCTATTTATTGTGTCACAGTTAACAGTAGCTTTTTTTTTTCTTCCCCTTCCCACACAGATATCTGTATTGTTTTATCTGGTGGAAGGATATTTATTCAAATAAATCTATTTTAATTAATTAATAATGTCTGTGACTATTTTTTTTCATACTTCAAGTGCAGTTTCTCATTTTATAAGTGCAATAAGACACTCCTGAGGTGTGCATTAGACATATCTAACGCACGGTCAGGGGCTGAAGGCACTCGACCTGCAGCCTCATACCTTACTACACCCCTGACCATGCATTAGACATGACTAATGCACACCCCTTGTGTCTTATTGCTCACATAAGGTTTTTGGCATAGTGTATAACTTTGAAAAATATAAACCTTGAAAAATAGAAGCCTACAGTAGCTACAGCAAGAGAAGTTAGGATGAGACAGTTGCACAGTGGACATATCAATATCTATACTTCCTTTTTTGAACAGCAAATCAGAAATCAAGAAGTTACTTTTCAAAGTAAGGATTTTTGTTTAATTAATGCTTTAATGCACTATGGGTTGATGGTGCAGGTTGTTTCAGAACTTAGCACTAAATAAACATTTTTTACTTTGTTTACTTATTTTCAGAAAGATAAAATAAGAACAGACATAAAGTAAGCAATGCCTGATCTGCTCAATAGATAATACAAGTAGCACAAATCGTAGTATAAATAATTAAAAGATTATTTAAATATATGTTTTACATGTAGTAGTTTGTGGAACCTACGTAGCCATTAGGTGTGACGCAGCTTGAATTTGAACGTGGAGCACACTGTAGTAATGAGTATTGAAACCATTTCAAAATAAAATAGTGACTGTACATAATATTTTATATTTAGATTCACCTTCACCCTGAGGAAGGGGTATCTGGACACCCCAAAGTGTTGGTGGATTTTAAGGTGTTCAGCTATTGGTGTATGTTTATTATTAACACGTCTTGAAATTATTTTGGTGAATGGTCACTAGTTCCTGTGTTTTTACTTGTTATTCAAGACCCACTCCTGCAGCTGCTGCCTTAAGCAGAGTCGGCCTGCATTTTAACAGTAAGTCAGCATAGGTGGGGGAAGTGGTGGAGCTTGTTTAAATTGGTGTACTTATTACTGACCGAGGGTAGACTCGAACCTGGCCCTAATAGCCCACATTTAGGGGCCATGTTAAGAGATGTGTCCTGCCCTATAGGTTTTTATTTTATTTATATAAAGTTTCGGAATTACAACCTTCGAGTCAGGAACTCATTTACAAAGGCTCCACTTCATACACTGAATGTGGACAAATACAGAGTATGATAAGTACAGTGACTAAGTACAGAGACAAAATTGATAATACATATACAGAGCAAACACCAAGGAGTGTAACTGTGGATCATAAATCAGAAGCAAGTAAATTTAGCAATGGAACTTAGCCACTGCTAGAGGAGTCACAGTTAGAGCTGGACATAATGTGAGTACGTAGCTCAGATTTAAAAGGCCCCAGTCTGGGAACAGATAGGGCAGTATTAGGGAGGGAGTTCATCCAGAGTGGTGCCCTGTAGCAAAAGGACCTTTAGCTGGCAGTGGTCATTGCAATACGGATGCGAAAGGCAGTGGCAACAGAGTGTCTTGTGGCCCTCGTTGGCAAGCACATCTGGAGGAGTGAGAGACAGCCAGGGGGAGCTGGCCCTAGTTGTGTTTTTCTTGGCCAATAAGCAGGTCTGGTAGAGTAGGCGCCCCTGAAAGTTTAGCCATGATGACCGTTGGTAGAGGTCACAGGTATGTGTGAGGCGATCACAGCCTATGGCCAGTCGGCAGGCTTTGTTGAGGGCGCGCTTAATGCTGGTCAGGGCAGTGTCAGAGGCGGCACCATATATGACTATGCCATAGTCTACCAGGGAAACGATGGAGCTAGAGATGGCTAATCGGAGGGCATCAGGAGGGAGACAGGGCCTATATTTATACAGGAGACCGATTCTAATCTTCTTTGCAGAGCAAGTCGATGCTATATGCTCATGGAAGGTAAGGGCCTAGTCTAGGGTGACCCCTAGATATTTAAAACTGGCAACTGATTCCAGCGTGATACCCTGGGAATTCAGTATGGATAATGTGGTCATGCTGTGTTTATGTTGAGGATGGGCGAATAGCATGACCTTCATTTTTTTGTAGTTGAGGACAAGTTTGTGGGAGGAGAACCATGATTCTATTTCTGTGAAGGAGCCCTGCAAGGATTGTTGGAGCTGGGTGGGGTCTGGGTGCCGGCTAAAGATCACAGCATCGTCGGCATAAAGGAGCAGGCACCCAGAGGAGGCCAGAGGGAGTTTAGGCACAGGGAGAAAAGGAGCAGGCCAAGGATGGACTCTTGTGGGACACCTGACCGGACTGGGAGGCTAGTAGAAAGGGTGCTATTTATTTTTAATCAAATCAAATCAACTTTATTTTTATAGCGCCTTTCAAAACCAAAGAGCTGTACATAAAACCAAATACATAAAGATAAAAAATTTAAAACAAAAACATTAAAACAGATAATCCGTGATTAGGGAAAGCTAAGTTAAATAAATAAGTTTTTAACTCAATTTTAAATCTATCGACAGTTGGGCATTCTCTCAGCCAATGAGGCAGAGAATTCTACAGGGTTGGCACTGAAAAAGCGAAGGCACGAGATCCAGATGTCTTCAATCGTACCCTGGGAATCTCCAGCAATCTCTTGTTGGTGGAACGGCGAGGACGGATGGGGCAGTAGGGTATCAGGAGATCTTGCAGGTAACCGGGTCCCTGATCATGTAGGGCTTTAAAGGTTAGCAAGCCAACCTTAAAGGTGATCCGCCACCAAACAGGCAGCCAGTGCAGCTCGAAAGCATGCGTGAATATGACTGGTTCTTGTGAAGTCCCAGTCAAGAGCCTGGCCGCCGCGTTCTGCACCAGCTGCAGGCGGCGGATATCAACCCCTGGTAGCCCTAGGTAGAGGGAATTGCAGTAATCAAGACGGGTAGTGACACAGGCATGGACCAGTGTTGGAAGATCATCCGGAGGAACCAGGTGTTTCACCCGGGCGATATTCCTCAGATGGTAAAAGGAGGATTTGACGACAGCTGACTTGCTGGGTACGGCCATTGGAGATAGCTGGAGAACCAATCAGCTGTCTCTTGAGATACACCAACAGAGAGGAGGGAGTTTATCAGCATACTGTGATTGACAGTATCAAAAGCCTTGGATAGATCAATATAGACAGATCCAGCCAGGGCTCCCTGGTCAAAGGCATCATGGATAAAGAAGGTAAACTCAAGCAGGGCAGTAGTTGTGTTGTGCCCTTTCCTAAAGCCATGCTGCTGCTGCTGGCACAGTAGATGGTGCAAGTCTAAATAGTCAGTAAGTTGATCTGCAGCTATTTTTTCCCAGCGCTTTAGAGAGGGGAGGAAATATGGAAATGGGCCTATAATTACTACTAGAGGAACGGTCACCATTTTTATGGACTGGAGTGATAACCGCCCTTTTCCACAGTGTAGGGAACTGCCCTAGGCACAGGGACATGTTGAGTATTTTTGTTAGGGGTGCTAGGACTGCATCCAGGGTTAAGGAGAGCAGTTTTGCATTGAGAGAGTTACCACTCTGCCTTGTCTTTCCAAGGAACTTGGCGAGATATGTGTGAGCGACACTAGGGGAGATCATTTTGAAGTAAAAAGGAGGAGCGCTGGGGGGTGGCGGGAACTGTCCAGTAGATGCAGAAAGGAAGTCGGGAGGGAGGATAGAGCTGAGGTCAGAGAAAGATGCACTGAAGGCATTAGCTATCTTACAAGGGTCTTGGGTGGAAACACCGTCAATGACAAGCATGGAGGGAGGAGGAGAGGGAGATTTGCCGCTAAGTTCCTTCACATTTTCCCAGAACCTCTTTCCATTTCCCCAGGTGGCAGTAAGGTTGGACTGATGGAAAGCTGCCTTAGCCTGGCGGATAGCCTAGGTGCACGAGTTACGGGCAGCATGATACAGTTAGCGATCAGACTCAAGGGCTCGGTGCCATAGGTTATCACGGGCCTTCATTTGGTCAAGCAAGGACTGATTTACCCAGGGGGAGGATTTAGTTTTTTCAGTCTGCTTAACAAATGGGACAAAGATATCACAGGCAGCTTGGAACGAGCTAATGAAGAAGGACAGCGAGGCATCCACCGATGACAGGTGATCTAGTGGGGACCAGTTGAGGTTGAGGAGATGGTTTTGGAGATGTGCCAGGGACTCCCTTCTTTAGCTGGCAATACATGGCGATCCTCGGGGGGGGGGGCTTCCAGCTATTCGACCAGAGTCAGGTAACAGGGGTGTGATCACTGAGTGAGTCTGGGAGGACCTGGACATCCTGTAAGCACTCAGGATGGTTCATGAAGATGAGATCAATGAGGGAACTAGTGCCCCTGTGGTAGTTTACTCTGGTAGGGGTAAGGACCATTTGTGTTAGATTTTGGGCTGCGGCTGCATCCCTGATGGAGGATGTTTGGAGGGCAAGCCAGTTAGTGTTGAAATCACCTAGGGCAATGATTTCTGAGTTTTTTGGTAGTTGGGTGATGATATTTAGGATGGATGGGAAAGCCTCCTTTTGGTTGCGAAGGGGTATGTAGACTGACATTAGGTAGAGAGATTTACCCAAGTTGCCGACTGCTATCTTAAGGGTGAAGGACTGTGCACCCACCACGGGGTTCACTGTAGGAATTTTAAGACCTTGTAGGTGGTCCTGAAGGTACAGCACACTCCCACCACCCCGACTATCCAGTCTGTCTGATCTGAACAATGTATAGCCTGGTATGTAGGCAGCTGAGTCTGGGGTATTCTGGGTTAGCCATGTTTCGGTTACACCTAGTGCATCGGGGTTGTGGAGGCAGACCGATGCCTGGAGTGGGGCGAGATTCTTTTGGAGGCTACGTATGTTTAAGGTGGCCAGCCGTAGCCCTTTGGATAGCATTGATAGGCAAGGGGTGAGGGTAGAGGGGCCAGGATTGGCGGTGTATATTGCCCATACGTAGCAGTTGGATAATGGAGATCCTGGATAGGGCACTTTTTAGGGTCATCTTGTGAATACGCAGTGCCGGGCCTGCAAGTTGAGGTCATTTGTTAATGAGATGAGAGTAGGCAAAGCGCAGTATTTCTGGGCTATATATAAAGGGGGGGGGGCACGGCTGCTGGGAGCAAGTGGCTAGAAGCAAGTGGGAGGCAGAGTGGGTAGGACATGGTTACTTGAAGGAGGAGTTAATCATAGGGGCTGGCAGCAGAAGGGGTACTTGGAGGGCAGGAGGGGGGTAGTGTGAGGCTGAGTGGGGGGGGGGAGGTATAGAGAGGAGAATAAGCCAGGTCATCATTCTGTGTGTGTGAGAGAGAGAGAGAGAGAGAGATACTAGTGATACTAACAGTATGTGAGATGGTATTTAGTATAGGATATATAGCTGTAAATGCTATGAGTAAAGGAAGACGATAAGCTTATTGTTGCTGTGAGAGGAGAGGAGATATAAGGTTAGCAGATAAAGTGGGATTATGAGTATACTGAAATTGCATACATCAGACAGTGTGTATGGGAGATCTGTCAGCAATAGCAGCCACTAGTGGCAGGTACTGATAGCCTGCAGATGGGAAAGTTGACTGATTGGTTTCTGGGCATCACGTGTCTCTGACTATATAATACACAGATGACCAAGGGTGGTGGTGGGGAGCCAGAGCGAAGCGACAGCGGGACCTCTTCGGGCCAGATGCTGAAACACCACGGTCCCAATTCGGATCAGAGTTTGTTGCTGTACCTGGGCTGCTTGTGGGGGAGGGCGTCCTTCTGCCCCCTTGGACCCTCAGGGGGAGCCGCCAGAGTGATTTTCTATACTGTGGAGGGGAAGGAGAAGAACAGGAGAGTTAAAAGCAGGTACATTTTTTGGGGGGGACTGCTGAAACAAAGAGGGGGGGAGGATGGTAGTGTGCACCAAGAGAAGCTGCGTAGTCTGTCCCAAGCAATTAATTCAGCACTACAGCAGGCTAGCCCTCTGACTGCTATGTAGTAATTCAGATTTAAAAAGCAGCTTTCTGATTCACACTAGCGAGTAGCACACAGTGTTTCCCCTGCAGATTATCTTGCCAAGGATAAAATTTAAAGTAAAATGGTCATCAGTAACACATATAGTACTGCTATGGCAAACAGTAAATTCAAACAGTAGCAATGGTCAGAATTGTGTTAGCTTCACATGCAGTATACAGTGAGGATTTACATGCAGTAAAATCTAGTCAGCTTTTCTTGCAATATCTACTTAATTAAAATTAAGGCTGCTAAAAGAAGCAATAAAAAAATCAAGAGATTCAGCCTGCCAAGCAGTGAAAATTCTATCTTCATTCGTGGGGCGACTTAAATTAAAGTTAAAGGTTACTGGACATGTATTATTATGGTCTGTTTGTTTTGACTATGTTAAAATCAATAAACTTAAATTTCAAAAAAAAAAAAAAATAAATAAAGTTAAAGGTGCTCGGTATTTGAATAAAAAGGCACCAAGTCCTCTTCGACCAGATGCTAAAACACCACGGTCCCAATTCGGATCGGAGTTTGTTGCTGTACCTGGGTTGTTTGTGGGGAGGTGTCCTTTTGCCCGCTTGGACCCTCGGGGGCCACCAGAGTGATTTTTTACTGGGCTGTTTGTGGAGGATGCGTCCTTCTGCCCTCTCGGACCCTCGGGGGCGCGGAGGCGATTTTCTTTACTGCGCTGTTTGTGGGGATGGCATCCTTCTGCCTTCTCGGACCCTCGGGGGTTCCGCCGAGAGATTTTCTTTACTGGGTGTTTGTGGGGAGGGCATCCTTCTGCCATTTCGGACCCTCGGGCGATTTTCTTTACTGCGCTGTTTGTGGGGATGGCATCCTTCTGCCCTCTCGGACCCTCGGGGAGGTTCCGCTGGAGAGATTTTCTTTACTGGGCTGTTTGTGGGAGGCGTCCTTTTGCCCGCTTGGACCCTCGGGGGCTGCCAGGCGATTTTTTACTGGGCTGTTTGTGGAGGATGGCGTCCTTCTGCCCTCTCGGACCCTCAGGGGAGCCGCTGGAGCGATTTTCTTTACTGCGCTGTTTGTGGGGATGGCATCCTTCTCCTCCTCGGACCTTTGGGGGTTCCGCCGGAGAGATTTTCTTTACTGGGCTGTTTGTGGGGAGGCGTCCTTCTGCCATTTCGGACCCTCGGGGGTTCCAACAAGAGATTTTCTTACTGGGCTGTTTGTGGGGAGGCATCCTTCTGCCATTTCAGACCCTCTGGGGAGCCGCTGAGCAATTTTCTTTACTGGGCTGTTTGTGGGGAGAGCGTCCTTCTGCCCTCTCAGACCCTCGGGGAGCCGCCAGAGTGGTTTTCTTTACTGGGCTGTTTGGGGGGTGGCTCCTCCCCTGCCCTCTCGGACCCTCAAGGGGAGCCGTCAGAGAGATTTTCTTACTGGGCTGTTTGTGGGGAGGCGTCCTTCTGCCCTCTCGGACCCTCGGGGAGCCCGAGGCGATTTTCTTTACTGGGCTGTTTGTGGGGAAGGGCATCCTTCTGCCCTCTCAGATCCACGGGGGGCCGCTGGAGCGATTTTCTTTACTGTGGGAGGGGTGATAACTGTCTGGCCTGGGGCCTCAGCTAGTTGATAACTGGTGGTGGGACTGAGACACATTTCTGATTTGTGCTGAAGCAGGAAACAGGAGTCCTACTTAAAAGAATCAGATTTTATTTTATTTATCCATTTGTTAACTGGGTAGGTACACTGATCCCAAGGACTGTTTTCAGGAACGACCCAGGCCATAAAGATGGCACATCACAATGAAACGGAATGTACATAATATGGGTATTAAACAATACAGCAGAGTAAAACCTTAACAGTACAGCAAGATACAAGCATTTGTCATTGCCGAACGTTTGCTTGCTTATTGATGCCAGGTGGCAGTGGGGGAACTGAGGGTGCGGGAGCGACCAGCACGCAGTGGGAGGGAGCGGAAGGGTTTAACTTGATGCTGGGTGCCGGTGGGGGAACAAAGGGTGCATGTTGGCCAGCATGCAGTGGGAGGGAGCAGGAGGGTTTAATTTGATGCCGGCCACTGGTGGGGGAACGAAGGGTGTGGGGCGGTCAGCATGCAGTGGGAGGGAGAGGAAGGGTTTAATCTGATGCCGAGTGCTGGTGGGGGAACAGAGGGTGTGGGGTGGCCAGCGTGCAGTGGGAGGTAGCAGGAGGGTTTAATTTGATGCTGGGCACTGGTGGGGGAACAGAGGGTACAGGGCAGCCAGCACACAGTGGGAGAGAGTGGGAGGGTTTAATTTCAAGCCAGGTTCTGGTGGGGGAATACAGGGTGCGGGGTGGCCAGAACGCAGTGGGAGGGAGCGGGAAGCCTTAAGTGCTTGCTGTATGGACCCCTCTGTCATCTTCATACAATGTTGACCCCTTGAAGGTAGTATGAAAGGTAAAGAAATTGGGTTACTAGCAACTCAGATTGTTTTGCAAGATTTAATAAAATACATAAGACTACCATCAGTCGACAGTGAAAAACAATTCTGCCAAATAAAATGAGAAGTAAAAGAACAGCGCCTAAACAGTTGAAATAATCTTCTTTAATGCAGTACATATTAGTTATCTCTGGCATCAGTAGCCTTGCAGGCAAACAATTAATGTCTGTGTAACGGGGTGTCGCTGTACACATGTAAATAGCTGCAGGGATGAAACTGTCCCTGACTGCATCAGCAAATTTCTTTCAAGTAGACACCGTTTCTCTTGGACTGGTGTCATACACAGCTTGACGACTGATTGGTGCCTTAAGGACAAGCCCAAGAAAGCTTCGCCTGCATTAGCCAGAACAGCGACACACCTCTCAAATGCCGTACTGTCCCAAGGTGTTTCTTGCGCGCAAGCAAACCCAAAAACATAAGCAGGGTACAGATACAATGGTACAGGAGTACATACAGTGCAGCAGAAAATACTACCTCAATGTATACAATAAAAGTGTCTAGGAAGTGCTACTTCATTGGCATATAAAGCTAGATTTAGCTGTCTGTTGTACAAAACACAGAAGTGTAAAATCTAACCTGCTTTTTGGTGTAGTTGTTCAACTCTGTCCCGGGTCTTTAGGTTTCAGATGGAGGTCGGAGCACAGTCATCAACATGAGGGGAGTCACGTGATTCATAAGGACCAATCGCCAGCTAGCAGAAATGACAGGGGAACTATAAAGGGAACCACTCCTAATGTGTCCCATTCACATTTGTGTCCCAGTGCCTACATGGAACAGCGCAGGAGTGGAACAGGACAGGCACACTTCGGCAGCGGAAGGTGACAGCAGGCATGCAGGGAACTCTTCCCTTCCTGTTCCCAAATCTACTCCCATGAAAATCATATCCCCTACCAGAAGTTGCTTCCTCCTCCTCTCCTGGAGTCCTCTCCCTCCTAACTTGGGGCCTCCTCAAGGGAGGACCCCACATGGGAATGGTGCAGTGCAGTGACTGTGGACAGCAGTTTTTGGAGCAGCAGTTTTCAGAGTGACCTTCTGGAGACTGAAGCGCTGATCTGCATGAAACACTCTGAGCTAAGGGAGGAGGTCGCTAGACTTCAGGCTGAGTTGACTAGAATTTGGGGGACCCCTTCCCCCACCCAGGGGTCACCAAGTCTACCACTGCTGCCGCAGAGGATGGCAAGGAGGAGGGCTGGCTGGACTGTGGTGGGCATTGGGAGGGTAGGGGTGGCAGGTCAGGGGCACATTCTTCAGCCAGTGACACTACGAAACTCATTCGCCACTCTGGTGGGACAGGACTGCCGGGAGGGGGCACCCATGGTAGTAGCCAGGGAGGATATGGGGTCCTCCCTACAGGGGCCCCAAGGTGGTAGGGAGAGGACTTCAACAAAGGAGGAAGCAACTTCTGGTGGGGGACTCAACGGTGGGTAGGTTAGATTCTACGGATTGCTAGAGCGGCGGGGGCAGGAAGGGGAGCTGAATGTAACTGCCCACCTGGAGACAAATGACCTCGCTAGGGATGGGGATGGGATTGTGCAAGGGGATTTCAAGTAGCTGGGGAGGGGTCTTAGGCAGGTAGCATGCCCAGTGGCTTTCACTGAGGTGCTGCTTGTCTATGGCGGGGGGAGGATAGGGATCTTCGCACCAGGAATTCAACTCGTGGTTGAGGGAATGATGCAGATGGGAAGGGTTCAGCTACATTGGGGACTCGGGACTAACTTGGAGGGATAAGGACATATTACAAGGGTGACTGACTGCATCCATCTAGGAAGGGAATCACAGTCCTCAGTGGACAGTTTAAATGTTCCTTTGATGAATGTGTAAAGTAGTCAAGCGACTACTGGAAGAAATCAAGGAGGCATAAAATACCCCCACCCACAGATTGAAGCAGACAGAAGAGAAACTCGAGGGGAGGTAAATCGTCCATGGCGCAAAATAAGGAAAAAGGCAGTATGGTTGAAATGAAAGGGGATGAGAACACAAGCTGTAAAAAGAAAGGGGAAAAGGTGGCAGGGCAAAATGGGAACAAGGGAGGTAGCAGGCAGAGTGTTAACAAAATGTGGAAAATCTCTGCGAATGCCCATCACTGTGGCTAATTTCTTACCACAAGTGCAGAAATGAAAAAGACGGCCAGTGCCCTTCTTTTTTAATGACTCTGGCATTTCGGAAAATGATAAAACAAGCAGACAATGAAGAAAGCGAACACAGCAAACTGAGGCAATGCGACTCACTCCCATGGTACGCACTACATGGCAGGAAAAACAGAACTAAGGTAGGCGAGGGGTCGGCAACAGTTATTGGCAGGCACGTCACCATGCGGTGTCATGCAGACATCATAGACCAGAAGCCATTGCTGGTGCCTTGGCCAAAAGATTTGCTCCCGTGGGATCCTAGCGCTTAGACCCAAGAACAATAATCCATGTAGAAGATAGTTAGGAAGATTTTCAGTCACAGAAAGCTTGATTCTAGGAAGATTTGGGTCTTTGTCTCTTAACAGTTCACCTATAGTGGGAGCTTCTTCTGAGGATTTTTGTGACATTACAATCTTTCCCACAGCAACAGACTATGATGTCACAAGAATAACTTCTGTGTCTGTATTTAATAAAAAAGAGTAGAAGGGGTTGAAAATAAATTTATTGTTTCCCCTCTGGGCCTACTCTCCTGAGTCACTACTAGGGAGATGGCCCCCTTTTACCATAAGCCCATTGGCTGGGTTAAGAGAGAGAGATAAAAGGGAGAGCTCCATTTGGATGGAGTTGCTGGTAAAACATAATTTAAAAAAAAGTGAATACATCAAAACATAGAAAATGTCTGGATTACTAAAGGAAAAAAAAGTTTACGCAAGGTCCACTGTCCACCTGGCTCAAGACTGAGGCACCTGGGGAGAGAGAGAGAATATATAGAGCAAGGTAGGCCTGATGCCTGAAATCTCTAATACTACTTCACCTCTGCAAAATGATTAGATTCAAATGAAATTTGAAAAGGCACCGCACTACAGAATTCTGAAGGGGGTACAGTTCAGCTGAACAGTACTCACCCGTTTGTGTCTGTTGATGATGTAGCTCGTCCAGATCCAGTTTCGTTTAAGGTGTGCAAAAAAGCCAGAATCAAGCCCAGCAGCTCCCAATCCATCCCCAGGAATGGATCCATCGTCCACCACATCATGACTACCCCTAGGGGAGAGACCAGAAAAATCAGTATCAATAATGCCTAACCATGTTTAAAAACATTTTCTTTTACTTTTATGGTTAGTTGTATGATTTATGTGTGTCAGAGCACTGCAAGACAAAGAAGATTGTACTGGTTTCACTGTTTGCCGGCATTCCACTCAAGGTTTCCCACTGCTTGGAAACTCTGAGTTGTGGTGGCAGTGATAGATGAACTCTGAACGTGGGACCATGACTCTCCACAAAAATAAATGGAAAAACAGAATTCGCCACAGGGTTAGGAGACTGGAATATCTTTACAAACTATAGAAGGGACTGAGGAGAGGCAGAAAGCCTTCTTTCGGTATATCAGTAAAGGGAAAGACACAAAGACAGGTATAGTTAAAGCAGCACTACCACGTAGTTATACAACAAAAAATGTGACCCTTCCTTTTTTTTTTTTTTTTTTTTAGCAGCAATGTATTCCTGATAATCTTAAATTCTTAACTTGGTTATTTTAGATTCAATCAGCTATTTTTAAGATGGTTTAATTACAACTTTTGTAATTTCCGTGGATCTACAATAAAGATGGCAGCCTCCAACAACTTTCAAAAATCTTTACAGAGAACAAACACTAACAGCACTCACTGTATTTATAATGCAAATATGTCAGGGTGTTGCCAGCACATGTTTCGGATGGCTAGCAGCACACCACCACCCTGATTTAATTTCGTTATTTATTTAGTTTTTGTTGACCGGGTGGGTACACTAGACACAGAAATTCCTATTTTCACATACAACTCGGCCTGATTTACTTACATCTATTATTGTTGACATGGCAAAAGACCAACAACTTTTAAGAACTTCAAAATCCTTTTTCTTGCCTCAGGAATTAAATAAAGCAAAAAGAAAATCAGACATACTGATGTTTTGGTTTGTGCTAACTGCCCACTAAGTTATTTAAATTTGTTAACTAGTACTGCTGCTTTAAGCTAAAAGGAGGAAGATGGGTGGAAGTCAGAAAACAGCAGAGGCACTAAATGCATACCTCTGCACTGGTTTTACTAAAGAAAAGAGGACAAGGGGAGGGGCCATAAAAAGTAACAGAAGCTTTGAAGGGAGGTGTACACTAGTCCTTTTCTGGAGGCAAGAGTCCTAAAGGGACTTGCTAATCTGAAGGTAGACAAAGCAATGGGGACAGATGGGTTGCATCCAAGGGTAATAAGCAGATCACAGAAATACTGGCTGTACCTCTGACAGTTCTATTTAACAGCTCATTGGAAACAGGATTGGTTCTAGAGGAGGGTGGATGTAGTCCCACTACACAAAAGTGGTAGCAGGGAGGAGGTTGACAATTACTGGCAAGTCAGCCTTACATCGGTGGTGGGAAAGTTAATGGAATCACTGCTGAAGGTAAGGATTGTAGAATATCTTGAATCCAGTGGGTTACAAGACCCGAGGCAGCATAGTTTCACAGGGGTGAGGTCATGTCAAACAAATCTGATGTATTTTTTTGACTGGGCGACAAAGGATTTAGATCAGAGTGGAGCAGTGGATGGCGCCTACCTACATTTCAATAAGGTTTTTGACACCATTCCACATAGAAGACTAATAAGCAAGCTGGGTAGCTTAGGAGTGGATCCAAAGGTGGTAAACTGGATAAGAAATTGGTTAGGGGACAGGCGATAGAGGGTGGTGGTAAACTGAGTTCACTCCAAGGAAGGGAGGGTCAGCAGTGGGCTGCCTAAAGAATCAGTACTGGGACCAGTCCTATTTAATGTCTGTTTAAGAGAGACTGCAGAGGAGCTGGAAGAGAAGGTCTGCCTCTTTGCGGATTACACCAAAATCTGCAATAGGGTGGACACTCTTTTTGAGGGTGGGGTGGGGTGGAAAAGATGAGCAGAGACTCAAGAAAACTAGAGGACTGGGTCAAGGGTATAGCAGCTGGGTCTCTTTTTTGTGTGCATTTAAACATTTTATTGCAGAATCAGGAATGAAACCATACATCACAGGCAATACTGCATAGTGAGAACTTATGCTAATAATGTACAGAAAAGAAACAGAAATAGAATCACTACTAGTAAAAATACAAGCATAGTCTGAACAGTACCATTCCACTAAGCAGCTACAGAACCAAATGTGACATGGAAAAATACTCATGGACAAAGAAAATTCTCTGACTGGGGAAGAGCATAAGATTATAAAGAAAAAATTACTCACTTTAGTAATCTTGTTTCTTCTAAGGGAATCTTACGGTATTCTGACATATGCAGTATGGTCTCACCATAGGACTGCCCCGGAGCCGACATGGTTATTAGAACCTATGCAAATTATGGAATGCTAGGCTCGAGTTTGGTTTTCAAATCACTGTCCCTGGTAAATAACTCTAAACCAACAAATTCTTACGAAGCATAGACTAAGCAATTTCTGGACAATATAATAATAATATTAATAACAATAAGAATAGGAGCAACAACCCTCCCTAATAATTTAAAAGGAAAAAGACTTGAGGAATTATTCTTCCTTCTGAGAACTTGCCAAACAAATGGCATCACCAAGACTCAAGTCACAGATGCCCAAAAACAAGAACATTCATACCCCGAGGTTTGCAACAACTCTACCACAGCTGTAGTGCAGTGACCACAGGTTTCTAGCAGGGGAGGAAGGAAGGGAGGGAGCTCAGAATACAGTGAGAGTCCCTTAGAAGAAACATGATTACTAAGGTAAGTAATTTTTTCTTCAAACCACAGGAAATCTTACTGTATTCTGACTTATGCAGATTACCAAGCAGTGCCTTTGGAGGTAGGCCTATAACCTATTTAGGAAACAGGCTTTACAGGACTGCTGTGCCAAACCAGCCATCTCCTCTGGCCTGGATATCCAAACAATGATGCTTGGTGAATGTGTGAACTGTATTACAGGTTGCAGCTTTGCAAATGTCCACTAGGGGAATATCTCTAGCAGCTGCCACAGAAGCTGCAGTACCCCTAGTTGAATGGGCCTTGAGGCCTGCAGGTGGTTGCTTACCCACCTTGCTATAGCAAAACTGAATACAAGCCACAATCCATCTTGCAACAGATCATTTTGTGTCAGGCATCCCTTTTCCCAACTCTCCATAAGTACGGAAGAGTTGGGTCTGATCCTGTCTGTGACCCTTTGTGTGATCAAGATAATAGGTGACTGCCCTTTTCACGTCTAGGCTATGCAACCTGCGTTCGCCTGAGGTGGCATGGTCTGTAAAGAAGATTGGCAAAGTAATGGACAGGTTGAGGTGGAACTCTGATATCACCTTGGGCAGAAACTTTCTGTTAGTCCTAAGGACTACCTTGTCTCTATGGACAGCAATATAACCAGGCTCTGTAGATAATGCCTGGAGCTCACTGATCCTTCTGGCAGAAGTAATGGAAAACAGTCTTTCTGGCAGCCAAGTCACATATTTGAGGTCTGCTGTGGACATGGGCTCAAACAGGGGGCTGCATAAGCTGTGCAATGCAAATATTCAGATCCCACAAGGGGGTAGGCTCCTTATGTGGTGGATGTAAATGTAGTAACCCCTTAAAAAATTTCTTGAACACTGGTTTTGAAGCCAAGGAAGATGTCTTACCTGCTGACAGATAAGCTGAGACAGCTGCCAGGTGTACTTTCAAGGTGGAAACAGTTAAACCAGTGGAGTGCAAATGGGCCATATAATCCAGGACTATAGAGAGATTAGCCTGGGTGTGGTCCAAGCCCTTGCCCTGACACCAAAAAGAAAATCTTTTACATTTAGAGGCGTAGATTTGTTTGGTGGAAGACTTTCTGGAGACTCTCAGTATATCCACGACTGCCTCTGAGAGATGCAAGTTTGCATACTCTAGGTCCTCAAGAAGCATGCCTTGAGTCTGAGGGACAACAGGCTGGGGTACATGATCCTGCCCTGGGACGATGACAGTAGGTTGTACCTCCTGGGGAGGCTTGATTACTGACAATGATAGGAGCATGGAGTACCAAGGTTGTCTGGCCCAATCTGGGACAAGGGGGATCACTGAAGCTGGTTGAAGCCTGAGTTTGATTAGTACTTTCAGTAACAGGAAAAGCATACAGGAACCTCTCTGTCCAATCCAGCAAGAGTGCATCCAGAGGAACTGTGCCCCTGAAAGGGGGCCTGCAGCAATACTGAGGGAGCTGGTGATTGTCTATGGCTGCAAACAGATCCACCTCTGGGGTGTCCCATATCTCCTGAAAATGGTCTATAAGACCTATTTGTTCAATGACCACTCATGGTGGTACTGGTTTATTCTGCTGAGAGCATCCGCCAAGACGTTGTCCTTGCCTGGCAGGTGGACAGCTGAGAGGGATACACCTAGGGAGTATGCCAAGGTCCAAATTTTCATTACCTATGTGCACAGAGGAGTTGACCTTGTGCCCTTTGTTTTTTTATATAGTACATGGTGGTTGTGCTGTCGGTTCTGATTTGTACTACCTTCCCCTTGATCTGAATGGCAAATGACTGAGGAGCCAAAAGAACTGCCCTGAGTTCCAACAGGTTGATATGCAGAAGAGATTCCTGTCTTGTCCATAAACCATGAGCAGTGTGGTCCCCCAGATGTGCTCCCCACCCCAACAGGGATGCATCTGTGATTAGCACCAGGGAAGGGACCTGTTGCAGAAAGGGTACTCCTTGCCTGAGGTTGCTCCTTTCTTGCCACCACTGCAGGGCTTGAAGAAGAGTGGCTGTCACTGGGACTAGTTTTGAAAGAGAGTCCCTTTTTTGGTACCAGTGTCCCCTTAGGCGAAGTTTGATATCTCTCACCTGGAACCTTGAGCCTAACACGGTAGCTGTGGAGGCTGCCACGTGGCCTAACAACTGTAGGAAGTGTCTTGCGGGCCTGGAGACATGAAGCATGAAGGAACTGGCTCCCTGGATAAGGTTGTCCACCCTGTCTTGGGGTAGGTAAGCCATTCCCTTTTTTGTGTCCAGTTCTGACCCTACGAACTTTAGAAGCAGAACTGGTTCTAGTACAGACTTTTTTGTGGTTCACTAAGAACCCCAGAGAGGAGAGAGTGTTTTGTGTTACTGACAGAGCCTCTCTCACTTGCTGGTGTAAATGGCCTATTATGAGTCAGTCATCTAGATAGGGGAACACTGTCACACCTTGATGCCTCAGGTGTGCCACTGCCACAGCCAGGCACTTTGTGAACACCCTTGGAGCAGATGTCAGACCGAAAGACATTGCCCTGAATTGGTAATGACCGGATGGTAGCCTGAATCTGAGGTACTTTCTGTGTGACCTTCTGATTGGGATGTGAAAATAAGCATCTTTGAGAATCTAAGGATGCTAACCAATCCTCCTACCTTAGGATAGGGGAGTATGGTAGCTAGGGTGACCATTCTGAATTTTGGTTTTGTCAGATGCTTGTTTAAGTATCTGAGGTCCTGGATGGGTCACTACTCCCCTGTTTTCTTTGTTGTGAGGAAGTACCTGGAATACAGCCCCTTCCCTCTTTGGGAAAGAGGGACTGATTCCACTGCATTTAACAGCAGTAGACTTGAAACTTCCATCTCCAGCAAATTTGTTTCTGAGGAGGTGACCCAAGCAGTCCCCTCAGGGAGTCTACTTGGACTAAGCTACAGGCTGAACAGAGGTGCTAGTGCGGCCATTACCCCTCCTACCCCTACCACTGAAGTACCCCCTGGGCTGGTACTGGGGAAAAACTTGAGGCTGGTAGAAAGGCCTGTAAGGAGTTCTACCTCTGCCACCCCTTGCATGGTGATTTTGGGGGTTGGCAGCCCTCTCCTTAGCTGCTGCACTTTCATAGGCCGCCTTGTACTCATCCATTTTTTTCATACATGCCTCTGTTTGTTCCCCAAACAGAGACACAGAGTCACAAGGGAAATCCATTGCCTTGTTTCTGAGTATCTTGAGTCAGGTTTGTAGTCCTGAGCCAGGCAAACCTCCTCAAAGATACAGAAGATGCCATTTGTCTGGATGCAGTATCGTTAACATCCACTGCCATCCTGAATTGAATTTTACAGGCTTCAATGCCCCTTTTTGCAGCTTCCTCCAGGTCAGTTTCCATGACTGTGGACCATAGATACATAGACAGTGTCGGCAGATAAGGGTCTATGGCCCACCTAGTCTGCCCATTTGAGTTTGTAACTTCAGTTTATGTTTTCCTAGAACTATGTTGCCCCTTACCCCTGACCTCCAGAATTCCTTTATGTCTATCCCATGCATTCTTAAGTCCCGTGATTGTTTCAGCCCCCACCATTTTCTCAGGCAGGGTGTTCCACTTGTCCACCGCCCGTTCTGTGAAGAAATTCTTCCTCACATTTCCTCTGAATCGTCCTCCCTCCAACTTTATCCCATGCCCTCTAGTCCTGGAACATCTCTTTCGCTTAAAAATAGTGTATTCTTGCACCCAGTTCCGCCTTGTAACATACTTGTATGTCTCTATCATGTCCCCTCTCTCCCTCCTCTCTGCCAGGGAGTACATATTCAATTCCTTCAACCTGTCCTCACAGGACTTGTGATGCAATCCATGTACCATCTTTGATGCCCTCCTCTGAACCTTCTCTACCCTGTCTATGTCCTTACGTAGGTAAGGTCTCCAGAACTGTACACTGTACTCCAGGTGGGGCCTCACTAGTGTCTTGTATAGTGGAATCATGACCACATGTTCTTTTAGTACCTGGCTATGTATGCCATATAAGTAGCTTGTCTTATAGCCAGGGAAGATCCTAAATAAATGTTCTTAACGATGGAATCCACCCTCCTATAATCTTTTTCTGGGGGGGTGGGAAGCCAGAGGGATGCCAGCTTTGTCACAAGCTGCAGCCTGTACCACTCCTTCATGACTGGGATGTCCAAAAAGAAAACCAGCCCAAGTCTTGACCACCCAATACTTTGTCAGCCTTCCTGTTTGTGGGAGGAACAGAAGTAGGGTTTTGCAGTACCTTCTTGGTCTGCTTTTTTAATAATTTGTGAAGAGGGAGGAGCAACCTCCTTGATGGTGGGATATCCATCATTTCTTTATAATCCTCTTCCTCCTCATCCTCAATATCTTCCTGGGATGGGAGGTCGTGGGACTGAGCCACTTGCTTCATGAAAGCAAAATATGAAGTAAAATCCTCAGTTCCCTTATTAGAGGATTCTGGCCTATGAGGATCAGAGGAAATGTCAGGATCGATAGGGTCCCCATAATCCTCATCTTCATCATCATCAGGCTCCATGCCAAAATCATCCTCCTTAAAAAGATCCCACCTTGGTCGGTTAAACCGTGGGTTGACTATGAACCGGGAGTTTGGGTAACCAGTTGCTTTCCAACCGGGACCGGTGATTGCAGAGACTGAATTATTTTAATTGCGTTAGCGATCTCCTCAGCAGAAGGAACCGTGGTTTGTTTCGGTTCCTGGTGCTTTTCCTTCCTCTTCTTTTTAACCGCAATGGCTGGTTCAGCAGCCTTTTCAGCAGTACACTTTTTAGCAGAGCTATCGCCCCTGTCACAGGAAAACCTCTCCGGTTCATCCAGTTGCTCAGCGGCTGGGTTAGCAGCCTTTTCAGCCATTTTTCCCCCTCAGTCTTTTCAATCTCCTATCAAGAGTAGACTGAGGAAAATCATAACAAATTTTGCAATATGTAATTTCACAATCTGTCTGCAAGTGGTCAGACCCCAGACAGAATAAACACACTAAATGAGGATATGCTTTAGCAAATGGTTCCCCACACTCGGTACAGTACTGGAAATCAGTGGGTCTTGTTCTCTTTTTTGGCTTCTGTGACATAACCCGGTTACAGAAGAAAAAATAAAGAAATCTATCTTTTTTTTTTTTTTGGGTTGTTAAACCTAACACAGGCAAAACCAGGAGTTACCCTTAGTTTTAAAATTTATGATAAGACCAGGAGCTACCCCAGTTGAAATTGACCCACTAAACCAGGAGTTACCCCAGTAAAATTTCACTATCTAACTGACTATACTGAGTTGGAGGGAAATTTAACTAAAATTATGAATAAATGACAAAAATAAAGAATGGATGTGTCGGTTTTCTTCTGGTTAAGGTACCGGGGAGAAAAGAACGACTACTTACCCCAAACACTAAAAATCTAAACAAATACTACCTGAAAACCAAGGACAGTAAAAAGAATACCAATTAAATTAATTTTACTAGTAAAATAACCGAGAAAATAAAGTTTTTTCACGAGCTAACGGCGGGAAAGAACTGGAAGGTGGGCGTGGGGGACCGCCCCTTTATACTGACGTCACATGACACCTGTCACCTGACATGGGAGCGGTCCCCCGCCAGAGACTGCTGGCTGGAAATTTTTCTGTGGGGTCCTGACGCCTGTCAGCTTCAGTCCTATATGAAATTACCTACTGCAAGAGCCCTCTCAAAGTAAGATATAAAGTTTTTTCAAGCGATGAAGGAGAGCTTTCTGGTGATGTCTTACTGAGGCAAGCGGAGTAAAGAATCTGACGGTTAAGAGTTGTTTACTAGGGACAGTGATTTGAAAACCAAGCTCAAGCCTAGCATTCCATAATTTGCATAGGTTCTATTAACCATTTCGGCTTCGGGACAGTCCTATGGTGAGACCATACTGCATAAGTCAGAATACAGTAAGATTTCCTGGGGTTTGAAACCATGCTGATTCTGTATTTTCACTTTTAAAGAACAAACATAACATCGTCTCCCCTGTCCAACAATACGTTAAGAGCTACAAAACTGTATAAACCTGAATAGTATATACAGCAGATATTAAAGAATACCAGTGAAAATGGCACAGGTGTCTCTCCAGGTCGCCACTCATCATCCCATGTAGCTAACTGGTTAAACTCTGAAATTCCTTCTAACTCCTCGACAATGGAAGTGAAGGGATGACCATCTAGAACAAAATTTATCAATACTCAATTGCAAGTCAGCCCGGTGGCGCTGAGGGTTATTACTTGGTATGAAAGAACAGAAGAAGGCCAGAGCCCATCGAGACTGTTCCCCACATTATGTGGGACATTATCTATTATCCCTCAATCAAACACCTAATTTGTTTTTAAAGACAGTGGCACTAGTTGCCTCTACCAATTCTTGTGGCAAGGTGTTCCATACAATGGATGCTCTTATTGGAAAAAAGTTTCCCCTTTCGCTGGTTTTATAAGTTTTTACTTCAAGCTGTTTATTATGCAGTCTCGGAACATGTCTCCTTTTGGAGAGTGTTAGATCACATTTTTCCATTAGATCTGGTGAATTTATTAAACTAAAAACCATAATCACCTCTTAATATTCTAGTTTGAAGAGAGAAGAGACCAGTAGCTTTTAATCTGTTCTGATAATCCACGTTTGTTAATCTTGGAATCATTCTAGTTACTCTCCTTTGAATCTGTTTAAGAATTGCTATGTCTTTTTTTGGTTTGGATTCCAGAAAGGGGAGCCATAGTCTAGACACGGTCTAATGTATGCCCTATACAATGGAATAAGGCATTGTTCAGTGCGATTAACAAAAGTGCATTTTATTTGCCTCAAAAGTCTGTTGGTCATGCAAGCAGTTCTAACACAGTGATCATTTGATGTAAGCTTATTATTAACATATTCGATTGCAAGGGAGCAGTAATATGTTTCATGGACCTCACTTTTCTACAATTCTCTGACCAAGTAATAAGACTTGGGGGGGGGGGTAAAAGTCAAGACCGTGTAATCGTTTTTAGGGCAGCCACCATCAGTATAAGGAAAAGGTAAGGTACCGTCCAACTCCCCTTGGGGGGGGGGGGGCCCTAATATCACCTGTTTAAACTTGAATGGACTTTGCAATTGTAAAACGTGGGCCTTCAACTGCCAGACCTCCTGCCAAAAGTGTATAAACCATGGACAGTCCTAAAAAATATGAAAAGGGGTGTTCTTGTACCCAGCACTGGTTAATATGACTAGACCTTATGTGAAAAGTTTTATCTGGGGTGAGAAAGTACCGGGCCACTACTTTTCATTTGAATTCCCTCCAAGGCGCTGGATTTCATTCTGAAAAAGTGCAAAATAATGCACTCAGGGCACAGAAACCCAGGGGTGAGTACAAAATGGGTGGAATGGTACTGACCACCACCAAGCAGACCTGGGGTAATCATACAGGATGACCCGAAGGTGGCCAGGCAGTGCAACAAGGCAGTTGGAAGGGTTAGTGGGATGCTGGGGTGCATAGGGTAGTCGTATCATAGATCCATCAGATTTATCACAGACCTTCCCTCCAGCACCCATCATTGCTCTCTTTACATGGCAGTTAATTGGACATCCCTACAACACAGAAGAAAAAGGAATGCTGCAATCTGGATCTTTAAAAGCTTTATCAGGCAAACTCCCTCTATATTACAGACTGTTTCACCGAATCACATCTAGGCCATACACCTTAAGGATCAGTAAGCTCATCATGCTAAAGGTTCCCAATACCTGCACCGGTTTGGGAGGGCTGCTATCAGCTATTCCCTAGTAGTCACTTGGAACTCACTCCAAAAATCTATGAATCTAAATACCCTCTTACCCTTATCATCCTTCAAAGATTATTCACGCCCCTATTTCCAGAGTTGTGCAACTGCTTCCATAAGGCCTAGTCTCCCATCCAACCTACACCCCTTCTGTAATCCATTATGTTTAGTTTCCTCTATTATCCAGTCAGCTACCACATTCATATAAAAGACAACAAAAGCCCTATTATTTGTTCATTATCACTGCTATATCTATTATCCCTTCATTTTTACAGGTTAAGTTATTTTACTGTGCCTTGTATATATGTAAATTTTGTATATTCTCTTATTTATTTCATTGTACTAATGTTATGCTATTTTCATGTCCTTGTAAAAACACTTGTACTCTTATTTGTATGACCACTCAGGTCCATATTGCAAATGAGCTACGCTCAATGATGTTCGCCTGACTAAATAAAGATTTTGACTGATTGATTGATAGGGAGGGGTATCACCAGCAGAAAGAGGGAGGTGGTGTTGCCTCTGTATGGATCACTGATAAGACCCCACCTAGAGTACTGTGTCTAGTTCCGGAGTGCTCATCTCCAAAGGGACACGGGCAGAGTGGAGGTGACCCAGAGGAGGGCAACAAAAATGGTGCAGGGTCTGCAACAAAGGCCCTATAAGGAGAGACTAAAGGATCTCAATATGTACACCATGGAACAGAGGCGAGAGAGGTGGGTACGATAGAGACCTTTAAATACCTCAGAGGGATAAATAAGGTACAGAGTGAGTATTTTTCAGAAGAAAAATTGCTCAAGAACAGAGTGACATGCTAGGAAGCCGGAGAGGGGTAGATATGGGAAAGATGTGAGGAAGTACTTCTTCACAGAAAAGTGGTGGATTCCTGGAACGGCCTTCCAGCCGAAGTGGTGGGGTTAAAGAATGCATGGGATATGTACAAGGAAATCACAGTAGAAAGGAAGAGTGCAAGGGAGAAAGAGCTGTAGATCATGCACTGTCTGCAGTAACAGTGTAGGTAGGGAGAAATGGGCAGACTGGATGGGCCAAGCAGCCCATATCTGCCATCAAATTCTGTTTCCATGTAAAAGGGTAAACCAATACCATGAGGGAGGATGGCGGGAAGAAAGGGAACCAAGTCTGAAAGACAGGATAACAGAGGACAGAGTTAGGAAAGGGCTCTTCTCACTAAAGGTAAACAAGTCCCTGAGCCCGGATGGTATGTACTCAAGGTGTTGCGGAGACTGGCGGTGGACCTGTTTAACAGCTCTTTGGATATGGGTGTGGTACAGCAGGAATGGAGAACACTACATGTGGTACTGCTTCACAAGAATGGGCCAAGGGATGACTCAGGGAAATATAGGCCAGTCAGTCTGACCTCCATTGTCCGTGAGTTCATGGAAACCATTTTGAAAGAAAGAATAATGGAGTACCCTCAGGCTAGCAGGCTACAGGATTAGAGATAACATGGGTTCATGTGAGGGAGGACCTGCCAAACCAACCTGATTCAACTTCTTTAATTGGGTAACGAGATCGGTGGACAAGGGTCAGGCAGTTAACATTCTGTATCTGGTATTTCAGCAGAGGCCTTTAACTCAGCGCAACACAAGAGGTTGATCAGCAAGTTGGAGGACCTAGCTGCAGGGAGAAAACTAACCATGTGGATGGCAATTTGGCTTCACATTAGGACTCAGAGGGTAGTGGTGGTGGTGGGGACTCTCAGGTACAAGGAAGGTTACAAGTGGTGTCCTGCAAGGGTCAGTGCTTGGACCAGTGTTGTTTAATGTGTTCATAAATGATATTAGGAACTGAGTTAAAATTCTGTCTCTTTGTGGACGACAAGTTCTGTGGTAGGGTGGACTAGGATGAAAGGGGTGCAGGACCTAAAGAAGGACCTGATTAACCTAAAGAGGTGGTCAGGCATCTGGTAGCTGCGGTTCAATGTGAAGAAGTTCAAGGTCGCGCACAGAAAGGAAAAATCTAAGGGCAGAGTATAGTCAGAGGAGGGGGATTAGGGTCACTGAAACAGAGAAGGAGAAGGACTTGGTGATAGCCATCACCAGTGACCTTAAACAGGTTACACAGAGTAGGAAAGCAGCAGCTAAGACAAACAGAATGCTACACTGCACTGCTAGAGGGTTCAAAAGTAGAAGAATGGCAGTCATAATGCCACTGTACAGAACCCTTAGTGCAACCGCAGCTAGAGTATGCCATGCAATACTGCAGACCCTACCTGAAAAACTTAGGGATAATCATCACCAGCGACCTTAAACAGGCTACGCAGGGTAGGAAGGCAGCAGCCAAGGCAAAAAGAATGCTAGGCTGCACTGCTAGAAGATTCACAAGCAGAAGGAATCAGGCCGTAATGCCACTGTACAGATCCTTAGTGCAAACGCACCTGGAGTATGGCATGTAATATAGGAGACCCAAACTGAAAAAGGATTATCAACCAGCTCGTAGTACTTCAGAGGTAGGCGACAGAGATGGTTCAGGGAAAGCAGGGCAGGGCATATGAGGACAGGCTGAGAGAGCTCAACATGTACTCACTGGAGTAAGGAAGGGAGAGAGGGGACATGACTGAAACCTATAAGTACTGAAAGGTCTCAGTGATAAGACCACTAGGTGCATCGTCTTAAGCTGGCAGGGGAAGAATCAAGAAGGAGGGCAACAGACACTTCTTTACTGAGAGGGTAGTGTCAGGGGTGGAATTAACTCCCACTTAAGGTGGTCACTCAGAAGATAGTGAGGGGGTGGGATAGGGTGAAAGGGAAAGTCAGGGTTGGGGGGGGAGGGGGGCCCACTGTAATCTCTGGATCAGGGGCACCAAAGCTGAACAGACTTGAGAAACCATAAGGCCACCTTCTGCTGACTACTTTGTATGTCCATATGTCAGACATAATCTCATTGGCGGAGCAGCTTGCCTTTTCATGCTCCACATCAGCCATAATGGTTTTCAAATTTTGTCAAATAAGGTAGGGCTGTGAGAGAAACCGGATATAATTAAAACTGTTTAAAAACAATAAAACTACTTACAATTGGAAATGGAGAAAGCCACTGACTAGACTAGAACACTATTCATATGCAAATGTGTATTCTAGTCCCTGAACAGGAAAGCACTGTGCTTCGACAGCAGGAAATAAGGAACTGAGGCTGTTGAGGCCACTGCCACTATCTACGCTGCTGATGAGGCTGTGCACTGGTGCTATGCACAGATGCCACCGACACCAAAAGTTCCAGTTCCTACGGGTCCTGTCACCTCCAACACCAAAAAGTGGGACTCTGTGGGGAAGACTGATTCTTGGAAGATCTGATTAAAATGGAAAATTGGGGGCCCTATTTATACACCCACATAAATGGGCCTGAAATATAGGACTGGGTAGTGTATAAATCAAGAGGGTAGTGGTATAAAAAAGGGACAGTGGTAAAACAAATGTTTTTTTTGTTTAAGAGAAAATTAGATGATGGAAAAAAATTATGAGATGGTAGCCCCTGGAGAGAAAAGAATAAATGGGTAACACTACCTGCTTGATAAGTGTGCTGAATCAAACCATTTGGGATAGGATGACATGACAGTTGTAAGCAAGACAGCTAGACTGGCTTTTCTGAACAGCAGCAAACTGGCAATTCAGGACTTCCGATCTTGTGACTTAGAGGGATGTTTTGGAGTCTGATAAATGCAAAGAAGGATCAGTTTCCCTTTTCTTGGGGTTCAGGGGAAGGGCACAGAGACACAACTTGATCAGAGTGATTGTTTCTACTTTTTTTTGAAGATGTACTTGCAGCAATGGACAACCCCAACAACTCTGGCTAATTCCCCAGTGGTATGTATGAGGAGGAAGAAGTGACAAAGGACCTACGTGGTATATTCCAGCAAGGCACACTTGCGCTCCAGGTTGTGCTTGTCTACAGCTGTCTCTGCTTCCATTACTGCAGTGAGCTCAACTTCATCACCCTCCTGCTGGGTTGCTTGAGGGATAGTCTTCTTCACCCGACTACACCGGACAATCCCTGAAATTGAAGCAGTTCGCCGATGTTAGCTTGGCTTCTCATCACTGGGATTACAAAAACAAAAAGGCATCTGATGGCTTTAGGCAGTTTTATTTCAGCGTGATAACTAAGGTAGCAAGACTGACATGTGCACACACTATATACAGAACAGTTATGTAAGAACTTACATGTCAGTAGATCTTTGACAGAATCTCCTCCATCAGGCCACATCTTAGGAGCTGCAAGCCGTCAGTGTTAGGACCACCCGGAGACTTTTTGCTGGGGGGGGGGCCCAATGACATGTAGTGTTGACGTGTATGTAATGTGGGCGGCTCCAACATTCCTCATTTCCAAGCCGGAGATTAGCCACGAAGGGCCACTTCCCGTGCAGAACCAGGAGACCAAACCAGTATCAGGCATAGAAGGAAAGGCACGGGACTGGAAACAGGATGCACAGAATAAGGCCTTATGCACAACATCTGGTATAACCCTCAGAATACAGAAAGAAGGACAGAGGAACAGTACAGCATGGCCTAATGAAGGAGATTCTCTCAAAGATCTACTGGTATGGTAAGTTCTTACATAACTATTCTGTCTTCATCGAGGATATCTCCTTCATTTGACCACACCCCTGGAATGACTCCAAAGCAGTACAAAGCAACTCAGGAGGATGTCACAATCTGATATGTAATCAGGACAAAAGCCCTTGCAGTACAGCAAGCCCAAAACCAGCATGTTTAACAAGGGGCGATGTCCAGACTGTAATATTCAATGAATGTGCTCCATGTGGCAGCAGCACATATGTCAGCAACAGGGACATTTCTGAAACAGTCAACAGAAGTAGCCATACCCCTAGTGGAGTGACCCTGAACAGCACCAGGAAGTTCCCTACCATATTTCCTATAAATAAAACATAATACAATTTGCCAGCCATTCAGACAGGCATTGTTTAGAGACGGACACCCTCTTTCTCAGGGGCAAATGAAATAAAAAGCTGAGAACACTGCAGTCTTTGGTGCAAATAACAACATATTATCTCAGTGCTCTAAGTAAATCCAGAGTATGGAGCAGTGCCTCACCCTGCTTGGCATACTCGGGATAATAAACAGGAAGGTGGATTGTTTGGCTTAGTGTAAATTCAGATACCACCTTCGGTACAAACTTAGGATTCGTATGCAAACAGACTCTGTCTTTGTGAAAAATCAAGGAAGCTCACACATTAAAACCTGACACTCGAAAATCCATCAAGCAAAACTCATAGCAAATAAAAATAATGTTTTCCACGACAGGAAACGTAAGCCACAACTCACGGCAGGCTCAAAAGGAGCCAACATGCCAGACCGATGGTGCAGAGGGTTGAGGCGCTGGGTGCCTTACCTCGCGCTACGCGCGACCTGGGTTCGGGAATGACCTCGGGTCGCCAGGGTGCTCGGCAGCTGCTGGGGGAGCAGGACTGAGCATGCCATGCGGCAGCCTCCTCTCCTGAGGGTGGGTTGAGGTCCCCCACCCCTCAGAGGTTCCGCCTCCCACCGGGTGGAGGTCTGGTGGGTAGCACAGGAGGAGAGGGTGGCAAAGAATCGGGAGGTGGAAGGAGCTCAGCTGGTGTCATGGGGTGCGAAGCATGCCTCCACCACTCGCGGCTGTGCTGGAGCCTGGGGGGCAGGGAGAAAATCTGTAAAAGGCTACGTGTCCCCATAGCCAGTTGGCGGGAGGAGGCGAAGGGGACCAAAAAAGATAAAAGTTAAAAAAAAAAAAAAAAAGCCAACATCAGTTTCTCGAGTATGAAATTCAAGTCCTAAGGTAGGACTGGATTACAGATAGGTTGATATGTAGGATACCTCTCAGAAAAGTATGGGACACCTCTAACTAGGCAACTGTATGACCATCAATAGTGACATGGAAGGCTGATACAGCAAACAAATGCACCTCAGTAGAGGAATACTGCAGATCTGAATCAGAGAGGGAAAGCAAGTATTATGGCACAGAATTCACAGGACATGTAAAACAGTCCAAATCACAGGAAGCAGTTCACAGAGGGAAACGCTTCCATTTCAAGGAATAAGTATGCCTGGTAGAAGGCTTCCCAGCTGCAAGCAAGACAATAGCAACCAGAGGGTCACCACAAATCGTGTAATGGCTATGTTTTCAGAAGCGACTTCAGGTCTGATGGACTAGAGGCCCCTTGCCCTGTGACAACAAACCCCAACACAGAGGTAAAGGAAACAAAAATTATGAACGCAACATAATTCCTCATCTTCTAGGAATATCTTCACCACTGATTCATATGAATGGATTCTAAGCCAGAGGTGCCAAGACCCTGGAGGAGCCAGAACTTTTCAGGAGAGATGGCACCAAGGTAAGTTGTGCACATGTGTGGCACCGTGAGGGGGAGCTTACGGCACAGGCTTGCCTAGGCACCAGCCCTCAACTGCCTCAGTTCCTTTTTTACCGAGGAGGTGCAGCATTATCCAACCAAAATTTATGCACTAGCCTAAGGGCATAAGATAGCCCTGATGACTTGTGTAAGAAAGGTCAACAAACCAGAAACAGAGTGTCTTCACAGCCCAACCAAGAACAAGGGTTGAAGACCAACAAACAGACTGAAGTGAGCCTGGAGATGGTGGGTGGGTGTGTGAATCAATGGTGAAGATATTCCTAGAAGATCAACAATTATGGTGAGTACATCATTTTTATATCTTCCAGAAATCAGTCTTCACCACTGATTCACACGAATGGGTTAGAGTACTGTCATTGAGGCACAGGTCAGGAAGCATACTTTCTTTGAGGAAGGCTCTTGCAGCAGGCCACACTGGTAGGACTGAGTCCCAAGCAGTACCGGTTATCACCATGATAACATCACCGGGAGGATGACAAGTCAGCAGTCAAGAGCTCAAGACAGAAGGCCCTGAAGAACTGCAAGGCCGAAACTGGCCCTACGCCTAGAGACAATGGCAAGACTGTAATGCTTGATGAAGATGTGGACACAACTCCAGGTGGCAGCTGCACAGATGTCAACAGCAGACACATTTCTGAAACAAGCTATGGAGGCAGCCATACCCCTGGTGGAATGGCCCTTGACTACCTCTGGAAGGGGCCTGTTGTACTTGCGGTAGAAGTAAACAATGCAATCAGACAACCACTTGGACAAACACTGTTTGGAAACAGTAGCGTCCTCTGTCCTGCGGGCGAAGGAAACTAACAACTGGTCAGTTTTTCTGAAAGACTTGATGCAGTTCGTATAATACCACAACATTTTGTGAACATCCAAAGTATGGAGCAATGCCTCCCCCTGATTAGAATACTCAGGAAAATAAACTGGAAGGGGAATGGATTGATTTAAAGTAAACTCAGACACCATCTTAGGTAAAAACTTAGGATCAGTATGAAGACATACCCTGTCTTTGTTTGTGAAAAACCAAATAAGGCTCTTTGCACATCAGAGCCTGTAGCTCGGAAATCCTTCGAGCAGAAGTAACAGCAACTATAAAGTGCAGCTCGCAACTGGTTCAAAGGGAGGTAGAGTGAGTTTCTCCAACATAAAGTTGAGGTCCCATGGAGGGACCAGGTCCTGAATGGGATGTTTCAAATGCAAAATGCCCTGCAGGAATGTGCGGGACACATCAAGCTGGGAAACAGCTTTGCCCTCAATAGGTGCATGATACACAGAGATAGCGCAAGGTGCAACTTAAGCGAGGAATACCCCAGGCCTGAATCCGAAAGGAAAAGGAGGTACTCCAAACACCTGATTCACTGGGCAGGTGAACCAATCCAAATGGTGAGCAGCGGCCCAAATGGAAAAGCGCTTCCATTTCATAGCATAAGTGGTCCTGGTGGAGGGCTTTCTGGCCGCCACCAAGATGTTAGTGACTCTAGAGGAAACCCCAAAGTGGGAAAAAGCTAGGTCCGCAAGAGCCATGCATGGAGATTCAGGGACTTGAGGTTTGGATGGGCCAGGGTGCCCTGGTCCTGGGAGAGCAAGCCTGTGCACAGAGGCAAAGGCATTGGAGGTTCCACAGCTAGCTGTTGTAGCATGGGAAACCAATCCTGGCATGGCCAGAAGGGACCTTTGAGAATCATCTCTGCTCCTTCCAACTGGAGCTTGAGCAGAACCCTCTTCAGGAGCGGGAAGGGGGGAATGCGTACAGAAACCTCCCCTTCAAAGAGAGGGACAATGCGTCTCATCAGAAAATTCCAGACCTGGGATCGAGCAAGCAAAAAAATGGCAGTTTTGCATTGAGTGGGGATGCAATGAGGTCCAACTCTGGGCAACCCCACCTGTCAAAGAGGTCTTTGACCACTGAGGTCAGAAGCTCCCACTCGTAAGCCTGAGACCTGGAGCGGCTCAGACTGTTGGCCAACACGTTGTTGACGCCTGGAACATGAATGGCTGAGAGCTCCAGACTGCTCGAGAGCCCAATACCAGACTTTCGTTGCCTCCCAACACAGGGTAAGAGTTAGTTCCCAGATGTTATTGATGTAGTAGATAATGCACATGTTGTCCATCTGTACCAGTTATGGGCCTGGCAGCAGATGAGTCTGAAAGGTCTGCAGGGCATATAGAACCCCCCACATTTCCAGAGCATTGATAGGAAGAGCTTGCTCTGTGTCCGACCAGGTACCCTGAGTCCAGTGGTCAACCAGATGGTCACCCCATCCCATACCAGAGGCATCCGTCATAAGAACCTGTTGGGGAGTCGAAATCTGAAAAGGGACCCCCTGCAGAAGATTGGCCGGGTCCATGCACAAGGCCAGAACCCTCCGGACTGGGTCGGAGACCAGGACCAACAGGTTGAGGTCATCCATGTGTTAGTCCCACTGGACCCATAAGGTCTACCATGGCACCTGCATGTGCAGACCAGCCAAAGGAACTGTGGCAAATGATGCCACCATATGGCCCAAGAGACACAGGAAGACTCTGGCCAGAACCTGTCGGCTTGTGGAAACCAGACGGACCTGCTCCATCAAACAGGCCGCCATGTCCTCGGGCAGGAAGGCCTTGCCATATCGGGTGTCCAGGATCACCCTATATACTGGGGGTGCTGGCAAGGGGAGAGGCAGGACTTTGGTAGATTCACCATGATCCCCAGGTCTTGTAAAAGGCAAGAGGCGCATTCCAGGTCTGAACCAAGTGCTCCCTGGAAGAACTGCTAACAGCCAGTCATCCTGGTAGGGAAAAACATAAAAGTCCTGCCTCCTCAATGCCGCTGCCACTACTGCCAGGCATTTGGTAAATACCAAGGGGGCCGGGGAAAGATCAAACGGGAGGGCCCGGAATTGGAAGTGCGCACCCTGAAAATGGAAGCAGAGGAAACAACGGTGAGCAGGAAATACCTGGCTGTGCAGGTAAGCATCCTGCATGTCCAGCGAGCAAAGCCAGTCCCCCGGTGTAGCAGGGCAGCAACCCCTAAACGGTCATCATCCTGAAACGTTTGTACTCTATATAGAGATTCAGGTTGCTCGGATCTAGGATGGGCCAAAGATCCCCATTCTTTTTGAGGACGAGGAAGAACTGGGAGTAAAACAACCCCCTTCCCCACTGAGCCTGAGGGATGGGCCTGGGCTCTATGGCTCTTTTCTGAACAACAGCCTGAGTCTCCTCAGAAACAAGAGGCAGGTGCGTGGGAGGGTAAAAAGAGTGGGTGGGAGAGGTCTCAGGCGGCCACTTCAGGAACTCCAGGGTGTGTCGATGAGCTATGAGCTGGAGCACCCAACTGCTTGTGGTCACTGTTTGCCACCCCACCAGGTGGAGAGAGAACCAACCCCCGAGCGCATCCTCTGGACCTCCCGGGGGCGGGGGGTGTCAGCTAAGGAGTCAGGAGGTGGGGGAGGGTGCAGGCAGGGAGGGTTGCGGGACCCTGGGGGAACTGAGCAGCAGCCCCTGTGGGGGTAGTGGTGGCCCTACGACATTGCTGTCCCTTGGCAGGTTGACCATGAGTCTGCTTGCGGGAGGACCAACGAAAGGGCTGGCGTTGGTTTGCTCTAGGCTGGGATTAGCAGAGCGAATGGACCAACTTGAGAGCTTTGCCTGACTCCTGCAGATTAGAAATGAGGTCCTGGACATCAACCCCAAAGAGGACCGAGCCCCTGAAGGGAGCATCCAAAATGCTGGCCTGAACATCCAGGGCAAAACTGGATACCCAGAGCCAAGAGTGGCACTGAAGGCAAACACCAGCAGCAGCCCCATGCCCGGAGTACATGGCTGCCCACATCCGAGCCCGACTTCATGAGTTGAGTAAGCTAGGTTTTTGTGGCATCCTCGTACAGAGACTGAACCAGGTCCATGGCCAGGTCCCAGATGGCATTTTGGAATTGTACCATATGGGTCAGATAATAAATGGCCCTAATGGCCAAAGTAGCTAAAGCAAAGACCCATTTGACAATCTGGTCCAACTGCCGGGATTCGTAGTCTGGGGGGACAGCACTATGGTGCTTGGGCTTGCTGCAGCAGTTGTGGGCTGCGTTAATTACCATGGAATCCACTTTGGGGCGATTCCCAAGAAAGGGCTTGCCAACAGGTTCATGTTAAAGACAATCCACCTTTTTAGGAAGAGGAAGAATAGAGGAGGGGTGACCCCAAGCTGCCTTGGTGACATCCTCATATGAAATCAAGGGTAACACCACCACTGGCAAGGCATCCTTCTGCCGAAGAAAAATGGCTAGGTGGCATCTCTCTGGGTCTTGCTCCTCCATCTCCCATCCCATCCCATAACTGACTGAATGTGGTGCATAACATCCATGTAGGATGGATTATTGGGGTTGGGGGGGGGGACTTGGGCACCTCCTCCGGCATGTCCTCATCATCCGAAGACTGCCCTGGGAAAGAGGAAGACCCTGAGGATTCAGGGATGAAGGGACAGCCGATACCGGTTCCACAAGGGAAGATGGCGCCTGAGGGAAAGGGGATCCTCTGGGCAGCGGCAGAGGCAACGCTGGAGAGGAGGAGACGGTGTTGGACTACTGCGGGTGCTGCCTATCCAAACTGGCATTGCTCCCAGAGGTGGGGCCTATGAAGGCTGAGCTGTGGCTGGATGGGAGACAGGCGCAGAGCCCCCTTCTGAGAGCCCAGAACTGGCCGAGCCACCTGGCTGAGAGCCCGAGGATGAGATGGACCTAAGTGTCAGGGGCTGGAGAGCAGGAGATGAAGTCCACTGCCCCAAAGAGCCACTGCTCGAAATGGAGATGAGGGTGGGTGGAGGAGCCACTGGAAGCCCAGAGGAAGAAAGGGCTGGCAAGGCTGGAAGTGCCCCTACCCCCCACAGGAGGAAGACTCCGTGGCAGTCGAGGATTTATAAGGTGACTGGGAAACAGACCTGGCCCATTCTCAGTGTCTATGCTTTCCCAACTTCTCCCTGTGGAGGAAAAAGAGGCTCCGGAGGACTGTGCCGGTGAGGCTGAAGGGGCTCCTGGCCCGTAGCTACTTTTCCATGGCAAGCAGCTTCTGTTTGAGAAGATGGCTCTCCAGCATTTTCAATCGACGTCTCTGAGTGGCCTGGTTGAATTTCTGGCAGAACTGGCAGTTTTTGGTGTTGTGGCTCGGGCCTAGGCAGATCAGGCACAAAGGGTGACCGTCTTTATCAGGAATCTGTTTGCCGCAGGCACACTTCGTGGAGCGGCTGGAAGACAAGGCTGGTGTAGAAGACAAACTCGTCGAAAAATTCTATGTTTTACAGTAAAGAATCAAAAATAAAAAAGCGCATTAAATGTGGGAAATGGTGGTTGACTGTAGCTGCAACGTTCACTGAGGTCCGACGTGCATGGGTTGACGGCGGGAAAAGAACTGAGGTGGTGTGGGGGCCGCCCTCATATATACAGCCTGGACTGATGTCAGTGGGGGGCAGTACCTATGGCAGACTGCTAGCTAGAAGTTTTCCGTGTGGTCCTAG
Source organism: Neoceratodus forsteri (assembly GCA_016271365.2). Lineage (NCBI taxonomy): Eukaryota > Metazoa > Chordata > Ceratodontiformes > Ceratodontidae > Neoceratodus > Neoceratodus forsteri. The sequence continues at coordinate 117,190,428 of JADMNL010000025.1, forward strand.
TGCCTGGCGGCATAGTCCTACCATTGTGACCTGCTGCAAGAGCCTGCCTCAAAGTAAGATCCTGTTTTACAAAAACAGGTTTCCAAAACTTTCTATTAATTCTCTTCTAACATTAGCATATAACCTTTACAGTTCAGTGCATATACAGTATAGCAAACAGAGAAGTTTAAACTAACACTTTTTTTTTTTAACCTTCGGAATTCTCAATTCCTGATCCATATCTTGACAGAAAATCAGCACTGACATTCTCTTTTCCAGATTTGTGCATCACTTGTAGGGAATTGTTATCCTTCATTTGGTTAAGCAAGCAGAGAGGATTGTGATCTGTTATAAGTACAAAGTCAGCTCCTAGCAAATAAAACTCCATGGCCCATTTTGCCTCAAGGCATTCCTTTTCAATGGCGGAGTACCTTTTCTCTCTGTCATGTAACTTCCTACTGATATATAGAATGGTATGTTCCTTCCCATTTATATGCTGACTCAAGACTGCACCTAGGCCTACCTCTGATGCATCTGTGTGTAACAAAAATGATTTCTCAAAGTCTGGGCTTTTTTCCCCCCTCACTTCTTTTTCCCTCCGGTCACTGGAGTGGTAGCCTCTCTCAGGTGATGTCCTGGTTGTCTCCTGCCCAACCTGAACCCCCCTCATTCCTGGGTCCCCTCCTGGAGCTCCGCAGGAGCCTTACCTCTGCTTGGCGAGAGACACCCATGGCTTACCCCCAGGGTGGGGCCGCCACTCCTACAGGCGCCCTAGCCATATAGCATCATTCAGGCATTGGTGGCATGTGGAGTATCAGGACCCAGGTGGGTGGGGCCCCGCAGTGAGCATGGGGCCGGGGAGCGCCGTCGCCTACCAGCACTCTAGGGCGTTTCCTTTGTTCTCACCCCAGGAATACTCCAATATTCCTAACTCTTCTGCAGTATAACTTTAAGGTCAGATCTGCCCGGAGATGGAATGCTATGCAAATGATTTAATCATTAGCATGAGACACTTTTCAAATGCTGCCACCTATCAACTGCCTACATTCTAACCCTCAGATTTCTCTCTCTCCCTGTCAAGACCAGACGCCTGGAGATTTCCTCCTCAACATCTAGTCAAAGAAGCTTTGATTATTCATAAATACATAAGTATTTCTTGTTTATTTTCAATTGCTGCCTCTTATCAGTGTTTTTTTAATAACCGTTAAGTTTATTTAGTTAGTTTTGTATTGTTTTCTCCGTTCCTCTCGGTTCGGAATAACCGCTGAGGAACCGAGGTATTTCTAGTTAGTTTGGGTTTTTTTTCCCTTCAATTGTGTATATCTTGTGTGTTTTAATACTGTTTTTTTAGAACCGATAACTCCGGTTCTGAACCGCTAATCCCGGTTCAACTTTTTATCGGTTCTTCTTTGAATTTTAAAAGGTTGTAGTATTTGCGTTCTCCACAATGTCAGAAAAACCTAAAAAGAGAACTGGTGAACCCGGTTTTAAAAACTGTTGCAAGTGTGGTGAGGTCTTTACCAAGGCAGATAAACACTCTGCTTGTGTTTTCTGCTTGGGTTTCGACCATTTGAAGTCTGATTGTGCTATCTGTAAATCTTTTCGAGACAAAACTTTAGAAAAATGTCTGGACAAACTGAATAAAAGATTTAAGGGTCCCTCTGGCTCTGACCAGCCAAAACCCTCAGGGTCTATGGGTGACACCACAATTTCTGCCACTTCTACCTCTAATACGGGTAAAAAGAGACCCTCTGAACCGGCTAGCTCTCCGGTTCCTGTTAAAAAACAGAAAAAGACAAAGCACACTGAACCCCCCTGTGGAAAAGGGGACTTCTGTGGTGCCTGCCACTGTGCCTTTTCCTTTTGAGACTGCACAAGCAATAACAATTATGCAAACCTTGCAGGGACTGCTGCCTGTGGTTTCATAGTCTCCAGTTCAGACTTCTGCACCCTCCAACCCACTCTGTTTCCCTGAACAGCGTGAGAGGGAGAAGGAAGAAGAAGAAGGTGAGCCTATAGAGCCTGAGGTCTCCCCTGAACAGGAGTTTGGCTCTCCTCCCAGGACCACTGAAGATTATTCTTCCCATTTTTCCTTCATTAGGAAAATTGCTGATGTCTTAGACATCCCTACCACTGAAGCTGTAGAGGATGAGGAGGAGGCTGAATAAATGGACATGATGGGGCTGACTCCTACTAAAAAGCTTTCACTCCCCATCAATAAGTTCTTCAAAAGGGATATCTTAAAACTCCTCCAGGCTCCTGGGTCTGTCCCTCCTTTGGACAAGAGAGTGGAAAAAAAGTATCAGCTTGACAGAACAGGGGCAGAAATGGAAATTACGTACCTACCGTAATTCTTTATCTTCTTGGACGAAGTCTCCACCACTCATTCACACTGATGGGACCAACCCTAGAGGCGCTAGGACCCAGCGTGAGAGCAAACTTTGCAGGAGGGTCCAAGCGCCAGAGATGGGCGCCGTGAGGCGGCGCCCTGAAAGCCTTGGCTCGTCACGGCAAATGACTATCTCAAGGCCGGCCCTCCAACCGCCTACAGTACCTTTTTCCAAGGAGGTGCAGCGTAACTAACCTAGAAGGATAACCTAACAAAACCGGACATAAGATAGTCCGAAGACCCATATAAGAAGGGTCAAGAAAAAGTCTTCATAGCCTAAAGATTGAGGAGAGAAGACCAACAACAGAGGTGAGCTTGGGGGATGGTGGGTGGGTGTGTGAATGAGTGGTGGAGACTTTGTCCAAGAAGATCAAGAATTACGGTAGGGATGTAATTTCCATATCTTCCTGGACATAAAGTCTCCACCACTCATTCACACTGATGGGAGAGTACTGAGTCAATAATCCCCCGAGACGGTGGCAGGAGAGACCAAGGGCTCACAAATGTAGGACAGAAGTCCATTAAGGATGGTTCTGTCAAACAACATATGTCGCCTGGCATGGACATTCAGGGCATAGTGCTTAACGAAGGTATGGACTGAGCTCCAGGTAACCTCACTGCAAATATCTGCAACGAGCACGTTGCGGATTTCTGCCAGAGATGCCGCGACCGCTCTAGTAGAGTGAGCGTACACTCTGCCCTCCAGTTTAACCTGCGCCATGGAACAACAGCGGCGAAGGCATGCTACCAGCCATGCTGAAATGCATCTGATAGCGACAGGCTAACCCAGCCGGGCCTCACTGAAGGAAACAAACAGTTGTTGAGCTTTGCAAATTTCTATAGTTCTATCTAAATAGAAACGAAGAGCTCTTTTGACATCCAAAGAATGAAGGGTACGTTCTCCTTCATTTTGGAAGTTTGCAAAGTAGGCAGGAAGGACCAAAAGTTGGTTTAGATGGAATTCTGAAAGAACCTTAGGGAGAAGCTTAGGATGGGTCCTAAGAACTACTTTGTCTCTATGAAACACAGTATACAGAGGGTCTGTGACCAAGGCATGTATCTCAGAGACCCTGCGGGCCGAGGTAATGGCCACCAGGAAGGCCGTTTTCCAAGTGAGAAATTTCAGCTCACAGGTAGCTAGAGGCTCGAAAGGCTTTCGAGTGAGCATGTCTAGTACAAGATTAATGTCCCAGGCTGCGACTGGACGTCTGATAGGAGGTCTGGTATGCAGAATTCCCTTAAGAAACCTCTTAACCACAGGTAACTGAGCCAATGACAAGGAAAGTACTGGCTCATGATAAGCTGAAATGGCACAAAGGTGAACTTTGACTGTAGAGTATTGCAGACCTGAATTTGAGAGGTCTAAAAGGTACTCTAGAACTTTGTTGGGTGGGCAGGAAAAAGGATTCAAAGAGGATTTTGCACACCAGAGAGAAAAACGCTTCCATTTGGCTGTGTAAGTTTTTCTAGTGGCTGGCTTGCATGCAGCCAGAAGAATATCTGAAACTCTGCAAGAGACATTGAACCTGTTCACCTCTATCTCTTCAGGAGCCAAGCGTGAAGGTGAAGCGATCTCAGATTGGGATGGACCATCGGCCCCTGAGTCACAAGGTTAGTCTGAAGGGGAAGTGCTTTTGAGAGGTTTTTGACATACTGTTGAGTAACAGAAACCATATTTGTCGAGGCCAGAAGGGAGCAATGAGGATCATTTTGTCCCCCTGGGACTCGAACTTGAGAAGTACCCTCTGAATTAAGAGGAAGAGGTGGAAAGGCATATAGAAAGCGTTTTGTCCACTGCAGCCTGAATGCATCCTGACAGAAAATGCCAGGCCCTGGATTTCTGGAGCAGAAGAGGGCAGTTTTGTGTTGAGTGGGGATGCTAAAAGGTCCAGGTCTGGAGTTCCCCAATCTGCGAATAGTGACTGAACTACGGTTGAGTCGAGAGACCATTTGTGAGGATCTGTCTCTGGTACGTTGAGATGGTCTGCCAGTTCGTTCTGCACCGGCAGGTAGACTGCTTGAATTAGAGCCTTGTGCTCCAAGCACCATTCCACACTCATCGCCCTACATAAAGGGTAAGAGTGAGCACTGCCCTGCTTGTTGATGTAATACATCACTGCTTTGTTGTCCGTTTGAAGGAGAATGTTCTTGTGACAGAGAATGTCCTTCAAAGCCTGGACTGCATAAAGGACGGCTCTCATTTCTAAGACATTTATGTGAAGCTGGGACTCGTCCTGAGTCCATGTACCTTGGGTGTGGAGATTCTGACAGTAAGCTCCCCACCCCATCAGGGATGCATCCATGGTAATGGAAATCTGATGATCCAGGGGAGCAAAGGGATACCCTTCCAGAAGACTGCCCTCTTGCGACCACCAGGTGAGTGACCTCTTCAGAGGTTCTGTCACCTTGATGAGAAAGAACTGAGGGGGAGTGGTTGGGGACCACTGAATATTGAGCATCCATTGAGAGGTTCTCATGTGGAGGCGTGCTAGGGGTACAGTGAACACCGAGGATGCCATGAGAGCCAGCATCCACTGCATCGAGATAGCGCGAACCGAGCTGTTCTCTCTGATATATCAGGCCATCTATAGGATATTGCTCCTTCTGTCCTCTGGTAGAAAAGCTTTCGCACAGGAGGTGTCCAGAACAGTTCCTATGAAAAGGAGCTTCTGGGAGGCCTGAAACTGCGACTTCTTGAGATTTAGCAGGACTCCCATGGACGTGAGAAAGTCTAAGGCCATGGCTACGACGTTGAGAGTTCCTTGCCTGGAAGGGCTTGCTAGAAGCCAGTCGTCCAGATATGGGAACACTTGTATTCCGATTCTTCTGAGATAAGATGCGAGAATTGCACAACACTTCGTAAAAACTCGCGGCACCGAGGATAGCCCAAAGGGCAGGACTCTGAACTGATAATGCTGTCCCAAAGCCACGAACCTTAGGTATTTGTGATGCCTTGGGTGAATAGGAATATGTTGGTAAGCATCATACATGTCCAGGGAGGCTACCCAGTCGTGCTGATGAAGCAAAGGTAACAGGGTTCCTAGCGATATCATTTTGAATTTCTCTTTGGGAAGAAATTTGTTCAATTTTCTGAGGTCCAAAATGGGGCGCATGCACCCGGTTTTCTTTGGAACTAGAAAGTAATGGGAGTAGAACCCTGTGTTCTGTTGACCCAGTGGAAATTCTACTGCCCTGTTGTTCAGAAGGCCTTGTATCTCGGAGGCGAGAAGTTCTGACTGAAGAGTTGACAGTTTTGGCTGCCGTTTGGGGGGACAATCCGGAGGGTTCTCTGAAAGATTGAGGGAATATCCCTCACGGATTATCCGGAGGACCCATTTGTCCGATGTTATAGACTTCCACTGGTTGTAGAATTGAGTCAGGCGCTCCACCGCTGGGAGGAGTCCCCTCAGGCAGCTGAGGTGGGACTTGGGCAGAAACTCAGAAGGTGGCACTGGGCGCTTTGGGCCTTGTGCTTTCTGTTGCGCTTTTGAGGCTGAGGGCTTTGGCTTTATTAAACCTCTGCCTTTGCCTCGAAAGGACTGACAGCTGTGAAACTGGCGCTTATTAACACCCCCCCCCCCGAGAAGGGGCAGGAGCAGGTCCAGCCAATTTAATGGCCCATCTGGTCTTTTGTGTGGCCTCTAGAGCTTGTTCTACTTGAGGACCGAAGAGATACACACTGTCAAAAGGCAACGCCATGACCTGTTGCTGGGCATCATTTGTAAAGCTGGAAATGCGCAGCCAGGAATGACGGCGGGTAAAAATGCCCGCTGCCGCCGCTCAGGAGGCAGTATCGAAAGCATCCATAGCTGCTTTAACCTGTTGGTTGTTGGACTCGATACCCCTGGTTATGGTCTGAAGAATCTCTGAATTAGTGTCCGACTCCGGTAGAGCTTCAACCATTTGTTTGAGTGAATGCCAAAGAATATACTCATATTGAGAGAATAGCCCTGGTAGCTGGCAATATGCATACCCAGGGTGGATGCAGCAAAGACTCTCTTACCTAAACTATCTATTTTACGAGATTCTTTGTTTATAGGTCGAGCTGTAGTAGTCTGAGGAAGGACGACCTTATCATTCTCTGCCAAGACTACAATAGGGTCCGCAAAGGCTTGAGAGGCCAAAATGGGTCGATCCTTGGGAGCAGCATACTTCCTATCTATGGACTTAGACACAGAAGGAATGAGAGCAGGATTATTCCACATCATTTGAGAAAGCGTCTCAAAGGAGTGATGTACTGGGGGAGTTAAATCAATAGGGATGTCCGGAACTTGAAGGTACTGGAGTCTTAAAAGCTTCCCAGGATCGATATCCATAGTCTGAAGAAAAAGAGTGGAATTCAAATTTTTCAGCAGAGACTTAAATGACAGGTTCTTGACCATAGGCTGTGCAGCAGGATTAGATCCTGGTCCTTCCACACCATCACCCAGCCTAAGGTCTGGGTCAGGCTCAATATCATCTCCTGACAGCCCAGGAGGGACTGTATGGACAGGAAAGGATTGAAAATCAGAAGGAAAATAGGAGGGAAAGGGGTTCGAAGTCAAGGAGCCCTGGAGACTGGAAGACGTCACACCAAGTCTCGGCACCGAAGAAGAGTACGGCGCCGCCTGGCCCAGCACAGCACACGGCGCTGATAAGCCGCAGGGTGCAGAGGGCAGCACCGACAAGCCGCATGGCGCCGAGGATGGCGCTGACAACCTCAACGGCGGCAACAGACACATCGACGCCGAGGACGGCGCCGAGCGACCCAATGATGCCAACGGTGCCGAAACCAACACAGGGCCCCGAAAACCAAGATTTGAGGCAAAAGAAGGAAAGAAGCAGGAGAAAGAGGCATCGGTGTGGCCCCCTGCGCCACAGCCATGTGAGAGGAGAAAAATGAAAATTACGTACCTACCATAATTCTTGTCTTTTTTTGAGTCAGCTCCAACGGCCGCGCACCGAGAGCGACGTCGCCATGCAAGGGTGGCGTTAGTGCTGCAGACTCCTCCTCCATCTCAGTTCTGGTAGCCGAAGAGGTGAAAACAAAGGGTAAGGAAAAAGGAGAGCGAGGCAAGAGAGCCGAGGGACAGAAAAAGGAAAGGATATAAACTGAAAAAGGAATAAGCCGGTAGAGGAGAGAGAGAGAGAGAGAGAGAGAGAATGCCTACCCTAAGGGACCGCAGAGCCTCCCTTCTGGGGCGGCTCCAAGGGAGAAACAGATAAAGAGAAAGAGAAAAGGAAGAAGAAGAAGAATGGGAAGAAAACAAGGGATGTTGAGAGCAGAGACAGCGCTAGATAGGGCAAAAAGGGAAAAAGTTGCAGCTTGCCCAGAAATTACCCACTTTCCACAGGACAGTGGGTCCAAAGTGGTGCACCTGTCTCTAACAATAGCTGAAAGATGGAAAATTAAACAACAGAAAAGTATTTTCACTCAACAAATTTAAGCTTCTGTACTAGTGAAATTTCTACTTACGATTAGGTTTGGACCCAGTTGTTTCTCATTTTGACCCACATTTTTTACACCTATGGGTCTAATTTGACCCATGTTTTAAAACCCCTAGCGCTGTCACTGGTTGAGAGGGGAGAACACTGCCCATAGATATATTGGTTGAGAGGCTTATAAGCTCAGAACCAAAAACAAGGGAGCAAGAATCCCTCCAGATAGGACTGAGAGAAGGTTCAACTGAACTGCTTGTACAGATTGGACACAAAGGGCAGATTGTCTAACCTCCCATCATTCCAACCCCCTACACTCTAGGTGAGAGCTCACAGACTGCCCAGGCAGAAAATCTGTTCCGGAAAGAGAGCACCCAACTAGGAGGGGGAATAAGCCCTTTAGCACCTTGTTAAGTGCTAACACAGAAGTGTGTGGGGAGGGGTTAATCCCTACAGATGGCAGCTTTGTATGAAAGGATAGAGAGGGAACTCAATCGGACTCCCTGAAGGCAAGGCAAGAACAACAGCTCAAGGTTAATGAAGTGCCAGAAGCACCAACCAGAAGAAGCTGACAATATTAATACCTGCCAGAGGAAACCTGAAAATTGGGTCAGAGCCACAGAGGGACGGTCTCTTCAACAGTGAACTGAACAACATGGCTAAGAAGCCAAGAGGTCACCCCTAGGGGCAATCAGAAAGAGTTCCCTCAGGATAGAATAAATCTTACTGGTTCCCCTTTACCTTGAGGAAAAAGGATCCGTCCAGAGAAGAACGGAAAATCAAGATAGGTTTTTTTTTTTTGGCTTAAAGGTCAACGAGGAAGGGAGAGGAACGAGGGAAGGGGGAGACGCCGCAGTAGGAGGCCACTGAGGGAAGGTGGGGGTACAGAATGAATGGTGAAGATACAAGAGAAGATCAAGAATTACGGTAGGTATGTAATTTCATATCTTCCCTTGTCAATCTTCACCATTCATTACTGCTTGGATGAGTACCAGCTCCCCGGGATGATAATGAAACCCTGAGGAACAAGACCTCAGTCTCCTGCTGGTGGGAAACAGGAGGGGAAGACCCTGGGCTAATCAGACAAGAAGCCTATGGTGGAGGAGAGCTAGGAAGTGTCCCCTGGGGACGGGGAGACGGAGGAAGCCCCTGCAGAAGCCTCCTAGCCCTGGAGGAAAAAAGACGGGTCCCCCGGAAAGCGGAGCGAATCACCCTACGCCGGGCCAGGGGTGATAACCTTGATAGACGAAGCCATGCCATCCGTCTAATACAGAGCGCTGTCCCTGCAAGCCTGGAAGCCACCTCATTGGTGTTGTAAGATGCCCTTGCTTGGTGTCTTGCCAGCTCCAGGCCTATAGCAGAGAGGGCAATAGCTTGTCTGGATTGCTCCATATCAGGCATTGATGCTAGGACTTGGGAGAGCATCGACCATAAATGCCTACTGTAGGCAGCATGGTGAGCCTGATGTGATGCAATGCATAACATCGTACGAGAGGAAGAGAACACGCTTCGCCCCCACCGGTCAAACTGCAGGGAATCTGAGTCCGGTGGGCGGTCGTGCGCCAGGCGCCCGGAGGAGTTTCTAGGAATGCCAATCCTGAAGGTGGGCTGGGAACAGAACCTAGAGACTCCAATGGGGCACAATACCTTCTTCTGCAGTCTGCCGGGGCTGGAACAGGGACAGTTGGCGACTGCCAGGAACGGACAGACGCCTCCTGGAAGGGAATAGGCCAGGACAGTACCACCAAATGCTGGGCACTGAATTCACTGAGGAATTCACATGTCTCGCATTCGGTATTGTCTCGCCTAACAAAGGAGATACGAAGATCCCTCACCATCCTCGAAAGGAATCGCTGATATTCAGTGAAATCAGCATCGGAGGAGAGATGAGCAGTGGGTTCCTCTCCCTCCGAGGAGGGAGACGAGGATGATGGAGAGCTCGAATGTCCAGAGGACTCCTGCGGCGGTGGGGATAGGCGAAACACATGCACATGCATATATCTAACGTATGAGGGGAAGGCCACCGCAGAGCATCTGAACGTCTCCCAGGGTAACGGGCCCGTAGGACCGACATGGCCTGGGAGAGAGGGGGTGGCTGCAGAGGAATGGGAGAGGGACACCTACGACGAGGCAACTGTTCTCTTCTGAGGCTCTGAAATCTGGAAAACGGAGCACGAACTGGCGGGATCCCGGACAACAAACAAACCAGGTCACAGAACGGAACCCTGGGGATGCGAAGCCTGGAAGAGCCTAGTAGGGAATCTTCCCCTGTGACGAACCTGGGGCTGCATGGGTCCAGAAGGGCAGCCCACAGCAACGCCACCAGAGGGGTCCCTGGAGCCCGAGAGGGAAAGACGGGACCCAGCGCTACGGCTCCTACCCGCACCCTGAGGGGTGGCAGGTGAAGACCGAGGCGCCTCAACCCCCCGGACTCTGAGAACGCCCTCCTCCTCGACCCCAGCGACACCCCACCCCGAGCAGGTGCAGCAGCACCGGGATCGGCAGCTACCGCAACCCCCTCAGGAGGATGAGCCCCTCCCCCCGCCTCCACGCCATCCCCCTCCAGGGACCCAGACCACCCCCAGCCTGGGAGGCCTCAGGAGACGACAGCAGAGGAGACAGAGGAATAGGCACGCTGGGCTGCCTAGCACCTCGTCTCACTGGAGAACCTGACTCCGAAGAGTCAGGGTGCCAGGACAGGTCCACATCCGAATCATCCTCCTCCGAGGAGGAAGAGACCAGCTGGACCTCAATACTGGCCACCCCAGGGGTCTCCAGAAAAACGGCACCAGTGCAACAATCTCAGACCACCCGCAACGCCCAAACCCAGCCCTGACTCCCCAACGGTGCCAGTCAGACCTGCGGCACCGCCCTCGGCTCCAGAACCTGACTTGGTGCTGCTAGGAGAGCCGACCGGGCCCATGGCACCGCAGGTGGCGCCGAGTGCCAACAAGGCGCCACGAACGGCACCGCCCCGATCACCGGCACCGGGATCCGGAGCGGCACCGGAAGACGGCATCAAGGGTCCACCAAAGCCGGGCCCAGCAGACCTCGACCTCGACACTGGGGGAGCCTGCACCTCCGAAGAGGTGACTGCCAAGGCAGTGTCTCCTCCGCAGCCCCAGAAGGGACCACCGAGCTCCTCCGACACCGCGAAAGAGGCCTCCTCCTTGGCAAGAGTAGAAGATGAGGAGGCCTCCTCCTCTCCAGACCGTATAGGCATGGGAGGGGACCCGGAGGAAGGGTCTAGAGATCTTATCTGGGGAAACCCTGGAGCGATGCCGTCCACCGAAAGTCGGCGGAGCCTTGCCGATCTTGAACATGCAGACTTCTAGGATGCGACAGTCCAACAAGAAACAGGCGTCGCACGCATCCATATCATGGTTGGGTCCCAGGCAGCGAAGGCAAACATCATGCCAGTCCATGACGGAAAAATGCCGGCCACAGGAACACCAACGCATAGGGGCACGGCCCGCCTTAGACTAATGTTTGGCTCCCGAACCTGACATGATGAGAAATAAACAGCAAAAACACAGCAAAAAGATCCTGGCGTCGTAAGAAAAAACAAAATGGTCTTACCAGCTAATAACAACTTCAACGGCTTCGGGATGAGCAGAAAGCGGAGAAGGAGGAGTCGCAAGTAGGCCTCTGACGCAGCTATAAATCTCGTACACGGAGCAGGTGCAGCCTCGACGGCGGGAGAAACAGAACTGAGATGGAGGAGGAGTCTGCGACACCTAATCGGCTACCCTCGCGATGACGCCAGCGTCACTCTCGGGCAGTGCCATTGGAGCGACTCAAAAAAAAAAATCTCCTGTAGCGGGTGCGCGCCTCCAGCACTACCCAAACAGTAATGAATGGTGAAGACTGACAAGGGGAGATCACCTGAGCACGGAGTTGATGGCACCGAAGAAGGCGCTGCACAACTAAGGAGGCCCAACCGCCCTAACCGATCAGCTGAAGGGTCCGAGGGCCGCTGAGTGACCGGGCCAGGCAGCTGGACCAACCTCCAAGCCCACTGCTCCATCAGTGTGGCCCACTGATGAAACTGCTCATCTGAAGCCCTACCAGAAGGCGGGGAAGGGCTCCGATGTCGAAGAGGTCGGACACCGGAGACAGAAACCGGCGACTCTGGAGGAGACCGGCAACTGACCCCAATGACCGACCGTCGACACGCAGACATACCAGAAGGCGACCTCGAGTGATGCCTTCTCTTTCTGGACCTATGAGTTGAAGAGGAGCTCAAGGCGGAACGGTGCCGCGAGTGCAACCATTTTCTTTTATGCTTCCAGGGGGACCACCCCTCCCCCCCCCCCGGGCACTGGACTGTCCGTTGTCAGACCCTCCCTCCGGAGAGGGCAGCGGACCAGCCCCAGCCCGGCTGACTGAACAACTTTCATATGAAGTCTCCCTACCGTCACCTGACCCACTCCTGGTCAACTCCGTCAATGTAGGCTGAGACTTCTTTCTTATAATAAATTATAGTAAGGGATACTTTATTTCAAGAAATACTACAAAATAAAAAAACTGAAAACCATGCTGCTAGTTTGAAGTTTAACTCCCGACAGGCAAGCGACCTCGTCACTGTAGCGCACTCAACGGCGGGAAAAAAAGAACTGAGGCAGCTGGAGGGTCGACGTCGAGACAGTCATTGCCGCATGAGCCGAGGCTCATGGCACCGCTCCTCGCAGCTCCATCTCTGGCGCCGACCCTCCTGCAAAAAGTTTGCTCTTGCTGAGTCCTAGCGCCTCTGGCGTAGATCCAATCAGCGTGAATGAGTGGTGGAGACTTTATGTCCAAGAAGATCCAAATCTTTTCCATTTGGAGTTGTAAGTCTTCCTAGTAGCAGGTTTCCTGCTAACTTTTAAAATATCCAAGACTGACTGGGACAGATGCAAACTTGCATATTCTAGCTCTTCAAGAGCCAGGCTTTGAGCATGACAGTCTGAAGGCTGGGGTACAGAATCCTCCCAAGAGGAGGTGAGGAGATTGTACTGCCTGGGAAGACACAAGGGCAGTGTTACTGAGAGTGACAATAGTAGAGGATACCAAGGCTGTCTGGCCCAGTCTGGAGCCACCGGAATCACCTTGCAAGGCTGGGACCTGATTTTTATTAGGACCCTGAATACCAGTGGAAAAGGAGGAAAAGCATACAGAAACCTCCTTGTCCAATTTAGTAGGACAGCATCCTGGGGAACAGAACCCAGAAGGGGTGGTATGCAGCAATACAAAGGGAGTTGATGATTGTCTGGGGCCACAAAGAGATCTATCTCTGGGGTGCCCCATCACCTGAAAATGACTTGAAGAATGACAGGGCTCAGGGTCCATTCGTGATGACCCTGAGAAATCCTGCTGAGAGCATCTGCTAGAATGTTGTCTTTCCCTGGGAGGTGCACAGCCATCAGGGAAGCCTGAAGGGAATAAGCTAGAGACCAAATCTTCATGGCCTCTGTGCACAAGGCCGAGGACAGAGTGTCTCCTTGTTTGTTGATGTACCATATGGTTGTGGCATTGTCTGTTCTGATCTGTACCACTTTCCCTTGGACAACTGTTGAGAATGTCTGAAGTGCCAGAAAGACAGCTCTTAATTCAAGAAGATTTATGTGCAGAAGGGACTCCTGGTGTGACTAAGTTCCATGAGCTGTGAGATGATCTAAGTGGGCCCACCACCCTAGGAGAGAGGCGCCTGTGGTGAGAACCACCGAAGGGACCTGACTGATAAAGGGGACCCCTTGTCGAAGATTGTCCTCGTTCAACCACCACTGAAGGGCCTAGACCAAGGTTTTGGAGACTGGAACCAGTTTGGAGAGAGGGTCCTTTTTCTGGGACCAGAAAGATCTGAGATGAAACTGAATATCTCTCATTTGAAATCTTGCTCCCTGAACTACTGCTGTGGAAGCTGCCATGTGTCCCAGCAGCTGTAGAAAGTATCTGGCTGGACGAGACACCAGAGGACGAAAAGAGGAGGCCAGAGTGACCAGAGACTGAACCCTTGAGAGGGGAAAAAATCCTCTGGCTTGAACTGTATCTATTTCCACTCCTATGAAGTTGAGAAGCTGGGCTGGCTCTAGAACAGACTTCTCTAAGTTCAGAATGAAGCCCAAGGATTCTAGAAGTCTTTGGGTGACCTCTAAAGCTGACTTGACTTGGTCTGAGGATTGGCCCACTAGAAGCCAGTCGTCCAGAAATGGGAACAGAAGGATGCCCTGCCTCCTGAGGAATGCCACCACCACTGCAAGACACTTGGTGAACACCCTTGGAGCAGATGTTAGGCCGAAGGGCATCGCCCTGAATTGGTAATGGACTGAGGGCAACTCGAACCTGAGGTACTTTCTGTGGGATTGTCTGATAGGAATGTGGAAGTAGGCATCTTTGAGATCCAGGGAAGCTAGCCAGTCTCCTGGCCTCAGCGAGGGAAGAATTACTCCCAGAGTCACCATTTTAAACTTTGGTTTTGTCAAATGCTTGTTCAGGTACCTTAAATCCAATATGGGTCGCCACTCCCCTGTCTTTTTGGGGGTAAGGAAGTATCTTGAATACAGTCCTTTTCCCCTGTGACAAAGAGGTACCTTCTCTACTGCTTGCAAAAGCAGAAGAGAGGAGACTTCTGCCTCTAGGGCCTTTGTCTCCAAGAGACAGAAGGAGGATTGAAAGACTTTGCTCTCATTTTTGGGAACCTTTTGAAACTGAGAGCAAGTCCCTGGCTCACTACTTCCAGGACCCATTTGTCTGAAGTAATAGACTCCCAGGCCTGGGAGTAGTGAGCCAGCCTGCCCCCTACTGGGATTAGGGAGGTGACCCTGACTGACACCTCAGGGTGTCTGCTTGGCAGGGAGCTTGGACTGAGTAGATGATGGGGTCCTGGTCACTCCACGTCTACCTATTCCCCTAAAGAACCCCCTCTGCTGGAAAGAAGAGGAGGAGGCCTGAGCTTGGTAAAAAGGCCTGTAAAAAGGCCTGCTCCTGCCCCTAAACTGCTGCCGCTGAGGAGTGGTCTGCTTCTCTTTGGGTGCAGCACTCCCATAGGTGGTCCTGTACTCGTCCATTTTCTTCACGTAATTTTCTGTTTGTTCCCCAAACAGAGAATTACCCGTTACAGGAAAGTCCATGGCCTTAGCCTGGGTATCCTGAGAGAGGTTGGCACACCTAAGCCAAGCAAATCTCCTCATGGAGATAGATGTAGCCATGACCCTGGAATGAATATCACTGGAATCAACATCAGCGTGGAACTGCACCTTAGATGCCTCTATACCATTTGCAGCCACCTTCTCCAGCTCCTTGGCCAGCTGGGGAGGGGCACCCTTAGCCAGTTCCAGAACCGTATCCCACATAGATTTCTGGTACCTGGCAGTGTATGCCATGTAATTAAATTGCCCGAGTCCCAAAGATGATGCCAAGTACTGCTTTTTTTGCCATGGCATCAACTTTCCTGGAATCCTTTCCTGGGGGTGAGATGCCAAAGGAATATTAGCCTTGTCACAGGCTGCAGCTTGCACTACCCCAACATGGCTGCTATGAGATGAAAGGAATTCCGTCCCAGGACCTGACAGAGCATACCTCCTGTCCATTCTTTTCTCCACAGGAGGAATGGATGTAGGAAATTGTAGAATTTTCTGTGTCTGTTTCCCCAAGGATTTGTGTAAAGGGATAGACACCCTCTTAGACTCTGGGACATCCATCATTTCCAGATAGTCAAGTTCTTCCTGATCCTGTTCAGCCTCTTCCATAGGAAGCTGAAGAGTCTCAGCCACTTTCTTGTAAAACAAGAAATGGGAAGAGGACTCAGAAAGCCTGGGAGGAGAAGCCTGAGAAGGCCTGTCTGGGGAGATGTCAAGCTCTACTGGCTCATCTAGGCCTTCACATTGTTCCTCTTCGTAATCTTCATCCTCCTCCTCCCAATCGCCCTCATAGTATGCCTCAGGATCCAATTCTGAAGCAAGTACCTCCGACCGAACCAATCGGCTCTGAACAGAGACCGGTTCAGTCGGAACCGGGCAAAGCGACTGGATAACTGAAATTGCTTTCGCTATTTCATCAGCGATCGGACCATGGGAAGCCGAATCTGAACCGGCTGATTTTCTTTTTCTTTTACTCGGAACCGATTCCGCAGAATCAACTCTCTGTTTGCCTGAAGAGGTATCACCCAGGTCAGTGGGCACCTCCTCAGGTTCAGCTGCAATCGAACTGGGCTGGTCATCCGGGTCAGCGGACTTCTCGGCCACCCTCTCCCTTAGCCTACTCGAACGTTTTCCAGAGTGGCTTTGGGAAAGTTCTTATATATTTGGCAGTCTTCCTTGAGCTGGTCAAACCCCAGACAATACACACATACGAGGTGAGGGTCGGCCTTAGCAAAGGCCTCCTTACACTCGGTACAGTGCTGAAACCCAGTGGGTCCGGTTTCCTTTTTGGGTTTCTCAGACATGCCTTCCAATATAAAGTCACCCAAAAACAACGGTTAAGCCAGGCGACTGTAACTTATCGGTTCCAACCGTGTCATGAGTTGGTTAAAAAAATCCTAAAAGTCGGATTTTTTTAGGAACCGATAAGTACCGGAAAAACCACACAAATACACAGTGTACAGAAATAACAGAATAGGTTTCAGTTCCAAACCGGACCAACCGGCAAAGAACCGAAAATAAAAAATTTATTTCTGAAAACTACCACTATCTATACTACCACTTACTGGTACCAAGACAGAGGCAAGAATACCAGTTTTCTACCAAACGGGTTGACAGGACCGACCGATTCGAACTTTTACCGAACCAAAGTGCAGGAGAGATCTCCGAAGCGACTTCACAGTTAGGCGGAGTAAGAAATCTGACGGTTACACTTCAGAGTACCACAGACAGAGGTTTGAAAACCGAGCTTGAGCTCAACGTTTTATGCCTTTGCATAGAGTTAACCGTTTACACTCCAGGGCAGTTCAAGTGCTGGGGCTAACTGCATATAGTCAGAATACAGCAAGACTTCATGTTATTTGAAAGTTACTTACCATAGTAACCTTGTTTCTCCCAGGGGATACTCCATATTCATAACTGCCTCCCGGTTTTAAGAACCAGTGGTCTCTGTATTCCATGCTGTACCATAGTGTTTGCATGCCACACTTTTACTTTTATTAAAATTTGTTTTGCCTTTTTCTCCTTTTTCAGGTGATTCTGACATAAGGAGTTTGTGGGGACTTTTTTAATGCTAAGTTTTTTCTCTTCATGTTTTCCTCCAGTTGGAGTTTTTCTGGGTACGGAATTTTAAAATTAGAATTTGATATGTTTAAATTTTTGGGCCCTGTCTTGCAGGTGTCTACGGAATCTGAGGGTTAGAATGCAGGCAGTTGATAGGTGGCAGCATTTGAAAAGTGGCTCATGCTAATGATTCAATTATTTGCATAGCATTCCATCTCCGAGCAGATCTGACCTTAAAGGTATACTGCAGAAGAGTTATGAATATTGGAGTATCCCCTGGGAGAAACAAGCTTACTATGGTAAGTAACTTTTTCTTTTGGTGGTTCCGCCTTCCCCCCCTTTTGGCGTGCATGATCGTGCAATGACGCACAGTGGAAGGGACACACTCGCTCCCAAGCACGTTCCTGCCATCTACCACGTACCACCTTCCCTCTTGCATGCGAGCCGCGGCACTGTACCTCCCCCCTTAGCTGCCGGAAGGCACCTGAGTGCAGAGTCCTGCAACCCTCCCTCCCCCAGAGAAGGCGAGCTGTCATCGGATGCTCAAGCCTTCTCCTCCCTGCCGATCCCCCACCCATGATGGCCCGTGCTGGTTCTAACAGGTCACCGGGCGTGGCACGAGGTGTGGCATCCAGCATTTCAACCCTCAGCACCACCGGGCCAGGGAAGTCTGGGCTTCTTAAAACAGGGGCTGAACATAATGCAGCCTTGATGGCCAAAAAAGCTTCA
The DNA here is from genome assembly GCA_016271365.2 of Neoceratodus forsteri. Classification (NCBI taxonomy): domain Eukaryota; kingdom Metazoa; phylum Chordata; order Ceratodontiformes; family Ceratodontidae; genus Neoceratodus; species Neoceratodus forsteri. The sequence goes on from JADMNL010000025.1 coordinate 117,208,122, forward strand.
TCACACTCTCATGAACATACGAAAACACCAGCAGAAAAAGGCCCATAGGTTTACAAAGTCTGCCCAAGTGTGCAGCTAGCAGTTTTTAATTTTTTTTTTACTGCAGCTACCCCCCCCCCACCTTCCAAACCCTTTCCATCATACTCTCACCCCTGATCCCCCAAGTGTTCTTACCTGTATTCACCCTCCCTTGACTCTATTCCATCCTCTTTTAAACTGCCCACTGTTTTCAATGCGATCAACTCCTCCGGTAGTTTGTTCCACACAGCCACCACCTCTCTGTGAAGTAGTGCCTCCACATCTCCCTCCTGAATCTATCTCCCTCCAACTTCAAACTGTGCCCCCTCGTGATCCTCCCTCCCTTTACACGTAACAATCCAACCGCATTGACCTTGTTCATGCCTTTTATGTATTTGAAGGTCTCTACCATGTCCCCTCTCTCCCTTCTATCCTCCAGGGAATACATTTTGAGCTCCCTCAATCTTTCCTCATAGGGTTTATCCCCCCAGACCAAGGATCATCTTTGTCGCCCTACGCTGCACTCCCTCCAGTAGTCTTATGTCCTTTTTTTAGGTAAGGGCACCAGAATTGCACACAGTACTCCAAGTTCGGCCACACCAGTAATCTGTACAATGGCAGGATAATCTCTTCCCTTCTAGAGGTGATACCCCTGGCGATGCATCCCAACATCTGATTGGCCCTTGCTGCCGTTCTCCTGCACAGTGCTGATACCTTCATGTCCCCTGTGACTAGTACCCCTAGGTCCTTCTCCTCCTCTGAAACAGATACCTGCGCTCTTCCTAGCCAATAGCTGGTCCTGGGGTTTCTGGCTCTGAGGCGCATGACCTTGCACTTCTTAGTGTTAAACCCCAACTGCCACACATCTGACCATTGCTCGAGTTTTGCTAGATCTTCCCCGAGTTCCTGCCTCCCTTACTCACTGTCCACTGTTGCATATATCTTTGTGTCATCGGCGAACAGGCTGATCTTACTCTTGATGTCTTCTGCAATGTCCCCTATAAAGATGCTGAATAAAACGAGGCCTAGCTCCGAACCCTGTGGTGCTCCACTAGTCACGGGTCTTAGCTTGAAAGTCTCCTCTCTAACAATTACCCTCAGTTGTCTGTTCTGCAGCCAGTTCCTAACCCATCCCATTAGTTTCTCACCAACCCCCAGGTTCCTCAGCTTTCCCAATAACCTTCCATGTGTCAGCAAGGTGAAGGGCTTACTGAAGTCCAGATACAGGACATCCAGGACATGGCCCCAGTCCACTGCTTGTGACCCAATCGTAGAAGTCAATTAGGTTAGTCTGACATGATTGCCCCGAGACAAACCCGTGCTGTCTTTCGTCCTGGAGACCATTACTATTCAAGAAGATTATCGGTCTCTCCTTTAGAATGGTTTCCATTAGCTTCCCCATAATGGAAGTCTATAATTGCCCGGTTCGTCCCTGGGACCACTCTTGTGGAGGGGCACCACATGAGCCATCCTCCAGTCCAAGGGCACGATGCTTGTCTCCAGTGATGTGTTAAATGGGTCTACCAGTGGGCCTGCCAATAGCTCTGCCAACTCCTTCAGGACTCTTGGATGTACACCATTGGGTCCCAGGGCCTTGTCCACACACAAGGCTTTTAGGCCTTTTAGAAATCTCTCCTCCCGGATGACCCCATCTGTTACCTCTGATCCTCCCCTGCCCATCCCTTCTTTCCCCTGTGGTATCGGCCCATCTTTTTCTTTAGTGAATACCGAGCAGAAGTACTCATTGAGTGCCCCCGCCTGGTCTTCCCCATTTTCTGGGGACCATTTCACATTATTCAGGTACCTTTTTTTTGTGAGTTCAGTGAGGGGAGTAGCTAGCTAGCTAGGCAAAGTTGGGAACAAATCCTCGATAGTAACCAGCCAGCCCTACAAATGACGTGACATGTTTCTTTGTTTTAGGGATAGGACTATTAGCTACAGCTTCTGTCTCAGAAATCTATGGCTTTACTTCTCCATTTCCCAAAATATAGCCCAAATGTCTGGTTTCCTGCATGCCCAATGTACATTTGGTAGGATTAATGGTCAGATCTTCTTTTTTGATCGACTGGATAACTGCTCGTTAGTGTTCCAGGTGACTTTTCCAGTCTGGACTGTACATCACATCATTATCCAGGTACGCAGCACAATAACCAGTGAGAGGGGATAAAATTACATCTATGTACCGCTGGAATGTAGTGGGTGCACCATGTAAATGAAACAGCATGGTGGTGAACTGACAGAATCCAATAGGCGTGGCAAATTCAGTTTTGTCCCTGGATTCTTTAGCTAGTGGAATTTGTCAGTAACCCTTGGTGAGATCGAGGGTACTGATATACTTGGCAGTTCCCAATCTGTCCACCAAATCATCTATCCTGGGCATAGGATAACTGTCAAATTCTGACACTTGATTAAGTTTCCTTACTTGAACACGTTCCTGATATTAAATACCTAGGTGTCACATTGGACAGCTCACTCTCCTACCATCGGCACACAGATTCTGTCGCCAAAGCCACCAACATCTGTATAGGCCTGCTCTACAGGCACAAACACTGCATAACTCCTGACACTCTCCAGTTGGCTATCAACAGCTCTGTCACCTCCATCATCATCGATTACGGGCTAGCAATCTATGGCTCTGCCTCCGCCTTCCGCAGAATTACAGTTGCATTCAACAAAGCATGCAGGCTGCTAACTGGGGCTGACCGACTTACACACACTTGTGACCTGTACACTCGAGCAGGATGGCTTCCTCTCATCAGTCAGATACAGTATCAAACCTGCCTCTTAGCCAAAAAAGTCCTCCTCGGGGGTCATGCCCCCGGGCATTGAAAAGCTCCTCACTGATCACCACAGCACCCAGCGAACTAGAAGTTCACAACAACTAACCTTCCTTGTCCCCAGATGCTGGACTACCATGGGCCAGAGGGCCTTTGCCCACAGAGCACCACAGTGGTACAATACTCTCAACAAAGAAACTCTTACTGCTGCTGCTCTTGGCCCTTTTAAGAGACAACTCTGACTTCATCTCATTTCAACTAGTCATTGTGACTGCCTCGCCTAATCAGGGGCCCACCGCTCACTCCCTCCACTTCAGTCTTGACAGCTACCTCTCCCCGCCTTGCCCCCATTCTACCTGCCTCACCTGCCCACCCCCTTGCCCCCTCTCCCTTTCCTCCCCCCAGGCATTTTCTGACTTTATCCTCCCTCCCTCCCCTTTAGAGCTCTTACCCTCACCCTCTCCCTCCGACAACAGCCTTCCTGCCTGCATACCCCTCACCTGCAGCGCTTATTTCTAAGCTTGCCCTTGGCTGGTATGTCATGCTACCAAACATTTGGCACATTTTGAATCACTGGAATTTTCCTAAGCCTCAGTCTCTTGCTTCTTTTTATTGTGTAACTATGTATTATTATGTCAACCTTTGTACTGTATATATGTATACCCCCCATTCCTTCAGTGTGGAACCTTTGTAAATGAGCAGTTCCTGCTCAAAGGTATTTGTAATCCTAGATTTCAATAAAATAAAAAAATAAAAATAAAATCAAGGCAGATTCATACACCCCCTTCTGCTTAAAATAACCCTGGAGAGAAACATCATTAGCTTGCTCTGAAACAAAATCACAATCAGTTTAGTTTCGCATTTTCATATATCAACCCCTTATGTCCATCAGTCTTTTGGTGCCACTGTTTCTTCAGGCATCTTCTTTCTTTCCTGGACTTATGGATCTTGGAGCTGTGCTCAAACAAGTCCAAATCAAAATCACCAAAAGGAAAAGAGTCCCCACCGTCTAAGACTTTCTTTGCCTGAGCTTTTGTCATCACAGCTGCTGAAACATCCAAAAAAAAACTGAGGTGGTGCCAGGGGACCACCCCTTTATACCATGGGTGACGTTGGAAGCGAGGCTGACGTCAGGTGGTGGTCCCTAGCCTTAGACTGCTAGCTAGAATTTTTCCGTGGGGTCCTAGTGCCTGGCAACATAGTCCTAATGGTGTTACCTGCTGCAAAGAGCTCTATCTCAAAGTGCGATCATCCGGATTTACTGCCTCTGTGATTAACTCTGTAAATCCTGGAAAGTCATTTCCAATAATCACAGGTACAGGTAACTTAGGTACTGCCCCCACTTTCATTTTATGTGGCATTCCATTAACATTCAGAGTCACTAGGGTGGTAACATAGTATCGAGTGTCCCCATGGATGCAGATGACACCAGTACCTGGTTCTTTTGCAGAGTGTTTTCCCAGCACTTCAACATGCACTAGGGTTGGTCTGCTTCCCAGATCAATAAGTCCTTTCACAGATTTATTTCCCACCATGACATCTGTTAGTACCTGCCCCAGTCTGCCAAGGACAAATCTGCTCCAGTGTTAACTCTCCTTATTTTTATGTCAGTTTCTTGCAATATGGCTTGACTTGTTACAGTTATAGCAAATAAAGTCTTTGGGTGCAGATGTGTTACCCTCACCACAGTTCTTATTTGATCTGGAGTTAAATCGGGAAAAAGAGGGTCTTACCAATGCTTGGCTGTTACCTCGCTGCTGTGGTGTCTGTCTGGCCATCTGGTAGTCTCCAGCCAAAGAAACTGCCTTTTCCCCATTTTCTAGTTGATGTTCTTTTACCCAAAGCTGCACGTTTGTAGGCAGGATGTTGATGAACTGTTCCACTGCAAATGTGTCGATGATCTGTGGGATTGTTTTGCCCTTTGGTTGGAGCCATTTAACAAGGAGTTCTCCGAGTCGGGTGAAGGCGTCTCTAGGATTGTCGACCGAGTTGTACTTCAGAGAGCGGAATCTTTGCCTGTACAGTAGGTCTCTCCTGAGATGTCATACCTTTTCAGAATTTCTCTTTTTACCAGGTCATAATTTTCTGATTGTGCAGTGTCCGTATTGCTGTAGGCAAGCGGGACTTTACCTGTCAGGTAAGGTACCGACCTGACTGCCTATTGCTGCTTTGGCCACTTGCAATGCTATGGCAAGCCTTTCAAAGCTGTCGGGTATGCTTCAATATCATCAGAGGGACACAACTATGTAAGTTTAATGTCTTTTAAGTTGTTCGTGTTTTGCTGCTCTGCTGGACCTGTGCCAGATCCTCCAGGTTTGATACCCTGCAAGACATCCAGCCACTGCTGCATCTCTTCTCTACTTCTTGAGTTGCTTCTCGAGTTTTTTCTTTTCTCTGTGCCTCTAAACGTTGAATCTCTTTTTCTCTCTGCTTCTCCATCTCTTTTTGTTGTATAGCCCAGCCCATCATTTGAAAAAGGCAGTCAGGCTTTCAGGTTCTAAGGTTCATACTAAGGTCTTTGAAACAGCAAGAAAGCGTTAGCCCATAACGCTCTTATACTAAGCCAAATGATAATGTGAAAGATCATTTCCTGTATTAATCAATCGATCCAACCTATATTTCAAAATATTCTTGGTTTCACTGATAACATCAACAGGTAGTTTATTCCAAAGACCCACAGTTCTAAGTGTAAAAAAATATTGACGACTTGTATGTTTAAACGGTTTCCTTACTAATTGTAACGGGTGGCCTCTAACATCATAGGTATGATCTTTAAATTGTAAACCTAACTCAGTCATAAGATAAGGGTCTTGGATAATATAAAAAAGGAGTAATAAGTCTCCTCTTAAACGACGGGTAGATAAAGACACAAGGTTTAATGTTTGTAAACGATTATTATATGATTCATTTTTTAAACCTGAAATTTTTTTAGTAAAACGTCTTTGAACCTTCTCAAGTGAGTACCCAATAGTTTTTTTGTACGGGCACCACAACTGGGCCGCATCCTGTTAATGTGGCCTAACATAGGATCTATACAGGGGCATTAAAACCTCAGACTTGCGTGATCTAATGTTACGCAAGACAGACCAAACTGCCCCAATTACACTTATTGATAATACCGTGAATGTGTTTATTATAAGACATATCATCTAAAATGGTGATTCCCAGATCTTTTTCATCTGAAGTACTAATGAGGTTAGACCCACCCGGTTGGTACGTGTAGTTTAGGTTATTAGTACCTAAATGCATAACTTTACACTTGCTTGAATGTAACTTCATGTCCCACTTGTCCACCCATGATGTAATAGTATCCAAATCCCTTTGAATGACAGTAGCTTGTATTACATCTCTGCATGGACCATCAATTTTAACATCGTCAGCATATTTGATGGTAACGGACGCAATCATTAGTCATATCCACAATAAATGCCTGAAAGAGGCACGGGCCCAACACTGAGCCCTGTGGAACCCCACTGGATACATAACCCACCTCTGATTGGGATCCATCAATAACAACACTTTGTGTCCTATTTTGCAACCAATTACTGATCCAATTAATAACATGACTATTGATATTTATGTTATAAAGTTTTGTAATAAGTGCCCAATGAGGCATAATATCAAATGCCTTACTGGAGTCAATAAAAATAATGTCACAAGGTGTATTACAATTGAGAAGGGAACTAATATTCTCATAAAAACACAATAAGTTAGTTAGACAACTTCTACCTCTTTTAAATCCACGTTGCTGTGTGTCTTGACTATTCAATGTCGGCGTTATAATGTCTTTAATTAGACTCTCAAGAACTTTACATACAGTAGATGTCAAACTTATAGGGCAATAGTTCTCCCAGTTGTTTTTTGGCCCTTTTTTATGAATCGGTATGATATTAGCCTTCTTCCAATAGTCTGGAACATAATGTTCTAACAGAAACTTTTCGAACATGATTTTTAATGCCTATTCTTTTTCCATCACTTGTGCGCGCTGTACAGTCTCAGCTTGGATTTCTGTCATTGCTAATTTGGCTGCCATTCTTCTGGTAATCACTCCTGGACTCGCTGCTGCAGAATCCATACCTTTCTTCTATGCTTCCCTGGTACCAGGTCTAGTATCCACACACAAAACTCCTGGCTTAGAGTATGCACAGCTTAAATTCCACTTAGTCTGACACCATCTGTCGTCAAGGCACAGATTAGGAAACACTAGGATTGCCAACATTGCATTTCAAAAATAAGAGACAGACCCCAACCCCCACTTCCGAGGCTGTCATTACCAAAAGGTATTGATTATTTTCGGGATTCTTTTGTTAATGATGGCGCAAGACCAGGTTTTTTTGAGTGGTATTAATGAAATATGCAGAGAAACCAATGAAATTTCGTTATGAGCAGTATCACCACATACATGTCACAACAGCATACATCTCAGCCTCCAGTCCTACCTCACAGATCGATGAGATCAGGGGAAGGCTTTTAAAAAAAATCAGGGACAAATAAACAAAAGTCAGGGACACATTCAAAAAAAAAAAAAAAAAAGGCCATCAGCTCCAGAAGCTGTTTACAATATATTGCTTAGTATAAATAGCTTCTTCTTCATGAGAATTAGACAGTAACAATAAAGGCAAACATTAATCATTTTATATCTGTACTCTTCAGTGACACAAATGACAATGAGGGAAGGAGAAAATTCTGAGCCAAAATCGGACACATCTCCTAAAACCAGGGATAGTTGAGAGAAGTATGCACAACAGTCTCAATCAAGTCTCACAGGCAGTGTACTATACTGTACAGTACTACTAAGTCCTCCGGACACCAGACACCTTCCTCCGACTCCTCCAGGCCTCCCACGCCATGCTAAAGCCAGCCAGTGTGCCAGGCAGGCCCCTGCTGTGGCCCTCCCAGTCCTCGGACTCTAATCCTAACCCCCCCCCCCGCTGCCTATGAAGTGTGCAGTGCAGCAGAAGGCTTTAGTTTAAATTCCAGAACTGCAGACAGAGAAAGAAAGGAACCCTCCACCCACCCCCCAAAAAAGGTGCCTGCTGAATCAGTTGACTCACCCCACCACTTTTATGCTGATGATCCTCCTGTTTGCCAGTTGCTCCCTCCTCCAAGACTGGACTTCAGGCTAGAGCAGCTTGTTCCTCGATCTCTTCTCTTCTGACAACCAGTTCAGAGGGCATCTAGCACAGTCAGTCAAGATGACTCAAAACCACAGCGCGGCAATGTGTTGCTCCCGTCGAGGATTTTCAGATGCAGACACGGTGGAAGTATTCGCAGTTGGGCCCCGGCTAGGTCAGTTCTTTCTCTGCTGCACACAGTTGCAGCCGGATTAAAATGTGTTCTCTTTTCTCTTCTGCGATGTGACAGGGTGACCTGTCATAGTGGACACCCCTGAGATAAGTTGAAACCAATTCCCAAGCAGTTTATATGTTTTGTATAAGGTCCAACATGCTGCTTGGCTGGCTGAAACAAAACTGTTTTGATATAAGAATAACAAAAGCTTATTTCTGTTTTTTTAAGATGTTAGCTGCCCTGCTAAGATATCTTTTACAGCAGACAGCATGTTCCTGCAGCAGAGTTTAGGAGAGCACAGAATGTTCTGACCTTTCCCCAATGTTGTAAACAAACTTGCAGGTGCCATCTGAACTGTTCTCTATGGAGTAACAGTGGCCCCTAGTGGCAAATTTTTATGTTAGGTCCGAGAGCCTATACATAGGAGAGTGGAAATTTCCTAACTTCTAGAAAGACTATAAAAGCTGTAACTCAGTTCTGAAATGAGTTTTTAGGCAGAGAGGATAGATAGAAAGGTCAGTTGAATACTGACTGAGGAAGGTGAAAGACCTCCTTGTAATGTGTGCTTTCGCACTGTTAGGCTGAAGAGAGAGCCTTGGACACTGCTGAAGCAAAGCAGTTGTAATCTGATTTATTTTATCTAACCATTTTTTCTTATTTTCCATATTTTTTACTTGACAAAAATAAAATGATGAACACACTTGTGCATTTTTTATGCACCTGACTTGTGGTCTGCTTGAAATTGTGCTATCCTAAATCCACGCCCAGTGACATGTGACTACTTCTTGCCTTCTTCCCAACAACTAAAGCACTGCACAACACAGTCTAAGTCAGATCACCACCATGACATCTTCACACCACAAATCTTGCAGTCCACTTGGCGCTCTCTTCATACAGACGACGCAGCACGGCAGCATGCTTCTCCCGCTCTCTCTGATGATGCTGTCCCCATCTCCCATAGCAGTCATTGACCATCCCGTGCATGCGCACTGTGTTACGGCTAGCTCCAGCCGCTAGGAAGACTGGGACATTGCGGTTTTTTTAGCAGCCAACCCGAAAATATGGGATAACAGGCATCCCGTAAGGATTTTATACGGGACAGGCAATTTCACCCCCAGAATATGGGATGACCTGTAAAATACGGGACTGTTGGCAACCCTAGAAGCACAGGAAAACCAGAAGCAGTTGTAAAATTTGCAAGTAGAGTTTTATTATCAATAACAACAGAATAAAAAAAGATGTTTAGGATAGCTATTTACAAAGGCAGTACAGAGAAAACAAAGTCCTTCATCTGAGTGTTTATTGTCAGTTCCAAATATCAGTCTCTCCCCAGCAAAAGATTGCTGCTTATTTTATAACAAGTCTTTGTTTGACAATTAGCTTCTTCATCCTGAGCTTGTTGAGGAGACATCCTGTTTCTCACAAAATGTATCAGAGTTCTTGTCAGTTTCTTTGCAGAGCAGGCCTGCAAATATAAGTGTCCCAAGCACACCTCCTGCTGACAGCTCTGCAAAAGAGTCTGCAAACAAGCCTGAGAGAAGCTCAAACTGCATCTCAGGTTAACTCCAAAAATTCCAAATAGCTTTTTGCAATCATTTCAACAGTTTAACTACACACAGTTTCAAACAAAGGGATCCCAGTATCACTTACAGTTTCACAAAAGATTCATACATATTTTTACAATTACAGATATGCAAGTGGGAAGAAAAGACAGAAAGTGTAAGTGAAGGTAGAGAAATAGTGACAGGTGGAGAATCGCAAGACCATCAGAGTGATCAGTTCCTAGGTCTCACGAGAACATCTGGTTGTACACTCAGACACAAACATGGACAAAGACAGAAAAGGAGAGCATAGAACAGATCCTTGCGTTTAACTTTCTGAATAACACATGACACAGAGCCTTATTCAACCTTGTCACACCAGCAGCCTGGAGGCCACCTCACTGGCATCATACAATACCCTTGATTGGTGCCTCTCCAACTCCAGGCCCTTGGCAGAAAGGCAGATGGCTCTCCAATTAACTGTGAGGGTGGCACGGCAGCTAGAAACTGACCTAGCTGCACCCATATGCACTTGTTGTAAGCTGCCTGTTGTGCAGAAATGCACACCATGGCACGAGTCAAGGTATATACATTCCTTTCTTAGGCATCTTCCCGAGTAGAATTAGCCTCAGGAGGTTGGTCATGCGCCATAGGTCCTGTCAAGGTCTGCAGGATCTCGATCCCTGATATAGGATGGGACACTCCCCTGCAGAACCCTCGGGTGCGCAGTTCCGTAGTTTGATGTCCCTTGGGGCTGGATGACATGCAAAGGGATGTCTCCAGACTGCCCTTGAACACTACTCAAAGGCGCTAGGTCAGGGAGGGATGACACAGTTTGCAAACCCCAAAATCTCCTAGGAGTCCAAGCTGCAAGGACACAGTACTTTAACTTACAATGGTGCCCACAGCCTTGTGCCTGTAACATGTCTAACAGGAATTTCTGGTACATAGAGTACTCGAGGCTGAGGACATAGGCAAAGATTATTCCATACCCTCTGACGTGGATATCTAATAAATGGCTGTCCATGCAGAAGCAGGCATCACATGCACCCTTGTCAAGAGACGAGCCAAGGCAGCTCCAGCAATGTTGATGCCAATCCATCACCATGATGGGCTTCCCACAAGGGCAGTGACACATGATGGTAGGCTGATGGTATTTCTTCAGCTTTCTTCAGTCCTTCTTCTCTTTATCAGGTTTTGGCAACACAGAAAATAAAGAAAGCATACAACGGCACCGTGAACTGTATTATTTTGGTGGTGACTCAGAGATGCTGTCACTCCCACTGTGTGCACTCAATGGCGGGAAGAACAGAACTGAGTTATGTGAGGGAGCAGGTGACTGTTAGTGGCTGGTGCATGCAGCACCATGTGAGGTATGCAGGCGTCTGTCAGCAGCTGATTTCGGCTCCCTCCCTGCAAAAAATTTACTCCCACAGGGTCCTAATGCCTCTGGCTCCAGACCCATTAGTGGGAATCAACGGTGAAGACTGATTCTTGGAAGACCATGTTTTCCCTTCTGTTTCTTCTTGCCAGACACTGTAGGCAGTGACTGGTCAGAGGTTCTTTTTACACTCTTGGGTCCATTAACATCAAGTCTCCCCCTTTCAGATGCCCTATGTTCTTTACTGGGTTTTGTGGATGGCTTAGCAGTTTTATAAGTCCTTGTGGGCAAAGTGCTGCTGGCCACCTTTTTTTCTTTTCAGCCAAGGAAATGGGTTTCAAGGGCAGCCGCCGAGGTGAAGAACCTTCTGATGCGCGCTGGCTACCATCTTTGGTAAGCACCTCCATTTCTCAGTCTTTTTGTGTAGAAATTTTTGGTGATACTGAAGCAGATAAGACAAGGTGAAAAAACTTCTCTTTTAGCAGTCCTTTTCTTTTGTGTTTTAAGGCAAAATTTTTCATATAAATCACAATTTTTTAAACCACGATCAGGATCCAAACAATCAAAACACAGTTAATGGCCACATGCTTTGGCTGGAGCAGGTGAAAGGCTTTACAAGTTTTAAATCCTGAAGACACTGTTCTTTTCTTTGGCTTCTCAGGCATGCCAATTGACTGAAAAAGCCACAAAAATCATTTATTTGGTCTCAAAAACATATATAATCAAAACTAATCAATAGTTGTTAATTTTAAAGCACAGAATGCATTTTATGAAATTAAGTGGTTCCTCACTAGGCAGGAACCACACTGAACTGTTAGGGAATAGGAGAAAACTGCTAAATTTTACAAAAAATATTCAGAACTATTCTAAATTAACACAGTTACTGGCAGCTAACTGTATTTGTAAATAAATCAAACTAAATAAACTATATAAAATAAATCAAACTTTGGCTCACAGAACTAGAGTATGACTTCAGTGCAACTGCTCTCTTCAGCAGAGAAACAAATCTGACAATAGTCCAGCAGGAGGAGTGTGGCCACAGTGCCTAGTCTGAACAGAATTCTACATTACATAATTAGCATTCAGTTCTATCTCCAGGACAACACACCTCTGGATGGAGTAGGGTATGCAAATTTATATGACATTACTGTTGGATTCCTATTGTTACAAAAAGTGGGGAGGACCGAACCTTGAGGTAGCAGTGTTGCCTGCAGGGACACAGGTAAATGGCGCAGGAGGAGAACAGCCTATGCCTGAACCCAGTGCTAAAGAGAATTCCTTAAACAGTACAGAGTCTGGTAATGAGATAAATGCTGCAGACAGACCAGGAGGCAAGCCCTAGGGAAAAAATATCATGGAGGCCGGGACGGGGACGGTTCTGACGATGACCCCAAGGCCAGCACCAAAGGCGTCACAGCACAGGATCATGGTAAAGACCTTGAAGACAGCAACTGTCCTCAAGAGGCTGAGTCCCTAGCTGGAGCCACTAGAGTTATCAGAGAGATGCCAACCTCGACAGTCACCCAGGAGTCAAGATTCCAAATGCATAAATGGTCCAGCGCTGCTGAGGGACTCCGGCTCTGGCATCACAGACATCAACCGCCCAAAGGGGGTTGAGGTCTGTAAAGCGAATGCTGAGGACCTTGGCCCCTGTTGGCGAAAGGACCAGATCTATCTCAGAGTTGCCAAACAGAGATCAGGACAGAGAGAACTGCTGCCCAGCAAACTAATTGAGGCCAGCTCAGACCAAGCGTGAAGACCGGCAATATCTAAATTGATGCCCAGCCTCAACACCCTCATTTGCAGCTTACCTGCAAACTATGGCAATAAGAAAAAATTACTCACCTTAGTAATGTTGTTTCTTCTAATGGAGTCTTGCTATATTATGACATATGCAGTATAACCCCAGGTTAGAACAGCTCCGGAGGTAAAAGCGTTAACTTTCCATGCAGGGCATGGAATCTTGAGCGCGAGCTCGGTTGAACACTCTGTCTGTTGTAGCTCAAACTTAAACTGTCAGATCTTTACGAGCAAAAACTCACTAAGGTTCTGTGTGGAAGTCAGAACCTACACTAGCCACTGGCTACTAACTACAAAACACATTTTTGTTCTTGATCCCAAAACAAAGACTCAAGTCGGGGATTCAAGAAAGAAAAAATAAGCATAACACCCAAGCACCCTAGAAAGGGTGAAAATAAAGTGGGTATCAATGAAGTGCCAACATTGCACTGCCCACCCACATCCCCAAAATAGAGGTTCTGAGAGGGGTAGGCTGGGGGGGGGAGGTCATAATATAGCAAGACTCCATTAGAAGAAACAACATTACTAAGGTGAGTAATTTTTTCTTCAAACAACATGAAGTCTTGCTATATTATGACATATGCAGATTACACAGCAGTACCTCCATGGAGGAGGGACAGAACCTACTTGGGAAATAGGCTCTGAAGCACAGCTGTATGAAATCGAGCATCACCCTAGCCTGGATATCCAGGGAGTAATGCTTAGTAAAAGTGTGAACTGTTTTCCAGGTAGCTGCTTGACATATCTCTAGGATAGGGATGTCCTGGCAGCAGCCAGAGACGCAGCTGTACCTCTGGTAGAGTGAGCCCTCAGGCCTGAGGGAGGAACCTCACCCAGTTTTTCATAGCAGAATTGATACAAGAGACAATCCACCTGGCAATGGATCTTTAGTGGCAGGTTTCCTTACCAACCTCACCATAAGTGAGGAACAATTGAGGGATTCGACCCTGTGACCCTTGGTAGTGCTCTATATAGTAACTAAGGGCTCTTTTGACATCCAACTGTGCAATCTCCTCTCACCAGAGGAGGAATGGTCAGTGAAGTACACAGGAAGAGACATGGATTGATTAAGGTGAAAGTCTGAAACCACCTTAGGCAAAACTTCTTGTTAGTCCTGAGGACCACCTTATCTCTATGAAAGGAGATAAAATCAGGCTCCACTGACAAAGCTTGTAGCTCACTTATGGCCTGGCAGAGGTGATGGCTACCAGAAACACAGTTTTCCAAGTCAAGTACTTAAGCTCTGCTGAAGACAATGGCTCAGAAGGGGTTGCATAAGCTGAGCAATGCAAATATTAAGATCCCAAGCAGGGGCAGGGTCCCTGAACGGGGTTGGTGGAAGCAACCCTTTAAAAACTTGGAGAACACAGGGTGAGCTGATAAAGAAGAGGGCTTACCTGCTGATAAGAAGACAGACACAGCTGCCAAGTGCACTTTTAGGTAGCTGGTCTCAGCCCCAAGGAATTCAAATGCACCAAATAATCCAGGATCGTGGGCACACCAGCAGATTCTGGGGAAATATGTTTACCAGCACACCATATGGAAAATCTCTTCCATTTTGAATTATAGGTAGCCCTGGTGGAAGGCTTCCTAGAGGCCTTCAGTATATCCAATACACCTTGGGAAAGGTGTAGGTCAGCAAACTCTAACTCTTCAAGAGCCATGCCTTGAGATTGAGAGATTTGAGGTTCGGATACCAAACTCTCCCTGGGCACAGGTTAACAGGTTGTGATTCCTGGGAAGACATAGGGAGGGTGGACTGCTAAGGACATGAGGAGGGTACCAGGGCTGCCTGGCCAATCTGGAGCAATCAGGATCATCTTGCAGGATTGAGATCTGATTCACTAGCATTTTGAAAAGAAGGAGGAAGGGGAAAAGCAGAGAAACTTCCTTCCCAACTGAGGAGGAAGGCATCCAGAGGGACTGAGCCCAACACTGGGGCCTGCAGCAAAAAGGGAAGTTGGTGATTGTCTGGGGCTGCAAAGAGATCTATTTGCGGGGTGCCCCATCTGGCAAATACTACCTCCAGTACTAGGGGGTCCAGTGCCCATTCGTGATGGCCCTGGGAAATCCTGCTGAGAGCATCCGCTAGGAATTGTCCTTGCCTGGGAGGTGAACTGCCGTAAGGGAGGCATTCAGAGAATAAGCCAGAGACCACAACTTCATTGCTTTGGTGCACAAGGCCATAGACCGAGTGCCCCCTTGCTTGTTGATGTACCACATTGTAGTGGTATTGTCTGTTCTGACCTGAACAACCTTGTTCTGGACAGATGTGGAAAAAACCTGGAGTGCTAGAAAAACTGCTCTGAGTTCCAGCAAATTGATGTGGAGCAGAGATTCCTGAGGGGACCACAGCCCCTGGGTGGAAAGGTCGCCCATGTGAGCTCCCCACCCCAAGAGGGATGCATCTGTAGTAAGGGTCAAGGAATGAGACTGGGGAGTGAAGGGAACCCCTGTCTCAGATTGTTCTGATCCTGCCACCACTGAAGGGCCTGGATCAGGGTTCAGTCACTGGAATCAATTTGGTTAGGGATCTGTCCTTTGAGACCAAAAGGCTCTCAAATGGAACTGAATGTCCCTCACCTGAAATCTCGCTCCCTGCACTACTGCTGTAGAAGCAGCCATGTGCCCCAGGAGCTATAGAAAATGCCTTGCTGGTCAAGAGACCTGCAGGGTGAAAGAAGAAGCCAGAGACACCAGGGTCCTTGCTCCTTCCAGAGGAAGGAAGGCTCTGGCTTCTTTTGTGTTCAGTTCTGCGCCTATGAAGGTGAGAAGCTGGACAGGCTCCAGAACCGACTTTGGAAGACTGAGAAGGAAACCTAGAGATGTAAGCAGTTGCTGGGTTACTTGTAAGTATAGTTTGACCTGTTCTGGAGACTGGCCTACAATGAGCCAGTCGTCCAGATAAGGAAAGATGGCAATCTTTTGCCTTCTTAAATGAGCAACTGCTACTGCCAGGCATTTTGTGAACACCCTCGGGGCCGAGGTGAGGCCGAAGGGCATTGCTCTGAACTGGTAATGGCCTGAGGGCAGTTCGAACCTGAGGTACTTTCGATGGGAGCTTCTGATGAGAACATGGAAGTAGGCATCCTTGAGGTCCAGGGAGGCTAGCCAGTCCCCTTGCCTTAGAGAGGGTAAAATAATCCCCAGGGTCATCATTTTGAACTTTGGTTTTAAAAGGTGCTTGTTTAGATACCTGAGATCAAGGATGGGCCGCCATTCTCCTGTCTTTTTTGGGGTAAGGAAGTACCTGGAGTACAACCCTTTGCCCTGGTGTATGGGTGGAACCCTTTCCATGGCTCTGAGAGCCAGGAGGGAAGAAACTTCTGCTTCCAGGGCAAGTGCCTCTGATGGGTTTGCAGGTGGAAAAGACCTGGCTCTCATCTTCGGAAATTTTTGAAGCTGAGAACCAGTCCCTGGCTTACTACTTCCAGGACCCACTTGTCTGATGTTAAAGACTTCCAGTCCTGGACAAAGTAAGCCAGCCTGCCCCCTACCGGTAGTGGAGAATCGGCCCTGGCCACCCCATCAGGGAGCCTGTTTTGCAGGGGCTTTGGGTTGAGGGGTAGAAGCAGGCTTACTAGAACCCCTTCTGCCCCTTCCTCTAAAGAACCCCCTCTGGGCATAAGCAGAAGAGGAGGCCTCCCAAACAGAGAATTTCCCACAACAGGAAAATCCATAGCCTTAGACTGGGTATCCTGTGACAGGGCCGTACATCTGAGCCAGGCCATTCTGCAAAGACTCCCATAGTGTCCTAGTATTTCCAGACCTAAGATCAAAGAGTGCTGCTCAATGGATAAGACTGATTCTAAGAAAATTATGTCACCCTTGCACATACACTGTGGCACAGTCCCCTTTATGTGAAGACATCTCTTTCAACCCTAAGGTTTGCTTTTACTCTTTGTGAGGGACAAGAGCTCCCTGACTAGCTACTTTTTTTTTTGCACTTTCTAAATATCTGCCATGGAGCTGAAAGAAAATCGGTAAAGAAAAAGCACTAGCATTTAGTGCCACTTACCTAATGGAGTATTCAGGCAAACCCACTGAAGATCAAACCAGAAGTGCTCCACCTCCTGCAGAGTGCTGAAAACATAAGAACGTCTGTCGAAAGGACGGCTGCTTCGAGCCAGGTTATAATGTGGCTCACAGATACTGGTGTCAACAATAGTGGCATTCCTCTTCAAGTAAATAAACACCTGAAGACAAAAGTGGTTAGAAAGAACAAACCATCAGAAGAACCATGGGTCACAAATGACTTTCCAGTCAGTGTTCTTAGAATGACTGCCAGAGAAGCGAGCATCTAGTGCAGAACCATTAGGAGATGGGTCTCTAAAGAGGGGGTCAACTATGGAATCCTCAAATCTTTGTTTCACCATTTTCTCAGTCAGCCAAGGGGTTAAAAAAAGTCCATAAAAATCATGGTGTGCCAGATGACATTTTTATTTATTTTACTGAATACTAGGATTACAATTACCTTAGAACCAGAGGTTCTTTTACAAATGGTCCACGTCAAATACAGATTATGGACAAGAAGGAAGATAGCACTGTGCAGTACATAACATCATTATAACATACTATAACATCATGGTAAAGTCATGATTCATCAAACAGTGGGTTCAGAGATGTGGGGAATACAGTGCGCTAATACAAGTTATAGAAAAGAAGAAAACAGGTGTTCACACAATGTAAATAGTTAGCGGAGAGTAATAAAAAAGGAGGAGAAAGGACGTGAGTTAGAGTGGTGCTATGGGGCAGTCAAAATGACTGTCGTTAAGTGCTAAGAGCCATGAAATGCAAGGGAGGGCATGAGGAGGCAGGAAGATGTTCCGGGAGGGGGGGGAGTTAGGAGATGGTAATGGGGGAGTAAGGAAGTGGGAAGAGGTAAGGAAGGGAGGGGGGGAGGAGGAGAGGGTCACAAAATGAGAGGGAAGCAGGAGGGCTGACAAGGATAGAGAAGTCAGGGATGGGGGGGGAGAAGGTAGGATGGAAGGAGTGGGAGGGGATTAAGTATTGTAGGGGGACCAGAAGAAGAGCAGCCATTAGGCTTAAAGGCTACAGTCACACTTGCTGAAATTAGTGAGGTGCTGACACAATATAGACTTATATGGGCCTAGTTTATTCACAGCTATTACTTCACGAGGGAGACCATTTACCAAGGTTGGGGCCCTATAATAGGAGTCACGTTGAGTCTGGGAGGACCTGCAGAAAGGAACCCGATAAGAAGGTCTGAGTGAACTGCTTGTGAGCCGTGTGCCCTGGGAAGACTGCATCAAGGAAAAGGTTACTGGTGGGGTAAGGCAGAAGCAAATATTCTTTAAAGAAGCATCCCAGCTTTGCCTTTGTCATCTCTTTCCACATCCATCAAATTTCTCAATCTCAAGAAGCCAAGGGCATCCGAATGAGAAAACAGTGGTGGAATCCTATTCAATAAAGTGTATATTCCTGCTCTACCCCCACTAAAGTGTGTTGCCATTCTGAGAGGCTGAACAGCATGATCTGTAAATCTTCAGGAGTAGTAGTGAAATTTGGCCAGGAAGATAAATGAAAATACCCTCACCTCTTGCTAATTTTAACAAACGTTCATGCTCCTGAGATTTCTTTCTTCACACTGAAAATTACAAGGGAGTTCCTCATCCTACAGGTTTCTAAAGTTACCACAGCTGGCAAGATATTTAGTCTTTCAGTACATGCACAGGATTAAAGACAGCAGACTCTCTCCTCCTTCCTACCCCTGCATTAAGAATTCTAACACTTAAAGGGTTACCACCTGTCCTGATTTTCGCAGGACAGTCCTGATTTGGGCAGCTGTGTCGTGCAAAAAAACATGAATCATACTGCATGTCCTGACTTTAGAGAAGAAAAAATATTTTGTAACTTTCCACTAAATGTTGCAGAAAACTGTAATGCCTTAAGTAAAATACCTTAAAAGAATAAGAAACAATAGAAGCAACTAAGAAACTATAATACTTAGCCTTAATTCTGATTATATAGTGAAAACAAGTCTGTTGCATTGATCGAGGTTAGGTACTGTCCTGCAAAAAATCATGTTTCAGTAAGAAATGTCCCACTTTGGGCTTTTTGAAAGGTGGCAACTCTAAACACTTACAGTTCATGAAAACAAAACCATGCAGTTTCCTTCAAGTGCTAGACGACAGTGTTTTTCAAAGCTTGATTAAAAATTATCAGTAGGGCTGGCCCATGGTGTGGTGGGTTGAGGCACTGGATACCACACCACCACCCATGCTAGTGACCCAAGTTTGGGCACTGAACAGGGTTGCTTGGGGGCTGTCCAGGTACGAAGGGATCGATCATCCAACGACTGCTCTCCTCCCTCATGGGGGTTCCAGGGTACCACCAATCGGCTGCCATCTGGCAGAGGCTGGATGGCAGTGACAGTAGGGACACTGCAGGGAGGTTGTCATCAGACGCAGCATGCTTCCCACTGGGTGTGAGGGAGAGGCAGGTCTTAAGTGTTGCTTATAATAATATTTGCCGTTTTGTTCTGGATGTTCCAGTCATGACCCATCATTGTTCCTTGTATTCATCTTTGGGCTGGTTATCACCCCAGCTTAAATATATGTATGCCTTGGGTAACTTGGTCCATCAGGCCATGTATACCAAAAATTCGTCTCCTTTGACTGATTTGGTGATAGTTCGAGAAGTTCAAGCCAATCTAAGATCAAATCAGGGTATAGTTCTGGTAGCCCATTCTGCTAAAAACAAGTATGGTTTTCGCTCTTTTGAAAGTCAGGCCCCTAACCTCTGGAATGAATTACCCCTTTTCTTGAGAACCATCAACTCATACTTAAGGTTTAAATCTAGGTTCAAACAATACTTATTAACATTAGCAACTTGTACTTGTAATGTTTGATCACTGATGGATTATTTGTTTAGTATGTTGTATGTAGTTTGTCCTTGTCGGACCTGAAAAGGCGGTTTTGCCCAGTGTCCCTACCTGCTTAACAAATTTATAAATAAAAAAAAATTAAAAAAAATGCTGTGCTATGCAACACTGTATGCACGATGCCCTGGTGCAAGGAAGAAAACCATGGCTCGCTTGGCATCCCACACAGGTCCTGCACGACCCTACGGGGCAGGCCACCCACAGGTGGTTAACCTGCAAGTCCCCAAGATGGGTTGGTGACAGGGCTGAGAGGGCACCACCAAGTCAGGGAATGAAAAACCAGGCAGATAAAAAATGCATATGGAAAAAGTTATCCGGAGAGCCATTCCAGTAAAGGGAAGGCGGCACTTTACACTGCTACTTGGCAAATCAGGGGTAATGTGCAAGCCCCACAATCCCAAACTGAAACTGTATCAACTTCATACTTATTTTTGCAAGTATTATCCCTCATGCTAAAATACCAAATGCTTCTTTCTTGTACAATGTTATTTCCACTGCATATATAGTACACTGTAATCTGCATGGATCAGTAAAGATACAGTGGAAATACATTTGTATACGAGAAAAGCAGTCAGTACATATGTGCATATAAAATGCTGCTTCATGTGAACTGCTCATCTCCAAACATTTACAATGCAAAAGAAGGTAAATAGATTTGCGGCCCCCACCATATTCAGAGCCAGACGACAGGGCTGCATGGCAAATAGCGCATGTCCGGCTCTGAGCAATATTCAGACAGCAGGCTCCGACAGATAGAAGTATGAGGCCATGCCAGTTCAAAGCAAAGTGACCCTGTGCCATTAAACAAGGCTGAATATGACCCACACGAGCCCACTGGAGGTAGCGCTGCCCAAAACAGGACAGCACCAGGGCTCCTGTGGGCCGTATTCAGCCACTGCATGCGGAGCCCACTGGGCATGCATGGCACTAGGGGTTATTTGCACGCCCATTATGGGCTCATTAGCATGCATATAGCCCCTCAGCACCCATGCTTGCTGTATACACAGGTACAGAATGAGTCCTAGGTGTTTAATGGTTGCCCCACATGCAGTATGGTGGGCTGGAGTGGCAGCAGTACAAATGTACAAAGGTTCATTTACAAATATTACTGTGTGGGATCATGACAGAGTTATGGTGACAAAATGGTATCATTTGTTCAAACGATAGAAACCATTTGAAATGCAGGTACATTCTATTGCTGTAAGAAAATGAAAATTATGTACTTTCTGTAACTGTTGAGCTTGCAGGATATCTTCACCACTGATTCAGACATGAGTCAAGAACCCAAGGCACTAGGACCCCACAGAAACTTTTTTCTACAGGAAATGAACTGACGTCAGCTACTAACATTACTCACACACCATGTGCCGTACGCTAGCCAATAACCATAGTTAGCTCCCTCATGCACCTAAATTCTGTTCACAAGGTGAGAAACTAAGTGGAGAGATGTAAAAAAAAAAATAACTAGACACTTTCTAGTCCGAAGGGATAGTAAGAAGATATAGGATGTAAAATAAACAGCCAATTAGAACTCAACTACCAACTTAAAGATTAAAAGTTGGGCCTACTAGGTGGCACAAGGATAATGGGTCTAAGAGTCAGACCCTCTTACCACTAGCCAAACAGAGTGCGGACAGTGATATAAAAAGGATAAAGCAGTAACTGAGTAAATGGCTCTGGCAGAAGTAGCAAAAGAGAAGTCCAGTTTGGGACCCCCTTGCAATGATGTGGCAAAAATACCCATAAATGGAAAAAGGAAATCTGCTCCCCCCCCCGCAAAAAAAAAACAGCTCATTGATACCAGACAGAACCTGAGTAAATGCGAGAGTAAATTCATAACCCCGTTTTGTCTATGACAGAGTGGAGAAAAATAGGGACAAATAGCACAGGTAGTCCTAGGGAGACAAGTAGTCCTAGGAAGACAAGATGTGGTCATGTCCTCTGGCATGCTCTAGGCAGAGTGGGCAAAGCCCAGTGCATAGACAGAAGTGACAAGGGATACCAATCAAGAATTCCAGCACGAGAAGAGGAACATGCCCCGTGTCTCGCTACAATCACAGGTATGTACACTGTGTGAAGCTAGTACATTGATCCAAGCAAGTGCATTACATCCTTCTACAGACAGTGCATCTGCTCAGTGGAGTTCGATTGGATAGTGCCTAGGGCGCATGATGCATACAGAGACTAACAGAAATATACCCTATAGGGGATATACCCTGGGCAGGTAGGAGGAGAGAGAAGAATGGAGGGAAGGTGGCCACCTAAAGTAAGCAGAACAAATGTGCGTTTCTACGAGTTAGCGTACATGGCCACTCATTTATGTCGGTGGCAGTCCTCAACCACCTAACTACCTTTTTTTTTTACCAAGGAGGTTCAGCATAACCTATCAAGTACGTATGCACTTAACCTAAGGGCATTAGACAGCCTTAGTGACCCATGTGAGAAGGCCACCAAATCCAGTAACACAGTGTCATCACAGCCCAAACCAAGCAAAAAGGGGTGAAGACCAACATAAGCATACTGGAGTGGGTCCGAGGAATGGCGGGTGTGTGAATCAATGGTAAAGATATTCTTAGAAGATCAAGACTTATGGAGGGTACATAATTTAGTACCTTCCAAGAATCAAGTCTCAGCCACTGATTCCCAGAGTTAGAGTACCACGTTCAGACAAAATCCCCTGGACTAGAACAGCTGGAGCTGAGAGCTCGATCAGGATACTAATTCATTCAGAATTGTCCTGCAAAAGGTAGTATGGGCCTGGCATGGACATCGAGAGCATAGTGCTTAGTAAAAGTGTGTACTGTGCTCTAAGTTGCAACTCTGCTACTTTCTCTAACAGGTACAGAGCAGATCTCTGCTAGAGATGTAGTAACGGCACTGTTGTAGAGGACACATACGCTGCCCTCCAGTTTAACCTGAGCCTTGGTATAGCAGTGGTGAAGGCAATTCACAACCTAGGCAGAAATGCACTTGACTAATAGGCTGTCCCTTGCAATAAGGATCAAAGGGGACAAAGCTGTTTGGACTGTCTTAAGTCCTTGGTTCTGTCCAGATAAAACCTAAGGACCCTCTTAATATACAGTGAGTGGAGTCCTTTCTCCATCATTCTGAAAGCTGGCAAAGTAGATAGGCATGACTAAGGATAGACAACACAGGTCTTAGAAGGCTGTAGCAATCACTATGAAAAGTTAAAGGCAGTTCATTTATCTTGATGAAATACAAGTGAATTTATTTCCAGCACTTATTGGAAATACAGGCAAACTAAATCAAAATTTTGTACTATGCACCAATGCAGCCACTCTGTACCAGCCCACAGATAGGCAAACTAAGGCCTAGTTAAGATGGAACTCTGATACCACTTTTCGTAGACACTTGGGGTATGTAGACAGAACAGCACTGTCTTTATGGAAAACAGTATACAGAGGATCTGTGACTAAAGCAGGGATTTCAGATACTCTGTAAGCAGAGGTGACAACCACCAGAAATGCTGCTTTCCAAGCTTCAAGTCATACACCACAAGGGTCTCAAAGGGCTTGCAAGTGAGCATATCTAACACAAGGCTGATATCCCAGAAAGCCACAGACTTCCTGATGGGAGTTGTTGTGTGTAGAATGCCCTTGAAGAACCTCTTGAGCAGTCGCAGCTGTGCCAGGTAGATACCAGTGGGCTCGTGGTATGCTGAAACAGCACACAGGTGAACCTTTACTATGGAATACTGCACACCAGCATAAGAAAGGTTCAGCAGGTACTCCAGAAACTTGTCATGCAGGCACCTAAAAGGTCCATGCGGGTTTTGGAGCACCAGGTGGAGAATCTTTTCCATTTGGCTGTGTATGTCTTCCGAGTGGAAGGCTTACACGCAGCCAAAAGTATTTCAGAGACCCTCTGAGATACCCTATATATATATATATGTTCTGTCTCCTGTCTGATCAGACTTGAAATAAGTCAATCATCCAAGTACAGAAAGACTTGGAGTCTTTACTTCCTCAGGTATGCAGCAAGCACTGCTAGGTCATTCCTGAGGAATTAACCTATCTTTTTAAAATCTGCCCTCCTGAAGTCCAGGTCCCTTGTCTTTGTGTGGTTCGATCCCACAGTTGTCCTTATATTAAACCACACTATACGGTGATCGCTGGTCCCTAAGTGGCCTCCCACCCTGACATCTGCAACACTGTCGCCGTTAGTGAGTACCAGATCCAGAATTGCCCCATCTTGAGTGGGTTCACTGATTAGTAGCCTGAGGAATGCCACATGCAGTGTCCAGGATGTCCCTGCTTCTAGCTGAAGGCACTACGGAGAGGCTCCAATCCACATCTTGCAGGCTGAAGTCCCCCACCAGCAGTACCTCCCCCCTTTTTTGCCATCCTGCCAGTGGTTTCCACCAGTATCTAATTCCTCCCCCTGTGCTGGAGGTCTGTAGACAACTCCATTGCAAATAAGGGCTCCATTCCCCGTCTCAAGGGTAACCCACAGTACCTCTGCCTCCCACTGTAGTCCCTTTGTCTCTGTGGCTTTTATGCTTTCCCCTCACATAAAGCACCGTTCCCCCTCCTTTCCTTCCCACCAGGTATAGCCATGTCCTAGTCATGGTTTTCAGTACACTGTGACTTGGTAATGGCCACAATATCCAGGTCAATCTTTGCCATGATGGCCTCTAGGTCTAGAATCTTATCTTCCAGACTTCTAGCATTTGCACACATGGCCTTCCAGATTTTGTTTCCACTGTGCTTGTTGACCCCCCCTTTTTTCTTTTTAGCCATTCCTCCTATCTGCCTCTTTTTAATGCTCCCTTTCCTTCCCCCTTTATCTCTCCTACCCATCTCCATTTATCGATTTGCGCTCTGGGGGATTCCTCTCTCCTCAGGTTCCGCTTACATTCTACTTCAGCCTGTGTGTGTGTGTGTGGGGGGGGGGCACTTTCTGACTCCCTGATTCCTTCTGTCACCCCCCTTGACTAGTTAAGTAACATTTCAATCAATTTAAATCATCCAGTGAGGACTGCGGTTCCCCTCCTGGATGGATGCAGGCCATCACCCCTGTATAAGCCCTTATCCTCCCAGGTTGGTCCCTAGTCCCCTATGTAGCTGAACCCTTCCTCTACACCATTCCTTCAGCCATGAGCTGAAGTTTCTGGTGTGGAGTTCCCTCTCCTGTCCTAGACAGGCAGCACCCCAGCGAAAGCCACTGAGCAAACTACCTGTCAGACTCCTCCCCAACTCCCTAAATTCCCCCTGCACTATTCCAGCCCCATCCCTAGCCAGGTCACTAGTCCCCAGGTGGACAATGACATCCCGCTCTCTCTCCCATCCTCCTGCCCTAGCGATCCTCAGGATCCGCTTCTTATCCCTCCAGGCTGTGGCACAGGGTAGGCATCTAAACTACCTCTCCCCTCTTTCCTATTCCCAAACCTATCCCCCTCACAACTCAGTTCCCCACCAGAAGTTACTTCCTCCTCCTCTGGGTCCACTACTACCCTCCATGGGGTCTCCACTACGGAAGGCCCCCACATCCCCCTTGGTCAGCACAGCAGGTGCATCCTGGCAGTCTTGCCCCACCAGAGCAGTGAAGGAATTTTGAAGTGCTATCGGATGAGGAATGTGCCTCTGTCCCACCACCCCTATCCTTCAAGAGCCCATTGTAGTCTAGCCAGTCCTATTTCCTAGCATCTCTGAGGCAATGGTGGCCTCTGGGTGGGGAGAGAGGTCCCAAAATCCTAGCCTACTCAGCCTGGAGTCTAGCGACCTCCTCCCTCAACCCAGAGAGGTGTGTGCAGATGGGACAACAATGCAGTCTCCACCCCACAGCTACAGCACTGCACCACTCGCAGCATTCTCAACCTTTATTTTCCCTGTGTTATTTGGAGATTTTCTTAAAAGGATATCTTTTTCATCGGGTCACACCTCTGGAACTTATAGCTCTCAGGCACTAGGACCACGTGGAAACTTTTGCAAGCAGTCCACCAGGAGTTGCCCACGACAACATCAGATGTCTGGTCTCTCATATAAATGTGGGCGGCCCCACCCTCATTGGACCATAATCGTCACACCTTCGCGTAAATGTCACTGTTAGCAGCTGCGTTTTTAACTTTAATTCAGTTTTTACTTTAACTTTCAGTAGTTTTCTTGTCGCTGACACTACCATCGCCCTCTCCTGGCAACGGGCAGTGGTTCAGAGTACTGTTTCCCAACCCTCCACTGTCTGGCCCTGTATTACCAGGCTTGCCTGGGAAGGCAGCTGATCTGCTTTTCTTATCAGCGGGTGATGCTGATTTACTCTCAACTGCAGCAACAGGACCATGGTCATCGACTTTGTCGCCGCTATTTTTCTCCTGAAGATAGGACTATTGACAGGGTTTCTCTGTCACCATTTGCCTTGGCACCACCATTACATGACACCTCGATTGCTGCCTGGAATCCAAAATAGGGATCTGGTTTCCAATGCTGCTGGGCCTCTCCAGCCGGACTGCTGCTATCATAGCTGTGTTTCTCCCCAACCGTTGCCCAGACATGGCTAGGGTTTGGTTTTTGACACACTGGACCTATACGGCCAGTACATCGTTGCCACCGGGTTATTTCTGTCATCAAATCTCAGCCCTCCTGAATTTGCTTAGGTTGACTCCTGCACTGCTATGCCTATATGGACAGCATATTGCCCGTCGGGGGGGGCCCTCCCCGCAGTCGAGATTGGCCCTATGCCTACTTTAACTAAAACAGCAAGCTCCAGGATTGGCTACTGTACAATTGTGCCTACATGGACAATAGGTTACCCATCGTTGCCAGGGTACTCCCCGCCATCGACTTCAGCCCTCTGACCGTCAACAGCTTTTACGGTCAAGGCCTCCTTCGGCGCTACCAGACCTCTCCAGGAGGGCACAGCACTGTGTTGTCAGGGTCTTCTATTCCCGACATCGACAGGTGTGATCACGACCACTTCGGTACAGTGGCATCGACACCTTGAGCAGTGCTTCAATATTAACTGGCCTGCCTGTCTTAGTCTCGCCGGTGGGCCCTTACTATACTCCTCCTCATCGTAGACAGCATGTCACTGTGAAGCGAGGTTTTCCTACCCCTTGAACGATGCTGGGTATGACCACGTCCACTCTTTCACAGTGGCATCAATGCCCTAGATAGACTGTCCCTGCTAAGGCTGCCTCCTCTTTCTTCAGTGACAGGGCCTCCCCTTACGCCTCCTGTCACTGCTTTCTGGCCTTTAGGAGTCCAAGGGTCCTATACTGTCAATGTGATTGACAGGTTCCCCTTCCAGTTGTCAACAAAGGCGATGCAGGAGGGCACACTATCCTGCCCTCATAATAAGGGAGGTTGTTGTATTAAAAGGGGCTTCAGCACATGCGTGACCATTCTAACTATGATGCCAGCTCCCTTTTTCCCCTCTGTATCAGGGGGTGCTTCTTACCTGCCCTGGATGCACCAATTACCATGCCTGTTGTCCAGCAGACTCGATATTTTCTGCCTGCTCAGGGGATGACAGAACTAACCCCCTCAGCTGCTCCAGCTGTCATTTGGCAGCTGGCAAAACCTTCACCGTATATTGGCTATGCTTAGACGGGCTACTCAGATATTGCCTGTAAACATTCCTTAGGGAATTAGGGGTCTTCTTCGAGGACATCTTTTTCATCAGGTCATATCTACTGAACTACTGCTGTAGGCGCCAGGATCACGTGGAAGCTTTTTCTGTAGCAGTTTACTACAGGCTGCACACTCTGACATCATATACCGACGTCACCCTGATTATAATATATATATATATATGTGTGTGCATGTATGTATATAGTGTGTGTGTATATATATATATATATATATATATATGTGCGCGTGGGTTGCCCGCTCCCTCCTCAGTTCTTTCCCGCTGTTGCCCTAACGCGCACAATCTCCACAGAAGCTTTGTTGTTCAGTCCACTGGCAAAGTTTACTTACCTTTTATTTTCTTTTGCCTTCAAAATCACTTTATTTAAAAGTGATTCCCTTTCCTTTTGTATGTCAAGAACTGCTGTTTCTTCTGCCCTCAAAGGGGTGCTGCTCTATCAGGAAGGTCAGCAGGCCCAAAGTAATTCAGGCCATGCCAAGGAGGGCTAACGAGCTTTATCTGGCCCTCTGGGGCACCCCTTCTATGCTGCTCAACCAGACACTGACTCAGTGGTTATAAAGGCAGCTCATGACAGGTCCAAGGTGCCCAAGCACCTCAGTTCCCTCCCCCATGACAGGTACTCCAGGAAGACTGACCTTTTGGGTAAGAAGACCTTTGCTTCTGCCACTTTAGGCCTTAGAATTGCCAGCTACCTGTCCCACACGTCTGAATTTCTGGCAGATCTAGCAGGCTTTGGTGTCATGGTTGGGGCCTAGGTACAAGATACAAGCAGAGTGACCGTCTTTTTCAGGAATTTGTTTGCCACTGGCACACTTTGTGGAGTGGTCGGAAGATGAGGCAGGTGTAGAAGACAAACTCAGTGACGGTAACACCGAAAAATCAATGTTAATACTGTAGAAATAAAGAAAATAAAAAAGCACGGTAAATGGCAATGGACTGAAGCTGCGCCATCTGCTGAGGTCCGACATGCATGGGTCGATGGCGGAGAAGAACTGAGGAGGGTGTTGGGGACCACCTGCCTTTACAGGATAGGCCGATGACAGGGTGTGATGTCGGCAGTGAATGGTCCCTCGTGGTAGACAGCTAGCTAGAAAGTTTCTGTGTGGTCCTGGCGCCTAGCGGCTAAGTCCAACCGGTATTGGCCTGCTGCAAGAGCCTCCCTTGAAGAAAGATCTGCCAATACCCTGGCCTCTATGCAAAGGCCTTCTGTCACAGGAGTAGGAAACCCTGGTCCATCCAGACCTCAGATCACCTCATTGTCATACATTCTCCTGAAAACATAGCCATTGCTAGGTTTGGGGTTTCCACCAGGCCCACTTCTTCCACGCAGCATAAACGGTTTGCTTTGTTGCCCACTTCACATCATTTAGAACCAATAAATTGGATTCTAGGCTATCTGCTGTCCTTATCAGATGCAGCATGCAGTATTCATTAATCAAAGTGCACTTGGCCACCATTTCTGCTTTCCATATGCCTACTGTGGGTTGTACAGTTGCTCAGCTGGAGAGGACCCATACATTTCTGAGAGGCATTCTGCTCTTGAAGCTTCCCATTCGCAATCCAGTCCCAGGTAGGGGCCTGAATTTTGTTTTGAGAAAGCTTACTTTGGCTCTTTTTGAGCCAGCTGTAGCCTCTGGCCTATGTTTCCTTTCTTGGAATGTCCTTTTCTTTGTTTTTTCTGCTTGAAGAATTTCAGAGCTGCAGGCTCTCATGCGTGAACCTCCTTACTTGTTTTTCCACAAAGACAGGGTGTCTTTGCATACTAGTCCTACGTTTTTACCATAGGTGGTATCTGTGTTTACTTTAAATCAAACTATCCACCTGCCAGTTTAATTTCCTGAGCATGCCAATCCAGGGAAAGTATTGCTCCATACTCTAGATGTACATAGAATATTCAGGTACTATTATTCAAGCCATGAAAAGCTGCAGAAAAGTCCTAGCAGCTATTTATCCCCCCTCCCCGGAAAAAGGACACTCCCGTTTTTAAACAGCACCTATCCAAATGGTTGGCGAACTGTATTACTTTCTGTTACAAGAAGTACGGTAAGGAACTTCCTGGGGTTGTTCATGGTCATTCTACTACAGGCATGGCCACATGTTTCAAAACTGTGTCTGTTGCAGGGATCAGTGCAGCTGCCACATGTAGCACTGATCATACCTTCAATAAACATTCCAATCTGGACACAGACTCTTGAAAATGGATGGCTTTGGACTAGTTGTTCTTCACAGCATATTTTATTGGGCCTGTAGACTCCAGCTGCACAGACCGTTTTATGGTCAGTACTGCTTGGTACTTGTTCCACAGGTACAGTAGGTGTGATCTGATGAAAGATATATCCTCAAACAAGATAGAACAGTTATGTACTTACTGTAACAGTAGATCTTCAAGAGAATTTCTTTCAGCAGGCTATACTGTCCACCCTACTTCCCCCTACAGGGTCCTATAATTCTGCTGAGTGCTGTCTACTTCTTCACGAGGCCTGTTGTTCTCTGCCCCGCTTGGTCAGCAGAACCCTAGCTTTCCTCCTGGTTCCCTGCAGGGAAGTCCTCCGAGCATGCAGTACATCCGAGGAAGAAAGGGAACTAGGGGTCATCATATGCGACACCCTTTAACAATCGAGCCAATGCAACAAAGCTTACAGCAAGACAAATAGATTGCTGGGGTGCATAGGGCGAGGATTCGACAGTAGGAGCAGGGAAGTGATCTTCCCACTGTACAGGTCACTGGTAAGGCCCCACCTGGAGTATTGCATCCAGTTTTGGAATCCACACCTGAAAAAAGATAGGGATAGGCTGGGGACTGTACAGAGAGGAATGACCAAGAATACACATCAATTGCCTAAAGGAACTAAACTTGTTCTCACCGGAAACAAGAAGGCAGAGGGGGGATATTATTGAGACCTTCAAGTTCTTGAGAGGAATAAATAAGGTGCCATACACAGAACTATTGCAAAGGAACACCAGGGAGCACAAATGGAAGCTACAAGGAGGGAGCTGCAGAAAAGATCTAAGAAAGCTGTTTTTCACAAAAGGGTGGTGGAACCCTGGAATGGCCTGCTGGCAGAAGTGGCAAGTGCAAAGACCATGGTAGCTTTCAAACAGGGATGGGACAGAGCAAGGGCTGCAGGGGAAAATGCAAACTCAGGGAAGGGCAAAACTCAGTAGGGGGGTTAGAACCCAGGGCTTATAAGAGGTCTTGGGAACTCTCGGGCAGGCTCGATGGACCTATGATCTCCTTTTGCCATCATTTTTCTATGTTTCTTTGATCTCCGGTGGTGAACTGAGAAGGGACGGGCCACCCATGTTTACATGGGCGAGCAAGCAGATGTCTGATGTCGTCCAAAGGCAGCCCATGGTGGACTGCTTGCAAACGTTTTTGTGTGGTCCTAGTGCCTGATGGCTATAAGTTCCATAGGTGTGGCCTGATCAAAGAGATTCCATCACAGATCTAAGTGCATAACTGTTCTATACTTTTGTACCCTTACCCCCTGATAGGGTGTTTCTAGTTTCCCCCTTTTTTGTTTATTTGTATTTGTGCTCCCTCCCCCTGTGCCTTGTTTAAATCTTTATATACTCCAACCCTAGATACCTACACAATTCCTAGTTTTGGCATGCCTTTGACTTCCCACCCTTCCCAGCAGTGACTGTTACACAGCAGAGAACAGGCACCTTGTTTCAGTCGACCGGCTGACAATGGAGGTTGCCTTCTGGACAGATCGTCTGGAGGGAGTTTTGTAAAAGCCAGGGAGTAACCTTCTTGGATGATCCTGAGGACTCACTTGTCCATCATGATAGATTCCCACTGGTGGTAAAACTGGATCAGATGTCTCCACCCCCAATGTGGAGAAGACGTCTGCTTCAAGCAGCTGAGGCAGAACCACAGCAAGAGCTTCAGAAAGTGCCATTAGGTGCTTCTGGCACCTGGGCCTTCTTCTGAGGCTGGGGAGGTTGACTTCTATTTTTGGGCTCCCCTGCCTCTGCCACAAAAGGACTGCTTATTACGGAAAGAACCACATCCCCTGCCCTTCTGTCCGAAAAAGTAAGGTCCATCAAAGGGAATATTAATCACTGTAGCTGGACACCTTGGGTTAAGCCAGAAGTCTGCAGCAAGGAATGCTTCCTGATGGAAATGCCTGCCACAGCAGAGCGAAGTGAAGCATCGAAGGCATTTACAGAGGTTTCAAGCCAGTGACAGTTAAGACTCAATACCTTGCTGAACAGTCAGCAGAATATCTTGTTTAGCCTCTGAATCAGGCAGAGACTCTGCCAGAGTTTTCAACCTGCTCTAAAGGGTATAGTCATATTTAGAAAAATTGCCCTGGTAGCTGGCTACCCACATGCCCAATGTGACTGAAGTGAAAGCTTGCTTGCCTGTAGTTTCAATCTTGTGTGTCTCCCTATTAGCGGGGTGTTTAGTGACCTCCTTAGGGACAATGATCCTGTCATTCTCAGCAGGAATAAACACAGCATCACCTATGGCTGGGTGACATACACTGACTTATCTTTAGAATCAGTGTATTTTCTGTCCACCTACTTAGAGACAGCTGCCACCGAAGCAGAAATTTGTCAGATCGCATTAGAAAAGGTCTCCAATGCAGGTGTAATTGGAGGAAACAAACTGACAGACATATAAGGCACATTTAGGAACTCCAGTTGGAGGCGCTTAGCCTAGTCAATAGCTGCTGGCTCAAAATTCAATGTAGAGTGCATATTGCTGAGCAGGGCCTGAAGAGAGATCCTCCTGGGCACAGATACAGGAACTAGGTCTGAGGTCTCTACACTATAGTAAGAGTCATCATCACCATGTTCAGAGATAATGAGGATGGGGTCTGACTCACCCCCCTCTACATCCTCATCAGAAGGAGAGGATAAGAGCTGGGTGGGACTGCATGCCCCACAAATCGGCAAGCGGCAACACTCAGGATAACTGGCCCTGGCCCAGAGGGGCGAGGGACTGGGGCCAGAGGTGCAGCCAAAACCGGCACCCGGTGTGGTACCGGAAAGGTTTCAGCACAGAGAGTCCTTCCGGTGCCACACCTGACCGGGCTTCGAAAAGCTAAAATCTGGCACCAGATGCAGCACCAGAACCAGTGCCAATGACCAAGCCAGTACTGAAGTGATGGCACCGTGACCAGTCCTGTCCCAGAACAGGATGAGGGGGTGGGCCACAAGCAGGACAGACATTAGCAGCACTGTTCCCAGCAGGGGCCCAGAAGGCTGTTGCCACAAATAAACACTCTTCCAAGCCCAGTGACACTGCCAATGGTACTGGGTCCGCCAGCTCCAAAGGGCTAGTGACCATTTACACTAGCGGTGCCACTCGAGCCAGATGTTGCACCCACTGCTCTATAAGAGTTATCCACTGGTAGAACTGCCCACCAGAGCCCTCACTTAAAGACAGAAGGGGCTTCGGGCCTGAAACACCGACCTCTTCCCAGAATCAGAGACCCTCGGTGTCACCAATGGTGATGGTGAGGATCTCCAACTCTGAGAAACTGAATGTCTCACAGCAGACCTCGCAGATGGGAACCTTGACCAGTCCAGTGTCGTTTCTTCCCCTTCCTATGGGAAGAGGAA
This sequence comes from Neoceratodus forsteri, assembly GCA_016271365.2. Lineage (NCBI taxonomy): Eukaryota > Metazoa > Chordata > Ceratodontiformes > Ceratodontidae > Neoceratodus > Neoceratodus forsteri. The sequence continues at coordinate 117,241,014 of JADMNL010000025.1, forward strand.
GAAATCAAGGCTGAGAGGTGCCTGGACCCCACAAAGCATGTGCAGGATCAGGACCACATCTTTTTGTGCTCACGGATGGACTACCTTTCCTCTTGAGCATTAGACCACCCGTCATCGGAATCCTTCCCCAGAGGGTAAAATGGACCGAAAACTGCTCCGTTGCCACAGCAGCCTGCCTCTTCAGGCTCCCTACCGTCCCGCATGGCCAACGATTCCACACACTTGGGAGGGGCTGAGAAAAACTACATAATTAATTTGTGACAACATACACTAAACTGACACAAAAAGAACAGTCTAGTTTAAACACTAAAACTAAGAAGAACTGAACACTTGTCATACAAACGTGAAGTTCTGAGTCCTGACAGGCTAGCGATGAAGCACTGACGAGGACTCGGTTGCAGGGAAAAAAGGCACTGAGGTGGTTGGGAGCTGGCGCCAATGTATACCAACGGCCGCGTGCAGTCACTCGTGCAGGTGCGCATTCATGCTGCTTACCTCAGCACAAGCCCTCTGAGAGGTTCTGGCTCCCACTGGGTATAATGCCTCAGGCTAAGACTACCTGTAGAAATAAATGGTGAAGATATTTTTCTTTTTTACCAACCATAATTTTTATTATTTTCCCCATGCAGAGTGAATGGCTTCTCAGCCCTGTCCCTGTAAGCAGAAGCTGTCCCCTACCTGCACCCCTATTCTCCTGCAGATTTTCCACTGTGACAAGGTCAGGGGGAGTGGGCTGCTAATGCACAGGCAAGGCTTCACATAGCCCACTTCCATGTTTTTCCTGTTTTCTCCACTCCCCTGTTGCTAGGATGCACACGTCGGTTCGTACACTCTGCAGAGTACTGCAGCTCCCTCCCTTTGTGTCGCTCACTGTCCCATTCTACCACCAGGCCTCCTCCACCTGGCAGCAGTCATGAGGCTGAGTCGACAGCCCTCCCTCTCTCCCTCCCTCCCTCCCTGGGAGAGGAGAGCAGTCTGTCGAATGCTCTATCCTCACCCCCCTCCCTGGCTGACCCCCAGCAATCCGAGATTGCTCCTGATCCCGGGTCACCAGTATGGCAGACGGCAGCTCAACAATTGTGCCACTGGGCCTACCCTGTGAAGATTAAGTCTTAGAAGATCAGGCAGACCCCTGAAGAGCTAAAAACACCAGTTTCTGTAGCTCCTGGTGTTTGCTGGAGGTCTCCCATCAGACTAGAGTCTGGGCCCTCTCCTGCTTAGCTTCGGAGATCCAAAGGGGTCAAGCTCTGAGGTGGTAGCAGCAGGCGGTCTCTTCACTATTACACAAAACTGCCTTCAGGTAGGCTGGATATCAGAAAATTATACCCAGCTTGTATACATGGAACCACTCCTCGAATAAATACCAAGTGTGTTGCATCATATGTTTTTTTGTCTCAACTCTATTTATTCACCTACCAGCGACAGCCTCTCTCAGGTGTGGAGACTCGACTGCTGCTCTGCTGACTGCCTGAAGCCCTCCGACATGCTTTTCTGGTCTGGATGGCCCCTAGGCCTCTCCTACCACTTGACCCCCCCCCCCCGGCTCTGAACCCCAGGGTGGGGCCACCTTTCCTTCTCTGGTACTCTATCTAGAATCTAGTGGAGTGGCCTTCGGGGAGGAGAGAGACCGGGTACACATGCCGGCAGAGCCCAGCATTGGGCATGGGACCCAGCCACTGCTCCCACCATCACCTACCACTGTGGTAGGGGATTTTCCATGTTTTATTGCCCCCAGACACAGCTTGAAATGGCCCCAGCGTGGCTACATCCACACCTCTACCACTGGAGCCTGCTGATGTCCTTCCCTCTTCCATGTCCTGATGCTTGGACTGCCACTGGTTTCCACCAGAGGCCACTGAAGCACTGGGAAAGCCCTGGATCCCTCCCCAGGAGAGGAAAGCAGTCCATCGGACGCTCGATCCTTTCCCTCCCCTGCCGACCCCCGACCATTCCTGAACCCAGGTCGCTGGTGTGGCATCCAGCGCCTCAACCCTCAGCGCCACCGTGCTGGCTTGCATCACATAATTGCAAACAGTGAATGTCTCTTTGTAACTCTACCTGGTCTTTGTCCTGGAACTTTTCCGTTGGTCCAAACTGCAGCAATCCCATGAAACACAACCGATGCAGACTCCCCACCACGGAAAAAATATACTTCCTGTAACAGTGTAAACTGACTTTAGAAAAGCATGAACTGGCAAAGTCTACAAGAAGCAATCTGAATGTTACCCGATAACCTGATGACAGCAGTTTTTCAAATACCAAAGCATACCTGCATTTATTCTTACAATATTCTGATATGGCTGTGATTACTATCTACACATATGTTTTGTCCAGGTAGGATTACTGTACTTTGAAACAATGTGCATTCGGCTCTGGGAAAATGAGATTCAAGTACTGTAGTCCAACACAAATAGAAAAAGACCTGCTAATACCACTACTCTGATTTAATGGTTTTTATTTTCAATTCACTGCCACATTTGAAGTATTTTTTTAACCTATACATTAGGTTTCCTCCTACAGACAGGTGCCATCCTTCTGTACTAACTTGGACCACGGAATGCCTGACCCCATGGGAGACCTACTTTCATTCCTACCCTTACTGTTCAGCTCCTTCCTCCCCCCAGGCACCTCAGAACTTAGTCTACAGTGGAGGCCATCTATTCTGGTGCTGGGGTAAGGTAGGACTTGGCAGCCTTTCAGGGGACTAAATTGACGTTTCCAGTTTATCTTGGTTAACCAAATACCAATCCTGCCCCTTCACAACCTTCAAATGTCCAGAAGCTCCTGCTATCTCTTCGCTCCCTGGACTGCCACCAAGGGGCAGTGCTGCAGCAGGGGGACCAATCTGTCCCACCCAGGAGCTTCCAGTAAGATCCTCAATCGTTCTCCTATAGTGACTTCTTGGTTTCAGGGCAAGGATATCAATTTGAATTTATTTTTTTCTCTGTGCATCAACATTAACTCTTTTCTTTGTGCTGTTAAACTTTTTTATTGGTATATCCTTCACATAATCTATTAAACAATAACATACTGTACATGTAGTGCAATGATGCAAACCATCATACAGATGAGGTACAACTAAAAGGCTCCTATACTGGATATCTGGAGCAGGCTTACAGGAACAAATACAGGTTACTCACCTGTAACAGGAGTTCTAGGAATGGTATATGTTGTTCATCCACACTCATTGGCAGGTATCCTTGCCGCTTTAAATCTTGCCGGAAGGTCTTCAAGCTTGCTCCTCCCACCCACCCAGGTGGTATAACTCTCGGCTCCGCCCCATGACGCCAGATCTGGCCCGCTGGAAGCTCAGGTTGTGCGTCGAAGCCGGAGTCGAGAGTGGTAGGGATGAACAACACATACCATTCCTAGAACTCCTGTTACAGGTGAGTAACCTGTATTTCTAGGGACATGGATATGTTGTTCATCCACACTCATTGGCAGACTCCAGCAGTTCTCCGGGAGGAGGGAGGCAAGACGCACACCCAATACTTACTTGGGAAAGAGAGACTGAGAACCGAGGCCCCAAACCAGCATCCCGGGCGTGACTCAAGGTCGATGTGGTAATGGGTAATGAAGGTGTTTGCTGACTTCCAGGTAGCAGCCCTGCAGATTTCCTGGATAGGGACGCCCCTGGAAGCAGCCACTGCTGCAGTAGTATGGCGGGTAGAATGAGCTCTTATCCTCTGGGAGGCTCCATGCCCGCCAACTTATAGCAGAGATCTATGCAGGAGGTTACCCACCTGCTTATCGTCCGCTTGGCTGCAGGTCTGCCAGATCGCGGCTTCAGCGTAGGTGACAAACAGCTGGCGAACCTCTCCCCGACTTCAGCTGCAGTGCTCCTTATGTCGCTTAGCCACTTCTAGGTCCAGAGTATGGAGCCTATATTCGGCCTCCCGAGGTGATTGGGGTAGAACACCGCAGAGTCAACACCTGGTTAAGGTGAAACTCGGCCACCACCTTCGGAAGGAATTTCGGTGGGGCGCAGGACAACCTTGTCCCTGTGGAAGACCAGGTAAGGAGACTCATGGAAAGCGCCTGGAGCTCTCCCATCCTTCTGGCTGACGGATAGCCACCAAGAAGGCGGTCTTCCACGACAGGTGAGAGAGAGCACACCTGCATAGGTTCGAATGGCTTGCCCATGAGCTTTGCAGTACCAGCAGTAGATCCCACGGAGGTGGGGGTTCCACTGGAGGGAAATGTGATCAAGGCCTTGAAAAGCGCCAGACCACCTTCCTCCTCACATCGACCGCTTCCCGCCCGCTGTAAGCAGAGATGGCTGCCAGGTGCACCCTTAGGGTCGCCGACCTAAGCCCTTGACTAGAAAGGGACCATAAATAGTCCAAGATGCTTGCCAAGGAACAGGAGGAAGGGTCCAAGCCTCTTGCTTGACACCAAATGGAAAACCTTTTCCATTTGAAGGCATAGCATTTTCTGGTTGACTCCTACGGGACGCCTCAACTACATTGAGGACCTCGCGGAAAGACCCAAGGCCTGGAACTCTAGCGCCAGGAACCAGGCCGCCAGGTGCAGGGATTGAAGGTCCGGATGGAACACCTTCCCTGATTGACTGAGAGCAGGTCCGGCGAGCTGGAAGCGCATGAGTCCTGGAGCTGAGACTGAGGAGATCTGGGTACCAGAACTGGAGAGGCCAGTCTGGGGCTATCAGAATCACCTGCGCCTTGTCCCTCCTCGCCTTGAGAAGCACCTTGTGGATCAAGGGAAATGGGGGAAAGGCGTAAAGAGGCCCGGGGTCCACTGCCTCGAGAAGGCATCCCCCTGCAGCGAGCCCTGCTGAGGGGGCCGGGCATGCAACAGACTCAGCTTCGCGTTCTCCCTGGAGGCAAACAGGTCCACCTCAGGTGTGCCCCAATGGGAGAAGAGATGCTGTACTACCTCCGGCAGGAGAGACCACTCGTGGGATGCAGCCCCTATCCGGCTCAGGGCATCGGCCAGGGTGTTGGAGGCTCCTGCCACGTCAATGGCTAGGAGATCCGCCTCCAGGCTGCGCACGAGTGACCAAATGCGGAGAGCTTCCTTGCATAGAAGCATGGAGCGCGTCCCGCCCTGGCGGTTTAGATAGTACATGGTCGTGGTATTGTCCGCCTGACTCGGACCACTTGACCCCGGAGGAACGGAGCAAAGGCGGTGAGAGCTAGGCAGACCGCCCGGAGCTCCAGCAGGCTGATGTGGCATCGGGACTCCGCTGGGACCAGAGGCCATGAGCCGTGTTCCCCAGATGGGCACCACAACCCATCAGAGAGGCATCGGTCGATAGAGACCGTCGGCTCGGGCGGACGAATGGGATGCCCTCCGCAAATGATCTGGAACGGTCCACCACTGGAGAGTGTTCACATCCCCTGTGTCACCACACAAGCTGGTCCAAAGGATCGCAGCAGGCCAGACCACTGGCTGGCCAGTCCCCACTGAAGGACGATGTTCCAGCGGCCCAACGGACCACGCTGGTGCAGGCCGCCATGAGACCCAGGAGGCGCAGGAAGTCCCGGCAGGGCGCAATTGCCCAACCAGAAATGATCGGGCAAAGGAGGAAAGAACCTCGGCCCTGTCCGCCGGGAGCCAGGCCTGGTTTCGAGAGTCGAGCTGCGCCCGATGAATAGAATCACCTGCTTCGCTCGAGTTCACTTGGCCTCGCTTGATAAGGAGGCCCAGTTGAGAGCAGACCTGGAGGGCCAGATCTCTGACCACTCCGCCTCCTTCCTGGAGGGAGCTGCTATCAGCCAGTCGCCCAAGTAAGGGTACACCGGACCCCCGGCGCCGCAGGGAATGCTGTCACCACTGCCATGCATTTGGTGAAGACCCTGGGAGCTGGAGACAAGCCAAGGGCATGGCTTGAACTCGAAGAGGGATTCTTCCGCCGGAAGTGAAGGAATCTCTGGTGAGACGGACGGATAGGGACGTGAAAAACGCAGCGTCTGCAAGTCCAGAGAGCAGAACCACACGCGCTGCTCCAAGGATGGTATTATCTGAGCCAGAGTGACCATCCTGAAGGTTCGAGACCTTAGGAACTTGTTTAGATCGTAGGTCGAGAATGGGGCGCCAGCCCCCCGTCCGCTTTCGAACCAGGAAGTACCTGGACACAAACCCTGGGTCTGAAGGAGGGTCCACCACCTCTCTTATCACCTCCTTCTGGAGGAGGAGAGCGATGTCGGCTCGACGAGCCGCCAGTGAGGCTGGGGATCCTGAAGCCCCCCGAGGGGCGACGGCTCTGAAGGGTGGTGCCTGCTCGAATTCCAGAGGCAGGCCTCTTCCCACCACCTCCAAGACCCACCTGTCCGTGGAAACAGCGGACCAGGCGGAACGGAAGTGCCGGAGCCGTCCCCCCACGGGGGGACCCAGGGGTAAGGTGACGGGATGGGGCGACACCCCTCAGCCCGTCACTGGGCAGGCTTGGAGGAGGGACCGGCGGAGGGACCTCCTGGGCTTTTCCTCCCTGCCTCCTGTTAGAGGAAGCCGCGGCTTGGGTTTGGGATGCCAAGGCGAGAGCCTGCTGGCCCTGACGCTGTTGGGCCGGGCTACCGTGGGGCATGAAGGACGAAAGGGCTTAGGCTGTGGCTTCATGCCTTGTCCTTCTGAGCGGAAGAGACCGAGTCCAAGGTAGCATTGGACTTCTCGATCCTCTGCAGGTGACCTTCCACCCCAGGGCCAAAGAGGTCAGTCCTCAAAAGGAACATCCGCCAACTTGTGCTGGGTATCCGAAGTAAAGGTGGATATCCTCAGCCAAGCCCGCCGACGCATAGCCACTGCGGCCGCCACCGATCTGGCACATGAGTCCCCTATATCCAAAGCAGTCTGGAGCTGCTGTTTGGCCACTGCCCTGCCCTGGTCCCGCACCTGCTTAACCGTAGTCTGCAGATCGGGGGAAGATGAGGGATGACTCATCCAGGGAGCCCAACAGGGCATGAGAAAATGTGCCATGAGGACGGCCGAACTGGCCTGACGAAGGCCGAGAGAGACGAGCGTAGACTTTTCGCCCGACATAGTCCATTTCTTGGACTCCTTGTCAGGAGGTTTGTCCACATCCCTGGGCGCGGGCGCTACCGAAAAGCTGTCGGTAACCAACCCTCAGCAGAGGGGTGTTCCAAAACCGGACAAGGAACCGGTAGGGACCGTGATACTTCCTGGCCATCCTGGCCAAGGCGCAGGGCAGGAAGCAGGGCGCTGCAAAGCTCCAGTGCCGGACCCACTATGGCCTCGGCCACCGAAAGGCCTCCGTCGGAGAATCCTCGGTCCAGAATCTCCGTGAGGGATACCTGGCTCTGCTTGGAACGGGTTCGAGCTCCATCCCGTGGACTCGAGATGAGCCGAAGCAGTCCTAGGGAAGGACGACGGCTATCGCCCATTGACTGACCTCCTGAAGACTCCAAGTCCAGTCGCTTGGAGAAAAAGGAGGAATCATCTTCGGACTCGGAAGAGTCCTCGAAGAGCTGCCTCTGGCCTGAGCCACCCTTTACCTGCCGAGGTCGGTCGGGAGTGAGGGTAACTGACAGCCGATGGGGTAGACCCTTAGCCGACCGAGAATCCTTGGTCGGAGCCCCAATTGGTGGCTGTGGAGGCGGAGGTTCCACCGGAATCGGTGGAGCAGCTGGTTTTGGCCGAACAACCGGCCTGGGTATAGGCTCCTCAGATAAGTCGAGGGGTTGTGTCGGCCGCTCCGGTGACAGCCACTTAATGGCCGGGGAAGGCGACGGGGTCGGCTTACTCCCGGCCAGGAGGAGCTGTTGCAACATAAGGTCCTAGTACCGTCGACGTAATTTACGCCGAAGCCTCCCCTCATCCGAGGAGGAGGACGAGGCCGAGCGGCGACGCCGCTATCGCGTGCCGAGACCGACCGACCGCCATGACGGTGGGATCGCTGACCGCCAAGAGGTCCGGAGACCGAGACCGAGTCCCGAATTTCCGAGGTCGGTGCGGGAGGTGTCGGCCGAACCGCACTCCTTCGCTCGGATGGTCCATCCGAGGGCTCCGGAACCGGAGGCACAGGCGAGCCCACGGGATCCTCAACTCCTCCCGGGGGAACCGGGAATCTCGGCTGCTAAAGGCGACAGCCCGTCCAATGGGCCGAGAAAAATCTCGACTTCATCGGTGGGAGTCTCGGTCAACTGGCCTGACGGGGACACCGTGAGGTCAGTGGCCGAAGCCGAGCGGTCGACCGAAGCCGACGGTCGACAGCCCGGGGAGAGGGACCTTCCCGCCTCCCAAGAGCGCCGACGGAGGGACTTACCCCTGTCCCTCTTTTGGACCGAGAATAAGGTCCCAAAACGTAGGCCCTTCTCCTTTAGTGGAGGGACAGACAAAGCTCTCAAAGAAGCCGTGTAAGAAGAGCCCAGAGAGGCGGGATAAATGCACGCGGCCGAGGAAGAATCTGACCCGCGCCGCCTCCTCTTCGAGGGCTACCATCCGCCGAGCTGATCCGCCCGAGCCCGCCGCATGACACCGCCAACCGGCCTCCTTGGACTTCACCGAGGGAACGCTTCTCGGGACGGCCCAGTTGCAATCGGGCAGCACGGTCTTCGAGGACGTAGGCCGAGAAAGATGAGCACAGGTCGCAAGCCTGCGGGTCGTGCTCAAGGCCTAAGCAGTAGACACACGTGGAGTGTGGATCCGTCCGAGACATCTTCGCCCGCATGGGCATCTCCAACCGAGTCGATTTGTCCATCGCAGTCATGAGGGATAGAAGATCAAAGTCTTTTCGCAAAATTTATTTTTAAATCCGCAAACGGAGAAATAGGAACCAGTCTCAAACGCAGAGCATTAAGGAGGGAACCTGAGCTTCCAAGCGGTAAGGAAGATCTGGCGTCATGGGGCGGAGCCGAGAGTTATACCACCCGGGTGGGTGGGAGGAGCAAGCTTGAAGACCTTCCGGCAAGATTTAAAGCGGCAAGGATACCTGCCAATGAGTGTGGATGAACAACATATCCATGTCCCTAGAATAACTCTTTTCTTCATGGAGACCAACATGTAAACATTGCCAGGTCAGCAGCCTTTAAATATACTTCTTCTTTCGGACAGAATTTGTTTCATTACTAAAGAGAACATACAACAAGCTAGGCAGATAAAGGAACTTGTTCAAGGTCACAAAATTAGCAGGGAGGTGGTGAAATTCTCTTACAGAACTCCTGGTTCACAGTTCTGCATTTTACGCAGTATAGGTGTACTTTCAACTTGTGGCATTATACCCCCCCATTCTGAGGACACTGCCTTACATTTAGATGAGGAAAGGTTGAACAATACTGAACCTATTTAGTTTTTTTTTTTGGGGGGGGGGACAAGGGAAAATATTTCGGCAGCAGCGCAATACGGGGAAGGGAACATTGTTTAACCAGGAGTAGCACACCAAGTTGAAGCTTATTTCCAGATGCGACCTGGGAGCACAAAGAAGTTTAGTGACTTGCTCAGGATCACACAGCATGCACCTAGGCTGTTGTGGGATTCAAACCCAGGCCTCCAGATCTGCAACTCAGAGCCTTAACCCACTGTGCTATACTGCCTCCTAGAAGGGGAGAGGTCAGTCTTATCCGTTTAAGTTGCTTAATCCTTATTAGGGATGTCACAATAATGGGCAGTATATCAGTATATCCTAAGTTTACACTGATGATAATGTATTGTTGTAAAAACAAACAAATGAACAAAAAAAAAAAAACAATATCATGATTATCGTGCACCAATATATACCATATTACACTGTGATGAACCATTTTGATTTTCTCATCTCTGTTGCCCCGGCAGTATATTCTTGTCTGAGTGCTACACAGATTCTTGATTCCCCATCTTCTGCCAGTCTCATTTTCAATATTGTTCTTAAAGTCAAACACTGCCCACTGGTGCAGCATTAGCATGAACACTTGTGACACCAGCAACACTGAGTTCCAGAAGGCGCTCAAGTCATCATGAGACAGACGGGGAAGGAGGACTGAGCATCCCGGCAATGCTCTCCTTTAGGGAGGGTGGAATGTGATCCCTACAGCTATACTGCCACTGGGGTAACCACAGGTGGCAGTGGAGTAGACCTGCATAATAGGCAGGCAGACGTCAGATGGACTCCGCCCGATACGCTTGCATGCACATGCTTGTGGTTCCATGCATGCTAACATCCTGAGGGATTGGAGAACCATAAAAACAGGAAAAATACTCTGGCGCACAGAATGAACTGCAACATGCTTGGGTCCAGACTCCTGCTACAAGTCGACGCTCTACCAGGGTTTTGCCTTTCCCTAGTCTGAGAGAGCCAGGAGACACTGCCTAACTATTGCCAGGCCCTTCCTCTGGGTGGGGGGATAAGACGGAAGGGCAAGGACAGGGTAAAATGCTGCACACTTCCTGCAATTTATTCTTTGCAGCAAGTGTGCAGCTATCTACATCGGAGAAACTGGCAGACAGCTGGCTGACCGATTCAGGAACATTACAGGGCAGTCAGGAATGGAGACACTGATAAATCCATTATATACCACTTTACCTCTAGGGACACAATGTCAATGATTTTCTGTTTGCGTCCTTCAGCAGGGTTTCCGGGATGCTGACCAAAGAAAAAACATGGAAACCATGCTGATCATCTGCCTAGGCTCCCAGCAGACCTCCAGTTTAAATGACAGACTTATTTTCTACTAACATCTTTCAGACACCTTATGATTTGCCACCGCAGTTTGTCTTTTTTTTACCCCCCCCCCCGTCATATCTTTACTTGCATGTGTGCATGGTACATTTACATGTGTGGGTATGCCTGCACACACTTCCCATCGTGTGTGTGTGGAGGGGGGGCCTATTCACTATGGGTATTCCAGCTTTGTGTGCAGATTTATTTTCATTTTCCACAGATGTCTCTATTTCTGCCTCCTTTCCCCACATTTGTCATCTTTCAGCCTTCTTACTAGGCCCTGTCAATTAGTCCCCACTTAAGGACTCCTCAGCCCTCGGCTCATTAACTCCTACTATGCCTTTTCATACTCCTCCTCCTCCTCCTCCTCCTTATCATCATCATCATCATCATCTTTTTGTTTTCCATATTCTTTTTTCTCTTACAGCCTCCCCTATTTTCTTCCCATCACATATATATCCCTTATTTCCCCTTACCTCTCCATTAACTTTGCTTTTTTTCTCTTTTAGATAATTCCTTAAGAAGACCTAAGGTCGAAATGTCGATTCTAACTCTATTTTCGTCTCAAAAGGAGCCAATATCAATTTTTCAAGCTCATATTTCAAGTCGCAAGGCAGGACTGGATTGTGGATAAGACGCTTCATATGCAGAATACCTCTCAGACAAGTACAGAAGACCTCTAATTGGGCAACCATATGGCCCTCAATAAGGACATGGAAAGCTGATATAGCAGTCAAATGCACCTTAAGTGAGAAATACTGTAGAGCAGAGTCTGACAAGGACAGCAAGTATTCCAGCACAGCATTTATTACAGGACATATAAAAGGATCCAAATTTCTGTAAACAGACCACAAAGTGAACTGCTCCCATTTCCCAGAGTAAGTATGTCTGGTAGAAGGCTTTTGAGCCGCAATCAGTACATCAGCAACCTTGGGGGATACCCCAAAACATACAATGGCTATGTCTTCAGGAGCCAAATGTGCAGATGTAGGGATTTCAGGTCCGGATGGACCAAGGATTCTTTGTTCTGTGACAACAGGCCCCAACACAGAGGTGGGAGACAGGAGTTTTCACTGCCATCTGTTGCAGATGTGGAAACCATAGTCTGGCAAGGCCATAATGGAGCAATGAGGATGAGAGCGGCACTCTCCATACGCAGCTTGAGCAACAACCTCTGTAGTAGTGGAACTGGGGGAAATGCATACAGGAATTTCCCTTTCCAAGAGATGGACAATGTGTCTCACCAGAAAACTCAAGGCCCTGGAGCAAGCGAGCAGAAATGTAACAGTTTTTATTTTGTGTGCAGACGCAAAAAGGTCCAACTCTGGATGACCCCATCTTGTGAAGAGGTCATCTACCATGGAGGTCAGCAGTTCCCATTCATGAATCTTGAACTGTGATCTGCTTAGCCTCTCTGCTAAGATGTTTTGAGACCTAGAAGATGCACGGCTGACAACTGTAGGCCATGGGACAGAGACCAGTACCATACATTCATTGCTTCCCTGCACAGGGGATACGAAAGAGTGCCTCATTGTTTGTTGATGTAATGTATCACACTGGCATTATCCATCTATATTAACAGAGGACTGGGACACAAATGCTCCTGAAATGCATGGAGACTATACAGGACAGCTCTCATCTGCGGGACATTTATGTGTAACCTAGCCTCCGCCTTGGTTCATGACCCCCTGTGTCTGGTAAGGGCCAAGATGAGCACCACAACCGGAGCCCAAAGCATCTGTGGTGAGGAGCTGTACAAGAGCTGGTACAAAGAATGGAATGCCCTTTGATAGGTTTCTGTGATCCATCCACCACAGGCATGATCTGCAATGTGGGGACGTGATAAGTACCATTTGGTCCGGCTTATCCGTCAGCTGATCCCACGGGACCCTGAGGGACTCTCATATGTAAGTGGGCCAGTGGCACTGTCAAAATGACCACAGCCATGGCAAGCAGGAGATATAAAATTATCCTCGCAGAGACACAGTGACTTGGGAAAGAATGGCTTTCTCATTCTCAGCGAGAATAACAATGGCATCAGCTATAGGTTGAGAAACATACACTGGCCTATCCTTAGGGGCAGTGTATTTCCTGTCTGTCTGCTTGTAGTCATAAAGGATAAAAGCAAGTCTATTCCAAACTGCATCAGACAAGGTTTCAAATGCATGTGGAATAGGAGGAGCTAAATTGACCGGCATGGTGAAAATGTTTAATCGCTGTAGACAGAGACATTTACCTGGGGCAATGGCTGAAAGCTCAAACTCAAATGTAGAATGCATATTTCTGAGCAAAGCCAGGAAAGTTACATCCTCCTGTGGAAAAGAAGGGCCTGTGTCCAATGAGTCCAAGCTAAAAAAAACAGTCTTTGTCACACCCTCAGAAACGAAGTCGGGGTCAAACTCATCCCCCTCTACATTCTCCCCGGAGGAAGGGTCGTAGAGTGGGGAGGATTGTAGGCCTTGTAGGATTCGAGGGCCTTGGCCACCAAGGATGAGGGTAATGGAGGCAGCATAGTGTAGGCCCTGGAGGCAAAAGAGTCACCAGAGTCAGCCCCATAAATGGCACTGCCACTCTTAGCATGCACTGAATCAACTGCTCTGTAAGAGCAGCCCAGTACCCAAACTGCTTGCCCAAAGGATCCCAAGAGACAGGGGGAGACACACAGACAGAAACATCAGGCCTGAAAGGCACAGAAAATCTGTTGTTGACAGGGACAACTGTGGAGGTTCTACAGGCACTGAATGTCTTGGTATAGGGTGGTGTGACCTTGACTGGTACCTTGTCTTCTTTTTTTTTTTAGTTATATTTGATATTTATTACCACAGAGGTACATCACGGAATACAGGCTGAGAACAATATACATGGCAAACACATGGTCAAAACATAAGAAACATTTCTCTGTTGTCTGTTGCAGGTATTTTTGTTACAAAGAGAGGACAATAAAAGGAAAGAAAAAACTCATGTTATCTCTATAGCCAAAGTGCAAGTCATGCATTTCACAGTTAGGGTCAGTCTCCCCGACACAGGGCACACTCCCACACCCCCAAGATCAAATATGTAAACGTGAAAAGACACTTGTAACACCTGTCTCTCACAAAAGTCAAGAGGTGGGACCAAATCATATTATTACGGGGTCCACTGTTCATCTATGGTTGCATAGTAAAACAGCCATGGCCTCTGCTGTAATTTGAAATTTTCCATCTATTTTGTTGTTTAGCAGTGAATTTTTCCAGGCAGTAAACCTCTACGGCTCCAGTTTCATCCAGGTACGAGTTATCGCTTTTTTGGTTGCCAGTATGCAAGTCCAAATTAAAGACTTACAGGATAGTCAGCAATTATCTGGGGGTACCGAGATTAAGATACATTCAGGGGTCACTGCAAAGGAATTACTGGTCAGTAGGTCGATCTGGGCAAAAACTTCTGCCCAGTATGACTGCAGTATAGTACAAAAATAAAAATATGGGGCTGTTGAGCACCCCACTGACAAGAACTTTTTGGTGGGAGCTCTCCAATCAACTGCTTTTCAACTCATAAAAACAGTGATTTTCAGCAAAAAGATCAAATTCCTATGACTGGATTGAGATCCCTGAGCTTCTGAGGATCAATCTGATTTTTCTTGAAATAATGGGCTGCACTAATAAAGGACTGGTGCCTAATGCCACATTTCAGCTGGTGGAGACAACGTTTGCGGCCGCTGCGACAAAATCAACATCTAAGTCCGAACCACCCTGGCAAGCTCTACAAAAATCTATGCAGGTTATTGACGCCAAAATGCAGTCGATTCTGACCAAATTCAAAGAACAAGGAGGCTTTATTACTTTTATGTAACCAAACAGGACTTGTCTTGTAAACAGGGATTTCATCCCTAATGACGCGATATCCTGTATAAGAATAAACATTTTACCTAACTACCTAAAACAGCAACCGTTGCTAAAACGGCAACATCGGCAGACTCTATGGCCACCAAGGCGCTTTTCATCCTCAAGTCAACTGATTCAAGAAAATACCCAACTCAAATATCGGTTGGAGGCCTTAGAGAATTTGCAGAGAGCCTCCAATATTTGTATCGTCGGATTACCCGAAAATGTAGAGGATAACAATGTGCTTTATTTTATTCAGGAATGGTTGCCGACAGCTCTAAATCTACAAACAAGCTTAGCTGAAGAAAATTTAATACAAGCTTATCGGATCTCACCTCGTTCTGTGTTGGCTAATAACACCATGCCCTGAACCATTCTCATGGTTACATCAAGCTCTGCAACTCAGGATGTAGTGCTTCAGGAGGCCCGAAATGCTCGCCAGCTGAATTTCCAGGGGAGCCACTGTCCACATATTTACAGACCTTTCATTCGCCACCAGGCCATAGAGGAAGAAATTTGATGGGGTGCAGGCCAAACTGCGTAGCCTAGGGGTTACGCACTCACTCCTGATGCCAGCTCATCTGTGGATCCATTATGGAGGTCGGACCTACCAGTATACTGATCCAGGAGAGGCGGGGAAGAAAGCTGAGGCTCTAGCTGCAGAATTCGACCGATCCAGGCAACAGGAATCATCCAATTCTAAAGAAGAGACTTGATTTTTAGGAGGTAACCCTCTATGGGGGGATTTTCTTTTCTCATAAATTGTTGACTGCCGTTTAAAAGCTAGTCATACAGTATATTTTTGCCTCTTCCAGACAAATGAACAACTTTCAGGACTTATCGCTGTTCTGAATAAGGCATCACTATTTTTATACTACTTTATTTTATTGACGAATTTCTTCTTAAATTTATGGGGCAATTTTTGGGCTGATACCTTCATGCTCTCTCATTGCCTGGTCCTATAATGGTCTATAAGGCAGTGTTACAGGAATTGAAAAGCTGGTGCAAATGACTGTTAATTGCTAACTATTTCTAGCAGTTGGATTGTGATATAGTAACTCACTGAAAATTGCTCTCTTTAAGGAAACTCATGCTCGGAGGAGGGTCATAACAACACTGGTTGTTGGTTCTAGTATGACTGGAACACATTTTTCTGTTTCTTGGTTTGACCACTCAAAGTCTTGTGGGGTGTAGGCCATTTGTTCTATGGACTTTATTTGGGACATTATAAGTAAAGGAATACCCCCTCATATTGTAAACAAGAATGCTTAGATAAACTCAACCTGTTACAATGAATGTATGACGATGCTTGCTAACGTGGTATCTGGCATGAGTACCTTGTGTGTAATTTTTTTTTAAGATAAAACAATAAAAAATAAGTACAAAAAAAATATGTGTTTGATCAGCTGAGCTAAACCCACAGCTCTACAAACAATTCCCAAACTGTTGTGGTAAAAATAACATAAGTTTAGCAGGGGTACAAAAATAATGGGAGCAGCACTTCTACACAAACTCACATCATATGCTTGAAGAGGTGATTTTTAATGCTGGGATAGCATATTTCACCCACTGCGGGTAATATACAGTAGTTTGAAGTTCCTGATCCATTTATTGAGAATCAAGTGAATCGAATGAGTGTACTTCCTGCAATCCCTCATAGGCATTGCCAATCACAAGAGCCCATGGATGGTCTTTGTGAAAATCCATAATCATGGCCAAGAGGAAAGGGAGCATAAAGTAGGAAGTTTAGTGTATTTCTTACGTTTATGAAGCAAGCAAGTCCATACCTACAAGTAGCTAAAATGTTCTTTACCAGTAAGTCCATAATTATTTTGGAGGGTCTCAAATGGGATAATGCCACTATGATCCAAAAACTGGTAAATATAAGTGAGGCCATAATGTCTCCATCTTTAAAATGTGAGATCCATAGCAGAGGGGAGGAAGTCATCATCCGTAGTCAAAACTCTACAAAAATAGGAGATATGCTCAAAGCTGGAGAGACGTTTAAGCCTGTATGACACCTTAAGGGTCTGGGCAGTGAAACAGATAAAATGAGTCAGAGAAGGGGTGGTAGCTCGGGCCGAGAAAAGAACAGGACCCAGCTCAGATAAATCGTTAATGGTCATTTCAATATTTTTCTAAGAGGGGGTGGCTTGTGGAAGTATCCAAGTTAAAATTATATTCAGGTCTGCAGCCCGGGCATAACTGAATAAATTAGGGAGGTTCATTCCCCCTTTAGCAAATGAAAGTTGTACGACAGAATATCTAATCCAAGGACGTTTGCCTCCCCAAATAAAATGAGCTATCCATTTATTCCATGAAGAAAATTAATGTGGTTCTGGAAATATAGGAAGAGTTTGGTAAAGATATAGTAACTGGGGGAGAATATTCAACAGTTTCAATTCTGGATGAAAAGGAAATAACTAGTCTGCTCCAGGAATCCAGGTATTCCTTAATCTGCACTGTTAATGGTTCGAAGTTTAAGAGGCCAAGATTATATATGTCCTGTGGGATAGTAATCCCTAAATATTTGAGCTTGGTGTTGCACCATTTCCATGGAAATGACACACACACTTGAGGGAAGGGGGAATAATTATATAGAAATATCTTTTCTGCAAATAAAGCTTAAACCCAGAGAGATCACCAAAAGTTTCCATAAGGGACCAGGTCCCCTGTACTGAATTATCAGGGCCTAGTAAGGTCAGGAGAATGTCATCAGCATATAATGCAATTTTATATTTAATACCTCCCAGTGGGATTCCTTCCACCTGAGAACTGAGCCATATGGCTACAGCCAAAGGTTCCAGAAACAGAGCAAATAGCAACTGGGACAACAGGCATCCCAGTTGGGTACCCTCTGAAGGGCTACGGGAGAAGTAAAGTCACCATTAATGCAAATATAGGCTAAGAAGCGATAATATGACTGTTGAAGCCATGTGTAAAAAGAAACTGGGAAATCAAAGGCCGATAAGGTAACCCATAAAAAAAAAAAAAAACAGAATACCCTATCAAATGCCTTTTCCACACCTAAGCTGAGCAAGGCCATTCGAATTTTACTGGATATTACTTGTTCAAGTAGGAGGCAAGTGCACTGAATATTGTCCAGGGTATGCTGTTGGTGAATAAACCCTGCTTGGTCTGGGTAAATTATTGTAGGGAGGATTTTATCTAATTTATGGGCCCATAAAGCCATATACAGTTTGTAATCGGTATTTAAAACTGAAATGGGTCTGTATGAGAAGGGATTAGACAGATCCTTACCCGGTTTCAGAACTTTCGTAATGGTGGCATAATTCCACCATAATCCCAAAAGTTCTGGCCACCATGGGGTCCTAGCACCTTCCGGCTCAGACTCATATGTGACACTCCATGGAGAAGACTGAATGTTGGAAGCTCCTGGGGCAACTGCAGAATAAGGGCAGCTAGCTGCACACTCGAGCAGGCTTGGTAGACCATATTTTGTTTAAAACTTTATTTTTATACAGGAATATTTGATTAGTGCAAAAAAACACTGTTTACAATCAAGTCCTGTGTAAATAATACATAAATAACATCAAATACACAAAATACAATACTCACAATACAACATAAATAACATTATCCATAGCATACACACTCACATTCACTTTGCAAATATTCAAATAGTTTACTTTTAAAACTAACAAGGCTAACTATATTCTGCAAATGCTTATATGCCCTTTATATATAAGGCCCTAATATGGCCTTTTTCTGCTGGCAATTTCCATATGCTTGTATCCTTTTTAGTTTGCAACAATGGTTTTAGAACTGGATACTGACCCTGGTTTGTCATCCTATACAGCTGACAAATTAACTGCATGGCTGGATAGCAGGCAGGGTAACGATAGCGTGGTATCCTAACACCCCAGTATAATGAATCCCTTGCCTTTCTTTAAAAGAACACTTAGTAAATGAAGCTTTATTTTTTTGTGCGCCCATTCCCGGAGGCTCAGAGCACTATACAGTAAAATGGCAAGTTTTAAACACAGAATCAAAATCCATGTAATAAAACAATCCAGCATAAATACATGCAAAAGGTGCAAATTAATAAAAAACTATTTCAACAGCACATTTGGCAGCATCAGCCCAGCTTTTTGAAGGATTTCAGCCCCCCTCTTAAATGCCTCCACCAAGGATGCCTCCCGAAGAGACTGAGAAAGCCTGTTCCACAGGGCAGGTCCCATATGTGCAAACACCTGGCGCCAGTCTGGTCTCTGGAATGGCTAGGAGGCCCACCTCGGGGAGAGCGATGGGGACAGGAAGTCTAATAAGGGGTAAGAAGGTCACTCGGGTAACTATGACCCAGTCAATATAGGGCCTTATAGGTCAGCAGACCCACCTTGAAGGTGACCCGCCACTTCACCGGCAGCCAGTGCAGTTCACGCAAACTAGGATTATATGGCCTAGGAAGGTCCATCAGCAACCTGACTGCAGAGTTCTGCACCAGCTGCAGGCATTGCAGCGCCCCCCGCTCACCCCAAGGCTCAAAGCATTACAATAATTGTGCCTGGACGTAACAAAAACATGTACTAATGAGGGCAAGTCTTTTGGGGGTGACGAAGGCTTTAATCCACGTGATGTTAGCTGGTAAAAGCCATTCCAGAATACAGCAGACACCTGTGCCTCAAATGTCAGCTTTTCATCCAGAATAACCTTCAGATTCTTCACCTTAGCAGAGGCCACTAAATCAGAGAAGCCAAACATTACACTCACCAACTACTCAGTGACCTCTGTGCCCCACCGACGACCAGGCTTAATCACCAGTATCTCTCTCTCGTCAAGGTTAAGTTTAAGCCAGCTAAATGACATCCAATTCTGAATCTCAGCCAGGCACAAATTTAACACATTGTCCGCACTAGGCGTCTCAGGTGCAAAAGACAGGTATGGCAGAGTATCATTGGCATAGCAATGAAAACCCAAGCTATGCCCATCTAATGATTCCTCTCAGGGGCAGCATGTACACCTCGAACAATGCGGGTGAAGAGAACGAACCCTGAGGCACACCACACAGCAGGGGTATCAGCAGTGAGGAGAAGCTCCCCATTATCACCCTCTGCATCTTGTCTCTGAAGAAGGACTCAAACCAGCCAATGACCTTGCTAGCAACTCCACAGTGCTCCCCGAGATGATCCAACAGCAACCCATGGTCCACAGTGCCAAACACAGAGAGACTGAGGAGAACGAGACCTGATGGCTCTCCTCTGTCTCTTGCCCTAGGAAGGTCAGTGTGCACTTTGACTAATGCAATCTCAGTGCTGTGCCTTGACCTAAACATGGACTGGAGAGGTTCACAGATATCAAAGGCCATGAGGTGTCCCTGTGTTCTTCAAGCTGTAGAGCCACCAACTTCTCAATAACGTTTGCCTAACAGGGAACATTAGAGACTGGTCTAAAATTTGCTAAGCAGTCAAGATCCAGAGATGGTTTCTTAAGGAGTGGCCAAGCATCCGACTAACTCAGTGAACACTGGGCCCAGAAACACCTCCACACACCACAACAAGGCATGTTGGGCCAGGCACAAAAGGCGAGATGCAGATCTGAGATCACCCCACAAAGAAACCCCACACACCCCCCATTACAAGGCATGTTGGACCCGGATCCAGTTCACAAATCGTGCTCTGCACATCTGAGATCACCCTACAGTGCTCCTCCACCAACACCAGCCTAAATTCTTTACAGACAGGTTGGGGGCTTCTGTCAACTCCCAGTCTGATCATGCAAGGTCACAACGACGAAGTTGGGGAAATCCCAGTTTGAATCAAAGACACCCTGTTGGAAGGGGGCGCTGTGGAGCATTCACTAGGGTGGACTTTTTTCAGAGCTCCGCTATTGACCTAATTAAAGTTAATATTTTGTGTTAATTAATTGAACAATCTCGGAAAATAACTTTATATATCACTAGCGGTACCATCCAGAAGAACAATGAGCCTGAAAAAACAGCACCAGCATACCATATCAGGGCTCGATTCCTACTTTCAAGATCCAGGGACCAGCCCTTTTGCAAAGTCAGAAGGCCCAGCTTCTTCTACATCGGCAGACCTGACGCAGCTTCTTCCGCTCCTAACAAAGCTACAGGAGATGGGAGATGAAACGAATAAACGTCTAGCGGCCCTAGAGCAAAGGTTTGCTGACTTGAACAACAAAATAAAGGGAAGTGCCACAGCGACTGCCGCCCTCAAAACAGCATTGGAGCGGCAGTCCGAGGTCAGTACAGGCTTGATCCAGGATGTTAGCTCTCTCGGGGCAAAGGTGGAGACACTCAAGAACGGTTTACAGCAGAGGAATGTGAGAATAGTCAGATTTCCAGCTCGATATGCCAGCCGTGTGGAAATAGTGTCGACATTGGAACACCTGATTTATGATGATTTGGAACTGCTGAATAGAGACATGGGCATCAAGACTGTGCAGGCATTCACTATCTCTGTTCACCCGGCCCTAATGGGGTTTCCAACATGCGACCACTGACTGTAATCATGACCCTCTCTACCCCAGAAGCCAGAATTCCTCTATTGCAAGTGACGAGGATAAAAAGGGGATACTGTGTGGGAGGGAAATTGCTTGTGGTTCTTTCCAGACCTTTCATCCCAAACACAAGATCGGAAGAAAAAATTACAGACTGTAAAGAAATCGCTCTTGGCGAAGGGCATGTAGGCCCACATGCTGTACCCAGCACATTTACAAATCTACTATCAACAAAAATCCCACGTCTTCCCAGACCCAGAGGCTGCTTCCTCTTTTCAGACAAGCTGCATGAAAAGATGGACTCTAGGGCTTCAGACCAAGACTCTGGGGGGGAAGGGGGGGAGTGACCACAGCCTGACTGTGGTCCTTTTTCCTGCCCTGCACTGCCCTTAAGGTCCCTCATGCATAACAATGTGGACTGCCAACTGAATGCTCCTTATCGGACATAGCAAGTAAGCTAGTCAACTTGTTTGCTAGTTTAAAGAATATTTACTGATGTTTACTTGACTAGCCTACAGGTGACAGATTTTTTTTTGCAAATGGCCAGTGATCTAATTGGAGTACTGAGGTACTCTGCTCAGTTTGCGGACTTTAAATGTCTCCTTAAAGTAAATCTGATCTTGCACTGTCCCAAATAAGGGACCTAGGAGTGTAGGGTATTAATTTAGCTTAACCGAGCTCAGACAATCTTATGTACTGTATAGTGTCGTTTTGCAAATGTTCTCTCCCAAAAACACTATACGAGTCTGCGAGTGAGAGGGAAGTTGGGAGTAATGATCTAAAATTGTTTATATTAGCACCCTGCAGTGAGAGTACAAGATCCTATGTGCTTACTCTCTCAGACTTTGTAATCCTGTTGTAATTAACAGGCTAGTGAGCCGGATCTGTGAAATGTTTTGTTTTTATTGAGACTGATCTGTAAACAGATTATAAAGAACTTGTGATCCCTTTCCCTAGTATGGGAATATGTATGCCTGGACTACATACATTTTGCTATTTGTATGATTAAACTCCATAAATAAAAAGTAAAAAAAAAAAAAAAAAACTAAGCAAACTCTTCACAGTGTGTGGATGAACTTGCTCTTACCAGTTGCAGACAGACCCAATTCAACAATCTGTCTACCGTCTGGAAGGGCTGAGCTGGTTGGTTTCTCCCCGCTGCAATTTCCACAGACAGGAAAGCTGCCTTCTTACAGTAAATTTCCCTTTAATAGCACAATAAATCCTCAAAGCCAGTTTGTCCCCATTCAACTGGGACCTCCTCCAACAACGCTCCAACCTCTGATCCTTGGACTTCAACTCCCTCAGCTCCCTGACAAACCACAGGGGAATCTCAAGCATGAAGTACTGGGTCATATACAGACTGCTGCAACTGCATCAAAGGTTGAGGCAATGTCCCCAACTACATGCCACCACCTCCTCCACTGGTCCAGACACACAAGCAGCCATCAGTCCCAAAACATCAACCACTGCTTGGAGTCCCTCCAGGGACATCCCCTTCAAAGGGTGGTAGCTAATCATCTCCACAGAGGGTGGACTACAAGGGGGCCCTGAATGAGAACTTCACCGTGCAATGATCTGACCAACTTATCTGATCAGTCTCAACCCTATTTCTCTCGAGTGCCAGGGTGAAAACTAAATGCAAGACATTGCCATGTTGGTGGTTCACAGAGGTAACTATTTGTACTAGGCCCAGTGATTCCATCAGCTGGAAGAAATATTGACCAGATGTGGGACAAAGACTACTGAATGGCTCCCTATCCTTGTATTCTTACCTTTTAAATAGAAGCTGCTGTCGCATTGATGTGGGTAAGTACCTTATCAGTGTGTGTTTCTTTACAGGGTCACTTAAAAAAGTCATCCAGATTGTCAACCTGTAAAGAAAGAAAATTGGTCCAAGTTCAATGTGAGTACAACTGCATAACCCCCTGGCTCCTCACTTTCACATCAAAATATGGACTTCTGTCCTAGTCAATGGGCACGTTATCTTTACATATTCAACCCGGAATCATATTGAATAAACTGACCACTGTGTAGGCTACATGTTTAAATCTTGGTATAGTTATGCTAATGATAAGCCTAATTTTATTATTTTTATGGATGTAAGTATAATGAACTGGACCTATGTGATTTGGGGCTTGGGGGACAGGACCTATAAGGAGAGGCTTGAGGAGCTAAATATGTACACATTGGAAGAGAGAAGGGACCGGGGGGACATGATAGAGGTCTTCAGATACATGAAGGGGGTAAATAGGGGAGGAACAGTCAGGGTGCTTCGAAGGAAGGAGGAGGGGGCCACTAGAGGGCATGGGTGGAAGCTGGAGGGGGGAAGATTCAGGGGAGAAAGGAGGAGGTGCTACTTCACTGAGAGGGTGGTTGAGCCATGGAATGCGCTGCCTAGGGGGCTGGTGGAGGGGTTCAAGAGGGGTGGGACAGGTACGGGGAAGGGTTCTGGAAGCAAAATCCAGTGCAGCGAAAATATCTGGAACTGGGAAGGGAGAAGCCAGAGAAGGCGAGGGGTGCAGAAAGGTCAGCTCCCAGGGTGGGGGCTGACCAAACAAGCAGACGCGAAAGACCGCTAGGCCTATTCTGCTGGCATTTTAGTATGTTAGTATGTACATAGTCCTGATGAATCTGTCATGATGTCTTGTTAAATGTGTGATTTGTTTTGCATTTGTACTATTCAAAACTCTTAAAAAAATAGATTATGCAAAAAAAAAAAAAATATGGACTTCCACATTACCAGAATTTCTGCACAATATTCAAATAGTTAAAGAGGATCATTTATGAACAGTTCTTACCGTAGTCTGAAAGGCCATGGAAAAACTCTTTTCAATGTGGTATTGAGTTGACCTGTAGTTGACAGCAATCCAGAGATAGACAATTATGTCTGCCTCATACCAATACTACATTGCCACGATTTTAAGAATCTCATGATGCTACTGATAGTCAGGTTGTGCATGACTACAATGTGGTTAGCCATAACTTGATCGCCAGTGACATCACAAGGTTCTAAAAGTAGTAGCAATATGGGGTAGCCATAGTCATCGATATCTCTGGACTTCTGTAAGCTACAGGTAAACGCAATGACACATATAAAAGATCTTTTAATGGCATTTCAAACTAAGATGGGAACAGTTCATGAATGTTCTCTTTTAATCCTTATCAGGCCTAATTCAACCATACCTTTCAATGAAAATGCTTAGTCTGAAAGCTGAGGGTGGGGGAAGAGACATTTTCTCTCCACAAAAAAAGAAAAGTTGCTTACCACAACTCTACATCTTCAAGAATACCTTCTCCATAGAACACCATTCTTTGACCTTAAAGAACATCATTCTTTGATCTTAGACGGAGGTGCTGGGACACTACAGGAGCAAAACATTTTAGTCAAGGAGTTAAACAATGGTGTTGACACCAGCATATGCCAGATGGCATGCACTGGAACAAATAACAGTCCATGTACAAACTTTCTCAGTTCTGTTAGCAAGGAGAGTGAAAATAAGCAACATTCTTACCAAAAGGTTAAGAAAAGAGATACAGACAGTGAAAAGGCAAACTTAACCTATCTGTCCTTCAGATGAGATGTTAAACCGAGGTCCCCTTCTGCCTATCCCCGGTCACTGTCTAGGCGGAAGTTAAAGATCCAATGACAGTTATCAAAGATGAGAAGGGGAATTTTGTTAAGAAAAAAATCAACAGCAAATAACAGTGCATATACATGTATAGCATCTAGTCAAGTATTACAAATTAATTTTCCAATAGATTCTGAATGAAAAGAAAATTATCTCACACAAAATAAACTAGAAATTACAATGTGCAAAATATAGAGTGAATTTTCCCTGACTGTACAAAAAACATACATCAAGATGTAGTTGGGACAGCAGCAGAAATCCATGTGCACAGTTTCCAAAAAAACACTTAAAAACATGAGAAGGGAGGCAACATTTTTCCTTAGTGTAAAAAATTAAAAGTGCACTTTTAATCCATACAATATTTTCAGAACAGAAGGGGTGTTTCCCCAGTGTCAAGGCCAACATTCCACCATCAATGAAACAGGTCCATGTAATCTACTCCCCCAAGGATGAACCTGGAAACAAACTATTACAAATTAATGTGCCTTTTCTGGCCACAAATTACAAATAAATAACATGAAGGAAAAGCTTCCCAAGATGCTGCCCCCTAAAAGCCAGACAAGCTACAAAAAAACATATAGGAGCTCCCCAGCCAGGGTTATAAACTCAAACCCCTGACAAAGGAGAAGTCAGAAAACAAAACTGGTAGTGACTCCACTCAGCTACCTTGAAAGTACTGTAGTGGAAGACATCCTGCACCCAGGGCACAGAGTAATAATCTAATAGTTCCCAAGGCAATCTGTGTATGCTAAACACAAAGATAGTCCGAAAGAAAAATTATAGACACACATATCCTTACAAGAGCAAGAATTTCTGTGCTGGAAAGCAGGAGTATGTAATCCTGTATGTCAATATCCTCATAGGAAGGGAACTATAAGGGAAAAAGATCCAAGAAATGTCATTAGAAAGATTGCAGCCTTGATGACAGAAGTAAAAATTATGGATACTGGGCATCTGCAGCCAATACCCCATAGATGATGAATACATAAAAAAGGAAACTGTGGTGAGGTGCGCCATGCCCATACCAGTAGAGTGAAAGATATAAAAGCTACATACTTACTGTAACTTGTTGATCAACCTGAATATCTTCTCCATAGATTACAAGGCATAAAATCAGTAGGTTCACATACCAAATTATTACCCCAAAAAATGCTATTTGCTAATCATGTGCAGCATTGATTAGCAGAAGTTACCAATCAATTGATTTGCCACACTGAGTAAAACTGTACAAATTGTGGTACTATTCTGCAGCTGTGGTAAAAAGTTCAGAATTGCAGAAACTGTTCTTGCAGTTTGACGCTTTTCCACCCAACTGCACTCTACTGGACTGTACCTTACAGATAAAACTAACAATTTAGTGAAACTGTTCTTTAAACCTGGCCGGCTGCTAATCAAAATGATGTTGATTAGCAAAGCCACTAATCAGGTTTCCAAAACTAATGTATGCCTTGGATTATCACTAATGGGTCTGACCAGAAGCTGCTAGAACCCTGTGGGAGACGGAACTTTTCTTTGGGGAGCGGGGGCGGCTGGAGACGTGAGTAGGCTCCACACGCGCATCACCACACACACCCTGTGGTACACATCAGCGCCAGCTCCCAACCACGTCAGTGCCTTTTTTTCTACTGAGGAGGTGAGCAGCATAAATCTAACAAGTAACCTATGCACTTAAATTAAGTGCAGAAGGTAGCCATAGTGTCCCATGTAAGAAAAGCCTGACTTTCAAAGGTTGACACAGGGCTTGCGTCAAGCTCTGCGTCGACCCTGTTTGGCTCAACTGTGCCAAACTCCTTTGACGCAACTGTGCCCAATTTTAATACACTGTGCGCAGCTGTAACAGTTTCCACACTTTTATGGTGGCTTGTGCCAAATATTTGGTGCAAGTCCCATAAAAAGGGTCCCCCAAATGGTGCACGATAGACCAGGGGAGAGCTGGTCTAACTTGTGGCATTTGCCGCACAGGACTGAAAATCCCGACTGGTGGTGAGAGAATGCCACAAGCCCCCCTTGCACTGTAGGTTCAGCGCACCAGGGGCTTGCAGCATTCTCAGGAATTTTGAAAATCGGGCCCAGTGTCTTCACAGCCCAAACCAAGTACAAAATGGTGAAGATCAACATAACAATAGTGGAGTGTATCCAGGGGAGGTGGGTGGGCATGGTAATCTATGGAGAAGATACCCAGGAAGACCAGCAGTTACGTTATTTACATAACTTGTAACTGACATACGAGATTCTGTACTAAACTTTATGTAAACATTGTGTAATGTCGTATTCTGTGATTATGTACTGTACTTTCTGTAAACTATTCCTAACCTGGAACCTTTGAAAAATGGCTCTTGTGCTCAAAGGTGCTTCCTAACAATAAAATAACAAAATCAACTTTCATATCTTCCAAGAATCAGTCGTCTCCATAGATTCCTACTAATGGGTACCAAGTTCAGAGAAAGTCCCCCGGACTAGGGATGCTGGAGCTCAAGGCTCACTTCAAGACAGTAATCCACACAGACCTGTCCTGCCAAAGGTGCCATGTTGCTTGTCATAGACATTCAGGGCATAGTGCTTGGTAAAGGTATGCACTGTGCTCCAAATTTCTGTAGTGGCACCGAGTGCCAATGAAGTGGCTACCGCTTGGGTGGAGTGGGCATGCAACTTGCCCTCTAGTTTTACCTTTGCCATGGCAGAACAGTGGCAAAGGCAATTCACAATCCAGGCAGAAGTGCACTTGACTGTGACAGGCTGTCTCTTTTGACTGGGGCTGAAAGAGACAAAGAAGCTGCTTTGCTTGTCTGTAGTTTTATTCCTTTTCAGGTAAAATCTAAGCACCCTTTTCACATCCAGAAAGTGGAAAGTCCTTTCTCCCTCATTCTGGAAGATGGCAAAAGTAAGGAACCAGAATCAGAGACTGATTCAGACACCACTGCGGGTAGAAATGCAGGGTGTGTACAGAGCACTACCTTGTCATTATGGAAAACAGTACACTGCAGGTCTATGACAAAAAGCATGGATTTTAGACGTTCAGTGCACAGAGAGAATCCCTTCATGGAATGTTTTAAGCGAGGGTTCAGGCATCATTTATTTAGCCAGGCATATACTGTCTGATTTATTGATTTCTCTCTTCAACAGTGATTTATAAATTTTTACTCATTATTTATGTTTACAATTGTATGACTTGGCAATGTTTTATGGGATTTTTGAGTGTGACTTGCTGCTTGGTGTTTTGTAAGGAGCCCTGAGCTTGAGGGATAGGGTACCTAATAAATCTACTACTACTTTTTCTACTCTCCATTGCCTTAAGTAAGGCCTCTAAAGACTTTCAACAGCGTCTCCTCATGGCCTGGTTAAAGCTTTGGCAAATGGCACAATTCTTAACGTAGTGCAAGAGGCCTAGCCAACACTGTGCGAACGTCATCTCTGTAAATTTCTACTTTCCTACACTAACAGAGACAGAACAAAGGCTCAGACTACTTCTCACAACACTATGGCACTGAATGGGAACAACCCTCCTTCAGAGAGGGAGGGTTCTGTCCTCCACAGAGCTACTGTCACTTGGGTGACCACGTGTGGTAGCGCAGTTGGAAGGGCCAAGGGAAGGGTGGGACGTCACTCGATGTCTGCGGGCAGGTGCAAGCACAGCATGTGCAAGCCCACCGTGACATTCACATAAAGCAATGTACCAGGGGATAGGAGAAAAACAAGGAAGATGGTCCTGGCACCCCCACAATGATGGCCGTGGTGGTACTGGTTCAGACTAGCACTGACAACAATAGCGCGGGTCAAGAGTCGCGTCAAAAAAATAGCCCAAATTTTTGGGGGCTATCTCCTGTTCGGGGAGCAGATCATGGCAAGTTAAATTTCTGGGGGGTCAGCAGCAATACCGTTTCCATGGCCCCTGAAAAAAAAAAAACAAGTCCCAATTTGAGTAAAATGAATGGAGACCAGGATTAGAACCCTGGACTCCAATAGCTCTGGCCGAGGTGCTCTATGTCCCAGCCCTCCACGTCACAGGAGCAGCTCGGTCAGCCTTCCCAGATTCTGGTACCCCTGTGATGCACCAGCGCCATGGACAGCGCCCAGAGGAGTGCTTACAGCAAGCGCCGTAAATCACCAGTCGCTGTCCGTGTGAGTGCTTTCCAGACTAGCGCTGTATAGTACAACGCTATTCTGGTAGCGCTCACTTGACGGGGTACCAGCCGGGGTACATCCTAGGTTTCCGCCTCCTCGGCATCTGGCACCATCTGACGAGACAGAGAAGTTCAGTGGATCCCACTCCACCCTGAGCCCCACCTGGAGGGCACAGCCAAGGCTATATGGAGGTAGGTGACCACAGCAAAGGGAGGCTGAGGCACTGGGGGGGAGGGACTGGCAGGTCCAGAGGGGTTGGAGGGGCCGTGTAGAAGGGGGCAGAAACAAAACTTGGCCAGCCCACCGGTGCAGTGTTTGGATTTCCATTTGCAACACCAGTGACCTGGGTTCGGGAATGGACACAGGTCGCTGGAGGGCCGACCGGGGGAGAAGGTTTGAGTGTCCCAGGGACTGGCTTACCTTCTCCGGGGTGAGAGGGGAACCAAGGTCCGAAGTTTGCCTGACCCCAAGTGGAGGCCCGAGGTATAGCAACTCCTGCTGGTAGCAGAGTGGGTCAGGGGAGCTGCGTGGTGGACATCGGCGCCTAGTGCCTTGACAGGGCATAAAACCACACAGGAGGAACAGGGGAAAATAACGTTGGAGTGCCGAGAAGACGGAGCACCAGTACAAACCCTGATAGCTCCTACCTGCCTGACCACCGGGGGAACCTGACAAAATCAAGAGAATATTGGGCTAAAAGGGCCCCACCTCATGCCTGCCTGGGGGACAGAACCACAGCTCCATGGGGAACCTCCAGAAATTTCAGGTAAGGCAGTGAAGCGGGGCAGTACCAGGTGTCTCCCAATGATGTGGAGATCCGGCATGGAGAGGCGAATACACAGAAAGTTTAAAAAAAAAAAAAAAAAACTTAAAGAGGGGAAAACAATGGGGATGACTGGGTGCATGAGTCTGGATAATCAGACACTGTTCAGCTGCCCACAATTCAGGCTAGTGAGCCAGCACTACCACCATCTAAACGAGAGCTAAGTAGATTAGTAAAAAAGGCAGCTTAACCCACTTTCCGTCGTGTCTCCCTGTCAGCGCTGGTCATTCCAATCTTTCTCATTCTGTCCAGCTTTAGATGCTCTGAAACCATGTGGACTGGTCGATCATTTATCCAAACAGATTAGTCCCCAGTTGAGGCATTAGAGATGAGGGTTCATTTTATTTCTTATTGTGTTTCTGCAGCCATCTGTCCCTGATCTCAGCAGCATCCACCCAGTCCTAACACCAGCCCATCTCGTGGACTTACAGGTTAACCACTACTTAATCAAAACCTTGTTTGGTAGGTGGCCTGTCACACAGGATCATACAGTGCCTGCAGCGGATGGAGCGAGTCAGGGTCATTTCCTCCATTTTCTCCCAGGGGCATGCACATGTGATACACACAAGCACTTGCGTTCTGTGATAGCACATGTCCCTTCGTGTCTGCTGGTCCAGCTGGTGCTGCCAACCAGCCTCCACCGGGTGCCAAGCATGTAACGGGACTCAGAATCCCCCTCCCCAATGGAGAAAAGCCATCTTAGGATGCTCAATCCTTCCTTCCCCAGCCTGCCACCTGACAGTCCCTGGTCCATTCCTGAAGCTGGGACACCAGCCTGTCAGAAGGCAAGGTGCCCAACACCTCAGCCCTTAATGCCATCGGGCCAGCCTCTAGAAACAAAAAATGAAAATTACGTACCTACCGTAATTCTTGATCTTTCTGTGTATCTTCACCATTCATCACTGTTGAGTAGTGAGATGGAAGATCAGGATCCCGCGTGAGTTTTTTAATTTTTTTTTGCAAGAGGAGGAGTCTACATCAAGATGGTGCCACCCTCGAGGCCGACGTACTACGTGGCGCTCGCGGGTTGGCCAGTAACCATCATCGACACCTTCTCAGCCCCAGCTCTGCAGCTGGAGAGAGACAGAAAATAAGGAGGGCTGGGAGGGTGGACAAGGGAGCCCGAGGGACAGAAAAAGGAAAGGCTGTAAAACTAAAAGGAGGAAAATGCTGAAGAGAGGACAGAAAGGGAGGAAGCCTAAGGGAATGGGAGAGTAGGGCCCCAGTCTTTGGGTGGAAAGGGAGGGGTAGGAAGACAGAGAAAGGAGAAAGAAGGAAGAGGAGACATCACCCCCGAGGCATTGCCATGGACTGCTCTGGAGAAGCCCTGCCACAGGTCAACAGACAGCTAGAGGAGGAGCCAAGGCTTGGAGAGAATGGCATTCATTTAGGGGGGCAGAAGCAGGCCAGAGGACTAAGAATGGGTTGGTGTCTTCTCCTCCAGCAAAAAGAACTGAGGCAGAAGAACCGCCTAAAAGGGCCCTGGAAAACAACCCCAGGGGAAGAAACTTAAGTACTAGGGGGTACCTCCAGAGGAGGAACCGGAGGGGAAATACCAAATCCTTCAGAAGGAGGAGAAATGAACTAAAGTGGAGGACAACTGAGGGAATCACCAGGGCCTCCTCTCGTAACCAGACTCCATCAAGGGGCGCCAGAGGAAGCCAGAAAAAAACCCAAGAGCTACCTGGGCTGAGAGGGGGCTCTGGCAATCCCCAGCAGCAGAAGCCCTCCCTGTCTGCCCACCCAAAGGAAAAAGCTCTGACTCCAAGAGGAGAGGGGGTAGGAGGTGCTGGAAAGGGCCAAGGTCCAAATGGGAAACAAACAGGAGGGAGAAGAATTTCCCAGAGACTGAGGCCTGAGAGGGGAAGGAGGCCGGGATTAAATGATGAATGGTGAAGATACACAGAAAGATCAAGAATTACAGTAGGTACATAATTTTCATATCTTATCTGTGTCAGTCTTCACTATGTTAGTGATGCAGAGCCCCCGAAGAGGCCCAGAACCTCCTAAGGGATGATGTCCCTAGCTGCCAGTGGGGAAAACACCAGAGGAGAGAACCCCCGCAGGCCTGAGAATGGTCTGGGCGAGGTGAGGATCTCCTCATAGGAGAGAGAAGGCGCCCCTGAAGCTCTCGTCTCACTCTATGGGAGAAAAGATGGGTTCTCCGGAAGGTGGAGGAAGTCACCCTACGCCAGGCCAGGGGTGACAACTGGGAAAGATGAAGCCACGCCAATCGCCCGATGCAGACTGCTGTCCCCACCAACCTGGAAGCCACCTCACTGGCATCATACAATGGCCTTGGCTTGGTGCCGTGCAAGCTCCAGGCCTCGCACAGAGAGGGCAATGGCTTGTCTGATTGCCTTCGTATCAGGCAGAGAGGTTAGGACCTGGCCTAGCCGCGACCACAAGTGCCTGTGGTAGGCAGCATGGTGGGCCTGACGTGCTGACACACAAAGCAAGAGACGTGCCAAGGAGAAAGTTCTCCTGCCCCAAAAATCAAACTCAGATGAGTCCGATTCCGGGTGCTGGTTACGGCTTGGGCTTCTATGCCCAGAGGGGATGTCAAAGAGTGTCACGTCCGAAGGAGGATGAGGCAGAGTTCCTGGAGACCCCGGGGGGGGCAACATCGATGACGAAGATCAGTTGTGGCTGGAGCTGGGGAAAATTGACATTGTCAGACCAGGTGCAACGCCTCCCAGAAGGGAGCAGGCCAGGCGGGAACCAACAGGTTGGCCACGTTGAACTCACCTAAGAAGGCATGCGCCGGCCGGTCAGGATTGCATTCATCTAGGGTGGATATTTGGAGCTTGATGAGCAACTCCAATAGGAAACATTGATAATTGGAGAGTTCAGCTGCTGGGGAAAGATGGACGGAGGGCTCCTCTCTATCAGAGGAGGAAGACAAGGGAGCCAACGAGCTCGGAGAGTAAGGCTCAGACTGCACTGGGGAGTGGTGGAACATCTGTTCATCCATGGCATGGTAGTAGGCACGGTACAGTGCAGCCGTGGCCCTAAACTGTTCACAGGTAAGGGGTCCCAAAGGACCAGAGAGACCTGGGAGAGAGGGAGAGTTTGGCAGAGGCAAGGGGGCCAGGCACTTCCGAGGAGGGGCACGGCCTCTGCCCGGGCAGGAGACCTCAAAGGAGGAGACCCGGGGGTCCCAGCAGACAAAGGCCTCTCAACTGAGCTGGAATGGCCAGAACTGAGCCTGACAGAAGAATTCCCCCCACGAGGCACCCGGGGCCGCATGAGCCCAAAAGGATGGCTCCTGACCTCAAAAGAAGATGTCCCTCCGAGAGGGAAGACCAGTCCAGCGCTACAGCTCCTCCCCAAACACCTGCAGCTTCCCAGGGGAGGCCGCTGCACTGAATCAAGTCCTCTCAACCCCTCGGACTCAGAGAGCCCTCTTCCTCACCACTAGCCGAGGCAGCTGGCACCCCGTAACTGACTCCTGGGAGACAGTCGGGGTGAAGCACTCTCCCTTGCCTAGGATGCCCCAGCCAGTCTGCCTGGAAGTCGAGCTAGCTAGAACTACCCCTGGAGGGGGTACACCTCCCAAGTGGGCAGATGGGTCACCAATACCAGAATGCCCTGTAGTGCCCACCTGGGCACCCGGGACTGGTCAGTGCCAACGACCCTGGTACCAGTGAGAGCCATACGCTCCCCAGGATGGGACTGAGTGGGGGCTGAAGCGCTGGATGAGGAGGAATAGGAGAATTCTGATGAATGCAGGAGCCAGTCCAGGTCAGCCTCCAAGTCATCGTCCCCAGAGGAGGCTCGGACCCAAATGGCCCCCGATCTCTCCCAGCCGCGGCACCGCAAATGGTGTCATGAACTGACCCTGCACCGCCCACGGCGCCGCCTCCATCTCTGGCACTGCAAACGTCGCCGGAGTTCGAAGCGGCACCAGAGGCCAGCCCTGCACCGGTGGCACTGCCACGATCCCCAGCGCCGCTTAGGGGCAGTGGCGCCAAGGACGGCGCTGGCCTGGGCCCAGAGCACAATGCGGGGGAGCCTTATCCTCCGAAGAGGAGATTGCCTGGACGGTACCTTCCGCCCGGCCCCCGAGGGGACCAGGCTGGGCCTCCTGCACCGTGGAAGGGGTTCCCACTGAGGCAAGGCTGGAAGAGGCATAAACCCCGGGCCATATAGGACTGGGAGAGGACCTGGAGGAAGGGCTGAAAAACCTTCTCTTGGCGACCAGCAGACGCCCCTGTCTCCTGAAAGTCTGCAGTGTACACCTGACTTTAAGCATGTGCAACTCAGAATTCGTGATCCATGGAGAAACAGGCAGCATCTGTCCATATCAATATCTGTCCCAAGGCAGGGTGAGGACTCATGCTGGTTCAAGACGGAGTACTGTCGGCCACAGGGACACCGACACATCGGAGGCCAACCCGCCCTAGAAAATTTCTTCTTCTTGTCCCCCGAACCAAACATGAATGAATAGTAAAACAAACAATAAACAGTACTCGGCGTCGACGGAAAATAAACAGGAAAGGTCTTACCAATTTGATGCAGAGATGACGAGGCCGCAGAACTAGGGAGTATTTCTATTTGATGGACTACGCCACAGAAAAAGATGGCTCTCACACGAGGTCTTGTTCTCTCGATGGCAGGAGAAGCATAACTGGGGGTGAGGCGTCATCGACGACAGTTACTGGCCAACCCTCGAGCGCCACATAGTATTTTGGCCTCAAGGGTGGCACAGTCTCGACATCGACTCCTCCTCCTCTTGCAAATATAAAAAAAAAAGCTCCTGCGAGGTCCTGATCCTCTGGCCTATGAGGTTGGGGTCAGACATGTCCCCTTCTACATCCTCCCTGGAAGAAGGGTCGTACAGGGATGTGGATTGCAGACCCCCTAATCCAGAACACAGCGGCAGCAACACCAGAGACAATGGCCCCAAAAGATTGCTGTGTGGCAGGTACTTTTTTTTCCACTGCATCTGCTTGCAGCAATTTCTTTACCATCATTTCCAACAGGATTTGTTCTGTTGGG
Source organism: Neoceratodus forsteri (assembly GCA_016271365.2). Classification (NCBI taxonomy): domain Eukaryota; kingdom Metazoa; phylum Chordata; order Ceratodontiformes; family Ceratodontidae; genus Neoceratodus; species Neoceratodus forsteri. The sequence goes on from JADMNL010000025.1 coordinate 117,275,544, forward strand.
GGTGTGAGGTTAAAAATCCTTTGAAGCCGGCCCGGTGGCGCTGAGGGTTGAGGCGCTGGGCATGCCACCTCGCATGCCGGTGACCGGAGTCCGGGAGCGGACTCGGGTGGCGGGGGGTCTGCATGGGGAGGGAGGATCAGGCGTCCCCGGATGCTCTCCTCCCTCAGGTATGGGAACCAAGAACGCCTTGCTTCTACATCTCCCCCCTCGCAGGGAAGCACCCGACAATGAGGGATGGAGGCGGCCCTGCCGCCGGAGCCGGGACAGGAGACGAGGGCGGTGCATGAGGGCCTGGCGTGCGCCAGCACTCCACCACTGGACGCACGCCCTAGCGCACGACGGCTCAGAGGGTAGGGGAAACCAGGGGAGAAAAACGGAAAAACCCACTCGGCAGCCCTAGATGATAGCCTCTCGGGTACCATCCGGACCACCAAAAAGAGGGACAGACCCCACTGTGCAGGAGGGGAGAAGGAGGCACTCTAGGGGCAGATCCCACCGGAGGTGGAACGGAGGATGAGAGGAAGGAATGAGTGGGCTCCAAGAGTAGGAAGGAGACAAAAAGAGATAAAGCAAAAAAAAAAAAAAAAAATCCTTTGAGTTCTGAAGTTTTAGAAATGTTTTGAACTGCAGGGACAAACCTTGACTCACTATTTCCAGGACCCACTTTTCTGTGGTGATTTTGTCCATTCCTGAGAGTAGTAAGTCAGTCCCGGCAATGGATGGGGAACCTGGGCAGACTTGTCAGGGGTTTTGCTTTGGCTGGGGTTTATGGGCTGGTACTGCAGTTGAATGCCTAGTGCCCATTTTACCCCTCCCGCTTATAGTAGCCCCTTTGTGGAGGGTACTCATGGGAAACAAGCTCAAGGGTATATCCCCTACCCCTACTTCCCCTTCCGTAGAAAGTGGAGGCTTTTCCTTCTCAGTATTGCTCTTGTAGGTGGTGGTGTACTCATCCACCTTTTTTACAAATGCCTCTGTCTTGCCACCAAACAGGGAATTTCCTTCAAAAGAAAAATCCATCACTTTTGTGTGTGTTCTGGAACAGATTGGCAATTCTATGCCAGTCAAACCTTCTTAAGGATGCTCGGTAAGTAGATTTGTACTCATACGCCTTTGTCTTGTCACTAAACAGGGAATTTCAATCAAAGGGAAAATTCATTGTTTTTGCGTGAATGTCCTGAGACAGACTGGCAGTTCTAAGTCAGGCAAACCTTCTTAAGGACACTGAATGATCCATAAAGTACAGTTACGTAACAACACACCATAACAGTAGATCTTTGAGAGAGGTTCTTGCAGCAGGTAATAACTTGAAGGACTGCGCCCCCTGGCATCAGGACCACACAGAAATTTTAGCTAGCAGTGTGTGGCGGGGGACCGCCCCTGACGTCTGCTGACCTACGTCAGTGTGACCCTATAAAAGGGGCGGTCCCCACACCTGCCTTCCAGTTCTCCCACTGGAGACCCTCAAGGAGATGTGACAGCAGAAAGGAAAAGAGGCTTCTGGAGCCGAAACAGGCTCATGGAAAAGGAGCAACAGATGTACAGGGGAAGGAGGGAGGGAAAAGGTTACCTACTGCAAGAGCCTCTCTTGAAGACCTACTGTTATGGTAAGTTCTTACTAACACTACTATCTTACTTCGAGAGGGCTCTTGCAGCAAGTAATAACTTGCAGGACTGAGTCTCAAGCAGTAAGAGAGAAAGACAAGGGAGGCAGGAACAGGTCAGTGTAAACGCCAATAAAATTAAGACAGGTGGCCCTGAAGGCCTGCTAGTCCAAAGCCTGCTCTGCGCCTAGAGACACTGTCCAGACTGTAATGTTTGGTAAAGGTATGAACAGAGCTCCAAGTAGCAGCTGAGCAGATATCAGCAGCTGACACGTTCCTGAAGCATGAAATATAGGCAGCCATGCCCCTGGTAGAATGCCCTTTGACCTCTCCCGGGAGAGTCTTACCATGTTTCTGGTAACAAAACACAATGCAGCTGGCTAGCCATTTGGAAAGGCATTGTCTGGAAACCGCTGCACCCTCTCTCCTGGGTGTGAAAGAAAACAAAAAGCTGGTCCACTTTCAGACAGACATGCAGTTCGTATAAAAACGCAAAATTCTGTGAACATCTAAAGAACGCAGAAGCGCTTCCCCAGAATTGGAATATTCCAGGAAATAAACCAGGAAGAAACTTAGGATTAGTACGGTGAGCCACCTGGTCTCTGTGGAAAATCAAATAAGGCTCCTTACAGATCAGGGCCTGGAGCTCAGAAATCCTCCGAGCTGAAGTAACTGCCACCAAAAAGAGCATGTTCCAGGACAGACTGTGCACATCACAAAAAACAGCCAGTTTCAAAGGAGACTAAGTCAGCTTTTTTTTCTCCACATAAAATTAAGGTCCCACAGTGTTGCAGGACTGTGAACCACGGGTCACAAGTGAAGGAACCCCTTCAGAAAGGTTTTGGACACTGCAGGATGTGCCAAACTTTTGCCCTCTATCAAGGAGTGGTAGGCAGAAACAGCAGACAAATGGACCTCGAGTGAAAAATAACTCAGGCCCAGGTCGAAAAGAGAGGGGAGATACTCCATGACCTGAGGTGGGGGCAACTCAAAGGGGTCCCAACCTATAAAAGTAGCCCCAAATAAAGAAACACTTCCATTTCATAGCGTAGAAAGCAGATTTGACATGGCCCAAAGGGAGTGATTAGAATCAAGAATCTTCTGTAGAACTGGAAAGGGGGAGAAGGCATACAGAAACCTCCCTGTCCAGCGGGGAAACAGCGCGTCACGTCAAAAAACACCAGGTGTAGGAACGAACGGGCAAAAACTGTGTAGTTTTGTGTTGGATGGGGAGGCGAACAGATTGAGTTCTGGCCAACCCCACTGGTCAAAATCTGAGTGACCACTTCCTGCTTGAGTTCCAATTTGTGAGCTCTGACCCTGGTGCGGCTGAGACAGTCTGCTAGGACGTTTTGCACACCCAGGACTAGGACGGTGGAGAGGTGCACTCGATGCAGGACAGCCAAAATCCAGACCTGCATTACAAGCAGGTGCCCCCTTGCTTGTTGATGTACCAAACTACGCACATGTTGGTCTGTTTGGAACAGCAGATTGCCTGGACAAAAAAGATGCTGAAAGCTTGGAGTGTGTAGAGAACTGCTCGCATCTCGAGCATGATTATATGCAAGGGTAACTCCTCTGGGGTCCACAAACCCTGTGTCATGTGGATCCCTAGGTGGAAACCCCACCCCGATGCATCCACTGTAAGGGTCCGGGAAAGGGGGGGGGGGATTGGAAGGAAACTCCCTTTGTGAGGTGTGCAAGATCCTGCCACCAAGGCAGGTCTCTCTGCATTGAGTTGGAGACCAGGAACAGATGGTTGGGGTCGTCCGACCTCTGATCCTGTTGGGCTCTGAGGGTCCACTGCGAGATTAACATGTGGAGTCTGACCAATGAGACTGTAGGAATAGCCGCTGCCATAAGGCCAAGGAGATGGAGAACCGACCTGGCCGTAACCTTTTTGTTGGAGGCTACCAGCTGAGCTTGCTTCTGTAAGGCCTCCGCTCGATCCAGAGGAAGGAAGGCCACGCCCTGATCTGTGTCCAGAACCACCCCAATAAACTGTAGGTGCCAGGCAGGCAAAGTTGGGACTTGGGAAGGTTGACTGAGATCCCTAGCTGGCAGAAAAGAGACAGGGTAGCCACAAGGAGTTGTTCCAACAGCTCCCTTGACAGAGCTGACAGAAACCAGTCATCAAGATAGGGGAAAAACACAATGGCCCTGTCATCTGAGGGCTGCCGCCACCACCACAAGGCACTTGGTAAAGACCCTGGAGGCCGAGGAAAGACCAAAGGGGAGAACTTGAACTGAAAATGCTCCCCCTGGAACACAAACCTGAGGAAACGGCGGTGAGCCTGAAAGACCGGGATATGAAGATAAGCATCCTGCATATCCAGGGCACACAGCCACTGCCCCTTGGACAAGAGAGGCAGAAGGCACTGAAGGGTCAAGCCTTCTGAATCTCTGGTACTTTATGTACGTGTTCAGGGTGCTGAGGTCCAAGACAGGGTGAAGATCTCCCATCGTCTTTGGGACCAGGAAGAAGTGTGGATAGGGTCCTTTCTCCCTCTGAGTCGAGGAAACGTGTTCTATGGCCTCTTTTTGAAGATCAGTCAACACTTCATTCCTTAGAAGGGCAATGTGTGCCTTTAGGTGTGCCGGAGGATGACTTGTTTTTTTTTCCCGAAATTCAAGGGTGTGTCCTTGCCCTATGAGTTGGAGAACAAATCCTCGTAGAGCTCCAACCAAGGTGGAGTAAGGACTGGGGAGACTTCTGGAAAACCCAAGTGCTCCGCCAGTCTTTGCCTTTTTGGATCCTGGGCATCGGACTGCCAACCCTGGTATTCCGCCATTTGTTTTTCGAGATCCAGGAAAGAAAGATCCTCTGGAAGAGACTTGGGTGATTCCTTGGGAACTGGCTCTTCAGGAAGAGGAGTCTCAGTCAGATCCTGCAGAAGAGCAGACGGAATTGAATTCCAAATCTGAGGAATCCAATAGTCCTTCAGACAATACAGGAGGGTCCTATCTCTCATCTGGAACCTCTACCGATGTCGGGGCTGACGTCAGGCCCTTCAACGGCCCCAAAGTGGAGGGTCGCTGAGCCCAGGGAGAGGAAGAGAAGCCGGGTCCAGCCGAGGGATCTCCTGGGTTCATCGGCTCTCCAATTCCGACACTAACTGGCCTTTAGTCTTGGCCCACCAGGACTTAAGGATTTCCCTGAAGTCCACCTGTGGCTGAGACTGAGAAGGAGGTGGAGAGGGGTGGTGAAAGGGTTGACACCCCGTGAGGCATCCAGGGTAGTAGCACCCGGAAGCGTGAAGACCGAATGGCGGGTACCCCGGTGTAGAACAGCACTGGGTATAGTCCAGTGTCGGGAGGTGAGGTGTCAGAAACCCAGATGGCGAGTACCCTGGGAAGTGCTGGTAACCTGCCGAATAGGGGTCCAGCATCGGGAACCTCAACAGAGGTCTTGAAGGATGCCCAATCAGCGGCCCTAACAATGGCCCCATTAGGGGGAAATCTGTTGGTGGCCCCAACTGCAAAAGGCCTGACGTAAGACCCGAAAGAGGCCCCACTGGGGTAAAACCACCTGAAGGAGACTCCAACAGCAGAGGGCCCGACGGGGGAGACCCCAGCGTAAGCCCCGATGGATGGGTGCCTGACGTAGGCCCTGGCAGAAGAACCCTAGGGCTGGACGGGTGATCCTAGGGAATCGGGACTGCCCCTCGCCTGGCGTCAGAAAAGAAAAAAGACAGTTGCAGGACCACTGTCAGGTCCCAGGGTGCTACTGGTGGAGCGCCTGATGTCAGTTCTCCTTCCCTTGGGTCCCGCGATTCTAAAGAAGGGGGTGGGTGGAGAGGGAGGGTCAACCTGGGTCGCCTTCCCATGAGACCTACACTCCTCAGCCAGGAAAGAGCTGACGTCTGGCCAGGCGACATCAGAACCCACGCCGGGGCCTGACAGCAGAGCGGTGGTCGGGGGGGGTTGTCTGTCAAGCCGGCAATCGACTTATTGACCATGGCCGAAAGAATGTCGGAGGAGCCAACGTCTGTCTTACTGATCTTGGCCAGGCGCTTGCTGGATGAACCAGTGGAGGCTTATCGGTCCTGCCTGACGCTTTAGAACCCATGGTGGATAAGGGCCTAAGGGCAGCGGAAGCCTCAGACTCGGCCAAGGCGCCCACAGCCACCATGATCAGTGGCGGCGGGGGGGATTGACATCTGCTCCGAGGAAGGAGGGAAAAACTTGGTCAACGTGGCCAACTTCCTGGAGGAAAAGGGCTGGAGGAAAAGGGCTGCTGCTCGCCCGGGGGGGCCGAAAGGCAGTCTCGGGTGAGATGGGGACCTATTTTGGTCCTGATGCTTTTCCTTGTCCCTTTTCTTCTTCTTATGGGAGTCCAACAGAAAGGACGAGGTGATTCTGATTTTCTGCAGCTCCACCTCCATAAAAGCCAGCTTTTCCTTCTGAAAATGGGCTTCCAGGGACTGCTGGTGCCATTTCTGTGAGGCCGGGTTGAAGTGGGAGCAGGCCTCATAATCCTTGACGTCATGGTCCGGTCTCAAGCAGAAGAGACAGAGGGAGTGGAGATCTTTGTGCAGGTTGGACGCCACAAGAATCGCACTAGTTTTGTGCGAGTCGACAGAAGAAGATGAAGACATAAACGAAATGCACTGGAAAATAAGAAAAAATGGATACACATCCGAAGAAAGCAGTCGAATAGCTGCAACGATCTCCACGAGGTCTGATGTGCACAGGTGGACGGTGGGAAAGAACTGGAAGGCAGGTGTGGGGACCACCCCTTTTATAGGATCACACTGACATAGGTCAGCTGACATCAGGGGCGGTCCCACGCCAGACACTACTAGCTAAAATTTTCGTGCGGTCCTGACACCAGGGGTTGCAGTCCTACAAGTTATTACCTACTGCAAGAGCCCTCTCAAAGTAAGATCCCTAGATGCAGTGTCATTTGTGTCCACTGAGATATGGAACTGGTACTTTGTAGCATCTATGGCTGATCTCAGTGTGTGCTGAGCTCCGTTGTTCCATGGAGCGGACTGCAAGCAGCTGGATTAAAGGCCCACAAGGACCCCCACTTAGTGTGTGCTGAGCTCCGCTGCTCCATGGAGCGGACTGCAAGCGGCCAGATTAAAGGCCCACAGGAACCCCCACTTAGTGTGTGCTGAGCTCCGCTGCTCCATGGAGCAGAGTGCTACTGGCCGAATTAAAGGCTCACAGGAACCCCCACTTAGTGTGTGCTGAGCTCCGTTGTTCCGTGGAGCGGACTGCAAGCGGCTAGATTAAAGGCCCACAAGGACCCCCACTTAGTGTGTGCTGAGCTCCGTTGCTCTGTGGAATGGACTGCAAGTGGCCAGATTAAAGGTAACTGGACTGCTCCCCCAGCTTGCTCTGAACACCCTGGAGGGTGTACGCTGACAGGGACTGATTGTTTCTGCTAGAGAACATTACTGGGCTGTACTGCTGTAGTTAATGCCATTTCTGCATGTTACTTTAACTGTGCATCTACATAGCATAGCAATGTTGTTGTGTTACAGCTTAGTCCAGCAGCCATCTAGTGCAATCGGAATCTCTGTTCTCTCATGTTAGTACATTGACTAATTGTGAGGATTTGTGAGTGGTTTATCTGCTGTTTCTGTCGTGGGCTAGAGAGGCCCCCCCTCGCTCTCCCAACTGCCGCGCATGCGCAATAGGACCACAGGGATTCCCACCAGTGCCCAGAAACCTGATCCCTGTCCTTTGTCTCATTCCTCCCTACCACACAGGCCCACAGGAACCCCCACTTAGTGTGTACTGAGCTCCGCTGCTCCGTGGAGCAGACTGCAAGAAGCCAGATTAAAGGTAATTGGACTGCTCCCCCAGCTTGCTCGGAACACCCTGGGGGGTGTTTACCTGTCAATTCCCCACCCGCCGCAGCCACTGCTCCCACCCAGGGTCGTCCCTTAATTTATACATCATCAGGTCACATGACCAGGTCACGTGATCACCATAGCTGCTTTTTTATCAGCCCATTTTCCCAACTGCAGGTTATACCGACTGGCCACCAGGAGTTACTGTTCCACTACTTCTCCACCAGGAGTCACTGTTGTTCCACTATTTCTCCTCTGCATCCCTGCCACTCTGCTTTGATGCACTTCCCTTCTTCCTCACTGTCCTACTTTTTCCTGGGCTTCGTATGTACTAGGGTTGTCAGAACTAGTTCGGTAAAGATTCGAACCCTCCTCGAACCCTGGTGTTGAGTTCTAACAAACTTCGAACACTGGCAGTTCATAAAAGTTCGAATCACCCGCGAGACGGCGTAGGGTGAGAAGTAAACGCTGACTCTGCAGGATCTGTGGGGGTATTAAAGAGATGCGCCACGAGGAGGCGCCATTTGACTGAGGATCATCACAGAGAGAGGCAGCAGGCAGCACCAGCGACCCACTAAACTGTAGCAAAGCAGTTAGCGCGTCCGCTACTTTTGTCCAGCAGTGTGGCCACTTCTTCTCCTGTGAGACCGGTGAGAACAAGAAAAAAAGCTAAAAATCGGGGGACTGGGAGACGGGAGTGGGAGTACTAGGGGCCGGTTCAGGACAGAAGGAGGGAATCGGGACTCTGGAGGGATTAATCAAGATTGGGGGAGTGGGGGGAATAGGGAGGGATTGATGAGAGACCAATATCAGGAGGAGGACTGGAGGAGGACTCGGAGAGAAAAGAACCTTTGTGAAGTGTGATTATTTGAAACTGCAGCACACTGCACACTCAGCAGCTACCAGCAACAAGCATACAGGGAAAAAAGAAAAATAAATCTGATAAATCTAAATAAGTCTGAACCCTAGTGTGTGTGTCACAGAGAGAAGCCCAGTGTGTCCCTTGACTGCACTGTACTGTACCCTACCCAGTGTGTGTTACAGAGAGAAGCCCAGTGGCCAGTTGTGTGTGGCATTAACTACATGACAGAAAGCGTAGGGGGCAAAAAGGCAAATAAATCTTTCTGAACCCTAGTGTGTGTGTGTGTGTGTCACAGAGAGAAGCCCAGTGTGTGTGTACTGTACCCTACCCAGTGTGTGTTACAGAGAGAAGCCCAGTGGCCAGTTGTGTGGTGGCATTAACCTTACATGACAGAAACGTAGGGGGCCAAAAAAAGGCAAATAAATCTTTCTGAACCCTAGTGTGTGTGTGTGTGTCACAGAGAGAAGCCCAGTGTGTGTGTACTGTACCCTACCCAGTGTGTGTTACAGAGAGAAGCCCAGTGGCCAGTTGTGTGGTGGCATTAACCTTACATGACAGAAACGTAGGGGGGCAAAAAAAGGCAAATAAATCTTTCTGAAGTTTCTGAACCCTAGTGTGTGTGTGTGTGTGTCAAACAGAAGCCCAGTGTGTGCATACTGTACCCTACCCAGTGTGTGTTACAGAGAGAAGCCCAGTGGCCAGTTGTGTGTGGCATTAACCTTACATGACAGAAGCGTAGGGGGCAAAAAGGCAAATAAATCTTTCTGAACCCTAGTGTGTGTGTGGCATTAACCTTACATGACAGAAGCGTGAAATATAATTCTCATTCCCTGGTTTGCGTATGTGACTCGTCTCCTGTGGTCGGTCAGCCCATCACCCTGCTGCTGTGTGCCTTGACTGCACTGTACCCTACCCAGTGTGTGTGTTACGAGAGAAGCCCAGTGGCCAGTTGTGTGGTGGCATTAACCTTACAGACAGAAACGAGAAATATAATTCTCATTCCCTGGCTTGCGTATGTGACTCCGTCTCCTGTGGTCAGTCAGCCCATCACCCTGCTGCTGTGTGCCCTTTGACTGCACTGTACCCTACCCAGTGTGTGTGTTACTGAGAGAAGCCCAGTGGCCAGTTGTGTGGTGGCATTAACCTTACATGACAGAAACGTAGGGGGCCAAAAAAAGGCAAATAAATCTTTCTGAACCCTAGTGTGTGTGTGTGGCATTAACCTTACATGACAGAAACGTAGAAATATAATTCTCATTCCCTGGTTTGCGTATGTGACTCCGTCTCCTGTGGTCGGTCAGCCCATCACCCTGCTGCTGTGTGCCTTTGACTGCACTGTACCCTACCCAGTGTGTGTGTTAAGAGAAGCCCAGTGGCCAGTTGTGTGGTGGCATTAACCTTACATGACAGAAACGTGAAATATAATTCTCATTCCCTGGGTTGCGTGTGAGACTCCGTCTCCTGTGGTCAGCCCATCACCCTGCTGCTGTGTGCCCTTTGATTGCTATGTGTATGCCTATGCCCAGCAGCCCAATCATTCTGTAAGCCTTGAACCTGGGATCCTTTAGTTGCAAACTGTCATATTCTTCAATTACTTTCAGTCCACGTATCACAGTGTCACAACCAAAATAACATTTTGGAGTTGTAACCAGCGATTACAGATCACATTGCTTTGTTACACAGGAATTGTTTGGGTGTTGGTGTTTCACTGCAGTATACTGGACTGGTAGTACTGGTACTTACTGTCTGTTATGGCTGACACCAACATAGATGAAGCATTTAGTGCTGGTGTTGGAGCAGGTGTTGGTGGTAGTGGTAATCCTGCTGGTGCTAACAGAAATAACCAAAATGTTTCACGTGATAAAAATTCAACAAACAGCAAAAGAGCAACAGTGAAGTGTGGTAAGAGGGACCTTTAAGAAAACCTGTACAGCTGCTGGGGTCACAGGAGGCACCATAAGGTATGCCATTCATGCCGTTAAGATCCCTGTGACTAGCAGCAATAATGCAAGTGACAGTGGGTCCCTCTCTGACTCAGACAGTAGCTCTTTGTCTCAGTCCCACACTGTTGTGTCTCGTGACAAATCATTACTTCCTCAACAAAGTGAAATGAGCAAGTCTGCTGACAATGAATCAGGTAGTGCACTTGCAAATACATCCAGCACTGTTGGCAATGAAAGGACAAATCCATTGAATCCACCACTTCTGTGTTGGCCAGCAATGAAAATCCATCAGAGTCTTCTGTCCACTCTTCTAGCACCAAGGAGCATGTCCCAGGTTCTGTTAGGACAGGTGAAAAGACACAAACAGTCTTTAGCTATCTTCCTAGCACTCGAACAAAATCTGTCACATCTGAGGTGTGGAATTATTTCTCAGTCAGTAAAACTGATCCATGCAGAGCAATTTGTTCCCTGTGTAAGCTGTGGTAAAGTTGTGTCATGCCTTGGCACACAGCTCTTAAACGCATCCGAAAAAGCATTCGGTTTTGCTTGATCATCAAAACCAAAACCCATGTCCTCCATCTTCCAGACCGGCGTGAGAAGGGTCAGGATCAGGAATCTGAAATGGATACTGAATTGTCTGAACTTGATGCAGGCAGAACCACTGCCAGCCCTAGGATCACTGTTACCACCAATGCCAGCACCATTAGTACCAGTTGCACATCCAGTGATGGCACTGAATATATAAGTCCTAGTCCACCATCTCTCGTCCATCTGCCCATCGAAGCACGTGTATAATAAACCAGCAGGGACATGTTGCAAACAGCTAACACTGTCTCAGGCATTTGAAAGGAAGAATACCTTTACTAGAAATCATCCAAAGACCCTTCATCTTAATCACGAATTGGTGAACTGTTAGCAGACCCTTCTCCCATACTCTTTGGTAGATCATGAGAGTTTTAGGGAGCTCATGACATTAGCGAAACCTCGTTACAATGTTCCTCATCGAAGGTACTTTTCCTATGTTGAAATACCAAACATTTATCAGGCTTTAAAGCGACAGTGATGCTTGCACTTAAAACTGCAGAGAGTGGGGTTATTCATGTCACAACAGATATGTGGACCAGCACTCAAAACATAGATTACATGTCCCTTACCGCTCATTGGGTCACGTTTTCTTGTGCTTCTTCAAAACAAAGACACACCCCAAAAGATGGCGCTGCTGCACAAAAAAAGTTTGGGCAAAGTCATACTGCTGCAAACATCTTGCAGGAACTAAATGACCTCCTTAACGAATGGGTTTATTCTCACGGTCTAAAATGTGGCTTCATAGTAAGTGACAATGGAGCCAACATCTTAAAAAGCAATACAGGATGGAGGATTTCTGCATGCTTCTTGCTTTGCACATTGCTTACATTAATTGTCACGGATTTCTCAACAACGAAACACAAGTGGATGGTATGATTGCTGTTTGCAAAAAATTGTGACTCACTTTTCACATTCAACCAAGGCTATCTGGACATTGTCCAAACTGCAAAAAAACACAAGCTGCCCCAGCAAAAGCTGATTCAAAATGTTTCACTCGTTGGAACTCAATGCTTTATATGCTGCAGCGCCTCTTGGAGCAAAAGCAAGCTGTACATGAGTACTGCTCAATTACATTATTGGAGATGGCATTATGCTGTCTGTGCTGCAGCGGAAATTAATGAGACAGTGTGCTGTATCCTAGCTCCTTTAGAGACAGCTACAAGGGACATGTCTTCTGAAGGTGCATCATGAGTCAGGTTATCCCACTCATAATGCTCATTTCACATCATCTTAGTGTTCTAAATCTACAAATAGAAAAGACAGATCTGAGCGCAGACAACATGTCGCCTATATCATGGGAATCTAAGTAAAGAGAATGAGCGGCGCTTCAAAACCAATGACAAATTAGTTGCAATGACGAAATCAAGACACTACATCCTTGCAACTCTCTTAGATCCAGGTTCAAGGCTATACATCTTCAAAAACAGATGATATAGAGCAGTACAAATGTATGTTGCTAGATGAGCTGCAGCACTCCAGGAGTCAAACACAGACACGCACAGTACCATCAGGTTGTCATCACCACAACATGCAGGTTCATCTTCACAAAGGGATACAGAACTGGAAAAGTCACCAAACATTAACAGTAGTTGTTCCACAACTGCCACTTCTTCAACCCTTAGTAGCAAGCTAAATCTGTGGAAAACCTTTCCCAAATTGCTGCCATACCAGCTGCTTCTGCTGATTCCTCTTCTGAGCGGTCTCTGTCCAACATGGTAGACAGTTACCTGCAAGAACTGCCTATTCCTATTGATGCATGCCCTTTTGAATACTGGAGATCAAAAGTCAATTTGGACAGAGCTGTACTGAGTGAAGCCTGTAAATATCTTGGTTGTCCTGCAACAAGTGTCTCTTCAGAGCATGTTTAGTACAGCTGGCAATATTGTGACAGACACCAGAAATAGGTTGCTGCCAGAAAATGTACACACGTTAACTTTTATTAAAGTTAATAAGTCAAGATTTTCATATCCCTACAAGAGTATACAAACTGATCCTGAAGTGATTGATGTTGTGGATGTTGATGGTGATGATGACAACTCAGATGGTGGTGGCTGGTAAAAATACTGTATGGGACGGAGTCTCTGCACCAAAAGGAAACTTTTACAGACTGTGATGACTTTGGTTGTCGTCTCTCTCCTTTCTCGATCTACTACCTTGGACTATATACCCCCAAAACTTTCACCATTTCACTGGCAAACTGCTTTGTAGCTAGGGTCTAAACTAAAGTCAACAAGTTTTATATACAGGGCAATTTTAACATCAGTGGGAACAGGCCCAAATTTGGCATAACAGGGACACTGTCACGTCAATCCTTTCTGTATCATATTATTTATAGTTAAAAGTGCAAACATATATTTTGGATTTACCTTCTGTGACTTTGTGGTGCATCAGCATGGACTGGGACAGGAGCGGTCTATTTTTCAATTTTAAAGAGGACAAAACAATGAGTTCTAATTGGTAGCTGTTTATTATTTTTCAATTACAGAAATATTAGCCATAAAGCGAAAAATGGATGCTAGTACATGGGTGAGGGTTGTGGGTTGGTTTTAACATGGGTGTAAAGAGTGGCATGGTGCTACTGCACAGATGAAGGTGGTGGAAGAAAAGTGGAATGGGTGATGGGGTGAAAGGTGGGTGTTGTTTAGTTCTTTCATTTTACAGATTAAGTGATCAGCTGGGGATGGTGAGGAAAAAAATGATGACAGACCGAACCTTGTACACATAATATATATTCTTATTAAATACATTGCAAACTGCTGCACCTAGCACAATTGTCCTGTCCCCTTTAAAAAAGAATAAAGGAATCAGAAATAAAAGAAAATCTGCATCAGCAGTTTTCACAGAATGTGACGTATCATAGTGTTTTTGCTTTATAAGTAGTGATAATTTGATACATAATGGGGTTGACAGACGCTGTCCCTTAAACATCACATGCCAACTGCTGCAGCTACATAAATGTTCCTTAGTAAATTAGTATGTGGTGAGGAAACCACTGTTTTTATTTATGTGACTGAAATACAGATTTTATTGAAGTATCAGCTGCAAAAATGCATCATCTTAGAATTTTTGTATATATTACTTCAATTTGCCAACAAAATGTTGGTATATGTATACATTACCTTAGAAATTGCATGCATTTGCCAGCAACAATGACTGGCATATTTTTTATTAAGAACAAAAAGACACAACACCAACACTTCCAAAAATATATACTGTTTTGCGTTTTAACTGATAGCATCACAGTACAGAAGCATGCATGCAGGACAAAACAGTTTAAACAGACAAAAGGACCTTTTGTCTGTTTAAACATTTTTATCCTACGTAGCGTTCTATACTGTGCTATCTAAAACATAATACAGCTATATTTTTGGAAATGATGCAATGTCTTTGTTCTTAGTGCTCAACTTTTCACACAGGCACAACTTAGGATTGGAGCAGCCTTCTTGTGGTTTCTGCAAATATTTTTATTCCAATGTCTTGACTGAATATGTTATGACATAATATGTTTTGTAACAGTTCCACATGTTGCTGCTGTAGTACTTGGCTTGACTTTGTTATAAAAGCTTTCTTTTAAACATAGCAACTTTTGATTCACTCATTTAAAACAGAAAGCAGCAAATAGCTGAAATTAGGTAATATCAGTTATTTTTCTCCTAATTCATGACGATGAGTATATATAGCTGAGTACATAAATGGCTAATGTGCCTCTTTCTTTCACTAAGGAACTATGATGCAGCTGCAGCAGGAAAACTTTAACATATGGGTGGGTGGGTGGGCCTGTTACGTATTAAGTTGCTGACTTTAGCAAACAGAAGAAACTATAGATAAACCTAGTTGTATTCCTATCAATGTCACACAAGATAATTTCTCTCCCCTTATTTTGAACAGTTTTTCCTTTACATGTATTTTATTACTATCTTTGTTACTGGCAGCACAATAAAAAAATAGGGTTCGAGTTCTAAAAAAGATTAGAACACTAGAACTTTTTCAAAAGTTCTAGACTAGAACTAGAACCCAGAACTTCAAAGGGTTCTGACAACCCTAGTATGTACTTCCCTGGTGCTCCCTGTCTGGGATTCACACCTTGTACCTCCTGCTCCCAAAGCAGTCACCTTTCCGCTGCACCAGAATGCTAACCCTATACTCCCTCCCTACTTTCTCACCCAATAATAACATCACCATCTTTCTCCCCTATAGGTGGTATGCTGTGCCTTCTCTTGCTGGTTAGTAGCCTTCCTGCTATCCTTCAACTACTCCCTGTACTCCAACCAAATCAGCCCATGTTTCTGCCTTTAATTGCCCATGACTACCTCGCAATCGGCACTGACAGCCAACCCCTGTGCTGGCTGTCCTGCCCCCCAATCCACATCCCCTTCCCCCCATCTCATATCCTCCATGGTCTTCCCTCCCTGTTCCTATAACCAATGCCCTCCCCACTGCACACCCCACCTGGACCTCCATTCTTCCAGACTCCTTCGTTTGTCCCTACTGCACCACACCCTCCTACTACTCCTCCTATCTGACAACGTTCACCCTAACCCCAGCCTTCCGACATCCAACCCCCTAAACAAAGAAGCATAATGGTCTGCTCTTCGCTACAATCAATATCCGTAGCTTCCTAAAAAAAATTTACTCCCCTCCAGGCCTGGATTGTCCAACATTCCCCCGATATCCTAGCACTGTTAGAAACATGGCTCTCCAAGAGCATCTCAGATGCTGCCGTGTCCATAAATGGTTATTCCATCCTCAGAGATGACAAGACTAGGAAAGGGGGGGGGCTGTGCCATTAATATAAAGAACCCCCTGCAGGCCATACCTCTCTCACTCCCGTCTCTCGCCCATGGTGCTCAGGCACTTGCTGTAAAAATATTGCTGGGCTCCCAGGGGAAATGAATAAATTTCATGATCTCCTATATCCCTCAACGGAACCAAAAAACAGCTTTTGACAAAATCCTTACCACTCTATCGTCTCTCCCCAACAACATGGAAACCATCCTCACTGGTGACTAACATTGACTAGCTTGCCTGAACATCCACTGCTTTTAAGGACTCAGTTGCTGCCTTGGACCTTGTCCAGATGGTCAAAACTCCTACCTGACTAAACCACAAAACTGGTACCGCCACCCTACTGGACCTTTTCTTTACTAACCGACCAAAACACATCTCCCAGGTCATAGTCCTTCTGGACTCTCTTAGTGACCACTCCCCAGTTACCTGTCGATGGTCAAACAAGTCCCCACCCTCCCCTACCTACCTCAGACGTTTAAAAAGAGGCTCTTTACTCAAACTCAAGGCCTTCCTCCTATCCTGTGAATGGGCCCCCATTTTCAAAGCCTCAAACGTTGATGCTGCGCTATCTCATTTTATTACTACCTTCAACCATGCCTGCAACGTTTTGTGCCCCCTTGAAAAAGCAATTTACGAAAAACCTTCACAACCCCTGGGTCTCCCCAGCCCTGCTTGATATGATGCGCCACTGAGACAATCTCTGGCTAGACGTTCTCGACTCCAAGCACCCCCGTGGCAGGCAACTCTACCGAGAAACCAGAAAGAGATGTACATGGGCTACCAGCCAAGCCAAAGCAACTCATTATCGCCAAGCTCTCTCAGCTACCTGGAGCTCTGGTTGCGATTTCTGGCATAATATTAAGGAAATCACCAGGAAAGTGGTTCCACTACCACTCCTACCCCCTCAGCTTAATATTGAAAGTGTGTCTGTCCAGGACCCATTAACCACTGCAAATACCCATAACACTACTTCCTCCGACCTTAGCAGGGTATTGCCCCACAAATTTATTTGACCCCCCCATTCCATGGCCACTGCAACTGTACAATCGGTTTCCTTCCCCCCTTTCTGTCTTCGTATCATCTCCCCCAGCACGGCACAAAAATATATCTCCAGCTTCATCAACAAGTCCAGGCATAACGCGGACACACTCAACCTAAAAATCCTAAGACTCACTCTGGACGATATCCGCTCTCCCATTACAAAAATCTTCAACTTGTCCCTCTGCCTGGGGCAATTCCCCTCTGTCTGGAAACGTGCAGTCATCACGCCACTGCTTAAAGGTGGTGACTGCTCTGCCTCCAATAATTATTGCCCCATCTCCATCCTACCCCCTCTCAAAAGCACTGGAAAAAGTTGTCTCTTATCAGCTTACTGAATATCTCTCCAAATATAATAGTCTCTCTCTTGTCCAATATGGTTGCCATAGTGGTCACAGCACCTCCACGGCACTCCTTGAGTATACATCTTTCACTCATCAAGCCCTTGACAGCAGAAAATTGGTAAGATCTGTCTATATAGATCTTACCAAAGCATTCAATATGGTTAACCATGCCCTACTGCTTAACACCCTCCCATCAGTAGGCATTGCCACACAGGTAGTGTCCTGGATAGCCAGCTATCTAACTGACTATTCCCAACAAGTTAGGATAGGCTCAACCCCCTCTCCTCCTGCTGCCCTATTCACTCTGGAGTCCCCCAAGGGTCTACACTTGGCCCCCTACTCTTTAGCCTATTCCTCAACCCCCTCCCCCAGTCCTGCCAGGGCAAAATGCTCCTCTACGAGGATGATGCCGTTATCTTTGACAGTCATCCCAACACCTTGGCACTCCAAACTGTACTCCAAGATCATTTCTGCACCATAGAATCATGGTTCATTGCCCATAAACTAATTCTCAACTGTAGTAAAACCAAATCCATGGTCTTTACCCACCGCCAAAAGCGACATACTAACCTCCCCCTCACCATCTGTAACAATGCTAATGTCCCCATTGAGCAAGTCTCCTCTTTCAAGTACCTGGGAATTACCCTTGATACACACCTCTCCTTTCATAACCATATCCAAAAACTCTTGTCTGCACTCAATACCAGAATTGGTTTGCTATACCGACACAAACACTTCCTCTCCTGGCAGTATCATCATTTGTTCTCTCCTTAGTTGACTACGGCCTGGTGATCTATGATTCGGCTGACCCGCCATCCATTGCCTGTGTTAAGTCTACCCTGAATAAGGTTTGTAGGCTGGTCACAGGGCACGACAGACTAACACCTGCACTTTATATAAGTCTTCAAGCTGGCTAAATCTGGAAGCCAGACTTAAATACCCTACCTGCATCCTTGCAAAGAAAATATCCCTCAAAACCACCCCTCCCGGCCTTGACACCCTGGTCTCTATAGCCCCCTCTGCCAGAGTCTCCAGAAGCACCTCAAGACCATCCCACACTGTCCCATGCTGCAGAACCCCTCAGTGCCAAAGGGCCTTTTTATATCGAGCTCCCCTATGGCTCAATGAGCTCCTCCAGACCTCTCTCATACACCCACCCTCCCTTGGTCCTTTCAAGTCAGCTCTCAAGATCCACCTACTAGAATAAGCAGCCTGTGACTGTTACTGACCTTTACTGCCCTGATCTCTCCCAATATTTAATAAGTCCAATTCATTCCACCTCCTGATACCTGGCTAGCTGGAGTGCTTATTTTTGTTACTCACTCTTGGCTCTGGGCTCTTGCCCTGCACTACCCCTCACATGTGTCTTGCTGCATGACTAGGGCCCACTTTTTTGGGTCTGCTTCTCCCTTGTATAATTCTGACTTTGTTTGCAACAACCAACTGCATAACTCGTACTACTGTATAATCTTCTATAACTGTATAACTTGGGTCACTTGGTCTGTATTATCAACTTTGTACCCTCAATTTTGGTGATTGTCATGTCCGACTGTATAACTTGGGCCTGTTTTGGTCTGTATTATCAGTTATTGTATCCTTATTTAACTGTGTATAATCCCATTATACTTGTGAAGTCTGTGTGGCGCTGTTCAACTCTGTACCTGGGATAACTGTTGTCCTCCCTGTAACCTGTGACGAGGGGCTTTTGCAAAAGAGTCTATGACTTAAAGGTTGTATTCAATGAATTTAATAAATAAATCTTGCTGTGTCAGCAATATCTTGTGCCAAGTCACCAGTAGCTTTTTCACTCAGTGCTACTATGGAATTCCGTAGGGCTTTCTGGTACTGGGCTGTGTAAGCCAAGTAAGCTGCCTTCCTCAGGAGCAGGGAAGCTGACATGTAAGCATTTTTGCCCATACTATCTAATTTCCTGGCATCCTTCGAAGGAGCCTGGGAGTAAAGAGCACTTTGGCCTTATCACAGGCAGCAGCTTGGACTACTCCCTCATGATCAGGGTGGAAGTATAGGTACTGAGCACCCTGCTTGTCCACCTGACATTTTTTCCTCAATTTTAACGCCAGCAGCTGAGGTAGGTGCTAACATTATCTTGTCTGTTTAGGCAGCATCAACCTCCTTGTGGGTTCTAAGCCCATTATATCCATGAATTCTACCTCCTCTTCATCCTACTCAGTTTTGTGGGCGGAGATGTTAAGAGTTTTTACCACATGCCTTACAAAGGTATAGTGAGAAGTATAGTCCTCTGAAGGCCTAAGACAAGAGCCAAATTCATGCTTAGGAGAACCATCTGGTTTCCACAGGGTTGCCTTCCTCCTCATCTTCATAGTAAATTTTAGCCTCCTCCACCACAGGCATTTGGAATAGAACCAGAACCTGCCGGTGGGGGCATGCATATTCATGAAATTCTCCATAGCCTGAACTGTCTGGAGAAAGTATAACAACTTACCGTAACAGTAGATCTTCGAGAACAGCTCTTGCAGGAGGTTATACCATTAGGACTGAAGCCAGCAGGCGCCAAGACCCCATGGAAAAATTCTAGCTAGCAGTATCCAGCAGGGGACCCCCCCCAATGTCGGCCCCTCTCCGACATCAGCCATCACATAAAAAGGGGCGGTCCCCCAGCATTCCCAGTTCTCCCGCCGGAGACTCCCGGCCCAAAGGCGACATCTGAAGGGGAGACTGAGGATCCGCTTCCAAAGGAAGGTTTGTAATAGGCGTCAAAAGACACAAGTGTCCAAGTGTCTGGAAAAATGTGTTAATAGGCAGATTTCCAAACACTTGGACAAATATGGATTGTTGACACCCCACCAATCAGGGTTCAGAAAGGGTCACGCTACAACTACGGCATTGTTAGAGTTTAAAAATCTGGTTTGTACTTCTTTAAATTTGGGTTTGGAAACTGCTGTTGTATTTGTGGATTTGTCTAAGGCCTTTGACCTGGTGAGCCACTCCCTTCTACTGGACAAATTAAAAGATATAGGCATAGTTGATGGGCCCAGAAATTGGATAAAATCTTATTTAACAGGACGCTCCAGAGGGTAGAGGTCTCTCAGACATTGTCCACATTTAGAAATGTTAGTAGAGGAGTTCCAAAGGTCCATTTTAGGGCCCTTGTTATTCCTCTTGTTTAATAATGATCTACCCCAAGTGGTGAGGCATTCAGCCGTGAGGCTTTATGCTGATGACATAGCGATCGTCACCACCGGAAGTTCTGTTTTGGATCTTCAACTAAAGCTTCAAATAGATTTTGCCGGGGTAGGGGAGTGGCTCACCAGGTCGAGGCTTTTGATGAATGCTAAAAAAACAAAATTAGTTTATTTTTCAAATAAGAAGCCTAAACCACAGATTCATATTGTAACACACACACAAATAAACTTATAGAACAGGTGGATAGTTATTGTTATTTGGGGGTGACTTTTGATTATTTGTTGACCTTTGATACCCACATAAATAATATAAAAAAGGTGACCAAGAAATTAGGAGCCTGAGACTGAACTACTAAATGTTTACAAATTAAGGATAGGAAAAAGTGGCGAACAGCTGATTATGCCAACCCTGACGTATGAGGATTTAATTTATAGAACAGCGAGTAAACATCAGTTGATTAGATTAGATAGGGTGCAATATAGAATAGCTAGATATGTTTTGCAGTGTTCCTATCGAACTCATCATTGTAAATGTTCATAAAGTTGAACTGGGAGTCTTTAGAAATGATTTTCAAAAAACTGGTTAATACTGATACATAAATATAAGATATCTTACCGAACATTATATCACACAAATACTTTTCCTAAAGTTAGTAAAGGTAGGCATGAGTTTCTAAGATCTGTGCATAGACATAGAGTTTGTCCCATAAAAATTCATAATAAATATGGTAATGGTTCCATTTCATGTCAGGCAGCTAAAGTATGGAATATTCTACCCCCTCCAATAAGATCTCTAGAAGACCACACGATTTTAAAAATGAAATTCTGAAACTTCATAAAATAGAATGTAGTTGTATATGATTATGTATGGGAAATCCTTATTGTGAAACCTTGTATTTTTTGTTTTGTATTTGTGTCTTAATGTATTGTTGGATATTGAAATGTTGTGTATTGTGTACATTTTGTATTTATTTGATTAATGTTATATGTTTAGATGTAACTAAGTGAAATATAAACAGGACTATCTTGAGAACAGGATTGTATAATCCTAATGATTAGTATTTCCTGTATAAAAATAAAGTTTTCATCATCAATAGCCTAGAAACTAGGTCAGAAGATAACCTCCAGAGGGGAAGGTGGGAGGGAAACTACCTGCTGCAAAAGCTGTTCTCGAAGATCTACTGTTACGGTAAGTTCTTATGTAACTGTACTATCTTACTTCGAGAAACAGCTCTTGCAGCAGGTTACATCATTAGGACTGATTCCCAAGCAGTAAGGGAACAATTCTTATCAGGAGGAGGATAGGAGAGATGTCTCAGAGTTCAGGACAAAAGTCTCTGAAGGACTGCCAAGCCGAAACCAGCTCTGCGTCTAGAGGCAATATCCAAACTGTAGTACCTGATAAAGGTGTGTACAGTGCTCCAGGTTGCTGCTGCACAGATGGCTGAAGTGGAGACATTTTTGAGCGCAGCGAAGAAGGTAGCCACCCCCCTCACAGAATGACCTTTTACTGGTCCCGGTAAAGTCTTGTTGCACTTTTGGTAACAGAACATAATGCATTTTACCAGCCATCTAGACAGTAACTGTTCAGAAACAGGAGCACCAGGCATTCTTTGTGCGTAGGAAACAAAGAGCTGGTCTGACTTACGATGTGCCTTGGTTCTGGTTAGATAATATCTGAGACACCTATGCACATCCAGAGTGTGCAACAGGGCCTCCCCCCGTTACAGTGATTTGGGTAGTACCCAAGCAGGTCTATATTCTGGTTGAGAGTGACAGCTGAGATCACCTCGGGAAGAAACTTAGGATTCGTTCTTCAGGACACCCTGTCCTTGTGAAAAACCAATTAAGGATCCTTGCACATAAGTGCATGAAGCTTAGTAATTCTTCTGGCAGAAGTAATGGCAACTAAAAGAAGCGTCTTCCAAGCAAGGAGATGCAGCTCGCAATCCATGACTGGTTCAAAAAGCGGCAGCGTAAGCTGCTCTAGAACGAAAGGAAGATCCCAAGGTGGAACCGGGTCTTTAATGGGAGGTCTAAAGTGCAGGATGCCATGCAAAAAGGCGCGAGAAGCCTCTAGCTGAGCTAGAGACCAGTGACCTAATGGAGAATGGTACGCCAAAATGGCGCATAGGTGCATCTTGATGGAGGAGTAGGCAAGACCTGCCTCATAAAGGGATAGGAGGTAGTCCAAAACAGACTTCTCAGAACAATGCAATGGGGTCAATCCATGAGCTTGAGCCCAAATACAGAATTTGCGCCACTTCATGGCATAAGCGGCGTGAGTAGAAGGTTTTCTGGCTGCTACCAGAACATCTGCAACTTCCTGAGAGATCCCGTACGTACCTCATGACTGCTATGTCCTTCAGAGCCAGGCATGCAGGTTCAGAGACCGAAGATCCAGATGGATCAAGGAGCCTGCCTCCTGGGACAGAAAATGAGAGATGAATGGCAGAAGCACTGGAGGTTCCTGAGCCAGCTGATGTAAGACAGAGAACCAAATCTGCCTGGGCCAAAAGGGCGGTACTAGAATAAGGCACGCCTGCTCTTGTCAGAGCTTCAATAGAACCCTCTGGATCAAAGGGAAGGGTGGGAAAGCATAGAGGAACCTGCCCGTCCAAGAGAGGGACAACGCGTCTTGCCAGAAAGCACCAGGCCCTGGATCTAGCGAGCAGAAACTGGGCAGTTTTGCATTGTACGAGGATGCGAAGAGGTCTAATTCTGGTGTCCCCCATCTACGGAACAGATCCTCTGCAACTTCCTGAAGCAGTTCCCATTCATGGACTCTGGCCTGTGATCGGCTTAGACTGTCCGCGATAGTGTTATCGGGGCGGTGCTGAGGGAGTTACCACCTGGGTGGGAGAAGCCAGCTTGAAGATGTTCTGACAAGTATTAAAGGGGAAAGGAACACTTCCAGAAGTATGGATAGAACACCATATGCACGTCCCTAGAACTTCTAGTTTTTTTAGCCCTTTTCTTTTACGTTTTAGAGAAAGAATTTTACAGAGATCACAACTGGAAAAATTGTAGTCTGGACCCAGGCACTTTAAACAAAGCTCGTGGCAGTCTGCCTTTGCCAGGAACTAAAAACAAAGTGTGCAGGTTTTAAAGTCTTAAGGTCCTGTCTTCTTTTTGAGTCTATCAGTCATGCCAAACCCTGAAAAAAGGCTTCCTATTTCCAACTGAAACAAAATCTGGTCAGAGCCAATATGGCTACCTAACTCAACTGCGGTGCTTTTGTGCAGCGAGTGTTCTAAGTATAGTTTTACTCGCTCTCGCCACACTGGAGCCTGCCATGGTGAAAATAATGTCTCTAGCTATTCTGAGTAGTTTCTCAATCTCTTCAGCAAATTCATGCAATTAAAGGAGATTACAAATAATTCACGAATATTGTCAGAATCTGCCCAAAAAATAGTCACAAACTGTCCAGCTGCAGTCTGTTGACTGTTTGGGAGCAAGAGTGGGCCATACAGAGTAGTTTTGTGGCCATTTTGGCAAATTCGTGTAATTAGAGTGTGGCAGAGTTAGGCTACACCCTCGGCTGTGACTGATGGACCACTTTTCTATCTCCTTATTTTCTAGCTACCAAAATGTGTGCAACAGTTAATGCTTTTCTCTTTGCTTTTCTTCTTTTTCCTCCTACTATAGGTTGGCCATCTATCGTAGCTCTTTACTATCCCTACTAAACTTCCTACTGGTTCTCTCTCTTCATTCTTTTTCCATTTCCATCCATCCAGTCCCTGGAATGATGCCAAACACCCAGAGAGGAGTTGTGTAAAGTGCATAAGTGCATTCAGTTTGTACAAAAAGCATGAAGGCTATTTGAGATAGCAGAATGAATACAATTAATAAAACCTTTTTAAAGAAAAAAGGACTCAGAAGCCATATAAAACAATAATAATTTCATGATTAATACAGTTATAAGAAATCCTTAAGGTATTTTCATAAATTCACACTATAAACCTGTTACTGTACAAGGTTCTATGTATAAAAGAGCTTAGTCCCTGTGGATCAGGAGATACAGAAAGTCAATATTTGTGGCTATATACACTGTACCTTTAACTGAACCAGGAAATCCCCAGATCCCAATCCCCCCCCCCCATGGTTTTGAAACATGTTCAGACATGTAAGGGCTCAGTCAGGTGACCCTACCAAAAATATATAAAAACCTTTGCACAGAGTTTACTTCAGTTCAGTCTAGTAGAGTTCAGTCTTGAGAGTGAAGGAGAGAGGTGCTACTGCAAACAAGCTGTTGAATGCAGATAAGAAGGGTCTTATGAGCTCTAGAATCCAGGACTGTATTGTGTTGGGAACTACTGATGTTAAGTAGTGATTTTCTTTGCAATTTTTTTGTTTTCGAACTTTTGAAAAATAAATATCACACCAAGGTGTGTTTCAAACCTGTAAATTTGCCTCGTGTGAAGTTTATTCCCTCACGCTGTGACATAGCGGAAGCTCATCAATAATTTACAAATTGTGTCAGAAATTGTTAAAACTGGGGGCGCTGATGAGCACAACATGGTGGCATGCTCAATCACTTTGCTCTGCAATATGGAAAGCCACGCAGCTGCTGAAACTAGCTGAAAGACCTTCTCGTGGCTAAATGACCACAAAAAACAATCAAAGTTAAAAGAATCAGCAGAAGCTAGAGCCGAGGCGTTTGAAAAGTTATTTTCCCCGAAAACAGAGATATCAATCCCGCAGTGGGGGACAAGTGCTTCTCCGTAGGTGGACAGGGCAGTGGCTTCCCCGGCATCAACACATACAGAACAGGGTGTTAAGGCGAAGGCTGCTACGAAGCCGACTTTGCTATGACCCAGACGTTTCTCTTCAAATTTCACGCGGATACCAAACAGTCTCTACAGAAGGTATTACTACTTTAGAAGAAATTTCTTCTCACTTCCAAATAATTGAGAAGATGGTCAGACTTGAGGAGAGAATTAAAGCTACAGAAGACATAAATGAAAAACTTTCAAACCAGGTGTTAACGGTGGAGAATGCAGTGAATGCAGCTTTACATGAGCAATTAAGTACAATGGCTAAGCTTGAAAAAATTGAAAACTCTACTAATGACGAATCTCAGACTGATTGGTACGTCTTCAGATATTTCAAACAATGAACTGAAATCCAAGGTTGAGAAAATTTTAACAATCATACTTTCACCTGAACAGTCAATGGTGTTGGACTCAGTGTTTTGCCCTCCGGTTAAAGGAGATTCAGCAGCTCAAGGCAGAGCAAGGTATGTGATATGCACATTCCCCTCTGTTTCGCTAAGAAATAAAATGCTACACTTGGCTGGAATTAAGAAGGGACTTTTATATGAAGGCACCAAGCTACATCTGTATTCGGGCTTTTGTCTGGCTACTCAGAGAAGAAAGAAGAGGTTTCTAACTATCAGATCCGAGTTCATGGAAGCGGGGGTAACAGCGATGTTGCAGTCCCCAGCCAAACTAAAAGTGATTTTTTCAGGGGAAAGATTACTACTTCATGGATGTAGATGCTGCTCATCTATTTTTTGAAAAGAATATTGCATTACCATCAGACCTGGGTTCAGATAAAGAAGAAGAGGAAGAGCCCGCTGATGACACGCAATATATCCTAATGGCAACCTGAGAGCAACGAGATAGATTCTTGCCTTGAAATTAGTTTATACAATATTTATGTGTAGTATAACTAAACAATATGAAGTAACCTTAGCCTGATTTGTTTTTCTTTAATCAGACTTTAATGAAGGGATGTTAAAGCTTAGAGCAAGACATAATGAGATATGACTATACTTTTAACCCCCACAAAAAAGTTATACTTTAGGGGAGTTGTTCTTCATGGAATTTTTCTTTTTCCAAGATGAAATGTTTTGTTTATTTAATGGATTACATTTTATTTTTCTCTCTGAATAATAAAAATAAAGTATAAAAAAAAAGAAATTGACAAAACTGGTCCCAAACTGTCTGGCTGATATTTCTTGACTGGGAGCAAGAACGGGTCATACTGAGTAGTTCTGTGGCCACTTTGTAAAATGCATGTAATTAGAGGAGGTCACCAATAAGTCTCAAATTATGACAGAAATTGACAAAATGGTCCCAAACTGTCTAGATGTAGTCTCTTGACTGGCTGAGATAAAAAACGGGCCCATACTGAGCAGTTTCATGGGAATTACAGCACATTTACGCAATTAGATGCACTCACTAATAATTCACAAACATTGACAGTATCTGCTCAAAAATGGTCCCAAACTGTCCAGTTGCTGTCTCTTGACTATTTGGGAGCTAGACTGGGCCATACTGAGCAGTTCTGTGACTATTCCAGCAAATTCTTATAATTAGAGGAGCTCTCCAATAATTCATGGATTATGTCTGAAACTTACAACAAAATGGTCCCAAACTGTCTGGTTGCAGCCTCTTGACTATTTGGGAGCAAGAAATGAAAATCACATACCTACCGTAATTCTGATCTTTCTGTGTATCTTCACCATTCATCACAAATGGGTAGTGGCCGGAGGTCATGACCCCATAGAACTTTTTTTATGGGCGGAGTTATTGAGCAATGATGCTGCTACCGAGTCCAACGATTTATGTGTGCTTCTAAGTGGGTTGGCCGTTAGCTGCCAGCTGGCACTGCCCATCGCCAGTTCTGAGTCGCCGTGAGAGTAAAAAAATAGGGGTGGGAGGGTGGACAAGAGAGTCCAAGGACAGATAAAGGAAAGGATGTAATAAACAAAGGCGGAATAAGCGACCGACAGGACAGACGAAGGAGAGCACAGAATCTAAGGGGATTGGGAGGGGCCCCAATCTCTGGAAAAGAGGAAAAGGGAAAGAGAAGGGAAGGAGAGAATGCAATTAAGTGGGAGGAGAGAGGACAAGTCCAAGACTCACGGTCTGGATCCCTGTTTTTAGAAGATGGAAATTACTGCCCAAGGGAGTCAGTTAGAGAGCTTGGCAAAGCTGGCAAGATCCCAAGCCAAGGATTACTTGACCATGAAGAAAACTCCCGGCAGGAAACTACCTCCTAGAGCCGCAGTTAATGAAGGGGGGTCCAGGAGCCAAAGTATGTCCTCTCCCCTAACCAACAAAAACAAGAGGGGGCGGAACCCCTCTT
This sequence comes from Neoceratodus forsteri, assembly GCA_016271365.2. Classification (NCBI taxonomy): domain Eukaryota; kingdom Metazoa; phylum Chordata; order Ceratodontiformes; family Ceratodontidae; genus Neoceratodus; species Neoceratodus forsteri. Next base: position 117,302,771 of record JADMNL010000025.1, read on the forward strand.
CTAAAAGAATCATAAAAGGGATTAGTCCCAAAGGAACAGGGTAAGGAGAGGAGAGAGAGGGGGCAGCAACCAACATTGCACCCCTAAAAGGGGTGGAAGCCAAAGGCGATGAGGAGAACAGTTCCCCCATCTCCTAGCCCCAGTCTCAAGGCTGCAAAAGAAACCCCCCTGCATGCCTCAAGGTTCCCTCACTCCTGGACAACGGGAAGGAGGAAGGGAGAAGGCACACAAAGGAAGGGGGACCGAGAGACTGAGGCCCCAGGGGGATGGAGGGAGGGAGGAATTTGTGATGAATGGTGAAGATACACAGAAAGATCCGAATTACGGTAGGTATATAATTTTCATATCTTATCTGTGGCAGTCTTCACCATTCATCACAGTTGGGTGAGTACCGAGCCCCACCAGAAGGGGGCTTGGGACCCTAAGGGACTAATCCCCTTAGCTCCCAGTGGGGGAGACACTGGGAGGGAGAACTTCTATAGGCCCGGCGAGGCTTGAGGCTGTGAGGAGTGAGATGGGGACCCCCAGAGGGGGAAGGAAGTTGCCCCAACAATTGCCACCTCACTCTGCAGGAGAAAAGGTGGGTTCTCTGGTAGGCGGAGGAAATCACCCTACGCCGGGTTATGGGTGACAACCGAGAAAGACGAAGCCATGCTGTCCACCTGATGCAGATCGTTGTCCCTACGACTCTGGAAGCTACCTTGTTGGCGTCACAGGATGCCCTCGCTTGGTGCCTTGCTAGCTCCAGGCCCTGAGCAGAGTGTGTGATGGCCGGTCTGGTTACCTCCGTATCAGACAAAGAGGCCAGGAGCTGACCAAGCCTGGACAACAAGAACCTGTCATAGGATGCATAGTGGGCCTGATGTGAAGCTATGTACAATAAAATCTGTGCCAAGTAGAAGGGCCTCCTACCCCAGAAGTCAAAATTTGAAGAGATTTGATCTGGGGGCTGGTCACAGTGAAGGGTGCGAAGCCATCAGTAGTGTCCAGCTGGGTCAACCATGACAGAGGGTGAGGCATGTGACCTGGAAACTCCGGGGGAGCAGAATACCTCTGGCGCAGTTCCCTAGGGGCTGGGACACTGGAGAAGGGACGTCGTCAGAAGCGCAGTTATGCCTCCTTGAAGGGAGCAGGCCAGGTGGGAACCACCAGGTTGGCCACACTGGATTCGCCTAGAAAGGCGCGCGTCACGTGCTCAGAACTGTCTTGAGAACCAGAGGTGATGCGAAGATCCTCCATCATCCTCGTGAGGAAGCACTGATATGAAGCAAGATCAGCGATGGGGGAAGATGTAGACAGATGGTTCCTCTCCCTCCAAGGAGAAAGATGAGGAAGCAGATAATCTCGGAGATTCAGGGGGTGGCTGCTCAGAGGGAGGGTAGAACACCTGCTCATCCACTGCCCTAACATAAGTGGGAAAGTGAGCAGCCGCACCCCTGAACTGCTCCCAGGTCAGAGGTTCCCTAGGACTGGCAATACCAGGGAGAGAAGGAGACGGTGACAGAGGAATGCGGGGCCAGATCCAATGAAAAAGAGGAGCGTCCTCTGCCCAGGCAAGACAGCATGCTGGATGCTCCCAAAAGAGTTGGGGATCCGAGAAGCCCAACAACTGGTCAACCACACTGGAACTGCCTAGACCGTGCCCTGAAGAGGCCCCCCGTGAGGCGACTGGAACCGTGAGAGTCCCAAAGGATAGTCCCTGGCCTCCAAAGAGGAGGACCCTCTCAAGGAGAGAGAGAGAGAGAGGGAGAAGGATGAGGGTCCGCACTATGGCTCCTCCCTGAACCCAGGTGGGTCCCAGGGAGAGTCCGCCGCACCGAACCCAGGCCCCTCGACACCTTGGACTCCAAAAGAGCCCTCCACCTCGAAAAACACCAGCCTATGCAGCTGGCAACTCTGAGTAGTCCTTGAAGAGACCTCCCAGGGTGCAGCACCCTCCCCTTCCATGGGTGCTCTGGTTGGCCCCAAAGTTGGGCTGTCCAGGCACACCACAGGAAGGGGTACCCCACCTGAGGGGGCAGAAGATCCCCCAACTCCAGGCTGCACAGCAGCAGCCACCTGAACCGCTGCCTGCTGGTCAGTGCCACTGACCCCAGAATCGGTAAACACTGCCAGCTCTCCAGAGGGAGGCGGAGTGTGGGCCACTGAAGTGACCACTGAGGAGTCAGCAGACTCCAAAGAGTCTGGAAGCCAGTCTTGAGCAGACCTGGAATAGCCCTCCGAAGAGGTGGAGACTGAAGTCCAATGCCAGACCACCCACCGACCCCTGCCCCTTCCTGGATGTGAGAGGTGCCAATCTGGCCCTGGCACCACGGTCGGCACCAACTCCCTCCTCGGTGCCTGAGGCAGAGACGGCACCAACCACGGTGCCTATGCCGCAACTGGCACCAGTCGTGGTACTGTCCCCTCCCACGGTGCTGCGAATGGCACTGGAGTCAGAGACAGCGACAACGGCACCGAGCCCCCCCCCTCAGAAACAGTGCCACCCATGGTGCCATCACCCACCGAACGGCGCCGGAGCTGGAAATGGCGCCGTTTCCAGTCTCTGCACCATTCTGGAACAGTGCCACAGAAGAAGCAGTCACACCTCCCACTGCACCACTCCCACTATCGGCGCCACAAATGGCGTCAACTGCAGAAATGGCGCAGAGACATGGCCTGGCGCCAACAACAGCACCGTCCGGGCCCTCGGTGCCACAAGCAACGCCGACACCTGAAACGGCAGTGGTGGATGGCGTCGAGGCCAGTGCTGGCCTGGGCCCACACAGAAACGTAGAAGTTGACGGCAGATAAGGACCGCAAGGCCTATCCAGTCTGCCCATTTCTTTTTCTACCTTATGAATGTGCCATCGGCCTTTGCTCTGTCAATGGCCTACCACATGTCCCAGGACGCGACACCGGGGGTGTCTTCACCCCAGAAGGGGTGATTGCCGAAGCAGTACCTCCCGCCCTCCCCCGAAAGGAATGGACTGGGTCTCCTGCACTGCGGAAGGGGCCCCCCACCATGGCAAGGCTAAAAGAGGTCGAGGCCCCCTCCTCCGCAGTCCGTATAGAACTGGGAGGGGACCCGGAGGAAGAGTCAAGCGACCATGTCTTGGTCTTTCAAGTGCGGGCCTCCCCCACAAAAGTCGGCGGCACTTGCCTCACTTTCCACGCATGCAATTTGACAACTTGGTGGTCCATGGAGAAGCAGGCGTTGCACAAATCCATGTCGTGAAGAGGGCCAACACAGGTGAGACACCGATCACGCTGGTCGGTAATGGAATAACAGCAGCCACAGGGGCACTGACACATAGGAGGCCGCCTGTCTTCGATGATTTCTTGTCTCCCGTACCAGACATGATCTATCGATAAAATAACAGCAAAAACAGACCTGATGTCACTGAAAATAAAGTAAAAGGAACGGTCTTACCAGTCAGTGGCGTTGAGTAGTGGCAAAACAGAACCGACGGGACTTTTTCGATGCCAGAAGACGATCAAAAATTAAGCCGTAGCTTGTGACGCAGTTTTCGTCAGGAGCTCCACATGAGGTCCAACCTCTACGGTGGGAGATGAAGAACTGGTGAAGGGATGGCACCGACAGCAGCAAACGGCCAACCAGCGAGCACCACGTTGTACGTCGGCCTCGAGGGGTGGCACCGTTGCTGCATCAGCCCTGCCCATGCAAAAAAAAAAAAAAAAAAAGCTCCCGTGGGGTAATGACCTCCGGCCACTACCCATCTGTGATGAATGGTGAAGACTGACACAGATACTGTAAGATCGGGCCATACTGAACAGTTTAGTGACAATATCGTCAAACGTGTGTAATTAGAGGAGCTCACTAATTATTCACGAATTGTGTCAGAAATCGACAAAAATTGTCCCAATCTGTCTGGTTGCTGTCTCTTGACTATTTGGGAGCAAGAATGGGCCATACTGAGCAGTTTCGTGGCCATTTTGGCAAATTCGTGTAATTAGAGGTGCACACCAATAATTCACGAATTGTGTCAGAAATTGACAAAAATGGTCCCAAACTATCCCACTGCAGTCTCTTGACTGGTTGGGAGCAAGAATGAGCCATACTGAGCAGTTTCATGGGAATTACGACACATTTATGCAATTAGATGAGCTCACAAACAATTCACGAACATTGACAAAATCTGTCCAAAAATGGTTCCAAACTGTCCGGTTGCTGTCTCTTGACTATTTAGGAGCAAGAACAGGCCATACTGAGCAGTTTTATGGCCATTCTGGCAAATCTGTGTAATTAGAGGAGCTCACCAATAATGTACAAATTGTGTCAGAAATTGACAAAAATGGTCTCAAACTGTCCAGCTGCAGTCTCTTGACTGTTTGGGAGCAAGAACAGGCCATACTGAGCAGTTCTGTGACCATTTTGTCAAATGTGTGTAACTAGAGGAGCTCACCAATAATTTACGAATTATGATAGAAAGTGACAAAAATGGTCCCAAACTGTCTGATTGCAGTCTTTTGACTGGTTCGGAGCAAGAGCGGGCCATACTGAGCAGTTTTGTTGCAATTACGGCACATTCATGAAATTAGATGAGCTCACAAATAAGTCACAAACATAGACAGAATCTGCCAAACAATGGTCCCAAACTGTCTGGTTGCTGTCTCTTGACTATTTAGGAGTAAGAACGGGCCATACTAAGCAGTTTTGTGTCCATTTTGGCAAATTCGTGTAATTAGAGGTGCTCACCAATAATTCACGAATTGTGTCAGAAATTGACAAAAATGGTCCCAAACTGTCTGGCTGCAATATCTTGACTGGTTGGGAGCAAGAACGGGCCATCCTGAGCAATTTCGTGGGAATTTCAGCACGTTAGTGCAACTAGATGAGCCCACGAATAATTCACGAATTGTGTAAGAAATTGACAAAACTGGTCCTAAGCTGTCCGGTTGATGTCTCTTGATGACATAGTCCCCGTGTCCAAGATGGCAACTGGAGTTCAGTGTGCATGTGAGAGTCACTGCACATGCGCAAAAAGCTTTGGTGGCTGTCTTCAATATGGACAGTGCAGTGTTTCTCCATCAGCTCGACTGCAGCTGTACTGGCTCTGGCAAAAGCTTGTTGCTTTGGGGGGCTATATTCAAACATGCTTGGGGCAGTCGCACTTTGCTCCAAACATGTTTTAAGTATAGCAAATTTAGTGAACTGTGCTGATTTGCACTAAGGAAAGAGACTTTAAGGTGACAGGAAACAGTTTTTACACCTCTAGATGCCCTCCAGTTGTTCATTTATTGGCTACTCAGTATTCTGATATACTTTGAACCTTTTTTGTTAAATTAATAATCTAATTTTGTTGCTTTTGTAACTACCCTGAATCCCTCTTTGCTGAACAGTCACTGCTGTCTCTTGTCATACTGCCTGAACATTCTATGACATCACAGACTCCTTTCCAGGCCATTCAGATGAATGGCACAGAATGGGAGTATGTGGTGTCATAGAATGTCTTAAAGATATGAAAATCAAAAGCAACAGCTGGTGAGGAGAGTGGAACTCAGTGTAGATCCGAGGGCACCCCAAAACTAGATTATTTATCAAAAAATCATCAAAGCATATCAGAATACATAACTGGCATGGAAAGGAAGACATAAGGTCAGTTAACTATGTAAAAATCACGTCCTAGCTCCTTTAAGGGGCAGCCTGACTCCTTTTAATATGGGACCATTACTCAGTCTGTGTTGGTCATACATATTTTTAATATGCTTATATATAGCATCTGTCTAATTTATTGAACTATGTGTGTTAGACATTGATTTTAACTGGTGACGAGTTCGTAGACTGTAATTTCATACAGCAGACCTGCTGTTTCTAGTATACACACACACACCAACTTACTTTCAGAAAGACATGTAAAGGGCAGATATTTACTTCTAAGAAATAGACACATTATTATTTTATCTACTGTATTTTTATGTGTTAGTAATTACTTTCTACTTTTGTAACAAAATATGTAACGCAGTGAAACAAATAGGTTTTTGTCTTTATTTTTCACACTGTTAATAAAAAATAATTCAACAGAATTCTGCTACTGTTACCTCAGAAACTGCCTGCTAGTTAGGAGCCCAATATATTTCAAAGAGAAACTAAATATGTTTTACCATCTTTTTCAAAATAAATAGATACTTCTTTCAGTAACAAACGTTGCCCTTTATATGTTTGCACTACTGTGGTCCATCCATATGACTTTACATTTTTTTAAACAATGACTAGCTTCTCTTTCTTCTTCTTCCCAAGCAGAATATGGTTATGAAGAAAATATCACATGCTAAATTATAACAAAAGATCACAGGTTATCAAAATCATATATTTCTATTAAGTATACAATATTTTGGTGGTAGACAGTATTATTTCTCCATAAAAATCTGAAAGCAGATTTGCAGTTTCCCTTTGAAATACACCACCAGCATTGCCAGTAAACAGTTTCTGACATCACGATAAAAGGATTCCATTGTATTCTTTTTTCACAAGCAGTTGGTAAAATACAAATAAAATGATGAAAAAGTAAGTAAAGAAACAAATAATAGCAAACTGAATGACTGTAGCAAAGGACCCCAAACCTTCATTCTTTAAGGTATGCATCCTCAATAAGCACTTGCTAGCAGATAATTTACTGCAGGAAAATTCCATTCTATGACATCTGACCCATTCCCTCATATGGATTTCAGGGATGTTTCCTTATCTCTTTAGTTGTATACTTAACTAATTGCTCCTCTAATCTCTCACGCTGATGTGTAAAAGGTTTTTTTCTGTCTAATATTGCTCTAGGTTCCTAAAAGGCAGCTCTTGTAACAGATAAAATGAGAGAGATAGCAATGAAATGAAGTCCAGATGTAGTGCAGGCAGGCTGAAAGGAATGAAGTAGAAGACAGACGGAAACAGACCACAGCTTTACATGAGATAACCTGGACCGAAGCACTGACACGTGTCCACTCTGAAGCACCCAAGGGAAGAACACAGTCATAATTTCCTGTCAGTCCCCTCTCTCTCTCCTAGTAATCCCAAAACTCATGCAGGGCTCCGCCCATGCAGCCATAAAAAACCAAGTACAGTAAGGCCAAATAGTGTTAAAAAGGGACTTCTGAGTAAAAAATGTGGTTCAGTTCCTCAAAAAAGAACCTCAAATATAAAGTTACCTCACAAGAGGTTTGTTTATCAGAATACAACAAAGAGATTGTCTCGGTTCCCAAACTGAAGAACCAAGAGTAAAAATATCAGTAAAACTGCTAAGTGGTTATGTAAAAAGCAATATTTCATTTAATTCCAAAATGTTAAACAGTGGTTCCCTAAAACCAATCGGAACCAGAGACAAATGTAAAACTACACAATTTAAGCAAATAACATCCTAATTCAGAGTATTGAAAATTAACTAAAATAATTAAACACTATAATATTTATAAAACAACAAACTAAACCAGCCAGAAGTGTAGAAAAGACTTCGGGGTAACTGCTCTCTTCAGGTGGAGAAACAAATCTGACGTTAGAGGGCAGGGGTGAGTGTGACCACATAGCACAGTCTGAATTTCATTCCAAATTCCACAATTTGCATACAATTCTAAAGCTCCAGGGCTAATGATTCCAAGGGAATGACTGCTGTTTTTAAACATAAGTGAGGGATTCCTGGGGTTTGAAAACAAAAGCATAACCACAGCTGTGCCAGTTATCTGAAGCTTCTATTTATTCCTTAAGTCTATAAATACAAAATAGTACCTTGTAGCTGACTTGTACAGTCTGGATGAAGATCGACAGAGGCAAACAGAGAAGAATGTCGCTGACAAGAGCCCAGCCAAATCCAAACTCTTTGTGGATTGGGCACGGAGGAACCCATTTCTTCCACGATATTTCATCCACAAACTCTGAAGCAAGAAACTTTCGATCAGTATAAATTCACAACCCCAAACTGCAGAAGAACCTCATTTCTTTCACTTTCAACATGCATTACCCAATCATCCCCAATCTATACTGTGTTTTTTAATCTATTGTAGGGGACTCTATAGTAAGTGGTCAACTACGTAAAAAAAAAAAAAACACAACTTACCTCTGCTAGAGAGTTCCCCAAAGTAGGCTTATTTAAAACAAGGAAAATCTATTTTGAAAAGTACAAAAGATCCCTGTTCACACTGGTGTCTGCAAACAGGTGCCTAAGTGATGTTAGCACAGAGAGAGACAGGGTAGATAATACAATGCACTCAGATGGCCCCCAAACTCTGATAGTGCATCCTGATTCAGTTAGCAGCTCCGGTGTTTCATCTCCTGGGGCGACAGGATCTAGCAAGGGGTTGAAATGCTCTTACAACAGCCCCTAGAGCTTTTGGAACCACTGACTTGCTCAACCCTGTTGAGTCTATGAGATTGTGTCCCTTGAGTAAAATACAGGGTTGAGCAGCTTACACATCAGGCCAAATATAGCAATTAGTCACTTCCTAGTTCAGGGTCACTCTTGAGACACACTATTTACTTACGGACTGAGCTCTTGTCCTCATGCTGGTCTGTGGTGGGGAAGCCTTCCTGGGAACATCTGGTCTAGACATGGAAGTAAATATCCCTGCTCTCATTTTAACAACTTTCTCAACAGCCTGCCTGCACAGCAGTAGGGCTACTACTTGCAGCACCAATGACCTGAGTTTGGGAATGAGCTTGGGATATCAGAGGGTCAGCCAGGTATAGGAGGATAGAGTGGTGCCCAGCATCAGCCTGACCCCTGGCAGAGGCTGGGGGTAGAAGGCCAAAATCACAATTTGGGGGCATAGGGAGTGGCAGTTGTCTTGTGTACTGCATACTGACACATGTGCCATGATGTCACTGCATGCTGTTCTGCCACATGGACCAAATCAGGGGAGAAAATCAGCCTGGTTGGCAGAATGATTCCCAGACCCCTTATAGGCTCCGCACTGGGTACCTTGGCATGACTCCAACTGGATCCTGGTAAGTAGGTTGAGCATGGCTCTCCATCACACCGCCAGCGGGGATAAGCTGTGGAGGACTTCAGAGCCAGTAAGTCCAGGAGATGCCAGATGACGGGGTAGGGGTGGGGGGTCAGGCAGAGGGAAACCAGCCAGGTGGGGAGAAAAATGAACAATGACAGACAGTTTTCTCTATGGTGACTTTGGAAGCACTACCCACTGGTCTTTATGCCATCAAGAGTAACTTCTTGGCTTCCCTAATGGGACCCAATCTCCCCAAACTAGCCCTCCTTAAGCTTGCTCTCCAGGGGCTTATCAGCTAGAGCAAAGATTTAGTGAAGGAGGGGGCACAGTTTCCCCAGCAAATATGGGGGCATCATCTCATCTGCCCATGTTCCTCTCCTTTTGCTCCATGTGCACCCCAATCCCCATCTAGAGAGAGATGCTGTATGTTCGATCCAATACATGTGAGACATCATTAACAGGATCCCACACCCAACCGGGAGGAGCTCAACAGCTGCACCTCCACCTGCTGTTTACCCCCTGAGATACTTGTGCTTTTCCTGCTGGTGCAAAGTAATGACCATGGCTTAAAGCATGAACCCAAGTCACTATAATGGCAGACCAGGGGAGACTTCATTTGGCTCCTACCTTCGAGTGGAAGGGTTGCTCCTCTCCTTGAATTTATATGGACCTTTATGAGAAAGTTTACATTGGCATGTGCCCACTATCCACAATTCAGACTCCAAGCAGTCTGGGCTAGGCACACACCCCAAAGTTTTTAGGAAAAAACAAAGACAGATTTAAGGACCAAGGACCCAAAAGTAGCATCTCAGTGACTTTCCAAGTTGACACAATAGTGGGAGTTGAAAGTGTAACACTGGACCAGATAGCAGAATGATATATTATCAAGATGGGGAGGTACCTGGCACCAGCAACAGAGGCAGCAGTTGGTCTGGTGGAGTGAGCTTGTAACCACTCAGGAAGTTCCATCCAAGCTAACAGAGCACAGTGCAGGATGTGATCCACCTGTCGATGGATTGTTTGGCAGGTGGTTTGCCTTGGGTGGCTCAAAAGGCTGTAAAGTCTCACTGCCAAATTCGACCACACAGAAGAGTACCTGCTGCCCTGTCTCAAAGACAGGTCGCAATGTGTGATGGTGGACAGCTGATTATCTTACCCAGGCAAACTATACAGGGGAGTGCCACAAGAATTCATACTGGGCCCTTTGTTGTTTTTAATTTATAGTAATGATCTTCCATATTTTGTAAAGAGCTCTGTCATCAGGCTACTCGCTGATGATACTGTACAAATAGCTACAGCAAAAAAAAAATCATTCGGAGATAGAATCAAACATACAAAATGGATTTAATTTTCTCCCTAACACTAGTTCAGTACATCTAAATTAATCTTAGGCTCAAAGACAACTCAGGCCATAGTTTTCCAACATCGCCACAAAAACAAAACTAGGGTTCCAGATTTAAACTTTAAATAACTCTCTATTATAATAAAAAGCTTAAAAACACTACATTTACACCAATTGTATTTTAACTTTGTTTTTTAATTCTGTTATTGTTCTTTACTTTCCCCTGTTGTTAGTCTACCCAGTATTGTAGATAATGCAACAATGACTTCACTGAGTTGTTCAAAATTATCGGACTCTCCTCTACTAACCACACAATTGCTGTTTGTGACATCACAGACTGTTGTCATGGTGAGCACTATGATGCCATAAACAAAGGCACTGTGAGGTTAACAGGGGAGGGGCACATGTTTTTAACCATTTCTATACAGACTTTTTAGATGGACAACCAAGATGTGCTGTAAATCTTTGAAAGGAACATTGAAAATGAAAAACATGCACTCGCTAGTAAGTTGTAACAGCTGAAACATCTTATTTATGAAAGCACATGCTGAAGTGCAGAGTTGTTCTAAGTTACTTAATGGGCACAACTTTGAATCTACTAACAAATATAGATGCCTGGGAGTGCTGCTGGACAGTACACTCAGTCCGACAGTCATATAAATGTGATTGCAAAGAGAGAAATTCTAGAATACATGCTGTACATTGCTCCGCTTTTATGATTTAAAAAAAAAAAGCTAGTATTGCTATTCAGTTAATTCTACCACTTCTGGAGTACGGAGATCTGATATACTGTACCAGAACACTAGTAAGCAACTTTTAGATAAACTCGATACCTGTATCCTACAATAAACCAGCATGTTTTAGCCTCCTTTGCCCATATGATGAGCATAATTGCCTCATGTATAGAGAATGGGCCTGCGATTCATTGGTTTTGTGGAGAACTAAACATGGGGCAATCCTGTCTTTTGAAATAAGGGGTTTGGTATCAGGAGTCTCAGAAAATGTACTGGAGCAAATGTCTCACAAATATCATATGAGGGGCATGCATCACTGTGGATTGAGAATTCCAAATATTCATACCAAATCTGGACAAATGACGACATACTTTTATGTGTCTACAACTCAGGCAGACTGGATGGACCTCTGGTCCCTTTTTGTCATCACTGTCTATGTTTCTATGTCTACGGTCTGGAATTGCTAACCCCAGAAACCTGTGATGAATCAACTCTCCTTGGATTCAAAAAAGCTTTAAATATTGAAATGCTTACAGAATGTAACAATCTCTCCAAGATTAATTCATATATCTTTTTTTATTATCTTTTGTAAAGCTCTTGATTAGATATTAGATATTGTATTGATCAAAGTGCTCTTATTTTTGAAAGTATTTTTGCAACCTCTGTACAAGCAAGACAACACTTAACATATGGCCTACAAGTAAAGGTTTTTACTACTACTGGGCCTGCAAATCTCTCCCTTAGTAAGTCAGATGGCCTGGTGCTGCAATTACCTGGCAGTGTTCATTGTGAGTCATTATTATCACCTGTTAAATCTTCCAGCTTGTCTCTCTCTCCAGTGATATTGGGGGTGCAACAGAGCCTACAGGAATGCTGGATGCCCTCAGGATGTCTTGGACAAACACTGCTATGTTTCAATGGGACAAGGGGTGATAAGGGGGTCCATAATAGTGACAGAACACTTCTGACTATAAAGAACTAGAATGGCTGCCAAAATGCAGTAATAAAATGGATATCATCTACAACTGAAAAATGAAAGGTAACTGCTCAAAACAAAGGGAAACAGTAGATGTGCTATCATCCATGATGGGAATTTTTGCATGCCAGAAATGTTGGCACATGCAGGATTCTAAGATTATGTCATATCTTTATAATCGTGTCTGTGGACTGTATCCTTAGTAGGATGATATAAATATACAGCAGTTTTTGAATAACCCAGTGACAACATAGAACAGCACAGACATCTACCAGTGTTTAGCTGGTGCCAATACTAGAACTGGCAACTATAGCAGAAACACATACTGGGAGTGGAGATCAGCAGGTATCTCATATTTTACCCTTCACATTTTCAAGAAGCTGTGCATTGTCTGTGCCAGTATAGTGTATTGCTCACTGTGCTTTGATTCAAAACTTAACAAATTTAAGAAGGGGAAGTTGGCTGGCCCAGTGGCACAGTCCAGGTCAGACTGTCGTTTCTTCCCAGCCCTAGCATCCTATGCCAGGGATAAGTTGTTCAGAGGTTAGTAAATTGGCTTCCAAACAGAGAAGGAGTAGGTTGTCTGTCATTCTCAAACCTCCTGTGTGCCAAACAAAAAAAGGCACTGACATCAACTGCGAAGGCAGCTGCTCACTCACCTTCCTGCCTGGTGGAAGGGTGTAGCCACTGCAGCTTCATTTTCCAGGGGAATCAAGGAAAATGAGTAAATTAAAAAGGGGGCAACAGCCAGTCCGTCAGTGTAGAAGCAGGGCTACTACTGGTAATGCCAGCAACCTGCGTTCTGGAACGAGCTTGGACAATCAAGGGCCTGCGGGGCGGTGGAAAACTGACCATCCCAGCTGACGTTCTTGTCCTCTGGGAGGGAAGGTAGAGTGTCCCACTATGATACTACCACCTAGGTGACCACAGGTGACAGTTCAGACATCCAAAAGGAGGGAGGACACCACCTGATGTTGGTGGAACAGCACATTCAGTGTGCATGCACCCACCATGATGTCCATGCTGAGACATCCCGTGGAAGAAACAAAGAGGTAATTCCCCCGTAGTCACAGAAGGGCAGCTTTTATGGCACTGCTAGGCCCTTGCATTTCTTCTGGGAACATTCCTGAACCAGCAAATTGGAAAGGTTGCCCCTAGTCTCCATTTTGTCCAGGGGTGAAAACAGGTAAAAAAAAAAAAAAGAATGGTGGCAGGTAGGAAGGTAGGTTATGGGGTAGTGGACACAAATGGAGCCCAACAAGGACCTACCTGGAGTGCAGAAGAAATGGAAAGTAAAAAACAAAGAAAAATAAAAAAACAAAAGGGGAGGGAATTACACTTATAGAACGTACACAACTGACATTCTGCCAGAATTATCTCACCAGTTTCAGTGGAAAATAACTGCTCTATTTCAGCATTCCACAGGCACTCCTCATCATTTATTCCAGCTTCTGCTGTATTGTCCTCGGTGCCAGTACCCATTTCTGTCTCTGCAGAATCATTCAGGGGGGACCCACAGTGTTGGGTTGATGCTTCAGGTTCCTGGCTGGACACTGTTCTACTCCCCGTGTCGTCTTCTCCTTGGGTGCAGTTAGTTTTGGGCACTTTTTTTGGCTGTGCAGGATGTTTCCTCAAAGAATGCCCATAAATAATGTAATACAAGAAAATGTGAAGAATCCTTAATCGAGGCAGTTTTGGTAGAAAGCCACGTGAACGACCAAGCCCAGCAACTAGAAATGAAAATGAAGGAATTAAAACATGTCAACCATTTAATCTCCTGAGCTTCTTGAAAAAATTACTTACTGTGGTAATATTGTTTCTTCCAAGGTGTCCTTCAGCATCAGTAACAGCATGCAGTAAGCTGGCTAGGCTGACCTGCCTCAGAAGTGAAGTTTATGATAATGAATAAAATTAATTAACCAATCAGAAAAGAGTTAGAGGGTGTGCTGAGTGGAGCTTGCCCAGAGGGCACCAGAATTTTTTCGAAGATAGAATGGGAACATGCCCATGTTAAGTGTGAACCAACAGGATTTAAAAATCATGCAACAGCATAAACAATGATCCAGGGGGAGTCATGTGATGCCAGCTCTGTGAAAGCAGTCTGATCCTTCACCTCCAGCCTCCTATCAGCATTAAAGTTAAATTTTTCCTAATATTGGAGGATCTAGTGATTTTATTTGGATTTCAGCAGGTTTCATACGTTATTTGGATATCTTTGGTGGAGAATTGGGCGTATATGGAGATCGAAATGAGAAGGAGCACGCCCCGACACACACCGCCTGTCTCTCCGGCTAAGGCCCAGCCGAAAAAAGCGAGAGTCGCAACAGAGGGTGAAGGCCCCGAAAATGACAGCCCCTCTCCAGAAAACGAGCCCCTGACCCTTGCGCAGTTTCTGGCTGAGTTTAAGCCCTTCCGTGCAGAGTTATGCACTGTGACCAAAGAGTTGAAAGCGGTCACACTGGCCTTGGAAGATCTGTCACGGCGCACAGGGGATACAGAAGCGAAGGTCTCCTCGCTGGAGAAAAGATTCTTAAAGCAGGAACCAGAGATAACTAATTTGAGATACAAGATATCCAGGATGGAGGCGAAGATCGAAGACCTAGAGGGTCGGAGCCGGAGGAATAACGTGGTTGTTATCGGCTTACCGGAGCGTGAGGAGGGAGCCGACCCGATTCAATTTGCCCAGAGGTTTTTCAAGGATTTGGTAGGCCCGATGCCCTTCGGTGAAAAGTTCATAATTGAGCAGGCTCATCGGGCGTTGCGTGCGGTTCCAGCATCGGGTGCTCCCCCACGCGTGTTTATAGTCCGTTTCTTGAACTATCAGGAACGTCAATTCACGATTATGAAGGCCAAGGAGATCAGGGAACTGAAGTGGAAGGGGACCCCCATTAGGATCACCCAAGATCTACCCGTGGCAGTGAGACAGAGGAGGGCGGAATACCACCGATCGTTTCCAAATTGATCCCGCTGGCATAAGGTTTAAGGTACTCTATCCGGCGAAACTACAGGTGCTGCTGGCCGGTCAATGGTCTACTTTTGAAGACGCACCTGCAGCGAGTAAAGGTTTGGCGAATGCCCTCCCGGAGCTCTTCAAATAGCCCCTTGGGTCTCTGCGGGGGTGACAGCCTGCCCGTATTTGGTTCCTGTTTGTTCGCCTTATAAGGATGTCTGATCTCTCGTTCGACAGGGATCAGTGAATCTGACTGGGTTGCTGTTATTTTTTACGTTTTGTCTGAAGAGGATGTGAGGTGACTGCTGTATAAGGGCCCTGGACTTAAGCAACGCAAAAGTTCCTCCTCGCTAGTTGGGGACGTGGGTTTTGAACCCCCGAAAGGTATTCCAGCGGGTGCATAAAGGGCCTCTGGTGGTTAAGTCGAAGTACCTCTCTAATGTGGGGGTCCTATGTAACGGTGCGCAGTGAACTCAGACCGGTGCTGGTTACGTGGAGGGGCGAACCGGCTTTTCCTTGGCTGCAGCTTGCATTTGTTTTGGTGGTGGCCTTCATGAGAGGTTCGAGGGCTTCTTATGCCTACCTGGATGATGGATGCTTTCTGGTCTCCTCTGGATGGCTGTTGTTACGGGGTGTATCTCGTTCGAAAGGAAGGCCTGGAAGTGTCCATCTGGGTCCTGGACAATTTGAGCTCCGTTGTCGCTTTAGGTGACGGTCTGAGGAATTAAATCGGGGATGATCCAGGATATGAGTTTTGGGACCTGGAGTTACCTGAATGGATATCGCTTTGGAAATGACATTGGCGGTGTTCCATGTGGAGTATATACACCTTATGGAGCCATGGACTATTTCTGTTGAAACCCTTACAGATAAGAGCCTTTTTTCTTTCATTCTCCCCTTTTTTTTTTCCCTGCTTTTATAGATAGTGTGAAGTTACTATAAGAATTGTGGAGGTTGCATATCGCTCAATTGATTGTTCTTCTGCTTTTGGGGATATATTGTATGTATTGGGGGGGGGGACTTAACTTTGAGATGGGGTTTTAGGAATAAATACTTGGCTTATGCCGTGTTTGGAAGGTTGTGGAGAATATAGGCTTTAAGGGAAGTTGGGTTAGAATGGGTTAAAGTTGATGATGTTGCGAGGGGACTGGAGGGAAGGTTAGCTAAGCGGAGCTATGGATGTCATGGACCAAAGTGTCTTGGGGAGGTGCTGGGGGTGTCGGGGAGTTCTCGGTTGTGTTAATTATAGATGTATGTAGTTGGATTGTAATTGGGGGGCTAGACGGGGGGGGAGGGGGTATTAGCATGGGGTTAGAGAAGATAGGTTTGGGAAGATCTGCTCACCCAATAGGCTGTCCCGATAGGCTGTCTGGTGTAGCCGAGAAGGTAATTAGAAGGTGGTGTGAGGAGTTCCTGGAATATGGGTAGCCCTTTTGGGTTTTGTACGTGGAACGTCAAGGGAGTCAGACAAAAAATTAAGAGATATAAAATATTAAAACATTTACAGTTATCAAAGGGTCAGATAATATGTTTACAAGAAACGCACTTGCTTGATAAAGAGTTGAATACACTTAGATGTCAGTTTGTTGGTCAAATATTTGGGGCTGGATTTAGTACAGCGGGTAGAGGGGTAGCTCTCTTAATCCATAGGAATGTGGCGTTTGTGTGAGAAGGAACTGGATCCGAAGGCGCTATATAATAATTGTAGGGCTTTTAAACCAAACAAGAATAGTGCTGGGAAGTATTTATGGGCCCAAGCAGACTCTCCTGGGTTTTTGTGGATTTATTAAATATCTTAAGTCAGTTTCATCAGCTTCCGATAGTGCTGGGTGGGGACTGGAACTTGCCGTTCACTCCAGATCTGGATAAGGATGGTAGCGAGTTAAGGGTCTATCGCCTGCTCAGAGAGCTATTAGGGATTTGGTTGATAATTTGGGATTATGTGACCCACTGGAGGGTCTTGAACCCTTCAGGTAGGAATATACATTTTATCAGAGGTTCATAAGTCCAGATCTAGGATAGATTATTTTTAGTGAGTAGAGGGTTGTTGTCAGGACTGGTGAATTGTAATATTGTACCTGGAATTTTTGGATCATTCCATGGTCCTTTGCTCCCTCAATTTGACTGCTAATACTCCCAGACAGACTATTTGGAAGTTGAATAACCAAATACTATGTTCCGTAGAAACTAGGGAGTATGTTGGACGTCGGATTGAACAGTACAAGATGAAGAATAGTCATTTAATTATTAGGGGAGATTTATGGTGGTGTGCTCTAAAGTGTGTGTTAAGGGGGGAGTTCATTAAGTTGGCGTCGGAAAGAAAGAAGAAGAGGGCGGAAAGGGTTAGATCTTTGTTGTCACGAATTAGGGATATAGAGAAGGATCTGTCAAAGAATACGCCAGAGGAGACTAGGGAGCTACTAATCAAGCTGCGTCATGAGTATGAGGGGATCCTGGGAGAGAGGGCAGAATATGCGATTCTGAAAACCAAGGCCCGGTATCTGAACCAGGGAGAGAAATCAGGTAGGCTTTTAGCTATGAGGTTAAGGGCAGTGGAGGCATCTAGAATAGTTCAGAGTATCACGTCTAGTGTTGATGGGACGGTTAAAACATCACCCATGGAAATTGTCAGGAATTTGAAGATTACTATAAGGCTTTATACAGCCAATGACCCCTAGGCCCAGTAGGCAAGAAGTAGAGGACTTTTTATCTGCCTGTAATCTCCCCCAGGTATCAGAAGGTCAAAGGAGGGAGCTTTTAGTTCCCATCTCTCAGGCGGAGATTCTGGAGGCAATTAAAACGCTTCCCAATGATAGGGCTCCCGGCCGGACGGGTTTACACCTAATTTTTACAAAAGTTTTGCGACTTTGTTATGTCCCGGGTTAAAAAGATTATTTCAGAGTATTTTGACCCTGGACAAGGTAGATGGTTATTTATTCGAAGCCTTGATAGTGCTTATTCCGAAAGAAGGGAAGGAGTTAGATAAAGTTACTAGTTATAGACCTATTTCCCTGATTAACTACGACATCAAGATTTTGGCGAAGATTTAGCCTCTAGGTTGTCCAGGTCATGCTAAGCTAATTCATCACGACCAGGTGGGGTTTATGAAGGGCAGACTGGCATCGGACCACCTGCGTAAACTGTCTCATGTCTTCTCCGTCTCCAAAGACTGTAAATTCCCGTGTGTGTTGATGTCAGTGGATGCGGAGAAGGCATTTGACAGAGTGGACTGGAAGTTTTAACCATTACCATGGAAAAATTTGGTCTTCTGGCCCAGTTTATCAAATATGTGTTCGCTTTGTACAGGGATCCAAAGGCCAAAATATACTGCAATGGGGTATTTTCTGCAAGTTTTTTGCTTAATTCTGGTACCAGGCAGGGTTGCCCCCTGTCGCCTCTTTTATTTAATTTGTATCTGGAGCCTCTCCTCACCAGAGTGAGATTAGACTCCAGGATTATGGGTATTAGAGTCGGGTCACATGAGCTCAAAGTCTCAGCATATGCAGATGACATCTTGTTGCATGTTGCTCAGCCAAATAGCTCAATCCGAGCGGTGCTGGAAATTATGGGAGAGTATAGCAGACTGTCTAACTACAGGATTAATGTGGGGAAAACCCAAATTTTTCCGCTGAATATGAGAGTGCATAGGTCGGAGGTGTTGGAAATGGGTATGCAGTGGACACCATATGCTGAAGTACCTGGGTATTTATCTGGCCAGATCAGACAGAAATTAGTCAATCTAAATCTGAGCGCTATTAGGAACATTATTAAACAGGATCTGCAGAGGTGGAGCGGATTGCGCTATCGCTCTGGGGCGGATTAGCATAGTTAAAATGAATATCCTGCCTAGGATTTTCTATCCACTCAATATGCTTAATGCTTTTCTACCCCTAAGCTGGTTTAGTGAACTGCACTTGTTAATCTCTGACTTTATCTGGAGAGGAAAAGGCCCATGAGGTATAGTAAGCTGGCGCCCCAGGAGAAAGCAGGTCTGAGACTTCCACATTTTGGACTATATTACTGGGCAAGTAGTCTGTGTAAATACTTGAGATGGGTGGTTCCTGACAGCAAACTTGACTCTTTGCCTTATGTTCCCTTGTGGGTTAGACTAGAGATAGAAGTGATCAGGAGGCAGGAGTGGACCGGTTGCGTTGCTCTTATTCCACTCCTAGGAGACTGCCCCTAGGCTGATTACTAATCCAATAGTAAAATTTTAGTGATACATAGGCAGATTTGCAGTAAGCTTGGTTATGTCCCGGACAGGGACAAGCATCAACAGTATGCAAAACCGAATCTGAGGATTGGGGAAAATGATTTTGGGTAGATGGATTCCCCAGCTGGAAGGACTGCGATCGAGGACTTAATGGAAAATAGTCGCGTACTCCCAGTTAGGGGATCCTGGCAAAGTACAATATAGATGTTAAGAAGGTCTTTAAATTATACCAAGTTACTCATTTATTGGCATAAGTGAGGTTCAATCTCCGGGATAGAAGTGTGGATGGGAAGTGGTTTGAGTCATTAAGCGCAAGTTGTGTGGGAACGCATGCGTCTCTAGAGTATATAAGAAACTTCTCACCAAGTCCTGGTCGATTTCACCACAAACCTAGATATTGGATTAATTGTTTGGGGAGCAAGAGCGGGATTGGGAAGCTGTCTGAGGCAGATGCACAGGTATGTTAGACAGGACAGGCTGAGGGTGATGCAGTTTCACTTCTTGAATAACTTATTCTGGACCCTTCCAAGCTATTTAAGGTGGGTAATAGGTCGGACCAAAATTGTTTTCGTGTCGTCAGGCAGTGGGAGATTTGTATCACATTTTGGGATTGCCCACTGATAAAGCAGGTGTGGATGCAGATTAAGCAGAGGGCAGACCCACTGTTGGGTATTGATCAGTATTTTACCCTGATATATGTCTGATGAGGGATTACTCTGGCATCATGTTTAGGGGCGTAGATTTTACATGGCCCTGATCTCATGTTCTCTTAAAAGGTAGTTTTGCGACACTGGATGACTGACTTACCAATCACATTATCTGAATGGCTGCAGGAGATGTTGTTTAATTTAAACATGGAGAAATTGGGTGCGGGAAGGGACAACAGGCTTCATATATAGAAAAGATTTGGTGCCGCTTCCAGCTATACCTTCTCAGGCGTAGCCAGAGCGAATCAAGCAGGAGGGGATAATGGTGGGTGAGCAGATCTTCCTTAAGGGTATGATGTAGTGAGGGGGTGGGTTAGTTCAGGAGAGGCGGCTTTGTTATCGTGGAGGGCTGGGGAGAATTTGGTGACTTGAATTGATTTTGTTAATTGATATGATAGAACAAAATGTGTTTGCTTGTTCCTATGTGCAGTGTATCTGATATGAGATTTGGTCACAATAAAAATTTTGAATTTCAAAAAAAAAATAAACAATGATCCACAGAAAAAAACATAAGCAGGCCCGTCAGTGCAATGGCAAGTTGTCTGTCTGTGGCGCTGGCATCCCGGGTTCAGGGACAGACTAGGGTGTCGGAGGGCCGGCTGGGGTAGGGGAGAGAAGGAAGAGTATCCGGCGCAATGCGGACCTCTGGTGGAGGCTGGGGGTCCCGCTGCAGTCAGCACCACACATCGGGGGTGGGTCAGGGCAGACACCAGCGTCATTGCATGTTCCTGCCCCCAGGGAAAAATAGCTGAAAAAAAAATGCCGCCCACTAATGACGACCCTCGCTTCTGCCGCCGCTTCACTCAGACCATGGTCCTGGGGAAGGGGGCAAGCCATCTGGGTGGGGCGCTCCACCCGGGGGGGGGTAAGCCTGAGGATTGGGGGGGCAGTGAGAGGAATGGGGCATCAGAACCCCCGTGGCAAGGGGGAGAAGCTGGAACAAAAAAGAAAAGGAAAAAAAGAAACATGTAAACTCTGCTTTAAATGCAATTCAAAAGTTCAGAAACAAATTTGGCAACAATAAAGGAAGCAGAGTCCTCTTCAGGTAGGTTACATGGGGTGGGAGGTTACGATGCTAAAGGACACCTCAGGGGTCCTTTAGCATTAGTAACAGTATGCAAACTACAAAGCAGTGCAGTTGGGAGGCAGGTACAGAACCTACTTGAGGAAAGAGGCTCTGCCGTACTGCCCTGCCAAATTTGGCATCAGATCTGGACTGTACATCCAGGCAGTAATGTTCTGTGAATGTGTGTACAAGTCTTCCATGTGGATGCTTTGCAGATATCAAGAAAAGGGAATATCCCTTGCAGCTGCCACTGTGGCAGCAGTGTCCCTTGTAGAATGGGCCCTGAGATCCCTCAGGGAACTGTTTACCAGCCTTGTCATAACAAAACTGAATGCAAGAGATTATCCAGTGGGAGACAGTCCTCTTAGCGGCTGGCCTTCCTCTGCCTGCCTCCCCACAGGTAAGGAAAAGCTGTGCAGCAGAGCCCCTAAACTGCTTGGCGTGTTCCAAGTAGTAAAACAGGGCTCTTTTCACATCCAAACTATGGAGTCTGTTCTCCAGGAGTGGATTGCTCAGTGAAGAAAACAGGAAGGCTAATAGATTGGTTAAGATGGAACTCCGAGACCACTTTGGGTAGAAAATTTCCTGTTCGTTCTGAGCTCTGCCTTATCCTTGTGAGGGATTATGTAGTTTGGCTCAGCACAGAGTGCCTGCAACTCTGAAATCCTTCTTGCAGAGGTGATGGCAACTAGAAAAACTGTCCTTCAGGTGACATACTTTAAATGGGCCATAGCCATGGGCTCGAAAGGTGGCTCCATGAGCTTGACAATGCAGAGGTTAAGATCCCAAGAGCGAACAGGTTCCCTAACTGGGGGCTGAAGATGGAGGAGGCCTTTAAAGAATTTTTAAAAAAAACAGGGAATGAAATGATTGACATGTCCTTGCTGCCTATGGACAGGTAAGCAGAAACTGCAGCCTGGTGAAGTTTTAAGGGTGAGGCCTTTAGGCCTGAGGCTTGAAAATGAACCAAATAATCTAGAAGTCTGGGGACTGAGGCTTTGAGAGGATTTATGTGCTTCCTCTTGCACCAGGAAGAACATCTTTTCCACTTAGCTGCGTAGGTTTTTAGTACTAGGTTTTTTTGGCCATCCTCAGGATTTTAAGGACCCGTTCTGAATACTGGGTATCTGGGTACTCTAACTCTTCAAGAGCCAAGCTTTGAGGTGAAGAGATTACGGATTTGGATAGGTCACTTCTAGCTGTGGTAGACTTAGGAGAGAGTGACTGAGAGGAAGCTGAATAGGTTTGCTATGCGAAAGGGCTACTAGGAGAGAATACCAAGGTTGCTTTGGCCAATCCGGTGCCACCAGGATCATTGTTGCTGACTGGGCCCTCAGCTTCAGCAACACTCTGTGAACCAGAGAGAAAGAAAGGCATATAGAAACTTCCCTGCTTAATTTAAAGTTAAGACATCTGCTGGGAGAGTCCCTAGTGTTGGGGGCCTGCAGCAGTACAGAGGTAGTTGATGGTTAAGGTGAGAGGCAAACAGATCTGTTTCTGGTGTGCCCCACCTTCTGAAAACTGTGGCAAGGACTTGTTTGTTAAAAGTCTATTTGTTGTGCCCTTGGCTAATGCAGTGCAGGGCATCTGCCAGGGTATTGTCCTTGCCTGGGAGGTGTATGGCCAAGAGGCTCACGTAGAAACAGTAAGCCAGAGCCCAGATTTTCATTGACTCTGCACAGCACAGTCGACCTTGTACTACCCTGCTTGTTTATGTAAAACACAGCAGTGGTGTTGTCTGTCCTGATTTGCACTGACTGACCTTTTACCTGGGGCAAAAAGGTCTCTAGAGCAAGGTACATGGGTCTCTGCTCCAGCAGACTGATGTGGCTTGCAGATTCCCTGGGAGTCCAAGTGCCATTTACAGAGTGATTGTCTAGATGAGTTCCCCATCCCAGAAGAGAGGCATCTGTAGTAATGATCTTTGTAGGAGCAGAAACCTGGAAGGGGATTCCCACCCAGACGTTGGCAGTTTCCTTCCACCAGTCCAAAGCTCAGAGTAAGGCTTTTCTGACAGGAACCAGTTTGGGCAAGGAATGTCTTTTTTGGGACCAGTGTGCCCCCAGGTGGCACTGTATGTCCTTCATTTGGACTCTGACACCTGGGACAACACAGGTCATGTGTCCCAGGAGTCTTAGAAAATGTCTGGATGGCCTGGGCTGGCCCAGGACAAAGAAATTTACCACCAACAGGAAATTTTGGATTCTGTCTGCTGGAAGAAAGGCTTTGCCTTGCTGTGTATCCAATCCTGCTCCTATAAAGTTGAGGAGCTGTGTTGGATACCAGTGGGATTTATTTTCGTTGATGAGAAAACCCAGAAACTGCAGAGTTTGTTTTGTGTAACTGAGAGCCTCTCTGACCTGAAGAGGGGTCCTGCCAACTAGAAGCCGGTCATCCAAGTATGGCTAGACTGCAATGCCCTGTTTCCTGAGATAAGCTGCCACAACAGCTAGGCACTTGGTGAACACTCTTGGGGCCGATGTTAGGCAGAATGGCATGGCTGCAAACTGGTAATATTCTGATGGCAGCCTGAACCTTAGAAACCATCTGTGGGACTGCCTTATTGGAATGTGAAAATAGGCATCCTTGAGGTCCAGGGAGGCTAGCCAGTCTTCCTGCTGCAGAACAAGAATCACTATTGTGAGAGTGACCATTCTGAATTTTGGTTTCAGTAAGTGTCTGTTTAAGTACCTGAGGTCGAGACTAGGTCGCCACTCCCCGACTGTCTTTTCTGTGAGGAAGTATCTGGAGTAGAGGCCTTTTCCCATCTGGGAAGAGAGTACTCTCTCCACTACTTTTGCTGAGAGTAGATTCTTTATCTCCTGCTCCAGTAGCAGTTTTTCTGTTGGTGTTAGGGGTTTTGATAGTAAGGGACCCCGACAGGTGGACATTTTTTGAACTGATGGGATAGGCCCTTTTCCACTACCTCCAAGACCAAATTGTCTGAGGTAATATGGTTCCAATTTTGGAGGTAGTGGGAAAGCCTGCACCCTACTAGGAGAGGGGAGGTGACCTGGTTGTTGAAGTCTGGGCTTAGATTGGGTAGAAGGCACAGGAGTGGTGGCAGCTCTTCTCTGGCCCTCTCCTGTCTCTTCCTCTGAAGAACCCTCTCATTTGAGAGTAATCCATGGGCACTGGCATGGGGAAAAATGCTCTAGGATAGAATCATCTGCCTCTGTTTCCCCTGTACTGGGTCTTTTAGGAAGTAGAGGCTTTCTCTTTAGCCGCATTGCTCTCATAGGTGGTTTTATATTCTTCTACCTTTTTCATATTTGCTTCAGTCCTATCCCCAAAAGGGGAATTATTTTTACAGGGAAAGTCCATAGCTTTAGACTAACTATCCTGTGTTAAATTTGTAGTTCTTAGCCATGCCAAATGTCTAACTGAAATGACTTGAGCCATGACTCTGGTGGCTGTATCATTATTGTCCACAGTCATGTGAAACTGGTACTTAGTGGCCTCTAGTCAAGTTTTCACAGTTTCAGCAATGTACTGTACCATCTTGTCTGATTTCTGGTTCAAGATGGCCAAAACATAATTCTACAAGGCCTTCTGATATTTAGCAGAGTATGCTAAATAAGTGGACAGGCTCAAAAGAAGAGAAGCTGCAGCGTAAGATTTTTTTGCCATAGAGTCCAGCTTCCTGGACTCTTTCTCAGGAGGCAGACGAGGATAGTGGGACTTTAACCTTGTCATAAGCCACAGCTTGCACTACTCCCTCATGGCTTGGATGAACATACAGAAATGCAGCATCATGTCTTGCCAGCTGATATTTTCTGTCAATTTTCTTGTCTACTCCAGGGAGAGAAGTGGGGGTCTGAAGTAGCATCATGGTAGTTTTTCTTAAGGATCTGTAAATAGGTAATACTATCTTTTTTGGAAGTGGAAGACCTATCATCTCTCGGTGGGCTTCATCCTCCTCATCATCCTCATTGGTCTCCTGAGTAGCGAGGTCCAGGGTATCCACCACGTGCTGTAGAAAAGAAACCAGAAAGCAAAAATCCTCTTGGCCATTTGGGCGAAGTACCACAGTTCTGGGTCCAGGGGTTGGCCTTCTAACTCATCATCATCACCACCATCTCCACCACGGTAGTAATCTGGAGCAAAATTAGGGACAGATGTACTATGGTGCACAGGAGTAGAGAGGGCTGAGAAAATATTGCCCATATTCTGTATAGTTTGGTAAAGGAGCCAAGCCTTGGCCATTTCTTCGACAGGGGGTAAATCTTTTTCTAAGTCAGAGACTTTCTCTTTAAGGGACTGACTTTCTTTTTGTTTTTGTTTTTCTTTATGTTCATGTTCCACTGGCGTCTCCCTTTGCCATTAGGCAGGAAAGGTAGTGGAATGTTTTTCTTTAAATTTCTTTTTAGCAGGCACTGAATTAGTGACCTGCTCCCCTTGTCTCTTTTTTGGCTGGTCACCATTATTATTGTTATTGTGCTTATCTGACTTCTTCTCAGAGAAGTCCCTAAAGGACCTTTCTTTTAATTTAACCTGGGAAGAGGGTCCCTCTTCAGAAGCTTTGGCAGAGGGGGAAGCAGACTGAGAAGTCATAATTTCCAATCTTTTGCTCTTTTTTTAATTGTTTTTGAACAAATATTAGAGCAAAGAACACAATAGTGGTCTGGACCTAAACACTGTAAACACTAGCCGTGGCTGTCTGCTTTAGCCACAATTTTATGACACTAAGCAATTTTTTAAAACCTGTAGGTCCAGTCCTTTCTTGGGACTTTCTGACATACCAATTTGTCAGAAACGACTGAAACATATGGTCCCAAATGGGAAAATACAGTTTTGCAGTCGGTTCCCTCGCAGTAAAGAACCGTGACTTTCTGAAGTAAAAAGAAGTTAGAAATGAAGAAAAATAATGGTTCCTGCTAAAAAAATGGGAACCGCGAACTAAAAAAATAAAAAAAGTCGAAATACTAATGATGCTATTTATTTTACTTCAAAAATAACTGAAAGGAACTGCAGAGAAACCGTGGTAAAGGTAGGAAAACGCAGTTCACGGGACCCGCTAAAAAATAGAGAAACAAAGCAAAAAACCCTTGTAACCCCCTTGTTCCCTGGGGTTACTAGAATCCCACTTAGAACTAGTTGCAGGCAGGGAAAGGCAGCTTGTGAGACTCCAGTTAACTGGGTTTCACACTGTCTCATTCTGTCCTCAGTCTCAGCTAAGCTGGAGGGATGACATCACCACAGAATTCTAGCAGCAGCACAAACCACATTGGAATGCTCGCAGCAGGGGTTAGTGTTAGAACGCTGGAGAATTCAGGTCAGTCTGTAGAGGAGTCTGCAGTGGAGTCTTGTGAGAGGAAGAGGTGTGCTGCAGTTGGCAGCCCCTCAGAGCCTAACTCTGCTTTAGAGCTACATCAGAAATTGGGTTGTGTGTTCTCACCCTAGAGAGAAACACAGAAGAGATCAGAAGGAAGTGGTAGAGACCGTTCCAAGTGTTGTTCCAGTGCGCCATCCCTGAAGGGATGGGGGAATTCCAGCATTTCAGGGCAATCCCCTGGCCCTGCCTGGAATAGGGAAAAGCTGCCTGAAAATGGGAAGTGTACTGAGATCCAAAGAATTTGCTGTTTCCCTTGAAAGAAGCCCTGGGACACCTGCATACCACAGTGAGTCTGCTCTGACATACAGCTCATGTTCACCAAGACAGAGAGTTGTGTAAAAGTATCTGCCTACTGTGGGGTCAGGAGAAGACTAGCCAAGTACAGTGCTTTTAATTTGTGTATGACTTGGAAGCATCTGAAACAGTGGGGGTCTAAGGAATGGACACAGCCACTTACAGAACTTTTTTAAGTCTGGACACCACCTGAATACAATGTAGAATGTTAAATGTGACAAATATTTTGAAATAGCATCTACAACCAGTAGTTTCGAAGAAAGGTGTTGTTCCAAAGGAATGGCTGGGTATAGATTTGGGAACAAGAGGTGGGAGACCCCCATCTGGAGTAACCAGGTTTACTTCTACGGGCTCAGTTTGGGCACCTATAGCTTTCTCCCAGGCACTTGGCCAGTGTCTGCAGAAAGTACCCAGATGTGGGATTAAGGATGATTTTCCCTTTAGAGCTAGAAAGTACTCATGGGTGGTTTAGGGAGCCACCATCAAACTCCATGCTATATGGAAAAGTGTCCAAGGACTGGCCGGGGAGCCATGTCAAGGAATCAAAGTAGAAGAGTACCAGTTTGGGCCGTGTGAGCCCAGAGTAGTTCAGAACCTGAGGGTTTCCGTGTAGTGAAGAAGATGTGCTCTGACCTCTGGAAATCTTCATTACCAGCGAGTGTAGCCCTGTGGGAGTCCGTCTTTGCTCTGTTATTCCTGTGTTGATGTGAATAAAAGCCACACTCTAGAATCCCATTCCTGGTTTGGACATTTCAGTTATTGCTTCCTGTGTCCAGAGTTACTTGGGCACCACTGACCAGAAGTACAAACCTAGCCATGATGCTGAGCAAATGTTTTCTCCCCGAACCTAGGGGTAGGAGTTACACACTTAAAGGAGAATTGCACTATCCCAAATCATCCACCCTGTAAGATTTTTCCCGATTAGATTTCAGAAGAGTTTTGTTCTGTCATTTTACCTGCTTGACTTTCGAAGTCCGCGTTTCAACAACAGCACACAGCCAAGCCTACTGCAGTGTTATCAGCCGGCCCATCACAAGTGTATTGGAGCCGATGGCAGCGCTGCACTTTGTCACGAAATGGAGCTACAGAGCATGCACCATTTTGGCAAACACCAAACTTTTCAAAATTAAATAAAGTAAGTTGAAATTGACAGAACAGGGAGCTCTATTATGAAACCTCGAATTGGGGCTTAGGGTGGGTAATTTGGGACAACTACAGTTCTCCTTTAAATAATCACAAACTCTGTACTAAAATAAGAAAAAAGTAGGAACTTTAGGCAAATGTACTCTGGCCAAAAGTGAGAGAGCACCCCAGAGACAGCGTTACTCAGTCAGGTGGAGAAAAAATTCTGCTGCCTTCTGGGCAAGCTCCACTCAGCACACCCTCTAACTCTCTTCTGATTGGCTAACTCATTTTATTCATTATCATAAACTCCACCTCCATGGCAACTCAACCTAGCCAGTTTACTGCATACTGTTACTGAGCTAAAGGACCCTGGGGTGAGAATTTCCAGCTGTATAGATGAGTAAAAGAGTCTTCAGTGCTGAAATTGCTATGACTACAAACAAGTTTGGTGTTCTGTTTTAAAACTTGCATACTGTGTGACCCTCAGCAAGTCACTTAACTTCCCTGTGCTCCCAGGTTGCACCTGCAAACAAGCTTCAACTTAGTGTGTCTCTCCTGGTTAAACAATTGGGGGGGAGGGGTAAAACAATCAAAAATGTAGAATACAGCAACGTCAGTAGTGGTGCAGATAAATGATGAGGGTGGGCAGCAGGATGGCTTATACATGGCAAACACCAGAGGCAGGGCAGCTCACATGTGGCCAGTGAGTGTCTGAGGCAGGCAGTTCACATGTGGCAAGTAGGGATGGCTACAGGACAGCTCACACCTAGCAAGTGAGACTCGGCAGCAGGGCAGCTCACAATTGGTGAGTGAGGGTCAGTGACAGGCACATATATAGCAAGTGAGAGTAATGAGCAAGACAGCTCACACATGGCAAGTGAGGTCCAGCAGCACAGCAGCTTTCATGTACAGTAGTGTAAGGATCAGTAGTGGAGCTAATTACATGTGGTGACTGAGGGCTGGTGGTTGAGTAACTCGCATGCAAGAGAAACCGTGAGAGGAACAATTTTCACTTCATGAGTGAGAGCGATGCAGGCAGTTTACATGCTGCAAATGAGGGCCAAAGGGGATATGGCTTACATGTAGTGACTAAAAACTAATGAGGTGCAGCTTAAATGTGGAGAATGCCAGCAGTGGAACGGCCTAAACGTCCTGGGCCTGGAACCCCAGTTGGTGCCAACAGAGATAAAGTGCTGTCTCCAGGGTGGGTCAGTGTTAATGTACATGTTGATGTTGTATCTGAAGTAAGAAAATCTTTACCAACTAATAGGGAATGGATTTTAATGGGGGACTTTAACCTTAATTGGGGCACTGATCAACATTCCTTTGTTGTAGATCTAGTTCAAGAATTGGAGTACAGCAGTTAATTTCTCAAACCACTTGACTAAATTATAGGACTGGTGGGAGTACCACACTTGACTGGGTAGTGGTTACTCACCCATCTAAGATAATTAAATCAGGAGTTCTATCAGATGTGGTTAGTGACCATGCCCTGTTTTTTGTATGCAGTCATCAAAACAGCATCATAGTCCCCCACTTTATGTTGAAACAAGAAATATTAATAGGGTTACCCCTTTGATTATGACTGAGGCCTGTGAATAAACTGATTGGATTTGCCTTGAAAATATATATGATATTAATCAAAAGCTAGAAAGATTTAGTGAATTATTCAATCGAGTAGTTAATCAATTGGCTCCCCTCAAAAAGATGAGAATTAGAGCAAACAAAAAAATGTGTTATTAGAGAATTAAGGGTGTTAATTAGGCAGAGAGATAGAGCATGGAAACTTTAAAAAAAAGACAAAAACCCTAGTCTATTAATTGATTACAAGATTCTTAGGAATAGATGTAAGGCAGCCATTAGAAAAGCAAAAGTAGAATTTTTTAAAAACAAACTGCTGCAATCTTTTGGTAATACAAAACAAACTTGGCAAACGCTTAATAATCTTCTGGGACGGAATACTGGTGAAACTGGAATTATACTTCAGGATGGAGATCAACTATGTAGTAATCCTACTCGTATAACTAAAATGTTCAATGAATACTTCGGGGATCTAGCAAAATACCAAAATCAAACGACTATAACCAATACAAATTTGGTTGTGGATGGGGACCATAATGGTGAGCATCCACTTTTTTATTTTCATTTCTTGACCCCCGAAGTAGTCACTAATTATGTTCTTAATAACAGTCCTAGACCAATAATTGGACAGGACTTATTACAGATTATTGAAAATGGGACTTCAAGTTTTGGCCACTCCCCTTACGTCGATATTCAACTATTCACTATGTCATAATGTTTTTCCCCAGATTTGGAAATTAGCACTTATCAAATCTATTCATTAAACAGGTAGTAAGAATATTGTTTCAAACTATAGACTAATCTCGCTACTGGCACCCTTATCACAAATCCTTGAAAGAATTGTGTTCAACCAAATTCAGGGTTTTCTATCAAGCTATGATCTACTGACTAACTGTCAACATGGTTTTAGGAAAACCCATAATATTGAGATGGCCTTGGTGGGATTCGTGAACAGCATACGGAGTTCCCTTGATTTGGGGCACTCCGTTGCTGCAATTTCCGTGGACCTAGCCAAGGCCTTTGACTTAGCTAACCATGCATTGTTGATGAAAACCCTGAATGAAGTTTATCTCTCCAAGGATATAATTTCATGGATAGGAGGTTATCTTAAAAACAAGGAGCATAAAACTATCATTGGACAAGCCTGTTCAGATTCTCATCCAATATCCTATGGATGCCACAAGGCTCAATTTTGGGCCCTCTTTTATTTTCCCTTTTTGTATATGCTGCCCCTTCTACCTGTGTAGAGTCCAGCTTAATTATGTATACAGATGATGCAGTAATTTTTTCAGAAGGAATCATACCAGACCAAGCATTAGTCAAGGTTCAGCGGGATTTTGAAACCTTTCAAACATGGTTGTCCTTACGTCACCTTGTTTTGAACTCAGGGAAAACCAAATGTATGGTTTTTACTTGTCCCAGGAAACACAGAGACATAAATGTTCAGATTACTGATTTAGTGGGGAACTGAACTGAACTGGTGGATATTTTTGACTACCTGGGGGTGACTTTAGATTCTTAACTTTCATTTGACCAACAGGCGACTAAAACTACCAAAAAAATCCATCAGAGAATTGGAATGTTATTTAGGATTAAATCCTTTCTTACCCCTGAATCACGTAGACTCCTTGGACATAGTCTTATGTTAAGTATATTTGACTATGGTCTTTTGATTTATTCTGGTACTAATGACAAAATGCTACAGAAATTACAGGTAACTTACCATAGTATATTATGTTTTATGACTGGTCTCCCAACAAGAACACACCATTGTGTATTACTAAAGGAAGCGAGCTGTCCTTCTTTTTTAGACATGATAAAGTCAAAGCTTGGAGTTTTTGTGTTTAAAAGAATCCAGGGTTTACTTCCCCAGGTTATCCAGGATCTTTTTTCCTGCACAGCAAAGTTATTTTGAATTAAGGTCCCAGTCTAAAGGTTTATTCAAAATTCCTTTTACAAAAAAAAAAAAACAATTGGTCAAAGGTCAGTAATATAGGTCAATTACATTTTTTAATGGTATTCCAATTGAAGTTACTAATGTTAGGACAATTTGAATGTTTAAGAGTAGACTTGCTAAATGGTTGAATAGTCTGATTGTAATTGTGTTTCCTAACATAATACTGCACTTTATATTATAATTTATGTTTTTTTTTATTGTAGTAGGTATGTTCTTTTGTATTATTAATGTTTGTATGTCCTTACTGTTTATTTAATTTGCCGCTTGTGAAAATGGGCAGTTTGCTCATCTTGCTAACAAGTATAAAAATTAAAAATTAAATAAAATGCTGTGCCTACTCGTACATTACTGCCCCCCCTTGTGGCAGGAAGTCAGGTTGGTAAATGAGACCCATGAACAGTAAAATCGACCCCCACAACAGGGGGTGAACACGGGCCATGATAGCAGGTCACATCTACCTCCCAAGCCACTGTCGCACGCAAGGTTCCCAGTACTAGCCTACCTCCCTAAGAACCTCACTGAACATTGGTCTCCTTTCAGGACCGCCTCCTGCAGATCAGCTCTGACTTTATATGGTGGCGGGGGGGGGGGTGATGTGGCAGTCCTGCAGCAGAGGACCAGAGGCAGTAAAAAGGAGGAGGCAGTTATAGGGAAGATAGGAAACAGAGAGGAAAAAAAACCAAAAAGAGGTAAACCAATAAAGAAAATAATAAGCATTGGCAAACACCAAATAGTTGCTTATTTGTATTTACTGTATAGTTGCTGGACATAGAGTCGTTAAAATTAACAAATTAATAAACAGTTATAACAGTGAAATGGTCATGATTGGGAAATGAAGAGGCTCACACATAACACTGCTGTTTTCTTAGATTGTGTCCTTGAATTTTCAAGATAGCATTTTTATCACCCCCAGATATGTACATGATAGAAGTCGGTTATCAAATGACACCCAAAATGTTGATTCTGCAAAATGACTTCGAAAACAAGATTTTGGGAATTTGAAAAAGACAACTGTCACATTTATGAGATATGGTTAAAAAAAAAGAGTATGTTGAAAATGTGGGTTCAAAAAGTAAAATTGTAACATTATGAGTAAATACTGAGAACTGTCAATGTCTGTTCATTACTTTGTTCTTTAGTGAGATTTGGATCCCAAATTTGCAACACAGCCTTTTTATGACACCACCTTATGAACGTGACAGGTGTCATTTCCTAAATCTTGTCCCAAATGCCATACTGCGGCAGGAGCACAAACCAACGTTTTAGGCAGGATTTGAAAAGTGACACCTGCCATATTCATGAAGTGGTGTTAAAAAAAAAAAACAGCTATGTTGAAAATCTGGGGTCAAAACATGGAAAAATAAGGTCTGCTCGATGGCCCAATGGGTAGCATACCACGATCCTGTGCAGGTGACATGAGTTCAGGAACAAGTCGGGAGAGCCAGCTGGATGGTCCAGGGACTGGGGAAGCACCATGCTCTGCAGCGTTCCCAGCCAGGGGAGTGATGGTGTCAGAGTCTGCCGGACTGGCAACCCCTGCAGTGGACGAGGGAGTGTCTTCCTCTGTAGGGGACACCAGTGACGTGTCAAGGCCCGTAGGGGCTGCGCTCGATGCTGGGGAGGTAGGAGGGAAAAAAAGGAAATGACAATAGGAGCAGGCTTGAAGCCCTGCCTACCTCCGACCCACACCATCACCCGAACCCTGCCATCTGGACGTGTGTACTTTTGAGGACAGTCCTCCCACTGCTGGATCCACCACGGGGCATCTGTGGAAGAATGTGGCAGGGTCTGGGGAGATGGATGGCCAGTCAAGGACTGCAGGAATTGAGTTGAGAGCTATCTGCACTGCAGAAAGAAGCTGAAAAGCTTTATTGGGAAACAATGTAGAAAAACAGCCAAGTTTTGTGCCAATAAATGAGCACCTGCCACTGTGTTTGCTGAAAGTTTGATGGATGATGACATGGCAGTCACAGATGGCAAAAAGGCTGTGACCACTGTACAACATCTCTGCCATTCTCTAAAGAAAAAAAAAAGACTAAATAGTAGCACACGTGGACCAAAAAACAGGAACTCTTTCAAGCGGGAATTAGGAAGATTTGCACAAGAAAACCCACTTCCACCTTGCATTTTGCAGACTTGTGATCAGGCGAGGACTTCAAAGGGAAAAGGAGGAAAAAGGCAGTGAGTAGTCAGAATAACTAAGCAGACACAGTATTCTGAAGCTGTGATAGGTAAAAAGGCACACCCCCATAAGCCCCCACACAGCTGAGACTGATACCAATTTGTTCACAGGCTTTGCAACTGGAAAAAAAAAAAAAAAAATCAGTGAGACTGCTAAAAATAAGGTAACTGGGGTATATGTGCCGAGCCTTGTTTATGTTGTAAGCAGAACTAAAGATTCAACCAGTCTGCCTATTTCCCTGCCCAGCACAATGCTCGATCTAAAGTCAGGCTTAATTTAGAGTTCCGATGGTTCTAGTGATTGATCGTCACCCCCTTTACTAGAAATCCCTTCCCCTCTTCTGCCTGAAGGTCCAACTATTCCCTTACATCTGTCTCACCCAAGTTTAAATGTCATCAGTTTTGGCTTCAACCAGCTCTCTGAGCAGTCCGTTCCATTCGTCTACCACCAGTTCTGTGAAGAATTCCCTCACATCCTTCCTGAATCAACCTCTCACGAGTCTCCTCCCATGTCCTCTAGTCATTGTGCCCTAGTAACATACAAATACAGAAAATCATGACAGAAAAAGACCATTGGCCCATTCAGTCAGCCCATAAAACTCTAAAAAGCCCAGGACCTACTGTCCACACGGGGTTCTAACCTACACTCTCCACGCCCATGCTCTCCGCTCTACTGCTACCACCCTGTGCAACCACTAAGCCAGTCACTCTGTCCCAGCAGTGTTTGAAACTACTGATAGTTGTGGCACCCACCACACCAGCTAGCAGATTGTTCCATGGCTCCACCACCCCTTCTGTAAAATAAAACTTTCTCACTTCCCTCCTGAACCCCCCCCTTTCAGTTTCCACTCATGCCCCATTGTTCCTGATTTACTTTTGCTAAATAGTTCCTCATAATGTACCGTGTTCATTCCTTTTAGGAACTTGAAGGTCTCTATCATATCTCCCCTCTCTTGTCTGGCCTCCAATGAGCACATGTTGAATGCCTTGAGTCAATCTTTGTAAGATCTGCCCTGGTGGTCCTAAATCATTATGGTCGCTCTAAACTTCACGGTCTCCAGTCCATCCTTATCTTTCCTTAGGTGAGGACTCCAGAACCGGACATAGTACTGCAGGTGGTGCCTCAGCAGTGATTTATAGAGGTAGTAATACTTCCTTCCATTACCCCAGCATCCTGTTTGCCTTACTGTAGACCTTGTTACACTGGCCTGAGTGACTTAGGGAGTCACTGATGATGACCCTAGGTCTCTTTGCTCAGACGTCGTGTCCAGCTTTACCATGCCCACCCTCCTCCCCGCCCCCATCCAGTACTCTGCCCTGGGGCTTTTGTTCTCCATGTGCATCACCTTGCACTTTTTGTACTGAATTTCAACCGCCAAACCTTTGACCACTTCTCTAGTCTTCACAAGTCTCTTTGTATCTCCCAAACCCTCTTGTCACTGTCTACCCTGCCAAAGACTGGACCCACGACCAATCCTTGTGGCACCCCACTGGTGACCTCCCTCTCTGATTCGACTCCATTAACCACTACTTTCTCACCCATCTGTGTGTGCAAATTGTTCCTCATGAACATGTCTTTACAATCTCACGTTGATTCCTTGCAAGAACTTGTTACGGCTCAATCATTTCCTAATTTACTTGCAGTCTTCTAGTGTATACATTTTTTTCCCTAGAGGTTTTTACCCCAGCCCCAGTTGCCTATCAGCATCAGAGATTTACCCTGTTCGAGCCCAAGGTTGCCACCCAGTCCCCTTCAACCACATTATAACCTGCTGCAGTCTCCAACAGTTCTTCCCTCCATGGCAGGGGTTCAGGGGACGGTCCCCCTGTGCTGTCCAGATCCAACTGCCTCATCTGTAGTGTGGGGGCCTGGAGTGTACATACCTGCTGCCATTTACATCGCAATTCAGAGTATTTTTCTTTCCCCATATAGCTCCATCCACCTTCCCCTGATATGGGTACAACCTTTTTATATGACCTTGCACACACACATGCACACACAACAGACCTTGTGCCAGAAGCAAGCTCACCAGACCAGTCTCTGGGGTCACTGCCATGTGTTCACTTCCCTGATCTCGCCTGTCCCTGATGCTGTAATCTTTGTCCACTACTGAACCTGGGTCATCTAAACCATCAACAGGAAGTCATCTGGGCCACTGGAGTAGCTTCAGTGTGTAAAGGGCTGCCAACCTTTCTTCTTACATTCTCTCCTACAACTAGTACTGGAGCCCACTCGAGAGGGAGCAATATTAGACTTGATTCTCTCAAATGGAGATGGAGAGAGGATCACAGATGTAGAAGTGGGTAGCCATCTGGGAACTAGCAACCATTGAACAGTATGGTTCACAATAAACACAGCAATAGAGTCAAGCCATACAAAGACAAAAGTACTGGACTTTAGGAGGGCTGACTTTGCCAAAATGGGTGAGTGCCTAAGGAATGCACTAGCAAATGGGCAGGAAGGAGGGGTGGAAGAACAATGGGGAATAATAAAAACTGCCATCACAGAGGTAATGAGCCTTTGTGTGAAGCAAATAAACAAAACAAGACGATGTAAGAAACCACTATGGTTCTCAAAGGATGTGGCAGTGAAGGTTCAAGAGAAAAAGAAAGCATTCAGGAAGTACAAGGAATCGCAGAAGGAGCAGGACAGAGAACTGTATCAGTTAAAGCAAAAGGAGGCTGGGAAGGCAGTCAGAACAGCAAAGGCCCAAACCGAGGAAAAGATAGCCAACTCAGTTAAGAAGGGGGATAAAACCTTTTATAGGTACATCAGGGAGCAAAGGAAGACCAAGGGAGGGATAGTGAGGCTTAATAAAGGGGAGGGAGGGTGGGCAGAGGGAGACTGTGAAAAGGCAGAGATACTAAACAAATATTTTTGCTCAGTATTTACAAATGAAGAGGGGGAGGCACATAAAACAAACAGTAGTAACACTCTGGATACAGAAGTTGATACCAGCCCATTTACAGAAGAAAGGGTTCTGAAAGAACTCTTAAAACTGAAGGTGGACAAAGCAATGGGGCCTGATGGGATTCATCCCAGAATTCTAAAAGAGCTAAGGGTAGAACTAGTGACACCACTGACTACCCTTTTTAACAAATCATGGGAGGATGGGGTGGTACCCGAGGAGGAGGAGGGCAGATGTGATTCCCCTTCACAAAAGTGGGAGCAAGGCAGAAGCAGGAAACTACAGACCTGTTAGTTTAACCTCAGTGATAGGGAAAATGATGGAATCACTTCTGAAGGAAAGAATTGTCGAGTATCTAGAGGGGCACAGGACCCTAGGCAGCATGGATTCACAGCGGGAAGGTCATGCCAGACAAATCTGATAGATTTCTTTGACTGGGTGACCAAAGTAGTAGATCAGGGAGGGGCTGTGGACATGGCCTACCTAGACTTTAGCAAGGCATTTGACACAGTCCCACACAAAAGATTAATATACAAGTTAGCCAGCCTGGGAGTGGGTCCCAAGATGACAGCCTGGGTAAAGAATTGGCTGGAGAATAGGACACAGAGAGTAATAGTAAATGGAGTCCACTCAGAAGAAAGGAGGGTTACTAGTGGGGTACCGCAGGGTTCAGTATTAGGACCGGTCCTCTTCAATGTCTTTATAAGCGACATTACGAAGGACTGGAAGGAAAGTATGTCCTTTGCAGATGACACTAAGATCTGCAACAGAGTTGATGCACAGGGTGGGGTGGAAAGGATGAGAAGGGACTTCATAGGTTAGAAGAATGGTCAAATGTATGGCAGCTTAGATTCAATGCTAAGAAGTGCAAGGTAATGCACCTGGGAAACAAAAACCCAGGGAAGAGTACACAATGGGGGTGAGATACTAACAACAACAAAATGGAAAGGGACCTGGGGTAGTCATATCAGATGACCTAAAGGTGGGCAAGCAATGTGAGAGGGCAGCAAGGAGGGTTGGGGGATACTGAGATGCATAGGGAGAGGCATCACCAGTAGAAAACAGGAAGTTATTATCCTCTGTACAGACAGCTGGTCAGACCCCATCTGAGTACTGTGTGCAATTCTGGAGACCCAATCTCCGCAAAGACATAGACAGGATGGAAGCTGTCCAGAGGAGGGCAACTAAAATGGTGCAGGGTCTGCACCGGAAGACATATGAAGAGAGACTTAAGGAGCTTAATATTTATAGCCTCGAGGAAAGGAGGGAGAGGGAGGACATGATAGAAACTTTCAAGTACCTCAAGGGAATCAACAAAGTCCAAGAGGGTAGCATCTTTCAAAAAAAGGTGTGTGCAAGAACAAGAGGGCACAATTTGAAGATGGGGGCGGCTCAGAGGTAATTTAATGAAGTATTTTTTCACAGAGAGGGTTGTGGATGCATGGAACGGCCTTCCGGAGGAGGTTGTGGAGTCAAAATCAGTGGTGGAATTCAAGCATGCATGGGACAGTCATAAGGCAATTCTGGGGGGGTGGAGGTAAGAAGAAGTAGGCTGCTGGTTAACTAGGATCTGCAGCTTATCCAGTAGGTAGGGAAATGGGCAGACTGGGTGGGCCAAGTGGTCCTTATCTGCCGTCAAATTCTATGTTTCTATGTTTCCTGTTGCCCCTGAGTCATCTTCATGGCCCTCCTTTGTAGTGTCCCTATAAAGTCCCAGTCTTTCTTGAGGCGTGAACTCCAGAATTGTTCAAAATAATCCAGGTGGAACCTGATTAAAAACCAGTACTGGGCAGCATCAGTTCCTTCCTCCTATTATCAAATCCCCTTCCTATACATCCCAGCATCCTGTCTGCCTTCTCGTATGCTTTGCTGCACTGACCAGCAGACTTGAGCCTGTCACCAATGATGACCCCCAGGCCTCTCTCTTTTCTCCTTAATTGCCTGCACCACCCTTATTCCCCATCCAATAATATGTAACATGCACAGCCTTACCAATCAGTTGTTTCTGTGGTTACTCTGTATCAGGGTCTTCCATGTAAAGTGTTTCTTGCTTAGCAACCTGCTGCTGCTGTTACATTTTTGCATCGCCTTGCTGAACCCCACACAGCTTTCAGTTATTATATTTGCTTTTGTGGTTGCTTCCAAGCTGGTCTCTTCTATAAACCATTTTTATACATTTTATTTTATTTTTTGCACGCCCTCCTGCTGTTGAATATTTTGCCTGAGCAGCCTATTTTGCACTGCCTAGCTTAACACTACACAGCTTAACTCCTCATCTGTAATATTTGTTTCATTTTCAACGACTCCCTATCCGGGTGCCCTTTCTATAATATTCACTGCAGAGTCTCCTCCTGCTGCTGCTCAATTGCTTAACTTAGCTGTAGACTGCACTGCCTAGCAGCTTACTATACCATGCATCTGTTGCTGCTGTTTCTTGCCTCCCACCTCCAAACTGAAATATTCTTAGCACTCCTTGGCCTTCTCCACTTACATACAAGCATACAAAGAAGCCAGCAGAAGAATGCCATTTGGTCTATCAAGTCTGCTGGTATTGCAGGGTCCACAGCTTGAGCTAATGTCTCTGCCCTTCCTCCCCACTCCTCCCTACCCATGATCTTTACCTTCCCCTTATGCCTATTCCAGCCTCTCAAAGCTGCCCACTGTCTTCAACGAGATGACCTCTTCTGGCAGCGCATTCTAAGTGTCCACCATCCTCTCTGTGAAGAATTTCTTCCTGACTTCCCTCCTAAACCTCCCACCCTCCAGCTTAAGACTGTGCCCCCTCATGTTATGGCTGCCACTCAGCTTAGAGAGACTCTCCTTATCAACCTTACTGATCCCTTTCAAGTACTTGTAGGTCCCAATCATGTCCCCTCTCTCTCTCATCTGTCTTCCAGGGAGTAAATGCTCAGTGCCCTCAATCTCTCCTCATATGCCCTACTCTGCTGACTGGCTATCATCTTTGTAGCCCTCCTCTGGACCTTCTCCAGTAGGTTAATGTCCTTTCTGAGGTGTGGGCACCAGTACTGAACTCCATACTCTAGATGTGGCCTTACCAGTGACCTGTACAAGGGCAGTATAACCTCCTCTCTCCTACTACTGATCCCCCTAGTTCCTCATTCTCCTCTTACCACCCTTCTCCCATCCAACTCTCCTACCAGCTTTCCCCTCTCCACTTCCACCCGTCT
The DNA here is from genome assembly GCA_016271365.2 of Neoceratodus forsteri. Lineage (NCBI taxonomy): Eukaryota > Metazoa > Chordata > Ceratodontiformes > Ceratodontidae > Neoceratodus > Neoceratodus forsteri. The sequence continues at coordinate 117,342,260 of JADMNL010000025.1, forward strand.
GCCCCACCTCTACCCCATTCCCCTCCACCCTCCCTATCCACCCTGGTCTCCTCCCCATTTTCTCTCTTAACCTGGAGTTTCTCTGCCGTGCACTCGTTCCCCTTCCCCCTTCCCCCTCTCCTACGTACTTCATCCTACTCCTCATTTTCCTGTTCCTCCTCCTGTCTGGTGATGTTCAGACCAACCCTGGTCCCTCATCTCCCTTTTTCCCTCTACTATCCCTAAGGGCAACAGCATCTTCCATCTGAATGCTAGGAGCCTTCTCCTTAAGTTGAACCTTCTCTCTGTATGACTTCAACTTCATTCTCCTAATAGCCTCTGTATTTTGGAATCCTGGTTCTAATCTAGGATTTTGGACTCAAGCCTGTCCCTTCCAACCATCTTTTCAGGCAGGACAGTGGAAAACATGGAGGAGGCATCACTATATCCACCAGTGCTTCTCAGGCACTATGGCCATCAGAGAGGCCGTACCCTCCTCCCACGAATTTACCTTAGTCATGATCTCTTTCCCCTCCTCTGTACTCATATTCATCGGGTGTTTTTTTTACCTCTCTCCTAAAATCTTACACTCAACCCTGACTGACACACCCTCCCCACCATCTCCTCTCATATCTCTGCAGGTGAACTCATCCTCCTTAGGGATCTTGTTCTCACTGTCCTCCAACTTTACCATCCATAGGATTGGGTCCCTTAACCTTTTTCTGATCATTTCAGAACCCACTCAGAACAATTCCCTACTCCACCAACCATACCCTGTTAGATTGGGTTCTAACCTTCCACCCTCACTATACTGTTGCAAGCAGTAATATTGCCAGATTCATTTAGCGACCACTGCATGTCATTCTGCATCAGAAAAATCCAGCGTCCTCCTTCCTAACCTAAATACATCTGGTCTAGGTCTCTCCGGTCACTAAACATCAGTGCTCCACTGAGCAAGCTAGCTGCAACAGACTGGTCAGTCTTTCTCTCGGCCTCTGGTATTGATGTGGCCCTTGCCCTATATTAGTCCAAATTCTCCTACGTCTCGGCCAAGCATGTCCACCTCAGAAAATTCAGAGTCGAAACTTTCCACCACCCACGAATTACCTCCGATATCACTCACCTGTGCAAGTCCCATGATCTCGCCTAGGCCCACTACAAACTGTCCCACTCCCTTCCTGACCTTATCTTCCATTGGGCTCAGAGGAACAACTGTATGATGGCTGTCCGGGCTGAAAAATTACACTATTTCAAGGTCAATCTCCAGAAAAACCTTACCCCAGCTAAATCCTAGACGATTATTCATTCCTACACCCCTGCTAAGTCCACTCCCCCAATCCTCCTGGTTAACGGTTCACCTGTGTCTGATGCTCCCTCTGTTGCTGCTCACTTCAGTAAGTTCTTCACTATCAGCACCCCCCCCTTCTTTTCCCCTTCCTGGCTCCTCTACTCCCTTTTCCTCTACTCCTCCCCCCTTTCCATCCTCCCTCTGCCCTACTGTTGCCAGACTCACTGTACCTCCTTCAAATCCAAATATTTGTTTGGTTTCCTTCCCTCCTACCTCTCCTCACTCCTCTCCCAACTATCCCCTGCTTACTGCTCCCTCTGTTCCAGGAATCATCGTACGTTCTCCACTCCACACCCCCATTCCTTTGCTGGGCAATCTGCTATCTCCTAGCGATTTCCGTTACTTTAGAATGAGCTCCCCTCCTCCCTCAGGCATCAGTTGCATCTCCACCACACCCCACCTACTCCTGCTACCCTTCCTCCTAGCCCACATCTCCCCCCTAGCCTTACCTCAACTATTCCTTGGTTGGGTCTCCTGCACCTGCCTACTGACTGCACTTCCTCACCATCTCTGCTCTTCCACAGGGCTAGGCTAAAGCATATTTTCTGGTCTCTCGCCTGAGTCAGTTAGTACTTCATGGCATGGATGGTCGTTTTTCCCTTACACTTGAATCTGGCGTTTCATTTTGTGCTGTGACTGCACTTTATTTGGCTATATAATTCTATTTCTGAACCTATTCATTTTTACACCATTGTAATTACCAAATGTTGCTCTGCTGACTGTGCTTCTCCTGTTTCCCCTCCCCTGGATCGTACCTGGAAATGAGCCTTTGCTCAGTGTTGTCTCTCCTGGTTACCAATTTTCAAATAAATAATTTGATGCCGGCCCGGTGGTGATGAGGGTTGAGGTGTTGAATGCCACACCTCGCGCCATGCTCGTGACCTGAGTTCTGGAGCGAGCTCGGCCCGCCAGGGGTTAGCTTGGGGGGAGGGTGCACAGCAGGATTGAGATGCAGCAAGGCTGCTCTCCTCTCCGGGGAGGGATGTGAAGGTTCCCTGGCTCTTGGCTCCCAGCCGGCAGAGGCTAGGTGGTCATGCCAAGCCACCGGGGACCCTGGCATTAGGCTGGGTGGTTGGAAGGGACAGTCACTGAAGCCGCAGAGCGCATGTGTTGGGAGGAAAATCCACAAATTCATGTCTCCCCTGTTGCCGAGTAGGTGCAGGTGGTAAAAGCGGAGCAAAAAGCTATATGGGAAGAAAAATTATAATTCTGTCTTCCAATTACTGGGTCCACTTTTCCCATCTTCATGCTAAAATGTGTACATCATGTTTATTCTTAAAAGATGCTGGATTTTCTGCTTCCACAATATTTCTCAGTAGTCCATTCCAAATTCCGCCTGGTGAAAACTCCTAGGTGTGAAAACTCCCCACCTGCTGTTCTTGGTGGTGTTACCTAGTTTCATTTGTTGATTATATGATCTTTGGTTTCATTCATTTTTGTGTAGAGACATCTGCCATGCTACTCATGAGTGCCTCATCCCCTATTATTTTATACATCTCTAGCATGTCCCCTCTTTTTCTCCTTTCCTACAGGGAAAACAGACCCAAGGCCTCTAATCTTTCCTGGTAGTCAAGCCTTTTCAGTCTTGGCACCATTTTAGTGACTCTGTGTTGGGCTTTCTCTACTTGTTTGATTTCTCCCTTTCTGTGTGGATTTCATACTTGAGAACAGTAGTCTAGATCTGGTCTGATATAAGATTTATAAACCAATATGATATGATGGTATGATATATGATATATTGTTCTGTGTTGGAAACAAAGGTGAGTTTGGTATTTTTAACTAGCCTATGTTTATGTTTTTTGAATGGCAGATCCTCATTTATTATGATCAACATATATTTTGATTCAACTTTGTTGATGTTTACCCCATCTAGTTTATAGTTCCTTCGGATGTTATTTTTTCCCCATGTGTAGCACTACACATTTACTATTGTTGAATTGGATATGACTGTTTGCCCATCCCTCTACATACTGGAGGTCTTTAATGATGATATCTCTATTAATTTGGATATCATCAGCAAATTTCACCAGGAGTCCCTTTACACGTTTATGCAGCACTGAAATGAAAAAGGAGGAAAGTACTGGCCCTAACACCAACACCTGCAGTACCCCATTGGTAACTTCTATATTGTTGGAGAAGGCTCCTCTGATTCACACCTGTTGTGATCTGTCTTCTAACCAACTATTAACCCAGTTTACAATGTTACTGATTATCTTTGCATCATTAGTTGCTTTTTTTGTGTGTTTTTTTTTTTTTTTAATTCATGAGGCATAATGCCGAAGTCCTTTTGAAAATCCAAATAAATAACATCCATGGGTATACTGCTGTCAAGGTTTGGACTTACTACGTCCAAAGGATAGCTTGTTGGATGTATAAGATCTATTCTTTTTAAATCCATGTTGAGTCATATCTGTTATTCATTTGCTACTGATTTCTACTTCCACCTTTTGTTTTATTAATGATTCTATTATTTTCACCAGGAACTGAGGTCAGACCTATGGATCTGTAATTTTTAACACTAAATCTGTTTCCCTTTTTGAGTATCGGTATTACTATTGCTAGTTTCCAATCAGTCTGCACCTTTCCTGACTGATATGATTTGTTGAAAATGTATATTAACAGCCCAGTAATCTCGTCTGCTAATTCCCTTCAGCATTTTTGGGTATGACCCATCTGGTCCTGCTGCCTTGTTTGAATCAAGGTTCTGGAGAAGTTTTAAAATACTTCATGAACCGAATACTGCTACAGAATCAGCTGAGGTATGATTATTATTGATAATGCTATTTTTACACAGATACATAAATACTGACGGCTGATAAGGGCCTTTGTCCCACCTAGTCTGCCCAACTGCGCATGTAATTTTGCCTTTTCAAGTTTCTCGAACTGGGTCGTCCCCTTCCCCCAACTGCTAGGATCCCCCAATGCCTATTCCATGCATTCTTGAATCCTGTAATCGTTTCAGCTCCCCCCACCTCCTCTGGCAGGGCGTTCCACTTGTCCACCACCTTTTCCGTGAAGAAATACTTCCTCACGTTACCTTTGAACCTCCCTCTCTCCAATTTCATCCCATAACCCCTAGTCCTGGAAAGTACAGTTATGTAGGAACTTACCGTAACAGTAGATCTTCGAGAGAGGTTCCTTCAGTAGGTCATCAGATATAGGACTGGCACCACCTGGAGTCGGGCCGCACGGCAGACTTTTTTTTTTTAGCAATACCGGACGGGGGACTGCCCACTCAACGTCACGTGACTGACATCAGTGTGACTGTATATAGTGAGCGGTCCCCAAGCCCACCCTCCAGTTTTCCCGCCGGAGCCAGGAAGAGGCCGGACAGCAGGAGGGAACAGGATTTGGAGTCCCTTAAAAACAGAAAATGATGGGAAGGAGGGAGGGAAAATATGACCTACTGAAGGAACCTCTCTCGAAGATCTACTGTTACAGTAAGTTCCTACGTAACTGCACTATCTTACTTCGAGAGGGTTCCTTCAGTAGGTCATCACATATAGGACAGAGTCCCAAGCAGTCCCTCCAAGGAGAGACTGACAGAAACTAGGGAGGAGGAAAACTAACTCCAATGGAAAAAACTGGAATCCAGAATGGACCCAGTCTAGGAGAGAAGGCCCTGCAGGACGGCTAGGTCAAAGCCAGTCCTCCGCCTAGAAGCAATGTCCAGACTGTAATGCTTGGTAAAGGTATGAACAGAACTCCACATAGCAGCAGCACACGTCGGCTGCCGAAACATTTCGTAGGAAGGCCGTGGAGGCAGCCATGCCCCTAGTAGAGTGACCTCTGATAGAACCCGGCAGAGGCTTTTGGTACTTCTGGTAACAGAATCTAATGCAGTTGCCTAACCACTTGGACACGCCCTGCTTAGAAGCTGGTTTGCCCTTCGATCTTGGGGCAAAGGAAACAAACAACTGGTCGCAAGAGCGGAACTCTTTGGTCCGTTGGGTGTAACACCGGAGAATCCGATGGACGTCCACTGTATGAAGGAGTGCCTCACCTCTGTTAGAGGGGGATGGATAATACACCAGAAGCTCTACTAATTGATTCAGCGTGCCTTCTGACACTACCTTGGGAAGAGACTTCGGATGTGTTCTGAGGACCGCCCGGTCCCTATGGAAAATCAGACAGGGCTCCTTGCAGACTAGAGCGTGAAGCTCCGAAATCCTTCGGGCTGACATAATAGCCATAAGAAAAAGCGCCTTCCAAGACAGGAAGCGCAAATCACAGCTCATAGCCGGCTCGAAAGGAAGAAGGGTGAGCTTTTCCAGTACGAAGTTTAAGTCCCAAGGCGGAGTTGGCTGCAGATGGGGGGTTTCAGATGGAGAATCCCTTTCAGAAAGGTTTTTGAGATCTCCAACTGAGCCACGGGTTTACCATCCACTAGCTCGTGGTACGCTGAGAGAGCCGAGATATGGACCTTCAAAGAAGAGTATGACAGACCGGAGTCTGATAAGTGAAAGAGGTATTCCATGACTTGTGGGGCTGAGCAAGAGAAGGGGTTCCAACCCTTAGCGGTCGCCCAAATGGAAAACCGCTTCCACTTCATGGCATAAGTGGAACGGTTAGAGGGCTTTCTAGCCTCAATGAGGACTTGAGCAACCATGGAGGAAACCCCAAAACGGGAGATCGCTATGTTTGCAGGAGCCATGCATGGAAATGCACAGTCCTGAGCCCCGGATGCAACAGTCGACCTTGATCCTGGGTCAGAAGGTCGTGAGTCACTGGAAGTGGAACCGGTGGTTCCCTGGAAAGCTGCTGCAGCAGCGGGAACCAAATCTGTCTCGGCCAGAGAGGAGCGATGAGGATCATTCTTGCCTTCTCCGCTTGAAGCTTGAGAAGAACCCTCTGCAGAATGGGAAATGGAGGGAATGCATACAAAAATTTCCCTGCCCAAGATAGAGACAATGCGTCGTTCCAGAAAGCATCATGCCCTGGAATGAGCGAGCAAAAGCTAGGAAGCTTTGCGTTGGATTCAAAGGCGAATAGGTCAATTTCCAGATGCCCCCAACGTTGGAAGATGTATTCCGCCACTTCCTGATGCAGTTTCTGCTCATGATTTAGGGTTCGAGATCTGCTGAGACTGTCCACCAGGATGTTTAAAATGCCCGGAACGTGCACGGCCAAGAGGACCAGATGGTGCTGGACTGCCCAGTTCCACACCAGCGTCGCCTCCCTGCACAGGGGGTACAACTGGGTTCCTCCTTGTTTCTTGATGTACTGTACCAAACTACCGACATGTTGTCCATTTGGATTAGCAGTGATCCCTTTGGAAGTAAGGTCTGAAAGGCCTGTAAGGCGTACAGGACCGCCCTCAGCTCCAGAACACTGACGTGCAAAGGAGTCTCCACGCCGGACTATAGTCCCTTGGCTTGGTGCTCCCCAAGATGAGATCCCCACCCCATATTCGAGGCATCCATGGTGAGGGTAGCTAGTGGTACAGGGCTCCAAAAGGGAAATCCCACAGAAAGATTACGAGAATCCATCCACCACTGCAATTCTGAACCGCAGAGAGACCAGAACCGGATGGTTCAGGTCATCCAGGAGCTGATCCCACTGCATCCACAAAGACCACTGAGTGACCCTCACTTGAAGTCTTGCTAGGGGAACGGTTGTGATGGTGGCCGCCATCAGGCCCAGAAGGTGTAGGACCTCCCGAGCTGGGATAGTTCTGCGAGAAGCCACTTTGGAGGCCTGACAGATAAGGGTCTCCACCCTGTCTGGGCAGGAGGGCTCTGCACTGGACCATATCCAGGACTGCCCCAATGAATTGAAGTCTCTGGGCAGGGAAAAGGGATGACTTGGGAACACTGACTGTGATCCCTAGTCTGCTGAAAAGGTCCAGGATAAAGGTAAGAGCCTCCAACAAAGAATCCCTGGACGGGGCTGAAATCAACCATTTGTCCAGGTAAGAGAAAACCGCAATATCCCTGCGGGGTAGGAACGCCAAGATCACTGCCAGGCACTTGGTAAAAACCTGTGGTGTTGAAGACAGACCAAAAGGGAGCTCTCGGAACTGGAAGTGTTCCCCTCGGAAGCGAAAGCGCAGGAATCGGCGGTGGCTGGGGAAGATGGGAATTTGCAGGTAGGCATCCTGCACATCCAGTGCACAGAGCCAGTGGTTCTCCATGAGGAGAGGGAGGAGGCTCTGGAGTGTCAGCATTCAAAATCTTTTGTACTCGACAAACTGATTTAGTTGACTTAGGTCGAGTATGGGTCTGAAGTCCCCAGTCTTTTTTGGAACCAGGAAAAAGTGGGAGTAAAATCCCTTTCCCCTTTGTCCAAAGGGGAGCCGCTCGATTGTTTCTTTGAGCAAGAGCGAGTTTACCTCCTCGCAAACTACGAGAGCCTGGTCCCGAGAATAGGAGGACTTCCGTGGTAGAGTTTCCAGGGAAATTTCCAGAAATTCTATGGTGTGTCCGACGGACACCAGTTGCAGGACCCATTCATCGGAGGTGATTGCTCTCCACTCCTGCACATGGTGGGCGAACCTCCTCTCTACCTGCTCCCCATCGTGAGACTGAGGAGACAGTGGGGCCAGAGAGTCGAGAAGTGGCGGGATGTTCAAGGGGAGGGCCTCCTGAACATCTCTGATTTTTTGAGGCGGGGGGGGGTGGCTGTACCCATGGCCTTACGCTTCCCTTGGCGGCGCGACCGAGCATTCTTTCTCTGCCTCCAGGTCCTTTTCTGAAAGGGCTGCTTCTGCTGCTGTTGTTGGGAGCCTGATCGGTATACTGACCTCACAGACCTAAGTGCAAGGACCTTGTCCTGTAGGTCTGTGACAATGTCTTTGGTGTCCCCACCATAACATACCGAGCCCCTAAAAGGGGCGTCCTGAATCGCTGACTGGACTTCGTTGGTGAGTCCAGAAAGGCGAAGCCAGGAATGCCATCTAAGGGCAACAGCAGTTGCTGAGGTATGAGCCACCGTGTCGACGGAGTCATAGGTGGCACGTAAGGCATGCCTACATGAAACTTTGGAGAGGCAGAGATCCTTGGCAAGTTCCTCCTTCAAAGGCGAGGGGTCCATGGACTGGACTCGCGCTGCTAGCCTGGCCAAGGTAGCCTTCTGATGGGACACCATGTGGGCCACGTAACTGAGGGACCGAAGGGCACACCTGGCCGACGAGTATATATTTTTTCCGAACTCGTCCATCTGCCTCAACTCTTCGTCAGGAGGAGAGGTGTTCATGTGCTTTGGTGTTGAGGAGCGATCATGAGCCGCAGAGATGACCAGAGAGTCAGCCTTCGGATGAACCTTCAAGAAAGGGGCATCCTTCGGCGCACAGTAAAGTCTGTCCGCCCTTTCAAACACCATGAAGTCTTGCTATATTATAACAATAGCAGTCAGCCACTGCAGCTGAACTGCCCCGAGAGGAAGGAGTTAACTCCAGAAGATCTGGAGTTCTACAGCGAGGGCCTGCTCAAAGTTTCATCTGGCAGTTTCAAATGAAACTGTCAGATTCTTTACTCCGCTCACTGAACAGTCGCCTCGGAGATCAGCTCCTTCAGCTCGGTTCATTCTCGGTTCAAGAGAGTAGTTTTGGTTCATTTAAACCGCAAAAGTCATTATTTTACCGCATTTCGGTTCTAAAGCTCTATCTGGTAACCGTAGTACAAAATTCAAGTCTGTGTGGAAAATTAATTATCGGTTCGGTTTTGAACCGACCGCTGGTTTTTTTCTGCCTTTAAAACTGTCACTGTGGGTTTTAGAGTGCGGTTCCCGTTCTATCGGTTCTAAAACCGGAATTACGCTTTTTTTCAAATACCTGTGACACGGTTAGGAACCGATAAGGGTGTCTTGCCTGGCACTGCCATCAAAAGGGCAAGTTTTGGTTAGGTTGGCATTATGTCTGAGAAACCCAAAAGAAAACCGGCCCACTGGGTTTCAACACTGTGATGCTCTGTGGGGACGCCTTGCCAAGGCTGACCCGCACACCACTTGTGTCTCCATTGTCTGGGGCTGACCACCTCCTGTCAGACTGCCAGGTGTGTAAAATTTCCTGCAGCCACCCTGGAGAAGAGATTGGGCCGGCTCAGGGAACGAGAGGCCAAAAGTCCGCTGACCTCGATGGCCAGCCCGGTTCAGTACTCCACTGGACCAGAGGGAGTCTCTCTGACCAGGGCGAGACTTCTCGGCAAAGGAAGACTGGTTCAGAGGAACCAGTCCCAAGTAAAAGACAAAGAAATCAGGAGGTTTGGAGTCCAGAATTGTGTCTCCAACTGCTGCAGAGATAGCTAAAGCCATTCAGATCGCCCAGTCACTGTCTCAGGGATCTGTAGAACCACCATCAGTTGGTAAAAGGTTGGTTGCTCAGTCCCAGTGGTTCAGGATTTTGAAGTTGAGGATTTTTATGAACCACAGGAGGGGAGGAGGAATTTGATCAATATATGTGTGGCTGGGAGGGTCTGGACGTGCTATTGAACCGGCATTTCTCCAGACAGACCTTTAGAATCTCCCTATTCTGTCTGAGTCCCCTTCTTTCTTTATTTTTACAAAAGGTTGCAGAAACCCTCCAGCTTCCTTTAGAGGAGGCTGTGGATGAGCAAGAGGAGCCTGATTATGTGGAAATGATGGATGTTCCAGAGTCTAGGAGGTTGTCTATTCCTTTGCATAAGTCATTTAGGAAGCAAACAACAAAGATTTTAAAAATCCTCATTCTGTCCCTCCTGTAGATAAAAAATGGACAGAAGGTATACTTTGTCAGGCTCGATACAGACTTCCTTATTGAGCAGTGTAGTCATGTAGGTGTGGTACAAGCTGCAGCCTGTGACAAGGTAATATTCCTCTGGCCTCACATCCTCCTGACAAGGATTCTAGGAAGATTGATGCCATGGTGAAGAAACAGTATATGGCAGCTTCTTTGGGACTCAGAGGGCAAATTATATGGCTTATGTGGCTAGATATCAGAAATCTAGGTGGGACACAGTATTGCAGTTAGCAGGCAGGCCCATGGCCAGCTGGCTAGTGAGTTGGAACAGGTGGCTGCTGATGGCATTGAAGCCTCTAAAGTTCAATTTCATACTGCTGTTGATGTTAATGATGTTTCCTCCAGGGTCATGGCCACTTCTGTAGCTTTCTCGAGGTTGGCATGGCTCAGATGCACTAATCTGTCCCAAGATACTCAGTCAAAGGCTATGGATTTTCCTGTAGGAAATTCTCTGTTTGGGAGCAAACAGAAAATTATATGAAAAAGATGGATGAATACAGAACTACCTACAAAAGTGCCCAGGCTAAGGAGAAGCATGCCATACCACAAAGGCATGCTCCCAGAGGTAGGGCAGACCTTTTCAGGCCTTTTACCACTTCAAGCCTCCTCTGCTGTCTCGCAGAGGGTTTCTTCAGAGGCAGGGTAGACGTGGCGCAAGTAGACCGCCTCCTCCTCAGCCTAAGGTGTTACAAGCAGGCACCCTGATGGGGTGCCCAGGGCCGATTCTCCTGTACCAGTGGGGGCAGGTTGGCCTATTTCAGCCAGAGCTGGCTGTCCCTAACTTCGGACAGATGGGTTCTGGAGGTATAGGCCAGGGTCTGGTTCTCAGCTTCAAATATTTTCCAAAGATGAGAGCCAGGCATTTCCACCTGCAAATCCTTCAAGCCCTTGCTTTGGAAGCAGAGGTTTCTTCTCTTCTGGTCTGCAAAGCAGTGGAAAGGGTTCCTCCTTGCCATCAGGGCAAGGGGCTTTATTCAAGATACTTTCTTACCCCAAAGACAGGAGAATGGTGGCCCATTCTGGATTTAAGATACTTGAACAAGCATCTGTTGAAACCAAGTTCAAAATGTTAACTCTGGCAATGATATTGCCTTCCCTAAGGCCAGGGGACTGGCTAGCTTCCCTGGACCTCAAGGATGCCTATTTTCATGTTCTGATCAGGCCTTCCCACCGAAAGTACCTCAGGTTCGAACTGCCCTCAGGCCACTACCAGTTCAGGGCAATGCCCTCTCGGCCTTACCTCTGCGCCAGGGTATTCACAAATGTCTCGCTGTAGTAGTGGCTCATTTAAGAAGGCAAGGTTGCTGTGTTTCCTACCTGGACGACTGGCTCATTGTGGGTCAGTCTCCAGGTCAGGTGAAATCCCACTTGCAAGTCACCCAGCAGCTTCTCACTTCTCTGATTCCTGCTAAACTTACCAAAGTCAGTTCTGGAACCAGTTCAGGCCCTAACTTTCATAGGCAGAATTGAACACAAGGTTAGCCAGGGCCTTTCTTCCCTCGGAAAGGGTGGACAGACTCATCGCCTGGCATCCTCCTTTACCCCTGCGGTCTCTCACCAGCAAGGCATTTTCTGCAACTCCTCGGCACATGGCTGATTCCACAGCTGTTGTGCAGGGAGCAAGATTCCAGATGAGGGACATTCAGTTCCATTTGAGGGCCTATTGGTCTCAGAGGAAGGACCCCTTACCAAATTGGTCCCAGTTACTCAAACCCTGATCCTGGCCTTACACTGGTGGCAGGATCAAAGCAATCTGAAACAAGGGTTCCTTCATTCCCATTTCTCCCTCCCTCACCCTCACCACGGATGCCTCCCTGTTAGGGTGGGGGGCTCACCTGGGCGACCTTACCACTCAGGCAGTGTGGTCTCCTCAGGAATCTCTGCTCCACATCAATCTTCTGGAACTCAGAGCTGTCTTTTTAGCTCTTCGGGTCTTTTCAGATTCTGTCCAGAACAAAGTGGTTCAAGTCAGACAGACAATACCACCACAATGTGGTACATCATCACAGCAAGGCACTCGGTCTTCAGCCTTGTGCACCCAAGCAATGAAGTTGTGGTCTCTGGCTTATTCCCTGAACACCTCCCTGATAGTGGTTCATCTCCAGGAAGGACAATGTGCTGGCGGACGCCCCAGCAGAATTTCTCAGGGCCATCACGAATGGGCTCTGAATCCACAAGTACTGGGGTCTGTCTTTGCCAGTTGGGGCACTCCTCAGATAGATCTTTTCGTGCCCCAGACAACCACCAACTTCCTCTTTTGCTGCAGGCCTCCAGTACTGGCTCAGTCCCTCTGGATGCCTTTCTGTTGGATTGGAAAGGAAGTTCTGTATGCCTTCCCCTTCCTCTCCTTTTCAGGGTACTAGTGAAAATCAGATCTCAACCTTGCAGAGTGATTCTGATTGCCCCAGATTGGGCCAGACAGCCTGGTACCTCTGCTCCTGTCCCTGGCAGTTCACCCTGCCCTGAGCCTGCCCAGAGTTCACGACTTACTGGCCTGTGCACAGGGAGAGTGTGGTATCCGGACCTCAAATCCCTCCACCTCAAGGCTTGGCTCTTGAGGAGCTAGAACTTGCCGACTTACGCCTTTCTCAAGGGTCCTGGATATTTTAAAGGCTTCTGGAAGCCTTCCACCAGGGCCACTCTATAATTCTAAGTGGAAGAGGTTTTCCATCTGGTGCTCTGAGAGGCAGATTACCCCAGAATCTGCTGATCTTCCCATTCTTTGGACTATTTGGTCCATCTGAATTCCTTAGGCCTTAGACCAGCTACCCTGAAGGTTCATCTGGCAGCTGTCTCTGCTTTTGTGTCAGCAGGAAGCCTGCCTCCCTTTTCTTCACCCTGTGTTCTCCAAGTTTTTAAAGGGTTACTTCCACTAACCCTCCTTTTCGGGAACCAGCTCTCGCCTGGGACCTGAATATTTGCATTGCTCAGTTAATGCAACCCCTTTGAGCCTCTGTCTTCAGCAGAACTCAAGTATTTAACTTGGAAAACCGTTTTCTAGTAGCTATCACCTCTGCCAGACGATAAGTGAGTTACAGGCCCTGTCAGTGAAGAAGATTTTATCTCTTTCCACAGAGATAAGGTAGTCCTTAGGACTAATAGAAAGTTTTTGCTAAGGTGGTTTTGATTTCCACCTGAATCAATCTATCTCCTCCCAGTATTTTTCACTGAGCATTCTTCCTCAGGTGAGAGGAGACTGCACAGCTTGGATGTCAAAAGGGCATTAAGTTACTATCTAGAGCGCACCAGAGGTCATAGGTTCGAATCCCTCCAACTGTTTCTTACCTATGGCGAGGTTGGCAAAGGAAACCTGCCACTAAGAGAACAATTGCAAGGTGGATTGTCTTTGTATCCAATTTTGTTATCAGAAACTGGGTAGAGTACCCCCTCAGGATTGAGGCCCACCTCACCAGGGTACAGCTGCGCCTCTAGCGCTGCTAGAGACATTCTATTCTGGAGATTTGTCAAGCTGCTACCTGAAGACAGTTCACACCTTTACCAAACATTATTCCCTGGATGTCCAGTCCAGGAGAGATGTCTCGGTTTGGCACAGCTGTGCTCAGAGCCTATTTCCAAGTAGGTTCTGACCCTCCTCCATGGAGGTACTGCTGTGTATCTGTTATTGTTATAATATAGCAAGATTATGGTGTTTGAAGAAAAATTACTCACCTTAGTAATTGCTTTTCTCTCATGGAGTCTTGCTATATTATAACCACCTCCCTCCTGCCCCTCTCAGAACTCCTACTTGGGTAGAGGTGGCAAATTGGTGCAAGCACTGTGTCATGCCATTTTAGTTTTCCCTAACCCTGTTTTCCTTGGGTTAGGGATCTAGATTGTTCATTTAGGTTATTTTTATTGCCCCTTCTTGGACTTGAGTCTTTGGGGGAAGGGGGTTCATATGTGCTTGTCATAGGAAACGAACCATAATACCATCAATCTTTGTTATTATGGTTCTGGGTGTTTCTTTGTTGTTTATATTGTTGTTATTACTACTAGTAGGTAGCCATAGGCTAGTGTAGTTTTTCCACACAGACTTTTTCCCGTCCTTGATGTTGGCTTTCAGAAAGATCTGACAGTTTCATTTGAAACTGCCAGACAGAGTTTGGGCACAGCGCCCTCGCGCTGTAGAACTCCAGATCTTCTGGAGTTAACTCCTTCCTCTCCGGGGCAGTTCAGCTGCAGTGGCTGACTGCTATTGTTATAATATAGCAAGACTCCATGAGAAGAAAAGCAATTACTAAGGTGAGTAATTTTTTCTTTGGGGACAGCCGGGAGGGTATGAGGCATATGCCAGATGGTAGTGGTGAGGTCTTGGTGAGGTGCCATCCAGGGAGGAATGGGGACCGGAGAGAGAGAGATTCTAGGTCGAGATGCTCCGCAAGTCTCTGTCTCATGGGGTCCTGTTCTTCCAACTCCTAGTCGAAGTAATCCTTCATGGACCTCAACAGATCTGAAAAGGCAGGGTCCTCTGGTGCAGACTTCGAGGACTCCTTGCCTTTCGTGTCTTTGGGGTCCTCTGGAACCTCCTTTAAAGAATCGTCCGCCCCCTCTGAACTATCGTCGTCCGCCTCCGCGACTGGACGACATCTGGCATCCGGGAGGGAAACGTCCTGCAGAGTCTTCTCCGAGATATGGACAGTGGTAATGGAAGAACTGCTCGGGGAAGGAGACCTGGGAGACCGCGGTTGTGGGAGCCTAGTCTCCAGGTCCGAGACCAACTCCGACCATGCCCCCTGCCACTAAGACTGGATTAAAGCCTTAAAATCCGGGGTGACCGGAGGAGGAGGAGCAGGAACCGGTGGAGGGTAATAACCCTGGAATCCCTGAAAGTTCAAGTAGGAATTGGATCCAGGGTAGAACTGCCCAAAATTACTCCAGTCCAGAGTGGGGCCCCCCGGGTAGTAGCCCCCAGGATACCCTTGCGGGTAATGCAGGACAGTTCGGGGCCTAGTATAAATCCCCGTTGTCAGATCTGGCGTCGGGGGTACCCACGTCGGACCCGCCGTTGGATAAATCTTTAGAGGGTCCAGTGTTGGGACAGCTCACGTCAGGTGAACCAACGATGGAACTGGCACCACCCAATCCGACGCCGGAAGGGGGGCCGGTGTCGGAGGGGCCAGCGTTGGATCCGGATGAAGGGCCCTGGTGGCGGGACCTGATCCAGCGTCAGGACCACAGGCAGAGGCTGGACAACCGGTCCCCGCTGCAGGACTGTCGTCGGGACAACTGGCGTCGGAGGCGCCGGGAGCCCGCCGAAAGGCGGAGGAGAGGCCTCTACAGTAAGGCTAGATGGCCGAAGAGAAGCCTCCTTCTCCTTGACCCTGAGAGGGGAAAGTGGAGCAGACCCCGAGGCATCAACAGTGTCAAGGAGTTCTCCGTTGTCATCGCCGGAGGTACCCGCTGGAAAATTGGAGGGTACAGGCGAGTAAGGAGGAAGAGGGAGAGGGGCTTTCTCCCCCTGGTTCCGCCGGACATTAGGTGAGGCGCCGTCAGGCCCCGACGGGGGAACCGCACCTGTGCAGTCATCCGGGACGGCTGACTTATCGA
The DNA here is from genome assembly GCA_016271365.2 of Neoceratodus forsteri. Lineage (NCBI taxonomy): Eukaryota > Metazoa > Chordata > Ceratodontiformes > Ceratodontidae > Neoceratodus > Neoceratodus forsteri. The sequence goes on from JADMNL010000025.1 coordinate 117,357,847, forward strand.
GTGGAGTCGGGCGTGTGGGGAGGAACCACCGGCCGGCTTATCGACCGGTGCTGGATGAGTACCCATAGCCTGGGTAGTCATCTTACCAGCCGCCGCGTGGTCCCCAGAAGAGCCGGGGGCCGTCTTATTGGCCGAGGTGTTGCGGTCGGAGGAGAAGCCGACAGCGGAATGACCCGCCGCAGATTTACCAGACTTACCGTCCTTGCTGGGCAGCAGCTGGGCCTTGCTCTTCGAGGGCCTGGCGTAGTCCTCGGAGCGCTCCCGCTCTCTAGATTTCACCTTATGTTATTTAGAAGGAGAAGCCTTTTCAGACGAAGTATGTCTAAGCCGATCCATCTTCTTCTTAAGGGAAGCCAGGTGGGCTTTTAGCAGATGGGCCTACAAAGCCTGCTGTCTCCTCTTTTTTGTGGCCTGGTTAAAGGTCTGGCACTCAGGGCAGGAGGAGACCGGATGGTCCAGGCCTAAACAGAGAACGCACTTCAGGTGACCATCTTTGTGCGGGATCTGCGTGCCTCAGGATGAGCACTTCTTTTTTGGTGAAGACATCAATAATAAACATGAAATAGCTGGAAAAATTAGCAAAGGATATTCCGATGCAAGACACTTTCTCGACGATCACTATATGGAAGTCTGCAATGCGACTGACACGAGGCGACGGCGGGAAAGAACTGGAGGGCGGGCGTGGGGACTGCCCACTAGAAACAGTCACGCTGACGTCAGTCACGCGATGTTGAGTGGGTGGTCCCCCGTCAGGTATTGCTAGAAAGGTCTGCCGTGCGGCCCGACGCCAGGTGGCGCAGTCCCATATGTGATGACCTACTGAAGGAACCCTCTCGAAGTAAGATCATCTCTTCCTCTGAAAAATAGTGTTTTCCTGCACCTTGCTCCTTCCCAAGAGGTACTTGTATGTCTCTATCATATCCCCCCTCTCCCTCCTCTCCTCCAGGGAGTAGATATTCAGGTCCTTCAGCCTATCCTTGTAGGACCTGTGATGCAAACCCTGTACCATCTTGGTTGCCCTCCTCTGAACTGTCTCAACCCTGTCTATATCCTTATGTAGGTAAGGACTCCAGAACTGGACACTGTACTCCAGGTGTGGCCTCACCAATGTCTTGTACAGTGGAATTATGACCTCCCTTTTCCTGCTGGTGATACCCCTGCATATGCATCACAGCATCCTATTTGCTTTACCAGCCGCCTTGTCGCACTGACTCCCAATCTTAAAGGTCATCAGAAATGATAACCCCTAGGTCCCTTTCCTGCTTAGAGCATGCTAAAATCTGCCCCTCCCCCAGCTGATATGTTGTTCCAGGGGTTTTGTGCCCCATGAGCAGTATTCTGCACTTTTTTGCATTAAATCTCAACTGCCACACCCTTGACCATTCTTCAAGCTTCTGCAGGTCTCTCCTCATTCTATTCACTCTCTCCAGTGTGTCTCCTGTTACAGGGTTTTGTGTCACCAGCAAACAGGGAAAGTCTTCCTACAACATTATCCGTAATGTCATTGATAAAGATGTTGAACAGGAGTGGACCCAGCACTGATTCTTGTGGTACTCCACTAGCCACCCTTCCCTCTGCGGAGTGACAGCCATTTACCACCACTCTCTGTATCCTGCCATCCAGCCAGGTCCCCACCCACCATGCTACTGTCCTATACACACCTATATTGCCCAGCTTGTTTAACAGCCTCTTAATGGGCACAGTGTCAAAGGCTTTACTGAAGTCCAGATAGGCCACGTCCACTGCTCCCCCGATCCACATCCCTTGTCACCCAGTTGAAAAATTCAATGAGTTTAGTCTGGCTCAACCTCCCCCCAGTAAAACCATGCTGCCTCGGGGCCTGTAGACTGTTGGCCACAAGGTGTTCCACTAATCTCTCCTTCAGTAGTGCTTCCATAATGTTCCCCATTACTGAGGTGAGGCTGACCGGTCTGTAGTTTCCTGCTTCCTCTCTGTTCCCGCTCTTGTATAAGGGGACTACATCAGCTGTTCTCCAGTCTTTAGGCACCTCACCTGTTTCCAGTGATTGGCTAAACAGGGTCGCCAAAGGTTCAGCCACTTCTCTGAGCTCCCTCAGCACCCTGGGGTTCACCCAATCTGGATCCATAGTTTTATCGACTCATTCCTTTAGGATTTGTTCCCATGGAAAAGGACTTGTATCCATTTCTTTGCCCTTCCCCCCTTTTCTACTCCCTTCTGGCACGCTACCGACCCCTTCTACTGTAAAGACTGAGCAGAAATATCTGTTCAGTATGTCTGTTTTACCATTGTCATCCTCAACAGTACTCTCGCCCTCACCCTTTAGCCTCACTATCCTTCCCTTTTTCACTTGCGTACCTGTAAAATGTTTTGTCCCCTCTAACCACGGTTTTCGCAATGTGCTCCGCTGTCTGAGCTTTGGCTTCCCTTACTGCTCTCCCTGCTTCCCTTTGCTTCTCCTGGTATCTCTCACTATCCCCTTCTTCCTGTGTCTTTGTATTGAATGCAATCCTTTTGGCTTTCACTTTCTCTGCTACCTCCTTGTAATACCATAAGGGTTTCCTCTTCCTTTTCCCCTTGCTAACCTGCTTAACACATAATTGTGTTGCCCTTGCTAACCCTGTTTTAAATACTGCCCACTGTTTCTCCACCCCTAATTCCTTCCCCATTCCAGCTAGTGCTTCTTCCAAGCATTTCCCCATTCTCCCAAAATCTGGCCTCCTAAAGTCTAGGATACGTGATTTAGTGTGGCGGGGATCTGCCCATTCAGTTATTTCAAACCACAGTGTCCGGTGGTCACTGCTCCGCAGGTGCTCCCCCACTGTGACCCCTGTCACACTGTCCTAGTTTATGAGCACCAGGTCCAGTATTGCCTCCTGCTAAGTTGGTTCCATGACCAATTGTTTAAGGAAGTCTCCCTGAAGGGAGTCCAGGATAAATCTGCACCTGGCTGCTGCTGCTGGGAAGCTTCGGTACACGTTTGGCACACTGAAGTCTCCAAGCAGCACCACCTCCTCGTCTGCCATTCTTTGGATAGCAAGCATCAATTTCCTATCTTTCTCTTCCACCCAGGTTGGTGAACTACAGACTACCACTGTGCAGATGGCTGCCCCATTTTTCTTTCAAGCTTAACCCACAGTATCTCTCCCCCGCTCCCTTGGATCTCTGAGGCCTTAATGTTATCTTTCACATACAGTGCCACTCCCTCCACCTTCTTGTCTCTCCTGAATAGGTTATAGCCGGGTATGGCCATTTCCAAGTGATAGTGATCATTACACCAGGTCTCTGTGATGGCCAAAATGTACAGGTCTGACTGTGTCATAGCTGCCTCCAGGTCCTCCATCTTGTTGCTAAGGCTCCTGGCATTGGCACACATGGGTCTCCATGATGCAACTTCCTTCCCCTGTTTTGCTGTCCTATACTCCACCCCCTTCCCGGGTGATCTTTTTGCCTGGCCCACCCTGTCTTCTGCCATCTGACTGTCTATCCACTCCCTGGGTACCTGTGTCCCTTCTATTCTTCCCTTCCTCCATACTTTGCATTGCTGCAATGTCCCCCTCTCCTGGTCCCCTGTTCCTTTGCTAGCTTCAGGGGGTGGGCAATCAACTTCCCTTCTTGCTGGCCTGCCACCCCCTTGGCTAGTTTAAATTCTTGCCAATGTAGCATTTAAACTTTTAATTGAGGATCTGGGTTCCTTTCTAGGACAGATGCAGGCCGTCAAGCTTGAATAAACTCCCATCCCTCCAGGTGGGTCCCCAGTCACCACTGAATCAGAACCCTTCCTCGCTGCACTAGTTCTTCAACCATGTGTTAAAGTTTCTTGTGCGGGTGCCCCTACGCCCACCCATGCCTCTCACAAGTAGTACTTCCGAAAAAGTGACAGAAGTAGATACTTGCTTGAGACCCCCCCAGCCTTCTAAAATCCTGAACTGCTTTCAGTTCCCAGTTTGCCAGGTCATTAGTTCCTAGGTGGATAATGACATCCTGGGGCCGGCCTGCCAACACAGCGGTAGCGCTACCACTCGCGATGCTGGTGACCTGGGTTCGGGAACAAGCCCAGGGAGTTGGAGGTCCGGCCGGGGGGAGAAGACTGAGCGTCCATGGAATGCTCACCTTCTCCAGGGAGGGAGGGAGGATGATGTCAGGTGCTCGACTGACCGCAGGCAGAGGCCTGGGGTACAGCAAGTGTCAGGCCATTTTCAGAGAGGGGTTGGGCATGACAGATGTTGGCAGATCTTTGCTTTGACGTCAGGGTACATGGTACACCCAGAAGAAAAAGGGAAAAATCACCTCCTGCGCTCCAGGAAGACGGAGCAACAGCACAGACCTCAATGGTCCCCTGCCTGTCCTGCACGGCAGCCCCAACGAAGTGCCATTAGTTTGGGGTGTGGGGCCCCCTCATCCCGCCTGGAAAACCAAGACTACATGGGGGACTGCCGCGGGGTTCCACACAGGAAGGAACCGAGGCACATGCCAGGCGCACCCGATGAGGGAGGTGGAGCGCAGGGGCCAGGGAGGCAAATAAATAGAAAGTACAAAAAAAAAAAAAAACAGATAGTGACATCCAGCTCTCCCTCCCATCCTCCCTTTCAGGCGATACCCAGGATCCTCCTCCCATCACTCCATGCCATGGCACCTGGTAGGCACCTCACCTCCCTGCCCCCCCCTTCCTAGCTGCATCCCCTCCACAATAGAGTCTCCCTCTAGTATTCGCTTCCTCCTCCTCTGGGGGTCCACTGCTCTCCCCTCTGAAGTCACCATCCCGGTCGACCTCCACATCCATCCTTTCCACAACTACGTTTCGGCATATGAGTTATGTAGTGGAATAGGTTTTGGGATTTGTTTCTGCCAGACAGTCCTAACCCTTCCTGAGCCCACTGTCATTCAAGTGTTCCTCCTACTTGGCATCCTTTGAGGCACAGGCTTTGGACTAGGTGGTCTCTGGATGGGGTTTGAAGGTACGCGTGATCCAGTTTACCTCAGCTCTGAGTCTGGCAACCTCTTCCCTCAGTCCAGAGAGGTGTCTGCAGATAGGGCAGCACTTCAGTATCCAGAAGGTCTGCTGAATATGGCTGCCCTGTACCCACTGCACTCCCCACATAATGTTATACTTAATCTGCTATTTCTCAAGCTGTCTGCTTCTTGAGGCCTCCTTCTAGGTCTCTTTCGTTTGCTGCCTAGCAGTTTTGTGGCTAGACCCCTTTTTCCAAGTTATTTAGTAGTCCCCCTTTTAAATTTGTTTGTTGTTACTGTTGTCTGTACTGCTCCCCTTGCTCCTTAGTGTTGTCTGTATTGTTCCCCTTGCTCTCCTTCTAGGTCCCTTTTGTTTGTTGCCTAGCAGTTTTGTAGCCTGACCCCTTTTCTAAGTTATTTTTTCCCATTAAATATGGAGCTAAAGTATTCGTTGAATGTGTTTGCCATTTCTTTTGGGACATTTAGTGCTGTGTTGTTATCCTTCATATGACCAATTGTTCTGTCAGAACTTCTGCTTCTCACTGAATTCTAGGAGTCTGAGTAACAAGACAGCAGAATTGCAGGCAATGATGGCAGAAGGGGAGGTGGATATAGCCGCCATCACTGAGAAATGGGTCACCCAATACCAGGACTAGGAACTAGTTATCCCAGGATTCATGCTATACCGAAGAGACAGAGAAAAACAGAAAGGGGGTGGTTATGTTAGGGAAGGGATAATGTGCAACAGGGAGGGGGGAGAGAGAAGGGCAGGGAGGAAGCCATATGGGTGCATCTCCAGAGCTCACAGAGTAACTAGGTTAGAATGAGGGTTGTGTATAGGCCTCCGACTCAAAAACAGGAGATTGATAGGGAGCTGGGGGAGCATTTAAGGAGGTTTAGTGGCAAAGGCAGCACTGTGGTGGTTGGGGACCTCAACCTACCAGTGGTAGATTGGAACATCCCAGCTACCTCATGTGCCAGGGAGCAGATCCTCCTGGTGACCTTCCAGGATGGCTTCCTGACACAGAAGGTAACAGAGCCAATTAGGGAGTGGAACATTGTGGACCTGGTGCTGACAGGTGGTGAACAAGTCCAAGATGTTGGGGTAGATGACCCCCTGGTGGGAAGCGACCACTGCACAGTGTGGTTCTCCCTCAATCTAGGAAAGAAGGTAGTCACAACAAAGACTAAGGTTTAGAAAGCGCAGACTTTGGCAGGATGGGAAGTATACTGGAAGGGCACCTAGCTAACATCCGCCCACACATGGATGCCAAGCAAAAATGGACAATCATCAGGCTGGGACTGGCTGAGGTCATTAGCAAATGGGAAAAGAGCCAGAGGGAAAAAATATAACAGGATCAAAAAGCCAAGCTGGATGAACAGGAAGGCTGTGGAGAGGGTGAGGGAAAAGAGTGCTGCCTTTAGGAACTATAAAAGATCTAACTGTGAAGAGGACAGGGAGGAATACATGAGGAAATCCAGAAAGGTGAGTAGAACAGAAAGGGCAGCCAAGACGATGAGAGAACTGAGGTTAGCAAAGGGGATTACAGAAGGGGAAAAGGACTTCTGCAGGTATGTAAGGGAGAAGAGAAAGAGTAAGGATGAGATTGTTAGGATTAAAAATGAAGGAGAATGGTCTGAAAAAGGGGGTGGAGTAAGCAGAAGTACTCAATAAGTACTTCTGTTCGGTGTTTACCAGGGAGGGAGAAGGGCCCATGCCTAAGGGAAAGGGTGGGGTGGGTGTAAGGGGGAAGGTTATGGAAGAAAAAATTACTCACCATGGTAATGTTGTTTCTTCTAATGGACACTTGCTGTATTCAGACATAATGCAGTTAGCCCCAGCACTTGAACTGCCCCGGAGAGGAAAGAGTTAACTCTATGCAGAAGCATACATAGAATGTTGAGCTCGAGCTCGGTTTTCAAATCTCTGTCAGTGGTACTTCCCAGTGCAACCGTCAGATTCTTACGAGCAAACTAACTAATATACTATAGTATGGAAATTGTTCAAATATAGCCAAAGGGCAAAAGATTCCTTTTGGGCCCAAAAGACTCAAGTCGAGAACCCAAGAAGGAAAGGTAGTGACAATATTTAAGTAACAACACCAGAAAAATAATAACATCTACACCGTCCAAGAGGGAGGGTACAAGGTACACCCCTGAGGTGCAACACTGTACCTGCCAGTCCACTTCCCAAAACCAGGTCCTGATTGGGGAGGCGGGAGGTCTGAATACAGCAAGACTCCATTAGAAGAAACAACATTACTATGGTGAGTAATTTTTTCTTCAAACAACATGAAGTCTTGCTGTATTCAGACATAATGCAGACTACCAAGCAGTTCCCTATGGAGGAGGGAATGCAGAACCTACTTTGGGAAGGGGCTCTGCAGTACTGCTATACCAAACCTAGCATCACTCCTAGCCTGGATGTCCAGGGAGTATTGCTTGGTGAAAGTATGTACTGTTTTCCACGTGGCTGCTTAACAGATCTCTAACAAAGGTATATCTCTGGCTGCAGCTAGAGAAGCAGCTGTACTCCTACTCGAGTGAGCCCTCAGGCCTGAAGGGGGCGTCCTACCCAACTTGTCATAACAAAATTGTATACAAGAAACAATCCACCTGGCAATAGTTCGTTTAGTGGCAGGCTTACCTTTCCCCACTTCACCACAAGTGAGAAACAATTGAAGACAGTCATTTCTATGTGTTTTAGTGTGCTCAATCTAGTAGCTAAGGGCCCTCTTAACATCCAGACTGCGTAACCTTCTTTCACCTGAAGAATGGTCAGTGAAAAACACAGGGAGAGATATAGACTGGTTCAGATGAAAATCTGATACCACTTCCGGCAAGAACCTCCTATTGGTTCTTAGGACAATTTTGTCCCTATGGAAGGAGATGAAGTCAGGTTCAACTGACAGACCCTGTAACTCACTAATCCTCCTGGCAGAAGTAATAGCTACCAGGAACACAGTTTTCCAGGTCAAGTACTTCAATTCGACCGAAGCCAGAGGTTCAAAAGGTGGCTGCATTAGCTGAGCTATGCAGACATTAAGATCCCAAGGCGGAGTTGGCTCCCTTAAGGGAGGGTTAATGTGAACCAGACCTTTAAAAAACTTTCTGAAAACAGGATGAGATGCTAGGGAAGAGCCCTTCACTGCTGAGAGGGATGCAGAGACAGCTGCTAGATGAACCTTCAGAGTGGCAGGCCTAAACGATTGAGATGAACTAGATAGTCTAAGGTTGTGGAAATGCCTGCAGAATCGGGCAGGATGCCTTTCTGAAAGCACCAAATACTGAACCTTTTCCATTTGGAGTTGTAAGTTTTTCTAGTGGAAGGTTTCCTGGAGACCTTCAGAATATCTAGAACTCCCTAAGAAAGATGTAGTGCTGTATATTCTAACTCTTCAAGAGCCAGGCCTTGAGATTGACAGACTGTAGATTGGGGTACCAGATCCACCCCGGGAGGAGGACAGGAGATTGTACGTCCTGGGCAGAGACAGGGGACGTGACACTGACAAGGACAGCTGCAGAGGATACCAAGGCTGTCTGGCCCAATCTGAAGCCACCAGTATCACTGTGCAGGGTTGAGTCCTGATCTTGATCAGAACTCTGAACAGCAGAGGGAAGGGAGGGAAGGCATAGAGAAACCTGCCCTTCCAGTCCAAAAAGAGAGCATCCTGAGGAACCATAACCAGGACTGGAGGTCTGCAACAAAACAGAGGAAGTTGATGATTGTCCGGTGCTGCAAAGAGATCTATCTCTGGTGTGCCCCACCCGGAGAAGATGACCTTCAGGATGTGAGGATCCAGGGACCATTCGTGGTGTCCCTGTGAAATTCTGCTCAGAGCATCTGCTAGTACGTTGTCCTTACCTGGAAGGTGAACTGCTACCAGAGAAGTCTGAAGAGAATAGGCTGGAGACTACAGCTCCATGGCTTCTGTGCACAAGGCCGAGGACCGAGTGCCTCCCCGCTTGTTGATGTACCACATTGTGGTGGTGTTGTCCATTCTGACTTGGATCACTTTTGCCCTTGACTGAATCCGAGAAGCTCTGCAGGGCTAGGAAAACTGCCCTGAGTTCCAGGAGATTGATATGAAGGAGAGACTCCTGTGGAGACCAGAGCCCTTGAGCTGTCAGGGCTCCCAGGTGGGCTCCCCACCTTAGGAGAGAAGCATCCGTAGTTAGAACTACTGATGGGACTTGAGGGAGAAATGGAACCCCTTGTCTGAGGCTGTCCTGGTCCAGCCACCACTGGAGAGCCTGGACCAGAGCCTGAGTCGCTGGAATCAGTTTGGTAAGTGAATCCTTCTTTTGAGACCAAAAAGACCTTAGATGAAACTGAACTGAATGTCCCTCATCTGGAACCTTGCTCCTGAACCACTGCCATGGAAGCTGCCATGTGGTCCAGGAGCTGGAGGAACTGTCTTGCTGGGTGGGAGACCTGAGGTCAAAAGGAGGAAGCGAGATCCACTAGGGCCTTCACCCTTGCTAGGGAAAGGAAGGCTTTTGCTTGCACAGTGTCCAACTCTATGCCTATAAAGGTGAGAAGTTGAACTGGTTCGAGTACAGACTTTGGAAGACTGAGAAGAAACCCCAGGGAGCTGAGTAGGTCCTGGGTAGTTTGAAGAGCTGACTTGACCTGTAAAGGTGACTGACCCACTAAGAGCCAGTTGTCCAGATATGTGAAGATGGTGATACCCTGTCTTCTGAGGTATGCCACCACTACTGCAAGGCACTTTGTGAACACCCTTGGAGCTGATGTTAGGCCGAATGGCATGGCTCTGAATTGGTAATGGCCTGAAGGCAACTCGAACCTGAGGTATTTTCTGTGGGAGCACCTGATAGGAATATGAAAGTAGGCATCCTTGAGGTCCAGAGATGCTAGCCAATCCCCTGGCCTTAGAGAGGGAAGGATTATTCCCAGAGTTACCATTTTGAATTTGGGCTTTGAAATGTGTTTGTTCAAGTACCTTAGGTCTAGGATGGGTCGCTACTCTCCTGTTTTCTTTGGGGTAAGGAAGTACCTGGAATACAGTCCTTTTCCCTTGTGCTGAGTAGGAACTTTCTCTATAGCTCTGAGAGCTAGAAGAGAGGAAACCTCTGCCTCTAGGGCAAGTGTTTCTGAGACTGATGCAGGTGGAAAAGACTTGGCCCTCTTTTTTGGAATTTTTTTTAAGCTGAGGGCCAGTCCCTGGCTTACTACTTCCAGGACCCACTTGTCTGAAGTCACAAACTTCCAGGCCTGGAAGTAGTAAGCCAGCCTGCCTCCTACTGGAAATGGGGAGTCGACCCGGGCTGACACATCAGGGTGTCTGCTTGGCAGGAGCCTTAGACTGAAAGGAGGAGGAAGCAGTCCTGTTCATCCCCCTCCTACCCCTCCCTCTGAAGAACCCCCTCTGTGGGAAGGGAGAGGAGGCCTGGGCTTGGTAAAAAGGCCTTTGAAAGGGCCTGCCCCTGCCCCTAGACTGCTGCTTGTGCGGAGTGGCCTGCCTTTCCTGGGCCTGTGCACTCCTGTACGTGGTCCTGTATTCATCCATTTTCTTCATGTAAGCCTCAATCTGCTCCCCAAACAGAGAGTTACCTACTACAGGAAAATCCATGGCCTTAATCTGGGTATCCTGTGAAAGGCTAGTACATCTGAGCCAAGCATGTCTTCTGAGCGACACAGATGTAGCCATGACTCTAGATGCCACATCATTGGAGTCCACAGCAGCATGAAACTGCATTTTGAATGCCTCAATTCCATCAGCAGCCACCTCCTCCAGCTCCTTGGCTAGCTGGGGAGAGGCCTGTTTAGCCAGTTCCAGAACCGTATCCCATCTGGATTTCTGGTACCTGGCTGTGTAGGCCACATAAGTAGCCTGCCTGAGTCCAAAGAGGATGCCAAATACTGTTTTTTGGCCATGGCATCCACTTTCCTGGAGTCCTTATCCGGGGTGTGTGAAGCCAAAGGAATGTTAGCCCTGTCACAGGCTGCAGCCTGCACTACCCCAACATGGCTACAATGACTATAAAGGAACTCCACAGCTGAGCCTGCTAACGAATACCTCCTGTCCATTCTCTTATCCACAGCAGGTATTGAATTAGGAGTTTGTAAAATTCTGTGTGTCTTTTTCCCCAAGGATTTATGAAGAGGGATAGACAGCTTTTTGGACTCTGGGATGTCTATCATTTCCACAAAATCAGGCTCTTCATCCTCCTCTGCGGCTTCAACCAAGGGAAGCTGAAGGGTTTCTGCCACCTTTTTGTAGAACAAAAAAGTGAAGGGGACTCAGAGAGCCTGGGAGGAGAGACACTTGAGGGCCTGTCTGGGGAGATGTCCGGTTCAATGGGCACATCCAGACCCCCCTCATCATCATCATCATCATCGCCATCATCACCGGGATAGTCTTTGTCTCCCTCCCACTCCTCATAATAATCATCTGGATCATAATCTGGAGGAGATGGATCCGACCAAACCAGCGGTACCGGTTCAGACGGAACCGGTCTAAGCAATTTAACAATACTAATCACTTTGGCTATTTTGTCCGCGGTTGGAGAGTGAGATACAGGATCCGAATCGGCAGACTTGTGCTTTTTCTTTGACAGAACCGACCCCTTGGGGTCGGCTCTCCTTTTGCCCGAGGAGGTATCACCTAGGTCAGTAGGCACCTCCTCAGGTTCGGCAGCAACCAAACCGGGCTGGCCATCTGGATCTACGGACTTCTCGGCCTCCCTTTCCTTTAGCCTACTCAGTCTTTTATCTAGAGTGGATTTAAGAACGTTTTTACAGATTTGGCAGTCTGACTTGAGGTGGTCAAACCTCAGACAATAGACACAGATGAGGTGGGGGGTCAGCCTTAGCAAAGACCTCCCCACACTCAGTACAGTGTTGAAACCCAGTGGGACCGGTTTTCTTCTTGGGTTTCTCAGACATGGCCAACCTAACAAATTACCCTATTGCAGCTTTCAAGCCAGGTAATGTAATAACCGATCGGTTACAAACCGTGTCACAGGCTTTTTAAAAGAACCAGCAAAAGGTCCAGTTCATTTGAAACTGATCGGTACCGGAACACCACACTAATCCCAGAAAAAATAAAATAAAATTTAGCTAAGTTGGTTCCAAACTGGACAGACTGGGAAGAAACCAAAGAAAAGAACAATTTCCTCTTTTTCACCAAAATAAAACACAGTCACTACCTATCTACACACTACCTGTACTGTAGACAGAGGCTGGAAATCCGGAAAAAAAAAAAATGCAGTTTAAACTGAACGCTTTACTTTTACCAAACCGAGCAGAGGAAATCTCCGGAGAGACTTTACTGTTAGTCGGAGTAAAGAATCTGATGGTTACACTGGGAAGTACCACAGACAGAGGTTTGAAAACCGAGCTCAAGCTCAACATTCTATGCTTCTGCACAGAGTTAACTCTTTCCTCTCTGGGGCAGTTCAAGTGCTGGGGCTAACTGCATTATGTCTGAGTACAGCAAGACTTCATGTTGTTTGAAGGGGAGAGCCCAGTATGCAGGGTGAAGGAGGGCCTTAAGTCCCTGAGGGTGGATAAGGCGCCAGAGCAGCACGGAGTGCATCCAAGAGTCCTGACAAAGTTGGCAGAAATCCTGGCAGGTCTACTGGTGGACATATTCAACACCTCCCCTGGGTACTGAGTGCGCACCCCGGGACTAGAGGATGGCACATGTGGTGCCCCTCCATATGAGTGGGCCCAGGGACAAACCAGGGAACTAGAAAACCGGAGAGCCTTACCACCATTGCAGGAAAGCTAATGAAGACTATCCTCAAGGAGAGGCTGGTGAAATTTCTGGAGGAGAATGGTCTCCAGGATGGCAGGCAGCATGGGTTTGTCTCACGCAGATCCTGTCAGACAAAACTGGTTGACATTTTTGATTGGGTGACGTACGCACTGGATAAAGGCCATGCAGTGAATGTCCTTTACCTGGACGACAGCAAGGCCTTTGACTCGGTGTCTCATGCAAGGCTGACCAGCAAGTTAAGTAACCTGGGGGCAGGGAGGAAACTGGTTCGGTGGGTTAAGAGTTGGTTACAGGATAGGCAGGAGAGGGTAGTCATGGGAGGTGGGCTATAGGAGCCCAGAGTTTTAACAAGTGTGTTCTCACAGGGCTCTGTGCTAGAACCAGCACTGTTTAATATTTTCATTGGTGACGTACTGGTACAGGATAAAAAGTAAGATCAGTTTCTTTACAGATGACACAAAGATCTGTGCAGCAGTGGGTGGGGGAGAGGTGGTAAAGTACACCAAGAGGATTTAGCAAGACTTGAGGGCTGGTCAAACACATGGCAACCAGGGTTCAATGCCAAGAAGTGTAAAGTCGTGCACTTGGGGGGCCAGAAATCCTGGAAATAGTTACTGGCTGGAGGGAGTGCAGTTATCCACTTCAACGGAGGAGAAGGATCTGGAGTACTAGTAACAGGGGACATGAACCATTCAGCACTGTGCAGGAGGGCAGCGGCAAAGGCAAATAAAAGGCTGGGGTGCATCACAAAGGGAATTACTTCTAGGAGAAGGGAAGTCATCCTGCCCCTGTACAGGTTCCTGGTGAGGCCGCATTTGGAGTACTACATGCAGTATTGGCGCCCTTACTTGAAGAAGGACATCAAGCTACTGAAGGGGGCATAGAGTACGTCAACGAAAATTATTCTTGGTTTGGGGAATAAACCATATGAGGAGAGACTGAGGGAGCTCAATATGTATTCCCTGAAGGACAGAAGGAAAGAGGGGATATGATTGAGGCCTTCAAGTACTCAAGGGCATGAACAGAGTTAACACCGAGCGTATGTTTAGGTTAAAAGGGCGGGAGACCCCATCTGGAGTACTGCGTGCAGTACTGGAGGCCGCACCTGCACAAGGACATTAACAAAAAGGCGGCAGTTCACAGAAGGGCAACCAAAATGGTGCAGGGACTGCATCAGAAAACATATGAGGACAGATTAACGGAGCTCAATATGTATACCCTAGAGCACAGGAGGGAGGGAGAGAGATGATATGATCGAAACATTCAAACATCTTAAGGGCATTAACAAGATGAAAGAGTCTAACATGTTTCAATATAAGAAAAATAGCAAGACAAGAGGAGACAGCATGAGATTAGAGGAAGGCCGATTAAGGGGTAATGTGAGCAAGTTCTTTTTCACACAAAGGGTGGTAGATGCATGGAACAGCCTACCTCAGGAAGTGGTGGATGTGAATACAGTGCAGGGCTTCAAACAGGCATGAGATAGTCATAGGGGAGCAATGCAGATGAGTATGAATAAACAGGCCATTGACAGAGTAAAGGCCTATGGCACATTCATAAGGTAGAAAAAATGAGCAGACTGGATGGGCCTTGCGGTCCTTATCTTCCGTCAACTTCTATGTTTCTATGTAACCAGGGGACACAGTCTAAAACAGGAAGGAGGAAGATTCAAGAAGGAAATGAGGAGGCACCATTTCATGGACAGGGTGGTTACAGGGTGGAATGTGCTGCTGGAGGAAGTGATATAATTGAGGTCGGTGAGCTACTTTAAGAGGGGGTGGGACAGGACCAAAGGGAGGATCCAAACTGAGGGTGGACTGGGGGGAAGTAGAAGGAAATACAGCAGAAGGGGAGCAGGGGGGGTGGGGGCAACTGCAGTTTAAATGGCTAAAGTGCTGCACACTCGAGCAGACTACACAGCCTGTATCTGCTGGCAATTTTGTGTGTTCATATGTTCTACTATTACTGATGTATGCATAGAAGGATTTAACACTATTGTTACTATGGACGATTTTGAACTCTTATTTTACACACTTCTCTTTTTATCATTTGTTTTGCCATCTTAAATTCCTATTTAGCTATACTTGCTTCTGTTTGATCCAGTTTCATATTTTAATATGCTTTTGTTTTCTTTTTTAGTCATTTCCTGGTTTTACTGTTACACCAGGGAGGAATTTTCTCTTTTCCATTGTATAATTTTTTAATAGGGTATGTTCCTCCTCCAGTGTCAATATTTTGTTTCGAACACCCAGTCCCAGAATCAATCCTTGCGGTAAAACGTTTGTCGTTCCACTGGGCTTGGAGTGTTCCCCACTGACAACCGGAGTTTCTCTCCCATCTCCAGGTTGACCAGCTTTTGTATTAGCCTTCTGTGTGGAGTGGAATCGAAGGCCTTGTTAAAGTCGAGGTGCAGCCCGTCCACTGGCCCGACAACTGTCTTAGTAACCCAACGAAGTCGAAGTCAATCAGAACAGTTTTGCAAGAGCTCCTTAATATGAACTTGTGCTGCTTACTGTCCAGCAACTTATTGCCTTCAAGAATGCCTCTATTTGTTCTTAAAGGGCAACTAAATAAGCAGCTTTTTACAACTACCAATTCCAAAATCCAGCCTCATAGTAGGGTAAAGGAAAGGCTGCTGTTTATTTAAATTTTGGTGCAACTACAACAGCAAAGGTCAGGAAAAACCTGAATGAGATAGCACTGTAAAGAGTCACGTACAGAGGCTCTCACCCCTATAAGCTCATCGGGTAGCACGTTCCGCGACCATTTTAGGGAGCAGACAGGGCAGCAGGTTTGAAAGGAAAGGGCTGTTGTTTACAATTTAAAAAAATGCTATGGAACTGCATTTATGTTAATAAGATAAATGCAGTTTTAGCATAAATGTAAACAGCAGCTTTTCCTTTACCTCGTTATGAAGCCAGATGTTGAGATTGGTTATCGTAAAACTTGTTTGTTTACTTGTCCTTTAATAACAGTTTCTAGCAGCTTACCTACAATCAAGGTTAGACTGACCAGTGGGTAGTTTCTGAGTCATCCTTGTTCCCACTCTTGTGTAGTAGCACCACATTAGCTACCCTCCTTTCTGACAGAACCTCAGTCGCCTACACGGAACAAACAAATACGCCAACAGCGCTGCTAGTTTCTGCCCCACATCCTTCACCACTTTAGGGTACAACCCATAAGAATCAGGTTCCCTGTCCACCTTCAGGGTTTTGAGACCCCTAAGCACACTTCCTTCCTTCTATGACTGGTCCCAGCTCTAGTCCTCTCATCCACTTCTCTTTGGCTTGCCCTCCTCACTCCAGTTGTGCCCCTCACTGCCCCTACTCCACGATGAATACTGAACAAAAGTAATCATTCAGTACCTCAGCCATTTTCTCATCATCCTTTAGCAATGTCCCTTCTTTCTTTCTTTCAGCTGAAAATACCCTTAGTTTTCTTATTCTCCCCCTAATGTAACTAAGGTTTTTTTCTCTCCCACTGAACCCTTATGCTATTCTCAGCTCCTTCTCTGCTTACTTTACCTTAAAGGGGTTCTATTGGGAGAGGTGAAGCCCCAACCACTGCACTGATCAGGGCTTTACTTCTCCAATCCTCCCTGCAAGTGCTATCAGAAATAATGAAATTAAATACCTCATCACTCGTAAAATTGTGACAAAGCTCCAGTAGAGCCGGCATTTTAACCATGGCGCTCCTCCACCCCACCCCACCCTGGATCTCACTGATAGTACTGCGAGATAATGTCGCGGTACTGCCCCACCATAATATAATTTTCGGCAAATTCAGTAAAAACAGCGCTGGGCATCAGAAAAAAAAAATATATATATATATATATATACATACATACACACACACACTTTTATTTCTGTACATAAACGTAGTATTATGGTAGGGGCAGTGCCCAATCTGTGCAGCAGTCAGGGCTTCACCTCTCCCAGTAGTTGTCCTTTAACATTATTCTGGCCTCTTTCAGATAATCCTCTCAGACAGACTCTTCTGTCCCCCCATTTATTTTTGGAATGCTGTCCATTTTGCCCTTACTGCCTCTCCTACCCCTCTGGAAAACAGCTCGGCTTTTTGAGCCATTTATTTTTCCTGCTCTGTCTCGTGCATGATTCCGTCACCTTCGTTGCATCCATCTTTTTGAAATCCCATTCGTCTTCTGCTCACTCTACCTGTCAGCTTATCTTTCAGTATTTCCTCAACCTGTCAAAGTCCACTCTTTGGAAGACCAGGACTGCAGTTTGTGAACTGGAGAGATGTGTTCCTGTGGTTATGTTGAACCACACTGTACTGTGGTTCCCTCACCTCTAATTCTCAGACTATCTCAGCATTTGACTAAACCAGATCAAGCTTGGCTCCCCTCTCTAGTCCATTTCCTGACTCAGTGCAAGAGAAAGCAGTCTTGTATCTCATATACCAGTGCAGTCTTCTTGAACTGATGACGTGTCCCAATTTATATCCGGCCCATTTAGATCATCAACCAACACCACTTCCTCTTTGGCTGATGCCTTCCTGATTTCCTTTCCTTATTCCCTGCTACCTTCCAGTTTGGCAGTCTGTGTACCACACCAGCCCTGATCTTTTCACTGTCTTCTATTTTCAGTTGCGCCCAAACTGCTTCTATTCCATGCCCCCCCCCCCCCCCCAAGTAGTATCTTCAATGGCCTCTATACTTTCCCTAATGTACAGTCCCATCCCCTGCCTTTTTGTCCATCCCTCCTATAGAGGGAGTAGTCCAGTACTGTAAAGTCCTAAACGCCATTTCCTGTCACTGTCTGGAGCTCACTAACGTTCCCAAGGCTTCTAGCATTTAAGCAGACCACCTTAGGACCCATGTTTCCTACCTTTACCCATTCCACTTTTCACACCTACCGTACTCACTTCCTGCATTATTTTACCTTCCCCCAAATGTGATCCCTGGTCTCTAATGTATGCCCCTTTCACCATCCCTAGCTACATTACCCCTTCCTCCCTGACTGCCCCCCATGTGCTGAGTAACTGCAAGCTAGTTCTCCATCACCAAGCTCTCCTCTCAGATGTCCTTAGCACCAGTAAGGTTTATTATTTACAGTAAAGGGACATCATATCCTTCCATGTAAATGCACAGAACAGTCTTTCAAGGAAGTCTGGACAAATCTGTGCTTCTCAAGGAATTCACAGGGTAGTTTGGGTAGAACAATGGGTGGGGAAATCTCTATACATGAGCACACGTCTGCACACTTATTCATTCACGTCTGCTTATGGAGCATGGGGGAGGGGCAAACATGATAGACTTAGAGTCTCTTTTGTCCCTAAATTACTATGTTACTTCATGTTAGGGGCATAACACAGCCATTCAATTTGTCTTTCTTTCTTTGTTTTTTTGTTACCTATAACAGGGTGATAATTTTTTAATGGTATGATGCCCATTTTCTCATCTGTTTTGTTAGCCGATCGGTTGCCTTCAGATTGACTGGTGGATTTCTCGTGCTTTTCTCCCAGCAAAGAGCAGTTTTCCTTGTACATATTTTCATCATCATTTTCTGCCTGGGCCTGCTGAGCCAGAGCATGGGCCTGGGCTACCTTGATCCTACAATCCGAACACAAAAAAAAAAAATACAATTAGATCGGTCCACTTCTAAAAACCAACTCGGAGCATCAAACACAAGGTTCATAGTTTCAAGCATTTTTATGGGACTAGCCACCTTCCCTCAAACTACAGACAGTCACCATCCCTCATTAGGTACTTACGGTATACAGACTATTTTGTCTTTCACACAGTTTGCCCCAAAATATGTTACAAAACTTCAGCCTGTAAACTCAAGAGGCCAGCCTTGTTTGATACGTCTGCACTGTATATTGGCTTACCCTTGTGTGTCTTATACAGTATGTATGCATTGTACTATTATTGTACTGTAATATATGGATATGCCACATACAGTCAAAAACTATACAAATAAAAAATCCTCATAGTACCACACTTTCAGTCCCATAATATCATCGTTGAAATCTCGTAATGCTATCGTTCAGAGCTCTGGAGGATAGTATTACGAGTCACAAACAAGACCGTGTACAGTAAAATTGACTTGCCGTTGACCACCACAAATGACAAAATAGAGTGGGAGCTGCAATGTGGAGGTGCAGGGAAAGAATGATTCTACCATGTGCAGCCCCTCTCTGTCTTTCAGTAGCGGCAGTGTTGGCGGTCAGTGAAATAAAGCAGCTCACAGTGACAGAGGTAGACCAGCATTTTCATGTTTCTCTCTCTCTCTCTCTGCCTTTCAACTCACTTCCTGAAACACTGCAGGTGGCTCTTGATAGGTGGATCAGTGGCACAGGAGGCAGGCCTTCAGTCACATTGACATGCAACTGGAGGAGGGTTCTAGTAGGGCAAACCATCAAGCTGAGTCAGAACTAACCCCAGTGAGGCACTCTCCTTATCCACGGGCGTTGTGTGGAGGTGCACTAGGAAGGACAGTCCAGCTCTGTGGAGCCACTCTAGACCCTTCAACAGCAGCGGTGCTAGCCAAGAAGCAGCAGCTCACAGAGCCAAGGTGAGACTGACTTTTTTAAGCATATCTCTGCCCTTCATCTTATTAGAGCAGCACCCTCAATCCTGCTGACTACTTGAAAGTCCTTGGATCCATACATTACAAAAAATAAAAAACAGGGGACTGTGATTACTTGGCTATAATATCATCTCGAGAGGTTCTGGGGACATGTTAGAACCTCTCAAGCTTCGCCTCGAGGTTCACATGTCCCCACAGCCTCGATGGTATTATAGCCTTATAATTAATGGGCTTCCCTTTTTCCCATTAGGAAACCGTGGCGTAATTTGCCATTATAAAGGAGCGTTTATAACGGCAAACACGCACACAGTTTTCCCTGCACTGCGCATGCTCGAACTCCTCGCTCACTGTGTCCTTCACAAACCGGAAACCCTACCGCAAACACACCATAGGGAGAGACAGACTGCCACGGACACTCGGCAGTAAGTAAATTGTTTTAAACAACTTCAGATGTTCCACTCGACTACTGGATGGACCCCATAACAAGAGTTAAAATAAACTGAAAGCGGACCTCGCGCGCTGACCTAATCTGACAGCACCGACACAGCAGTCTTTTTTTTTTTTATTTTATATAATTGCTGAGGCGAAAAAGTGAAGCCCAACAATTATATAGAATAAAGTATGGATCTCGGTGTGTAAATGAGAATTTACACACACCCTCGGGGTTTGATGCTATGCATAAACCCCTTGGGTGTGTGTAAATTCTCGTTACACAAAGAAACCCATACTTTATCCTATATGTAATACACAGTCTCCTATCAATTGCTCTATATGTTATCAAGGATAGGGTGGATAACAGAACTTTGTCAAAGTTCATTGATGCTTTTCTGAGACAGACTGTGCAAACTGTTCCCTCTTACATTAGAGATACGGCAGATATTTTGAATACTGTGCAGGACATCAACATACAGCCAGAATGGTTGTTTGCAACATTGGCTGTTCAGTCTTTATATATTTCAGTACCCCATAGGAATGGTTTAGAGGTGATTTATTATTATTTAGAACAGAGATCTGATGTAAATAAGCCTCCTACGGGACTTCTGGTGGACTTAGCAGAAATGGTTTTAAAATTCAATATGTGTACATTTAAGGGCAAATACGATCTACAAGTACTTGGCACGGCCATGGGTGCAAACTTTGCACCTAGTTTTGCTAATTTATATCTGGCAAAATGGGAAGAGGCTTTCATATGTAGTGCCTCCACAAATCCTTATTTTCTTTATTTGGACTTGTGGAGATGCTTTCTTGGCAATGTGCTTATTATCTGAAAGGGAACAGTACAGCAATTGTAAGTCTGTGTTACATCTGGAAGCAACCAATCATGCTTTGAAATTTAAATTGACTGTGGGGAGGGATAGAAAAAACAGGCTACTCACCTGTAACAGTAGTTCTAGGAGCGGTATATGTTTGTTCATCCACACTTATTGGCATGTCCCTTTCCCCTTTATGGATTGACGGAAGTCTTCAAGCTAGCTCCTCCCTCCCACCTGGGTGGTATAACCCTCGGCTCCGCCCCATGACGCGAGATCTTAGCCTGCTGGAAGCGGGTTTCCTGCGTCTGCAACCCGAGGAGGTCAGGTTGGTCGTGTGGATGAACAACATATACCACTCCTAGAACTACTGTTACAGGTGAGTAACCTATTTTCTAGGATCATAGATATGTTGTTCATCCACACTTATTGGCAGACTCCTAGCAGTTCTCCGGGAGGAGAGAGGCAAGCGCCCCCACTGATACTCACTTGGGAAATAGAGATTGGAGAACTGAGGCCCCAAAACCAGCATCCCAGTGTGACTTAAGGTCGATGTGGTAATGGGTAATGAAGGTGTTTGCTGACTTCCAGGTAGCAGCTTGACAGATTTCCTGGATAGGAATGTCCCTGGAAGCAGCAGTATGGCGGGTGAAATGAGCTCTTATCCCTCTGGGAGGCTCCATGCTCGTCAACTCATAACACAGACTTATGCAAGATGTAATCCACCTTGCAATAGTCTGTTTTGCTGCAGGTCTGTCTCAAGCGGTTCCAGAGTAGGTGACAAACACCTGGTGAACCTCTCCCCGAATTTCCGCCATCCTCTCCTTGTAACAGGAGAGGGCTCATCTCAGGTCCAAGGTATGGAGTCTGCATTCGGCCTCCGAGGTGTAATTAGGGTAGTATACAGGCGGAGTTAACACCTGATTAAAGTGAAACTCTAAATACAGGTTACTCACCTGTAAAAGGAGTTCTAGGAATGGTATATGTTGTTCATCCACACTGTCTGGCAGGTATCCTTGCCGTTTTAAATCTTTCCGGAAGGTCTTCAAGCTGGCTCCTCCCACCCACCCGGGTGGTAAAACTCTCGGCTCTGCCCCATAACGCCAGATCTGGCCCGCTGGAAGCTCAGGTTGTGCGTCGAAGCCGGGGAGGTCGGGTGGGTCGTGTGGATGAACAATATATACCATTCCTAGAACTCCTGTTACAGGTGAGTAACCTGTATTTCTAGGACATGGATATGTTGTTCATCCACACTGTCTGGCAGACTCCTCAGCAGTTCTCCGAGGAGGAGGCAAGCGCACACCGATACTTACTTGGGAAAGAGAGACTGAGAACCGAGGCCCCAAAACCAGCATCCCGCGTGACTCAAGGTTGATGTGGTAATGGGTGATGAAGGTGTGTGCTGACTTCAGGTAGCAGCCCTGCAGATTTCCTGGATAGGGACGTCCCTGGAAGCAGCCACCCGATGCAGCAGTATGGCGGGTAGAATGAGCTCTTATCCTCTGGGAGGCTCCATGCCTGCCAGCTTTTAGCAGAGATCTATGCAGGAGGTGACCCACCTGCCTATCGTCCACTTGGCTGCAGGTCCTGGTGCGGCTTCCAGCGTGGGTGACAAACAGCTGGCGAACCTCTCCCAGATTTCAGCTGCAGCCTTATAATAAGCGAGCGCCTCTAGGGTCCAAAGTATGGAGCCTGTATTCGGCCTCCGAGGTGTGATTGAGGTAGAACACCGGCAGAGTCAACACCTGGTTAAGGTGAAACTCCGACACCACCTTCGGAAGGAATTTCGGGTGGGACGCAGGACAACCTTGTCCCTGTGGAAGACCAGGTAAGGAGACTCGATGCAGAGCGCCAGGAGCTCTCCCATCCTTCTGGCTGACGTGATAGCCACCAAGAAGGCGGTCTTCCACGACAGTTGAGAGAGTTCACACCTGTGCACTGGTTCGAATGGCTTGCCCATGAGCTTTGCCAGTACCAGCAGTAGATCCCACGGAGGTGGAGGTTCTCGCACCAGAGGGGAAATGTGATCAAGGCCTTGGAAAAAGCGCCAGACCACCTTCTCCTGCGCCACCGACTGCTCCCCGGCCCGCGCCCGCTAAGCAGAGATGGCTGCCAGGTGCACCCTTAGGGTCGTCGACCTAAGCCCCTGCCGAGAAACGGACCATAAATAGTCCAAGATGCTTGCCAAGGAACAGGAGGAAAGGTCCAAGCCCTTGCCCTGACACCAAATGGAAAACCTCTTCCATTTGAAGGCATAGCATTTACTGGTCGACTCCTTACGGGACGCCTCAACTACATTGAGAACCTCGTCGGAAAGACCCAAGGCCTGGAACTCTAGTCGCTCAGGAACCAGGACGTCAGGTGCAGGGATTGAAGGTCCGGATGGAGCACCTTCCCTTGATTGACAGAGCAGGTCCGGGCGAGCTGGAAGCTGCCTCGGGAGCTTGGAGCTGAGGCTGAGGAGATCTGGGTACCAGAACTGGCGGGGCCAGTCTGGGGCTATCAGAATCACCTGTGCCTTGTCCCTCCTTGCTTTGAGAAGCACCTTTTATATCAAGGGAAATGGGGGGAAGGCGTAGAAGAGGCCCGGGGTCCACGGCCTCGAGAAGGCATCCCCCTGCAGCGTGCCCTGCTGAGGGGGGCGGGCATGGAATAGCCTCAGCTTCGCGTTCTCCCTGGAGGCAAACAGGTCCACCTGAGGTGTGCCCCAATGGGAGAACAGATCTTGTACTACCTCCGGCAGGAGAGACCACTTGTGGGACGCAGCCCCTATCCAGCTTAGGGCATCGGCCCGGGTGTTGGAGGCTCCTGCCACATGAATGGCTAGGAGATCTACCTCCAGGCTGCGCACGAGTGACCAAATGCGGAGAGCTTCCTTGCATAGAAGCATGGAGCGCGTCCCGCCCTGGCGGTTTAGATAGTACATGGTCGTGGTATTGTCCGTCTGGACTCGGACCACTTGACCCCGGAGAAACAGAGAAAAGGCAGTGAGAGCTAGGCGGACCGCTCGGAGCTCCAGCAGGTTGATGTGGCATCAAGACTCCCGCGGAGACCAGAGGCCATGCGCCCGGTGTTCCCCCAGATGGGCACCCCAACCCATCAGAGAGGCATCGGTCGACAGAGAGACCGTCGGCTCGGTGCGGACAAATGGGATGCCCTCCTGCAGATGAACCAGAACAGTCCACCATCGGAGAGCGTTCCACATCCCCTGGGTCACCGTCACTAGCTGGTC
Source organism: Neoceratodus forsteri (assembly GCA_016271365.2). Classification (NCBI taxonomy): domain Eukaryota; kingdom Metazoa; phylum Chordata; order Ceratodontiformes; family Ceratodontidae; genus Neoceratodus; species Neoceratodus forsteri. The sequence goes on from JADMNL010000025.1 coordinate 117,381,557, forward strand.
CAATGGATCGCAGTGTTGTGACCACTGGCTGGCCAGTCCCCACTGAAGAGGACGCATGTGCCAGCGGGCCCAACGGACCATGCTGGTGCAGGCCGCCATGAGACCCAGGAGGCGCAGGAAGTCCCGGGCAGGGCGCGATTGCCCAACCAGAAATGACTGGGCAAAGGAGGAAAGAACCTCGGCCCTGTCCGCCGGGAGCCGTGCTCTGGCTCGAAGAGAGTCGAGCTCTGCCCCGATGAAAAGAACCACCTGCTTCGGCCTCGAGTCTCGACTTGCCTCTTGATGAGAAGGCCGACCTGAGAGCAAACCTGGAGGGCCAGATCTCTGACCGCCTCCACCTCCTGTCCGGAGGGGCTACTATCAGCCAGTCGTCCAGGTGAGGTACACCCAGACCCTCGGCCTGCGCAGTTATACTGTCACCACTGCAATGCATTTGGAGAAGACCCTGGGAGCTGGAGACAAGCCGAAGGGCATGGCTCCGGAAGTGCCTCGCCGAAAGCAAGGAATCCCTGATGTGACGGACGATAGGGAGTTGAAAGAACGCGGCCCTGCAGGTCCAGAGAGCAGAACCACACCGCTGCCCATGATGGTATTATCTGAGCCAGAGTGACCATCCTGGAAGTTTCTAGACCTTAGGAACTTGTTTAGGTCATGTGGGTTGAGAATGGGGCCAGCCCCATCCGCTTCGGAACCAGGAAGTACCTGGACACAAACCCGGGTCTGAGGGAGGGTCCACCACCTCCTGATCACCTCCTTCTGGAGGAGGAGAGTGATGTCGGCTCGGCGAGCCGACAGTGAGGCTGCAGACCCCCAAGCATGCCCCGAGTGCGACAGCTCTGAAGGGCGGGGCCTGCTCAAATTCCAAGGGCAGGCCTTTTCCACCACCTCCAACACCCACCTGTCCGTGGTAATAATGGACCAGGCGGAAAGGAAGTGACGGAGCCGCTTCCACGGGGAACTCTGGGGTGAGGTGACGGGGTTGGGGCGTACACCCTCAACCCATCACTGGCAGGCTTGGAGGAGGGACCGCCGAGGGACCTCCTGGCCTTACCTCCCTGCTTCCTGTTGGAGAAAGTTCCGGGCTTGGGTTTGGGATGCCAAGCTCGAGCCTGCTGGCCCTGATGTTGCTGGGCCGGACGTGCCGCGGGCGCAGAGGGACGAAAGGGCTTAGGCTGTGGTTTGCGGCCTTTGTCCTTCTGAGCAGATGAGACCGAGTCCAAGGTAGCACTGGACTTCTCGATCCTCTGTTGGTGACCTTCCACCCCAGGGCCGAAGAGGTCGGTCCCCAAGAAGGGGACATCCGCCAACTTGTGCTGGGTATCCGAAGTGAAGGTGGATATCCTCAGCCAAGCCCGACGACGCATAGCCACTGCGGCTGCTACAGACCTGGCACATGAGTCCCCAATGTCCAGAGCAGTCTGAAGCTGCTGTTCGGCCACTGCCCTGGTCCCATACCTGCCTAACCGTGGTCTGCAGGTCTGCGGGAAGATGAGGGACAACCTCGTCAAGGGAGCCCAACAGGGCATGAGAGAAATGTGCCGTTAGGACAGCCGAACTTGCCTGATGAAGGCCGAGGGAGGACGCAACGTAGACTTTTCGCCCGGCATAGTCCAATTTCTTGGACTCCTTGTCGGTAGGTTTGTCCACGTCCCTAGCGTTCCCGGCACGCTGGAAAATGCTGTCGGTAACTAACCCCTTGGCTGAGGGGTGTTCCGAAAAACCGGACAAGGAACTGGTAGGGACCGCATACTTCCTGGCCATCCTGGCCGAAGGCGCAGGGCAGGAAGCAGGGCGCTGCCAGAGCTCCAAGGCCGGGCCCACTATGGCCTCGGCCACCGGAAAGGCCTCCGTAGGGGAATCTCCTTGGTCCAGAATCTCTGTGAGGGGATACCTGGCCTGCTTAGAGACAGGTTCAAGCTTCATCCCGGTGGACTCCGAGATGAGCCGAAGCAATCCTAGGTAGGATGAAGGGCTATCGTCCACCGACTGTCCTCCTGAGGACTCCAAGTCCATTCGCCTGGAGAAAAGGGAGGAATCGCCAGACTCGGAAGAGTCCGCAAAGAGCTGCCTCGGGCCTGAGCCACCCTCCACCTGCCGAGGACGATCGGGAGTGAGGGTAACAGACAGCCTATGGGGCAGGCCCTGAGCCGACCGAGAATTCTTGGTCGGAGCCCCAAATAACGGCTGTGTAGGCGGAGGTTCCACCGAAATCGGTGGAGCAGCTGGTTTTGGCTGAACAACCGGCCTGGGAACAGGCTCCTCGGGTAAGTCGAGGGGTTGTTTCGGCCGCTCCGGTGACAGCCACCTAATGGCTGGGGAAGGCGACGTGTCGGCTTGTTCCCGGTCAGAAGGAGCTGTTGCCACATGAGGTCCTCGTATCGCCGACGAACTTACATCGAAGCCTCCCTCGTCCGGGAGGAGGAGGACGAGACGCAGCGCGACGCCTGCCGCTGGTGCCGAGACCGCCGCGATGGCGGGATCGTTGACCGCCAAGAAGACCGGAACCTCGGCTTCCTGAGGACGGTGCAGGAGGTGTCATGGGAACCGCACCCTCGGTTCAGAGGGTTCACCAAGGCTCCAGAACCGAGGCACTGGCAAGCCCACGGGTCCTCAACCCCACCGGGGAACCGGGGAGAGATGATTCTCGGCTTCTCCTGTCAACAACCCGTCCAACGGGTCGAGAAAAATCTCGACCGAATCGACGGGAGTCTCGGTCAACTGGCCTGACGGGGACACCGTGAGACCAGTGGCCAAAGCCGAGCGGTCGACCGAAGTCGACGGCCAATGAATCGGGGAGAGGGATCTTTCCCACTCCCAAGAGCGTCGACGGAGGGACTTACCCTTGTCCCTCTTTTTGGACCAAGAAAAGGGTCCAGCAGAAGTTGGTCCCTCTCCTTTAGCAGAGGGGGACAGACAAAGCTCCTTAAAGGAAGATGAATAAGAGGCACCCAGAGAGAGTGGGACAAATGCCGCGGCCGAGGCAGATGTGGCCCGCACCGCCTCCTCTTTGAGGGTGATCATCTGCTCGAGTTGATCCGCCGAGCCCGGCCCCGCGGAAACCGCCGACCGGGTTTCTTTCGACTTCACCAGAGGAAAACGCTTCTCAGGACGCCCCAGTTGTAAACGGGCAGCATGGTCTTCGAGGACGAGGGCCGAGAAGGAAGAGCACAGGTCGGAAGCTCATGGTCGTGTTTTGCCCAGACAGGATGCACGGAGTGTGGATCCATCCCAGACATCTTCTGCCCGCAAGAGCATCTCCGGAAACCGAGAGTCGATTTGTCCATCGCACCCATGAGGGATAGAAGACCGAAGTCTATTTTAGCGAAAACTTTTAAATTTGCAAAACCGAAGAATTAGGAACCAGTATTATACGCAGAGCGTTAAGGAGGGAACCTGAGCTTCCAAGCGGTAAGGAAGATCTGGCGTCATGGGGTGGAGCCGAGAGTTTTACCACCCGGGTGGGTGGGAGGAGCCAGCTTGAAGACCTTCCGGCAAGATTTAAAGCGGCAAGGATACCTGCCAGACAGTGTGGATGAACAACATATCCATGTCCCTAGAACACCACCTTCGGATGGAGGCGTACGACAACCTTGTCCCTGTGGAAGACCAGATAAGGGGCATCTACCAAAAGCGCCTGGAGCTCCCCTGTCCTTCTGGCAGATGTGATAGCCACCAGGAACGCTGTCTTCCATGGCAAGTGTGACAATGCACACTTGTGCACTGGTTTGAATGTCTTGCCCATGAGCTTTGTCAGTACCAGCAGTAGATCCCACGGAGGTGGAGGTTCATGCACCGGAGGGGATATATGATCCAGGTCTTTGAAAAAATGCCCGACCACTGTCTCCTGCACCAACGTCGGCTGACTGACCCGCACCCGGTAAGCAGAGATGGCTACCAGGTGCACCCTAAGGGTCAATGACTGAAGACCCCCTTTGGACAGAGACCAAAGGTAGTTGAGAATGTTAGCCTCTGGACAGGACAGAGGGTCCAGGTCCTTGCTCTGACACCAAATGGAAAACCTTTTCCATCTGAAGGCATAGCATTTCCTGGTCGATTCCTTTCTGGATGCCTCCACCACGGTGAGGACATCCTCAGAAAGACCCAAAACCTGGAACTCTAGCCGCTTAAGTACCAAGCTGTGACATGCAGGGATTGAAGGTCCGGATAGTATACCTTCCACTGATTGAGAGAGGTCCTCATCAGAAAGACCCAAGGCCTGGAACTCTAGCCACTCAGGAACCAGGCTGACAGGTGCAGGGATTGAAGGTCCAGGTGGAATACCTTCCCCTGGTTGCCTGAGATCAGGTCTGGGCATGCTGGGAGCCGCTCCAGGGGCCTGCAGCGGAGGCTGAGGAGATCTGGATACCAGAACTGGCGCGGCCAGTCTGGGACTACCAGAATCACCTTCATCTTGTCCCTCCTCACCTTGAGAAGCATCCTGTGGATCAAGGGAAATGGAGGGAAGGCATACAAGAGGCATGGGTCCACGGCCTCAAGAAGGCATCCCCCTGCAGCGAGCCCTGCTGAGGGGGGTGGACATGAAACAGCCTCAGCTTGGTGTTTTCCCTAGAGGCAAACAGGTCTACCATTGGTTTGCCCTAGTGGGAGAACAGGCTGTGAGCTACCTCTGGATGGAGAGACCACTCATGGGATGTCTCGCCTAAGTGACTGAGAGCATCCGCCAGATGGTTTGAGGCTCCTGTCACATGGGTAGCTAGGACATCTGCCTCCAGATGGCTGACGAGGGTCCAGATGCGGAGCGCCTCCCTACAAATCAGATGGGAGTGCATACCACCCTGTTTGTTGAGGTAGTAAGTGGTCGTGGTATTGTCCGCCTGGGACTTGAACTCTTGACCCCAGAGCTGAGGAGCGAAAGCTGACAGTGCCAGTCTGACTACTCTGAGCTCCAACAGGTTGATATGGTATCAGGACTCCTCAGGGGTTTAGAATCCATGGGCCCTGTTTTCCCCCAGGTGGGCTCCCCAGCCCACGAGAGAGGCATCGGTCATGAGGATGGCCGTCGGCTCCGGGCGGACAAACGAGATCCCTTCCTGCAACCAGTCCCGGGTGGTCCACCATCGGAGAGCGTTACAGTGACCAGCTGGTCAAAATGACCATGGCGCTGAGTCCACTGGGCGGCCAGCTCCCACTGGAGGGGGCGCATGTGCCACTGGGCACAACAGACCACAGAGGTGCACGCCGCCATGTAACCCAGAAGGCACAGAAAGTCCTGGGTACGGCACAATTGCCCAACCACAAATGATTGGGCAAAGGAGGAGAGAACCTCTGCCCTGTCTGCCGGAAGCTGAGCTATGGCTTGACGAGAGTCGAGCCCTGCCTTGATGAAGCACATCACCTGAGAAGGCACGACTTCCGACTTGGCCTTGTTGATCAAAAGGCCGAGTTGGAAGCAGGACTGGAGGGCCACGTCCCTGGACCTCTCCACCTCTTGCTGGGTGGGACATGCTAAGAGCCAATTGTTGAGGCTGGGGTAAATTCTGTCCCCCCTATGCCTGAGATGGGCTGCCACCTCTGCGATGCATTTGGTGAAGACCCGTGGGGTTGATGACAGGCCGAACGACATGGCTTGGAACTCGTATAGTGTCCCTTCAGCTCTGAAGCGGAGGAAGCACCAATGAGATGGACAGATTGGAATGTGAAAGAAAGTGTCCTGCAGACCCAGTGAACAGAACCACATGTTTCACTCCAAGGATGGTATGATCTGGGACAGACTGACCATTCGAAAAGTGCGTGACCTGAGACACTGATTCAGGTCATGCACCTCTAGAATGGGACGCCAGACCCCATCCGCTTGGGCACCAGGAAGTACCTGGAGACAAAGCCTGGGTCTGCTGGAGAATCTGCTACTGGAGCTACTGCCTCCTTGAGGAGAAGCTGAGCGATGTCGTCTCGGATAGCCAACGGAGTATGGACGGATACTCTTTCCTCCCGAGGGGCGCGGGCTCAGCTTGGAGGGTGCTGCTCGAATTCCAGAGGCAGTCCCTGACTGACCACTTCCAAATCCAACTGACCATGGTGATAACGGACCAGGCAGAAAGAAAGTGGCGGAGCCAGCCCTGCGCAGGAGGACCCAGAGCTGGCATGACGAGAGAGGGGGTGGCAGCCCCCGCCCCGTCACTGAGCACGCTTGTGGGAGGAGGATCTAGGACCTGAACCTCGGCCTCCTTTACGGGCCTGGGAGGGCCCAGGCTTGGGCCGGGGGCACCAAACTTGAGCCTGCTGCTGCTGCCTTCCATGAAAGGAGGATTGCTGTGACGCATGGGAAGAGTGCCAAAAAGGCTTCTTCTTCTTCTTCTTCTGCTGTTTCTTGCTCGAAGAACCTTTAGCAGGATTAGTATCCAAGGTGGCAGCGGACTGCTCAATAAGCTGAAGGTAACCAGCCACACCTGGGCTGAAAAGGTCGGTGCCCAGGAAAGGCACATCAGCTAGTTTGTGCTGAGTATCTGCCGGGAAAGAGGAGAGTCTCAGCCAAGCCCTGCGATGAGAGGCAACTACAGCTACCATCGAGCGGGCACAAGAATCTCCAATGTCCAGGGCTGTCTGAAGCTGCTGTCTGGCAACAGCCAGGCCCTGATCCTGGACCTGCTTGACCATGGTCTGCATGTCCACGAGGAGGTGTGGGAGGACTTCATCAAAGACCCCAAAAGGGCATGGGAGAAGTGTGCCATGACGATGGCCGAACTTGCCTGACGAAGGCCAAAAGATGAGGCCACATAGACCTTTCAAGCTGAATGATCCAAGAGTTTGGACTCTTTTTCGGGAGGTATGTCAGTGTCGGCAGAACTGCCAGTATGCCTGAACACAGAGGCGGTCACCAGGCTCATGGCTGAAGGGTGCTCTGTGAACCCCGCAAGAGACCCCATGGGCACCGCATACTTGTGGGTCATGCGGGCAAATGGAGCTGGACAGGAGGCAGGGTGCTGCCAAAGTTCTAAAGCCAGACCAACTATGGCCTCGGCCACAGGAAAGGCCTCCGTCAGGGTATCCCCTCTCTTGAGGATGTCCGTGAGAGGGTGCTCTGCCTTTTTCTTGATAGATTCCAAGGGCATCCCTGTAGACTCAGAGATGAGGCAAAGAATGCCCTGAAAGGACGAAGGAATTTCCTCCATCTCTATCCCACCAGCTGATTCGTCATCCCCGGGATGAGAATGTAGGCTGGTCTCATCTGAATCCGAGGAATCTGGATACAATGGTCGACCGCCCAGGTCACCTTGTGCCCGGACAAAATCAGCTGTTGCCACATGAGGTCCTCGTAGCACCAACAGAGTTTCTGACGGAGCCTCTCCTCATCTGAGGAGGACAAGGACGACCGATGGCGTCACCTCTTTTCTGAGCACTTGTGGCTCTTCCTTGGCCTGTTGGTCGAGGGAGTCCTATACTTCAGTTGAGATCAGACGGGCCGATTCGGTCGCTCAGGAAACACCAGTGGAACCGGTGATTTCCTAGGGTCGGGGACCACTTCCTCAACAGGATTCCCAGAGGGCTGGGTCTCCTCACTGGGGAAAGAAAGAACCGGTGTCCGACTGAGAGAATCATCGACTGGAGTCGGTGACAGTGGGTCGATCGGATCGATGATTATTTCAACCTTGTTGATCGACACTTTGGTCAACTGGCCAGATGGCAAAGCCAAGAAGCCAGCGGCTGAAGAGGCAATGTTGACCGAAGTTGAGACTGCCGGTTCCTGGGACCAAGGTCTCTTCCGATCCCAAGAACGTCTTTGCCGAGACGAAGATGATCCCGGGTCCTTTTCCTGCTTATGGGACTGAGAGGAGAGCATGCCCGCAGGACCCTCTCCCTTAGTCAGGAGAGACTAGCACAACTCTCGGAAGGAACCCGAGAAGGTGGAGCCTAGGTTGAGTGGAACAAAGAAGCTCTGAGAGGAAGATTCCCCGGCAAGAGCCACTTCCTCCTCGAAGGCGTGCATGCATTCCAATTGCTCGGCGGACCCTGCAGCCACGGAAACCGACCACCGAGCCGCCTTTCATTTCATCAGAGGGTTCCATTTTTCTGGTCTCCCCAACTGCAGGCGTGCGAGATGGATGTCGAGGACGTTAGGGTGAAATGCCAGACAAAAATCACACTTCGAGGTGTCATGGTCGACACCCAAGCAATAGATGCATGCGGTGTGGGGATCGGTGCACAACATTTTCTGGCTGCACGAACACCGGCAAAATCCAGAGGAAGACTTGTCTTCCATAATCGAAGATAAGCAGTCACGATCGCTAATGCAAACTAGACGAATTTTCGGAATAATCGAAGGTTTTGAACCCAGGGCCTACAAAATGCAGGAGCACATAGGAGGCAACCTGAATTTTCAAGTGGAAAGGAAAACCTGGCTTCACGGGGCGGAACTGAGGGTTATACCACCCTGGTGGGTGGGAGGTGCTAGCTTGAAGACTTTCGGTGATTCTTAAAGGGGAAACGGACATGCCAATAAGTGTGGATGAACAATATATTCATGATCCTAGAACTGATTTTTTAGATGTCACCTTATACAAAGATGGTTGTGGCAATATGTTGTCTGATGTATTTGTAAAAAATACAGATAAGAATACATTGCTATTAGCAATTGCCACCCACAACACATGAAAAAGGCTATCCCAAAAGGACAGCTTATGAGAGTCAAATGACATTGTGCTGATCCAGTGGTTTACAAATAAAGAGAGAAACCACAGATTCAGAGATTTGTTTCAAGTGGCTATAAGGATATTAATACAGCAGTAGCAGAAGTTACAGTAATGGACAGAATAGAACTATTATCCAATACCTATTTAAAAACTAATGCACAGAATGAAATTCAGAGTTTCCCTAGATTTATCGCTACATATACATATGGAGTAAGAAGACTGGGGAAGAGTGTTCAGAAACAATGGCCAATTTTAATGAGTGATGCTCATTTGAGAAATATTTTACCAGAAAATCCAAGGATTGTACATAGGAGGGCCAGATATATCAGGGTTATGATCATAAAAAACTACCTGTAAAGCACAAATTGATACTCGTGTTTTCTAAAAAAGCACTAAATATGAACAAAATATGTGGACAGTGTTCATACTGTGAATATGTGATACAAAGTCCATCAATTCCACATCAAAGGAGAAAAAGGGACATCTGCAGTAATGCAGTTATTAACTGCACAACTGAGGGTGTTGTTTATGTGCTGAGGTGTCAAATGTCAGGCTTTTTATATGGGACATACCATAAGAAGCTTTAAAACAGGTATGGGGGACATGTGAGGGCACGGAGAGATGGTAATACTAAATATGCCATTGGACAACATGTGATTGGCAAAAATAATAGGAATACACATAACATATATTTTTTTGCTATACAAAAGGAGAGTAAGAATGTTAGAAGGGGTGACTGGGAGAAACAAGTGAGTGCCTGTGAGACTAGGTGGATTTTTCAAACTTGGGCATCTTTTCCACCAGGTTTGAATGATTCTATAGGGCTTGTACATCAAATGAATTTTTTGAGCTGTTTCAGTAATATACCAGGTGTAGGTCTTTTGAGAACTGTGGAAATTTTAATTTTCCCCCCCCCACCTCTCTCCCTCCATACACCTTGTTTAGTTTTTTGTGATTATTTCTATATACTATTGCCTTCATTGTAACTGGTAAATAATAAAAGTCTGTAGCTTTTATAGCACTATTTGAATATTATTGTTCCCCATTTTTTTTCTATCAGATTTTGGATGTGCTATGTATGCATTTATGTCCACTGAGGTGCCATCAATTAATGAACTATGAAATGTAGTTTCATTCGAAATTGTGCATTTAGGCATAAATACATCCTGTGTTTTTTATCTGCTCTGTACTGTATATTTAATCATATAATATGTGGCATAGGTTCCCTTCCGCTTCTCTGTAGTTTGTATGCTGTTCCACCAAAGTTCTGACTCTTGCTATGGCTTGGTGCATCAGCACTACAAAACAGAATGATCCAGAAGTGTTGACGTGAATTAAAGAAAACACACTCAAGATTCACTTTGAATTAAATATGGAACAAAATTAAAACAGTGGACTCTCATTTTTACTTGGTATTACTTGGTTTGTAAGAAAGAAATTACTCACCTTAGTAATACTGTTTCTTCCAAGGTGTCATTTAGCATCAGTAACTGATTGCAGTAAGCTGATCCTGTAGCACTGCCCCGGAGGTGAATCCATGAATATTCATAATTTGGACTGGCCAATAGGAAAAGAGCTGGAGGGTGTGCTGTCTCGAGTCTGCCCAAGGGCATCAGCATTTTTTTTGAAAGTGGAATGGGAACTTGCCCATTATAGAGTGAACCAACAGGATTTAAAAATCATGCAACAGCATGAAGAAAAAAAATAGAACCACAAAGAGAGAAAACTTTGCTCAAAGGGTGAACAAAAACCTCAGGAACAAATCTGGCTACCAAAAGAAGCAGAGTCCTTTTCAGGTAGGTTTCAAGGGGAGGACGGGTGGGACCTTACTGATGCTAAAGGACACCTTGGAAGAAACAATATTACTAAGGTGAGAAATTTTTTCTTCTCACCCCAGGGGTCCTTTAGCATCAGTAACTGATTGCAGACTGAAAAGCAGTGTAGTTAGGAGGTGGGAATAGAACCTACTTAGGGAAGAGGCTCTGCAGCACCCCCCTGCCAAATGTGGCATAATATCTAGACTGTATGTCCAGGCAATAGTGCTTTGTGAATGTGTGTATAGTTTTCCAAGTGGCTGCTTTATAGAGCCCTGAGACCCTCAGTGGGGCTGTTTGCCAGCCTTGTCATAGCAAATCGAATACAAGAAACTATCCAACGAAAGATGGTTCTCTTAGTGGCTGGCCTTCCTCTACCTACCTCCCCACAGGTGAGGAAAAGCTGGATAGTGGAGTCCCTAAACTGCTTGGTGTGCACCAAGTAATAGGCTAGGGCTCTTTTAACATCCAAACTGTGGAGTTTCTGCTCTCCTGGAGTTGATTTGTCAGTGAAGAAAACAGGGAGAGTAACATACTGGATAAGATGAAACTCAAATACCACCTCGGGCATGAAATTTCTGTTTGTCCTGAGCTCTACTTTTCCCTGTGAGGATAATGTAATTGGGTTCTATGCAGAGGGCTTGCAACTCTGAAATTCTCCTGGCAGAGGTGATGGCCACTGGGAAGACAGTCTTCCAAGTGACATATTTCAGATGGGCTGTAGCCATGTGCTCAAAAGGTGGCTCCATGAGCTGGGCAATACATAAGTTAAGGTCCCAAGGAGGGACGGGTTACCTGATTGGAGGCTGAAGGTGGAGAAGACCTATGAAGAACTTTTTGAAAACAGGCAAAGAAATGACAGTATGTTTCTTGCCTATGGACAGATAGATAAGTAGAAACTGCAGCTAGGTGTAGTTTTAGGGATGAGGTCCTGCAGCCTGAAGCCTGTAAGTGAGCCAAATAATCCAGAATATTGGGGACTGAAGCGCTTCCCCTTACACCAAAAAGAAAACCTTTTCTACTTGGCTGCATATGTTTTCTTAGTACTGGGCTTCTTAGCCATTCTCAGGATGCTACGGGCTTGTTCTGAATACTGGGAACTCTAACTCCTCAAGAGCCAGGTTTTGAGGTGAAGAAACTGTAGATGGGATAAGTCACCCCTATCTAATGAGAAAGTCAGAAGGGAGTGGGAGAGTAGGATTCTGACTGACTTGTTGGAAGTCAGGGCTAACTGGAGGGAGTACCATGACTGCCTTGGCCAATCTGATGCTATCAGTATCATAGTTGTAGGTTGGGATTTCATTTTCAGAAGAACCCTGTGAATCAATTCAATTCAATCTTTTATTGTTCTTCCAAAACAAGGTTAAAATTTTGGACACTACATAATAAAATACAGTATATATCAAACACATTACAACCAGCTATGATTTCATCAACATTCATTCATAATATAATTTAGTCCAACACATCTTTTTTCTTTATATTAATAATAGTTGAGAACAAATTAAAACAAAGAGTTGCATCATAAACAGTTCCAGGATGAAGTAAAATAAATATGGGATCATAATCCAAACTTGAGTATTTCTGTAAAAATCCCAATAAAATCAAATTTCTTCTTGTGTTGTACAAAGGGCACTGTAGAATTATATGAAAAAGAGTTTCACTAAACCCTCTATTACAAGAACATTCTACTTTACTGTAGTTTGTTATTGTAGAAAACAGTTGTAATATGCAGATCTCGAATTAATAATTCCGAATCTGACTTGGGTTATTACCTTTCTAATATTCGGTGCTATAGGCAAATATAGGTATTGTTCTTTTAATGAATCTATTTTATTTTTGTTTTGCCAACTGGCTTGTTTTTGAAGTCTAACCATTCGTAATTGATCACTAAATGCAATCTCAAAAATTTTCTTTTTAATTTCTTGTTTTTATACATGGAAGATATTAGGATACCAGCTAAGTGATCCTTCCAGAGATGCATACAATTACATTTTTGTAAATTAGTGTTTAAGGCTTTGAGCCATGGGGAAGTGAAACCCAGAGTATCCCATGACTGTTTTTCTTTCAAGCAAGACTGTAATATCTTATCATTATGTTTACCCATAATTCTGAGCCAAAATGAAAGAAGTCTATAAATGACAAAATCCGCGAGCGGAATTCTACCTAATTCAGCTCTAACTTATACATTAGCTGTAGACTGTGGGAGTTGTAATAATGTTTTATAATAATAAGATACAGGGTGTTCAAGCTTCGGGTTATTTTTTATACCCCAAATTTCAGCACCATACAACAGAATTGGAGCAATATTTGATTCTCCTGCTTTAACTGCCAGAATTATTGACATTCTACCATATTTATAATTAAAACTAAGAAAAGCCTTAGCTGCAAGCTTTGCCCTAATAATTTGGACATCGTGATGTGAATTCCAGAAGCCATTTGAAGAGAATTTGACACTTAGGTAGCAATATGATTTAACTACTTCAATTTGTTTATTGTTTAGCCAAAGTTTTGGTATTATTATTTTAGAACATATTACCATTAATTTAGGTTTTTCGGTGTTACTTCTCAACTTTAAATTGTCACATTTGGTTTCTTAACTGGTCTATTTTGATTTGTAACCCTTTTTCAGATAGGGCAAATAACACCAAATCATCAGCATAGGCCAAAATATGAATTTGATGATTATTAATCTTAGGCAAATCAAATGAAAGGCAATCCTCAAATGAAAGCAGCGAATTGATATAGAGGTTAAACAGGAATGGCGCCAATAAACACCCCTGCTTAACCCCTTGATTCGCTTTAAAATATTCTGTAATGTTACCTAAAGTGTCACATCTAATTGCAGTGCAAGTTTTTGAGTATAAGACGATTGGAGTTAATATGCCGATAGGAATACCGTGATTTACTAAGATATTCCAGAGTGTTTCTAAATTTACGGAGTCAAATGCTCCAGTAAAATTGATAAACAGTGCATATAAACTCATTTTCCTATAAAATCTATATTTTTCAATTAAATGAGATAAAACAAAGATATGATCCAATGTTGAACAGCCCGCCCAGAAACCTGCTTGAAATTCTGAAAGGGGGCAGAATTGATTAACCCAATTTTGTAATCTACTTAATAGAATTCTTGCAAAATTTTTACTACTGATATCAATAAGGCCTATTGGCTGATAATTTATTGGATTTTGTAATGAACCTTTTTTGTGAATTGGAATGATTATATTTTTACACCAGGAATAAGGAACATATTTTTCTCAGAGACATATGTTAAAGGAATTTACAAAGAATGGAACCCAGAAGTTAAGATTTTGTTTATATACTTCACCCGGAATGGAATCAGGACCTGGCGCCTTATGAAAGGCCAAGTTGGAAATCGAATGTTCGACTTCCACATAAGTAAATTCCAATGGATGGTAAGAATCTCCCGTCATCCATTCTGGTGTTTTAAAGTAGGCTTCTGGGTCCAAATCCCTGTTAAATAATTCTCCGAAAAGTAAACAACCCAAGTTTCTTTAGGAATCAATATCATAAGAGCTGGTTCATAATGTTTAACACCTTTAGCCACCAATAACCAAAATGCCTTAATATCATTATTTTGTATGATTTCTAACATTACTGCCCATTATTTCTGAACAAACTCATGTTTCTTATTTTTTTTAATCTTTTATATTGCTTCCTAGCTCTATTAAGACTAGAAACAAAAGATTTGGTTGGGTTTTTAGAAACTGTTTTAATCATGGTTCCCAATCTTTTCTTTTCTTCGAGGCATTGATAATCAAACCAGGTATGCGGTTTGGAAAATACGTTTTTGTAATGATATAATACAGTTTCGATGTTAAAATAACATTCCTCCAGATGTTCATTCATTTTTTGGGGTGAACTGTCATCATACAGCATGGAACATAATAAAGTTGTACTAGTGGAATATATTCTATCTACTACTTCGTCCATATTTTTAAGATTCACTTTTTACTTAAATTTGCCTTTAATAGAAAGTGAAGAAAGGGAAGTGATACTCGAACTAGTCAAAATGTCACACTTCAAAGTCTCCACCTTAACTAGTAAGGCCGCACAACCACTTTCTGGCATCATTATCACTTTAAGGCCATAAAAATGATTATAAGATTCTAGAGAGACCATTAAATAATCTATAGTACTCCTCCCATTTGAAGAGATATAAGTGAATGCTCCATGTTGATCACTTCCCCCCTCCCAATCAGAATTAGATAGTTATTGTTATTTATAAAATCCATCAGTTTGAGACCTGCCCCATTAACCACTTTATCCGATGAGACCCTTGGTTCCAGTTCTCCCATATATAACTGAGACTGTAACATATCCAAATAGAAACATAGAATTTGATGGCAGATAAGGACCGCTTGGCCCACCTAGTCTGCCCGTTTTCCTACCTAACAGATAAGCTGCAGATCCTAGTTAACCAACAGCTTACTTCCTCTTACCCGCCCCTAGGACTGCCTTATGCTTGTCCCATGCATTCTTGAAGTCCCACACTGTTCTTGACCCCATGACCTCCTCAGGGAGGCTGTTCCATGCATCCACAACCCTCTCAGTGAAAAAATACTTCCTCACATTACCCCTGAGCCGTCCCCCCTCTATCTTCAAATTGTGCCCCCTTGTACTTGCACATCTCTTTTTCTGGAAGATGCTACCCTCTTGGACTTTGTTAATTCCTTGAGGTACAGGTCCCTCTCTCCTTCTTTCCTCAAGAGTATACATATTAAGCTCCTTTAGTCTTTCTTAGATGTCTTCTGGTGCAGACCCTGCACCATTTTGGTTGCCTCCCTCTGGACAGGCTCCACTCTGTCTATATCTTGTGGAGATGGGGTCTCCAGAACTGCACACAGTACTCCAGATGGGGTCTCACCAACTGTCTGTACAGAGGGATAACAACTTCCTGTTTTCTACTATTGATGCCTCTTCCTATGCATCCCAATATCCCCAGCCTTCCTTACTGCCTTCTCACATTGCTTGCCCACCTTTAGGTCATCTGATATAATTACCCCAGGTCCCTTTCTATTTTACTGTTGTCAGTATCTCACCCCCATTGTATACGCTTCCCGGTTTTTATTTCCCATGTGCATTACCTTGCACTTCTTTGCACTGAATCTGAGCTGCCATACATTTGACCATTCCACCAACCTTGCCAAGTCCCTTCTCATCCTTTCCACTCCATCCTATGTATCAACCCTGTTGCAGATCTTTGTGTCATCTGCAAAGAGACATACTTTTCCTTCCAGTTCCTCTGCAATGTCACTTATAAAGACATTAAAAAGGACCAGTCCCAGTACTGAACCCTGCGGTATCCCGCTAGTAACCCTCCTTTCTTCACTGTGTACTCCATTTACTACTACCCTTTGCGTCCTGTTGTCTAGCCAATTTTTTTATCCAGGCTACCACCTTGGGACCCATTCCAAGGCTGGCTATCTTGTGTATTAATCTTTTGTGTGGAACTGTATCAAATGCCTTGCTAAAATCTAGGTAGGCCATGTCCACAGCCCCTCCCTGGTCTACTACTTCGGTCACCCAGTCAAAGAAATCCATTAGATTTGTCTGACACGACCTTCCCATCATGAATCCATGCTGCCTTGGGTCCTGTGCCCCACTGGCCTCTAGGTACTCAACAATTCTTTCCTTCAGAAGTGATTCCACCATTTTCCCTACCACTGCGGTCAAACTAACTGGTCTGTAGTTTCCTGCCTCTGTCCTGCTCCCACTTTTGTGAAAAGGAATCATATCTGCCCTCCTCCAGTCCTTGGGTACCACCCCATCCTCCCATGATTTGTTAAACAGAGTAGTCATCGATGTCACTAGTTCTACCCTTAGTTCTTTTAGAATTCTTGGGTGAATCCCATCAGGCCCCATTGCTTTGTCCACCTTCAATTTTATTAGTTCTTTCAGAACTCTTTCTTCCGTAAATGGACTGGTATCGACCCCCGTCTTCAGAGTGTTTCTCTTGTTTGGTTTAGGTAACTCCCCCTCCTCTTCCTTTGTGAATACTGAGCAGAAATATTCGTTCAGTATCCCTGCTTCTTCACTGTCACCCTCTACCCACATTCCCTCCCCTTTATTAAGCTTCAGTATCCCTCCTTTGGTCTTTCTTCGCTCCCTTATGTACCTATAAAAGGTCTTATCCCCCTTCTTAACAGAATTGGCTATCCTTTCCTCTGTTTGGGCCTTTGCTATTCTGACTGCCTTCCCAGCCTCTTTCTGCTTTAACTGATAAAAGTCCTCTGTCCTGCTCCTTCTGTGTTTCCTTATATTTCCTGAATGCTGTCCTTTTCTCCTTAACCTTCCCTGCCACCTCTTTTGTGAACCATAGCGTTTTTTTCCTTCGTTGTGTTTTATTGATTTTTTTTATGCAAAGGCTTGTTGCCTCTGTGATGGCTGTTTTGATCACTCCCCATTGTTCCTCCACCCCTCCTTCTTGCCTGTTTGCTAGTGCTTTTCTGAGGCACTCTCTCATTTTCCCAAAGACAGCCCTCCTAAAGTCTAGTACTCTTGCTTTTGTATGGCTTGATTGTATGGCTGTGTTTATCGTGAACCACACTGTTTGGTGGTCGCTTGTTCCCAGATGGCTACCCACTTCTAAATCTAAGATTCTTTCTCCATCCCCATTAGAAAGTACCAGGTCTAAGATTGCTCCCTCCTAGTGGGTTCCGATACTAGCTGTCTGAGACATGCCCCCTGTAGGGCATCAAGAATGACCCTGCTCTTGGATGTGCCTGCAGCAAAGGTGCTCCAGTTAACATCTGGCATATTCAGGCCCCCCATCAACAATATCTCCCCTTTTTCTGCCATTCTAAGAAAGCCTTCTATCATTTCCTTGTCCATTCCCCCCTGAGATGGGGTCTGTATACAACCCCATGCGGATTGTGGTGCCATTTCCTGTCTCCAGAGTGACCCAACATGCCTCATCTGCTCCCTGTTTACTCTTTAGTTCCGTTGCTTTGATCCCTTCCTTTACAGAGAGCTACCCTCCTCCTTTTACCTCCCTGTCCCTCCTGTAGATTGTGTATCCTGGTATGTTGACATCCCAGTCATGGTTCTCTGTGTACCATGTTTCTGTGACTGCCACAATATCCAGGCAACCTCTTCCATCAAGGCCACTAGTTCAGGGAGCTTGTTACACAGACTATGGGCATTGGTACCCATCACCCTCCACTTTTGATAGCCTTACCCTTTTAGCCCCATTTCTGTCCTTACTGCCTTTGCCTTTTTTAAATTTAAATCTGTTCTGCTCCCTATAATACTCTGTACCTTGGTGTTTACCTCACTAATCACCATGTTTTGTGGGAGGAGGCTCGGATTTCCCTGCTTCTTTTCAGTGCCTCCCCCCCTTGGCTAGTTTAAATGCTTGCCAGTGAAGCATTTAAACCTCTCACCTAGAATCCTGGTTCCGCCCTTGGACAGATGCAGACCATCACACCGGTATAGGTCTGCATTCCTCCACGTGGCTCCCCAGTCCCCAATGAAGCCAAAACCCTGAGCTCCACACCAGTTTTTCAACCACTCATTGAATTCCCTGGTGAGAAGTGCCCTGGCATCTCCTTGCCATAGACAGGCAGCACCTCCCGAGAAGGTTACTGTATGCGCTACTTGTCTAAGGCCCCTTCCCAACTCTACAAACTCCTCTTGCACTGCTCTGATCCCATTCCTAGCCAGATCATTTGTCCCCAGGTGGACAATGACATCCAGCTCCCTCCCTCCTGCAGCTCCTCCCACGATCCTGAGGATTCGCTTCCTGTCCCTCCAAGTCGTGGCGCCAGGAAGGCACCTTACCTCCCTCTCCCCATCCTCCATTTCTACCCCCCTAATGATTGAGTCCCCCACCAGGAGTTGTTTCCTTCCCCTGTGGGGTCCCATGCCACCCTCCTTTGGGTCTTCTTTGTGAAGGTTCCCAACATCTTCCTTGGTCTCCACTGCAGGTGCCTCCATAGAGGAACCACTATCCACCAGAAGAGCGAATGAATTGTGAAGAGGTACAGCTGGAGGGATGCAACTCTGTTCCACCCTCTCCCTCCTTGAGCCCACCCTGGTCCAGCCCCTCCTCTTTCTTGGCAACCTCTGAGGTAGTGGCATTGGCCCTGGTGGTCCCTGGGTGGGGGAGGAGGTTTCACGAATCCTAGCCAGGTCAGCCTGGAGACGGGCAACCTCCTCTCTCAAACCAGAGAGGTGCCTGCAAATAGGGCAGCATCGCAGCCTCCAGAATGTCTCCCGGAACACTGCTGCCCCACAGCCATTGCACTGCACCACTCCTATCATGTCTTATTTTGTGTCCCCTCTACTGTTTCTCTGGATGCTTACTCTCTCCTCTCCTTACAACTCTCACCCTTCCTGTTCTGGGACAGCAACTTCCTATCTTCTTCAGTAGCCTCCTTCTTCCTTGCTCAATATCAGACCACCAATAATAATAATGTCTATTTGGTGTTTTAAATAAAGAGAATCAATGTCTGTAGACAACTGCATCCAAGGATCATTTATTTCCAAGAGGTGAAAATTTGGGGGAAAATACACATTGGTGATCAAACAGTTCATATTATCCCATCTTATGACAGTATGCTGTATTTCTTTCTTTGATGAAATATTGTCTATGACACTCAAAGCATCTCTAATTTTAATATAAGTGGCTAAGCCCCCACCTGGTCGCCCATATTTATTTTCCTTAATAGCTAAAGTTTCACAAAGTATAAAACCATTAATATGTGTTTTTGAAGTAGCCCATGTCTCTTGAAATAATAAGGTATCAATCATGGAGACATACTCCACTCAGCTGGAATCGGCAATTTTAGTTCTTAATCCTGCAATGTTCCATGAAATTAAATTATATGACTCAACAGACTGATTATGAGTTATCATCAATTCAGACTCATCATTCTCATTAGGAGATGAAACATCCCTTGGCACTAATAGTCAGTTATTGACTGTTTTTCTTTCGTACTCAGTATCTTGAGTTTCCATGTTCTTAAACTCTACCAGATATATATTGTTTATCTAGTTTATGTTTGTTTGACATGAGATGATTATAGGCATCTTCAGACTTTAAATCAATATGTATCTGATGAGTCAGTAAATATCCTGCTAACCAAACCTATATCGTGCAAGCAAATATCACAATCCAAACTTAAAGTAAGCAATGAATGGATATAAGATGACAATCTATCAGTGCTTTCCCCTTCAAATTTCTGAATCCCAAATATTGACACTCTCCTGCAGAAATAATCCTTATCAAAATTCCAACTAAGCAAAGATAAAGTGGAAGTAATATTTTCTTTAGAATATTTAGTAGGTGGTAAGGAACCATAAGCAAACTTTCAAATAGTGGACCAATTTACCGGAGATGAAATCAGTAACTCCAGATTATTAATTGGACATTGTTTAACCCATATAGCTTTAGCAATGTCCACATTAGATAAGAGGACATAAACTGGGACATTAGGAACTGAAAAGTCCCTATAAACCAATTTTAAGTCCTCAATTGCAATGTCCAATTCAGATGTAACAAGATATAAGATCAAATTATACAGTGAAGCTTCAGCTTCATAAGGCTTTAAAAAAATATGTTCAAATTTAAAAATCACCTCTTTCCCCGAAAAAATAAAATAGTTCCATATGAGGAAGCTGAATTAAATCAGACTCTGATGTCATCTCCTAGAAGTGGTTAGCCATTTTGCTTTTAGACGGTACAGAAGAATTCAAAGACTTAAACTGATCGTTTTCTAGATTTATTTTTTTGTCTTTAGAGAGAATCATAGATGTTATTTCAGTAGGATTAATTCCCTCTTTTTTTAGATTTCTCAAGACACTCTTTAACACGGTTAGATAAAACAGCTCCTTACACTTCCCTAATTCTTTTTTAGATTTGGAATTCTGAGCTGTCATAGGGTTATCATTTGTTAGATTTTTGGACAGAGTATCCTATTTAATTTTTGTTTTCCTTTCCTTTTTATTTTTATGTTGCCTAATTTTCTTTTTTAAATTTTCTGCCGTACAATTTATTTATTTTTTTGCTTTTATTTAGTGTAGAAAGCATTTCGATTGAAGAGAAGGAAGGTCTTTGTTCAACTGTTTCCCTCTCTTCTCCGCTCACCAATTTATCCATTTTAAGAGACAGATGGGAACATTTTTTTGTAAGAATGCCGGAAAGGTTCTCTATACAGCACTTAAGTTCTTTAATGGCTTCTAGTAAAACAATATTAGCCATAACAGGATGTCCTAGAGCCTTGATCGTATATTTGGAGATGATATCTGGACAAGCTCATATAATTTCTGGATCAAGATCTATATTTTCAACTTCCCCATCAAGCCTATTAAATACTTGATTAGGGAAACCATCCAACAGGGAAGCCTTTTCTCGTTTAGCGGGGGCTCTGACATGTCATAAGAACAGAGGGCTGAAAAGATTCAACCCTGTTGGGTGTAGGGAAAGCTCAAGGCCTTCCAACTTGGGTGGAGACTTTAACTGTGTCAAATTGTAACTCAAAGGTAAAGAGTTAATAATATCTAGACTTTTGTTTACAATCAGAGAATGTGATGACAATTCGTTAGTTTTATAGGAAGTTACATGAGTTGGGGAAAAAAAAAAAATCGCTGATTTTTTTTAATTTTTGGATCATAGAGAGACTGCTTTAATTGATTAATTTCCTCTATTTTACTAGCAGAGTCCTCAGTTTCATTGATGACTCCATAGGGCAGCAAATAATCATTATTTTCCTTTACGGTATAGCTGTCATAGGTATTTTTACTGACGTTCCGTTTATACGATCTGCTACACTTCTGAGGATCATCTGATAAAATATTCACCATAGAAGAAGCTGATATTGAAGTATTCTGTAAAACAGAATTAACATTGGACTGAGTTGTTATTAATTTAGAAGATGACACTTCTCTAGATAATGAAATAAATTGGTTATCTTTTCCTTCATTTACCGTGGGAGGTAAAGGTTTAGATGGGCTACTGTAAGCGCTAATCCTATGAGGAGAGTAACTAAAGTTACCATAAACCTTTTTTGGGGTAGAAGATGCTATAGGAGTTGCGAAGGCAATGGGGGACAACCCCACGTATAAACGCAGCCGTTTGTCCTACATTTGCAGCACATCTCCTTCCTAGCGTCCATAGTCATAACCCTCTTATTTGATTTTACAACCTTCAATTCCCTACCACTTCTGGTAAACATGATACGACTTTTGCTTCTTCAGTCTAAGACCGCTTTCTATTTTAAAGAAGTAAACAAACTTCAGTAAACAGACAGTAATTTTCTATTATGTCCAAAACTTACAGCCTTTACCTAAATATAAAACAGATGTTTGAATTTTCACTAGAACATAGACATAGAAAGCATTTAAATGTAAAAAAAGGCAAAATAACAATGTTTAAAAGTCCTGGAACCGGATTATTCAGTCTTGGGAACGTCTTTGTGTCTTCCAATCAGTACAGTTCAAAATCCTCTAAGTTCTAGACTTTCCCAAGTATAATCTGAACATATTATCACATACTGAAATGGAAATTAAGATACAGTAAGTGTTCCTGGATTTTCAGTGCCGAGTGGCATTTGCGCCACTCACGCTCGAGCTGTGGGAGAGAGAGTCTTTTATATGGTAACTGCCCCTCCTCTCGATCTGTCTTGATGGGCTGAAAGTCAGTTGGGTGCCCCGGGGAAATGTAACACACCAACAGGCTGGTAATTAGCAGAGAGGAGCCACGGCACAATGTGCTGAATTTAAAAGCACAAATACATATGCTCAGGAGAATGCAGGATACAAAGTAAAGTCACTTCAGTACCTGAGCGCGTCTTTTATATGGTAACTGCCCCTCCTCTCGATCAGGGCAGAAGTTTTGTTCCCAGGCCTTACAATCCCTATCCCCAATCTGACTTTAGCCAGTACAGATGGTCTTTCAGAGGCAGGGGCAGAAGGAGCCAAAGAAGAGCCACCTCTACCCAGCCACCTGCCTCTCAGTCCAAGTCCTGATGTGAGTGTCCAGGTCTCCTCCCCATTTCCGGTTGGAGGCAGACTCTCTCATTATCTTCAGCACTGGTCCCTCATCTCGTCAGACAGGTGGGTGCTGGAGATAGTGGAGAAGGGTCTGTCATTACAGTTCAAGCAGCTGCCAGACCTCAAGCATACCCAGGTGTCAAGACCTCTGTCCCCAGCACAGATACCACTGTTGGAAATGGAGGTACAAAACTGTCTGGCTTTTCGAGCAGTGAAGTGGGTCCCCACCCACGAGAAGGGCAAGGGCCTCTACTCAAAGTATTTTCTGACACAAAAGAAAACTGGGGAGTGGTGACCTATCTTAGATCTCAGATATTTAAGCAAACATCTGAAAAAAAGCAAATTCACAATGGTCACTCTGTCACTGGTCATACAGTCCTTACAGCAGGGAAACTGGCTAGCCTCCCCTCGACTTAAAGGACACCTACTTCCACATACCCATAAGGAGATCTCACAGGAAGTTTCTCAGGTTCAAACTTCCTTCGGGTCACTATCCGTTCACAGCAATGCCCTTCCTCGGTCCCAAGAGTTGTTTCCAAGTGTTTCACAGTGGTAGCAGCACATCTCAGGAGACTGGATGTCGCTTTCTACCTCTATCTGAATGACTGGCTCATAGTAGCAACATCTCCTTGCCAGAAGTTTAAGGGATATGCTTTCCTCCCGCAGTAAATAATTCAGTTTCCTTTCAGTGGCGGATTATTTTGCCCAGGGACAGCCAAGACCAGCCAGACATTTCCTCAAACTTCTGGGGCATATTGCCTCTATGACTGCAGTAGTCTGAGGTGTCAGGTACAGGATGAGACTCCTGCAAGCCTACCTCACAGCTCGCTGGTCTCAGAGAAGCTACACATTTTCAAAGTTGATACCTGTGTTGGAGCAGTTCCTCCAAAATTTGCTGTGATGGAAGAACCCAGCAAATTTGCAGGCAGGGGTTCCCTTTCAAGCTCCTCTTCCCACAAAGGTGATCACCACTGATGCCTCCCTTTTGGGCTGGGGAGCTCATTTAGACAGTGCCTCAGTAAGCGGCAACTGGACTCCCAAAGAGTCACAGTTGCACATAAATCTTTTGGAACTCAGAGCACTCTTACTAGCTCTCAAAGCTTTCGCTCCCAGCATAGAAGGACAGCGGTTCAAATTCGAATGGACAACACCACTGCAATGTTCTACATAAACAAGCAGGGTGGTACCAGATCAGGAATACTCTCTTTGGAAGCGCTGAAGCTATGGTCTCTAGCATTCTCCCCGGGAGTCAACCTCTCAGCTATTCACCTTCCAGGCAAACTCAATACTCTGACAGATGCCCTAAGCAGCATCAGTCAAGGTGAGAACGAATGGACACTGAACAAGCCAGTACTAGCCACTGTGTTCAGGCGGTGGGACGCACCAGAAGTGGATTTGTTTGCCTCTCCTCTCAATTTTCAGCTTCATCAGTACTGTTGCAGGCCCCCAGTTCCAGGAACACTTCCTCTGGATGCCCTGATCCTGGACTGGTCAGGGAGGTTTCTATACGCATTTCCTCCCTTCCCCCTGATATTCAGGGTTTTGCTGAAACTCAGACAGCAGCCTGCATCGATGATGCTTTTTTTTTTTTTTTTTTTTTCAGTTGTTTAACCAGGAGTAGCACACTAAGCTGAAAGCTTGTTTGCAGGTGCGACCTGGGAGCACAGGGAAGTTAAGTGACTTGCTCAGGGTCACACAGTATGCAAGTGGGGGTTGTGGGATTCAAACCCAGGTCTCCAGATTTGCAGCTCAGAGCCTTAGACCACTGTGCTATACTGCCTGCCTACTGCCTAGATCCTAGTGGCTCCATACTGGCCCAGGCAAGCCTGGTATCCTCTCCTTCTCTCAGTGTCCTGCAACAGGCCCATTCACCTGCCTCTGACTCACTCCCTGCTGACCCTTCCTCAGCCGGGAGTGCAGTACCCAGACATACACTCTCTTCACCTCAAGGCCTGGTTCTTAAGGAGTTAGTGTTTCCATCCTCACAGTACTTTGAACAGGTCCTTAAGATGCTGAGGATGGCTAAAAAAATGAACACTAAGAAGACTCATGCAGCCAAATGGAAAAGGTTTTCCCTCTGGTGCAAGAGTGAAAAGGTCAAACCTCTATCAGCTTCAGACCCTCAGCTGCTAGACTACCTGGTACACCTACAGGCATCAGGCTTGAAACAATCTTCACTCAAGCTACACCTGGCAGCAATTTCAGCCTACCTTTTGGTGGAAAAGAAGAAATCATTTTTTTCCCACAACATTTTTAAACAGTTTTTCAAAGGCCTCTTGCACCTCCAGCCTCCAATCAGGGAACCTGTTCCTCCTTGGAGCCTGAACCTTTGCATAGATGGGCTCATGAATCCAGCTTTCGAGCCTATGTCCACGGCCCACATCAAGTTTGTAACTTGGAAGACTGTCTTCCTGGTAGCCATTACATCTGCCAGGAGGAGTTTAGAGCTACAGGCCCTGTGCATTGAGCCGAACTGCATCATCCCTCACAACGATAAAGCTGAGCTCAGGACAAACAGGAAATTTCTGCCAAAGGTGGTTTCAGAGTTGCACTTGAACCAGTCCATTACTCTGCCTGTCTTTTTTACTGAGCCATCCACTCCTGGTGAACAAAAGCTCCACAGCTTGGATGTCAAAAGAGCCATCTTTCACTACCTAGAGCATACTAGACAGTCCAGAGACTCTTCCACTCAGTTGTTCCTCACCTACGGGGATGTAGGCAGAGGAAGACCAGCTACCAAGAGAACTATTTCTCGTTGGTTGGTCTCTTGTATTAGATTCTGCTATAAGAAAGCTGGTCAACAACCTCCAGTGGGGCTCAGGGCCCATTCCACCAGGGGCACTGCAGCCTCGCTTGCAGCAGCAAGGGACATTCCCCTACTGGATGTTTGCAAAGCAGCTACCTGGAAATCTGTGTACACCTTTGTGAAACACTACAGTTTGGATGTCCAGACCAGATCTGATGCCAAATTTGGCAGGGCAGTTCTGCAGAGCCTCTTTCCTAAGCAG
This sequence comes from Neoceratodus forsteri, assembly GCA_016271365.2. NCBI lineage: Eukaryota > Metazoa > Chordata > Ceratodontiformes > Ceratodontidae > Neoceratodus > Neoceratodus forsteri. Next base: position 117,407,045 of record JADMNL010000025.1, read on the forward strand.
GTTCTCTGCTCGCCTCCCACTTGGTACTGCTGGGTGGTCTGCAAAAAAGTTACTGATGCTAAAGGACTCCTGTGGTAAGAAGAAAAAAAGATACTCACCGCAGTAATCTTCTTCTTCTTCTAAGGGGTCCTTCAGCATCAGTAAGCTCCCACCCTTCCTCCCTGGTTCACCTGTCAGAGAAGGGCTCTTATGTCACCTTTTACCAAATTTGGAGTTTCTTATTGATGAGTTTTTAGCTTGTGTTGCTGTTGTTTTTATTTCCACTTTTGTGGACATTTGCATGTTTTTTGAATCCTCTTGATTCTTTTTTGGGGCATTTGCCCTCGTTTTTCCTTGAAAAAATTATGAAGCATTCAACAGCTCTCATTCAGCTCACACCCCACTCCTGTCTTTTGACTGGCTTGGCCCTACGCTCATTTAAATATCTCTTAAAGGCACACCTCTGGGGCAGTTGCACCTAGCAAACTACGTGCAAAAAAGTTACTGATGCTAAAGGACCTCTTGGAAGAAAGAAGATTACTGCGGTGAGTAATTTTTTTCAAATATGTCAACTTTACATGGCTCTGGGTGCACACCGTTCAGGAGGAAATGAACATAAATTTGACTTCTGAATTTGGTGATGCAATGTCTTACATGAAACTGAACAAACAGGACCTAGGACAATGCGCCTCCTTCCATCACCCAGTATAGCTGCACAAAGTTACAATCCAGTCTGAATGGTACAGAAAGCAATGCACTGGAGACCTCAAGTTCGATTCAATTCAAAAGGTTCATTTGATCAAGGATACAAGTATGCATGCAACAAATGAACACTCTCATCGCTGATGCTCACTCTTACAACGGTCACTGCAGTCCTCACAACTGACATCGTTGATGGCAGTCACAAGGACTTCTGGGATACAAGCAAGTGCAAAATGGCAGGCTTATTTGGGCAGGATCAACCAGATTAAAAAAAAAAAAAAAGCGATTCGTCTAACGAAAATTAACAGCAAAAAAACTTTCTAAAGCAGGCAAATTAGTAGATGGGGGACTTGCTGTTCCTAGTGTGTTCAGGAAGGGCAAAGTTTGTTTCTATTTTAAGATAGAGGCTCAAGGCCTGTTTAACATCCCAATGATTAAAGAGATAGTGTACTTCCTAAAACTAATATTAGATTTTAAAAGCAGCCAACCTTTTATATCTGAGGTACTTTTTCTTTTCCTTTTGTTTAATTAGAAGATTCTTTACCTGATGTTAGTAGGTGTGATGTGTGGAACACCTCTTAGCCTGGCAGCTGACATATCTTGCTCTACTGCCCCACATTACATCATCAGCATTGTGACCTCACCGACTGATATCACTGCTACTTAGGAACAGCAAGTGAGTGACTGCCAGGTCATTCACCTGTGATGGCACTGTCAGTGAGATCATAAGGCTGATGATGTAATGTGGGGCAGTAGAGTTAGACATGTCAGCTGCCAGGCTAAGAGCTGTTCCACACACATCACCACACTATTGTTACATAGAAGACTTTCTGATGAGCAAAAGGAAAAAGAAAAATACTTCAGAAATGGAAAGTTACAACTGACTACAAAAAATCTGTATTTTCCTGTCTGCCTGTTTTGGCTCTACTAGCTCTTTAAGGTCAGTTCATCTCTGTTGGCATGAGCTCAGAGAAAGACTTGGTTAGGTCACACCTCGAGTATTGTGTACAGTTTTGGAGACCACATTTAAAGAAGGACATTACACTCCTAGAGAGGGTCCAAAGGAGGGCAACCAAAATGATCTGGGGCCTGGGGGAAAAGGACCTATGAGAGGCTCAAGGAGCTCAACATGTACACCCTGGAGGAGAGAAGGGATTGGGGGGACATGATAGAGGTCTTTAAGTACATGAAAGTTATTAATAAAGGAGGCCCAGTCAGGGTGCTCCAAAGGAAGGAGGGCGGGGCAACAAGAGGTCACGGGTGTTTGCTGGAAGGGGTAGGCTCAGAGGGGAGAGGAGGAGATGTGATATCACCGAAAGGGTGGTGGAGCCAAGGAATGCACTGCCCAGGGAGCTGATAGAGGTGGAGACTGTGGACAGGTTTAAGAGGGGATGGGACAGGTACAGGGGGAGGGTAAATCTGACCAGGCCCAATACAGGTGGAACATCTGGGACTGGTGACAGTATAACCCAAGGGGGAGGGGGACACCAAAAAAGGCCCTCAGTGCGGGTGCTGAAAATCGAGCAGACTCAGGAGACCGTTAGGCCTATTTTGCTGGCATGTTAGTATGTTAGAAGAGAGACAAGACAATTTAAATGAAACTCAGAGACAACCTTATGCAAGATCCTTGGGTGAGTTCTACAGACAACTTTATCTCTGTGAAAAATCAAATTGTCAGGATCAATGCGAAGAGCCTGAAGCTCACTTACTCTCCTGGATGAGGCAATATCCACCAAAAAAGCTGTTTTCTAAGACACAATCTTTTTCCCCATAAACGTTTTTATTGCAAATTTTCATTTTTAAACATACAGTACCTATCCTACTGCTTAGTACACTGAAATATACATTCCATGGCTTTACCCACTCCAAACATGTTCAAGGAAACAATACATGCAATGCTGTTATTTTGGAAGATTAAATGGGTAGTTACATGACAGGTTGTTACTAAAATACAAATTAAGAGTAGTAAACGATACTGTATTACACAGGTAATATAAACTTCTAGAACTTAAAGTGTTAACTAGGAGGTTTATTTCCCCAAAATGGATAAAACCAAACCGTGGGGAGAGGTCCACCTAACAAGGGACTTAAGTACCACAGACTGGCATTTGGGGGGGGGGCAACATGGCATACATGTACATCTTTTTCTTTGGTGCAAAAATCATTGGATAATCATTTTCATTACGCATCTACCGACACCACCTGTACAGATTACTTTTTTCATCCGGTATCCTCTTGACCCAACAGGGTAGCAGTTATCCTATTTAATGGAGTGGTTCTACAGTACATGAGAGCTTTTGTGCCAAAAAATAGTACAGATGTGAAGGACGCATTTAAACTCATAAAGAGAGATGGGAATGGGAGGGTAGGACTTGATGCGAGTGGGGCTGTAGGAGTGTGGGGGGGGACAGGACAGGCTGAGGGGCGGGACATGGAGGGGAAGACAGTGCAAAGGTGATCACAGGAGAGACTCGGGGGCAGCAAATGGTGGTTGTTGGTTACCCAAGGTTACAACCTTAATGAGGCCATGCAATCTGGAAAAGTCAGCCTACTGAGGTTGGCAGAAGTATCTGTAAGGAGTCACCTTTGCTGGTAACATTGTTGAAGATGTTTGTCCATGCAGGATGACGAATGGGCCCCATATCCAAAGGCAGTTTGGCAGGGTACCTCCTGCTAAGTGTGAAACTCTCATATTTAGCTGCTGTGATTGCCAGAAGTTTCTCCCACTGTGTTATCGTACCCCACTATGGCTGTGCAGGACTAGCTTGATGGACAACAGTGACTGGATCCCTCCAGTGGTGAAAGATAACCTGCTTTGCTACTGACATGGCTCCACCATTCAGTTATGTCATGAACTGGCAAGGGTCATGACAGACAGGGATGGATAACAGTCATTTACATAGCCTCCAAACTCCTGTCCCGTACTTGTCTAATGAGGGACATGACTGCAAAACGTGGGTAAGGGCTGCCTGGAGCAAGGAGCATTGCCAACAGTCACTGTTGTCCATCAAGCTAGTCCTGCACAGCCATAGTGGGGTACGATATGCCTTTATGTAGAATTTTGTACTGCAGTGTTTTCACTTGTAGTTCTCTGGAGGCCTGGCATGCAGGGTCCAGTCTTGGCCCCAGTCAGTGACGGGAATATCTATGCCAAGTTCCAGTTCCCACCTGTGTTTAGGATGCAAAATTAGATCTTGGGGGATCTCTTTGTCCACCATAGATTTGAATTTGACAGAAAGGTGCTGCAGGGATTTGAGGTGAGTAATCCAAGCTTCTAGACACCCCTGGGGAGGTAAGGCATGGGTTGGAGAGGAATGTGTGTGTGAAGTAGGCCTCCCATTTGGTGGTATCTCCACAAGTATGTGCAGAGAATCTTACACTCAGAACTAAGCTCGTCAAAGGAGTGTAGTATTCCCGTAGGTGGATGATAGAGGTCCTGAAGGGACTTGATGCTTAAGGATGCCTAAGTCATCCAGTGAATTGGTCTATGTACATCTTAGGGTTATGCCACAGGGGTCTGGTATGTGCCATTTTGTGACTCGATTTGAATGTCTTGGCATATTTCAGCCAAGTTCTCTAGGTATGTTTGGAACATGGAAAAGCCTTGGTGAGAAGGCCCCAGTCTGGGAAATAAGGGTTGGAGGGATGGGTACAGAAGCTTGCAGCAGCTCCAGGGGGATCCACCTTGGTGGGTAGGTGGAGATCTCCAGTTTATAATAGGCAATGGCTTGTCAAAGCATAGTGCGATCATGTATCAGACAAAGATTCAGTAGTCCAAAGCCACCTTGACTCCAGTAAGCCTATAAAAACTGGAGTCTGATCTTGGGAGCTTTGCCTGCCCAGATAAAGGAGGACATTTTCAAATTCAGGGATTTAAAGACTGAGTTGAGGATCTGAAGAGAGGTTCTGGCCAAAATATATTGTAGTTTAGAAAGGACAGTTAGTTTAAGGGCATTAATCTTGCCCCAGATAGACAGCATAATTTCACCCCCTCTAGCTGTATCGTTGTCCAGCATGGAGTGTGTGTTCACCATCACTGTAGCTATGACTCCCAGACAAGCAACTCCTGATGGTGCACATTGAAATGGGTAGTTCTGGAACAATGATTGGGTGCAGGCAGGATTAAGTGGCGTGACCTGGAAGTTCACCCCACTGAGTTTATAGCCAGAGAAAGCCGAGTAGTCTCCAATTATCACTGTCAGTGCTGTAAGCAATTCAGGGATATTTACCAAAAACAGAGTGTTGACATCCACAAAAAGGGACAATTTATGGGTAGAATCTCCTCTACGGATGCCTGAGAATTTAGGAGATGCTCTAATTTTACGGGCAAGGGATTCTGCAGCTAGGAGAAAGAGGAACAGGGTGTGTCCCTGTTGGGTTCCCCATTAAAGATGGAAGGGGGAGGACATAACTGAGTTTGTCAATACTGACGCAGTCAGATTAACATAAAGGAGTTTTACTAGGGGAAATAAATTTATCAGGGAATCGGAATCTCATCATGGCATCAAATAGGTACACCCACACTACCCTATCAAATGTTTTTTCAGTATCTAAGGAGAGGGTGGCCATGGGTGCAGTGCTATATCTTACCTCTTAGAGCAAGGCTAGGATCCATCAGGTGCTGTCCGCACCCAGTCTTCCGGGAACAAAGCCCAACTGGTCTGAGTGTATTAGGTCCCCCATCAATCCTTCCATTCTACAGGCAAGCACTTTTGCGAATATCTTGGTGTCCATAAGGGAAGCAGGTTTTAAGAGAGGCTTCAATTAAGTCACTGGGGAACCCGTCCAACCCCGGGGATTTACCCAGAGACATACTACGAAGGCCTTGGTGACCTCGACACAAACTTTAACTCAGACAGTCCAATGGTTTAAAACAGGGGACTTGTTACTCTAGATAAAACTAAGTTGGAGGGAGGGGGTACTAGACAGCCACATCCAGACAGAACACAATTAATCAGAGCATGTCTACCAGGAATCTCTGGTACGTACTGTACTCAGACGCCAAGGACAAGCAGACTGAGGATTTGCCGTCCTCTGAGGAGGCCGCTGATGGACAGGAGGCGCTGAACCCAAAGGATTGTGGTGCTGGGGGGATGGGCCTAAAGTGGGCCCTGTCAGATTCTCTATGGTGTTGATCCAAGGCACCAACAACCCCTCTGTGCTGGCCCCAGGTAACTGGTCCCGGAAGGCCCATGTACCCAGGCAACTCCTGCAAGAGAGGCACAGGCCCGGGAGGGAACATGGATGTAGATTCTCTAGGGCCTCTGCCTGGGTTGCAGCGTTGCACAGGGGACCTCACTCAAAGGGAGGGCCTGGCAGCACCGCCCAACAGGGTTTTCATACAACAGAGGAACGATATGGTCAGTGCCCATGGGGGATTCCCCCAGGTATGGAAAGCGGAGCCATACAGTCCCCACAGGGCAGCACCAGCCCTACCAGTAATAGTGTCTGCCAATGGCTCCAGGGAGAACACCACTTCCTGGCCATAATCAGACCCCGAACCAGCGCCACCTCCAGCACTAGGCTCAGTGTCGACAACAGGCCCGGTGACAGCTTCACCCTGTTGTCACTTCTGATGTCATTACCAGTGTCTGGCCCAGCATCAACCCTGATATCATGAGCAGCACCAGAGCCTGTCCCTGACCCCACAGATGACACCATCAGTGGCGTCAAGCTTGGTGCCGGGTCCAAGATCGGCACCGTGTTCATTACCAGAGAAGGTATCCTCCTCTCTCTGCATCACTAGTGACAGCCAGAAGAAAGAACCACCTCCACTTCTGCAACAGGATGCTGCATGTCCCCAAAGTCGATCCCTCTCCTGACACTGCGAAAGGTGTCGGAAGGGGAACTGACTATACGGTCAGTGACACCCTGCTCAACAACACTGTGAATGGTGCCAGGAGATGGGGGGGCACAAGATAGCAACACCAAGGTGTTTATCAAAGGAGACCAAGCATACAGCTTCTGCCTAACCACTGGAGACATCTGCTGCCCAGGGCAGACAGACGGGGGGGGGGGTTCACAACCGGCCACTCGGAAGCCAGATGTCCACCAGACCCACCCACCAGGGCCTCTGATGTCACAGCAGAGCGAGGTTGAGGAGGACCCTGTGCTTCCCCAGAACCAGAGGTACCGGAAAGGGGCCTGGGGGAAACCCCAGAGACCTTACCTTGGCCTCACAAGTGCAACACCTACCTTCGAAGCTTGGGATCAGCTGACCCCACTTCATCACATGGATTTTCAACATGCAGTGGTCCATGGAGAAGTAGGAGTCACTATCATCCAGGGTTTTAAATAACTGATTGGCAGTTTTTTCCTTGGGACGATACTAACTGTACAAAAAGTATTTATATAGATTTTCTAGAAGTGCTGTGTTTGTTGAACACAGTGAGGCAAGAGCTATGCATTTTCACAAAGTTTTAGCATTTTTATGAGCAAAACGCTAATCAATTTTTAGAGTTAAATAAAACCCTGTCATCCATGTTGTGAGCTGAGCCAAGGCAGGCCGTGCAGGTCCAAGACCGGTCCATCGTGGAGCAACATCGCATGATGGGGGGCACATGGTATTTCTTCCTATCCCACTTATCATCTGGTTTTGACTTTTTTGCATACAAATCTTGACCTGCAACCATTCTGAATATCGGGACAACTTTGTAAAAAAGGGCTTTTAGTCCTAAAAGTTCTATCCTGTGGAAAAATAAAGTCTTTTATCTATCTATATCTATCTATCATCGAAAAAATAAAAAAAAAGAGAAAGAAAGAAACAATGTTGCAAACTTTAGGATGGTGAACCTGTTTAAATGGCGAAAGGCACTGCTGCTGCCCCCACAGTGTTGCCTTGATAGTGGGAAGAACAGAACTGAGTGGCTGAAGTAGCTGGAGACAGTTACTGGCACAAGTGCCATCAGTACCAGACATCAACTTCCCTCCCTGCAAAAAATCTGTTCCAGTGGGTCCTAGTGCCTACTGACCCAGACCCATGAGTAGTAATCAATGGAGAAGACCGATGCCTGGTAGATCACAGTTTACCAGCCCTCTCACAAATACTTTCGTGAAACTATTTAAAAACCAAAAAATGAATTTAAACTGCTACAACTCATGAACATTTAATATTTATGGCATCAGTCAGTGTTGAGGACTGTTCTGAGCGAAAATGAGACACATAAGGCATCCAAGGACCAGTGGAGGAGGCCTAGGGAGCAGTGGGACTCAAAGGCAGCAGATCCCCTGACTGAGCAGCCACAGCAAACTGTGCTAATAACCATAAGAGCAATGGACTTTAAAATTCAGGCTGTCTTGAAGTAGATGGGATAGGTATGTAGGATGAGAAAATATCAGTGGACATAGAACTTGCTCAGTCGAATGATGTGAGAACATGGACGATGCTGAATGCCATGACGACCCAGTACAACATGCATCTGAGATATCAGCTGCAGGCATTGGAAGAAAGAACATCGCTTTGCCTATATAAAGATCATCCACTTTGCAAAAAGGGAAGGAGGGGATGATCTTTATGCTCTCTGTTGGTTCGGCTTCCAGCTTTGCTGCATCCCAATCCTGATTCCCTGAGGGCTAAGCTGAAAAAAGCCTACTGAGTATCAACTAGATGTACTCCGGTGGCGGGGAAGTCACCAAACCATCATGTTGGTCATAGATGGGACAAACTCCAGAGACCTTATTTTGTCTGTGGCAGGAAACGACTACTAAGGATCATACTAAGGAGGAAGAAGAATGAGCAAAACGCCAAAGGGCCCATAAAGCTCATATACTGTCATTCAGTAATATGATAACAGCCGCAGGATTTAAGATAGTCATCCAATCTAGAGTTAAAGAGGACAGGAAATAATTTCTAATTGGCTGCTGTTTATGAAGTACTTATTATAAAAAATGATGTGCATTCACCTAAAGTATCCATATTTAATTGTACATGAAAAAAAGTGATTAGAGAAACTGCATTTTGCATGGTTTTGTTTTTATGGGCAGCATTCTATTACAGTTCTCTTCATAGAGCCAATAATTTGGAGTTATAACTATGTCACAGTTTGTGCACAGAACCTAAACACAATCCTGATAGGTCAACAGCTCATAATTAGCATTCTGTACACAAACCATGACATAGTAAAAACTCCAAATTATTGGTTCCAGTAACAGAACTGTATGAGAATGCTGCCCATAAAATCAAAACAATGCAAAATACAGTTTTTCCTATCACTTTTTATTCAGCTACAGGTAAGTATGGATACTTCAGAGGAATGCATATCATTTCTGAGAACAAGAACTTTATAAACAGTTGCCAATTAGCACACATTTCCTGTCCCCTTTAAACTGAGCTCTGTTTTTACTTATAATAACAAACAAAGGCAAATTATTCCAAGGTTTAATTATTCTTAGAGTATAGAAATATTTGCGTCTAATATTATTAAAGGGTTTACTTACTAATTGTAGTGGGTGACCTCTAATATTATAAGCATGATCTTTAAAGACCAAACCTAGATCAACCATCCTGTATGACATCATATAAAAACAGAAGATCTCCCCGTAATCTACGAGTTTTAAGGGAGTACAAACCAAGCTTAGCCAATCTATCCTCATATGACAGCTGGTGTAGTCCTACTAAATTTTGGGTAAGCCTATGTTGCACCCTTTTCAACTGAACAATATTAGTTTTTTTATAAGGACACCATAGTTGGGAAACATACTCCAAGTGAGGTCTCACATATGCATTAAACAATTACAATAACACATTGGGATGTTTGGAAGTAATATTTCGTTTTTATTGACCAAATAACCTTATCAGCTTTATTAATAACATCATTAATATGATGTGAAAAATCCAAATCATTTGAAATAATAATACCCAGATCTTTCTCACCTTTGGTTTCACTGAGAGGATGATGTCCTAACATATGAGTTTTTTGGGTTAGAGGTACCCAAATGCATAACTTTACATTTAGAATAGTTTATTTGCATACCCCAATGAGTTACCCAATCATATATATGATTTAGGTCCTGCTGAATAGTTTTAAAATCCTCCAAATTTGTACAAGGGCCTCTGATCTTAATATCATCCGCATATTTAACGGATGAAGATAAACAATGCAACATAACGTCTGATACAAACATTTGAAAAAGGCATGGACCCAGTACAGACCCCTGAGGGACTCCACTGGTAACAAGTCCAATGTCAGAGAAACAACCATTTACGCAAACCTGTTGAGTATGTTCATATAACCAGTTTTTAATCTATGAGATAATATAACAATTTATTTTTAAAGTGGGTAGTTTAACCACAAGAGCCCAATGCAGCATCACATCAAATGCCCTACTGAAATCCAAAAAAATAACATCACATGGTATATGACAATTAGTCAGGGAACTAATGTTCTCATAAAAGCACATCAAGTTAGAATGGCAACCCCTGCCCTTCCTGAAACCGTGCTGTTCATCTGCTGATATCAGGATGGGAGACAAAATATCTTTAGTTAATCTTTCCATCAATTTATACATTGTTGATGTAAGGCTAATTGGTCGATAATTAGAGCTATCAGATTTTAGGCCTCTTTTATAAATGGGAACAACATTAGCATACTTCCACTGTTTTGGAACAAACCCATAGAGTAAACAAGATTCAAACAGTAATTTAAATGGAATCAATAAACTCGACGACAGCGAAAACAATAAATGACCTGATATAGTATCTGGACCTAGACAAGTTGTACCTTGTAAGAGGTTTATTTAATTTTCAATGTCCTTAATTTCAAATTCAATAGGCTTCATACCATCAACTTCCAATTCAACATCAAAGGAGTATTCAGGTGAAAACTGTTTACAAAAATTTTGATTGAATAAATCTGCCATGGATTTAGAGTCATGATAAATCTTGCTGTTATCCTGTAAAGGGCCTACTGTACAAACAGGTTTATTTAAGGAGTTAATATATGAAAAAAACACTTTGCTATTTATTTTAGAAGCTTTGTTTGCTAGATTGTATTCAAACTTTCATTTAGATTTTTTTATTTCAACCTTACATTCCCTTTGCTTGGAAATGTATGCTGCCCAATTTGTCGAGTTTTTATTCAATTTATATTTTTTATATTTCTTGTTCTTTCGCCAAACAAGTTTCTTAATCAAAGGACTTAACCATTTTGGTTGATTTTTACCATTTTTATATTTATTAACACTTGGAATGTAATGATCTCTAACCAAAATTAATTTGTTAAAGAGTAACTCCCAAAATTGCTCAGTAGAAAGTTTGGAATGTTCATATACCCAGTCAACCTGGTCAAGAGTTTCTAACATTCAATCAATATCAGCTTTATCATAGCAATAAACTAGTGAAGATTCAGGAGTCATTTCAGTTGGGCACTGCAATTTGAATGAAATAACACAGTGGTCACTAGTTCCCAGAGGCTCTTCTTTACTCACTTCATATATATTCAAATTATGCTGATGTAGGCTTACATCCAAAAGATTATTCCCATGAGTAGGGAATGTAACACTCTGTTTTAAATGCAGCTGGGTGCAAACAGTTAAAGAGTTTTTTCCCATTTAAAGATGTTGCATTTAATAAACCCCAATCTACATCAGGTAAATTTAAATCACCAAAAAGAATAATATTCCCTAACTCACAAGCGTTTCCCATTTCTGATAAAACTGCATCAGTATATTCCATTGAAGAATTTGGAGGCTGATAACAAGTGCCCAAGATAAGTGGTACCGAGGTAGATTTTAATCACCCATATACTCTCAGTATTGATATTATGTTTCTTAATTTGACATGTTATATCTAATCTATTTAACTGTCTATTCAAAAAGAAAGAAACCCCTCCTCCCTTTCTGTTTGTCCTATTACAAGAATACGTATCAAACCCAGGAATATTATTATTGCTTTCACCATTGTCCCATGTTTCCATTATTGAAATAACATCAACATTAGAAATTCTGGTAAATAATTCACTCATTTTATTATTTAAACTCCTAGCATTACAGCTCAAGAATTGAAGATGTCTTGAGAGATAAGGTTTGCTCTGAGCTGATGTTGTAACAATCTTCTCAATATCAGATACTCCCACCCTCCCATTAATTAGTTTAAATTATATTTGATAATACTGGAAATAATGTTACCCATAGTGATATTTCCCCCTTTTACTTAGGTGCAATCCATCTCTGCAAAACAATTCTGGTCGATCATAAAACTCTTCCCAGTAAGTAATACATTTAATATTCTGGTGTAAACACCACTTTCTCAGCCACTCATTAACACTTTTAATTTTATTGTTAATAACAGCAGATGCAAAAGGACGAGGTAAAATTTCAGAAATGCAAATATTACAACCAAGGGAAACCAACTTGTTTGTAAGGGCAACAAAATCCTGTTTAATGGAGGGGATGGAACTTTTATACAGATTGTTGGTGCCTGCGTGTATAATTACCATAGGATTATTATCATAAGATGAGAGGATACTATTAATCATACAAGTAATATCAGATATTGTTGCACCCCTAAATGAGGAACAAGTACGATTTTCCTTGTCATCATTACATACTGCCCTATCTAAATATTTGATAATAGAGTCTCCTAACACATAAAGCTGTTGAGTCTAAATCTGATCTACAACCGGGTTACTATGCGTATGGCTATCCAAATCACCAGCTAACATAACAATAGAATCTAGAATAATATTTTCCGAAGGTAAAGTGTTCACAGAACCACTTTCCGAAGCACAAACTGGAATATCAAAATGCACGCCATTTAATTGAAGTTCTGAAGAAGACAATGTTAGTGTAGTCGAGCGAGTACCCTGGGGTATGGAAGTACTGGGTATCATGTCTGAACTATCATCTACAAGTTGATCAAAACTGTTTCTTAGGGGCAATGTGAAAACATCAGCTATTCGATCTCTTTTCCGTCTTTTTTTATTTTTTGATTTTGTTACAATACACCAGTCATCTGATAACACTTGGGTTCCCCTGATTCACTTATCAATCTTTTATTGGTGGAAATATTTTTCCTAGGGAACACTGATTGTGGATAAATTGGTGGGGGAGATGATTCTCATAATACTAAAGAGGGTGTTTCAATACCAGAATGTACAAAACACTCATTGTAAACAGGTGGGACACTTGCATAGCTTTCTAGAGTATGACAATGGAAGTGTTCCAACATAGCTGCTTGGCTAGCTTCCAAATCCAACATCCTGTTATTAAACAACAAGATTTCAGCTTTTAGATTATTTATTTCCACACATTTATCACAGATAAAATCAGATCTAGGGAATGGAGGAACCATTAGACAGTACATCAAACAAGAACCACATTTAACTCCCATCTCCCTATCCAGAGTGAAGACAGAATCAGCCATTTAGATACTAAATACAACAATACTAAAGAAATAACCCGTAGTAGTTGCTTGACCGTATATAAAACTACTCACTGAATTTTAAACAATATTCCGAAAAGTCCCTGTCCAGTCAATCCATTGCAGAAATATTACCCTATATTCCACGCCAAACCACGTAGACCGCGCTCGAGCAGCACATAAGCAACATGTCTTGCCGCCGCACTAGTGCGAGCACTTATACTCGTCAACCCGGAAGTGGGTCTACTAGAACTAGGTGTAAAAACTCTCACTGTTAGTGCAATAAAAGTAACTCCAGTAAAAATTACAGATCCCAATATACACAGAGCAAGCTAGTGCTGTGATGTGGCTCCTCCCAAGGGCATAAGAACCACTCACAACTAGCTGCTCTTAGCGAGGATTCAACAAATAAATTCAGCTTCTACTTAGCAGTACTGCGGCATTTGTTCACAGCAGCTATGCAGAACAACAGCTGCTAACTGAAAAATCCACCCTCTGACATGAGCACTTATACTCGTCGTCCCGGAAATGGGTCTGCAAGAACTAGGTGTAAAAATTCGCACTGTTAGTGCAATAAAAATAACCCCAGTAAAAATTATAGATCCCAATATACACAGATCAAGCTAGTGCTGTGATGTGGCTCCTCCCAAGGGCATAAGAACCACTCACAACTAGCTGCTCTTAGCGAGGATTCAACAAATAAATTCAGCTTCTAATTAGCAGTACTGCAGTATTTGTTCACAGCAGCTATGCAGAACAACAGCTGCTAACTACCCTCTGATGCATTAGGGCCAGAGCATACACCTCTTACTGGATCTATCCTTTGCCATGGGTGTGAGAAGTAAACATTTTCACATGGTCAGAGTAAAGCTTCATTCATTGGGGGTGGTCCATTCCTTGCTGATGCCAGTGTGTTTGAGGCTCACTTATGCAGGCAAGGTTTTCATTTACAACATCGTGAAAGGAACTGGGAAATGGGTTACCAAAAGAAGTGCAGAATTCAAGCATGAGAATTCAGAAGATCAGGAGGACTGAACTCGTGGAACACTGCAGCTAATTTTATGGTTGTGGTCAGCTGCAGGGGTAGGATAAAATGGTTTACTGTCTGCCAATTTAATTCTCCTGTAGGGCCAGGGTATGCCAATCATATCACAACACCATTGCAGTGAACAAGTCGATACTGATAACATCGACAGTTCACTATCATGGCCTGCCCGAGACCCGGCACTCTATCTCCGGTCCTGCATCTCCTGCTCAAGATCAATTTCGACTTGGGTTGGAATCTATAAAGGCCCCCACAATGGAGTTAGGGGGCGAAGCTATGGAAGGAATGACCAGGTCTCTCGATAGAATTATGTCGACCGCAACTTGCGGTCGACATAATTCCGTCGCTGTTATGTCAGTCGACAACACAGTTGTCAAACCAGCATTATGGAGCCTAGGTACAACAGTTTGACAAATGTTTTAAATACAATGTATTGGGTAGTACCCCAAGTAATGTTTTGGTATGGAGGGGTACACCTCCTCGATAGTTTGCCCAATGGCTGACCCAAGATGGCAGGGACCATACAGTCAAGCTGCAGTCTCACAGGCTAAGTAAGAAACATAGAAACATAGACTTTGACGGCAGATAAGGACCACTTGGCCCACCCAGTCTGCCCATTTCCCTACCTACTGGATAAGCTGCAGATTCTAGTTAACCAACAGCCTATTTCCTGCAACCCCCCACTATAATTGCCTTATGTCTGTCCCATGCACGTTTGAATTCCTCCACTGTTTTAGACCCCACAACCTCTCCAGGAAGGCGGTTCCATCGTCCACCACTCTCTCGTGAAAAGAATTTCCTCACATTACCCCTGAGCCGTCCCCTCTATCTTTAAACTGTGCCCCTTGTTCTTACATCTTTTTTCTGAAAGATGCTACCTCCTGGACTTTGTTGATTCCCTTGAGGTACTTAAAAGTTTCTATCATGTCCCCCCTGTCCCTCCTTTCATCAAGGGTATACATATTAAGCTCTCTCAGTCTTTCTTCATGTGGTTTCTGATGTAGACCCTGCACCATTTTAGTTGCCTTCCTCTGGACTGCTTCCATCCTGTCTATGTCCTTGTGTAGATGAGGTCTCCAAAACTGTACGCAGTACTCCAGATGGGGTCTCACCAACTGTCTGTATAGAGGGATAACCACTTCCCTTTTTCTACTTGTGATGCCCTCCCTATGCATCCCAGTATCCCCCGCTTTCCCTACTGACTTCTCACATTGCATACCCACCTTTAGGTCATCTGATATGACTACACCCAGATCCCTTTCCATTATTGTTGTTGTTAGTACCTCCCCTGCTATTGTGTACTCTTCTCCTGGATTTTTATTTCCCAGGTGCACTTCTTTGCATTGAATCTAAGTTGCCATATGTCTGACCATTCCTCCAACCTTGCCAAGTCCCTTCTCATCTTTTCTACCCCCCTTGTGTAGCAACTCTGTTACAGATCTTTGTGTCATCTGCAAAGAGGCATACCTTTCCTTCCAGACCCTCTGCAATGTCACCTATAAAGACGTTAAAGAGGACTGGACCCAGTACTGAGCCCTGAGGTACTCCACTAGTAACCCCCCTTTCGTCAGAATGTGTTCCATTCACTATTACCTTCTGTGTAAGTCCCGGATCTATTCTGTGTAAGGCATTTTTGTTCTAGTTTGCTTTTAACACACTTTCTAACTTTCTGCCACAAGGTGGGGCCAATGGATCATGCTTGCTCAGCAACTGCTATACTATGTTGGTTAATAGCTATTTTACATTCTCTCGTGTAAAGAGCAGTTGGTGTTTCTCTTACATACAACCCTAACTAAAGTTATCAGTTATTCCCTGCATGTAGTTTCACTTAAGTCAGGGAAGTTTTCCAAGTCCTAATTAATTATTGTAAAATGTTCTGTTCTGCATTAAGTGGAAGTGGGCTAAAGCTACATGAAAACTGTGGTAAAAACTGTGGGTGCCCACTAATCATGGATGGGCTGCAACGGTGTAACAGCATCTGCATTTTAACAGAAGAACACTGCAGGCTTGAGTCAGGCAGGGAAAGCAAGTATTCCAACACATAATTCACTGAACTAATAAAAGGGTCCATATTCCAGGAAGCAGACCAAAGAGTGAAGTGCTTCAATTTCAGAAAACAAGTTCTTCATTTACTGTAGCTTGGGCAGAATTGAGGGATTCTAGCTGATGAGTCTGTGACTGTGTGTTTGAAATTGAATTTGAGGTCTTTTTTTAACTGCCATTTCTGTGTGCTTTTCCATCTATTTTGGGGAGGATTTAGTGATTCTAGCTGATAAGTTTGTGACTGTGTATTTGTAATTGGTTGTGTCTGAACTTTAAGTGCAGGCATTATATTATTGGGAATAGTGTAGTTTGAATGTGAGGCCTTAACTGCCATTTCAGTGCGCTTCTTCATTTAGCTTGGGCAAAATTGAGGGATTCTAGCTGGTGAGTCTGTGACTGTGTGTTTGAAACTTGAATTTGAGGTCTTTTCTTAACTGCCATTTTGGTGTACTTTTCTGTTTAGTTTGGATAGGATTGAGGGATTCTAGTTGATAAGTTTGTGACTGTGTGATTGTAATTGGCCGCGTCTGGACCACTGTGAGTGGAGTGAGGAGCCACTGCCAGAGGACTCATTGGCTGATTGTTTTTGGACACAGCTTATAGCATACAGCAGCGGGGGGAGGCCCAAGGGATGGGCCTAAGGTCCTTATCTTGGTGGAAAGAGAAAGAAAAGAGACTCAAAGCCGTACAAACACTAGTTAAGAAAATAACAAAACTATGCCAAATGTGGCACCAAGAACAGTATCAGGTATTCGGTCAGATGAGCAAAAAAACAGTAGTTGAGGAGTGTTGTGTAGACTTCTTGCTGTCCCATGTAGTCCAAGCTGCAGTTTCGACAATGAGAAAAACAGAACTGAGGTAGTGTAGGGGACGACAATGGTTACTGGCCAACCCACATGGCGGCCGTTACTGGCCAACCCACGAGTGCCACGCAATAAGCTGGCCTCGAGGGCAGCACCGTCCCCGATGCCGCCCCACCTAGGAGAAAAACTTTTTAAGATAGAACGCTTCCCTCGGGGTCCCAGCATAGTACTCACCAGTGATGAATGGTGAAGACTGATACAGGTAAGATTACCAGGTCTGCCTGGCCCAGTCTGAAGCAATCAGAATCATCACTGCAGGCTCCCCTCTGAGCTTCAACACCCTCAGAAGAAGAGGGAAAGGGGAGTGCACATAGGAATCTCCCTGTCCAACAGAAATCCAGGGCATCCTCTGGGATTGTCCCCACTGCTGGAAGTCTACAACAAAAGAGGTGGAGGTGATAGTTTTGCCAAGAGGTGAACAGGTTCACCTCCGGCGTGCCCCACCTCCTGAACACTGTTGCTAGCAGTTGCTTCTTCAGGGTCCATTCATGGTTGTCTTGGCTGATTCTGCTGAGGGAATCTGTGAATATATTGTCCTTTCCTGGTAAGTGCACTGTGGACTGCTGCACCTCTAGCATGTATGATATTCTCCAGATCTCCATTGCCTCTGTGCATAGCTTTAAAGATATTGCTCCTCCCGTTTGTTGATTTACTACATGGCGGTGGCACTGTTTATCCTGATCTGGACAGACTGACCCCTGATGTGGGAGGAAAAGGCCTGCATTCCCAGGTATACAGCCTCGAGTTCTAGATTTATGTAATCCTGGGATTCTAGTGGGGTCCACACCCACATACAGTGAGGTCCTCCAGATGGGTGCCCCATCCCAGGAGGGAGGCATCTGTAGTGAGTACCACTGTGGGTGATAGCTGCAGAAAGGGAATTTCCACTCTGAGGTTCTCCTCCTCCTTCCACCAGTCCAGTGTCCTTAATAGGCACTTTGCAACTGGTTCCAACTTTGACAGAGGTTCCCGCCTTTGGGACCAGTGGGACCCTAAGTGATACTGAATGTCTCTCATTTAAAATCCGACACCTGGGACCACAGCTGTTGAGAATGCCACGTGTTCCAGCAGCTGTAGAAAACCTTTGCTGGTCTTGGTTGTCCTGCTTTGAAAGACGTTGCCAGTTCTCTGAGGTGTACCACTCTCTCTCCTGAGGAAGAAACGTTTTTCCTTGTAGTGTGTCCAGCTCTGCACCTATGAAGTTCAGCACCTGCAAAGGTTCTGTCTGAGACTTTGGGATGTTTACCAGGAACCCCAGATCCTCCAAAGTTGACTGGGTCAGCTAGAGGGAGGCCGTGGCCTCCGGGTATGACCACCCTGAGTCTAGACAGTCGTCCAGGTAAGGTAAAACCACCTCCCATTGTCTTAGCAAGTGAGATGCAACCACTGCTAGACACTTTGTGAAGACCCCTGGTGCTGAGGATAGGCAGAAGGGTGGGGCTGCAAACTGATAGCAGCAGTTCCCCACCTTGAACCTGAGGTACTTTCTGTGTGAAGGTCTTAACTGGGATATGGAAGTAGGCATCCTTCAAATTCAGAGACCCCAACCAATGTCCCTACTGCAGAGATGGGATCACTGTGGACAGTGTCACCATCCTGAACTTTTCTTTTCTCCGAGTGTTTGCTCAGAAATCTTAGTCTAAAAATGGGTCGCCACTATCCATTTTTCTTGTGGGTGAGGAAGTACCTGGAGTACAGGCTTTTCTGCTGGGGTATGAGGTAGGAAGGCCTCGTGTCTCTGCATGTTTGGAAACTTTCTGAACTGCAGGGAGAGACCTTGACTTACTGGACCAATACCAATCTGGGTTCCAAAAGTCTCACGGAACTTTGGCGGTTGTGTCGGGGGTCCTGGATGAGATCGGTGTGGTGAATGATGCCCAATGTTTTACTGGAGCAATTTTGATCGATCTCTCCAAGGCCTTTGACACAGCTGACCATCAGCTGCTGTTGAAGAACATATGTGAAGCTGGTCTATCCAGAGAGACTACTAAATGGGTTTGCTCATATCTATCCAATAAATGGTGGGTCACGGCGGTGAATGGTACTGAATCGGCTCCTCTTCTTGTCCATAGAGGGGTACCCCAGGGCTCGGTTCTGGGTCCACTACTTTTTCTTGGTTTATTTGAAAGATCATGGGCAACATGTAGGGGCTGCTCAGCACCACTTATTTGCCGATGACACCATCACTTATTTTTCTCATTTTTGTTGTTGTCAGGAGTACAAAAAACACTTCAGGATAGGTTGATAATCTTCAGACATATTTTTGCAATTCAAGATTAAAACTAAACATCTCAAAAACTAAATGTATTTCATTTGGAACAGTTTCTTAACTGAGAGGGGACTGTGAATTAAAAATTGTAGACGGTACAGGAAGTATTTTGGAATGTGTAGATAATTACAGGTACTTAGGGTTTTGGTTAGATAGGTCTTGTTCAGGGAATACCCATGTAGATAAGTTTATAACCCAACTGAGTAAGAGGGTGGGTTTTCTTTAAAGATATAAAAATTGTTTTGATTCAGAAACTTTAAATGTAATCATAAAAGTTCAAATTTTTCCATTAACAGATTATGGGGACATTTTGTATGACAATGCTACTACTAGTGACAGGCTTTCAAGACAGGATGTGTTATTAAATAGATTGGCCAGATTGGTGCAAAATTGTTCAAAACGTATGCATCATTGTGAAATGTACAAGAAATTAAGATGGTTACCCCTACGTGATAGGAGGAATATTCATAAACAGTTGTTTGCTTATAAATGTGGGTTGGGTTTTGTTCCCTTATACAGTATTTGTGTAAGAGGTTAAGTTTTAGGAATATAGATCCATCTTTGAGAAATTCCAGTGCAACAGAAATGTTAGTCCATTTTATAAAACAAAACATTCTCAATCATGCCTTAGTTATTACATTCCAATTCTCTGGAAAAATCTTCCCCAGGCATTTAGGACCCAAACCAGACAACCTCCCTCAGTTTTTACTTTGAAAAAAGTATTTGTGGTCTTTGGAAAAGCAGTGTAACTGTTTTAATTAATTGTGTTATTGTGTTGCTTTGTTTTTATTTATATTTATTGATTGTCAAATGTATGAATGAGGGTCACCACTGCAATTGAGTTTATACTCAATGGTCTTAACCTTGAAATAAAAACAAACAAAATAATTTCCAAGATCCACTTGTCTGTGGTAATGTTTTTCCAGGCTTGGAAACAGTGAGTCAACCTTCCTACCACTGGAAACTGCTGGCGACCTATACAGATCAGTCAGGGCTTCTGCTTTGCTAGCATCTTGGGAAATGGGGTGGCTGCAGCCTGCGTTGCACCCTGCTTATCTCTGCCCCGAATAAACACCTCTGAGCAGGGTAGTCATAAGTCACGTAACTGTGGGGGACATAACCTCTGCCGCTTCCTACCCTTCTGTAGGGTCTATACAAAGTGCAGGCCTTTTCTTTCTCAGTGTAATTTTTATTGGTGGTCTTATATTTATCCACCTTTTTCATGTAGGCCTTTTTGTCACCAAACAAGGATTTTCCCTCGCGGGGAAATCCATGGCCTTAGTTTGAATGTCCTGAGAGAGGTACGTATTCCTGAGCCAGGCAAACCTCCTGAGGGACAATGCATGTGTCATCGAGGCAAAGGTCAGGAAGCATCGGAAAATCAAGAGCTGTTTTGAAATTTGCAAGTAGCTTTTTATTATCAATAACAATAAAATAAAACAAATTGTTCAGGATAGCTATTTACAAAGGCAGTACAAAGAAAACAAAGTCCTTCATTTAAGGGTATCTCTAATTCTAAAATTCAATATCTCTCTCTCTAACAAAAGATTAGCTTTTCTAACAAGAAGTTTTTGCCTGCCAATTAATTTCTGTGTCCTAAGCTCATTAACAGACATCCTATTTCTCACAAAATTTATCAGAACTTTGTCAATTTATTTCCCTGCTGGTGCAACAAAATAGAACATGATATCCCAGAACTAATCTTCAGTTGACAACTCGGCAAAAAAGTTCATGAAGGTCAAACTGCACCTTGAAGTTATCCCCTTGAATTCCAAATAGCTTCTTACAAACATTTCAACAATATAACTATACACATTTTCAAACCAAAGGGATCCCAGTTTCACAAAAAGATTCACATATATTTTATAACCGCATATATGTACGGGGGAAGAAAAGACAGAAATAGCAAGAAACAGCAAGTGAAGGCAGGAAGCTAGCAAGAGGTGGGGGAATTGCTAGACCATCAGAATGATCAGGTCCTAGTTTTCACAAGAAAATTTGATTATGCAATCAGACAAGAGCCGGAAAAAAAGAGGAGAGAACAGATTCTTGTTTTTAACTCTTTCTGCAAAACTAATGGGACATAGTCTTGTTCAACCCTGTCACAGTATGAGCCAGGGCCCTAGAGGCAGTGTCACTGGCATCTAGAGCCATGTGAAGCTGGTACCTGGTGGCATCTAAAGCAGCCTTTGTTGTGTCAGACAAGTCCTGGGCTAGATCACCAGTAGCCTTTTTGCTCATGGACACTACAGAGGTCCAGAGGGCCTTCTGATACTGAGCTGTGTAGGCCATAAAGAAAGCCTGTCCAGTCTGCCTCAGCAAAACGGAGGTGGTGGTGTACACTTTTTTGCCCATGCTGTCCAGTTTCTGGAATCCCTCTCTAGGGGTTGAGAGGAAAGTGGGACATTGGCTTTGTCAAAGGCAGCAGTCTGACCTACTCCTTCATGGTCAGGGTGAGTGTAAAGGTACTCAGCATCCTGCCTATCCAACTGGTATTTCTTTTGTGCCGAAGTGGGTGCCACCAGGATTTTTGAAGTGGCCTTCTTCAAAGACTTGGGTATGGACAGGAACACACTCTTTGTGGAAGTTAGGCCCGTCATGTCCAAAGGTTCCACCTCATCCTCTGCCATCTCCTGAGGAAACAGACTGAAAGTGTTTACTGTCTGTCTCACAAAGGCATAGTGTGAGAAGAACTCCTCTGAAAACTTGGGGGGGAGCCAAATTCCTGAACCAGGGAGCCATCAAGCTCTACCCTCCCCTTCATAAAATGTATCAGCCTCCTCTACCACAGACTGTTACAGGTTATGTAGCCTGGGGATGGGAGGCCGGCATGGCCATAAAGGCTCCTATAGTTTGGAAAGCCTGAAAGAATTACCAAGGCTTAGCCATGTCCTCAACCAACAGCATTCTGTTTCTGCCCACTGGTGTCTCCTTTTCTTCTTTAGCTGGAAGGGCAGTGAAATGTTTTTCTTCCTGCTTCTTCTTGGCAGGCACCAGTTCTAATGCCTGCTCAGCAGATCTTTATGTTTTAGTAGACTCAAAGGTCTCCCAAAGATCTCTAAATTCCTTTTCACAGCTTTCTCCTTCTGCTTCTGTTGAGGAACCAGAGTCTCTCCAGAGTTAGGTTATGAAGGGGAGGCAGAGTGTGATGCCATGATTTCCTCAAGTTTTTTGGCCCTCTATTTTAATGTGGGCAAAACCTGATACAAAGCTCACAGATGGAAATATCGTTAACAAGATCCAAATGGGCAAAACGCAACTCGGGCAGTCTACTTTAGCCAGGAGTTTAAAGCACCAGATACAATTTTTAAAACCTGTGGGTCCTGTTCTTTTCTTGGGCTTGTCAGACATGCCAATCAGGGAAAGGGAACATTGTTTAACCAGGAGAAGCACAGTAAGCCAAGGCTTGTTTCCAGATGCGACCTGGAAGCACAAAGAAGTTAAGTCACTTGCTCAGGATCACACAGTATGCACCTATGCGGCTGTGGGATTCAAACCCAGGTCTCCAGATCTGCAGCTCAAAGCCTTAACCCACTGCGCTATACTGCCTCAGGGGAAAGGGATCACTGACAGTGAAGAAGAAAAAATGGAGGTGAGGTTCCTAGGATTAGCGTTTCAGTTCCCGCCACAGATGGAACCTGTGACTCATTTTTTTTTTTTTTTTTTTTTTAATTTAAAATGCCCAATGTCAGAATAAAAATAGGCAAACGTTATTGGTTCGGATCCCACAAGGAACTGGGAGAAGAAAAACAAAAATCATCAAGCGGTGACTAAAAAAAAAAAAATCACTACCACTGTCAATAAAAGCCGAAATGCTAAAGAAAAAGTATTTAAAAAAAAAAAAAGTTTAAAATTGCAGTTCTGTAAAGTGGGAACCAAGATTAACAAATGATTATCGGTTCCCTGGAACCTCAAGGGAATCAAGAAAAAAATACACCAACTAAATAAAATACCCTAAGCTAACGCAGAGTATTGAAAACTTACTAAAATAAATTCAACACCAAAATAAGCAAAAGAAATAGACCAGAGACGTCAATACTTTGAAGAGCAACTTCGGGGCGATGCATTGTCTCAGGCGGAGAAATAAATCTGCCCTCAGAAGGCAGTGGAAAGCACGACTACAGTAGAGTTTCAAATATCATTCTAAAGTTCTCTAATTAGCATAAAATTCTAGGCTCTAAGGCAGCTCATTCCAGGGGACTGATTGCTCTTGTCAAGCAATAGTGAGGGATTCCTGGGATTTGGACAGGAGGCAGTAAAGTGAGCTGTTAGGAGTTGTATGAATGAGCGGTAAGAGGAAGAGAGAGAGAGACACAGACCTGAGAGGGTAGATTATTACAAAGGAAGAGAAATGCCCCTTATTCAAATTTTTTTAGTTGCTTTCTCCAAGAATTATAGAATGACAGTAGATAAGGACCACTTGGCCCACCAAGTCTACCCATTTGTTCCCACCTATACTGTCACCACAGACCCTACCCGATTCAGGCCCCCCCCTTCCCAATGAAGACCACCCTGTACCTATCTTGTGCATGCCTGAAGCACGCCAGTGTTTTCAACCCCACTACCTCCGCTGGAAGACTGTTCCAGGCATCTACCACTCTTTCAGTGAATACGTACTTCCTCATATCTCTCCTAAATGTTTCCCCTTCCAGCTTAATTTCATGTCCCCATGTTCTTGGGCATATTTTCCTCTGAAAAATACTCTCCTCCTGTACCTTGTTCAACACTGTGAGCTATTTATAGGTCTCCATCATGTCCCTCCTCTCTTCCAGGGTGTACATACTGATGTCCCTCAGTCTCTCATATGGATGCTGATGTAGCCCCCCGCACCATTTTAGCTGTTCTCTTCTAGATAGCCTCCACCCTATGTCCTTACTTGTTTTTGTTTCATCTATTTTTCATCTTACAATTTTGCTACATGAGGGGTGATTCAACAAGATGAAGTACCACCCTGTAAGTCCCATGGGTGAAGCTACTGACCTGTGGGCAGTGTATGAGCTGGATATACGGAACCGAACTTGTTCTATAGCGCTTTTCACCAAAGGATCAGTGGGAAGCACAGAAGGATGCACTACAAACTCCACCTGTGGGGAGGGAAACAAAGACCTCAGTATCGAGCACCTTTCTTTTTCAACCTTTTGTATGTTACACAGCCACTTGGAGAGCAGATGTAGAGGGGGAAAAAAAAAAACGGTTACTCACCTGAAACTGTAGTTCTATGAATGGTATATAGTACACATCCACACTTCAGGTTCCACTGGAACAGTCCGATTTGCCGGACACCTTTAGGCTAAGCTCCTCCTACCACCTGGGTGGTATATCCCCCAACTCCACCCCGTGACGTCAGATCATGCACGCTAGAAGCAGGAATCCATATGTCACTTGACATGGGAGGCCAGGTGGGTTGTGTGGGTATGAACTATATACCATTCCTAGAACTATGGTTATAGGTGAGTAACCTATTTTTCTAGTGGCATAGATATAGTTCACTATCCACACACTGGTAGACTCCTAGCAGTTCTCTGGGAGGAGGGGGCAAAGCTCACACCTCTATTTGACAAACAGCGACTGGAGAATCAAGGTCCCAAAAACAGCATCCCAATGTTGATGCTGTAATGGGAGATGAAAGTGTGTGCTTTCCTCCAGGTAGCAGCCCTACAGATCTCCTGTACAGAGATGTCCTTGAGGCAGCCAGCAAGGCAGCAGTATGTTTGGTGGAATGGCCCTAAGCCCTCTGGGAGGCTCCCTGCGAGCCAGCCTATAGCAGTGGTCTATGTAGGATGTTATCCACCTAACAACCGTCCTCTTTGCTGCTGGTCTGACAAGTACGGCTTCAGCATAAATGACAAATAGCTGGTGAGCATCTCCCCGAACTCCAGCCATGGCCTCCACATAACAGAAGAGCACTCTCCACAGGTCCAGGGTATGGAGCCTGTGACTGGCCTCTGAAGATGGTTTGGTAAAGTATACTGGTAAGTTAATCACCTGGTTAATGTGGAACCCAGATACAACCTTCAGGAGGAACTTTGGATTGGAGTGAATGATGACTTTGTCCCTGTGGAAGACCAGATAGGGAGAATCCACCAAGAGTGCCTGGAGATTCCCAATTCTTCTGGCCGACACTAATGGCCACAAGGAAGCCCATCTTCCACAACAGGTGTGACATCTCACACCTGTGCACTGACTCGAAAGGCTTACCCATGAGCATAGTCAACACCAGCAACAGGTCCCACAGTGGAGGTGGTTCACACACTGGGAGGGACAGGTGGTCCAGGCCCTGGAAAAAACACCCAACCACCTTCTCCTGGGCAGCTTACCAGCTCACACCTGGTAAGCACAAATGGCTGCCAACTGCACCTCAAGGGTTGTCGCACACAGTCCCAACAGAGAAAGGGACCATAGGTAGTTCAAGATGTTAGCCACAGGGCAGGCAAGGAGACCATGCTCCTTACCTTGACATCCAATGGAAAATCTCTTCTATTTAAAGGCATATCATCTGCAAGTCAACTCTTTTTGGGAGGCCTCCACAATGTGCAGCACATCATCCAAGGAGACCTATGGCCTGGAACTCCAGCTGCTCAGGAACCAGACCATGAGATGCAGAGACTGCTGGTACAGGTACAGGACCATCCTCTGATGTCTGGTCAGCAGTTCCAAATGGAGGAGTAGTTGCCACAGAGGTTTGCTGCCAAAGCTGAGGAGATTCAGGTACCAGAACTGTCTTGGCCCGTCTGGAGTGATCAGGATCATCTGCACCTTGTCCTGCCAGGCCTTGACCACTGCCTTGTGGATCAAGGGGACAAGAAGGAAGGCATACAAGAGGCCTGGGGTCCAAGGCCTCGGAAATGCAACCATTAACAGTGTTCCAGACTGGGAAGGGGGCACAAAACAGCCTAATTTTGGCTTTCTCCCAGCTGGCAAACAGGTCCACCATAGGAGTGCCCCACAGGGAGAACAGGTGGTTCGCCACCTCCTGATTCAGGAACCACTCATGCAAACTCTCTACTACCTGGCTGAGAGTGCCTGCTAACTGACAGTTTTCTCCTGCAACGTGAATCTCCAGGAGATCTGTACCCAGACTGCACACAAGGGTCCAGGTACAGAGGGTCTCCCAACACAAGGGGAGTGAGTTCTAACCTGACTGTTCAGGTAGAACATGGTCATGTTGGTGTTCGCCTGGACTGCATGACCTGACCCCAGACTAGAGGAGCGAATTCCATCACCGCAAGTCGACTGCACGGAACTCCAGCAGGTTTATGTGGTGATGGAATTCCTGGGGTAATCAGCACCCATGGGCTCTATGGTCTCCCAGGTACACTCCCAACCCCACCAGACACGCATACATCATGAGCATGATGGGCAGTTCTGAGCGGACAAACAGGATCCCTTCCTCCAGGTGTTCTGCGATCAGCCACCACTGGATGACATCCCACACTGGCTGGGTCTCTGTGACTGGCTGGTCCGAGTGGCCTAGGCACTGGGACTACTGATGGCCCAAGTTCCACTGGAGGTGGCACATAAATCAGCATGCCCAACGCCATGTACCCCAGCAGCCTCAGGAAATGCTGAGCAGGGCGCAAGAGCCCAACTTGAAATGACTGGGCAAAGGAGGAAGATCCAGTGGCTAGTCCACAGGGAGGCAAGCCTTGGCCCACAGGAAATCTAGTTCTGCCCAGATGAACCTGATCAACTACATGGGTACCAGTTCGGACTTGTCAGGTCTGGGTTGACCAATAGGCACAGGTCTCAGCAAAGTCTAGCAAGCCAGATCTCTGGACCTCTCCATAACCTTTTTGGTTGAACCAGGTAACAGACAGCCGTCCAAGTAAGGGTACACCCTGACACCCAGGAGCCGCAGGCATGCTACCACCACTGACATGCACTTGATGAAGACCCTAGGCACAGAGGAGAGGCCGAAGGACATGACCTGGAACTGGAACTGGAACAGGACCCCTTCTTCTTAGAACCGGAGGCAGTGGCGGTGGGACAGACTGGCATGTGGAGTGCAAGGGAAGGAGCAAGGAAAAAAAAAAAGCCAGCATGCTGCTTTCTTTAATTAACAGCACTACTGCAACTGCACTATCTTGGCCCCCTTCATCTGGGTCAGACCCTGCCGCACCCCAAGCATCCTGCCTCTTAACTTCTCCCCTGTCAGCCCCACAGGTTCCCCCCCTCCCCAAAGGGTCTGGCCACACTAGATGCACCCTCCCACCTCCTACTGGATGCAGAGGCAGGAGTTCCCGGGGTAGGAAAGAAGAGGACAGTGGCAAGGGTCAGGACCAGAGTTCATAAATAGGGCATTTCCTTGGTCTGATCATCATCCCTTGGGATGCTGGCACATTGAGCTCAGGCGTTGTAAACGCAGAGTGAGCAGAGGGGAGCTCTGTCAGAGGTCCCCCTCTCTGCTGTGCTGCCACTGTACAGCTTCCTGTGGTCACCCAGGTGGCAGTACTGTAGCGGCTGCAGCAACCATCCATCCCCAAAAGAAGAGAGTTTCCCCTGGAGTGCTCGATCTTCTTCAATGATTTACGTTTATTCCTAGCCTTGGGTTGCCAACATTGTGCACAGTAGAGCTAGTGAAGCTGCTTTTGCCAACCAGGGACATATTGGCATATGGCCTGGGTTGGTGACACAGCCACAAAAGCTGCTATAACCACTTTGTTCTGCCTCTTCTAACCTTTATTTTAAGTAAAAATGTGACTCTCCTTTTAAAACAGCATATAAACTGCAATATATAGTCCCTATGGGCCTCTTGAGTATGATCATTTTATTTTTTTCCCCATAGAGATCTTTTGGTTCTCCCCTCTTGATGCTCGTATCTCACCTCAGGCTGTCACTGGTAACCACCTAGCCCCATCTGCCACTAACCCCATCAGTTCTGTAGTCTCCCCTATGGAGCTTCCCTTCACAGCGGGGGGAGTTGAGAGAGAGCTCTTTCTCCACCGGTACTGCTTTGGATCCACTGAGCCAGCAGCAGGACTGCACAGTGTGAGGCTCAACTGTACTGATAGCCTTCAGCCTGAAGGAGGCCTAGATTTCACATCCCATTTTCTTTCCAAGCCTCCAAACTACCTATATGCAGAAATGCAACACATGGGTTACATGTGGGGGACCAAAGCTTCCTTGCCCTCTGCAGGGGTCACCATGGCATGAAACCCCGCCTACATCCTGATGCTGCAACTCAAGTCTGCCCCTGAACCCAGGTAGTCTGCACAACAGCACTGGACTATTGAGGTGGCCCCCTCTTTTTTCCCCCCACAGATGTTTTCTCTTGGCCTTGTTCGTACTGTCAGAGATATACCTGGTCCCAGGGCTGTATGCCGTTCAGGCCTGCATTATCTGGTCTCCTCCATTCCACAGCAACCCTCCAGTTACCCTCATGGCTTGCCCCCTGTGGCAAAAGCTCCGGAGGGGGGAGGGCCCTCTCTATCCTGCTCAGGCAGTTTACTGTGTGGACTAGGAGCCAGTCATGGCTGAGACTAGCACCAAGGGGAATCCAGGAACCCAGACCATCATTTAGACAGACGTGGGTATTTTTCCTTTTGTCTTTCTTCAGAACACCTCCCAGATGCGAGCACAGCCTGCACAGTGGCCTTGTATGTCTGCAGCATATCCCCTACAGCAGGAGCAAGCTCCTTGGCCCAGCTGCAAGGGTCGCTACAGCGATGGAGATTGCCATCGACCCTCCCCAGCTAAGGCACACTGCTGCCTGACAGTTTCCTCAGTCAGGCCTGCCTCCTGACATGGCGACCCAGGTTCGCTCCTGAACTCAGATCATCTGCACAGCAGCTGCTGCTGGATCACTGAGGCAGCTGGCCCCCTCTTTTTTTTTTTTGCTCCTCCCAAGCCCTCAACCGGCCACTCCTTTGGGCCACCTAGGCTCACGCCACACAACCATGTCCTTTCACCATCTGCAGCCCTGTTATAGCCACAACCGGGGTAACTCAAAGTATCCCTTTGTCGGGAGGGCCCCTCCCGTGGGAGGAACCAGGAGAGGAAAGTCACCGGAGCATTCCAACAGTATCCGGGCACAGCAGGGATTGGAATTGACATTTCCAGGCTTTGTGGTGGCGAGGCCTGCATTATCGTCATCGGTTGGCGGCGGCTGATCTTCCCATTTCCCCCGTCACCCCTCCCTCACATAGAACAGTCTGGCCGCAACAGCGTCCAAGGGCAGGCGTTCAGCAGCGTGTCCAAGGCCACACACCACCAAGAACACCAGCCACCACCAGGGGCCATCAAACAGTGGTCCAGGACTTTCCCACCCCCACCCCCCCAGGAAGGAAGCATCCAAGAGATGCTGTAGACTCCCTCCCTGCCAGATTCCACACCAGAGATCCAGGCACGGGATGTGAACCCAGGTCACTAGAGTGCCAAGCGAACACCCATCGCTCAGCACCACGGAGCCAGCGCCTTTTTTTAAACAATGCATTTACTCATAATAGCCCAGCTGAGATGCAGCAGCTCATTTTCAATGGTGTCCTACTTCCATTACATTTTACAGCTTGGGGGGGGCAGACACAGGGAAGTCAAGAGACTATCTAAACTCTTTAAAAAAAAAAAAAAAAAAACAGGAAGTACCCATCATGAACCGTTTCAGCCATCCTGGCCTGCACTACAGCCAGGTACTTTCTCTGCTTCCAAAAATGACTAAGGCAGAAGGAAGGCAGTGTGGTCTATTAGTTACAACACAGGTTAGGAACCAGCAGACCTATGTTCAAATCCAACCAAAAGCACTGGCCCATCGGCACAGCGGTTGGATTTCCACTTGCGACGCTAGCAACCCGGGTTCGGGAATGGACCTGGGTCATCGGAGAAGGATCGAGCATCCCACGGACTGCTCTCCTTCTCCGGGGGGGAGGGAGGGTGTGATCCACACTCGAGAGAAACCTGGCGGAGGCCAGGGGCACTGCAGCGACCAGCAACAGCAAGGATCCGGGGGGTGGGATGAACGCTGGTGTCACTGCATGTTCCCACCCTGCCTACAGGGGAAAAAAGCCTGCCTACCCACCGCCTTAATGATGCCTGCCCCCGCCCGAATGCAATCGGCTCCTATGCAGACTACTGCCCTATCCCGTTATTCGCGGCACCCTGCAGAGGGGCCGGGTGCTGTGACCCCACCCTGGGGGGCAAGCCAGGGGGTACTAGGAGGGCAGCTAATGTGGGAAGCCGCAGCCGAGAGATCCATGACCAGGCAGAAGAGCTGGCGGTGGGAGGCGCTAAAAAGAGGTTAAAAAAAATATCCCACCAAAAACAATAGCTCACTGTGTGACCCTGAGTGAGTAATACACACTCCTGGTGCTTCAGTTTGTCACATATGTAAAAATCTGGTGGAAGTGTGCACCTCCCCCCCCCCAGCTGAAAGCTAGATGCTGCATCTCAGCTGGACTATCCAGGGTAAATAATCTTACAACATAACATGATGGAAACCACCTACAGGAGAACTGTGCTGAATCTGGAAGTCAGTTTTCATAGCAGAAGCTGTTTGGTTTTTTTAAATACTGGCTCAAATTCTGTTATCACTCTAGCTAGCCATGCTTTTTTAGTTATCTTAGTGAGTGTTCCTTATTTATTGTTTTTTCTTCGATATGTAGTTTTAAGGTATTTTTTCCATTTTCTCGCCATAACCCAGCCCCCCTACCTCAGACGTGTGCATGCATGTGGAGGCATGAGCACGCCGCGTCTCAAGGTGCTCACCCGCTACGTGTCACCCGCCACCTACACTGACCACCAGGCCTCTACCACCCCCCGGAGAGGACAGCTGCCTTCCGGCTGCTCAATCCTGCTCCGACCCGAGTCCGTTCCCAAACCAGGGTCAGTTGACAGCATGGTGAGAGGTAAGACGTCCAGTGCCTCAGCCCTCAGTGCCACCGGGCTGGCGTCTGTTCCTTATTTACATGCTGCTGCTAAGATCCATGTCAGAATTCTATGCTGTAGTTTTTGTCCTTGTTTTATGTTCTACTATAGAACTCTGTGGTTGTTTAGGACATAACTACGTCATACAGTTCTAAAATGGTACTTACCACCAGACTGTAAAGCAGAAACAACCACTTACGTTACTAAAAGGCCCGTTTGTATGGAATAATAGAATTATAACCAGTACTTGGAAAAACAGCTTTTGCTGGGGAAAAATGACTTCCAGATTCAGAGCAGTTCTCCTTTTTAAGAGTCCATCTTGTTCACCCTTCCTGCCATATGGTAGTGACTATATCCAATTTATGTATGGATAAATCGTCATATTTTATCAGCCAGGATGCTGCCCACATTCATGCTGTGTAACCCTCAATAAAAATAAAGGGTTTTGCAAACTCCATACGATATTTCTAAGTTGCAGGATTTCCACCCATAAAAAAACTTGCATTTTGCCTTGAAGAAAACCCTTGTGAACAGTGCATATTCTGCCATGTTTTTCCCCTGCACCTCTAAATGCTTAGAAAGCAGCGTGTGTAGATTTGAGCTGCTGTACAGTCCCTTAGAATATACTGTATACTATACAAGCAAGATTCATTCTCTACAAAAATCTACCCACACCTATATTATATGGTTATAGGGCTAGTGGTGGTTGTTTCTTACGAAATAAGAATGTTATCTCGTGCTGGTTTGGGCGAGAGGACCGCAAAGCGAAGCTGAGGGATTCTGTCAGTCCAAACCAGTACAAGATAATATTCTTATATCGTAAGAAACAACCCCCACAAGCCCTATAAACACATTATATAGCAGTGAAACCGCCTCTACCCCAAAAGACTACAATTTTTGTTTTTAATAATGTCAGAAACGGGGCTAATTGGCAGTATCAGTTCTGTGGTGCCGATGGGAATCTTTGAGGTGGGGAGGAAGCTTTTCAGCATCAGCGGGAAGAAAGCGCTGATTACCAGTTTTCATTTTTTTAAAGTTTTGTTAATTTCTGCTTCACTACATGTATTTTTTCACAGTGAGATTCCCCTTGTAGCTGATTCTGCTGCAGCAACTCCAACAGTAACAGTCTGACAAGCAAGAGTCACCACAGCGGAATCAGTTGTGTGGAGTAGCACGAGGCAGCAACTGTACGCTCAATACGAGGTACAGTAATGCTGCACTCTGATTGGTGGAGGCAGTTCCACTGCTATATAACAGAAATTCAAAATCTGGTTTTGGCAGCTGAGGTAGATGGCTAAAGTGAAATAGGTGTTGGGGAGAGGGGCTGAGGAATGCATCCTGGCTGTGTGTCCACCCCATCCTCCCAGCATCACACAAGCTTACAATTTAAAACTGAATAGTTACAACATGCTGGATCATCATTTTTCCGAACTGTCCCTTGGATTTCAACAATCTTACCTTTCTAGTGATTCCATCCTGAATGACTATGGTACGATACAGTCGGAGCAGCCCCTCCTGGGAAAGCTTGTGAACTAATCTCAATATGGACTTACGGCAGCACTTGGTGGACACTCCTTCCTGCTTCTCCTGGTCCATAACCATCTTTTGAATCCTAAAAACACACATCAAAATAGGTTACTGAGGGGGGTCTGTGCAGGTTCTGTTACTGACATTGGCTTCCTGCTTAGAGTATGCTAGTACTACTACATTGTATTTCCAAATTTGAGAATCTGGGATTCAAATTTGAAACCCTCTGCCACCTAACACAGCATCCTACCATTAAGCTAAAGGAGCAGTGCCCCCCAGCAGCGCTACTTCTGGAAGAGAGCCCCATACACTTCAGCCCAGTTCCAGGTGAGGCTGGAAATGGCTCTCTCAGATTACCTACCTGGTAAAACAAATCAAGTAAAAATGAAATGGCTGTCCACGTCCCTCCCCTTGTTATATCACATCTTGAGATTTGAGACTGAACCTAGAGAACAGATTTTTAAGCTGCTGTGTGACATGCCTCTGCTATAATATGGATTGCCATTTTGACTCCCGGTACTACCAATGAAGCTGAAATTACATTTCACCATACTGCAGGATCGGTTGTGGAGTACTGGGGTCACTTCAGAAGAGAAGCTCTCGTAACTCCTCGTCCTCCAGCCCCATCCCACCACCACCACCAAAGGAGGTAAAATGTGTCAAAGGGCAGGCCACACACGCTATTAGCTGCCATGGAGCTCACCCTGATGTCATCTAGCCTGTACTGGAAGGGTGCTGCTACATGGAGACGCAGAGAGGAATCACAAACTGCTGCCAACAATATATGGTACACTGCACTGTGGAAAGCAAGGTCCATCACAGAAAAAGATGGTATATAAAGAGGACATTCAAACAGAAGATATCTGTGTTCCAAATTAATGAGAAAGAAAGGTTACTTTTTTATTTATTTATTGAAAAGTTTCACCAGGAAAGGCACACTGAGAAACCAATTGCTCATCTCATCTCCTGGTGCGTCCGGTGATGGGGGCAGGGGAGGAATCAATAACAGAATGACAGACAATACAATACATCCAATGAAGTAGCATTTACAATATGTACAATAAGCATGGAACATAAAACAGTAGAGCCCAGTGTAGACAGCAGTGCATAAGGTACAACATGGCACAGTTGTTTTTTATGTAAATATAACACATCAGATTAGTAGCTGACAGACTAAGATTGGGAACTGGATGTGTCTAGAGGGAGTAGGGATGCTAGAAGAGAGGAGGAAGTGCAGAGAAAAGGAAAGAGAAGGATTACTAGTAAGGTAAGAAAAAGTACTATTCACTGGCATTGGTAAGAATGTAACCATAGTTCTAATGCTGTAATAATAATAACTGCTCACACTGGCTCCTCTCCTTCCCTCTTTTCTTCTCCCCAGGTTTTCGTCCCCACCCCCAATCACTATCCAGGAAACCGTACTTGCCCTTTCCTCCCTTGACCTGTCTATATCTAGCCCTGAAAAGCCAGATCCTGAGCTCCTCCACCTCTCAGCTTCTTCACTGCATCCCCCCTTAGTCACCTGCTCAACCTTTCATTTTCCCACTGCACTGTTCCTCTGCCCTGGATGACTGCCAAAGTTATTCTTATTCACAAAGGGGGGTGACCCCTCCTCTCCTGGCAATTTTCGTCCCATGTCCCTCCTCCCCTGCCTTTCAAAGCTGGAAGAGAATATGAAAACTACATACCTACCGTAATTCTTGATCTTCTTGGATGGTCTTCACCATTTGTTCACACTGCTGGGTTCTAAGCTAAGGGAGCTGGGACCCTGTGGGAGTCGAAAATCTTCAGGAGGGCCGGCGCCAAGGTAGGACCGCACATGCACGGCACCGTGAGGCATGCTTGCGCCATATAGTCTATCTTGGTGTCAACCCTCCAACCGCCTCAGTACCTTTTTTTTCTACTGAGGAGGTGCAGCATTACCTAACTTAACTAACACTAATCTAAGGAGGGCATAAAGTAGCCCTTTGGACCTGTGTAAGAAGGGTCAACAAGAACAAATGTGTCTTCAGAGCCCCAACCGAACAAGGGAAGTGAAGACGAGGAAACAGTGAGGGTGAGCTCGGGGGATGGTGGGTGGGTGTGTGAACAAATGGTGACTACCATCCAAGAAGACCAAGAATTATGGTAGGTACATAATTTTCATATCTTCCTGGATTTGGTCTTCACCATTTGTTCACATTGCTGGGTTATAGTACCAAGCTCATAAAAAGTCCCCTGAGCAGGAAGGCAGGAAATGGAGCAGCTCACTCAGGACAGAAGTCCATTAAGTACTGTCCTGCCAAAAGAGGTGTGCTGCCTGACATGGACATCAGTGTGTAGTGCTTCACGAAAGTGTGCACTGTGCTCCAAGTTACTGCTTTGCAGATTTCATCGATGGTGACAGGACAGATTTCTGCCAAGGA
Source organism: Neoceratodus forsteri (assembly GCA_016271365.2). Taxonomy (NCBI): domain Eukaryota; kingdom Metazoa; phylum Chordata; order Ceratodontiformes; family Ceratodontidae; genus Neoceratodus; species Neoceratodus forsteri. The sequence goes on from JADMNL010000025.1 coordinate 117,442,092, forward strand.
CACTGAAACCACTCTAGTGGAGTGAGCGTGAACTTGTCCTTTCAACTTGACCTGAGCCAAGGAGTAACAATGGCACAGGCAAGCCACTATCCAAGTAGAGATGCATTTAATCATAATCGTCTGACCTAACTGAGTAGGACTGAAAGAGACAGAGTTGCATGGCCTGTCGGATGCCCTTGGTTTTATGTATGTAAAACCGGAGGGCACTCCTTACATTCTGGGAGTGGAGAGTTCCCTCTCTGTCATTCTGGAAGTTAGGAAAGTATGTGGGCAACACCAAGGGCTGGTTTACGTGGAAGTCCAAACTCACCTTGGGCAAGAACTTAGGGTGCGTGTAGAGAACTACCTTATCTCTGTGGAATACAGTGCAGGGAGGATCTGTAATCATCCACTAAAAATACCACCAACAGCCAACAGCTTAATCTGGTTCAAGATAAGCTGGCATTCATCTGTATCCCTCTTCCCCCAGGTCGTGCCTGAAAAGAGGCAGAATTTGTTTAGTGCACTTACCCGGTCAACAAAATGAAATAAATAAATAAAAACCAAGGCATGTATCTCAGAGACCCTTTGAGCCGAGGTAACAGCCACCACAAAAACTACTTTCCAAGACAGAAACTTGAGGTCACATGTAGCCAGAGGTTGAAAGGGCTTATGAATGAGCATGTCTAATAGAAGGTTGATATCTCAAGGTGCAACAGATTTCCAGACAGGGGGCATTGTGTGGAGAATGTCCTTCAGGAACCTTTGGAAAAGGGTGAGTTGAACCAGTGTAAGATTCTGCACTGGCTCGTCAAATGCCAAAACTGCACAAAGGTGAACCTTCACAGATGAGCACTGTAGTCCTGCATCAAAGAGATCTAATAAGTACACCAATACTTTATCCAGTGGGTACCGGCAAGGGTTTATATGAGACTTTGCACACCATTCCGAAAAACATTTCCACTTGGCTGTGTACATCTTCCTGGTGGAAGGCTTATGAGCCGCCAAGAGAATTTCGGAAACCCTCCAAGAAACCTTGAAACTGCCAACTTCTATATCTTCAGGAGCCAAGCATGAAGATGAAGGGAGCAAGGTTGGGATGGACCACGGACTCCTGCATCAGCAGGTCCATCTGTAGGGGTAGAGATCTTGGAGGGAACACAGACAATCTGTTGATCAATGGAAACCAAATCTGCCATGGCTAGGATGGGACAATAGAATAATTTTGCCCCTGTGGGCCTCTAGCTTGAGCAGGACCCTCTAAATTAATGGAAGAGGTGGAAATGAGTGCAGAAAGCGATTTGTCTACTGCTGCCTGAATGCATCCTGACAAAAAATGCCAGGTCCTGGATTTTTTGAGCAGTACAGAGGCCATTTTGCATTGCGTGGGGATGCAAAAAGGTCTAGGTCTGGGGTCCCCACTCGTCGACAAGCGACTGTACGACATCTGGTGCTAACAATCACTCGTGAGGCTCTGCCTCTATCCGACTGAGCTGGTCCGCCAGATTGGTCTGATGATCTGGCAGGTAAACTGCATGAATCACAGCACTCTGGGCCAGACACCATTCCCACATTTTCACTGCCTAACTGCAAAGCGGGTAAGAATGAGCTCCACCCTGTTTGTTGATGTAGTACATCACTGACTTGTTGTCCATCTGCAGAAGGATTACCTTTTGACTGACCAAGTCTGTTAGGGGTCAAAGTATGTAGAGGACTGCCCTCATCTCCAATACACTGATACGAAGGTGAGATCCCATTTGAGTCCATGATCCCTGGGTGTGAAGGCCCTGACAATGGGCTCCCCACCCCAGGAGAGATGCATCCAAGGTGAGAGTTATCTGAGATTCTGGAGGAGTGAAGGGGAGGCCTTGAAAAAGGATGTCCTCTCACATCCACCATGCTAGCGAGTGATGCAGGTGTTCTGTAACTTTGATGGGGTAATGCTGAGGATGCGTCACTGGAGACCATTGGGTACTGAGCATCCGCTGAGTCATTCTCATGTGCAGTCATGCTTGCAGTACTGTAAAGACAGAAGCGGCCATGAAACTTTGCATTCTTTGCATGGAATAGGCTCATACTAAGTCACTGTCCATGTTGAACTGTGCCATCTGGAGGATGGCTTTCCTTCTGTCTTCCAGAAGAAAAGCCCTTGACTTTGTGGTGTCCAAGAGAGCCCCTATGAACTGGAACTGCTGCAAGGGGTGGAGCTGTGACTTCACTAGGTTTAGCAGAACCCCCATGGAGGTTAGGAACTGAGTAGTTGCGCTCACTGCCTTCTCCGTGTCCTCCCTGAATGGACTCAGTAGGATCCACATGTCCAGGTAAGGGAATACTTGGAGCCCAAGCTTTCGAAGATGTGCTGCAAGAACTCTGAAACACTTTGTAAAGACTCGAAGCACCAAGGATAGCCCAAAGGGCAGGACTTGGAATTAATGGTGCTGACCCAAGCTCACAAATCATAGGAACCTGTGGTGATTCCGGTGGACCAGAATGTGTTGGTAGGCATCCTGCATGTCCAGAGATGCCAACCAGCACTGAGGGTATAGAAGAGGGAGAAGGTTCCCCAAGGAAACCATCTTGAACTTCTCTCGGCAGAAAAACATGTTTAGTTTTCTGAGGTAGAGGATGTTGCGCATGCCCAATCTTCTTTGGTACAAGGAACTAATGGGAGTAAAAGCCTTTGTTGCATTCTGCTAGAGGCACTATCTCCACTACCCTGTTTCTTAAAAGGCCTGCAATCTCTGAAGTGAGCAGGTCCGCCCTGGCAGTCAACAGGGTGGGTTGCTTCTTGGATGAACAATCAGGGGGGATTTCGGAAAAGTTCAGTGAGCACCATTCTCGGATAATATTCAAGACCCATTTCTCCACAATGATGGTAAAACTAGGTCAGACGGCCTTCCACAAGAGAGGAGGGGTCTTCCTCGGGCAGCTGAGGTAGGCCCAGGGCCGGAGGCTCAGAGAGTAGCACTGGGCACTTGGGGCCTGTGCCTCGTACTGCGTTTTCTTCTGCGGCTGAGGAGACTGCTGTCTGGCTGGTACTCCTCTACTCTGGCCAGGAAAGGACTCTATTACAAAAAAACTTATGGCCCCTACCCCTCTGGGGTTGTGAGGGGGCCAATCTGGCAGACTTTATAGCAGTTCTAGTCTTCTGAGACTCCTCCAGAGACTGTTCCACCTGCTGGTCGAGCAAGTAGGTGCCATCAAAGGGGACATTCATAACTTGGTGCTGGGCGTCAGAGGAGAATTCTGAAGTGTGAAGCCAGAAATGCCTCCTGATACAGATGCCAGCAGTGGCAGCTCAAGAAGCAGTGTCAAATGATCGATGGCTGCTTTCAGCTGATGACCGTTAAGACTCTATACCATGGGTAACAGTCTGAAGTTTTGTCTGCCTGGTTTCCAATTCTGGCAGAGATTCTGCTAGAGATTTCACAGAGGTCTAGAGGACATACTCGTATGGGGAGAAGTGAACTTGATAACTAGCTTTTCACATCCCCAAAGTGGCCGCTGCAAAAGTTCTTTTGCCCACAGTGTCTATCTTATGGGATTACTTATTAATAGGGTGTGCCGTAACCTCCTGTGAAAGGACAGCTTTGTCATTTTCCAGAAGGATGACAATCTTGTCCATGATAGGCTGGGAGGACAAAATTAGCCAGTCCTTAGGGGCAGAATACTTCCGATCTATGGATTTGCAGGCAGAATGGCATGACCTGGAACTTGTATAGCACCTCTTCTGCGTGGAACCAGAGATACTGCTAGTGAGATGGATTGACTGGGATTTGGAAGAACACATCCTGGAGGTCGAGGGAGTAGAACCACATGTCCTGCTTCACAGATGGTATGATCTGGTTCAGTGTGACCATCCTGAACTTGAACTTCCTTAGATACTGGTTCAGATCATGAAGATCCAGTATGGGGCACCAGCCCCTGTCATTTTGGGACCAGAAAGTACCCCAATACATACCCCTGACTTGCCAGGATGTCTGGGACATGAGCTATGGCTGCTCTTGCGTGAAGCTGAGCAACACTGTCCCTGAGAGCAGACAGCATGAGCATGGGATCGGTAAAGTGGAACAGCCTAAAAACTGAGAGGCAACCCTTTGCTGACCACTTCAAGAACCCACCTGTTCATATTAATGATGAACCATTGAGACCAGATGTGGCAAAGCTGACCCCCACCGGAAATGGAGTCAGGGGCTGGACAGACAGGAGGCGAGCACCCTCGACCCATCACCGGGCAGCTTCAGAGGGGCACTGGCCATTGAGGCCAGAGGGACACCATTTCCCCTACCCACACCTTTATCTGGGCTCCTGGCCAGAGAACTTGGCCTTGGGGTGCCAAGCTTGACACTGCTCCTGCTGGGGCTGTTGCTGCCAAGACTGCTATGGCTGAAAGGGCTGAAACGGAAAGGCCTTTTCCTTTTGCTTTTGACCTTTTGGGTCTTTCTGGGATGAAGCAACAGAGTCCAGCATGGCAATGGACTTCTTGGTTCTCATGAGATGCCCATCCACATCTGGTCCAAAAAGGTCGGTTCCCAGAAAAGAGACATTGATCAACTTGCACTGAGTGTCTGCCGTGAAGGTGCAGATCCTCAGTCAGGCACTGCAATGCATCACGATGGACAATGCTATGGCACGGGTCTAAGAATTGTCAATGCCCAAGGCCGTCAGGAGCTGGTGTTTCGCCAGCACTTGATCCTGGTCTTGAAGGACCTTAACATGCCACTGCTCATCAGTGGGCAGGTAAGGAAGGATGTTATCAAGCAAAAAGAAGATGTGGTGTAGACTTTCTTAGTAGTGTGGTTAAGCTTCTTCAGCTTCTTATCGGGGGGCTTGTCCAAGTCTCCAGTACTGCTGGAGTTCCAGAAAACAGAGTTGGAAATCAGGCTCTCAGCTGAGGGATGGTCAAAGAATCTGGCCAACGAGCCAGTAGGGACACTGACCATGTAGGCTGAGGGTGCCAGGCAGGATGTTGGATGGTGCCAAAGCTCGCCCCACAATGGCTTCGGCCATGGAAAGGTGACCCGACTTCCGATTCATCCTTATACAGGAGTAAAGGGTATTTAGCTTTCCTGAACTAGCTTCAAAGGAACGTTCATGGACTCTGACATGAGCTGAAAGAAATCCCCAGAAGACCCAGCCAGTGGTCATAGAAACAGAGATTTTGTTGACAGAAAAGAACCTTTAGGCCCATTTAGTCTGCCCCTGATCAGTGCCTGTTACATCACCTCTGACCCTAACTAATCATAGGTGTCACTCCCTTCCCCCAGTCCTCCATCTAATATGCCCCTGTGTCTAGACCATGCATGCTTGAAGCTATTTCCTCTGACAGGCTAATCCAATCATCCACCACCCTTCCCATGAAGAAGTATTTCCACACATTTCTCTTAAACTTTTATCTTAGCTTCACTGCATGTCCCCTTGTTCTATTGCCTTCCTTTCTCAGAAACAGACCCTCCGCTTGCATCTTGTTCAGCCCTGCGAGGTACTTGTAGGTTTCAATCATGTCCCCTCACGCTCTCCTCTCTTCCAAAGAATTCATGTTAAATTCCTGCAACCTTTTATCATATGGCTTCTTGTGCAAACCACACACACACACACACACACACACACACACACACACACACACACACACACACTTGACTGCCCTCCTCTGTACCGCTTCCACCTTTCCAATGTTCTTGCAGAGGTATGGCCTCCAGAACTGGATACAGTTTGTCACTTTAGTTCTTCAACCACTTTCCGGTCGAACATATGCATTCTCAAGGACCGCATGGAGGACCCATGAAAGTCATCAGAGAACTCGTCAAAGACCACCCTCAACCGATTCCCACCATGAACCACTCTGGAATCATCTGAGTGGGTAACTTCCCCACATAACTTATCTGTAAAGCCAGTCAGTGGACGAAGTCTTTAGAAGGAGCTCCCCACGTGGGCTGTTGGGGAGGTGGTTCCACCAGCAAGGGTGGAGTGACACACACCAGAGAGAACTGTCTCGGGTGGACCTGCATGAGCTTGACCGGTAACAGGAGTAAACCACAGAGGTCAGGAATAGAACCCTACCCGGCCCCGCCAAGGCCCAGTGCTGGCAGGGAACTCCTTGTAGTGCTGGCGTACCTGGTGGTGGAACCTCTCCTCATCTGAAAAGGAAGAGAATGAGAAACGTCAATGGCGACATCTCCCAGTTGAGCGGGATCAGAAACTTGAGAAGCCCCTCAGCCCCAACTATTGACATGGAGACTGATGTCGAGGAGACACAGGCAGCGGTACATTGAAACACAGAAACACAGAATTTGACGGCACATTAAGGACAACTTGACCCATCAAGTCTGCTCTTTTCTCCCAACCCCCTGTACACTGCTTGCACCGGTGCTGAATGCAAGACCTCCAGTGGAAGCTGATGCCAAGTGTGAATGGCCAGGGATACAAACAGCTCCATGTCTTCCTGAGTAAGGACTGGGATGACCAGGGTCTTGGAGATATACTCTTCATTGATCCTCTACGCCAGTGGGTTGATGAGGTAGAGAAAAATCTCGACCGCCTGATTTTTTTTGTTTTTAACTATTTTTCCTTCCTGTCACCACTGGCTGGAGCCCCTTCAGTCAACCTACCTATTCCCCTTAAACCTGAAATCCTCCCAGCTGTGCCCCTGGTCCTCGGCACACCCGCGACACACTCATGGAGCAATCCCTCCAGAATCCACCCCTCAGAGTGGGGCCACATTCTGCTCCTCTGCACTTTCTTCTGGCGCCTCCATGGGTGGAGGTGACGCAGAGACCAGGTCAACAGTGGGCAGGATCCGGTGCTGGAGGCAGTAGACGTCTTCCCCCCAGCCAATAGGTGTTTTCCCTGATATGACATCCAGTGCGGACGGGTGTGCACCCGCACCCTGCCCAAGGACGTCTGCCAAGGCTCCTCCCCTGCATCAGCGTGATCCCCGGACTGCAGCACTCTCAACTTCCGCTTGGAGCCGCTCATGCCAGAGAGTCATCCTTCCACCCTCCCCAGGAGAGGACAGCAGTCCTCCAGATGCTCAATCCTCTCCTTCCCCACCGACCCTAGTTCGCTCCCATACCCGGGTCACCGGTGTGGCGCAAGGTGTGGCATCCAGTGCCTCAACCCTCAGCACCACCAGGCCAGTACTCAACCACCTGATTCACAGCTGTCAAGGTCAGCAAGTCCAACGGGGGGTACTGTGCAGCTAGTGACCCACCTCTCTACCAATTGGGGCTCAGCCAAAGCCAAGCACTTGACAGCCATCGAGGGGTCAGGGAAGATGAGGGAGTGGGAGGAGCCTGATCTCTTCTGGTCCCATGACTGATGGCAGTGTTTCTTGCTTTTGTGCATTTTACTGTGGTGGGCATGGCTTGCCCCGAAGGTCTGGAAGGCCTGACACATATCACAAACTTCTCTATGAAGGACGGTTCAACACTGGCCCCAGCTAGGAGCAGCACCGAGGCCAATGAGCTGCCCGCCACGACCTTCACCACTGCCTCTTCCATGACAGCTAGTTGGACCGCAGATCTTACCACAGCAAAGGCCACCTTGCAACTGCCCTTGGCCCACAATTTAGGATCCTGATCAGCCGGACGGCCAAGGACAAGGCAAGCTCTTCTATATTCAATTAAAGACAGTAACATAGTTTGGCAGAGGCCACAACCAGCAGCATCATCTGCTGTTCCAACACAATACAGGCAAAACACATGGGGGTCCATCCGCAACATCATCTGTCAACACGTGACGCACTGCTTGAAGCCAGGAGTGGGCTTTGCTTCTTCATGTTCCATTTTTCTTTTAAGTACCAAGAGCACAACTGAAGAACACACAAGATATCGAAAAATAGAGAAAAACAGCGAACGTTTGCCAATGATGCACTTAACAGGCCTTACATCAAGCGGAGCTGTGAAGGAGGAGACCAAACTCTTCCAGCGGAAAGGATGGTCTGATGCCATGGGGTGGAACCAAGCAATATATCACCCGGGTGGTGGGAGAAGCTTTGCTTAAAGATGTTCTGGTAAATCAGCTCTTAACGAAGAATTGCCAATGTGAGGATACGTGAACCATATCCATGCCCCAAGAAAGACTATGTTTATGTAAGATATGCCTTCAACCATTCTGCGAACATCTAGGTTATTGAGAAAAGAGAATGGAGGACTGAGGTCCCAAATGCAGCACTAAGACAACAGAGCACATTGATGCCACTGTGGAATATAAACCTGTGTGCATCGGACCAGGTAGCGGCCCTGCGCATCCCCTCAATGGGAAAGTACATGGCAGCAGTATGTCTCGTGCAGTAAGCCTTCAACTCTGTGGGCAGCTCCAGGCCAGCCAACTGATAACAAAGAGTGAAGCAAGAGGCTATCTGTTTAGCTGCTGGTGTGCCCGAAGCAGCTTCAGTGTATGCGAGCTACAGCTGGCAAGCCACTCAGTGAACACTTGCTTAGTGCATCATGCAGTACAGCAGTACCCAGTGCATGTCTAACAAGTGGAGTGCATGCTCTGCCTCCGAAGCATGTGGCTTCAGAAAGAAGGTGGGGGGGGGGATAAGCATCTAGTTAAAGTGAAACTCTGAGACTACCTCTGCATGTGGGCAAAGGACAACCTTGTTCTTCTAGGAAACCAGATACGGAGACTCCAAAGAAAGCACCAGGAGCTCACTCACCTGTTTGGCCAAGGTGACAGGGACCAAAAATGCAGGTGTGACATCTAACACATATCCATGGGCTCAGATGGTTTACCCATCGGCAGGGATAGCATCAATGGTAAATCCCATGGTGGTGGTGAAGGCTCTTGCGCTGGATGGGACAGGAGATCCAGGCGTTTGAAAAAGTATCCGACCACCTTCTCCTGGACCATCATCAATATTACTAGTCTACATCTGGTATGCTTTGATGGTGGCCAGGGTAGCCTTAAGGGACATGGCTCGCAACCCTGATTGAGACAGGTAGTAGAGGATCCATTCTCCTGCCTTGCACATCAGTGCAAAAACCTTGTCCACTTGATGGAATAAGTCCTACAGACCGACCTCTTCCAAGATGCCTGCAGCACGTGGACAATGTCCTCTGAAAGGCCCAGAGCCTGGAACTCTAGCTGCTCAGGAACCAGGCATACAGGTCCATGGACTGCAGGTCTGGATGTCTGACTGTCCTCCTGCCCTGATCTCATCGGTAGGTATGAGTGCAGTAAACCCCATTCCAGGGATCAGTTTCGGAGTGCCTTCTGACGCAGTAGAAAGGAGTGGGTCTCACCTAGCTTGTTCAGGTAGAACACAGTGGTCATGTTTTTGGTGGTGACCTGCTCAACCCCACCTCTGATCAGTGAAGCCAGGGTCAGATTTACATATAGGCAAACTATGCCTGTGCTTAGGGCCCAAGATGTACTGGTGGCTCACTTCAAAGGCAGAGGACCCAGTATGTGGGCACATGGTACTGTCACAAAGTGATCAGATTAACCACTTAGCCCCAGTAAACCATTAGCGACCCTGTTGTGCTATGTACTATAGGACTGCAAGCCTTTTTCTGCATGGTTACTAGTGACATTACAACTATGTGGGGGAAGGGGTGGGAGTCACCATGTAAATGGACTGCAGAAAATATCACAACCCTCACACTGGTGAGCACAGAGTCTTCAGATGCCTCCTGCATGTAGAACCAAAACAGCCAGGTGGTATGGGTGTTAGAATCCTACTCTCAACTACTAACTAGAGGGTCACAGAGCTTTGTGAGGGACCAGCTAATAAGTAGCATATGGGGGGATCTGAGAAAGGGAGGTGGGGGGGTTCTATGTGATGCCAGGGACTGTATAAGGGCTGCAGTTTGTGAGGGGCACTAAATCACCAGGGCAGTACCACAGCACCAAAACATAAAAATCTCAGCAACCCAGAAGTGGGCCTTAAGGTGACAGCTGAGATGGTGAGTGGAACATTATAGACGGTGCTCATGCTGGAGTCTATTTCATGACAGCACCATGGGAATAGTACAATGTCATGCCAAGACCATCTTGAGTAGCTCAGTCCAGCATATTAACAGGTGCAAACCCTGTTTGCAATGGTGGTCACATTTACATTATGCCTCAGCTGCCTGGGAGGGCCACCATGCTAAATGTTGTGCGTAGGGCCCAATGTTATCTAAATCCAACCCTGAGTGAAGCAAACTCCATCAGTGCCACCATTGATGCTACCATCAAAAAGGCACACATTCACCTATTTGCAGATGATACAGTACTTTACTCTAGCAGATCTTCCCCCCAAATGGCTAACTCTGAACTACAGGACGATTTCAAATCAGCTACAGACTCAGCTCCTAAAGCAGAAACTGCTTCTAAATGCCAAGAAGACAAAAGCAATGTTCTTGTCATCCTTTCCTAACCTAGCAAACCCAGCCACAACGGGGCTACTCCCCCCAGTTACTACAATACTTTGTGAATAATTGGAGTACATATCAAAATTTAAATGTTTGGGGGTTTGGCTGGACTCTACACTCTCCTTTGTTGTTCATGTAGAAGAGCTGATAAAGAAACTTAGAATGAGACTTAGCCTTTTCTACAGGATAAAAAATCTCCTCACCAGGGATGCAAAATTGAGGCTAGTCCAAACTACCTTTCTCTGTTTATTAGACTACGCTGATTTCCTCTACAGCCAGGGTCCTGCAGGTGCTCTTTCCAAACCTGATACACTCTACCATAGAGCTCTAAGGTTTATAACAGGCCTTCCCTATTCCACCCATCATTGCTCCTGTACTCGGTGGTAGGTTGGTCATCCCTTAGCTTTAGAAGCCGAATAAATGTTGCAATCTGGATCTACAAAAGCATTCTAAATAAATTGCCTGATTACATCTCTGACTTCTTACCTCTCTGCTCTTCAAGTAAGTATGCCCTGAGAAGTGCCTCTTATATTTCGCTGAAAGTGTCCAAGGCCAAATCTCGGTTTGGCAGGGCATCTATTGGTGACGCATGGCCCCTTTTGTGGAATAAGACTCAAAAGAATCTAAAAATCAATTACCCCATTAGTCTGGCAGCTTTCAAAACCTTATATACATTCCATTTCAAGAAATCCTGTGTCTGCTCCTCCTGACCTACAGTAGGTCCTTTTCCTTTCAGAGCTTCTTGCTCTATTCTCTGACCTTGCCCCTGCCTCGCCATGACTTTAGGTCTCCCTCTGTTGTTGACTCCACTCATTTGCCATACCCATTCCTTCCTCCTTCACTCCCCTGCCCACATCTACACTTTATATCCACTTTATACCCACTTACCCGTGACTTTTAATCCCTATGTTTATCTGTTTTTTTTGACTGAGCATACTCTGTACCTACAGTTTCCCCCCATGTTCGGCACTTTGTATACGATGCACAAATTGTCTATCTGTAATTAATGTTTTTTTACAATCTTTTGTACCATTTACTTGCATTTATACTGCCCTTGCCTAATTATTATACACATAATTGACACTGTATGTTGATCTCACCTAAATTGTAATTTGTTGTATACATACTTGAAATCATATGTTGATCTCATCTATATTGTATTACCTATTGTTTGTCCCAGGTCCACCTTGAAAATGAGCTTGCTCAATGGTGTCCGCCTAGTTAAATAAAGATTTTGATTGATTGATTGAGTGCCAGTAGTACTGCATGTTGATCCACCAGGTTTATGTGCAGCCGTACTTCACTCAGTGACCAAAACTTGTACGTTCTGCGATCCAGCAGATGAGCACCCAAGCCCACCAGTGGTGCATATGTCACCAAGGTGAGAGACTGCTCTGCTTGGACGCACTAAAGTGCCTCTGAAAGGTTCAAGGGGACCAGCTACCAATCAGTGGCGTCCTGTACCAGCTGGTTCAGGTCACTGTAGTACTGGGATTCCTGAAACTCCAACTACCACTGAAGGGGGTGCCTTTGCCTTCAGGCCAAATGGACCATGGCTGTCACAGAGGCCATGAACCCCAGAACACAGAGGAAGTCCCACACCGGCTGCAAACTGCTCAACATGAAATGAGTGTGCAAAGGAGGAAATATCCTCCATTTTGTCTAGGGGCTAGTGAGTCCTGGCTTGCATGGAATCTAACTCCTATAGGGGAGATTGCATGAGAAGAGGCTGCATCATCTCAACATGAAGACACTGGCGACTGGAGGGAAAGGAGACATGACAGACTTAAAATTCTTGCAGGGAACATACGGGGTGGATTTCAATCAACTGTTCACTACGAACAAGAGTACAGTGACTGGAGGGCATGGATGGAAGCTGGAGGGATACAAGGATGTGAGGAACTTCTTTTTCACAAAACTGGCAGTGGAAGAGTAGAACAAATTGCCCAACAAGGTTGCCTGCACAAAGTCCATGACGAGGTTCAAACATGGGTGGTAAAACACAATGGACTAATGCAGCTCATAGAAAAGGGGAGGCTGGTAACCTTGGAAAGGTTGTGCCGGGACACCACTGGGGCCATCAGATAAATAACTTCGGTCCAGCATTAGGTCAGGCATGGATTTGAGAAGATAAACTGGCAGACAGAATGAACCTCTAGGTCTTTTTCTGGAGTCAGATAAGGTGTCTACGAATCTGAAAGTCTCTATCATGTCCCACTTCTTTCTTCTATCCTCCAATAAGTATATGTTAATACTTTTCAGTTTTCCTCATAAATTTCGCCTTGTTGTCCATGGACCATCCTGACTGCCCTGTTTGCACTGTGTCTAATCTATCCTTCCTTGGATACGGCCACAGAACTGCACAAAGTACTCCCAGGTACAGCCTGACAAGTAATCTATACAGGAGCAGTATTCCGCCACCCCAACCCCCTTCTGCTAGTAATCCCTCTACCTATGTACCTCAGCATCTTTTCTCCTTAAAAAGATGCCTTAAAGTTATTTCTTTTCTATAAACACTTTATGCCCCCTTGTCACTGCAAACCCACATTAACCCTCTGATGTGTGCCAGCCTTGTCGCCCACCCCCACCGTAACTCACCTGACTTCATTGTCCCTTCCCCCCCAACAGAACAGTCCTTCATGTCAAGCCCAGGGGGGGCACATCCCAGGAACACATCCAGATTTGAGACAGGGCCCAGTCGGAGTTGCACCGCCTATGGCAACAGTGAGGCATGATCTTGCCTTGCAGAGTTTTCCTCCACATTTTCGCCTCACCCACCTTCCCTGATGTTGGACACAGCCCCTATATGCCTCAGCACACACTGGGTATCCTCCACAGTGTAGGTAAGCTCCCTGGCCCACCGCAGGGGTTGCACAAGCAGCAGAACCTGACACCATTCTTCCCCGGGCAGGGAGCACTACCACACAACAGCACCTCCCACAAGCAGCCCAGCAGGCTTTCTAAGCTCTTTCCCGAACCTGGGTCACGTGCTCCGAAGCACGTTATGCTACCTGCTTGGCCATCAAGCATCTTTTTGGCTTATTTCTTTATTGTAATCAGGTCTCTCGCCTCCTCTGTACTCTCTACTGGCATCCCATCGATACAGTAAAATGTTCCATGATTCTTCGCCCTTATATGCGTCATGCCGAACTTTCTGGCACTGAATTTCACTTGCCAAATACTGGATAATTTCTCTAATATTCCGAGATCCTGCCTCAAGATACAAACTCCCCTTCATTGCCAAACCACCCACAGAACTTTGTATCATCTGTGAATAAACTTACTTTGCCTCGAACACCCAGGCATACAGGTATGGCCCAGATACACTTATTAAACAGTACTGGTCCCAGGACTGTCACCGAACCCTGCAGTACTCCACTAGTCATTTTCTGACTTCAGAGAACTTACCATATAGAACCACCCTCTGGGTTCTATCAGTCAACCATTTTTTGATCCAAACAGTTATCACAGCCCCCGGCCCTAGTTGGTTAGTACTGCTAACTAGTCTCATATGTGGTACCAAGTCAAACGTCTTACAAGTACCACACATTCCCCAACTACCATTTGTGTCACTTCATTTAAAAAGTCTATTAAATCGGTCTGACACTACCAGCCTCTGAGGAATCCATGCTAATTTCAAGCCATTACATTGTTTTCCACCATGAATGCAAATATCTTCTCCTTGACAGAGGTCTCCAAATGCCTTCCCACAACTGATGACAGGCTTATCCGACTTCAGTTACCCACATTTTCCCAATCCTCTTCTTTGTGTAAAAGAAGCACATTAGCCACCTTCCAATCTACAGGTACCACAACTGTTGCTACTGATTCAGATCAGTGGACTGACAGTAGTTCCACCAGCAACAACCTTGTTTCCTTTAATACTCTAGGACAAGTCCCAACTGGGCCTGGTGATTTACTGATGTCTGTTTGCCAATCCCTTTAGTACCCATTCCCTTGTAATTCCTCCCATTTTAAACTTGGCCCATATCTCACGCGAAAAATTTTTCCTGCTGTCAGGGGTCACTGATACTTCCTAGTGTAAACAACTAAACAGAAAGAAAAAAAAACTTTTACGTAAAAAGGCTTTCAATCAGCTTCAAGTTGCGGACTGCTTCAACAATCATGTTCTTCCGTTTCAGCAACCGGTATGTTTCATGAGGCCTCTCTGCAGCAGCAGATTGCTTGGAGCTCCGTCTCTTGGTATTGTTTGGCTTTTCCTGGAAAGAGGCAGACGGACAGACAGAATGATTGACTGGAGGAGTAGGTGCAATTTGTACAGTATGTTGCACAAAACAGGTCAGTGATCAAACATTTCTATTATTCAAGGCTCCAGATAAGCTGTGTACTGGCTTATTCAAGTGCCCTTATCAGAACAAATGGGCAGTTCCAAAACTGTAAGAAAAAAGAACAATTACATAAGAACTTACAGTAACCATAGATTTTCGAGAGAATCTCCTCCATTGGGTCACACCTCTGGAACTATAAGCAATCAGTGTCTGGAGCACTCAGAAACATTTGCTACCTTAGTTCCATGCCAGAGATTAAAGGGACACTGTCAACCCCCTTAGGCCTCAAAGTGTCTCTAGTTTAAAAAACACACAATATGATTGGTCACACTCTGTAGAGACTGCTGATGTACTTTGATTCCGATTCCTTTTTTCTTTTTAAAAGTGAAAAGCAGACTACCCAGCACACTGGTGTCATCACACCAAAACGTTTGTTTACATCCCTTGATCAACTTCCATTGTATATTTCCTGGACTTGAGAACACCCATAACACAGGCCAGCCACTTATGATGCAGTGGGAGAAAACGAGACTACTGCATCATGAGTGGCTACACTGTTTGAGGGTGTTTGTTCAGGAAGTATGCACCAACAGTAGATCAAGGATTTGAAACAAAACAAGGTTGGGTCAGCGTGGCTCAGTTGGTAACACATCCATCTCTGGACCAGAAGGTCGTGGGTTCTCATCCCACACCGGGACTGGACTTGCACCTAAATCGCTGGCATCCAGTGCAGTATTGGGGTGCTATGGAAAGGTTAAAAGGCCCCTTGATGAGACATTAAACCAATGTCTTCTACCCATCCTGGTGCTGTCCTGGTGGCTGTCCAGGTAGAAGTAAAAGAACCCAGGGCACTCTTTGCAAAGAGTAGGGGACATTCCCGGTGTCCTGGCCAACATTCCCCTTCCCATAAAACCGGTTCATGCAATTGTTCAGGCTATGTGGTTGCTGATGTGTGATATGGCTGCCACTACACATTCAGTCACTTCACTACCAGTCTAGCATTGCTTGTAAAGCATTTTGGGATACACTGTGTATGAAAAGTGCTATATAAATGCTGATTCTTCTTCTTCTTGGGTATAACTGTACCATTAGCATGCATTTCAGTTCTACAAAGAAAGGAAGCAAATAAAAGAACCAGCAACATCACTGAAGTTTAGAGAAGGTAAGCACTCATAAAATGCTGGTTTTCAACCAAAAATAATATGATGTAAAAAGGGTAGAGTGTGTCCCTTTACATCTCAGAAGGCTTCCTACCATAAGGAACCAGGAGACCAAACCAGTACCACACAAACAATATGAGGCATGGAACTAGACACAAAATGCATGGAATAAGGCCTTAGGCACAGCATCTGGTTTTATCTGATAATAGCAACTCCGGAACAGGGAGTCTGGAATCGCGTAGGAAAATTGGCGAGGACACAAACTGTGATTTTTTTTTTTTTTGGAGACTTCCTCCGCACCCCCACCACTAAAATAACAAACTCCGAGTCGTACTTTTCTCGGGAAGAAATAAACTTTTGCCATTTAGTCCTCGACATAATTCCTCACCGACTTGTAAGTCCGCCGTTTTAGAGTCGACAAAATTACGTGCCAACTAGCTTCTGGATTATCCCACAAAAGAAAAGGGGAAAGGAAGAAGGGTATGCTATGGCTCAAAGGAGGACAACCTCTTGAAAATCTACTGTTACGATAAGTTCTTATGTAACTGTTCTATCTTCATAGAAGATATCTCCTCCATTAGGCCACACCTTTGGAATGATTTCCAAGCAGTACACAGCACCCAGGAAGGATGGCACAGCCTGATATACTATCAGGACAGAAGACCATGCAGTACAGCAGGACCAAAGCCAGCACATCTGCGAGAGATGCTGTTTACATTGTAGTTGTGTACCGTGCTCCACGTGGCTGTAGCACTTATATCAGCAGCAGGGACATTCTGGAAGCAAGCGACAGAGGTGTCCATACCCCTTGTGGAGTGATCACAAACAGCACCAGGGACTTCAAAAAATAATGCAGTTACCTATTGTTCCCATTCTGCTGCTGGCTTCTTAGAAAGCAATTACATGGTTGTGGCTCCAAGCCTCTCCCCCTAAAATTCCACAATGTCAACAAATTGTTTTGCTGATCTACTGGATAGAAAAACTCACATTCAGACTGTGGGAGCATGAAGCTCTATTTCATGATGTCTGGCACACCTGGCAAACTTATATGAATAAGGATCCCCGATTTGTACTGTAACAAACTGGAGTACTGCCCTAGAATAAGCTCACATTTTTTTTCTTTTGTAACTTTACATTTATTGAAATTTTCATTACGTAGATATAGACAGTATCAAGAAAATACTTCAAATATAAAAACACATCTTAAAAACATACCACCTTAATATTGAATAATACTTAGTTTCTACCATATTCCTATTAAAGAGATAATCCTATGAACAATGTTTGTATTATAAATAAATAAAGTTAGCCATAATATATAATAAATAATAAGTTTCACAGGAAATAAAGAACTCAAGAAGAGAAAAAAAAAAAAAAACAAGAGGAGGAACGATATAAGGAAAAGGAATTAATAAAGAAAAGTAACAATGATAATGGTATAGATGAACAAAGCAAAGTAGTAAGTCTCACGATGTGATCTGCAGCTTATCTCTTAGGTAGGAAAATGGGCAGACCAGGTGGGCCAAGCGGTTCTTATCTGCCGTCAGATTCTATGTTTCTGTGAGTCTATAAACTCACGATACGTTGAAATACTGATTCTAGTGCTTTATTACATATATTTGACTCCCTGTATGGCACTGTTGTTTCCTACTGCAGTCTTAACTGATGTCTGGTAACTATGATCTTCTTCGCCATCTACTGGAGAAGACACTCTCTGGACTCGACCCTTAGGCTGCCGACAGAATTAGAACGTATAGGAATTGTGGACTGATATACCAGTCTGCAGCACAGCAAGGATTAATGGTTAAAGGACTATGATACAAGCTGTTCTGTATTTTATACTGCATAACACTGACTGTACCACAATTTATCTGTACTTGGTTATTTTGTTTCTTAATAAAACCCCAAATACAAAAAAATATACAGTTAGTCAGCCATTTGGACAAGCACTGTTTGGATACAGGGCTGTCTTTCCCAGGGCGAATGAAACAAAAAGCTGAGAGGTCTTGCTGCAGCTCTTAGTGCGATTAACATAGCATCTCAATGTTCTATGTACATCTAGAGTACGGAACAATGTCTCACCCTTATTGGCATGCTCAGGGTAATAAACAGGAAGGTGGAGCATCGGGCTCTGTGTAAATTCAGATACCACCTTTGGTAAAAACGTAGGATTAGTACATAAAGAAAGTCTGTCTTTGCGAAAAATCAAATGAGGCTCGTTCATGAAAGCGTAAATGTCGAAAATTCTACGAGCAATGGCCATGGCAACTAAAAGAACAGGTTACTCATCTGTAACAGTAGTTCTAGGAGTGGTATATGTTGCTCATCCACACTTCTTGGCATTGTCCCTTTCCCCTTTAAATCTACCGGAAGTCTTCAAGCTGGCTCCTCCCACCCACCCGGGTGGTATAATCCTCAGCTCCACCCCGTGACGCCAGATCTTAGCCCGCTGCAAGCCAGGTTGTGCGTCCGCAGCCGGTGAGGTCGGGTGGGTTCGTGTGGCTGAAAAATATATACCACTCCTAGAACTACTGTTACAGGTGAGTAACTTGTTCTTCTAGGAGCGTGGCTATGTTGTTCTATCCACACTTCTTCCCAGTTCTCTGGGAGGAGGGAGGCAAGATGCACACCCCCTACTTAGGGAACAGAGATTGGAGAACTGAGGTTCTAAAACCAGCATCCCAGAGTGACTCAAGGTTGATGTGGTAGTGGGTGATGAAGGTGTTTACTGACCTCCGGGTAGCAGCCCGACAGATTTCCTGGATAGGGATGTCCCTGGAAGCAGCCACTGAAGCAGCACTATGGCGGGTAGAATGAGCTCTTATCCCTCTGGGAGGCTTCTTGCCCGCTAACTCATAGCACAGACCTATGCATGATGCAGTCCATCTCGCAATGGTCCATTTGACTGAAGGTCTGCCAGAAGCAGCTTCAGCGTAGGTGACGAATAGCTGGCGAACCTCTCCGCGAATTTCCACTGTCCTCTCCTTGTAATAGGAGACAGCATGTCTCAGGTCCAGGGTATGGAGCCTGTACTCGGCATCCGAGGTGTAATTAGGGTAGTATACCGGCAGTCAAATATCTAGTTAAGGCGAAACTCTGACATCACCTTCGGAAGGAATTTCGGGTGGTGGTGCAGGACAACTTTGTCCCTGTGGAAGACCAGATAAGGGGAGTCCACCAAAAGCACCTGGAGCTGCCCTGTCCTTCTGGCTGACATGATAGCCACCAGCAAGGCCGTCTTCCACGACAAGTGTGACAGCTCACACTTGTGCATGGGTTCGAATGGTTGCCTATGAGCTTTGCCAGTGCCAGCAGTAGATCCCATGGAGGTTCACACACTGGAGGGGATATATGATCCAGGCCTTTGAAAAAGTGCCCAACCACTGTCTCCTGCGCCAATGTCGGCTGACCGGCCCATGCCCAGTAAGCAGAAATGGCTGCCAGATGCACCCTAAGGGTCGAAGACCGCAGACCCCCATTGGAGAGAGACCAAAGGTAGTCAAGAATGTTAGCCAGAGAACAGGCTAAGGGGTCCAGAGCCTTACCCTGACACCAAATGGAAAACCTTTTCTATTTGAAGGCATAACATTTCCTGGTCAATTCCTTTCGAGATGCCTCCACCACAGTGTATACATCTTTGAAGAGACCCAAAGCCTGGAACGCTAACCACTCAGGTACTAGGTTGTGAGGTGCAGAAACTGAAGGCCCGGATGAAGGACCTTCCCCTGGTTCAGAGATATCAGGTCCAGGCATGTACAAAGCCACTCCGGGGGCCTGCAGCTGAGGCTGAGGAGATCTGGATACCAGAACTGACGTGGCCAGTCTGGGGCTACCAGAATCACCTTCGCCTTGTCCCACCTCACCTTGAGTAACACCTTGTAGATCAAGGGAAATGGAGGGAAGGCACAGAGGAGGTCTGGGGTCCACGGCATCAAGAAGGCATTCCCCTGCAGCAAGCCCTGCTGAGGGGGGTGGGCATGAAACAGCCTCAGCTTGGTGTTTTCCCTGGAGGCAAAGAGGTCCACCATCAGTTTGCCCAAACGAGAGAAGAGACTGTAAGCTACCTCTGGATGGAGAGACCACTCATGGGATGTCTGGCCTATGCGGCTGAGAGCATCCGCCAGCTGGTTCGAGACTCCTACCACATGGATGGCTAGGAGGTCCACCTCCAACCAGCTCACTAGGATTCAGATGCGGAGCGCAGCAGACAGGAGTGCGTGCCGCCCTGTTTGTTGAGGTAGTACATGGTCGTGGTATTGTCCGTCTGGACTTGAACCACTTGACCCAGGAGCTGAGGAGCGAAAGCTGACAGTGCCAGCCTGACTGCTCTGAGCTCCAATAGGTTGACGAGGCATCGGGACTCCTCGGGGGTCCAGAACCCATGGGCCCTGTTGTCTCCCATGTGGGCTCCCCAGCCCATGAGAGAGGCATCGGTCATGAGAACAACCATCGGCTTGGGGTGGACAAACAGGATCCCTTCCTGCAACCGGTTTGGGGCGGTCCACCATTGGAGAGCGTCCCACATCCTCTGGGTTACAGTGACCAACTGGTCGAAAGGACCGTGTCGCTGGGTCCACTGGGCAGCTAGCTCCCACTGGAGGGGGCGCATGTGCAACTGGGCCCAATGGACCACTGAGGTGCATGTCGCCATGTAACCCAGAAGGCACAAAACGTCCCGGGCAGGGCGCAAGTACCCAACCAGAAATGACTGGGCAAAGGAGGAGGAGAGAACCTCCATCCTGTCCGCCGGGAGCTGAGCTCTGGCTTGCCAAGAGTCAAGCTCTGCCCTGATGAAGCCCATCACCTACGAGGGCATGAGTTCCAACTTGGCTTCGTTGATCAGGACGCCGAGCTGGGAGCAGGTTTGGAGGACCAGATCCCTGGACCACTCCACCTCCTGTTGGGTGGAACCTGCTAGGAGCCAGTCGTCGAGGTAAGGATAAATCCTGACCCTCTGCCCCGACGCCGTAGATGGGCTGCCACCACTGCAATGCATTTGGTGAAGACCCATGGGTCTGATGACAGGCCAAACGGCATGGCTCGGAACTCGTACAGGGTCTCTTCGACCCAGAAGCGGAGGAACCGCTGATGGGATGGATGGATTGTGACATGAAAGAACGTGTCCTGCAGATCCAGTGAACAAAATCACATGTTGTGCTCCAAGGATGGTATGATCTGGTTCAGAGTGACCATCTGAAAGGTGCATGACCTGAGATACTGGTTCAGGTCGTGGAGCTCTAGAATGGGGTGCCAGCACCCCGTCCGCTTGGGCACCAGGAAGTACCTGGAGACAAAGCCTGGGTCTGCAGATGGTTCCGCCACTAGAGCTACTGCCTCCTTGAGGAGGAGCCGAGCAATGTCGTCTCGAAGTGCCGACTGGGTGCATGCGGAAATCCATTCTTCCCGAGGGGCGCAGGCTCAGCTGGGAGGGTACTGCTCGAATTCTAGAGGCAGTCCCTGACCGACCACTTCGAGAACCCACCTGTCCGTAGTGATAGCGGACCAGGCGGAAAGGAAGTGGCAGAGCCGGACCCCCACGGGAGAACCCAGAGCTGGCATGATGGGAATAGGGGTGGCCACCCGCATCCTGTCACTGAGCAGGCTTGGAGGAGGCTCCAGGACCTGAGCTTTGGCCACCTCTGTGGGCCTGTTGGGATCCAGGCTTGGTCGAGGGCGCCAAGCTTAAGCATGCTGCTGTTGATGCTGCTAGCCTCCTTGGTAGGAGGACTGCTGGACCGCAGCGGAAGAGTGCCGAAAAGGCTTCTTTTTCTTCTGCTGATTCTTGCCCGAAGAACCCTTAGTAGAAGTAGTGTCCAAGGTGGCACTGGACTGCTCTATGCACTGTAGGTGACTGGCCACTCCTGGACCGAACAAGTTACTGCCAAGGAAAGGTACGTCATCAAGCTTATGCTGAGAATCCGCCGGAAAGGAGGAAAGCCTCAGCCAAGCCCTGCAGCGAGAGGCCACTGTGGCAGCCATCAAGTGGGCACAGGAATCTCCGATGTCCAAGGCCATCTGGAGCTGCTGTTTGGCAACAGCTCAGCCCTGGTCATGGACCAGTTGACTGTGGTCTGCATGTCCGCGGGGAGATGAGGGGAGGGCTTTGTCTAATGACCCCAGAAGGGCACGAGAGAAGTGCGCCATGATGACGGCCGTGCTGGCCTGACGAAGGCCCAAAGAGGAAGCCGCACAGACATTCTGTGTGGAGTGGTCCATATTTTTGGACTCTTTGTCCGGAGGTCAGTCAGTATCGGCCAAACTGCCAGTACACCTGAACACAGAGGAGGTCACCAGGCTCTCGGCCGAAGGGTGGTCTGTGAACTCCGCAAGGGACCCCATGGCCACCGTGTACTTGCAGGTCATGCGGGCAAACTGTGCTGGGCATGAGGCAAGGCGCTACCAAAGTTCGAGGGCCAGGCCAACGATGACTTCGGCCACAGGAAAGGTTTCCGTCGGGGTATCCCCTCTCTTTAGGATATCTGTGAGAGGGTACCCCGCCTTTTTCTGTATGGATTCCAGGGGCATTCCGGTGGAGTCGGAAATGAGACGGAGAATCCCTTGGAAGGAGGAAGGGCCTTCCTCCATCCCTGTGTCAACAGATCACTCATCATCCCCAGGATGAGAGTGGAGCCCAGTGGCATCCGAGTCCGAAGAGTTGGGGTACAACGGCTTGCTGCCTAAATCACCATGAATCTGCCAAGGGCGGTCCGGGGCAACTGTGACCGACAAACGTCGGGGAAGTCCGGGCGTCCTGTCGATCCTCTTTCGATGGAGCCCCTCCCATGGGCTGTTTAGGTGGTGGTTCCACCCAAATAGGTGGAGAGACCTGAACAGGCCGAACCACAGGACAGGCCACTTCTGTGGGCGAAGGAACTGAAGACTTCGGTTCCGGAGGAATCGGCTTCGGCCTGGGAGGCGAGAGCCAAGTAATAGCCAGGGTGGCCAGCGGAGCCAGCTTCTGCCAGTCAGAATCAGCTGTTGCCACATAAGGTCCTCATAGCCCTGAAAGAGTTTCCATCGGAGCCTCTCCTCGTCCGAGGACGACCTGTGGCATTGCCTCTTCTAGAGCACTTATGGCTCTTCCTTGGACGTCGTTCCGAGGGGGTTCTGGACCTCAACCAAGATCGGGGAGGCCAACTCAGTCGATTCGGAGACACTGGGGAAATTGGTGAAACCCAGGGTTCCGGAACAGGATCCTTAATGGGGACGCCAGCTGGCTGGGCCTCCTCATCAGGAAACACTAGGACCAGAGTCCTTTCCAAGGAGTCGTCGACCGGGGCTGGTGACAGCGGGTCGATAGGATCGAGGATGATCTCGACCTCATCGGCCACTTCCTCAGTCATCTGGCCAGACAGAAGGTCCATAAAGCCTGCAGCTGAGGAGGCATGCTCCTGGGACTGAGACCTCTCTCGTTCCCAAGAACGCCTTCATTGAGACAAAGACGAAGAAGGTTCTTTCTCCCTCTTCCGAGGATGGGAAGAGTACGAGCCAGAGGGCGCCTCACCCCGGGTGGGGAGAAACTGGCATAACTCCTTGAATGAACCAGTAAAGGTGGAGCCCAGGTTCAGTGGAACGAAGAAGCTTCGATTAGCCGAAGAGCGAGCGGCTTCTTCCTCGAACGCCTGCATGAGTTCCAGCTGCTCGGCGGAGCTCGCAGCCGTGGAAACCACCCACCTAGCCTCCTTGGACTTCACCAGAGGTTTCCTTTTCTCTGGTCCCCCCAGTTTCAGGCGTGCCAAGCAGTTGTCCAGGACGTTGGGATGAAAGGCCAAGCAGTAACTGCAGGACAAGGTGTCATGGCCGACACCCAGGCAGTAGACGCACATGAGATGGGGATCGGTGCGCGACACCTTTTGGCATTAAGGACACCAGCGAAATCCCGGGGAAGATTTCTCTTCCATGATCGAAGACGCGAATGCGCGATCGCTAACTCGAATGAGTTTTAATTTTGGTAAAACCGAAGATTTGAAAGCCAGGACCTACGAAATGCGAGAGAACGAGGGAAGCAACCTGTATCTTCCAACGGAAAGGAAGATCTGGCGTCACGGGGCACAGCAGAGGATTATACCACCTGGATGGGTGGGAGGAGCCAGCTTGAAGACTTCCGGTAGATTTAAAGGGGAAAGGGACAATGCCAAGAAGTGTGGATAGAACAACATATCCACGCTCCTAGAAATAACGTTTTCCATGAAAGGAAACATAAACCACAAGTTGCAGCAGGCTCAAATGGAGCCAAGGTCAATTTGAAATTCAAGTCCTACAGTGGACTGGATTACAGCAAGAAGGTTTCATATGAAAGACATCACTCATAAAAATACAGGACACGTCTAGTTGCGCAACTGTACAGCCATCAATAAGGTCATGAAATGCTGACATGGCAGCTAAATGCACCTTAATACAGGAATATTGCAGACCTGAATCAAATGAAATCAAGTATTGCAGAACAGAATTTACAGGACATGTAAAAGGGTCATATTCCGGGACGTAGACCAGAAAGTGAAACACTTCCATTTCAAGGAATAAGTATTTTCAATAGAAGATTTTCTAGCAGCAAGCAAGACATCATAGAATCATAGAAGCTTGACATCAGAAAAGGACCATACCGGCCCATCTAGTCTGCCCTTCCCCCCCCACACACCTCCCCCTTCCTGCCAGCCCCTGCCCTCCCCACAATACTCAGCCCCATACGCTTGTCCCATGCCCATGACATCAGCGACCTTAGATGACACCTCAAAATGGGCAACTACTGTACTATGGTTTTGGAGCCATGCATACAGATGTAGGGATATTATGTCTGAATGGACCAGAGACCCCTGGTCCTGTGACAACAAACTTCAAAACAGGAGCAGAGCAAGAGGATATTCTATTGCCAGATCTTGTAGGAGTGAAAATCATATCTGGTGAGGCCACAGAGGAGCTATGAGAATGAGAGTAGCACTCTCCACTCTTACCTTGGGCAGAACCCTCTGTTTTAGAGGAATTTGGGGGGAACACGTACAGGAATTTCCCTTTCTGAGAGAGAGAGAGAGGGAGATACAGACACAATGCATCTCATCAAACACCTCCAGGCCCTGGAGCAAGCAAGCAAAAACGTGGTAGTTTTGCATTGTGTGGGGATGCAAAAAGGTCCAATTTCTTGATGATCCCATCTTGCGAAGAGGTCATTTACTACCAAGGTCAGAAGTTCCCATTCGTGAATCATGGACTGAGACCTACTTCATCTGTGCACCAATACGTTTTGGAGACCTGGGAGAAATATGGCCAACAGCAGAAGGTCCTGAGTCATTGACCAGTATCACACTCTCACGCATAGGGGACAGGTGTGAATGCCATGTAGTTCACGGCACTGACACTGTCTGCCTGAATTAACAGAGAACCAGGGCAAGGATGATTTTTTTTTTTCCTATATGCAGTTTATGTCGCAGCAGACCCGACAGGGGCTATGAGCCCTTCCTTGAAGGGGTAAATCCTCTGGTCATGATCCCACAGCTCGTCCATCTCCCGAAGTTCCCCCGTGGATTCCCCCTCCACGGCAGGGCCAGGATGAGGAGTGCCATCACGGGTCCTGTCGAGTCCCAGAATTTTCCACCATTTTTCTCCCACATCCATGTCCATGCAATGGGTAGGGAGGCTGTCTTCACCTCCGCGGAGACAGTCAATCACCCTGGATGTGGGCCAACCCCTTACATGGTTGCGCGTCAGTGCCGACCCACAGCCACCGCTAGGTGTCGGCCCACAACGCAAATCCCCCCTGAGGAAGGAGAGCAGTCCTCCGGATGCTCTATCCTTCCTCCCTGGGCTGACTCCCGAGCAACCTGAGTCCATTCCTGAACTCGGGTCGCTGGTGTGGCACGAGTTAAGGCATCTATTGCAAGGCAAAGATGATTCTGAAATGCCTGGAGACAGTTCTCACTTCCAAGACACATTTGTGCAGTTCAGCCTCCACTCTGTTCCAGGACCCTTGTGTCTGGAAGGAGACGAAATAAGCACCCCAACCAAAGCCTGAGGCATCCGTGGTGAGCATTTGTACAGGAGTCGGTACAAAGAATGGCATGTCCTTGAGTAAGCTGCTGTGGGCCATCCACCACAGTAGCAGTCGGTGGAGTGGTGACTTGACGAGAATCATTTTGTTTCAACTTGTCTGTCAACTGATCCTATTGTACAGGAGCACAGACGAAGGCAGCTCAAAGTCTGTGGTACATCGTCTGGCAACTTACAACAGAAAAAACTAAAAACTTCTTAGAGCCAAAAACTTGGGCTGGCAGTCACTTTACTGATGCAGATTTGTGCAAAATCGTGGAGCAGCAAGTAGACCCCCAACATATATTATTGATATGCTCCTTATACGCCAAAGCAAGGAAACAATGGTTAGGAGAAACTTTGGATAACTTTGATCTCCCACCTGACCAGTTGGTAATTTATTTGTTCACAACAACAGACCCCAGACTGTTGCACAGACTTGCAGGATATCTATCAGCTATTCATTTATGAAAATTTTAATAGCATTAAGATATTTTTTATAAAGATACAATACAATTCCCCAGAAAAGAATTATTTCAACTTGTTTATTATAATGAATGCAAAGATGCAGGTTTCAAACCATTTCAAAGTTACAATACTTACTGCATTTATTGTATAGTATATTTTTGTAGAACTGTTTGCATTTTTTTTTAAATGTATAAACTATGGATATTTTTGTATGCTCTTTGTAAAGGCTTAAAGCCTTACAATAAAAACTGACTGACTGAAGTCGACCCACCTGTGAGAGCTTCAATGTTTCTCGCTGGTGCACTTTGTTAAAAATCATGCTTGCCAAACACGGAACGTCTGAATGCTGATTCTGAAGTGTTAGATGAGCTGGTGGATACCACATAAACTTTATCAGTACCAAATGGTACCTACTACTAGCACTGAGAAAGTCTCTCTGGGTCTAAAGGGGTGCGATCTTGTCAAGTCTCCAAGCGGGAAGGATTCTGGATCCATAAACTAAAAACCACCTTGGGTATGGGTCTGAATGATAAAATAGAACTTGTACCATTTCTGTAATGCTGCATAATTACTTAACTGGAATTTATGTTGTCTGCTTACAGGCTTACCATGATGCAATAAGCAGTATTTAGCTGGTATCTACTAGTTCTGTGAGCACTTAAGCATCAGTATTCAGAAACATAGAAACACAGAAGTTGACAGCAGATAAGGACCGCAAGGCCCATCCAGTCTGCCCATTTCTTTTTCTACCTTATAAATGTGCCATCAGCCTTTGCTCTGTCAATGGCCTATCTAGTCATACTCATCTGTATTGCTCCTTTATGCCTATTCTATGCCTGTTTGAAGCCCTGCACTGTATTCATATCCACCACTTCCTGAGGTAGGCCGTTCCATGCATCCACCACCCTTTGTGTGAAAAAGAACTTCCTCACATTACCCCTTAATCGGGCTCCCTCTAATCTCATGCTGTGTCCTCTTGTCCTGCTATTTTTCTTATATTGAATCATGTTAGACTCTTTCACCTTGTTAATGCCCTTAAGGTGTTTGACTGTTTCGTTCATATCACCTTTCTCCCTCCTTTGCTCTAGTGTATACATATTGAGCTCCATTAATCTGCCCTCATATGTTTTCTGATGCAGCCCCTGCACCATTTTGGTTGCCCTTCTCTGGACTGCCTCAATTTGGTTAATATCTTTGTGAAGGTGTGGCCTCCAGTACTGCATGCGGTACTCCAGATGGGGTCTAACCTCCCTCTTCCGACTTGTGATACCCTAATACACCCTAACATCCCCCTAGACTTACCTACTGCTTTAGTGGTCTGCTTGGATGATTTCAGGTCATCGGTGATGATGATGCCCAAGTCTCTTTCTCCCCTTGTGACTGCCAGCAACACCCCTCCCAGCCTATAGGTGGCTTCAGGGTTTCTATTCCCTATGTGCATGATCTTGCACTTATTTGCATTAAACCCCGGTTGCCACTCTTCCGACCATTTTGCTAGTTTATCCAGATCTCTTCTCATTCTGCCCACCCCGTCTGGATCATCTACTCTTTTGCAGATACTGGTGTCATCTGCAAACAGACAAACCATACCCTACAGGCCATTTGCAATGTCACTGATGAAGATATTGAAGAGGACTGGCCCCAGGATTGATCCCTGAGGTACCCCACTTGTGACTTGCATCTCTTCTGACTGTATACCATTTACCACCACTCTCTGTTTTCTGCACGCCAACCAGTCTGCCACCCAGTTGACCGACTGAGGCTGAACAAAGAGGAAGGTGGTTGGGCAGAGAGTGACAGTGAAAAAGCAGGGATACTGAACGAATACTTCTACTCAGTATTCACAGTGGAA
This sequence comes from Neoceratodus forsteri, assembly GCA_016271365.2. Classification (NCBI taxonomy): domain Eukaryota; kingdom Metazoa; phylum Chordata; order Ceratodontiformes; family Ceratodontidae; genus Neoceratodus; species Neoceratodus forsteri. Next base: position 117,470,218 of record JADMNL010000025.1, read on the forward strand.
AAGCAGGGGGAAATACCTAATCCGGTCAATAGAAGCACTCTGGATAGGGGGTTGATATTAGTTCTTTCACAGAAGAAAGGGTTCTGAAAGAACTCTTAAAACTGAAGGTGGATAAAGCAATGGGGCCTGATGGGATTCACCCCAGGATTTTAAAAGAACTAAGGGAAGAACTAGTAACACCACTGAATACCCTTTTTAATAAATCATGGGAGGATGGGGTGGTACCTGAGGACTGGAGGACGGCGGATGTGATTCCCCTTCACGTAAGTGGGAGCAAGACAGAGGTAGGAAACTACGGACCTGTCAGTTTGACCTCAGTGGTAGGGAAAATGATGGAATCACTTCTGAAGAAAAGAACTGTTGAGTACCTAGAGGCCAGTGGGGCACAGAACCCAAGGCAGCATGGATTCACAGCGGGAAGGTCATGTCAGACAAATCTAATTGATTTCTTTGACCGGGTGACCAAAGCAGTAGACCAGGGAGGGGCTGTGGACATGGCCTAACTAGACTTTAGCAAGGCATTAGACACAGTCCCGCACAAAAGATTAATAAACAAATTAGCCAGCCTGGAAGTGGGTCCTAGGGTGGTAGCCTGGGTAAAACACTGGTTGGACAACAAGACACAGCGGGTAGTAGTAAATGGAGTCCACAGTGACGAAAGGAGGGTTACTAGTGGGATACCGCAGGGTTCAGTACTGGTGCCGGTCCTTTTTAATATCTTTATAAGTGACATTGCAGAGGGACTGGAAGGAAAAGTATGTCTCTTTGCAGATGACACAAAGATCTGCAACAGGGTTGATACACAAGGTGGGGTGGAAAGGACGAAAAGGGACTTAGCAAGGTTGGAGGAATGGTCAAATGTATGGCAGCTTAGATTCAATGCAAAGAAGTGCAAAGTAATGCACCTGGGAAACAAAAACCCAGGGGAAGAGTACACAATGGGGGGTGAGATACTGACAACAACAAAAATGGAAAGGGACCTGGGGTAGTCATATCAGACAACCTAAAGGTGGGCCAGCAATGTGAGAAGGCAGTAAGGAGGGCTGAGGGGATACTGGGATGCATAGGGAGAGGCATCACCAGTAGAAAACAGGAAGTTGTTGGCCCTCTGTACAGACAGTTGGTAAGACCACATCTGGAGTACTGTGTACAGTTCTGGAGACTCCATCTCCGCAAAGACATAGACAGGGGGAGGCTGTCCAAAAGAGGGCAACCAAAATGATGCAGGGTCTGCATCAGAAGATATAAGAAAGACTAAAGGAAAGGATAGGGATAAGGAAATGTACCGTCTTGCATCTAAAAAAGTCACCCGTATGGTGAGGGGAGCAAAGTCCAGTAAAGAGCAGCGGCTGGCACAGGGGATACAAGGAGGGGAAAAGGGGTTCTTCCGGGACATTGGGGAGCGAAGAAAAACTAAGGGCCATCTCAGCAGATTGAGATCAGAAGGAGGGTGGTGAAGAGACTTGGGACCAGGCAGAGGTATTTAACGAGTACTTTGCCTCTGTGTTCACTAGTGAGGGGGATGGGATATCTACAAAGCAAGGCACGAAGGGATAGAAGTGGCAGTGAGTGGGATCAGGGGAGCAACAGAAATGGAGCAAGAGAGGGCGAGGTACCCCAGGGGTGTCACATCTGGATAAGGATAAAAAGACCAGTAAGGTGGAGGGGACGGATGATGCTATCTCCACCAAAAGGGTGTGGTTAGCCCTCAAGGCCCTAAAGAAAGACAAATCTCCTGGGTCGGATGGCATTCATCCGAGAGTACAATGGGAACTGGCGGACATACTGGCTCCACCCCTGGCGGAGCTCTTCAACAGGTCACTTGAGACAGGGAGGGTACCTAGGGATTGGCGAGAGGCACATGTGGTGCCAATCCACAAAGGGGGGTCGAGGGAAGCACCAGGTAACTATAGACCCATCAGTTTGACCTCGTGGTGGGAAAATTAATGAGAGTATACTAAAGGAAACGACTGGGGTGTACTTGGAGGAGGTGGGAGGTCTGGATAGTCGGCAACATGGGTTTGTGCCAGGTAGATCATGTCAAACCAATCTTGTGGAGTTCCACTAATGGGTAACATCAGAACTGGATAGGGAAAGCCTGTGGATGTATTATTCTGGACTTCAGCAAGGCATTTGACTCTGTCCCCACAATGGTTCTGGGAGAAACTGATGGATTAGGAGTAGGCCTTTGATAGTCAGATGGATTGAAAACTGGCTAGCTGACACACCCAGAGAGTAGTGGTCTGTGGGGGAGCTCTCAAACCCCAGAGAGGTTGGTAGTGAGGTACCGCAGGGCTTGGTCCGGTCCAAACTTGTTTAATGCATACATATCGGACATCAGGAGGGTACAGGGGTGTGAAATAGTCTCTTCAGGATGACTCCAAGATGGGAGCAGTAAGAGGGAGAAGAGGGAGGTTGGCCCTGCAAGGGGACCTGGATACCCTGGAAAGCTGGGCTCACACATGGAAATTAAATTTCAATATCACTAAGTGCAAGGTGTTGCATCTTGGTCAGGGAAACCCTAAACACGGGTACACCCTGGGAGGGGAGGCGCTGGAGGCCTCAATAGGAGAAAAAGACCTAGGGGTCATGGTGGATGCATGTATGAAAAACTCTGAGCAGTGCAGGAGAGTGGCTAGCAAGGCAAACAGGATGTTGGGATGCATCAGAAGGGGATACCTCTAGGAGCAAGGAAGTGATTCTGCCGCTGTACAATAGATTGGTTAGACCACACCTGAGTACTGTGTAGTACTGGAGACCACACTTGAAGAGGGACACAGCCCTGGAGAGGGTACAGAGGAGGGCAACTAAGATGACACGAGGGGCTAGGGATTTGACGATGAGGACAGACTGAGGAGCTCTGCCTGTTTTCATTGGAGAAGAGGAGAGACAGGGGACGGATGATTGAGGTCTTCAAGTACCTCAAGGGAATAAATAGGTAAACATGGAGGGATCTTTAGACTAAAGCAGGAGGTATCACCAGAGGGCATGGTTTGAAGTTGGAAGGTGGAAGGGTGAGGGGGAAAAGGAGGAGGTTTTTCACTGAGAGAGTGGTGGACCCTTGGAATGCACTGCCTGGTGAGCTGGTTCAGAGATCCACAGTGGAGGGCTTCAAGAGAGGGTGGGACAGACACAGAAAGTGGATGTATCAGATGATGGGGGGGGGGATGGATGATAGGGGTTTCTGGAGCACAAGGGATGGGAGGGCCTCAGCACCCAACTAAGGATCTAAGGTTTGAGCAGACTCGATAGACCGTAAGGCCTAATCTGCTGGCAAATAGTATGTTAGTATGTTATTAAGACGGGTACAGAGGGGCTGTTCACAGTAAGGGAGGTGAGGGCCACCAGGGGCCATGATATGAGACTGGAGTGAGGAAGGTTCAGGAGGGAGATGAGGAGACACTTTTTTACAGAGAGGGTGGTGGCTGGGTGGAATGCATTACCTGCTGAAGTGGTATGCAGTAGAACAGTGGACTGCTTCAAGCGAGGAAGGGACAGGACAGGGGAGGGTTAATGGAAGGAAGGGTGGGAGGGAGGAGCAGCTGCAGAATAGGAGTGATAGCTGCACATCCGAGCAGACTTGATAAGACCTCTAGGCCTTTATCTGCTGGCAAATTTCGTATGTTCGTAACTAAAGATGTATAGCCTCGAGGAAAGGAGGGAGAGGGGGGACATGATAGAAACTTTCAAACACCTTAAGGGAATCAACAAAGTCCAAGGGGGTAGCATCTTTCAGAAAAAGAGATGTGCAAAAACAAGGGGGCACAATTTGAAGATAGAGGGGGGACGGCTCAGAGGTAATGTGAGGAAGTATTTCTTCACAGAGAGGTTGTGGATACATGGAATAGCCTTCCTGAGGAGGCCGTAGAGTCAAAAAAACAGTGGGGAATCAAGAATGCATGGGACAGACATAAGGCAATTCTAGTGGGGGTAGGAGGAAGTAGGCTGTTGGTTAACTAGGATCTGCAGCTTATCCGTTAGGTAGGGAAATGGGCAGACTAGGTGGGCCAGGCAGTCCTTATCTGCCATCAAATGCTATGTTTCTATGTTTCTGACCCACCCCGAGCCTACCCAGCTTATTAATCAATCTTCTATGTGGAACAGTATCGAAAGCTTTGCTGAAGTCAAGGTAGGTGACATCAACTACTCCCCCTTTGGTCTGTAGTTCCCCGCCTCTTCCCTGCTAGTGCACCATCTCACCTATCCGATGAGAACATCTGCTAGCCGACTGTCTGCTCCTGTAACATGAACCGCCAGCAGATCTGCACTGAGGCTGTGTGTGAGGGTCCAGGGATGGAGAACTGCCCAAGATATCGTAAGGAAGTGCATCCTGTCTTGCCTGTTCAGGTAGAACAGGGTCATGGTATTGTCCATCTGAACTTGCATGACCTGACCCATGACTAGATGAGCAAATTCCATCACAGCCTGCCACACTGCAGAGAGCTCCGGCAGGTTGATGTGATGACAGAACTCCCCGGGTGACCACAACCTGTGGGTCCTGTGGTCCCCCAGGTGTGCCCCCCCCCACCCCACCAGAAACGCGTCTGTCATCAGAGTGAGGGTTGGTTGTGGGCAGACAAACGGGACTCCCTCCAAATGTTCGGGGATCAGTCACCACTGGATGGCATCCCACATCGGCTGGCTCCCTTGGGTCGGTTCCCCTGTCGTCTGTCTGAGTAATAGGCCTGGGCGAGGCCTTACGAGGTCCACACCTCTTCCAGCTCCCCCTTGCGAGAGGGACCTGGAGAGGGGGACGAGTCTGACCCTGACCTCATTCTCTCTGTGAGAGCCTGGAGAAGCAACCTCTAGCTCCTTCTTCTGTACCCCAGTAAGACCTTTCTTTTCAGACTTTGCTGAGAACCATGCAGGCAATTCTTGCTCTCGAGACTTCTGCCCTCTATCCAGGTAAGTGGCTGCATCTCTTGGTCCACTCTTATTCTCAATTCTGACTCTACGTCCCCTCCACTACCCATCTCTACTGGTGTGCCTCAAGGCTCTGTACTTGGCCCACTCTTATTCTCAATTTTTCTACACGACCTACCGTCAGTACGCGCCTCATCCTCCATCCACATGTATGCTGACAACATGGTCTTGCTCACCTCTGGCCAATCTCCCTCTGATGTGACTTCCAGACTACAGCTTGACTTCAGTAATGTTCAATGCTGGCTAAGCTTGCATCAGCTCTACCTCAACGCCAAGAAAACATCTCCATGACCTTTGGCACTAGGCAGAAACTCTCCAGGCTGCCCTTCCTTTCCTCCTTCCACACCCCTGATGGGACAACACTAGAGGGCACCACCTCTTTCAAATACCTGGGTGTCTGGCTTGACCAACACCTTAACTTTTCCGTACATATTGACGACATCCTGAAAAAACTGCGCTCCAAGCTCGGCGTCCTTTACAGTTACTACTGCTGGTTAGGCGTGATCTTGTTCAGAAAATGATACTCCCTATTTTTGACTATTGCGACATAGTCTACAGTGCTGCTCCTAAGTCTTCCATTACCAGGTTGGATACTCTCTTCAATGCTTTCTGTCGCTTTGCTCGACTCCCCCCTCCTGCACACATCACTGTACCTTGTATCATTCTCTAACTTTCCCCCTTTGAGTGTAGGCATTTATCTCACTGTGCAAAGCTCACTTCTAAATTCTGGTTTGGAACTCTCCCCTCTTACCTCTCTTCCTTACTCTCTGCTCCACCTCTCTCCTCCCACCCTCTCAGATCTACTGATGCACACACTCTAGCTATTCCTTGTCGCTCTACCTCCATAGGACAGGAAGTTATCTCCTACCGCTCCCCAAAGCTCTGGAACTCACTGCCACCTCCTATCAGACTTTCCTCTTCCCCATCTTCAATTTCCTTAGCCCTTCACAATTTCTATTCCCCTAATTGCACTTGTTCTTCCCCTTCAACACTCCCCACCCTGGCACATCATCCTTTAGCTCTACTTTACTTCTATTCTCCTAACTGTACTTGTTCTTAGCCCCCCCTTCACAAACCTCCTAACCCCTGTGCACTATCCCCTACTCCTCTATCCCTGACTTACCTCCTGCCTCCTAAATGAACCCTTCCTCTGATTACTTCCTCACATGCTACCTCCTAGTATACCCCCTCCTCCTCCCACCCCCTAAAACAACCTATTGTGCCATTTTGACACTCTATGGCTGTCCTCTTCCACAACCCCCTCTTCCTCCCATTTATGCTCTCCCCTTTTTCCATTCCTAGTTTACCCCTATTTTCTCCAGTCTCCCTATTCCTTATCCCTCTTCTCCCCCCCCGGTCACCTGCCACACTCCACTTCTCCTCCCTGCCCCTCCCCCCTTCTCTCCCCTCCTTTTCTGCCTGGTCCTATCCCTCTTGCAGGGTTCTCTGTCATCCTGAAGGGGTATAGATCTTGGCTCCCTCTCTTCTCCCCTCTTCTTTACCCCCACTTTCTAATCCTGATCCCCTGGCAGGGTTCTCTGCATCCTGAAGGGGTACAGACTGGCTCTCCTTTTCCCATCTCCTTTCCCCCACTTTCAAATCCATCGCCTGCCCACCTCCCTTCTTCCTTATCCCCTTCCCCCCCTCCTGTTCCCCTGCCCCTCTCTTCTCTACCACCCCGCTCCATTTCTCTCCCCTCCCTGCCTGCCTGGTCCTAACCTCGTTGCAGGGTTCTCAGCAACCTGGACGGGTACAGATTTTGGCTGTCCCTCTTGCTCCCTCTTCCATCTCCTACCCTCTACCTCTCGCCCGTCCACTTCCCCACTTGTCTTATAACTTCCCTCCCTTGGTAATACAATAGTTCTTCAAATCTTGTGCTCAGCCTACTGCTTCTAGCACTTCAAATGTGTTATCCATCCTCTAACGTTTACCCTTCTGGATCACCTGCTCTTGGGTTGTTGCAATGTATGCTATATCCAATCTGGTTTTGTTTACCCTGGCCTGTTGGTCTGGGTTATTTCTACTCTGTAACTGCACTACACTGTTTTAGTAATTGTACTTGTGTTGCTGTGTGTTTGCTTGTTCTCCCAACTCGCCCCCACGCCTGGAAACAAGTTGTTTGCAGCTCATGTCTTTCCTGGTGAAACATTTTCCAAATAAAAAAAAAATCTCCAGTGGTTTCATGTTCCTAACATTCCAGTTAACCTCACACACCTCTGATCCTCTTGGGCACTCAGTCCTCCTCATCCCCCTGGCTGGCCCCCAATGACCTGAGCTAGTTTCCAAACTCAGGTCGCCAGCATTGCAAGCAGTAGCGCTACCACTGCACTGATGGGCTGCCTCGATCTGTTCTTATTTTATGCAGCTAAAACATGCAACCTTCTGAATTCTGCAGGTGGGATATTCAGAAGGGTTGTGCCAGTCTCGCGATATTCAAAGGGGAAACGCGTGGCACAATATCCGATGCGCAAGATTATCAGTAATATATGCGGTGCAAGTGGGGGGCCATGCCCATGCATACACCGCACATTCCGATATTCAGCCCGGGACGTGTTCTCAGCAGATGCAGGCACAACCCCTACCTGCGCCCAGACACAGCTGGAGCCTAAAAATAGAAGCAACAGCTGGCCACCTAGCAGAGCCACTGCAGGTTGCAGGCTTAAATACAGTGGCTGCCAGCTGTATTTTCCCTGAGGTGAACAGATCCACCTGAGGTTTACCCCAGTGGGAGAACAGGCTGTGTACTACTCCGGATGGAGGGAACACTCGTGGTACGTCTCGCCCACACAGCTGAGACTTTACCAGTTGATTTGAGGCTCCTGCCACATGGATGGCTAGGAAATCAGCTTCCAGTCAGCTCATGAGGGTCCAGATGCAGAGCGCTTCCCTGCACAGCAGCTGGGAGTACGTGCGGCCCTATTTATTGAGGTAGTACATGGTCGTGGCATTGTCCGTCTGGACCTGCACCACTTGACCCCGAAGGAGCAGAGCGAATGTTGACAGTGCTAGTCTGACTGCTCTGAGCACCAGCAGGCTGATATATCATCGGGATTCCTCAGGGGTCCAGAACCAGTGGGCTCTGTGATTCCCCATGTGGGCTCCCCAGCCTGTGACAGAGGCATCGGCTCAGGATGGACAAACAGGATCCCTTCCTGCAAGTGTTCCAGGACGGTCCACCACTGGAGAGCATCCTACATCTTCTGGGTCACAGTGATCAGCTGGTCGAAGTGACCATGATGCAGAGTCCAATGGCTGGCCAGCTCCCACTGGAGGGGATGCATGTGCCACTGGGATCATCGGACCACAGTGGTGCAGGCCGCCATGGACCCCAGAAGATGCAGAAAGTCCCGGGCAGGGCACAAGTGCCCAACCAGAAACGACTGGGCAAAGAAGGAGAGAACCTCTCCCCTGTCCGTCGGAAGCCGGGCTCTGGCTCATCAGGAGTCGAGCTCTGCCCAGATAAAGCATATCATCTGTGAAGGTACGAGTTCCGACTTGGCCTCGTTGATCAGGAGACCAAGATCTGTGCAGGTCTGGAGGGCCAGGTCCCTGGACCTCTCCACCTCCTGTTTGGAGGATCCCACCAGGAGCCAATCGTTGAGATATTGGTAAACCCTGACCCCTCGATGCCGAAGATGGACCACCACCATTGCAATGCATTTGGTGAAGACCCATGGGGCTGATGACAGGCCGAAGTGCATGGCTCGGGACTCGAATAGGGCTCCTTCTGCTCGGAAGTGAAGGAACCTTTGGTGAAACAGACGGATGGGGACGTGAAAGAATGCATCCTGGAGATCCAAAGAGCAAAACCACATGTTCTGCTCAAGAGATGGTATGATCTGGGACAGAGTTGCTATCCTGAAGGTGCGTGATTTGAGTTACTAGTTCAGGTCGTGCAGATCTAGAATGGGGCACCAGCCCCCCCCCCCCATCCGCTTCAGAACCAGGAAGTACCTAGATATGAACCCTGGGTTGACTGGGGTGTCCGTGACTCTGGCCACCACCTCCTTGCGGAGGAGTTGGGCAATGTCGTCTCAAAGAGCCAAATGAGTGTGTACGGACACCATCTCCTCCTGTGGGGCGCGGGCTCGGCTTGGAGGGTACTGCTCGAATTCCAGAGGCAATTCCTGGCCCACCACTTCTAGAACCCACCTGTCCGTGGTAACAGCGGACCAGGCGGAAAGGAAGTGGCAGAGCCAGCCCCAATGAGAGGACCCAGAGCTTTCGTGGCAGGTATGGGGGTGGCCACCCCCATCCCGTCACTGAGCAGGCTTGAAGGAAGAGGATCCAGATTCAGGACTGCCTGAGCCCCGTCCTCCAGGCTTATGGGCTGCCAGAGGCCCCGACTTGGGCCGAGGGTGCCAAGATTGTGCCTACTGTTGCTGTCCCTCTTAAAAGTGGGGCTGCTTGGCCGCAGGGGCAGAGTGCCAAAATGACTTCTTCTTCTGCTTTTAGGAACCCTGGGATTCCTCCTGCGCAGAAGTTACGGAGTCCAAGGTGGCACTGGACTTCTTGATGCATTGGAGGTGACTGTCCACACCTGGACCGAAAAGGTTGGTACCCAGGAAAGGGATGACCGTTAGCTTGTGTGTTGGGTGTCCACCATGACAGTGGAGACCCTTAACCAAGCCCTGCGGCCCATGGCAACCGCGGCTGCCACCGGGCAGGCACATGAGTCCCCGAAGTCCAGAGCCATCTGAAGTTACTGCTTCGCAACAGCCTGACCCTGGTCACGGACCTACTTGACCGTGGTTTGGAGGTCTATGGGGAGGTGAGGTACAACCTCATCAAGGGAGCTCAGAAGGACATGAGTAAAATGTGCCATGATGACGGCCGAGCTTGCCTGACAGAGGCCCAGCATAGAGGCAGCATAGACTTTTCAGGTAGAGTGGTCTAGTTTTTTGGACTCCTTGTCCAGGTGTCTATCTGTATCTGCCCAACTACCAGAGTGTCGGAACACAGATTCAGTCATCAAACTCTCAGTAAAGGGAGACTCTGAATCCTGAAAGGGACCCGATGGGCACTACATATTTGCAGGCCATACGGGCAGATGGCGCAGGGCAGGAGGCCGGGTGTTGCCATAGCGCCAAAGCTGGACCAACAATGGCCTTGTCCACTGGGAAGACTTCCACCGGTGAATCCCCCATTTGAGAATTTCAGTGAGGGGATATTCGGCCCATTTCTGCATGGGTTCGAGTGGCATCCCTGTAGATTTGGAGATGAGACGGAGGATGCCCATAAAGAAAGCGGGGCCTTCCTCCGTCGAGAGACTACTGACAGATTCCTCATCCAAGGGATGGGAATGAAGGTCCGAGGAGTCTGGGTAAATCGGCTGGCTACTGAGGTCTCCCTCCACCCACCTTGGACAGTTAGGAGTGAGGGTAACAGAAAGCCTGCGTGGGAGGCCCAGAACAGGCCAAGTCTCTTTGTCAGGAGCCCCCGAAGGGGGTTGTTTAGGTGGCGGCTCCACCAGGATCGGTGGAGAGGTCGTTTGGCCAAACCGGGGAACCAGGACAGTTTTGACTGGCTCCGTGGGAGGAGGAATGGTACAGGCCGGCTCCAGAGGAGTCGGCTTCGGCCTAGGAGGCGATAGCCAAGTAATGGCTGAGGTGGAAGCCCTAATCGACTTTTGAACGGACAAAATCAGCTGTTGCCATATTAAGTCTTCGTAGCGTCGATGGAGTTTCTGTCGAAGCCTCTCCTCATCCAAGGAGGATGAAGAAGAATGTTGGCGTGTGCCCTTCTTTGAGCACTCCCAGCGCCTCTTCGCCTGTCAGTCAAAAGAGTCCGAGACAAAGACCTCGATCGTCAGAGGGACTGACAGAGCGATCAGAAGGCACTGGAGAGGGTGGTGATTCTTCTGGGTCCGGGACCGGGTCTCTGATGGGGTTCCCAGTGGGCTGGGTCTCCTCATCGGGGAGAGGCAGGACCGAGGTCCTAAATAAGGAGTTGTCGGACTCATCGAGCAACAATGGATCAACTGGGTTGAGAATGATCTCAACCAGGTCATCGATCAGAATCTGAGCCGGCTGGCCTGACAGGGGGACCGCGAAGCCAGCGGCCAAGGTCACAACCTCGACCGAAGTCGAGACAGGTGATTCCTCGGACAGAGATCTCTCATGATCCCAAGAACGTCGTCAGTGAGACAAAGAATCTCTTGGTTCCTTGTCCTTTTTATGGAACCAAGAGACATGTGTGCTCGAAGGCCCCTCGCCCTTGGTGGGAAGGGACTGGGTCATCTCGCGAAAGGATCCGGAGAAAGTGAATCCCAAGCTGAGCGGTACGAAGGAGGACATTGAGGACCGATCCGTGGCCCGAGCCACCTCTTCCTCGAAAGTCCTCATTTGTTCAAGCTGCTCAGCGGACCCCACAGCCGCGGAGACTGCCCATTGTGCTTCCTTAGATTTGACCGGCAGGTTCCGTTTCTCCGGTCTGCCCAACTGGAGCCATGCGAGACGATCGTTCAAGACATCCGGGTGAAATACGCCTCACATCTCACAGGCCTGAGTGTCATGGTAGACACCTAGGCAGTACATGCATGTGGCATGAGGGTCGGTGCAAGACATCTTTTGCCCACAAGGACAGCAGCAGAAACCGGAAGAGAACTGATCCTCCATAGCGGTCGAGATTGCGAAGCAATTTGGTGTAAGTCTGACGAGTTTGAGTTTGAGTAAATCCATGGATTTGAAAGCCAGGGCCTACAGAACACAAGACCGGTAAGGAGGGAACCTGCATCTTCCAGCGGAAAAGATGATCTGGCGTCATGGGGCAGAACCGAGGGTTATACCACCCGGGTGGGTGGGAGGAGCCAGCTTAAAGACCGTCCAGCAAGATTCTTAAAGGGAAAGTATATGCCGAACAGTGTGGATAGAACAACATATCCACGATCCTAGAAAAAATGTTACATGATGAAAACTGGGAAGAGGAACCCAAAAGTGCAACATAAAAAATGGGGGGGGGGGGAACCAGGGGTGCTGGAAAGCACGGCAGATAAAAAGGACCTAGGGGTCATGATAACGCATAGCCTAAAAACAACGGCACATTTGTTACAGAGTTGTGGGCAAGGCAAACAGGATGCTGGGTTGAACAGGGAGAGGAATAAACAGTATTATAACATGGGGTCAAGAGGATCATGGTCGAGAGGATCACTTACCTGACTGGAGGGAAGGCATCACCTGACTGTGCATTAACGCATGCTATATGAACAGTTGTTGTGCAGCACCCACAACTTGGATCCCTCTTCATTATACCCTCCTGCAGTGTAAGTGCCATTAGGAATCGTTTGTGGTACAAACAGCAAACAGGAAAGACAGGCATTGTGTAACTCATGAAGCGGGAGACAGTGATGGAGCACAGTGTGCTCCACAGATCGGGGGACAAGAAAAGGCAGAGTGGTCGTAGCGTGAGTGGGAGGCAGTCCGGGGACTTGGGAGAGAATGACTGTTCACTTACATAGTAGCTGCTGAGCAGCCACCCACAGTTCGTCCCCTCCCCACCCCCTAGCAAGACTGAGAGAGAGACGAGTGCTGCACATTTCTCCCAGTGTCCCCTGATTGTACAGACAGACACCGAGAGAGAGGTGCTGCTTGTATAGTTCACTCATTGGCAGAATGGTGCGAGTATATAATTCCATTTCTCTGTGTGCAGATCCTGTGGCTGCGAAAGGGGGTGGAGGTGGGGAGAGGAAAATAATGCTCCCGTGCCAACAGTGTTTGTGCTCCCATCCCATGCAGGAGCAGACAGTGAAGTCTTTGGTGTTGCCGCTCCCGTCTCGTTCTGACCGAGAGAGACAGCCCGAACACTTCACCATCCTCCTGTGACAGCCATGGAGAGAGGGACAGCGGTACATCTAATGCAGGAGTGCTGCAGTGTCGTCTGCTGTCTGCGTCTGTGAGGTTCAGTGAAACAGACTTTCCCCTGTCTGTGAGCCGGTTTCTGCATGATAGGCACACAGACATATTCTACAGAGTGACAGCCCCCTGCCTCCCGCCAACAACATTGTGACATTCATGCATGTGCTGTTGATGTTGTGAACATAGGAATGTCACAGATGATTTAATGAGTGTATTTGTGGTATCTGTATGTCCATAAATTCAATAAAAGATGCATGACTTCTGGGGACTACTTTACAAGTTGGCAGGATACAGTGATAATTACTGTATTTAAACAAAAAAAAAACTTTTCTGGATTTTTTTTTGCTTTTAAACATAACCCATGTTATAAGCACAATAACCCACTCCAGGGTATGGGGTTACTAGGGATTAATCAACACCCCAAGTGCTGTGAGGGCACTCTACCTGCAGACTCGTACCTCACTCACAATGCACCCGGGGTGTTAATTAATCCCCAATGACCTCATACCCTGTAGTGGGTTACTGTTTATGAAGTCAGGAGGTGATCCTCCCATTGTACAGGTCACTAGTGCAACCACAGCTGTAATACTGCACAAGTTACTGGAGTCCACACCTGAGGAAAGACAGCAACAAGGTGGAAGCAGTACAGTGCAGGACAACCAAAATGGTCCATGGACTTGGGGGCAAGACATATGAGGAGAGGCTGCAGGACAGAAAAGGAGGGGAAGGGGTGACATTAGTGAGACATACAAGTACCTGCACAGGATAAACAGGGTGAAACACAGAAAAGAACAGTTACGTAATCATCGACTGAATCATGACAAACAGAGAGGACAAGATAATCCATGCTGGGGTACTATCAGATTCCATTAGTGGCCATTCACCTAACTTCTGCACCTGGTCAACAAAACCCCACCATCCCCCTCCCAAACACCTCACCTTCTGAGGCTACTCTAAATATGACCCCTCTCAACTTTACAGTTAAATCTCTGCCATCAAATGGGAACCATTCTACGCCATGAAAGATGTCACAAATGCACTAAATTTCTTTCTCTCTGCCCTCACCAACATCCAGGAAAAGCTTTTCCCTATAACCACCAGGCGAGTCTGTGGAGGAAACAGACACTGGATCACTAAACACTTCCTAAGGCTAATGAAGGAGCATCATGCCAAGTGGTCAGCCTTTAAAGCCTCCCCCTCCCATCAGTTTTGGAATGAGTATAGATACCTACATAATCAATGTAAAAGACTTATAAACACTAGCATGGCTGCTTACCTTCGTAATCTCCAAACTCGTAACCTTGGCAAACCTAGCCACTTCTGGTATGCCATCCCCTCACTAATTACCCCAGGGGAACCCTGCTGGCCCCTTATCAAACCCAGTCGATGTTGCTGATGCACTAAATCACAAGTTTACAAACCTGAAAGAATACCTTCCCACAACCCCAGCCCCAGCCCCTTTACCCCAGACCAACAGTCCACTTCAGGGCTATCTCTTCCAGATATACTCTTAAGTTACTTTGGCGTCTCCCCAATAAGAGTAGTGCAGGTAGCGATGGCCTCTCCTCATGCTTCCTCAAATTAGTGACCCTAAAAATTGCTATATCCCTCACACAAATCTTCAACCTTTCACTTGCCACGGTCACCATTCCCCGATATGGAAACAGGCAAGGGTAGTCCCTGTTTCCAAATCTGATGAACCCTCTACTATGGAAAATTATCGCCCCATATCCATTCTCTCCCCCCCTCAGCAAGTTGCTTGAAAAAACCGTCCACCATCAGATCACCAAATATGCTACAAAATTTAACCTTCTGTGTCCCCAACAACACATATTCAGAAAAGGGCACAGCACTATACCACTGCACTGGCCTGCTTCTCTAATCATGTCCTACATAATATGGATGATGGGTTGCTAACAGGGGGCTGTCTTCATTGACCTCTCCAAGGCATCTGACTTGGTGAACCACAAAATTCTCCTAAACAAACTTCACTGCCTCGGACTGTCCCGACACCGCTAGCTGGTTTCTCAACTACCTCTCCGAATGCACCCAGCTGGTCAGCGTGGGTGAAGCTACCTCTTCTGCCCTCCTGACTCCACTGGTGTCCCTCAGGGATCATTCATGCTATCTAAAATCGCTTTCATGCTTTTTGTACACAAAAATGAACTTATGCACTTTACACAACATCTCTCCAGGTGTTTGGCATCATTCCAGGGACTGGATGGATGGAAATGGAAAAAGAATGAAGAGAGAGAACCAGTAGGAAGTTTAGTAGGGAGAGTAAAGAGCTATGATAGGTGGCCAACCTAGGTTAGCGGGGGGAAAAGAAGAAAAGCAAAGAGAAAAGCATTAAGTGTTGCGCACAGACGTTTTGGTAGCTAGGAAATAAGGAGATAGAAAAGTGGTCCATTAGTCACAGCCAAGGGTGTAACCCAACTTTGCCACAATCCCCATCAAAGCTTTCCTCTTCAATCAATCAAACTTTATTTAACCAGGCAAAATCATCCTTGAGCAAGCTCATTTGCAAAATGGTCCTAGACAAGTAGGACATACAGTATACAACACAGCAAAATTACCACATAAGCAGTGTACACACAATGAGCAAATAAAAGACAGTTAGAGAGAAACAAATAAGATCAGGGCTGGGGAATACATATGGTGAACACTATCCAGGTTGATAATTGACTGTATATATAAAGGATTCCCTCAAGACATAGGATTATTCAGACAAAGGTCACAACTTACAATAAGACGAAGGATACCAGGTAGGGTAAGTGAGGGAACAACAACCGAAGATTTATGGGCGGGGGAAAAACAAGCAGGTGGGAGCTGGCAGAATAATCCCAAGGTGGAAAGAAGAAAAGTGCTAGGGGAATACATGTAAGTGTCAAGAGTTTGGGGAGCCACAGTAGATGGAGGAGGTGGTTATTTGCGGCATACCTACAGGGCTCTCAGTTTGAGAGCGAGTAGCCTCCTGAAAGAGTGAGGGCCTGGGAGGGAGGACAGCCTGACAGTTTTTTGCAGGACATTCCAAAGGGTGGGGAGAGAAAAGATGATAGCCACTGAGCCATGTTGTGTCATTTTGGGTACTTTAAGAGAGACAAGAGACAAACTCAAGACCATACGTTCCCTCAGTACGCTGAAACAGCACAGAAATATAGGTCGGTAGATTATCAGTTAGGGCCCAGTATGTCCACATAAGGGCATTTTTTTTGCCTCCTCAGAGTGAGGAAGGGCCAGCCTAGCGCCTGATACAGCAGGCAGTGGTGGGTGCATAATGGCATGTTTAGGATAAATCTTACTTCCCCAACTACCAACTACCTCCAAGCCCATAACTGGCTCACTGCTAACCAACTGCTTGTCAGTACTAAAAGGTCTAAAGCAATGCTGTTTGGCTCAAAACCCAGGTTAGCTAAACTCGCCCAATCCCATACCACCTTCTCCATCCATTCCCTCGACGGATCACCCCTAGAAACTGCACACTCCTTTAAATATCTAGGTGTTACCCTTGACCCTGCCCTTACTTTTATTAGTCACAAAGATATCCTTATCCACAGCGTCAACCAAAAATCAGGGGCCAGCTACCGCCTTATTAGGTATCTCACTCCTGAAGCCTGGCTTGCTACTGCCCATACTAATCTCCTACCATTACTTGATTACTGTGCCCCACTCTACACCCTTACCACCTCCTCTAACCTAGCCCGACTAAACACCACCTACAACAATATCTGCTGGTTTGCCCTTCAGCCCCACACTCCACTCACCACTACTTGCTCTACCAGGCCATAGGCCATAGGCCATGGGCTGCCCCCAAAGATTGATGGACCTATCTCCTGGCTAGCACAGCCAATAAGGCTATCCAAAACGAGCTACTTCTCCATTCCCACCTCCTTCAGCCAAAAGTGTTTGTTTGACAGCTTTGCCACTCTTCTGGTTCCTTGCTCGAGTACCCACTAGTCTCCACCTGCATGGCTAAACAGGCTTTCTTGCAGCCCCTTCCCTCTGGAACAACCTGCCACCCCTCACTTACAGCCTTTGTCTCTCCTGGACTTTTCCACTCTCTTCTTAGATATTATCTTCTGTCCTCCACCCCTTGCTCCTGTCCTGCTGACTGATTACCATGCTTCTACCCCCTTCCTCTCCTTTTCACTTCCTGGTCCGTTATGACACTGCCTTGACATCCCTCTTTCCCTCTCCATCACCTACCATGCCAAATTTGTATTAAAACTTGGTTACTTCACTGGTGCAGCAGTAGCATTACCACTTGCAATGCCAGCAACCGGGGTTCATGAACAAATCCGGGGAGTTGGAGGGCTGGCTGGGGGGAGAAGGCTGAGCATCCATGGACCGCTCACCTTCTCTGGGGAAGGAGGGGGATGAGGTCCGATGCTAGACTGACCCCAGGCACAGGCCTGGGGTATGGCAAGCACCCAGCCATACAGAGAGGCGCCGGGCGTGCTGGACGTCGGCAGATCCCCGCCTTGACATCAGGGTGCACAGCACACCCAGAAAACAGGAAAATGGCTCCCAGTGCGCCAGGAAGACGGAGCGCCAGCACAGACCTCCAAGGTCCCCTGCCTGTCCCATGTGGTAGCCCCGAGAAACGGCAATTGTTCGGGGTGTACTGGTCTCACCTTGTCCCTGCCTTGGGGCAAGGCTAACAGAGGACTACTGCTGGGCTCCAGGGAGGAAGGAATGGTGACAGATGCCAGGCGCTCCCGATGGGGCGGAGCGCAGGGGGCAGGGGGAGCATAAATAGAAAGTGCGGGGGGGGGGGGAACTTGTTTACTACCTATTATTGTCGGAAATTGTGTTTGTCTATTGTGCTGCAACTTTATTTTTGTATTCATGTAAATATCCTGTATATTATCCTGCATATGATCACTGTCTATTGATGACTTCTATGCCTGTTTACATCCTCCTTTGTACTTACCGTGCCATCCTCAATGGCCCAGGTTGTGTCTGAAAATGGTTCTCAGACCAGTGCACCTACCCGGTAAACAAATGGATAAATATATAAAGTAAAAACTTACCTTAACAGTAGATCTTCAAGAGAATCTTTCATCCGGCCACACCGCTGGAACTATAACCACACCAGCACTAGCACCAAATGAAACTTTTTGCAGCCGGGGCCACCCATGATGATGTCAGGCATCAGCATATACATGAGCGTGGGCGGTCCTGCCTCTCCTCAGTTTCCCATTGGAGATCATGCTCAGAGGACAACCCCGTAGGGAACCAGGCTAGAGAACCCAGCACTCTGCATACCAGGCAAGACAGAGTGCTTGAAAAGACAGTAAAGGAAGCAGCAAGACAATAATCCGCTGTCATAACCCCAAGGGGGAAGCTGGGCAAGATGGCATGGCCTGATGAGATTCTCTCGAAGATCTACTGTTATCCGAGTTCTTACATAACTGTTCTATTTTCTTTGAGGGTTATCTCTTTCATTAGGCCACACCTTTGGAATGAGTCCCAAGTGGTACCAAAAGCTAACAGTCTAGGCAATTAGAGCCTACAGGCTTATGACAGGAGGCCTTGTAGCACAGTTACGCCAAACCTAGCTCACTGACGAGCAACAATGTCCAGACTATAGTGCTTTTTTGAAGGTGTCGAGAGTACTCCATGGGTCAACTGCACAGATCTCTGCAGCGGAAACATTCCAAAAACAAGCTACAGACATGGCCATGCCCCCTTGTGGAATGATCACAAACAACACCAGAAAGTTCCTTACTGTACTTCCTGCAACAGAAAATAATACAATATACTAACCATTTGGACATGCACCGTTTAGAATCTGGGGTGCCCTCTTTTCCACGGGTGAACAAAACAAACAGCTGTGAGGACTCCCTGCAGTCCTTTGTACGGTGTGTATAATACCCCAGTAACCTATGCACATCTAAAGTGTGGAGCAACGCTTTCCCTGGATTGGCATGCTCTGGAAACTACACTGGCAAGTAGATGGTTTGATTTAAAGTAAACTCAGACACCACCTTCAGTAGAGACTTAGGATTAGTATGCAGAGACACCCTGCCTTTGTGGAAAATCAAATAAGGAGGCTCATACATTAGAGCCAGAGCCTGCAGTTCTCAAATCCTTTGAGCAGTAGTGATCGCAACTAAAAATAATGCTTTCCAAGACAAAAAGTCACAGCTGGCTCAAAAGGAGCCAAAGTGAGCGTTTCCAAAATAAAATTCAGGACCCATGCCAGGACTGAATTTTGAATAGGAGGCTTTAAGTGTAAAATACCTCTCAAGAACGTACGGCTACTTCCAGCTGAGCAACTGTACGGCCACACACAGGCACATGGAAGCTGATTATGGCAGCCAAGTGCACTTTGATAGAGGAATACTGCAGGCCTGAATCCAATAAGGACAGCAGGTACTCTAGAATCTGAGTGTTGGACAGGTAAATGGATTCAGGTTATGGGAAGCGGCCCATAAAGCAAACTGCTTCCATCTCAAGAGAGTCTGCCTGGTGGATGGTTTTCCAGCAGCCACCAGAATATCCGCCAGTTTCTGTGATACCCCAAAGTGAGCTATGGCTATGTCTTCAGGAACCATGTATGCAGATGTAAGGACTTCAAGTCCAGATGGATCAGGTTTCCCCTGTTCCTGTGACAATAAACCATAGCACAGGGCAGAGGTACTGTGGGTTCCACTACCAGGTGTTGTAGTAGGGGATAGCAGATCTGCTGAGCCCTTAAGGAAGCAACAAGTATTACAGTTGCCCTCTCCATCTTCAGCTTGAGTAGGACCCTCTAAATCAGCAGGAAAGGAGGAAATACATAAAGAAACCTCCTTTTTCCAAGAGAGCGACAATGCATCTTGCCACAAACTCCAGGCCCTGAAGCAAGCAAGCAGAAAAGTGGTAGTTTTGTGCTGTATGGGAACGCAAAACAGTCCAACTCTGGATGACCCCATCTTTTGAACAGGCTGTCGACCGCTGGGGTCAGCAATTCCCACTCATGCATCCTGGACTGTGGCCTGCTTAGGCTGTCTGCCAAGACATGCTGGACACCCGAAACATGCACTGCTGATAGTTCTAGATTGTGTTCCAGAGCCCAATACCAAACCCTCACTGCTTCCCTGCACAGCGGGTAAGAATGAGACCGTCCTTGTTTGTTGATGTAATGCATCACACTGATGTTGTCCAGACCTGGGGACAAATGGTTCTAAAAGGCCTGGAGCCCATATAAGACCAGTCTCATTTCCAGAACATTTCTGTGCAAAGCACACTCCACCTGGTTCCATGTACCTTGCGTCCTATGAGGTCCCAGAAGGGCTCCCCATCCAAATCCTGAAGCATCCATGGTGAGCGTCTGATGTGGGGCAGGAATCATGAATGGGATGCTCTTGAGCAGGCTGCTACATTCCATCCACCACTTGCACGCAAATGAGATGCTACCAGAACCCTCTGCTCTAGATCGTCCATCAGCAGGTCCCACTGGACTCTGAGGATCCACTGTGAGATCTGCATGTGCAGCCTAGCCTGTGGCACTGTAGCAAAGGCTGCCACCACAAGTCCCAGAAGGCACTGAAATGTCCTTTTAAGACATAACAGCTGTTGTGTACCAACTGCGCATGGGCAATCAGGTGATCTGCCATATTCAGAGGCAGAAACGCAGAACGTTGTGCTATGTTCAGAACTGCCCCTATGTACTGCACTCAATGGTGGGGTAACATTACAGACTTTGGTATGCTATCACCCCCAGAGCATCAAACAGCAGTCTTGCTCGAACTAAGGTCTGCTGCAGTTGGTCCCTGGAGTTGGCTTTTAATAGCCAGTCATTCAGGTAAGGAAAAACATTCAAGCCTTCCCTGAAAATGGCTGCTGTCACCACTTATAAGGATTTGTTAAAAACTCATGGCGCAGAAGACAAGCCAAAGAGCAACACTCTGAATTGGTAATGTTCCCACTGAAATAGGAACCTCATATATTTCCTATGAGGTTTCCAGATTTTGACATGGAGGTATGCATCCTTCACATACAGGCAGCAAAGCCAATCCACCGTTTGTAACAGGGGAAGAAGGCGCTGAAGAGAGACCATCCAAAACCTCTTGTATTCTATGAAGAAGTTCAGGTGCCTTAGATATAGAATAGGCCTCAGAACTCCTGTTCACTTTTTATTTATTTATTGGATTGTTCGGAGTACACCTTTGTGCATAGCTCGTTTACAAAGGTTCCACGTCAGAGTACATGTACTGGTACAGATACTTTTACACAGTTAATGACAAACATGCTGAAGAGGACCATGCAAGGTCACAAGTATATTTACAAGTTCCAAGGATCAGTCATAATCTTAGTGAGAGCAGGTTTTAGAAAAAAAACGTATATGATACAAATGTACAATATCAGTCATCGAGGAAATACCTTTGTGCCTCTGTTCTGGAGAGATTGGTTCTACAGCCCATGTTTCAAGCAGAGTCTTTCTGTCATGGCCCTCCACTGCTCCAAATGGAGGGACAGACGACTCCCGACAACAACCCATGGTGGCAAAGTTGGTTGGGGGGTGTATAAAGGTTCATGCTGAGGGCACAGCCGCCGAAGGGAGCACAGCCACCAGCTCCACTACCTCTAGGTGCTTTTGTATAAGCACCCAGGATGATGATAGGGACTGGCAAGGACCCTACACCTTTGCCTTGTCCCTGCTATCCATAGGCCTGGCAGTGTCATCTGGCAGCAGGTTGGTGAAAGGAAGCCCAGGTCCTACCCTTGCTTTGGGTATGGTACAGGAAGTGCACTGATTTCAGAGCCCTGAGGATTTTTCAAAGCTTGTTGCACACATTGGCCAAACAGTTTCTGACGTCTAAATGGGGCACTGAGAACTGTTTGCTGCACATCAGTGGCAAATCTTGCTACTCTGAGCCAAGAGCAGTGCCTGAGACAAATACCAGTAGCTGCACCCTGGCAGAGGCATCAGAAATGTCATATGCTGTGTGGAGTAAAGGTTTCTCCAAATCCGCACCTGCGGGAAGGGTTTTTATTAACTCTTGTTTAGCAGTACCCTCAGGCAAGGCCTGTGCAGCAGTCTTAGCCTTCCTCCAAAAGATGTTCTGACATTTTATTATATGCACCTGGTAATTAGCAATACATAGGCCCAAGGAGGCACAGGCATATTTACACTTGCCTTGGACCTCCAACCACCTGGATGTTCTGTCAGGAGGAAGGGAACTCAGGTGCCTAGGTGCCCTGGACCTATCACGGGCATCTGTGATCACCACAGAAACAGTCTGAGGCTGATTAGCATAAGAGGGCTTTCCAGAAGCAGCAGAATACATTTTGTCTGCCTTTCTGGGCACAACTGGTATAGTGTTTGGCCTATACAAGACTGCATATGTGGCATCCTCCATGGCTGGAAATAGGGAAAGAATCAGAGCAGAGAAAGATTCTAGCATCTTCAGAAACATCAGTAGGTTCTTTTTGGTAGAGCCCTGCTCCTCTACAGTGAAGCCCATGGCAGTTTGCATGTGCTGCATCATGCTAAAAAATTAGGCATCCTCTGGAGGTGATCATGGAGTATTCACAGAGTCCTCACTACAGGAGGACACTGGAGCTGGCGTCCTGACCATAGTGGCTCTCAGCATAGTCTTCTTCCTTCTGCATCATAAGTTCAGGATTATATTCATATTCGTAATCATCTCTATCGTCACTGGGAAGAAAACATTACTCACCTTAGTAATCTTGTTTCTTCTAAGGGAATCTTACTGTATTCTGACTTATGCAGTATGGTCTCACCAGAGGACTGCCCCGGAGCCAAAATGGTTAATAGAACATATGCAAATGATGGAATGCTGGCCTTGAGCTCAGTTTTCAAACCACTGTTCCTAGTAAACAACTCCTAACCATCAGATTCTTACGAAGCATGCACTAAGCAGTTTCCAACTAATGGACGGATAATAATAATAGTAACAATAATATTAACAACCATAGAACCTTCCCTAAACCAGAAATGGCAGGAGAAAAAATATTAGGGAATTACCCTTCTTTCAAATACTGCTAAAGCCTGGCATCCTTGAAGACTTAAGTCACAGATGCCCAAAATAAAAACAGTATATACTCCCCAGGTTTGTAACAACTTTAGCACAGCTGTAATGCAGTGACCATAGGTTCTAGCAGGGGAGGAAGGGAGGCAGCTCAGAATACAGTAAGATTCCCTTAGAAGAAACAAGATTACTAAGGTGAGTCATTTTTTCTTCAAACTCCAGGAAATCTTACTGTATTCTGACTTATGCAGATTATCAAGCAGTGCCCTTGGAGGTGGGCCTATACCCTATTTAGGAAGTAGGCTCTGCAGGACTGCTGTGTCAAACCTGGCATCACCTCTGGCCTCGACATCCAAACAATAATGCTTTGTGAATGTGTGGACTGTCTTCCAAGTTGCAGCTCTGCAGATATATACTAGGGGGATATCTCTAGCAGCTGCTAGAGAGGCTGCAGTGCCCCTAGTTGAATGGACTCTGAGGCCTGCAGGTGGTTCCTTACCTACCTTGCTATAACAGAACTGGATACAAGCTACAATCCATCTAGCAATGGATCGCTTTGTGGCAGGTTTTCCTTTCCTCACCTCTCCAAACATGAGGAAGAGCTGGGTTCGATCCTGTCTGTGACCCTTTGTGTGGTCAAGATAGTAGCGGACTGCCCTTTTTACATCCAGGCTGTGCAACCTACGTTCACCTGAAGTGGAATGGTCTGTAAAGAAGACTGGCAAGTTAGACTGGTTAAGGTAGAAATCTGATACCACCTTGGGCAAAAACTTTCTGTTAGTTCTCAGGACTATTTTGTCCCTATGAACTGCGATATACCCAGGTTCTGTGGACAGTGCCTGGAGTTCACTGATCCTCCTGGCAGAGGTAATGGCAACAAGAAATACAGTTTTTTAAGTCACATATTTGAGATCCGCTGATGACATGGGTTCACATAGAGGTTGCATGAGCTGAGCAATGCAAATATTTAGGTCCAACATGGCAGTGGGCTCCCTGTGTGGTGGGTGTAAATGTAGCAGCCATTTAAATAATTTTTTGAACACTGGCTTTGAAGCCAAAGAGGAGGAAGAAGCTTTACCTGCTGATAAATAAGCTGAAAAAGCTGCCAAATTCACACTCAGGGTGGAAATAGTTAAACCTGTGGAGTGCAAATGAGCCATATAGTCCAGGATTATAGAAATGTTAGCTTGGGAATGATCCAGGCCTCTACCCTGGCACCAAAAGGAAAACCTTTTCCATTTAGAGGCATATGTTTTCTTAGTGGAGGGCTTTCTGGAAGCTCTCAGTATATCCATAACCCCCTCTGAAAGATGCACGTCCGCATACTCTAGGTCCTCAAGAGCCATGCTTTGAGTCTGAGGGATAGTAAGTTGGGGTACATGATTCTGCCCTGAGAGGAGGTCAATAGGTTGTACCTCCTGGGAAGACTGAGGCTTGGCTACCGACACTGATAAGAGTATGGAGTACCAGGCTGTCTGGCCCAATCTGGGGCAATGAGAATCATTGGGGCTGGTTGAAGCCTGAGCTTGTTCAATACTTTCAGCAGTAGAGGAAATGGAGGGAAAGCATACAGGAACTTCCCTGTCCAATCTAACAGAAATGCATCCAAAGGAAGTGTGCCCCTGCTGGGGGGGTCTGCAACAATATTATGGGAGCTGGTAATTGTCTGGGGCTGCAAACAGATCCACTTCTGGGGAGCCCCACCTCCTGAAAATGGTCTGCATGACCTGTCTGTTCAGTGACCTTTCATGGCGATTCTGGTTTATCCTGCCGAGGGCATCCACTAGGACATTGTCCTTGCCCAGGAGATGAACAGCTGAAAGGGACACCTTTAGAGATTATGCCAATGCCCACATTTTCATAGCTTCTGTGCAAACAGGGGTTGATCTTGTGCCCCCTTGCTTGTTGATGTAGTACATGGTGGTTGTATTGTCTGTTCTGACCTGCACCACCTTCCCTACCACCTGAGTGGCAAAAGACTGAAGGGCCAGAAGAACTGCTCTGAGCTCTAATAGATTGATGTGCAGGATAGATTCCTGTTTTCCCCCATGTGCCACGAGCAGTGTGATCCCCCAAATGTGCTCCCCACCCCAAGAGGGAAGCATCTGTGGTAAGTATCAGAGAATGGAGCTGCAGTATGAAAGGTACCCCTCATCTGAGATGTTCCCTTACCTGCCACCACTGCAGAGCTTGAATAAAGGTGGCTATGACTGGGACCAGCTTTGACAGAGAGTCTTTCTTTTGGAATCAGTACTCCCCGAGATGAAATTGGATGTCTCTCATCTGAAACCTAGCCCCTGGGACGGTTACAGTGGAGGCTGCCATGTGACCTAGCAACTGCAGGAAATGCCTTGCTGGTCTGGGAACATGTAGTGAAAAAGACCTGGCCACTTTAATAAGGCTGTCCATCCTGTCCTGAAGAAGATAGGCCATTCTTGTCTTTGTATCCAATTCTGCCCCATGAACTTGAGCAACTGCACCGGTTCTAGAACAGACTTCTTTTGATTCACTAAGAATCCAAGGGAGGACAAGGTGTTCTGAGTGACAGCCGGTGCCTCTCTTACTTGCTGCTATGACTGGCCTACAATGAGCCAGTCATCCAGATAGGGGAACACAGATACTCCTAGCCGCCTTAGTATGCCACCATGACAGCTATGCCTTTTGTGAATACCCTTGGAGCAGATGTTAGTCCGAAGAGCATTGCCCTGAATTGACAATGGCCTGATAGCAAACATATCTGAGGTACTTTTTGTGGGACCTTCTGATTGGGATGTGGAAGTAAGCACCTTTTAGTTCCAGGGATGCTAGCCAGTCTCCCTGCCTTAGGGTAGGTAATATGGTAAATAGAGTGACCATCTTGAATTTTGTTTTTGCTAGGTGCTTGTTCAGGTATCTGAGATACAGAATTGGATGCCACGCCCCTGTTTTCTTTAATGTAAGGAAGTATCTTGAATACAGACCCTTGCCTTTCTAAATGGCAGGGACCAGTTCTACTGCCTGAAGCAGCAGAAGAGATGACACTTCCTTTTCCAGTAGGGTTGTTTCTGACAGGGAAGAGAGCTTGAAGGCCCTTGACCTCAGCCTGGTTTTGAAGCTGAGGACCAGACCCTGGCCCACTACTTCCAGAACCCACTTGTCTGTGGTGACGTTTTTCCATTCCTGGAAGTAGTGGGCCAGTCTGCCCCCTGCAGGTAATGGGGAGGCAACCCGAACATTCTCTTCATGGAGTCTGCTTTGATTGAGCTACTGGCTGGACAGTGAGGCTAGTGCGGTCAGTGCCCCTCCTACCCCTGCCCCTAAAGTATCCCCTAAGCTGATACTGGGGAAAGATTTCGGGCTGAAAATAAGGCCTGTAAGGAGTCCTGCCCCTGCCACCCCTAGAGTGGTGTCTCTGCGGGATGGCAGTTCTCTCCTTTACTACTGCACTTTTGTAAGCAGCTTTGTAGTCATCCATTTATTTCACGTATGCCTCTGTTTGTTCTCCAAACAGAGATACAGGGTCACAGGGAAACTCCAACATAGATACATAGACAGTGTCGGCAGATAAGGTCCTACGGCCCACCCAGTCTGCCCATTTGAGCTTGTAAGTTTACTTTATGTTTTCCTAGAAGTCTGCTGCCCCTTAACCCTGACCTCCAGAATTCCTTTATGTCTATTTCATGCATTCTTAAATCCCGTGATTGTTTCAGCCCCCACCACTTCCTCTGCCAGAGTGTTCCACTTGTCCACCACCCGTTCTGTGAGGAAATTCTTCGTCACGTTTCCTCTGAATCGTTCTCCCTCCAACTTTATCCCATGCCCTCTAGTCCTGGAACATCTTTTTTTGCTTAAAAATAGTGTATTCCTGCACCCTGTTCCTCCCTGTAAGATACCTGTATGTCTCTATCATATCCCCTCTCTCCCTCCTCTCCTCCAGGGAGTACATATTCAATTCCTTCAACCTGCCCTCATAGGACTTCTGATGCAATCCATGTACCATCTTTGTTGCCCTCCTCTGAACCTTCTCTACCCTGTCTATGTCCTTACATAAGTAAGGTCTCCAGAACTGCACACTATACAATAGGTGGAGCCTCACTAGTGTCTTGTATAGTGGAATTATGACCTCCCTTTTCCTGCTGGTGATGCCCCTGCCTATGTATCTCAGCATCCTATTTGCTTTACCTGCTGCTTTGTCACACTGTTTTCCTACTTTGAGGTCATCAGAGATGATAACCCCAAGATCCCTTTCCTGCTTGGTGCATGCTATATCCTCACCCCCCAACTGATATACTGTGCCAGGGTTTTTGTGTCCCATATGCATCATCTTGCACTTCTTTGCATTGAATTTCAACTGCCAAACCCCTGACCATTCTTCAAGTTTCTGCAGGTCCCTTCTCATTCTGTCTACACCCTCTGGTGTGTCTACTCTGTTACAGAGCTTTGTGTCATCAGCAAGCAGGGAAATTCTGCCTTCTAGGTCCTGCTCAACGTCACTGATGTCCAAGGCTTTGTTTTGTGTGTCCTGTGACAGGTTAGTGGTTCTAAGCCATGTAAACCTTCTCAGAGACACTGCTGAAGCCATCTGCCTGGATGCAGTGTCATTTGCATCCACTGCCATCCTAAACCGAGTCTTAGATGCTTCAATGCCCCTCTTAACCGCTTCTTCCAGGTCAGCAGCCATTGGAGGGGGAACTGACTTGACAATTTCCAGTACAGCGGACCACACAGATTTTTGACATCTGGCTAGATATGCCACATAGGATGCCTGCCTAATGGCTAGGGAGGATCCTAAATAAATCTTCTTGGCTACTGAATCCATTCTCCTGGAATCTTTCTCAGGAGGGTGGGAGGCCAGAGGGATGCCAGCTTTGTCACAAGCTGCAGCCTGTAGTACACCTTCATGACTGGAGTGACCAAACAAAAATTCAGCCCCAGACTTATCCACCCAGTACTTCCTGTCCACTTTCTTATCAGTAGGAGGGACAGAAGCGGGGTACTCTAATATTTTCATGGTCTGCCTCCTCAAGGATTTGTGTAAAGGGAGAAGCAGCCTTTCTGATGGAGGGATGTCCATCATTTCTTTATAGTCTTCCTCTTCCCCATCTTCCAGAGGTTCCTGGGATGGGAGGTCAAGAGACTGGGTCACTTGCTTCATAAAAGCAAAGTATGAAGAAAAATCTTCATTTCCCTTATCAGGGGAATCAGGAGAGATGTCTGGCTCTATAGGCTCATAATAAGCATCATCTCCATAATCCTCTTCTGGTTCTTCACCAAGACCAGGATCCTCAAACTGTTCCCCACCCTGGTCTGTTAAACCGGGGACTTGTGAACCACGAGTTCATGGAACCAGCTGTTTTTATAAGCGGAACTGGAGACTGCAAGGACTGAATAATCCTGATAGCTTTTGCGATCTTTTCAGCAGAAGGAACCGCTGTTGGTACCAGTTGCGGTTCCTGGTGCTTTTCTTTTCGTTTTTTCTTAACTGCGACAGCCAGTTCAGCAGCTTAATCTGCGGTTCTTTTTTTTAGTGGAACTATCGCCCCTATCACAGGGCAGTCCCTCTGGTTCAGTGGATGGTTCAGTGGCTGGGTTAGCAGCCTTATCAGGCATTTTTTCTCTTAGCCTCTTCAATTGCCTTTCAAGGGTGGATTGAGGGAAATTAGCACAGATTTCACAGTCTGTCTGAAGGTGGTCAAACCCCAGACAGAACAAGCAAATCAAATGAGGATCAGTCTTTGCAAACAGTTCCCCACACTCTGTGCAGTGCTGGAAACTTATGGGTCCTGATCTCTTTTTTGGTTTCTGTGACATAAGTGAAAATAAAATGAAAAGCCAAATAGAATTTATTTTTTTGGTCGGTTGTTACACCGTAAAAAATGAAACCAGGTTTATAGATATAGATTCAGCAGTTACCCTGGTTGAAAAAAGGGACCCACTAACTGGGATTTACTCCGATAAAAGTTTTAAAACTAGCTAACCGACTATACAGTGTTGGAACAATTTCAGACTAACTAAGACATATATTAAAACAAAATAAGGGAACTGTCGGTTTCCCCTCGGTTAAGGAACTGGGGAGAAAAACGACTACTTACCCCTTACAAACTACAATCTAAACAATTACTACCTAAAAACCAAGGACAGTGAAAAGAACACCAAATAAAATAAATTTACTGAGGTATAAACCGAGAAAATAAAGTTTCTTCATGAGATGAAGGAGAGCTCTCCGGAGACATCTTACTGAGGCAAGCGGAGTAAAGAATCTGATGGTTAGGAGTTCTTTACTAGGGACAGTGGCTTGAAAACTGAGCTCAAGCCTAGCATTCCATCATTTGCATAGGTTCTATTAACCATTTTGGCTCTGGGGCAGTCCTATGGTGAGACCATACTGCATAAATCAGAATACAGTAAGATTTCCTGGGGTTTGAAGGAAGGACTGTGCTGATGACATCAGCAGTGGCTGAGGAAATCTAGTGTGCAAGGGAGTACCTTACAGCATCAATGGAATATCTGTTGTGGTCCCCATCAACAGGCCGCCTGGAGAAGGGAGTCCAGGCAACAGACGTCTTATGTCTGAAACTGTAAAGAGTACTGCCAGAGCTTTGGTGCCGCTTTGGTTGAAAGGTGCGACTGAAGTGGTCGATGTTGGAGGTTGGATCTCTGTCGAGAATGGAGACATACCAGCCATAATAGGCCCAGTAGCGCCCACACCAAGCCCAGACCATGGCATCTGTTCGACAGTCCGGGGGGGGGGGGGCCACATCACCACCGGTATAGTCGACATTGAAGCAGAGGTCATATCTCTAGTCCACAGGGGTAAATTGAATCTGGTCGGGGAGGCCTTGTCCTTGTCCCAGTGCTTGTGTTGGTGACTCCTTGCATTTTTCCCAGGACTTCGATGACCTCAATTCAGTCGATGGGGTGGGCAACGTGGATTTTGCCTGAAGTTGCTTCTCCATTCTTTCAACTGTCTTTTGGAGGAGACATTTTTTCAAAGCCCCACTCCCAACTCACCAGGTTGCAGAGTTGTACCCTCAGCAGATTTCACAATCTTTCACCTTGTGAGAGAAGCATAAGCAGCAGAAATAGACATCATCAGTGTCTCCTATGTAGATCTTCTCTTTGCACTCGCAGTACTGGAAAGTTTAGACAATTCTTTTGGCAGCATACAGGTCACCAAAAAGCATTATAAAAGTAGGTACTTTGTTGCTGAGAAAAAATAAAAGACTAGCAACATTTCCGATGGCAGGTTCAATGAGTATGGTTGACGGTGGGAAAAGAACCGAGGAGAGGAGGGTCTGACCACGTTTATGTTATACTCCAACGCTGACATAATCACTGGTGGCCCCTTGCTGACTGCTTGCAAATGTTTCCATTAGGTCCTACCGCTTGTGCAGTTATAGTTATAAAGGTGTGGCCTGAAGAAAGAAATATCCTTGAAGAAGATAGTACAGTTATGTAAGAACTTACCGCAACAGTAGATCTGTGAGGGGTATCTCTTGCAGCAGGCCACACCTGTGGCACTACTGCCGCCAGGCACTAGGACCATCCAGAAACTTTTCTAGCTAGCAGTCTATCTGGAGGCCACCCACCCAGACATCATTCTCTGACGTCGACCAACCCTGTAATAGTGGGTGGCCCCTGACCACTCCTCAGTTCTCCTGCTGAAGACCAGAACAAAGTGTCCCCTGCTAAGGGACCAAAGAGGTACCAAAGATTCCCACCAACATGAAAGCATAAAGGAGTCCACAGGCAACAGAAAGGTCTACCAGGTCCAGGGGGAAAGAGGGAGGGACAGCATGACTAGTGGTGGGCGAAGTGGCGAGAATTAGCCCTGTGAAGTGATTCAAGAGAGCAACGTGAACTGCCATACTCCACGAGCTAAAGTGGAGTACTTCGCATCATAATGGGGAACACGAAGTCCATTGAAAACAATGACTTTGCATTATTCCGCCTTCCCCAAACCACTTCTCCACCAATTTTAAAGGTAAAGTACATTGAAATCACTTCACTTTGCCTTGTTTTTGAGCTCCAAAGGTGAATTTTGCAGTGCTTCATGGGATTGCAGGTCACATGGGCTCTAGATTGTTCTGCACAGCCTCAGTTCTGTGTAGTGTGTGTGTAGTGGAAGATGGAGACAGTTTCCTTTCAGAGCTCTGCAATTCAAATCCTCTAAAAGCTGTTAAAAAAGCCTTTGAGATTTTTTTTTTGCTCACAGTTTAGTACGTCGATTGTAGGAAACCCTCCTGTGCTCATATCATCAAGTGTTTATTGTCTGTGTGTGTGGATTTTGAATGTTAATTTAGAACAGTCAGTCTGTGTACTGTGAAGTGTGCTTTGGTAGAGGGGAGTATCTGTGGTATAGGTAAATTAACTGGGAGAAAAAGGCAGTCTTTCTGTTTCTGTCATATTTTTCTTGTATAACTGTGTTAATGTACACACAGTAATATTTTTAGTAATTCTTGACATTTTTTTGCTGATTGTTGTGGCGCAGCAGTGTACAATTTCAGTTTGTTTAAAACATTTGGTTATATTACTAAAGATTTTCAATTTGCTACGCATTAATTGTAATGTGTGTGCGATGCCTGCCAATAAATCAGACACCTTTTATTGTGCCAGAGAGTAACTCTAGCAGTGTGAACCTGCTATCCACCGCACCTGCATGAATTTTTTATACGGCTTTGTGGCATCTTTACTGGTAGTGGACTGGTACTGCCGTGCATTACCTCCCCACCCAACTGGCAAAAGGTATTCTTTTCCAGATTTGAATTTGTGACTTGCGAGCTCTGGTTAGATGTTGTTGTACCTCTGCGTCTGCATCTCTTGAGTGCGGAGCACCATCTTAATCCGTCTGTGCGTTTGCAGCACACAGTTAATTCTGGGAGACTTTGCATTTCCTGTTACACTCTCATTTTACTGCGTCAGCACTGGGGAATTTTCTGGACACAAGACATAGCATTTTGGGGATGAACATTAATTCTGGTGACTGTGTGTGACCACTGCACACATGACGGAGTACAAAATTAATTCTGGGAGACTTTGCATTTCTTGTGTTCTCATTTCACTTCATCAGCACTGGGAAATTTTCTGGACATAACACATGAGCATTTTGGGGATGCACATTAATTCTGGGGACTGTGTGTGTCAGGGGCTGCCAATATTGTTGTCACTTCACCTTACTTCGCATTAAGGCGGAATGACAATGCAAAGTAATAATTACAAGGTGAAGTGAGCCTTTTGTATTGGCAACTTTGCATAGCGGAGTAGCAATGCGAAGTGCCCGCGATTTAAATTCGCGGCATCTCTAAGCATGACCTGCAGCAAGACATCCCCTCACAGATCTACTGTTACAGTAAGTTCTTACGTAATTGTACTATTCGATGTCAGAGGTATCTCTTGAAGCAGGCCACACCTATGGAACGAGTCCCAAGCAGTTCTGCCATACATAAAGCAGCCCAGGTGGAGGAAGCCTCAAGTTTAGGAAAAAAGACCCTGAAGAACTGCTAGGCCATAACTGGACTTGCGCCTAGATTGTAATGCTTGATAAAGGTGTGGACGGAACTCCAAGTAGCCACTGCACAATTCTCTGCAGATGAGACATTCCTGAAACAGGCAGCTAAAGCAGCCATACCCCTAGTGGAATGGCCCTTAACATCCTCAGGAAGTTCCTTGCCGTACTTTCTGTAACAGAACGTAATGCAGTTGGCCAAAAATTTGGACAAACACTGCTTAGAAACAGTGGCGGCCTCTTTTCCAATGGCTAAAGAAACAACTGTTTAGACTTCCTGCAGTCCTTGGTACAATATGGTGCGTATAGTAAATACAGTTTACTCACCTGTAACAGGAGTTCTAGGAGTGGTGTATGTTGTTCATCCACACTGTCTGGCAGGTTCCTTGCCACTTTAAATCTTGCTGAAAGGTCTTCAAGCTGGCTCCTCCCTCCCACCCGGGTGGTAAAACCTTCAGCTCCGCCGTATGACGCCAGATCTAGCCCACTGGAAGCCAGGTTGCCCGTCGAAGCCAGGGAGGTTGGGTGGGTCGTGTGGATGAACAACATATACCACTCCTAGAACTCCTGTTACATAGATACATAGACAGTGTCGGCAGATAAGGGCCTATGGCCCACCCAGTCTGCCCATTTGAGCTTGTAAGTTCAGTTTGTTTTCCTAGAAGTCTGTTGCCCCTTACCCCTGACCTCCAGAATTCCTTTATGTCTATCCCATGCATTCTTAAATCCCATGATTGTTTCAGCCCCCACCACTTCCTCTGGCAAGGTGTTCCACTTGTCCACCACCGCTCTGTGAAGAAATTCTTTCTTATGTTTCCTCTGAATCGTCTCTCCTCCAACTTCATCCCATGCCCTCTAGTCCTGGGACATCTTTTTCGCTTAAAAATAGTGTTTTCCTGCACCCTGTTCCTCCCTGTAAGATACTTGTATGTCTCTATCATGTTCCCTCTCTCCCTCCTCTCCTCCAGGGAGTACATGTTCAGTTCCTTTAACCTGTCTTCATAGGACTTGTGATGCAATCCATGCACCATCTTTGTTGCCCTCCTCTGAACCTTCTCTACCCTGTCTATGTCCTTACGTAGGTATGGTCTCCAGAACCATACACTGTACTCCAGGTGGGGCCTCACTAGTGTCTTGTATAGCGGAATTATGACCTCCCTTTTCCTGCTGGTGATGCCCCTGCCTATACATCCCAGCATCCTATTTGCTTTACCTGCTGCCTTGTCACACTGTTTCCCTACCTTGAGGTCATCTGAGATGATAACCCCAAGATCCCTTTCCTGCTTGGTGCATGCTATATCCTCACCCCCAACTGATATATTGTGCTAGGGTTTTGTGCCCCATATGCATTATCTTGCACTTCTTTGCATTGAATTTCAACTGCCAAACCTCTGACCATTCTTCAAGTTTCTGCAGGTCCTTCTTCATTCTGTCTACACCTCTGGTGTGTCTACTCTGTTACAGAGCTTGTGTCATCAGCGAACAGTGAAATTCTGCCTTCTAGGTCCTGCGCCATGTCACTGATGAAGATGTTGAATAGGACCGGTCCCAGCACTGATCCCTGTGGTACCCACTGGTCACTCTTCCCTCTGTGGAGTGACAGCCATTTACCACCACCCTCTGTGTCCTGCCACCCAGCCAGTTACCTACCCACCACACTACTGTCCTGACCACACCCATATTCCCCAGTTTGTGTAATAGTCTTCTATGTGGCACAGTGTCAAAGGCCTTGCTGAAGTCCAGATAGGCCATGTCCACTGCCCTCCCCTGATCCACCTCCCTAGTCACCCAGTCAAAAAATTCAATGAGGTTGGTCTGACATGACCTCCCCCTGGTGAAACCATGCTGCCTTGGGTCCTGTAGTCCATTGACAACCAGATGTTCCACCAATCTCTCCTTCAGTAGTACTTCCATGATCTTCCCCACTACCGAGGTGAGGCTGACTGGTCTGTAGTTCCCTGCTCCTCTTTGTTCCCACTTTGTATAAGGGGACTACATCTGCTGTCCTCCAGTCTTTGGGTACCTCCTGTTTCCAGTGATCAGCTAAACAGGATAGCCAGAGGTTCAGCCACCACCTCTTAGTTCTTTAAGGACCCTGGGTGCACCCCATCTGGCCCCATTGCTTTATCAACTCTTATTGCTTCCAGTTCCTTCAGGACCCTTTCTCGTGTAAAGGGACTTGTGTCCATTTCTGCACCATTCTCACCCCTTGTACTCCCTTCAGACCCATTACCCTCCTCTTCCTCAGTAAAGACTGAGCAGAAATACCTGTTCAGTATGTCTGTTACAGGTGAGTAACCTGTATTTCTAGTGAAGTGGATATGTTGTTCAATCCACACTGCCTGGCAGATTCCTATCAGTTCTCCGGGAGGAGGAGGCAAGGCACGCACCCCCTACTTAGGGAATAAGGACTGGAGAACCGAGGTCCCAAAACCAGCATCCCGGCGTGACTCAAGGTCAATGTGGTAATGGGAAATGAAGGTGTGTGCTGACTTTCAGGTAGAAGCCCTGCAGATTTCCTGGATAGGGACGTCCCTAGAAGCAGCCACTGAAGCAGCGGTATGACGGGTAGAATGGCTCCATGCCCGCCAACCTATAGCAGAGATCTGTGCAGGTGACGACTCACCTGCCTATCGTCCGCTTGGCTGCAGGGCTGCCAGGTGCGGCTTCAGCGTAGGTGACAAACAGCTGGCAAACCTCTCCCCGAACTTCAACCGTTAGCTCCTTATAATAAGACAGCACTCTTCTAGGGTCCAAAGTTTGAAGCCTCTATTTGGCCTCCGGCAGAGTCAACACCTGATTAAGGTGAAACTCCAACACCACCTTCGGAAGGAATTCCGGTTGGGGGCGAAGGACAACCTTGTCCCTGTGGAAGACCAGATAAGGAGACTCAATGGAAAGCGCCTGGAGCTCTCCCATCCTTCTGGCTGTTGTGATAGCCACCAAGAAGGTGGTCTTCCACGACAGGTGAGAGATGTCACACCTGTGCATTGGTTCGAATGGCATGCCCATGAGCTTAGCCAATACCTGCAGTAGATCCCACGGAGGTGGAGGTTCTTGCACCGGAGGGGATATGTGGTCTAAGCCTTTGAAAAAGCACCTGACCACCTTCTCCTGTACCACCGACTGCTTGCCGGCCCGCGCCCGGTAGGCAGAGATGGCTGCCAGGTGCATCTTAAGGGTCGTCGACTGAAGCCCTAGCTGAGAAAGGGACCACTGGTAGTCCAGAATGCTAGCCAAGGAACAGAAAGAAGGGTCCAACCCCTTGTCCTGACACCAAATGAAGAACCTCTTCCATCTGAAGGCATAGCATATTCTGGTCGACTCCTTACGGGATGCCTCAACGATGTTGAGGACATCGTTGGAAAGACCCAAGGCCTGGAACTCTAGCCACTCAGGAACCAGGCTGTCAGGTGCAGGGATTGAAGGTCCGGATGGAGAACCCTCCCCTTGTCGACTGACAGCAGGTCCGGGCGGGCTGGAAGCCGCCTCAGGAGCCTGGAGCTGAGGCTGAGGAGATCTGGGTACCAGAACTGGCGGGGCCAGTCTGGGGCTACCAGAGTCACCTGCGCCTTGTCCCTCTTCACCTTGAGAAGCACCTTGTGGATCAAGGGAAATGGAGGGAAGGTGCAGAAGAGGCCCAGGGTCCACGGTCTCGAGAAGGCATCCCCCTGCAGTGAGCCCTGCTAAGGAGGGTGGGCATGAAACAGCCTCAGCTTCGCATTCTTCTTGGAGGTGAACAGGTCCACCTGAGGGTAGCCCCAATGGGAGAACAGATCTTGTACTACCTCCAGCAGGAGAGACCACTCGTGAGATGCAGCGCCTATCTGTCTGAGGGCATCGGCCAGACTGTTGGAGGCTCCTGCCACATGGATGGCTAGCAGATTCGCCTCCAGGCTGATCACGAGAGACCAAATGTGGAGAGCCTCCTTGCACAGAGGCAAGGAGTGCGTCCCGCCCTGTCGGCTGAGATAGTACTTGGTCGTGGTGTTGTCCGTCTGGACCTGAACCACCTGACCCCATACAAACGGAGTGAGGGCTAGTTGCACCGCTCGAAGCTCCAGCAGGTTGACGTGGCATCGAGATTCCTGAGGGGACCAGAGGCCGTGGGCTCTGAGCTCACCCAGATGGGCACCCCAACCCATCAGAGAGGCATCAGTCGTTAGAGTGACCGTCGGCTCGGGGAGGACGAACAGGATACCCTCCTGCAGACGAGCTGGGACGAGCCACCACTGCAGACTGTCCCATGTCTCCTGGGTCACTGTCACTGGCTGGTCCAGAGGATCGGAGCGCTGTGACAACTGGCTGGCCAGCCCCCATTGCAGGGGACGCATATGCCAGCGGGCCCAATGGACCACGCTGGTGCAGGCCACCATGAGGCCCAGGAGGCGCAGGAAGTTCTGGGCAGGGCGCAATTGCCCAACCAGAAATGACTGAGCAAAGGAGGAAAGGACCTCGGTCATGTCCATCAGGAGCCGGACTCTGGCTCGAAGAGAGTCGAGCTCTGCCCCGATGAACTGAATCACCTGCAATGGCACAAGTGATGAGGCTTGGGGTGACACCCCTCAACCCGTCATGGGGCAGGTTTGGAGGAAGGGACCTCCTGGACCCTTGCCTCCAGGCTTCCTACTAGAGGAAGCAGCAGAAGGGTGAGCCTGCTGGCCCTGATGCTGGTGTTGCTGGGCCGGATGTGCCACAGGAGCAGAAAGGCAAAAGGGCTTATGCTGCTGCTGGCGGCCTTTAGCCTTCTGAGCAGACGTGACCGAGTCCAAGGTGGCACTGGACTTCTCGATCCTCTGGAGGTGGCCTTCCACTCTGGGCCCAAACAAGTTGGTGCCCAGGAAGGGAACGTTTGCCAGCTTGTGCTGGGTGTCCACTGTGAAGGTGGAGATCCGCAGCCAAGCTCTGCAGCGCATGGCCACTGCAGCCACTATTGATCGGGCACAAGAGTCACCAATGTCCAATGAAGTTTGGGAGCTGTTATTTCGCCACCGCCCTTCCCTGATCCCGCACCTGCTTGACCGTCATCTGAAGGTCAGTCGGGAGATGAGGAATCACCTCATCCAGGGAGCCCATAAGGGCGTGTGAGAAATGTGCCATCAAAATGGCCAAGCTAGCCTGACGAAGGCCTAGGGAGGAAGCAGCATAAACTTTTCACCCCAAGTAATCCAGCTTTTTGGATTCCTTATTGGGCAGTTTGTCCACGTCCCGAGCGTTCCCGGAACGCCGGAAAACGCTAACAGTCACTAACCCCTCCGCAGAGGGGTGCTCTGAGAAGCCTGAGAGTGAACTGATGGGGACTGCGTACTTGCGAGCCATCCTGGCCGAAGGCGCGGGACAAGATGCTGGCTGCTGCCATAACTCCAGGGCCGGGCCAACAATGGCTTCAGCCACCGGAAAGGCCTCCATAGGGGAATCCCCTCGGTCCAGTATCTTCATAAGGGGATACGTGGCCCATTTTTGAATGGGTTCGAGCTGCATCCCAGTAGACACCGAGATGAGTCGGAGTATACCCAAAAACGAAGATGGGCTCTCGTCCACCAACTGGCCCTCTACAGACTCCAGGTCAAGCGGCCTGGAGAACAAGGAGGAGTTGTCGTCAGACTCCAAGGAGTCTGCAAACAGCTGCCGAGCGCCTCAGCCACCCTCCACCTGCCGAGGTCGATCAGGAGTGAGGGTGACTGACAACCTATGGAGCAAGCCCTGACCTGACCTAGAATACTTGGTCGGGGCCCCAGTCTTCGGTTGTGAAGGCGGAGGTTCCACCACAATGGGTGGAGCAGCCGATTTCAGCCGAACCACCGGTGC
Organism: Neoceratodus forsteri; assembly: GCA_016271365.2. NCBI lineage: Eukaryota > Metazoa > Chordata > Ceratodontiformes > Ceratodontidae > Neoceratodus > Neoceratodus forsteri. The sequence goes on from JADMNL010000025.1 coordinate 117,508,269, forward strand.
CGGGGTCGGCTCCTCGACTACCACGAGGGGTTGTTTCAGCCACTACCGGTGACAGCCACTTAATGGCCGGAGAAGGTGACGGAATCTGCTTGTTACCAGTCAATAAAAGTTGCTGCCACATCAAGTCCTCGTAGCGCCGATGCAACTTGCACCGGAGCCTATGCCGAGATCGAGATCGCTGACATCGGCGGGACTGGCTGGACCTGGTAGATGACTGAAAACTCCGGGGATTCCGAGGGTGGGTCAGAGAGGGAATGGAGGAAACCCACCTCTCCCTCGGTGCAGGGACCTTAACCAGGAACTTCGGCACAGGAGGCACAGGCAAGTCCTCAGTAACCACTGGGGGAACCGGTGAACAAGGGTTGTCAGCTTCTCCAGTCGACAAACTGTCCGACGGGTCGAGAAAAATCTCAACCACGTCGACTGATGTCTCGGCCAGCTGACCTGACAGGGATACCATGAAGCCAGCGGCCACAGCCGCAACCTCGACTGAAGTCGAGAGTCGACGGTCCGGTGAAGGGGATCTCTCCCGCTCCCACAAACGTTGACGGTGGGACTTACCTTTAGAATCCTTCTTCCTGGACCGACTGGTATGTCCCGATGGCCTTTCTCCCTTAGTAGAGAGGGACTGACAAAGCTCCTTAAAAGAAGCAGTGTAGAAGGATCCCAAGGACAGCGGGATAAATGCCACAGCCGAGGAGGAACAAGAAGCGACCTGGGCCACCTCCTCCTCAAGGGCGATCATCTGCTCCAACTGCTCCGCGGAGCCTGCTGCTGCGGACATTGCCCAACGGGTCTCCTTAGACTTGACCGGCGGGTACCGTTTTTCAGGGCGCCCGAGAAGTAGTCTGGCAGCGCGGTCCTCCAAAACCGAAGCCGAAAAAGACTTGCACAATCTACAGGCCTGCGAACTGCGGGCAAGCCCAGGCAGTAGACGACATGGAGTGTTGATCGGTCCAGGACATCTTCTGCCCACAAGGGCACCGACGGAAGCCGGGAGTCGATTTGTCCATCGCAGCCGCGAGGGAAGACAAAGATCCCAGTCTTGTAAATTTTAAAATTAGTTTTGAGAAATCCGAAAAGTGTGGATCCAGGCCTAAAACGCAGAGCGCTACGGAGGGAACCTGAGCTTCCAAGCGGTAAGGAAGATCTGACGTCATGGGGCAGAGCCGAGGGTTTTACCACCCGGGTGGGTGGGAGGAGCCAGCTAGAAGTCCTTCTGGCAAGATTTAAAGTGGCAAGGAACCTGTCAGACAGTGTGGATTGAACAACATATCCACGTTATTAGAAAACAAAATTCTAAGCACATCTAAAGTATGAAGCAATGTTTCTCTGGACTGCCATGCTCTGGAAAATAAACAGGCAGGTGGATAGATTGATTCTGGGTAAACTCAGACAACACCTTAGGAAGAAACTTAGGGTTAATACGCAAAGACACCCTGTCCTTGTGGAAAACCAAATAAGGCCGTTCACACATGAGCACCTGTAGCTCGGAAATCCTTCAAGCAGAAGTAATGGGAACTAAAACTAATGCTTTCCACAACATACAACACAGCTTGCAAGTCATGGCAGGCTCAAAAGGAGACAAAGTAAGTTTTTCCAACACAAAATTTAAGCCCCATAGAGGGACGGGATTGCAGATCGGAGACTTTATGAGAAGGATGCAGCTCAGAGAAGTACGGGACACTTCCAATTGTGCCACCGTACGACCATTAATGGGCACATGGAAAGCAGAGGTGGCAGAAATGTGCACCTCAAGGGAGTAGTACCCCAGACCCGAGTCTGAAAGGGACAGCAGGTACTCCAAGATCTGATTCACTGGATATCTGAAAGGGTCCAGTTGGCATGAAGCAGCCCATAGCGTAAATCGCTTCAACTTCATAGAATAAGTGGCTCTGGTGGAAGGCTTTCTAGCCACTACCAGGACATCCGCCACTTTGGGTGATACCCCAAACTGGGCCATGGCTATGACTTCAGGAGCCAGGCATGAAGCTGCTGGGACTTGAGGTCCAGGTGGACCAGGGTGCCCCAGTTCTGGGTGAGCAAGCCGGTGCACAAAGGACAAGGCTGTAGTAAGAGGAACCAGATCTGACAAGGCCAAAAGGATACGATGAGGATCATCATAGCCCCTTCCATCTGTATGTTGATTAGCACCCTCTGAAGTAGCAGGAAGGGAGAGAAGGCATACAGATACCTCCCTTTCCAGGAGAGGGACAATGCATGTCATGTCACCAGAAAACTCAAAACCCTGGATCCAGCAAGCAAAAACACGGCAGTTTTGCATTGAGTGGGGACGCAAAAAGGTCCAACTCTAGACGACCCCATCTGTTGAAGAAGCTTCCGATGACCAAAGTCAGGAGTTCCCACTCATGCATCTTTGACTTTGACCAGCTTAGATCATCTGCCAGGACGTTTTGTTTTAGATGCCTGGAACATGAATGGCTGACAATCCTAGGCCGTGGTCCAGAGCCCAATATCAGACTCTCATCGCTTCACTGAAGAGGGGATACAAGTAAGTACACACTGCTTGTTGATGTAGTGGACACTGATATTGTCTGTCTGCACCAACAGAAGGTCCGGGGACAGGTGAGTCTGAAAGGCCTGCAGGGCATAAAGCACCACCCTCATCTCCAGAACACTGATATGGAGAGTAGATTCCAGCGTGGACCACATTCCTTGAGTTTGGTGTGGCCTCAGATGAGCTCCCCAGGCCCATGCCCGAGGCATCTGTGGTCAGAACCTGCTGAGGGGAGTGAACAGCAAAGGGGAACCCCTTGAGAAGGTTCCATCCACCAGAGGAGAACCCTTTTCATTGTATAAGAGACCAGGACCTCTTGTTCTAGATTATCCGTCCACTGGTCCCACTGGACTCTCAACATCCACTAGGGAATCCTCTTATGCAATCTGGCCAGAGACACCATGACTATGGCCGCTGCCATCAAGCCCAGGAGCCGAAGAAAGACTCTGGTGGACATCAGCACAGATTAGAAGTCCACTGTCATCAACGTCCGCTAACCCGGAGGCGTCAGTTGAGAAGGAACCAGCACCGGTGTCACTGGTGGGGGAACTGGTGATGGCATTGGCTGTGGAGTCAGCGCTGGAATTGGTTGAGGAGCTGGTGAAGGTGCAGGTTAAGGCCAAACCAACATTGGAGGAGGGAAAGGCCTGACTGGCGCTGGTGCCGGATGAGGAGAGGCCAGCGTCGCCCGGAAGGAGACGTCGGTGGTAGTCACCTCAGGAGCAGGTGAAGGTGACCGAGGGATGCCCAGAGGGGTTGCCGGAGAAGGCGTAGGGTCCAAGGGCATGGAGGGGGCTGCCTGCGCAGAAGAGGGCGTGGACGGATGGCAGAAGAGGACCCTGAGATCTCCCAACTGACGCCGGACTAAGTACAGCCGGCAAAGTCTCCTGAATGTGGCCCTGCAACCAGAAGAGGCCGACCCTGAGGAAGCGGCAGACCCCGCTGCAGCCTTAGGTTTATGCGGGGACCATGAATGGGAAGAAGATTGGGGTTTTTCGTGGTCCTTGTCCCAGTGCTTATGATTGCCACCAGATTTTCCCAAGACAAGGTAGGCTGCAACCCTGAAGACAGGGCAGGAGAAGAGAAAGAGCTTCTGGCCTGCATCTCCTGGCGACCTTCTGCTGCAGGAGGAATTCTTCTAGGGCCTGCTGGTGACAGCATCAAGTGGCATGGTTGAAGCCTCTGCAGATGTCACAGGCCTGAGTGTCATGAGTAGGCCCAAGTTAGCAGACGCAGGCAGAGGGGCCGTCCTTCCTCAGGAGCTGCTTCCCATAAGTGCATTTCGATTTGGAGGCCTGGTTGGAAGATGAAGACAGGTCCGACATGCAAAAAGAATTGAAGAAAACTCAAAAAAACTAGGGTGAGAAAATAAACGAAAATTCAGAAGAAAAATGCTGTTGACTGAATCTTGCAGTGGTCTCTGGAGCTCCCACGTGCGTTGGTTGACAGTGAGAAAAGAACTGAGGAGGGAGCGGGGCCGCTCACTCTTATAGGGCTGGCCAACGTCAGAGTGTGATGTCGGAGTGGGCGGCCTCCAGATAGATGGGCTGCTAGTCAGAAAAGTGTCCAGATGGTCCTAGTGCCTGGCGGCGGTAGTTCCATGTGTGTGTCCTGCTGCAAGAGATACCCCCAACCTCAGATCATAGAATTTGTTGGCAGGACTGGCCCGGTGGTACTGAGGGTTGAGGCACTGGACGCCACACCTCGTGCACATCGGCGACCCGGGTTCGGGAACGAGCCCTGGTAGTCAAGGGGGGGAGGCTTGGAGATGGACTGAGCAGCGGCAAGGCAACTCTCCCCTCCTGAGTGGGGACCCAGCCGCACCCGCTGCAAGGCTGCCCCCGGCTGGAGGCCCGGAGGTTGTGCAGTCAGGAGCGACTAGAATAGGGAGGGTGCCACTGGTCACTGCATGCGGGTGCAACCGCAGCAAGGAGCGGGGAGAAAATCCAGTAAAAATGGATCCGGCAGGCTCAATGACGACCCCGCTGCACCAGTGCCAGCCAGTTGGCCCCCCCGGAGCCTAGATGTTGGTCTCGGGTGGGTGGGGGGAGTCGATGTCCTTCACCTCGGCCCTGCCATGGGTGGGGGTAACCCCTGGGGGATTACCAGGATGGTCGAGAGTGGGCCGGAGCCACCTGGAAAAGTCCACCATGTAACCCCGTTGCAAGATACGTGGTAGGTTGCGACAGGGGTCATCTAGCTGAAATAAATAAAAAAAAAAAAAAAATTTGTCAGCAGAAAAGGCCCACCTGGCCCACCCAGTCTGCCCAGATGGTCCCTGCCTAGTCAATCTCTGCAGACCCTAACTGGTCTCCAGTGAACCTCCCTCCTCCCTGCCTATTTACTAATATTCCCCTATGCATATCCCACACATGCTTCAAGCCCCCTACTGTTTTCACCTTAACCAGTTCTGCTGGCTGGCTGTTCCAAGTGCCTATCATTCCTTCAGTGAAGCAGTACTTCCTTCCATCCCTGTTACCCCCGCACTTCATTGGATGCTTTTTGGTCCTGTTGCCCTTTCTCATTTGAAAGAGACTTCCCTCCTGTACCTTGTTCACCCATATAAGGTACCTGTAGGTCTCCATCATGTTCCCTCTCACTCTCCTCTTTTCTAGGGCGTACATGTTGAGATCGCTTAGTCTCTCCTCATAGAGCTTTTGGTGCAACCCCTGCAACATTTTAGTTGCCCTCCTCTGGCTTCCAGAACTGGACACAATACTCCAGGTGGGGTCTCAACAGTGAGAGATACAGTGACAACACCACCTCCCTTCTCCTGCTGGAGATACCTTTCCCAATGCACCCCAATATACCGCTGACCCTACCCACTGCTTTGTCACTCTGCCCTGCCACTCACCATCATACAGTGGTCATCAGATAAAATAACCCAAGGTCCCTTTTCTGCTTAGTGACTATCAGTACCATCCCCGAAGGACCAAGGAAGTTTGCTCCTTGAGTTCAACTACAGGGACAAGAGGGGACTTATTTAAACTTGCAGGGGAGATTCAAAAGGGTTGTCTGTAAGCACTTTTTCACAGAGTGGTGGACCAGTGGAACATCTTGCGGGAAGAAGTGGTACAGTCCATATCAATGAACAGTTTCAAGCAGGGATGGGGCAGGCATATGGAGTTAGTTAGAATGGATGGGCTGAAACAAAGGTGAAGAATGGCCACCAGAGCCAGTACAGAGTTGTATGGACAGAGTGGATGGGCCAAGAGGCCCCCTTCTACCATCTTTGTCTATATATCTATGTAACAGTGGAAGGATAGGCCTGTCCCATCTCCTTATGAATCCTTCCACTGTTTTAGCCAAAATGAACTCCTCCGGACGTTTGTTCCACTCCATCACCACTCTTTCTGTAAAAAAAGTACTTCCTGACATCCTTCTTGAACCCTCCCTCCCAACCAGTTTCAGGGAGTTACCCCTGGTACTCATGTTACCACTTACCGTAAACAGCTCACAGCAGTCCATCTTGTTTGTTCCACAGAGTTACTTAACATATTGACCATGTCACCACTCTTTCTCCTATCCTCCAGCATGTACATGTTTTGATCCTCCAAGAGGTTCTTGTAGGACCTACCCTGCTCCCCCCCCACCGAGTCATTTTTGTGGCTTGACTTTGAAACCACCTCTAACCTGTACTAGTCGCTCTCCTTCCCCCCCAAGTGGGGTCTCCAAAACTGCACAAAATACTTTCAGTGAGAGTGAACTAGGGATCTACACAGGGGCTGTACTACCTCTTTCTTCTGCTAGTGATCCCTCTCCTTATGCCTCCCCCAGCATCCAATTTGCCTTGCCCACAACCCTTCTACAATTTCTCCATTACTAACACCCCTATGCACCTTTCCTCTGATGTGCTCTACACTACCAACCTATTTATTCTATACGCTGTTCTTTGTCCTTATGTGCATTACCTCACACTTTTTTGCATTAAACTTCAGCTGCCAAACCCTCAACCACCTCTCCAGAATTTACAGATCTTTCTTTATGGCCCCTGGAAGCTCTGTCATATGAAAGGCCCTCCAAGATTACCTTTGGCTTTTCCATCCTAACTTCTTCAATAACAGTGATGTCTTCCTCCCCTGCACAGGAGAACAGGTTTGAAGATGACTGGAAGGCATCCGAGCTGGACTCAGTTTCTGTCAAAATACCAGACAACTCTTCAGGTTCCTCAGGAATGTCTGATGCGGAGGGCTTCCTAATTACGAGTCGCTTTGGGGAGCCTAATTTCTTTCCTAAATAAAAGAAAAAAAAAATAATACAAATTACATAAAAAAAAAACTATGTATTTGTAATTGTGTATCCTTGTTTCTTCTAGAGGTATTCACTCACAGCCATACACTAGCACATTTCAGCTCACTGGCCAGTGCCCAAAACCATCTAATCAATTTGAGCTATATCATGTGCACTCCCCCTTTGGCACGACTCCCTCCAGCTGTCAGATCTTTCTTGCACAAAGGTGAAAACCCCATCAAAAGTCGCCAAAAGCATTAATCAAGGAGGTTAACTGGGTCATACGTGGCTGCAAATTAATATCGCTAGAAGAACCATCACTAAAAATCTTCAACTTTTTCTTCTAACACTATAGATTCATCCATGGCCATACAGAAACACACACAATACAGACACATAAAGACCAATAGAAACACAGATGATATAACAGATAAAGATCACTGGTCCATCCAGTCTGTCTGGCAACATCCAAGCAGAGAACACAAGAGGAGGAAGATGAGGACCATTGAAAAATAAGCCACTCAGTACAGCAGAATCGAATTCTGTCTCTTTATGTCATTGTTGGTCAACACAGTGTTGACAGAGGAAGGTACCTGTGGACGTCCACGTTAGCTGCTTTGCAGAGTCCTGAAAATGCTGTGGATATTTTGGTGGTTGAAGTGAATATTCTCCTACTCAAGTGGGCTCACAAACCTTCAGGGGGACAGGACGAATGGCAAAATGATCACTGTCCCACTAGCCATCATCTGCTTTGGCTGCTCATCTACATTTGACAGCACACAGTCCTTTCCTCCTAACATCATAATCATTTCCACAGCAACAGATTATGATGTCACAAACAGAGGATTATGTCAGGTGTGTCGGTACCTGTCCTATCCTCTTGTGAATCCTCCCAATGTTTTAGTTCCAGTGAAGCCAAACAGCTAGATTCGATCACGTCTAGGGGGACTGCAAGCTTATTTTCATGTTAACACAATTTTACACTGGCAGTCATTCTGTATTAAGGTTAAGCAATGGAAAGCTCAGAATTCAAAAAGCACTCCAGATAGTCAGCACTAATGTGTGTGTAGTTAAAGTGAAAAGGAACTAAATCCAGAATATATATGAAATATAAGATAACATCAAAAATGATGTGTACCCATTATTTTCCCTTTGCTGTCAAAGGGCTTGATCATTTCAGAAGAGTTCAGGCTCTGCTATCAAGGCTTACTATTACTACTTAACTTCTAATGGTTACTGGCTATACTACGGGGCTACAGGGAGGCCATATGGTAGTTGAGAGGGACTCTGAGGAGTGGATGAGAGGCTAGGGTCCAGAACACTGTTAAGAGCGCACACCTAGTACACTGTCAGTGCTGTACAATGTATACCACCCTGCCTATGGAGGGCAGGGAGGATATATCTGCAGACGCTGCATTTTGGTTGACACTCCCAAGAGGTACACTGCGAGGCTTGAGTGGCAGATGATGGGACCATCTGGATAAAGGGAAGTAAAAAAGGAAGCAATGTAGGATGGAGCTAGAGGAGGTCAGGGCATGGGCACTGGGCCAGTGGAAGGTGGTTGATTAAGACAGGTAGAGCAGGGAGGAGGGTGGCAAGAACTGTAATCTCAAGTGGGAGAGTTGGAATATGGATCCAAAAGTGAAATGGATGTAGAAGGCATGTTATTAGGGCAGTACCTTCACTAGTGGACACCACCAGCAGGTATCAGCCTCTGGTTAGCGATTTTAACAGGAGGTGAACATGTGACTGGGGCTGGTGGAAGCAGTCTAAACAGCAGGACACCAGGGCTGCCAATGAAGAGGAAGGAAAAGGCTGAGTGGAGTTAACAACTTAGCTAGTAGTCACCAGAGGCTCCATACTTAGGGCAATGGCTAAGGTAGAACTATCACTGATGATTTAGACCATTCCTATAACCAGGGAGCGGCCATGTGTTACAGCCCCTTTAGGAGTAATGACTAGTAAGTTCCATAATATATGTGATATTGTGCAATGTTTTGAATTAGCAAATTCTCAATAATATATTATAAAGTTTGTTCAGTGTTGGGTTCTTCTCCTCTTCCCCTTTGCTGGCAAAATGTGATCACCTTCCATTTGTTACTCTCTGATGGCTGGATAGTTGTCCATGGCACAGGTGACCCCTGCCAATTTCTGGGTAGCACTGCAATAAGATTTTGGATGAGTGCATCTGATCTTCAGATGAAGCCAGCAAGATCTATCTTTTATTTCTTCCTGGTTTTGCAACAGTGTGAATTTCTTTTTTTCTACATGAATTTTAACAGTATCACATGTTAACTGGCAGCACTCACAAACATCTTGTCAGTGTCAGTGGCTCAGTAGGTAGCACACTCACCTCTGAGGCCGGGAGATCAGAGAGTTGTGGGTTCAGTTCCCACACCTGGCACATGGACTAATATCCCAGTACTGACACTGTAGTGCAGCATAAGAGGGGTGCTGCACTTCTGAGGTGCCGTCTTCCGGATGAGACGTTAAACCGAGGTCCCATCTGCCTGGATTGGTGGTAGTTCAGGTGGATGTTAAAGATCCCATGGCACTTATTGAAAAGAGTAGGGGAATTTCCCCGGTGTCCTGGCCAAATTTCCCTCATTCACTAAAAATACCACCAACAGCTTAATCTGATTCAAGGTTAGTTGGCATTCATCTGTATCCCCTTCCCCTGGGTCGTGCCTGAAAATAGGCAGGATTTGTCTAGTGCACTTACCCGGTCAACAAAAACTAAATAAATAAATAAATCTTATTAATTCTATTGGGAAATAATGTGTCTGAAGTCCTTATTGATACACACTATCTTACTCAAAACTCTCAGTGTAGCAACCCACTTGTAGAAAATCCAAAAGATTGTGTGCACTCCAGGGCAGTAAATTTGAAAACTGCAAAACACCAGCAGGAGTGAGACTCAGAGAAATTTTATTTTAGTCCACAAACTGCCCACTTGTGCCAGTAGAAGGAGACGGTTTGTTTGATACAATGCCACATCATAGTCTACTGATTGATTGGTTATGTCTCTGACATCCAGTAGGTGGTGTTAAAGTACCAGTTTTGGGTGCTGGCAGTTTTGAATCAAGATGGCAAAGTGATAAGAGGATACAGGTGTGCCTTCAGGACACCTCTGCCTCAGGTCTCATGATAGGTTGCTAAGTGGTAGGGGCTCCTCACTATAAACAGCTGTCTGTGGATCCAGAGTGTAAGAACAGAACTCAGTGTCTGGTCATCTGGTAGCCTCCAGGGACAGACACCAGGACAAAGGTGATGACTCAGGATTTGGAGTCTGAAAGTCATTTAGTCTAGATCACCATTAATGCTGGTGGGAGTATAAAGGAATCTAGGAAAGAAGGCGTATCCTAAGGGGTTGCCCCTCAAAGGAAGACCTTGGCCTGTGACTTTGTGGTACACAGAGGATCTTAACAAAGCAGGTGCAAGACTTCCAGTGACATCATGCACCAGGAAGCACCATACACATGGAGCTCTATCTCGTCCTGGATAACTAAGATAACAAAAATCACGGTCTGAGCTACTGACTCTCCAGCAAATATCACTGTGTTAAGTGCAACAACGCCTAAAGATAAAAGCAGCCAAAAAAGGATTTTTACATCAGAAATAAATCTATTCAAGAGTAGGATCTCCGAACATGTGAAAAAAAGGTATTTTGTTCCTGTGGATGGTGTAAACACCAAAAATCCACCATACCTGATTCTTCCATTAGATCCCTCAAAATTGTTGTGGCTCCCCTATTGGTTATAGAGCAGTGAGATGACCTATCCCTTTCAGGTTGTAATACACAATTAAAATTCCCTCCAATCAGAATCTGACCTGATGGAAGTTCTAACAATTTCAGAAAAATTCCCTTACAAAAAAGCTACCTGCTTTTTTTATTCAGAGCATATATATTTATCAGATGTAATGGTATCCCATGCAAGATGCCCGACACCCTTAAATATCTCCCCTCTCCATCATCTGCCTGGGAAACCACTAGGGGGCAGCCATGTTTAAGTAACACCACTACTCCAGCCTTTTGGCCCCTGGCCTGGATGAGGCAAAGATCTGTCCCACCCACATTCTCCTCAGTTTTAAATGCTCCGCATCCGACAGATGGGTTTCCTGAAAGTAGGCAACATCACAAGTTAAATGCTTTAATTCTGACAAGATTCATGTTCGTTTTACTGGGGAATGTAAACCCTTAATATTTATATGAAATAACTCTTAAATTAACCATTATCCCACAAGAAAAATACTCGGATTGTTGTATAATTCTTATATCCTACATACCTAGCAGCAGACATGATTAACAAAACAAAACAATTCAACTTCAAAAACTTTAACAGTATGTTTAACTTGAATCATAAACCCAAATAATACTTATATTTGGCCAGCTGCTTCTTTGAGCTGGCCTCTCCCATCTTAGCAATCTTTTTACACATACTTCCTAGGTACTTATTTCCCCCAGACTGCTATATCCAAAATGGTAGCAGTATTGTGAGCAAGCTGACGGCTATTTCAGTTGCTCCGGTCCCGCCACCCAATTCTAGTGGTAGAAGAACTTCAAAGAGGAAATGGCCATATTGAACTCACCCAAATGGCCCCCCAGCAACCTATCATGCGGTCGGTAGACAGATTTGAAGTCTGCTCTGAACATCAAATCACCCCGCACCCCCAGCTCATTTCAAAAACAAAAACAACAACAATAATAATCTGGATGATACACCCCATTCCAACCTCTCTTTATAAAATTAAATGACTGGTAAAATAAAATATTTTCCCATGTTCCTTGTTCCTTCTGCATTCATTTTGAGGGAGAAGGAAAAACAATCTAAACGATAAATTTAAACCAACCCTCTATAATTTATAAATTATCTTGGTGTGGAAGTTCTACCTTTACCACACGGATCATCCCTAAAGTGTCACCACCTAGGTTTTCTCTTACTTTTTTTTTTGTAGATCTTGTTTTTCCCTTTAGTTCCCACTTGCCCCATTAAGGCTGTCCCTCCCGGAGTTCGGCAGTCTGCAGTATAGGACCCAATATCATTATGACCCCATGTTAAAGTTTCTACATTAAAGAACAGTCCTGAAATTTCTTTATTTTTTTTATTTTTATTTTTTTAATTCTGTATTTTTGATCCCTGCTTTTCCCCTACCGCTGGGACCAACATGACCGGTCACGGACTCCGGCTGTGACTATTCATATTAGCCACCCTCGTTAGACCCCCTGGCTTGCCCCCCAGGGCGGGGTCGCGGCACTCCAGGCCAAGGGCGCCGTGAACGTGGGAGAGGCAGGAGTTGGCCTGAGAGCCAAAGCAGCCGGAGCGCGTGTCATCAAGGCGGTGGAAGCAGAGTGTTTTTCTTCCTCTTTTTTCCCTAGGAGGCCAGGACGTGCAAAGATGTCCTGCGTCTGCACCGCCCACCGAATTCTGTAAAGCAGCAGTAGCTGCGGTGCCCCAGCCTCCACCAGGGATCCGTCAAGCGCTGGACAGTGTCCCCACCTTCCCCCCGGAGAAGGAGAGCAGTCCATGGGACACTCCATCTTCTCCCCCGGCCGGCCCCCCAGCCACCTGGGTCTGTTCCCGAACCCGAGTCGCCGGCGACGCAAGCAGAAATCCAACCGCTGCACCAGCAGGCCGGCCCAGTCCTGAAATTTCTTATACACCCTTCTCCTTACGGAACTGAAATCCCCACAGACAAACCAGTTATTTTCATTTGAGTCCAATGTCCCCCAGCTCTTCAGTGGACATCCCAGCAGCCACTACATCCACAGTTTTGATCAGCTTCGCCAAGTCTGGTACCAAGTGTTTGGGGAAGGACCACGCAGGACCCCTTTTCATCCCTCTATTAACTAGGCTCCAAGTTCCTACGACTAGCTTCTGCTCCAGCAATTCCACAACTAGATTTGGCACATTTATCTGATGCTCCTTAAGAAATGGGATTGCATCCAAAAGTGTAGGGAAAGTTTTGGTCTCAGAGTCAAGAAAAACTTTTAATTTTGCCAGATAATTTAGTTGTGCTTTTATCTGTCGTTTCTCCTTTAATTCCCGAATCACTGCTCTTACTCGATTCTTTCGATTCTGTAATTCTGTAGAGAAATTATGGTCAACAAAAACTGGAAACCCAGCATACCGCAAGTCTCTCAGTCTCCACGCCTCTTTTAGGATGCATTCCTTTTCCTGGTAGTTGAGCATTCTGATGACCTGGGATTCCGGTCTGGCAGTCGGATTTGACTGATGCGGGCCAAGTGCATGATGAGCCCTTTCCATGGCCAGAGAAAAATCCGAAGGTAGGGATAATGCAACTTTCAGCACATGTAATAAAGTCAGTCATAGAAGGAAATCCCTCTTCCTCACCATAAAGCCTGAAATTGTTTCATCTGGCCCTATTCTCCGAGTCCTCCAATCTCATGTGGGCCAGACGCTCTCTATTTAACAAGTACAGCAGGATCCAGTCCGTCAATTCCTGCTACTCTGCTACCTGCGCTACCTTCTTTTCAGCTCCATCGATCCGTTTATTGATACTGCAGACATCCTTTCTCAAGTCCACTATGGAAGACTATTTTGTTGACCGCTTTCTCCATTGCGGTCTGTGTAGAGGTTTCTTCTCACTCCCACTCCAGCGAGGACTCTGAAGGGGAATGCACTCTTGTGGAGATCGCAAAGCCTTCCATCTCCGCATCGATCGGTACTAGTTTCAATTTACCGATTTTCTGTCCCTGCTTCAATCTCCTATTCCAGGCTGGCTCAGCAGGCATCTAGGCAGGTAGAAAATCACTGTTTTGTCAATCTTCTGACTAATGGGCAAAGCAGATTGCCATCGATTGTAGCTGGGGTGATGAGAGCCACAGCCTTTACTCTGCTGCCATAATGGTAACGTAACCGGAAGGCTCATACCCCTTTCATTAGCTCCACAGTTTTTCAAACAAATCAATAAAGCCATAACACAGTTCATTTGGGCAGGATGTTGACCTCGGGTTACGTTGCTCACACTTTTCTTGCCAAGGGATGCGGTCGGCCTAGCGCTACCAAACTTTAGTCAATATTATTGGGTGTGCCATGTCAAATTCATAGATTTGTGACAGCTGGGCCTTCCCCGCTCACTGTGGCTAGACATAGAACAAGCACTTCTCCCCCCATGGGAATTAGACAGAGCCAGCTACCACCTATCCCAGCTATCAGGGATCACTAGAGCAATGAACCCTTGGACATTACACCAAATAAGAGCCTGGACCTCACTGAAGAAAGCTTTACAGCTAGGTCCCTTCTTGGTTCTATTGTGCCCAACAGCTGTATTGGAGGGCTTCCAACCAGCTCAACTCAATCTGGCTTTCCAAAAGTGGGAGCATTACTGCCTGTAATATATCCCCCAGCTGAAACTGGACCCTTATTCAAATCGTTCACTGAGATACAGCAAATTAATGGACTCCGGCATAGAGATTTCTATAGGTATTTACAAATACAACACTTTTTTAATTTTCTCCCACTTGGAGCATTTCAGCCTGAATCTTATCCTCCCCTCATCGCCTCTGTAATAGCTATACTCATGAACAGGGATAACAGAACACCTAATATCATATCTCTACAAAGCTTTGTCGGAGTCCTTGGCGAACCCCCTGACCCACACCACACAAACATGGCAGGAGGAACTAGAACATCCCATAACACCAAAGCAGTGTAGCTGGGATTGCCAGGTGTCCTCTAAAGTCACCAGCTCACATCAATGGATGTAATACTCTTGGAAACATCTGATAAGATATTTTAGGACCCGGTTATAACAGCACACTGCCAAAGAGGAAATTCCTCCATATGCTGGAGAAATTGTGGCGAAACTAGGGCACACTTAACACATGTCATGTGGACCTGCCCAGTGCTATAGCCCTTCTTTCAATCATTACAGACTGAATTAGTGGAGCTATACAGGAGGCCAGTGGCACTGACAGCAGAAGTGTTCCTGCTGCTGGAGTTGCCAGATGGGCTTCAAGGTTCACTCACACGGCACCTCCTAAGCATCATGTTGGTGGCGGCCACAAAATCTATTACAAGAGCCTGGCTCACCCCAGCGGTTCCCACATTTGAGAGCTGGAGAAATATGTAAACCAAATATATACGTTGGAGAGAACAACACATTCCCTAAATGATAGGGGTGAGTTATGCTCTTCTCAGTAGAATGAGTGGATCCTACATATCACGTCAAAGCACTTCGATTTTGTCCCTTGAACCCCCGGATAACTAGATTGCTAGGTTGGAATGCTGACCTGGGGATAGGACCTAACCCGTCCTTGCAGTGATGACAAGGACAGTATTTCTGAGTGTGTGTGTGTGTGTTTTAAACCGTAAATATGTTACTATACATGACAACCATCATGCTTCAAAGTGATTTATTACTGTCCTAACAGAACTGGCACAGAGTGGAATTCACCAAGAAGTGAATGAGAATAAAGGTAGGAAGGACACTGTTTGTTTATTTATTCATTTCACATTTCGGATTAATACCTTTGAGCCCAGAGGCTCTTTTACAAAGGTTCCATGTCAAAATAGGAGTACAAACAAACAGGGTCATCGTGGAACACAAAATACAAAAACATAAATGGCAAAACATACTGAATTGAGGACAAGCATCAGATGCATGAAGTTAATGGGGTAAAATAAGAACATCAATTACTGTAGGATAAACATTTTTGAAACAATGATTAGGTATGTGTTCGTGTGGATTATTGCTGTGAGTTTTAAACATTTCTCTCAAAGTGCAACCTTAGAAAAGAAAAAGCAGTCTGGGTTCAAACTCTGTCATAGACAAAGGGTGGGGCAGGGATTGGGGGGGGAATGGGAACTGTAAATAGTTAAAGAGTGGAAGTAATTGTCTGTACAGGGTATGCCTCCAGTGAACAATTACGATCTACTCCTAGATACATAGGGTTCCCCTGGGACTATGCCTGGCCAACCCAGGTTTCCGTCTGGCACCAAGAGAGGGTTATGCTATGGTGTTCGCTTTCCAGCTGAAAGTACAGTGAACAGTGGCAACAGCAGAGGAGGCTCCCAGGACTGCCAGCCACAGAAGTGGAGAGAACTAGAGAGAGAATAGGAAAGGGCATTACACCAGTTTAGCTCCAAGAGTCATTGCTACTTCAAGACACATGAGTCAATACATACCCCACCCCCAGACGAAGGCTCAGCAGAAGCTAAAGCACTGGGGCATTTGTGGTTAAGCCCACTGGCACATTTGTGTGTTTTGTACTTTGGCGCATTGTGCACAGCAAATTTCTGGCATTGTATGGATGTCATGTACTGGACTGCAGTTTAGAATAAATGTTAGCATTGACAAATACTGCAGCTTGTTTGCCATATATGCTTCTGTCATTTATACCTAGCCTCTAGGAGTGTGGTTCCTTTGTTTTATAGTGTTCGTTAGTCTGGACTCCCTGGTAACCATACCCCCTTTCTGCATTGAGTATGTCTCTGTTTTGTACTACCATCTACAGGATGCGTGTTCCTCCTAGTTTTCTTCCTAGGATATCAATGACTGGGTTACAATACGTGCTCACGCACTCAGTTCTTGAGGATGTGTAGAACAAGCTGACGTCCTTCCTCCCAAACCCAACAACCTGCACTTCCACCTGTGGTCACCCAGGTGGCAGTGCTGTGGCAGAGTTTGACTTAACCTCTTTCCCAGAGAAGAACGGCATTCTCTGAAATGCACAATCCTTCTTTCCCTCCGCCCTCCAACCACCCAGGCACACTTCCGAACTTGGATCACCAGAGTTTGTGAATGGCAGCATGGCAGCACTGCCACTGCATCGGGCCAATATCACTTCTTTAGCAACTGACAAGGGTTTGTGAATATCTAATGCTTGCACCTTCGCTCTCCAGGAGCAATGTGCCTTATCTCCACAACACGCACGTGGCACAATTTTCAAAAGGTTTTTGCCAGAGGCACAGCTCAGAAGAAATTTGTCTCAAAACAAGGCCTCTGCTCCACAACCAGCCCCAGAGTGCAATTCCATCATAAAAATTTATTTTACAGAAAGGACAAAGAACAGGTTACTCACCTGTAAATACAGGTTACTCACCTGTAACAGGAGTTCTAGGAATGGTATATGTTGTTCATCCACACTGTCTGGCAGGTATCCTTGCCACTTTAAATCTTGCCGGAAGGTCTTCAAGCTGGCTCCTACCACCCACCTGGGTGGTAAAACTCTCGGCTCCCCCATGACGCCAGATCTCGCTGGAAGCTCTGCTAGGTTGTGCGTCGTCGAGGTTTCAGGTAGGGATGAACAACATACCATTCCTAGAACTCCTGTTACAGGTGTGAGTAACCTGTATTTAGGGACATGGATATGTTGTTCATCCACACTGTCTGGCAGACTCCTAGCAGTTCTCCGGGAGGAGGGAGGCAAGACGACACCCCCTACTTAGGGAAAAGAGACTGGAGAACCGAGGCCCCAAAACCAGCATCCCAGCGTGACTCAAGGTCGATGTGGTAATGGGTGATGAAGGTGTGTGCTGACTTCCAGAAAGCAGCCCTGCAGATATCCTGGATAGGGACGTCCCTGGAAGCAGCCACCGATGCAGCAGTATGGCGGGTAGAATGAGCTCTTATCCCTCTGGGAGGCTCCATGCCCGCCAACTTATAGCAGGGATCTATGCAGGAGGTGACCCACCTGCTTATCAGTCACTTGGCTGCAGGTCTGCCAGGTGCGGCTTCAGCGAGGGTGACAAACAGCTGGGCTAACCTTCCTCCTCGATTTCAGCTGCAGGCCCTTATAATAAGTGACGCCTTCAGGGTCCAAAGTATGGAGCCTGTATTCGCCCGAGGTGTGATTGGGGTAGAACACTGGCAGAGTCAACACCTGGTTAAGGTGAAACTCCGACACCACCTTCGGAAGGAATTTCGGTGGGGAGGACAACCTTGTCCCTGTGGAAGACCAGGAAGGTGACTCGATGCAGAGCGCCTGGAGTTCTCCCATCCTTCTGGCTGACATGATAGCCACCAAGAAGGCAGTCTTCCACGACAGATGAGAGAGTTCACACCTGTGCATTGGTTCGAATGGCTTGCCCATGAGCTTTGCCAGTACCAGCAGTAAATCCCATGGAGGGCAGGTTCTCGCACCGGAGGGGAAATGTGATCAAGGCCTTTGAAAAAGCGCCAGACCACCTTCTCCTGCACCACCGACTGCTTCCCGGCCCGCGCCCGCTAAGCAGAGATGGCTGCCAGGTGCACCCTTAGGGTCGTCGACCTAAGCCCTTGACGAGAAAGGGACCATAAATAGTCCAAGATGCTTGCCAAAGGACAGGAGGAAGGGTCCAAGCCCTTGCCCTGTCACCACATGGAAAATCTCTTCCATTTGAAGGCATAGCATTTCCTGGTCGACTCCTTACGGGACGCCTCAACAACATTGAGGACCTCGTCGGAAAGGCCCAAGGCCTGGAACTCTAGCCGCTCAGGAACCAGGCCGTCAGGTGCAGGGATTGAAGGTCCGGATGGAACACCTTCCCCTGATTGACTGAGAGCAGGTCCGGGCGAGCTGGAAGCTGCCTCGGGAGCCTGGAGCTGAGGCTGAGAGATCTGGGTACCAGAACTGGCGGGCCAGTCTGGGGCCATCAGAATCACCTGCGCCTTGTCCCTCCTTGCTTTGAGAAGCACCTTGTGAATCAAGGGAAATGGGGAAGAGAGAAGAGGCCCGGGTCCACGGCCTCGAGAAGGCATCCCCCTGCAGCGAGCCCTGCTGAGGGGGCGGCATGGAACAGCCTCACCTTCGCGTTCTCCCTGGAGGCAAACAGGTCCACCTGAGGTGTGCCCAATGGGAGAACAGATCTTGTACTACCTCCAGCAGGAGAGACCACTCATGAGATGCAGCCCCTATCCGGCTCAGGGCATCGGCCAGGGTGTTGGAGGCTCCTGCCACATGAATGGCTAGGAGATCCGCCTCCAAGCTGCGCACGAGTGACCAAATGCGGAGAGCTTCCTTGCATAGAAGCATGGAATGCATCCCACCCTGGCGGTTTAGGTAGTACATGCTCGTGGTATTGTCCATCTGGACTCGGACCACTTGACCCCGGAGAAATGGAGCAAAGGCGGTGAGAGCTAGGCGAACCGCTCGGAGCTCCAGCAGGTTGATGTGGCATTGGGACTCCCGCGGGGACCAGAGGCCGTGCGTCCGGTGTTCCCCCAGATGGGCACCCCAACCCATCAGAGAGGCATCGTCGACAGAGAGACCGCCGGCTCGGGTGGACAAACAGGATGCCCTCCTGCAGATGAGATGGAACGTCCACCACCGAGAGCTGCCCACATCTCCTGGGTCACCGTCACTAGCTGGTCCAATGGATCGCAGCGCCGGACCACTGGCTGGCCAGTCCCCACTGAAGGGGGCGATGTGCCAGCGTGCCCAACGGACCATGCTGGTACAGGCCGCCATGAGACCCAGGAGGCGAGGAAGTCCCGGCAGAAGCATTGCCCAACCAGAAATGATTGGGCAAAGGAGGTAAGAACCTCGGCCCTGTCTGCCGGGAGCCTGGTTTTGCTCAAGAGAGTCGAGCTGCGCCCGATAAACAGAATCACCTGCTTCGGCTCGAGTTCCGACTTGGCCTCGTTGATGAGAAGGCCGATTTAAGAGCAAACCTGGAGGGCCAGATCTCTGGACCGCTCCACCTCCTGTCTGGAGGGGGCTGCTATCAGCCAATCGTCCAGGAAAGGGTACATCCGGCACCTCGGCGCCAAGAAAGGCTGTCACCACTGCTATGCATTTGGTGAAGACCCTGGGAGCTGGAGACAGGCCGAAGGGCATGGCTCGAATCTGAAGGCGAAGAGGGATCCCTCCGCTCGAAAGCGAAGGAATCTCCGATGTGACGGACGGATAGGGACGTGAAAGAACGTGTCCTGCAGGTCCAGAGAGCAGAACCACACGCCGTGTTCCAGGGATGGTATTATCTAAGCCAGAGTGACCATCCTGAAGGTTCGAGACCTTAGGAACTTGTTCAGGTCGTGTAGGTCGAGAATGGGGCGCCAGCCCCCCATCCGTTTCGGAACCAGGAAATACCTGGACACAAACCCTGGGTCTGAGGGAGGGTCCGCCACCTCCCTGATCACCTCCTTTTGGAGGAGAGCAATGTCGGCCCAACGAGCCGACAGTGAGGCGGCGGACCCCGAGGCCCCGAGGTGCAACGGCTCTGAAGGGCGGGGCCTGCTCGAATTCTAGAGGCAGGCCTTTTCCCACCACCTCCAGCACCCACCTGTCTGTGGTAATAACGGACCAGGCGGAAAGGAAGTGCCGGAGACGTCCCCCCACGGGGGGAACCTGGGGTGAGGTGACGGGGTTGGGGGCGACACCCCTCAGCCCGTCACTGGGCAGGCTTGGAGGAGGGACCGGCTGAGGGACCTCCTGGGCCTTTACCTCCCTGCTTCCTGTTGGAGGAAGCCCCGGGCTTGGGTTTGGGATGCCAAGCCCGAGCCTGCTGGCCCTGACATTGCTGGGCTTAGGCTGTGGTTTACGGCCTTTGTCCTTCTGAGCGGAAGAGACCGAGTCCAAGGTAGCATTGGACTTCTCGATCCTCTGCAGGTGACCTTCCACCCCAGGGCCGAAGAGGTCGGTCCCCAAAAAGGGACCATCCGCCAACTTGTGCTGGGTATCCGAAGTAAAGGTGGATATCCTCAGCCAAGCCCGATGACGCATAATACCGCGGCCGCCACAAACCTGGCACATAGTCCCCAATGTCTAAAGCAGTCTGAGCGTTCTGTTTGGCCACTGCCCTGCCTGGTCCCGCACCTGCCTGACCGTGGTCTGCAGATCCGGGAAGATGAGGGACGACTCATCCAGGGAGCCCAACAGGGCATGAGAGAATGTGCCATGAGGACGGCCGAACTGGCCTGGCGAAGGCCGAGGGAGGACGCGGCATAGACTTTTCGCCCGGCATAGTCCAATTTCTTGGACTCCTTGTCGGGAAGTTTGTCCACATCCCTAGCATTCCCGGCACACCGGAAAACGCTGTCGGTAACTAACCCCTCAGCCAAGGAGTGTTCCGAAAAACCGGACAGGGAACCGGTAGGGACCGCATACTTCCTGGCCATCCAGGCCGAAGGTGCAAGGCAGGAAGCAGGACGCTGCCAAAGCTCCAAGGCCGGGCCCACTATGGCCTCGGCCACCGGAAAGGCCTCCGTAGGGGAATCCCCTCAGTCCAGAATCTCCGTGAGGGGATACCTGGCCCGCTTAGAAATGGGTTCGAGCTTCATCCCGGTGGACTCCGAGATGAGCCAAGCAATCCCAGGAAGGACGGAGGGCTATCGCCCACCGACTGTCCTCCTGAGGACTCCAAGTCCATTCGCTTGGAGAAAGGGAGGAATCGCTTGACTCGGAAGAGTCCTCAAAGAGCTGCTTTGGCCTGAGCCACCCTCTACCTGCCGAGGTCGATCGGGAGTGAGGGTGACAGACAGCCTATGGGGCAGTCCCTGAGCCGACTGAGAATTTTTGGTCGGAGCCCCAACTAACGGCTGTGGAGGCGGAGGTTCCACCGGAATCGGTGGGGCAGCTGGTTTTGGCCGAACAACCGGCCTGGGAACAGGCTCCTCGGATAAAACGAGGGGTTGTTTCAGCCGCTCCGGTGACAGCCACTTAATGGCTGGGGAAGACGACGGTGTTGGCTTATTCCCGGTCAGAAGGAGCTGTTGCCACATGAGTTCCTCATATCTTCGACGCAACTTGGGCCGAAGCCTCCCCTCGCCGAGGAGGAGAAGAGGACTAACGGCGCTGCTGCATGGGAAGCCAGACCGACCGCCGGCGACGGGCGGGATCGGATGGACCGCGAAGAAGTCCGAGATCGAGAACCTCGCTTTGCCGAGGACGCAGCGGAGAGGTGTCCTGGGAACCGCACTTCTTGGTTCGGAAGATTCAACCAAGGCTCGGAACCGGAGGCACAGACGAGCCAACGGGTCCTCAACTCCCACCGGGGAACCGGGAGAGGGATTTCGCTTTCCAGCCGACAACCCGTCCAACGGGTCAAGAAAAATCTCGATCAATGCGACGGGAGTCTCGGGTCAACTGGCCTGATGGGGACACCCGTGAGACCAGTGGCCGAAGCCGGTAGTCGATCAAGTCGACGGCCCGACAACTTGGGAGAGGGATCTTTCCCGCCTCCCAAGAGCGCCGACGGTGAGACTTACCCTTGTCTTCTTTTGGACCGAGAAACGGTCCAGAAGAAGTTGGTCCTCACCTTTAGTCGAGAGGTCAGGCAAAGCTCCTTAAAAGAAGCTGAATAAGAGGCACCGAGAGAGCGGACAAATGCCGAGCCGAGGTAGAAGTGGCCCGCCGCCTCTTCGAGGGCGATCATCTGCTCGAGCTGATCCGCCGAGCCCGCCGCCTCGGACACCGCCGACCGGGCCTCTTTTGACTTCACCGGAGGAAATCGCTCCTCGGGACGCCCCAGTTGTAAACGGGCAGCACGGTCTTCGAGGACGTAGGCCGAAAAGGAAGAGCACAGGTCGCAAGCCTGCGGGTCGTGCTCAAGGCCTAAGCAGTAGACGCACGTGGAGTGCGGATCCGTCCGAGACATCTTCTGCCCGCAAGGGCATCTCCGGAAACCGGGAGTCGATGTGTCCATCGCAGCCGCGAGGGAGAGAAGACCGAAGTCTTTTTAGCAAAAACTTTAATTTCGAAAATTCGAAGAATTAGGAACCAGTCTTATACGCAGAGCGTTAAGGAGGTAACCTGAGCTTCAAGCGTAAGGAAGATCTGAGTCATGGGCGGAGCCGAGGTTTTACCGAATTGGTGGGAGGAGCCAGCTTGAAGACCTTCCGGCAAGATTTAAAGCGGCAAGGATACCTGCCAGACAGTGTGGATGAACAACATATCCATGTCCCTAGAACAGTAGTTCTAGGAGTGGTATATGTTGTTCATCCACACTTACTGGCATGTCCCTTTCCCCTTTAAGGATCACTGGAAGTCTTCAAGCTGGCTCCTCCTACCCACCCTGGTGGTATATACTTCGGCTCCGCCCCATGACACCAGACTTAGCCTGCTGGAAGCCAGGTGTTTTACGTCCACAGCTGGGGAGGTCGGGTGGGTCCGTATGGAGGAACAACATATACCACTCCTAGAACTACTGTTACAGGTGAGTAACCTGTTCTTCTAGGATCGTGGATATGTTGTTCATCCACACTTATTGGCAGACTCCTAGCAGTTCTCCGGGAGGAGGGAGGCAAGGCGTACACCCCCTACTTAGGGAACAGAGATTGGAGAACTGAGGCCCCAAAACCAGCATCCTGGCGTGACTCAAGATCGATGTGGCAGTGGGTGATGAAGGTGTTCGCTGACTTCCAGGTAGCAGTCCGACAGATTTCCTGGATGGGGATGTCCCTGGAAGCAGCCACCAATGCAGCAGTATGGCAGGCAGAATGACCTCTTATCCCTCTGGGAGGCTCCTTGCCCGCCAGCTCATAGCACAGACCTATGCATAATGTAATCCATCTTGCAATAGTCTGCTTCGCTGCAGGTCTGCCAGAAGTGGCTTCAGTGTAGGTGACAAACAACTGGCGAACCTCTCCACGATTTTCCGCCGTCCTCTCCTTATAATAGGAGAGAGCACGTCTCAAGTCCAAAGTATGGAGCCTGTACTCGGCTTCCGAGGTGTAATTAGGGAAGTATACCGGCAGAGTCAACACCTGGTTAAGGTGAATATCTGACACCACCTTCGGAAGGAATTTCAGGTGGGGGCACAGGGCAACTTTGTCCCTGTGGAAGATCAGATAAGGAGAGTCCACCGAAAGCGCCTGGAGCTCCCCTGTCCTTCTGGCTGACATGATAGCCACCAAGAAGGCCATCTTCCATGACAAGTGTGACATCTCACACTTGTGCATGGGTTCGAATGGCATGTCATGAACTTTGCCAGTACCAACAATAAATCCCATGGAGGTGGAGGTTCACACAGCGGAGGGGATATGTGATCCAAGCCTTTGAAAAAGCGCCCGACCACTGTCTCCTGCGCGGTCGGCTGACCGGCCTGCGCCCGGTAAGAAGAGATGGCTGCCAGGTGCACCCTAAGGGTCAATGACCGTAGACCCCCTTTGCAGCGAGACCAAAGGTAGTTGAGAATGTTAGCCATGAGGCAGGACAGAGGGTCCAGGCCCTTGTCCTGACACCAAATGGAAAAACCACTTCCATTTGACGGCATACCATTTCCTGGTCAATTGCCTTCTAGATGCCTCCACCACAGTGTAGACATCTTTGGAAAGACCCAAAGCCTGAAACTCTAACTGCTCAGGTACCAGGCTGTAAGGTGCAGGGACTGAAGGTCCAGATGGAATACCTTCCCCTGATTGATATCAGGTCCAGGCATGTACAAAGCCACTCTGGGGGCCTGCAGCTGAGGCTGAGGAGATCTGGATACCAGAACTAGTGCAGCCAATCTGGGGCTAACAGGATCACCTTCACCTTGTCCCTCCTCACCTTGAGAAGCACCTTGTGGATCAAGCGAAATGGAGGGAAGGCGTAGAGGAGGCCTGGAGTCTGGGGCCTCGAGAAGGCATCCCCCTGAAGTGAGCTCTGCTGAGGTGGCTGGGCATGAAACAGTCTCAGCTTGGTGTTTTCCCTAGAGGCAAACAGGTCCACCATCGGTTTGCCCCAACAGGAGAACAGACTTGTAAGCTACCTCTGGATGAAGAGATCACTTGTGGGATGTCTGGCCTAAACAGCTGAGAGCATCCACCAGATGGTGCGAGGCTCCAGCCACATGGATGGCTAGGAGATCCGCCTCCAACCGGCGCACAAGGGTCCAGATGCGGAGAGCCTCCTTGCACAGCAAACGGAAGTGCATGCCACCCCGTTTGTTGAGACAGTATATGGTCGTGGTATTGTCCATCTGGACTTGAACCACTTGACCCTGGAGCTGAGGAGCGAAAGCTGACAGTGCCAGTCTGACTGCTCTGAGCTCCAACAGGTTGATGTGGCATCGGGACTCCTTGGAGGTCCAGAGCCCGTTGGCCCTTTTGTCCCCCATGTGGGCTCCCCAGCCCATGAGAGAGGCATCAGTCTTGAGAACAACCACTGGCTCGGGGCGGACAAACGGGATCCCTTCCTGCAATCAGTCTGGGGTGGTCCACCACTGGAGAGTATCCCACATCTTCTGGGTTACAGTGATCAGCTGGTCGAATTGACTGTGGCACCGAGTCCACTGGGTGGCCAGCTCCCACTGGAGGGGGCACATGTGCCACCAGACCCAACTGACCACCAAGGTGCATGCCGCCATGTAACCCAGAAGGTGCAGAAAGTCCCGGGCAGGGTGCAACTGCCCAACCAGAAATGACTGGGCAAAGGAGGAAAGAACCCCGCCCTGTCCGCCGGGAGCCGAGCTCTGGCTTGACAAGAGTCAAGCTCTGCCCCGATAAGGCCCATCAGCTGAGAAGGCATGAGTTCCGACTTGGCCTCACTGATTAGGAGGCAGAGTTGGGAGCAGGTCTGGACGGCCAGATCCCTGGCTCTCTCCACTTCCTGTAGGGAGTGACCTGCCAGAAGCCAGTCATCGAGGTAGGGGTAAATTCTGATCCCCAACGCCGTAAATGGGCCGCCACCACTGCAATGCATTTGGTGAAGACCCATGGGGTCGATGACAGGCCAAATAGCATGGCTCACAACTTATATAGGGTCCCCTCGACCCCCGAAGTGGAGTAACTGCTGATGGGACGGATGGACTGGGACGTGAAAGAATGCGTCCTGCAGATCCAGTGAACAAAACCACATGTTTCGCTCCAAGGATGGAATGATCTCGGACACAGTGACCATCCGAAAGGTGCGAAACCTGAGAAATTGATTCAGGCCATGGAGATCTAGAATGGGGCGCCAGCTCCCCGTCCGCTTGGGCTCCAGGAAGTACCTAGAGACAGAACCTGGGTCTGCTGGAGGATCCGCCAAGGAAGCTATTGCCTCCTTGAAGAGGAGCTACGTCGCCTCGAAGAGCCGACTGGGTGTGAGCGGAAATCCGTTCCTCCCAAGGGGCGTGGGCTCTGCTGGGAGGGTACTGCTCGAACTCTACAGGCAGTCCCTGACCGACCACTTCAAGAACCCACCTGTCCAAAGTGACAGCGGACCAGGCGGAAAGGAAGTGGCAGAGCTGGCCCCCCACGGGAGAACCCAAAGCTGTCGTGACGGGAATAGGGGTGGCAGCCCCAACCTCATCACTGAGCAGGCTTAGAGGAGGTGGAGGCTCCAGGACCTGAGCCTCAGCCTCCTTTACGGGCCTGTTGGGGTCCAGGTTTGGGCCGAGGGCGCCAAGCTTGAGCCTGCTGCTGACGTGGTGCTGCTGTCCCCCTTGGAAGGACGACTACTGAGCCACAGGGGAAGATTGCCGAAAGGGCTTCTTCTTCTTCTGCTGGTTCTTGCCCGAAGAACCCTTGGCAGAAGTGGCATCCAAGGCAGCAATGGACTGTTCTATGCGCTGAAGGTGATCGGCCAATCCTGGGTCCAACAAGTCGGTCCCAAGGAAAAGCATGTCAGCTGATTTGTGCCGAGTATCCGTTCGGGAAGGAAGAGAGCCTCAGCCAAGCCCTGCAGCGAGAGGAAACTGCAGCGGCCATCAAGTGGGCACAAGAGTCCCCGATGTCAAGGGCCATCTGGAGCTGCTGTTTGGCAACAGCTCAGCCCTGGTCTCAGACCTGCTTGATCGTGGTCTGCATGTCCGCGGGGAGATATGGGAGGACTTTGTCTAACAACCAGAGAAGGGCGTGAGAGAAGTGTGCCATGACCGAATTTGCCTGACGAAGGCCCAAGGAGGAAGCCGCACAGACCTTCCTGGCTAAGTGGTCCAAGAGCTTGGACTCTAACAGGAGGTCGGTCAGTATCGGCAGAACTGCCAGTACGCCTGAACACAGAGGCGGTCACCAGGCTCTCGGCTGAAGGGTGCTCTCTGAACCCCGCTAGGTACCCCATAGGCACCATGTACTTGCAGGCCATGTGGGCAGATGGTGCTGGACATGAGGCAGGGCACTGCCACAGTTCGAGTGCCGGACCAACAATGGACTCGGCCACAGGAAAGACCTCTGTCAGGGTATCCTCTCTTTTGAGGATGTCCGTGAGAGGGTACGCCGTCTTTTTCTGGATAGGTTCCAGGGGTATCCCTGTGGACTCAGAGATGAGGCGAAGGATCCCTTGGAAGGAGGAAGGACCGTCCTCCATCCCTAGGTTAACGGATGCCTCATCATCCCCAGGACGAGAGTGAAGCCCGGTAATGTCTGAATCCGAGGAGTCGGGATACAGCGGCTTGCCGCCCGAATCACCCTCGACACACCGAGGGCAGTCAGGAGTGACCGTGACCGATAAACGCAAGGGAAACCCGGTGTCCGGTCTGTCTTCTTTTGAAGGAGACCTTCCCATGGGCTGCTTAGGCAGCCGTTCCACCACGATGGGTGGAGAGGACGGTTTAGGCTGAAGAGGTGGATTTGCTGGCCCGAGAGTGGGGGAACCGAAGATTTTGTTTCCAGAAGGGTCGACTTCAGCATAGGAGGCAAAAGCCAAGTAATGGCCAGGGAGGCAGCCGGAGTCGGCTTGTGCCCGGACAAGACCAACTGTTGCCACATTAGGTCCTCGTAGCGCTGATAGAGTTTCCCCCAGAGCCTTTCCTCATCCGAGGAGGATGAGGACGAGGACAACCGATGGCGTCGCCTCTTCTTAGAGTGCTTATGGCTCTTCCTCGGCTTGTCGGTCGAGGAGGTTCTAGACCTCGACCAAGATTGGGTGGGCTGACGCGGTCGCTCAGGAGACACCGGCGGGACCGGTGACTTCTGGGGGTCCGGAATCGGGTCCTCGATGTGAACACCAGCAGGCTGGGTCTCCTCATCAGGGAAGACAAGGACCAGAGTCCTTTCCAAGGAGTCATCGGCTGAAGCCAGCAACAGTAGGTCAATGGGGTCGATGACAATCTCGACCTCGTCGACTGCATCTTCGGTCATCTGGCCCAACAGAAGGTCCAAAAAGCCAGCGGCCGAAGTCGAGACCGCATGCTCTTGGGACTGGAACCTCTCTCGCTCCCAAGAGCGCCTTTGCTGAGACGGAGGTTTATTCGGTTCCTTCTCCCACTTACGGGATCGGGAGGAGTGCGAGCCCACAGGCGCCTCTCCCCGGGTGGGAAGAGACTGGCACAACTCCCGGAAGGAGCCTAAAAAAAGTAGAGCCTAGGTCAAGAGGAACAAAGAAGCCCAGAATGTCGGCGGCATGAGCCACTTCTTCCTCGAATGCCGCCATGCATTCCAATTGTTCGCCGGAGCCCACGGCCACGGAAATCGCCCACCTAGCCTCCCTGGACTTCACCAGAGGGTTCCTTTTCTCCGGTCTCCCCAACTTTAAGCATGCCAGGCAGCTGTCCAGAACATTGGCATGGAAGGCCAAACAAAAGCTGCAGGACAAGGTATCATGGCCAACACCAAGGCAGTAGATGCATGTGAGATGGGGACTGGTGTGCAATATCAGCTGGCTGCAAGGACACTGGTGAAATCCAGGGGAAGATTTTTCTTCCATGATCGAAGACGCAAAAGCGCAATCGCTAACTTGAACGAGTTTTCATTTCAGTAGATCTGAAGTTTTGAAAGCCAGGGTCTACAAAATGCGTGAGCACGAGGAAGGCAATATGAATCTTCCAACAGAAAGGAAGATCGGGCATCATGGGGCAGAGCCGAGGTATATACTACCCGGCTGGGTGGGAGGAGCCAGCTTTAAGACTTCTGGTGATCCTTAAAGGGGAAAGGGATATGCTAATAAGTGTGGATGAACAACATATCCATGATCCTAGAAGAAATATTTTTGGCTTTTTTTTTACCATACATGTACTAAAGAAATGTATATGAAATTGTCAGTAACTTTGTTCACCCCTGTGATGTCACAGTTTCAAAATTAGAGTTTATAGGTGATATCATACGTGACAAGCTCCTCATCATTTTTATATCTACAGTCTGGCATCAGTATTCAAAAATAAAACACATCCCATACCTTTTCGAGGTGTAGACTGCCGAGGACTTTTCTTCAACCTGCCTTTACCCAATAATGACGCTGCCTTCACTTTCAGTCGTTTCTTGCTTTTTTTCCTAGGCTTGTACTCCTCATCATCATCATCAGACTCAGAGTAAGAGGCATCCACTCCCAACTCCTCTTCCTCCCCCTCTGCAGAGGGTGTATTTTGGACAATGAAGAACCTCTCTTCTGCCAGAGGCTCAGCTGAAGCAAAGCTGTCCGTCGCAAGCTGTTCACTTCTTGCTTTCTCCTTTTCAAACTGGCGATTTAACTCGCTCTCTTCAACAAAAATGTGGGCAATGTATTTTGTTGTGCGCTGACGACCCTCGTCCTCCATGAAACCCTGATTTATAGCAAAATGATTCAAGAATGAAACATTCCATTTGTATAATACTTTCCTAAGACTGCATGTATCTAATGGCATCCCCCCCCCTTCATATGCCTTGTGAACTAACCACCCCATATAATACTATGCTACATCAGTCACACGTGGACTGTCTCTTGGTCACCTCTGGTAGCCACTTTACCGAAAGCAGATTTTTCACTTTCAGTAAAGTTCAATAAAGAGCAGCGATCCGGGCAACCCCTCTTCAGCAGAAAAGAAAGATCTGCCATTAGCAGGCTAGGGAGCTTTTAACCAGCAGAGGGCATCATCTGATACTCCATAAGAGTCAGGTGTGAACTCCATGCAATTAGAGTGACATCATACATCACATTCCAATTGTCAGAAATATTACACTTATTTACTTTTGACAGTAGACCTCAAAGAAATGGAAATTATGTACCTACCGTAATTCTCGATCTTCTCTTGTATCTTCACCATTCATTACTGTTGGGTGTTAGCCGGAAGCGCGCACCCGCTACGGGAGTTTTTTTTTTGTTTGAAGGAGGAGTCAGCGCCGATGGTGCTGCCCACGAGTGCAACGCATTGTGTGGTGCACGTGGGGCGGCCGTTAGGCACCACAGACTACTCCTCCTCCACCCCCGTTCTGTAAACCAGAGAGGTGAAATAAAAGGGTTAGAAGAATAACAGCAAGGCAAGAGAGTCGAGGGATAGATAAAGGAAAGGAAACAAACTAAAAAAGGAATAAGCCCAAAGAGGACAGGAAAGAGGAGAACCCTACCCTAGGGGACCACAGGACCTCACTGCTAAGGCGGCTCTGAGGGAGGAACAGATAAGGGAGAGGAAGAAGAGAAAGGGGATATTGAGAGGAGGAGGAAAAACTGCCACGAATTTTGAGAAAATTGGGTTAAAGATTATCAGCTCAGAACTTAAAAGCCTGGGAGGAAGGATCCCTGCAGGCAAAAACTAGTTTAGATGGTTCAACCGAACCTTCTGCATAAATTGAACGAGAGAGGCAGGTTTCCTTACACATCCTACTATCCTATGACCCATTACTCGAGCTGAGAGCTCACAGATTGACAAGGCAAATTCATCTGTTCCAGAGGAAGAGCCCCCAACTAGGTCTAGGGAAAAAGCCCCACCAGCACACAGCCATGTGCTATTATGAAGGGGTGGGAAAGCCCTAGGAGTGGACAACCCTTTAGCAAGATGGACAGAGACAGAGAAGGAAAATACAGTTACGCAAGAGCTTACCCTAACAGTAGATCTTCGAGAACAGCTCTTACAGCAGGTTACATCATTAGGACTGAAGCTGGCAGGCGCCAGGACCCCATGGAAATTTTCTAGCCAGCAGTATTCAGCGGGGACCGCCCCCGACGTTGGTCCCGCCCCCGAAGTCAGGCATCCTACAAAAGGAGGTGGTCCCCCAGAATCCCCAGTTCTCCGGCCGGAGACTCCCAGACACTAGATGACATCAAAAGTGGAGACTGAGGATCCGCCATCAAAAGGTAATCAAAGCGGTGTTAGAAACACCTAATCCTAGGAGAAGGATATCGTAACAACTCTACCTCCAGAGGGGATGGTGGGAGGGAAACTACCTGCTGCACGAGCTGTTCTCGAAGGTCTACTGTTACAGTAAGTTCTTACGTACTGTACTATCTTACTTCGAGAAACAGCTCTTGCAGCAGGTTCAATACTGGAAATCCCTCGCAGGAGGAAGGAGGCAAGGTAGAGATCACGAGTTGGACCGAAGCCTAAGACAGAAGTCCCCGAAGGACTGCTAGACCAAAACCAGCTCTTCACCCTGATGCAACGTCCAGGCAATAATGCCTGATGAAGGTGTGCACAATGCCCCAAGTAGCTGATGCACAGATGGCTGAAGTGGACACGTTCTTCATGGCTGCAAAGGAGGTAATCACTCCCCTTGTGGAATGACCCCTAATTGAGACCGGTAAGGGTCTGTTATGCTTCTGGTAACAGAACATGATACAATGGATGAGCCACCTAGACAGCGATTGTTTAGAAACAAGAGCTCCCATCATCCTGTGGGTGAAGGAGATGAAAAGCTGGTCAGATTTTCGGTGGTATCTGGTTCTGGTCAGGTAGTATCTTAGACAGGTAGTATCTTAGACACCTATGCACATCTAAAGTTTGCAACAGGGCCTCTCCTCTATTAGAGTATTTAGGAAAGTACACTGGTAAGTCTTTGTCCTGATTAAGGGTAAGAACTGAGACCACCTTAGGTAGAAACTTTGGATTTGTCCGTAGGGACACCCTGTCCTGGTGAAAAACCAAATAAGGTTCTTTGCACATCAGTGCATGAAGTTCAGAAATTCTTCTGGCCGAAGTAATGGCAACTAAAAATAAATGTCTTCCATGTAAGGAGATGTAACTTGCAATCCGCGGCTGGTTCGAAAAGTGGCAGCGTAAGCTGCTCCAGGACAAAGGTTACATCCCATGGAGGACTAGGATCCTTAATCGGAGGTCTAAGGTGGAGAACACCTCTCAGGAAGGCTTGTGCAGCGTCCAAATGAGTTATGGGACGTTAGCTTATAGGTGTGTGATAGGCTGAGATGGCACAAAGGTATACTTTAATACAGGAGTAGGCCAAGCCTGCCTGAAACAGAGACTGGAGGTAGTCCAGGACTGACCTTTACGGACAATCCATCGGGGAAAATCCCCGTGCTTAAGCCTAGAGGCAAAATCTGCACCATTTCATGGTGTATGTAGCATGAGTGGCCGTTTTTTTTTTAGCTGCCACTAGAATACCTGCTACCTCTTGTGAGACCCCGTACAGCATGATGGCTATGTCTCTAGCAGCCAGGCGTACAGGTTCAGAGAGCGAAGGTCCGGATGAACCAAAGAGCCTGCCTCCTGAGACAATAAGTGAGAGCTGATTGGCAGAGGCACCGGAGGTTCCCAGGACAGCTGGTGTAGCAGAGGGAACCAAATCTGTCTGGGCCAAAATGGCACGATAAATACCAGCGTCGCTTGCTCTCTGCAGAGTTTCAAAAGGACCCTCTGGATCAACGGGAAGGGAGGAAACATGTGGAGGAATCTGCCCGTCCAGGAGAGGGACAATGCGTCTCGCCAGAAAACACCAGGCCCTGGATCTAGCGAGCAGAAATTGGGCAGTTTTGCGTTGTATGGGTACGTGAAAAAGGTCCAACTCTGGTGTGCTCCACCTGTGAAACAGATCTTCTACTACCTCCTGGTGTAGTTACCACTCATGGGCTCAGGCCTGAGAGAAGCTCAAGCTGTCTGCGATGACGTTTTCCACTCCTGGGACATGAAAAGCAATGAGGTCTGCGCCGTGTTGTAGTACCCAATCCCACACCCTCATGGCCTCCCTGCAAAGTGGGTAGGAATGAGTGCCTCCTTGTTTGTTGAGGTAATACATCACCGCGGTATTGTCTGCTTGTAACAGAAGAGTACCTGGTGGGATCTCCGACTGGAAAGCCTGCAGGGCATAACCAA
Organism: Neoceratodus forsteri; assembly: GCA_016271365.2. Lineage (NCBI taxonomy): Eukaryota > Metazoa > Chordata > Ceratodontiformes > Ceratodontidae > Neoceratodus > Neoceratodus forsteri. The sequence goes on from JADMNL010000025.1 coordinate 117,540,816, forward strand.
CTGTTCTCATTTCCAAGATATTTATGTGTTGATGAGCTTCCTGGGGTGTCCATGAGCCCTGAGACCTGACCCCGTCGAAGTGTGCTCCCCAACCGAACCCTGAGGCATCCATGGAAAGCATCACAATCAGAGACGGTGCAATGAAGGGGACCCCCGCCAATAGGTTCTTTGAATCTAGCCACCATTGCCAATCCCACATTACGGCCTTCGTGATCCAAATTGGGAGCTGCAAATGGTCTTGCTTCTGATACCACTGAACCCATAACATCCACTGGGTCACCCGCATGTGGAGACGGGCTAGCGGGACTGTTGCAATGGCTGCAGCCATATGTCCGAGCAGGCAAAGGACCAGTCTGGCTGGGACGGTCTTCTTGGCCAAGATATCCCTGAAGAGGGATCTGATGTGTTCCGCTCGGTCCTGGGGCAGAAAAGCTTTCCCTTGGATGGTGTCCAGAACTGCACCTATGAACTGCAGATTCTGTGACGAAACCAGGCGTGACTTCTGATTGATAATGATGCTCAATGTCTCGAACAGAGACTGAGTACAGTGAATGGCGGACATCAGGGCCTCCTGAGAGGGTGCCATGAGAAGCCAGTCGTCCAGGTAGGGGAACACGTTAGTGGCCTTGTCTCCTTAGAGCCGTCGCTACGACTGCCATGCATTTCATGAAAACACACAAGGTGCCGATGACAGTCTGAAAGTGAGGGCTTGGAACTGATAATGGAGACCTAGAAATTCGAAGTGCAAGAACTTCCTGTGCGCTCGAGCAATGGGTATGTGCAGGTAAGCATCCTGCATGTCCAGGGACGATAGAAAGGCGCCCTGCTTGAGCATGGGTATCAGACCAGGAAGGGTCACCATGCAGAATGTAGAGGACCGAAGCACTGAGATCACTGAGATCCAGTATCGGACAGAGGTCCCCTGTCTTTTTGGGAACTAGAAAGAAGTGGGGATAGTAACCTGCACCTCTCTGGTTCCTCGGTACGTGCTCTATAGCTTCCTTTCCTAGAAGCACGAGCACCTCCTGCTGTATTAGCAGTGCGTGCTGACCTGAATAACGGGAAAGCAGGGGAGGTCTTGACGGTGGGTGATCGAGGAATTCTATAAAGTGACCTCTCTTGACCATTTGAAGTACCCACCGGTCATCAGTAATCAACTGCCACCCTGAAAAGTGGCGAGCAACGTGACCCCCGACCTTTTCTGCCTGTTGATTCAGAGGAGGGCCGGGGCCAGGAAGGAGTCACGCTGTGGCAGCATTGGTTCCTGCAGGCTGGGCTGGTTTGGTATACCGCTACCCAGCCACGAAAGTGGTAGCCCTGCCACCTTTGAAGGTCTCCCAAAAGTTTATCAAGGAGGGTTGCATAACTGAGTTTATACAGACAGCCCACCTGGATACCCAAGTATCTAATATATGAAGTTTACTATTCTATACTGGAAGCAACAGAGGCCCCACCGTCCACACAGCCCAAACATAACAATTTGGATTTTATGCACAACCACATTTAGCAGAGGATAATACTAACCCCCAAATGTCTGCCACTCAGCTGGCAGGACTAGGATAGTCTACTCAGAGGATCTGCCTGCATCCCCCTCTCCCATGGGAAAAGACAACATGGCAGTCAGCCGAGCAGCTACATAAGCCTCTACCAGCAACATAACCCATTCACAGTATGCAAAACACTCCCCATTCCCAGGCAAATTTGTGCAGAAGTTCAATAGGAAAACTGAACACTGTCCCTTGCAGCAACGACTTCAATATACATAGTAAGAGAAAAACAGAGCAGTCCAAATATCCACAATCCAGTTAAAAGTGCACAGTCCACAAAACAATAATCCACCACTGCCTCATTCCTTCTTGTTCCAATCTACAATGAACTGCTGAGCCTTCTCAGGATCCTAAAAAGAATAAGTCACCCCTTAAACTTTTATGTGGAGCATCGCCGGATAAGCAAAAATAAAGTCCAACTGTCACTCTCTCACACTTGAGCAAATGCCCTGAGCTTTTTCTGGCATCAAGGTGAAAAATTTTGATAAATATAAAGGCAGTTTCTTTCAGAAAGAAGCTCCTTCTTAGACTGGTAAGCTGCAAGTATTGCTCGTCAATCCCTGAAGTTAAGAAGCTGAAAAATTATCTGGTGAGGAAGCCAATCGAGTGGAGGGCGAGGGGCCAAAGCACGATGTGCCCTCCCAATCTTTAGCCCTGAATCTATCAGCTGCATGCTGAGGAGCTTAGAGAGGGTCACCACGCAGAATTTTAGCGCATTCTCCCCCTCCTTTCCTTCATGAAGTCCTCAGATCCTTAAATTAGACCACCTGTTATAGTTCTGCTATTCCAACTGCTCAGTGAGAGCGATCACCTCCATCTCAAGATGTACTACTTGCTCGGGAAGGCTGCCATGTGTGTCTTCCAGTTGCGAGACCTGCTACTCTACCTTGCCCTACCGCTTAGGCTGGCCAGCCGCTTGAGTGGTCAGCTCCACCACCTTCCCGGTCAGCGTACCCAGTTTTGGAGTGAGTGCTTCAAGTCAGCTCCACCAACTTCCCGGTCAGCGTATCCAATTTCGGAGTGAATGCTTCAAGGATTCAGTCACAGTGTGGCCCAAAATTGCCACTTCAGTGGCCAAAAGGGTAACCGTGTCAAGGCCTGTTTGTTGCTGCCCACCCTTCACTTTCTTGTCACTCCTGGCAGCTCCCTGTAGTGGTTTGGCTGAGCTCACCAAATATTTATCCATGGTCAATTAACTAACTGCCGAAATATGTCTGCCACAGATAAAATGAAAGTAGTTTTAAAACAGAAGTTCTGCTGGGAGAAACAGAGCCTGAGGAAACTGCATTCGCTCACTTAGTTGCTCTTTAGCACCCCCCCCCCTCAAATTTCTTATGCTTCCAATCCATGGTTTCTCAAAAGGTGAGGCCGGTCCCAACCTGTTCCAGGGGAGGCTGACGCAAGACTGAAAAAGTACTGTATTTAAATTTTGAGTTTTAGATATTTTGTGTGACAACATGAAGCAAACTGAAAAGGGATGATAATAGGTGAATTTATGTATTTATTTATAAATTGGTGACAAGGAAAGGCACACTGAGCCAAGGCTTATTTCAGATGCAGCCGGGGAAGGGTAGGGAGTGAATATAATACAAAAGATAACTTCAAAACAGTCAAACTATACAAAATGAACAATATTGCAAACAAAAAGGAACAGTGAACAAATAAAGAAAGGTGAGAACTGACTAATTAGACTGGTGGCAAAATAGTCCAAATACAAGGGTTAAGTAAAGCGGTACCAGAAGCAAAAGTGGGAGGGAGCAAAAGGATCCCCGAGAAGTTGCTTAAGAGGCAGAGGTGGGTAGGAAGGTTATTCCAGAAAGGGAGGAAACAAAGAACACAGTCTGGCCCATGAATGTATTACAAGGGGTACCTATGATTTGAGAGTCAAAATACCAGAACAAGTAAGCTGGCCTACAGAGAGCGGCTACAATAAGCTGAATAAAATAAGAACCAACTACTCAAAGGAGTTTCACTTTATTTCTGATGTACTGTGCAAAGTGCTGTATGCTATATTTTATGGGGAGGCCAAGATTATTTCAATATTTGAAGGGAGACAAGATTTTTTCCATGGCTTCGGGAGGCTCTCTATGACAAAGTCTGAAAATGAATGTCCTAATCTAAAAAGAGAGAGAGGAAAACTGCATTTTGAGCAGGAACAATGCATACATGACACAATGTGAACATAAAAGCTCACTGCATGAAAAGCTAAATAAGCTAGATTAGTTAAGGAAAAGAAAAAGCTCACAGCTTTGTTACAGCAAAAAACTGATGGGGAAATTAGGTATGCTAGGCAATCTTTTTACGAGGCCAGCAACATAGGAGGTCGTCAGCTAGCATGGCAAATTAGAAAGAATGCAGATAGCATGGCAGTACTCCACTTGGGGAAGTCCCCTACTAGCTCACAATACGATCTGCAAACTCAGCATATTATAAAAAAGTCTGCGGATTACTATAAGAGGCTGTATTCTAATGGTGTGGTCCAGGACAGATTAACCAAACAAAACAGTTTTTTTAATAACTTGCAACTCCCTGTCTTGCCAGGAGAAGCTCAGGAAGCTAGTGACTGTGCTATTACCTAGGAGGAGATATACACTGACATTCAGAATCTGGAGACCAAACTACTCTCCTGGCCCTGATAGCATAGCAGCTGAGTTTTATAAGAAATTTAAGGACCAGTTATCTCCACTCTTAATGGTGGTTTGTTGAGGGGTGCAGGAGGGTGAGCCCCCTCCCTTCATAGTCTCAGGCCCAGATTTCAGTGATTCATAAATCCGGGAAAGATCCAGTCCTCTGTAGCTCTTACTTCCCTCCTTAATGTTGACCTGAAACTCTCTAAAGCTATACTGGCCAACACACTGCAAGAATGGGTGGGGGGCTTGGTCCGCCCTGATCAAACTGGCTTCATTAAAGGAAGACATCTTTATGACAACATCAGGCAACTCCTTAATATCGTATCGAAACAACAGGGAAAGTGTTTTACAATTACACTTTTTTTTTTTTTAATAAAGCTTTTTATGGGTTTTTGTCAGTTTTTCTCCAAGATGTCCCTCCTGGGGCACCGGCACACAGCCATATATGTACATGGAGTTGCGCATGTACACAGGAAGCTAGGTAATAGACATCCAGTCCTGGACAAAGTAAGCCAGTCTGCCCCCTACTGGAACAGGAGAGTCGACCTGGGCAGACCCATCAGGGTGACTGCTTGGCAGGGGCCTTAGGCTGAGGAGTGGACGCAGCCCTGCTCATCCCCCTTCTGCCTCTCCCTCTGAAGAACCCCCTCTGTGAAAAGGGAGAAGATACATAGACAGTGTCGGCAGATAAGGGCCTATGGCCCACCCAGTCTGCCCATTTGAGCTTGTAAGTTCAGTTTATGTTTTCCTAGAAGTCTGTTGCCCCTTACCCCTGACCTCCAGAATTCCTTTATGTCTATCCCATGCATTCTTAAATCCAGTGATTGTTTCAGCCCCCAGCACTTCCTCTGGCAGGGTGTTCCACTTGTCCACCACCCGTTCGGTGAAGAAATTCTTCCTCATGTTTCCTCTGAATCGTCCTCCCTCCAACTTCATCCCATGCCCGCTAGTGCTGGAAAATCTTTTTCGCTTAAAACTAGTGTACTCCTGCACCCTGTTCCTCCCTGTAAGATACTTGTATGTCTCTATCATATACCCTCTCTCCCTCCTCTCCTCTCCTCCAGGGAGTACATGTTCAGTTCCTTCAACCTGTCCTCATAGGACTTGTGATGCAATCCATGCACCATCTTTGTTGCCCTCCTCTGAACCTCCTCTACCCTGTCCATGTCCTTATGTAGGTAAGGTCTCCAGAACTGTACACTGTATTCCAGGTGGGGCCTCACTAGTGTCTTGTTTAGTGGAATTATGACCTCCCTTTTCCTGCTGGTGATGCCCCTGCCTATGCATCCCAGCATCCTATTTGCTTTACCTGCTGCCTTGTCACACTGTTTCCCTACCTTGAGGTCATAACAGATGATAACCCCAAGATCCCTTTCCTGCTTGGTGCATGCTATATACTCACCCCCCAACTGATATATTGTGCCAGGGTTTTTGTGCCCCATATGCATTATCTTGCACTTCTTTGCATTGAATTTCAACTGCCAAACCCCTGACCATTTTTCAACTTTCTGCAGGTCCCTTCTCATTCTGTCTACACCCTCTGTTGTGATGTCTACTCTGTTACAGAGCTTTGTGTCATCAGCGAACAGTGAAATTCTGCCTGTGCTTGGTAAAAAGGACTATGAAAAGGCCTGCCCCTAGACTGCTGCCTTTGAGGAGCAGCCTGCCTCTCCTTGGCCTGAGCACTCCTATAAGTGGTCCTGTTCTAGTCCATTTTCTTCATGTAATTCTCTGTCTGCTCCCCAAACAGAGAATTACCCACTACAGGAAAATCCATGGCCTTGGCCTGGGTATCCTGTGAGAAGCTAGTACATCTGAGCCAAGCCATTCTCCGAAGAGCCACAGATGTAGCCATGACTCTTGATGACACATCACTGGAGTCTACAGCAGCATGAAACTGTACCTTTCATGCCTCAATCCCATCTGCAGCCACCTCCTCCAGCTCCTTGGCTAGCTGGGGGGAGGTCTGTTTAGCCAGTGCCAGTACAGTGTCCCACCTGGACTTCTGGTACTTGGCTGTATAGGCCATATAATTTGCCTGCCTAAGTCCCAAGAAAGATGCCATGTACTGTTATTTTTGCCATGGCATCAATCTTCCTGGAGTCTTTGTCTGCGGGGTGTGAAGCCAAGGGAATGTTTGCCTTGTCACAGGCAGCAGCCTGAACTACCCTAACATGGCTGCATTGCTGGTATAAAAACTCCGTATGTGAGCCTGATAACGTGTACCTCTTGTCCATCCTTCTGTCAACAGGAGGTACAGAATTGGGAGACTTCAGGATTTTTTGTGTCTGCTTCCCAAAAGATTTGTGAAGGAGAATAGACAATCTCCTGGACTCTGGAATGTCCATCATGTCCACATAATCAGGCTCCTCTTGATCCTCCATTGCCTCCTCCATAGGAAGCTGGAGGGTTTCAGCCACCTTTTTGTAAAACATAAAAGTGGGAAGGGGACTCAGAAAGCCTAAGAGGGGAGACACCCAAAGGTCTGTCTGGGGAGATGTCCAGTTCCACAGGCACATCCAGACTTTCACCATCACCATTATCTTCAAACTCCTCCTCCTCCTCCTCAAACTCCGGTTCATAAAAATCTTCAGGGGTATAATCTTGAACCGGGGAACCGACCGAACCGAACCCCTGCCAAAAGGTGCCAGATCGGTCAGAACCAGGTGAAGCGATTCCACAATCCGAATCGCTCTGGCTATTTCCTCAGAGGTCGGAACATGAACTTCTGGATCCGAACCGGTCGATTTCTCTTTGCGTTTTCTGTTTGTCAGAACTGATCCCTCAGGATTGGCTCTCCTCTTGCCCGAAGAAGTATCGCCCTGGTCAGAGAGCACTCCTTCTGGTTCAGTGGTAACCGAACCAGGCTGGCCATCCGGGTCAGCGGACTTCTCGGCCTCCTTTTCCCTCAGTCTACCTAATCTCTTTTCAAGGGTAGATCTGGGAAAATGTGTACATATTTAGCAGTTTGTATCGAGGTGTTCAAACCCCAGACAATAAACACAGGTGGTGTGGGGACAGGCCTTAGCAAAGACCTCCCCACACTCACTGCAGTGTTGAAACCCAGTGGGCCCAGTTTTTTTCTTGGGTTTCTCAGACATGTCCAACCTAACCAACTTACCCTTTTTATAGCAACCGTCAGGCAAGACTCTCTTATCGGTTCCTAACCATGTCACGGGTATTGGAAAAAAACATATGAAACACGTTTTTTTTAGAACCGATAAGGACCGGTAACCACACCCTAAAGAAAAGTACAAGGATTCACTACAAGTGATTGGTTCAGCTGAACTGATCGAACACTTTTTACAAGTTCCACACAGAAAATCAGAACAAAACCTATCTAGTACTCACGGCACCACAGACAGAGACTGAACCGACTATGCGGATAGAAATTTCGGTTTAAAACCGACACTTTAACCAACTTTCATACCGAGCTGCAGGAGAACTCTCCAGAGCGACTGTTCAGTGAGGCGGAGTAAAGAATCTGATGGTTGGATTTCAAAGGGCTCCAGACAGAGACATCAGTCGAGCTCGAGCTCAGCATTCTATGCTCTGCATAGAAAGTTAACCCTTTGTTCTCCGAGGCAGTTTAAAGGCTGGGGCTAACTGCAATAGTCAGAATACAGCAAGACTTCATGTTGTTTGAAGGAGGTAAATTTACTTTCACCAGCACCAAATCTTTTTAAAAAGTGAGAGAGGGGGGCACTAATGAGCACTGACTAGAGGAGACGCAAAGCTCCACACCAATTTAAATTAAATTCGTATTTCAGCAAAGTTAATTCTACGACTAATCGAATATTTGAGTAGAAGACACAGCGGAGAACATGGAGGAATGTTTAGTTTCAGGAAAATCAACAAGAAACGTCTCTAAAACAATGAATAAAAAATTCGGCCCAGGATACACGCCAAACACCACCACGATGGGGCCTATATCCCTTTCAGCAGCCGAGATCATAGTACTGAGTCGAGCGGTGGGACACCAAGTTCTGCATGGGCTAGGACCACGCCTAGATACCTTTGAGAAGAAGATCGCTTCAATTGCCTCAGAAGTGGGAGATAATGCAAAACGTATTTCTCTGAGGTGGAGCAGAATTTCGAATTTAGAGGATGCTACGACTAAGATTCCTGACCGAGTCCTTGCTTTAGAAAGGGAGTTGCAGCAATTAAAAGAAACAGTAGATGATCAAGAAAATTATAATAGAAAGAATAACTTACAGCTCTGTGGGCTGGCAGAAGGAAAGGAAGGCAGGAGTGTGCCTGAATTCTGTTAGAAAACTCTACCGAAGCTCCTTGGGATGCAACTTAAGAACAATTTTCTAAAACTGGAGAGAGCACATCAATTGTAAGCCCCTCGGCCACCGGCTGATCAACTGCCCAGACCGATTATCTTCAGGATGCACAGCTTTCAAGACTGCCAGGAAGTAATGTCTGCACACAGGGCTAAAAAAGATCTGGTATACGAGGGATGCAAGCTATCAATACACCAGGACTTGTCTCAGCGGGTGCAGAAGAAACGCCAGGCCTCCAATGAAACAATGAATATGCTGCAAGAGCGTGATCTTGAATTTTTCCTTGCATATCCGGCTACTGTAAGACTTCGCTGGGAAGGAGCGTCTTTCTCGTTCTGGGAACTGCACAAACTAAAAGCTTTCATTTCTGAATGGGACAAAAAGAATAACCGGGGAAAATGAAATCTGTTACTGGTGACCTTAAGTTTTTCTTTGCTTTCCTATTGATTAGCATCTGGCTCATCCAGATTCTGTGGGAGTGATACCTCGAGGAGCCAGGGCTCGCTCTGACAGCTCACGGGACCTCAGGCAGGGCCTACATACCTTGTGTGATGACTCTGGACATTAACTCAAAGGGCCTCTGGCTTAACTGGGTTAGGAAAGGGTGGGTTCTTGAAACTACTAGAATAGGGACAGACAGCCTAGTATGTAAGAGGGTTACAAATCAGGGGGCATAAGATAATAGTATTTTGGATCCCTATGCGGTGGTAGCGGTGGCCATGCTGACGGGTGTAAAGCCGGGGGCTTGGAGGGATTCTCACGGAGTAGCAGGATCAGGCGGCTAGCCCATCGCAGGATGTAATGTCCATGAAACGAATTACACAGTAAATTGGGGGTAGTAGAATTTCAAAGTAGCACTATTACCCCAAAAGACGTATTTGCTGAATTATAGACAGCTATGGTGGTGTGGGGGGGAGGAGGGGGTGAAATGGAGCTTAGCACGTGTGGGAGGGTGGGGACTTAGAACATGCCAGCAGATGGGGCTGTTGGTTCTAAAATAAGTACATACGAGTACTCGAACTGTAAATATATGTTTGAATTGGTGTTAAGGGAGAGAGAGGGAGGGAGGGGGTGGGGTTTTGAAAGTGAGCAGAGTTTGAGAGACTCACTGTTTTATCACTACCAAGTTATTGTTTTTGTTCATGTTAAAGTTAACTGCAACTTGTGTATGTCAAGAGTGAAGGGTGTTGTGGTGGGAACAATCCTAGGGTGGAAGAGGGATTTGGAGGCCATAAAATGACAGCTATGGTGCAAGAAGATGTCATTGTGTCTCGGAATACAAAGGGAATTAATACTCCCATTAAAAGAACCAAAATCATAGCTGCACTTAAACGGAGGAGGGTGCAAATGCCAATGCTCCAAAAGACTCACCTAGTACCCAAAGAGCATAATAAACTGGTAGGAGGTTGGGTGGGAGCCTGCCATGCTGCATCTTTTACCTCACATAAAAGAGGGGTAGCAATATTGCTAAACAAAAATTTCCCACTAGAAGTAACACAAGTACTTAAGGATAATAAAGAGGGAAGGTACGTTTTTGTAAAAGGTAAACTGCGTGGCTCGGAGATTTCATTAGGCAATATTTATGCCCCTGCTATATATGATCCTAACTTTTTCAGAACATACTGGATATTTTGCAATGGGAGCAGTTTCCAGGGCTTATCCTGAGCGGGGAAGAGGGGAGATTTCAATTGCATTATGGACTGGACCCTAGATTATAAAGGCTTAGGTAGAAGGCAGAATCGGACTACTGCAAACTAGGCTAGGGGATTGCAAGAGCTAGATTTGATTGATAGCTGGAGTACTTTGAACCCCAGATTCAAAGAATTTACATTCTATTCTGCACCTCATGGCTCATGGTCAAGGTTAGACCATATCTTTATTGCAAAAGACATGTTTGTTAAGGTCAGAGAGGTCAATCATAGCCCGATCATGCTGTCAGACCATGCAATAGTACAACTATGTTTGATTGGAGTCATGGGTGGAGGGAAGCCAGCTCAATGGAGATTTCCTAATTATTTATTATGTAAAGAGGAGTTCAGAGACCTCTTAAGATCAGAATGCAAGGAATATTGGGCTAATAATAAGGACTCAGTTCCTTCAAAGGGTCTTGCCTGGGAAGCAGGCAAAGCCTTCATGAGAGGGGTAATAATTAGCTATTCAGCGAGATTAAAGAGGGAAGAAAGACAGAAGATAGATAACCTAGAGAGAGCAATTAAGGAGTTAGAAATACAAGTCCTACAAGATAACCAGATGGAGGACAGACAACGGCTAAAAGTAGCCAGGGAAGTCCTCAATGAGACAGTGACAGGTAATGCACAGAAGAAAAAATTACTCACCTTAGTAATTGCTTTTCTTCTCATGGAGTCTTGCTATATTATAACAATAGCAGTCAGCCACTGCAGCTGAACTGCCCCGGAGAGGAAGGAGTTAACTCCAGAAGATCTGGAGTTCTACAGCGCGAGGGCGCTGTGCCCAAAGCTCTATCTGGCAGTTTCAAATGAAACTGTCAGATCTTCACAAAGCCAACATCAAAGGACGGAAAAAGTCTGTGTGGAAAAACTACACTAGCCTATGGCTACCTACTAGTAGTACACAACAATATAAACAACAAAGAAACACCCAGAACCATAATAACAAAGATTGATGGTATTATGGTTCGCTTTACCACCCTTGACAAGCACATATGAACCCCCTTCCCCCAAGACTCAAGTCCAAGAAGGGGCAAAAAATAACCTAAAAGAACATCTAGATCCCTAACCCAAAGGAAAACAGGGTTAGGGGAAAACTAAATGGCATGACACAGTGCTTGCACCAATTTGCCACCTCTACCCAAGTAGGAGTTCTGAGAGGGGCAGGAGGGAGGAATATATAGCAAGACTCCATGAGAAGAAAAGCAATTACTAAGGTGAGTAATTTTTCTTCAAACACCATGAAGTCTTGCTATATTATAACAATAGCAGAATACACAGCAGTACCTCCATGGAGGAGGTCAGAACCTACTTAGAAATAGGCTCTGAAGCACAGCTGTGCCAAACCGAAGCATCTCTCCTGGACTGGATATCCAGGGAATAATGCTTGGTAAAGGTGTGAACTGTCTTCCAGGTAGCAGCTTGACAAATCTCCAGAATAGGAATGTCTCTAGCAGCCGCTAGAGACGCAGCTGTACCCCTGGTGGAGTGGGCCCTCAATCCTGAGGGGGGTACTCTACCCAGTTTCTGATAACAAAATTGGATACAAGAGACAATCCACCTTGCAATTGTTCTCTTAGTGGCAGGTTTCCCTTTGCCAACCTCGCCATAGGTAAGAAACAGTTGGAGGGATTCGAACCTATGACCTCTGGTGCGCTCTAGATAGTAACTTAATGCCCTTTTGACATCCAAGCTGTGCAGTCTCCTCTCACCTGAAGAAGAATGCTCAGAAAATACTGGGAGGAGATAGATTGATTCAGGTGGAAATCAGAAACCACCTTAGGCAAAACTTTCTATTAGTCCTAAGGACTACCTTATCTCTGTGGAAAGAGATAAAATCTTCTTCCACTGACAGGGCCTGTAACTCACTTATGCATCTGGCAGAGGTGATAGCTACTAGAAAAACGGTTTTCCAAGTTAAATACTTGAGCTCTGCTGAAGACAGAGGCTCAAAAGGAGGTTGCATTAACTGAGCAATGCAAATATTCAGGTCCCAGGCGGGAGCTGGTTCCCGAAAGGGAGGGTTAGTGTGAAGTAACCCTTTAAAAAACTTGGAGAACACAGGGTGAGAAGAAAGGAGGCAGGCTTCCTGCTGACACAAAAGCAGAGACAGCTGCCAGATGAACCTTCAGGGTAGCTGGTCTAAGGCCTAAGGAATTCAGATGGACCAAATAGTCCAAAAGAATGGGAAGATCAGCAGATTCTGGGTAATCTGCCTCTCAGAGCACCAGACGGAAAACCTCTTCCACTTAGAATTATAAGGGCTTCTAGTGGAAGGCTTCCTTGAAGCCTTTGAAATATCCATAACACCTTGAGAAAGGTGTAAATCAGCAATTCTAGCCTCAAGAGCCAAGCCTTGAGGTGGAGGGACTTGAGGTCCGATACCACACTCTCCCCTGTGCACAGGCCAGTAAGTTGTGAACTCTGGGCAGGCTCAGGGCAGGGTGGGCTGCCAGGGACAGGAGCAGAGGGTACCAGGGCTGTCTGGCCTAATCTGGGGCAATCAGAATCACTCTGCAAGGTTGAGATCTGATTTTCACTAGTACCCTGAAAAGGAGAGGAAAGGGGGAAGCACAGGAACTTCCCTTTCCAATCCAACAGAAAGGCATCCAGAGGACTGAGCCCAGTACTGGAGGCCTGCAGCAAAAAGAGGAAGTTGTGGTTGTCTGGGGGCGAAAGATCTATCTGAGGAGTGCCCCAACTGACAAAGACGGACCCCAGTACTTGTGGATTCAGAGCCCATTCGTGATGGCCCTGAGAAATTCTGCTGAGGGCGCCCGCCAGCACATTGTCCTTCCCTGGGAGATGAACCGCTATCAGGAGGTTCTAGGAATAAGCCAGAGACCACAACTTCATTGCTCGCACAAGGCTGAAGACCGAGTGTCCCTTGCTTGTTGATGTACCACATTGTGGTGGTATTGTCTGTCCTGACTTGAACCACTTTGTTCTGGACAGAATCTGAAAAGATCCGAAGAGCTAAAAAGACAGCTCTGAGTTCCAGAAGATTGATGTGGAGCAGAGATTCCTGAGGAGACCACACTCTCTGAGTGGTAAGGTCGCCCAGGTGAGCCCCCCACCCTAACAGGGAGGCATCCGTGGTGAGGGTGAGGGAGGGAGAAATGGGAATGAAGGGAACCCCTTGTTTCAGATTGCTTTGATCCTGCCACCAGTGTAGGGCCAGGATCAGGGATTGAGTAACTGGGACCAATTTGGTAAGGGGGTCCTTCCTCTGAGACCAATAGGCCCTCAAATGGAACTGAATGTCCCTCATCTGGAATCTTGCTCCCTGCACAACAGCTGTGGAAGCAGCCATGTGTCCGAGGAGTTGCAGGAAATGCCTTGCTGGTCGAGAGACCCGCAGGGTAAAGGAGGATGCCAGGGCGATGAGTCTGTCCACCCTTTCCGAGGGAAGAAAGGCCCTGGCTAACCTTGTGTTCAATTCTGCCTATGAAAGTTAGGGCCTGAACTGGTTCCAGAACTGACTTTGGTAAGTTTAGCAGAAATCCCAGAGAAGTGAGAAGCTGCTGGGTGACTTGTAAGTGGGATTCACCTGACCTGGAGACTGACCTACAATGAGCCAGTCGTCCAGGTAGGGAAATACAGCAACCCTTGCTTTTCTTAAATGAGCCACTACTACAGCGAGACATTTTGGTGAATACCCTTGGCGTAGAGGCAAGAAGGGCATTGCCCTTGAACTGGTAGTGGCCTGAGGGCAGTTCGAACCTGAGGTACTTTCGGTGGGAAGGCCTGATCAGAACATGAAAATAGGCATCCTTGAGGTCCAGGGAAGCTAGCCAGTCCCCTGGCCTTAGGGAAGGCAATATCATTGCCAGGGTTAACATTTTGAACTTTGGTTTCAACAGATGCTTGTTCAAGTATCTTAAATCCAGAATGGGCCGCCATTCTCCTGTCTTTTGGGGTAAGAAAGTATCTGAATAAAGCCCTTGCCCTGATGGCAAGGAGGAACCTTTCCACTGCTTTGCAGACCAGAAGAGAAGAAACCTCTGCTTCCAAAGCAAGGGCTTCTGAAGGACTTGCAGGTGGGAAATGCCTGGCTCTCATCTTTGAAAATATTTGAAGCTGAGAACTAGACCCTGGCCTATTACCTCCAGAACCCATCTGTCCGGTTAGGGACAGCCAGCTCTGGCTGAAATAGGCCAACCTGCCCCCACTGGTACAGGAGATCGGCCTGGGCACCCCATCAGGGTGCCTGCTTAGCAGCAGCCTTAGGCTGAGGGAGGAGACGGTCTACTAGCGCCACGCCTCACCCCTGCCTCTGAAGAAACCCTCTGCTAGACAGCAGAGGAGGCTTGAAATTGGTAAAAAGGCCTGAAAAGGGTCTGCCCTCTACCTCTGGGAGCATGCCTTTGTGGCATGGCATGCTTCTCCTTAGCCTGGGCACTTTTGTAGGTAGTTCTGTATTCATCCATCTTTTCATATAATTTTCTGTTTGCTCCTCAAACAGAGAATTTCCCATACAGGAAAATCCATAGCCTTTGACTGAGTATCTTGGGACAGATTAGTGCATCTGAGCCATGCCAACCTACGGGAAGCTGCAGAAGTGGCCATGACCCTAGAGGAAACATCATTAACATCAAGAGCAGTATGAAATTGAACTTTAGAGGCTTCAATGCCATCAGCAGCCACCTGTTCCAACTCACTAGCCAGCTGGCCATGGGCCTGCTTGCTATACTGCAATACTGTGTCCCACCTAGATTTCTGATATCTAGCCACATAGCCATATAATTTGCCTGCCTGAGTCCCAAAGAAGCTGCCATATACTGTTTCTTCGCCATGGCATCAATCTTCCTAGAATCCTTATCAGGAGGATGTGAGGCCAGAGGAATATTAGCCTTGTCACAGGCTGCAGCTTGTACCACACCTACATGACTACACTGCTCAATAAGGAAGTCTGTATCCGAGCCTGACAAAGTATACCTTCTGTCCATTTTTTATCTACAGGAGGGACAGAATGAGGATTTTTAAAATCTTTGTTGTTTGCTTCCTAAATGACTTATGCAAAGGAATAGACAACCTCCTAGACTCTGGAATATCCATCATTTCCACATAATCAGGCTCCTCTTGCTCATCCACAGCCTCCTCTAAAGGAAGCTGGAGGGTTTCTGCAACCTTTTTGTAAAAAATAAAGAAAGAAGGGGACTCAGACAGAATAGGGGGAGATTCTAAAGGTCTGTCTGGAGAAATGCCCAGTTCGATGGGCACGTCCAGACCCTCCCAGCCACACATATATTGATCAAATTCCTCCTCCCCCTCCTGTGGTTCATAAAAATCCTCAACTTCAAAATCCTGAACCACTGGGACTGAACGAACCAACCTTTACCAACTGTTGGTGGTTCTACAGATCCCTGAGACAGTGACTGGACAATCTGAATGGCTTTAGCTATCTCTGCAGCAGTTGGAGACACAATTCTGGACTCCAAACCTCCTGATTTCTTTGTCTTTTACTTGGGACTGGTTCCTCTGAACCAGTCTTCCTTTGCCGAGGAAGTCTCGCCTGGTCAGAGGGCACTCCTCTGGTCCAGTGGGTACTGAACCGGCTGGCCATCCGGTCAGCGGACTTTTTGGCTCCTCGCTCCCTAAGCCGCCCAATCTCTTCTCCAGGGTGGCTGCAGGAAATTTTACACACCTGGCAGTCTGACAGGAGGTGGTCAGCCCCAGACAATAGACACAAGTGGTGTGTGGGTCAGCCTTGGCAAAGGCGTCCCCACAGACATCACAGTGTTGAAACCAGTGGGCCGGTTTTCTTTTGAGCTTCTCAGACATAATGCCAGCCTAACCAAAACTTGCCCTTTTGATGGCAGTGCCAGGCAAGACACCCTTATCGGTTCCTAACCGTGTCACGGGTATTTGAAAAACCGTAATAATTTCGGTTTTTAGAACCGATAAGAACGGAACCGCACTCTAAAACCCACAGTACAGTTTTAAAAGACAGAAAAAACAAGCGATCGGTTCAAAACCGAACCGATAATTAATTTTCCACACAGACTTGAATTTTGGCCTTACGGTTACCAGATAGAGCTTTAGAACAAATACGGTAAAATAATGACTTTTGCGGTTCAAATGAACCAAAAACTACTCTTTTAAACCGAGAATGAACCGAGCTGAAGGAGCTGATCTCCGGAGGCGACTGTTCAGTGAAGCGGAGTAAAGAATCTGACAGTTTCATTTGAAACTGCCAGATAGAGCTTTGGGCACAGCGCCCTTGCGCTGTAGAACTCCAGATCTTCTGGAGTTAACTCCTTCCTCTCCGGGGCAGTTCAGCTGCAGTGGCTGACTGCTATTGTTATAATATAGCAAGACTTCATGGTGTTTGAAGAATATGCTCTTGGCCCGACAATGGATATATGAGTGGGGTAATAAGCCTGGCCCCCTCCTTGTTCGACTGATGAAAGGGGGGAAGAGTACCTAATAAAATAATTTCAATCAGGGGAAGGGGGATCGGGTAACTAATCGGGAAGAAGAAATTAAGGAAACATTCAGGGACTTTTATTCAAAATTATATAAAGCAGAGTGTATAGGAAATGAGGAAAATGCAAGCTTGTTCTTGGACAGCATCAAACTTCCAAAATTAACAGATGAACAAGCAGAGATCTCGGAGATCGAAATCAAAAGAGCAATATCTGGGCTAAAATTGGGTAAGGCACGGGGTCCAGATGGATCCGGGGCAGAATACTATAAGCTCATGAAGGAGGCACTAGCAGGCCCACTGTTTAGCATTATTAAGGAGGCGAGGAAGGAGGGAGAGTTACCTGCCTCGTGCTCTCTAGCTAATATATATTTACTGCTGAAACCGGATAAAGATAGTATGGAATGTACTTTATTCCGACCGATCTCCTTGCTCAGTTATGATTGCAAAATTATAGCTAAAGTCCTGGCCATGCATTTGGAAACCTTGTTACCCCTAATTATTCACCCAGATCAAACGGACTTCATCAAAGGATGGATGTCATATCATAATATCAGAAGACTCTTTAATGTCATGTGGTGGGGGACAAAAAAATCCAGGAAAAGCCTGCATATTATCTATGGATGCGGAAAAGGCATTCGATAGAATCGAATGGCCTTACCTCTTTGAGGTACTAAAAAGATTTGGGGTGGGAAAAGAGTTTATTAAATTGATTACGTTTCTGTACAACAGGTCGAAGGCGAGAGTTCTGATAAATGGTGTCCCATCAGTGGAATTCCAGCTTTTTAGGGGCACAGGGCAGGGTTGCCCCTCTCCCTTTTATTGTTCGCCATGGCAATCGAACCCTTGGCGTGCAAGGTGAGGGAGAGCAGCGTAATTCAGGGCATACAGATACAAAATGGATCCCAGCATCGAATATCACTGTATGCAGATGATTTGACATTTTACTTCACTAAACCAGAAACCTCAGTGCCGGTACTGTTGGAAGTGGTGCAGGAGTTTGCAGCCTTTTCCGGTTATAAGCTAAACATACATAAATCCGAGATTATGCATCTAGACAAGGAGGTCAGCTATAGAGAGAAACCCACCTGGGGGTTGAAGGCAGTAGGACAAAATTTTACCTATTTAGGGATAAAAGTGAGTAGGGACCTAAAAGAACTATATAGGTTAAACTACTCCCCAATCATTAGATGAGCACGGGAGGACCTAGCTGGATGGAGTGGACTTCCTATCTCATGGATAGGGAGGATCAACCTTATAAAAATGAATATACTCCCCAGGCTATTATATATAATGCAGATGATCCCGTTTAGCCCAACAAAAAAAGATTTGAAATACTTAGATAAGAGCTTTACTAACTTTATCTGGAAGGAAGGCCAGCCAAGGATGGCACTGAACAAACTTAAGGCCTCGAAAGATAGGGGAGGAATGGAATTTCCACACGTTCACAGGTACTTTCTAGCAGTACAATTTAAGGTACATACATAATTGGGTGTCACGGGGGGAAGCAGTGGCGTAGCTAGACATGGAACAGGAGAAATGCCAGAGTCGTCTTACGGCATATCTGGCGCCAGGTGGACAGGCAGCATACGCCAAACTGCCATGCCCTAACCCCATGGTAACCACAGTGTTAGAGGCTTGGAAGTATATTAAAAAAAGAGGGAAAGTGGCAGGAAATAATACAACGCTGGTGCCGGTGGTGAGGAATCCAGAGTTTCTTCCAGGTTGGGAGGACAAGGGATTTACAGTTTGGGAAGTAATTGGGATTAGGTGTCTGGGGGACCTGTGGGGGGCAGAGGACATTTCCACATTCTACGCAATTAAGAGGAACCTCAGGCTGCCAAGATCACACATGTTCCACTATTTGCAAGTTAGACACTATGGAGAAAGAGTCTTGACACAAACATCAAGAGAAGGGATGATGACTGTGATGGAAAAGGAGATAAGAGGGGAAAGTAACAATGAGAAAGGGTTGGTAGGGAGAGTGGCAAAATTAGATAGAAGGTGTTTTGGGGAGCCGGAAAGGGTGAGCAGAGGAAAATGGGAGTAACCTGGGTTGTGCCTTCGATGATGAGGTATGGTAACAGATAGTCTCCTCTCACACGGGCCTTTTGGCCTGCAACAAACTTAAAGAGGCACAATACAGATTCCTCCATCATCTATTTCACCCCCCTGTAAGGGTTAACAAATTTCACTCTGAAATCTCTCCTATGTGTGGCAGGCGTCTGACTGAGAGAGGTACTTATCTGCACTACTTCTGGGGATGTAAAGTAATTCAAAACTACTGGGATCAGATAAGGAATGAAATTAGTGCAATGTGGCATCAGCAGCTAGAAATGTCCCCCATCTCTCTTCTTTTTGGTGTAACAGGGGACGGAAGGGGGATTGGACCCTGCATCCTAGATGGGTATGGGTGTTACTTATTCTAGCTAGACAAATTTTACTGAACACATGGGTCTTATGTTTGAAACCCACAACCCAGATGTGGAGGAATCTAATGTTGTCGATAACAGCAATGGAAAGATTAACATTTGCTTTGAAAGGGAAGCTGGATTTGTTTTCCAGGATATGGACACAACTATCTGCCACACTGCCCCCAGTAGAGGTAGTTATTGTGTCAGATGGATTCAGAGGACAAGTATGAGTTTTATGGTTCTGGGATTGGGCCTTTTCAACACCTACAACATGATTAAGAAAACTGATCAATCAACTACCCATGGTTACTACCAGCTGTAGAGCCACCATGTATGCAGATGATCTGGTAATCCTGGCTCACTCCCAGAATGCCACTACCCTAAACCAGAACCTGACCGATGACTTTAACAGGGTATTGTCATGGGTTACTAGTCACAAGCTGGTTCTGAACCTGAAAAAGACACAGGCTATGCTCTTTGGCTCAATGGCTAAAATCAAAGCCTCATCGGCCTGCTTACATGTCACCAGCGCAGATGGATCCTCACTACCCATAGTGAGCTCCATCAAATATCTGGGGGTAACACTTGACCCCCAACTTGACATGGGTAATCATATCCTCAACATCTGCAGGGCGGCAAACTGCAAACTGGGTCTGGCCTATAGGGCCAAGTATAACTTTACACCGGCAGTCAGGCTTCCCCTAGCGAAGGGTGTGCTCCTTCCCTCCCTCCCTCAGCTATGGGCTGCACCTATTTGCTCACTCTCCAAAGACACATCTCACCCAGTGGTACACTGTTTACAATCACAATGTCCCCCGACTCACCCACCATTGTGAGCTATATGAGAAACTCTGCTGGCTCTCACCAGCTAGATACCTTGATTTTGGTTAGGGATGCCTCTCTGGGAAAGTGATCAGAACTTGCACCCCCCAGGGGCTGGCCCGGCTTCTGCCTAAACTGAATCCCACCCCCTAGCAAATTAGGTGTCTCACATCAGGGATGCTCAAAATCCCTCCTACCCGGACCCTCATGGGGGATCGGGACTTTGCCATAAGTGCGCCCAGACTCTGGAATTCGCTGACTGTGGATATCCAAGCTGCCCCCCCCCATCTGAGTTTTCGAAATTCCCTGTGGGGTTTCCTAAAACTAGCATCAGAGTGTGACTGCCCCAAACCTCCCTAGAGTAAAGTGTCAAATTGTTTTGTCTGTACCTCCCCAGGATGTCTCCATTGAATTCCTGGAGATATTTTCCCCATTGTATCAATGACTTCCGACTACTCCTGCCTAAAAAGCCTTGGGCATTTTTATACCCATTATTGCTTCACGGTCATAGGCTAACCATGACATATTGCACCTTGGTCACTTGGTAGAAACCTGTACTACCAAGTGTTTCTGTTTCTGTCTAACATGTGCATATTTAGAAAAATGTGATGAGCACAGCTCCTAAATACTGGAACTCTATACCCGCTTCTATCTGTCAAGCGCCCACCCATGCTAGTTTCAAGAAATTTCACCGCGAACACCTGCACACTGTGAACCCCTGCACTTGCTTTAACCCGCCTTGAACCTTCACTTCTCCCTGCTTTCTTTTCATCTCTAGATAATCCACCTCCTTGATACCTCTTCCCCTCCTCTCTTAGTCCTATCATGCCCACTCTCTCACCACCTCCCCTCTTTCTCTCCCTACCATTCTCCCCTCCTCTCCCCGGCCACAGACCTCTCAGTTTTGGCACTTACTGTACCGTCTTGCACTGCCTGTCTCCTTTTGATTTATTTCCCTGTGTTACCTATTCCAATCTGTAATATAATCTGCATAGTACTGTAACTTTCATTATCATTTTGTCAATACGATTGTCTCTCCATTCCAAGTACTGTTATTTCCTCTGATTTGTGCTGCTTTCATGTGTGCGTCACATGTATCTTGTATGTCTGTAAACTGTACTCTCCCGGGTCGTGCCTGAAAATAGGCATTTTATGCCTAGCGCACTTACCCGGTTACCAAAAGCAAAATAAAATAAAATAAATAAATACCTGTCCGCAATCCAACTAGCCTAGGGGTGTATACGACAATGTTATAAGTTATATTATGACCAATCCAGTCCTTGAGCTATGCTCCACTCCTATGTATGATGACCTGTATATATCTGTCAGTTGAACTAGCTAGTCTAGAGTGTATAATCTGAAATGTGCTTACTACTGTATGTTTCCCCTAGCGTCAAATTATGTATTTCCCACATTTGTTTACTGTGAGAAAAAACTGTACTCTCTTTGCCATGTCTCCTTGACTGTTGTTCCTCATGTTGTACTCTCCCGGGTCATTCCTGAAAACAGGCATAATACTTGTCTAGTGTACTTACCCGCTAAACAAAAGCTAAATAAATAAATAAACTAATTAAAAGATCAAAAATGTATAGTTTAAAATATGAACTTGGTTGCAATGGTTAGAATTAACTCTTTAATCTTTTTTTTGTGTGTGTGCTTAGGAAGTTAAATTAAGAGATATGGAATACTGCCTACTTTAGTGGCTTTCAAGGACTTCATTTCCAGAAATATGGTAGATAACTATTTTGTTAGAACTGGTCAAAACTCTGGAATTACATGTTTGACATAGAAAACTGAATTATATGGCTTGGACTTCTGACTGTAAAGGCATATGCATATCAGCAATATGAGACTGCATGTATTTTAAGTTTTTATTTCTGATGTTTATGTACAACAGATAAAATTAATAAAAACATTATACAAACAAAAAGTGAGACAGAACCCCTCAGATGAGATTAGGAAGCAGTACAGCACTATGATTAACCGCACTGCGCTGCAAACCTGGGTTTGCATCCCACAGACCCCCACTTGCATACTATGACCCTGAACAAGTCACTTAACTTCCTTATGCTCCCAGGTTGCACCTGGAAACAAGATTCGGCTTAGTTTACCTTTCCTGGTTAAATAATTTCCACTTTCCTAGAGCAAACTGGGAGGCAGAGGCTGGGGAGCCTATCACTAAGGAGGTGTGGGACAATATTTGGTTGAAAAGCTGGAAATTATCAGCCTTCTTTAACTGGAGGGAGTTTAGGCGGAAAGTCCATGCTGCATTCTTCTATGTTTCCACCATAGCTCAGCACTTTTGTAGGCAGAGCTCCCCCCTCTGCTGGAGGAACTGTGGCTAGGTAGGATCTCATCTACACATCTTTTGGCTGTGCCCATGGTCAGTTGATTTCTGGGGAAAGTTAAAAGAGAGTTAGACCAGATCTGGCATAAACAGCTGCCTCACAGTTTCAAGGCCATAGCTCTCGGGCTTTCTCTGAAGGAATCAGGTCTGCATAAACAGAGACAAGTTTATGCTCGAAATGTGTATGGTGGTTTGAAAATGTACTACTTCACAGGGCAGTGGAAATCAAGAGTGCAAAAAGTGCAGACTACGGAGCAAATAACAGCTGAACTAAACTGGACTATGGAGAAATGCACCTCCTTATGGGCTAACTGGGATTTCCAACAGTTAACTGGAATCACATCGCCATCAGATGGTGTTGAGGGACTGGATGGTGGAACTGAGGATTCCTCCTAGTTACAGGGCCTGGCAGAGTAAATACTACTCAGCCCCCGCATCCCCCCACCCCCGGGGCTCACTACGTTACCACACCCACACACAGCAGACAGACTCGCACACACCCAGATCACAAAGGCAGAAGCACAGAAATAGTAGTTTGTGTTGTTATACCTAGTTTTTTTCATGGCTGAAGTTTTAAAGTTTTAAATCGAATTGCAAATATGCAGACTGTAACAGACGCGGCAAAGATAAGCATGCGACTTTATCATCCCAGTACCCTGAGATATTGCCTGTATAATAACATGCGACAGATGTAATTGAACTGTCTGGTTATTCTTGCTGCACATGCTTATGGCACTTGTTGTTACTGCCGTATTCACTTGAATAAAGCAGAGGTTAAAAAAAAATTGCAACACAAATTTTAGTGTCACACATTTTTGTGTCTCACATACTTTTTACTCATAACTTGGCCGTTTTACACCATTTTTCTCCCAAATCTTGAGTATACTGTTTACATGACCCTACTCTACCTCATGAGCAAAGATGGTGGGAATTTTCAAGTGCATTTAAGTGTAACACTGAACTGCGATACTAAAATCTGTGACACTAATTTCAATTTCGCATATTTTAGTGTTGCATTAAAATGTGCAATACTAAAATTACATTTTGTGCCTCATGTACTTTCACACATAACTAAGATATTTTAAAATATTTTACTCCCAAATTTTGAATATACTGCTCACATGACCCTACTTCAAGAACAAGTATGGTGCGAATGTTCAAGTACAGGTTGAAAGGTTTCACTGTCACTCTGTGAAACCACCTTTTGGGTGGGTTTTAAGACATTCTCGCGACCATGTTCATGACATAGGGTCAAAATAATTTTCACGTCTCACATTTAAAGATTAACGCACCAAAAATGGAAATCCTGGGTTGCACTTAAATGCGGACAGATTCTTCCCTTGATGCAGGGCCCAGAGGGCCCTGTGCATCTGCAACTCTTCAGGCAGGTTCCAAAGGGACCTGCAAGAATAGAGGTTACAATTCCACTGCCTCAAGAAGAAATGAAATTCACTGAAAAAAACTGTGTTAATGTACCAATAAGTGCTCAACTAAATGGGAAAAAAATAGGGAAATGTGGCACCGTGCCCCCCCCCAGCGAAAGAACAAGACCAAACAAGCAACCACTGACAGCAACCATCAGGTAAGACAAACAACATACAACTGTTTCCAGATGACACAAATGCAGTAGTACTGATGTGCTGCCTTTGTGGATTTGTATGTGCGGCATGCACACTGCAAGATACACACATTCAGTTCTGGCTGCAACAGAAATCTACAATGCTCAGATCCAAACACTGTTTCTGTCTGCAGAAGCATAGGCCCCTACAGTCACAAATACAAAGGCATCACAGCCACATTATAAGAATTCTTTTGTCTACAAAAGTACAGAGTCCTCTGAGACCAGCCATTCTGTTGCCACAGGTACTCATGCCCACTGTAAGACATACACACGTTTCTGGCTGCAGAAGTACAAGTCCTGCAAAATCCACAATACCAAAATAGCAACACTACTTCTGTCTGCAGAAGTGCAGGTGTCTCAGGGGCCCGCACTTCTGCAACTGTAGGTGCAAGACAGTCACACAAACTTCTGTGTGCAGTTATATGTTGTTTACCTTACCTGATCATGGCTGTCTGTGGTTGCTTGTGTGATCTTGTCCTTTTGCTGCTAGGAGGGTGATGAGTTAGGGATGAAAACCCTAGCTGCAGTTCCCTACTTTTGTGACGTTAAGTAAAACCCTAACTGGTACATTATCCCAGTTTTTTGCAATGTACTGTATAACCCCTTATTTTCACTGTAAATTTATTTCCACTGTATCCACATTCCAGATGTCTTCTGCGGAAATAAATGTACAGTGAAAGTAAATTGACCATTAAGCCGAAGACAGAGAAATAGGATTTAAACCTCAGACTGCCACTTTGTTACCCTACGTAATCTGTCTCTGTTGTTTTTTTATCAGACATCTCTGTAGTCAGTCAGCACTAAGCAGTTCACAGTACACTACAGAGTACATTACAGAGTGCACTTCAGAACATACTGTACCGACCTGCTGACACTGCCATTCATAGTAATGACTCGTAACCTCCTGTCGAACACCGGAATGCCAACACGCTAACCTGCCCCCTCACCTCCATTCATTTCCAAGTCAGCAGATGCTGCAAAACAAGCTTTCCGCCTAGTACTCCATGTAGGGTTTTTCTGAGTTTTTTTGGTGAGAAAGTTTCAAGCCAGCAGATGCTGCAAAACAAATGAAGCATCCTGAATCAAACTAACCGTCATGTTGTCACAACGACATACGGAGATGCCTATACCATATGACAACATGGGGCTTCATTAGTTTTGTGGCATCTGCTAACTTAAACAAAGAAAAGTACTGCTGACTTAAAGAAAGGTACTTTACTGGCATTCTGTACTGTAATGTACTCTAGCAATGCAGTGGTATTCTGTCTAAATGTTCTATAATATGCTCTGCCAATGTAGAGCAGCCGTGAATGGGCTAATATAAGTTTGCATGGAACTGCCCACCCACCTTGACTGTGCGGAAAAAGAGGTGCGCTGAAATAAGGTGTTATACAGTATTTATAAGTAAGTATGGTATACAAGAAAATAAACCCACTGAAGGGGCTAACAAGATTATATGGCTACAAAAACCCAAAGGGCAAGTAAGTACTTTTATGATCTGGTTAGCCCCCTTGATCAGGTTTATTCTGAAATATAACAGGCTAACTTTTTTTTTTATATAATACATTTGGATGATTATTGTTAATTTTGTTTGCAACTATGTGTACAGGAAAGGGTATACAAGGACATAATTGGCATAATCTTCAAACAGGAGATATTGGGTACAATTACCTTGACAACTTTGTACCGCTCCAGAAGGCGACACAGCATGCGTGCCTCCAGTTTGCCCACATTCATGGCGCAACGGATCTCAGTCTGGGACATTCCTTTTGGTCCCCTGCTCTCAACTGTTGTAATTCAAACACACAAGAAACACTGAATTACACTTCTGTAATCAAAAGACAGAGGTTAAAAGATATAAAACTACCTAAACTGCTAATCTCCCATTTACAAAATCGAACTTCGGGCACAGTGCTATGAAAAAAGCTCTACTGAGCAGTGTAACTCAGTAGCTCGAGCTGTGGACCCTGCAATACAAGCAGACTTGATAGACCAAATGGCCTTCTTCTGCTTGCTCCTTCGTATGTTCTTATGTAACCGTTTACCTTAAAATCCATGGTCAGATGTTTCATAATGTTTAAAAAGCAAACAAACTCAGTCTTGTTTTAAAAAAACTCCCACCACAATCCGCTCCTAAAACAGTGCTGAACATCTTATACAATGATGCCAAGGGAGCAAAGGCATCCCAGATCTATTACTGCATAGTCATGGTACTCTGCATTTCAGGACATATTTCAGGACTCATGGACTTCATAGATTCATACTATTTCGTATGTAACTTATGTATTAGATTTTGGTGCCTACAAAATACTTGTGATTAAATATTTTCCTTTAGAAACTACTAGCTTCCTACTGGAAAAAATAGGGTTAGAGCCCGAACAGTTAATATTCTTTTTTATTATGCGTCTTTTTTATGAGTACATTATATAATGCAAGCTTTTAATTCCCTTTAACATTAGTCAATACAACCAAGAAGAAACCAGTAAAACGAAACACAAATCTAACGAAAGACAGTACAGAAGCAAAAACAAACATTCTCCCCCACAAAGAAAAAAATACTAGCTTCCTACTATAAAAAATAGACTTAGAGCCCTAACAGTTAATATTCTTTTATTATGTGCCTTTTGTATGAGTACAGTATACAATACAAGATTTTATTTCCCTTTAACATAAGTCAATACAACCAAGAAAAAAACAATAAAACGAAAAGCAAATGTAACAAAAGACAGTACAGAAGCAAAAACATCCCCCCCCCCAAAAAAAACTGCATCAATTATTATACAAGAGTACCTCCAGTTCAACATAGCCCCAAACAAAGTCCTCAAGACTGTCTACATATCAGAGAAGCAAAAAGAATGCTCTGAAAATCTGAAAGATAGGGGTGGAGAAATAATTATATGTTTTTACATTCCTTTGTAAGATTAAATAACATATTCCACATAAAGTACGCAGAAAAAAATAGACTATAAAAGAGACACCACAAGTAGCTATCTACGTTTCTAACTCCCATAGATAAGTTATAGAGATCACTGCATAGAATTGATGTGACACTTGATAGAAGGTTAAAGAAGTAAACCAATATAACTAATACATTCAAAACAATTCCAATACGTAACCCTCATACTGTACCATTAGAGGTTCTCCAACCAGTGACATAAATCGTTTCAGTGGCTCCTGATGTTGATGCCACTCCTTGCATGCACTGTTACATGGATGACTATGGGGCATCTCCCTCAATGTGTGCAGGTTTACTCAAAGTAGTACCTACAGAAGTAATGTATTATCAGCGAGGAGGGAGGGTTTCCGGGGACCAGTTAGGGTCTGCAGAGAAGGACAAATTGGGGAACATATGAGCACACAGGGTGAGCCTAGTGGTCCTTTTCTGGCAAAAAATTCAATGTTTCTAATCTGAAACTACTGGTTAATTAAAATAGATCATGTTATAGTAGATGCCACTTAATTGGGACACGGATAATCAGGACGTCCTGCCAGGTACCGATTATAAATTGCAGCCCGAGAGTCGACAGCGCTTTGCAAAGGGGCCAGGAGTACCTACGTAGACAGGCATTAGCCCAACAATGGCACCATACTGTCCATAGCAGGTATGGCAGCGCCTAAGCCAAGCCCTGATTTTAGTGTCTCAGTGATGGTCAGGGGCCTGTCGTGAACAAATGCTGCCCTTTTGTCACTTTGTACTTTCACCTGCTGTAGAAATGCTCCTGTGCTTGCTGCGGTCCACTGGCTGCATTTTCACCCCTATCGCTGCCTCCTTGTACACCTGCTCCTCCAAACCTTAATACATCTCCCCCTTTCTTCTACATTTACTTACTTTACCCACGGCTGCTACAGTGATGCATCTTGGTGGTTGTCCTTGACTTTGCTATTTTCCTCAAGAGTATACCAACTCCCCCGTGTTAAACTTGCTGACTTTGACTTGCATTTTTGTACATTGTACTGCACTTTTAATGTATTTCTCCCTACCCCGGGTGACACCTGAAAATGAGCCCTGGCTCAGTTTGCCTTTCCTGGATACCAGCTTTTAAATATGAAAACAAATAAATAAATTGAATATGAAATAATAATAGTATTTCGATAATTTTTTTTATCCATACTCGTTGAGGCATCCTCAAAGACACTTCATGAATGGTCATACTTCGTTCTACCACTCATGATGTCATCAGAGGTCACCACAACTCGTATTAATAAAAACGTGTATCCAGCACTGCCTTGCTGCATATCACCTAAGCACAGATTCTTTGGGATATGTCATATACAGTGGAGCCAGCTAGGATGCAATGCAATAACGTACAGTAAAATGACACATCACAAAGTAGTTAGTGTTTAACACAGTTTACCAACTGGCTATTTAAAGAGCTGCTGATGCCTCAAAGAAAACTTTGAAAAACATATTTAGGTACAATTCAGCCTGCATGCCATATATATTCTACAGATTTCTCCTGCACATTATTTATTACTGAGGACACTTGCATAAATACATGATCTTTATACCTCAGAGTTAATCTACCTGTATAGCTTACTCCCTACTTTATGTCATAATCCTCTGTTGTGATATAACAATCTGTTGCCACCGTAGTAACTGTGATGTCACAAGCAGTGCCTTATGACTTCAGGTAAGGAGAAAGCAACAGGAACAGATGAATTCTTTAGGAGCAAAGATCCTGTTTTCATGCAAATTACACCAGTAATAAATAATGGGAAGGAGAAATACAGAACTAATGTGAAATACAGCCGGCCCACCAGTACAGCGGTTGGATTTCCATTTGCGACGACGATAACCCAGGTTCGTGAACGGACCCAGGAGTCGTAGGGCTGGCCAGGGGAGAATTATCAAGCATCCCAGGGACTGCTCTCCTTCTCTTGGGGGAGAGTGTCCGGACCCCTGGTGGAGGCTGGGGTACCAGCACCATAACATTAGGGGCAGGGTGGACACTGGACGCCATTGCATGCCCCCACCCCAAGGGAAGCAAGCATCCACAAAAGCTGCCCCCCATGACAACTCATACAGCCCCACCACTGCCTTCTCGGACATGTCTGCCGGGGAGGGGACCCACCCCATGGCCCTGGACCCGGGGTAAGCCAGGGCTGCCAATAGTGTCCATTGGGAAGGGGAGCACCCCCCCCCCAGCGGTCTGACCCAGGGAGACAAGCCTGGGCATGGGGGCTACAGGTGAGGGTGAGTCTGAGAGTAAGGCGGGGTTCTGGACAAAAAAAAATTAAAACTAATGTGAAATACAAGCTGAAATATGTCCAAATAGTATGTTTTGTTAAAGTTCTCCTGAAGTCTAGTTTGGCCAGCTTTTGGATAATGGCTGCCAAGTGGGACAAGGTTGAAGGCTTTACTAAAATCTATAAAAAGCACAATACTTTTAATGTGGTTGTTGTTAATTTTCAGATTCTGGGATACACTACTCGCTATTAAGTGGTAATAGAGAGTGTGTTCACATTTTGATAGAAATACAAAAAAAATTTAAAGTAAGCAGCACTTCACCTTGCTATTTTATGCTGAATGCAAAAAGGTATGAGCCACCTATCCATTAACCACAATATAACATTATATAATTCATATCTATTACAAATCTATTTATTTTTTACTTTCCCCATTCACTGGCCAGGCCCTCCTTCATACCGGCTCCCATAGCCCCGTCACCCGGCTTCTTATGGGATTACCTTCTAACTCTGTCCCACACTTGTCTCACCATTTTTCAGCTGGGGCAGCAGGCCAGGTCTCATGCCGCATGGACCAGGTACCATATTGGAGGGCTGCCACGTCACCAGTGAGGGGCCCATGGGGAGCTGGTATTCATCCTGTCTTGCCAGAGCTTTTCACTTCTTAGGTCCCATCCCTCAGGATGCAGGCTGTAAGGGTGCATGTGCGCATGCACGCAACCACGCTTAGTGCAGCACCAGAGTGCATCCCCTCCCCACACCACTCCAACTGCACTGCCACCTGTGATCACCAAGGTAGCAGTATGGCAGTGGAGCTGGCAACCTTCCCTCCCTGGAGGAGGAGGAGGAGAGCGTCCTCTGGGATGTTTGATCTTCCTCCTCGCCCCTGGCTGGTCCCAGACAACCCGTGCTTGTTCCCGAACGCAGGTCACTGGCATCAAAAGTGGAAGTACTGCCGCTGCACCAAGAGGAAGGGTATTAACAAATTTATTTTGAATATTTAAACACTAACCACATTCCCTGAAGAAGTGACTTACAAGTCACAAAATGCTGGGGCAGAAATATAAGGTGGCAGAAAAATAAGGAAAAAAATATAAAATATATGGGTGAGCGAAATCTGTCAGAAGTTTGTGCTTTTTGTGGATTTTACCAGTTCTTCTGAATGGACTTTTCACCGACCAAAATAAAAAGGATGCAGGGAGCTTTGAGTTGGTCCTGGAAAAGACTAAGACTTTAAAGAGCTACTGATGCCTCAAAGAAAATCTTTAAAAAACATAATAATTAGGTACAATTCTGCTTACATTTCAATTATATTTTATATATTTCTCCTCTCCATAATTTATTACTAAAGAAATGTGTATGAATATATGATTGTTGTCCATCAGAGTTCATTTTGATGTCATCTGCCTCTATAGTTTACTCCCTACTTCAAGTCATAATAGTCTGTTGTGACATCACAATCTGTTGACATGGGAGTAACTGTGAGGTGACAGGCCGTACTCTGACCTCAGGTAGGGAGAAAGCAGCAGAAACAGAGAAACTCCTTTAGAAGCAATGATTCTGTTTGCATGCAAATGATCTCACTACTGAATAATGGAGAGAAGAAATACAGAACTAATGGGAAATACAAGCTGGCCAGTGCCTAAATACTATGTTTTGTTAAAGTTCTCCTGAATATGTCACCAGCTCTTTAAAAACCAATATAACTAATTTGGTCTTGGTGAGGACTAGGATTAAATAAAAAAAAAACATTTTATTACTTACTCTTCCTGCTCCTGATCTGGGGCCAATACCCCCTTAGCCAATGACCACCTCACAGCCCTGTCACCAGTCCATCAGGAGAACTTGTTTCCCCCATGACATGCCCCTTGCAGAGGAATCTTGTCATTAGTCACTTCTCTGCAGTCTGAATCTAGATGCTTCTCCAGTGCATACACTGGTGAGGGGCCTGAGAATAATCACTGGGCCAGGTTTATTCAATTCCCCCCCCCCCGAACACTCCCTCCAAAGCCACTCACTCTGCACTACTACCAGGTAGCAACTGCACGGCAGAGGCAGCCCCCCAACCCCGCCCGCGTGTGCCGACAGGTCGGCTGTACGTTTTAAAAGTAAACTGTTTCTCTCAAAATGACATACCCAGTTCATAAGCTTGAGTTAGCATGTCTCTCTCATAAATCACGTCCACAGGCTCTGCGGCCTTGATACCTTCCTCATCATCATCTTCATCATCCACCTCCTTCCTTTTATATGGCTTCAGAAGTTTGAGGCAGCGCACCATGATGTCAGTTCCTGAAAATACAAATCACGCTTCAGTGGCTTGGAGAAGCTCTAATTGTAATACCAGTGCACTGGAGTCTCTTTTCCAGTCAACAACTGACAAGCACTATCTAACAGGTGCTTAGTTTTCAGATGTTGAAATCAGGGTTTTGAATACAAGAACACAACAGTTCCTGAATATTCATTCTTTTCTCATCATCAGGAGCTACAAAGGTCAACCTAAGAGCTACATATTTGGTGCACTGGGAATGTAGTTGTCCTCGGAATGGGGAATATCCTGTTTACGGTTCTGCTGCTCAGTCTTTAAGCTTATTCTAATGCTTTCCATTTTAGTGTGAACAGATATATTTTTTCACTTTTGCAACATTGCAGCATATGAGCCACAGCAGACACGGCTCACAGGGAAGGTCTAGCATTCTTCTTCTATTGGGCTCCTGGAGGATGGGGCAGAGGTGAAAGCAGGATTTACAGATTTTCCATCAGGAGACAAGGATCACTCAGCTCTCCCTTATCTCAGTTCCTGGTTTGGTACAGTATAAACAACCTGCACAACCTTGAAGAGCAGTAGTCTGTGCAAACAATCAGACTTATGACAGTATGCAGCAGCGGTCAAAGACGCCTTTCACTGACAACCCATCTGAGATTAGCATCTGTAATAAATTACTAGTCCTCATAGATAACATTTTGACACTCAGATTTAAACATTTTTAAACAAAGGAAACGTATGCCTGAAATTCCCTAATGTTTTTTTCCAAAGATAATGCCTTGTTCTGATTTACAGCACAATTCAACCTCTGCAAAGCACAAAACCATGCATTAACCCCTCCACTAATTGCTTGGTTACTTAAAAAACATGGACATACCAAAGTGTGTTGTAGAAGAAGCTGTCCATTTAATAAAGGCTCTCCTCAACACCAGTGAATATGAGACAGAGGTTTATAGGTATCTTGCTGATCTTAAGGTTTATCACAAATTAAACCACGATCCTACTACACAATTTAAAGAAGAAATTGATGCTGTGACTGAGTCAGCATATAAAAAAGGTGAAATCTGTGAAGAAATTAAGTCTTTTTTGCAGGTATTTCAACTTAGGAATCCATTACTAAATGTCTTACCAAACATCCACAAATCGATGATGAATTTACCAGGCTGTCCAATCATTAGTGATACTGGGTCTTCAACCGAACTTCTGCAGTATGTTAACTTGTTTATTAAACCCTTTGTTCTTAACCCAAGGTCATATGTTAGGGACACAGGTGATATGATAAGGATCATCAATGAAACTGAGGTTGGGCAAAGCTACTGTCTAGAAACTTTGGGTAAAGTCCTTGTATTCCAACATTCCCCATACAGAATGCCTGCAGGCACTTCATTTTTTTTTTTAAGGAAAATTATGCAAAACCTTCTACCGATTTCGTACTTAACATGTTGGCGACAGTGCTTAAGAGCAGCTGTTTTGGTTTTAAACATGAACATTGAGACTGCTCTGGAGGCCACATCTGCCCAAATTATGCAAACCTACACTTCAGCAAATGTTGAGTATGACATCATCTATGATACCAACAAAAATATGTTCTTTAACTAAATTACACTGTGGATGTGGTACATATGATATCATTCTCATCTAGAGAGGTGATGTCAATCCCTTGGCAGAAATCTGTTGACTTCTTACACAAAACAGTAATCTGAACTTTACTCTAAAATGCAGTACAAGTAAAACTGAGTTTTTGGACTTCCAACACTGCAAAATATAGAGATGGTTCTCTTAGCAGTGACCTCTACGGGAAGCCATCCAATTGGAACACAGTGCTCCTGGTCTCAAGCTGCCTTCCATGACATCTTTTTAATATCCCATAGGGCATTTTTTCGAGAAACAAACACAACTGTAGTACCTAGGAGGCTTTTGTGGAACAGTGTAAAAATCTTAGTAACCGCTTTAGAGAATGTGGGGATAATGAGCATGTTATGAGAGGCTGAGGAATATGTATATTCAGTTTCTCATAGAGATATGTTACAGAGGAAGAATGTTTTAGAACAACCTAGGAATACTTTCAATTTTATTACCATTTTTCACGTTATGCAAATGATGTTCAAAAGATCATTTGGGACAACTGTGAGATTCTGCAAGCTGATCCTGGTTTACAGGATTTTAGTCAATCAATTGAAAATGATTTTTATTTAGAAGGGGGCGTAATTTTAGCGATCATTTTGTTCACAGTAGTCAGTCATTATGGAAAACACCTCCCCCGATTGGATCCACATTTTGTGACTGTTGTAAATCTTTTTCAGCATAATGCTGATAACTAAAGAATTCCTAAATGCAAACACAGGTAAAAGCATGCAATTGAGAACATTAACGACTTGTCATACACGAAATGCGTCATACATGCTGCCATATGCAAATGTGGCACTTTTTATATATGGAAGACCGTGAGGGAATAATGCATTAGAGTTGGCAAACACATGACAGTTATCAAAAATGCAAATAGGGAAAATACTACTGCGGTCCACTGTATGGCCAAAAAGAATGATAGGAGCAAGCACGCTTTTCACTTTACTGGGTTGGAAAAGACTGAACCTAATACCAGAATAGGGGATTATAACAAAGTCCTAACATGCGAAGGGTTCTGGATTTTTAACATTGGTGCTAGAGATTGGCCTGGTCTGAACAATGACCTGGTAAGTCAACCATTTCTAAAGTAACATTTTTTTCAAACAAGAGTACCATTATGTTTCTTTATAATATGGATTGTGAGTAATTATGTTTTTGCAAGATAAATTGTAATAAATATGTGCTACTTATGTGTTATTATGTATATTGTACCATTTCAGCTGCCGTAGACTTTACCTTTAAACGAACACTGTATAACAACACTGTATGAATGTCTGCCTGACCACCGTGGGGTACCACAGGGATCACTACTGGGACCCCTTCTTTTTAGCATTTTTTTCAATGACCTACCTCGCTCCTGTACGCAACAGATCCTCCTTTACGTGGATGATCCTGTCATCTACACTACCCATCATGACCCTCACCACCTTGAAAAATCACCTGCAACTCACTTTTGAGCAAGTTGAGGACTGGTTCGGAGCACACAAACTGATGTTGAACTACAAAAACCAAAAAACAAAGGTAATGCTCTTCAGCAGTACAAGGAGTAAACACAAATCCTACCCTATCATTATCAGGAACTGTTTGGGAGTTCCACTTGAACAAGTCGATAATTTAAAATACCTGGGGTTAACTGTGGACAGCTCCCTATCCTACTCTAGGCACATCGAGAATGTGGCTATAACTGTTAATATCAGAATAGGGCTCCTACACAGACACAAGCATAGCTTGACACCTGAAGCCCTAAGAAATGTAATCTACAGCTCAATCATCTGCACTATCAACTACAGTCTGTTCATTTACAGCACAGCCCCTGCTACCTCCCTCCGCAGGATAGCAGTGGCACTCAATAAAGCTTGCAGGCTGCTCACCAGCTCCCCCCTGCCTCACACACACCTGTGACCTTTATATGCAATCTGGATGGCTACAACTGAATAGAATTTGCTATCAAATCTGCCTGTTAGCCAAAAAAATGCATCTTGGTTCCGTACCTCCTGGAGTTGCAAACCTTCTAAGCCACTTCTCTGGCTCGCAGCACACCAGAAACTCCATCCATCAACTGTTCACAGTTCCAAGATGTAGAACTACTCAAGGACAGCGGTCTTACGCATATATGACACCTCTCTGGTTCAACAACCTCTGTGCAGAAATCACCTCACCACCAAAACTGGGCCCTTTCAAAAGCCTACTACGTCAACATCTGCTAGAGAACAGTAGCTGTGACTGCTCCTGATAATTGCCCACTGTATTCTTTGATCCTGTCTTTGCACTCCCCTAATTTACCATACTACCCCATATTATCAACCATCTACTTACTGTCTTCATCCCTCCGATTGTTCCCACAATCCCCCACTAAGTCATCTGTCTTCCTTTCCCCTCCCTTCACTCATGCTCTCCTCTGCCCACCCTGCCCATCCTCACCTTTCACTGTGCTTCCTTTGTCCTTTACTTGCTTTACCAGAATCCCACCCTAATGTTTGACAAAGCCGCCTAAGGCTGCATCTGTCCTCCCTACTGACCAGGCTTTTCGCCAGCACAATTGTTAAACTTTTTAAGTTTTATAGTGTTATCCCTATTACCGTATCAAACTGTTTTTGAATGCTTAAATTTTTCATTTGTATAACTGTTTAGCTAGTGACTCTTGTATTGTTACCCAATGTACGTTTTCCCACCCTTTCTGATGTGGAACCTTTGTAAATGAGCTGTTTTCTGCCCAAAGGTATTATCATCCAAGCTTTGAAATAAATAAATATAAAGTATAATGAGTTCTTGTGATTGCAGTGAGTGCCCTTGATAAAGCATGCAGTGACGGCACATGAAACATCGGTGTGGAGATGATTAGTGCCCACTCTCCGTTTTCAGACTGTGGTTGATTTAAAATAAAAGGATGATTCCTTCTACAACACATTTTGCTATGTCCTTATGATTAAGTAACCAAACAAGTAGCAGACAGCTTAATGCACAGTTTTGTGCTGTGTACTTGTGTTTACTAGCACATACCCTCTGTTCCTTGGTGACATTTTTTCTTGCCTTGTTCAAAATTCAATCTCTGCAAACTTATTACCAACAAAAACTAATTTTCTCTCAAGTGCAATGTACCCTCACCTATTTTTGTGAACCCACACGCTTTCTGTTCCACTATACCAGTAAAAGAAAAGTCCTGGACTTGCTGTATTTTAACTAGCATCCTCTCTTGCCTGTGTGTCCAGGCACTAGTGAGATGTTAATGTGTGAATCAGGGAGGAGAAGCCTTCACTAATTTCAGCTAATGGCACACTCCTTTTGCTGCCACTAATGCTGCTGTGCTACTAACAGAATGAGCTTTAATGCTAACGGGGGGATACTTTTCCTGCCCTAGTACAGCTCCCCAGAGAGGTCTCACGGAGTACTGTGCCCAGGTCTGGAGTCTGCACCCGAGAAAGGAAACTGATAAGCTAGAGCCGGTGCGGCAAAGGGTCACCAAGATGATCCAGAGTCAGCAGTGTGGATCCTATGTGGAACAGCAGGAAGTACTTAACATGTACTGTACTTGCTACAGGCCAGAAGGGAGAAGGGCAACATGATAGAGTTGAAGAAGTTATCAAGAAGAATTAATAGAGTGAACAGCAAATAGCTATTCAACAGGAACAGTAAAGCAGTAACAAGGGGACATAAAGTACGGTTGCGCAAGAACTTATTGTAACAGCAGATTTTTGAGAGCATCTCTTGCAGCAGGTTATAATGTGTGGGATTACAGCTGCAGGCGACATTTCCACCGAATGACTTTCAC
Organism: Neoceratodus forsteri; assembly: GCA_016271365.2. Taxonomy (NCBI): domain Eukaryota; kingdom Metazoa; phylum Chordata; order Ceratodontiformes; family Ceratodontidae; genus Neoceratodus; species Neoceratodus forsteri. Next base: position 117,577,446 of record JADMNL010000025.1, read on the forward strand.
AACAGTTGTCTCTGGGATCTGTCCCTAGCACCACCATGTGGTGTTCACCTGGCAGGTATGAAAGGGGGAGGTCCCAGCCACTCCTCAGTTCTTTTTCCATCTGATGACCAAATGTTTAACCGTATCTCAGGGCCTCTGATGGGAACTGAGGAGGGAAATTAAGGCAGTAGTTCGTGGAGTAACAGAGACAGGAGCAAGGAACCCCTTTGAAGCAACAGCAAGGGGGAAGGAGGGTGGGGCTGCATGATCTGCTGGAACAGATACTCTCAGAGATCTACTGTTACAGTAAGTTCTTACACAACCATACTATCTTCTTCAAGGCAATCTCTTGCAGCAGGTCATCACATGTGGGTCGATTCCCAAGCAGTTATTATACCCAGCGGGAGAAGGAAGCGAATCATGAAGGCTTAGGACAGTAGGGCTTGTAGGACAGCCCATCCAAAAACGGTTTGTCTCTTAGAAGCGATGTCTAGACTGTAATGCTTTGTGAAGGTATGTACAGAAGACCATGTGGTGGCTTCGCAAATATCCAGGGCCGAAACGCCCCAGAAACATTCCGTAGAGGTGGCCATGCCTCTGGCAGGATATGGTTTTACAAGTCCTGTGAGAGGTACTTCGTATTTACCACAAATAAATGTAATGCAGTTGGCCAACGATGTGGGCAAGCACTGCTCTGAAACACTAATGCCCTGATTTTCAGGGGCAAAAGAAACAAAAAGTTGCTTGGTTTTTCACAATGTGGCAGTGCAGAGAAGGTAAATGCTCAATGTTCTATGCACAGAGAGTATGAAACAGGGCTTCCCCTTGATGCTGAGGCTCCACAAAGTATACTGATAATCGAATGGTCCGATTTAAAGTAAATTCAGAAAAAAACTTTAGGCAAGAACACCGGGTTAGTGCATAAAGACACTCGATCGCTATGAAACTGTAAATATGGAGGTTTGCACATCAGTGCATGCAACTCTGAGACACATCTGCCAGACATGATGGCAACTAAAAACACAGTTTTCCATGACAGATAACGGAGGTCGCTGGACTCAGCGGGCTCAAATGGACTTGTCAATTTTTCAAGCACAAAATTCAAATCCCCGACAGGGACTGGATCCCTGATAGGGGTACGTAGGTGCAGAATACCTTTCAAAAATTTTTGAATTAAAGGTAACTGGGACAAAGGAATGTTGTCCACAGGCAAATGAAATGCAGCTATGGCCTAAAGATGGACTGTCACAGAGGAATATTTCAGTCCACCCTCTGACAAGGACAGCAAATAATCTAAGATGCACTGAGGGTAACACTCATAAGGATCCAAGTCCAGTGTAGATGCCCAAATAGAGAAGAGTTTCCACTTCATAGAACAGGAAGATCGAGTAGATGGCTTCCGAGTTGCCCGGAGAACTTCCGCCGCCTTCAGGGACACCCAGAAGCTCGAGAGGACTATGTCCTCAGGAGCTAGAAGATGGAGGGAGCAAAGGCCTGGGTGTAACAGGGAGCCTTGTGCGAGGGATAGTAAAGCCAGGTAAACAGGCAGAGAGATGGGCTCCAGTTCTGACAGCTGTAGAAGCAGAGGGAACCAAATCTGTCTCGGACAAAATGGTGCTATGAGAATCACAGACACCTCGTCCTGGACCAGTTTGAGCAGTACTCTCTGAACGAGTGGAAAGGGCGGGAAGGCATTAAGAAATCTTCCTATCCAGGAAAAAGATAATGCGTCCCACCACACAGTTCCAGGACCTCACAAGAGAGCAGTAAAGCGGTAGTTTTGCATTCTGCAGAGAGGTAAATAGGTCCAACTCCAGCCAGCCCCGCAAGCGGAAGACATCATTTAGAACGTCGAACAAGATTTCCCACTCATGAGCCTGGGCAGTGGATCTGCTCAGTGCATCCAGCCGGGTGTTGGGCACCCCTGGGATGTGTACTGCCAGAAGATGAATATTTCTCTGGATTGCCAGATACCACACCATCATCAATTCTCTGCAGAGAGGGTATAAATGGGTGCCACCTCGTTTGTTTAGGTAGTGAACTACCACAGAATTGTCTGATTACACTTGCAGGCAACCTGGGGGGAGGTAAGCCTTGAGCGTCTGTTAAGGTGTAGAGAACTGCCCTCAGTTCCAAGACACTGATGTGGAGGCGGGCCTCCACTGACGTCCAAGATCCTTGCGATCTGATGTGCAGGAGGTGAGCACCCCACCCTGTCAAGGAAGCATCTGTAGTCGGAAAGAGACTCGGAACAGATCATCAGAATGGCAGGCCTTACATGAGACTGTCCCTTGTCATCCACCATTGTAGGTCTTGAAGAGCCTGGGAAGACATCAGGAAGGGGCATCAAAATCATCCTGTTTCTGGTCCCACTGGACTCTGAGGGACCACTGAAGGACACTCACAGTCAACCTGGCATTGGGTACCACTGATATTATGGCCACCAAATGTCCCAGGAGGTAGAGATAGTCTCTTATGGAGACTAATCTACTGGACTCTAAGCTTTCTGCCAAAGCAATCAGGGCGTCCACTCGAGCTATGGGCAGATATGCCTTTCCCACAGAAGTGTCTAGCATGGCTCCAATAAATTGGAGGTGTTGAGTAGAGTCCATTTTGGACTTCGGATAGTATACCGCAATTCCTACTTGGGTGAACTACTATAGGGTTCAAGAAAGCGTGAGAGACAGCTGGTGGCTGGAGGAAGCTTTCGGGAGCCAGCCGTCCAGGTAGGAAAGACATAGAGGCCTTCCCTATGGAAGGTCGCTGTGACCACCACTAGACATTTTGTAAATACCCTCAGGGCTGAGTAAAGACCGAAAGGGAGGTCCCTGAACTGATAATAATGACCCTGGAACATGAAATGGAGAAACCATCTGTGAGACAGGTGCATCATGATATGGAGGTATGCATCTTTCATATCCAAAGAGCAAAGCTCAGCAAAGTGCTGTGTTCAGCAAAGGGAGAAGTGTTGGAAGGGACACCATGCGGAACTTTTGGTACGTCATGTAGAGGTTGACACACCTCAGATCCAAAATGTGGCATAATTCCCTCATCCATTTGGGAACCAGGAAAAAGTAGGAGTAAACTCCCACACCCTTCTGAGGAAAGGGATCTGGTTCAATGATCTGTTTTAAAAGCAAGGCATTGATCTCGGTCAGTAGGACCAGTGCCTGGTCTGATGGGTAGAGAGAGAGAGAGAGAGAGAGAGAGAGACCCTGGGTGGCAAATGAAGAGGCATCTCCGTGAACTCCAGTGTGTGTGTCCTGTCTTGACCAGTTGCAGGAGCCACTGGACAGAGGACATAGCTTGCCACCCTTGCAGATACAGGGGAAAACTTGCCCCCAATGGTTGCGGGTAGGGCCTCCATACCCACATCTGGAGGAAGACCTTCAGGTGGAAGGCTGGCCGTGCTGGGGGGCAGCAGGGACATAATGGGGTTTCTGGGCATTTCTAGAACATGGCAATTGTAACTGAGGTTTTCTTTTATTGGCTGGTTGCCTGTTGGATGAGAGACAGCCCCTGTAGGGGCAGCCCCTCGAGGAACCCCTGAACACCATTTTGGCTTTAGGGTGGTAAAGGGTTCGTACCAATTGAAGTCCTACAAATCTTTCAAGAAGTCTTGGGTCTGTGGACCGAACAGCTGAACTCCATCAAAGGGAGCATTCAAGACTGATTGCTGTACGTCCTGGGAAAATCCAGACACCCTGAGCTAGGCGTGATATCTGAGACATACACCAGCAGAGGACATTTGAGCCGTTGTATCCATGGAATCATAAGTGGCGCTCAGCAGGTAGTGGTATACTGTCGCCACAGTAGACAGTTTCACAGTCAGCTCTTCCTGGACAGAACCCACTGGGAGGGACGGGACTGTCGCACAGGGAGGCTTTTAGAATTTCCTCCTGATATTTCAGATGTCCCATGTAACTGAGTATATGGAGGGACAAGGTGGCTGAGGAAAAAAAAAACAAACATTTTCCTATGGCATCCAGTTTCTTCGATTCTGTATCCGAGGGCTGCGTACTCATGTGTTGAGGCCTAGAGGGCCTATCATGCACGGCACTGATCACCACCGAGTCCCCCTGAGGCAGAGACATGAAATAGGGGAGATCCACTGGAGCTTGATAAAGCCTATCAGCCTTCCGTGGATTGGAGGGAATCTTGAAAGGTTGCTTCCAGGTCTTCAAAGGCATCTACCAAAGGAGGCACATCCAGAGTGGGGCATTCAGGCACACCCAGGTACTGAGTCAATTTCTTCCGAGAAGCATCCTGCTCAGTGCCCTGGAAATCAAACATTTTCTGGAGTTAGATCATAATGTCTGAAAACATCGGGTCATCTGGTGGAGAACAAGGGAGGTCAAGGGTAGGTTATCCCTGAACAGAGGAGGCAGCAGAGGAGGACTGAAGAAGACTGAGGGGAATCCTTGTGGCCCATGTTGTCCTCATCCACCCAGTCAGCCAGATCCCAGTCCTGCAGGAAAGGGTCCTCTATGTCCCTGTCCTGGGCATACAGGCCTGGAGAGACAGGAGAAGAGGTGGTTGTCCGCTGGGCCGAAGGAGGCCTAGAGGGAGCAGAGATCAGAGCTGACACCTCCGTAGGTGGGGTACCGTGTCTGAGTTAGGTCCAGGATGGTAATTTACCACAGCCTGGACATCTATCATGGCCATCTGTCCAGTGGAAGTAGCCGTGGCAGACTGGGCAGAGCGTATGGGTACCACCAACAGAATGGGAGCAGGCAGTGGTACCAAACAAGCAGCCGTCAACAAGGGATGTACATAGGACCCCAGGATTGTTGACGAGGGTGCCAGCATTAAGCCTTGTGGGGCAAGGCCAGTCGTCAATAATGAGATAGTCGACGGGCCCATAGCCCCTACCATCAATGATAGCAGCATCGACAGAGTGTCCATAATCATCGACGATGACAGAATCTTCAACGAAATGCCATGCATCATTGAAGATGACAAAAATAGTCAATGGGCCATGGGGCAAGGCAATCAACGAGAGAATCGTTGACAAACCTGAAGCCATCATCGATGGACGATGGCTAGGCAGCATAGAAGAAGGGAGCAGCTTTGGAAGCTCCCAGACAACCCCAGAGCCTCTTGTCGATGGTGGAGCCATCGACGAGGGAGGAGACGAGTCCACAATTTTCGACAGTGCTAAAGACAATGTGTGAGAGGCTACCTTCTCCATACTTACTTTTATTGTGGAGGATGACACACGGGTGGTAGAGACATGCTTAGTTTTTGAGGCATGTTTCTTACCACAACCCTGTGTTGGCATAGAGGGGTCTCCCATGGAGCAGTGAGACGCTGAAGAGGACACCAAGAGGTCTTTAGATGAGGAGCGTTGCTACTGCTCCAAGAAGGCTACCTTCTGCTCCATGAGAAACTTACAGAGCAGCTGCAGCCATCAACGTTTTGTAGCTCTGTTGAATCTATTACAGAAGGCACACTGCACAGAGTCGTGTTCAGGACCAAGGCAACGAACACAGACTTCGTGGAGGTCTTCTTTTGCAATGCTGTGGCCACAGGAACAATTTCGGAATAAAGGATCCAAAGATATTAGTAGTAACTTCAAAAAAAAAAAAAAAAAAGTTGTGGGTCAATAGAACTCTTCTAAGACAACTGGAAAACAGAAGCTCTGAAGGAGAACTTATTGCTGCAGGTCGCAGTTGAAAAGAACTGAGGAGTGGCTGGGACCTACCTGCCAGGTGAACACCATGTGGTGGTGCTAGGGGGAGGTCCCAGGGTCGGCTGCTGTGAAAGTCATCCGTTGGAAATGACGCCCGCAGCTGTATTCCCACACGTTATGACTAAAGATGTAAGTTTGCCATGGAAGTCATGGATACCATGACTTTTGGTCTTTTTTTTTTTTTTTAGAAATTCCATGACTCACTATTTTTATGAAAATGATTAAGAGTTCCTTAGCCACGATTAACTTGTGACTTTTGGAAAAAATAGCCCAGACCACATGGTCTTTGTTCTATTTGTGTGCTCACTACATCTGAAGTTTCATTTACTTTATTAGAAAATTAGGTCCAGCTTTCATATAATTTTCATACAGGTTTAAAATAATAAATTATGAAGCCTGTAACTGACAAAATGAAGTAGACATAGAACATATATTTGTCCATCTTGTGTTGCGATAAAAGAGCACAGAAATGTGGCTTTGCCCATGTTGTGCATTAAAATGTAGCACCCATGACAATGCCAGGAATTTTAGTAATTTGTCCATGAACAATCTGCGATTTTTCCAAAAATTATCTGTGACAAAATTACATCCTTAGTTATGACCTGCTGCAAGAGATTGCCTCGAAGAAGATCTGGAGCCCAGTGTTTGCAAGTATTTCCTTTTGATTGACAACATTCTGCACAGTTCTCTTCATGGAACCAGTAACTTGAGGGTTTTTACATTGTCACTGTCTGTGCACAGAATTAAGCAGAAGTTCTTGTCCTATCAGAACCATGCTCATTTCTGTTCACAAATCGTGGCATACAGTAGTTAAAACTCCAGATCACTGGTTCTATGAAGAGAAGTGCAACAGAAAGCTGCCCGTAAAAACAAAATAATGCAAAATACAGTTTTTCACATCACGTTTTATTCAGCTACAGTTACATATGGATGATTTAGGCTTATGAATTTCATTGCTGTACATGGGAACATTATAAGCATCTGCCAATCAAAAATAATTTCTTGTCCTCTTTAAACTCAAAGACACTAAAGTTAACAAATACTCCAAAAATCACTACAATGTCTGTATTCACAGCTGAAACAGAACTGCTTTCCCACCTGCTAAAGAATTTTTTCCATTTTTACGATCGCTTGCGCGCATGCGCAAGGGACGTTTTGGAGAAGTAGCACACTTTGAAGTGTACCTCTCATTCAATCAGTGCTCCGTTGAGCAGGCGTAGCGATCCTGCACCAATGGGTGCTGGAGCTCTGTACGACAGCGGTGGTCTTCGCTTCAAAGAAACCCACCGCTGTCATCGAGGCTTACCGCATCACCCAACGCTCGCCCCCGCCGCATCATGCGCCCCCCAAAGCTTTGGTGCCCGCTGGAGCCACCCCAGCGTGGCAAGCGATGCTGCCGGCGGGGTGCCCAATCCCCGTCAGCTCCCAACCCTCCCAAGCCATCCTTCTGCCACGCTGGAGCCCACCCCAGCGTGGCAAACCTCCGTTGTTTGCGGCGGGGTGCCCAATCCCCGTCGGCTCCTGGCCCCCGCATAGTTTGCGGCCGGGGTGCCCAATCCCCGTCGGCTCCTCGTCCCCCAGCCATCTTCTGGCACGCTGGGAGCCCACCCCCAGCATGGCAAGCGTCCCGTAGTCCGTTTTGTTAAAACCTGTAAAGAAAAAGCGGTCCCACGTAGTCTCCCAGTCCCCTCCACAACCCGCACCCACCACTGCGCCTCAGCCTCCCCACCCCCACCCCATACTTACCTTCGGAGCTCGTAGCGACAATCTTGATGGACCGGGAACACGTCTGCACTCTTCAAAGCCAACGAACTGAGGAAGTGCGGTAAGCTGTATAATGGGCTAGATAGGGGTTTCAACTTTATTGCATATCTCAGTCATTTTGGAATTTTTACCAAATTTTCAACATGGGTTTTGGGACCTTCTCATGAATGATGTCACTGTCATTCGGGTCCCCAAGGGTGATTTCAGTCACTGCGTGAAATCACCCTTTGGCCTCGAATAATGGCATTTACAGTGACATCACTCATGACAAGGGGTCCCAAAACCCATGTTGAAATTGGCTAAAAATCAAAAAACTGTTACTAGCATGCGTTGTGCAGTTCTACGCAGGCTCATAAGTTCGCAAATTTTCAATATTTTCACTCCAGATTTTCAACATTGCCATTTTACCACACCTCCTTATGAGCAGTACAGCTGTCATTTTTCACATCCTACCCAAAACGTGTTTCCGCCCATGTAGCGCACAATGGCGCAGTCGGTGTGCAAAATCAATGTATGGCACACAGTAAGACAATCACAGTGACACTGTTCATTAGCAGAGGTTTTAAAATGCCAATGTTGACAATTTGGTGAAAAAATTCCTAACAATGACTATTTTATGAGCGTGCACTGCACAGTTCCCACACATGCTCGTAGGTTTGCGAATTTTCAATGTTTCCACTCCAGATTTTCAACATTGCCATTTTACCACACTTCCTTATGAGCAGTACAGCTGTCATTTTTCACATCCTGCCCAAAACATGTTTCTGCCTATGTAGCGCACAATGGGGGTAACAAAAAGGTCATGCTGAAAATTTATTGTGCAAATACCAGCAATCGCACAGGGCATTAGGGTAAAGCATCATACATGCCAAACACCACTGCAAATACCTGCAAGCGAACGTTCGGCATTGACAAATGCTTGTTAATTGTGTTTCTATAGATGGCTATCTTACATACATACATAGAATCTGTCAGCAAAAAAAGGACCACTTGGTCCATCCAGTCTGCCTAGATGTTCCCTGCCTAATCCACCTCCACAGACCCTAACTGGTCTCCGGTAACCCTCCTTCATCCTGCTTATTTTCGAATACTCCCCTATGTTTATCCCACACAAGCTTGAAACCCACCACCGTTCTTGCCCTCTACCATTTCCGCTGGCAGCCTGTCCCAAGTGTCTACAAATCTTTCAACAAAAAAGTACTTGTTCATATCTTTCGTACCCCTCCCCCCAGCTTTTTCACATATCTTGGTCCTGGTGCTCTTACTCATTAGAAAGGAGATTCCACTCCTGCACCCTATTCATCCTTGTAAGGTCTCCATCTTGTCATCTCTCTTCTGTGGTGTACATGTTGAGATCCCTCAGTCTCTCTTCATAGGGCTTGTCGTGCAACCCCTGCACCACTATAGCTGCCATCCTCTGAACTGCCTCCACCATATCAATGTCCCTGTTGAGGTGCAGCCTCCAAAACTGTACACAGTACTCCAGTTGCAGTTTCACTAGCAAGCAATAAAGTGGCAATACCCTCTCCCTCTTCCTGCTGTAGACACCTCTCCCTATGCACCCCAGCATCCCACTAGCCATACCCACTGCTTTGTCACACTGCCCTGCCACTTGGAAGTTGCCAAATATGATAACCCCAAGGTCCCTTTCCTGCTTAGTGACTGTAAGTACCTTCAACCCTCCCATATCCTATACTTACCTCCTGTGTTCCTATGCCATAAGTGCAGTATTTTGCACTTCTTGGCACTGAACCCCATCTGCCATACTGCTGACCACACCTTGTGTTTCTCAAGTTCCCTGTGCATTCTCTCCACACCCTCCTAAGTGTCCACCCTATTGCAGATTTTGATACAATCTGCAAAAAGGCATACCTTCCTTTCTAGTTCTTCTGTAATATCACGTATGAAGACACTAAAGAGCACTGGTCCCAGTACGGTGTACTGTGGAACCCCGCTGCTCACTCTCTCATCATTAGAGTGAGTGCTTTTAACCAACACCATCTGTTCTCCTATCTGTTAATCAGCTTCTAACCCCGCTGGTCACACTCCCATCATTACAGTGAGTGCCACTAACCAACATCCTCTATCTCCTATCCGATAACCAGCTTTTAACCCAATTCACCACTCTGGATCCCACACCTAGGCTGCTCAGTTTCTTTATCAGCCTCCTGTGTGGCGTAGTTTTGAACACTTGCTAAAGTCCAAATAAGCCATGCTTGCTGCCCTCCCCGATCCATTTCCAGAGTCACACAGTCAAGGAACTCTGTCAGATTTGTTTAGCATTCCTTCCCCCAGCCTCATGAATCCATGCTGCCTGTGGTTTTGCAGCCCAATGGATTCAAGATACTCTACCAGTCTTTCTTTCAGTAGGGTTTCCATTAAATTTCCCCATCACTTAAGTAAGAATAATCAGCCTATAGTTGCTAGCATCCTCCCTGCTACCACTCTTATGTAGAGGGCCAGGTCAGCTCTCCTCCACTCCTCCAGAACCGCACCTTTTTTAGTCAGCTGTTGAACAAGGCTGTCAGTGGTGCAGTTAGCACTTGACCTCCCAGAGTTCTTTCAGTGCATTTGGATGTATCCAGTGCAGCCACATAGCCTTGTCCATCTTCAGAGCTGAAAGTCACTTCAGGATGCCTTCCTCGGAAAATGGACTTGTGTCTACCTCCTCCCCATTTCTGCTGCTCCCTAGTGATCTGTCCTCCACACTGAGAAGACTGAGTAGAAGTACCTGTTCAGGATGTCAGCTTTTTCTTGGTCCTCTTCTGTGCAATCTCCCTTCCAGCCATCTAATCCTCACTATCCTTCCCTTTGCTTTCCTCTTCTCACTTATTTATCTGAATAAAGTCTTATCCCCATTAGTGACCCCTTTAGTAATCCTTTCCTCCATCTGCACCTTTGTTCCTCTTACCGCCTTTCCTGCTTCCCTCTGCTTTACTTGGGATACCTCCCTGTCCCTCCTCTGTGTGTGTTTCCTTACAACTTCTGAATGCCACTCTTTTTTCCTTCACCACCATGGTCACTTCCTTAGGAAACCCTAATGGTCTTATTTTCCTTCTGCTTTTACCCACTGTTTTCATGCAGAGGTTTGCTACTTTCATAATGCATTTCCTTAAGTTTCCCCACTGTGCCTCTTGCCACCTTAAGAACCTCCATAACCTAAAAGGGTAAGTTTAAATCAGAAAACTATAGTCCCTCAAGAACCATGCTTTCATTGGAAAATATTCTAGATTTGGATGCATCACGTGACCTCTTCAGACAGTCAGAAGATCTTGACACGGAAATAGTTCAGAGAATCTTCTGCAACATCTGTATTAATAGAGAGTACCATGGCTGTCTTGGCCAGTCTAGTAATATCTAGATAATGGTTACATGTTCCCCCCTCACTTTCAGGAGTACTTTCTGGATCAGAGGTAAAGGTGGAAAAACATTAAGGAACCTGTTGCCCCAATAGATGCTGACAGCCAGGGCTTCAGTTAATTACATTTTAGGAGTATTTGACTTCCAAAAATAAGGCACAAACTTCCAAAATAAAGAAGGAGGAAGTCATTGACTTCCAGATATAAAACCAAAAATTAGATGACTTCCAAAATTGCAGACACGGAAGTCAGAAATGAAGGGTTGTTCTGAAAGAAATTATATTTTACCACTAATATATTATACAAACATCCATAAATCTGTCCTTCCTAGAATTTTGACTTCCAAAAGGTGGATCCTGGAAGGATTTTGACTTCCAAAAAATTGGAATGACTTCCAGATTTCAACTCCTGGAAGTTTTAGACTTCCACTTGAAATAAATTAACTGAATCCCTGCTGACAGCATCTTTGGGACTGTTCCCTGAGATGAGGCTCTGCAGCAGAACAGTGGCACCTTTTTTACTCCCATGTTCCATTCTGTGTGCTGAACTCCAGGCCCCTTATACCGTGTGCTCTGAAATGTGACCTCCCCAGCAAAGTAAAGAGGTATCTGTGGTAAGCACAAGTGTATGCAGTGTTGGCTGAAAAGAAATTCCTTTTCTTAAGTGTTGTACCTGTTGCTACCAGTGAAGGGAGCTTGCAATCCTTTTCTGCACTGGGATCAGTGCAGTAACAGGACTAGAACTACTTCAAGCACTGTACTACTGTATGTTTTCTCATGTGTAGCCTTGCCCATAGTACTACAGAGGTTGTGGCTGACGAGGTCCAGCAGTCTTACGAAATCCTGCACAGTCCAGTGTGGAATGAGGCTGTATACCAAACCAGGGTCTGGACCTTCTCCTAAGGGAGTCAGGCCCCTGTTTGTACTGTGTCCAGTTCTGCTCCTGTGCAGTTTACGTTTTGTGTGGGTTCCAGGTGTGATTTCTCTAAATTCAGATGAACCCCAGTTTTCAAATTAGAGACACTGGTCATTCCACTGAAAATTGAGCATGGTCCTTGGTTCACCTACACACTAACCAGTCCTCTAAGTATGGATAGACAGTCACTCCATTTCTTCGAAGTGATCCTGCTGCTGCTACAGCTAGACACTTTGTGAACCCTTGGGGCAGAAGTAATCCCGAAGGGTGTGCTATATACCAGTACAGACTCAGGCCTACTCTAAAGCAAGGTCCTTTCTGTGGCATGATTTTATTGGGATGCTTCAAGTGATTTAACAGTTTTATTTAATTCTGGCCCATCTTACATTATTTTGTACCTTATGCTGGTGAAATTCATTTTGTGCAATTTTTAGCCTTATATTCTGTCCCTTTATTTAGATGGATGGAAGGAATGGTAGTTTGGCTCCAACAAGGTGGCCAGATGATCCCTTCCACACCCCTGTGATCAGGCATGTAATGATGTGAAGCAAGGGCGAGCATAGGAACAACACAAGCCCCAGCGAAGTCAACAGGGGCAGATTTTGATTACTATTTATTAAGTAATGATGGCCAGTTGGAGATTAATGAAGGCCACCTCTTAGTTGAGTGGTGGCCTTTATTAGTCTCCAATTGGACATCATAATTTAATAAACGGTAATCAAAATCTGCCCCCATCGACTACAAGAGGGCTCACTCCTATGCTCTTCCTTGTGTCAAACTGTTACGTGCCTAAGTGAGGGGATGAGGGGTGTGTGTCAGAGAAATTGGGAACTGGAAGAGATCGGCTGGCCACCTTGCTGGGGCCAAACCATGATCCCTTCCATCTACAAAATAAAGGAAAGGAATGCAAGACAAAAAAGGCACAAAATGAATTTCGCCAGCATAACGTACAAATCCGCTATCCCGCATTACATGCCCCATGACTACCATTACTCTAACCTTCTCCTGTTGACACCACTCCACTGTAACCCTACACCACTTATATTACAAAGGCCCTGGGTCCAGGTGGTTGCCTATGCCCTAAAATATGGCCCCTTGTGTGACAGAGTGAAGTTGCCCCCCCCCCTTCATTTTTTTTAGAAGGATAGTGGTCCTGGATGTACTGCTGCATCTTTGTCCTTGTATAATTGTATTGTTACATGTTGGTTTGTTGGGCTGGCCACCCACTTTGTTTGTATGTTTATTGTGTTATTGTCTGTCTTTATTTTTCCATCTGTTGTTTCCAGTACATCCCAGAATCCCTGCCTGCTTACAAAATCCCTGGTTTTAACAGAGATTGAGGACGTCAGAACTGCTCCCGTTTACTGCATCCTGACCCTCTTTAAATGGTATGCCTGGAGCTGTTATGCTCCTTGTAGTAAAAGTGGCTTGTTTTCCCTTTTAAAGAAATAAGTATTTGTATCTGTTTTGCTCGGCAGACTTTCCCTGAAAAAATGCCTGCTTATCATCCCGTTTCTGTGAGGGAATAATAAAAAGAAAACAAACCCTCTATTTCAAATATTTACAGGGCGTTGCTTTAAAAATGCACTGTTCTGTCTCTTTATGTCTCCTTGCGCTTTCCTGGGCCTAAAATAATATTGTGAACCTTCTGGTTCAAGAGCCTGTCCCCCGAAATGTTCAATTTAGAGAAAGCTCTCCAAAATGCGGCTTTTCTGTGAAAATAAGCCGCTAAGCTCCCTCATGACAGTGCAAGTGCGAGCGCCGGTACTTTCTGCCCGCTCGAACGTGCGCACTGTCAAGAAGACATTTAAGCATCTAATACCTTTCAGCATTTACTTTTCTGCAGGAAATACAGTATTTTACGTTGTATATACCCTCCCTGTTTGAAACAGAATGTTGTTGGGGTTTTCTGAGGACTTGAAAAAAACAAAGGATTTCCACCTGCTGTTGGCGTCTCTAGCTCCTGATACACACCACCTTCAGCTGCAGCATCCCCCTAAGAGCCGGCCGGCCACTTCCTTGCTATTTTTATGCTACCGCTAGAAGGGGTGGTGCTTCCTGATGCCCAAAGACTGTTCTAAACCTTCAGAAAGAGTATAATTCACTTTAAAGACCGCGTACAAGTTGCTATTTGGATTTCAATGCATTTGTGTAATGTAAATAAAATATTTACACTGGATTTAAATAAATAATGTTTGAAAAAGAATCAGGGGTGGAGTTAGCTAGCCACATGACCCGAGAGGTATACAAGTTGTTCATCTTGAACAGGTAATCAGTCAGCAGAAGGATGTGAAGCTGTTAACAAATAGCTAGCCTTTACTAACTGTATTTCTTTTGATTTTGATGCATTTTGCTTCTCTTTTATTTTGCCGCCTATCAGTTCACTTTATATTTGTAAAAATAAATGCTTTATTTTGTTGCCTATCTGCCTCATTGGTCCATCGTTTACCCTCAGCCTATGACACCTTGAATATGCGTACCTTGCGCCCTTTCCTGTGACATAAACTCTGGTATCTACTCCTACTGGCCCTATTGCTCTCTGGAGAGGTTCAGTCTAACCCAGGACCAATCAATAACATACGTAGTCCACTTTCAAATGCTAAGGGTCTTACAGTGGTGCACCACAACATCAGAAGCCTGCCACACAATTTTGCTGAATTACAATCCTGGGCTACCCTCTACAAACCGGATGTCATCTGTCTTACCGAAACACGGCTTAAACCCTCCATCCAGGACTCTTACTGCTCGCTTCCTTCCTACAACCTCTTGAGATTTGACAGGCCTGCTCCCAAAAGAGGCAGTGGTACAGCTATCTACTTTAAAGATCACCTTCATCTCTCCGTGATCTGCTCATCCCCCCTAGTCCATAGTGAAGCACTACACGTTCTTTTTACCCTTGGCTCCAAAAAACTACATATTGTTTGTGCTTACAACCCCCCTTCCAGTGGCTTAAAAGGTCTTGATGAGCTGTTTGATAAGACCTCTCTTCTCTCTCTGGAAGAAATGAGGTTCTCATGCTTGGTGATCTCAGTCTAAACTGGCTGGGCAACTCCCAACCCACACTACTATCCAACAGCCAAAGTTTCAACTTTCACCAGGTAATTAGCGACCCCACTAGAACTGCCCAGCATTCTAACTCCAGTACTCTGCTGGACTGGATAATGACCAACCACCCCACAAATATCTCCTCTGGCGTACTAGTAGATGCCATCACAGACCATTCCTCGAACGTCTGTATATGGGGTAAGACTAGGCCCCCCCTGAAGCCTCGGTTTATCACCTTCCGAAACTACACACTCCTAGATGCCCAGTCCTTCTTACTGGACATTGCCACAATCTTCTGGATCCCTCTTTTTGAATCTGATGACCCTCAGACCACTCTAAGTCTATTCCTGACTCGCTTTTTGGCAATTCAGGACAAACACTGCCCTCTTCTTAACAGTCATGTGAAAAAAAAGCATACCCACTGGCTTAAATACGACCTTCTCACAAAACTATGACTGCGTGACAAATATTGATTCCACTACAAAAAGACTGGGCTACCAGCTGACCATAATTCCTATAGGGCATTCCAAAATGCCTGCAAAAAGGATATCAAAAGGGCTAAGAGTACCTACTGTAAGGATCTCTTAACTAAATCATATGGTGACTCCAAAAAATTCTGGTCCCACATTAAGTGCTTCCTAGGTTCAAATCCGGCCCCCACCCCAGCTGACATGTCTCTAAATGGTGTCCACTGCAATAATCCCTCTACTATCGCAAACTTTTTCAATGCTCAGTTTTCAGACCTCACCAATTATACCTCATCCTTCCCAGCTACACTGAACTCAAATCTTCAGCCCAACGCCCCTGGACCAAAATTTCATTTCAAATCTGTCACCCGCCGGGATGTACTTAGACTGCTCAACAACATCTCCGATCTCACTGCAGCTGGATCTGACCAAATAGAACCTAAGCTCCTAAAACTTGTTGTCCCTTACATCGCGGCACCTCTTGCCAGGATCTTTACACTCTCCCTGTGTCACAGCTATGTTCCTGACCTCTGAAAGACTGCCAGGATTAACCCAGTCTTCAAAAAGGGTGACTGCAAAAAAAGACTCCAATTATAGGCCTATTTCCATATTACCGATCCTCAGCAAAATCCTTGAGAAGCTTGTAGCCATCCAAACCTTAGACTTTCTTCAGAAACATGACCTTCTAATGACCACGCAGCATGGTTTTCGCAAGGGTCATAGCACCACCACTGCATTACTCAAATTTACATCTGATACCCTATCGGCTATGGACTCTGGTCTTCTAACGGGGGCAATCTTTATAGACTTGGCTAAAGCTTCGGACCTGGTCAACCATCTTATCCTCCTAGCTGCTCTCAGATCCCTAGGCTTCTCACCAAATGTCACTGCATGGTTTGGCAGCTACCTATCGGATCGCACCCAACAAGTTAAATGCAACTACACATTGTCTGATTATGCTACCATAAAAATTGGAGTGCCACTAGGTTCTATTCTTGGTCCCCAACTCTTCTCCATTTATATAAATGATGTTACCTCTAACATTCTCCAGACTTTCTCCAGACTGCCTCCCTGTTATATGCCGATGATACTGTCCTTTACGCCAGTGTGAAAAACATTACTGAAATAAACCAATGACTTTCCCTAGACTTTCAACGGATTCAGCAGTGGCTATTCAGCCATAAACTTGTGTTGAATGTATCCAAGACTCAGGCCATGCTATTTGGTTCTAATGCCAAACTCAAACTCTCCCAGCCTACTTTCAATGTCACCACCATAAATGGGTCCTCTGTTGAAGTGGTAACCTCATTTAAATACCATGGTCTCACACTCGATCCAACTCCTACTTTTGATCTCCATATTCAACAAACCTGCAAGCTGGCAAACATAAAACTTGGTATGGCCTACTGTTCCAGCTATATGCTCACACCCACAGCGAGGCTTGCCATAGCTCGTGGCATACTCCTTCCGTCACTCACCTATGGGTTTTCAGTGCATGCCTCAGTGGGTAAAACTAGCCTTCAAAAGTGGGATGTTACTTACAATAATATCTGTAGATATGTGTCCTCCTCTCATCATACAAAACACCACTGCCTCCTATATGCCAAACTAGGGTAGCTTTCTCCGGATGCCTCCAGAAAATTTGCGTATGGCTCGATCATAAATAATATCATCCGTAACCAAACACCAAAGCCCTTGACGGAACTATTTCTCATCCAAACATCCACATATGGTTTACGCTCGACTGCTAAGGCCCCTGTACTCATCCCTCATCACCATTCCACCAGAGGTGCCAGTGCCTTCTCCTGTTATGCCCCCATCATTGGAATTCTCTCCCTCTAGCTATATGGCTAGCACCATCCCATGCCTCTTTCAAGAAATTGCTACGTGACCATCTCGCTGTTTCCTGCTCCTTCTTCAAACCCCCTAGCCCATTATTTTCTCCTTATCTATGCACCCCTCACCTCAACAACTAAGCACTATACTTTCCTCCAGTCACCTCCCTGCCCTACTTTTATTATATCTAGTCCTCATCCCCTTACCTTGCCCTATTTTCCTATCCTATCCTCCCCCCCTACATTCTATTGCATCCCCCTTTTCTATTCCAGACTCTCCTATATCTATCCAATATGGCTATTATAGTGGAATTTGTTCTTATAATATCTAACCCTTCCTGAATTGCTGCCAAGTGGCTTTATTAACTGTATTTTGCTCTCGTATTGTTCTAGGTTATACACTATTGTTAATTCAACTGTACTTATGGTCTTTCTCCTGCCTACACTGTATTACTATTGTCTAAGCTTTTACTGTTTAGGACTGTTCTGCCCTAAACAAATGTTTTGTTTTTCTGTAAACTCCTAGGTTGCGCCTGAAAATAGTCACTGCTATGGCTAGCGCACCTTACCTGGTAAAGAAAAACTAAAATAAATAATGCAAAGCAGACTGTAATCTCAGAAAATCACTTAAAATAAGCATCTTTCAGAGCCAGGGAGCATAAACAGAATCCTTGCTGCAGAGATGGAATCCTGTTTGCAAAGTGACCATTTTGAATTTTTTTTTTCAGGTGTCTGTTCAGACAGCTGAGGTTGAAGACCGGTTGCTACTTTTCTGATTTTTGTTTTCTTTGTTAAGAAATACCTGAAAAATCCTTTTCTCACTTCTGCTGCTGGAATTTGTTTCCTTAGCATCTAGAGATTACAGCTTTTAAATTTCCAATTTTTACTACTGCATCTCTTCTGGTGGATTTGGTGTCAATGTGTTGAATTTCTTTTGTTTTATAATAGTAACAAGAGACAGACTAAGGCCTCCTGTCAAATTCTCTAACACCCATTTGTCTGTTGTGACAGACTACCACTGCTGGAAGATAGTGAGAGACGTCCTTCCACTGGAGAATGAACTGTGGTGACCTTTGCCTCATCAGGGGTTAGATATGGTTTGTGGTGGGGAGCTGGTGCAGCTGCGGGTCTTATGTCCCCCCCAACCTTTCCACTGTGGGAACCTCTGTGTGTAGTAAAAGACTGTTGTTGGTACAGTCTATGATAGTACTGGTTCCTATGCCTCCCCTGCCACTGACTCTGGAATACCTTCTAGACTTTTCTTTTTCCATCAAATTTTTGTAAATTGTTTTGTTCTTAACAACCTTATTCATATAAACTCTGTCTGGTCTCCAGAGAGATGCATCTTTGAAGGGTAATTCTGCAGTTTTGTTCAGTACGTATACAGAGAATCCTGAGGTTCTCAGCCAAGCATGCATTCTAATAGATTCTGCATAAGCAAAAACCCTGGTTCCTGTATCATTTATGTCTACAGCCATTTGCAAATGTTTTTTAACTGCATCCAAGTTGGATTTTACAAAGTACAACATCTGCACAATCTCCTCCATTCTAAGTTAGTGAAAGAAGGGGGGGGGCACAGATCTTCTTTCCTGGCTAAACACTACTGTGCCATTGTCCCCAGTCCCAAAACAATCCTCTCTCCTTACCCTCTACACCCCCTCCCATACTCCCTCTACTCATCTAATGCTTGCTCTTCCACTTGCTCTTCCAGATCTCTTGTTATAACTATACAACTGGTCAGTATGCCTTCTCTATTCTCCTTCCAACTCTGTGGAATAACCACGCTCTCCCTATCAGACTCTCAACCTCACTCCACTCTCTTAAACTGCTCTTGCTGGCACACTTCTCAAACCTTGCACCTGCTGCTAGCCTCACCTTCCTCTACCTCGACCCGTCTCCATTCATTGTCCATATCCAGAAACACCCCAGTGCCCAGCACCTTACTACTACATCATTGTACTGACTCTTAGATTACCACATAGGTGGTGGGACAGTTAATGGAATCACTGCTGAAGGAAAGCACTGTGGATTATCACAAGTACAGTGGATTACGGGACCACAGGTAGCATGGGTTCATGGGGGGGAGGTCATGTCAAATGAATCTGATAGATTTCTTTGGCTGGATGACCAACAAACTAGATCAGGAGGGAGCAGTGGATGTGGGCTACCTGGATTTCAGAAAGGTATTCGACACTGTTCCACAAAGGAGACTAGCAAGCAAGCTGGGCAGCTTAGGAGTGGGTCCAAAGGTGGAAAACTGGATAAGAAATTGGTTAGGGAATAGGCAACAGAGGATGGTGGTAAGAGAAGTTCACTCCATGGAAGAGTGGGTGACCAGCAGGGTGCGTCAGGGATCAGTGCTGGGACCAGTCCTCTTTAATGACTTTATAGGTGATGCTGCAGAGGAGCTGGAAGGGAAGATCTGCCTCTTTGTGGATGACATCAAAATCTGCATTAGGGTGGACACTCCTGGTTGGAGGGTGGAAAGGATGAGCAGAGACCTGAGAAAACTAGAGGGGTGGTCAAGGATATGGAAGCTGGGCTTCAAATGGGAAAAAGTGCAAAATAATGAACTTAGGGCACAGAAACCCAGAGATGAAGTACAAAATGGGTGGAACAGTATTGACAACCACCAAGCAGGAAAGAGACCAGGGGTAATCATATTGGATGACCTAAAGGTGGCCAGGCAGTGCAGCAATACAGCAGGAAGGGTGAGGGGGATGCTGGGGTGCATAAGGAGGGAGCAGTCCTTAGCTGCTGTCATATTCCATGTTTCTGTCTTTCTATAACTTTTGTAAGCTGCATAGTGTTCTTTTACTGTTTAAATGTATTTTTTCCTTTGCAACCCATCCCCTGTGTCACACCTGGAAAAGCGCCCCGGCTCAGTGTGACTTTACCATTAAACAAATTTCAGTTATTAATAAATAAGCAAGTCTTGGCTGATGACAGCAATGTGCTAGATGCAACTCCCTCGGCTGATACATTAAAAGTGTTGAAACAAATTATAAAGTGTAACTGGCCCTCGTTCAACGTAGATTTCCATCCTAAATTAAATGCTGCTGTACCACAGTTAAAAGGTCATGGAACATCACTGTACCCTTGTGTGGTACAACAACATTCTAGCTGATCAGAAATCCTTGTGGCAGCTGGTGTTTTGCACGCCACTGTTGCATGCATAGCAATCAGTTCAAATTCTGAACTGAAACTGCTGGCACACTCACTGCTGCCTCACAGCAATGTGCAAACACTTTTGCTAAATAAATAAATAAAATAAAATAAACACTATAACAAAAGAAAAACTATACCTTACAAAAAATACTGATTGGGCAACCACATGGCCAACCACCCTGTGCTGCCACCTCAGGCTTCTGAGTACATCAGACATCTCAAGCTTCACTCGCGAGGTCTGATGTAATCAGAACCCCTCTGTCGCAGCAGAGGTTGGTTGTGCATTGTTGCCCAACAAGTATTCAATGTATGGGGAGCACCTAATACCCACTGAAATCAAGTTGTTCATATACACCTGCAATCCCACTAGCATGACATCAGAACCTCATAATTCCATTTCATCTACGTCATGGTAGTGGGTTTACAAAAAGGAATGCCACTGTTCGTCAGTATTCTTTACAAACAGAACGTGATTGCTACAAAAAAAAGTGAAAAGTAAAAAAGGCACTTCAGCTCGACTGCAGCTGAACTAGGGCTACGACTGCAGTTTGTGCGACGATCCTCTGCATTCACCTGCCATAAGCGTCTCTACCCACAGTTCTCCTATACACATGCAGGATGACCTCGCCAAGTCACCTGGATGATTTTTTTTTTTTTTGGTGGTGGTTTGTTTTACGGACCTTCTAATTTTAAAAGCTCACCTGATTTTTCAAACATTCAAATGTTAGTTGACGTTTGCCCATCTTAATAAAATGTTTCCTGAAATGAACATATGGCAGTGGTGCAAATTCTATATCGAGGTAGGGCATATTACTTGTATCGGGTTGGGGGGAGCTGGCCTGAACTTTCAGAGAACCCATACACTATAAATGACAATGCCTGGTGTGCAGGTGGTAACCACGGATGTCATCACCTCTTGTGGTTGCTACGGCAACGGTAAACCTCTCAAGCTGCGCTCTCGAGGGTTACTGTTGCCCTAGCAACCACTAGAGGTGATTACATGGTGGTTATTACCTGCACACCAGGCATTATCCTCTATGTTATGAACTGCTGAAGCAAGCAGGGTTCCATGGTGATGTCACAGATAGGCAAATGTGTCAGCCCCCCTAGTTGGATAATGGAATTACTCAGCATTTTATTACTAACCCAAAGACAATGTGGGACGACATGGAAAAACTGACTGTCTACAAAGATGTCATTTTATTATTCTTCGTTATGTGAAGACATGTTTCCTGTCTGCTGTATGCATTACTGCACTGGAAATGGTTCAATAAAGTTTATTTAAAACAAAAACAAGAGCTGTGGAGACTGGAGCATCACTCTGTTACTGGATCATCAAGGTAAACTGCTTGGAACCATACGGAATAAGTGCTGCCCACGCAGAGAAGGTGCTGTAAACTCAAACTTCACAGCAGAACTTTATGCTGCTCTATAGTGCTGAAGCTAATTACATTTGCACAAGTAAATGCACTACTTTCCACAGTGTTCAGAGCTTATATTTCCACGTTTCATTCTAAGCCCCACATTCATGAGATCCGGAGTCTCACAGTTTTCCACCTTATGAGAGCCAGTGTCCCACATTTCAGACAAGAAGTTAAGTGGAATGAAATGCCCCCTTCTAAAAGAATTACCCAAACTCTTTTCATCATCCGAACTCACCACCAGCAGGATCAATGTATTCTGGATTTTTATATTGCTGAGATGGGCTAATAAGAATAAACACAAGTCCATAACCAAGGCCATGCCCCACAATCAGAACTGTACAGTAAGAGGAATAACTACAGGAAACAGTGTTGAGATCAAGAACGTAACCTACCTTTCTTGGTCTTGCAGGGCCTCCCTTCACGGTTTATCTCATGAAGTGGGAGTGTTATCACCTTTCCTGTCCCAGCAGCTATCATGTACTGATAAAGCCTTTTGAATGTTCTTTCACAGAGCCCCTAGGCACAAAAGTATTAAAGCAATTATTGCAAAGGATAATGTTTCTGAATGGAAGAAAAGTCGTCAATTGGGTCCTGTTTACTGCCTACCCCCAAAAATCACATCTTCATGAAACTTGAGTTTTAGTCTGTTGTCCAAACTACTACTGAAATGCAACCAATTAAAACACGTAACAGACCAGGCCTGAAAAAGCTCATCATTCCCAGTTAACCTCAGTTGAAGCCCCTTTATTTCTGACTGTACAACACTGAAGAAAAGCAAATCCCTTTCAAAGAATACCCTGTGCTTGTGAGAAAAGGGTTGAGCTTCTGGGTCCGGGTTGGCCCAGTGATGTGGCTGGCAGAACATTCCATTGCCAACTGGGAGGTGAGGGTGTGATTGTTCTCCCCAGAATCCTTACACTGATGCCGGCTGTGGGACAAGCGTATTGCAGGGGTGAGGTACTCACTTGCCAGGAAGGGAAGACATTTGTGTACCCCACCAGCCAACCGAGTGCCACTGGTACCAGTTGTTAAGAACAACAAAAAGCAAAGGAGAACTCTGCATCAGTTCACACAGCCCACTTAAGAACAGGACTCACCATGCCGAAGCTTCATTGCAAAAAACATAATTTTATCAAAGTTCTCAGGTCCATTTCGTTGGGCATACCAACCTCCATATTCACTATGTGAGATGTAGTGGGCATGAAGGACTGGTATGCCTGACAGAAACGGACCTGAGCACTTTGATAAAGTTATATTTTTGCAATGAAGCATTGGCATGGTAAATGCAGTTCTTGAGCAGGCTGTGTGACCAGAGTGCAGAGTTCTCCTTTGCTTTGTGCTGCTGTTATGAGGACGGGCACCTCTTATTCTGCACCCGAACTCTGAACAGCAGTGTGCCTACAATTTTTTGCTTTTGTATCTGCTGTTAATGCAGCCATCACCTGCTCTCCTGGACAGAGGTAGCGTGCAACTGTGGTGGTCCAATCTGAAGGAGTGGGAGAGTAAGTCAAAAATGTGGGTTGGGGTGTAGTAGATTTTAGGGGCTGAACATATGGCACTGTGTGTGCAGGCTAACCTGAATGATGGCTTGGTCTCGAAGTCCAGGAAAGTAAATATACAGAACAAGTCTTACAGCGGATATAAAGAACAAGGCTTACGGCTGCACCTCAAAAGCACATATCCAAATCTCTGTGGTCTGACAGTTGGATACTTAAAAACTAGATTAGAAAAATTCTACACCAGCTCAGTCACAAGCTCAGTCGAGACCATCTGCTCTGTTGAATGTCCAGCGGTTAGTGCTATTATTTGCACCACATCCGCACTGTTTATCCTGGATTGTCATAACAAAGATAAAAAGAATGTTCAGGACTGCCCTAGTCATTCTACAAGCAATATTATCAAAGGCATACAAGTGCCCCGCTAATAATGACCAAGCAACTGTAACCTGAAACGGAGTTGGTCAGAATGAGGTGGGGGACATGCAGAATTATACATAAGTCCCAGTGAAGAGCAAGGTAGTAAATTCATCAAATAAATCTGGGGGGATGGCATGGTGGAGTGGTGGGCTGAGGTGCTGGATGCCACACCTCGTGTCACACCGGCGACCCGGGTTTGGGAATGGGCCTGGGCTGTCAGGGGTTGGCTGGGGGAGGATTGAGCATCCCAATGGATACTCTCCTCCTCCGGTGGGGAGGGGGGGCACTTCGGCCAGCGTTAGTGCCCTTAGCCGTTCCTCCAATGGAAGCACAGGCAGCATGGCGAACATGGCACACAAGGTGCGCCAGGAAGGGGGCGCTTGACTTCGACGAGCATCAGTACATCATCAGTCTGGACATATGTCCTTCGCACGGGTACACTCAGGGGGTTGGGACTGTACTAGAAAATGGGGAGAAAAATTAATAAACTTCCTGGCGTCCTGCAACATGATGCCAGGATCTCGGTAAACCAAGACCCAGCTGAAGAACACCAGCGGAAGGTGAAGGTACATCCAAGTGGCCAAGGCCTAGAGACAAGTAAAAAAAAAATAAATAAATAGAGCTGCAGGCAGGAAAAGCCACAAGCCAAAAGGATGAGTGGGTTATATTGCCCCTAGCTTCACTAGATAAAATGACCATCAAGTTCTTCACCGACATGTGTAATTTGTTACATTATATGGTAAAGAAATGGTATTGCATTTATATAGATTTCCATGTGGGAATGTGTTTAGGAGTGTTAACTGAGTGTAAATGAGGTGTTCCCAACTGACAGAAGTGTGTAGAGATATCGATGTTTTGCAAGTATGTGCTATTTGCTGCTAGAAGTGAGTAATGGAGTCTGTTTACATTTGAGATGTTATTCACATTCCAGTATTCACAGTCTGTCTGTTTTGTTGAGCCGGTAAGCCCACTGGACCTAGAAGTCCCTTTTTGAGTAGCGACTGGGGAGGGGCTACAGATGGTAAGCAACTGAAACTGAACCAGATTAAGCTGTTGGTGGTATTTTTTTAGTGAATGAGAGAATTTTGGCCAGGACACCGGGGAAATTCCCCTACTGTTTTCGGTAAATGCCATGGGATCTTTAACAGCCACCTGAACTACCACCAATCCAGGTGGGACCTCAGTTTAACGTCTCATCTGAAAGACGGCACCTCAGAAGTGCAGCACCCCTCTCATGCTGCACTACAGTGTCAGTACTGGGATATTAACCCAAGTGCCAGATGTGGGAACTGAACCCATAGCCCACTGATATCCCTGCCTCATAGGTGAGTGTGCTACCTACTGAGCCACTGACGCTTGCTGTTAGTAACATACTGTTATTCGCTATTTTTCAGTTACTGAAAATCAGTGGATATCATGAGTTCTTATTTATGCCTCATAAAATGACAACGTGCAACAGTATTTTTGTAACCATTATTTAGTGTTCTGACAGACAAAAGCATACATTTCAAACAAATACACATACTAGCAAAGCCGGTTCAGAAGGTAGCTTATTTATTTTTTATTCACTGTTTCTTCACCTCCTCTGCTCCAGCTTTGGAGGATTTACCTACCTTGGCTGGATGTACCAGACATTGTGGAGCTGTGGGCAGAGGAGTATTTTTTTTTCTTATTTTTTTTTTTTAGTTCCCCCATTCTCTTTCTGTGTCACCTGTCCCCAAGTTCCATAGGGATGTTGGCATTGGGACACAGTCCCCAAAATAAGCATACATCAGCACGCTCACGCGATATGCAGCATGGCGCATCACTCCCTTCGTGTGCACGCATTCTGCCACCCATACTTCTATATGCGGCAGTAGTGCAGCAGCACATGGTACCACCCCCTCCCCAGAGAAGGAGCATGCCCCCTGGAACAGTCACCCCAACCCCCCCCCCACACAGCCTGCCCCATCAACCCAGGTTTGTTCCTGAACCCAGGTCACAGGCGCCGTGAGCAACAGCCCTACCGCTTGCACTGAAGGACTGGCTAGTAGCTTACTTTTTACCTCCACAGCAAAAATTTCAATTATAGTTCACAGTGTACCTGGGCATCAACCCTTTCGGAGATCTAGCTCCAGGCAAGAGTTGTACTTAATTTTACCTGGAGAAATATGACCCATGGAGTACTGAATGTCACATTTGCAGCTCTGTCCCCAACCTGAAAGTTTTTTACTGCTTTATTTAAGAACTCTTAGATCTGCCTGTATGCACCATAATAAGTTCTGTTCTGAAAGCTTTCTTTCTTAACAGTGCACTAAAACCGGCTGTACCTTCAGGTTATGTCAGCTCAGAGCCTGGTGCATGAAATACTTAATAAATGAAGTTTTAAAAAAATAGAAAATTAGTGGATAATAGGGATCAACCATGACGTATTTGATTAAAGGGAAGGTACACCGGGCCACATGGCCCATTTACAAGCATGATCCAGGAACTTTTGTAACCACAAAACACAGTCTCCCATACCTGTAAAAATGACAAAAATCATAAAATTTATATTAAGAAAAATAAAAAAATAATATAAATGCATTAAAAAAAATCAGTTCATGACCACTGATGGTGTAATGGTGAGGGGGATCTGAATTTGATTCTATTTACCGGGGAGTCTAGTTATTTTAACAGGAGGCAAACGTGTAGTCTGAGCAGATGTGTCTGTTTTCTGGTGACCCAACAGTGGGAGGGAGCAGCACAGGCACAGCACCTCTGTTGCAGCCTCATCTCTATAAGAAATCGTGAAGTCTCTAAGATGTCAACGGCAGAATGAAGGTCAATGCATACCTACAATTTGGGGACTGTCCTGCTCTTTCATATTATTTGGCCCCCCCTCTCAAAATATTTATAGAGGTTTGCAGATTATCCTGTCTTCTGACTTTTCATTTTTTTTTTTTTTTTATTTTGGGATTATTTCCTAAATTAAAAGATGCTCAAGTATAATTAGTAGGTATCTGCAGTCTGGCAATGAATAAAAATGTCATTTGGAAGATGTTTACAAATGAATCTTCCAGGGTAGAGCAATGGCATTTTATAGTTTACAACTGTATCGGAAAGGGAGGGAAAAAAAATCACATACTATACAAGTCATCAAATTATTCAAATGCATGATACTGGCCTGTCCAACACTTCAGTGGTAGCGCTACCACTGGCAACGCTAGTGACCTGGATTCATAAGGGAGCCCAATTTGTCGGAGGCCAACTTGGGGGGGGGGGGGGTTCAGTATGTCAGAGGACACTATCCTCCTCCTCCTCCTCTGAGGATGGAGGGCAGCCTGTTCTAGTGGTGCATGACTGCCACCTGGGTGACTATAAGTGGCAGTGCACTATGGAGTGTCTCAGTGGGTGGGGAGAAGTTGACGGATGATGTGCAGCATGTGCTTCACATCCCCAGGTCAGCATCTCAGAGGGAAGGGGGAAAAGGGCAGCAGGCCTAGGGCAGAATAAAGGACAGACCCTCTGCAGACCCAGCGCCAGCAATGTGGCAGCTCTCCCCAGAACTGGATCTGTGTGATGCAGTTGGGGTCCTGCTGCCCCTGTCACAGAGGGAAAGATGTGGAGTTAAACAGTGGAGGAAACTGATAACTCCATGAAATGTTGGGTGATGGGACTGGGAGGATGGGCCGGATGGGGGCACAGGCCTGCAAGGAAGAGCAAAACTACAAAACATTCATGATACGGTATTTAGAATCACTGGATATACTATATCCAGCACTAACTTAGTCTGTTCAATTCGTTATGTGAGCAATTTGAACTCTTTCATAAGGGTTTTGTGTTCCAAGTCCCCCACTTCATGTTTAGCTTTCCCCTCCACTGAACTGAGTTATAAGTCCCTCCCACTTGGGCGCTAGCATTGGGTGTGCGCATGTGCAGGCACTCAACCGTGCAAGGTGCGCAGCACCCGCCTGTGTCCGCACCTCCCACTAGCTGCTCCTGGCTGCACTACCACCTGTGATCATGTAAATGGCAGTGGAACAGCGGAGCCAGCAGCCCTTTTCCCCCTGGAGGACAGCATCCTCCTAGACGCTCGATCCTCCTCCCCTCAGCCGGTCCCCACGCTCATTCCTGAACACGAGTCGCTGGCATTGCAAGGGGTACCACTGTGTAATGAAGTGTGCTGTACACAAAGCTAAAAATAGCTCCTTAACAAAAATAAGGCATGAAGGCCACACAAGGCGGTATACTAAATCATGAATTAATTATGAAACTGTAAAATTATATGACAAAGCAGTAGAAATTCAGCTCCTGGGCCACCGCAACATTTTTGCATTCCTCTGACACTTCTGCTAGGGGTGGGGTAATTCCACAGCACCACTGTTGAAATGCATTTTTGTTTAAAAGTACAATAGCCAATTTTAATTATCACATAATGTTATGACAATTCAGAATATCAGAAGCAATCATGGTGAACCGAGTGGAGACAGAATCAATCAATCAATCACTTTATTTAACCAGGCATAAACACCATTGAGCAAGTTCATTTTCAAGGTGGTCCTGGACATTAATACAATACAGTACACTTCAGAAGATTACAATTACGGTGGACAACGGTGCAAAAAAAAAAAGAAAAACACTGTGAAGGTGCCGGTCAATATGGGCCTGACAGAATGACAGTGGGCCGGGACGAATTTGGTGGTGGGGGGAGTTACTAACAATTTTCAAGTTTTGTTAGGTAGCTTTTATGGCCCTAACTTTAATTCTTCCTCTTTTTTAGTGGTGATAACCAAAATTTATTTATTTATGCAATCAGAATTACAACCCTTTGATCAAAGACTCTTTTCCGAAGGCTCTACGTCAGGAATAC
Source organism: Neoceratodus forsteri (assembly GCA_016271365.2). Lineage (NCBI taxonomy): Eukaryota > Metazoa > Chordata > Ceratodontiformes > Ceratodontidae > Neoceratodus > Neoceratodus forsteri. The sequence goes on from JADMNL010000025.1 coordinate 117,605,841, forward strand.
AAAGTATACAAGGAGAAGCAACAGTGCAGGAATATAAACAATGACAATTTTACTACCTTATCCCAACTGTAATTTTATACTGAATGGGGATTGGCATTTATCACTTGATTTAAATTTGGGCAGATCCTCTGGCCCTGATTCTAGGTTACATTCTGACCATAGGGCCTTGTTGGAATTTTTAGATTGCTTAAACCTAACTGACCTTCGGAGAACAATGTATCCAAACAACAAACATTATTCTTTTTCTTCAGCTGCTCATAAAGCCTTTTCTAAAATAGATTATTTTTTGATAAGTAACAAATTATTCCCTACAGTGATAGACTCAATTATTACACCTAGGGTAATCTCAGGCCATTCTCTGATTAAGTTATTACTGTATTTTGGTAGTTCCCTTAATGAAAACTCATTGACTTGGAGACTGAATGACCAGTTATTAAAAGATAATTACATTGTTTCTTATATCAAACAAGAAATAAAAACATTGCTTTCTTTATAATCTCACTTCAATTGATAAGGTTGATTTAATTTGGGCTTCCTTTAAAGGAAAGCCATCATTATTACCCGCTCCCACCCCAGCAAAGCTTACCCTCTGGTTAAGCTTTTAATGTATGTTATGACATTTTTCTCGCGCTGCAACATACATTATTTTAATTTGTAAAATTCTTCAACCCCTAAGTATGGCGGACATGGGAGGGCTCCATTATCTGTAAAGGTGCGGCTACGCACTGCTCACTTCAATACAAAATGTACTGAAACGAGTGGTGCATCGCCACACCTTTACAGATAATGCAGCCCCCCACATCCATCATACTTCCAGGTTGTGGATTTTTTCAAGTTAAAATAATGTATGCTGCAGCGCGAGAAAAAGGCTGCAACATACATTAAAAGCTTAATTGGAGGGTAAGCTCTCCTGGGGTGGGAGTGGGTAATAATGACGACTTTCCTTTAAATGTTTTATCTGCAGGCTTTTAATCCGTCTAGCCTCTAAGCGTAAGAAGTAGCAATTAAGCAGAATAACTGACCTTCTAGATGAAATTAAAAAAATAGAAGCCCAATGTTTGAACAGTCCCAGCGAGCCAGATTTGTTTCGTTTACAAAATTTAAAAGATAAGTATTATTATATTAGCAGGGGGGAATGCAGAGTAAACAATTTGAAAAAAACAAAGCTTTTTATTCAAATCAGGGTGACAAACCTAGTAAATTACTTGCCCATAGACTTAGGAAGATGGAATCTAATAGATATATCACAGCTATAAGTTCACCTATAGACAATACTATTAAATGTTTACCGAAAGATATCAATTTCAAATTCTAGCAATATTTCAAACAAAATTTATAAACCGGTAGATGAGAATTTAACCTATAAAGACTACCAGATTTATCTTGATAAATTTATATGCCCTATATTAACTCCTGAGATTATCTCAAATCTGGTTTGCCCTATTTCAATACAAGAAATTACTAATGTTATCAATACCCTAAAATTAGATAAATCTCCTGGCCCTGATGGTCTAACCACTGCAGTCCTTGTGTCCCTGGACACAGAGAAAGCTTTCAATAGGGTAAACATTTTCTTTATGTTTGAAATCCTTAAAAAAAATTTGGCTTTCCATCAATATTTCTTAAATGGCTAAATATTCTTTATTCTCACCGTTTGGCTAAGATCTTTGTTAATGGGGGTTTCTCCTCAGTTATTAATCTGCATTCTGGCACAAGACAAGCTTGTCCCCTTTCCACTGTTTTATTTAATTTTTACTTAGAGATCCTCCTTTTTTATTTAAAAAAATAATCCTAATATTAAAGGAATTCTGCTAGATTCACAAATATTAACTTTTTCTGTTTACGCAGATCTTTTGCTCCATATCTCTCCACCAAATACTTCGATTCCGGCCTTACTGAAAACTATAGGAGAATTGAGTGGAGTTTCTAACTACAAATTAAACATGACGAAAACTGCTGTAATGCCTTGAAACAACAAAGTGTCCAAGGATGAGATCGTCAAATTTGGTTTTGCATGGCCTCTGTCTTACTTAAAGTATCTTAATCTATATCTTTCGCAACATAAATCATTAATGAGAACCTTACATTTTAATAATCTGCTTTCCATCATTAAACAAGACTTAGACAGATGGAAAATACTTCCTCTTTCTTTTATTGGTAGAGTCAACACAATTAAAATGAATATTTTTCCAAAAGTCTTTATCCATTAAACACGTTGAGCTTATTCTTATCCTTGTCGTGGTTTAACAATTTACACTCGCTTTTACTAAAATTTTTATGGTGCGACAAATCCCCCAGACTTGCATTCAGGAAACTTACTCTCACTAAACAGCAAGGCGGTTTTAAAATTCCTAATTTTGCTCTATACTATACGGCTAGCCATGTTAATAAATATTTCAGATGGGCGATTGCTCCTATGTGCCTCAATGTGAACATATCTGGTTAAGCATAGAGCGTTCACTTTTGAAGACATTTAATATTTCTACCCTTTCGGTACCTTTTATACAATTAAAAAAATTACCTCCAGCCTTGAAAAATTCAATAGAAAAATTGAAAATTTCATATTGAGTTCATGAACAATTGTGTAATTATTTAAATCTCCCTTTATCGAAATATATCAATCAACCCTTGCTTAACACTTACAACTTTGCTTTAAATAAGAAACCCTTCTCTACTCTCTGGTTCCCTTCCATTAATAACCCGTCAGTTGAATAATTTCTCTATAATGGTTATTTCTTACACCGAGAAGAAATCAGAACTGAACTAGATTTGGGCAAAGGTTGTTATATTAAGTTGTTTGCCTTGAAGCAAGCCTTATGAGCTCACTTAAGTCGGTTTCCCTGAATTAGTAATAATAAATAATTTATAGTGGAGAGTCTTAACAGAATCATAAGACGCCATTCAGCCTCTCGACTTTATCAGTTTCTACTTTCTTTTATTTTGCCCGAGTCACCTCCAATTTCTAAATATTGGAATGACCAACCACTTTGCAAAGAAGTGGATTGGTCTAAAATTGGAAATGACTTTAGTAAATACATCTCCAGTGATCATTTGAGGTTAGTACAATTTAAAATCATACATGATATATATTACACCCTGGTTAAATTTTTTAAATGTGGGTTGTTACCCGCAGAAGTTTGTATCAAATGTGGGATATCGGAAGGTACCCTTCTTTTTGGGATTGTCAGATGGTTAAAACCCCTTTGGTTTAGCATTAAGAATAACTTGGATACATATCTGAAATGTGCTCAATATATTAGGCCTGATACATGCATTGTGGGTGATCTTAGTAGTTTAGGCTCCTTGGAACCAAGTACCACTTTACTATAACAGCCTTATCAGCTAAGAAAGTTATTCTAAAACATTGGAAAGATCATTGTACATCTTCTTCCAGTGAGTGGAGACAGGAAGAAAAAAATTACTCACCTTAGTAATGTTGTTTCTTCTAATGGAGTCTTGCTGTATTCTGACAATAGCAGTGAGTCCCAACCTTCGAACTGCCCCGGAGATGAAAGAGTTAACTTTCCATGCCAGGCATGGAACGCTGAGCTCGAGCTCGGTTAAGACTCTGTCTGTTGTTCTTCAAACTCAAACCGACAGATCTTTACAAGCTAAATTCACTAAGGCCCTGTGTGGAAGCTGTAAACCTACACTAGCCAACTGGCTACTAAACATAAACACACATTTTTTGGTCCCAAAATAAAGACTCAAGTCAGGAGACCCAAAAAATGAAAACACAACACCCACTCACCCCAAGAAAAAAGGGGGTGAAAAGAACAAGGTGGGCACCTACTAAGTGCCAACACTGCACTGCCCACCCACATCCCAAAAACAGAGGTTCTGAGAGGGGCAGGCAGGGAGGGAGGTCAGAATACAGCAAGACTCCATTAGAAGAAACAACATTACTAAGGTGAGCAATTTTTTCTTCAAACCACATGAAGTCTTGCTGTATTCTGACAATTGCAGACTACAAAGCAGTACCTCCATGGAGGAACAGAACCTACTTAGGGAATAGGCTCTGAAGCTCAGCTGTGCCAAACCGAGCATCACTCCTAGCCTGGATATCCAGAGGGTAATGCTTGGTAAAAGTGTGAACTGTTTTCCAGGTAGCTGCTTGACATATCTCTAGAATAGTGATGTCCCTGGCAGCAGCCAGAGAAGCAGCTGTACCTCTGGTAGAGTGAGCCCTCAGGCCTGAGGGTGGAATCTTACCAGTTTTTCATAACAAAATTGGATACAAGAGACAATCCACCTGGCAATGGATCTTTTAGTGGCAGGTTTCCCTTTACCAACCTCGCCATAAGTGAGGAACAGTTGGAGGGAGTCAAACCTGTGACCCTTGGTACGCTCTATGGAGTAGCTAAGGGCTCTTTTCACGTCTAAACTGTGCAGCCTCCTCTCGCCAGAGGAGGAATGGTCAGTGAAGTACACTGGAACAGACAGACTGATTAAGGTGGAAATCTGAAACCACCTTAGGCAAGAACTTCCTGTTAGTCTTGAGGACCACCTTATCTCTATGAAAGGAGATAAAATCAGGCTCCACTGACAAAGCTTGTAATTCACTTATGCGTCTGGCAGAAGTGATGGCTACCAGAAATACAGTTTTCCAAGTCAAGTACTTAAGCTCTGCTGAGGACAAAGGCTCAAAAGGGGGCTGCATAAGATGAGCAATGCAAACATTAAGGTCCAAGGCAGGGGCAGGGTCCCTGAATGGAGGGTTGGTGTGAAGCAATCCCTTGAAAAACTTGGAGAATACAGGGTGAGCTGAAAGAGAAGAGGGCTTACCTGCTGAAATAAAGACAGGCACAGCTGCCAGATGCACTTTCAGTGTAGCTGGTCTCAGCCCCAAGCTATTTAAGTGGACCATATAAACAAGGACTGTGGGCAAATCAGCAGATTCTGGGGAAATATGCTTCCCAGAGCACCATATGGAAAATCTTTTCCATTTGGAATTATAAGTAGCCCTGGTGGAAGGTTTTCTAGAAGCCTTCAGGATATCCATTACACCTTGGGAGAGGTGTAAATCAGCAACTCCAACTCTTCAAGAGCCAGGCCTTGAGATTGAGAGATTTGAGGTCTGGTACCAAACCCTCCCCTGAGCACAGGTTAACAGGTTGTAATTCCTGGGAAGACACAGGGGAAGATGGACTGCTAAGGACAGTAGGAGTGGATACCAGGGCTGTCTGGCCCAGTCCTGAGCAATCAGGATCATCTTGCAGGGTTGAGATCTGATTTTGACTAGCACTTTGAACAGGAGAGGGAAGGGGGAAAAGCATAGAGCAACTTCCCTTCCCAATTGAGAACTAAGGCATCCAGGGGGACTGAGCCCAACACTGGGGGCATCCAGCAAAAAAAGGGAAGTTGGTGATTGTCTGGGGCTGCAAAAAGATCTATCTGCAGGGTGCCCCATCTGGAAAATATCACCTCCAAGATCAGGGGGTCCAGTGACCATTCGTGATGGCCCTGGGAAATCCTGCTGAGAGCATCTGCCAGGACATTGTCCTTGCCTGGGAGGTGAATTGCCATGAGGGAGGTGTTCAGGGAGTAAGCCAGAGACCACAACTTCATTGCTTCAGTGCACAAGGCCGTATACCGAGTGCCTCCCTGCTTGTTGATGTACCACATTGTGGTGGTGTTGTCTGTTCTGACCTGTACAACTTTGTTCTTAACAGATTTGGAAAAAGCTTGAAGGGCTAGAAATACTGCTCTGAGTTCCAACAGATTGTTGTGGAACAGAGATTCCTGAGGGGACCACAACCCCTGGGTGGTGAGGTCACCCATGTGAGCCCCCCACCCCAAGAGGGAGGCATCTGTAGTAAGGATTAAAGAGTGAGACTGAGTGACAAAGGGAACCCCTTGTCTCAGATTGTTCTGATCCTGCCACCACTGTAGGGCCTGGATCAGGGTTCGAGTTACTGGGATCAATTTGGTCAGAGGCCCTTCCTTTGAGACCAAAAGGCTCTCAAATGGAACTGAATGTCCCTCATCTGAAATCTTGCTCCCTGCACTACTGCTGTAGAAGCAGCCATGTGCCCCAGGAGCTGAAGAAAATGCCTTGCTGGTCGAGACACCTGCAGGGCGAATGAGGAGGCCAGAGAGACAAGGGTCCTTGCCCTGTCCAGGGGAAGGAAGGAAGGCTCTGGCCTTCTCTGTGTCTAGCTCTGCACCTATGAAGGTGAGGAGCTGGACAGGCTCTAGAACTGACTTTGGAAGATTTAGAAGGAAACCCAAGGAAGTGAGAAGTTGCTGAGTTATCTGTAAGTGTAACTTGACTTGGTCTGGGGACTGGCCTACTATCAGCCAGTCGTCCAGGTAAGGGAAGATGGCAATCTTCTGCCTTCTTAGAGCAGCAACTACCACTGCCAGGCATTTTGTGAATACCCTTGGAGCAGAGGTGAGGCCAAAGGGCATTGCTCTGAACTGGTAATGGCCTGAAGGCAGCTCGAACCTGAGGTACTTTCGATGGGAGCTTCTGACGAGAATATGGAAGTAGGCATCCTTGAGGTCCAGGGACACTAGCCAGTCCCCTGGCCTTAGAGAGGGTAAAATAATTCCCAGAGTCACCATTTTGAATTTTGGTTTTAAAAGGTGCTTGTTTAAGTATCTGAGATCCAGGATGGGCCGCCACTCTCCTGTCTTTTTTGGGGTAAGGAAGTACCTGGAGTACAACCCTTTGCCCTGGTGTAGGGGTGGAACCCTTTCCACAGCTCTGAGAACTAGGATGGAAGAGACCTCTGCCTCTAAGGCAAGTGCCTCTGATGGACTTGCAGGTGGAAAGGATCTGGTTCTCATCTTTGGAAACTTTTTGAAGCTGAGAACCAGTCCCTGGCTTACTACTTCCAGGACCCATTTGTCTGATGTCAGAGACTCCCAGTCCTGGACAAAGTAAGCCAGCCTGCCCTCTACAGGTAGCTGAGAATCGGCCCTGGCAACCCCATCAGGGTGCCTGTTTGGCAGGGGCTTTGGGCTGAGGGGTGGAAGCAGGCCTGATTGTACCCCATCTGCCTCTCCCTCTAAAGAACCCCCTCTGGGCATAAGCAGAAGAGGAGGCCTTGGCTTGGTAAAAAGGCCTATGAAAAGGCCTGCCCCTGCCCCTGGGAAGCTGCCTTTGAGGAGTGGCCTGCCTTTCCTTGGCCTGTGCACTCCTATAGGTGGTCCTATACTCATCCATTTTCTTCATATAATTCTCTGTTTCTCCCCAAACAGAGAATTACCCACACTAGGAAAATCCATGGCCTTAGTCTGGGTATCCTGTGACAGGCTAGTACATCTGAGCCAAGCCATTCTTCGAAGTGCCACCGATGTAGCCATGACTCTAGATGACACATCATTGGAGTCTACTGCAGCATGGAATTGCACCTTGGATGCCTCAATACCATCAGCAGCCACGTGCTCCAGCTCCTTGGCAAGCTGGCCAGGGACCTGTTTTGCTAGGGCCATAACAGTGTCCCATCTGGATTTTTGATACCTAGCAGTATAGGCCATATAATTGGCCTGTCTGAGTCCCAAGGATGCTGCCATGTACTGTTTCTTTGCCATGGCATCAATCCTCCTGGAGTCCTTGTCCGGGGGGCGTGAAGCCAAGGGAATGTTTGCCTTATCACAGGCTGCAGCCTGCACTACCTCAACATGGCTGCATTGTTGTGTAAGGAACTCCATGTCAGAGCCTGACAATGTATACCTCTTGTCCATTCTCTTATCCACAGGAGGTATAGTGTTAGGAGTCTTTAAAATCTTAAATGCCTGTTTCCCAAAAGATTTGTGCAAGGGAATAGACAGCCTCCTAGACTCTGGGATATCCACCATTTCCACATAGTCAGGCTCCTCCTGGTCATCCACAGCTTCTTCCATAGGAAGCTGGAGGGTTTTGGCCACTTTTTTATAAAAGATGAAATGGGAGCGGGACTCAGAAAGCCTAGGAGGAGACACTCCTGAAGGTCTGTCTGGGGAGATGTCCTGGTCAATGGGCACATCCAGACTTTCAAATCCACATTCACTTTCCTCATGCTCCTCTTCCTCCTCCTCCTCCTCCGGTTCATAAAATTCCTCTAAATCATACTCTTGAACCAGTGGAACCGGCCGAACCGAGCGCCTGCCTGATGGTGCCAGTTCGGTCGGAACCGGGGAAAGCAACTGCACAATTTTGATCGCTTTGGCTATTTCTTCAGCGGTTGGAGAGGAACGTTTTGGCTCCACACCAGCTGATTTTTCTTTTCTAGTTCTCTTATCCGGAACCGACTCCTCAGAGTCGGCTCTCCTTTTGCCCAAAGAAGTCTCGCCCTGGTCAGAGGGCACTCCTTCTGGTTCGGTTTGAACTGAACCGGGCTGGCCATCCGGTTCAGCGGACTTTTTGGCCTCCCTATCCCTAAGCCTACCAGCTCTCTTTTCTAGGGTAGCTGTAGGGAAATGTTTGCAAGTCTGGCAGTCTGCATTGAGGTGGTCAAACCCCAGACAATAAACACAGGTGATGCGGGGGTCAGCCTTGGCAAAGACTTCCCCACACACACTGCAGTGTTGAAACCCAGTGGGTCCGGTTTTTCTTTTGGGTTTCTCAGACATAGTGCCAGTCCTAACCAAACTTACCCTTTTATGGCAATCCGCCAGGCAAGACCCTCTTATCGGTTCCCAACCGTGTCACGGGTCGTGGAAAAAAACATAATAAAATCTGTTTTTTTTAGAACCGATAAGAACCGGTAACCACACTCTAAAAGAACAGTTTAAGATTTTTTAAACAACTTGATCGGTTCAAACCGAACCGATAAACCGTTTACAAGTTCCACACAGAATAGAATAAAATAAAACCTATCTAGTACTCACGAATACCACAGAGAGAGACTGAACAGACAGGTTACAGTTTAAATTCGGTCGAAAACCGATTAAAGCGGTACTTTAACTGACAAATTGAACCGAGCAGAAGGAGAAATCTCCGGAGCGACTGTTCAGTGAGGCGGAGTAAAGAATCTGACGGTTTGAGTTTGAAGAACAACAGACAGAGTCTCAATCGAGCTCGAGCTCAGCGTTCCATGTCTGGCATGGAAAGTTAACTCTTTCATCTCCGGGGCAGTTCGAAGGTTGGGACTCACTGCTATTGTCAGGATACAGCAAGACTTCATGTGGTTTGAAATATTATTTAATCTCAGATTAGAAAAAATGATTGCTAGTTTAAGCATGATCTCCAAACTTTTTTTGCTAAATGGGTAAACTTTATGAATCAATCATCTCTATCTAATCTAGATTTTGCACTTATGTTTTGGTTAGGACACAGTTTGACTAATTCGAGTAATTATTTTTACTTTATACTCCTCATATATTTATTATATCTAGACTGAGATATAGTATTTGGTCTCCTGGGGTGGGGGGGGGTTCTGTTTTTTATGTCTGATTTATCTGGTGCTCTCATTTTCAGGGGATTTATTTAGTACAGTGGAGCCCTCTTAAGTGCACACCCTCGGGTTAAAAGTTTTGTGTGTACTTAAGTGGGCTGTGCATTTAACCAGAAAATCACTTACGTCTTCCAGGCACATTTCACTGATTCGGTAATACACTTTATTAGATACCAGGCACTCAAGTTAAAATGACATTACTGCACTGCCCTATAACACTTAAAAACAACAAAAAAAAAAAAATCAGTCATCTTCTTTTGCTTTATGTGTTTCAATGTAGGATTTCAAATTAAACAGAAGGCTACAGTCAGTCTTTTCTTTTGACAAAATGAATTTTCTTACTGTGGCCATGCTAGACAGCATCACAGCTGCAGTTAAGATGTTAAGGTGGACTATTTAAAGTGTTAATGTGCAAAGTGTGCACTTAAAAGCTGGGTTTGACTGAAATGCAATACGAAAAGTAAAAATAAAATGTGCAATTAACCAAAATGTGCAGGTATATGTAGTGCACTTAAGAGGTACATTTAACATTAGATGAATAGGGAAAAAATTGGGATATGGAAAAAAATTTGCATTTAAGCGAGATGTGCACTTATCCGATGTGCACTTAAGCGGGCTCCACTGTATTTATTAATTACCATCTACTATATAGATCTGCCCTTGTATTCCTTCAGTGATGTATTTGTTATACTGTATTTATTTAATAAATATTTAAGAATTAAAAAAAATGAAAGTGAAAATGAGCATGTTCTCTATGGATACTGGAAACACCACCACCAAAAAAAAAAAAAAAAACAGAACAAATCTTGAACAAACTTTGTAAATTAACATGACCCAAATTAAAGGACACTTGAGAATTTGGTGTAAAATGAAGCAGTTGTGGATCTTACCAGTTGCTCCCTGAGAGAGACCAGTACCTCTATTTGATTGGGACGAGAAGCCAACACCGTTGAGATCCTCTCCATCAAGATGTCATACTTTGTCCTCCTATGAGATGAGGAAGGAAAACATTCAGGTCCACTTTAAGCACTTCAGTGCTACGTCTGTTTGAATATATGACACAAAATATACAGTTCCATTCCAGCAGTACTTGCTTGTCTGCCTGCCTTGGCTGCAAAGGAAAATATTTAGTGAAAAACAGCTATCAAGGAGGGGAAAACGGCAGCGCTGGCCTCCAATGTCCAGAGAGAACTATCTTGATAGAAGCAGGATACATAATACCTTGGTTATTAATGTGATTAAACAGGGCACTTCCCCAAATTCAGTTAACAAACCTTACGCAGAGGACATTTTTATGGTGAGTGACTACAATAATTTAAATTAAATAATAGGGTTTTGGTTCTGAAGGAGAAACGTTTTCACAAAAATAAAACATATACACAGCCAGTTTGTGCATCCAGTTTCCTTCAAAAGGAAGCAGTTAATCTTCCACGGCCCTTCCAAAACATTTAACGTGTGGAATGTTTGCCAGATGTCATTTTTTAGTTTTGCAAGGGATATTTTTCACAGTGTATGATAGATGCTTTGCTTAATTGTACACTGAACAGTTTCTGTAATGTCTGATCTACCGCCTCTCACCCGAGGACCCATCTGTAAACAAGACAGTGACTCAATGGGTTATACCCACACCCAGTCTAGGATAAACAGATAAACCAGAAAAAAACATTTTTTTTTCCTTAGTGTAAAACCACCTGCATGTTTCAAAGAACCGCAGTCCCATAGTTTATTTTAATGATAAGCACAGTTACTGTAAAATTGTAAATCAAAGATTACAAATGTATAGGTTTTGAATTTCTAGTTTTTTTTGGTGTGTAAATCAAATAAAAATATTCAAAAAAGTTTGCAGTTCTTCTTAACGGAATTTCACTGGTATCCTTTGCATACCTGATAAGCTATTTTGGTCATTTAGGGAACTGTCACTTTTCTACTGTATCAACATTATTTTAATATAACAATACATGAAAACAATACCAAAAGAACACATCCATATTGGCCTGACACAAAATGTTCATTTAAATAAAGTTTGGGGGTGTGCCCAGCAGCACTCTTAAGAGAAGCTCCTCTTACTTGATCAGTTGCATCTGAAGTTGGTTGTCAGTGTTCAAGCTGCCATAATTCAATAGAACTCATCTCTCTGCACCTAGAGATCTACTCAGTTTTACGGAACAGAATGGGGAAACCATGCCAGACCATCTCATAAGACAGTAGCAAGACAAAACAGTCAAAGCCACCCGAGGTGGCTGGGGTGAGTGGCGCAAGCGACGAGGCTATTAGGGAGCGTAAGCTTTCAAATTCAACTCTTCTCCACGTGATCCTTGATCTCAATCGAAAGGTCAAAAACCTTGGCACCAGATTCTTCATGTTGAAGGTGAAGCTCAGTTTAGTTCTGAAAGCTGCAACTAAGTCACTGGCACAGATGGCAAGAGCAGTGACTGCAGTCATCACCAAGAATAAACTTCTACGCCTCAGACTCAAGCACCTCGAGAACGGTGCTCCTATGTCCAACGTGCGACTCTTCAGAATCCTCAAGGAAGCCAGGGCTCAGATTTGCTCACCTTCACAACCAACCTTTTGGAATCTGTGTTGGACTTAAATTTATCAGCACTTGTAATTAAAACCTACAGAATAACCCCAAGACAGAAACAATTAAGCTGTGAGCAATTCCAGGCAACCCCCAAAGTAACTATAGGAGCACAAGTTAAAGGTAACATCCTTCTTCAGACCAAGGAAAAATTACATTACATCTTAAAGACAGCTCAACATTTTGTCTATTTCCTGATTTAAGTTTTGCCACAAGGCAAAGGCAAAAAGGCTTTGAAGCGGTAAGAGTCGTGCTACGAACACTCTGCATCATGCACTCTACAATTTCTCGTCCACCTTCGCATCACACATACTGGCAAAATTTACCTCTACTATGACCCCCTCAGAAGTGGGTAAAAGGTTGGATATCATTAAAAAGGACTTCCTCCATAGGGAGCAAGAAGACCCCTTTGAGGGTGAGGACTAACTGGGACATAAAATATTGAATTCAAAAGTTCAGGGTAAGTTCAAGTAAGTTCAAGTTCAGGTCTATAAGTTTCTAACAGAAGTTGTATACGGTTTCAATTTTATTGGCTTACCGTAGGGATCAGTAGGATAAATAGCACAAGTTACAAAAGCAGTAAACCTTTTTTGATGCTGGAGAGGCCAGGCCACTGATTTCAGTTAATAAAGAATTTCATTGGGCTCTGCCCAGTGGGCAGCTTAAGATGCATGAGGGGCACCAAACATGGCAAGATGGCCAATGCTACTGCAGTAGCAGAATAGCATGTCACATGCATGCCCGGCTGGCTGCCCCTGACACACAGTGGTCTGTGACTTTCTTACATAATCCTGCTCCTACTAATATTTAAAGTTTTTTTTTTTTTTTATAGATTTTTAACTTCTGGATATCAGGGTGTTTCCAAGATGAATAGTGCACTTAAGATAATAGCTCATACAAACATTTTAACTGCACTAGTTCTCTCAGCATATATGGTTACCTGATTGTACACACATTCTATGAAGTTTGTAGTGAATATGGGTAACTAATTAGGAAATGTGTTACTTAATCTTGTTTTGCCCATTGATGCAGTAACATAGGATGACAAGACATTATTTTACTGATTCCGAGATTTGGTCTGCAGTCAAAATACATTTAAAAAATAAATACGTTTTGAGTGCTAACCATCTTAAAGTTAAGACTTTGATGCAGCTGTCTTTGAAAAGTGTTAACATTTCCACCATTGGGGTAGAAAATGATTTTGTTTAGGTCAGCCCACTGGCATGGAGGGTTGAGGCACTGGATGCCACACTTCCTACCACACTAATGACCCAGGTTCGTAAACCAGCCTGGGCTACCAGAGGTTGGCCGGGGGAGGGGGGAAATCAGGCATCAGATGACTGCTCTGCTCTCCTCTCCTCTCCTGAGGATGGAGGTAAGCCACACTGCTCACAGTACTGTTACCGCATGGAGGTGCAGGTGACAGGGCAGTGGTCACGACACAGTAAGGAGTTGGTCAAGTGGTAGGCATATGGTGTGTGTACCCCCCTGCAGATGCATCAGGGTTTTAAATAATTGATCAGCAGTTTTTTCTTGGGACTATACTAACTTTACAGAAAGTATTTATATAGTTTTTCTAGAAGTGCTGTGTTTGTTAAACACAGTGAGGCAACAGCTACGCATTTTCACAAAGATTTAGCACTTTTATGAGCAAAACGCTAATCAATTTTTAGAGTTAAGTAAATCCCTGTGCATGCTGGCATCACTGGACGCAACCAACCAAAGGGACAAGAAAACAGAAATGGGGTTGGAGCAGGACGCTTGGCCTGCTCTCTGACCTGCACTGCCGCCCAGGACCACCTTGTCTAGATGAGGTCTTTGGGGGGGGGGGGGGGCCTCTCTCCCCCCAGCCCTACCACAGGTGGTAATCTGTGGGGGACTGTCGGAGATCGTTAGGTAGGCCTGAGGAGGCAAGTGCTGGTTGGGAGTGGGCTGGGGCTGAATAGGGCTGACCCCATGGGTAAAACGCTATATGGAAGAAAAAAAGAAAATGTGTTCTTTTAAATGAAAGCTTGTAGTCAGGCCAATACAAGTAAGTCCTGTCAATACAGTTTTTATATCTCAGTATATTCAAGTTACAACAATACAATCTGAAAGCAATCAAGGCAGTTTTTTTTTTTTGCATTATTTCTTTACCTCCTCCGTTGGGCCCACTGCCGTCCTCTCCTTCGGGTGGCCTAGATCTGCCATTGCCTCCTCTGCTGATCCACCATCCAGCTGCTCAGATGCCCCGGTTGTTCCGGACATATCCCTTCACCAGGGGGGGCTCGGGAGGAGAGACCAGAGCGCATGTAGCACTCCCTTGCAGCTTTACCAGGGGCACGGAAATGCAGCCTGGAGCTGTCTCGGCTGGGAGACGCAGGGAAGCAAGCCATGCCGTCATCCAGATGGCTTGCGTGCATTTTTCATGCTTTTCTAGTCCCTCTTGTGCGCCGCTGCTTGTAGTACCCCCCCAGTCTCTACCAGGAGTCACTGACAGAGCGAGACTGCACACCCAATCCACCCCAGGAGAGCAGTCCACCGGACGCTCAGTCCTCTCCTTCCCCTGCCAGCTCCCAGCGCCCTGAGTCCATTCCCAAACATGGGTCATCGGCATGGTGTGAGGTAAGGCGCCAGCATCTCAGCCATCTGTGCCACCGGGCCAGCCAGCAGTTTCAAAGTACTGTATATGAACACAGTTTATAGGTCCCATATACCGATACAGTTTAAAAGTATATTGCTATATATTTAAGTATATTGCTATACATTTTTGCCTGATTTTTTTAAAGATTTAAAAAAAAAAGTCCAACTTTTTAATTTTTTTAGTCACAGTAGCACCTTAAAGATAACATTTCATATATTGTCCATATATTTTTTTTATTTAACAAATTGGAAAGACTTTCACGCCAAGGGCTCTTTTACAGAGGTTCCACATCAAGTCACAAGAATAACAAATTACAACGGTTTCAGTAAGCTGTACAACATGAGGAAAGTAATTATATAAACAAAAGAATAATATGGCAAGATAAATAGTGTGTCAAGTGCAACCAGTGGCCTTGTCTGAAGAGGGTGAAAAGATTAGAAGGAGAGAAGTACAGGGGTGAATTGGGAAAGAGCAAAATAAGAGCAAGGAGGAGATTCCACAATGAAGCTTAAGCAGGAAAGACCCATGGGGGCGGGGTACAGGGAGAGAACAAGGTGAGGAAACAGAGGAGGGAGGGGGAAGTGGGAGTGGAGAGGTAAAGGAAAGGGGGGATGGGGTAGGATGAAAAGAGGGTAGGAATGGGAAAGGGATAAAGAAGGAAGTGCTGTGAGTGGATTAGCGCAGCAACAGGATAGAGCTACACAGGACAAATGGTAAAAGAGGAAGGTCCCAGTGCATTTAGCTGTCAGCAGAGATTAGGTAAAGCAGTCACAAGATGCTCTGGAAAATAGGAATTGAAGCAGTTTCCGCTTAAATGGTCCGAAGGTTGCAGTCATCACAATCTCAGGAGGAAGGGAATCAAATACATTAGCAGCTCTAACTGCAATGGATCACTGTTGGAGGGACAGTATTGGCTCACTGAACTTCGTGTGCTATGAGTGCCCCGGAAGGGACTGAAAAGCTGAAGGGAACCTGGTGGTAGGACACCGAGATCTGCCTTCTTAGCCAGAAGGCAGACTTGATATTCAATGCGAGCCTGGAGTTGAAGCCAGTTTGCTTGTTCGTAAAGGTCACAAGTGTGAGTACGGTAGGCTGCACCAGTTAGTAGACGGCATGCCTTGTTCAGAGTTGTGACAAGCAGACGCAGAGTTGTGTCTGTGGTGGAACCATAAATGACCAAACTATAGTCAATAATAGATAAAATTGAACTTTGGATAGCCAATCTGAGGGCTTCGGTAGTAAGGCAGTGTTTATGCCTGTGTAGAAGGCCTAGGCAAATGTTAACTGCCTTGGCAACATTCTCAACATGGTTGGAGTAGGACAGCGTACAATCCAGAGCAACTCCTAGGTATTTAAAAGGTTGAGTCTGATCCAGGGGGCATCATTTAGAGATCGCATTCACTACCCCTATGACAGGGCTTGCGACCCCTGCCCTTGCCATGGCTTAATGGACGCGTGGCTGCCACTGGCCAGCCAAATTAAACAAAAAAAAAAAAAACTTCTTATTTTGCCTCCCCAGCATTACCTGCCCGTGCCCTTGTGCTCATCTGACTCTCTGCGGTTAGTAGGCTTGCCTGCACAGTCTCCTCCATGCCCCTCTGCCATCCAATGCTGCAGGTGTTTTTTCTCTATAAAGTTTTGGTGGACAGACAGTCTCAGCCACCAACCAGATTGTGTCTCAGCTCCTTGGCACCAATAGTGAGTAAGCGAAAGGGAGGCACTAGCAGTTGTGCATGCTTCACATGAGCTGCTGCCGACTTGCAGAGAGATGGGTAACAGAGAACGAAGAAGTGGACAACGGACAAGATGAATCTACAAATCTACAATCACGGTTTTGGGCATTCAGGGCAAATGGTCTGTTAGTTTTATCACCAGGGACAGCAGGAGAGACAGGTAGAATGGGTCGAGGAGATTAATGGAGAAGTCGCGGAAGTGGGGATGGGAGGGAGTCACCAGTCGTGCCCAGAGTCAAGTCCAGGGGGAAGAACAATCTCAGCAGAGGAAAGCGTGAAGCATGCTGGGCCCTGAAGAGTGAGTGAGCCGTGCTTTGCAGCTTTCTGGCGGGCTTCAAGAGGACTGGCAGGCACTGGAGTCACTGTAGCATTCTGTGCAGAGTTGCAGAGTGGAGAGTTGGCACATGCGGAGGTGGCAATCCCGGCAAAAATAAAAAATGAGTGCAACAATGTGGGTGCGCCGGGTGGGCAGGGTCCGGATTAGATTCGGGAAAGAGAGAGTCGGAGGACTGATGCCAATAATGCTATGACATGGCACTGGCAACAAGAACAACAGTGATGCGGCCGGGCAGTTGGGGATTTGGGGAAGACCCCAAAAAATTGTTACTCATCCTGCACTAACAGTTGGTGCCATGGAGTACTCGAGGAGAGCAACTGCAAGGCCCGGCAGAAAGGAACTGGAAGACCAAGGCAGCCGAGAGCCAACTATCAGGTAAGTGGTTCCAGCTGTGGTTTGTGGCATTAATGTACTCAGGCCTACGGAGCATCTTTCTAACTTTATTTCTCACAGACTCCTTCTCCTTCATTTATTACATGATCTTGTGTTTCTATTTACCAGGACAAAGGCCCTGCTGGTTTGTATGCAAGTCTCGGAACAAAGCAGTTTGTGCTTCATAGAGTGGAGTAGGAGTTGCAGAGTGAGGAGCTAGCAAATGCCTCAAATGTTAGAGAGAGGAGGGGAAGAGTTCCTGCTAGAAAGGTCTAGGTGCTGTCTTCTGAGAACCTAAGATACAACCTCCCCCCCCCCCGCACCAGGGTCTCAGTGATGTGCAGAAGGGTGTACATCTGGGGGTCCTGCCTTTACCTGCAGGAACTACCAATTAAGAATAACTGAATTGTGTCTGTGCATAAGAAAAAGATGCAAGCAAGTGCTCTAATGTGATGTCGGAGAAGTGACCTTGAAAAGGCTTGAGCTCAGCTTCGGTAGGGGAATGACACAGTTAAGGCTCCCCACCCAGCTCCCACACATAAATATTTTCCCATGTATAAATGCAGAAAAAAAAAAAAACTAGTACCTGCAGGGGCTAAGGACAGAAATGGCGTCCAGTCAAGCATGTAAACCAGGGCTGGGCATCCCCAGAGTAAACCTCCAAGTGCCTTGTGATTAAACGTAGAGCATCCAAACTGCTAGGCATGCCCAAGATATCTTTCATCTGTCCCTGATTTTCAGGGTCGTCCTGATACTTGTCTCAAAAGTTTCCTCTGATCCTTATAAAATTTGTGTTTTTCTGACTGAACAGTGGGGATTGCGAGTACAAATCATCAAACAGTATTGTTACAGACTTGGTTCATCATAAAATGCATCATACAGTATTCCCCTTATTGTATTAGCTTTCTGAGTGAATTATCAATTTTTAAGATGTGTCTCTGACTTGGCGTCTTTGTCCCAGATTTTTTTTAAGCCTTGTCCCTGATTTATAAAGCAGAAGGTTGAGGGACATGGGCACCCCTACCCCTAGTTTTACTTTTTCAATCCATAAAACAACCTTGGTGCTGTTTGTATCGTCTGCACTGGCCAAATAGATAGCCAAAGCATTTTCCGAGTCTGAATTCAGTTAATGACTGTTCTTAACATGTTAGTTTATCCTCACTTATACTGGCTTGCAGATATGAAATGCATCTTGATAGATGGTCAGATATACAGCACTACAGTTACAGTGATAAAACGTTCACTAGAGAAGATATTAGTGGTGGTCTTGGTGCTAAAAACATTTGCTTTTACAATATGTTGACAAAGCTCACAAGTTCTACATGTATAGCATTCTCCCTGTGAGTAACCTGGCAAATTTCTTTTTGTTTTTTACCACCTGACCAAGCTACATTTCCCCATGGAGCAGCCTATGGAAAATAATACATCTTCTGTTGGAGTTTTTGTGAAATGCTTTGCTTATACAGTATGTTTGTCCCTTGCTAACTCGCTTGGGGTTTGGTTCTGCCTGGCAGCTTCCTCCTTTCTGTTTAGGGGCAGACTAGACCAGCATGGGATGTTTTTTGTTTCATCCAGTGGTCACTTACTTTGTGTGGTGGCAGAAGTTTATTAGTCAGTTTTCTGAAGTTGCATGCCATGATCATGATGACCAGGTCATGTCAGATGAATCTAATAGATTTCTTTGACTGGGTGACCAAAGTAGTAGACCACGGAGGGGCTGTGAACATGGCCTACCTAGACTTTAGCAAGACATCTGACACAGTCCCAAACACAAGGTTAATAAACAAGTTAGCCAGCCTGGGAGTGGTAGCCTGGGTAAAAAAGTGGCTGTACAACAGGACACAGAGGGAAATAGTAAACTGTGTCCACTCTGAGGAAAGGGTGGTTACTAGCAGTGTACCACAGGGTTCAGTACTGGGGCCGTCCCTCTTTAATGTCTTTATAGGAGACCTTGCAGAGGGACTGGAAGGAAAAGTATGCCTCTTTGCAGATGACACAAAGATCTGCAACAGGGTTGACACACAACGGGGTGGAAAGGATGAAAAGGGACTTGGCAAGGTTGGAGGAATGGTCAAAAGTATGGTAGCTCAGATACAATGCAAAGAAGTGCAAAGTAATGCACCTAGGAAACAAAAACCCAGGGGCAGAGTACGCAATGGGGGGGGGTACTAACAATAACTAAAATAGACAGGGACCTGGGGTAGTCATATCAGATGACCTACAGAAAGGCAAGCAATGTGAGAAAGCAGTAAGGAGGAGTGGGGGGATATTGGGTTGCATAGGGAGAGGCATCACCAGTAGAAAACAGGAAGTTGTTATCCCTCTGTACAGACAATTGGCGAGACCCTAAAATTGTTTCTACTGGAAAACATAACTTGCAGGTTCAGTGCAGCTCTCCTTTAAAAAGGGGTTTCAGCCAATGAGAATC
Organism: Neoceratodus forsteri; assembly: GCA_016271365.2. Classification (NCBI taxonomy): domain Eukaryota; kingdom Metazoa; phylum Chordata; order Ceratodontiformes; family Ceratodontidae; genus Neoceratodus; species Neoceratodus forsteri. The sequence continues at coordinate 117,625,298 of JADMNL010000025.1, forward strand.
CTATATTGAATTTTTCATTACTATCATACAACACTAGGTTGTAGCCGGATAAAATAGGACTTCTGTGATAAAATTCCTAATGTGTGACCAGTTCCCATCCACACCAGCACCATGTTACTAAAAGGACAACATGCTGTTGTGGAGTCATGGACAGAGGCACATAATAACATAGCATGGCAATCAACCCTCTTCTCATAGGTAGTCACCCCGCTACCCCCACTGCCGATTGTGTTACTTCTACCAGCTATTGGCAAGCTGCAATCTAAAAGGTGCAAAAAGCACATTGAAAACAGTTGTGATTAGAACAGAAAGACCTGCACTTTCTGAGGTGCATTTTGAATGGTATGGGTTGCTAATTAACCTACCACTTATATGACAACATATCCAGGAATGTGAAAAGGTGTGCCAGTGTATCAGGGAGGTGCTGTCAGATACCAGTCCAGCTTGCCAGAAGTGTTTCCAGTCAGTTCCCAATCCAGCTTGCCATCAGTGTCTCCAGTCAGTTACCAGTTAAGTTTGCAAGCAGTGTCTCCAGTCAGCTGCAAGTCCAGTTTACCAGCAATGTCTACAGACAGAGAGAATACCTTTGGGTCTTGGCTCATAAGGGCATGGTGAAATGTAAACTATGAAGCTTCTCCCTGACCGATGAGTGGGTCACCTTCTTGTTGGTGGTCAGGCTGATCATAATTCGGCCAATTAATGAGATTAAGAACCCCTCTAACATGTTAAAATGATGAAAAAAGTCAAAACAAAATGGAAATGATTTGAATGAATTGCAGACTTTAAAGCAGCTTTGGAACGGGGTACTGGTGTTATACCTGTACGCTTGATACCTAATATTACAGTTTGTCATCAGTGTCCACAGTCAAGTTGCTAGCTATCAGTCCAGCTTGCTAGCAGTGTCTCCAGTCAGGTTGTTAGACTCTAGTCTAGTTTGCCATGAGTGTCTCCAGTCAGCTACTAGTCCAATTTTCAAGCAGTTTCTCCAGTCAGCTACCAGTTTAGCTTGCCAGCAGTGTCTCCATTCAGCTACCAGTCTAGCTTGCCAACAGTGTCTCCAGTCAGCTACCAGTCCAGTTTGCCAGCAGTGTCTCCAGTCAGCTACCAGTCCAGTTCGGCAACAGTGTTTCCTTACCGGTCCAGCTTGCCAGCAGTGTCTCCATTCAGCTACAATTTCAGTTTGCAAAACCCAAACAGGGTAAGCTGAACATGTCACTAGTAAATATTTCTCAGAGTAATAAAGTTAAACCAAATGTTCTGTACTGGGGTGTCAAGTGAGTGGAGTACAAGAATACAAGAAATAACCAAGGACATAGGTACATTATGTTATAATGGGCATGGATGGTGCCCTATACTTATCTGTAGTTTTCATTGATGGTCTTGCAATACTGAGGGTTTTGGTGAAATGCTATGGAGTGGGTGTTTTGGGCAACATACTGGACTGTGGTTACTCTGTAAACGGGCCTAGGGTGCACCTTTTTGACCATGGGGAGGGGTAACAAAGTAACAAAATCTGTTTCAAATTACCACTAAAATGCACCAGAATGCACCAAATTTTAAAACTGTTATGGGGGCCTAGGTAGCCCCCAGACCCCCAGCCTATGGTTTATTTATTTATTTATTTTTGAAAATCGGATTTACAACCTTTGAGTCAGGGACTCATTTACAAAGGCACCTCATTGCAGGGAGGGTAGACATGGTTACAGTGTGAGATACAACAGGGGTAACATACAGGTGTAATACAGACAACAAAAGAACACAATACAACAGTGGTTTACAGAATAAAGTTACATGCAGTAAATAGCAATCGTATAAAGTACAATAGTAGTAGGAGTCACAACCCTGGTCGTCCCGGGGAAATACCTATATGGAAGGGTGGGGGCGGCAAAAAACAAAAGGAGGGGAGCAGTCCAACGGACATTGCTAGGATATGGGACAGAAACAGGGAGGGACCACAACATTAGGTTGATTAAGGGCAACTACAGTTTGTCTTGCAACCCCTATGATTTCAGTGAAATGATGCCCCTAGTCTAATCAAGGACAACATCTGCACTGTTTTTAATCACCAACTGTCTGACTTTGTGCTTGCTGTGGGTACCATGGAAGAGCATGACCTTTGTTTTTTTGCAATTAAGCACCAACTTATGAGAGACGAACCAGGACTCAGCTTCAGTAAAATTTTTCTGAAGCTGTGCCTGAAGGAGGGTAGGGTCAGCAGTCTTTGAGAAAATGACTGCATCATCTGTGTAGAGGAGTAGTGGTTCAGAACAGAATGCCAGAAGACTATTGAGGAAGGTGCTAAATAGAAGGGATTTCAGTATCGATCCTAGAGGAACCCCAGAGCAGACAAAGTTTAGCAGAAAGGGCAGACCCTATTCTCACCTGCTGTGTGCGGTTTGCCAGATAGCTGGTGAACCACTTTAGGGCATTTAAAGATGTACCAAGCCCAGCAAATTGATGTGTCAGCAAATGGTGATTGACCGTGTCAAATGCTTTAAACAGGTCAATAAAGGTTGCAGCAACAAACTGACCCTGATCAAGAGTATGGTGAATGAAACCTGTGAATTTCAGTAGGGCCGTAGATGTGCTATGCCCTTTCCGAAAAACATGTTGTTGGACACATTGTAGGTTGTATTTTTCCAGGTACTCCACAAACTGGTCAGCAACAATCCTTTCAAGTGCTTTGGATAACGGGGGAAGAAAAGATATTGGCCTATAATTCCCAGGTAATAATCTGTCCTTACTCTTAAAAACTGGTGTAACCAGAGCGGATTTCCAGATCTGGGGAAATTGTGAAAGTATGGGCTATTGAGAAGCTTGGTGGGGGGGGGGGATAGGACTTCATCTAGAGTTACGGTAAGAAGTTTTAGGTCGAGGGAATCACTACTTGTCCTATTTCCTCCTAGAACTCTAAGTAGGTATGTCTTTGTCTCACTTTCCTCGATGGCTTTGAAGTAAAAACATGGGTGGGTAAAGGCCTCTTCTGATTTGGTGAACGTAGGAGCTCATTTGTAAAGTACTACAATCGGGCTGCAAAATTCTTCATTTAATGGTTAGTAATCGCTCATCTTCCTTTCTACTTCAGAAGATAATAAATAGAAAATAGATCAATGGCACAGAATCCCAACAGGCAGCAGCCCTAAAGACAGGTCAAAAAGAGGGAGAAGCTACAGTGACAGCAGGTAGAAACATAATATAAACAAATAAAACATGTACTGGTACCTCTTCCTAATATAGACTTGGGCTACAGCAATTTGTCATAATATTAAATGCTGACAGCTGTCTGGATGGCAGGAAGCAAACACGATGGACCCCCTAGTCTTTCCATGTAGCATTTCCTATGTTAGCATTATTCCAGTAATATGACTTCAGTTGAGTCACTGACTAATCTGGACTATTGTATAATTAGGACTGGTACATCAGAGTTATTGTAATTGTTTGAACAAGTTCATACAGAGGTAGTACAGGGGGCAGGAGGCAATATGCCCTTGGACCCTCCCATCCAAAACCTAAGCTGAGTTCTTCTACTGTACTGTCCCACTAGGACACTCCTGGAAATTAGTTGCACTGCCTTAATGAAGCTATCCTGAGGTAAGAAAATGCTACCTAAATAAAAGTTCTGATGAAAGAAAACATATTATAGTGGTCGTTGGGGGTCAAGAAGGCACTTCTATTGGGGACCAGAAGAACAGGAAATCCCCTGGGGTAGATGGTTTCACTGCAGAATTTTACCAAGCTTTCATACAGGATCTGACCCTGGAGATACTCATGTTGTTTAGAGGAATACTGGAGGAAAAGAAGGCACCCCAGACCTGGAGGACAGCACAGATTTCATTTCTACCCAAACCGGGTAAGCACCCACATCTTTGTGACTCATGCCAGCCCACTTCCCTACTACCAGTGGATTTCAAATGATTACCTCAATCCTGGCCCGTAGATTGCAGCGGCTGATGGGGGGCCTTGTCCACCCATATCAGACTGAATTTCTTAGGTGGCAGAACCTCCTTAATAATATTCAGTGCTTCGTTAACATCCTTTCCTCCCAACAGAAGAGTCCTCGGTTCCAGACTGCCATCTCAATAGATGCAGAGAAAGCTTCTGAGCAGGTGAGCTGGGCCTTCCTGCAGCATACATTTTCTGTCATGGGGTTTGGGCCTATTTTTCAGCAATGTATATTCCTTTATCCTTTGGGGGGGGGGGTGAGGGAGCCAACTTCAAAAATGAATATGTTACCCACGTTGCTTTTAACTTTCAGATTTCGCCTATAGTTATCCCGAAGTCCTTCTAGAAGAAAATTCAGGGAGCGCATACTTAATTTTTTTTGACAGGGGCACAGAAAACAAGTGGAAATCAATACACTCTCCTTGCCCAGAGAGCAAGGATGCATCGAGTTCCCCAACTTTGAATGGTACTACCTTGCATCAGAATCGACACAGTTTAAAACAAAATGTGGCTTCCAACTGGCATTGCCTGGAGAACAGAGCGGCCCTCCTAGGTCCTTTGTAAACCTCCCCCCCCCACCAACTCTGTTTCTCACCTGACAGTCCAGGGAATCTCTCAGGTGGGCTTGCTCTGCATCCACCAGTAACTGCCCGCTTGAACCACTCCTCTGACCGAAGCTTCGGTATCAGGATCCCCTCCTCTCCTGCCCGCCCACATGGGGGGGGGCACAAGAATCCCCATGGGTAGGGTCGGGATTGTGGCCGGCACGGAGCGTGTGGGGTTTCTGCCCCAGGGAGACCCGCCTGCCGCTATGGGGTTTCTTGTTTCAGTTCTCCCTCATGCACCGCAACATGCCTGTGCATGGCTGCCCTACTAGCATATGCCGCACCCGCCCCTTATGTCAGCTGGTGTACCTGCAGTACCACTGATCTCCATTGGGGTCGTCAGGATACCAAACATCCCTGGAGAGGAGAGCTGTCCTCCAGAAACTCTATCCTCTCCCTCCCATAACGACCCCCAGCTACCCAAGTCCGTCACCGAACCTGGGTAGCCAGTGTGGCACCAGGTGTGGCGTCTAGCACCTCAACCCGCAGCACCACTGGGCCAACAGAGGTCCCTTGTAAACCTTACCACTCATGCCTTGGGCCCCTCCACATATCCAGCACCTCCATTAAAACACTGCTGCACCTACACAGACTTACACATATCATGGAGGGGATAAGCACTCTCACAGTAATAACTGGAGACCCAGATTTCCCACGGGGAGGATAAATCCCGGTTTCCACCATTGGAGTCATTTGGGACCGATAATATATTCGCAGCTTTTTTTTCTGGAGGGGTGTATTTGTCCTTCGCAGACTTGAAGATCAGGTTTAACCAGCCTAATAATGAACATTATAGATTTTTGCAGGAGAAGCACTACCTCTCAACCAGGGACAACAAGGAGCAGATAACCAGGGAGATGTCCTTTCTGGAGGATTGTTACTACTAGCCAACCCACCAGCACGACTTAGGAAGATCCATCTCCATCATATGTAAAGTGATCTCCACAGCTAGCAGCCACTCCATAAACAAAATCTGAACAGGGTGGAAGCAGGCATCGGGAAGGCAAATGACAGATGCACAGACAAAGACTGTTGCACACCCAGGAAAAAACTTACGTGGATCAGTAAGATTTGCATCAAAATAAATTTATTTGAGTAACATGCTCTAAAGTAACGTCCACAGCCAAAGAACTCCAGCTCTACCCCAGCACTTTGCCCTATCTATAGGGCTTCATAAGTGGATCCCCTTATGAAGCCCTATAAATAGGGCAAAGCACTGGGATAGAGCCAGAGTTCTCTGGCTGTGGACCTTACTTTAGAGCATGTTGCTCAAATAAAATTTATTAATTTATTTGATATTCTCTTTTTTACGCCCCCTTCTCACCCCGGTACTTCCTCACCTTCAGGAGTCCCCTACGGCCTTGCATGTCCCTGCTCGCCTGTCAGCTCAGGTGCAGTTATCCCATACTGCCTTTTTTGCTTTTGACCCCTCAGGCGGCACGAGGCGGGCTCCCCTTCCTCAGCCCCGAGCCGCCTGTGTTTCATCGGGATCCGGTCACCAGTGCTGGCAGGGGCCCTGGAATTGGGGCCTGAAGCTCCGGAGTATTTTCCTGCCTCTCACGATCCCATAGGGCGCCTGCACGCAAGTGGAGAGCCTAGGAATGACGTGACGCCATAACGTGCAATGTCTGCCCTGCAGACATCCTCCCTCCCTGCTACATGCGGCCTCGCCACACCCTCCACCCGTGGTTACCCAGGTGGCGTATCACAGCAGGACCGCATCCCACCCCACCGAGGAGGAGGCAGCCTCTAGCAGCTCTATCCTCCTCCCCAAGCAACCCTCAATTGCCCAAGTCCATTCCCGAACTTGGAGTTGCTGGTAAAAAAGCCTACCAGCGGGCCAGCTCAAATAAATTTATTTTGATGCAAATCTTACTGATCCACAAATTTTTCCTGGCAGTGCAACAGTCTTTGTCTGTGCTGTTACTCGAGTTAGCTACGCACTCCCTGGTTGCACCAACTTGACCAGTCTTAGTGCAGGAACTGTCTCTTTTTGAACAAATGACAAATGCAGACTGGCATCAAATCCTGGGAAGGGGATGGATGGAAGATCCTTGTAAAATTCTTTCACACACCCATGATCACAGGTTATTTCCATCACCACACAGCTGCTACCTGTTGGAGGGGGAGCCCAGATAGGGGTACCCATTGCCACATCTTTTGGAGTGGTCCCAACTTCAAGGATATTGTAAGAAGGTTCATGCCACACTGGAAACAATGTGGGGCATCCAAATTCCTTTTCCAACATGAAACCTTACTGATGGGTTTGCCCCCCCAACCTAAACAAACAGAGGTATAGGGAAGTGTTGTATGCCCTGCGCCTTACAGCAATTAAGGCACTCACCTGCCACTGGCTATCAGCCACCTTGCCAACTCTCACTGAATGGAAAACTAGGGTACAGCAGGTGGCAGATATGGAGCAGATTACAGCGAAGCTCCAGTTAGTAAACAAAAAATACCTTGACAATTGGGAAAAATAGGAAACACACATGACATGAGTGCATTAAGGGGGACCTACTGTACTGGGTCTATGTACACTGCTGTGACTAGAGAGTACTACCTCAAGGGTCATAGATTGTAATATCAGAAACAAAATGATAGGACAGAAATGATTTCTATTCAGAGTTGTTATGTTTCATAATATTTGATTTTTTTCTATATTAATGTTTCTGGAAATATAAAACCATTATGATGTCATGCAACATACCCCTCCTACTGGGGGCAGCTGGACTGCAATATTGGGTTAATGACCAATTTAATGAGAAAGACTTACCCACTGGACTTCATGGAATATACAATACAGATCTTTACTTAATCCATATATTGTATGTGCTACATCAGTACGGTATTCTCTCTCTACCAATTTAACCATTTATATGCCTGTTTAGTACAACTGTACACTGCTGTATTAAGGGTTTATTAGCCCAGATTTATGCACCATAATAACCCTGCTGTCTTTGGATGGAATAACCTGAAATGTGGTATAAGCACAGCCACTGCCTGGATCTCTGGATCCTTTGAATTTGGAAACGGTTGGTTTAGCAGTTTAAAATTCCAGAAGGTAAAAGATACATAAAAATAGGTGTTAAAGACCTATATTTTTCTCACTGATAGCATAAAAATGGCTGTAATTTGAAACAAGAAAATGTCCAGTTGGTTAAGAGTTTGGCTGAAAGTCAGCCATGTGGCATGGAGGGCTAAAGCGCTGAATGCCTTACCTCCCGCCACACTGGCAACTGATATTCAAGAACGAACACGGGTTACCAGGGGTCGGAAGGGTGAGAGATGATTAAGCATTATAGGGACAGCTCTCCTCTCCCAGGGAGGAGTGGCCAGCCATCTCAGCTCATGACTGCCACTGGGTGGAGGACCATGGTGGTGCAGACCCAAAGGCAACTTGAAGGGAGAAGCTGCAAGCAGGATGTGTATGCCTCCACACACATAGGTGCCACAGCATGAGGAAAAGATCACACAAAACGGAAAATGGGAGGACGGGCTACATGAAGCCCTACCCATCTCAATGGGACCCGCTCTGCCATCCAACTCAACAGAGATGCGGGGGGGAGGACAGCTCTACTCCCCTTGACCCAGTGGGGGAAGGGGGTGGAATCCAAGAGGGAGCAGTATGCAGGGGACAGGGATGAGGAGCTGCCGTCCATTCTGCTGGACAAAAACCTTAATGGGGTGGTGGGGGAAGAGTCTGGCCCAGGGATGACTCAGCGATAGGTGGATTTACTGATGGCTTACATTATAAGTGATTCCCAATGACAATGTGCACTGAAAAAGGAAAAACATTATAAAGCAGTTGCAAATTAGCACATTTCCTGTCCCCTTGAAGTTATAACAAATTTAAAATAAATGATGATACCAGATGTGAAGCAGCATGGTGGCTCTTCACACTATACACTGCTACTACCAAAACACTGTCTCTAGAGACTTGCAGAGCAGCCATGCAAGAATCTGAAACAGTGGTCCTACCTGTCAACATGAAAACGCTTGAGGAGCAAGAGGATGGTGTACTGCAGCACCCCGTTGGGGAGTCTGATCACATGAGACTGCAGTGTGATGAGGCCATTCATATCCAGCACTCTGCGGTGGTAGTGCATCTTTCCAGCATCCACCCTAAAGAAAGAACAAGACACCATGACTCTTGGACACTGCCTTCGCAACTACAGGCACTAACAGGGCACTGTACTGCACTAAGGGCTCATCTGCCCACTAGGGGATAGTGGTTTGAAATTTCACTTGCCTTCCACCCTACTAGTTGTGAATCAACTCATGGAGAAGTACCTGCATTGGGTTTAACCATTCGCCATTCAGAACAGCCTTAAATACATCATTCATACTGAACCATCAGTGGCTCTGCAAAATGTTACCCAGCTACCCTGATAGAGTAACCATTTCAACTGTACATCAGTATAAATATGTTACTCACCTGTAACCGTAGTTCTAGGAGTGGTGTATGGTTCACATCTGCATTCTAGCAGTTCCACTGGAACAGTCTGATTTGCCGGACGTCTTGAAGCTAAGCTTCTCCCACCACCCAAATGGTATATTCCCCAACTGAGCCCCAGGACATCAGATCTTGCATGCTGGAAGCAAGAATCTGTGTGCCACTTGCCAGGGGAGGCTGAGTGGGTTGTGTGAATGTGAACTATATATCAATCCTAGAACTATGGTTACAGGTGAGTAACCTACTTTTCTAGCCATGGATAAAGTTCACTATCCACACTCTGGCAGACTCCTAGCAGTTCTCCAGGAGCAAGGGAAAAGGCGCACACCCTTACTTGACGAATAGAGACTGGAGAACAAAGGTCCAAAAAAACAGCATCCCAGCATTGACTCAAGGTAGATGCAGTAGTGGGAAATGAAGGTGTGTGCTAAGTTCCACATAGCGGCCCTGAAGATTTCCTGGACAGGAACATCCCTGGAAGCAGCCACGAGGCAGTGGTTGCCTATTAGAATGAGCTCTACGGGAGGCTCCCTACCAGCCAACTTATAGCAGAGTTCGATACAAGATGTGATCCACCTGCCAATCGTCCGTTTTGCTGCCGATCTGCTAGGTGCAGCTCAGTATAAGTGAGAAACAGCTGACTACCTTCTCCCCAACCTCTAGCTGTGCACCTACATAATGAGAGCACCCTCCATGGGTCCAGGGTATGGAGCCTGCAGTCGGCCTCCCAAGATGTGTTGATAAAGTATACCATTAAGTTAATCCTCTGGTTCAAGTGAAACGTCAATACAACCTTTGGGAGGAACTTCGGGTTGGAGTGAAGGATGACTTTGTCCCTGTGGAAGACCAGGTAGGGAGACTTCACCAAGAGCACCTAGAGCTCTCCCCAGTCCTTCTGGCTGATGTAATAGCCACCAGGAAAGCAGTTTTCCATGACAGGTGTGATATCTCACACCTGTGCACAGGCTATAAAGACCTGCACATGAGAACAGCCAACACCAGCAGCAAGTACCATGGTGGAGGTAGTTCAAGCACCAGAAGGGACAGGTAGTCTAGGCCCTTGAAAAAAGTGCCCGACCATCTTCTCCTGGGCCACCATTGGCTTACCAGCCCATGCCTAATAAGCACAGCTGGCTGTCCAGTGCACCTTAAGGGTCATCACTGGCAATCCAGCTGACAGAGGGACCAGAGGTGGTTCAAAATGCTCAAAACAAGGCAGGTAAGGGGATTAAGATTCTTGCCTTGGCACCAAATAGAGAACCTCTGCAATTTAAAGTATAACATCAGTGAGTCTTATTTCCATCAGGCTTCCACAATGTGGATCACTTTATCTGAAACAGCCAAGGCCTGCAACTCAGACTACTCACAAACCAGGCCATGAGGTGCAGGACCTTCCCCTATTGTCTGGTCAGCAGATCCAGGTGGAGAGACAGCCACCACAGAGGTCTGCTGCTGAGGCTGAGGAGATCTGGGTACCAGAACTGCCAAGGCCAGTCTGGAGAAATCTGGTTACCAGACCTGCCGAGCGAGTCTGGAGAAATCAGGATTATCCGTGCTATGTCCTTTCAGGCCTTGACCACTACCTTGTGGATCAAAGGGAAGGGAGAGAAGGCATACACGAGGCCTGGGGTTCAGGGCCTCACGAAGGCATCCCCCCCCCCCCCCAACAGAGTTCCAAACTGTGGGAAGCGAGCACAAAACAGCCTTAGTTTGGAGTTCTCCCAGGAAGCAAACGGGTCCACCAGAGGAGAACCCCACAAGGAAAACGGATAGTTCCACCACCTCCTGATTCAGGGACCACTCGTGCAAGGTCTCTCCTACCTGGCTGTATGCGTCTGCCAGCTGATTGTTCTCTCTCCTGTGATGTGGATCACCAGGAAATCAGCACCCAGACTACGCAAGAGAGTCCAGCTTTGGAGGGTCTCCCAACACAAAGGGAAGGCAGTCAGTTCTGCCCTGCCTGCTCAGGTAGAACAGGGTCATGGTGTTGTCAGTCAGGATCTGAGTGACCTGACCCTTGACTAAAGGAGCAAGTTCTGTAAGCGCAAGCTGCACTGCATGGAGCTCCAGCGGTTTATGTGGTGACAGGACTCCCAGGGTGACCAGAAGCAGTGGGCTCCCAGGTGCACTACCCACCCCACCTGATACTTACACCTTGTGAGTGTAGTAGTCAGTTCTGGATGGACAAACCAATTCCTTCCTCCAGGTGTTTGGGGATCAGCCACCACTGGGTGGCATCCCACATCAGCTGGGTCATCGTGACTGGCTGGCCAGAGTGGACTAGGCACAGGAACCACTGATGGCCCAACTCCCACTGGAGGTGGCGCATCCGCCAGTGTGCCTAATGGACCACACTGGTGCAGAATGCAATGCACCCCAGCAACCACAGAAAATCCCGGGAAGGGCACAAGAACCAAACCTGAAATTATTGAGCAAAGGAGTTATGATCCAGAGCCCAATCAACAGGGAGGCGGGCCCTAGCCTGCAGGGAATCTATTTCTGCCCCAGTGAACTTGATCACCTGCGTGGGGAGCAGTTCTGACTTGTCCCAGTTGACCAACAGGCCCAAATCTCAGCAGATCAGGAAAGCAAAAGCTCTGGACCTCTCTGCAGCCTCTTTGGATGAACCGGCTAACAGCCAGTCATCCAGGTAGTCAAGTCAAAGTATATTTATATGGTGCCCAATCCCACAGGCTCTGGGCGCCTTACATAAAAACAGGCGGGGTAGTGCAAATAAATAATTTACAAACAAATTTACGTTAAAATATATCATACAATCCACAATAAATACTATTATATTTATTTATGTACTAAGAGTTTCACCAGGAAAAAACATACTGAGCACAACAGCTCATTTCCAGATGTGTCCTGAGGGAAAGGGGAGAGGGATTAGCTTAAGAACAATTCTCTTACCCGGTCAACAAAAACTAAATAAATAAAATAGATATACAAAGAAACAGCAACAGAAAATAGGTAAGGTATACACTACATACATAAGTGGAATAAACAGTGGTAGTAGTTACGTACGTGGGTACCACTAGAAAAGGAATGTATATACAGTGAGTGTAATGAACAGTGGCAGCAGTTTAGTACCCGGGGAAACAAGAGGGATGGTCAGAAGATGCCTTAAAATAGATAATAGTGGATGGTATGGGGGGGGGGGACGTTATGACGATACAGGGAGCATTAGGGACAGTGGCAGGAGGGACAGCTGTGGGAGCGAAGAAGAGTGAGAAGGGAGGGTTTTGAAGATGCAGAGCAAATGTTTAAGGGGAAATAATTCCAGAGTTTATGAAAGTGGAAAGGGAAGGCTGATTGTCCAGCAAGAGTTTTACAAGAAGGTAGCTTGAGGGAGCGATACCTAGCATTACAGAGGGAGTAGGACGAAGGGGTTGAGGGAGACAGTAGGCAGTCAAGATAGGGAGGTAGAGAGGACAGCCAGAGTTTGGAGGTGAAGAAAGCACAGTGGGACAGTTGGCGATCCTCCAGAGAGGGGAGAAAGAGAGAACTGTAAAGAGTGCAGTGGTGGCTGTGGGTAGGACAGTTAAGAGTAAATTGACAGAAAGAGTGGAAGAGGGAATCCAGTCTAGCCAGGGAGGATTTAGAGGCTGCACAATAAACAATATCTCTGTAGTCAAAGACTGGGAGGATCATCTTGGTAAGGATGTCTCAGCAGGCAGAGAGGGAGATGCAGCTTTTGTGTCTATTGAGGGCACCCAGTTTGGGTGAAGCTTTTTAAGAATGTTGTCAATATGCTGGGAGAAATGGAGGTGATAGTTAACCCAGACACCTAGGCACCTGAAAGCAGGCATATCGTCTACAAGGATGCCATCACAGGTATGGAAAGAAGGGAGGGTCAGGAATTTAGCAAGCCTTGGCCTAGTGCCAAAGCACACAGAGACACCAGCAAGGTGGCGCTGAGAGTTGAGGTGCTGGACGCCACACCTCGCGTCACGCCGGCAACCCGGGTTCGGGAACGGATTTGGCAGGGGAGAAGAAAGATTGAGCGTCCCACAACGGCTATCCTTCCTCTGGGGAGGACACGTGGTGTGCATCGCACTGCAGCGACAACTGGCGGAGGCCAAGGGTACTGCAGATAGCGAGCACAACTTGAGGGTAGAGCGTGGAAGGCATCAGCACCTTAGTGTGGGACGCCATTGCACAACCGGCTCCTAAGGGAGAAAAGATGGCAGAAAATTGCGGGGCGATCATGGTAGCTGATGGCCGTGCCCTGCGCCCCCAGACTCGAGAGGTGCACCCCCCCCCCCGTGTCTGGACCTGTGTCCCGGGGGCTCTGAGTGTGCCAGCCTGTTGTGGGAAGAGTGTGTCGCTGGCCAGACCTCCACAGTGAGGAGGGTAAACTGTGACGTAAAAAAAAAATAAATAAAAACAGCACAGAGACCGATTTTTTGCCATTTAGAGATAATTGATTAGACTGAAATAATTTCTGGACTGGGTCGAAATCAGGTTGGGGTCTGAACATCGGCTCGACTGGTGATGAACCAGAGACAAACAGGGCTGCGTCATCTGCATACACGTGAATGGATGTAGATAAGCAAGCAGAAGGGAGGTTATTTAGAAATATGGAAAATGAGAGCAGTCCATGAACTGAACCTTGGGGGACACCGGTGGTAACAGGGAGGGGATATGGCTCCTCCAAGTCTAACAGACAGATCTACCTATAAGGCAGCAGCCAAACCAGTGAGTGGCAGAGGTTAAAAGACCAGCTGAACTTAGATTGTGAAGTAAAAGGGAATGAGAGATGGTGTTGAATGCTTTAGCTAAATCAACAAAAACTGTGGCTGTGAGGAGACCATGGTCCATAGTTGTATGGACAGAGTCTGTTAGAGAAGGGAGGAGGTGGTAGAGTGGAGTTTATGAAAGCCAGACTGGAAAGGGGTGAAAAAGGAAGAGGAGTCAAGGAAAGGAGAGATCTGTGATAAAACTGTGTGTTCTTGGAGTTTGGAGAGGGTAGGGAGAAGGGAAATGGGTCAGAAGTTACCAGAAGAGGAGTTGTTGCCACCTTTACGGAGTGGGATAACTGTAGTGTGCTTCCGAGAATTTGGGACGGAGGCCAAATAGAAGGAAAGACTTAGTAGGGAGGCAACAGGAGAGGCAATGGCAGGGGCAGAGAGGTGCAGGAGCTTAGGGTCAAGCCCATCAGGGCTGCTGCTTTGTAGGGGATTGAGGGCAAGAAGGGCCTTCAGAGAGGAGGAAGGAGAGACAGGTGAAAAGAAGAAATGGGAAGAAGGGGTGGGGAAGGGGTTGGGAACCTGAAAGAGGAAGGGAGGCAAGGAGGGGAGGGTAGAAGCACAAGTGGTGAAATACATGTTGAAAGTGGCGGCCACAGCTGGAAGGTCAGAAGTTGTGGAGTGCACTAAATTTAGTAAAGGGGGGATGGACTCCGTTGGGGGAGAGAACAAGGCTTAAAAAACTTTCCAGAACTTAAAGGGGTGACTTAAATTCCTCTGGAAAGATGATGAGAAAAATTCAGCTTTGGTTAGCCTCGTGGCACTGGTGCGAGAATTCCTCGGGGTGCGATACCTGTGAAGGTCTGCAAGCGAACCAGAGACCTTATAGGATTTCAACGCCATGTCACAAGTACAATGGCAAGCCCGAAGTTCTGCCAAGATCCAGAGGTGGTTGGAGCCTCTGACCCTAGATTTGCAAAAGGGGGCATGCTGATCCCATATTAGAGAAAATTTGGAATGGAAGTAATCAAGGGCTGTGTTAATGTCAGTGGCATTGGTTATTGGGGACCAGTCAGTAGACTGTAGATCAGCATGGAGGGAGGACAGCTCTAATGACCAGTAGGAGCAGGGTGAGGATAATTTTGGAGGAGACTTAAGGCAGTGCATTTTGCACATGCAGTATACCATGTGGTGGTCACTGAGTGAGTCGGGAAGGGTACTAGCATCAATGATGTGGTGCAGATGATTGATGAGGACCCAGCCCAGAAGAAAGTGATTTAGTGATTTTAGGATAAGTCGAGTAGAGGTGGAGATAAGTTGAGTAAGATGTAGGGATTCTATATTTTGGCAGAAATTAGAGTTTGATGGTGAAAGCCAGTTGATATTGAAATCACCTAGGATGAGAAGATCCCCGAAAGGGGCGAGAGCAGTTTTGGAGGACAGGAGCTCAGACAGCAGAGAGGCAGATAGGCCAAGGCAGCAGTAGATGCCCACCAGGTAGACTGGGAGAGAGAAAGGGAGGGAAGAGTTTTGAGAATAAGGAGTTCATAGGCAGCAGGGGTGGACACAGACAGCACTACAGAGAACTGAATAGAGGAGGAGAGGTATATAGCAATACCACCTCCCTTATTAGGGCGGTCTGTGCAGATGGTGGTGAAACCTGGGATAATGATGGCTGAGTTAGGAATTTTGAGAGAGAGTCAGGATTCAGAAACAATTAGGACGTCTGGTAGGAGAGAGGTGACAATAGGTTGAAACAAGTCAGTCAATTTTGGGAAGGAGGCTATAGTTGTTGAAATGGGCAGCCTGGAGCCCTTTGGGAAGATCAGTGGGAAGGGCATGGACAGGTCCAGGGTTGGGCTCAACGTCTCCGGCCAAGAGAAATAGGAGGTGAAGTAAATGCTTGATTAACAAAATTGGGCGTCGGAGGTGATGGGAAGGTAGCAAGAGAGGGGAAGGAGGGTACTGGGTGAAGGAAGAGTCTGAAGTGTATAAAGTGGAGCCAGAAAGAGGCAGATGGGAGGAGAGAGAGGTGCCTGGGCACCAAGGGGAGTGGAAAAAAGAGGAGGGAGGCAGGGGGACATAGAAAACATAGAAACATAGAAGTTGACGGCAGATAAGGACCGCAAGGCCCATCCAGTCTGCCCATTTCTTTTTCTACCTTATAAATGTGCCATCGGCCTTTGCTCCGTCAGTGACCTATCTATTCATAGTCATTTGTATTGCTCCCTTATGCCTATCCCATGCCTGTTTGAAGCCCTGCACTGTATTCATAGCCACCACTTCTTGTGGTAAGCCATTCCATGCATCTACCACCCTTTCTGTGAAAAATAATTTCCTCACATTCCCCTTAATCGGCCTCCCTCTAATCTCATGCTGTCCTCTTGTCCTGCTATTTTTCTTATATTTAAACATGTTAGACTCTTTCACCTTGTTTATGCCCTTAAGGTGTTTAAATGTCTTGATCATATCACCTCTCCTCCTTTGCTCAAGGGTATACATATTGAGCTCGCTAATCTGTCCTCATATGTCTTCTGATGCAGTCCCTGCACCATTTGGCTGCCCTTCTCTGGACTGCCTCAATTTGGTTAATGTCCTTGTGGAGGTGTGGCCTCCAATACTGCATGAGTACTCCAGATGGGGCCTAACCAATGTCTTGTACAGAGGGATTATTACCTCCCTCTTACGACTTGTGATACCCCTACTAATACACCCTAACACCCCCTAGCCTTACCTACTGCTTTAGAGGTCTGCTTGGATGATTTTAGGTCATCAGTGATGATGATGCCCAAGTCTCTTTCTTCCTTTGTGACTGCTAGCAACTCCCTCCAGCCTATAAGTGGCTTCAGGGTTTCTCTTCCTATGTGCATGATTTTGCACTTCTTTGCATTAAATCCCAGTTGCCACTCTTCTGACCATTCTGCTAGTTTATCCAGATCTCTTCTCATTCTGCCCACCCCATCTGGATCATCTACTCTGTTGCAGATCTTGGTGTCATCTGCAAACAGACAAGCTCTTACCCTCTAGTCCATCCACAGGTCACTAATGAAGATGTTGAATAGGACTGGCCCCAGGACTGATCCCTGAGGTACCCCACTTGTGACTTGCATCTCTTCTGACTGTATACCATTTACCACCACTCTCTGTTTTCTGCCAGTCAACCAGTTTGCCACCCAGTGCTGACCAACTTCTGACCCACCCGAGCCTACCTAGCTTATTTATCAATCTTCTATGTGGAACAGTGTCAAAAGCTTTGCTGAAGTCAAGGTAGGCGTACATCAACTGCTCCCCTTGGTCCACCACTCTGGTTACCCAGTCAAAGAAATCTATGAGATTAGTTTGACAGGACCTTCCTTTGTAAACCCATGCTGTCTTGGATCCTGTGCCCTATGGATTCCAGGTGTTGCACTATCCTTTCCTTAGGAGGTGCCTCCATAATCTTGCCCACTACTGAGGTAAGACTGACCGGTCTGTAGTTCCCCGCCTCCTCCCTGCTACCACTCTTGTGGAGTGGGATCACATGAGCCCTTCTCCAGTCTTCTGGGACCTCTCCTGTGCTCAGAGATTCACAAAACAATTCAGCTAATGGCTCTGCTAGTTCCTCCTTTAGCTCCTTAAGTACCCTGGGATGTATGCCATCAGGTCCCATTGCCTTATCCACCCTGAGCTTAGCAAGCTCTTGTAGGACCCTTTCTTTTGTGAAGGAGTAGTGCTCACCTCCCTCCCCTGTGTCCATGATGCTGAGCTGTGGGCCCTGCCCTACCTTCTCTTCAGTAAATACTGAGCAAAAGTATCTATTTAGGATAGATGCCTTTACAGGGTCCTCCTCCTCACATGCTCCTTTTCTCCATTAAGCTTAAATACCCCCTCTGGACTTTCTCCTTTCACTAAGTATCTATAGAAAGTCTTGTCACCTTCTTTACTGTTCGTGCTAGTGTTTCCTCAGTTTGGGACTTTGCCTGCCTTACCTGCTTCCTTAGGGCAGTTTGGTATGCCTCCCCTATCTTCATCCGCTGTGTTCCCTTTATATTTTCTGAAGCCAGCCTTTTGCTCTGACCTTTTCTGCTACTGTATTTGAGAACCAAAGTGGTTTCCTTCTTCTTTTGCACTTCCTTTTCTGTCTAACACAATGGGATGTTGCTTCAAGTATTGTATCCTTAATGCTTGCCCACTTTGCCTGTACCTCCTCACCTGCTTCTTTGTGCCAGGGCTAGCTTAACTCTGTTGGCCATCTTATCAAAGTCAGCTCCTCTGAAGTCCCATATTTTGCCTTGGAATGGGATGATTTAGATGTAGTAGCCAAATTGAACCATACCATGTGATGGTCACTGGCCCCAGGTGACCTTCTACCTGGAGATCTGTGATCCCTTCTTTGTTAGTCAGTACTAGATCTAGGATAGCCCTGTCTCTTGTGGGTTGCTGTACCAGTTGTTTGAGGCCCTCCCTGCAGGGAATCCACTATGAGTCTAGTTCTGGCAGATGTTCCTGCTGGTATTGACCAATCTGTATCCGGCATGTTGAAGTCTCCCATTATCAGAACCTCCCCTTTAGCTGTCATGTTTTGTATATCTTCTAACAGTAATGTGTCTATGTCCTCCCTCTGGTCTGGGAGCCTGTAGACAACCCCAGTTCTTATGGCTGTCCCATTTCCTGTTTCAGGGTGACCCACAGTTCTTCTGGCTCCTTATGTGTATTCTGAATTTCTGTAGCTTTGATATTTTCATTAACATACAGGGCCACCTCCCCTTTGCACCTTGGTCTCTTCTGAACAATACATAGCCAGGTACTGAAGTCTCCAAGTGTGGTTACTGGTAAACCACATCTCACTAATTGCTACTATGTCCAGTTTAGCTCTGACATTATTGCTTGCAGGTCTGGGATCTTATTTCCCAGGCTGTGAGCATTTGTGTACATGATTTTCCATTGGCCAGATTTTGGTGTGTTAGTTGTTGGGAAGTTGGCATTACCCCTGGCATCGTATGGGGAGACAAACCTTTTTCTTACCTGGTGATGCAAATGAACGGCAAACACGCTGAATTCCTGTTTGACCACTAGCTGAGGGGAGGGTGTTCTTCCCATTCGACGTATGGTGCTGCACCCTCTCTCCCATTTGCTAGTTTAAATATTCTGCAAAGACGTCAAACTTCTGCCCCAATGCACTGACTCCTCTTTAGTCAGATGCAGTCCATCAAATTTAAAGAACTTTCGCTCCCAGAACTGTTGCCAGTTCCCTACAAATCTGTGTCCTTTTTCCTGGCACCAGTCCTTGAGCCACGTGTTTAGCTCCCCTATCTCCCCCTTCTCTGACCTTCCGTCCATCTGCTCCCTTCTCCCAGACTGGCAGGATCTCAGAGAAGGAGATGCCGGACGAAATAGATGATAGTTTGTCACCCAGCCTAGTCAGGTGTTCCTTGGTCTCCACAACTGACCGGCTGGCGAGATCATTAGTCCCTATGTGTACTAGGACATCAATGTTTTCTCCTGCTTTGTGAACAATTTTAGCAATGCGGTCAGTGTCTCTCCATGCTGATGTACCTTGGAGACATCTGACCATCACCCCTGGCTGGAGATGGGTATCAACTCCCGAATCATGGAGTCTCCTATGATCAAGATTTTTGGATTTCCTTTGTGCTTGTTTAGTTTTGTCTCGATTTGGGTGAGTATTGTTGTGCTAGCTTCTGTGCAGATGTCCTGCTCTGCAGTGTCTTCTGCCTCTTTATTTGATTTCAGAGATAGAGGCAGATACCTGTTTGTTAGTTTATATGGTTTTGGAGGTAATGTGTTGGAGAGCAGAGGTGATGGGGCACCTGATTTGCTCCTCCTAACCACCTGCCAACCTCCTGGACCAACTACCCTCTTGGGTCGAGGTTTTCTGTTGGATGCTGGGGAAATGGCGGTGGTTCTTATAATGTATTTCCTCTTCAATATAAAATTTGAGGCGGCAATCTCTGCCCATGCTGCCTGGAGCTGAGACCTAAGATCTCCAAAGGCCCAGCATGTAGGACAGTGTCCTAAATCCTGTAAGACTGTCCTTCTGAAAATTGTTCCACAGTACCTGCAGTTAATGAAATCCATTCCAAATAAGTTGCTGGGTTTGTAACCTAGTCAGAGTAATTAGAAGGAAAAAAAATGCAAGTAATGGTTTAATTGTGCTTTGTTTAACTTGTTATAACAAGTTAAATTACTAGTGCCCTGTAAATGAGATCACCTTGTGGAGGCCCCACTGATCCGCCCCTTCCTGCTGTGCCACAGGAAATGTCACAACTGTGGTACCCTATAAAAGGAGTGTAGCGTGGGGTGGTTGGGGATGGGGGTGGGTGGCTGGGCCCTTCCCCTGCCTAAAAAGAAGAACCACGGACGAAAGAACAAGGAGGTAAGAGCAGAAACAATCAGTCAACAACAAATGCCGTAACCCTGAAAGCTTATCCTAATGTTAGATAAAACTGTAAAACCTGTAAAGCACCACCTGTAATAATTTCAGAGAAGATATACCCTGTAAGGAACACTTTGCCCTAGAGAAAAATAAAGCAGTAACAGAAGATATACCTTGCAAAAGACAATTTGAATCAGAAGATTACAGCAGTAATCTGTTAGCTAGCACACACCTGTAGGCACACCTTGTAATAATGCAGAAGAAGGTATACCAGCAGCAACAATTTGAATCAGAGAAAAAATAAAGCAATGAAATGTTAGCAACAAACAGTAGCAATCCCTGTGAGTAAAAAATAAAAGACAGGGTAGAGGAAGGAGGCATGGTATGGTGGGGGAAGGGTGATAAGGGAGAGAAGGGGTGGTTAAAAATAGGGATAAGGGGGAGAGAGGTATTAGGGAGCAGGAGGAAGGAAAGAAGAAAGGCAAACAGGAGGAGGTTGGAGAGTTACATAGTGGGGGGCAGGGAGGAGGGCGGGATGAGATGAGAAGAAGATGAGAGAGAAAGGTAAGGGGGTGAGCCATTGAGTAGTAGGTCTACCCCGACTGGACCAACCCCAAAAATATCCCCTGTAGGTAGGCTTCACTTAAGGGCAATAAAGGGTCCAAACAGACTGGAGAGTGACCAGAGTCCTGTAAGTCCTTCAGAATGTCCTGGGTCTGTGGTCCAAAATGTTTGTCTCCCTTAAAGGGAGCACTGAGAATGGATTGCTGCACATCTTGGGAGAATCCCAAAAACTCTCAGCCAGGCATAGCTTCTGAGGTAAATACCCGCAGATGAGGCCCTAGTCGAAGAATTCATGCGTCATATGTGGCATGGAGCAGGTGGTGATAGACAGCCGCAGCAGTGGAGAGTTTTGCAGTGAGATCCCCTTGAGGCTGACCAGCCAGAAGGGACTGGATGTATTCCTGAGTAACTTTAAGAATTTCCTTCTGCTATTTTTTTATTTATTTATTTATTTCTAAGAATCAGTTTACAACCTTTGAGCCAGAGGCTCGTTTCCAAAAGTACTTCGTCACATAAAGACATACATTGTGTTTTTGGTTACATAGCATAGATTTGCAAAACAATAGGCGTTCAACAGAGGCGTCACGTCACACTGTGGTCAGACAAATACAATTAGGTTACAGGGTACATGTAATTGATAACAGGTGTTACACAAGTTGGTATCAAGTGAGCAATCTAGTTGGTAAACACCTAATCAGCTGGCACTGGCCAGGTTAAACATAGGCACGGTGTACAGGGAAGTGGTGGTGGGGATGGCTAGGTGGAGAGCTGCCCGGGGGGCGTTGTCAAGAGAATCAGAGGTGGAGGCTATGTTCAGAGACAGGAGCAGTTACGAGTGCTGATGATGTGGTTCCGAAGGGTGGTTTTGAACTTGGAGATGGTGGTGGCATTGGTGATGGGGGCAGGGAGAGAGTTAAACCAGGTTGGGGCTCTATAGCAGAAGGACCTCTGGCAACGGCTGGTTCTTGATCTGGGGACCTTTAGAGTGGTCTTGTAGGAAGACCGTGTTGCAATAGTGGGAGGGCTCTGGTGGATGGATGCCGTTACCCCGGGGGAGAGCCCGAGTAGGGTTTTTTTTGTGAGGAGACAGGTTTGGTATCGGAGCCGTTCATCCAGGGTAAGCAGGTTAGCCTCGACATACAGCTGACAGGTGTGTGTGAGCCTAGGGGCACCAGTAATCAATCTGCAGGCTTTATTCAGGGTTAGGTGAATTTTGTTGAGTGCAGTGGTGTCGGCAGCACCATATACTGGTAGACCATAGTCTACAACGGACAGAACGGATGATGTGACAGCGAGCCGGAGAGCATTTGGGGGAAGGCAGGTTCTATGGTGGAAGAGGATGCAGCCGTGGTGTTAGTGGCGGATGTTAGGCGCGATGTGGTTGTGAAATGTGAGGCTGAGTGAAGGTAACCCCAAGGTATTTGTAGGAGCAGACTTGTTCCAGTGGCTGATTGGTACTTGGAAGGATATAGAGTGGGTGGTTGCTAGCTTTGTTTTGGGGTGGAAAAGAGCATAGCTTTGGTTTTATTAAGATTGATGACTAGTCTGCACTCCTTAAACCAAGCCTCGGCACTGTTGAAAGACTGCTGTAGGGAGTCCTGTAGGAGATGGGATTGCGGTGGGTGGCAAAAGGACAGCGCTGTCTGCATACAGTAGAATTTTGCCAGGGCATGCACTGGGCAGGTGTTCAGATAGAGCGAGAAGAGAAGGGGCCCAGGATGGAGCCTTGGGGACCCCAGAGAGAATGGGACGGTGCATCGAGAGTGTGCTATTAATTTTACACACTGAGATCGAAGTGTCAAGATAGCTAGCGCACCATGCTAGGGGGCCAGCTGAGAGACCAGTGTGGCAGACTGCATTCAGCAGAACTGGATGGGAGACGGTGTTGAAAGCCTTTGAGAGGTCGATGAACACTGCACCAGCTAGGGAGCTGGTATCCAAGGAGGAGTGTAGAAAGTTGGAGAATTCAATAAGGGCAGTGCTGGTACTGTGACCAGCACGGAAGCCATGTTGCTCTGGGCATAAAATGTTATGCTTAGCCAGATAATCAGTGATTTGAATGGCCACCACTTTCTCCAGGGCTTTAGAGATGGGGGGAGGATGGAGATTGGCCGGTAGCTGTTGGCCAATGACCTGTCGCCCCCTTTATGAATAGGTGTGATAATGGCTGTTTTCCAAGCCGTGGGAAATTGTCCCAGGCAGAGGACTGGTTAATTAGGCTGGTGAGTGGGCAAGGACTTCATCTAGCACCAGCCTGAGGATGCTGGGGTCCAGTGAGTCACTGCCGGGATTGTTGCCATTGAGAACTTTGATTAGGATAGGTCTGGCTTCCCGGGTGGAAATCTTTCGCAGGTGGAAGCTGGGGTGCTGGAGGACAGGGGGAGGTTGGTTGGGGGGAGGGTCAAAGAAATTACTAGGGAGGACTGAGCTAAGGTCAGTGAAAGTGGTGTTGAACCAGTTAGCTATGGTGGCAGGCTCGGTGGAGGTAGTGCCATTTCTAGTGAGCTGGGATGGGGCAGGGGAGCAAGCTTTACCATTAAGTTGCCTAATATTATCCCAGAAAGTCCGGACTGAGCCCCAGGAGGAGGTAAGGGAGGCCTGGTAATGGTCTGCCTTGGCTTTCCTGATGGCCCATGAGCACTTATTCCGGGCTGCATTGTAGGCTTGCCTATCAGACAGACGACCTGTTTCAGTGGCAAGGTACCAGAGGTTATCCCGGTTTCTAAGTAATTGTAGGAGGGCTGGGCTAACCCAGGGTGTGTTCTGTTTTTTGGACCGGATTTTGGTGAAGGGTGCAAAGAGATCACAGGCCGTGTTGAAGGTGTGAGTGAAGAAGGCGAGGGCAGTGTCAATGTTGGTTGCATGCTGAATGGGGGACCAGTTTATCTGGGTGAGGAGTGCTTTAAGTTTTTTCAGCCCACCAGGTTGGAGGCGCCTGCGGAGGGTGGTCTGGGCTTTGGGTTTGGGATTGGGGACTACCCAATGAAATAGGATAGGGGAGTGGTCACTTAGGGAGTCTGGGAGGACCTGGATGTTTTGGATATTATGGGGTCGGTTAGTTATAATAACATCCAGAAGGGTGCTGGTACCACTCTTAGGGTTAAGTCTTGTGGGCTGGGTGACGAGTTGCGTCAGATCTTGGGCGGCAAATGAGTCTCTGATTGCGGATGAGGAGGTGCTGAGCCAATTTACATTAAGGTCCCCCACTAGGATTTGTTCTGCCTTATGGTGGAGGGTGGCCAGGTAGTCTGTTAAAGATACCAGGGCCGGGTGCTGGTTCTTTGGGGGAATGTAGGTTGTGGTGAGATAGAGAGGGCTCCTAGAGGGGTCTGGGGTGAGTTTGAGGGTAAGAGCCTGGGCCCCATTTATAAGGGCAGGGGTGGGGAGTGCGTGTCCAGGTATTGTGTCCCTGGTGTAGATTGCACAGCCTCCCCCTCGTTTGCCTACTCGGTCCTCCCGGTATAAAGTATAGCCTGGGAGGGAGACAAATAAGCAGGTGACCCATATAACTGAGGGTACAGAGGGACATTGTAGCAGAGGCATAGACCCATTTTCCCATGAGATCCAATTTCTTGGATTCCTTGTCAAGGGGTGCGCACTCATATGTTGTGGTCTAGCAGACCGATCATGTGCAGCGTTCCGAACCACAGAATCTGCCTCCAGTGGGGAAGTAAGATAAGGGTGATCCACCAGTGCCCGGTAAAGGTGGTCTGCTTTTGGAGATTAGACGGAATCTTGAACGGTTTATTTATTTATTTATACAATTGGATTTGCAACCTTTGCATTGGACTTTAGGAGGGCTGACTTTGGGAAAATGAGAGAATGCCTCAGAAAAGCACTAGCAAACAGACAAGAAGGAGGGGTTGAGGAACAATGGGGAATAATCAAAACAGCCATCACAGAGGCAACAAGCCTTTGTGTGAAGCAAATCAACAAAACAAAGGAAAAAAAAAAAAACACTATAGTTCTCAAAAGAGGTGGAAGGGAAGGTTAAGGAGAAAAGGATAGCATTCAGGAAATATAAGGAAACACATAAGAAGCAGGACAGAGAACTTTATCAGTTAAAGCAGAAGGAGGCAGGGAAGGCAGTCAGAATAGTAAAGGCACAAACTGAGTAAAAGATAGCCAACTCTGTTAAGAAGGGGGATAAAACCTTTTATACGCACGTTAGGGAATGAAGAAAGACCAAGGGAGAGATACAGAGACTTAAAGGGAAGGGAATGTGGGCAGAAGGTGACAGTGAAAACACAGGATACTGAACGAATATTTCTGCTGGTATTCACAATGGAAGGGGGGTACCTAAACCAAATAAGAGAAACACTGTGGATAGGGGTGTCGATACCAGTCCATTCACAGAAGAAAGGGTTTTGAAAGAACTCTTAAAACTGAGGGTGGACAAAGCAGTGGGGTCTGATGGGATTCACCCCAGAATTCTAAAAGAATTAGGGGTAGAACTAGTAACACTACTCTAACAAATCGTGGGAGGATGTGGTGTGGTACCTGAGGACTGGAGGAGGATGAATGTGATTCCACTTCACAAAAGTGGGAGCAGGGCAGAGGCAGAAAACTACAGACCAGTTAGTTTGACCTCAGTGGTAGGGAAATGATGGAATCATTTCTGAAGGAAAGAACTGTTGAGTACCTAGAGGTCAGTGGGGTACAGAACCCAAAGCAGCATGGTTTCACAGCAGGAAGGTCATGTCAGATGAAATTTAATAGATTTCTTTGACTGGGTGACCAAAGTGGTAGACCAGGGAGGGGCTATGGATATGGCCTACCTAGATTTTAGCAAAGCATCTGACATAGTCTCACACCAAAGATTAATATACAAGTTAGCCAGCCTTGGAGTGGGTCCCAAGATGGTAGCCAGGATAGAAAACTGGCTGGACAACAGGATGCAAATGGTAATAGTAAATGGAGTCCACAGTGAAGAAAGGAGGGTAACTAGCAGGGTACTGCAAGGTTCGGTACTGGGACCAGTTCTCTTTAATGTCTTTATAAGTGACACTGGAGAGCATCTGGAAGGAAAAGTATGTCTCTTTGCAGACGACACAAAGATCTGCAACAGGGTTGATACACAAGGTGGGGTGGAAAGGATAAAAAGCGACTTGGCAAGGTTGGAGGAATGGTCATATATATGGCAGCTCGGATTCAATACAAAGAAGTGCAAGGTAATGCACCTGGGAAACAAAAACCCAGGGGAAGAGTACACAAAACGGGGGTGAGATAATAACAACAGCAGAAATCGAAAGATACCTAGGAGTTATTATATCAGATGACCTAAAGGTGGGCAAGCAATGTGAGAAGGCAGTAAGGAGGGCTGGGGGGATATTGGGATGCACAGGGAGAGGCATCAGTAGTAGAAAACAGGAAGTTGTCATCCCTCTGTACAGACAGCTGGTGAGACCCTGTCTGGAGTACTGCGTGCAATTCTGGAGACCCCATCTCTGCAAAGAATACAGACAGAGTGGAGGCTGTTCAGAGGGCAACCAAAATGGTGCAGGGTCAGCACCAGAAGACATACAAAGAGAGACTAAAGCAGCTTAATATGTATACCCTTGAGGAAAGGTGGGAGAGGGGAACATGATAGAAACTGTCAAGCATCTCAAGGGGATTACCAGAGTACAAGAGGGTAGCATCTTTCAGAAAAAGATGTGCAAGAACAAGGGGTCACAATTTGAAGATAGAGGAGGGACGGCTCAGAGGTAATGTTAGAAAGTATTTTTTCACAGAGAGGGTTGTGGATGCATGGGACAGCCTTCCTGAGGAGGTTGTGGAGTCGGAAACAGTGGGAGAATTCAAGAATGCATGGTGCAGACATAAGGCAATTCTAGTTGGGGATAGAAGGAAGTAAGCTGTTGATTAACTAGATTCTTCAGCTTATCCATCAGGTAGGGAAATGGGCAGGTTAGGTGGGCCAAGCAGTCCTCATCTGCCATCAACTTCTATGTTTCTATGTAATATACAGGTCTCACAGTGATAGTAGCTGGAGACTAGTACAGCAAGGAGAAGAAGTGGCGAGAGAGGAGTAGTGCCACCTGGAGGAGCTGGAGACCAAGTGCAGGGGGATAGCTGCAGAGTAGACAGCAGGAAGTAACCAGGATCACATTGGGGAAGGGGAGAGGGGGCTGAGGCACTATTACAAGATAAGCACCTAAGTCACTTACTGGCGGAATGGCCTAGTGGTAAGCGCATCAGGCAACAGGTGGACCAGGCAAACTATAGCTGGAGGTTCAGAGGTTCAAATCCCAGGGGTGAGGAATGGGGGTGCTAGAGGGGGAAGAAAGGAGAGAGGCTGGTGAGGGAGAGAAGGGAGGTAAGCAAGGAAATTAGGAGGAGAACAGTGTAGAGCGCAGCTAATTTTTTTAAGTGATGGAGAGAAATACTGGGAGGATAGCAGGGACCTCTAGTTCACCGGCATTAGATACTAATGGGGATTACGAGAGACAGAAATATCCTGGGGAGTACCCCAGGTCACATGACTTGCTTTAGCTACAAAGGAAATGCCAGAGGGAGGGGGGAGAGCTGGAAGCCCTTGCACAGAAATGGAGCTACCTGCCCAAGTAGTTGCAGGCTCCGTCAGCGGTCTGAGAGGGAGGGGAGGCAGCTGGAAGCCCCTGCACAGAAACAGAGCTGCCTGCATAGTGGTGCAGGCTCCATCAGGGTCTGAGAGGAGGGAGGAGGGAGTGGGGAGAGCTGGAAGCCCATGCACAGGAAAGGAGCTGCTTGCCTGAGCAGCTGCAGGCTCCGTCGGCGGTCCAGGTGGGAGGGGGCAGAGGTGAAAGTCCTTGTACATGAATGGAGCTCCCTGCCTGAGTAGTTGCAGGCTCCGTCGGTGGTGCGGGGGGACAGGTGGAGGCCCTTGCACAAAAACAGAGCTGCCGGCAGTAATGAATGGTGAAGATAGACAAGGAAAGATATGAAAATTAGGTACCCAACGTAATTCTTGATCTTCTCTTTGTAATCTTCACCATTCATTACCGATCATGTGGTTTTAGGGTGCTGGTGAGTGTCGAGGCATGCACCCATATGGGAGCTTTATTTTTTTTTGGGGGGTGTTGCGACCACGTGGCGACTGCGCAGTGGCGCATGGGTTGGAGTTAGGTGCCGAGGTCTCCTTCATCCCAGTTCTGTTTAGCCACAGAGGATGAAACAGGAAATAGAAAAATAAGGTGAGGCCAAGAGCCGAGGGCTAGGAAAAGGAAGGATATAAACTGAAAAGAATAAGCCGACCAGGGGACAGAGGATGAGAGCTTCTTGCCTAAGGGTCCTTAAGGCCCCAATCCTTAGTGATCTCACAGGAAGAGGAGAGAGAGGAGAGAGAGGGAGAGAGGAGGAGAGAGAGAGAGAGAGAAGAAATGGGGTTGGGTTGGAAGCTGCAAAGGAACTAAGGCTACCACAGGGGATTAGGGAGGGGGGAAAGGATTTCTTCAGATATAGAATGAAAAGAAGTAGTAGTAAGGGATTATTAGGATCAAGAAGGAGGGATGGGTGAAAACCAGTGAGGAACAGGCTGAAGCACTGAATGAGTGTTTCAGCTCTGTATGCACTAGGGAAAAGGATGGACCTATGCCACTGGGGATTGTGGGGGTAGTAATGAGGATGGGGAGGATGAAACAGATAGGAACATCAAGATAGACAAGGTTTTGGAAGGTCTCAGGTCCCTTCGGGTGGACAAGGCACCTGGCCCAAATAGCATACACCCAAGAATCCTGAGAGAAAGTACAGTTACGTAAGAACTTACCGTAACAGTAGATCTTCGAGAACAGCTCTTGCAGCAGGTTACACCATTAGGACTGAAGCCGGCAGGCGTCAGGACCCCACGGAAAAATTCTAGCTAGCTATCTTCAGCGGGGACCGCCTCCGGCGTCAGTCCGCCTCTGGCGTCAGGCGTGGTACATAAAGGGGCGATTGCAGATTCCCAGTTCTCCGCGGAGACTCCCGGCGCAGGATGATATCAGAATGGGAGACCGAGATCCACCGTCAGAAGACAATAAGGAGGAAAATCCCAACTAGAAAGGCAAAGCCATGCCTCCTCCAAGGAGGAAGGGTGGCGGGAAGGTACCTGCTGCAAGAGCTGTTCTCGAAGATCTACTGTTCAGTTACGTAACTGTACCATCTTACTCGAGACACAGCTCTTGCAGCAGGTTACACCATTAGGATTTGATCCCAAGCAGTAACGCTACAGAAATTCCGGGAGGAGGAAAATAGAAATAAATTCCAGGTCCTGAACCCAGGACAGAAGACCCTGTAGCACCACTAGGCCAAAATCAGCCCTTCACGCGAGGCGATGTCCAGGCTATAATGCCTGATAAAGGTATGCACAGAGCTCCAAGTGGCTTGCAGCACAAATAGCCGAGGTGAGGCGTTTCCAGGTGCCGCAAATGGGGTGGCCACACCCTAGTAGAATGACCCGGACTGAGCCGGGAGGGTTTTTGCTTTATATCATAACGTAAGAAATAACACTGGACAAGCCAGCGTAGACAGAGACTGTTTGGATACGGATTGACCCATCATTCTCTCAGAGAAGGAAGCGAGCTGTTCAGAACTACGAAAGGGTTTAGTTCTGTTGAGGTAATACCTCGAGGCTGCGGTGAACATCCAGGGTGTGAAGCAGAGCCTCTCCTCTATTTGAATAACTGGGAAGTAGACCCGGAAGGTCAATATCCTGGTTTAGAGTGAGTGAAGAGACCACCTTAGAGTAAAAACTTAGAGTTGATCCTCAGGATGCTCCTGTCCGGTGGAAAATTAAATAAGGCTCTTTGCACATGAGGCGTGAACTCAGAAATTCTTCGCTGAAATAACAGCAACTAAAAATAACATTTTCCACGACCAAACGTAGTAGCATGGTCTGACAGGTTCAAAGGGGGCGTGAGCTGTTCCAGGACAAAGAGCAGATCCCATGGAGGCTCAGGGTCCCTAATGGGAGGCCTAAGGTGTAACACTCCCCTAAGAAATTCCCAAGAGGCGTCCAGTTGAGCCACTGTGCGATGTCCCACCAGGAGATGATAGGCAGAAATGGCACAGAGGTGTACCTTAATAGAGGAGGTAGGCTAGAACCTGAATGAAAGAGGAGAGCAGGTAATCCAACACTACTCCCACAGGACAACCTAAGGGAAAAATCATGTGCTCGTGACCATAAACAAAAAGCGGCGCAATTTCATGGCATCAGTAGCATGCGTTGCGGCTTTCTGGCTGCAGAAAGGACCTCTACAACCTCTTACGAGACCCCGTGGCCTTAAGATGGCTATGTCTCTAGAGCCAAGCATGCAGGTTCAGAAGAACGTAAGTCCGGATGGACTAGTGAACCTTTCTCCTGAGACAGAAGGTGGGAGCTGAGCAGCAGCAGGAGGCGGGGGTTCGAGATAGTTGCATCAACAAAGGGAACCAGATCTGTCTGGGCCAGAGCAGGCCACCAGGATCATGAGTGCGTGCTCCTGCACAGTTTGAGAAGAACTCTCTGGATCAACGGAAGGGAGGAAAGCGAGAGGAATCTGTTCGCCCAGGAGAGGGACAACACGTCTCACCAGAAAACACAGGCCCTGACCTAGCGAGCAAAAACTGGGCAGTTTTCCGTTGGATGGGGATGCTGAACAAGTCCAACTCTGGAGTTCCCATTGAAGAAACAGATCCTCTGCTACCTCTTGAAGAAGTTCCCACTCGTGGACTCTGGCCTGGGATGCGACTCAGGCCGTCTGCAATCGTGTTGTCCACCGGGAGCGTGCACAGTGATCAGATTTGCGCCGTGTCCTATTCCCAATCCCACCCTCAGGCCCTCCTGCAAGAGTAAGAGTGCTGCCTCCTTGTTTGTTGAGGTAATACATCACCGCCGTGTTGTCTGTCTGAAGCAGGAGAGTACGGTGGGATTACTGACTAGAAGGCCTGCAGGGCATGAGAGCCGCCCTCATCTCTGGGGCGTTGATATGGAGATGAGCTTCCATGAGATCCCACGTGCCTGGGACTTTACCCCATCCAGGTGCGCCCCCCACCCAAGACCTGAGGCGTCCGTGGTGAGGGTTACCTCTGGGGATGGCGCTACGAATGGGACGCCCGTGGAGAGCGACCCTGGGACTAGCCACCACTGCCAGTCTCGGATCACAGAACTCGTGATCCTGACCGGATGCTGCAGGTGGTCTTGCCTTTGGTCCCATTGCACTTTGAGCATCCACTGAGTTACCCGCATGTGGAGCCTTGCGAAAGCGACAGTAGGAATGGCCGCAGCCATGTGTCTGAGCAAGCGAAGGATCGACCTGGCAGGTACGATCTTGTTAGACGATAAATCCCTTATGAGGGATCTGATGCTCTCCGCTCTGTCGTCCGGAAGAAAAGCTCTTCCCCGAACACTGTCCAGTACTGCGCCTATAAACTGCAGTTTCTGCGACGGTACCAGGAGAGACTTCTCATAATTTATGAGGATGCCCAGAGATCGGAACAGGTCCTGGGTACTCTGAACCGCATGCAGCAACGCCTCTCTGGAGGCGGCCATGAGAAGCCAGTCGTCCAGGTACGGGAACACATAGTGGCCCTGTCTCCTCAGAGATGCTGCCACGACTGCCATGCACTTGGTAAAGACCCTTGGTGCGGATGACAGTCCGAACGGAAGAGCTCGGAACTGAAAGTGGTGGTGAGACTTCGAGCGCGC
Source organism: Neoceratodus forsteri (assembly GCA_016271365.2). Classification (NCBI taxonomy): domain Eukaryota; kingdom Metazoa; phylum Chordata; order Ceratodontiformes; family Ceratodontidae; genus Neoceratodus; species Neoceratodus forsteri. Next base: position 117,656,568 of record JADMNL010000025.1, read on the forward strand.
AGGAACCTCTGTGCATCGAGCTATAGGGATGTGCAGGTATCGTCCTGCATGCCTAGAGATGCTAAAAAGGCGTCCTGTTTCAGCATGGGAATAAGACCGGAAGAGTCATCATCACGGAATCTCTTATAAGCGACCGACACGTTGAGGTCGCTGAGGTCCAGAAATCGGATGGAGGTCCCTGTTTTCTTTGGAACCAGGAAAAGTGGAATAGTATCCTTGTCCTCTCTGGTTCTCCGGGATGTATTTCGCTCCCCTTCCATGGGGCCTTGAAGTACTTCTTGCAGATCAGGTTTTGTGCTGGCCAGCGAATAGCCAGAGGAGAGCAAAAGGAGAGCCTCGGGTGGCTTTTCCTGCGAATTCTATAAGTGGCTAGACTCACTAACTGAAGGACCCACCTGTCGGTGGATATAGCCTGCCATCCCGGCAGGAAGTTCTCAATGCGACCCCCAACCATGATTTCCCGTTGATCCTGAGGGGCGGGGGCCGGAAAGGAGTCAGGCTGTGGCGGCAGATGGGTCCGCTGGCTGGGCCGGCTTAGGAGAACGCTGACCTCGGCCCCTCTGATGTGTAGCGGAGCGGGGTTGCTGCCTCTGTGTCCGCCCATGAAAACGGCTTTGGTTCCTACGAAAGGAACCAAGCTTGGGTCGGTACATGGCCTGGACCGACCTTACTGCCTTCCCGGCCTCTTGGAGTCTGGTAATGATCTTCTCAGAAGGATTACCAAACAAGACTTCTCCCTCGAAAGGAGCGTCCATAATGTTCTTCTGGACGTCCGGGGTAAAACCAGAGACGCGTAACCAGGAGTGTCTCCGGAGGCATACGCCAGAAGCTGCTGCTCGGGCCGATGAGTCCGTGAGTCGTCACGCGGCTCGAAGCACTTGGGTCCCCATGTCTGAACCGTTACGGAGGAGCAGAAGCATTTCCTCCTTCTGCTCACCGTCAGGCAATTTTTCAGCCGTCTCCAGACCCTGTTCCCACAAAGCATTCTGGAATTGAACCATGTGGGTCAAATAGTTCAAGGATCTGATGGCGCAGGTAGCTGAAGCATACGTGCACCTGCCAAGCGCGTCCAACTGCTTGGACTCTGGGTCTGGTGGCAGGGTGCTAAAATGTTGCGGCCTCAGTGACCGGTCATGTGAGGCTGTGATGACCAGAGAATCGGCCTGAGGCTGCTGCGTCAAGTACTGGTCTTCCTTAGGAGCCTTGTGCAAGCGATCAGCTTTTTCCGGCATCGCCGGGAGCGAATGTGGACGCTTCCACGCTGCCTTGGTGACGTCCACAAAAGTGTCCACCAAGGGTGGTACCACCACAGGCTTGGGGTCCTTCTGCCGAAGATATTTGCCGAGGCGTATCCTTCCGGGGTCTAGCTCTTCTGCATCCCATCCCATGTTCTCTTGGATATGTCTCATAATATCCAGGAACGAAGGGTCATCCGGAGGAGATTTCGGCATCTCACGTGGGTCCGGAGAAGGGATGGAGAGAGGAGATGGGGATCTAGAGGAAGAGTAGTCTGATCCCGTGTCCTCCATCGATGGCGAACGTCGGTGTCTCCTGGATCTCTTGGGGCTGGGTGACCCAGAAGAGGATTTTGATGGAGGTCTCCGCATTTCTGATCTCCCCCTGGGAAAGGATCTAGGTTCCCGGGGAGGAGGTACACGGTCTGCCGACCCCGATGGCGAAGGGGGTGCAGGAACCGGAGGAGGAGGAGGAGGAGCAGTGGGAGCCATGTCCTTCTTGATGGTGTCCCACCAGTAAGTGAAGAGATCCTTCACTTCCGCTAAGGAAAGGCCCGACGACAGCCCGGGCACCGGTGGGTGGTCGTCGGGTCCCGGCGTCGGCTTTACAGGGGCCACTGGTAAGGGCGAGGGCTCCCTGGGAGTTTCAACAAAACCAGGATGGCCCGTCTGGTCCTCGGGCTGCGTTAAGTCCTCCTCAGTCAAAGTCTCCTGACCGACGTCGGTCGGAGGCATCAGGGCCCTCTTCTCAGGAGGAGCGGACGTCGGTCCCCCTACCGGCGTCCGCTGAGGTGGTTTGGCCGGCGACGGTCGTCTGGCCGATGGCGGCCCCAGGGAGGGATGATGTGCGGCGGACGACGGTTGCGCCGGCGTCGGGTCCACAGGCCTCTTTAAGGGTGTGAGCACCAGAGTCTTCTGAGGAGGCACAGAAGAAGACCTGACGTTGGGTACCGAAGGGCGGGAACCCGACTTGTGGTGATGGTGGTGGCGCTCCCCGGACTTCGCCAAGGCCTTGGAGGAAGAAGACGAGGACGGCCTGGCGGACTTGGCCTGAGAAGAAGGCTTCTTAACCGCAGCCAGGGGAGGCTGAGAGCTGGCCCTGGAAGGAGAGCGGTCGGACCGAGAACCGGAGCTGCGGGACTCCGAAGCCCTGGAAGGGGACCTGGAAGGGGCCTTCTCCCTTCTTTTTTCCGCATGCTTGTGGGATTTAGACGAAGAATCCCCCTTGGAGGACATGGTCTTCAGCTTTTCCTCCAACAAAAAAGCCTGAAGAGCCTTCTGACGTCGGATCCTAGTTCGACTGCTGAACCCCTGGCAAAACGAACAGGCCCGGGTATCGTGGTCTGGGCCTAGGCACCTAACGCAGGCCGTGTGGGGGTCCTTGAAGGGGATCTGTTTCCCTCAAGCACACTTGGAGGAGGGACCGGAGGTCGGAGAGGACATCAGCAACAATCTTGCTTGAAGAAGTTCAAATTTCCCGAAGGAAAGCACTAAACCACTCGTCACGCGCTAGACTACAACCGAAGGGTCGAGACATGTAAGTCGACGGCGGGAAAGAACTGGGGAATCTGGCGGGACCGCCCCCTTATGTACCATGCCTGACGTCGGAGGCGGGACCGACGTCGGGGGCGGTCCCCGCTGAAGATAGCTAGCTAGAATTTTTCCGTGGGGTCCTGACGCCTGCCGGCTTCAGTCCTAATGGTGTAACCTGCTGCAAGAGCTGTGTCTCGAAGTAAGATCTGACCGAGGTGTTGGCGGATCTGTTTTAACACCTCGCTAAAAGACGGGGTATGTGCCTTGGGACTAGAGAATGACTCATGATGCCACTCCACAAGAGTGGTCCCAGAGATGAGCCTGGCAACTACAGACCAGTCAATCTAACATCCATTATTGGTAAATTAATGGAGACCATTCTAAAAGAAAAGTTGGTAAACTTTCTGGAAGTTAACAGTATCCAGAGTGATAGGCAGCATGGGTTTGTCATGGGGAGAGCCTGCCAAACAAACATGACAGAATTTTTTGACTGGGTCACAAGGTCATTAGACAAAGGCCAGACAGTGGGTGTACTATATCTGGACTTCAGTAAGGCCTTCAACTCCGTGCTGCATGGTAGGTTGCTTAGCAAACTAAGTAGCCTGGGAGTCAGGGTGAGCTGCTGGGGTGGGTCAGGAGCTGGCTGCAGGAAAGGAAACAGAGTAACAGTAGGGGGTGCACTATCCAAGCCTAGACCTGTAACCAGCAAGGTACTACAGGGATCAGTGCTTTGTCCAGTATTATTCAGCATCTTTACTGGCGACATAACAGTAGGGGTCAAAAGTAAGGTCTGTCTTTTTGCAGATGATACTAAAAATCTGCGAGCAGGTGGATATACAGGAGGGGAAACAGGAACTCTGGGAAGATCTGACCAGACGTGAGAAATGGTCTGGAATCTGGCAGTTCAGGTTTAACGCCAAGAAGTGCAAGGTCATGCACCTGGGAGCTAGGAACCCAGAGGCCAGCTAGTTGATGGGGGTACAGGTGTCCAGCTCAAAGAAGGAAAAGGATCTAGGGGTAACAGAAACACTCTGTGCAATGTTGCGAAGTGGCAGCCAAAGAAAATAAAATGCTGGGAATCATCTCCAGGGGAGAAGAAGTCATTCTGCCCTTGTACATGTCAGTGGTTAGACCGCACTTGGAGTGCTGTGTGCAGTTCTAGTGTCCTTATCTGAAGAAGGACATAATGCTGCTTGAGGGGGTCCTGCAAAGTAAGCCTTATGCTGCTCCTTTGGTCCCACCATGGAAGTTTCAGAGAAGCTGCTCGTACAGTCCCATAGGAGCTCCATCCAACAGTAAGGAAGTTGTGTTCTGTTAGTGCAGCGAAGCCTCCTCCGAGCTATGCGTCCTGAGAGGAGCTCCGCTGTGGCCACCTACAGCACGGTTCTCTGCAACTGCTTATCAATCACTTCACCAAAGGTGGGCGCTGTGTCCAGGGAAGACTAGCCAGCCACTGGCTTGTCAGGCTGGTTGTTGGTGTAAATCATCCTGGGGCAGGATACTCAGGTGGTCCATGATGAGAACAGAGGACAAATCGAACCATGAGTCTATGGCCTTCTCTAGGACTCAACTTCTCCACCGGGGACTGGTTGAAGGGTTGTCCAGCAAGCAAGGGTCGTCTTTTGGGGTGCTTCTCTGATGTATTTCAGAGTCCATATCAGTCCCGCTGGAGCTAGTCCAGAAAAAGGCCAAGCATCCCTTTACTGATATTCTGGATCAAGATGAATCCCCTGCGTTGCCGTTCCTGGGGGTAAGGTCATTTTGGGACAGCCCTGGAGCTTTGGCAGCATTCAGCATCCTGTCTGGAACCCTTTACCTGTATGGTACGCAAGTATGCAGTTCTGACAGAGTCCTTTTCAGGGTTCTTGGACCATGCACTGTGGAGGGTCTCGTTACCAACTTGGTTTTCTGTAAGCTGGGAAACCAGAGGGACATGGACAAGTCTCTGGAGAAGGGGTCCCATAATACTGACCGCATCACAAAAAAATTTGTATGATGGGGTGTCCTTGGGTCTCCGTCAGGTAAGCTGTGGAACGATGATTTCCACTTTTGGTTACTCCCTAATGGAAGTGTTTGATTCCATCCTCCTTTGCCTTCTGCCTAAACAACTGTCGGTGGCAGTTATCAAAGACCAGGGTCAGTCTCTGGCTAAACACCAGCTCTGGACAGCCCTGCATATGGGTTATTCATGTGCCCATGCCATGGCAGTGACTGTCTCCATGTGTTGCAGGGCCTGGCTGCATCTGTCAACCTTCACAGCAGACACCCAGCACAAGCTAGCCGACGTCCTTTTCTTGGGCACCAAGCTATCTGGCCCTGAGGTGGAAGGATAGCTCACCCCTACTGAGATGTCCAGTGCCACCCTGGATTCTGTGGCATCGTACCAGAATGACCCAAAAAAGTAGTCTAAGAAACAGGCTTTCCAGTACCGATCCTTACAGCCACAACCTCCTTGGCAGCAGCCCCATGAGGGGCAGCACCAGGTCTGGTGTCAGGGTCGTAAGAAGGGGGGGGGGCAGGGTTGGTGGTGCCCCTCTGGCTGCAGCAGCTGGTGCCCCCGCAGAAGCTGCCCAGTGACAGGTCGGTGGGGGTGTGTCATCCCTCCACCTGTCCTGTCCTGTCCCTGTCTGCTCTTCCTATAGAAAGTTGGCTATGTCACTTCTTACCATGTTGGTCCCCTATCACAACAGACAAGTGGGTGCTTGACATAGTGGGTAGAGGGTTGCCTCTGGACTTCGAAGCTGTCCCACCTTACCACTGCCACACGCCTTGGGAATCCAGGATGTCGCAGGACATGCTGTCTACCCTTTAGTTGTACATTGCTCAGCTCCTTGCAAAAGGAGTAATAGCCCATGTCCTGGACTATCTAGTCAGTCAGAGTTTTGTCCAGGTACTTCCTGGTCCCGAAACAGATGGGGGTGTCCCATACTGGATCTGCATGATCTGAGCCAGTTTATATGGAAATGCAGGTTCCAGATGGCCACTCTGAATCAGATTATTCTGTCACTGGAGTAATAAATGTGTTTTGGCCCCCTTGATGTGGCTTTGCTCCCTAAACCTCTACGATGCATTAATCCACATCCTAGTCCATCCATCCCACAGCTGGTATCTCCAGTTTTGAGCGGATGGGGTCCTGTACCAGTTCCAGGTCATGTCCTTTGGCCTCTTCTCAGCACCCAGGGTCTTCACCAAGTGATTAGCAGTGGTGGTAGCTTACCTGAGGTGCCTAGGTGTCAGGTTGTATTCCTATCTATTATGTTTTATGTTTTTGAGATAGTATAGTATAGCAGTCTCTTCATTTCTCCCCAGGCAGCTGCCGACTCCCCAAAAAAGCTCCTGTGCAGGTGCATGCCTACAGCACTTACCCAGCAGTAGTGAATGGTGAAGATTGACAAGGGAAGATCTACTGCATCATGAGTGGCTGCACTGTATGAGGGTGTTCCAAATGTTTTGAAAGTACGCAATAAGAGTAGATCAAGGAAACAAAACAAGACTGGGTGTAACTATACTATTAGCAGGCGTTTCAGTTCTACTACAAAAGGAAGCAGATAAAAAAAACAGCCTCATCAATGAATTTTAGAGAAAGTAAGCAATCATAAAATGTGGGTTTTCAACTAAAAATAAAGTCATGCAAAAAGGGTTGTTAGCGTCCCTTTAATGGAACTGGATAGATTTACTTGCCAATTATGTTTCATTTTATCTTAATATCAAGATTGTGAGCTTTTCATCAGTAGGGTGGACCAGTGGATGTATATCGAAATATTCGATCCTTGAATAAAACTTCAGCTCCCCTACTATTCATTTATAGTAGACTGAAAATAAAATGTAAATTAAACTTTGAAACCCTTACTTGAATGCCCCACTGTGGAGGTCCCGCTGAAGCTCCCCCTGCCACCTGGCTCGGCCCAGTCGTTCCAAAATACAGTAGGAGTAGTCCGGTAGTTTTATTTCTGGATCACCTTCCCAGCTTATCAAAGCTCTATACCGTAAAATCTGGGATGCAACCACGACAAGCCTGTCTCCCCACCTGTAGAACAAAATAAATACATTAAAAAATAATATATACACTTTGCACTGCCCCCCCACCCCGGCCAAAGAACCACAGAATCCTGAAAATTAAAGAAAAGCATTGCCAATTCCCACTGAGTGATACAAGGCCAAATCACTAAAGCAACACACACTCAATCACCCACCTGCCCTCTCCCATAGCCGCTGCCACCCACACACATTCACGTTCTCACACATCCAGAAACACAACCACACCACACAAATCCACACTGGCTCTGCATCCTTCCACATCAACCCCACCCAGCCACCCATACACATCCATATCCTTCAACAAAGACCCCAACCTTACACCCTCACACATTTTTCTCACATTGGCCCAATCCCCACCACCACCATCTCCTCCACCTCCACACATCCAGTACCACATCAAAACACATCAGGACTAGTAAGACTATTGATCTTTAATGCACACAATAGATAATTCCACAGAAAAGGAGCTTGATATCGAACAGATACTTTCCCATAATGTGCTCGATACCTTGGGATCTCAAAGAAATGCCTTGATGGATTTCTCAGGAAATATCAGCAACTAACCTTCTTAAGTAAACTAGTTAAAGAGGACACAAAAAAGAGAATAATGGATTGGCAAATGTGTGTTATGAATTCACATCTAAGGTGTGGATGACTCTAAACCCCGAGCTTAAGCTCGAGGTTTATAGAATAATCACACACCGAGGGTGTGAAAAAATATTCATAAGCACACATTTGACAATCTTTATTCTTTATAATTGCTGGTACTTTTTACTGTTACACCGCGATGAACGAGCAGTCAGTCAGTTGCAGTCGGTTCCATGTGACCGATCGCGAATCACTGCCCTAAGCGCGAGTACTGCAGGATCAACTGGATAGTGTATGGGGTTATTTTTTTTGTTCCGAAGGCAGGATCAACCACATAAATATATTTTAAAAGTAACACATTACTTGTACGAGGGCTAGCAAGCAGATAGTCGTCACGGGTGCTTCAGTCCGATCAAAATGGAGTCGCCATACTGAAAATGTTGAGCATCCCGCCCACTGACAAACTAAGGGCCAATAAGGTGGCGCGCTAGGTTTGAAAGACAAGCAACACAGGGAAAGTGTACAGAGTTTTAAAGCAAAATACCATAACAACTCATTTTCGGGTTATTACGGCATTTTGCAGAACCTGAAAACATGTTGATAAAGGGGGTCATCAGTAATTATATTTGTATTAATTGGCAGCAGCTGGTAATGTTACTGTTTACAGAAATGAAACTCGTACCTCCCAATGATTGGTATTTAATTATACGCGAGTAAACACTGATATAAAACATGTGTTTTCAGTTGTTTTTGTCTTACTGTTAACATTCTACACAGTTCTCTTCACAAAACCAGTAGTTCAGAGTTTTCACTATGTCATGATTTGTGTACAAAAAGCTAAGCATGAGATGCTCACCTATTAGAACCAAGTTCTACATATAAACCTTTACAGTTAAAATTCCAGAACTGTAACGGAATGCTGCTCATAAAAACAAAACAATGTAAAACAGAGAATACTGGATGGGCAACTATGCACAACCAGTGTGTTCTGCCACAGAGGAGTTCCGATTCCCTCTGACCTTGAGAGCCTCGAGAGGTCCATGGAAATCGGAACCCCGAGGTGACTGAACACACAGGTTGTGCATAAAGTTGCTCATCCTGTATTTTTTATAGTGTATAGTAGTACTATGTGAAATGTGTGCTTAGTGTTTTTTTCCTCTTTTTCATGATGAAACTGACTTGGAAAGTCTCTAGAGGTTCACAAATACTGTCACCACAGAATTAAAAGAGGAAAGCAACAATGTGCCAGGATTCTAAGTGGTTCTGCTGCAGTAGTGACATCACTACTGCAGCAGAACAACATAATGACATCACTACTGCAGCAGAACATAGAGAATAATGTATGGCCCTCTATTGGTAACCTGTCTGTTAACTGTCGAGAGGTTGCCAAGGCGATCTTGTAAACCTCTGGAGCGAAGCTCGAGAGGTTTACGTCACCATGACAACCTCGAGATGGTTAACAATAACTGGTTACCGATAGAAGGATCATACATTATTTGTTTATAGTGTATGGTCCCAAGAAAAAGGGAAAACGGCTCCTTACTTTTGTAAACACTCACCGCCGCAGCCGTTCAGTCCTTCCCTTACCGCTGCGTGCATCCGTCGGTTCCAGAGTGTAAAAAAAGGTGCGCACAACGCATACCGAGTCCCGTTGTTAACCTATCGATGTGACACAGCATCGATAGGTTAACAACATTACTACGTCACATCGATGGTATAACAACCTTAGGAAACTATTTCCTACGGTTAACAGCGTTCTACTATACATTGTAAGCATATTCCAGGCATGGAATTTCATGCAAAACAGCATTCCACTATACACTACACAGTTTATAGTGTATGGTGGAATGTTGTTAGGAATGGAAATCCATCCCTAGAATAGGGTTGTTATGCTGCAGTAGCCATGTCATTGTAGCTGTTATGCTGCACTAGCTACGTAGCTACTGCAGCATAACAACATGGAACGCACTCATGCATGCGCATCACCCTACCAACACAGTTCAGGAAGCAGCCGCAGCGGTGAGAAGATAGCGGTGGAGAGTGGCTCTGAATAAAACAAGCATTTGTCAATGCCGAATGTTTGCTTGCTGGTATTAGTATTGGAAGTGCAGGAGTTAGACGTATGCAGAATAGGAATGGCAGTGAAGTACTAAACTTCACACCAACCCCACTTCCACCCTGCAGAGATGGATAGGCATAGGGGTATGCCTTTGGGTTGTCGCATATAAAGCTCACACCATTTCACCTCACCCTATCCTGCAGACACTGACAAGTGTTGAGGTGTGCCTTGGGGTGTTCGGCTTTACAGTCACCCCATTCCATAAGGACATATGTTGAAATGGGTACAGTACAGAAGAATGGGTGAACTCTGGGGCTGAAGAGTCCAAGGCTCACCTCAATGCCTGTCACTGGCTGCAGGGTGGGGGTGGAATGGCATGAGCATTACAGCTGGCAATCCAAAGGAACACCTCTGACACCTGTCAGTCTGTACAGGGTGGGACGTTATAGTTAGAAATCCCTAACGCCCTGGGTATCTGCACTACAAATTTTCAACACGGCCTTTTTGCGACCCCCACCTGATGAAAGCATTTGGGACCTCATGAACAGTGGCACTGTGATTCTGTTAATCTGTCCCGAACGTTAATTTCCCACAGTGACCACGTCATTCTGCGCCAGATGTGCGAAACCACAGTTCAGGCAGGATCGGAAAAATGACAGTGGCACCATTCATAAGGAGGTGTGAAGAGATGGCAATGTTGAAAATCTGGAGTAAAAATATAAAAAATTCTCAAAGTTACAAGCGTGCGTGAAAACTGCACAATGCATGCTCATAATAGTCATTTTTTTGAATTCTTTCACCAAATTTTCAAAATAGGCATTTTGGGACCTCTGCTCATGAACAGTGTCACTATGATTTTGTTAATCTGTCCCAAACGTTGATTTCCCACAGAGACTGCGCCATTGTGCGCCGGGTGTGCGAAACCACATTTCAGGCAGGATGTGAACAATGGCAGCTGTACTGTTCATAAGGAGGTATGTAAAACTAGCAATGTGGAAAATCTGGAGTAACAATCTCAAAAATTCTCAAAGTTACGAGCGTGCGTGTAAACTGCGCCACGCACGCTTGTAACACAAGTCATTTTTTGGAATTTTTTTACCAAATTTGCAACATATGCTTTTTGGGAGCTCACCTCATGAACAGTGGCACAATCATTTCATTACTCAGTCCCGAAAGGTGATTCCGCAGAGTGACCACGAAATCACCTTTCGGGACCGAAAAACACCATGACAGTGATTGAATACATGAGAGGGGTCCCAAGAACCCCATGTTGAAAATTTAGTGCCAAAAGTCAAAAAAATGGCCGAGATAGCCACATAAGTTGGAAAAAAAAAAAAACACCACATTTATGCTATTTTACAGCTTACCAGCATTTCTTCAGTTCGCGGTCAGCTCTGAAGAGTGTAGACGGGTTCCTGGTCCACTGAAGATCGTCGCGCCAGGCTCCACAGGTAAGTTTGGGGTGAGGGGAATGTGGGGAGGTGAGTACACAGAGTTGAGCATGGTGGGGAGGGACCCGGCAGCGAGGGACCATTTTCTTTTTTTTTTTGGGGGGGCCAAAAGCTGTCGGGAAGGGTTTTTTTTTTTTTTGTAAATTTCCTTTTGCACACTGGGCTGGGCTCCCAGTGTGTCACCTGCGTATTTGGGAAGGAAGGACTTGTCGATGGGGACTGGGGCTCTGTCGGTAGAGAATGCCTGTTCGGGGGCATGATGCTGAGGGGATTGGGCACCCCTCGCACACAACAAATGGGGGACATTATGCTGACGGGATTAGGCTCCCTCGCAGCAATGAACTGGGGAGAGGCATACCGACAGGGGATTGGGCATCCTGTCGGCTTTTATGGGGACTGTGAGCAGATGTCAACAGCTGCCGCCATGTTGTTTTGAAATGTTACACCAGGCAAGGCATGCCCTGCAAGGACAGATCACTCCCTCACTGCAGCGGCTAATTCGTTTCAAGTTGGTGGCATGCTGGCTGAACTAGTGTAAGTAGTAGCGTGCCCACCACATTGGGAAATGAGGGCCAAGCCCAAGAATGCAGTGATGGCATTGGCCGCCACAGTGCCACACCTCCAAAACCTGCTTCTCTCCTAAGCTGCCACATAACGTTTCTTGCGCAAGCAAACATAAAAAACAGAAAGTAAGAAGCGCAGTGTTTTTCATTTAAAGAACTAGTGGAGCTCAAACAGGCAGACAGGAAAATAATACAGATTTTAAGTAATAATCAGTTGTAACTTTTTATTTCTTAATGTTATCAGGGCACAATCTCCTGATAGTCTTGCAAGGCTACTGTCCCCTCAAACACCTTCCTATGGCCTACGCTCTGCTGATAAGTCCCTGTTGCAGGTGCCTAGGTGCAAAAACCTCAAAAGACTCCCAGGCTTTCTCCCACTACGCCCCACAGCAATGGAACGCCCTGCCACTAGCACGTCGCCAAACGTTGTCCCATGCACTCTTTAAAAAAGAACTCCATGCCAGCCTATTTGCCTCAAACTCCTGCACCTGTTTTAAACCACCTTGATCTCTTCACTCTGCCTGCTGCGCTCTTAATGATTAACCTGTCGCTGTTCTCCTACTCCCCCCTACATGAATGGTTGCTTTTCGTCCCTACCCGCATCACTCCCTATTGTCACATCCAGTTTAAATGCCTTATCATTCCTCTTACAGGATTGTGGTGATTCCACTACAATATGCTTCAAAAGAATGACTGCTTTTCCTGCCTCATCTCTACTGTAATTAAAACTGTATTTGGCTTAGCTTTGCACCTGCTATGTACATCACTTGCTTACTATAACTGTTCCTAGCTCCCCTTAAATGTTAGATAACTTATTCATGGTTTATATGTGTATGTTTCACTTATCTTCACCATGTACACTTTTGCTGACAATTTGTAATTTTTTTCCTTTTGTTTTCTTGTATTTTTCCTATACTGTCCACTCAGTGCTTGAAATAGTGATGTGTTTTTTCTTTCTCATGTTGTAATCCTCCCGAGTCGTGACTGAAAATAGTCATTTTATGGCTAGCTCACCTACCTGGTAAACAAAAACCAAATAAATAAAAATAAAGCCAGCACAAAAGGAAAGGACCCAGTACTGATCCTTGTGGGACTCCTTTTTAATTAATGTAATTGCAGAAATAATGTCTTCAAGTTTAATGTTTAATGTTTAATGTTGATGCCGCGCAGAAGAAAAAATTACTCACCTTAGTAATGTTGTTTCTTCTAATGGAGTCTTGCTATATTATGACATATGCAGTTTGTCCCAGCCTTAGAACTGCTCCGGAGGTGAATGAGTTAACTTCCATGCCAGGCATGGAATCTTGAGCGCGAGTTCGGTTGAAAAAACTCTGTCTGTTGATCTTCAAACTGAAACTGTCAGATCTTTACGAGCAAAAACTCACTAAGGTTCTGTGTGAAGCTATAAACCCACACTCAGCCAACTGGCTACTAAAATATTAACACATTTTCTGGTCCCAAAACCAAGACTCAAGTAAGGACCCAGAAAATAAAATAAAATAAAATACAACACCCAAACACCCCAAAAGGAGGGTGAAAAACACAAGGTGGGCATCATTATGCTGAACACTGCACCGGCTCACCCACATCCCAAGAGCAGAGGTCTCTAGAGCAAGTGGGGAGGTTATAACATAGCAAGACTCCATTAGAAGAAACAACATTACTAAGTGAGTATTTTTTCTTCAAACAACATGAAGTCTTGCTATATTATTATGACATATGCAGACTACACAGCAGTACCTCCATGGAGGAGGGACAGAACCCACTTAGGAAATAGGCTCTGAAGCACAGCTGTGCTAAACCGAGCATCCCTCCCAGCCTGGATGTCCAGGAGTAATGCTTGGTGAAAGTGTGTACTGTTTTCCAGGTAGCTGCTTGACATATCTCTAAGATAGGGATGTCCCTGGCGCAGCTAGGACGAGCTGTACTTCTGGTAGAGTGAGCCTCAGGCCTGAAGGGGAACCTACCCAGTTTTTGATAGCAAATTGAATACAAGAGACAATCCACCTGGCAATGGATCTTTTAGTGGCAGGTTTCCGTTTACCAACCTCACCATAAGTGAGGAACAGTTGGAGGGAGTCAAACCTGTGACCCTTGGTACGCTCTACGTAGTAACTAAGGGCTCTCTTTACATCTAAACTGTGCAGCCTCCTATCACCAGAGGAGGAATGGTCAGTGAAGTACACTGGAAGAGAAATAGATTGATTAAGGTGGAAATCTGAAACCACCTTAGGCAAGAACTTCCTGTTAGTCCTGAGGATTACCTTATCTCTGTGAAAGTAGATAAAATCAGGCTCCACTGACAAAGCTTGTAATTCACTTATGCACCTGGCAGAAGTGATGGCTACTAGAAACACAGTTTTCCAAGTCAAGTACTTAAGTTCTGCTGAAGACAAAGGCTCAAGGGGGTTGCATTAGCTGAGCAATGCAAACATTAAGATCCGAGGCAGGAGCAGGGTCCCTGAATGGAGGGTTGGTGTGAAGCAATCCTTGAAAACTTGGAGAATACAGGGTGAGCAGAAAGAGTAGAGGGTTCCTGCGAAATAAAAGCAGAGACAGCTGCCAAATGCACTTTCAGGGTAGCTGGCCTCAGCCCCAAAGTATTTAGATGGACCATATAGTCCAAGACTGTGGGCAAATCAGCAGATTCTGGGGAAATGTGCTTCCCAGAGCACCATATGGAAAACCTTTTCCATTTAGAATTATAAGTAGCCCTGGTGGAAGGCTTCCTAGAAGCTTTCAAGATTTCGAGTACACCTTGAGAAAGGTGTAGGTCAGCAAACTCTAACTCCTCAAGAGCCGGGCCTTGAGGTTGAGGGATTAAGATCTGGATACCAAACTCTCCTGGGCACAGGTTAACAGATTGTGATTCCTGGGAGACACAGGAAGGTGGACTGCTAAGGACAGAAGGAGTGGATACCAGGGCTGTCTGGCCCAATCTGAAGCAATCAGAATCATCCTGCAAGGTTGAGATCTGATTTTGACTAGCACCTTGAACAAGAGAGGGAAGGGGGGGAAGGCATAGAGGAACTTCCCTTCCCAATCGAGAAGGAAGGCATCCAGAGGGACTGGGCCCAACACTGGGGGCCTGCAACAAAAAAAGCGGAAGTTGGTGATTGTCTGGGGCTGCAAAAAGATCTATCTGAGGGGTGCCCCATCTGGCAAATACTAACCCCAGTACTAGGGGATCCAGTGACCATTCGTGATGGCCCTGGGAAATCCTGCTGAGAGCATCTGCCAGGACATTGTCCTTGCCTGGGAGGTGAACTGCCATGAGGGAGGTGTTCAGGGAATAAGCCAGAGACCACAACTTCATTGCCTCGGTGCACAAGGCCGAAGACCGAGTGCCCCCTTGCTTGTTGATGTACCACATTGTAGTGGTGTTGTCTGTTCTGACCTGTACCACTTTGTTCTGAACAGATGCAAAAACCTGAAGTGCTAGAAAAACAGCTCTGAGTTCCAACAGATTGATGTGGAGCAGAGATTCCTGAGGGGACCACAATCCCTGGGTGGTGAGGTCGCCCATGTGAGCTTCCCATCCCAAGAGGGACGCATCTGTAGTAAGGGTCAAGGAGTGAGACTGAGGGATGAAAGGAACCCCCTGTCTCAAATTGCTCTGATCCTGCCACCACTGCAGGGCCTGGATCAGGGTTCGAGTTACTGGGATCAATTTGGTTAGAGGATCTCTCCTTTGAGACCAGAAGGTTCTCAAATGGAATTGAATGTCCCTCATCTGAAATCTTGCTCCTTGCACTACAGCTGTGGAAGCAGCCATGTGCCCTAGGAGCTGTAGAAAGTGCCTTGCTGGTCGAGAGACCTGCAGAGTGAAGGAGGAGGCCAGAGCCACCAGGATCTTTACTCTTTCTAGAGGAAGGAAAGCTCTGGCCTGCTTTGTGTCCAGTTCTGTGCCTATGAAGGTGAGTAGCTGAACAGGCTCTAGAACTGACTTTGGAAGATTGAGAAGAAAACCTAGAGATGTAAGCAGCTGCTGGGTAACCTGAAGGTGTGATTTGACTTGGTCTGGAGACTGACCCACAATGAGCCAGTCGTCCAGGTAAGGAAAGATGGCAATCTTTTGCCTTCTTAAGTGAGCAACTGCTACTGCCAGGCATTTTGTGAATACCCTTGGGGCAGAGGTAAGGCCGAAGGGCATTGCTCTGAACTGGTAATGGCCTGAGGGCCGCTCAATCTGGAGGTATTTTCGTGGGAGCTTCTGATGAGAACATGGAAGTAGGCATCCTAAGGTCCAGGGACGCCAGCCAGTCCCCTGGCCTTAGGGAGGGTAAATAATTCCCAGAGTCACCATTTTGAATTTTGGTTTTAAAAGGTGCTTGTTTAGGTATCTTAGATCCAGGATGGGCCGCCATTCTCCTGTCTTTTGGTGTAAGGAAGTACCTGGAGTACAGTCCTTTGCCCTGGTGTAGGGAGGAACCCTTCTACAGCTCTGAGAGCCAGGAGGGTTGAGACTTCTGTTTCCAAAGCAAGAGCCTCTAATGGATTTGCAGGTGGAAAGATCTGGTTCTCATCTTTGGAAATTTTTGAAGCTGAGAATTGTGTCCCTGGCTTACTACTTCCAGGACCCACTTGTCTGATGTTAAAGACTCCCAGTCCTGGATGAAGTAAGCCAGCCTGCCCCCTACAGGTAATGGAGAATCGGCCCTGGGCATCCCATCAGGGTGCCTGTTTGGCAGGGGCTTTAGGCTGAGGGTGGAGCAGGTCTGCCTGCACTCTGCCTGCCTCTCCCTCTGAAGAACCCCCTCTGGGCATAAGCTGAAGAGGAGGCCTGGGCTTGGTAAAAAGGCCTGCCCCTGCCCCTGGAAGGCTGCCTCTGAGGAGTGGCTTGCCTCTCCTTGGCCTGTGCACTCCTATAAGTGGTCCTATACTCATCCATTTTCTTCATGTAATTCTCTGTCTGCTCCCCAAACAGAGAATTACCCACAACAGGAAAATCCATGGCCTTAGCCTGGGTATCCTGTGACAGGCTAGTACACCTGAGCCAAGCCATTCTACGAAAAGCCACAGATGTAGCCATGACTCTTGAAGATACATCATTAGAGTCCACTGCAGCATGGAATTGCACCTTGGATGCCTCAATACCATCAGCAGCCACCTGTTCCAGCTCCTTGACAAGCTGGCCAGGGACCTGTTTCGCTAAAGCCATAACAGTATCCCATCTGGATTTCTGGTATCTTGCAACATAGGCCATATAATTTGCCTGTCTGAGTCCCAAGGATGATGCCATGTATTGTTTCTTTGCCATGGCATCAATCCTCCTGGAGTCCTTGTCAGGGGGGTGTGAAGCCAAGGGAATATTTGCCTTATCACAGGCTGCAGCCTGCACTACCCCAACATGGCTGCATTGTTGTGAAAGGAACTCCGTATCAGGGCCTGACAATGTGTACCTCTTGTCCATCTTTTTATCCACAGGAGGTAAAGAATTAGGAGCTTTTAAACTTTTATTGCCTGTTTCCTAAAAGATTTATGTAAAGGAATAGACAATCTCCTGGACTCTGGGATATCCATCATTTCCACATAGTCAGGCTCCTCCTGTTCATCCACAGCTTCTTCCAAAGGGAGCTGGAGGGTTTCAGCAACTTTTTATAAAACAGAAATGAGAAGGGACTCAGAAAGCCTAGGGGAGACACTCCTGAAGGTCTGTCTGGGGAGATGTCTGGTTCAATGGGCACATCCAGACTTTCAAAATCACATTCACTCTTTTCATAATCCTCCTCCCCCTCCTCCGGTTCATAAAATTCCTCTATATCATATTCTTGAACCGGTGAAACCGACCGTTTACCTGATGGTGGCGGTTCGGACGGAACCGGAGAAAGCGACTGGACAATTTGGATCACTTTGGCTATCTCTGCAGCGGCTGGAGAAGGAAATTTTGGCTCCACACCTGCTGATTTTCTAGTCCTCTTTGCTGGAACTGGCTCCTCAGAGTCAGCTCTTCGTTTGCCCGAGGAAGTCTCGCCCTGGTCAGAGGGCACTCTCTCCGGTTCGGTGCTAGCCATCCGGGTCAGCGGACTTTTTGGCCTCTCGTTCCCTAAGCCTACCAACTCTCTTATCCAGGTAGCTGCAGGGAAATTCTTGCAAATCTGGCAGTCTGCATTGAGGTGGTCAAACCCCAGACAATAAACACATGTGGTGTGGGTCAGCCTTGGCAAAGGCTTCCCCACATACAACACAGTGCTGAAACCCAGTGGGCCCGGTTTTCTTTGGGTTTCTCAGACATAATGCTAGCCTAACCAAAAACTTGCCCCTTTCCAGCAAATCGCAGTTAAAGATAATTTTATCGGTTCCCAACTGTCACGTAATGTGGAAAAAACGAATGAAACTGCTTTTTAGAACCGATAAGAACCGGAACCGCACTCTAAATGTAATTTAATAAGTTTTAACAACAACCTGATCGGTTCAAACCGAACCGATAACAACGTTTGCAAGTTCCACACAGAGAATGTAAAACCTATCTATTACTTACGATACCACAGACAGAGCTTGAACCGACCGGTTGCAGTTAAAATAAATAAATAATACTTTTTAACCGAGAAATGAACCGAGCAGTAGGAGGAATCTCCAGAGCGACTGTTCAGTGAGGCGGAGTAAAGAATCTGACAGTTTCAGTTTGAAGATCAACAGACAGAGTTTTTTCTACCGAGCTCGCGCTCAAGATTCCATGCCTGGCATGGAAGTTAACTCTTTCATCTCCGGAGCAGTTCTAAGGCTGGGACAAACTGCATATGTCATAATATAGCAAGACTTCATGTTGTTTGAAATGCAGCTATTAAACTAGCCAAGTAATCTAGGCTTAACTCCAATGCTTGACAATTTAAACAGACACACATCATGAGCCACAGTGTCGAATGCTTGCTGCAGTCCAGAAAGAGGGCACTATTTTTTTTTTTTTACTTTTTGTTTATTGTTTTCATAATAAAACAATGTATCTTTTTTTTTTTTTATATACTTTATTTTTTATTGCTGTACATGTATACATACACATAATAAATCCGTATCTGAGACAGACCATGATACAATAATAAATCTCCATCTGGAGAAACAATAACATTTCCCCTTAATATTTAGGATTAAATGCATCCCAGGTATATTGATACCACATAGAGGGGTAGCTAAACATACTTGCACCAATTTACATCAAGAGCAAAACTGAGCTGTGAAATGAGCCCATGAGCAGTAGGACTGAGTCCTGAGAACTTAAGTCCATAAAAGTCCCAAAAAAGCTATGCCCTTCCTGAGGGCTATTGGTATCATACTATTTAAACTAAAAGTTTAAAACTACAGGTAGGTATACCTAAGGCAGCAACATCATAAAACCTCCATCCAATTCATTTATTTTCAAAATAACATTCAGGATTTACTCATCTAAGCACTTTATAATTCTTTTCAAGACACAAAACCCAACAGCTATTAAACTTTGCAAAACAACATGTCTCCATGTTTTAACGTGAGAGGCTGGTGATGTTGCAATGCTTTAGTGCCTTCAGGTTATAAACGAATTCAAGGGCATCCTCGCAGCAAATACAAGATTACTTCAAGTTTAAGATAAAGCTAAAGCTTAGAAATATCAACTATGTTACATTACAGGTCGTTGAAATTCAGTCCTCTGCATCCAAGTCAGCCTCTCCAGGTTCACGACGACAATCTCGACCCAAGACAAATCTCGAGGCCCATTTCCCGGCTTCAGTGGGGTCGAGAAGGCCCAAACCTTGCCTCGTGCACTATTCGCAGTCTGGCAGGAAAGATCATCAGTGGGTGATTGGAAGCTTCGTGGCACTTTCTTCCCATCAAGTTTCTTCCTCCTGAAATGCGTGTGGGCATAACTTAGGTCAGGGAATAAAAAAATATTTCGGTCATCCTGCATTATAGGGCTTGCTCGTCTTGTGAGGCGCAGGATTCTGTCCCGGGAACCAACTCCATCCGTGACTAGAAGCAGTGTCCTGGGTTTTTCTGCATTTTCTCGATGTCCTCTTGGCGTGATTCGTTAAGCCTTCTGCAATGAGATATTTAGGCTCTGACCCTCTGTCATCAATTTTGAGTCCAGCCATTCGCGCAAAAACATAAGAGGGTGATCTCCCTCTATCCCCTCAGGTAAACCCAGGATTCGGACGTGCGAGGAACGGGCTTGATTCTCTAAGGTTTCGAGCCTGACTCTCAAGTGGTGATTCTCCTTCACCAAAAGCGTGATTGCAGCCGTTGCGGATTCTGTTTGCCGCCTCGCATCTTCCATCTCCACCAGCATCCCTGCCATTGAATTCTCCACCAGAGTGACCCGTGTTGCAAAAGTGCCCATTTTGGAGCTTAAATCAGAGACAGATGCAATTAATTTTTACAGCTTAAGACCGATAGAGGCCATGGTCTCCTCCGGTTCCAGAAGTGATGCGGCCTGCTTCTCTGTCCCATAACTCGCTGCCTGCGAAGTTCCTGGAGATTTAGCACTTGTACCACCACCTCTGTCTTTTTTGGGATTTCCCATGTTAGTTTTGTGAGGTTCTTTGATGTATCCGCTGGGTTTATTTCTTAAATTAGTCACCAAAATAGTGGATTTTTGATCTATTTTAGAGCTTTTTATGCAGAGCTATTCCAAGTTGCTGCCTGTTAGCTCGGGCTCCACAGCGCCCCCCCCAGTAAAACAATATATCAAGTATTCTCGTGGGATAATTCAAATATCATTTGACATTATAGGCATAATTGAGATAACAAGTATATATACCCACATTCTGGTACAGAAGGAGTTAGGGGAATAACATATAATCAGGCCATCTTAGCCTAAAGTCCCAAAAGAAAGTCCAGTACTTGCCAGCTGCTTCAGTGGCTCAGGTTACTAATCATGAATACAGTTCGAAGGGATGATTCTGCACTAACCTGTAGTGCTATTAACCTAGTAAGTAAATTAAACCAACAATAAATTTGTTTCCTACCAACTCATATCCAAACCCCTTACAGCCTTATAAGAAAAAAATGTGAACAGATACTAAAGGCACTCCAACAGTAAGTACTTCTTAGAACAAATAATGTTCCTAAAAACGCTAAGTATTTAAAAAAGTGTCAATAAGAGGAAAGGGGTACAAACATATGAAAATATTATAGCAATACAATACAGTATAGAAATTCTCCCCTGTTCCCAACCTTACAGTCCTACTAGTCCTAGTACATAATATCACTCAAATCACTTTCGGGTTCTAACTGGCGCATAATAAGACATTTTAATGTATTTTTACAAGTCCTAGGGCACTATACTCAGCCCACGGCAGAGTCTGAAGCCTCTTCTTCATTCCTCTGATGTTGCTGCGATTTAAACTCAGCTTCAGTTTTTCAGTCCAACAATCAGCATCCCTCGGATCCATGAATTGCCAGTTCTTTCTTCTGTATGTAATATGGAGCTGCGCAGGAGGCAAAAAGGAGTGTACAATCCCCAGGGAGTGGAGTTTTTGACAAATTGCATTGAATTGCTTTCGGCAGGCCCGGGTTTGATAAGACAGATCAGGGAAGAATTTTATATCCCTCTCCTGGATGGTCAAAGGGTAAGCCGCTCTCACAGCTGAAATTAAAATGTCCAGCACCTCTGGGCCAATGGTTTTTAGTGGAATCATCTGGGGTTGACTGGTATCAGTTGGTCGCACTCGGGAGTTCATTCTGTACGCAAGGCGCAGTTCAGTCCAGTTAAAAAATCTTCTGGTAAAGTCAAGTTTGTGGTCATCCACCGCTTCAAAAAACCAAGAAGATGCACTCCCTCTGTTCCTTCTGGTAAATCCACTATATGGACGTTCCCTGCCCGCAAGCTATTTTCAACCACCTCCAAGCGACCCCGAAGCTGTTGATTCTCCTTTGTCAGGAAAGCCATCACAGCCTGAGTGTTAAGGGATTGCTTATCTGTGTCAGCCACCAAATTTGTTAGAGTGGCCAAGGCAATAGCGTGGGTTTCCAACTTCATGAGGGATTTCTCCAGCTTCGCATCCATCGCCCTCATCGACTCTAAAATAGCTTGCCATGGTGGTTCCTTGGAGACTGCAGAGGGAGAGGTTTCTGGCAACTCTACGCCCAGGCTTGCTGGAGGCTGTGACGCATCAGGCCACACGAGACCCAATGCTTTTTGCTGAGTGTTCTTGGTTCATCCCATGTTTGAATTTGGTATCCTTTCGAAGTTCAGACAATAAGGAGTCCAATTATATTGTTCAAATTATAAAATCAGCACTCTAATAGGATAAATATAGGCTGAAAAGTAGGTCTTGATGCAGAGCTAGTGGAGAAAATCTCCTGCCTGGAAGTTAGCTCTCGTGCCCCCAAGAGGGCACTATTATCTAATCCCTGATCCAATGCAATTCATAAGTCATCAACCACTTTAACAGCTGAAGTGGTAATATGGCCAGGATGAAAATACAAGTGCAATGGATCCAAGATACTGTACATGTCCACACAGGACCTCAGCTGGGCGCTCACAATGTCCTCTAACATGCTGCATACCACCATAAGGTTTGATATTAAAAACGATAGGTATTTAAATTGACTCCATCTCCAGTTTTACAAAGACTCTTCCAAAAGGCTGTTTTCCAGACTAGGGGTATTGCATATGTCAAAGATACAGTAAACTAATACAAAAGTCAACTGAGCAGCAATCATTTTCTGACCCAGTTTCAAGAAATAGGTATTTCTAACAAATCTGGATCCATTACTTTTTTATTTTCAAGAACACAGAGTCCCTGTTAGAGTGTGTGATTGTCAGCCAATCTATTATTTTTTTCTTCATTGAACCGTTACCTGGGAGCCACCACCTTCCCATGTTATTTGGTCAGGCCAGCAACCTCCCAGCCCTGTCAACTGCTCCGCCATCATCAGAGTCGGCTGGGACCCATGTGGAGTAGAGCAGAAAATACCCTCCTCCGCTGACTAGTACTGGCAATACAAGTGTGATTATACATTGAATAAGTGTTATAAAGTAACTTTAGGCACAGAGGTGTCCCACACGGCTTAGCCTGTCGATCATGTCATCAGAATGCTGGCCGCGAGTGATTCTGAGTAAAGTATGGCTGGCAAGGGAGGGTCTCAGGGTCAACCAAATTAAAATAAAGATACTGGACAAGTGGGTAGCTTAAAAAATTACACTCTTTTCACAGATTTGTAAACGGGCCTACAGGTCCCACTGCTTTTGTCATAGGGAGCCAAGAGCTCCCCTTTAAGTTATTTTGTAATTCTTATACTTTTTGTCGCCTTCCCATCATTTTTGCCTTAGGGCCCACCACACGTGCAACTAATGCAATGTGTGTGCTCTACCTTCATGGAGATGCCCACAGCTTTCTGTGTGTCGGATCCCTCTCCCTCAGTGGTCCCTCTGCACTGCTGCCCAAATTCCTCCAGGCAACAGACAAACTGTGGGACACTGTCACCCCGCCCCCAAAGGAGGACAGCTGTCCTAGGGACACTCAATTCTTCCCCCCTCCCCGCCAGCCATCAAGTGACAGGCATCTGTTTCGGAACTCGGATCACTGGCATAGCAGGAGATGAGGTGCCCAGTGCCTCAGTCCTCCCATGCCATTGGGCAATCTGTTATTTTTTTTTTTTTTAAAGCCTTTTCTCAGACCCCTGCCCTGGGTCCACCTTCTTGTGACAGCCTGCCCCCTGCCTTCTCATTGATTTACACCTGATCACGTACTTGCTCAGGACCACTGTCTGGTGGATGCAGTGCCATGTTGGAGGTACGTGGGCCTGTAGGGGGCAGGGGGGGTGGCATCACACTTGGAGGGCTAGGGGTTTCTCCTCCAAGTTTTTCTCCCACAGAGATACCACCCATGCAGTGACATACACGCAACAAAATGCAGCAGTGCCAGTGTCTGTGGGCATCCCTTCCCTCTTCTGGTGGCCTGACTGCAGCCCTCTGCAGCCTCCCCTAGGTGGTGACCGACCATAGGGGAATACATCCTTTACACCATGGAGGAGGACAGCTGTCGCTAGGACTCTCAATCCTTCTTCCCCAGGCCAGCCACCAACAACCTGACTTCGCTTCTAAATCTGAGTCAAAAGCATCTGGAGCAGTAGCGCTACCACTGTGTCAATGAGCCAGTCATTGTTTGTATGTTTATTTTTTGCTGACCAGGTAAGTGCACTAGACAAATGAATTCCTACTTTCAGGCACAACCCAGGAGGATACACAGGGTCAGGGTCCGTAAACAAGTTACAGTACAATAACAGTGACACTGTCAACGACATGTATAACAGATTACATAGCAAAATCAGTAAATACTGTAGTAAGCAAAGAAGGTCAAAATTACAAGACACTGGAGAAGCAAGCCAATTACTTAATAATGAGACCGGACAAATATAGTTTATTGAGATACTGCAAGGTGAGTATTGCTAGAATGTGCAGACTACCACTGGGGAAGATGGCTGATACCATTTTTATGTTTGCTTGCATGCAAGTGCAAGAAACATAGTGCCACCATACGAGTTTTCGTAGGTGTGTCTCCCCCACTTCCAATGCCCTGCTCCCTTTTGCAGGTGCGGCTGCACCGCGCCAATGAATGTCCGAGCTGTTTACGGCAGCCGTTCAGATGCAGTGACATACAGCTGAAAGTGAAAGACCACTGCAATCATCGGTTGTAACGTGTAGGCAATTTGCATACTGCCGTCGGCAGGTAATTTACATACTGCAGTGCCGTCGGCTGTATGCAAAGTGCCTACACTCAGCACTGCATCCTAAACGCAGCTGTCATAGACAGCTCCCTTCAAGTTCCCTATCCCTTCTTGGCTCAGACTGCTTGGGGTGAAGGAGATCTCTCCAAACTCTGAATTGTCAGCACCAGAAGGATTTCTCTTGAGAACTGACCTGACATCTGTCTGTTGTGTGCCCTACCCAACATCGTTCCATGTGATTCCGATGTTCAGGAAGAAAAAAAACACAGAAGTGACTGCCCGAACTTTTCCCTTTCCTTTTTCCAAGAGAACTGATATTTTTTAAGTGTCTTTACACACACACACACACACACACGACGCGCACGCTTTCTCCCCTTGCAAGACACAAGAATATGGACAGAACGAATAGACAAAACATCCGTGAACCGTGAAGGCCACAAATCTAAGCTGTGCATGCACTATAGCAGCAGCAGCTCCGTCCCTCTCTCGCTCTCCTGCCTATCTCCCTCCTTCTCTCCGACTCGGAATAGCTATTTCAGTTTGTTTCACTAAACCTTAGGCTCATTCACACGATTGACTGTAAGCAAGATCCAGTGCTTTGCCGATGAAGAGGCCAGTGGCTGTGCACCACTGCTGCATAACAGTCTCATCCTTTTACAGCCAGTTCAACTAGGCATGAGGTGCCTTCTCCTTCAGAGTAAAGAGACCCTTTCAGTGGGACTTGAGCTCTCACATAATCAACATAAAAACATGAAACACCATCTACTGCAAACAGCAACACACCAGAGGTGCATTTGTAGATGGACCTGGCTCTGATTTTGAATTCATAATTAATGCAATATTCTGACTTTGTATCTGGCAGCTCAAATTTCGTATCATTTCCACTTTTGAGACCTAACGCAAGATTTTTCTTGTAAACCAGGAAAATGTTTTTTTTTCTGGATTAATATAACCTGGGAGGGTAGGGGACTAAGAAGGTGCACTTGCAAATCCCATGTGTGAATTTTACAGTACGGGTGAAGTAAATGCTATGCCAGTCATGGAGCGTATTTATTTATTTTTTGTCCCTTAGAAATAATCTGTTTTTATGAGCAGTATCAAGGAGCCGCTTTGTCTCTGAATATTAGGCTGAATGGAGCCCCGAGGAAGGAAAGGACAGCTGTCCTAAACTAAGCAGTAGGGTGCAGGGCAAGAAACTGGAAGCAAAACTGATGCAGTGGGCAGTCAGTTAGTCATGGACAGGAATTCCTTCTTGACCACTCTCTAGGTTTCTATACTGTTTACTAAAAAAATATTTTCCACTTCAACCTCCCTCCCTCCCCTCCAACCATCCTGGATCACAAGGAATATCCCCCAGTACTGTCCACAGGCCCCCATGAAACTGTTGTTCCTGACACCGCAACCGAGGTCCAAGTCCTCAAAGCAAACCAATATCAAGTCTGTAATGGCAGTCAACCTTTACACACTGGGAAGCTTTTTATAATCACTGCGAAAGAGCCCCCCCCGCCAAAAAAAAAAGAGCCATGTGTTTAATACATAAATAAATAAATAAGCAAACAAATCTATAATGCTAACAATTCGATAAACACCACACAGTAAACAATTCTGTAGGTAAACAAACATAAAATAAACAAACAAACTCATGACTCCGGAATCTATACTCCAGGCAGGTGGAACTTTTAGCATTCTAAAAAAATCTTAAAACAAGCAGAAAGGCAGACTAAGAGAAGTGAGAAGTACAGACTGACCTAAAACGAAGCCTAGAGGATGCAACGGAGTGCCGCCAAGTGCACCATCGGAGCAGAGGGGTATGGGAGGGAGCGGGGTGAGTGCATCTGTGTAATCAGGTCTGCTAGGCGTGCCATAAGTAAAATGCAGTGTCTTGGGCAGGCAGGACAAAAGCTCGATTTTGTTTTTATCTGCCAGTGGAAATATGTCAAGCATGAAACTTTTACACAGCACTGAACAATGGTCTATTTTAGGATCTCCGGGGCCAGTTCTGGGGCTACAGTGTGTGTGTGTGTGTGTGTGTGTGTGTGTGTGTGTGTGTGTGTGTGTACTTTTTAACTGTATTATTTCTGTGACCCAATTGTAACTTATTTCTGCACTCCTCCCCCAAATCTGGAAAACAGCTTTTTTTTTTTTTTTTTCAGCCCAGAATGTCTTTCCTGGTAAAAATTTGATATAAATAAATGCGTGTGTATGCATGTAATATATCTATTCTTACACACACAGCTAGCTTGCAGCCAGGCACATATATTTGACACATGCAGGCAGCTGGTTGCGGTTACTTGAATGATCAGTTTTACATTTAAGCATCACTACTTGGTCTTTTATTTTTTTAATTAATATTTATTAACCAAGTAAGTGCACTCGACAACCAAATGCCTATTTTCCGGGGCCCCCTGGATCTTTACAAATGGCAGATTGATAAGAAAACAAAGCTGCGCACGGTGAGGCTGCTGTTATACCCAGTTGCAGTAACACCTACATACACAGTAATACATAGTGCTAAAACGTGGATATAACTGTTCAGACACGTTTTGGACTACTGTAGAGTTACAGTAAGCTTGGTTTTCTGCTCCATTACTCTGATCTGCCTCCCATGCATGAGTTCCTTTACTTAAATAGAAAAAATATTGAATAATTTATGCTTAGCTAAATGTACTTAGTTCTCTTTCGGGAGTGCAGATTTTTACTTAAGAGTTGCTTGCCTGTGCAGGGTGATAAGAAGATGGTCTGGTTTTGCTCAGATAGTTGAGGGACTCCATAATTGTAATCACTAATGGCTGCAGTGACCCCGGCTAATTGTATATCCCTTGACCAGTCAGGGCAAAGAGATCAAACAGCATTGGCTTTCCCTTTTAGCCCCGACACATTTAAGCATTTTACTTTGCAACATTACACATCTTTATTCATGTCAAGTCTAATTTAGTATATACCCATGGGAGGTATGTGAGCATAGTTTGAGCTTAAAATAATTATCACCAGGGCAATCCTACAAGAGCATTTCATTCAAGTATTTTGATTTTAGCTTTAAAAATTCCATGTGAAAGGCAGCTTGTTGGAATTCTCTTTATTGATGTACCTTTAAGTGTCCAGAAAAAATTGTTTTTATCTAACCGAGGGACAGAGCACTATATACCTTGTGATATGCTGAAGATTAACACACAGAGAAAGTTGGCTATGACTACTTAATGGTCCAGGGCATGTTAAGATCAATGGTGGACTTGGGCTTAAGAACCAACTGGAATGCAGTCCTCTGAGCTACAACTAGAAGTGAACTCAGTTCCAGGAAGAAAATGTGGAAGGACATCTGCCAATGTCAAATATATTCCACCAAGATGCATAGAGATTTACCAAATACAGTGTAACAACAGAACATACAGAACATATAATGGCGAAATATGGGCCAAGACTCTCTTCCGCACTGCAAAGACAGAGACATTTCATTGTTTGTTTTCACTTCCAATACTGATTAAGACTTGAATATTATTTTATAACTGACTTCCGGTTCCGGTATGTCTGGGTGAGCAAGCAGATGGAGAGGCTCCTGCCTACATCAAAAGTAAGAGTGCTGAACCCTCCTCTACAGCTTGAATCTTGCAAACTGACAAAAGATATAGTTGGGGTTTGAACTCCGTCAACTAGTGATGGCAAAAAATAGTTGCAATCTGTTCCAGCCCATCGCCACTTTGACCGACGTAGAAGACCGCATGTCTGATGAGGGTGACCTGCAGCTTGGACCTGCTCCGAGTTTGGGGAAGAAATCCACAGCTTCATCTCGTCCAAAGGGCCCAAAAAAGCCTCCAGAGCCCAACAATGAAGCTATACTTCAAGCGATTACGGAATTCCATGGCGAGGTCCGAGAGTCTCTAAAAGTCATTCAAACTGAACTGGGAGTACTGCAAGGTGTAAGTGGCAGAAGCGGACCTCCAGATCTCCCGGAATACTACTAGGCTGGATGAGCTTGAGGGGGACTGTTAAAATTCTCATGGCTGAGCAGCTAGCCATCTCCCTACGTTAAGAGGATGCAGAGAACCATGGCAGGAGGAGGAGGAATATTTGTGGCTTCGGTCTCCCTGAAGATGAAGAGGGGAATGACCCCAGAGCCTTCGCCGATTACCTACTGCGCTTGGTACTCAACTTAGAGCATGACTTTCAGATCGATGTGGAGAGGGCTCATCGAGCCCTAAACCCTCAGGCCCTGGGGCAAGGCCACGCTCTTTTGTCATTTGAATGTTGAGCTATCAAAACAAGGAGACCCTTCTACGAAAGGCATGGCAGAAGAGCAAAGTAATGTAGGGCCAACAGCGTTTGCTTTTTGATAATGACCATATGCCTTGTACCCAGAAACAACGCCGGGATTATAGCTTGCTGTTTCCTGCACTTCAGTCCCAAAAGATTAGATTTCATACCCCCATACAGCTAAACTCACAGTATTCCTATCCACGGGCCAGCTGACTTATACCTCGGCTTCTGAGGTGACGGCAGATCTTTTGGCTAGAGGCATCATCTCGGACAAGACTGCTGAAGCAGTGAAAACATGACAGAACCAGATGGAGAAGACAGAACAATCCAGACACTCAGTTGCGTCATCGTTGCCGCTTGACGAAATCCTGAAGAAATTGCAGCAGTACAGGAATCCCACTTTACCAATGTGAACTGCCCTCCTGGATTGATAGATATACCAAAATCCCCCATTTGGGGGCTTGATTCTCCTGTGCTGGGAATGGGGATGGTTGGGGGGGTTGGCGTGGGATGCTACCGGGGTTAAGGGAGAGGGAGTGCTCCTAATTCAGTCCAGACATTAAAAAAAAAAACTCTTTATATCTATGATTTGGCACTAGAATGCCCTTTGGACTTTTTCTCTGTTCTCAGATGGCGGAGTAGATCCCAGGCTGGAGTATGGACATGGAAGCTTCCCCCCCTTTTTTCCAGCACCTTCATTGGCGGCGTCCCCTCCCCTCTGCCGCCTCTCCTCCTTCCCATTTAACAGCAGAAAACTATGACTGGGCTGCTATCCGTTGGAGGGAGAGATTGGACATGATGGTCATACCTCAATTGCAAGAGGTGCATATAGAACAATAGTTACTGGACTTTCTTGAGAAACAAGAAATATGGGATGTTCATTTTGGACAGTTCAATCTCCCATGCTTACATAATTCCACTGTTTTCGATAGAAAGGTGAGCTGGGCTTGGTTCCCCAGCAATTGAATTGGGGGAATAACCTACAGGTAGGATTATAATAAAAGTCTGACTGTTATTGTTAAACCTCCTCTCCACAACAAATGTGAATATTGCCAACCTTCTATTAAAGGGATAGGCATATTGCCTCTCCTGGGGTACGTCTGCATAAAGAACCCAGTTATACTGGTTCCATTTCGGAGAGGTATTTACACCGCTCCATCAAGGGGCTTCTCCGCTAAACTCGGGGATAGTAAACCCCGAGTGTGCTATTGAGGCCCCACATCTCTCCCCTGTCCCCTTTTCATGATGTAGGGGAGGATGTCCCAGGGGGAGCTCAGAATGAGCACCTCCCACTTGGGAGTCATTGTGTATATAGTTTTTGTTATGGTTACTCGGGCTCCTTGTAGTGAGGGTCCATAAGTTATAACTGTGGGTAGTTACCCCAGAGTGTTCAAACTTTTACTTTGGTAGGGTGGGGTGGGGAGGGTTTCGGAACTTCCTTTGGGTTTCAAGAAGCTCGACAACAGCTATTATGGGTTTATGGTTGCTATCTGTACTTACTTTTAGGACCATATATTTTATAAACTTAGATAACATTTACTATTACTTTTGGAACCCTTATAGGTAATTTTTTAGAACTCTTTAGTAGTCTGATAAACAAGGAGAGTACTGGGGGGAGGGGAGGGAAAGAAAAAAATTACATCTAGACTCTTGGATAATCAAATATGTTTTATTGGTTACAGTTATAAATCATAGTCAGCAGATATCTCTTTTCTCGCAGCTGGACCGCTGCCTTTGGGGGAGTGTGGTCTGGACTGAAGTTTCTTATACCGCCCTGGGGGACGAATCCTGGTTACAACTTCAGAAATTTTGTATGATGTTAGTTAATCCGATTAAGTTTTTATCACATAATGTCAATGGTCCCCATGACCCCATTAAAAGGGCCCGGCTCAAGCAACATCTTAAGAGGCAGGGGGCGGATCTTAATTTTCTCCAGGAAACTCACCTCTCGGATGCGGAGCACCTCAAGTTAGCCTGGGGACGCAGATATAAGGTGACTGCTTCTTCGCACTCGAGGGGTAGAAAGAGAGATATGGCTATTTTGATTCCCCACACTACACCCCTAGAAATTTTACAGACACATATTGATACTCAAGGGAGGTATGTGATTATTAAGGGCCATTTGTATAGTCAGAGGGTCACTTTGGCAAGTGTCTACTTTCCCCCTCAGACAAAATTCCCTACTTTCCGGGGATTTATTACAACTTTGTTAGATCTTCTCCACGGTCAACTGATCCTTGGGGGAGACCTTAATCTAACGTTGCTGCCCCATGTGGACTGTTCCAATCCGCAGAGACATCGAAACTCATCCACTGCCAAACAGTTTAGAAATACCATGGACCACTTGGGGTTGATAGATGTGTGGAGGTGCCCATTTCCTTCTTCCCCTGGCTACACTTACTATTCTCCCAGATTTAAGTCTTGTTCTAGATTGGACTTTTTTAATACTACATGTGAAAATCTGACATCGGTTCAAGATATATCAATAGGCCCAAAGGTCCTCTCGGACCACTATCCCTTAATGTTGAAGGTGGATATGGGTAGGGAAAAGAAACAAACCCTCTGGAGATTGAACTCCTTGACCTTAGCTGATAAGGGATTTCAGGACAAAATCAGATCTAGACTCCCCCTTTTCTTTTTGGAAAATGCCTCTCTGGATATTCCTGAGATTATCCAATGGGATGCAATGAAGGCAACTATCAGAGGGGAAATAATAGCCTATTTCACCAAAACATATAAAGAAAGAGAGGCTGAATACCGTGTACTCTTTGAGCGACTTCTGAACTATCAGATGTTGTTTAGACAAAGTAATACAGAGGTGCAAAGGCTGATCAAAGATGCAAAGGCCGCATTGCAAAACATTATAGATAATAAGGTCCAACAGTCTCTATTTTATCTTCGACAAACAGTTCATGAGAGCGGGCCAAGAGGGACCAGGAAGTTAGCTCAGAGGCTCAGGTCACATAGACGAACTGCCACTATTTTGAAACTTAAAAACTTAACTACAGGGAGGGTTCATCACTCAGACGTACACATCCTCCAGGCATTTTCGTCCTACTATGCTAAATTATATTTAGTGGAGGAACCATTAAACCCCCCTGACCCCGCACAATTTCTAAATCAAGCTACTCTCCCAAAATTGTCACTCTCCCAAATAAATGATTTAAAAGCCCCATCTCCCAGGCTGAGATAATTACAACAATTAAAAATCTTAACACGGGTCGTTGCTCGGGACCAGATGTTTATACATCAGAATGGTATAAGATGTTTATTAAGGAAATTACCCCCAAAATTCATGCTTTACTTACTGAAGTCTTTCAGGATGATAACCCTCCTCCATCCTGGGACTTCGCAACAATTGCCTCAATACCCAAGCCCCAGAAAGACCTCTTGGATCCTAGATCTTATCGACCTATCTCCATATTAAACGTGAACTATAAAATCTACATGGCCATTTTGGCCTCCAGATTGGAATCTATTATTCCACAAATTATACACCCTGACCAGTCTGGATTTATCAAAAACAGGAGTACTATGGATAATATTCGCCAAACAGTAATCCTCCAAGAATACGTCTGTACCAGGAAAATCCCATCTGTATTTACTAGCCTTGATGCCGAGAAGGCTTTTGACCATGTTTCATGGTCCTTTTTGTGGGACACCCTAGCAGCATTTTACTTCACCTCCTCATTTATCACAAGTTCAATTAATCTTTATAGGTCTCCAAGGGCTTATATACGAGCCAATGGGGCTCTATCCTCTTCGTTCCACTTGAGTAGGGGTACGCGGCAGGGCTGCCCCCTGTCTCCCTATCTCTTTGCAATATACCTTGAGCCCCTGGCCTCTGTCTTGAGATCTTCATCCCAGATAAACAGCATACCCATAGGTCAACAGGAATACAACATTAATATGTTTGCTGATGATATATCACTAACATTATTGTCCCCTAATACTTCAATTCATTCAGTCTGGAAAGTTTTGACCTGGTTTGAGAAAACAGCTGGATTTAAACTAAATCTGTCTAAAACAGAAATTTTTACATTCAATTTTAAACCTTCTCAGCAACTTAAGAAGGTCATTCCCTTTAAATGGCATTCCATTAAAATTAAATACCTAGGCCTTCATATACCCGAGGACCCAGCTGTCATGGAAATGATAAATTATGAACCCATCTCATTACAAATCCAGTCGGATCTGGATAGGTGGACTTCTGGTATATTTTCTTTCTATCAGCGAATTGAAATTATTCATATAAATATTCTTCCTCGTCTCCTGTACTTGATCCAAAATGTCCCCTTCTTTCCCTCGACTTTTTACCTTAAATCATGAAATAGAATGATAGCAGGTTTTATATGGGGTAAGGGACGCCCAAGAATAAGGTCATCCATCCTTAAGTTATCATTGGCCCAGGAAGGTTTAATTTGCCAGACTTTAACTCCCTATCATGAAATTAGCGTTCAAATTTTGATACTGTGGCTGTCGGGATCTTATGTCTCACCTTAGAAAACTATCGAATTTCACTTAAATGATCTATCTGATATTAACAGAACAGGGTTTTATTTAACTCTAAGAATTGATTAGCGTTTTGCTCATAAAAGTGCAAAATCTTTGTGAAAATGCATAGCTCTTGCCTCACTGTGTTTAACAAACAAAGCACTTCTAGAAAATCTGTATAAATACTTTCTGTACAGTTAGTATCATCCCAAGAAAAAAAAACTGCTAATCAATTATTTAAAACCCTGTAGAATATTATTTTCCTCTGACAAGAGATCGGTGTCAGCCTCGGCCCTCACGAAGGTTGCCTCTCCGGTTTTTAGACTGTGGAGGCATATAATAAGGTCCCAACCAATTCATACCATTTATGAGTACTGCAAGTTAATTTCCCAGGATGAAACTTTTGCCCCTATTCATATGGATGACACCTTTTCCACCTGGAGACAGATGGGATTATCCCATGTCTTCCAGTTTCTTTCTCCCCAAGGGATTCTTCCCTTTGAAAAACTACAATCTCAATATAGCCTTCAGGACTCAGATTTATTTAGATACTTCCAAGTCCGTAACCATATACTGCGAAACAGAGGCCTTCAGGTTAAAATGCCCTCCCCTCTTCCTGATTTATTAAAAGTATTTATTGAAGCTATCAGAGGAAATTTGGGGACTCACATTATAGGACAACTTTATAGGGGGTTGAGAAGTGAGCAGTTAGAATCCACAGCTTCACTCTTACAAGAATGGAACAGAGATTTGTCTCTAGAGGTTTCTCTTGAGACTTGACTGGGATTGGCACTACAAGCTATAAAGATTACATCACCTCCTTGTTGGAGGGAATTTGTTTGGAAGTGCTGTTCCCGAGTTTTCAGGGCTCCAGCGATTCTCCAAAAGTTTCTACCAGAAAAATATGGGAGGTGCTGGAGAGAGTGCGGGTGTCCTAGGGCCTCACTGGGTCATGTGTGTTGGCTGTGCCCTTTGTTGATACCCTTATGGCTCTCTCTTCAGATGGAACTTTCTGGGATATTCAGTGAGCCGGTGCAGTTAACGGCCGAACAAATTATACTAGGGATCTTTCTGGACCACACTCCCCCATAGTACAAGACATTCCTTCCGGTCTGCCTTTTGTCAGATAAAAAAGCTATAACTCGTAGGTGGATGTCAACTCTGATTCCTACAGTCCAAGAATGGAGAAATATCATATCTGATATATACTGTTCCCAAAGTTTCAATGCTAAAATACTAAATAAGGGTCCGTCTTACCAGTTGAAATGGCAGCGGTGGGTTCTTCACCAATTTATGGTGGGCCCCACCTTCTGCCCATAATTCTCCCTTATTGTGGGTTGTCATACCTGAGTTTCTCACCTAGCAGGTAACAGGGTGGGAGAGGGGTCAAATTTACCTGGATTTCCTCTTATACTTCACCTATATTATGAGGGAAGGGAAATCACAAATACACTCCTTTATACCATGGTGATTATTTGGATACCTTTTAAAATTATAGGATTAATCCCCTTTCCTTGACATTATTAACTGGGGTGCAACATGGAGATGGACTACTTATTATATATCACTACCTGGTATACTGATCTCATACGCCAAACTTTTTTACCCTCAGAGATTAATGATTCTGCTACAAAAATGATGCTACCATTGTAAACATTTATAAATTAAATATAACCCTTTTCTTACTTGCAATGTGTGTAACGAAAACTTTTAATAAAAAGAAATAAAAAAAAGAATATTGTTTTATAACCGATTTAAAATGAGTACATGAAAAGATCACTGTCCTCCTGAGTAATAGTTGAACAATGATCTGGCAGAAACACATTTAACAAAAGGAAGAGGAATAGCTAAGTACACTTGGATAATGGGTTGCTTGTATTTTAGTTGTTTATTTATTTA
The DNA here is from genome assembly GCA_016271365.2 of Neoceratodus forsteri. Taxonomy (NCBI): domain Eukaryota; kingdom Metazoa; phylum Chordata; order Ceratodontiformes; family Ceratodontidae; genus Neoceratodus; species Neoceratodus forsteri. The sequence continues at coordinate 117,691,321 of JADMNL010000025.1, forward strand.
TGTATTGATTTTTTTCCCTAATTACAGTGACACTGTTCTTGAGCGGAGGTCCCAAAATGCCTGTGTTGACAATCTGCTGTAAAATATCCCCAAACTAATTACATTATGGGTGGGCGTTACGCAGTTTCTACACACGCTTGTGACTTCACTTTTTATATTTTCAGTCCAGATTTTCAACACTGCCATTTTTTGGGGGGTCTATTTTTTTCTTTTTAAGATTATCTTTTATTAATTGTAAGTATATAAAAGACATACAGGCATACATAATGAAAGGGAAACCTCATATAGATTACAAAAGGGTATCACTTAACAAAACATAGTTTAGGTTGAGTATAATGAGGATGAACATTGCATTTTTTTTTTTTTTTTTTTAAACACCTCTCCATGAACAGTACAGCTGCCATTTTTCACTCCTGTTCGAAATGTGTTTTTTCACCTGTGGTGCCAAATGGCGTAGTCACTGTGTAAAATCAGCTTCCGGCTAACAAACTGATACTGCCACTGTTCATGAGGTGGGGGTCACAAAACAACCCTGTTGAAAATTTGGAGTGAAAATACCAATGAACGCCTGGGGCATTAGGATTTCCGACCATAACGCCCCACCTGTAGAGACTGAAAGGCATCAGGGTGTGACTTGGGATTGCCGCCTGTAATGTTCATGCCATTCTACCCACACCCACACCCTGCAGCCAGTGACAGGCATCAAGGTGTACCTTGCACGCTTCAGCCCCAAAGTTCATCCCATTCTCCTATACTGCACCCATCTCACCATATTTCCTTATGGAATGGGGTGAGCATAAGGTCCAAAGACCCCAAGGCACACCATGACACTTGTCAGAGTCTGCAGGGTAGGGTGTGGTGAAATGGCATGGCGATTATGCCTGACGACCCAAAGGCACACCCCAATGCCTGTCAATCTCTGCAGGGTGGTGGTGGGGTTGGCTTCCATTCAATACTTCACTGCCATTCCTATTATGCATCTCTGTAACTCCTACACTACCAGTGCCAATGCCAGCAAGCAAACATTCGGCATTGACAAATGCTTGTTAGGATTGTAACAGCTCATGTTATGTTTTTGTCATCCAGAAGTCTTATAAACCTGCTTTGCTGAACAGTATTTTCTGGTAAAATGAATAAAATAAAATACATTTCCACCCTCTCCCACACTAACACTTACTCATATGCAACCAAAACCTTCATCATATTCTCCACACCCATATCCTCTCACATTAACCAAACCCCCAGTCACCCACCTCGTTCGACACTCATATCCACCCATACACATTTATATCCTAAACATCCAGCACCATGTCCACCACACACACACACACACACACACACACACACACACACACAACTGCCACACTCATGTACCTCTTACACATTTAAATCCTCGCAAATCCAGAAGCACATCCACATTTCACCTTGCAATAAAGAGTATTACTGTGTAGCAACAGAGTGATTCATGATCTATAAACTGTGGAGCGCTTTTTTTTTTTTGTTTTAACTGTTTCTGACTCCTGCCACTGCTGTGGTGAGTGCATCATCCCTGGCTGGCACAGTCCCATCATCCCCCACCCTACCTTACTCCTCACCTCGGCACTCTCTGGTCCTTCCAGATATCCCCTGAAGACTATGTCTAGGTGAGAGGTGTCGGAGAAGGAACACAGGGCCCAGCCATACCTGGGCTCTCATCCTGCTATGATGGGGTGTTTTTACAAATTTGTTCACGACCTCTTGGGCTGGCTCTATCCCATCTGAGACATCCCGTCCACCCACAAGCCTCCCAAACGAACTACAACCAGTGGTCTCCCAGGTGACTGCACAATGGCGGAGGGTGTTACACTCCCTCCTCAAAGGTAAGTGTCGTCGTTCTCCCACGCCTCCTCCAACAACCCTGGCTCATTCCAGCATCCAGGTCACTAGTGTCAAAAGTAGGCAGTCCTACTGCTGTGTTAACAAGCTGGCTTGTGGAGAGTTATTAAAAACCCTGAAGATCTATCCAGTCAAAGGAATAGCATAAAACTAAAACTTTTAGTCATCCAAAGGAAGCAGCAAATCATCCAAGCTCTGAGGTTCTGTTGTTAGCTTTCCCATAGTTCAAGTTGGGATAAACAAAGTATGTTTGTTTTTTTTTCCCCCCACATTTGCACGTTCTCTCACCATGGAGGGTGATCCTCATGAGGTTCACTCAACTCAGTCTCCCAGGACGATACTTCACTACAGTTCCTCATGACTAACCCCAATGATGGGGCCATGTAGGAGAGCATTAGAAGAAAACCAATCCATTGCAGGGGAGGCACAAGGTGGTGAGCTTCTTACCTTTTTTTTTGTTTGTTTGCATTAACTTTTTATTAAAAATCGAGTGAAAAGGAGACAATAATACATATATTCAATGTACAATACAGGCCATAGTTTAGTCAAATAGGGCAGTCAAAAAAAAAAACTCAGCTTGACTACTGGTAGTAATAAAACAGGTAATTAACCACAATGCTGTTCAACTTAAACAAAAAAGCAAAGGGGAACAAGACCCCCAACAATAAAAGATGCCAAATCAAACAAGATGTGTAATTAATTTATTTTAATATATGAATCTTGAATTTAATACCCTACTAAAGTACACAAAAAATTCTCAGTAATATCATCACTCCCGAAGTGATAGTACCACACTTCAAGAGTGACAGTACTATCGTTTAGGTCCTGTAATAGTAGTATCATTCAGGTCACGAACAATACTATCACCCGAAGCTCAACAGTGTACACGCCACTCTCTCTGCCATCTTCCAAAGCATGCCTTCCGACTGACCGCTTCATCTCAGTGGGAGGGCACAACTCCAACAACATGGCGGCTCCCTCTCTCACTTAGTGAGAGGACCCTTCCCTCCTCATTTCATCCCGGCTTTTTTTTGTTCTCAGTACCATGGAACTATCTGGCTGATCCTGCGCTCACTGAAAAACAAAAAGGTAAGACTGTCTACCATTCCTAGTAAAAAGCCAATAACGTACAACACATAAATGCAAAGCAAGTGCATATTGCTTAAGGTTGGGAAGACTGAGTCCACCCTGTTCCCTGGCAACTGCAATATGGAATATCGAACGGGGGGGGGGTTACCTTGCCCAATAAAATGGGAAATAAACTTATTCCATGAACATAAACAGTGAGGGGAGGGGATGAAGGGGAAGGTATGTAAAAAAGTATAAGACTTTGTGTAAGAAATTCATCCTGATGGTGCATGCTATCTGCTGGCAAATTTCGTATGCCCTTGCTAAGAGCCCTACTGGTAAATTAGTCCATTTTTCTAGATTTGATGTTAATTGCTATGTAAAGGTTGTATACTAAACAATTCTAGGTAATCTAATTTATGGAGCATAATCCCAGGTATTTAATAAATGTTCTATGTCATCTGAAAAAAAAAAACCTCGATTGTACTAAAGAGTCAAGAATATAATTAAATTGCAGTAGCTCAGTTTTCCAAAGATTAAGTTCAAACTGGACCCTCCACAAAGTGATCTAGAGCCTCCCAGACTGCCATGAGAGACTCCTCCAGGGACAAGGTAAGTTAAATGTCATCCACACACAATGTAAAACAGAATTCCTCTCCTCTTATAGGGATGCCCTCTAGCCCCACTGGCCTGACAAACGGCATCTGCCAGGGAGAGAGGACAGTTATGTTGAGTGCCTCTCCCCAGATATATCGGATGGGAATGGGAACCATTAATCCGGACCCAAGCTCATGGAGTCAAATATAAATTCTTCCGCATTTCAATGAAGAGTCCCAGGAAGCCGAAGTTCGACAGGGTGTCCCATAAAAAAGGCCAGGACATCCTGTTAAATGCCTTTTCCGCATCCAAACTTATAAGTACTGCTGGTAGGGCTCGCCGACAGATATAATCAAGAAGAAGAGTTCTCTGTATGCTACTAAAGATTTGACATGCCCTGATAAATCCTGACTGATCTTTTTTTTAATAAGAGTAGATAAAAAGGTATCCAGCCAGTGTGCCAACACAGCCACAAATTATAATCAGTGTTTAAAAGCTGATATGGGCCGATAGGAAGATGGCATGCAGGGATCCTTATCAGGCTTCAAAATGGCTGAAATAGTGGCCCAATGCCACGACACTGGGGGGAGATTTTTCAGCCTGCACCTCACTAAAGGTGCAAGACAATAAAGAGAGCAAGAAGGAAAGAAAAAGCTTTAAAAAAACCTCTGAGATAGCCATCAGGGCCCAGGTATTTAGCAGTTTTTGCTTTGCGGAAGACATTTAAGATCGCCTCCCTCTGAACTGGAGCCAATAAAGACTCCTTCTGGGCATCTCCCAAGGTAGGTAGTGTGAGGTGGTTTAGAAATTCGGGGACCTTCCTGAGAAGGAGCACCATACAAGTCTTGGTAATAATCCCACATAAGGGTTTCAATACGGTGAAAGAGATGTACACGTCCCAAGGTGGGACTGTAAATCTGGGAAATACAGGCAGTTTTTCTTTTCACCCATAACTGTCAAGTCAAATGTCTAGCCCCTGTACCCATCCATCGTAATAATACTGCTTTAGAGGAAAGCTGTTATAAACCCAGTTTTTCTCTTAAGTCTCGACTCACCTGCCAATATGTAGCCAGAGAGCTGCATTTCTGTCAAAGGGCATGTATTTTATTAAAAATGGATATTTTTATATCACGGAGTGAGTGGTGCCATTTCATTGCTTGTAGCACCAAGAGCTGCAACTTGTATGCAAATTAGCAGAGTTTCCTTCCTAATGCGCATGTCCAAACTTGGAACTTCAATTTTCAACTAAAAAATTAAACAGGTTACCATGCTCCGTTTTCAACAGGGCTTACATCTAAACGTTTACTTAAATGAGTAGTACATGCCACACAAGTTCTTTTTCCTCCATAAAAATGTGCCCAACTTGTCACGAACGAGCGTTCTGGCAGAGCACAGGAAGGAAACTACCGAACAGAGCGCACACTCGGTCTTCTGGTGCGATGGCAGTGTCCAAATGACAGCTTCAGTTCAGAACTCAGGAGCATACTCAAGGCACAGAAACTGGGTAAATTAATGATGAAAGGTTAGCTGGAGACTTGTAATCTCATAAAGGTACTGCTAAATGGGTGTTTCTGCAGCCCTGGGAATTGGCAACAGTGTTTTGGACAGCTTTCCTTTAAGTAACCAAACATAAACTCCTTTCCTTTTTTTTTTTTTTTTTTATAGTTTATATTTATTAGTTTTCATGTTATTCAAATACAAATACATGAAGTGTCTTGGAAACAGCAAAAATAATTATAATTATACATTCCAACAAGGAAAATACATTCTATGATATACAGGATAGCAGTATCTCCAAGTAAATTCCACACTTGGGGGGGGGCAAGAAGTCCAGAATTCTGTGTAGCTGTAACCCAAGAGCATATGGATTAAATCTTAAAATTAATACTAAAGCGTTATTCAAAATTGCCTCGCTCTCTGAGCACTGGGTCCACCATTATATCTAAAGATTAAATCTATTATAATCTGAAGACACCAGAGAACAGTAGCAGTCCAGATCTACATCACTATCTAAAACTACATTAAGTCTCCGGGAGAACACAGACTGATTCTCCCAGTTGCTCAAAACTCTACATTTCTTTTCTTGAAACTTATATAGAGCTCAACATTCACCCTTTTAGAAGAAAAAGTAGTTATGATCCTAGGATCAACGACCCTAAATTTTTAAGCCAAAGCTATATGACAGAAGAGACAGTACAACCTTTATAAAACTGGATATCTGCAGGCTAGCAACAGCAACTTGTTTAAGTACAAGTAGAGATTAATGAAATGTCACCAAATTGTCCCGTTCAAGTTTCTTCAAGGGATTCATTATCCAATTGCCTTTTCAGTTTGTCCTTTTGTTGAGCTTCCATTGGAGAGACCCATTTACCAGCATCAATCGGGTCAGTAAACACAAATACCTTGTCCTGGAACATGATGCAAAGCTTGGTTGGGAACAAAACAGCATGGAGTATATCCAAGTACCGCAACTTTCTCCAGACACCATTGAATTTCTTCCGGCGTTGTCTGGTAGAAAAGGACAGATCCGGGAAGAGATGTATCTTGTGGTCTAGCAAACTGAGCGGGCCCACTCGTTTGGCTAAGGCTAAAATAGAGTCTCTAGTGCCTGTACTGTCAGACACTATCATGAGGACCCAAGGAACCGGCTCAGACTGTTTGTCTCAAGACCGGATTCTGCATGCCTTGAGGAATCGCCAATCCGAAAAAAGTCTCCCTGTTTCACAAACTGTTACGAGACCCATTCTTTAAAGAAAAACAAGGGGTGATCCCCTTCTAGTCCCTCCGGTAAGCCTATCATCCAGATATTAGTGCTCCTTACTTGATTTTCCAAGCGCTCCAGACAATTTTGCATGTGTTGTGTCTCTCTCAGATGGCCAGCATTTATTGCATTGCATTTGGTAGCCTGCTGTTGCAACTCTTCTACCGTGCCAGATAATTGCTCCACCGATGACTCAACCAACTTAATTTGCCCTGCTCAATGGTAGAAATTAGGTTTTGCAGCCATTAGCCAGCAGGGCAAGTGACTGAGAAAATCCACTGACCGCACAGACATTTTCACTGGCCCAGCTGGTGTACATACTGAAGTGTTGCATTCTCCAGTATAAGCCCACAGGGCTAGTTAAATGAAAATCTTACTAGCCTGATACAAAATCTACCAGCATTTGGCTAGCAGGCTGGTGCCAATTTTGACCCCTGCTGCTAGGCCATCTAGTTTTGCATTCATCACTGTTACTGAGGAAATCAGCATCTTTAGTTTGTGGCCTAGTGATTGTAGGGTTTCATCTCCTTCAGCGTTAGTAAGCAGGGCCTGTCCCACTGATCTCGTGGCTGAAGTACTAGCTGTTGTCTGGGCACGATCCTTCTGGTCTTTCTTTATAGGGTTGCCCATCCTGATCTCGAGTATCTTTTCCACCACTAGAAACATTTTGTTTTACTTAGTTGAGACCTAAAAGTGCAATTTTATCTAATTTAAAGTTACATAGATGCAGAGCTGCTTCTCTAGCGTCCATCTAGTTCAGGCTCCCCAAACTCTGCTTTTTGATTCAGGATGTTCTGGATCTGCCGTTTCACTATTCTAATCTGGTCGTCTACCCTTTTATCCCCTCACCCTCACAACTGCTGCAGTGTGGAAAGGGTGTCCTTTAAGAAGTGGAGTTCTCTGTCCCAATTTTTAACCCTCTGAGCTGAATAGGAGAGTCCCACAACATGGCACTGGAAACCTCACCTGTGTCATTCAAAATGAGAAAATAGGGAGGGACAGGTGCTAGAAAGCTCCATCTTGAGCGGACAGGTTCCAGCAGAGCTCTCCATCCAACGATCTCCACAGCTCATTAAAATATAAAATTTACTATGAATTTTTCCCTGTCAGTTTATAGCCACTGGACTGTTGCCTATCAACGGTGTTGGGTAAAAAAATGAGCTGGCCAAGGACAACAACAGCCAGAAAGCCACAGGCTCCAGTAACCCAACTGATCCGCCTCTCAAGCATGCATGGTAGACTGTGCTGATATCCATCAGAGCTGTGAACCAAAACATCACAACTATTTATGAAAGGATGGGACCTCAAGATATAAAAATAGCAGCAGCTTCTGATATGGCACAAGCAGTGGAAACCAGGTGAACAGTAGCGCTGAATATGACGGCAAAACTTATACATGAAAATGCACAGCTGAAATACCTCATGGAAACAGTACAAAATGCACAAGCGTCATGTGTGCAGATCATTGGCCTGGTTGAATGTATGGGGGGAGAGAACCTGGTCCTGTTTCTCTCTTTTTTTGTGTGTGTTTCATGCTCTTTTACCCTCCCTGCCAATCCAGCTGCTCTCTCCTTCAGGCGGCCAAGCCCTGCCACCCCATGTCCTCCGGCCGCTATCTGCTGCCCATCAATGTCGCTGGCCGGCCGACCCATCGTATCCCTTCGCTGGGGGGGGCCCCCTTCAGTGCCCGGTACTGTTAGGGAAGACTGCCGTGTTTCCAGAGGCACATTCTTCCATTCTCACCGGAGCGACAAGGGCGCAGCACGGCGCTTAACCGGCTTCACAGCGGCAGGAGGACAGACCACCATCATCCAGGCAGCATGGGCAGCCATGTTTTTCTCTTTTTCTGTCCCTCCCACCTCCCGAAATAGCCCTATACAGTGGCAGCCTGGGGTGGGGACGTACAGCGGCAGCATATCAAGGCAGCATGCAGCCTAGCACATCTTCCAAACCACCAACCAGTTGCCAGAGGTCCTCCAACCCCCGGGAGGGAAGTGTCTAAATAGATGCTTGTACTCCTTACCTGCCGGCCTCCGTGTGACAGGGAGATCCTGCCACTCTTGAGGACTGACCTTTTCTTAAATCTGTTGTGACAGTTCTTCTATTTCTTAGCCTAATCTATTCTTTACAATTTCTAGTCCATAAGGTTGGCTACCTATGGGAGCCCCCTGCCCTTTCTTGACTATGCTATAGTGTTTTCCTTAACTTTTCCTTTTCCTTCTCAGGTCCTCGTACAGGGAGGTTATTGTGATGACCTCCAAGCTAATGTAAAACAACGGGCTGTGCTCCTTGTCGTTCCTCATTGTTGGATTTAGTATGCAACAGCACTATGTCATAAAATACCTTAATGTATATGCCTTATGTGTATGAAACCTGTAAATGTTGAAAATACCATGGCACTAGGTGTTTTTGATAAAGGTAAAAACTTACTATGGGACTTTATTATAAAAATTAAGTTACCGGGGTAGAGATATCAGAAACCCCCATTGTGTTATTTAAAATGCACATAAATTACAGATTGTTTGAGAGGCCCCTTGGCACCACGCATTCCTGCTTTAAGCTGAACCAGCCTAAAATGTCATGGTGATTTGCATATACATCCCATGATGCTTTGAATTATGGGGGTATGTGTGATGATGTGTTTCTTTAAAACTTAGCTTTATTGCCAATTCCCTTTGGGGAAACCCATTATTCAGTGCTTCTGCACCAAGGTTCTTTGTCTTTAGCTTGTATAGGGTTTTCCTTTTTTGAGCTTTCCATCATCCAAACATACAAGACCAACATAAGGAATAGTTGGTTCTCAATACAAAGAGAGATCAGTAGATGCTGATTACTGTAAGTCCAGAGGAAGGACATGCATAGTCTGTTGTTGCAAACTGATGCGCTGAAGAAGGGATATGCCATTGCTTAAGGCTGTCCCCTGTGTTTTCAATAAACATCACACAGAGACTGTGTGTTGAGCCTGAAGTCCTGTGTCTGGTCCCTCTGTTATCCCACAATCCCTCCACAGACTTGGTGTTAAAAGTGGGATAACTTGCTGGAAATGTCTGGACTGGGCTAGGGGTGCGTTTTCCAGTGGATATCGCCCAGATATCCCAGCTGGACCGATGAACCAGGATTTGCCAGAGGAGAACCCGGAAAAGAAAGTCTGTAGGGTTCTGACCAGAACTATGGCTGACAGACTGGGAGAGAAGCTGCTGCCTGGACTGGACCTGGGAGTTCAGAGGAAGGCCAAGCCTAAAGACGATGGAGAGTTGCAAGGGGATGAGGAAGAATCGAGGGAACTACCTCCACCTGAAGACGTAGGGAGTTGTTGAAATGGCTCTGCATAAAACAGGTGCACATAGAGACACTGAGCAGAGAGACATTGAGTGGAGGAGGCAAGATGCCAAATGGGCAGATACCATGAGGGTCTTGCATGCCATTGATGCAAAACAAACTGAAAGAACCAGTAGCCCAAGACACATTAAACTGTCCAAACTATCGGACAGTGATGACATTGAAACATACATCACAACTTTTGAGAGGACTGCTCGAACATGCGCATGAACAAGGGAATAGTGGGTTGTTCAACTGGTACCGCACTGGACAGGCACTGCCCAGTTGGTTTATAGCCACATGGACTCCCAAGAGGCAGAGGACTATGGCTGTGTGAAACAGGAGATGCTCAAGCGCTATGACATAAACACTGAAACCTATCGCCAGAGGTTTAGGTTCCTTAAAATGCAGTCACTTGATACCACCCCCGAGAGACTTATGCCCATCTCAAAGAACTCTACTAGAAATGGTTGCAGCCAGATAACAAGAGCAAGGACCAATTTCAGGAGGTGGTAATTATTGAGCAGTTTACTAAAGTTTTACCCCAGGATGTACAACTTTGGGTTTGGGGGCATAAGCCTGATTCTGTGGATAAAACCATCATGTTGGCAGAAGACTTCCTGGCAGCACGACCATCCATCACGGTATAGAATGCTTTTGCACAATAGTTCAAAAAGAAATTTTAGGATTATTTAAAGACAAAAGCTCATTAAGGCCTCCCTATCAAAATTTGTCTAAACAACAAAGGAAAGCGTTAGATCACCTAAGTAAAGATACAGAAATTATCATTAAACAAGCAGATAAAGGAGGTGGTATCGTAATCCAGGATAGAGAACAATACAGAGCCATGTGCCTTAAACTATTAGAAAACAAAATTAATTATTCAGCATTAAATGAGGATCCAACAGTACCCATTCAAAATAAATTGAGGGAATTACTAGCAGAATTTGTCGAACTTTAATTGGCTACAAGAATGGGAAATGAGAATTTTGTTGATAGAATTCCCTAGAATACCCACATTTTATGCAATACCTAAAATTACAAAAATTTGTTAGACCCCTAGGAGACCGATTGTTTCAGGCATAGATTCAGTTTTAGATCCAGTATCGAAATATGTGAACTATTACTTGCAGCCTATAATCGAACAAAGTTATTCCTATATACAGGATTCAACAGACTTGATTAAAAAATTAGAAATGGTGTTTAAAGAAACCAATAATGAAGATTTATTTTTAGTCACTTGGGATGTGAAAGATCTATATACTTCCATCCCACATAAAGGAGTCATAAATATGGGAAAAACTTTGCAAAAAAGAGAAGGAAGAAAACTTCCTAGAACAACTATGTTACAAGAATTAGCTACATTTATTTTACAAAAGAATTACTTTGAATTTGAAGGGAAATTTTATCAGCAAGAAAAAGGAACAGCTATGGGGAGTACAATGGCCCCGAGTTATGCAAATGCATATATGACTATTTTCGAAGAAGAAAATATTTTCAATGAAAAAATATGTTTAGAAAATATATAAAATTTTGGAAAAGATTTATTGACGACATATTTTGTATCTGGACTGGAACAGAAAAAGATTTAAAGTCTTTTGATGAGTTATTAAACAACTTTGATATAAATTTACAGTTCACTATGAATTACAGTGCAACAGCAATACCATTCCTAGACCTTGAAATTCAATTATTTAAAAATACATTTAAAACAACACTTTATAGAAAAAGTACGGATAGAAATACATTATTGCATAATGCAAGTTTTCATGAAACAAAATTAAAAAACAGTATTCCATTCTCACAGTTAGTGAGAGTAAACGTAACTGTAAAGAATTCAAGAATATAAAGAACAAAAACAAGAAATGCTAGACAGATTCAGAGAAAGGGTTATTCTAAAAAATTTATTACAAGCAAATAATAGAATTGAAAAGTCACACGTGAACAGCTTTTGACTAAACAACAAAAATAAAAAGACAGACTAGTGTTTGCCACAAAGTACAATCACAAAATGACACAAATCAGGCAAATTGTCAATAAACATTGGTATTTAGTAGCAATGGATAATCCTAATATAAGATCTTTACAATCAAAACCCATTATAGTAGCAAAAAAAGGAAAAAATCTAAAAGACAAATTAGTACATTCACAATTCAAACGAGAGAATAACAACAGAACACAATTTTTACTAGGCCCACTACAACCAGGGATGAATAGATGTGGTAAGTGTGCAGTGTGTAACAACACGAGTAAAAAATCAATTTTTAAACATCCACATTTCAACGAAGAATTTCATATTAAAGAATATATTGACTGTAACACAGAAGGAGTGATTTATATATTACAATGCCCCTGTGATAAACTATATGTGGGGCAAACTAAAAGGCATTAAAAGTTAGGATAGGGAACATAAAAGTGATATTAGGAATAAAACGAAAAATCACTCAGTAGCAGTACATTTTAGTGAAGCAGGACATACAGGAGCTTCCCAAGGTTCTGGGGATTAGAGCTAGTAAAACAGCCATTAAGGGGTGGAAATTATAAAAAACTATTAGACAAAGTAGAAATGAAATGGATTTTTAGTTTAAAAACATTGGACCCGATTATAGGGATGAATATAGAGCAGAATTGGCAAGCCTGCATTTAAGATAAAATAATAGGTTTATACATAATTCATATTCAACAATCAGGGTTGGGGAATGGTCTAGCTGCAGAATATTAAATTAGTCTATAATAAAAATTAGTTGGGTATTGAATATGTTTATATGTCTAGTGTGCACAACTTTGGAGTGTCCCAAAATTAATAGAAAGTGTTTAGTACACATAATTGTTCAATGTGAAGAAATTTCAGAGCATATAAACATAGTAAATGAGATGTAATGCATTTATTTTGATATAATAGGGGCAACATAGGACAAATTCATAAATATGCTTTTTAAGTTGAAAATGTAAAAAGTTTCAATATGGTTGATTTTGTGTTTGTTTGAGTTCAAGGAACTGTATGGCAAAGTCATATCAGCACACGAATAGTTAATCAATTTTGTACACTGCAACCCTCCATTTAAATGTATTAGGAATATATGTTGCAATAGTTTTAAAACTAAGTAAATAACCAGCGAATTTAAAAGCAGCTTGAGCGAACCGCACACATGCCAATTCGTATGGGATGTGTGTTCAGTTGCTTATGGCAGACTCTACATGATAGCGAGAGTTTACGGAAGATAACTGCGTCCTCCCGAAACTCAAGCTGTTTAAGAGGGTCAGCGTTCTTGGAAAGCCTCATATAACATAAAGTAAGTTGGCGTCTGAGCGCCATCACGGCCAGAAACTTAGTCGCGTTATAAAAGCATTAAAAGGATTTTTTTGGCATCAACAGTTGTCATACACGAACGCGAGAGTAATATAGTAAAGTTTAGAGCAAGTGAGTATCAAATTAATCAATACGTTTAATAAAAATTTGTACATAAGGCTAAAAAGTAAATATATTGAAGGTACTGAATGTCATGTTTCTTTACAGATTGGTTTTAAACTCTGAACAACACAAAAATGAAAGTTTAAGAGGTTTTGAGTCTTTCCAAGGTACGCTAGTTATAAAGGGGTTTTCAAGTGTAAGCACTGTGGTTACGTTTTTTGGCTTGGTTATTTTGTTTCAACGTCAGTTTAAGTGAATGAAGCCTTGAGATGTTATAAAATAATTAACAATAGAACTCGTTATATATAAGGCATTTTAAAAACGTAAATGTTTATATGTGGTTTGGTGTTCAACAGTATTATTAGAAAATGAAAAGAAATGCAATATGGTATAAATATGGTATTTTTACCGTAATATAAAATCATAAATATTTGTCTGTCTAGGAAGAAGAAACATTTTTACCATGATTATTCATGTTTTATGGTGTTCATAGACACACTGAATAAGGTAGATATTTGCCTCATTAAATTTATTGATAAATATATAAGTGTTTGAAGCAAAGAGTAATTATGGGCTAAAACATATTGTTATATTGTTTTGAAACAGATATATAAAAAAGAGCCCCGTGATCAAGCTTAAAGAAGCGAAACGTAGGGGTGATGCTGTAAAATAAAGAAAGGTCTTTAAAGCATAAACAAGACTCCGGATTATTTTCCTGTACAGAAATTCACTGGACACCCTTTCGGAGCTGTAAACATATATTATAAAGATATTATCATTTCCCAGATTTAATTGTTATAAAGAGCACGACCATCCAGACCTAGAGGGTTCCAAGGGACATTAGCAGTTGCAACCACCAGCAATCCAGTAAGAAATCCTTTTACTTATAAATGGTCAAATCCAGCCCCAGTGAAACAAGACTGGAGAGCAGAGAGAGGGGGGCAAATTGCTGTAGCAGAGATTGTATGTCATGGGTGCCAAAAAAAGGGACATTATGTAAGAAACTGTCCTAATATAAAGAAAGAGACAGCTCACTTAATCTTAGTGAACTGGGGTCACTTTATGGCTACTGTGCAGACTGGATCACAGCAGACGATGGGATTGATTGATTCAGGGAGCCACCAGACTCTTGTGTTAATAGATCTGGTGACTGGGCACAATAAAGAGCCAGATACAGCAGTCATCTATGTGCACGGTGATACCCATTGCTACCCTACAGCCACCATGTAAATGATTGTTCAAGATAAGACACATGAGGTAGAAGTGGAGTTAGTACCTCACCTACCGGTGCCATGCCAGTTGTCATCAGGCATGACCACCCAGACTTTGCTTCATTTATACACTGTCATGCCACCCAGGACTCTGCTGTAGTTGCCGTAACCACCAGAGCTCAAGTGAAGCCACGGATATTTACCCTCTGTGTTCCCATTTGATGAAGATGATGTTTTTGAGGATCCTAGCAAGGACTATAAAACTAAGGCAGAGAAGAGGAAGTTAAAGAAGGACTGGATTGATACTCATGCTGGTGTACAGCCACACTTGGAACATACTTTTAAATGTGATATGCAGCATGAGCAAAATGCAGATCATTCACTTAACCCTTTTTTTCCACAGGTGGAGAAGGGAGTGGAAAAAGGTGCCCCTCAATTTGTTGTAAAACAGGGAATACTATACAGAGAATACACTAACCCCAGAACTGGAGAGGTAGTAGACCAACTAATGGTTCCAGAAAAATTCCACTCCCAAATCATGCATCTAGCACATGGCATCATTTTAGCAGGTCATGCAGGCAGAGATAGCACCCTGAATAAGATATTACCCAGGTTTTATTGGTCCTTTATCCACGAGAACATAGCCGAGTATTGTAAAGCATGTGTTGAATATCAGAAGGTAGCTCAGGCAGGAAAAAAGGGATACAGTAGTACCACTACAACCCATCCCCATCGTGACCAACACTGGGAAGAAGGGAAGGAAGTGGGACATCTAAATGTCATAGAGTACATGACTCAGTTACGCAGACGCCTGGTGAGGTATATCAGCTTGGCAAACCAGAGCTTAGAACAGAAGCAAGACATGCAGAAAGAAAGATACGACCAGGGTTTGAAGACTAAAACATTTCAGTCAGGGGACAAGAAAAAATTACTCACCTTAGCAATTGTGTTTCTTCTAATGGAGTCTTGCTGTATTCTGACTATATTCAGTTAGGCCCAGCACTTGAACTGCTCCAGAGAGGAAAGAGTCAACTCTATGCCAAGGGATAGAATGTTGAGCTCGAGCTCGGTTTTCAAACCTCTGTCCCAAGTATTCTTCAGTGTAACCATCAGAGTCTTATGAACCCTATACAAAGCAAGTAATAACCCAGAAATTGTTTTTAAAATTTTTGAGCCAAAGGGCAAAATATATCAATTGTAGGACCCAAAGACTCAAGTTGAGACTCCCCAAAAGAAACCAAGTAGGTAATAAAACAAAAGAACAAGAAACAATCTTCAATTAAGAAGAGGAACCCAGCTATACCCCTTGGGTACAACACTGCGCCTACCCACCCTCATCCCAAAACAACTAGGTTCCAGGAGGGGCGGCAGGGTGGGAGGTCAGAATACAGCAAGACTCCATTAGAAGAAACACATTTACTAAGGTGAGTAATTTTTTCTTCAAACAACATGAAGTCTTGCTGTATTTGGACTATATGCAGACTACCAAGCAGTACCCCCAAGGAGAAGTGAACTACAGGACCTATTTTGGGAGCAGGCTCTGCAGTACTGCAGTACCAAACCTAGCATCACTTCTAGCCTAAATGTCCAGGGAGTAATGCTTGGTGAATGTATGAACAGTCTTCCAGGTGGCTGCTTTACAGATTTCCACTAAGGGTATGTCTCTAGCTACTGTAACCGAAGCAGCTGTACCTCTGGTGGAGTGAGCCCTCAGGCCTGAGAGTGGCTCTTTCCCCAATTTTGAGTAGCAGAACTGTATGCAGGTGGCAGGCTTGCTTTTACCCACCTCCCCATAAGTGAGAAACAGCTGGGAGCAGTCATTTCTATGGGGCTTAGTGGATTCTAAGTAGTAACTTAGAACCCTCTTGACATCGAGACTGTGTAATCTCCTCTCTCCAGGGGAGGCGTGATCAGTGAAAAATACGGGCAATGTCATAGATTGGTTCACATGGAAGTCTGATGCCACATAAGGGAGGAATTTCCTATTTGTGTGAAGGACCACCTTATCCCTATGGAATGAGATGAAGTCAGGTTCCACTAATAGAGCCTGTAACTCACTGATTCTCCTGGCAGAGGTAATAGCAACCAGGAATACAGTTTTCCAAGTCAGATACTTGAGCTCAGCTGAGCAAAGGAATTCAAAGGAAGGCTGCATCAGCTGTGCAATACAGATATTCAGGTCCCACAAGGGAGTAGGATCCCTGAAGGGAGGACTGATGTGACCCAAACCTTTAAAGAATTTCTTGAAAACTGGGTGGGAAGCTAGAGAAGAGCCCTTCCCAGCCGAAAGAAAAGCAGAAATAGCTGCAAAATGCACCTTGAGAGTGGTAAGCTGAAGGCCTAAACTGTTAAGATATACCAGATAATCTAAGGCAGTGGCAATAATCAGTTGAATGTGGCTGGATGTGCCTCTGGGAACACCAGAACCCAAACCTCTTCCATTTAGAATCGTAAGTTTTCCTAGTAGAAGGTTTCCTACTGGCCTTAAGAATATCCAGAGCTGACTGTGAGAGATGCAGGTCTGCATATTCTAGCTCCTCAAGAACCAAGCCTTGAGCCCGAGATTATGAAGGCTGGGGTACAATATCCTCCCCTGAGCTGAGGTGAGGAGGTTGAACTGTCTGGGAAGGCACAGGGGAATTGTCACTGATAGTGACAACAGTAGAGGATACCAAGGTTGTCTGGCCCAATCCGAGGCTATCAGAATCACAGTGCAGGGTTGGGACCTGATCTTGACTAGAACCCTGAATATCAGAGGAAAGGGAGGAAAAGCATAGAGAAACCTGTTGGTCCAATCCAACAGGAGGGCATCTAGAGGAAGAGACCCCCGCAGAGGGGGTCTGCAGCAGAATAGAGGGAGCTGATGGTTGTCCGGGGCTGCAAAGAGATCTATCTCTGAAGTGCCCCATCTCTTGAAAATGGTCTGAAGGATAAGAGGATTCAGGGACCATTCATGATGACCTTCAGAAATCCTGCTGAGAGCATCTGCGAGTACACTGTCCTTCCCTGGAAGATTCACAGCAATCGGAGAAGCCTGCAGGGAATAAGCTAGTGACCATATTTTCATGGCCTTGGTACACAATACTGAGGACCGAGTACCCCCCTGCTTGTTGATGTACCACATGATTGTGGTGTTGTCTGTCCTGATCTGCACCACTTTCCCTTGAATTAAAGTCGAAAATGTCTGAAGGGCCAAAAAGACAGCCCTGAGTTCAAGAAGATTTATATGAAGGAGAGACCCCAGATGGGACCAAGTCCCCTGAGCAGTATGCTGATCCATGTGGGCTCCCCATCCCAACAGAGAAGCATCTATGGTGAGAGTCACTGTGGGAGCCTGACTGAGGAAAGGAACCCCCTGCCTCAAACTGTCCTCTTCCAGCCACCACTGGAGGGTCTGAACCAAAGTTAGAGACATTGGAACCAACTTGGAGAGGGAATCTTTTTTTCTGAGACCAAAAAGCTCTTAGGCAAAATTAGATGTCCCTCATTTGAAACCTTGCCCCTTGCACTAATGCAGTGCAGGCTGCCATGTGGCCTAGTAACTGCAAGAAATGTCTGGCTGGTCAAGACACCAGTGGACGAAAAGAGGAAGCCAGAGAAGTGAGGGATTGGACCCTTGAAAGAGAAAGGAAGGCATTGGTCTGAACAGTGTCCAGCTCCACTCCTATAAATGTGAGAAGCTGAACTGGCTCCAGAACAGACTTTTCCAGACTTAGGATGAATCCTAGAGAGTGTAGAAGATTTTGAATGACCCCTAGAGCTGATATGACTTGGTCTGGGGATTGACCTACTAAGAGACAGTCATCCAGGTAAGGGAACCGTAGGAAGTCTTGTCTTCTGAGAAAGGCTACCACTACTGCTAGGCATTTGGTAAATACTCTAGGGGCAGATGTGAGGCCAAAAGACATTGCTCTGAACTGGTAATGGCCTGAGGGCAGTTCGAATCAGAGGTATTTTCTGTGGGACTGCCTGATAAGTATGTGGAAATAGGCATCCTTGAGATCCAGAGAGGCTACCCAGTCTCCTGGTCTCAAAGAGGGAAGAATGATTCCCAAAGTCACCATCTTGAACATTGGCTTTAGTATGTGTTTGTTTAGGTACCGTAGATCCAGCATGGGTCACCACTCCCCTGTCTTTTTTAGGGTAAGGAAGTACCTGGAGTACAACCCTTTTCCCCTGTGAATGAGAGGTAGGCTCTCCACTGCCTGCAGAAGCAGCAGAGAAGAAACCTCTGTTTCTAAGGCCTGTGTTTCCTCTTCCAAGGAAGGACAAAAAGCCTTTGCTCTCAACTTTGGGAACCTGCTGAAGCTGAGAGCAAGATCCTGGCCTGCTACTTCCAAGACCCAGTTGTCTGAAGTGACAGACTTCGAGGGCTGGAAAAAGTGAGCCAGTCTGCCCTTACAGGAACTGGGGAGGCGACCCTGGCTGACACATCAGGGTGTCTGTTTGGCAGGGGGCTTAGACTGTGAGGAGGATGCAGCTCTTATGATCCCTCTTCTGCCTCTTCCCCTAAAGAACCCCCTCTGCTGAAAAGAGAAGGAGGCCTGGGCCTGGTAGAAAGGCCTGTGAAAAGGCCTGCCCCTGCCAGCCCTGGATTGCTGTCTCTGAGGAGTTGTCTGCTTTTCTTTGACTGCAGCACTCCTGTATTTGGTCCTGTATTTGTCCATCTTTTTCATGTACATCTCTGTTTGTTCCCCAAACAGAGAGTTACCAGTGACAGGAAAATCCATGGCATTGGTCTGGGTATCCTGAGATAAATTGGTATACCTGAGCCAGGCAAATCTCCTCATGGAAACAGATGTAGAAGTGACCCTAGAATGAACATCATTTGAGTCCACAGCAGCATGAAATTGGACCTTAGAAGCTTCAATGCCATCCACAGTCACCTGCTCCGGCATCTTGGCCAGCTGGGAATAGGCATTCTTAGCCAGCTCCAGAACTGTATCCAACCTAGACTTCTGGTATCTGGCTATATATGCCATATAATTGGATTGCCTGAGTCCCAAAGAGGATGCCAAGTACTGCTTCTTTGCCATGGCATCCACTTTCCTGGAATCCTTATCTGGGGGGTGAGATGCCAGGGGAATATTAGCCTTGTCACAAGCTGCAGCTTGTACTATCCCAACATGGCAGCAATGGTTAATAAGGAAATCCTTACCCGGGCCTGACAGAGCATACCTCCTGTCCATGTTCTTATCCACAGGAGGAATGGATGTTGGAAACTGTAATATTTTTGGGGTCTGTTTCCCGAGGGACTTGTGCAGAGGGATAGACACCCTTTTTGACTCTGGGACATCCATCATTTCAACATAGTCAGGCTCCTCCTGATCCTGTTCAGCTTCTTCCACTGGAAGCTGAAGAGTCTCAGCCACCTTCTTGTAAAACAAGAAGTGGGAGGGGGACTCAGAAAGCCTAAGAGGAGACACATTAGAAGGCCTGTCTGGGGAGATGTCAGGCTCAATAGGCTCATCTAGGTTTTCATAATCCTCATCTTCATCATCTTCGTCTCCTTCCCACTCGCCCTCATAAAATGCTTCAGGGTCATACTCAGAAGCAGACAAGTCCGACTGAACCGACCGTCTCTGTGTCGGTTCGATCGGAACTGGGCAAAGCGACTGCACAATAGCAATCACTTTGGCTATCTCATCAGCAGTCGGACCATGGGATCCGAACCGGCTGACTTACGCTTTCTTTTTGCAGGGACCGATTCCGCAGAATCGGCTCTCCTTTTGCCTGAGGAGGTATCGCCCAGGTCAGTGGGCACCCCCTCAGGTTCCGTCGGAACCAAACCAGGCTGGCCATCCAGGTCAGCGGATTTTTTGGCCTCCCTTTCCTTCAGCCTACTTAAACGTTTTTCAACAGTGGCCTTAGAAAATTTCCTGCAGATTTGGCAGTCTTCTTTGAGGTGGTCAAACCCCAGACAATACACACAGATGAGGTGGGGCTAAGCCTTGACAAAAGCCTCCCCACACTCAGTGCAGTGTTGAAATTCAGTGGGCCTGGTTTTCTTTTTGGGTTTCTCAGACATGCCTTTAAACACAAAGTCACCCTTACCAGCGTTCAAGCCAGGCAACTACTAAATCTATTGGTTCCAACCGTGTCATGGGTCAGATGAAAGAACCGGAGAAATCAACATTTTTTTCAGGAACCGATAGATACCGGAAAACCCCACTAAAACACCTGTGAAAAAACAGACAACCAATCACTTTGGTTCCCAACCAGACCAACCGGCAAGAAACCAAAAAACAATTTCTTTACAAACCACACTACTACCTACTAATACACTTACTGTTCTGGGACAGAAATGTAAAGACCGAAAAAATAAAGAAGCGTTTTTTTAAACCGAACGATTTTACCACAAATGAACCGAAGTGAAGGAGAGAATCTCCAGAGCGACTTCATAGCAAGGCAGAGTAAAGAATCTGATGGTTACACTGAAGAGTACTTGGGACAGAGGTTTGAAAACCGAGCTCGAGCTCAACGTTCTATGCCTTGGCATAGAGTTAACTCTTTCCTCTCCGGAGCACTTCAAGTGCTGGGGCTAGCTGCATATAATCAGAATACAACAAGACTTCATGTTGTTTGAAAAGGTTGTTACTCCTTCCCTCCACAGAGAACAAACTACTCATGAATTGGCACCATTCACCATTTTGAGGCAAACAGGAGCAGTCAATTATGAGTTTAGCATGCCAGGAAAGCGACCCCCCCCCCCAAAGAAAATTTATCATATGAACCTCCTTAGGAAATGGCGTGAGAAGCCTAACCCCTCCCTTTATATCCATCCTGAAGTTAGGGAGTCAGAGCTGGAGGTTGCCTATAAAAGGCTACAACACTCAAGACAGTTGGGGAAGATCCAGATAAACCCTGAATTGGAGCCTCAGCAACAGAAAGATTTGCAGGGGAGTATTACAAGAATTTGAGCTCATACTCATTAACATCCCGAGGTAGGCCAAAGGAATTGTGCACACCATAACTGCCATGCAAGACAAGCCAATACACCAAAAGCCCTGCTGACTGCACATGAAGATGAGGGATGAGGTGATTCAAGAAGTCAAAAAGATGGAGCAGTTAGGCATAATTGTGCCATCAAAGAGTGCATGGTCTTCACTCATGGTCACAGTGGTCAAGAAAGAGGGTGGGATACGTCTATGCCTAGATTTTTGGAAGCTTAACAATGCATCACTATTCGATGGTTATCCAATGCCCCGATATCTCCACCTTACTAGGGATACTAGCAAATCCCCTTGTCACCTGATTCACAAGGTAAAACCGCATTTAGCACCTCCACTAGTTTATACCAGTTTATCATAATGCCATTCAAACTACATGGGGGCCCCAGCCACTTTTCAGTGTTTTATGGACCACGTACTAAGACCACACACTGAGTACTGTGCGGCTTATTTGGACGATGTGGTCATATTCAGCCCTGACTGGGAATCCGATGTTAGACACTTGTCCCAGGTATTGCAAGCAAAAAGGAGTCAGGAGTGACGATCAACACTGCTATGTATGCCCTAGCAAAGAACGAGACAAGATACCTAGGGTTCGTTTTAGGCAATGGACAAGTGAAGCCCGAAGTAGAGAAGTATACAGCAGTAGCAAATAGCCTAATACCTACCACAAAAAAGCACAGGAGATCTTTCCTAGGCCTGACTGGTTATTACCAGAGATTTATTCCTGATTTCTCAGCCACTGCCAGTCCTTCGACTGAGCTCACTAAAAAGAGGTGCCCAAGTAAGGTTCAGTGGACCCCTATTTGTGCTGGGGCTTTTAGGATTATCAAGGCCATTCTATGTACAACTCCTGTATTGAAAAGCCCTGATCTTCAACCAAGTCTTTGAGGTTCAAACCAATGCATCAGAGAATGGTATCAGGGCAGTCTTATCTCAGAAAATAGATGGGGAAGAACATCCAATCATGTATAACAGCAGGAAGTTACATGAGAGAGAGAGAAGATATGCTATCATACAGAAAGAATGCTTAGCTCTGAAGTGGGCTATTGAGTCTCTGAAATGTTACTTGTGGGGAGATGAATTTAAGGTTGTAACTGATCATAACCCCCTTTGCAGGTTGCACCAAATGAGAGAAAAAATTCCCTGTATAATGCGGTGGTACTTAGCGCTTCAGCCCTATCGATTTACTGTGTCCTACAGGGCAGGGACAAAACATGTAAATGCTGATTTCATGTCTAGATATGGTGCAGGAATTGATGTAAATGAAATATGACCGACTTTTCCTAAAAGGAGATAACGCAGGGAAGGTACCATTAGTCCCTGTTGAGAAATGCATTAACACCTCAGGGTAAAGAATGATGATATCCACTACGTTTATGATGGAATGTTTATCATTAATAGGGACCCTGAGACAGAGCTTCTGAACATGAATGGGTGGAAGCTCCATCCCTTACTGGGACAGGAAGGCAGTAAGCAGTCTGAAATAATTGCTTCCCTGTTAAGGTGGGGGACATGTGACAGGAAGATCCTGCCACTCAAGGACCAGCCTTTTCTTAAATCTGTTGCAACAGTCCTATTTCTTAGCCTAATCTATCCTTTACAATTTCTAGTCCATACGGTTGGCCACCTATGGGCGTCCCCTTCCCTTTCTTGACTAAGCTATAGTGTTCTCTTTAAATTTTTCCTTTTCTTTGTCAGGTCCTCGTAAAGGGAGGTTATTGTGGTGACCTCCAAGCTGATGTAAAACAAGAGGCTGTATTCCTTGTTGTTGGATGTAGTATGCAATAGCACTATGTCATAAAGCATTTTGATGTATATGCCTTATGTGTATAAAACCTGTAAATGTTGGAAAATACCACGGCACTAGGTGTTTTTGATAAAGGTAAAAAGTTGTTAGTATTCTAAAAATTAAGTTACCAGGGTAGAGATATCAGAAAACCCCCATTGTGTTATTTAAAATGCATGTAAATTACAGATTGTTTGAGAGGCCCTTCGGCACCATGCATTTCAGTTTTATGCTGAACCCGCCCAAAATGTCATGGTGATTTGCATATACATCCCATGATGCTTTGAATTATGGGGGTATGTGTGATGTTGTGTTTCTTTGAAACTTGGCTTTATTGCCAATGCCCTTTGGGGTAACCCATGCTTCAGTGCTTCTGCACTGAGGTTCTTTGTCTTTAGCTTATTTTGGGGGTTTCTTTTTTGAGCTTCCCATCACCCAAACACACAAGACCAACATGGGGAATAGCTGCTTTTCACTACAGACAGAGAGAGAGAGCAGTGGGTCAGTAGATGCTGACTAAGTGCAGAGGAAGGACATGCATAGTTTGTTGCTGCAAACTGATGTATTGAAGGGATATGCTATTGCTTAAGGTTATCCCCTGTGTTTTACATAAACATCACACAGAGATTGTGTATTGAACCTGAAGTTCTGTGTCTGGTCCATCTGTTACCCCACAGCCCCTCCACACTCTGCTCCTGGTATCTGGGTTTGAGGCGTGAACCCGGGTCGCCAGCGTGCCAAGTAAACCCCTTCACTCAGTGCCATGGAGCCAGCCTGTTTCTTTCTAATTGGATCCCACTTTGTTACAAGTGGAAGCTGAGGGACTTGTTATTAAACTTTAAAAATATTACAGAATATCGACTCGGCAGGCAGCAACTGGCATGAATAATCCCCCTACCATCATGATGATCTTGGACAACAGTGATTCCCAGGACTGGATCTCATCACGGACCAGAAATCATTATCCCTTAACACGAAAGGGTCAAGCAATACACTTTTTTCCCCAGATTTCTCTATTGCTACTCTGTCCCGAAGCAAGAGTTTTGATGGGGTTAGAGCCCAGTTGAGAAGCTTAGGAGCCGTGCATTCGCTGTTGATTCCCACCTACCTCAGGACTGTCTATGGGGGGGGGGGGTGTTCATGTACGCCAATCTAAAAGATGTTGGAAAATGGATTGAAAAGAGATGGAATTTAGACTGGAGGAACTTGAAGACTCGGGTGATGCAACTAAATGAACTTAAGTTGACTTTTTATTACAAATCTTTTTTTTTTTTTTTTTTTAAATGAGTGATTTCCCTGCCGGTTTGCAGGTTTGTGGGACCCTTCATTGACTATGCTGGAAACAGGTATGTTTACACTTTATGTTGGTATATTATGTTTACAATGACAGAAACCTGTTCTGTACATTTTGTTAGAGGAGTAATTCTCTCAGGTTAGTTGGGTATAGTTGTGGCAAAATGGCAGAGACTAGGCAACTTCTTCTTGCTGACTTCCTGGGCTAAATAAGATCCGGATAATTAATTTCCATCTATTATTACACTGTGCGGGACTCAAATATGCCACTAGATAAGACAGCCCATTAGTGCAGCAGTTGGAGTTCCACTTGCGATGCCGGCAACCCAGGTTAGGGAATGGAACCGGGTCGCTGAAGGGCCATCCAGAGGAGTAGGATGGAGCATCCCAAGGACTGCTCTCCTTCTCCGGGGGGAGGGTGGGGAGTGCGCCCGGTGCTCAATGGACCCCTGGCGGAGGTTAGGGGTCGCGCAGCTACCGGCACCAGCATTAAGAGGGGCGAGGCGGACACTGGACGTCATTGCATGTCCCCGCCCCTGGAGACAAAACAAGAAAATACCTCGCTGCTGGCCACGTTGGTGAAGCCTGCCCCAGGCTTCGATCAGCCTCTAGGGCCAGCTCTTCCCGAATAATTAATTGTAATGTGGCACCAAGGCCTGGTGCCACAACCCCGCCCTGTGGGGGGTAAGCCAGGGGTGCCAGAAGAGCGCAGACAACCTGGAAGTGGAAGCACAGGGGTCCGTGACCAGGTCAATGTACAGCGCCAGTAGTTGGGGGGACAGAAAATTAAAAATAAATAAATATGCCACTAGATGGCACCACAAACCATGAAGGATTGAAACTACTAGTCTGTCTGTATCACTGTAGGAATGTCTCATCAATGGTTCTGAAACATTTTCACTTTATAGTTGAATGATGAGCTGTGGGAGAGTTGTGTGGGACTCAACTATGCCACTAGATGGCACCACAAACTATGGAGGAATGAAACTACTAGTTAGTCTGTATCACCATAGGAATGTCTCATCAATGGTTCTGAAACATTTTCACTTCATAGTTGAATGAAGAGATGTGGGAGAGCTGAGGATTTACTCTGTACTGGGAAACTAAAAAGATGCGCCAATTTGTGGTGATTCAGTGGCAGAAAGTAGGAAGTAGTTTTTAAACTACATTAAATTAATGTAACTTACTGGTGCATTAGTAATATGAGATCCACTGTTCACTGATGGGCTGGCAGTGTTGTTACACAATGATGTTATATACTTTTCTTCTTTCCTCATGTGATGTACCACAAGTTATGTACCACCATGCCTACTCTACTAATGTATGCAGTAAGGAGTATCAACTCCCCTATATACCCAAGCTGATACTGTATGTGACAGAGTAAACATGTATTTGTTACATGACAAAATAAAGTTTGGAAGATTAGTTATTTGCTCACATATTATATCTCTGAAAGAGTCATCCTTCAACAGGGAGCTTTTAACTCTCCAAGTAGTATGATTTTTTTTAACTTTCCCCCAAATCAAGTTTCAGAAGAACAAGGGAGTGGGTCAGTTGAGTTTTTGTCTTCACTCTGTCCCCATATCCTTCATCACTTGATCTAAATATTTGAGACCCACTTCCAGCTCCCCTCCCACCAAAGTATCATATGTCCTTTATCCATAGCACCCATCTGCGAAAAAGGTCCAACACATGTATCAGAACTGTCCTTTGGCTCAGCCACAAAGGTTTCTTTGCAAGCAGCATGGCTTATGAAGAAGGTCCGATGCATGCATCACAATGCAGAACCTCAATGAAAACTGATGTTGCATCTCAAATGGGATATCCTAGGGGGTAAAATGTGCAGAAAGCAGAATTACATTGGGGCACCAATACTGAACTTGGACATGCAGGATGGTTCACAAATTCCTACTTTCACTGACAGGTTGATCACACCTTGATGACTCGGAAAGCCCCGTCCCAACATGCTACAAGTTATGTATTGAAGATGTAGCCCCCTCTACAAGTGGACAGGGTCACATGGGTGATGTGAGCAACAGGGACAGCATGGGCAATATCTGAATGGGAGTAGAGACTCTGCAGCACTACCAAAGGTAGGCAACAGTCCCCAAATGGGAAATCAGTTCCTTGTTTTAGTTTAAAAATGGCTCCATGATGGGCCAGCTCCAAGATAACAAGTGGTAAGAAGCCTGATCGACACACTGGTAACCCAGGTTCACATCCTGAGCTCAGAACCACACAGCATAAAACAAGCAGGTTTGCATCACAATGTACGACCCTAAAAATCACAAGTTGTGAGTCAACTGCATGTTTGATTAGCAGTAGTTGTTAATCAGCATTCTAGGTTAGTGCTGCATTTCAGAAAACAGCCATGCTTCCCCCCCTTGACCTGGGTTGTCCCCCCTTCCCCTTCAATCAAAATGATAGCCTTCTGTGTATCAAGAATCACAAATCTTGGGCTAGCCCATCAGCGCAATGGTAGCGCTACCGCTCGTGGCACCAGCAACCAGGGTTTGGGAACGAGCCTGGGCTGCTGGGGGCCGGCCAGGGGAAGGAAGAAGAGGAGGACTGAGTGTCCTAGGGGAAGCTCTCCTCCTCCAGAGAGGGAGGGTCACCGTCCCTGCTGCCATACTGCCAGCTGGATGACTACAGGTGGCACTGCAGCTTGGGGGCATTGTGGGAGGGGAGGACATGGGGTAAGATCCGGAGCAGCAGCACGCCTTTCGTGCACACACTCCTTGGACCTCCATGCATACCGACATCCTCAGGGATGGGAGAAATGATGGAAAAGACCCCACTGCTGGCACGGCGATGGACTCTGGTACTGTGAAAAAAAGGACCAAACCTTGAAACCAATGGACGCCGCATGATTAAAGTTTGTGCGGTGGGGGGAGGGAATAGAAAATGGATGCTCTCTCCTTCCCCGCCTGGGGGGGTGGATGTTAATCTAATGTAAAGTGGAGGCAGAGTACCAGGGGATAGTACACCTAGCCTCAGGTACCTTGGAGGACCCTGAAGCAGTGGCTCAGTTGCAGCATAGAAGGGAATATGATACAGTTAAAAAAAAAAAAAAAAATCACAAATCTCAGCAATGCCTCTGTCCAACTTCAGCACCCCTCTCCATACCACAGAACATCAGTGCAGCACAAAGCAAAACCTAACCAAACGACATGTTGTAAGGGTCAGGAAGTGCTTCTGCAATCTGCTGTCAGGACTGACTCCTGGCACTGCTTAATAAGGAGAGTCTGTACAGCAGTTTGAAATAGAGATCCTGCAGTTGATGACAAAACTTCAACAAGGGCGAAAACAAACGTATTGACAGAATTAGAGAGAGAGACAGTATGAGTGTGTGATCACTTGAGAGAGACATGAAAAGATTAGAGACAAAACGATCACAGGATGGGGATGAGAAAAGTTAAAAGTTAAGGGAAAGGTAAGCAACGGGAAAAAAAATGCAATCTGTTTTTGCACAAATTTAAAGTTTAAAAATTGCTAACCAAAAATGTTTTGATCAGCAATTGCTGCTAATCACTTTTCAAAAATTGATTTATGCCTTGGACCACAGGAGTAGAGGCTGGAAGACAGGACACAGCATCACCTACAGGGCAGCAGGGGAGGCATTTAGGAGGGATAATCCAGACCCGATGGAGGGATGAACAAGCCCAGAGAGCCTGCAGGTAGGCAGTGAGCAGGAAGAGAAGTGTTCACCCAGCAGTTGGGGTCCTAGGGAGTGGTGGTGTGCTCAGGGACATGGATGAGCAAAAATAAGTCTCCACTGGCTGTCAGGGTCAGAACTCAGCTCCTGGGGAGAGCAGACATAAGGTACCCCACATTCATGCACACCCTGCCAGTCAATCATGGAGTACTGAAGTTTGCTCTAAAACCAACCATTCACCTGCTCTCCTGGCTGGAGGTAGCATACATTAGTTGCAGCCCAGTCAGTGAGTTGGGGCTCAGCGGGAACCAAGGTAGATAAAAATCAAAAACTAAATCATTTAAGAAAGAATAGCATGCAGTATAAATCACTGTACCTTTCAGTGGCCTCATCATATGTACAACAAGGCTGCAATGAATCTGTCCTAATCTGGTCAGCAAGGTTCACTCTCTCACTAAAGAAACGGCAGGAACCCTGAAGGCCATCTTTGTGATCCTGAATCATGTGAATGGGATAAATGTCCAGCAAAGGGGCAGGGTCCCTCTTGGTCTCCAGGATGCCGGTTTCAAGATCAATTTCTTCATACCTGAAAATAGAAAGCATTATTAATGAGGAATTACACATCCCTGTACAGTTCAAAGTAGAACCCAAATTCTTTGTTTAGATTATATCATACTATACAACATAACAGATAAAGTAAATTCCCCGACTTGCATGTTCAAGAAAGATCAATTTCTACAATTCAAGTGCATCAGTCTGATGTCAGAAGACAAACTTCAAACCTTGTACTTACAGGAGAACTACACCTTTACAAACTGCAAATGTTATCCATTTGCTTGTTGGTAGAGAATGCCTGGGCAACCAATACCTACAACTTAAGGCAGCACTTTGTTGCCATTATTCTCTTTCTGCTCTAATGTTAGTTAACCTCTAGCCCACAGGAGCTGCACAGAGCAAATGAATCCAGGCAGGAGCCCATAGTTTTATTACTTTAGCAAGACACTAAGGTTCAAATCCTAAAATGGACGTATGTTTTTCCTTTTTTAATTTCAGTTGGAATTTTCACTCGAGTGGTGCTTCAGGGCAGCATGGAATTAGAATAGTAACAGAAAGTAAATTAGTTTAGAGAAAGGACAGACATGCTGTGAGGGGGTGCTGGTTAGTTACTATACTCAAAAGTTGAAAACAATGTGCAGGATGTTTTGGGTGCTTGAGGCCCTTCCTGAAAGGCAAAAGAAAAACTTTTGGGGGGGGGGCAATCAAAGACATTACTCTCTCTGGCACTACATTTATCCTTATCCCCACCCTACTCTCTCAAACCAGTTCTCCCCCTCAGAGGTACAGTCCTTGTTCGTGGGGACAGCAGAGAGTAATATTAGTATTACCTACAGGCTAGAACAACCAGGAAGAAGTCTCAGTACCAGATGTGCAGAGCTGGGTGGGACAGGAGGTTCTATCCGTCTGTCTGGGTGCCAACCGAGCTGGAATTTAAGATGTCCTCCCTGTCACCAGGCGCAATTCGCCCTTCAGGTGACCGCTGCAGGAAATGTACAGCAGCATGTAGCACTGGAGAAGTATGAATGTGTCTGACGGACATTATCATTGTAGTCAGGTGGCTTGAGATTTTTTGGGAAACACCAACTTCTACAACGAAACAGAATGGCCAGGATATTCAAAGATCTTAGTCTGCACTCACAAAAAGTCTGCTCCAAGAGCAATGAGTGCCTGGAGCAAACTACAGGTATACTGGAACATGGTTGAAGCACATAGCAAGTGCTAAGAGCATGTTCCAACCTACAGGCCGAAAGAAGCAGGCACTAACTCGTTTGCTCTATGCAAAATATAGTCCCAACTGACCCCACGAAGTCATTTGCCCAATACGGCGCTACAGGGATGACAGGAGCAAACGATAATCAGTGCTGACATGGAAAATTACACCTCTGAATGGCTCAGGATGGAACCAGATGTGGCGAGGGCTTCCAATATAAATCTCACCTTTTTTTTTTTTAAAACACATAGATCCCTGGGTAATCAAATTATTTCCAAATCTATGCATATTTCTCAATTTAGTGAATTACTCAACATTACTCTAGTTAAATCCACTAAACAATCTAGCTGATGAAATCCAAATACTAAAACAGAAGGGGCACCGGGTACAAATGATATCTGGGAGAGGAAAGGTGTTAAAAAATTAGATACTGTTGATGACAATTGTTTTATGCAATTCCACGAACTACAGAACAAATTTTATATAAACTAAAATGTGTTTCATGATAACATAAAAGAAACAATTACTCACCTTAGTAATGTTTTTTCTAATGGAGTCTTGCTATATTATGACAATTGCAGTATGACCGCAGGTTAGAACTGCTCCGGAGGTGCAACAGTTAACTTTCCATGCAGGCATGGAACTTAGAGCGCGAGCTCGGTTGAAAACTCTGTCTGTTGTGCTTCAAACGCAAACTGTCAGATCTTTACGAGCTAAAACTCACTAAGGTTCTGTGTGGAAGCTGTAAACCCACACTAGCCAACTGGCTACTAACATAAACACTCATTTTGACCTAAAACAAAGACTCAAGTCAGGAGACCCAAAATGCAAAACACACCACCAATTCACCCAAAAGGTAGGTGAAAAAACAACAAGGTGGGCATCAAAACAAAGTGCCAACCTGTACTGCCCACCCACATCCCCAAAACAGAGGTTCTGAGAGGGGCAGGCAGGAGAGTACTGTATATAGCAAGACTCCATTAGAAGAAACAACATTACTAAGGTGAGCAATTTTTCTTCAAACAACATGAAGTCTTGCTATATTATGACAATTGCAGACTACACAGCAGTACCCACATGGAGGAGGGACAGAACCTACCTAGGAAATAGGCTCTGAAGCACGGTTGTGTTAAACCGAGCATCACTCCTAGCCTGGATGTCCAGGGAGTAATGCTTGGTAAAAGTGTGAACGCTTTCCAGGTAGCTGCTTGACATATTTCTAGAATAGGAATGTCTCTGGCAGCAGCCAGAGAAGCAGCTGTACCTCTGGTAGAGTGAGCCCTCAGGCCTGAGGGGATCTTACCCAACTTCTCATAGCAGAATTGGATACAAGAGACAATCCACCTGGCAATGGATCTTTTAGTGGCTGGCTTCCCTTTACCAACTTCGCCATAGGTGAGGAACAGTTGGAGGGAGTCAAACCTATGACCCTTGGTACGCTCTATGTAGTAACTAAGGGCTCTTCACATCTAGGCTGTGCAGCCTCTCCCCAGAAGAGGAGTGGTCAGTGAAGTACACTGGAAGTGAAATAGATTGATTAAGGTGGAAATCTGAAACCACCTAGGCAGGAACTTTCTGTTAATCCGAAGGACCACCTTATCTCTGTGAAAGAGATAAACTCCTGCTCCACTGACAACGCTTGTAATTCACTTGTCGTCCTGGCAGAGGTGATGGCTACCAAAACACAGTTTTCCAAGTCAAGTACTTGAGCTCAGCTGAAGACAAGGGCTCAAAGGGGTTGCATAAGCTGAGCAATGCAAGCGTTAAGATCCCAGGCAGGGCAGGATCCCTGAATGGAGGGTTGGTGTGAAACAACCCCTTAAAAAACTTGGAAAATACAGGATGAGCTGAAAGGGAAGAGGATTTACCTGTTGAAATAAAAGCAGACAGCTGCCAAGTGCACCTTCAGGGTAGCTGGTCTCAGCCCAAAGAATTCAGGTGGACCATATAATCCAGGACTGTGGGTAGATCAGCAGAGACTGAGAAATGTCTTTCAGCACCATATGGAAAACCTTTTCCATTTGGAATTGTAAATCAGACCTGGTGGAAGTGCTGTGCGGCCTTCGGCCTCCATACACTCCTGGAAAGGTGTAAATCAGCAAACTCTAACTCTTCAAGAACCAAGCCTTGAGATTGAGAGATTTGAGATTCGGTACCAGACCCTTCCCTGGGCACAGGTTAACAGATTGTGATTCCTGGGAAGGACAGGGAGGATGGACTGCTAAGGACAGCAGGAGGATACCAGGGCTGTCTGGCCCAATCCGGAGCTATCAGAATGACTTTGCATGATTGGGATCCGATTTTGACTAGCACTTCGAACAGGAGAGGAAAGGGAGGGAAGACATAGAGAAACTTCCCCTCCCAACTGAGGGCTAAGGCATCCAGGGGGAATGAGCCCAACACTGGGGGCCTGCAGCAAAAAAGAGGAAGTTGGTGATTGTCTGGGGCTGCAAAAAGATATATCTGCGGGGTGCCCCATCTGGCAAATACTACTCCCAAGACCAGGGGATCCAGTGACCATTCGTGGTGGCCCTGGGAAATCCTGCTGAGAGCATCTACCAGAACATTGCCCTTGCCTAGGAGGTGAACTGCTGTAAGGGAGGTGTTCAGGGAGTAAGCCAGAGACCACAACTTCATCGCTTCGGTGCACAAGGTCGTAGACCGAGTGCCCCCTTGCTTGTTGATGTACCACATTGTAGTGGTGTTGTCTGTTCTGACCTGAATACTCTTGTTCTGAACAGATTTGGAAAAAGCTTGAAGTGCTAGAAAAACTGCTCTGAGCTCCAACAGGTTGATGTGAGCAGAGATTCCTGGGAGACCACAGACCCTGGGTGGTGAGGTCGCCCATGTGAGCTCCCAGCCCAAGAGGGACGATCTGTAATAAGGATTAGAGAATGAGACTGAGTGACAAAAGGAACCCCTTGTCTCAGGATGCTCTGATCCTGCCACCACTGTAGGGCTTGGATCAGGGTTCGAGTTACTGGAATCAGCTTGGTAAAAGGATCCTTTATTTGAGACCAAAAAGCTCTCAAATGGAACTGGATGTCCCTCATCTGAAATCTTGCTCCTTGCACAACTGCTGTGGAAGCAGCCATGTGTCCTAGGAGCTGCAGAAAACGCCTTGATGGCCGGAAGACCTGCATGGTAAATGAGGAGGCCAGGAGACTAGGGTCTTGCCTGTCCAGGGGAGGAAGGCCCTGGCTTCCTGTGTGTTCAGTTCTGCGCCTATGAAGGTAAGAAGCTGGACCGGCTCTATAACTGACTTTGAGAGATTCAGAAGGAAACTTAGAGAGGTAAGCAGTTGCTGCGTTATCTGAAGGTGTAAATTGACCTGGTCTGGGGACTGGCCTACTAAGAGTCAATTGTCCAGGTAAGGAAAGATGGCAATCTTTTGCCTTCTTAGGTAGGCAACTGCTACAGCCAGGCATTTGGTGAACACCCTTGGGGCAGAAGTGAGGCCGAAGGGCATTGTTCTGAACTGGTAGTGGCCTGAGGGCAGCTCGAACCTGAGGTACTTTCGATGGGAGCTTCTGATAGGAATATGGAAGTAGGCATCCTTGAGGTCCAGGGAAGCTAGCCAGTCCCCTGGCCTTAGAAAGGGTAGGATAATTCCCAGAGTCACCATTTTGAACTTTGGCTTTAAAAGGTGCTTGTTTAAATATCTGAGATCCAGGATGGGCTGCCATTCTCCTGTCTTTTTTGGGGTAAGGAAGTACCTGGAGTACAAACCTTTGCCCTGGTGTAGGGGAGGGACCCTTTCCACAGCTCTGAGAGCCAGGAGGGTAGAGACCTCTGCCTCTAGGGCGACTGCCTCTGATGGAGTTGCAGATGGAAAAGATCTGGTTCTCAGCTTTGGAAATTTTTTGAAGCTGAGAACCAGTCCCTGGCTTCTACTTCCAGGACCCACTTGTCTGATGTTAAAGACTGCCAGTCCTGGACAAAGTAAGCCAGCCTGCCCCCTACAGGTAGAGAAGAATCGGCCC